>OX371013.1:880000-3380000 GCA_947308005.1 Yponomeuta malinellus
ACAGCTCGCGGGAGAGGCCGGACTGCATCATGCCCGGAGACGCCATGATCACGCACGGCCCGATGTCCTCGAAGTGGTCTATGCCCTGAAAGTAATGAATTCCTCGTAACGTTTGGTCGTTTTTGGTCAGTTTGCGCCTGATAAAAAAAATAAAAAACCTTTATTACCGCTTGCAGGAGTTATACATACTAAAACTTGAATGCAGACAATTTTCTTAATATTAGTAAAAGTTAAACTTTGAATTGAAACCAACGGTTCTCTAGTCTACGGGTGAAGTCCTCCTCCAGATAAGCCCAGCGGTCCCTATCTCAAGCTGCGCTCTACAATGCCTCCAATCTCCAATTACACATAGTTATTTTAAAACCAACCAAGCCGCGGGTTTGACTTGTCTTTCCTGTGGGCTAGGCCGACTAAGCTGTCAGGATGGTATGGGTGCTGGGCAAACCTACTCCATCTAAAAAGCAATGTCCCAGGCACTGCAGCGTCCGATTCGTCCCTTCATCAATCTAGTGTGATCGAAAGTGCCACTGGACGCTGTACAAAATCATCTCATTTTTTAAATGTGCAATTTCTGAGAACCCAATTAATGCTGCATTTCCCTACGATATCCCTCCTCGTCGCACACTCCAGCATATTTAATTACTGTAAAAGAACCAGTAAACTTGTAAATCTGGTCTGAAGTGTCAGTAGGAAATAGATATACGGACATTTTAAACCTTATTATGTAGTAATTGTAGTAATACGTACCAGGCGGAGATACTTCGACCAAATAGGGGATGTACTAGCAAAGGGCAAGATAAAAAGTACCCGAAACCGGCGTGCGTGCATGCAACTGCAAATGTTATATTATGCATGCAAGTAGAGCATAACAAATGAAACATAACATCACTCATCCCAGCGCGGTCGAATACCACAATGTCAAGGTTAGATCAATGCTACGCCTTCAGTTCAGTCATTGACGCTATGACTCGCTTACTAACCTAAATTAGACACTTGCAAAGTACCTCGTCATATCGTCGGATTAGACAGTTTTTGCGTGATTTATAGGCTAGATTGTAAGTGATTATCTAGGAATGATAAAGTGATTTGTACAGTGACCGCACAGTTGTGACCGGCCGGCAAAGTAAGGATAAGAATTTGTAGTGAACACAGATTGCTTGCTCGGAAATAAGGTAATGAAATTCTAGCTTTATTTTAGGAATGTACATGTGAGAATCCTTCTAAATAACATTCAAGTTTTGATAACATTTAAGGTTATTGTTTCGTCGAGCATGCTGTAACGTTCGTACAGTTTAGAATTTAGGTGATTGTAGAAAAATGAGTACACTTTTGATGAATGTGGTCTGAGGGTTTCATGGATAATTAAATTGCGGATATTTAAGGTATATTTTTCAAATCCTGTACTAAGTTTTTGATTGAGAAAATTAATAATTTTGGAAACAACTTTTCTTTATTACAAACTGTGAATAGGAAAACAAAAATATATTTAAAATGTCCGTAACTTAATTATGCATCAAACGCTCAGACTAAATTTATCAAAAGTTAACTCATTTTTTTAGGAGTAGAATAACTCCGCTAACATTCCCTGGACTTTCTGTAACACACTATTGTATACTAAATTATATTATTGAAATTTATAAGTCAGGAGGCTTGTCTCACAAGTGACATTGGCGAAGTTGTACCGGAAAATTAGTGTAGTGAGTTCATAACAAAGCAGAATTGAATTGGGCTCGTCTACTTCGTAATAACATTTCGTAGATCAATAATAATTTTAAACTATGTAGTTGGCGCAGGTAGTTGGAGAAAGATCTACCGGATATTTCTGCAACTCCCCGTAGTAATTATTTAACACCTTATCATCGACAGATGCCCCTCAAACACAAGCTAATCTCATGGCTGGAGGACCACCGATCTCTGGTGGTGGTTCTGTTCTGTCTACCCGCCAGCTTCGTGTTCGAGTTGGTCCTTCGAGCCGGACGCGCGTGGCGACGGTGGCGGAGCTCCCCGGAGAGACACGATGAGCGAGTGAGGGAGGTTCAAAGACAAGTGAGTTGGTCCTTCGAGCCAGGAATGATCAGAGACAGGTGAGCTGGTCATTCAAGCCAGGAATGATCAGAGATAGATGAGTTGGTCCGTCAAGCCAGGAATGATCAGAAACAGGTGTTGGTCCTTCGAGTCAGGAATAATCAGAGACAGGTGAGTTGGTCCTACGAGCCAGGAATGATCAGAGACAGGTGAGTTAGTCCTACGAGCCAGGAATGATCAGAGACAGGTGAGTTGGTCCTTCGAGTCAGGAATGATCAGAGACAGGTGAGTTGGTCAGTCGAGCCAGGAATGATCAGAACGTATGTGGGAGGTTCAGAGACAGATGGGTAAACTGGTTTTCAATTGTTTGGGCCGTTGAATGAGCTACCAGGCGATCCTTTATCTCAATAATATCACTACATAATTTATATGCAAATAAATGCAAAAAAAATTCTGTATATTTTCAGGTGCGTGAATGGAACGAACTGCCCCTAAGTGAACGCAAGCTCCTCTGTACTTCGCGACCGAACTGGCTGTCGCTGTCCACCACATTCTTCCAGAAACACTTGCACCATCAGGTTAATATCCCATCCGTACCCGTATACAGTATGCACGTGACCACATTTCATACATTTTCCGTCTATTTTCTGAGCTCTACAACAGAAACAGATGAAACATTGTTTGAATCCTGACTCCTATATTGCATTAAACCATGTCCAGATATCGATGCCTCTGTACGACATCCTCGAGCTGAACGAAGCCGACATGACGGTGCGCGTGGAGCCCATGGCCACCATCGGCCACATTACCAAGTACCTGATACCACGCGGCTACACACTCGCCGTCACTATAGAGCTGAGCGACGCTACTCTCGGAGGTGAGTGCAAGCCAAAGCCAAGTGACCCTAGTAAAATCAGTGATAACAGCTTGGACGTAAGCTGAAGCAACAGCAGCTCTTCAACAAAATCACGGTATGCCTCCTTCTAAAACTTCTTGCACACCGACAAGCGTTGCTAGTTGCAAGTTGTAAGCGATGGACATGGCGTAAAGGACGCGTCTTCCCAGCCACCCAGTTGTAGCCACGCCAATAATGTTCAGCAAATAGAGTTAAGTTCACGACACGACGAAGACGTTAGAATCCACGTATCGCATAAACGGTGTTTATTACACTTTATTAATAAAAAACATTAACAAAAATAAAACTTAAATAACAGGCGTGTGATAAAAAAAAATTGTGCAAAGGCGGACTTGTCAAGATGCGGACCGTCAAGATCGCGAAAAATTTGTGGCTAAATTATGCTTGACTGCCTTAAAAAAAATTACGGGCACTTTTTATTTTCTTTCCAGGTCTTGCCTTCGGTACCGGAATGTCAACGCACTCGCATAAAGTGGGGCTCTACCACGAAACCATCACCAGCTACGAAGTAGTCTTGGCCGATGGTTCTCTAGTCACCGCTACAGCTGACAACGAGTACGCCGACCTTTACAGGGCTTTAGCCTGGTCGCATGGAAGCTTGGGCTTTTTAGTCGCGTTAACCTTGAGAATTGTGACAGTCAAACCTTACATAAGACTGAAGTATTTTCCAGTTCGGGGACAGAATAACTACTGCGATAAATTGAGAGAACTTTCAGGGACGTATGAGGAGAAACCTCAAGCGCACCCGGATTATATCGAAGGGACTATTTTTTCTAAGGACGAAGCTGTGATCATGACTGGAGAATATTCAGATTTGGATATAAATGTGAAGATGAATCGCGCGTCCGAGTGGTATAAGCCTTGGTTTTACAAGCATGTCGAATCTTTTCTGAAGAAAGGACCGGGCGAGGAGCTTATTCCTTTGAGACAGTATTTGCTAAGACACAACAGGGCAATATTCTGGGTGGTAGAGGACATGATCTCTTTCGGGAACCATCCATTGTTCAGACTACTATTAGGTTGGCTTTTACCACCTGTCCCGGCTGGGGCACAAATTAAAGATGATTTTGATGATTTACAAAAGGTTTAATAAGCGTTTTAAAATATAACGTGGAACAGATAGCGTGGTGTCAATGCGAGTGCCGATCGGATCTAGTTTTCCCCCCGGTCCCCGCACCGCGGCCGCTCACGTAGACCGGTTTGAAGCTCGTAGGCGCGAACATCCTCCGGGCGCTTGAAAGCTCAGCTTTCAAGGTAGATGTGACGATGGAAGTGGGCATATCTTGCTTAGAGCCCGCTTCATAGTCCCCTTGGCGGTAAGTATGTCTGCGACTCTAGGTACGCCGTCGTCGCCGGGGTATAACTTGGTAACACGCCCCATTCGCCAAAAAAGAGGAGGCAGGTTTTCTTCCTTTACCAGGACAAGCTCGCCGAGCTTTAAGTCAGCATGGCGTGTGCGCCATTTCGTGCGTGGCTGCAGCTCGGCAATGTATTCTTGTTGCCAGCGCCGCCAGAAGTGCTGTTTGACTTGCTCTATCCTCTGGAAGCGGTCGAGACGATTCGGATTGGCGTCTTCTAGAGGAGGTGCTGGTAGCGACATCAGTGGCTTGCCGATAAGGAAATGCCCGGGTGTGAGCGGGGAAAAGTCGTTGGGAGATGAGGAGAGAGGATAAAGAGGTCGGCTGTTTAAGATGGCTTCAACTTGTGCAAACAAAGAAGCCAGCTCTTCAAATGTCAAATGCGTGTTTCCTAAAATTCGCTTAATATGAAACTTAGCCGATTTGATGCCTGCCTCTACATAGCCGTTAAAGTTAGGAGCGTAAGCCGGTGAAAATGTGAATTTAATATGTTGATCAGCTGCAAATTCTGAAATAGAGCTTTTATTAAGCTTAAGAAATTCATTAATCTCTCTAGCAGCCGCTACAAAGTTTCGACCATTGTCACAGAATAATTCATATGGCTTACCCCTTCGTGATATAAATCTGCGTAGAGACAGAATGAAAGAGTCTTTGGAGAGTTCACTTACAGCCTCTAAGTGAACACATTTGAATCGTAAACATATAAATAGACACAGGTAACATTTAGTGATTTTGCAGCCACGCCCACGACGATCGGTTATCATGAATGGTCCTGCGAAGTCAACTGCAGAGGCAGAAAATGGGAAGTCTAGTGCCAAACGTTGAGGGGGCAAGTTACCCATTATGTTATGTAGAGTTTGACCACTAGCACGCCTACACGTTATACAACTTCGCGCGGTGCGTCGTGCCAGGTCTCTACCTCCTATAGGCCAGATGTTTTCCCGAACAGATGCAAGCAGAAGTTGAGGGCCAGCATGTAAGAGGCGACCGTGTTCCTGTGTGAATATGAGTTTTGTGAGAGGATGTTTAGAGCTTAGTAATAGTGGATATTTCTTGTTGTAGTCGTAGTCAGATTGACTAAGCCTCCCCCCTACTCTCAGGAGTCCCTGAGAGTCGATGAATGGTGTGAGTGAAAGAATGTTTGATTTTGGACTTAAACTTCGTTTACATGTAAGTAGTTTTAATTCTTTGTAAAATGTCTCTTCTTGAGAAGCTTTTACTAATGTAAATAAAGCTTTGTCAAGTTCTTTGGTTGATAGAGGGCCTGTAAGTTTGTTATCTTTGTGTTGGCAATTGTGTATGAAGCGATGAACAAAAGCAAAGACTCGTTGCAAAGTGGAGAGTTTGGAAAACTTTTCAAAGTCGATAAAATTACAAGTTGGTTCTATAACATCGATTACAGTGGAGTGCACTTTATACTCAGATAAATCTTCTGATGTGTTCTTATGTAGAGTAGGCCAATTATCTTCTGGCTCCACAAGAAATTGAGGCCCTTGCCACCATAACTGTAAATTTGAAACGTGCTGAGGATCTATTCCTCGAGATCCAAGGTCAGCAGGGTTATGCAAAGTTGGAACATAACGCCACGACGAGCACTCGGTCAATTCCTTGATGGCTGCTACTCTGTTGGCAACAAATACCTTTAATTTACTTTCTTCGCCATTTAGCCAGGAAAGAACGACGCTAGAGTCAGTCCAAAATATTGAGCGAGTGATATGCTTCCTCAAAGCAGCTCGGACGGCAAATCCTAATTGAGCTGCTAGAAGAGCGCCACAGAGTTCTAGGCGCGGTATCGTAGTGGGCTTTATTGGGGCAACTCTAGTTTTAGCACAAAGTAGTTGTATGAAGGCCTGACCTGCATCAGACATAGACTTTAAGTACACACAAGCACCGTAAGCTAATTGAGAAGCATCGCAGAAGCAATGCAACTCTACATCCGATAGAGAGTTACACAAAGCTCTCCTCGGTATATTTAGAGAGCTTATGTAGTGAATGTTGTTAATAAATCGAGACCAGGCACGCTGAATTTCATTTGGTACTGGGTCATCCCAGCCTACTTTAGCTTGCCATAATTTTTGCATAAGAATTTTTGGTTTGATTGTGCATAGACTAAGCAAACCAAGCGGATCAAAGATTTTAAACGTAGTTGAGAGGATTGACCGTTTCGTTGCTTTGTCAGCGGAATTGTTTTTTGTTTCAATTGTAAAGTGTAGACGATCTAGACCTGGATTCCATCCTAGGCCAAGCGTTTGAAAGGATTGACTTAAAGCCAGATTTTCTTGTGTATTGATAGCTAAAGAATGGAGGAGTGTTTGAGAATTAGATCTGTATTTACGTAAATTAAAACACCCAGATTTGAGTGCCTGTGAAACAGATTGTTGTATATCTAGAAGCTCTAACTCTGAATCGGCTCCTGTCAGGCAATCGTCACAGTAAAAATCATTCTGTAAAATTATTTTAATGGCCGGGTCGTTGCACTCCTCACCAACTTGCCACAAGCATCTGGCTGCTAGAAAACTAGCACTGGCAAAGCCGTACGTTACAGTATGCAAAGTTAGTGAACGAAGAGGCAAATCCTCACTTTCACGCCATAGTATGACTTGAAGCTCGCGGTCAAGTTCGTTGAGATTGATTTGTCTGTACTGTTTCTCTATGTCGCCTGATAGCACATATTTATAAGTACGAAAACGTAACAAAATATTGAAGAGCGAATCTTGTATGTTTGGACCGACTATCTGTAAATCGTTAATTGAATACCCTGTAGAAGTGCGTGCTGACGCATCAAAGACCACGCGCAACTTAGTAGACTCGCTATTTTCCTTCAAAACGGCGTGATGGGGGAGATAGTAGGGTTTATTTAGTGATTTACATTCGGACAGATGACCTAATTCTTCGTATTCATTTATAAATCGAGTATATTCATCCTTGAGCTGTTGATTTTGGCCAAGCCGTTTCTCTAATTGTAAAAAACGTTTCCTTGCCATATAAAAGGAGTCGCCGAGACAGTCTGTTGTATCCTTAAGGGGAAGCCTAACAGAAAATCTGCCATCGTCCTGGCGAGTGGTATTTTGTACAAAATGTTGCTCACTCGCATTTTCAATAGAACATTCCGATTTTTTATCAGTAGGAAAGCTTTCAAGCTGCCAGAATTCGGTGAGTTGGTGATCTATTTTTTCAGTCATAGTAAAATTGCAATGTATAGAATTCATGTTTGAATTTGGTTTATTATTGTTACTTATAGAACCCGCAATTAGCCACCCCAGCTTGGAATCCTGCAAAATAGGTTGTTTGTCGCCAAGTGAAAGCTGCTCTGGGCCTACAAGCTCCCAGAATATGTCAGCCCCCAGCAACAAATCAACTTGAGATGGCTGATTAAACGTGGGATCAGCTAGGGTGATAGATGAAGGGAGATTCAAATGTTTAATATCAAAATAACGTTTCGGTAGTTGATCTGTGATTTGGGGCAGCACTAAGAAGTCAAGGTCTGTCGTAAATGGGGAATTTTTAGATTTAATTTGTGCATGGCAACGTTCAGGAATTACATCTAGAGAAGCGTTGCCTATGCCAAGTATGCTAGTGGCATTTAGTGGCTGAGAAGGCAGCTGCAAACGATGCTTCAAGCTATCGCTCATAAAAGAAGACTGACTTCCGCAATCTAGCAATGCCTTAACGGTTTCCTTACAATTATTGCTGGGGTTGATAACCTCAACTAATGCAGTGGACAATAGAACCTCGTTTGTAGAGACTGCCGACATAGAAATAGAAGAATTGCCATCCACACAATGATTGTTGTTAGTTTCAGTGTTAGATGTGGACGGTGAAGATGTTGAGTCATTATGTTTGTGTAGCAGTGTGTTATGTCGCCCCTTACATACACGGCAGCCACTCAACCTGCATCGACGCACGTCATGATCGGGCCGCAAGCAGTTTTGACACAGCTTCAGCTTGGTTACTTGCGCCCATCTCTCGCCCTCAGAGAGAGCCTTGAGAACATTGCATTCATGAGCACGATGCTTGCCATGGCAGATGACACACGGGTGAGGGACAGAGTTTGGAGCTGAAATGAGAAACGATTTGGTAAATTTCACTGATTTAGACCCGCTTTGACCATTAAAAGGAGTTTTTCCCTGCACATTAAGAGAAGATGTTTGTTTTTCCTTTTTGGACCTATAAAGTGACTCTAAGACATCAGCTCGATTATTAAGAAATTTCTTGAAATTTTCCAAAGTTGGTAACTCATCAAGAGTGCTACGGTACTCTTCCCATTTAATGCCAGTGCTTTGATCAAGCTTAGAAGTCAGCATGTGAATGACTATCATGTCCCAGTGATCCGTGGGTTGGCCAAGATTTTTTAGTGCTCTTAGGTTCTTGGTTACATGATCACTCATAAACCGTAAAGCTTTGTCAGATTCACGTTGGAGTGGCTCAATATTGAAAAGGGAATTTAGGTGATTGTTGATAAGTTGACGCTTATTGTGATATCTACTACACAATAGACTCCAGGCCTCAGGATAGTTTGCTTCTGAGACCTCTAAGTTTGAAATGACGCGCGCGGCCTCGCCCTCCAAGTAGGAGTTCAAATAATGGAACTTGTGAATAGGTTTTATTTTTGTATTGTTGTGAATTAAAGATTCAAACGTTTCGCGAAATTCCAACCACTTAAAGTAAGCACCGTCAAAGTTGGATATTTTAATTAATGGTAGATGAAAACCCATAGAATTATCCTGTTGATCATGTTGGCATGCATGTTGAATGAAAGTTTCATTTAAGTTGAGCTTGGACTTTGAACTGTCGTCCAGCTTATCTTGAGCGGCCGCTATGTTTGAGTATAATGAATGTTCAATAAGATCCCGTTCGGCGAGCTCAAGCTCAAGCTGTTCAGAGTTTAGAACCTCTATTTCAGACTGCAGCTCATCAAACCTCGAATATAAGTCTTTCATTTTATTCAGCTTCAGAGATAACTCATTGAATCTAATTGAAGATAGTGATTCATATTTGTCGAGTGTCTTTACGTAGTTGGAAAACTTAGTTATTTGACCCTTTATCGAGCTACGTCTAGCTTTAAGATCGCCAAGTTTAGTGTTGACGAGGCCTTGAGACGAAGAGGAGGTTCCCCTTGCTTCGTCCGGCATGTTGTAATGCTTTAGTATTTAGAATAAACAAGAAAAAAGGTTCTTATACGCAGGCAACTACGCAAAGAAACACCTGTTTGAATAAAAGTAATGGGCTATTAGATAACTAAGTCAGTAAACAACACGACTAAAGATGAATCACGCACACAAACAAACAAGTTGCAATAAAATTAAATAGGTCAGTGATTGATAACGGCTTACGCTCCTTTTGTTTGTGGCGAGGCGATCAGCTGGCCCGCTATCTAGGCAGGCAACAAAGACCGCACGAAAACCGGTCCGCTGCAGTGGGAGTGAGATGGGCTGCTGCAGCTGATTGCGCAACGGTCTTCTTCGCACGCGCAACGTGTGTATATTTCTTTCTCAGGAGCACTGAAATACGCCGGTGAATTGTTCGCTTTAGTGTTAAGTAGATATACGGATGGATAGGTTGTTTCTATTACTTTGCTTTGCTTATACAGTGACTTAGTAAGATGACGCGCAAGCGTAAAGAAGAAATCACTGATAAGAAAATGTAATCTAGCGGGCTAAATGTATAGGCAAGGGCAAGAGGCACTTATGTCGGCGAAATATTATGCTTTGTTTCAGCTATAGGTATGTAGTCATAGACCTGTATGTAGAAGCTTAACTGGCACGGAAAAAATCTCACATGCAGGCAGTGCGCTGTATGTAGGCAGGTGCTATGGATAGGTTGATATGTAGGCGAGTTTAAGATGATAAGTTGGGGAAAAATATTGATGTAGATCGGCCAGAGATAGCACTGTGCACAGGCACGCAGTGGCTGGCTCGACTATGATGACGTTGACACGCAATTGACACAAGAAGAGCTACCTGATTATCGTCACAAATTGAAGGGGAAAAAAGGAAAGAAAAGGACTGGGCTCACGGCACGTTCCTTAGTTAGATGAGAAGTGAAGCACAGGCAAGTGAAGCAAGCCACCGTTTTACCGCCTCCTCGATGACGTTGTCGAAGTCCAAAGTCCGATTTCGCACGTTCTTGAATCCGGAAAATCCAACTTCCAGCGACAATCCGAGGTGCGGGAAGAATACCGATGACCAATCTTCTGCTTATTTTGACGATGTTTGTGGAAACAATCTGCGATGCGCGTTGAATAGTGGATAACTTCTATGGCGCTGCGCGGTGATCCAAAATGGAGGCTCGCTGCGTGCACGCCGACAAGTTGACGAATTCTTCAAAATGATCGATTCTGGAGCGTGTGGTGAGCGACCCGTGTCCTGTCACGGTCGCCACTATTTATGTCCCGGCTGGGGCACAAATTAAAGATGATTTTGATGATTTACAAAAGGTTTAATAAGCGTTTTAAAATATAACGTGGAACAGATAGCGTGGTGTCAATGCGAGTGCCGATCGGATCTAGTTTTCCCCCCGGTCCCCGCACCGCGGCCGCTCACGTAGACCGGTTTGAAGCTCGTAGGCGCGAACACCACCAAAACCAGCGTTCTTAAAATTCACCACAACCCCAGGCGTACGTGCTTACACGTTTACAAAACAAGTATTCCAAGACATCGTTTTACCGATACAAGAGCTAGAAAAACAGATAGAGATAGCCGCAAAACTTATTGACAAATTCCCTCTTCTAGTCTATCCTTGTAAGATCATCGACCACGGACCTTCTTCGGGGCAGCTCAAACGACCTGACGCCAAATACCTAGTGCCGAAAACCAACTACGCTATGTACAACGATTTAGGAGTTTACGGCGTTCCAAATAAGGTTAAAAACAAGGAACCGTATAACCCTGTGGCGGCTATGAGGAAAATGGAAGAGTTTACGCGAGAAGTGGGCGGGTATTCGTTCCTCTACGCTGACATCTTTATGACCAGGCAAGAGTTTGAGCAGATGTTTGATCTGACACTGTACGAAGCTGTTAGGAAGAAGTATGAGGCCGAAGGAGCATTCCCGCACTTGTACGACAAGGTGAAGCCTGAAATCAACGTGTTCGATATAAGTGACGAGAATAAGATTTAATGTGAATAGTTAAGATTAAATTTTGTGCAAAAGTACGGAAACCTATTTAATTCTTCCTTGATCATGAACAAAATGTGGGCTCTTACGTAAATAGGTTATGACCGCAGGGAATAAGCTTTGTAGACCACTAGTGACTTTAACAAGATGTTGCGTCTCAACGTGCGAAAACGGAACCTGAAAACCGAACGTATTCAGCGCATATAATAGCCAGCCCACAGTAGTGAAACGCAGTGATGAAGCCCATAATCTCTGATCGAAAGTATATGCCCTGCAGCGCGACATATGGGCTTCTTCTACACTAATATACTAAAGAGGTAATGTTTGAAATTTTGGATGTCTAATTTCAACCTTGGACCTTCACGATGAACATTGGATATAAGCTATATTTATCGCTGAATTCTACGCGGGCACAGCTAGTATTAATTAAATAGACTCACCTTGAGATTGGAGATGTGTCTGAACACAAACGGGTTGTTGACGGCGATCTGGCGACGGATGCGGTCGTTCATCGCATTGACGTAGGTCTGGTACACCGCCATGCATTTTTTGGCGAGAGACGACGCATAGTAGATCGGTATGTCTTGCAGCTCCGGATGGAAGGACCAGAACTCGTCTGAAAGGGTTGGGAGGGGCGTAAATACCTATTTTCTTACAGAAAGTAGGGTTCACATATTTTTCTTATGTAACGACTTGAAAGTCATGCATGAAAATATTTTATTAGAGTCCCACAGCGGTCTGTTTTAGGACCGCTCTTTTTACTTATCAATGTCATTCCTAATCGAAACGAGGAAGCGGCAGCCGCGCTATGCAATATTTTATCACAACACAATACAATTTGTGACGTTACACACAAAATTATCGGGTTTAGATAACTAGATACCATTTTATTGCACAAGCGGAAGAAAGAATTACAAATTATTTTAGAGGTTCAAATCGGGTTACTACATATTCCGTTTTAGGGTCGTTCCTCCAACTATGCTAACTATTTACTTCAAGACACCTAGATGATACCCACCCAATGTGAGCGACAACTACTGCGTACGACGCGGGCAAAAGACAGGGGTGAGTCAGAGGACACTGCGCTGCACGACGTCTCACAGAGAAATAGAGACACCGAGCCCTTACCCAGTATAATAAACTCCTAAACGAGGGAGTTCCACAGGGATCTATTTAAGGCTATTCGTTTTTGTCGTCTATATGATCGATTTAATGATACACAGTATTATGTTACCCAGTATGAGCAGCAACTCCTGCGCGCGGCCCAAGGCGAACACGGGGATGAGGCAGCGGCCGCCGCGCTGCACGATGTCGCTGACGAGCCCCGTGAACCGCGACTCGCGCTCCTCGCGCTTCTCGTGGATGTGGGTGCCGTACGTCGACTCCTGCGGACGGCCGCCCGAACTTATGTGACTGTCTCGTTGGACTTGGACTGCCTCGAGGCTGCTCCCGCGTGGAGCGTGCCGACTCGCTCGCAAAATGTTACATTTTTTAATATTGTAATAATATGAGTAAACTTTTGAGAAATGTGGTCCGAGGGTTTCATGTATAATTAAATTACGGGCATTTTAAATAAACTTCTGTTTTCCTATACGTAGTTATTAGTAAAGAAAAGTTGTTTCCAAAATTATTAATTTTCTAATCAAATTTTCTACATCAACAACATAGTACTGGATAAGAAAAATGTGCATTGAATATCCGCAATTTAATTATCCATCAAACTCTCAGATCACATTGATCAAAAGTTAACTCATATTGAGAAAAATTAAATTGTACGAGCGAGACAACATGCTCCACGTAAGAGCAGTCTTAACCACCAAGACGGAGGTCGTGGGTTCGATTCCCACTGGGGGCCGCCGTACATTTGTACAAATGGCCTCAGTCTGGGTGTAGTGTATTTCCATGTTTGTGATGTCCTTGCCTGGTTACCATAGTACAGGGTATCCTAGTTTGGGACCAGGTCAAGTGATTGTGTTGTGTGGAAGTTATTTATTATTGATCTGGATTTTGAAAGATTTCATGATCTGTGTAGATTTTGAAATGGAAGCCTAGTTTAACTAGTAACGTTCATTACGTTTCTGTGTTACATTGAATAAAAACCCTTTGATTTTGACTGCAAATTGCTTTTAAAATACTGAAAACAAAGTGCATGTTCGGGGATTTTGAAAAACGTATTAAAAGCTAAAGGTAAAAAGCTATTGTCATGCTAAAATTGACTAGCGGGCTCTTAATAAAAATGTATTTGTTACCTTTTATTGTACATAAAGTATTTTTTTCAAAACGGGGAAGCTGCCGGCAAGAAAGAAGGACTTATTTCTAAAGGACATTTTAGCCACAGTTCAAACCTGCGAATGTTACAAGTAAATGAATATCCAAAGTAAGTTAACAGGGGTGAGGCAAGGGTAACTAATCTTACCGTGATAAGTACGTCCGGATGCACGGTGGGTATCTCGGCAGCCATCAAATGACGGTCTTCTTGCCGAGAAAAGTCGCCCGTGTATAGAACCTGAAAACCAAGTTAATGCGTCATGAATTCTTAAGCAATGTCCAGTGGAATCAAACTGGTGCGATAGTACAATCCAATCATAGAAAGAAGAAAGTGTAATGCTAAAGTGTGATAAAAATTGTTGTTTCAGTCAAGTCGCATAAATCCAGTTCGTCTGTAAGAGTCTGGAAGAGAACTCTTTTAGCGATAAGGCCGCCGTCTGACTGTACGCTCAGGTTAAGAATATCAATGCCATTTCTTTTTCTGTGCACAATAAAGTGTTGTCTACTCTACATACTCTAGAACATGATCATACCTTGAGACTCTTGAGAATCTTCGACAAACTGATAGCTGTAAGACCCATTTCAGTAGTTTGAGAATTCTTACGTTTCCATGTTTCTACATAATTATCCGAAGAAGCAATATTTGTTAAAAGCAACCCACAACTTTTTGAAAACCTGACGAGTAGACGAAACAATAATCAAATTAAAGTAATACCACACAAAACAGCGTTCATGGACAAGAGTTTCTTTGGAATGGTCTCAATTTTTTTTTAACAAATTGCCAAAAACTGTCCGAGATGTCGACAACCCGCCATCGTTTAAGCGCAAATATCCCTAAATTGCACACATACAAAGACAATACACATAATAAAATACAAACAAAGAAATTATAATAATCGATACAAAATACACCCGCAGGTTTCGTCAGTCAAAATGGTAAAATAAAAAAGAAATAATACAATGTCAAAACACTATTAAAAATAAATAATATAACCTAACCAAATAAATCGCCCCGAGCCACATCCGGCCCAAAAGTCCCCATGATACTGGCCGCATTGCCGCGTTGCACAGCGAGGGAAATCCTTTAGCTCAGATATGCGCCAAAGCGAACGTCCATACCACAGTCCCTCAATCGGCTGCCCAGCACCCGAATAAAAGATCTGCTCTGAGTCCCCCACACACCAGTGGTTTCGATAGCCAGCGGCACAAAAATATAATTATTCATGAAAGCGCAAATTATTTAGCTGGCTTGTAACAAAAAACTATTATAAAGTAGTAGAATTCCTAAATGACAATGCATTTTGAGGTCCGATCGTATATTTGTACATACCTATTAATTTTCAACGTGTGATTTAAATGTATAAAATAACATAAAGCCGACCGTTTTTTTACCACGCCTAATCGGTAAAATTGCATTGAAACATATTGTATTATATTAACATCGCTGTACACACATGTAATTTATGGCAATAAATATATTGATTGATTGATTGATTGACTCCAGCCATCTCGATCACGAAAACACATTAACAATACAACAATGGCTTCAGGATGCTGTTGGGGCTGCCGCGATACTGCAGCGCTTTAGGGATGTTCGCAGAAGCACGTACAGATGGTTTTCACGCAATTATGCGAAAGGGAGTGGCATCCCTGTTATTTGCAGTGCGCGGCAGCGCCAATTTCCTCCTCTAGACCATTGCGGAACAGGTCGATAGCCCCATCCTGGTGCATTGGGTCAAGCTCTATCTCACTACTTAATCATGATTATAACTTGACTCCAGTTATCTCAATCATGATCACACCTTAACTTTAGTGATCTCGATCATAATCCAGATTGACTCCAGCTATCTCGATCATGATCATAACTTGACTCCAGCTATCTCGATCATGATCATACCTTGACTCCAGCTATCTCGATCATGATCATACCTTGACTCCAGCTATCTCGATCATAATCATAACTTGACTCCAGCTGTCTCGATCATAATCATAACTTGACTCCAGCTATCTCGATCATGCCCATACCTTGACTCCAGCTATCTAGATCATGACCATACCTTGACTCCAGCAGATTTATCTCGATCAGGATCATATCTTGACTCCAGCTATCTCGATCATGACCATACCTTGACTCCAGCAGATTTATCTCGATCAGGATCATACCTTGACTACAGCGAACTCAGTCATGAGCGTACCTTGACAGCTAACCCAATCGTGATCATACCTTGACTCCAGCTATCTCGATCATGAACATAGCGGCGCCCAGAACGTGTCCCGCATTATAGGCCCAGAAACGCACGCCGCGCACGTCTTTTTCCTCATGGAAGTTGATTGTCTCAATGCGATCCATGGACCCCTCCAAGTCTGATTCGGTGTACAGCATTTGCTCAGTGGATATGTTGCTGCGGAAGAACATAAGTTGTTTTTAATCTGCCAGTTTACTGTCACACTGTCACCCCCTGTTTCTTGTACACGAACAATTTGTTAATAGCTGTCAGTTGGCTAAAGGGCATAGGAAAAAATGATGGACAGCTGTTAACAATAGATTTACATTTTGTTGTGCAGCAGAAAATGGGGGTAGCAGTGTTTTATAAAAACCGATCTCTGAGAGACACCTAAATTGCTTCTTTCTCTTCCTAAGGTTGTAACTGAAATTTAGGAGGGTTTCAGAGGAGCTGTTTTTTTTGTTATTTAAAGAACACTAAGAATATTCTACTGCACTGTTTTATTAGAAAGACAGGTTGATAAATATGGAAGACTATAAGATTTTTGCATGTTTAGATGTTTATAACTTATTCGCAGGCAGTTGCAGAAGTAAGATAACTTCAGAGTGCCAGTATGAAAATAGAAATTTTATGTTTACAAAGTTGTGAGGGGTTTGGGCTGACAGGAAGAGGATTTTGCCCAGCAGTGGTCTCAGTCTCAGATAGATGAATATGGATGCTTCAATTGCCTCTTTTACCATGGTTAAAATTTCCAACCAGAAGTATAAAGAATCCGTAAACTAACCTTGCCTCAAAAAATGTATCTTTTCTGTAAATAATAAGTGACAAAATTTTCAAAATATACTATGTCAAGGGAAGACTTACCTAACTTTGATGTAATCAGAGACGAGCCACCGGTAGATGGCTTTGGTGGCGTGCGTCATGAAGACACGCCCTTTGAACGAAGTCTTCGTCAAGAACCATGGCAGGGCACCACTGTGGTCTAAGTGGAAGCTGAAAGAAAAGAAGAATTCTGGTTATGGATATATGACCCTTAGATATTTACACGAGCGTGAATCTAGCTTGAAAGGCTGTTGTTGACATACTAAGATCTAAAATTATCTGGTAGCTAGAAAATATCAAATAAATTAAGTTACTGATAAAAAAAAACTCGTAATGTACTGTAATGCAACACTGATGATAGGTTTATCTTCTACTGGTGTAATACTAATGGTCTGAAAGAAAGAAAAAGCTTCACTTTTTGAAGAAAGGCTTGGTTATCCTCTGACTAGGGCTTGGACTTTAAATATTCGCCTGTTTTACAATTCCACTAATATGGACTTTAGTATTCGAAATTTTCGAATCTTGAATAAGTACGTGTTTTCGAACTATTTTGAAAATTGAGGAGTACAGCCAACATACATGTCCATTACTCATTTTCTGACGCTTTTTCTTCCAATTTAAGCCAAATATTTGATATCGCGTATTTACAAAAAAAATCACGAAAAAAAGTGGAAGGCTTGATCTTAGTCCACAGTGCAAGTACTGCTAGCCACAATGGTGTTATTCGAACATTAACATAGTAGTTACAAATTTATGACCTCAGAATAAAATTGAATTTTCTCCATAAAATACGAAATATTTGGAAACTTCCATTTATTCGAATAGTTAGGTTTTGTACTATTCGATATATTTGAATAGTAAAAAATGGGCGAATATTACATCTAACGCCCATCTATCGATTACTATTGACTATTCGAAAAATTCTACTGCCATAGTTGCTAAGATTACCATGAAGACCATGTGGACTAAAGAGACCAACAGGCAGGCCCAAAAAACTTTGAATTCACTGTATTGAAGAAGACCTCTAAAAGATGGGCAAATACGAAATAAAGAAGATGTGGCGGAGGCAAGGAATGTCCCACAAAGGGTTGTCTCAACATTGAAAGTAGGTAAGTAACTGGGGCCGAAAAGTTCTAGAATTGAGACCACATATCGGCAAGCATAGCATAGGAAGACCAACTACAAGATGGACAGATGACCTCATCCAAGTGGCAGGAAGAAGCTGGATGCAAGCCGCTTCCAACTGGTCTTTTTGGAAATCCAAGGAGGAGGCCTATGTCCAGCAGTGGACTTCTTGTGGCTGAATGATGATGAAGTAAGGGATACACAAGAAAAGTTAAAAGACAAGACAAATCATCTTAACATTTTGGTTTTACATGGTCTTTGTCCGGACTCTCTAGACAGGGCCAAAGACCAATATCTTAGAAATGTAGGTTGATATGATTATTTGTAGGTCATATCAACCTAAATAACATAGAAATATTGCATCATATGAAATTATTATTTTGATTGTTGATATTTATATTATTGATATAGACTTACTGTGAAATGAGTAATAGATCCACTTCATCTGCCTCTATCAAGTCCACAAAAGGGAGAGCATCCATGCCTGACAGACCGGGATGGATGCCACAGTCCAACTGCAAAACAAAAAATATTAAAAGGGGAACTGTAAGCTCATACAAAAATTTTATTTTGTTTAGTTTCCTCAGATGAAGACTGACCTTGAAAAGAAGAATTAAAAACCATTGTTATGGTGGCCCCATCGGGTCTTTTAGAATTTTACAGGTTACTAAAAATGTTCATCATCGGCCTACGCCTGTCAACTGCTGGACATAGGCCTCTCCTATTGCACTCCACTAAGCACAGCCCTCCTCTACTTTCATCCAGCTCTTGCCAGCGGCCCTGTGGGTATCATCGCTCCACCGAGTCTGAGGACGTCCTAGACTAAATTTACCGATCTGCAGTCTCCACTCAAGAAATGTTACATTAAGAGAAAAGTTTAGTTCCTCTTCTCTTGATCCAATTTATACTACTCAGAATTTAGAAACCAGAATTGATAATTTCAATAAGTAAATATTTAAGCATTATTCTATCTCTTCAGATATGAAGGATGAGACAGAATTATACTTAAGTATTTACTTACTTAGCTTGCTGAACAGAGAATAACAAGATGTCAAAGAAAAAGATACTTAGTAGAATTTGCACACCATAATCTTTTTTCCTTTGAACTCCAGCATTATGCATGATCGTCCGACCTCCTGGCCTGCACCTCTGTAATATTAAAGACCAGTTATTACAAAAAATACTGATAGCCAGAAAATCAATGGAGGCTAACTCTGACAAAATATCACGGAAACAAACATTTGTAAAATAAAGCATGCTTGCTGAGGATTGAGGACCAGATAGGGTGTGGGTTTCCTCACGAAGCCAAGATGTTTGTAAACTCACAAAGGTCTGATGGTAAGTTGGTCGCTCTCCTCTAAGGGAGAGTACTCGGTGCCCTTCCTCGGATTGGTAGTCATGATTGCCGATTATTTGTTAATGTTTCATTGAAGTTACAAGCATTCACGGCAGTTTATTCGAGCTAAAACCGAATTTATAAAAACAAAACAAGCGTCAGCCGGCTGCTGTTGTAGGTTATGTCCGTAGTGGTTATATTCTCTTTGGTCATGTCAAAGAAAGAGTAGGTATATAATCACTACGTTGTTAGTGTTACCACCACTAAAATTATTAAATGCTGCCATTCTACCATGGATTTCATTCGGTCATCAGACTATTTTTTGTATATTTTTGTCCAAAGTGTATGTAATCACTAATACAAAACCCAACTGGGCCAAATGTCAAATTGTCAAACAAGATCTTCCACATCCACATCACATGTGGGGTGTGTTTACGTAGGAAATTCGAGTTTATTTCGTAAATATTTGCTGAAAAATGCCAAAAAATAAACTCTTTGACGATGATGAGGATGAGGGAGAAGAAATAACTTTCAAAACCAAGAGCGAATACGCTAAACGCTACGATCAATGGCGAGAAAAGGAAGAGTTGCACAAATGTGAGTTGTAAATAGGTTTTTTTGGTTTTATTCAGCTAACTCTACTGCTAATAAGCTGTTAATCAACATCCCCAACTTTCCACGCCGCTCTGTCCCTAATAATATACTCAGCTTCAAAACTAAGGATCAGTAAAAAAATTCTAACCAAAAAAATCTTTCCTTTACATATTTTTTTCTTTACTTTCTCAGTGGAACAAAAGTACGGTGACAAGGATCTGGACTCTAATGCCTCATCATCATCGGACAGTGAGGATGAGGAGCCTGAAGAGATGACTGAGGAAATGGAAGAACAGTTCCTGAAGACCCTTGCACTGCTCAAGACTAAAGACCCAAGGATCTATGACTCCAACTACAAATTCTTCAAAGGAGAAGTGGCAGAGGGGAAAGGACAAAAGGATGAGGAAGTTGGTAAGATTGATCTTTGTGATAAAAAACAGATAAAATAAGAATCGCTTCGGCTCACAATGTTGAATTCTTAAAATGTTGAATTCCTGAGATGTTGAATTCCCAAAATTTTGAATCCCAAAATGTTGAATTCATTGTAATCCCAAAATGTTCAACTCGCAAAATGTTGAATTCGCCAAATGTTGAATTTAAATTCCCAAAATGTAGTTGGCCAAATGCTGAATTTGCCTAAGCAAATTAACAAAATCAGAACTTGTGTAGTTTTGAAAATTCGATATGAGCAAAAAAACTATAAAGAGGACCCACTTTCACCCACTCCCCACCGCCGGCTCACCCCATGCCTCGGGTACTTTATTTATTTATTCATTCCATTTATTTATTAAACTACTGTAGTAGCGACACAGTTATATCCTGAAAGATGACTCAAATAAATTTTTAAAGAAAAGATGACTTAAATAGTTTTTATTTTTCAAATAAGTTTTATCATCTACTTATGTACCAATCTAGTGCAACACGGTCACCGTGCCCAAGTATAAAGACGAAAAAAAAAAGGCAGCGGCCTTTTTTCTCTCGTCATTGCCAAAGTGTTAGGACAGAAAAAATTCGGGGTTTTCTAGATAATATTAGGGAAATTCAATTTTGTTTTTGGGATATGTGAATGAAATCAAATCAATGAATTCAACATTGTGACCCAAAAAGTATTAAATAGTTTATTCAATATTTTGAGAGTTGAACAGTTTGGGATTACTATGAATTCAACATTTTTGGATTACTATGAATTCAATATTTTGCGAATTCAACATTTTGGGATTACTATGAATTCAATATTTTGCGAGTTCAACATTTTGGGATTACAATGAATTCAACATTTTCCGAATTCAACATTTTGCAAGTTCAACATCTCAGGAACTCAACATTTTAAGAATTCAACATTTTGAGCCGAAAAGATAAGAATGTTCTGAATATCCCCAAGCTACTTTGCTGCTGCTTTGCTGTTTTCAAAGCTGGCCTATTATTTATATTTGTGTGTGGTAATCTGTATGTATTATATAAATAATCATAAGGAGTTTAATACAAAAGATAATATTCTGGATAATTCTGTACTCCCAGATTTATTTTACAAGTGGGTGAAACCAAAGTCATGATAAAGATGAATCAAGAATCAATATGTAGGTATAGTGCACAGGTTAGGACTATACACCTTTTTGGTTACTGTGTTACGGAATGCATCATACACGGGCCCGTTATAACTTTCAAATTACTAATTTGACTGTTAGACGATTGGAATTGTTCAGGATATGGTGCGCATAGTATAGGAGCAGTAAGCACAGAGGCCTTGTTAAATGTTACCAGTCTACATATACATCTTGAATGCAACTAGAATAAAATACATGAAGACCAATACACACAACAAATTCTGTGTAACAGAGAGAGTGTTGCACACACTGTCTTCTGCTCATACACATTGTGTCTACGCATGTTTGACCATATTATTTCAGAAGAGACATCAAAGCCCAAGAAAGAGGTGAAAAGTCTGGCAGCAGCATTCGCCGACAGTGATGATGACGAGGACAATGGAGGAGAAATCTTCAAAGTGGAGAAGAAGGCTCCTGAACTCAAGCCCAAAAAGGTAAGCAGTTTTTTTCTCATCCAGCAGTTAGCAATGAAAATGTGATTTTATTAGTGCTTGGATTCACATTTCTTGTTGCTTTGTAATTAATGTATGTACTTTAAGTTATTCTGTTTAGTTGTTTCATCCAAAAGAAACCAAATAAATAAACTTGTACTTTACTTGTTGTTTATTTTGTTTTTGTATTTATTTGTATTTGAGGTTCAAAAGCCTCCACTGGCTTCTGGACAGACATTCAAAGCTAAACCTTGAAAACAAGCTTTCACTCTAGAAAGCTGTCACCCATAATATCTCAAACATGAACATCATACATAGGAGTTAAAATGATCGTTTCCACTTGCTCCTACTTGGTTATCCTATTGGTTGGAGCACGAGAACCAATATGTCCTTATGCTCCTATGGTGACCTTATATGCAATTATTACACTTAAGTACATACAGAATAAAACAAATATTTTTGTACAATCAAAATTTTATAAAATCATCTTAGTATTTTCAAACAATTACCTACAGTAATTTCGCCATGTAGAAGCGATATTTGGGTATTCATTATTAAAGTATCAGTTTCGAGATCTTCTCGGCGCCGTTTTATCGGAATACCTTTCCTACCAACCCTACTCCTACGTCTTCTACGTGTGTTTCTACCAACAGGAGAACCGAGTAGGAGGAAGTGGAAACGCCGGTTAAAATGCCATAGTTTGCTGAAGTAATGCTGTAGCTCTATTGTGTATGGGTAACACTTGTATATAATTAACAACCAATGTGCTTAGAACGGTGTCTAACACTGCATCCCCTCTCTCCAGCAAGATAAGCTAAAAGCCTTCCTAACGGGGAAGGAGACACGGCTGGACGGACAGGCTGACGCGGAGCTGGCGCCGCTGCGCGCGCTATGGTCCGACCCGAACCTGGATGAGAGCGAAGCCTTCCTCAGGGACTACATCCTGAACAAAAGGTATTTTATTTTATTTATTTGGTGTTCCAAACAGATCACAACCATTACGCAATGTATAAATAACACTATGATGTAAGAACTAAGTTGTGGTGTAAAGCACTCACACATAATGTGATATTGAGTATCTTAGTAAAGTACTACATTTTAGAAATAAACATTAAACAAAAACGCTTTCTTCTGATCTTTATGAATTCAGAATTCAGAGTATCTTCGTTGTGGTTGTCTTGGTGATGAATCGGAGGATGTTAGAAACCTGTTCTCGACATCAAACATCTCTCCATGTTCCAAGATACCTTTCTTTGTTTAGCGAAGCAAGTTATCGTCACAGGGTTTACTTAGGATTGAGTGGTTTATTTTAAAATTGTGCTACTATTGATGCCCAAAGTTTTTATTTAAATTCAAATACCGAAATTTGTAAATTAGATTAATTTGGATAAAGCTTTGTCAAACATAAAAAGGAAAAAAATAACATGATAAATATGTCAACATTTTAAAATTAAATTCATTAGCAAAACCGGCCAAGTGCGTGTCGGGCCACGCGCAATGTAGGATTCCGTAGAAAGAGGGTTTTTTATCTGCTGTACGGAACTAACAACTTCATCGAAGTAATTTTCAATGGATTTTCAAAGGCCGCCAATTGTACTGTATCTTTGTAAATATTTTATGTTTGTGTTTTTCCTGGTACAATAAAGAACATTCTTATGTTATCATTTGTACGAAGTTTTTCTTTTATAAGTTGGTCGTCTATTACTCGTTAACTAGTAAAGCCTACTTAGCCGTGATAGTTTTCCTTTTAAGTTCATTATATGTGCTACTGACCTGAATTTTTTCACGTTTCGACAATCGACCGTTTAGCCGGGAGAAAGTACTCTAACAAAAATTTGCGCTGTAAAGCTTAATATTTCGGAAACGGAACCCTAAATCGAAAAATGCTCTTCCTACACCCACAATATTTTTCAACGACCAATCCAACGATACCACACTATGGTGTAGGCGAGAAAAAAAAAATGCATCCGTAATTTAGGTGTAGGGGAGGTAACCTTCGTGGTTTTCATAACCATGAGGGGTTTTGCCATAATCGCCACGCTTGGCAGGCGGGTTGGCGATCGCAGTATGCGGTTGGAATCTCAGGAAGACGCTGCAACGAAGGAGGCCTATGTCCAGCAGTGGGCGTCAAATGGCTGATGATAATGGTGATGAGGTAACCTAAAAAAAAAGTTTTTTTCGAGGTTTTGTTCTACCGTTTTGTCGGCCTAATAAATATGTACGTATAGACCAAATTTCAGCTCACTAGTACTCATCGTCTCTGTGCTAAGCCGCGGACAGACATACAGACGGATATGGCTAAACTATAAGAATTCCTTGTTGACTATGGAACCCCAAAAAGCTTTGTCAAACATGCCTAAAATGGGTCAAGTAGCGGTCTTGTTCGAAACATTTAGTAGTCGTTGGCCAGATCCTCAAAGTCACCGGCAAGCAAAAGGTATATTTAGTAAAGACATGTGTATCCACTATGGAGGATACACAATTTTTGTGCATACTTTAACCAACCTTTAACCCATCAATTTATGAGCTGATTAATTTGGAATTTTCTGTTGCTCAACTTAGTATTGTCATCATCATCATCATTCAGCCGCAAGAAGTCCACTGCTGGTCATAGGCCTCCTCCATGGATTTCCAAAAAGACCGGTCGGAAGCGGCCTGCATCCAGCGTCTTCCTGCCACTTGGATGAGGTCATCTGTCCATCTTGGTCCTAAGCTGCGCTTGCCGATATGTAGTCTCCATTCGAGAACTTTTCGGCCCCATCGGCCATCAGTTCTGCGTGCTATGTGCCCCGCCCACTGCCACTTCAACTTACTAATCCGCTGGGCTATGTCGACGACTTTCGTTCATCTACGGATCTCATCATTTCTGATTCGATCTCGTAGAGAAATTCCGAGCATAGCCCTTTCCATACCTCGTTGCGTGACCTTGAGCCTTCTTATGAGGCCCATAGTGAGAGACCACGTTTCAGTGCCATAAGTATTGTCTGCCAACCACTAATTTTTAATAATAATAATAACTTAAACACCGAACTAGAATACCCTGTGCTATGGTAACCAGGCAAGGACATCACAAACATGGAAATACACCCAGATTGAGGTCATCTGTACAAATATACGGTGGCCTCCAGTGGAAATCGAACCCATGACCTTTGGCATGGTAATCAGACGTGATCAGCGAATTAATTTTGAATTTCTGCCGATAAATTTGGCATTTCCTGCCACTCAATTCAGTATTTACTGCCGACGTCTACTAGATATATGTCCCACTGTAGGGCACAGCCCTTCTCTCAGGGATTCCGCGGATTGGCGATTTCAAGCGCTGAGGTATGTGAATAGCTCAGATATTCAGGTTTCCTCACCGTGTTTTCCTTCATCGTTAGCGAGTGGTATGGTTACCACAGTGTGTTAAGCAACACAGGGCGCGTTCAGTGCATGGATGGGTCGCCGTCTATGCCTAACGCTAGTGGCATTTTTCCGAGCAGTTCCGTGCTTCGCAAGGCACGTTAAGCCGTTGGTGCCGGCTGCCGTCGATAGATGGCAGTCGTTAAGCCAAGTCAGAGGCCTTAGGGCGGCTTGACAACTTCTGATAGTAGACGAGCCACTAGTTTACAAGCCTCCACCAATCCGGACTTGGCCCCCGTGGTAGAGTATGGCCTATACCTTCCTCAGGGAAGAGACCCGTGCCCTCGGTGGGGACATAAAATGGGTTGATGATGATGGTTACCATAACTTCACAAATGTATAACTTAGAAAACAAAGTCATAGGTGCATGCCCATACTGGGAATCGAACCTGGGTCTCTCGCTTCAGAGTCCAATGTTCTACCCATCACCCTACTCTCACAGAAAATATTTACAGCTGATCCTTACCTCCCTTCTCAAGAATATTCCGTTTGCACATCTCTCCCCACAGATACGCGGAGCCGGCGTCGACGGCGCCGGAGAAGCTTCTGGACGACGCGGCGCTGGAGCAAGATGAACAGCTTGTGGAGGAGCAGGGCAAGTTCGAGCGCGCCTACAACTTCCGCTTCGAGGAACCCGACCACGAATATGTGAGTAGAAACGGACCAGTCCCGAGTACCAACATTCTGTTAATGGAAAAGTGCGAGAAAAGAGTTTTTGAGCCGCTGTGTTCATGCCTCTATGCATTATTATTATTGTTACATGCATGCAGTTAATTATTGTAAATGTAGTTAATGAATGAGTAAAAATCAAGTAAGTTAATCCGGAATTATTTAATAGATACTTTCATGTTTCTGACGTCCTTGCCTGGTTACCATAGCACAGGGTATCCTAGTTTGGGACCAGGTCAAGTGATTGTGTAATTGTGTGGAATTTATTATTATTATTTAGAAATGTGGTCTGAGGCGGCACTAGAAAATTAATTACGGACATTCTAACAAAAGTAAAATTTTAAGTGGAAGTCAAACTTTCTTATTGGGTTTTTTTTTAAGTGGGACCAAACCTAAATGTACCATCCGAACAACTATATTTATCGCAATAAAGTTATTAATTATTATGACTGCTGTCGGCAAACCTTGACCATGTACTGTATAGGTTAGGCAATCTACTAACATGGAATAGAAACCGAATAACATATTAACTTATGACCGAGTTTTCTATGATTATTTTGACAACCAAAGATCCTCCCCCCCGCCCCCTCAGCTAAAGCGGTACCCGCGCACCATGTCGTCGATCCGGCCAAAGGACGACCGCCGCGCCAGGAAGCGTGAGGAGACCCGCACACGCAAGGACGAGGAGAAGCGGCGGAAGATGGAGGAGATCGCCCGTCTCAAGGCGCTCAAGCTGAAGGAGATTCAGGAGAAGATCGCTAGGATAAAGGCGGTCACCGGGAACGAGGAGTTGGCTTTCAAGGTCGCCTACTTTCTGTAAACGTATATACTGATAGAGATTTTTATCTCTTTAAATTTTGATGGAGTGCAAAGGTTCTCAAGTGCAGACCACAAAGCTGTATAGGACCCTCACAAGCTCACTGGACCGACGATCTGAGGTAGATTGCTGGAAGCGGCTGGATGAGGACAGCAAGAAGTGACGTGGCTCGGAGGAGGCTTGTGTCCAGCAGCGGATGTGTACAGGCTAATAGATTGATTATTGATTGATAAATAGCCCTGCATGGCACGTCCAAAACGTCTGCATAGCGCGCTCCATCTATGTAACTCCATATATTCACGTGTGCGAGTTACATAAGCTCACGCCAGACGAGTAGACGGAGACCAGACTTTGCCACTAGCCACAATCCTGACAAACCTCCATTGTGCTAGTTGCGGAATTCAGAAAGTGAAGTATGACTTATATTCCTTCATCGCCATGTCAGGACGAAGACATCGAAGGCGACTTCGACCCGGAGGCTCACGATCGCCGGATGCGCGCCATCTTCGACGAGCAGTACTACGGCGAGGCTGACGCTGAGAAGCCGGTCTTTCCAGACCTGGACGAGGAGCTGGAGATCGGTAAGTGAACGATTCCGTAAGTTATCAGGTAAGGCATATGAGGAAATAAACCAGGATTACTTTAGTATCAGATTTATTTGCCAACTTGAGAACACAACAGATTTGTTCTACAACAGAGAGTGACACACCTTTGGAGGCGTTCGAGGAAAAATATCCACACCAAATTAGAGAGGGTTCAGTTTACATTTCATCAATATCCGATGACTTTGCAATAGAAGCTTCGGTTTTAATGGGCTTGGGAGTAACACTTGCGTCACCGAGGAGAAAGAATCATATATTTTTTTACAGATCTAATTTGTAAAAAGGGTGTACGAGTGGTTGTACACACTTTTTGTTCGCACTTAATTCGTGTTAATAGTGATTTTTAGGACCCACGGCCGTGAACCTAGGGCAAAAAACCCGGAACTACAAAGCATTAACGCCAAAAACGGCCAATTTTGGCATAAATGCTATCTAGTCCCAGGTTCGTGATCCTAGGTAGGACATAAAATATCAAAGTTACAATGAAAAAGTACAATGGGCGGACTGAAAAATGTTATTTCTCGAAAAAATTTGAGCATTATTTCAACAACCTTCTTCGAGATAAATCGAAATTGCTGTAGGTAGGTACTGGCCAAGTACACGCGAGCAGCGGCCGGAAAAAGTTCCATGAAAATTCATAACTCTCGTGTTTCGCGGCCAAATAAATTAAATAAACTCATATCTGTCGTGTTATTTAAAAATGGAATGATCTTTGACTCCGAACAATGACAACCAAGGAGGTAACTTATCAGGAGGTTTTATTTAAATTTCGAACTGGCTTACGAAAGAAAGCTGGATATAACTATTGAAAAAAAATAACACTAACGCGGCAAAAATTATTGTTGTTCGTTCGTGGTTCGTCTGATTTGGGGCCGTCCATATATTACGTCATTCTAAATTAGGGGGGGGGGGGTGGGTCTGCGGATGACGGTAAATGATAGATGGGGGGGGGGGGTGTTTCGAAATTGACGTCATTCTTATTTATTTATTTATAGTTTATTTTTCACGTACAAAAAGATTATTTCTAAAAAGAAATTTCTTCCAGCACACCTAGTAAAATACTAGCTGCCCGCCCCGGCTTCGCCCGTGGTACTTACATGTATTATACATATAAACCTTCTTTAAGAATCAGTCTATCTATTTAAAAAAACCGCATCAAAATTCGTTGCGTAGTTTTAAAGATCTAAGCATACATAGGGACAGACAGCGAAAGCGACTTTGTTTTATACTATGTATTGATAATAAACACAATACTTAAATAATAACTACAACATTACATAATTAATAAAAGTACATATTAATACTATACTTATACTTAAATACATGTCTCATACTAAGGAAAGATAATGTTCTTGTGATATTTTGCAAGTATCCAAAGAAAAGTAAAAAATAAGTAGTTATATTATATCAATGATTATTGCCAAAGTAAAAATAATAAAAGGTGATTCTATAACCAAGTGTTTTAATCATATAATACCCTATTTTTCTCAAATCTGCAATGTTTTATTTTGTCAAACTAGTAATGACGTCAATTTTGGGAGAAGGGGGGGGGGGGTCATTAGGAAATGACGATAGGATGATTATAGGGGGGGGGGTCTAAAATCTGAAAAAATCGATGACGTAATTTATGGACGGCCCCTTTTCAAAGTTTATTGAATTTAACAGAATGAGTTCAAGTGATGAAAATGACTGCGATGAACTTATTTTAACGCCACCTCAAATTCAAGAGGCGGCAAGAGCCGTAATAGAAAACTTGTTACCGCCAAAATCGAAAGAAAAATATTTTTCAAATAAAAAGTTCTGCCTTAGTAATACTTAGTTTTAATTTCCGCGCATTATTTGAGAAAAATAATATGCAAGCCTTGGCCACAACTAGGCATTGATAGACTCACGTATTCCACGTTCGTCCATCAATGCCTCTTTTGCTGGCCGCTGCAGTAATGTACTATATTTGCTAGACGCTAATAGTGAGCAACTAACTATCCTTGTAGTAAATGCGGAGTAGACACTTTGAATGGAAAGTGGAATCATAAATTTAAATAAATGCCGAATTCAAACGAATTCGACATTGTTCACTTTCACGTTTCTAAATACAGAATGCATGAAATGCAGCTGTCAACAAAACTTAGCTTAGCTTGTATATGTGTGATGTAATGCTATATATGATGTGTATGCCAAACCCTGTTTTAATGCAATAAAGTATTTTAATAATAAATTTAAATAAATGCCGAATTCAAAAGAATTCCACATTGTTCACTTTCACGTTTCTAAATACGTCCTTCGTTTTACAGAAAACTGGGAGAACTTTGATGAGGAGGAAGGTGTAGCCAAGGGGGAGGAAGAAGAAGGCCCACATTGCGAAGATGAAGATTTTAACGTGAGTCTCGATTAGCTTTTGTACAAAGAAGTTTTTATTTCCTTGTGTGCCTATTGTTTTATATTATCTGTATACTGTAAGTAAAACGTTAAGAGAGCGAACTGTTATTTAGTATGGCGGAAAACTTTCTGTATGATGACTGTAAAAAATAGTTTTTATAGAATAAACACTGATTTTTTTTGTAACTGACTGACCTCTGTACCTCCCCAGATGGACGCCGAATACGACCCGAAGCTGGCTCGCAAAACCCTCATGGAGGAGATAAAAGAGACACTCGGCAACAAGCGACGCAACCGCAAGAAGAAATCCAAACTAGCCGCTCTGCTGGCCAGCGAGAAGCCTAAGTACGTCCCTGTGGCCACTGAGAAGACCTACGCGGAACATATGGAGGAGTATTACAAGATGGACTGCGAGGATGTGATCGCTGGGGAGCTGCCGACGCGGTTCAAGTATAGGGACACTGTGCCGAATGATTTTGGGCTCACTGTTGAGGAGGTGAGCCATGGATTTTTCTATTTGCCGATAGCTCAGCTTAGTATGTAGTTAGTATACTTAGTCGGTCACTTCCAAACCCCTCCTGGGTAGTATTACACAAAAGGAAACAGAACAGAACATCAGTTTTGCTGGTGATGTGTAGTTCACGTCACACACCAGCAATGCATGCTGAGTTGGTGACCTTTTCTTGTTGCCACGGAGGCACAATGTCCTCTTTTTTTTTTTTTGTTAGATTATTGTTGTTTTATTCTTGTTCTATTTAGTTGGGCAGGGCATATCAGTAGAATGCACCCGGATAGGTGGGCGAGACTTGCCACCGAGTGGGTGCCACAAGTCGGTCGTCGCAGGAGAGGTAGGCCAAGAAGACGTTGGCGAGGCTACGTAAAAAAAAAATGTTGTTAATGGTTTCTTTCTTTCTTTCTAGTATTTTAGCGCATTAAACACAGATTGTTTTGCATAGTTTCTGGAAAAACACGAGCAGCAGACTCACATTGTAAATCTTTTAAAAATACGCAGGAGTCGCTCAGTAATAATCGAGTGGCCACAAATACCCTATGATTTCAAGTACGACTGAGTTTCTGCAAGTGAGAATAAACGTTTTATCTACTATAACCTGTGCCACTAAAGCAACTATCTAAAACCAGCCTCCAATAGTCGTGTCCTCTCGTTCCAATCATATCGCGAAGAGTAAGACGGCGCGTTGTTTAGCGGCGTGTTTTTAATCGTTTCCTTAAGGTTGCTGTTACACCTGACACGCTGTCTCGCTCACACATTCTAAAATTTTTAATAAATGTAATAAAACGAATGTTCTTTTGATAAATGTGGTCTGAGGGTTTGATAGATAATAAAATTACGAACATTCAAAACATATGTTTTTTATCCTGTACCTAGTTTTTAACTGAGAAAAATTGATACTAAAATTAACCTATGTATAGGGAAACAAAAATGTATTTATAATGTCCGTAATTTGATTATCTAGCAAACCCTTAGACCACATTTATGGAAAGTATACAATTTTAGGGTTTCATACCTCAAAAGGAAAAAACGGATATAGGATCACTTTGTTGTCCGTTCGTCCGTCCGTCCGTATGCCTGTCACGACCCTTTATCTGAAGAACCTGTGCGGAGGTATCGAGTAGAAATTAAAACCATATACTCAAGTTTTACAGTCTCTCGAAGCTGTGAAATAATTAAAACTTCTAAATTAACGTGAAAAAAACACACGGCTGTTTATGCCGCAAAAAAACGTATATTTCAACACTCAAGGGAATCAAAATTTATAGAGTACTACGTCAACGACCTAGAACTATGAAACTATTGAAAATCTGAAAACTATACATTTGTAATTAAATCATAGAAAAATAGTCATCGAAGTTCGGGAAAAGCTTGGAAAAAACTGCGGAAAACCTACAAATTTGTACGGAACCCTCGGTGGGCGAGTCCGACTCGCACTTTTCCGGGTTTTTTTTACAATCACCAAAAATTTTAGAAAGAAAGCAAGAAAGAGGATATTTATTTAAATTGTTACAGAAACACAAAGCAAACACAAAGGTACACAAACAAAAGACACGAACGTCAACAAAACAGAGATAAAACAAAACAATCGTGAAGAAAACATGTGAGGCATATAGAGTCAAAGGCAGCCGGGTACCATTTAGATTGTGCAAGCTATATAGCATGGATAGCAGCCCTAATGGTACAGTTTACAACCTAGCCTTGTCTGTTCCAGATCCTGCTAGCGGACGATAAGGAGCTGAACGCGTGGGCGTCCCTCAAGAAGGCTGTTAAGTACCGGCCCGAGCATGTCGAGAAGGGGGAGGTGGCCAACTACAGGCAGAAGGCGGCCGATGTTGCGCTCAAGCGGAGAATACTGCCCAGTCTCTTCAAGGATCTGCCCGAGTATTTTTTTTATTTATTTTTCTTTTTATGTTGCGAAAGCGAAAGTGAACTGTCAGGATCGTGGCAAGTGGCAGCACCTGGTCTCTGCCTACCCCTCTGGGATACAGGCGTGAGTTTATGTATGTATGTTTTTTTTTTTATTTAGGATAATAACAGAAAAACATTATTATTACTTCTAAACCTTGAAATCCATAACTTAATAAAAATTTTTTGACATAGATATGTCCATTATGGACAGCACGAAACGAAATTTGGAATGTAAAGTATTTGTTAATTTTTAAAACAAAACAATTTTTACTCACGAATTTTAGGAGTGAAAGAAAATATCAACATCCGTGATATACTCATTATAACAATGAGAAGCACACCTGAAAAAAGAGTTTTTTAGCATAATTGGTACCAGAATGGGTGTAAAAAATTGTTTATAGCAAGAGGACGATCGAAAAATTTAAAAAAACATTTTTAAGACTTAGCTCTCTTTAAAGGTTTTGATAAACGTAAGATTGAACCAAGTCTTTGAAAAGCTTTTGTGAAAATGTTGTATATGTGATAATTAGAATGTAATTCTGTATCTAAAGTGACATCCAGATCTCTAGTTTTGCCTACACTTTTCAGTCAGTTTACCATCACATTTGTAATCGTAATGCAGTGGATTGTGTTTTCTTGAAAAAATTATTGTGTAGCATTTTTGCGTATTCGATATTAACTGATTATATTTACAGAAATTGCTAAAATTATCCAAATCTCTTTGAAGATCGTGACAGTCATTTTCGGAGTGTACGATTTTAAAAATGTTCGTATCGTCGGCATACACGAGGTGGGCTAATTTTAAGATAGAACTACTCACATCATTTAAATAAATAATAAATAGGAGCGGACCTAAATGGGAATCTGGGGCATGCCTGAACCGGTTGACAATTATTTCGAAATGTAGCTCCTTAAAGACACTGCCTGACTCCGATTTCTAAAATAAGATTCCAGCCACCAATTTCCCCTCTAGCTTATCTAGTGAGTAAGTCTCTCTCTCTCTCAAGAAGACAGAAATATACTTTTCACTTCTCATGCTCTAAAAGTTCGTCTTTATGTCGTGCGTAGGCGACATAAAGTCGCTTTTTATGCTCTAGAGCATAAAGTAAAATCTTCGTCGAAGACCAAGGCAATCGCTGCAACAGCCACACGAACATCTTTAACTTCATACAACAACCTCTTTATTTTATTTCGTTTCGTTCGTATACAACATTAAATATGCCAGAAAAAACGATTACTTTAAATATTTCTCATTGCTCTAATGTAACTTTCAATTTTAATTAAATTAGCATTTACTATATTTACATGTTGCTGTTTCATTTCCTCGCAATCGAAGTGAAAAGTAGAGTGTACAACTCGTCCATAAAACCCATTTTACACTCGACTTTATATCTATCCTCGCTCGCAAGCTCGCTCGGATGGATAAACGTCTCGAGTAAAATGGTGCGTTTTATGCACTTGTTGTACAATCTACTATATTGTTTCTCTCAAGAAGACCATCAAATATCAAACGCCCTAACACGCTGAGAAATCTTCCCCTTTCACACTCCCTTAAATATGACGTACAACGTAGTAATGACATATGATGCAGTATGACGTAAGCTGCAACTTTTTATATATATAAAGATCTCTTCGTTTAACTAAGTTTCAAGAAAAAACTTAGTTTTTTGTAAATCTTTTCACCAAAACAATCTAGGTCTTGGAATGGACAACTATTAACTATGATTAACTGGTAACGTTCAGGTTCAGTGCTACTTTGAATAAAAATATTTTGACTTTGTCTTTCGGCTTAGAGAAACTGACTACAGAAAGTTGGAGAAATTGATATACATTATAAATTTTTGTTACAGAGAACCAGAAGTCGTGGTCCCAGTCAAAACCAGCAAGAATAAGAAGAAGAAAAAGAAAAAGGCTAAAGACACCAATAGTGTTGAACATGCTGATGAACCTGAACCTGATAGCGTTGACAATAACAACCAAAATCAAGAAGCAGAGCCTGAAGTTATCCAGGAGGCTGCTCCTAACAATAAAAATAAAAAGAGCGTTGTAAATACAGGGATAAGTAAAACTACTGAATATACTAGTACCTTTAAAGAAAATTTAGAAAATAAGACGATGGAACATGATAAGAAAACTGAAGTCAATGGCGATTTCTCTCTAAACAATAGCAGCACAGGAGTCAAAAACAAAGCTAGAAGGAAAAAGAAGAAGAAGCAGCAGGTTGATGGCTCTACAGATGAAACTAGGATAGGCGCAAATCCTAGTCAAAATGTGGCAAGACAAAATGGCGATGACGGTGGTGCAGAACATTCTGAGAAACTTCAAAACAAAGGTGGCTCTGACAGTAAAGTTAATTTGAAGCGAAAGTTAGACACCAATGTAACTAGTAACGACGAAAAATCTAAAAAGAAGAGGAAAAAGAATAAGAAAAACAAAAATGTTGACAGCAAAAAAGATTTTACGAATAACAAATTCAACAAAAACGACAAGTGTAAGAAAAATAATAACAAGAGTGAGTCAGATAATCCGCTAAGCAAATTGACAGACGAAAGATTGAAAGCCTATGGGTTGAACCCGAAGAAATATCGTAGTTTCTTGAAATACAAGAAGTTTTAAGTAAATACTCTTGTTGTTAAATAAATTATGATCAGTGAGGATAAATTTTACGGTAATATGTAGTATAATTACACCATGCAAATGTAAATAAATTATTATTTGATTATAATAATCACTTGTAACAAAATCCGAAAATACTCGTCAATATGAATATCTTTATTGTACAAAAATTTCGAAATCGCGAAAAAATTGGGATATGAAAGCTATTTAGAAATAGTGACTACATCAATAGGCTCAGCATGTTCAAAGAGAATATAACCACTACGCATGTTAATTGTTTTGGGGTTGCTGGCATGGTGAATTAAATCATAAAAGAAACTTATTGCCGTGTCACAATTTTGTTTATTGTATTTTATGTACAGTGCCAGCCTTCTTTCTATGGGCCGAAACACATAACGCAAACTGCTTATTTTTGCGGCGCCGCAACGCCAAAATCGGCAGTTGCGTTGCCGCGTTGCGGCGTCGCGAAACAGGGCATTATGGTAGGGTAACCATTTTCTCGTGATTTTTGAGTGTGGATAGACGTCTCTCTGCGATGGATCGTAATAAACTTATTGCTTATTTGTTATTAAGAAGACATTATTCTATCTTAAAAATACGGCAAAGAAGATACTGGATACATCCATTAAGTAAGGGTATGAAACCAAATGGCGAGTTCTTTTCTAAAAAATACGAAGCATTAAAGATAGACGAAAAAAAATTTGTTGCCTACTTTAGAATGAGTATATCATCATTTGAAGAGTTATTAAGCGAGTTATCAAAATATATACAGAAGAAAAAAAATAAAGGAAGGAAACCAGTTACTGCTTTGGAAATGCTGGGCTTAACTTTAAGGTAGGTTTCTTATTTTTTTTTTATTGATGTTTATGGCACTCGGAATCAAATGTTTAGTTTTATTTGTACCCCTGGCTTTATACACCTGTGGTACTAGCGGGGTGTCGATAAAAATTTTGCATCACTAGTGTTCATGGTTTGGGGGTACCTAGTGGTACAAAGCCAGGTTCAAATGAAACAAGACAGAATCAAATTAAGCTTTTTGCATTATACAATTTTCTTACTTTAAGAATACTTTAATAGGCCTTAAAAATGTAATGATCAATTTAAGAAAAATCAAACTCCTCATCTTGTGAAACATAGGAAGTAGCTGACGTTTCGTCCAGTAAAAATGGTGAATTTATTGGACGTTGTTGGTTTGATGATGAGGTAGTCCTCTGTTCAGTAATCGAACTTCCAGGAGTAGAAGTGTGGTAGCCACTCTGAACCGTATTATCGTATCTCATAGTTGAATATCCTTGATTATAACCCTGATGCTGATATTCTTGATTATAGCCGTGATGTGTATTTTGATGAATTGAAGGTTGAAGAATGTCCGTTAATATTTGAAGCACCCAACTTTGAAATATCAATGTTTGATTCTCATTTAACGATTGTAGAGATGGTAAAATCCCCTTGAAAAAATGCAAATGTCTATTCTCCGGTGTTTTTAATATTGCCAATAAATCTTCTTCAATATCATCCTTATCATCTGCCTTTCGTTTTCGTGGTTGACTTTTATAACGAGGCAATGCCGTTATTTCATTCTCAATATCTCCTTCCGCTACACATAAACTGGAATCAGTTGCATTTTGTGAAACCTTTTTCAAAAACTGTAATTGTTTATTCAAGTGATATTCTTTAATTTTTGCAGCTCCAGCTCCTGATCGATTGGCATCTTTTAGTTTTTTTTGATATTTAGCAAAATTATCTTTTATGGCCTTCCACTTCTTGACTAAATCATTACCTGCAACAAATAACTTCACAAGTGAAAAATAGTAATAAAGACTAAAATTCCCTAGATTCCATTTATTACTAATATATATAGCTACAATCCGGTATACTCACTGACTGACTGACTGACTGACTGACTGACAGATCATCTATAGGTTTCCTCGGAAACGGTAAGAGCTACGTGAAAATTTTGTATGAGAAAGTTGTAGGAAATGTATGATATACAGCCATCCTATGAAGCCGATTTTTGAATTTCGAACGCCTTCTCCCATACAAATGGGCTAACTTTTTTGTTTATTGGCCGATTTGGATGAAATTTGGAACAGGTGTTTGTTTCGTGATCTCATTTTGAAAAAAAATTTTGGACGTTCGAAATTCAAAATAGGGGCGAGAATATGGCCGCCCAAAAAATCGACCTCTGCGCAAAAAAGTCGGCAGCCAACTGGGCACATGCTGGATACGTGCCCTAAACGGCATCGGGTTGTCAAAGGACCCAGGTATATGAGAAAAATCGGACATTTTAGATTTTCAAGATGGCGGCCGAGATATCGACGATTGAAAATGAGAAAATTTTGTATGGAGAATTTGTACTGAAAATCGACTTTTAGTACAAAATTTTAAACAAAGATGAAATTTTTTTCAAAAAAACAATTTTTCGAGGCCGAAGCGGGGATGAGGAACGTCGACGCGGCGAGGCCGAAGGCCGAGCTCCGTTCAGGCCGAGGCCGAAGGCCGAGACTATACATTTTCGGCGAACAAGCAACAAAGCAAAAGCCAGATGGGACAAACTTGCGAGGCCGAAGGCCGAGCTCCGCGAAGTGGGCCTCAGGAACACCGCCGCGGCGAGGCCGAAGGCCGAGCTCCGTTTAGGCCGAGGCAGAAGGCCGAGACTATACATTTTCCGGCGAACAAGCAATAACGCAAAAGCCAGATGGGACAAACTTGCGAGGCCGGAGGCCGAGCTCCGCGAAGCGGGCATGAGGAACCCCGCCGCGGCGAGGCCGAAGGCCGAGCTCCGTCCAGGCCGAGGCCGAAGGCCGAGACCATACATGTTCCCACTTATCAAATCCCTACCCCAAGTGTCTAGCGAGGCCCTAGGCCGAGCGCCGCGGAGAGCGAAGCTCGGAGCGGCTGGGGGTTGGCGCGCGTAAGCGCGCAGGGGGTTCACCCCCTAGTACTACATATAAAATTACATATAAAATTTGATATAACTTTCATAAGTACTTTCGGTCCATCCAATTTCATATAAATGGCTGGCCGCCGAAAAAGAACAATTTTCTGCTTTTTCTTGACTTAGGCAAGTTAAAAACTGATTGACTTTGCCTAGAACAACCATAATGTAAAATATTTCTTGAGTACTTCTTTGAAAAACTACCTGTCTATCTTTGAAAATCTATTCCTTTAGCAACACTATTACCTGCGCAGTTTGAGTTTGATTATACCTACATTTGTATTATTTTATTATTTGCCTACTAATTATTATTTCATTTTAGATTTCTAGCAACCGGCAGTGACTTTAAAACCATGCATACGAATTACTTCCGAGGAGCAAGTACAATAGCAAAAATTGTAAGGACAGTTTGTCGCGCCATATGGAAACATCTATCAAGTCAAAATATACCTCCTATAACAAAACAGGTTCTAGAAGATGTCGCTATTGAGTTTGACAAGAAAGCAAATTTTCCTAACTGCATAGGAGCTCTTGATGGTAAACATGTCCGTATTACATGTCCTGCGCACAGTGGATCACTGTTTTACAATTATAAGGGCTATAATTCAATAGTTTTATTAGCTCTTGTAGATTCTAGATATAGATTCATTTTTGTCGATATAGGAGCGTATGGCAAGGAAAGTGACTCCACCGTTTTCCAGAACTCTAAACTTTATGATTTGATTATGACACGCAAATTACCTATTCCTGTACCAAAGCCTTTACCAGGTTCTCAAAATGAAACTCCATTTGTTTTTGTAGGAGATGAAGCATTCTCAATTTCGAATAACGTCATGCGCCCTTACTCAGGGAAACATTTGTCGGTACAACAAAGAGTTTACAATTATCGACTGAGTCGTGCCCGAAGATATGTCGAGTGCGCTTTTGGCATCCTAGCCAATAAATGGCGCATATTTCATCGATCTATGAATGTGCAATACGAATTTGCGACAGACATTATCAAGGCATGTTGTGTAATGCACAACTTTGTTTTGAATCGAGATGGAGTACAAGCGACTGATGACATTATCTTTGATGATTCTGATCTGCAAATGTTGCATTTGCCCACAGCAAATGAAAATAATTTAAGCCCACATCTAATACGGAATGATTTTTGTAATTACTTTTCCAGTGATGTTGGCGCCCTAAGTTGGCAATTAAACAAAATATGAATGAATGTTCGTATACCTACTCAGTTCAAAATACAAATAATACCTTAATACATTTGATTCAAACTATTTAACATGTTGTGAACTGCGAATAAACAATTTAAATGGCAATTTGGTTTTATTTATAGTATTTGTTTACCTTTTTGAATAAGAGCGCGAGAAAAAATATAATTTTAACTTAGAGAAAATCTTTTGCATAGGGCATTAAAATAAATGGTGTATTTCATATGATTAAAAAAAAAAAGATACATGCTACTTACATTAAACTACAATTTTTACAATTTAAACCGCGGATCAGATTTTTACGTTTTTACTACAGTAAAAATTGTAGTTTTATTGTGAATAGTGATCGCGTAAACCTAAGACAATACTATGTTACTACTTACCCAGTTTTGATTTTTCGGTTGAGTTTTTTTCCTTGTAATCAACATAAACGATCTCACAAATGCTTTTCCATGCTTCTTGTTTTATAAATTTGTCTTTATAGGTTTCGTCACTAGTATCCCACAAACAACGGTGTTCCTGAACCGAAGATATAAACAGATCGACGTCAACGTCAGACATTTTAATTTTAAAACTGCTTCTCGGTTGACACGTGTTGTTTGCAAGAGTGTTAGAAACAAACTGCATCCTTGTCAACAAGTATGACGTCATAACGCTGGAATTCGCGTCGGGACCGTTCGCTCTGTGCTTAGTGTAGCAGCTAGCGAAGGAATGGCGATGCTGCAGTTTGATGTCTCGACTGCCTTTTTATATGGCTCTCTAAAATGTTGTGTTTTAATAAAGTTGATTTGAGTAATACAAAGCTTCTGCTTCTGCGAAATCCACCACCTCCAACTGGTTATGGGCCCAGACCCAGAAGTTTAAGAGAAATGGAGCTTTCAAAAATTCAAATTGTAAAACTTGACGGCCACAATTGGATATCATGGAAGTACCGGATGGTAGCCTTGCTGAGAGGTATGGACGGACTCATGGATATTGTGGAAGGTAAAACACAAAGTCCAGCTAGACCTGAAGAGGGAAGCGGAGACGCTGCAATAGAACTGTACAAAAGAAGTCTACGTGAATTTGTGAAGTTAGAGAGTACAGCCCTGCTCTTGATAACTAACAATGTGACAGACGAGACGCTTGGCAAAGTAATTAGATTGTCCACTCCGAAAGAAGTTTGGAATGAACTCCATAGATTATATGAGGGACCTAACGAGGGCCGTCTCTATGATATATGTTTGGACTTCTTCAAGCTTAAGAGGGATCCGTCAGATGACATGTCGACTCATGCGAAATTAAAGAACTTGTGGCATAGTTTGAAGGAAGAGTTACTAAAAGAAGAAAAGGTAGAGTTACCTGAAGTCCTCTTGATTTGTAAGATCCTTGATACATTGCCTGAAACTTATTTCTCGTTCAAGTCGAGTTGGCTGTTAATGTCAAAGAAGGATAGGACAGTAGATATCATTACGAGCCAGTTGTGTGCACATGAAAAAGCGCTTAATGCTAAGATGGCTGATGCTGAATCAAGTGAGACAGCGCTTTATGTGAAGACAAATAAAAAGGTTGCTAAGGGATATGACCAAAGAGACCAAGGGACAAAGAAAAAGTACAAATGCTTTATTTGCAAGGAGCCTGGTCATCTTAAAAAGGATTGCCCAAAAACTGGGATCAAGGAGAAGGAAAATAAAGCTCATAGTTCTAACATGATGTTACTAATGGTGAATTCGACGGATTCTGGCAATGATCGTGATGATTGGTATGTGGACAACGGGGCCACTCACCATGTCACAATGCGAGGAGATCTGTTCCAAGATTTTGAACACTTTGGTGAAGTTCACACAGTAACTACGGCGGATGGAAACATGATTAAGGCTGTTGGGAAAGGCACAGTGCATGTAGAAGCCAATGTTAAAGGACGGATTGAGAACCTCTTTTTAAGAGATGTTTGGTATGTTCCCCAGATTAGCAAGAACCTCTTCTCTGTGCTTAGTTCACAGGATAAAAACCCTACGAGCGTATTTGAGTCGCGGGTTACAAAATGTTCCATGAAGATGAATGGTAGGATTGTTGTAACAGGAACAAGGCAAAGATATGGAGGTTTGTACAAAATAGAGTGCAAAGCCGTACGCCCTGCTGTTACAGTAAACTCAATTAACCATGGAGATACGCTCCAACTATACCATGAGCGATTGGGACACCAAGACAAGAAACATGTCAAACGATTGATAGAGAAGGAGCTAGGAGTAAAGACGTCAAACAGTGGAGAACTATGCGAAGGCTGTATCTTTGGGAAAGCGCACAGGCAACCATTTGGTGTTCGCGAAAAAGCTACGGTGCCTGGTGAGCGCATACACTCTGACGTCTGTGGTCCCTTCCCTGCAAGTATCTCGGGATATCGCTACTTCGTATTATTTAAAGATGAGTATACACGGTACAGGTATGTGTATTTTCTGAAAAATAAATCCGACGTCTATCAAAAGCTAAAACTGATGCTGTCTGAGGCTAAGAATGCGGGGCACAGTGTAAAGGAGCTTTTAAGTGACAATGGGGGTGAGTACGATAATAAAAGAGTTCGAGATCTACTTGAACAGTCCGGAACAAAGCAGAGACTCATAATGCCGTACACCCCGGAACAAAATGGCTGTAGTGAAAGAGAGAACCGAACTCTTGTCGAATCTGCTAGAGCAATGATGCACGCGCATGAAGCAATTCCTCAAAATCTGTGGGCAGAGATGGTTAACACTGCTGTGTACATATTAAACAGGACAGGACCAACTTTGGTAGAACACAAGTCGCCTTATGAGCTGTGGCTAAACAGGAAGCCTCAAATAAAGCACTTGAGGATAATTGGCTCCAATTGCTATGCGCATGTTCCGAAGCAGAGGAGAAAGAAACTACATAAGAAGGCTACACGTTGTATTTTAATTGGCTACGACAATGATGACGGGTACAGACTCTGGAATCAAGAGCAGAATTCGCTGGTGAGGTCCAGAGATGTAGTCTTTAATGAAAAGGTGCTAGAGACTTCAATTCATGAACGAGACTCTAAGCCAGTCTGCGATCAGGAAAATGAGATTGAAGTAGTTCCTGTTAGAAGTAGTTTGACTAATAATGAAGAAGATGTTCCAGGTGTGTCCAACAGGGAAAGATTCGAAGAAACTGATGTTCGTGATATTGGAGTGGATGAAGAACATGTAAGTGTCGGTGAAGAGTTCCACGATGCTCACAACATTTTACCTGAACAATCTGTTGAATCGGGGGGGAATGTTGTTGATGGTGTAGACAATCATGTGGAACATGGACACGAACAAGATGATCACGAAGACGAGAACGTTGTGGATGGTCTACAAGATGACCATGAAGATGAGTTCCTGGAACGTATGATACTTCGTGACCGTTCTACGCTACGCCCTCCAGATCGATTCAAAGACTTTGTTCTGAATGTTATCATGGGATACAACGAGCCAACTTCGCATAAGGATGCGATTAGAAGCCCAGAGAAAGATCTATGGGAAAAAGCCATGGATAATGAGATTACATCTTTAAACGAAAATGACACGTGGAAGCTCGTAAGTCTGCCAAAGGGAAGAAAAGCTTTACCATGCAAGTGGGTATTTCGAGTAAAGATGAACGCTGATGGCTCTATTGATAAATACAAGGCAAGACTAGTCATTAAAGGTTTTTATCAGAAAAAAGGTGTAGACTATGAGCAGACATTTAGCCCGGTTACCAGAATGGGGACCGTTCGCTCTGTGCTTAGTGTAGCAGCTAGCGAAGGAATGGCGATGCTGCAGTTTGATGTCTCGACTGCCTTTTTATATGGCTCTCTGAATGAAGAGATTTTCATGAGACAACCGGAAGGTTACGACGACGGCTCTGGTCGAGTTTGTCTTTTACGGAAGAGTCTTTATGGGTTAAAGCAAGCACCTCGATGCTGGAACCGATGCATTTTAGACTTCTTCAAAGAGATTGGCTTCAAAACAAGTGAGGCGGATCCTTGTCTTTTGATAAAAGAGAAAGAATGTGGAAAAGTCATAGTGGCTTTATATGTGGATGACGGCCTGGTCGCTGGCTCCAGTCAGCAGCTGATAGACGAGTTTATAAAGGAGCTCAATGGCCGGTTCAAGATAACCACAAGACCTGCGTCCTATTTCCTTGGGATAGAGATAGAAAACAGAGGAGACGGTATTAAAATATTCCAAACGTCTTATGTACAGAAAATCCTGCGGAGATTCGGAATGGATGGATGTAAACCGGTCTCGACGCCGATTGTAAAAGAGAGTACATATAGCGAGAAGGTGGATATGACATACATGAAAAGTAACTACAGGCAAATCGTCGGCGCTTTAGCTTACTTGATGGTATGCACTAGACCTGATATTGCATATGCTGTTAGTATAGTCTCGCGAAGTCTGGAGAAACCAGAAGAAGCAGACTGCGTCCGACTGAAGCGCATAATGCGATATTTGCAATATACGCCAGACCTAGGTATCATGTACAAGAAGCATTATAAGGAAGGCATTTTGGAATGCTACAGTGATGCTGATCATGCCGGAGATATTAGCACTGGAAGATCCACCAGCGGAGTGCTGTGCATGTATGCAGGAGGAGCGATCTCGTGGTTAAGCCAAAGACAGGCAAGTGTCGCAATTTCAACTACGGAGGCTGAAATTGTAGCCGCAAGTGAAGCAGCCAGGGAAACTGTATGGCTGTCACGGCTTTTAAGTGACCTTGTTACTCTCAAGAAGATTCCGTGCTTAAGAGTGGACAATGAAGCTGCAATAAGGCTAGCTGAAAATCCCGAGTTCCATCGACGGACTAAACATATTCGGGTACGGCATTTCTTTGTGAGAGAGTTGGTGACTAGCGGTGAGCTAAATGTAGATAAGGTAGACAGTGAAGACCAGCTGGCAGATATTTTCACTAAGCCACTTGCAAGACCGAGGATCAGAAAGATCACAGAGCTCATAGGTCTTTGTTGAGAGGAGATATTGAAGTTGTTACCTAGCAACAGAAGACTATGGCTTGTTGATTCTGTCAAGACAACGAAAAGAAAATACGTGTCTTATATTTTGTGAATGTTTTATTATTGTATTGTGTTTTAATAAAGTTGATTTGAGTAATACAAAGCTTCTGCTTCTGCGAAATCCACCACCTCCAAATCTTACACGTTCAGTCTGGCGTCAGTTCAGTCCGTGACCTTGATCAAGCTCGGATTGACGCCAAACTTATAACGTAGTGATTACATACTCTTTGGCCAGACTGATGTAGCTATAGGTATTGTACGGTCGCTCAAGACTGATGGATTTTGCATCAGTCCGAACGAAAACACCAATACGGCAGCACCAAGCGCAGACCTTTATCTGTGCCTATGGATTTAAAAAAAAACATGCGTTGCAATAATAGGTAATAGCTACGGCAATGAAAGAAAAAACGCCAAAAGAGGACGTGGTGTAAACATTAGTTGTTAAAAAAAGAATCCTCCTTCATGCTGCCTCAAGATTATAGTACCTATGCTGCCTAAAGTGCCTGAGTGTTGACCTAGCGTTGACTGGCATTGACTGATGCGAGACTGATAACTGACCGTGACTGACGAAAATTATCAAAATATTTGAATATCCGTCAGTCTGGTCCATCAATCCATTGAATAGACAATCAGTCTGCCGTCTCAGTCTAACCAGACTGATGGAATTGACTGACGCCAGACTGAACGTGTAAGTCCTTTAGTGCTCCTGTGGGAGGGACCTTGCTTGAAATCCTTAAAGCACTCGGTCTCATTCACAGCTTAATTAGTTTCGTTCATTCAGATGGTAGATTTTTACTAATTTCGAATGGCAACATATTTTGGCAGCATCAAAAAAACAAATTATTGTCTGTGCTGGCTGCAGTGTTGCCATCTTAGTGGATTTTCCACTAAAACTGGTGGTTTCGACCCCGCTTTAGTGGTGAAATATTGCTTTTAGTAGCTAGTAGATTTTTCTAGTGGTTTTGTGAAATTCACTTTCAATTACTGATTATACTGTCACTCAATCGCTAAGCCACGTTTTGAAATATTTAGCGGTATTAATATAATAAAAAACAAGCAGAGGAACGAAAGGAAAGTTTGGATGGATGGATGTTTGTTATTCCTTCACGCCAAAACTACTGAATGGTTCGGGCTGAAAGTTTGCATACAGTTCTAAGTCTGGAACAAAACATAGGCTAATTTTGATCACGTAGATCAGATGAGTTCCCATAGGATAGAAATTAATAACCTTACACAACGCGTGCGAAGCCGTGGGCAGAAAAGAGTTAAGAATACGCTGTGATTTGAGATTGGATTGGAAGGAAAATGCTGCAGTGAATATACAATTCCAATTACAGTTATAAAAAAAACATCAGGGACCCACGATGATGGTGCACACTAAATGTATCATCTGAAAAAGACGAATTAAAATAGCAGTTTGTTACTAGCAAAGAAAATTACAATTCAATAATAGAAACAAATAAAAACTAGTATTTAAAATTGAAACAATTGAGCTAACTGCAGACTGTTATAAACAATCTATAGGTAGCTCAACTGATCCATATCAACACCAGTTTGTTATTGAATCATTTGACGATGATGTTGATTTACTAATTGTTAATATTTTATTGGGTAATAATAAAGGTTATTTACTAAAATACATACCTACTGTTTTCGTTCGTATAAATAAAGTATAATGTGTTTAGTGAAAATTTTAGCGAGTTTTACAGCAGAACCGTTTTATGTTAGTGGTTTTCTGGTGATTTTAGAGCTGAGTTTTAGAGGTTTCATCTGGTGAAAAAGAACCAGTTTAACATTATACATTTATGTTCATCATCATCATCATCAACCCATTATGTCCCCACCAAGGGGCACGGGTCTCTTCCCTGAGGAAGGTATAGGCCATACTCCACCACGGGGGCCAAGTCCGGATTGGTGGAGGCTTGTAGACTAGTGGCTCGTCTACTGTCAGAAGTTGTCAAGCCGCTCTAAGGCCTCTGACTTGGCTTAACGACTGCCATCTATCAACGGCAGCCGGCACAGCTTAACGTGCCTTGCGAAGCACGGAACCGCTCGGAAAAATGCCACTAGCATTAGGCATAGACGGCGACCCATCCATGCACTGAACGCGCCCTGTGTTGCTTAACCTTCGTGATCGTTTAAGGACACTCAGGCAGCCGGGGCTACGAGCGATTTATGTTAAACTGGCTCTTTTCCACCAGTGTGTTCTGTGCAGTTTAACTGTTGGCAGCACTGGCTGGCTGGCTGTGTGTGTGTGTGTGTGTGTGTGTGCTGAATTGGCGACCAAAAATTGCAATTAGCGACCGGGCGACAATTGGGCTATATCAATTTTATTTTCGGCGACTTTTGGGCTACTTGGGAAATCAAAACAAATTAAACGTATTTATTGGATAATTGTATCTTTCTTTATTGATATTTGCGTTTTATTTTATTTGTCGTAGCGGTATAAGGGTGCAATAAATATTAATTGCTAAGATGGACCAGTATTTTTACATTCTTAAGATTAATTTGAGAGAATTTTAGAAAACACCTGCGTATAAAATTAACCACGAGCGCCAAAATTTTAAAAATATCATTTTATTGAGGCGGTTTTGGGCTACAAAGCTGATAATTTAGGCGATTTGGGCTACGAGAACTTAGGCGATTTTAGGGCGACTGTTCTTCAAAATTTTGGCGACATTGGCCAGCCAGCATCTGGCAACACTGGGCTCTCTTTTGACAGATCCTCTTATCGGCGAGTCGTGTAATTAAACGAGGTAAATATTCGTGAATTTCAAACTTATTTCCTTAAAATATAAGTGCAAGCCTTTTAATTTGTGAGTCACAAGTGCATTTGTGATATTATTTTGGCGTTAATTATAAAATTTTCTGTGATGTTCGTGGATTTCAACATAACCTCGAATCGCCGTTTCTTATAATTCTGACAATGCCTGTGGAGTAGAGCCAGACTGAACTCTAGTGTCATGTTTGGTGAGAAGCAGGCTAGAGTACTGCCAAGGACATTGATTCCCAAGCGTACTACCGCGTCCTAAATGTTGATCTCAAAAACATTTAGGTATTTACGTTTGCAACGGTTCATGGCGACAAACTAACCCAACATACCTTTTTGGGTTGGGCTTATCTAAAAATGCAATTTCTGAACCATATCTACAACCATGGTCATACAATTGCCAGCACAAGCTTTGCATGCACTCGGGCTTAGCAACGGAGATGTAAATACTTACCTACCCTCTACACAAATTAGTCTCGCTAAAACCCAACTCTTCACCAGCTCGCCATCATGGTGAACAACCGAGTGCCATCGGTCTTCTCCAAGACCTATGTTACGCCCCGTCGTCCCTTCGAGAAGGCGCGTTTGGACCAGGAGCTAAAAATCATCGGCGAATACGGTCTGAGGAACAAGCGTGAGGTCTGGAGGGTCAAGTACACGCTCGCCCGCATCCGTAAGGCTGCTCGTGAGCTGCTGACGCTCGAGGAGAAGGACCCCAAGAGGCTATTTGAGGGTATGACTCGAATTTTTGTGTGCCAGATGTGAAGCCATGTCGTATGCATAACTAACAAAATATGATCAATAAAAAAGTGATTCTACGACGATTTGCCTTGCTCACATTACTGCGACATTGTCCTACAAATTATTAAGTGAATTCCAGAATCACCAAGTGAGTATTAAGTTAGTAATGTGTAGTACTTACAAAAGGTTTGGTTCAAAAATTGTCCTACTAAAGTATCAAAATCCACTTTCACTGGTTCATCCAAACATAACCTCAATGCCATGTGAGCACCTACAGGTACTATAAAATTAAATGATTATTTTTTTGCTTCCTTTTTTCTTGCACTCTGTCTCTTGACATTTAGCAATTCAGTGATGAAACAATAATTGGTACCTCTTGTCAGATAAATACAGTATGTTGACACTAATTATAATACAATCTGATACCTCCTACTTCACAAATTTTAATTTTTATCTCCCAAACCATTTCTGTAACAAAAAAAAACATGTACTTCCAGGTAATGCACTCCTCCGTCGTCTAGTCCGCATCGGAGTACTGGACGAGAAGCAGATGAAACTCGATTATGTGCTTGGTCTGAAGATTGAGGACTTCTTAGAGCGCCGGCTGCAGACCCAGGTCTTCAAGGCTGGTCTCGCCAAGTCCATCCATCACGCCCGCATCTTGATCAGACAGAGGCATATCCGGTAAGAGACTGATCTTTTTGCTTTTAAATGAAAACTATGCAATCATTTTGACTTCCTACAATTGCCGAACTATGCAGCTAATTGCAGATATCAAACTAACATTTTGATTGTAAGGTGCTTTAAAGAAACTTGTGGTCTACTGAGTCAATTCTTTTTCTCAAAGTTGGACCTTGTTATTATAACCCAAAGATGTCTGCAGTGTAAAACTAAAGTGCGTTTCAAACTGATCTTGAACTAAAATGCAGGTGACAAGGAGGTGTGCCAGCTTCATTGGAGCTGAGCGCTTAACCAAATGACTATTCCTAAAGACCACTTGCATCTCGACCTTGTGTTGAGTGCAATGTCTTGAAATTGCCTTGTGCTCTCTCTAAGAGATAAACAGGTAACGTATGGCTCTTTGCCAGTCCAATTTGTCAATTGACAACCTGCCCTAATAATGCTGCGAGCACCTAGTCCCCCTTTTATGCCACTAGCTGTAACACATCCATGCGTGATTTCGTTTGTCTGGCATTTTATCGCGCACAACTGTCAAAATGACATTGCAGCAGATCCATTCTCTCATTTTTACATTGCTTGTATTAACGGATGTTCCTCAAGATATCTAAATTCCCTAAATGAAATAAATTTTAACCATCTGAAGTTTGAGCAAAGTATTCCCCCCACATTGAAGCTACTCGCACACAAAGTCCTAGACTGTCGACCCTAACGTCCACAACCTCCCCCAGTGTCCGCAAGCAAGTGGTGAACATCCCCTCGTTCATTGTCCGCCTGGACTCCGGCAAGCACATCGACTTCTCGCTCAAGTCTCCGTTTGGCGGCGGTCGGCCCGGCCGCGTCAAGAGGAAGAATCTGCGCAAGGGACAGGGCGGCGGCGCCGCTCAGGACGACGACGAGGATTAGACTATGCAATAAAAGATTACCTTGGATATTTGTGCGCTTTTATTTATAAACATTGTACTTATATTAGATAAAACCTAGAAACAGTTTCTTTAGTATGACCTAAGTAACCCGACGCGGTCACTCAAATTGTGTGATAGGTAGGTAAATAAAATTGAGTTTGAGCGTTTGAGTAGGAAGTGCTTTCATTATTGTGTTGAGAAAAAGGTTTTGCGTTTCAATATCACGTCGCCGCATAGGTACAATTTCTACGTACTTACCTAATGGTTGTATGTACGGTACAAACTTTCCAGTCTGTAGGTATAAGGTATGAAAAAATGAGATAGGTTTAAAAATTATGGTCCCGCCGTTATCACGCTCACGGCTTCTATTGCTGCATGACTGCTAAACACGCATTGTACCGCCATAAAACTCATCATTGGCGACGTCATGCTACTTTCTAGGTAGTATACTAGATTGCTAGGTGAACGCAGGCCTGTCTAGTCTAATGACCATTATAACTCTGCACTTTTCTCTAACAGGCCGATGTGAGTATGTACCTCCAGTGGCATTTTTTCCGCCGGGTACAGCTGCTCGATCGTATTGTGATGATGTCAAGGATGTTTCTTGGATGATGCGGGCAAGCTTTGCGTGATCTCTATTCAGTGATAGGTACGACTTACGAGTCGCATCATATTGCTCTTATGTCTGGAATACCTACTGCTAAGCGTGGCGTGCTGCGCGCCTGTGATGAGTTGTAACGGAATTTGTCAAAGTTATTGCTACTAAGAAATACACAGGTGTTAATAAAGTTTGATAGAGCTAAAAGCTACGTACATTTCTTGGGCATGCGTTGAGTATAAAACTTGAATAGCTTGCTTTAAAGTTTAATATACTGAATAACACTTAATACGAATAAACAGGTATAATATATTCTAAGTTGAATACGGCTATAAACATTTGGCTACATACCTCTAGTTGTCTTATAAAAATCGATTCCTTTAAAACATAGAGTGCGAGTCACTTAAACAGGATTTCACTAAAACCTTAAAGTTATTATGGTATAGAACCGCAGCACAAGCTTCCGAAGTGAGGCAACAAATTGGCATGCTTATCTCAGCCGGTTGTGAATGTGTGCGTGCTGCGAACGTCACTTATTACCTCCTTATTACAATCCGCTAAGGCACACATGTCACGTTGATGTGTGCCTGCCGCCTCGCTGCTGAGCGGAATTATGTTAGTCACTCTGTCTTTGCGTGGTATGTCTATGGCTTAATAATTATTTATAAAATACAATCTCCTTACAACTTAAAGCGCTCTTTAGGGATGAATGAGCTTGTCATAATATCTATTACTTAATAATTATAAATGAACAGTAATAAATCTTCCCATTTACCCAAGGCTATTTGTAATTGCATTCTAAACATATTCTACCAAAGATACCTTAAAACACTCCTCAAATGCCGTTAAAATTGTACTTCTTTTTACGGTACGCAATCCAATTTAAACTGCGTTCGAGGAGTGTTTAAGGAAATCTTATTTTTGTAAATAACACTGACAATATTATTTATAAAAATACAATTCTTTACATTTTTTTGTATGTTACGTTTGGACATTAATTGGAAAGGATGAAGGAAGAATGATTGGCGAAAGTAATAAATCGAGCGAATGTGGGTGGAAGGGACGTCCTAAGCGGATATACTTCGACCAAAAGGGGATGTATTAGTAAAAGGCACGATAAAAAGTACCCGAAACCGGTGTGCGTGCAGGCAACTACTAATGTCAGTCAGTGTCAGGATCGTGACAAGTGGCAGACCGGTCTCTGCCTACCCCTCCGGGATACAGGCGTGACTTTACGTTACGTTACAATTCTTTAAAACACTTCATATTCAGTTTATTAGTATTTACCTTTACCTAACGCAGTCTGTGTTAACCTGCATTTGACGACGGATCTTCAAACAGACAGATTTGTGGATTAATTGGGGTCTTATAAAAACACGATTTTTTTAAAACAGTTCTCAAATGCAGTGCTGTAGAGAAAAACACTTGACTTTACAACTGTAAAGTAACAATACTGCCTATTAGCAACCTCTACCACTGGGTAGGTGAAGTGACCGCACACCTGTGACGTTTGACTGCCTATCTACTTACTTATACTATTGTCACCTTCACCATCACTTAGGCTCACGTTCTTGCACAGTTCTGCGACGGCAGTAGTCTGTTCAATTTCCTTAAGCTGTTTGAGACACAGGTCTAGTATCCTTTCTAGACCGACGGCGGTTTGTTTTGAAGGGTATATATTGGTGTCGGGAACGTGCACGAAGAGCGTCCGTGTGCTATCTACGCTTAGGGATGTGTAGTAAATGTATTCGCAGAGGTATCTGGAAGAGGAAGAAGGGAGATTACAATACGGTTTGTATACGCCAGAATAGCAAATCAGAAATCAATAATTTATTTCAACGTAAAGAATTTACATTCTGTTTGCTGAATGTCAATGTACTATGTTACTATGTTAGCCGCTGCCTTCGGGCCGTATTTGTAGTGGAGAAAAAGGCAGCGGGAAAAAAAACTCCACTCTGACCATCTTTTCTCAAATCATCTTAAACTTATACATCAAAGCTTATATGATATGATTCCGTGATAGCCACTAATAACTTTAAAAGCCAAAATAACACTTCTTACAAAAGTAGGAAAAACAGTAATGCTGCGGCCAGACACACGAACAGCACCCGTTCACGAGCATAACGCAGGGGTCAGCCATCACCAGTCTCAACCATTTTAGAGGGAGATAGGTGACCCGGCCACCACGCCACCATTCGAATGACCTTTAGCAAACCTGCAGATTGAGTTCTTGTCAGCTATAAAATGTGTGCTATAGTTATTAATGTGCAATCACGTCGTCAGTACACGTTTTTAAAATTAAATAAATTATAATATTAATAATTAAATAACAATAAAATCGCAGTGGAATTGGCTTACTACCAAGGGCTTATATCGTTCATATACTCGTCTATTCTATAATAGGCTTTTTTACATAGCGATTTTTTAATGAATGTTTTAAATTTATTTTCAGACAAGGATAGAACATGTTCTGGAATTCTGTTGTAAAAACGAACGCAATAGCCTACGAACGATGTATTTACCTTGGCTAAACGAAATTTAGAATAAGCAAGCTTATTTCTATTTCTAGTGTTTACGTTATGGACGTCCCTATTTAATTTGAACATGGTTATATTTTTACGGACATACATTATATTATCGAATATATATTGGCAAGCCAGTGTAAGAATTCCTATTTCTTTGAAACGCTCCCTTAGCGATTCCCTACTGCTTAAGTTGTAAATTGCTCTTACTGCTCTTTTTTGCAAAATAAATATTGTTTCTATATCTGCTGCCCGTCCCCATAATAACAGCCCATATGACATAATACTGTGAAAATAACTAAAATAGACCAGCCTCGCAGTCGATATGTCTGTAAGTTGCCTAATTTTTCTAACTGCAAATGCAGCTGAACTCAACCTACCCGATAGTTTTTCAATATGCGGACCCCATTGCAGTTTTGAGTCTATTGTTATGCCTAAAAATAGTGTGTACTCTACCAGCTCTAATTTCTCACCAGATATTTTTAGACACGTGTCAACATTTTTAACATTGGGCAAGGAGAACTTGACGCATTTTGTCTTTTTCGCATTTAACATCAAATTGTTCACCGTGAACCAGTTTAGAACTGTAGATAGAGCATTGTTTACATCGTCAACATTACCTAAACCTCTCTTTACTTTAAAAAATAAGGAAGTATCATCAGCAAACAGTACTATCTGCGATAGTTTTTCTACTAGGTAGGGCAAATCATTTATGTAAACCAAAAAAAGGAACGGTCTTAGTATAGAACCTTGAGGAACTCCTACTTTTACATTAGATCCTGAGGATTTAACTCTATTGATATCTACTTTTAGGGTTCTGTCTGTTAAGTAAGATCGAAGAAGAGCTAGCGATTTATTACTTAAACCATATCGGTGTAATTTTATAAGGAGCGTTTCGTGGTCGACGCAATCGAACGCCTTGGACAGGTCACAGAACACCCCGATGGCATCCTGCCCCTCCTCCCACGCATCAAAGATGTGCTTTATTAATGCTATGCCTGCGTCCGTCGTTGAGCGGCCCTTCGTAAATCCAAACTGTTTCTTATGAAATAGCTTATTTATACTAAAATAAGTCTGCAATTGATGCAAAATTACTTTCTCAAAAACTTTACTTAGGACCGGCAATATTGCTATTGGTCTGAAATTATTGGGATCTTCACTATCGCCAGATTTAAATAAGGGTACTATTTTACTTAACTTTAATAGATTAGGAAAGGTTCCCTGGTCAATGCATTTATTGAAAATTGTAGCAAGGTAAGGTGCTAGAATATGGATAACCGTGGATATAAGTTTAACCGATAATCCCCACAAATCTTCGGTTTTTTTTTAAGTTTAACTCTTTAAATATTTTGACAATAGCAAAGGGACTTATATGGGTAAATTGGAAGTCAGCTTTGCATGTATTTATACTTTCCAGAAGTAAAGTTTCGGCTGATTGAGGGGAAGAATTTAAGCTAGCCGTTATTTTGAGGGGTATGTTTTTAAAGAAATTTTCAAATGTTTCTGCTATGTCTTCCCTTAAATTGACTAAATTCCCTTCTACCTTTAAAGCAAATATCTGGTCCCTAGGTCTCGTTTTGCCTGTCTCTTTGCTAATTACTTGCTTTGATTTTATTTTTTTGACTGTTTTGTTGACGCCATAATTTGTTTACTTATGCTAATGGATTTGGCTGCTAAACAAGTTTGCCTAAACGTTTTTGAATATTTTTTAACATACTCTCTGAACGTCGGATCGTGATTAAATTGTTTCTCTTCATACAATTCATAAAGCCTTTTCCTACTTCTATGTAAACCTGGCGTTGCCCATTCTGAAAAACCGCGATTTAACCCTGTAATTTTTTTTACGTTAAATATCTGTTCAAATTGTTTTGATATGGTCGAAAACAGCACTTCATATAATGTATTCGGATCAGTGCTATCAAAATTTAATGAATCTAACTGTGTGCCTAATTTTCTTTTAAATAATTCAATTTTTTTTTCTGTTATTGGTCTACAAATTACTTCATTACAAGGTTCTTCTAGTACTGACGGTAGAACTGCCCATAACCCGCTATGATCTGACTGTAAATTATGTATGACCTTTTTTTCTATAAATTGACAATTACAAAAAACGTTATCTATGCAAGTGGCGCTAGTAGCTGTTGTCCTAGTGGGTTCAGTAAATAAATAATGTAAATTAAATGACCTGAACAGACTAGTGAGTTTAGTTTTCAGTGAACTATCAACTAACAAATCTATATTGAAGTCACCACATACTACTATGCTCTTAGTGCTAGTAAATAGGCGTTTTAAGGCGTCTTCCATAACTAATTCAAATTCATTATAATTCGATTGTGGCGGCCTATAAACACACATAACTATGTACCTATCCAATTCCACACACGAGATCTCAATTAAGCGTTCAACAGATAGACTGACAATGTCTTTTCTTTCTTTCATTTTTAAACTACTTTTTACAAATATCATTGAACCTCCTCTTATTGCGTGCTGTCGGTTAAAAGTACTTACTGCTAAATAGTCTTTTAAAGTGAAAGACATTTCAGGTTGTTTCAGCCAGTGCTCTGTTAAACACAAAATATCTACATTAAAATCCTTTAAAAATAGTTCAATTAAATTGTCTTGTATGGAAATAATAAAATTGTTATATATAAAGATTAGGAAGATTATAATTGTCATCGTAAACTATGATGTAATGTACATCGAATTGTCATGATAAACTGTGATGTAATGTATATCGAATTCTCACAATAACGTTTTCTGAAACACTGCCCAGGAATAAATACGCGGATTCAGTGACCTATAGATTGATGATATTGCAAAGCATGGTTAATGAAAAAAAGTAACTGAAGAATTATTTGCCTCTCCTCGCTCCTACGATACTCCAGTATATGTTGTGTGAGCGAGAGGGAAAATTTTTCAACTACTTTCTTTGAGTAACCACGTTAGGCCCTGCTCAGTAGGGAACTTGTCACGGGTAATTTAAAGTAATTTTGAAAAATACTAGGTTATTAGGAGGCTAGTATGGATACTGATGGTTAGTATACATATTAAAATTAAAGATAACTTAAATATTAATATTAAGGTAATTTTAATTAATTTTCTAATGGTAAAAAATATTGGATATTGTTGCCCGAAATAAAATATGTATTAAAGTGAGTTATTTGTTTTTCTCTATCTGCTATGGGCTCCGTGGCCTAATTACGCGCACCAAATCCTGAGCGATTCCAATCGTCTAACTGACAAATTCCATACTAATTTGACAGTTAGACGATTGGAATCGCTCAGGATTTGGTATGCGTAATATAGGGGCTAGACTCATACATAACATAATCGTCGGCGCCTCGAGTCATAATAATCGAAGAAGAGAAAAATAACTTTAACTTTTAATAAGAAAACTTGTCTTCTTAGATGTCTACAATAAAACATATTTTCTACACAAAGGAATGTGTTTGTCTTAGCTGAATATTTATTACAGAAGTATTTGTACTTTGATGGATTTATTTTATCTGCTTTGTCTGACGTGCAAGCAAGGACGTTCTTGCGTGCAAGTTGATAAGAGAATAATGATTAAGCAAGTACCTACACCATCACAAAGTCCATTGTTTTAAGAAATCAGTCAAATCAAACATTTCAACAAATAAAGATAAACTCGCTCGCCTCACTCCCTTTTTAGGGTTCAGTAGTGCGAGAAGGAACCCTTATAGTTTCGCCATGTCCGTCTGTCTGTCTGTCTAGCGCAAAGACCGGTGGTCCTAGAAAGCTGCAATTTGGTGTGTGTATACACATTTATCACGCCGACAAAGTTAAACAATAAAATGTTGGAAATTATTTTTTTTACTGTACCGTAAAAGTGGGATGATTTTGTTTTTTCTCGTCTACCCCATCATGTGGGGTATCGTTGGATTGGTCTACGGAACAGAAAAATTGTTCTGTGGATTGGTCATTAAAAAATATTATGGGTGTAGAAATAAAATTTTTCCGATTTAGGGTTTCACGTTTGTGAAATATTAAGCTATAAAGTGCAAATTTTTGTCCGAGTAGGGTGTCCCCTCCCCCCCCCTCTCCTGGCTAAACGGTTAATTGTAGAAACGTGAAAAAATTCAGGGTAGTATAGTAGCACATATAATGAGCTTGGAAGGAAAAGTATCAAGGCTTTACCTACTAGTTAACGAGTAATAGGCAACCAACTTATAAAAGTAAAATTTCATACAAAATCCCTTGAAAATGAATTCGATGAAGTTGTTAGTTCTGTAAAGCAGAAAAAAAAACCTTCTTTCTAACGGAATCCTACATTGCGCGTGGCCCGACACGCACTTGGCCGGTTTTAAAAATGTCCTTTTAATGTTTCATGTGCAACCAAGTATAATATTATGTAGTGATAAATCCTATATATAAATGCTAATTCAAACTGCTATGCTAATACAAACCAGAGCTAAAGCTATTCTCATTAGAAAAACATAGTTACGGCTTCTATCTATTGAATGTTTAAAGGCTTCTATCATTGTTCTGCACAGCCTTAGCGGAATCTCCAGTGAAAAATGGAATTTTCTATTTTTCACTAAGCTCCAAAATATGTTTTTCGCGATTTCGAAGTTTTTTCCATCGTAAAAGTTGTTTATTTGGACGAGTGGAACCCCTCCATTTTCAGGGGCATGTGGGAATCTTGTTACACCTTGTATAAACTAAAGTTTTCTGAATGCAAGTTGATGAAAGTTACTAAAATACCGAACTGTGTTTATAACTACGCCAGGGTCACACAGAAGGGACGTGGGGTGGGGGCGCGGAAAAAACGCGACGCGTTGTATAGAAATCGCGCCCTCGCCCCGTCTCTTCTGAGTGGGCTTCGTCCCATCCCTTCAGTATATTTTGTATGAAAGAATTGGATTAACGACGCATCTTTTCCGCCCCCTCGTCCCACGTCCCTTCCATATGGCCGCTGACTACGATGGGCTTTCGTCCATGACATTTCAAAGAGTTGTTTATTTATTTCTAGATGACTCTCATTCAGTAGAGAGCTGTTCTAAACAAAAGTCGAATATATTTCTTGGGTTACAGTGTCTCACCTGCCAGCATCATGAGAAGTTACAGCACTGGTCTCAACGGAACACCCGTCATTGAATTCCGCACAGAGTCTATCCACATCCAGCTTTGTCATGATGCGGACGGCCCCGTCCGCTGCGCAGGTGTGATCTGGCGGGCAGCGGTCAAAGTAGTCCATGCGCTTGTAGCCCTTGCGGTGAGCTTGTGTCTCCAGAGTCAATTGCTTGGCTATGCTGGAGACTCCTACATGGATCATTAGCTGAGGAAATATTGGTGAATTTTAATTAGATGAATTATGTTGTAGCCACCAAAGCCGCTATAGTCAACATTGAAAATTCATCTACACTATGTACATTAAGGCCTCCACCTAATACCAGCATTATACAAAACAAATTGTATTCCATGTGCCAAATATTTTTTTTTTATGGGAAGCAAAATAAAAATAATGTTTTGCAAATTGAAAACAGATTGTTTTGTGTGATGTTTTATCAACACGATAAGCTAAACATGCGGCTTGAAATACAAGCCAAAAGTATTTGTTAACACAAGCAATGCAACTTTATTGTTACAGCCTTTTTTTTGTTTTAGGAATGTTTAATACGATAATACAACAGCCATTCAAGAAACCTGAGCTAACAGAATAAATTCAGATCTCTTTTAAGCACAAGAGATCCTTCCTTTCGATGAGAATCATAAAATTTCATTATAACACAGAAACTGACGTAGGTAACTAACAAATTAAATACAGATGCCCATACTAGGTTTGCACTACACTTTCTAGCACTTGCAGAAATTGATTGAATCAAATCGACTCACAAACTTTTTACACTAATTCAGCTTCCTACCTCACCTTAGGCTCGTGTGTCTCCCACAGGGCCGGCACGAACTCGTCAACGTTGTGATAGGTGACCGGCATCTCGATCTGGACCAGCTCCACTCTGTGTCTCCGCTCGATATCATCCTTATTGATCAGCTTCACAGCCTCCCAACTTGCGTTGATTGGATGGTTCTCAAACGGACCGAAACCGGTGATTAGAACTATCGGCTTGAACAGGTCGTCTAGGTCGCTAGACATCGTGCTAGTTTGGCCCACTTACGTTCAGGTTTTGATAAGAAACTTGGAAAGGGCGCGAAGAAATGCTGTGTTTACTTATCAGAATATTTTTGTTGACTGATACAAAGAGTATGTAATCACTGGACTGATAGGCACAGGACAGACAGAACACAAACACATCTACAAGCTGATAGATACGTACGTGACAGCGCTTTGACGTTCGTCAGCTGATTTTTCCGTGGTAGTGTTGGCAACAGTGGTTGGTTTGAGAAGATTTGAGTTGCCATTTTAAAAAAGGTGTTGGCAGCGCCACCGCAGTCGGCTCCGGCTAGCGGCTTATGCGCGGCTCTACAGTATAATAAGTTACTCTATGTGCGCGGCCATACAAATACGAGTCGTATGGTTTTTCTACTCCAAAATGAACGCAATGCAAAATTTTTAAAAATGCATGCTTATTGAATCAGCAAAGAAGAGGCACTTATGTATTCTATTCTTTACCGGGCGTAAACTGAAGCGGTTCAAGTAGCTAGTCGACAGTACATAAATCTTTACATTTTAGTTGCAGTCACCCGTAACGTATCTCGGAGTGCACAGATGTAAAGGTTGATGTGCTGTCGACCGGGCGACTTTGCAAATGTAAGGTTGATCTGCTGTCGAATGTTCATATTTTTTTTACCTTAAGATGATAAGCTTCAAACATGATCTGAAACTTTGAATTAGGTTAAAATAAAAAACTAAATAAAGTTTACAATATTATGTAAGTATATTTTTCAACAGATCTATACATGATTTCAGTAAGACTGTTTTTACAGGGTTTCAGCTAGAGCTGTTTTTTTATAACGTAAGACAATGTTTACCCACTTATTACACAATAATTGAGTTCATCTTCTTATTTGGATTTGGTTTGAACTTAAATCTATCTAACCAGCAGGCTACGAACTGCCCACAATTGGGCAAGGCTATTTCTCTGGCCGGCCCATCAGGTATTTTGCTAGTCTCCTCTTAAAACTAATAATCCAAGGTCTGGTCTCGTCTACTATTTTCTAGGCCGTATTCACAATGCCGTCCGAAGTCCATCGGTGAGCGTCAGAATGGCTGGTTACCTGTGGCTTAACTATGAGAGTTACGCCTTTTTTTCGTAAGCAAACATCAGTCTGTACGTCAGTCAGCAAAAAACCTACCACTGGCCAAAGTGCATAAAAAAAACTGAAAGTTGTTTACAGTTTAACACATTGTTAGTGATACAGAAACCGGGGGGTTATTGAGTTTTTTAAGGAATTGCTACTTATTATAAACCTGTTACATTATGACAATTAAAAAACCGGAAAGGGTGAGTCGGACTCGCCCACGAAGGGTTCCGTACCATTATCTATACAACATAAAGACACAAAGATCGAGAAAAAACCGCAAATCACGTACGTTGTGTGGGAGCCTGTTGAAAAAGGAACGATGACTCGATTGGAGCGCCCCCTCGCGTCGTACATCTGAAGTGTGCCACACGGCTTTTGTTGTATATTATAAAATAAATAGTCTTATTGTTATTCTACTGAAGCCTTCTCATTCCTACAGGTTATGGGCCCGGATATTGCTTATATTGTTAACACATTGAGTAGATTCAATAATGAACCAACCGCTGAACATTGGTTCGCCTTGAAACGAGTTTTGAGATATTTAAAAGGAACTATGAATACCAAGCTAGTCTTCAAAGCTGACAGTAATAATATTGTTGGATATTGCGATGCTGACTGGGCCAATGATACTGAAGATAGAAGGTCTTGCACGGGTTACATATTCCTATTCCAAGGAGCAGCAATAAGCTGGAACTCAAAAAGACAGCAGACCGTAGCTCTTTCAACTACCGAGGCTGAATATATGTCGTTAGCATCGGCAGTACAAGAAGCAATTTGGCTCAAGCAATTGCATGACAGTTTTTGGACAAATAAGAAGGGTATTACTATAACCCTTTATTGCGATAATCAAAGTGCTATAAAACTTGCGGGCAATCCTGTTTACCACGCACGCAGCAAACATATAGATGTAAGACACCATTTTGTCCGAGAAAAGATCGCTAACGGAGAAGTTGAAGTTAACTATAAATGCACACAGAACATGATAGCTGATGGTTTAACGAAAGGTCTCCACCGACCGAAGCTTGAGTCATTTAAGAAGTCAATTGGCTTACCGTCATCGTTCAGGGGAGGATGTTGAAAAAGGAACGATGACTCGATTGGAGCGCCCCCTCGCGTCGTACATCTGAAGTGTGTCACACGGCTTTTGTTGTATATTATAAAATAAATAGTCTTATTGTTATTCTACTGAAGCCTTCTCATTCCTACAGAGCCCCCCTTAAATATCTATTTTATTTTAATTTAATTATTTATTTTTGAAGCGAATACAGGACTAAATATTCTGTGAATATTTCAAGAGTCTACCTGTTGCCGTTATAAATATCGAGCAAAAAACGGCAACAAAATTACGTTTGTTGTATGGGAGCCCTTTAATATTTATTTTATTCTTTTTTTAGTATTTGTTATAACACGACAACAGAAACACATCATCTGTGAAAATTTCAACTTCCTAGCTATCACGGTTCATGAGATACAGCCTGGTGACAGACAGACATACATACGGACAGTGAAGTCTCAGTAATAGGATTCCGTTTGGCACCCTTCGGGTACGGAACCCTAAAAACTATTGTACCATTTAGAATTCTACAGATTACACTATTTGCTCCGTTATATAGGGTAGTCTGGAAAAAAACTTACATTATGACGTCAATGTTGTTTGTTTAGCATAAAGCACGCAGAGTGCGTAGTTCAGTCGACAGCAGACCAAACCTTACGCTTTAGTTGCGAAGTTGTGTGTAGTGCAGACGTGTAAAGTTTGATGTGCTGTCGACTTATTCTGTCAGTATGTACATTGTGTTAAAACATTTAGGAGAATCACTAGAATCAATAGATTATGCGCAGCATTTCATTCTTATTCTGAACTTTAAGATACATAGATTATGCGCAGCATTTCATTGGCATTCTGAACTTAGTTTTTGGGCAGCAATTTATTGATATTCTGACGCTCACATCCTGTCGGGCTAGTGTTTGGCCATAACCAATTTAATTAATTAATTTCAAATATAAAATACTAACTTATATTTTTAAAATATTTAAAACTCATAAAATATTAAAATGTATGCATAATAATAAAGATACACATAAACTCACGCCCGTATTCCGGAGGGGTCGGCAGAGACCGTTAGCCACTCGCCACGATCCTGACAAGTATCTTTCGCTTCATCAACCACACTTTTGCCCTTCAACTCTTCTTCTGCATTAATCCTCGTACCTCTGCACTCTATTTGTGAATCTCCTCCATAGTTTTTTCCAACATATTGAGCACGTCGCTTCCGTTGACCTCCCCGACAGGGTTCGAAAGGGCCTGGAGTATGTTGCTCATCATATCTATCGTCTCTGCATGATGTAACCGTTTCTGCTCGTTTTGCTTCTGAAGTAAGCTGTTTCTCTTCTCGGCGAGATCGTTTCTCCGCTTGATTTCCTGCAGGAGTGATTGTAAGACGTCGCCTTCTTCAACTGTAGTGACGTGGTGGTTTTCCATTTCGGGTTTTGTCGGGGTGTATTTCGTGTCTTTGTTCGACTGTTCGAGGACTGATTCGATTTTCTGTAAGTGGAGATGCAATAAAATTTTTGGTGGCATTGTGATTACGGGACAATACTGTATTCGGAAAGGTTTCGAACGCAAAAGTACGTTTCGGCGACGTTGCAGCACGTTAATTAAATGCCTAATAAATAATCGTGATTTAATATATAATCTACTATCAGTGCCCGCGACTACGTTCGCGTGGTAAACGAATCAGCCCTGTGCCCATTCTGAAGGTCCATTCTAAATAATTGTAGAAGAATTTTTTAAATCGGTTGAGTATTTTCGGAGATTACCCCCAACATACAAACATATTATAAACTTACAAACTTTTCCTCTTTATAATATTAGTGTAGATATGAGCTGTCTATACTAAAGTTCCGAGATAAAGGATGGAAATGTATGCAACAGTTAATTTTTATTATCGCGTTTTCGAAGTTTTTGTCGTAGTAAAACTTATTTGTACTGACGATACTGGATGTATATGGGGCTTTTTTTACACCCTGTATGAGTGCCTCTAAAATGCGCAATGGGCATTGCCCTAAAAAGGTCTGTTTTTATATTCCTACTTTTTCGAGAAAATAGGTAGTTTTGAGAGCCTGGGCTGAATATTTGGGCTGCTTTAACAATTTTTTAAAAGGAAAAACGAACCGGACGTAGGTCATGCACGGAAGAACGTCAGCAACTGAGATCCTACGAGCTGTCAGTTTCTAGTGATACCCTGACTCGATACAAGAACTCTTTAAATGAACAAAAATAAAATGACTCCTAATCTGTGAAGAGGTTATATTTGGTTCTTTTTTTACGGAATACCGAGTTGTCAATATGTTGGCGTTTTTTATCCAATATATTAAACCTACTTCACGAAGTGGACCGGAAGCACTACTCTCACTACACCTATGACTTACTGGCGTTGTCAAAAAAACGACTAAATGACCGACTCTGTGGGAAGAGAGCAGTCGCTTCAAGGGTTCTCGCTTTTTCACCATTCAACCAACTATCAGACCCAAATCATGGTTTTGCAAATTCAAAAAGGTTGGTAAAAGAGTTTTGTCGGTAATTACACGTCTCCGGATTGGTCACTGCTGTACGCCTGTCTTCTTAAATAAAATCAAAGTGCGTGATAACTCGATTTGTGAGTGTGGTCTTGAGGAGGGTGATCTCGACCACATATTCTTCAACTGCCCTAAAAATAATAGATCAATAAATTTGTATAATTGTATTCCATCTATAGATATTCCACTAGCTATTAACTTCACACGTTTACTGACACATTTATCATCGTCCATGGACCTTTATGTATTATTTATCAAGTTCATCGGGGAAAATGATATTAAGTTATAGATAGCTAGAGTTTTGTTTTAGTTTTGTGTGTAGTATAGTAGTATTAAGTACCTCCTTAATTATAAAGATTGTATTATTTCAGTTTACGTACTGTTAGATTCTTGATTATCATTGTTGTTTGTATATTGTATTGTTTATATTGCTGTAGATAGAAACTCCATTTAGTTCACACTAGCTCAAAGTCTTCACAAAGAAATCAAAATTTAAATAAATTAAAAAAAATTGCCCATTTCGTGTCAAGACGTGACTTTGGCAGAATTTGTCGGCATCGGCTGATTATCGGCTGGTTGCCATTTCAACAAGAAATAATAATACTTTCATTCACATATAAAACGAAGGTCGAATTAGTCACACGCTTATTCACAAAAATACAAGAAATCAGTGAATATTATTAATTTATAATTGTAGCATTATTAAAGTCATGAAGTGTCACTTGTAACCTTTGGCAATATCTACCTACTTTTGTCAATATCTAGGTCAATGTCCGTTTCTGAAACATGTCCATTAGAGTTGTCCGTTTACAACAACTTCAACAAATTTGTTTTCGGTTATAGTTTTGTGGTGGCGCTGTGTGATAAATGGAATAGGCATTATTATGAGACTGTAGGACTATGATTTAACTAAGGTAGATAGAGCACGTAAAGCCCAAATTTCCTTGAAAAATATCAACATGAAAAATAAATATTTACCAGTCAACTCTGGATTCATTTACCTCTAATTTTGTCGGAAGAGTGCAAGCAGGTTTCGCTCTGATTACTTATAAACAGTTGACAGTGTTTCTGAATTCTAGAGGTAACCATAATATTAATACTATTACTTTCACACAACACAATCACTCGGACTGGTCCCAAACTAGGATACTCTGCGATGTGGCAACCGGGCAAGCACATCACAAACATGGAAGAACACCCACATTGACGCCATTTGTACAAATCAAGCACGGCAGCCTCCAGCTGGAATCTAACCCACGACCTCAGTCTTGGTAGTCGAGCATGACCAACGACGTGCTATACATACCTGGTAAACCTTAACCGACTTTAAGCGGCTGTGCTACACCTTGACCGATCTGAAACGGCTACGCTATACGTGGTAAACCTTAACCGATCTTAAGCGACTACGGTATACCTGGTAAACCTTGACCGATCTTAAGCGACTACGGTATACCTGGTAAACCTTGACCGATCTTAAGCGACTACGGTACACCTGGTAAACCTTGACCGATCTTAAGCGGCTATGCTAAACTCTGACCGATCTTAAGAGGCTACGCTATACCTGGTAAACCTTGACCGTGAGCCGCTGCGCAATGGGCACCAGTCTCCTGTTAATCTTCATCTTCCTGTACCGGGCCTCCATCCCCTCCACGAGGGCCTTACAGTCCTCGCCGGACCTATCGAAGGCGGGGTCGGCGGCCTGCATCCGCCGCGCGATCCGCTGCCAGGCCTTCTGCTTGGAGCGGTTGAGGGTGGCCGACGTCGAGGGCGCCTGCGGGCGGGGGCGCCATATAAATATTATTCGTCTGGTACCGACCGGCAGAATGCCAGCGTCAAGAGTGACACGTCGCCGGCGTCAAAGATCTATTACGCTAAAGAGAAGAGAGGAATAAGAAGAGCAGACGGCCAAACTCCAGTAGCGGAGAGGCAGAGAGGCAGTAAGTGACAGCCGTAAAATTCGCGACCCAGAGACCCATCTCTGATCCAGGAATTCCAATTGCTACTCGGTATTTATTCACCTGAGAGTAAATATTCATGACCCAGAATCCCATCTCCAGGGTGCGAGCTAGATCCATACCTGCAGGAGGAGCCGATGTTCAGAGTACAGGTCCAGAAGTTGCAGCGCTGTGACTTCTTCGATGGGAGTGGCCTCCGCTGAAATGTTCACTTTCCTTTTATTTCTTAACATCAACATCGAGCGCCACATCAACAGGAATAAGACCGACAAGAAGTATAAGATAAGGTTTCATTTTCGCACCGAAGCACACATTTTTACATTTGGGTGAAATTACTTAATATTAACACTTCTGCTTAGTGTGTCGATGGCAAAAAAAATAATAATAACACAAGTGTTAGTGTAATGTAGTATTAGTCTTAAAATATCACCACTAAAAACACAAAAATTTTGCATCAAAAAAAGGCGAAGCAGGAAAAGGACAGTGAGTTGAATAAAGTATGTCAATTATCGTTCATGTAATCTAATATTATAAAAATCTCGTGTCACAGTGTTTGTTCTTTTCTCCTCCGAAGCGGCTTCGGCGATATTTATGATTTTTTTTTTTGTGTATATTTGGTAGGTCTGAGAATAGGTCGCAGGCAGCCCTTTTGCACTTGCTACGCCCATCGTAATCTGTGCATTGAATGTTATAATATTGCTATTTGTTAATATTACTGCGTGTCCATGCTTTCTGGCCGAGTTTCGTGGAGGTACGATTCATGGTTTGTTGTTTCAGTTCGGAGTACATTGCGTAGGCAGTCTTCCTACTTTTTATTTTATGAGTTAACCGGGTTGGCAATGTACGTCGAATTGTCATAGTGAGCCGCGGGATATGGTTCTATGAAGCAGGTCCTTGTCGTCCTGTATGCGTGCAGTCAACATTTGGGTCAACCGACTCAAATGTTGACTGCACGCATACAGGATAAGTGAGTGCACGCATATACGGACATGACACGCTGCCGATTGCATTAAAAAGTGCTTGCTTTTTATTGTTTACAGGCTTCATGTTATTGTTATCTCTATGTACCTATATGTGCAAATGCAAATAAATAATTTATCTATCTATCTAATTAAGTATTATTTTGCCTTTATATTTTAAGAATGACAGAATGTCCAAACGAAACGGGAATGTTGTGTTTTCAGTGTTCGCGTATGTATCGTTCCATTATTCAAAATGCTTGAACCCACAGCTTGAACCGATTCTAAACTACCAGTTTAACATAACGGTACTCACCCTTTGTTTGCTTGGTTGGCGTTTTCTCTGGAACTGCCTCTCTGAGAAATACACCGGCGAAGTCCGTATCACCTGCAGAAGAAGAAATTCTTTGTTTTTTCTCGAGCTAAGCCGCGGAAAGACAGGCAGACGGACAGACGAATGGCCATTCTAACTACGTATTAGAACTAACTACGCCAATCTATGTATTCCTTATTGAGTATGGAAACCAAAGAATGAAGTAAAACACTAATAACTTTCATTATTTATAATAAGTTCCACGCGTTCCCGAGATAAAGGGTCTCGACAGACAGACGGACGGACGGACGGACGTACAACAAAGTGATCCTATAAAGGCTTCCGTTTTTTCCATTCGAGGTGCGGAACCCTAAAAATATCTCACCGATCATTCTCTTCCTGGCGCGTCGGGGCGCGCACAGCAACGTCTCCAGCTCGGCCACCGGGCTGCGGCGGGGCGAGCCGGCGCCCCCTTCGCCCTCGGCCCCCTCGCCCGCGGCCCCCTCGCCCGCGGCCCCCTCGCCCGCGGCCCCCTCGCCCTCGCTCCCCTCGTCCACCGCCTCGCCCAACGCCGCCGACTTCTGCTTGCTGAAGATCGCCTCCATGCGCTATAGACGAAATAAAACATAACATAACGTAAACTCACGCCTGTATCCCTGAGGGGTAGGCAGAGACCAGGGACTGCCACTTGCTACGATCCTGACAGATCACTTTCGCTTCCTCAACATTCATTAGTCGTTGCATGCACGCACGCCGGTTTCGGGTACTTTTTATCTTGCCCTTTGTTAATACATCAACTATTTGGTCGAAGTATGTCCGTTTGGGTCGTCCCTTACCGGCCCTTCCATCCACATTCGCTCGATATATTTGTTTTGTCAATCTTTCTTCCTTCATCCTCTCCACGTGTCCAAACCAACGCAACATTCCTTTCTCAATTCTTGTCACTACATCCTCTTTCAGTCCACAAATAAATACGAAATAATAGTTATTTGTTATGCAAGGCTGCAAAGTTAATTTTTGGCGCGAGTACCTTGTATTGAAACCTGAGCAAGCGAAGGATTCTAGGATTGAGCCACGAGCGAAGCGAGTGGTTCAAATATAGAATCCTGAGCGTAGCGAGGGTTTCAAAGGTACGAGACGCTAAATAACTTTGCTGCCGAGCGCAACACACAACTTTTCACCTCACTAAAGCGAGGAAAATGTTAGGTGCAAGAAAAACAGTTTTAATAAATATTAATTTTTTAAATCAAATTTTCTTTCCGGCCAGTGCGATTCTTTAAATGAGGCTGGCGCATGACATGAAATAAGTATTTGCATTTCAATCATCAATGGACTGGCTGCAGAGAATATAAACTATTACGAAACCAATGAGGTTCTATATATATATATGTAATTTATTGTACGAAACCTTTATTGAATAAAAATATTCGAATTTTAAAAACACTTTCCACGCTAGCGGATAAAGTGCGATTTTCCACGCAGATTTCGAATGATAAACAGAGCTTTTACGAGCTAGTGAGGTGAAAATACACTTAAAATAAAGAAAAGCTAATCATAGTATTTTTCTTCTCGCGGCGCTCCTACGTAGTTATATTTTGATCATCGTTTCATACAAGCTCCTTCTAGGTTCTAACCTTGAAAATAACAATGGGCACTGTCCTAAATAAGGACCAAAGTTCCAAATGTCACTTAATGTTAAAGGTTGGTAAATATAACGCTACAATTATAACTCAATAATATTCACTGATTTCTTGTATTTTTGTGAACGAGTATGTGACTAATAATAGGGGTCTTTTTAATCTCGTCTACTTAAAGAGTTCTTGTATCGAGTCCAGCATCACTAGAAACTGACAGCCCGTAGGATCTCAGTTGATGACGACTTCCGAGCATGACGTACTTGCGGTGTCGTAGATTCTTGTACTTTTATTTAATTTATCAATGAAAGTAGCCCAAATCGAAATAATCTGGCCAGACTCTAGAAAAATATAAAAAACAACCTATTTTTTATAGAATAGAATAATCTTTATGTGGCACCTAAAAACACAATAGAATAAATTAAACTTAAAATTATTACAGTCTTACGTATTATGCACCAAAAATGTCTCCACTCAGCCTCATGTCATGGTTGGACCACGGCGCTGATTTTCAGTGGATGCCTTACACTTAAATATTAAACGTATTGGAACCAGAATTTTAGGACGATGCCCATTGTTTTCGTATAAAATGTTGCACACTAGGTCTCGGGAGCTTAAAGGGTGCAACTAAATAGTTACCCATAAACATTGGAACACGGGAGGTTCGACTCGACAGTACGAATGACTATTACTAAAGGAAAAGCTTTGAAATAAAAAAACACATATATGTACGAAACACAGTTGAACTTGTATTTGTGAATCAGTGCGCCGTGGGCAATCAACTAGCAGCAATTACTGGGCCTGAGGCCGTTTAACCGCCACGCCACACGGACATAGCTCGTGTTCCTAAGTTGTTGGTCTGCCTTTTTTTTTTATTTTTTTATTTAATATTTTCTTTCTGTTTTATTAAGTCTAGTATATGTCCACGTGGCATTAAATAATTGTATTTCTTCTTCTTTTTAACTTTTCATCTGTTCAGTTGTAGTATCCGTGTGGCGCCGGATTAAGAATAGAGTCACTCCATTTCCTTCCGTGGATGTCGTAGAAGGCGACTAAGGAAATCAATTACCAGGAGACGGGCAGCAGCGTCTTCCTGAGATTCCAACCGCATACTGCGATCGCCAACCCGCCTGCCGAGCGTGGCGATTATGGCAAAACCCCTCATGGTTATGAAAACCATGAGGGAGGCTTATGTCCTGCAGTGGGCGTCAAAGGGCTGATGCTGATGATGATGATGATCTGTTTAGTTTGGCACCAGGACTAGTGATTGTATTGTGTGGTTGTTATATCTGTAGTTTTCCCCCTGAGGGTTCTCATCTCCGACTTTAATTTTCCCCATTTTTCATGAGATCCTGTATATTACGATCCCTTGTACCTACAATAAAACTCCAAACTCACCTCATAAAACGGCCAATCCTTCTCGTTGCTTCTCTTCTCCTTTATGTCCAGGTACTTGGTCATAATTTCCAGGTACTTGAACCACGCGCCGCTGCCTTTCTTAACTGAAATTTCATTCGTAAAGTTAATGAATATATGAATTTACATATTGCTTATAATATTTATCAAGTTACGTTTGTGATTGCAGATATTGTTTCTTGGAGCGATAGATTGTACACAAGCTTGTATATAATCTGACGCTTGCAGAGTGGCAGTGCGAGTGTGGCACTTACCGGGCGAGTAGTGCGGGTCGCAGTGTGCGGTGCGAGTGTGGCACTCACCGGGCGAGTAGTGCGGGTCGCAGTGTGCGGTGCGAGTGTGGCACTCACCGGGCGAGTAGTGCGGGTCGCAGTGTGCGGTGCGAGTGTGGCACTCACCGGGCGAGTAGTGCGGGTCGCAGTGTGCGGTGCGAGTGTGGCACTCACCGGGCGAGTAGTGCGGGTCGCAGTGTGCGGTGCGAGTGTGGCACTCACCGGGCGAGTAGTGCGGGTCGCAGTGTGCGGTGCGAGTGTGGCACTCACCGGGCGAGTAGTGCGGGTCGCAGTGTGCGGTGCGAGTGTGGCACTCACCGGGCGAGTAGTGCGGGTCGCAGTGTGCGGTGCGAGTGTGGCACTCACCGGGCGAGTAGTGCGGGTCGCAGTGTGCGGTGCGAGTGTGGCACTCACCGGGCGAGTAGTGCGGGTCGCAGTGTGCGGTGCGAGTGTGGCACTCACCGGGCGAGTAGTGCGGGTCGCAGTGTGCGGTGCGAGTGTGGCACTCACCGGGCGAGTAGTGCGGGTCGCAGTGTGCGGTGCGAGTGTGGCACTCACCGGGCGAGTAGTGCGGGTCGCAGTGTGCGGTGCGAGTGTGGCACTCACCGGGCGAGTAGTGCGGGTCGCAGTGTGCGGTGCGAGTGTGGCACTCACCGGGCGAGTAGTGCGGGTCGCAGTGTGCGGTGCGAGTGTGGCACTCACCGGGCGAGTAGTGCGGGTCGCAGTGTGCGGTGCGAGTGTGGCACTCACCGGGCGAGTAGTGCGGGTCGCAGTGTGCGGTGCGAGTGTGGCACTCACCGGGCGAGTAGTGCGGGTCGCAGTGTGCGGTGCGAGTGTGGCACTCACCGGGCGAGTAGTGCGGGTCTCGCAGCTTAAGGCCGGCGTCGATGCGCGCCCAGACGACGTGGCGCGGCTGGGAACGGAACTCAGGCTGGTGCCGCGCGTAAAGTTCCAGCAGATGGTGGATTGACGCGTCCGTCCATGTGTAAGCCTTGACTTCTAGGGTACGAGGTTCCAACGTTAGGGATTATTTTCAAAATAAAGTAAACAAAACAAAGTGGGGTTCGTTAAACCAATCATAAGTCAAGAACGGCTAGACCAATTTATTTTATTTCTTGGATTTGTTTCCGCCCCTAATAGCAGAATAACTTACTACCTATTAAAACGTGGGAAAAGTTCACAAAACAAATTTTGATTGTATTGAATAAAATATATTGAGGCGGTACGATGCTCGCTGAGACAGCTTGTTATTAATAAGAATAACTTGGGTTTGTTTGTTTGTTACGCTTTATTGCACAAAATAAAAAAAAACTTAAATAACAGGTACAAAGGTGTAAATGTGCAAAGGTGGACTTATTTCAAAAGAAATTTCTTCCAGCCAGCCTAAGAGAGGTTCTGAATGATAGAACAGAGAGCGGGAGAAGGCAAATAAAGCTCATTAATGAGAGAAAAAAAATTACTAAAAATCACCTATTTATTCACTTATTTTAATTTTACTTACTACAGAAATTTATTTATGGTACCAATAGGTATACATATATAACGGATGATTTTTTAAGAGTTAAGTTTTTCAGGTTGGCAGCGTTGGTTGGCAATGGCGTCCAAACGTCATCTGTCAAAGTGAAAAGTTTTCAGTATACTCTGCCATTTCATCATGGAAAGACTTACAAACGAGCAACGATTGCAAATTGTTGAAATTTGTTATCAAAATTCGTGCTCTGTGAAAAATGTGCATCGTTTATTACGACCATATTATGGTCGTCATAATCATAATGGACCTGGTGAATCAACAATTCGTGCTGTTATTACCAAATTTCGCACCAAATTTATTTTGTTGGACATTAAACCATCGACTCGCATGCGTACAGTGCGTACCGAAGATAATATTGCAGTTGTAGCGTCCAGTGTTAATTAGGATCGGCGAAATGTCAATTCGTCGCCGTTCTCAGCAATTGGGCATGTGTTACTCAACCACATGGAAAATTTTACTTGTCGATTTGGGTTTGAAAGCCTATAAAATTCAACTTCTGCAAGAATTGAAGCCGAATGACCTACCACAACGTCTAATTTTTGGTGAATGGGCCTTAGAATAGCTCCATGAAAATCCGCTTTTTTATCGAAAATTTGTGTTCAGCGATGAGGCTCATTTTTGGCTCAACGAATAGGTACGTAAATAACAGAAATGGCCCTGTGAGTTGGCCGCCAAGATCATGCGATTTAACGCCTCTTGATTATTTCTTGTGGGGTTATGTAAAGTCGTTAGTCTGTGTGGACAAGCCGAAGACGATTGAAGCCTAGATATTATCACTATTAGGTAGGTCGGCGCCTGAACAAAGAGACTGGCGACGGGTAGTGCAAGAAGAAGATTACAATAACAAACTTACGTAAACCTAGGGAAATACATTAACTTAGACTGAGTGTAGGAGGGGGGGGGGGGGGGGGGGGAATATTATAAACCTACATAAATGATAGTACATAAATAAATATAAATAAATAAATAACAACAAAAATACGTACATACATATTGAAGATAATTTTTAAACACGATTACTTACATACCAATAAGAAATAAAATAAAGTAACTGGTGATCGTTTACTGCCTATTCTGCAGATCAAGGAAGTGATAAAAAACTTTCTTTTTGAAAATCTCCAGGGTTGAAGCCTGACGAATGTCCAGAGGCAGGCTGTTCCACAAGCGAATCGCAGTCACGGTAAAAGAATTAGAATATCCCGCCGCATGACTGAGAAGTCGATCGAGTTTGCTTAATAGCTCCTCACCAAGGTCAGGATAGCATACGTCAGCATAATCGATAATGGGGAGTAGCAATGAATTGACAAGCGTAACCTTGGCTGAGAATGGAAGAAACTTCTGTAAACGCTTAAGGGAGTGCATTGAGGCAAATACTTTCCTACTTATCTCAGCCACATGCACATCCCACGAAAGATCGCTCTGGACGTGCAGACCAAGACTTTTTCACCTTGCTGCAGTAGGGAAGAGCAATACCATTAAAGAGCACCTTGGGAAGAGAGGTCAAATCTAGTCTGGCGATGAGGGCCTTACTACCGACAAACATGACCTGAGATTTAAAGAGGTTTACCAGAAGACCATGCCTGACGGTCCACTGTCGAATGAACTCCAGGTCATTAGACATAGAGGCGACAGCAGTATCGATATCCTCCAGTTTAAACGATGTGTAAAGTTCGAGATCGTCTGCATACAGATGATCGGAACGAAAGTACATAACAGAGACGAGAGTATTTATAAATACGGAGAAAAGAAGTGGAGAGAGCACGCCGCTCTGAGGTACGCCGACAGTGACATCGCACCAGTCTGAAAAGTTTGTTCCCAGACGGATGCGTTGCCGGCGTCCTGAAAGATAGGATATGAACCACTGAGCCACTGGCCCCGAAATATTTAAGGATCTGAGGACAGCCAGGAGAATTTCGTAATCTACACAGTTAAAAGCGTTGCTGAAATCCAGCAGTGTGAGAAGGGTTACACAGCGATCATCTCTGGCATGGCGGAAGTCATCGGTAGTTTTAATTAGAGCAGTACAGGTGCTATGTGCTGGGCGTAAACCTGATTGGAAAGAATTGAGGAGACGGTTTGCATTACACACAAAGATCCAGAAAAAACGGCAAAAAATCACGTTTCTTGTATGGAAGCCCCCCTTAAATATCTATTTTATTTTAATTCAATTATTTATTTTGGAAGCGAATGTAGAACTAAATTCTTTGCAGCTAGGTTTTTACAACGGAATGATATCGCTGTATCTACATGATTATACTCTTTTTGTTGCACTAACCCGTGCTAAGGACAATTTTAATAAAAACCTATTTAGAGGCTAAATAGGTACATATGATATCATTCCGATGTAAAAACCTAATTGCAAAGTGGCTTACTCGGGGCTGCAAGTGATGTAAATTGCTTCGACCAGATGTCGCTGCCTGTACGTAATACAGAGAAAGTTTGTAAAGTGGTTCGAAATTTCGCCGATGCCTGCACTTGCCCACTAGCTCAGTTGGGAGAGCGCTGGCACGGTTAGCCAGAGGCCGCGGGTTCAAGTCCCGGCATGGGTGGAATTTTTAGCCTCTAAATTGGTTTTATGTCCTCAGCACGGGTTAGTGCAACAAAAAGAATATAATTAAATAAAACGTATACGTTAAGCCGTTAATTTATTTTATATAAGCAGCCTATATACATACGTCCCACTGTAGGGTACAGGCCTTCGCTCAGGGAGAGAGTATGGGCTTAATCACCACGCGTGCCCACCGCGGATTGGCGATTTCAAGCGCTGAGGTATGTGAATAGCTCAGATACTCAGGTTTCGTCACGATGTTTTCCTTCACCGTTAGCGAGTGGTATTGCTACTATAACTTCACAAATGTACATAACTTAGAAAACCAAGTCATAGGTACATGCCCGCACCGGGGATCGAACCTGGGTCTCCCACTTCCGAGTTCGAGGTTCTACCCACTAGGCTACCACCGCTTCCAATTTCTTCCGCTACCAATTTATTTTAATTTGTCATAATTTACCTTTATGGTCGACGTCACCGTTGGCAATTGTAGGGCTTCGGTCTTGTTTGATGTTAACAGATTCGAACTCAGGGCCGAAGATCTTGTTCATTCTCTGAAACAACAGCGTTAGTATGAAAGTATTCGTAATATTCTGTAAGCAAACTGTTGGAATTTATATGTAAGCAACTATTGGTCGGAAGATACCGAAAAATTCAGCAACAAAATAACTATTTTGAGCATAAGAAATTCGAATTTGATCAGTAGTAAATTTCAAAGCGGTGGTAGCCTAGTGGGTAGAGCATTGGACTCGGAAGCGAGAGACCCACGTTCGATTTCCAGTGCGGGCATGTACCTATGACTTTGGTTTCTAAGTTATGTACATTTGTGAAGTTATACTAGCAATAACACTCGCTAACAAAGTCGTGAAGGAAAACATTGCGAGGAAACCTGAGTGTCTGAGCTATTCACATACCTCGGCGCCTGAAATGAGTTTGTTGATTACATTTCATTTATTGGCGCTCGTTTTGCTAGTAAAAATTATTGTTCGCCGATTTTTGTCGTGTTTGCTAATAAAAAGCAAAGAAAAATAATAAAAAAATTATACGCTGCAAGGGGTGGGGTAATATTCTGAAAACTATTGAGATATTTTGGTTTAAAAAGCCAGGCAAGCGCGAGTCGGATTCCCGCACGAAGGGTTCCGTACACAATATACAACATTAGACACAAAGATCGAGAAAAAAAACGGCAAAAAAAATCACGTTTGTTGTATGGGAGCCCCATTAAATATTTATTTTATTCTGTTTTTAGTACTTGTTGTTATAGCGATAACAGAAATACATTATCTGTAAAAATTTCAATTGCCTAGCTATCATGGTTCATGAGATACGCCTGGTGACAGATAGACAGACGGATGGACAGTGAAGTCTTAGTAATAGGGTTCCGTTTGGCAACCTTCGGGTATGGAACCCTAAAAATACACGTGATTATGGGTAGTGGGAGGGCGGCTTAGTCTAGTACCCCTCGATATACCGCCGGGAATAGCCGACGGTTTAAAAAAATAATTTATCTACACTAATGTTGTAACATTCTACTTATGTTTTCAATACTTGACTTATAATTACTACTGTTATAGCGCAGACAACAAAACACTCAATTTAAGCAATTTCACATGATGGTATAATATTCACATCGATATCGTAAAATCTCATTTTAACATCAATAAAACGCGACCAACTTGATTGCAGGGCCAATCAGGTTGGTCGCGTTTTATTGAAGCGCGCAGCTGCGCTCTCATTGGTTAAATTTTAATGGCGGCAAAATCACTGTGATTATACACGTACGCGTGAATTTAATTTTTAATTGCATTAGTGAAGATAAAGTAGTGTATGCAACTGCATATAAGACGGGTATTAAAACACTCGTTACTATTATGAAACTCGCTGCGGTCGTTTCATAAACTCACACTCGTGTTTTAATACCCTTCATTATATGACAGTTGCATAAACTGCTATAAACATTATGCGATTAATGGACGATTTTAAAATGAATGATGTTTTGGTGTCTTGCAATTTGTAATGTTCATGAAGTTTAATTTGTAACGCACTTTAAGTCACAGTTCCTTTGCCTTAAATGAATTAAGAGTCTTCGATTAGAGTAGGAAAGAATAGCACATTATTTATTACAAAGGCAGCGAAATAGGCAAACGCAGGTCGAGTATGAGTTTGAAGGCCGAGCCGCAGGCGAGGACTTCAATGATACGAGCCAGGCAATTGCCATTTCGGCCGAGGCATATATAGTGCTTTTCTTAAAAAAATGCAAGGAATTAAAAGGGGCCTTTTACGTAATAAATTTTCTTTTCATTTTGCTGGAAACAGGTTTTCCATCGCTAATTTAGCTTCCGATCTTAAATTTGGTGGAGTGCAGTCAATGTTTATTTCTTTTTCACTTTCAGAATCATCGGAACTCATTTTAATTATTTTATTAACAAAACGAACGAACGAACGAACTCCGCTTTACCGCCAATTTTTATTTTACAGTTTGTGGGACGCAATGTCAATGTGTACGATAGATGAAAGAGTTCTAAATTCAAACAGCACACCGTTTCATACAACATTGCCGGCGCGCTCTTCGTTCCAAATTCAAAGAACGCGCCGGGAAGTGATTTTGGTTTTTCAGTCTACGTGAATATGATACTTCGCGTTCTTTATTCAAAACCGCGCATTCTTAAGAAATAGTTATTTGTTATACAATTTTGATGACTGAGCAAGCGAAGGATTCTAAAATTGAAACACGAGCGAGTAGCGAGTGATTAAAAAATTAGAATCCTGAGCGTCAGCGAGGGAATCAAAAGAGCACGAGGTGAAAAATATTTGCACTCGAGTGCAACACGTAACTTTTCATCCCACCTCAGCGAGGAAATGACTATATAAAAAAAAAAAACACAAAGAAGGTTCCGAGTCTGAGTTTATAACAAATTTAAAAAAGTAGTATGATAAATTCGGCACCGTGGAGGTAGAAGTAAATAGGTTTAATGATGTTTTGAATTTAGAAACTTAGTGCACACGATGTTCTAAATTCAATTTACTTTAAATTCCTCTAGCAAAAATACTCTTTCCGAGATGGGGGGGATGAAATAGTAGATTGTGTCTCAAGGGAGCAAAATGATATATTTACGGCGAGGGCGGTATATTGAATCCTGAGTGAAGCGAAAGATTCTACAATAGAATCCCGAGCGTAGCGAGGGATTCTAAAGTAGAATCTTGAGCGTAGCGAGGGATTCAAGTGTTTACGCCCAAGACGGAAATAATTTTGCTACCGAGTGTCACATACTGCTTTTCACACCTGCTATAAGGAAAAGTTATTTATGTGCCGTGGAAGACAATTATGATCGATTGCAACAAAATAAAAATCGAATTGGAATTACATTTTGTGAAAATCTGCACACGGATCATGCTGAGGGCAATAAAAATAAACTAGAATATCAGGGAAGAAAAGTACAACTTTGATCCCTCATTTGAGGGAATCAAGGGATCTTTTCTGAATAGCAGGTGTGAAAAGAAATTTTATGTAACAATTGAACAAATCACAACAAAGAAGAATCACATCATTCGTAGTTATAAATAAGGAAAAGAAAAACAAAAACAATATATATATATATATATAATATAACGACAGGGCAAAGTGAAGGGGCGGTCGGCTCACCTCCTGCAGCGCGGACTGCGGGGCGGCGGGGGCGGCGGCGCGATGCCGGGCGCGCAGCACGTGCAGCTCGGCGCGGCAGTGTCCGGCGCTGACGCAGGCGCTGGCGCTGCGCGCGTTGACCTGCGCGCTGACCTCGCGCCACACCGCGCTCTGACTCGCAGACTCTGCGCTCGAGAGCCGCTCCTGCGCTCCTAAGACTCTCACTCTCACTCTCACAGCTGACGCTAGCGCTCTAATTCTACTCTGATTACTGATTCTAAATGTCGTCTGTTAAAGGATCACACGCACCGACGCGGTGGCGATGGCGGTCCATACGTAAATCGTTTAAAACAGTATTTTGTACGCACCGGCACCGCCACCGCGTCGGTGTGTTTTATCCTTATTTCTTTCAAGTACATACGTTTTTTCTTTTTTGTAAATAGTTGAAAAGTCCTGTTTCAAAAAATTCGCAATCGATTAGTACCGCATCTCCGTCTATCGAAACGACGACCTGCGGACCCGTACCCGACCCCCACCGGACGGACTGACGATCCGGTTACGATAGCAGGCCCCCACCGGATAGTCTGACGACCCGGTTATAATAGCAGGCCCCCTACCGGATGGTCTGACGACCTGGTTACGGTAGCGAGGAGTCGCTGGATGCGTACGGCACAGCACCGGTAAGCTTGGAAAACTATGAAGGAGGCCTATGTCCTACAGTACGGAAAAGAAACTAAATAATATAATCCAAATGTACACTTATCATCATCAACCCATTATGTCCCCACCGAGGGGCACGGGTCTCTTCCCTGAAGAAGGTATAGGCCATACTCCACCACGGGGGCCAAGTCCGGATTGGTGGAGGCTTGTAGACTAGAGGCTCGTCTACTGTCAGAAGTTGTCAAGCCGCCCTAAGGCCTCTGACTTGGCTTAACGACTGCCATCTATCGACGGCAGCCGGCACCAACAGCTTAACGTGCCTTGCGAAGCACGGAACCGCTCGGAAAAATGCCTCTAGCGTTAGGCATAGACGGCGACCCATCCATGCACTGAACGCGCCCAGTGTTGCTTAACCTTCGTGATCGTTTAAGATCACTCAGGCAGCCGGGGCTACGAGCGGTCCAATGTACACTTATAATGTGTTCAAAAATTTCAAAGATGCCGAATACACTAATCAATATTTTTTCGAGCTGTTTACTAATGAATACATTCGACATTCGTTCTGTATTGTTCATTCATAATACTCATACTGCTCATTCGACATTGCAAGAAATCTTAGTACTAAAGTTTACCCTAAGATAAACAGATAAATTAAATATTGCTGTTAGGTATCGTTGAAAAAAATAACGGATACTGGCTGAGCCACAATTTCGCTGGCGACCTGCGTTTAAATATGATCCAACTGTGAACCATCAATATTCGATGAACCGTTTAGCGTGACTGATCCAAAATTTCATTAAAGAACATTGTGTAAGTAACCTTATACTCCTCATAGACATCCAAGAGCAGATTCACGTTATTCTTCGACCACAGAGGAGACGAGAACAACTCCGACATTCTCTGAAAAGAAAAAAAAATAAACGTAATTTTATTTTTTCAAACTGAAACGTTTGTAATCACTGCGCATTATAAATACCTGATTCAATTTATATATTTTTGTGCAGAGCGAATACATGTTATGAGACTGAAAGCCATTCATCGTTTAGGCCGAGGGCGACAACAGAGCCCGTGCAAAACTATACCCCTCAGTTAGTTAAATAAATGAGAGATTTCCGCATTTCAAGCCTCGTAGCTAGGGGCCATAGCACAATGTACGCAGCAAACCTGTGAGAATACTGAAGGCCGCTTATCACGTACATTACAATACATAACATAAACTCACTCCTATATCGCGGGCTTAGGCAGAGACCAGGGTATGTCACTTATCAGTTGCTAAATATTCTAGCTCTTAGCATTTAGACCGAGCTCCAGACCGAGTGCTGTGGAGAGCAAGCTCGGACTGACCAGAGTTTCCATCGATCGTTCAGCCCGTATTCGTCCACCGCTGGACACGGACCTTCCCCAAAGCACGCCACTCGTTGCGTCCTCATCCAGCCGCCGCCAGCAACCGGCGACCTCACTTATGGCATTCCTCCGACGTCAGCGGGTCGCGAAGGCCTGGTCGGAGGTCTAATTACGCACATCCTGACGTTTGCGATAGCAATTTGACATTAAGACGATTGGAATCGTTCAGGATTCGGTGCGGGTGATATAGGAGCAAGAACTACGGCAAGCGGTACCTTGTACAGAGGCCAGGCCTTGGCGGCCTCGTCGTCCCGAAGCAACTTGCAGTACTTCTGTTTAAGCTGCAGCATCGTGTCCCGACACTCTTCGGGTGTGAGCGGGGCGCCCTTATCCTGTAACACGAAAACACCACCGGTGATCGCTAAAATTAGCATTACAGCTCGAACTTGCTAACAATAATTTATTACACTCGCTTTATCCTTCTATATTAGTATAGATGTTTGTGGACACAGTCGTAGCACATACGGTGTCGCCATTGCACACTATTTACTAGTATTTGTGAGGTAACTATAAGAAACAAAAAAAAACCCCAAGTATCCAGCGACCTGTCACTCGCAGATCGCTGGCAGCGGCTGGATGAGGATGGTCGAGGACAGAATAAAAGTGGCGTACCGCGGAGGAGGCTTATGTTCAGCAGACGATGAAATTGATTGAGGGATGGATGGACGGATGACTGACTGACTGATTTATTGATTGATTACATTAGAACACTTTATAGTACACACAAGCAAAAAAAAACATTACAATCTGTAAATTTATAGTAGTTTATGCAACTGTCATATACTGAAGGGTATTAAAACACGAGTGTGAGTTTATGAAACGAGCGCAGCGAAATAATCTCGATCAATCTAGCTTTCATTTAAAAAAAAAACCATATCGAAATCGTTCGATCTGTTTAGGCGCTAGGACGGAAAGTACAGACATAGGCTTAAAGCTTATAACACCCCTCTTTGCGTTGCGTCGGGGGTTAAAAATGTCTTCGTTTTGCCAATGGGCATTGTTCAGGGACGCATCGATTGTTGTAAAGTGAAAACCATTTCGAGGAATAAGGATAGTGATTACTTGTAGGGGTTTAAATAAGTGAAATAAAGACGGATTATTAATATTTATCGCAAAAAATCTATAACCTTCATTTGTCCTTCAATTACGTCATGGTTGGCTCTAATGCGGTAGTTCCATTGCCTTCAAATATTAAAAAAATGCATTCGTTCGTTCGACAACTGTCAAAAGTCTCAAATTCTTAGATACAGTGAAGATAACCTCAATTCTCAACAAATATCCAATTAATTTGAATAAGTATTACGAACGAGACGCTAGCTTGGTATTTACATGAAAAGATCAATTCAATTCAATTTTTGGTTATTGGCTATATGATTAGAAAAGAAAATATTGGTAAGTAGTTCACAATGACTGATAGTTTGTTTGTCATTGTCAAACGTCAACGTATTTTTAAAAAGCACAAAAAAAGGCAAAGGAACCTACATAATTATGCCAGTCGTGACGTCATACTTACTAAGCTATTAGAAATTTTAGATAATTAATTAATGAATAATGGCATCGAAAATTAAGAAAATATTTAAATTAGTCTCTTATATTAGTCTATATTTTCGATTTCTAGAATAAAAAATAGAGGTGAACAATGCCCATTGGCTGCGTTAGACTGACGATTGACCGAGTGATTGATTGATTGTGTCCGTACCTTATGCGAGAAGGCGCTGACAGCAGTGCTGATGTCCCGCCACACGGTGGCCGGGTCATCCCCGCAGTCGAAGCGCGTCATCTCGCGCTGGTATATGGCCAGTAACATCTGCACCGTCTTGTTGGGCCACGAAGGGCCAGCCTTCTCGCTGAATATGCGGTGCATTTGCTGCGGGGGGCACAGATGTTTATATGAAGGGCTAAGAAAATTATTATCAGTATTTGTTCAGGTACCCCGACGAGCGGTGGTAGCCTAGTCGGGAGAACATTGGACTGTGAAGCGAGAGACCCAGGTTCGAGTCCCCGTGCGGTCATGTACCTATCTGACTTTGTTTTCTAAGTTATGTACAACTGTGAAGCTATAGTAGCAATACCACTCGCTAACGGTGAAGGAAAACATCGTGAGGAGACATGAGTGTCTGAGGTGTTCACGTACGTCAGCGCTTGAAATCGCCAACCCGCGGTTGGCACGCGTTGTGATTAAGCCCATACTCTCTCCTTGAGAGAAGGAGTGTGCCCTACAGTGGGACGTATATAGGCTGCTTATGTATGTAGTAGTTCAGGTACGGGGTTGCAATAATAATCTAAGTTTTCGACCTTGTGGAGGGGTGGAGATGAGGCGCATCGCAATTTAAATGTCTTCTTTCTTTCAAGCCGCCATTTTGAATTAACTTTTCGAACCCCAGCGTCAACTCCGTTTGACAGCGCGATTTTGCACAGGCGCCCAGCGTCAACTCGGGTGGACGGCACTTTATCACCCTACTTTAAACCATCGTTGCTTGTTTTAAGGTATATTTCGACTTGTAGAATGTGTGAATGAATGAAGGAAAATTTAATAACCAATCAAATGATGTATGATACTCTATGGTACATTTGACAGATTTCGACGTTATTTTAGTTTGAAGTTGGCGGAACCACGCATGAACGACGCTCGTGCTTTTCTTGCAATATATTACTTGTGTTTATTGTTGGAAAATGTGTTGTAAGTATTATTTCAATTCTAAATAGTGTATATTTAGTGTTAGTGTAAAAAAAGGGTAAGTTTATAGTAGTCAATAAGTCAGAAACTTGAATCGAAAAAGGGGTCAGTACGACAAGGAGGTTAGCTATACAGGTTTAGTGTTTTATTTCCATAATCATGAAAGTATACTTGTTATTATTTTCGCTTCTGTTTATAGAAAATTTCATCAGGAATCTATTGGTGTAATTAGTTTTTCAAAATAAGTTTCATTATTAGCACATTTAGCTTGCAAATCAACTTGAGTAATTCTGTCGCCGCCATGTTTGTGAAAAGTTACCAAATACAGCGTGTTCAAATTTTATTTTATACCTTCAGACCCCAGCGTCAACTCCGTTGGACATCACTTTTTTTTCATACGCGCCGAGCGTCAACTGTAGTTTTATATATATTTCAGCATGCGAAAACTTAAAAATCTGAAAGTCGATATTTTGTTCAAAAATTTTTTTTTTCTCTTGCTTAGCTGACTTATATATTTACCAATTTTTTTTAGACTACCTTTGACCAATATGGAGCGAATATATGTCAGATGAAGAGATAAGGACCATAGGCGAGTATGAGGTATGGTATGATTTGTAAATAGTATAATAATATGAGTAATGAAAAAAAGAATAATTTACCTTTAGTGCAGTTCGCATATTTTATGGGTTGTAATAATTATTATGCTTGTTGCTAGATCGAATACATAGAGGATGATCATGAATACGCCACGAGGGTGCAAGAGGTGGAGATAGCGCCGTCGGTATGCATAGTATGTTTATTTATTTACCTTGCCTGGTTAAATAAAGTCTGTATTCTATTGATATTAAACTCGTTTTCATTATATTTCTCGTTTTCCTTTACCACTTTACTTGAATAATTGAAATAGTAGCCGAAAAAAACGATTTTATTTCAATCTTTTCACTGTATTTTGATTGATTGTCTACAGAAAATAAATAAAGGACAAATATATTCTAGAAAATTGTAGCATTTTATTTTATTTATTCGACAAGAACCTACCAATAACAGTAAACAATAACGATTTATTTACCATTTTCAATTATCTTGCTTTTCTTTTCATTTTGTACATGAATAAACGCTGTTTATCTAACCGTTGAATTTTATTAGTAATAACGCGTACGAAGTTGCGGGCAAAAGCTAGCATATAAAATTCATTGATATTTTCACTTATTTGAACATCCTGTAGTGTGAGTATCAAGGGGTCCAGCGTCAACTCTAGTTACCGTTTGACAGTTTTGCGAAATCTACGTGAACGCCCAGCGTCCACTCGAGTTGACGCGCAAAATTTTGCAAAATACCTCTGGGCTTTAGAAGTTTTGAGGTCTCAAATCCTGGGTTTCGAAGGGTTAAAGGTCTAATTGTAGTCTGTAAAACATAGCTTGAGCTCCGCGACAGTTGTCAACGAAATTGCGTAAATGAAGTTTTGAATTTTTTCACAGATGTCAACGGTAGCCGCAGAAAACAACCGAGCCGTAGCACCTTGCTTTATTCTCATATGTAATTCCTGGTGTACATACAATAAAGAATATTCTATCTATCTACGTGTTACTATCTTGCCTATTTTATATAAAAAAACGATGTCCCAGGCACTACAGCGTCCGAGTGGTCCCTTCAGCCATCTAGTGTGAGTGAACGTGGCATTGAACGCTGTATAAATCATCCCATTACCTAGATGCAAAGGCCAAAGTTAATATCTTGCGTCTCTCCTGTGATTATTATGTAATCTCGTGTTTGTTATGTGTATGAGCCACTCACACATTGTTGCATTTTCCGCTGACAGCGCTTACACGCGCGACTTTAATAATTTTACCTAAACCATTCCAAACTCTGTACTTGTTTTAGTCAGTGCATTATAGACCGTCGTACATATCGGCTGTGTACTCAACTGACAACTCCCCTTCCCCTTGCATGACACTTTGACACTACGGGGTGTGAACAATACATACCGCTCCGTACATTATGGAACTCCTCCGAAACGGCTTCACCGATTTTTATTAATTTTTTTGTGAATATTTTGTAAGTCTGAGAATAGGTCAGTAGGCTAAATTAATATGGCAAAACAACGTTTGCTGGGTCAGCTAGTTACTATACAGGGTGGATTTTTGAAACGGGCCAGTAAGGGCATTAATCGTTATAGTTACAGGAAAACGTTCCTAGGAGACCATCCCCAACTTTTTAAGATATTATGAACTGCATTCATAGATTTTGGAGAAAATATACAGTTAGCGAATAACATGCTGAAATACAAAAAAAAAATTATGCCAATCGATCCGATTTCGTGTGGGGATCAAAATACTCTATGGGACCATTTAAAGTTTGAGTACTAGAAATGACAGAAATCACCAAAAACTTCTTTTCATACATTTCGATAAGCGAGTCAAACTTCTACATTGGCCAAGCTTTATATTTTAAGTTGCTGGCTGAAAAAAAAAGTGAAATGAAGTTCGAAAGTAAATTTCAAATTTCGAATTCCGTTCCACGAGTCGAATACTCGCATCTCGTCGGTCAACGCGCGCCGGCTAGAGATAAGCGAAACAATAAGCGAAGACGATCCGCCATCGAAGGGACGCGCATTAACCGATGGGCGCACACGGACGATCTTCGTTGGGAGCTCGTTTCGTGGAACGGCTTTACGAGTCACCTCAAAGTACGTCCAGGGCTCTGCGTCGCGGGAGCGGTCGGGCTGCGAGCGCATGGACTGCTGCTGCGAGCGCATGGCCTGGTACTGGGCGCACAGCTGCTGCATCTTCATCTCGCAGCCGCGCTGTGACACCTTCAGCCCGTGCTCCCCCTGCCACACACGCATTAAGTCAACGACCGCCTCGAGTAAACCTCTGATGCCAGCAAGTGTTGGCTACAGAGATACAGAAATAGTAGTGCGAGGTCCGCCCATAGACGACGGGCAAACCGACTTCATGCGAGCAGCCCGTTTTTTAATGTGTCTACCTACTAGTGGCCTGTTCCAAACAATTTAGCCGAATACTCCAGTACTCGGCTAAATAGGCATGGTGACAGTAATTAAAATTTAACACGACTTGAATTGTGGAATACGAAGCCTACATTTATTTTTTTATTAAGACCGGGATTGATAATTGTTACGATAATTAAAATCGACAAAAATTCTATCTCCGCCATATTAAGTAAATAGCGAATGACGTCACTTTGAGGATCGACGAGCAACACGCAAGTAAACATAGAATGAAACCGAACCCACCACTTTATAATCTGTGACATATGTAAATCTCTTTAAAGTCTGTGGTAGTAAACAAACAGCCGGTTCTCTGGTTTTATTTACGATTACGATCTTACTTATTTGTGTTTCATTTAAATCCTGAGTGAAATAACACGCATCATGATGCATGTTGTTAAATGGAACAAGGGTTTACTAAGGCAGACAGTGGTAATTTGCCTAAAATAGATGTGTTGATGTTGAGAGAATTTTTAGCATCTAGCAGACTTTTGTTCAGCATAATTTAGAAATGTTAGAACTTCCATGTGTACTCACATTAAATTAAAATACGTTTAACACCACAGATTAATTTTACACTCTTGCACTGTGACGTCACTAGCGACGCCATGACATTGGCGAGCGTTTCGGTGGGAATTTTAAATCTAAAGTCTTTTTTTACCATTAAACCTTAACTGTGACCAAAAATATGAAATAGATTGTAAATAATGTACGTTTTGGGACATTATAGGGCAGTTTTTCAAAATTTGTCATCATGCCTATTGTGGGGAACGGGCCAGTAGTAGATAAATATCAGTGACTTTAAAACTGTAGCCAACGCAATGCAAGTACTCGATTCTTCAATATAGTTCCTGGATATAACAACTTTGCCCGAAATATGGTTTAAAATGTGTAAAGTATACTTTGTGCAAAATGAGCTAAAATATTATTAGATAAAATAAAAGATGACAATGATGCCTAGAATTAAAGCCAGTTCAATGCATGGGTTCAGTTTGATCAAACGTAAATAGTCATGCTATGTAGTCTTGTTTTGGAGATTAGTCCGGATCTTACATATTAACTATGTTATCTTGATAATGTACTTGATAATATATTAGCATATCAGTTGTGTGTCTAATAAATAAAATAAAATTTAGTCGCGCTAAAATTTGTATTGGAAAAACTACGAGTGTATTAGCCAGCGGCCAGACACAGAAGAGACGTGGGGCTGGGGCGCGTAAAACACGCGACGCGTCGCATAAAAATCGCGCCGTGTCTTCTGCGTGGGCTTCGTCTCGTCCCTTCGGTACGTTTCGTATGAAAGTGAATTGGATTAACGACGCGTCTTTTCCGCGCCCTCGCCCACGTTCGTGCGGCCGCTGGCTTAGACGGCAGTGTCGCAGTGCGAAAGTGCGGCAGTGCGAAAGTGCGGCAGTGCGACAGTGCAGCAGTGCCGCAGTGCGACAGTGCAGCAGTGCGGCAGTGCGACAGTGCAGCAGTGCGGCAGTGCGGCAGTGCAGCAGTGCAGCAGTGCAGCAGTGCGGAAGTGCGACAGTGCAGTAGTGCCGCAGTGTGGAAGTGCGACAGTGCAGCAGTGCCGCACTGCCGAAGTGAGACAGTGCGACAGTGCGGAAGTGCGACAGTGCGGAAGTGCGGAAGTGCGGCAGTGCGACAGTGCAGCAGTGCCGCAGTGCGGAAGTGTGGCAGTGTGACAGTGCGGAAGTGCGGCAGTGCGACAGTGTCACAGTGCGGAAGTGTCGCAGTGCGGCAGTGCGACAGTGCCGCAGTACGGAAGTGTGGCAGTGCAGCAGTGCCGTAGTGCGGAAGTGCGGCAGTGCAGCAGTGCCGCAGTGTGGCAGTGCGACAGTGCAGCAGTGCCGCAGTGCGGAAGTGTGGCAGTGTGACAGTGCGGAAGTGCGGCAGTGCGACAGTGTCACAGTGCGGAAGTGTCGCAGTGCGGCAGTGCGACAGTGCCGCAGTACGGAAGTGTGGCAGTGCAGCAGTGCCGTAGTGCGGAAGTGCGGCAGTGCAGCAGTGCCGCAGTGTGGCAGTGCGACAGTGCAGCAGTGCCGCAGTGCGGAAGTGCGGCAGTGCGACAGTGCAGCAGTGCCGCAGTGCGACAGTGCCGCAGTGCTGAAGTGCGGCGGAGCGACAGTGCAGCAGTACCCGTTGCAGGCGCGCGGCCAGCTCGGCCCAGAAGCGCGGGCCGCTGTCGTCCAGGTCGGCGGCCACCTCGGCGTACAGCTGCAGCAGGCGGCGCGTGGCGGCGCGGGTCCAGCCGCCCGCCGCCGCCGCGGCCGCCGCCGCCGCCGCGCCGCCCGCCACCGCGAACGCCGCGCGCGCCGCCTGCCGACGCGAACCGACGTCGTAAGAAGCTACGTTACGGGCGCGGCGTAGGCAGATCGCCGGCGGCGGCTGCGCGAGGAGGGCCGAGGACAGAAGGAAGTGCGTGCCGCGGGGGAGGGGTTCCCCTTCGAAACTTTCAGACAAAAAGCCTCCTTATGTTCCTGCACCAGCTCAGATATGGTACGCTTAGTTAGACCAATGTACGAGGAACCACATTCACAGTCAAGCTTGTATACTCCTGCCTCTTGTAAGGAAATCCTGTGCTTGACACTTCGCAAGAATTGGTGTATCTTTCTTGCGGCTTGTAGCATGGGAACCAGTGCTTAAGTGCATGAGACCCCCTTGCTAGAAGTGTGACTGTAAATTTAATTTTAATTTCAATAACTAATAATCAATATTTTTGAGTTTGTATAAATAATTATTTTGCAGATTGAATTTTACTTTCAATCACTAATAATCAGTATTTTTGAATTTATATCAAATTATTGTAGTGCCAATTTAAATTTAAATTTGCCAAAATATTTTTGGAACGTAACTTAATAATTTTTGCCGAGGGAAGTAAACTAACAGTTAATGCTTTCAAAAAGACGCCTGTCACCTCAGTCTACCGAGACCACGGCACTTGCTAAAATACCGAAACGTCGGAAAATTGTAAAATGGAAAAGTAAACGAGTAAATATCCGTTAAAATTCAGTTTTATCATGTCTAGTGCTTGTGTTAACCTCAGAAAATACTAAAAAAATATATATAGTTGAAAAATCTTGTTTCGAGTTGAGAAATCTTCCTCAATCCTCTCCGTCTAACAGAACAAATACCCACGGAACCGCGGCACGCACGCACCGCTCTGGATGGATACCAATGTTCTAATAGATTCGAGTTTGTGTCGAAACAACAATAGAAAAGTGTGTTTCTTAAAAAAACAAATTAGCGTATTCGATAGCTATTGTCAGGCATGTACATTTAGCTACGTCTTTCAAACCACTCAAAATTAATGGTGTATATTGTGTATAATGCATTTTCAAACTGACTGCATAATTCTAAATTCGAAAAATGCTATTCAAAATAACACAGAAACTGTGACTTATTGAACGTTACAAGTAAAACAAGTTGACCGTTTCAAAATCTAGATAATTTAAGAGAAGAAACGGACAAAAAAGAATGAATCTTTGCATTAAGTTGCCATTTTTAAAACAATCGTTTGTAAAATTAAACATTGAGAAATGTTGCTTGTGAAGTCATACTTTGATAATGAATTGTAGGTAAAACATTATAGAACCCTTGAGGGAGCCCTATGTTCAGCAGTGAACAGTACGGGCTGACTGATTGTTGTATCCCGCTACCTCTGGAAATAAACGATTGACTTCAATAAATCAACCCATACTCGTCCACTGCTGGACATAGGCCTCCCGCAAGGCACGCCACTTCCTTCTGTCCTCGGCCATCCTCATCCAGCCGCCGCCAGCAATCTGCCCCAGATCGTCGGCCCAGCGAGCTGGTGGGCGTCCTACGCTGCGTTTGCCAGTTCATGGTCTCCACTCGAGAACCTTTGCACCCCGTCGACTGTTGACCCTACCTCAGCTGAGAAGTACAGTACATCTGCTTCAAATGCGTTTTACGACTTGGCCTGTTCTATAGAGCTGTGTGACCTTCCAAATCCAAATTGGTCAGGAATCAGCTAATAATAAATTAACAAAAAGTGCAACTTTTATGATACCCGATAGGGAACTTACTGATACTGATAGGAATTAAAATTGTGTTTGGATCTCGTTTCAATTTCGTTCTCTTCTAGTTAATACAGTACATTTCATACGGCAGGTTCTGAATATCAAACTACATAATTTAATATAGTAAATTGAATATGTTGTTGATAATACCCGAAACCGGCGTGCGTGCATGCAACGACTAATGAATGTTGAGGAAGCGAAAGTGATCTGTCAGGATCGTAGCAAGTGGCAGTCCCTGGTCTCTGCCTACCCCTCTGGGATACAGGCGTGAGTTTATGTTATTTTGATAATACCGCGTGATACAATCACAAATTACCTTAAAGAAGGGCCATTCCACACTATCCGGATCCTTTTCCGAGTGCAGTAAGTACTCGTGTCGGAGCTTTCTTATCTGTGGGGGAATATATAAAAGGCATGTATTTAAATGACGGTTTTAATTTAGCACAAACAGCAAGCAACAAAATCTAAGCGGTCGTCTTTTTTAATAACTGATCCTCTTTCATTGAGACATAAAATAAATAGATATTTTAATGTGTTTACAACTACGCCAAAATGTTTTAGATGTAAAAATTACGTTCTATAGATAGATAAAAAAAAGTTGTTGGGCCCCAAAACTGAGAGAAAAGAATATCTAACATTCTGATACCTTTTTGTATAATTCGATAAACGCTGGTAAGCGCTGATGTCTGTAACACAGGCAAGATAAAAAGTACCCGAAACCGGCGTGCGTGCATGCAACGACTAATGAATGTTGAGGAAGCGAAAGTGATTTGTCAGGATCGTAGCAAGTGACAGTCCCTGAGTACAGTCCCTGACCTTAAGTTGGTCTCTGCCTACCCCTCTGCGATACAGGCGTGAGTTTATGTTATGTTATGTCTTAATTTTAAAAATAAGTGACGTGTCATCTGCAAATAATACTATCTCGGACATGTTTTCCCCTTTACTCCGTAATGCTCTAGTTTTGTCTCGTGGTCCACGCAATGAAATGCCTTTGACAAGCCACAAAAAACACCTATAGCATCCGTACGATCCTCCCATGCACTATAAATATGTTCAACTAGCAAGACACCAGCGTCCGTCGTCGACCGCCCCTGCGTGAAGCCGAACTACTGCGTATGGAGAAGTTGATAATTATTAAAGTGCGTAAGTAGTTGAACTAAAACAATCTTTTCGAATATTTTGCTCAATACGGGTAGGATCGAGACTGGTCTGAAATTTGTGGGATCATGCCTATCGCCACTTTTAAACAACGGAACGAGCCTACTGTATTTCGTTAGGTCAGGGAATGTACCCTCACCTACACATTTGTTAAAAATTTTTGCTAAATGAGAAGCGAGGACATCTATTACTGAACTGACTATGATTACTGACATTCCCCACAAATCTTCCGTTTTTTTTAAGATTTAATAGTTTAAACGCTTTAATTACGCTATGGGGATTAATGAAGTCGAACGAAAACTCGTAATCGCACGAGGGGACATTGTCTTTCAATATACTTGCAGCAAGATCAATAAATAAATAAATTAAGCTTTGTGGCAGACGGCCCTGAATAATTTAGAATATAGTTTAACATTTAGAATATAGTTTAACATTTAGAATATAGTTTAACATTTAGAATATAGTTTAACATACTCTATAAAACTGTTGTCATATGTGTATGTTTTTTTCTCATACAATGCACACAGTGTGGTTCTACTTTTTCGGATGCCCGCAGTGGCCCATTCATTAAACCATTAAACCCTACTTTATTTTCATTGCTAGGTAATTTTCTTAATTTAAAAACATTTTCAAAATTAACTGAAACGCCTTTAAAGAAGTCTTCGTAATGGGCGTTAGCATTTAGGGTTTTACCTTTATGAGCAGTTAAGCTACTTTGAAGATGTAATTTAAATTATTTTAGTTTTTTACTTGTAATGGGCCTGCTCATATTTTTCTGAATCTATTTCAAAATTTACAATTTGACCACTGTGATCTGAATTAAGCAATTCACTGTGGAGTAATCAAAAAAATTGCAATCGCAATAGACGTTATCGAGACAAGTAGCAGTAGTTTCAGTAATCCTGGTGGGCTCTAAAAAAATATGGACTAAATTGAATGATTTAAAAATAATTTGTAATTTAGTTGTCAAAGGGGAATCTACTAGCAGGTCGATATTAAAATCACCACACACTATAACTTTCTTATTACTACTGGAAGCTACTTTTAATACATCCTCTAATACCGATTCGAATATACTGTAATCGTTGGTAGGGGGCTAAACATGTTCATTTATCTTAATAACTTCTACTTAAATTTTGATTAATCAATTTGATTTGATTGGGGAACCGACGCGACGCCTGCTGCTTCTGAAGCACTCTGAAGTATTTGCTGAATGCGGACAGTCCTGTGTGAAAGAAGTGCGTGATCTAGCTGCTTGTACGTGGGTGGGCTTGCTGCAGCCGACGATTTTTTAATCGCTGATTGTACCCATTATGTGTATTTATGTACATCATGTATCATCATCATCATTACGCTTTTCCACTGCAGGCCATAGGACTCTCCTATTGCACTCTACTGAGCACGGTTCTCGGCTACTCTCATCTCGTACATGTACATACATATAACTTATTGCATGCTGTCTTGTTGTTCTTTTGAAAATATGTTAGATACCTATTTGCTATTGCAATAAAACTTAGACGTGTAAGCCATTTAATGTATTTTGTTTTCTGGTGTGTACAATAAGGTGTTCTAATCTAATCTAATCTAAAAGTGATACAAATTATTGTAAGCATGGTTTTTGTTAATAAATACAAGTACATATATGGTTTTAAGGAATGATGTTTCTATAAATAAGAGCAAACGGGTGCGGTACCTGGTTGCCGACGGCGGCCCCCGTGATCCAGTCGACGGGCCGGCCGGGCGCGGCCAGCCGGCGCCGCAGCGTGGCCGCCACCCCGGCCGCCGCCGCCCCCGCGCCCCGCGCCGCCCGCGCGCTGGCCCACTCCTCCAGCAGCGCCGCCACGCAGTCCGCCCGCCACGGCGCTGGCGCTGGCGCTGGCGCTGGCGATGGCGGACGACGGTTCGAGGCTAAGTGCACTGTTCGCGCGGATGGGTTTTCGCTTCCCGTGTCATATTATGAGTGCGTGCAGTGAGTGCACATTTTAAAACCGAACAAGTGCGAGTCGGACTCGCGCACGAAGGGTTCCGTAACATTATCTATACAGGATTTGAATATTTCGAGCGTCTACCTGTTGCCGTTATTAATATCGAGCAAAAAACGGCAAACAAACTCGTTTGTTGTAAGGGAGGACTCTCTTAAATATTTATTTTACGAGGTTGTTAGTAATCGTTGTTATAGCGGCAACCGAAATACATCATCTGTGAAAATTTCAACTGTTTAACTATCACGGTTCATGAGATACAGCCTGATGACAGACGAACGGACGGACAGCGGAGTCTTAGTAATAGGGTACCTTACCATTTGGGTCCGGAACCTTAAAAAGTAATTCTTAAGAGGTGTCTTTACAGCTACGAGTAGTTTTCAACTTTTAAATAGCCTACATAATATTGAGTTACAATTGTATTTTTTTATTATTATTTTAATTATGTAAAATTTGGACATTCTCTACCAATTTAAACACCTGGATATTTGTATTATTGACACAATACGTATTTATATTAATATAATTTCTGCACCTTTTAAGTAAATGTAATTAATTAAAATACTATTATTAACTTTCAATTTGACATGTAATTAATATTACCAATACATGATTTCTATGACACTCTAGTTATCATTTTATTCCCGAATCACATGATAGTCAAATTAGCGATCAACCTAGGAATGAGAGATAATAAGCTAAATTTGAAAAAATGTTTCAAACAAAATTTGTCGCAAATTTTATGCTCTACAATTTTTTATAATAGATGTTAACATTGCTGGAGCAATAGAAACCGAGATAACCACGAAAAACGGTTGTTTTACCTTCGATCTTGAATACGACGCAAACACATTTTATGAAACTTGAGACAACTTTTAGAACGCCAAAATGAAGGTAAATACGAAAATTCAGCTTATTATCTCTCGTTCCGAGTTTGACTTCTTTTACTAATCCTAATGCCTCTGGACTAATGGCGAAAATTGATTTTTTTTAATTTTATGGTTCAACCATTAATTACGGCTATAGATTGTTGAACATTTCCTGTTAAAGCTGTCCAAGTCCTCGTCACAGGTGGTCACATTTATGTGACAACTCTCCCCTGGTGTGACGTCACAAATTTAACAAAATGATTAAGCTAAAACAACACTTCTAAAATTTTAAGCCTTTTTTTTTTATAAAAGCAAAAATAAATTATCTTCCTATATTTACTTTTGTCATATTATCTTTATATTAATACAAATCTGAGATAACACATTAAACAAAAGTTGTTGTTAAACACAAACTCTAATTGGGAATTGCGCATTTCAGAAATAACCCTATGGTACACCCCATAGAGCAGGAAGCCACTATTATCAGGACAAGTATGCATGAGCTTGAATTAAAGACGAAAAATAGGCTACTATGGAAGTCTGGTATGAGAGCCCTACGTCCCTAATAAGGGATAACAGGAATTGATGATGATGACTCTCCATAATAGTATTTTTTAGTGTCAAAATAAGAACTCACCATCCGCGTTGACGTCAGTGCCGCTCGCCTGCGCCTGCGCAGCGACCGCCCTTTCCGCGCCCTCCTCTTCCGCGGCCGCGCCCTGCCCTTCCACGCCCGCGCCCTGCCCTTCCGCGCCCGCGCCCTCTCCTTCCGCGCCCGCGCCCTCTCCTTCCGCGCCCGCGCCCTCTCCTTCCGCGCCCGCGCCCGCCCCCCCCGCGCCGGCCTGCCCCCGCTGCTCACTCATCGCGGCTTGTATCTTCAATAGTTTCTAAGGGAAGAGACACTTGTTTACTTGACACAGTAAGGCGATAATCATGTGGAAGTTTGTAGCTGAACTAGCTATCGTTGTACGAACATACATGAAACCGTTCTTTTTAAATTTCTACGTGATTAAATAAGAATAATTCAGTCGACTCGGTGCTGCCCCCTCCTTCGGCACTTCGAACGACGGGCGCGGGCCAAAAGCGCGCATACGCGCGCCTAATGGCTCCAGTACGTTCGATCCGTAGGCACATAGCAGTGTAAACTGTTCACTAATGGGCCTACCACATGCACAAGCTTGTCCACAGTTTTCCTGCGCAGGCGGTATGTACACGGAGCACCGAGCGTGTAGTTGGCAAAACTGTATCACGCGCCAACCCCACAGCGCGGCTCACGCACTTTCCGACTTGCTTGAAATTTTGCCTGCGCAAGCCTCATCCAAGTGGCAGGAAGGCGCTGGATGCAGGCCGCTTCCAACCGGTCTTTTTGGAAATCCATGTAGGAGGCCTATGTCCAGCAGTGGACTTCTTGTGGCTGAATGATGATGATGATGAAGCCTGGTCTGCGCGTACGTGCCTGTGCGTTCAGTTCACGCCGCACTCTTAAATCTTTGAGCAGGTTTATAACTGTATGATGATTTTTTCTATTCCACAGCCATTATTAGGGTTCCGTATCCAAAGGGTAAAAACGGGACCCTGTTACTAAGACTCCACTGTCTGTCTGTCACCAGGCTGTATATCATTAACCATAATATATAATAGCTAGACACTTGAAATGTTCACATATGATGTATTTCTGTTGCCGCTATAACAACAAATACTAGAAACTGATTAAAATAAATATTTAAGGGGGCTCCCATACAACAAACGTGATTTTTTGCCGTTTTTTGCTCGATATCGATACGGCAACAGGTAGACGCTTAAAATATTCACAGACTAGTTGTATATTTACTTCAAATATAAATAATTAAAATAATATATATATATTTAAGGGGAGCTCCCATACAACAAACGTGATTTTTTGCCGTTTTTTTCTCGATTTTTGTGTTTTACGTTATATAGATAATGGTACGAAACCCTTCGTGCGCGAGTTCGTCTCGCACTTAGCCGGTTTTTTTTGTCCACCTTGATCATTTACGCTTTGACTTTTGCGTTGTCTTTTTTTTTTTAATAGCAAACACTTGAAAAATAATAGCAGAATAAATCGTTCCTCATCGGGTTTTGGCTAATTCAGTACCACGTTGTAGTAGGTGAGTGAGTACAAGTACAACGGAGGTCAGTGAAGCGAATGCAAACGTGAGCCTTCGGTCGCCTTCGTAGTGTGCGGTGCCGATTGTCGAGTGCCTTCTTTAAATTAATACCTAATATATACAAGTTATGGATATGAAGCTAACGGTGAAGGAAAACATCGTGAGGAAACCTGAGTGTCTGAGCTATTCACATCCCTCAGCGCTTGAGATCGCCAATCCGCGGTGGGCACGCGTGGTGATTAAGCCCATACTATCTCCCTGAGAGAAGGCCTGTGCCCTACAGTGGGACATATATAGGCTGCTTATGCATCGGGAAACATTGTTTCCACGACGACGATTTAGACAAGAATGTCGGCCTGCGCGTACTTAACTGTGCCGTGTGCTAAGACACGCTTGCGTAAACAAAACTGTGGCAAAGCTTGTGCATGTGGTAGGCCCAAAACACACGTAGATACAGAAAGCCAATAAAGATTTTTCACAAATAGCCATATTTTAAGCACTTAGCACAGACAAAAGAAAAACAAAACACAAAGGACCAGAGTCAATAGTTACATTCAAATATAAAATAAGCTGTTTAGTTCTCAATTCACGTTACAGCTGATATGTACGGCGGTCTATCTTCTTCTCTTATGGCGGTCTATAATGTACTCGTTTTTTAACTAAACCTTTCGTAAGCACTATACATTATTAACATTATAATGCACTCATTAGAATATACAATCAGTTTGGAATAGTTTAGGAACATTATTATGACAATAGACTTATTTCATCAATTGGCTGGACACAGTAGAGTGACTTACCTTATATCGACAATTACTCAACACATCACTAACGCCATCACTGTGTTTTAGGCAACAGTCCGTTCCGCCTGCATTCCTTAAAGCCGGGTCTCCTGCTCGTGTTTTATCATGAAACATTACACAAATAATAGGTTTTCGATGATCCAAATTAAATTTTTATTTTGCTTTCCCCAGCAACGAAACTGTTTTGCACAAAGAAAACAGAATGTTTTGTGTAATGTTTCATGATAAAACACGAGCAGGAGACACGCCTTTACATACACTTTTGTAACTACCCCCAAGTTAAGTCCTACATCTCACGTGCATTTCATTATATTTTATTGGCAGCATATCGTATGTGTGAAACAATACTACATACCTAGTATTCTTGTAGATGCAACAAGTACACAACTCTGCATGTTGATGTACACTAGAACATTACGAATGTCACTCTTGTTGTCTTATGTGATAATATATCGTACAATACGATTAAAATCAGTTAACGATTCGGCTTTTCTCGGATATCATCGCCTAAATCCCGAGACGGAAATGACACGAAATACATTACCGCGATTTCTTTTAGGTAGCATTCAATTTGAAGTATCATAGATAGAACGCAATGTATAGCACCTGCCAAGATGACATTACTAACCGGTAGACCTAAGAAAATCATGCAGAAGTGATCGCAATGTAGGAAGCTATTTAAATCTTTCATGAAAGTTATATATCATTCGTCGTATCACGCAATAATCAAAATAATCCATTTATAAACGATATTTTTTGCCGGGCATCTGAGAGCTTGTCCTTTTCCTTCAAAATTTTTAACGCGTTGCTTTTCGAAACTCCGGTTGCTTCACAAACCCTGTCTAATTTTTTTTATGATAATTTCTTTCATCTTTTTTAAATAAATTAGCTTCTTTTCTAAAATAGTTATATACATTATTTACAATTTCACGAGATTGAGCAACAATTTTTTTACCACGCTTTAAATTTATTGAAGCTATGATACATAACTATTGTAAGTTAATTTTGATAAAATTTGATAGAATCGAATATTTTCACGAATGAAATTAGTGTTCATAAACATAAATGTGCCATATACGTCAAACTGTTTTTATTGAAACTAAGAAGTCATACTGTCAAAATAGTCAATTATTTTTCTTATTTCAATATAAAGGTTGTGTTAGTTTTCAGCTACAAAGGAGGTTTTGTTGCTCATATCGTTCTCGTATTGTATTCAATAAGACAACGAGTAATATAATTAAAGGTCATATCTGTAAATTGATAACTCTATGTGAGAGATGAGGGATTCACGACAATTACCGACGTTGGCCGAATCGTTAACTGATTTTAATCGTACTGTACCACTTAGGCTACAGTTTTGAAAGGCGCTTTAGTCTCATGAAACTACCTTAATGTTAATATTTTGTGCTTGTCGAAAGTGTTCACACCTCGCATGTTTGTAAAGAACTTTAAAATGAAAAAGATAACATTATTATGGCATGCGTGTAAGCGCTGTCAGCTGACAAGATACAGCACCACGTTACTGACCTCCGCGACATCGGGGTCGTGGGTCTCGCGGCGCGCCTGCAGCTGGCGGTAGTGACGACGCACTTGCGCGGGCTGCAGACGCGCACAACGCGGGTCGACGCGCGCCATGGCGGCGCACACGCGCGCCCAGTGCCCCGCCAGCGAGCGCGTCGGGAGCAGCGCACTGTGCGCGTCCAACAGCAGCGGCGTCCAGCTCTGGACCCATTTCGCTGGGGGAACGGTACATAGTGTACGGTTACCGTACATTTTTAACTTTCAAAATCAAACATACATTTATACGATGATAGAATAACGTATATAAGAACGTTCAAACCTGTACAAAGGAAAGACACAGATGGAATTTGCAAGCGATCGACTCGTGTAACCCGTTTATGACATTTCGAAATAAATGACGTCGCCTGCGCGCTTTACGTATACGATGGAAAAAGCCAGTTGCGATTGCGCGCTCACATCAAAATCAAATTTTTTTATTCAAAGTAGCACAGAAACTGCGACTTAATGAACGTTACAAGTTAAACTTGGTGTCCATTTCAAAATCTAGATCATTTTGGAGAAAAAATGGACAAAAAACTCCAAACTTAGTCTTTTCAAGTCCTTAATTTACAGGATTTATATAAATGTTCTAAAACTCATGCATTGAACTGGCTTTAATTCCAGACATCATTGTCATCTAAATAATCTTTAATTTTATAGTAGCTTTTTTGGCACAAAGTGTGCTTCACACATTTTTTGAACCGCGTTTCTGGAAAGCTTATTATATCCTCAGGGATCTTATTGTAGAAATGTATACAATGCCCCATAAAGGATGTATTAACCTTTGCCAGCCTAAATTTTGGGAACGAAAGTTTATGTCTATTTCTAGTATTTGCATTGTGTTGGCTACCTACAGTTTTAAAGTCACTGATATTTTTCCTAACGTACATAATATTTTCATAGATATACTGACTAGCAACTGTTAGGATGTTAGTTTCTTTAAAGAAATCTCTTAACGAATCTATTGCCTAGCTTATATATGAATCTGATCGCTCTCTTCTGCAGGACGAAGATGGTCTCAATGTCTGCTGCCCGACCCCACAGTAGTATACCATAGGACATAATACTATGGAAGTAACTAAAATAAACAAGCCTAGCAGTTGCGACATCAGTTAGTTCCCGGATTCTTTTAACTGCGTATGCTGCAGAACTGAGCCTATTTGCCAATTTTCCTATATTAGGACCCCATTGAAGCTTTGCATCAATTGTGATACCCAGAAATACAGTTTCTTCTACAAGGACTAGTTTATCATTCCCCAATATAACATTGCTGTCAACCATTTTGACATTTGGTAGTGTGAATTTTATACATTTTGTCTTTTTAGGGTTCCGTACCTCAAAAGGAAAAAACGGAACCCTTATAGGATCACTTTGTTGTCCGTCTGTCCGTCCGTCCGTCCGTCTGTCAAGACCCTTTTTCTCAGGAACGCGTGGAGGTATGAAGCTGAAATTTATATCAATTACTCAGGTCTACTGTCCCTTGAAGCTGTGAAAAAATCAAACTTCTAAGCCAACGCAATCAAAAGATACAGCCGTTTATGCCGCAAATTTTCGACACTTGCAAGGGAATCAAAACCTACAGGGTGCTTCCCGTGAACTCAGAATCTTGAAATTTGGTACGAAGCAACGTCTTATAGCATAGATAAAGGAAAAATTACGAAAACCATAAATTTTTAGTTACATCACATAATATATTTTTTTTTAATAATTTTAAACTTACTACCCATTTCCTCATAAACGCGTAGAGGTATTAAATTGAAATTCATACCAAATACTCAGGTCTATAATACCTTTAAGCTGTAACAAAATCTAACTTCTATGTCAACGCAATCAAAAGAAACAGCAATTTAAGCTGCATATTTTGAAACTCGCAAGTACTCGCAAGGGAATCAAAACCTAAAGGGTACTTCCAGTCGACCTAGAATCTTGAAATTTGGCATGAAGCAACGTTTTATAGCACACATAAAGGAAAAATTCCGAAAACCTTAAATTTTTAGTTACATTACAAAATATATATTTTTTAATAAATATAAACTTATTACTTTTTTCCTCATGTTTTTCAATAAAAATACCATAGTTATGACTCGATTGTCGTAATGAACGAACTTTGTAAACCTTGCAGGTTTGTACGGAACCCTCGGTGCGCGAGTCCGACTCGCACTTGGCCGGTTTTTTTAATTTAATAATAAGTTATTAGAAGTAAACCAAAATAGTACCTTATTTGTATCAGCAAGGTCATTTTCTTGTCTCTTAATCTTAAAAATAAGTGACGTGTCATCTGCAAACAATACTATCTCTGACATGTTTTGAACCATGAACGGCAAATCATTTACATATACGAGGAAAAGGAACGGCCCCAAAATAGATCGCTGTGGCACTCCCATCTTAACCTCCGACCCTGATGATGATTTAGTCCTATTTATGCCAGCTTTTTGAACCCTCCCTTCTAAATATGATCTCATAAGTTTTAAGTTTTTCCCATTTATTCCGTAGTGTTTTAATTTTAAGAGAAGTGTTTTATGGTCTACGCAGTCAAATGCCTTCGACAAGTCACAGAAAACACCTATAGCATCCTTCCGATCCTCCCATGCACTAAATATATGTTTAACTAATGTGACACCAGCATCCGTCGTAGACCGCCCTTGCGTGAAACCGAATTGCTCACTATGAAAAAGTTGATAATTATTAAAGTGTGTAAGTAGCTGACCTAGAACTATACGTATTTTCTCGAATATTTTACTCAAAACGGGTAGAACCGAGACTGGTATGAAATTTGTGGGATCTTGCCTGTCGCCACTTTTAAATAAAGGAACGAGCCTACTATATTTCATTAGCTCAGGGAATGTACCCTCATCTAAACATTTGTTAAAGATTCTGGCCAAATCTGCTAGGACATCGATTACTGAGCTAATTATTATTACTGACATACCCCACAGGTCTACAGTTTTTTTAAGATTTAGCTTTTTAAACGCTTTATTCACGGTATGAGCTTCAATATAATCAAACGAAAAATCGTGATCGCAGGGAGGGACATTATCTTTCAAAATACTTTCTGCAAGATCAGGAGATGAATCTAAAGGAGCCGTAGTTATAATTGGAACATTTGTAAAGAATTGTTCAAAAGCCGCGGCAACGTCTTCATTTGACGTTATTAATCTATTTCGCGGTCCGCTGATTTGGATTTACCGGTTTCCTTATTTATTCATCTCCCTAACACGTCCCAAAATTTATAACATTTTTTATTAGAATATATCAGTTTTTCTTAAATTAACATTAAACATATTATTTTCCCATTCCCCAACCGAGTATGGCATCCGTGGTTAACGGAAACGCGACGCGAACTACGGGTGTAAAATCATAGGGGCTACTTGTCCAAGCCCCGTTGGATGGTCCCCCTATACATAGGTAAATAACACTTCCACAACAGTAATTTACGGAGATGTAAGCTACTTAATTATTTAAGGTACTCGTAATTATAAGACACAGGGCCGGTTTCTGAATTTCACTAAGTAAATACTTCAGTAACGTTTACGTTTTCTGAGAAATTCGAAGAGTTTGCACTGCAGTTTTTTAACTGTTTACTTAGCGTAATTCTCAATTCAGAAACTGACCCACAGTCGGATTAGGTAACTCGACGACGGCTGGACCGATATTCGACTTGTCGGATTTGTCTTCGACCCAAATAGCATAATAACTATTAAAACATTCTGAGGCGGTACGAAGTTTGCCGGGCAATTGCCGGGTCGACTAGCGATGCTATAGATGTAACTTCCTGGACAACCACTAAGCTTATGGGCGTCCTTTAAACTTTGAGAAATGGACTTATCTCCAGAAACATCCGTAGTGAAACGTCTTTTTCATGCTTAATGAGTGGTATCTTATTCTAATTGTTTAAAAACATTTGAAATTGAAATCACCCAATGGTAAAAAATTCCCCACTTTACCCATTCTCTTGAAACCATTGGAAATATATTTTTTATCCCGAATTTTACTTCAAATACACTGCTTAGCCTACATATTAGGTGTGCTTACCCTCAATGGTGTCACTGGTGTTCGCCGATTCACTCCAAATGCGTTGCTTCTCTTCCATCTCGTACTTACTCCGCATTATTTTGTCCATTCGCTGAAAATTCAACAGTTCAGTCTGCTTAAGTATATTAGTCATTATAACTAATCACTGTAAGATCGGTTACGAGTGGTATGGATTTGAACAAAATCTCTCGCAAGACCGGGCGAGCACGGAGATCAGAAACCAGCGCTGCCAAAAGCTATCTAGACGGACATCATGCGCGTAGTATTTTGAGGCAAAGTAGGCAACACTTAATTGTACACAAAAAGGAAATTACAGAGCCTCTTCGATGGATCAGATGAGATAATTCGACCAAAAATTAAGGTCAACAAAGCTAATAAGAAGCTAATAGATAAGAGGTCGACTCCTGGCGGCGGCTGGATGACGATGGCCGAGGACAGAAACAAGTGGCGCGCCTTGCGGGAGACCTATGTCCGGCAGTGGACGGCTACGGGCTGACAGATTCGATGTAATACCGCGAAGTAGGGCCAGTTTGTGGTGTGAAGGTTGTTCTTGAGGTAGTCCAGGGCGCCTCGGTAGGTGCGCTTCAGTCCGCCGAACTTCCCTTGCAGGTGCGACTCGCTGCAGCGCCGCAGCTCCGGGTGCACGGCGCTCATTTGCTGCGGAGACGATCAGGGATAATGATAGAGAATAATCTTACTACATACTATTATAATGCGCAATTTGGATGGATGGATGTTCGTTACTCAATCACGCCAGAACGGGTCAGAGCGTGACATTTGGCAGCTAGATTACAGCGTAACTGTGAGTTTTTCATTTCTGTCTTTGTATTAATCTATAGAAAACGCCACTGGTTGTATAATAATTATATATATATATATATATATCCATCTAAGATTTTTTTTCTTTCGATAAATAAAATAAACTTCTAATCGGAGTAGCACATAGGCTACTTCTTATTCCAGCAAAATATTTCTACGCCAACGACGTCGTGGGTTATAGCTACCTAGTTTATTAGTGGCAGAGTTAATGGATATCGGTGTCCATAGTATGTTAGTAACAATTTATACTTATTCTATGTTAGTTACTAAATTTAAAAAAAAGTTACTTTAATGGGTATCGCCTATCCTACGGTTTCAGTCGGCTGAACCCAGAGCCACTTGATATGTCTACCCTTTCAGTTATTATTTTGAGGGGTCCGCTGGTGCTGCCCTGCAGACCGAAAGGAATATGGAAAGTTGACACAGGAGGCCGAACATTGCTGGCCAGACTCGAGCACCGAGGGTACCATCCAAACCATCACACAATTGTGTATGAATAATATGTATATATACCAAAAAATTCTATGTTATGTACATTTGTGAAGTTACCACTCGCTAACGGCGAAGGAAAACATCGTAAGGGAACCTGAGTGTCTGAGCTATTCACATACCTCAGCGCTTGAAATCGCCAATCCGCGGTGGGCACGCGTGGTGATTAAGCCCATTCTCTCTCCCTGAGAGAAGGCCCGTGCCCTACAGTGGGACGTATATAGGCTGCTTATGATACCAAAAAATTGTGTTCACTTTCATTCTGTTCAGAGGGACGAGTCTCTACATAGTATGTAAATGTTGTCCTATAGAATCATATTAGTAAATACAGTAGTGGTTGTTTCATTGACACTGTTAGTAGTCCAGTAACCAATCGCATTCCAATAACCTGACCCAGATCTTTTTCGCGAGAGATGTCTATTTAATTTGCGTGGGTTATACCATTGGAATGACATTGTGCTCCTATTGCTTGGTAGACTACCGTCTGCCAAATACATACAGACAAATAACAGCTATTGTAGTGCTTATATTATTCTATTGGAGAACTATGTCAGTCTTACTTATTTATAAAAACTAAATTCCTTAAAACGTTCAAAACCCCTTAAAATTGTCTGTGGTGGAAATTTTACGAGGAAAGATTTACCTAGCCACAGATTAAATAAACATGCCGCTCACACCAGGTACCGGCAGAATATCAGCGCTGAAGTTTGCCCCAAACTTTCAGCACATGCTGAGTCGGAGCCCATTTACATTTGCCACACCTACGTTGTCTCTTTTCGCGTATTGATACATTACCGTACCATGTACTTAAAATCTAAATGTTTTTGCTCTGCATGTGTGCTTCTGCTTTGTAATATGTTTTCTTTGTGCTGTTTCTTGTAATTAGTTGTGTTTATGCTTTGTATACGTGTGTGTGACTTATGTAAATAAATGATCTATCTATCTATCTATCTAAACAGAGTTTTTGATTGGTTTTAGAGGAATCGTGTTTTTTATAAATAAGGCCGTGTGTGTATTAGACTCTAGAGTCTGTTCAGTATCCTTAGCGAGATTACGACCGGTTCTTTTCGATTTTTATTATTTGTTGTTTAATATACACAAAGCTATACAGAGAGTACTATGATCATACCGAGTTTTACACTTGTAGGACCGTTTTCACGATATGATAAAAACAAGACGAAACCACGTGATAAAAGCTGCGATGACTGAACTTAATTTGAGGGGTTTTGTCAGAGTTAAATAATTTAATCATATTTATAATTTATATAGTTGAATACAACATAATTTAATCACATTTATTGGTAATTATTATGATTACTAATTCGGTCTAAATGATTTATTTCCATATTATCTACTGTAAATTGCACATCCACCACGTTCCTTTCGCTGCATACTACTAAATATTGTATAACCGATTTTTTTACATTTTATTTAGTTTTCATGTTTCGTTATTTATTTATTTATTTAATTATAATTAGTATAACGTTCTTATTTTAAATCCGCAAGCTTTTTATGTTTTAGTCAGTGAAAACAGGGATAGGCTAAAAATCAGTGTTGTGAAGAAGCAAGCACCAAGCTGAACCCTATCCTTTTTATCACATATGTGTCTATAAATTTGTTATATTAGGTATGTACATGTCCTGGTGAGATAAATAAACATTTTTCGATTTCAATTTCAAAAAAACTGGATACACACCTGGGCCCCCTTAATTTAGCTACTTGATTAATTTATATAATTTGTTATGAAATCCACTATACATATCCACTGTAATATACATATCTCAGACATAAAAATTAATTGCTGTTCGTTAGTCACGCTAAAACTAGGGATTGAATACCGGGATCCCGGATTTCAAATACCGGGATACAGAACAATAACGGAAGCTTTACAAAACCGGGATTAGGTTCACTGAAACCGGGATTTTGGGATTTTCGGTATTAAAAAGCCTGCCACTACGCGGCCGCCGCTCGTCGCTCGCTATGGTTGGTTACTATAGCAATTGTATGACGCAAGTATGAGACACATGACTGAGTGTGTAAACTGTGTTACTCATTAATACTCATACATGGAAGGAGTGATATTATGTTTTGTTAGAAGCAATTTTCGTTCGCCAGCAGTGAGCATTTTAATTTTTTGTTAAGTTGATTAAAGCTTTTATTTAAAGAATATTATTTCCGTATAAGAGGTGATTTGGTTGATAAGTAAACTTGTATGGATATCAAAATATATCAAAACATCCATCTAAATGGCAAAGATAAGTTGCCTATTTATTCATTTATTCCCCATTCCTATGTTAGCTAGATGCTAGATAGATAATTTTTATGTCTCTTATAATGATATAACTCTGTGTGAGTGCCTTAAATTATCGTTAATTTTTAAATAAAGTAATTAAGTCATTAATTTTTTTTTTCTTATAAATAAAACCTTTTTATTTAAACCATTTATTAGTTCTTTAAAACTTAAGAATTCCGTAACAAAATTGATCAGTCTGTCATACTTTTTAATTTTTTTTTCTTTAAATATCGAAAATACCGGAATCCCCCGGTACTCATCAATAAGCAATACCGAATGTACCGGTTTTGAGAAAGGGTCCGGTATTGCGACCTCTGGCTAAAACTCGAGAACGGCTGGACCGATTTGGCTAATGTTTTCTTTTTATATTTGTGGAGGTCCAGGGAAAGTTTAAATGGCGACAACATAAAAAAAGATAGATAGATGTAGGCGATACAAAGTTACAATACATTTATGAAAATATTATGTACGTTAGAAAAAATATCAAAGACTTCGAAAATGTTGGTGGCCACCATAATGTTAATACTGGAAATACCTAAACATAAATTGTCATTTCCACTATTTAGACTTGCAAAAGTTAACACATCCTTTATGGGGCACTGTATAAGGTTCTACAACAAAATTCCTCAAGATATATTAGAGTTACCTCCAACGCGATTTAAAAAATGTGTTAAGCACATTCTGTGCAAAAAGGCTTACTATAACATCAAGGATTATTTAGAAGACAAAGATGTTTGGCATTAAACAGTAGATTAATATTATTTAAAGGACGATTGTGACTAGTGTTCAACACATTCATGACTAATATTTTAAGTTGAAAACTCTGTTAATCAAGTTAAAACGTGTTTTGAAAAGAATAAATGTGGAGTTTCTTTGTTAGCTTCTTCTCCACATAATCCATTAATTGTGAAACTAACAACTTTGACGTTCATTAAGTAAACATTCTGTTTTTACAATGAATAAAAATATTTGAATTGAATTGAATTGAATTCACGGGGTCACCTGAAATTGAAAATGAAAAACGGTTCAATTATCACAAAAAAAAAAATACAAAGATAACTTAATTTATATTAAGTGAATTGACGCTATGTATCTGTAGTATATACATATATATGAATTGCTGTTTGTAGGGCACATGCCTTCTCTCAGGGATAGAGTATGTGCTTAATCACCACGCGTGCCCACCGCAGATTGGCAATTTCAAGCGCTGAGGTATGTGAATAGTTCAGACACTCACTTAGTCTCGCTGTAGCTCGAGAACGGCTGGACCAATTGGGCTATTTTTTTAAGTTTCTTGAAGTCCAGAGAAAGTTTAAATGGTGAGAAAAAAAAGATAGAAGTAGGTCATACGTGGTTCACGGGGTGATTTTGTAGATAATCAATTCAACCAGCTACTGCGGCGAATGGCCAGACAGACAGTGTATGTAGACTAGTAATATGGTCCCGTTCGCAACCTTAAAAAAACCCATGGAACCTCCGGAGGCCTTCTATTCACTCACGACGAATGTCTTATTTTTTATCACTCATTCACAAAATTCAGGACGCTCGTGGTCAGAGCCCAAATGATGATAGCAGCAGACCTGGTGGATGAGCTTCCAGAGCGCGCGATGCCGATGCGCGCCTGCCGCAAAATCTTTTTGGTACTTCTCGTACATGTCCAGGAGTAGGTTCACCATGGAGCTTGACCAGACCAGCGCCTCTGCAACAGGAGTGTGGAGGTTACTTTCGTCCATCGATAAAGCCGGGTTTTTACTGTTTCACCAGTTAGACCTGCGCTTTCCGCTCTTACCCTCATGGTTGGGCCACTGTTTCACTATTCGCACCGTGTAAAGCAGCGATCTCAGTACACTCTGATGAAACGGCATGTAACAACGACTTTATTTCTAAATTATTTACATTTGTGAATTTGCAGTAGCAATACCACTCTATCGGCGAAGGAAAACAGCGTAAGGAAACCTGAAAGTGTGTGGTGTGTGTGTGAGCTTGAAATTGCCAAGAGGGGCCATCCATAAAGTACGTCACACGTTAAGGGATGGGAGGGGTTTCGAGACTTCACCTTTCAACAATATAATATTACCAATAATTTATTGTTCTTATTATTATTGTTCTCGTTTAACATTTTTTAATAAAAAACGCCAAAAATTGACATCTCGATATTACTAAAAAAAAAAAAAATTACACCAAATATATCTTTTACGTTTAAACAGATCGGGAGTCTTTTTAGTTTTGTTTATTTAATTAGTTCTTGTATCACTAGAAACTGGCAGCCGAAGGATCTCAGTTACTTCCTTGCATGACGTTCTTCCGTTTCCGTATGCTTTGACTTTCGCCCTAAGAAATTGGCTTTAAAAATTAATTGAAGCAGCCCAAATCAATAAGACCGCCAGTTGTATACTATGTAACTTTGATATTTTTCATGTATCTTTATAATGTATGGTGAGCAATAAAGAGTATTAATCTAATGTAATCTAATCTATTGCTATTCTTTTTTTCGTGCTTAGGTTTAGTGAATTATTATTACATACATACACAAATTTACGCATGTATCCCAGAGGGGTAGGCAGAAACCAGGGACTGCCACTTGCCACGATCCTGACAAATCACTTTCGCTTCCTCCACATCCATTAGTTGTTGCATGCGCGCACGCCGGTTTCGGGTACTTTTATTAGGGGATTTCTTATTAAGGGATTTCTTTAAAGAAACTAACATCTTAACAGTTGCAAGTCAATACATTCATGACAATATTAGGTAGGTAGCCATCATAATATTGATACTAGGAATAAACATGCTCTGGCATGGCACTGTATACGGTTCTACAATACAATTCCTCAAGATATATTAGAGTTACCACCGACGCGGTTTAAGAAACGTGTTTAAGCATACTCTGTGCAAAAAGGCCATTAAAGATTATTTGGAAGACAAAGATGTCTGGTATTTAAATAATGTTAACAGGGACGATTTAATCTAGTGTAGGTTGAAAACTGTGTTAATTAAGCAAACCTGCTTTGAAAAGAATAAATGTAGAGTTTCTTTGTTAGCTTCTTCTCCGCATAATCAGCATTGACGTTCATTAAGTAAACATTTTGTTTCTATAGTGAATAAAGTTTATCACTGACTTTTGTTGAATGGTGTAAGTTTTTGTTGAAATTGTTTCTTACTAATAAAAATTCTTATGTACCTACCTGAGTTAGTAGCATTGGCAATAGCCAACTTGTCAATCTCGGCCTCTACATCGACTGTAAAAATAAAAAATAAATTTAGTAACTTTTATTGGATCATCATCATTCAGCCAGCCAAGTCCACTGCTGGGCATAGGCCTCCTCCATGGATTTCCAAAAAGACCGGTTGGAAGCGGCCTGCATCCAGCGTCTTCCTGCCACTTGGATGAGGTCTTCTGTCAATCTTGTGGCTGGTCGTCCTACGCTGCGCTTGCCGATATGTGGTCTCCATTCGAGAACTTTTCGGCCCCATCGGCCATCAGTTGTGCACACTATTCAATAATGGTTGATCTTGCAAAAAAATTAAATAATAAATCCATTCGGAAATTTATTTCAACCTAATGAATTCTGTTGACATTCAACAAACAGAATATAAATTCTTTACGTTGAAATTTTTTTTTATTGGCATTAAAATGTCAAAATTACTTTGCTAAATTCCGGCGGATTTTCGCGAAGTAACGCCCGATTCCACACAATTTTTTAATTTCTAAATTGATTTATTATTTAATTTTTTTGTTGTACATAAGATCATCCATAATTTCACTGAATATTGTGCACATTTCCTTTCCATTTTATTGTGTTTAATTCCCACTGGGGGCCGCCGAATGTTTGCATAAACGGCTTCAATCTGGGTGTATTTCCATCTTTGTGATGTCCTTTCCTGGTTACCATAGCAGATGGTATCCTAGTTTGCGATCAGGACATGTGATTGCATTGTGTAGAAATTATTTATTTATTTATTTATGTACAGGTTCCTGGGAGATATTTGTATTGCAGAAAATAATTTAATCCCTCCATATATTATAATATTGTCAGATTGTATGATTATCTATCACACAAACAGATTTGTGCCCATGTACTGGATTAACATATTTTATCGAAATCCCACCCACAAATCAGAAGCACACTAAAACAAATAAGTCCATAAGTTAATTAAAGAAAATTTCGCACCATGTTCCTCAAGTGGCTGCTCAGAATGCTCAAATTGTTGCTGTTCAATAGCTTCTTCGAAATCCAGTTGTTCAATGGCCTCGCGTTCAAGGACCTCTTGATACCTCTCCTGTTCAGAGGCCTCCTGTTCAAATGTATCCTCTGACGGTATTTGTTCAAGGGATTCTTGTGAGTGAACTTGTCCAAGTGATTCATGTGAGTGCATTTGTTCAAGCTCCTGTGAGTGCATTTGTTCAAGTGTCTCCTGTGAGGGCAGCCGCTCAAGGTCCTCCACTGATTGCAGCAATTCAGTCTTCACTTTTTGCTCAAGTTCCAATTTTGATTCTTCATCCATCACTGAAAACAAAAGTTTTTGTTTGTAATACTGTTAGTTTTATTTTACTCTGTCATAAGCAGCCTATACAGGGCGTCCCAAAGTTATGGGACATGAAGGGAAAGTACCTTAAATATCGTAGATAGGGTATTTTGCTGAAAGAAGACTTTATGTTATTTTTAAAAGTTAGTAATTCTGCAATCAAATATTTTCTAAAAATTAACTGCTTCGTCAGTGAACCGAACCGACTTAAATGTAAAAAAATCACCCCTTCTTTTATGATGCCAATCGAAAGAATGCCCATAAACTAATAACTCTTCTTAAGATTTTCTAAATGAATGTTTTCCTACTTGGATTGGTACGAGTGGACCGATTAGATGGCCGGCTAGATCCCCGGACCTTACACCATTAGATTTCTTCTTTTGGGGATACGTGAAAGATATGCTATACAAAAATCGATACGAGAACGTGGGCGAGTTACAAACAGAATTGTGCCGTATCATATCGAGTATTCACCATAAAAAGATAAGAAAGTCAACAAAAAGGTAGCGGATTCATTAAAAGATTGGCGATTTTGCGTAAGACAAAAGGGATCATTTAATTAATTAATTTACAAAAAATCCCCACTTAATTGACTATGGCAGTTTCATGAATGTTTTTAATTTGATTAAAATTATTAATTTCACGCTGTTCCTTTCTTTTAGAATACTATGTTACTTAAGAAGAGTTATTAGATTTTGGCCATTCTTTCGATTGGCATCATAAAAGTAGGGGTGTTTTTTTTTTACATTTAAGATTTACAATCGGTTCGATTCCCAGACGAGGCAAGTAATTTTTAGAAAATCTTTGAATGCAGAATTACTACATTTTAAAAATAATATAAAGTTTTCTTTCAGCAAAATACCCTATCTGTGATATTTAAGGTACTTTCCCTTCATGGCCCATAAGTTTGGGACGCCCTGTATACGTCCCACTATAGGGCACGGGTCTTCTCTCAGAGAGAGAGTATGGGCTTAATCACCACGCGTGCCCACGGCGGATTGGCGATATCCAGCGCTGAGGTATGTGAATAGCTCAGACACCCAGGTTTCCTCACGACGTTTTCCTACACCGTTACGAGTGGTATTGCTACTATAACTTTACAAATGTACATAACTTAGAAAACAAAGTCATAGGTACATGCCCGCACTGGGATTGAACCTGGGTCTCCCTTTCCGAGTCCAATGATCTACCCACTAGGCTACCACTCTGTAAGCAGCTGTAATTTTATAAGAGGACATTTATAGAGATAGATAAACTACTCTGGCCTTTGCATGAATGTAATGAGATGAATTATACAGCGTCACACTAGATGTTTGAAGGGACCACTCGGACGCTGCAGTGCCTGGGACATTGTTTTTAGATGGAGTGGGCTTGCTCGGCACCTATACCATCCTTAGTCAGCCCAGCCCACGGGAAAGACAAGTCAATATGTGCGGACCCAACCAAGCAGTGGGTTTCCTCACAATGTTTTCCTTAACCATTAATAGATAGACTATCAATAGATATAGATAGCGCTAGCAATAGCCCTTATACACAAGAGAGTGGTTCAAAAAATCTACTAATAAAAAGTAGAGTAAAGTACAGAAGCAGTCTTATCACTAGAAGTGATCTCTTCCATAAAACCTTCTGCTGGACAGGAATATTAACAAATTATTAGAATGTATACATAAGCAGCCTATATACATCGGGCTGTAAACACCCAGGTTTCCTCACTATGTTTTCCTCCACAGTTAGCAAGTGGTATTGCTACTATAACTTCACAAATGTACGCACACACTGAGAATCGAACCTGGGTCTCTCACTTCTGAGTCCAATGTTCTACCCACTAGGCTATCACGGCTAGAATGTATACCAAGCAAAAAAATTTAAAAGGTTTTATCTTGAGAAAAAAGCTAGAAAATAAGAGCAATTAAAGTGCACAAGGTGCAGGAACCTTATGGGCCGCACCAAGAACTTAGCAAGCAATCACAACAATCTGCCAACCCTTGCCACCGTCAATCTGCCAAAGAATGTCAAAACTCTACTGCTGGCAAGATGTTCAAGATGTTTTCTGGAATCCGGTAACTAGCTTGTATCAGTTTAGCATCTTATGAGATGCTTAGTTTAGTATGAAGGCTACTTACCTAAGGCCAAGCCCAGCGCTTGAAGGACTTCTTCAGTCAGAGGAAGCATTTTAATTACACTACCTGTAAATAAACAAAGAAATCACTTCAATTGGACGATGAGGATTTTCAAAGATAGTCGGTTGTCGGCCGGCTTTAGGGCATAGACACAAATGTAATACAGACATAAAACAGACTTCAGAAAGGTTTCCATGAAAAAAATACTAACTTTCAATGTGCTTTATCGCGACACAGTTTTCTTGAATGAGCACTGAGCCATCCTCGTTAGATAACATCTCATATTCGTTGATAGTGCCCAAGTCGAAGAATTCTTCTTCTTCCTCCATTTCCAGTTCTTTCATAAAACCAATAAAATAAACACCAAATAACTATTCAAATTGATTCCGCGCCACAACAACAGCGTTGCTTTCCCTTCAAATAACGCTCACGGCTTCAACAGAATCTACCACACACAGCAGTCAGCCACACACCACAATGATTTTCAATATCGTCGCCATGTTTAGTAATCTGTGTCCATAGTCGCCATTTTGTCATTTTATATATCACAGACTAGAAAATTTGAAAATTATATCGATAAGTTATAATCAAGAGTAGACACTTAAGACACATCACTATAAATCGGCATCCAGGCAATAACGGCAGTGTTGCCAGATGAGGCAATTGCTCGCCATTTGGCTATCTCGGAAGGTGAAATGCCGACCGAAAATGGCACTCCGAGTGTTACCAGAAAACTGCGCTCCGCGATCGGTCAGTTTCCAATTTTTTTTTCGGTGACTTTTCAATTCAATTCAATTCAAATATTTTTATTCATTATAAAAACAGAATGTTTACTTAATGAGCGTCAAAGTTGTTAGTTTCACAATTAATGGATTATGTGGAGAAGAAGCTAACAAAGAAACTCCACATTTATTCTTTTCAAAACACGTTTTAACTTAATTAACAGAGTTTGCAACTTAAAATATTAGTCATGAATGTGTTGAACACTAGTCACAATCGTCCTTTAAATAATATTAATCTACTGTTTAATGCCAAACATCTTTGTATTCTAAATAATCCTTGATGTTATAGTAAGCCTTTTTGCACAGAATGTGCTTAACACATTTTTTAAATCGCGTTGGAGGTAACACTAATATATCTTGAGGAATTTTGTTGTAGAACCTTATACAGTGCCCCATAAAGGATGTGTTAACTTTTGCAAGCCTAAATCATGGAAATGAAAATTTATGTTTATTTCTAGTATTAACATTCATTATGGTGGCCACCAACATTTTCGAAGTCTTTGATATTTTTTCTAACGTACATAATATTTTCATAAATGTATTGACATGCAACTGTTAAGATGTTGGTTTCTTTGAAGAAATCTCTTAGCGAATCCCTACTACCTAACTTGTAAATAAATCGGATGGCTCTCTTCTGCAAGATGAAGATAGTCTTAATGTCTGCTGCCCGGCCCCATAGTAGTATACCCTAGGACATAATACTATGGAAGTAACTAAAATAAATAAGCCTAGCAGTTGCAACGTCAGTGAGTTCCCTAATTCTTTTCACTGCATATGCTGCAGAGGTAAGTCTGTGTGCTAATTCTACAATATGTGGACCCCATTGTAGTTTTGCATCGATTGTGATGCCCAGAAATACAGTATCATCTACAAATTCTAGTTTTTCATGTCCAATTACTGTTGTTCTCAACTACTCGTACGTTAGGTAAGGAAAACTTTATACATTTTGTCTTTTTAGAATTTAGCAGCAGACTATTAGCTGTGAACCAATCTAGTACTTGCGAGAGAGCATTATTTGCATCGTCAAGATTATTTTCTTGTCTCCTTATTTTAAAAGTAAGTGACGTGTCATCAGCAAATAACACTATCTCAGACATTTTTTGTACCATAAACAGTAAATCATTTATATACACTAGGAAAAGGAGCGGCCCTAAGATAGATCTCTGCGGGACTCCTATTTTTACAAGTGAACCCGAGGATTTAATACGATTTACGTATGCTTTTTGGACCCTTCTTTCTAAATACGATCTTAAAAGATCTAAACCTGTACCCTTTATTCCGTAGTGTTTTAACTTTAGGAGTAGCGTTTCGTGGTCTACATACACAATCAAATGCTTTTGATAAATCACAAAATATGCCTACTGCATCCTTGCGATCCTCCCACGCGCTGAAAATATGTTTAAGTAACATAACTCCGGCGTCTGTTGTATTCCGCCCTTTAATAAAACCAAATTGCTGGCTATGAAAGAGTTGGTAATTATTGAAATGCGTAAGTAATTGATCTAAGATGATCTTCTCAAATATTTTACTTAATACTGGTAGTACTGAGACGGGCCTAAAATTGGTTGGATCGTGTTTATCACCGCTTTTAAATAAGCGTACTAGTCTACTATATTTCATGAGGTCCGGAAATACTCCGTCATCTACACATTTATTGAAAATTTTTGCTAACGATAAAGCTAGGACATGGATCACTGAACTAACAATTTTTACTGACATACCCCACAAGTCCTCGGTTTTTTTAAGATTCAATAATTAAAATTTTTAAGAACGTTATGGGGCTCAATGTAATTAAATGAGAAATCGTGTTCGCACGAGGAGACATGGTCTTTTAATAATATTGCTGCATGATCAGGTGACGAGTCTAACGGAGCTGTAGTCACGATTGGAACATTAGTGAAGAACTGTTCAAATGCTGCAGCGATATCTTCATTTGCCGTTATTATTTTGGCTTTGGAAATCTGAAAAATGATCGATTTCGTGTTTTTTTTTTATTTGTCATGGCGCTGTAAGGGCTTGATGGATATAATAAGCGCCAATTAAACGAAAAACTGACTTTTTCTCACATCATGTGGCGCATGTTCGACTGCACCTTAATTTTGACGGAAAACCGTGAAATCGAATAGAATATTCTTGTTGTGTTTTAGTTTTTAATTATCAAACACCAAATATTTCCCATACAAACGTTTTCTGTGGCGTTACGAAGTTCGCCGGGACAGCTAGTAATTATTATCATCATGACTTAGATAGATGCCACAGTGACCATCGAGCCTTTGCGCTCCAAGTACCTATTAGCCTATAATGTGTACCCTTAATCATGCGAGTGATATTGCTACTTATTGGGAAATCAGATTATCTATCTTTTTACCTTGAAGTGGCTCGCTAAGATCTAAAGGTTGAGGTCACTCTATAGTTATTACTTTAAGAGGTTTGGTGGGTAAAGTTGGGTTTTTAAATGCTAATCCATACAGCAAAAGGATATCACATCACCTAACAGAGAGGCTCAGGCAAGCATCAGCAAGCGATAAAGGTTTTCCTAGTGCAAAATATTCCAGCCGATCTGATAATTATATGTAAACATAGCCCTATGTTCAAGAACTTTACTGTGAACTTGGAAAACTTTACTGTGAACTTGGGAAACTTTTCTGAAATAAACTTAGTTTTAATTTTCAATCCTAAACTAAAAGCTAGCATAATCTAGTAGGATAAGTTGTTAGGTAGATACTTATTCCTTGTTTCAATTTTTAGATCGTGAACCCGTCGCCAAGTTTTTTAGAAAAACTGCTGTTCCCTCCATATTCTGCTTCACAAAAACAAAATCAGAAACTCCGGAAGCCCTTGAGCGTCAAAGTCACATTGAGAAAAGAAGTCAAAGAAAACTATTTCAAAACCAGGAGTTGCCACCTTCAGAGACTGCTACTACTAGCATAAATGATATACATAACATAGCTATTGGTCGAGAGGAAGAAATAAGTATGGTCAGAGAAAGTTTAATGCTAACTGCGACTCAGGTTTCAAACGAGTCTGAATGTTCATCGAAGGCTACACAAGTTGATCATAAACAGATATAAAGAGAATGATAAGGCCATACAATTTTACACAGGTTTTGAATCATATAAGAAATTTTATGTTGTTTATTCAACACTTAGTCCGATGGCCCACAAAATTCGATACTGTGGCAGCGCTAAATTCATCTACTGAAGATCAATTCTTCATGCCCATTATGAAGCTTAGGCAGAACAAATGCAATTTCGAATTAAGTATTTTCTTTAATATCAGCCAAACAACAATTTCAAATATTTTTGTAACATGGATAAATTATATAAATTATATGAGCCTAATAAATATTTGGCCTAGTAAAGGATTAGTTCAGTACTACATGCCGGCAAATTTTAAGAAGAGTATGATGAAAATATTAGATTCGTTTTGGACGGGACAGAAATAACTGTACAAAAAACAAAGAATGCTACTTCTAAACAAGCTTCTTGGAGTAGTTACAAATACTCTAATACATTAAAAATACTTGTGGGAGCTACTCCTGGTAGATAGTTATCTTTTTGTTCACAAGCGTATGCAGAATCTATAAGTGATCGCCAAACAGTCGAACGCAGTGATCTTATGACATAGTGCACAAGCGGTGACACTGTACTAGCTGATAGAAGATTTACAATACAAGATATGTTCGCAGACAGAAATATCACTGTCAATATACCGGCTTTCCTAAAAGGGAAATCACAACTACCAGGTCTTACATTAATAAAGGACAGGGAACTAGCTAGTAAACGTGTCCATATAGAAAGAATAATAGAGCTTACAAAAACCTACAAAATATTAAAATCTGATTTAGATCATAGTTTTATTCCAATAGCCAGCAAGATCTTTTTTGTATGTTTTATGTGTTGTAACTTTAGAGAATGTATCATGAAAAATAATAAAACCCACTTGTGATTTTAATATTTTTTTTTTATTAAATATTGTTACGACGGTGGATAGGAGGTAAAACTTTGAACGCGTTTTTCCGTGCCTTGGAGGCGTTTTCAGCAGGCTGAAATACGCTTTCAGGCCGTTTCAGAGGGTGCTCTGTCACATACTAGTTTATGAAAATTTCACCCAAGTTACCATGGTTTTCAGGCGCCTGAAACATGTTTTCAGTCCGTTTCAGGCCACCCTCTATCCGATGACGCCATAACCTGAAAACCCGTTTTCAGGCATTTTCAGGATACCTTATGGGCCCGTGAAGTACATTTCAGTATATGACGAAATTTTCAATAGGAGTGAAAGACATAGCACTGTTAGAGAGGGATAGCTATAGTCCGAACATTCCGGAAAGGTGTGACAGAGACATCACGATCGAGCGAGACGGCAGAACCTTCCACGACTTGATGGAGTTTTCGAGAACATCTCAAACGGTATATAAGCGGGGACGACGCGTGCCGCGAGTTAGTTTTACTTTGGAAGCGGAAGCGAAATGAAGTACAAGTGAAGGAAGAAGTACCTACTGCGAGTATTATCGGATCAGTGCAGTGTGATTAAAAGTGTTGTGAAGTTAAGAAATAGTGCGGAAATAAATCCTACTTTAATTCATCGGTGTATAAAGTGCTTTTTCGATCACGAACCCACCCCTAGAACGTAACAATACTATAATCTTGAAGTAGCATGGAGGAGGATTCTCTTTTTAACAACCATTATGTTTACACCACTTCCTCTTATGGCGTTTTTTCATTGCCGTAGCTATTATTCTTGCATCGCAGGTTTTTTTAGGGTTCCATACATTGGTATTTACGATCGGAATGATGCAAAATCCATCATTCTTGAGTGACCGTGTAATACCTCGCCTAGCTACATCAGTCTGGCGTCAATCCCAATCCGAGCTTGATTAAGGTCACGGACTGAACTGATGCCAGACTGAACGTGTAAACTCCATCTGAGGTTTAATTCAGGAAAAATTACAAAATTAGCAAGAAAGAAAGAGAAAAATTTTTTGCAACAACAGTCACACACACAAAACACTAAACAAATCTGAAACAAAATTAACAGAAAACACCAAAGAACAGAACACTTATATAAATATTGAAATTGAATTGAAAGCTAGGGCGCAGTGTTTTGTTTGAAATAAGCCAATTTTTCTGTTTTTATTTTTTAAAGTGATAACAGACAAAGCTGTTATTTATACTCTTTGCTGTAAACCATATTTCACTAAATATAAACGGATGACACTTCCAGCAATTTATGACATAATATGTTTATGTGTATTTAAGCACCGTAATTTATTTCCCGATGTTAAAGACACCCACAATATTAATACACGTCACAAAGAACTAAACCTACCGCAATCGAGAATTAAAATTTTATATTGCAGCCCATACTATATGGCAATAAAATATATAACAACATTCCAAAATCAATTAAAAAACGACACTAATATCACTTCATATAATAATAAACTAAAAGCACACATAATTCAGATCGGCCTCTATACAATTGAAGAATATTTAACGGAATGAAATATAAATCTATATTAGACTTAGTAGATTTTAACTAATTATACTATTGTAAGATACCTAATTATAACAAATACAGTCTTAGGCCGACTGCACCTCCTCTTATGTGTCACTTAACTCGCCATTTAAATCGACTTTTGTATAAAGAATTTTAGTTAAATGCTGTTTAAGCCACATTTAAGAAAGTGGTGCAAGTCTGCCTTAATGTAGCATATAAGTTACAATGTTTAAAGTTACTAAATTCCAAAAAAAATGTTCCAAAGGTAGGAAGCTAAGTTTTTAAGTAGGTACTCTTTTTATTATTAAGAACTTTTGTATGTAAAAACATAGCTTGGGCTCCACGACAGCCGTCACACTAAAAGGGCTAGGGATGGTACGATGTCGACATCAAATGTCACTTAAAGCGTGTTGATAACGTGGATGGAAAGAATTTTGAGCAGCTGGAAATATGAAATTAAAAACGAGAAATATTATTTACAAAGTTTTATTCAAGTAGAAGTGTACGTCCTAAAATCCCTAAATCAGTTTCTGATTTGAATTCTGAATCAGAGTCACTGGAGCAGTCTTCCAAACAACACCGCTCAAGTCGAAATTTGACTGTTTTGACATTTGAATACCATTGGGTGCAAATTTTAAGCGTGAATCAATCTATCTACATGATTCAAGCATTCAGACTAATCAGCGGCCGTTATTAACAAAATTGCAACGCCGCACAATTTTTTTTTTCTATGGAACATCGTAGAAACTGTTTACGAAATTAAGTTATTTGTCTCTCCTGTAACGTAGGGAAAAACGACTTGTACGGTGTTGTTTGCTAAGCGAAGATTTGGAAGACTGCTCCAGTGACTCTGATTCAGAATTCGAATCAGAATAATCAAGTCTTGTTCAATATTATCAAAGCGAACATCTCTCTCCCAATCTTCTTGCATAGTATTTCTGCATTTTGTAACTACCTTTTTCCAATTTTCTGGCGGAACATGCTTATATGCATTTTACCGGAACGTTAGCATTTTATTCGCTGTGAAATTTAATAATGCTTTTCAAACAAATAAAGTTCAATTCCAATAGTAAACCTGCAGTTTAGATCACCAGATTGACATTTTCTGTTTTCATTATTTTCTCTGTGCAGTTTCTCATTTTCATCAGCCTTATCTTGTGGACATGATTCATATCCTTTTTTTAGTAAATCATCCTTGCACTTCCAATTGCAGTCTCGATGAAAGTACCACAGTATGAGTGAAAGAGAATCAAATATAAAATACCTATATATATAAAATATCGTGGCACCCCTTGCGGGGGAGAACTGCTCACTGCGCGGCCTGGTCTGACTCTGCGCCAACAATCAGATCTAGACCGAGCGAGCAGAGGACCTGTGGGCAACATACTCACTGCATGGACACACTTTTTATGTATGTGTTGTATACATCAAGCCTACTGCAGCTGACGAAGAGAACTTGAACTGGTTTACCACTTTAGAGAATTTTTTTTTTAAATGAAAAATAAAAACCGACTTCGCAACACTACATGTATAAATACTTCTAATTGTTTAAATTATTTCTAACTTTTTAGTGCTGTAGTGTTTCGAAATCGGTTTTTATTTTTTATTTAAAAATTTTTAGTGGGGGGGTGGGAGATAAACAAGTCCCTTATAACCATAATTTACCTTACTTAATTCGTTGCTTTAAATTTCCGGAAAAACGTTACTTTTTGATCTCGCCTTTGTCCTTAATTTGGGGAGGAATTGGAAGGCCCGCCATTCGTGGGAGAATTCGTAGGGATCTCCACCAAGAAGGAATTCGTAGGCATGTCATTCTGATTGGTATTTGTTCGCATGGTATGTTCCTCAATTAGCGTTATGTACGTAGATATGTCTTGAAAAATATTACGCATTCCCAAATAGGTACATATTGTTCCTTCGTTCAAATTCGTTCCTTGGGTGAAATTGGTAGAAGAGTCCGGGTTGGTAGATTTGACAGTTCCATGCTAAAGTTTTCCTCGTCTGTAAAAATAATGAGTTATTTAAAATTAAATATTGTGCTAATGAATTTTATAGAACCAAATTATGTTAGAATATGAAACTTGTGATAAGTTATCACAATCTTCCAAAATATAACCTCTGCATTATTCTTTCAGCTGTTTAGCTCTCATTATCGTGTCAGTAACTTTCTCCGTAGTGTCAGAATTTGTTGAACAAAATTCTTTTCTTTCAGTTGTGTCCTTTTGATAACAAACATCTGATATACTATAATATTGTCTTGCTCTAATGTAATATCTAAATTGTTTTCTTTGTTCAATGTTTGAAAATCAGTAGGTACCATTCAACTGTATGCTTAGGATGATATCATTTGGCTGCAATATGGAATTTTACGTTTGGTCAATGAGTTCAATAACTGTTGATATTGATGAAATTGGAACTTCAGATTCAATATCTGAAATCATTTCACTGAATTTGGAATTCTGAAACTCCATTGTATTTTGAAAGTCCTCTTCCGTTATATAGATATTTAGAAGCGACGATGATGACGAGAGGGACTTGGAACCTCTCAGGATAACTGTTTATCAGACGCCTTTCGCTTCACAAGATCCACAAGCCGGTGGCCTCTTGATTTGGCGGCGACATACTGAAAAAATTAAAATAAACAAATTAAGCCCAGCTTTACAATTGCGAAAACCACAGATTTTTCATGATAAGGCTTCATCAAAAATAATTACGATTTTAATTATTGTATTTTGACTACTTTAAATATGTACTAATAGAAAAAAAAAACAAAAGTATTAACACTTTAATACGACATGACGTGATCGGGACTTCCATATTTTGTTGAAATGTGTCGGAAATGAAATTCTCAATACAGAAACTGGCTCTTAGTTATTGACGTAATATTAAATAAAATCGCCTGACTTTAGTTTCGCAATAATGTGTCAAGCTTCATGAGGCATTATTACTAAAAAGAAATGGCACTTACAAAGGTACAATTCTATGTTATGGAACATAGAATTGTACCTTTGTACGATTTTCCTATAAGAAAATCTAAAAAACAGAACACAAACGTATAATTCGGTTAATTACATTTTACAACAATGTCCTATACATTGTTGTAAAATGTATTAAGCCGGATTATATGTTCGTGTTAAATGTTTTTTTAGATTTTCTTATAGGAAAATCGTTCAAATAGCTTAGAACATTTTTGAAAAACGTAGTTTAAGCCCTAAGCTAACGAACTGCTTCAAAATTTAAATTTTTGACATTTTGTGGGTTGACACTGTATTGCTGAACAGCATCCAATTATGAAGTCGTCTCGTTGCCTCGTTGAAGGTGCCACTCTGGATCTTAGATAGGTACCAACCCTGCATAAATAAAAGTTGCGAGCGTGGCGGGAAACTTTAAACAGAATGGACGCAGACCATACCACAGATTATGGAACCCGGAACTCGACCACATAGTGCGTGAACGAAGTTTTTACTTTTTTATTAACTTTAAATAAGACTAAGAAGAATAAGAATAAAATTCTAAAATAGTGATCATTCGGCCTACACTGCAGCGCAAGCCGTATTCCTAATCCTGCGACGACACGATCAGGGGTGCGACCACGTAAGTCGTCCACTGTATAGAGATGTCTAATTTAGCCTACTCCGAACTGTCAAATATATACATATTTTGACACTGGAGTCATCTAAATGCTTAGCCCGATAGAGTCGAAAGTTTCGTGAGACAAGGGCAGGTAAGCTCGCTTAACAGATTAGAAAAATATATCGATAAATTAAAATCGAGAAACGTCACTATCAAACAGCACACCACTATAGGAAAATGGCGGCAGCATGTTCGTTTGACATTTCCAATTTCCATCTTCATTGTTCTTTCACGTTCAATTTTTCGTAATTTACAGTCTTAACGATGTCTTGTCTGTCCGATAATTATTTAATTTATTGTAGTTCATTTAGTTTTACACGTGCTTAGACACAATTTGTACATTAGTAATTTATATTGTGGTAAAGTGGTGGTGTTTTCGTGGCGTATAGGTTATGTCAGCACTAGACCCTTGCAATCTCAAGGAAAATATCACAACATGAGTGAAGGAGAATCAAATACCAGGTGTAGGGCGGTGGCGATTCCTAGTCTCTTCGTATCGCGGACTGTAGAATGCGTGGGTGCGGCATTTCTGCGGTACTACAGTATAAAATGCCACGGGGAGGACGCGCTACTGCAGACTTCGGAGTTGAGCGAGAAGGCTGAGGAGGTGACTTTCGAGGATGACGTTGAGTACCTGCGGAGCCTCGACCCGAAAGAGTGGAAGCAGCAGGATCATTATGCTGTGCTCGGCATAAAGACGCTGCGATACAAGGCGACGGATGACGATATCAAGCGCGCGTACCGACAGAAAGTGCTCAAACACCACCCCGACAAGCGTAAGGCGCAGGGCGAGGAGGTCCGCAGCGACGATGACTACTTCACCTGCATCACGAAAGCCTACGAGATCCTCGGCACGCCAGTCAAGCGGCGATCCTACGATTCCGTAGACCCAGAGTTCGACGACGCACTCCCGACTCAAGCCGAGATCAAGAAAGGCTTCTACAATACTTTCACCAATTATTTTGAGACAAACGCTCGCTGGTCTGAGAAGAAACATGTGCCTTTACTTGGTGACGAGAACAGCACTAGGGAACAGGTGGAGCGGTTCTATGCGTTTTGGTATGAGTTTGACTCATGGCGTGAGTTCTCGTACATGGATGAGGAGGAGAAGGAGAAAGGGGCAGACCGAGAAGAGCGACGGTGGATCGAGAAGCAGAACAAAGCAGCCCGCGCTAAGCTGAAGAAGGAAGAGATGGCCAGGATTAGGACGCTGGTAGACTTGGCCTATGCAAATGACCCGAGAATTCAGGCGTTCAAGCAAGAAGACAAGGATAGAAAATTAGCTGCTAAGAAAGCCAAACAGGTAAAAGACATCTCTTTTTTTCTTCTATATCAGCGATTGCGTTATAGTCGGATTGTTTCTGGGTAGGTCTGATGTGAAACACTTTCAAATTTTTTTGTGCACACTAAAATCTGATATTAAGTCATATTTTTGAGGTCTATACAGTACAAACAATTGCCTTAGACCTGAAATAAGATGCTACAAAAATATTCAACCCAAGTTTCTTCTCTCGTTTTTGAACATACATATTGAAGCGGTGGTAGCGGAGCAGTAGAACGCCGGCCTCTCATTCGGAAGGTTCGAATCCCAGCATGTACCATTAGGCGGGTTCACACAGCGAGCAGCCTCGCGAGGCGTATTCTCTTAGCGCGAAGCATCTTGGTCTGTGTGGACGTGCCTCGGCCGAGACAAGGCGCGCCGCCGCAGGCGAGCGAGCGAGTGTCTGTTTTTTGTTTTGTTCAAAAGCGCCTCAGTCGCCTCAGTACTGTGGACGCACGCGTTTTGTTTTGTGCCTCGCTCGGGCACATCAGTTATGGATAATGATCAGTGTTTGAAATTATTATTTTTATTTTATTGGGAAAACTAACAGTTATCACTAACAAATAAAATTTTGGTTGGGGTGTAGGAAAGGGTGGCCGTACCTGGGACTTAGAAAAATTTTGCAAAAAAAAAATAGGGTCCCCGTAACCCCTTCTTTTTATATTTTTTATCAAAGGGGGGCATCAAAATGAGCAACTTTTCCCCCTAAAAAAAATCTCTAAATTAAATATTTGAGATTTTACAGGCGATTTAAATTTTATATGGCTAAGCACTTAGAAGAAAAATGGACTTCAGAAAGCATGGGATACCGCCGTTTAGCCCATTTTGTTTGTTAGGTCAGTACACATAAGCAAAAATAGGTTCGAAGTTCCAGGATGGAGCGGAGCGCAGCGACGCTCCAACCTGAAACTTCGGGTGTTAGTTCTTTTTTTTATATAAAAGCGAAAAAAATTATTTCACTAAAAAACTTAGTTTTGTGTCAAACTTAAACAAGGTTATAGGTACCCTACATTATGATATAAGGGGCTACGGGGACCTGTTTTCTGAAGTAAATTTTTCTTGTGCTTAGCCATATAAAATTTAAATCGCCTGTAAAATCTGAAATATTTAATTTAGAGATTTTTTTTAGGGGGAAAAGTTGCTCATTTTTATGACCCCCTTTGATTAAAAATATAAAAAGAAGGGGTTACGGGGACCCTATTTTTTTTTTGCAAAATTTTTCTAAGTCCCAGGTACGGCCACCCTTTCCTACACCATGACCAAAATTTTTACACACATAGATACAGAAAGCCTTCACTGATGGCAATATTTTGGGCAATTAGCACAGGTGAAAGAGAGATAACACACAAAACACCAGAGTCAGTAACCACATTGACAAAAATTTGTAGAAGGAGAACGGCGCACCGTGTTAGCAAGTTTTGTCGGTAATAGGCTTTATTACCGACAGAGTCACAAAACATAGAAATTATTACTTTGCAAATGAAGGAAATACTGTCGGTGAACAGATAAATGTCTTCGTTTTCAATAAAAAGGTCGTTGAAAGATTGTATAGCTCTGAATGAAGTAAGAATTTTGTCTAAAGTTAGTGCAAGCCCAAGAAACAAATAATGAAACAAACAAGTCAGGACAGCTATGTAACGCCGAACATGCAGTGGAAGCAAGTGGAGCTTGATGCATAATTGGTTATAACTTATAAGTTAGCCTTGAAGTTTTAATTTCAATTTAATATATCTGATAAATTTCTGTTGGAACTTATTTACATATACTTTATAACTAGGGTGAGACTTGTGAAGCATATTCGAGGTGGCTCTTGACAATATCACAATAAATAATTGTTACGGATTTAAGGCAATGCAGATTTGCAGATTTTTGCAGTGTGTAATAAATCCTAAGGCCTTGTTAGCTTTATTAGTAGTTGAATTAATGTGAGTGTCAAAGATAAATTTACTATCCATAATGATGCCAAGGTTTCTAATTTCGTGGAGTTTGGATATAGGCTTATTTTTTAATGAATAGTTGTTAATAAATACATTATGTGTATTTATTATGTGTGTAAAGGACACTAAAGCATTTGGATCTCTCTAATAAATAATCGCGGTTAGACCCGTTTAATAAATTACTGTGTATGAGCATCGCGAGTCATTAAAAATAGTACATAGGCTACATAATATATAGTTCCCTGTCCTTGGTCACCTTCCACTTGAACTCAGCGGTAACTACTAGAACATCTGCAATTGTCGTTTTTGAGCACAGCAACAACTAACCAACTGAAATGATTTTTACGTTTCAGGATGCAGTACAAGCTAAAAAAGCAGAAGAGGAGAGACTCATAAAGGAAGCTTTGCTGGCCAAACAGAAAGCAGATGAGGCGGAGCGAGCCCGCATAGAAGCCGCCCGTGCTGAAAGAGAACAGGTCAAGAAGAACCTACGTAAGGAACGCAAGGCCCTCCGTGATATCTGTAAAACAAACAACTTCTACGCAAAGAACGAAGACGAAACTGTCACCCACATGGCAGCAGTGGAAAAAATATGCGAACTCATGAAGGTCTTAGAACTACAAGACTTTATAAAAGACTTAGAGGCAAAGGGAAGGGTAGCTTTCATCAAAACTATGAAGGAGGCAGAGGACAAACTAGAGGCTGAGAGGAGAGCATTGTTTGAAAACAAAAAGGTTGATGAAAAGAAAGTGAGAAAAGATACAGTGGTAAAAGTACCACTTGAATGGTCTGCGGAGATGACACAACTGCTCATAAAGGCTGTCAACTTATTCCCAGCTGGCACCAACCAGCGGTGGGATGTTGTAGCCAACTTTTTAAACCAACATGGCACTTTTACTAATGAACGACGGTTCAACGCTAAAGAAGTACTAAACAAAGCTAAAGACCTGCAAAATACTGACTTCTCCAAGAGTAACCTCAAAAAAGTTGCCAATGAGGAAGCATTTGATCTATTCGAAAAGGAAAGGAAAAAAGTTGCAGCAACGGTTGATGACACCGGCATATCAAAAAGTGACACCGTGAAGTTAGTCAATGGTACAAGCAAACCTAAGATGAATGGTGATGTACCGCAGCCAGAAAAGGACAAAGAAGTTCCTAAAGATGACAAAACCTGGACAAAGACAGAGCAGGAACTTTTAGAGCAAGCCATGAAGACGTTCCCTAACAGCACCCCTGAAAGATGGGACAAGATTGCAGACTGTATTCCCAACCGTAGCAAAAAAGATTGTATGAAGAGGTACAAAGAATTGGTTGAGTTAGTCAAAGCAAAGAAACAGGCTGCCAATCTAGGTAAATAACAATAACTGAAGCCTAGATAGTGTGATCAAACAAATTATAAATTAAAACACAATAATGTCCATAATGTGAATTGCTCCCTGATACTAGTAACTTGTAAACTAAAGTAAAAATAAACAATGAAACTGGAAGTTTTAAAAGTTATGTCACTGCCATGTTCTTCCTCCACCCGTAATAACCCAATATTAAAACACTGTTCTAAAATTTGTTACGGATTTGCGCTATTTTTAATTATGAATAATTTTTAATTCTGCAACTTTCTGTAAACTATCAATCAAACATGCTTTTAGTACTTTCTATAATGTTAATGTGCAGGAAAAATCTTAGAACTCAACATTACATTACAACAGCCTAAAGGCGGAAACAGGTTATTGAAACGCGACGCGACCCGACCCAACGCGACGCGTGTTGAGTCAAATATCTTACTATTTTCTATGATCAGAATCAACACCGAAGCAACGCAACTATTCATATAAGTTAGGTCGTCGCGTCGGGTCGCGTCGGGTGGCGATGGCGCACAGAACAGATATGTTCTGTTGGGTGGCGTGTTATTAGTGTGTCGGAACCTTTACTTAAACTACGGCAAGTTATTAGAAATAGGGTCTAGTAATAAAATTGGGTTCGCCACATTAATAATTTATTTTATATTCATCCATGGGAGTAGAACAGTTATTGGGATTCAGTCAGTTTTGTTTCATTCACTCATGTACAATCTTGTGATTTATATCATGTGAATTGTTTTGTTTTATCTACATTTTCATTGGAAAAGACAACCTATCAGTAGACACCATTGTTGATATCAGCCTGTGTGTCATATTATTAAGTTTTGTATTTATTACCTACCTATTTGTTTGTGGTGATGAATATAGTCAATTTGAAATTTTAATCTGTCTGGTTTTAGTGGCCTTTCAACCTTTCTTTATGTACAGTAAAGTATTGGAATGCACATATTTACATAATGTAAAGGTTGATGTGCTATCGACTGTACATAACTCTACTCGCTTACGTTGTGAGTTTGCGACTGATTTTCCATTGAACAGTGCTGATGACGACTGTACATTGTTCACACGTCTCATCTAAATAGGCTGCCCCATAAATAAACATAGTAAGAGTGATATTTCCAATATTGGTTACTAGTTGGTTCCAGTAACCAATCCAACTAATAACCAATAGTGGAAATAACTCCGTTTTGGAAAAAAAATGAGGCCGTCAGCGCAAAAGTGGCTTAAGCTTAACATAGTTAGTATGGAGATAATGAGCTATACATTTTCATGAATTTAAATTGAATACAAAGTCTGCTTCGTAGGCAAAAACAATACGCGCAAAATGCAAAATGTATGAAACGACATCTTTTATCCATGGGTGAAAATAGGGATAGGCCGGTTTTGCATCATAATTTATTATGTTTTATATAAATTTCAATAGATAAGTACGAATATGACAAATTGTGGGTTAGGCCAATTTTGCGCTGATGGCCTCAAATGTCCCTTGCTGTGTTTATTTTTGGGACAGCCGAAATGTTCATTCCAAAAATCAATCGTATTCATCTGATATGTATTCTTTTGTCTGCGTTATCCTACTGCGTTTGTCCACTTTACAACATACGTTGTTGTTGCGTAGCTGCCCGGCTCTTCGATTTCGGCACCTACCTAAAAAAAGAATGGCCGAGTAGAATGTTAGTCACCGTCATGCTAACGAAATATGACTATAATAACTAACTATGGTCATTTTCGTTGGCGTATTCGCAGGAAATTAGGGAAGGTTACATATAAATGAGACAGCTTTACAGGGCAGCAGAGCAGACAGACGCATACATAGCTGATGTAAAGATGGCGTCGTCACGGCACTAATTATAATCTCAACACGCACGCGAAGCGCTTTGCGATCTTTATTCAACAACTGGGAGCTTCTTGTTTGTACAGAGCACCACATGTGTGCTGTGCACTCTGGCTCGTATAAGTTAAGTACGAGCGATTGCCACAAATGCTAAGTACATTCGACAGAATAGCAACCTTATTCCCGTGCGCTCTATACAAACGTTACAAACTACTCTGCGACTAAAATGTTACGGTTAATGTTAGTTCCCCCTGTTCCACATATTCCTATTAGCAGGGAAGAAAGGAATTTTGGTTAATGTCCAATCGACGGTACCATTTTCAATTTTTTTTCAATTTTCAATCGTTTATTGCTTCATGTGGTACATAATTATGTGGTCTTAATAATAGGGGTTAAAGTATGAAATTGCCGTTTTATTGCAATAGGTTCTTTGAATTGACATGGAATCTTCATGGTTTGAGGTTTTCGAATGAAACTTTTTTCAAATGGTTTCTATGATGTTCTTTTTTTAAAAAATGTGAAACATTTGAATATCGACTTTCAATTGTTTTTGTTATTCAATTTAGACAAGAAAGATGGATACTGCGAAAATTCGAGTGATTTTTTAATACTGTTGTGGCATTTGACCTGGGGTCAGCCATTGCATTTTTCTTTACCGGTTATCATAAAGAATCCACTTTTCATCACATGTTACAATTCGATCCAATATTCCTTCATTTCTGTACCGGTTCAACAAGGCAACACAAGTTTCAACACGCGTTTCTTTCTGCAGATCAGTCAAATCATGAGGCACCCATTTTTCGTATTTTTTTATTTTATTGATTTGACGCAAGTGAGTCAATATTGTGGGTAAGGTAACGTTAAACCATGCCGCTAATTCCTGGGTAGTTTGACTAGGGTCGGCTTCCACTATCTCTCTTAATTCATCGTTATTCACCTGTGTGGGCGGTCTTCCTCGTGGCTCGTTCTTTAAGTCGAAATTTCCATCACGAAAGCGTTTAAACCAAAATCGTACGGTGCGTTCATTAGTAGACCCCTCTCCAAACGCAGCATTGATATTGCGGGCTGTTTCTGCCGCGTTAGTTCCGCGTCGGAACTCGTATTCAAAAATCACTCGAATTTTCGCAATATCCATCTTTCTTGTCTAAATTGAATAACAAAAACAATTGAAAGTCGAAATTCAAATGTTTCACATTTTTTAAAAAAAGAACATCATAGAAACCATTTGAAAAAAGTTTCATTCGAAAACCTCAAACCATGAAGATTCTATGTCAATTCAAAGAACCTATTGCAATAAAACGGCAATTTCATACTTTAACCCCTAATATAAATAGTATAATCATCAACATGAGCCCTGTAATGGAACTAATAATTACAAAAGGCGTTAAAAGATTATTTAGTATTATATAGAGAGAACACTTTATTAAGGTAAGTACAGACAGCCTACATCTTTGGTTACACTGGTACATGCTTTCATAATAATCAAAGCTTATGTGGAGACACCATAATATTGTATCCATGTATCTAACGGAAGCCGCGGAGGAAGCCGCGTTAGCCGCATCGCATGGACACTCGACAAGGGCGTCGCCAAGGGGGGGCAGGGAGGGGCAGTTGCCCCCCCCTAGAGATTCTAAAAAAGTTGCCAAATATAATGCAACCAAAGTCTTAAGTCTTTGAGTTAATTTGCTTGAAGTTCAAGCCTTGAACAATCATTCCCGTACGTCGAAACTCGAATGAATTTACCAATTCCACTCCTAATATTCCGTACGCTCAATTACGCTACAAGTTTTTTATTGCATAGTCAAGAGCTCGTGCTCGTGTAGCTTTACACATTGGACTCTGTACTGTCACAGAATATATATGTATATAGTACTAAGATACTGTTGTAATTACAATCGCTGTAGATGTAAGGCTCGTAGTACAAGTGAAAAGCTTCCTGTGCTGTCGACTTTACCTACAATTCATACTTACTTTTCTCATTCATAGAGAATGAGAAAAGTATGAATTGTAGTAGGTAAAGTCAACTTGCCCCCCCCTGCGCCATCGGCTGGCGACGCCCTTGACACTCGAGTATAGATAGTGGCACGTACGTAGGTACCTTTTGTCAGGGTCAGATAGTTCGGACAACATAATTGCGCAGAACACATGAATTCATTTACTCAGTATTTACCCCAAAAGATTGGCTGATGATTATGATGATGATTTATTCATCATAAATTATGCATTAATCTTAGTAGAGATTACTGATAACAATCTTACATGGTTTTTTGGGGCTTTAAGGAGGGTTTTAGTGTCGCCATGTCCGTTCGTCTCTATCTGTCCGTGGTCTAGCTCAGAGACTGAGTAAAGATAAAATAAAAATGCAGCACACATAATGAACTTAAAAGGAAAACTATCACGGCTAAGTATGCTGTACAAGTTAACGAGTAATAGGCGACCAACTTACAAAATGAAAACTTCGTAAAAAATCCATGGAAAATTATGTTCATGGAGTTGTTAGTGCTGTACAGCAGATTAAAACCCCTCTTTCTACGGAGCCCTACACTGCGCGTGGCCCAACACGCACTTGGCCGGTTTTTATTAAGTGATGAGGGTGGTTTTATTATTTTAAAATAAAAATTGATTCGATAGGAACAAAAGGGAAATAATAGTAATAAATATATCAAATCAACCAACGTCCGGCGCACAGAATGAACCAATCACAGAGTGATTTACTCTACAGCACATCTTGCGCTCATTTCATTACAGATTAATCGAGTGAACAGGGGCCGTTTTTGAATGTATTTTGTAGGAAGAAATACTTCCATGGTTTTTTTATTCGTAGTCTGGATGGCTACTTGTTGTGGTCCTAATAAATTCGAGTTTGTGTCGAGATACTTTCAAAAAGTGCGTTTTTTAAAAAAACAAACTAGTGTATCCGATAGCTATTGTCAGGCCGTTCATTTTGCTATGTCTTTTAAACCACCCAACATTAATTGTGTATATGGCACCCTACCCTTCCGCCGCTACTGACAGGTTTAGATACTTTTATGCCATGTAACGTACAATGGTAGTGGCAGTCTCACACTAGTATGTGACTCAAGGTCGCGCGAAGAAGTGGAATTCACCTGCCCTCGTACACTTCCTCGTAAAATGACCTAGGCGCAAGAATTATAAAAGTGCGTGTCGGACTTGCCCACCGAGGGTTCCGTACAAATTTGTAATGAACTATAAATAGTTCAAGAATCGAGTTTCGCAGTCTCTCCGAGCTTTTCCCGAAATTCAAAGACCATTTTTTAATGATTAATTACAAATGTAGTTTCAGATTTTTCCCTGTAGGTAACTTGTAATATACGACGATATTAAAATTAAAATCAATTTTTTTTATTCAAAGTAGCACAGAAACTGTGACTTAATGAACGTTACAAGTTGAACTAGATGTCCATTTCAAAATCTAGATCATTTTGGAGAAAAAATGGACAAAAAAACTCCAAACTTAGTCTTTTCAAGTCCTTAATTTACAGGATTTATATAAATATTCTACAACTCATGCATTGAACTGGCTTTAATTCCAGACATCATTGTCATCTAAAAAATCTTTAATGTTATAGTAGCTTTTTTGGCACAAAGTGTGCTTCACACACTTTTTGAATCGCGTTTCTGGCACGCTTATTATATCGTCAGGGATCTTATTGTAGAAACTTATACAATGCCCCATAAAGGATGTATTAACCTTTGCCAGCCTAAATTTTGGGAACGAAAGTTTATGTCTATTTCTAGTATTTACATTGTGTTGACAAAGTCACTGATATTTTTTCTAACGTACATAATATTTTCATAGATATACTGACTAGCAACTGTTAGTTTCTTTAAAGAAATCTCTTAACGAATCTCTATTGCCTAGCTTATAATCTTATATATGAATCTGATCGCTTTCTTCTGCAGGACGAAGATGGTCTCAATGTCTGCTGCCCGACCCCACAGTAGTATACCATAGGACATAATACTATGGAAGTAACTAAAATAAACAAGCCTAGCAGTTGCGACATCAGTTAGTTCCCGGATTCTTTTTACTTCATAGTTCTAGGTCAACGGAAAGTATCTTACAAATGTTAATTAGCTTGAGTATAGAAATATTAGTTTTTTGCCGGTTTCGGGCACTTTTTAGGGTTCCTTACCCGAAGGGTGCCAAACGGGACCATATTACTAAGACTTCACTGTCCGTCTGTCTGTCTATCACCAGGCTGTATCTCAAGAACCGTGATAGCTAGGCAGTTGTCACAGATGATGCCGCTGTAACAATAAATACTAATAACAGAATAAAATAAACATTTAAGGGGGGCTCCCATACAAGAAACGTATTTTTTGGCCATGTTTTGCTCGATATTAATAAAGGCAACAGGTAGACGCTTAAAATATTCACAGAATATTTAGTTTTATATTCGATTCAAAAATAAATAATTAATATAAAATAAAATAAATACTTAAAGAAAGAAAGAGAATATTTATTTAAATTGTCACAGAAACACAAAGTATTAAACATAAAGGTACACAAACAAATGAAAAAAAAAAACAAAAGACACGAACGTCAACAAAACAGAGATAAAACAAAACAATCGTGAAGAGAACATGTGAGTCAAAGGCAGCCGGGTACCATACAGTAATGTATGGCACCCAGCCACCTCGGACCCCAAACGCCTCAGGTGCCTCCGTGACAATAAAAAAGGGGCTCCAACTCAGCATACTTTACTAGTGTGTGCTATGGTTAGCATAACACCAGCAAAACTGATTTTCAGTTGGGACCATATAATATCTCCTTTGGCACCCGGAACGTGGTACATATGTCACTATAGAAATACAAATAATAATAAGTAAGTACTTATATGAATACCCATGAATATGCTGTAAAATTAAATAAATGTACTTTTACGGGGGCTCCCATACAACAAACGTGACTTTTTGCGGTTTTTTCTAAACTTGTGTCTAATGTTGTATAGATAATGGAACGGAACCCTTGGTGCGCGAGTCCGACTCGCACTTGGCCGGGTTTTATCTTGCCCTTTGCTAATACACCCGTATTCGGTCGAAAAAAAAAAGTATTTACCTATTTGGACAACGGAATTTGCCCTCTAACCTAGATCATGGTTCAAGAGACAGGTACACCTATCCGTGTTGCAAATTTGATCCAAATGCGTTCATCCGTTTTATGAATGTTACAAACATTTAAAAATCCACGTATCTAGGACCCTCGCCCATGGCGACTTTTTGTAGCGATGCTGTCGCGCGTTCGCATCGATAGCTGTGTACCCTCGCCCACCGTAAACAAGATTCACTCGCGATGCAAATGCGATTCAGGAACGGCACAAAAATGCCTGCGATCGTTACATTTGCAAGATGGACTCCGTTAGACCGATAGACAGCAGCACTCTCAATCTGTCTGTGTTGCACTACTCACGCGCCACCCTTCCTCCGTTCTCCCGATGTCGTCCGACACGGTCGCGCGTTTGCATCGGTACAGTCGTGAGAAACGTAGTGATTATATTCTCTGTGGTCGTGAGGCTGTAGCGCGTTGGCATCGCTTCTGTACCGCGTTGCAAACGCGACGAAAGCCCGTTCTTAGCGATGCTGTTGCGCGTTTACGACACGATCACTACAAAAAGTCGCCGTGGGCGAGGGGCCTAAACCGTCACAATACAGGGTGTAACAAAATCCAAATCCACATATACATGCCAAAATCATAATATTTAGTAAAATAAGATTCGGAATTTTTCAAGAAAAAACTTAAAAATCTCGAAAATACCTCAGCTCTTCCATACAATTCAATGGTAAGTATAATGTGGAACAGCTGATAACTTTTTCGCGATTTTTAATTTTTCCCCACAGCGAAAGTAAAGTTTAACGCATAACAAATAAAAGCCTCCATTTTCGGACCTTGCACTCAAGTTATTTTACGCTAACGGTGAAGGAAAACATCGAGAGGAAACCCACGGCTTGGTTGGCTCCGCAAGTATTGATTTGTCTTTTCTGTGGGCTAGGCCGACTAAGCTGTCAGGATGGTAGGTGTTGGGCAAGCCTACTCCATGTGAAAAACAATGTCCCAAGCACTGCAGCGTCCGATTGGTCCCTTCACCCACCTAGTGTGTGAGTGAATGTGCCACGCTGTATAAATCATCTCATTAGCTGCAAAGGCCGCCAAGCACTCACGTTATTTATTATTGGGGGGTAGCCAGCCACACGGATTTTCATGCTCTGATTTGCTTAGAACATGCAAACCGATCCACTACGAAATGAGTGATACAGCAGCGATTTTATAATTATATACATATTTAACTGGCACAATCAGAGCATACAATAGCACTGGTAATTGGCCACTTCCTTAACCAATTTTAATAACTTTCACTTGACGACCCAACACTAATCGAAGGGGTGATCACCATGACAAAAACAAACTACTGGTCGTAACAATTATACTTTTATTCGAGTTCTAAATAATCATAAATAGAGAGAGAGAGTGAAGTTTAAGTCTGATTGACACGGTTCTAGTGATTGTCACAGATTAGCCTTTTTTAAAAGTACAGCAGAAAGTTAAACATTATCCACGAACACGATTCCTTAAAACACTCCTTAGATTCGGTTTAAATTGTCTGTTGTAAAGGAAAAGACTTTACTACAGACTATTTATATTACATTTGAGTAGTGTTTTAGAGGAATCGTGTTTTTATAAATAACATTGTGCATACGTATGTATGGATGGATGGATCACTGTGCCCCAAGATAATTTAATTTAGTTTAAAAGAACTATGAAAGTTACATAAACATTTTTCATTTTGATTTTCAATAGTTTCGGCGCCGTAACAGACACAATCGTTAAACAATGGCTGTCTGTCAGCTGCTGGCAAATGTCACTCAAAGGGATAATAAATAACGAACGCTGATTTAGTAAAAAAAAACTTGCTATCTCCAAAACTCGACATTGGCAGAATCCTTAGGGTAGCCATAATTAAGAATTGAACTGATTTAGTAGAATAGGTAGCATTTGCTATTATTGGACTAGTATACTTGCCAGATTCTTTCTGCACTGTAGTATACTAACATAATCACTAGAAACATATAAACCAGCTCTTAGGTTCATGACTAAATTATCTCCAAGAAATACTACAGTAAGTATTTAAAATGTAAATTATTGTATAAATTAAAATCAAGTTTGGTTCAGTTCCCTTAAGGCACGTTAAAGGCCGTACATTGCAATTAAAGCTTAATTACTTTACTTAACAACTATTTAAATACTTTAAAAAAGAAACTGATAAGAACCTTTACCATTCAAGATTAGGCTCTAGTATAAAGTTACAATCTAATTGGACACAACAATTTTATCATAATATTTAAGTTCTTACTTTTCTTTTCTTTTCTTAATAAAACAATAAGTACCTAAGTATTAAAACTGGCACCATTTTGCAAATGTCAGCACCAAAATTGGGCAGTAGAAAATTGTAGTTTTGTACAGATAGGTAGCTACAATATGTAGGTACTTACGTACATAGGTACATTACAAACTATTGTCAACAATCAACATTTGGAAAAGCATTGCGAATAAAAAAAAAGTAAACTAAGTACCATTCATGTAATCAGTCTTATATTAGAAAAACAAAACTTCTTTTGAATAATTTAGAAAACAATAAGGCACATTTTTATGAGATTCTTAAATATAGATTTTACTGAGCTGCCACCAACATACATTGGGAGCTGCTAATCATACAATAGTATAATATGAATAATACTCTTTAAGTAGCAAATAGAAGTGTAAAATTAATGTTCTTCCAAAAATATCTCGAGTGAAAACACAATATGATTCAATGGAATGTAATAAAAGTAAAAATGAAATTATTTAACTAAACTTGCAAAATATAAAGATTAAAATGGCCGTCAATTCCATGCAGGTACATTATTGTACAATCTGCAAGCTTACCAAACATTAAACGAGAAAACACAATCAAAGAGATTCTTAGCCAAGGTAATGCTCTTAAGCCATCAGAAATATACTGTGATATTTTAAAAAATAATTAAGTTTGTAATAAGTTTACTTTTATCTACTAAAATACAGTGGGATTTGGGCAATGAGCTGAGTCATTCCTCCAGGAACAATCACTCTATTGGACACTAATGATTGAGCAACAAGTAGTACTTTGGGATCCCACAAGTGAATGGAAGCAGGCTCTAAAAATAGTGAAATGACACTTCAAAAGAAATATTTTATACAAACACCACAGTTTCACACACTTAAATTAAGTATTTTTACTGAATCTTGCACCCCTTCCTCTTCTTATGCATATCTGCCTGTTTAGTTTTCTTCTTGACCAGTCCTTCTGGTGTTATCTCAGATATTACTGACATCCTCTTAGTAGGATCTGATCGGTTGTGACTTGGGTGACTCTGAGTACTAGCTGTGCTATAGTCTGGTGGAAATGTGGAGCTGTAGAGGTTATTATTCTCACTATAACTGGGCAGTAAATTTGCCACAGGGCTAGTCTCAGTAGAATTCTCAGTTGTGTAATGTGAAGCAGGCCGGATGCTGACTGGGTCTGGAAAACGAGGCTTTTTCCCTGTTGTAGGTGGTGGAGGGGGCTGCCTATGCTGTATAGAAGCCAGGCTGTGTGAGCTGGGCATGTTAAGATGATTTGTTGAGTCGTAAGTCTGGTGTGGAAATTCATTTGCCCCGTTTTGTCTGTAATATTGTTTGGAAATCTCTTTTGATTGTAAGGCACTGGCTTTAGACTGAATATGTTCTTTTTCAAACGGTTCCACATAGTTTAAGTCTGAATCCACAGACTTGCATAGTCTTGCTCCTTGTTGGTTTTGTATCAAGTCACGGGGGTTGCTATAGGCATCTAGTAAGGTAGCTTGAGGATTCTGTGGCTCACCAGGTGGGAGGTCCTGGTGCTGTGAAAGTCTCTGTTGTTTCTTCAGCAAAGCCTTCTGTTTGGCTTTTTCTTTTGCTCTTTGAAGCTTCTTGTATTCCCTCTCTTGAAGAAGCCGAGCCAGTTCCCCATCTTGAGCTTCAACTGCATACCTCATATCAGCTAAGAGTGCATCATGACCTTCTACTTCATGGCTCAATTCTCTCGCCAGTCTTGCATCTCTTTCCTCTTGCTCCAATCTTCGTTTCATTTCATCTAACTCTGATGGAGACAAGCCAAGTTCCTCAGGGTTTACTTCAGGTATCTTAGTAGGTGCTACACGACTAGGCTCAGGTGGAGGAGCCGGCAAAGCCCGGGAGGAGCTGGGCTGTTGAAGCAAGTCGGTGGAGTGTTGTCGCCGCTGCCTCCGCAGGTTGATTTCAGCCATTTCGCGCGCGATCTCCGCGTCCACCTCAGCCTGGCGCCGGCGTGCGTGCTCCCGGAGCCTGGCCTCGTGTTCGAGGCCCTGCTGCTCGCTCAGGGCAACTGGGAAGTCCTCCCTGATCTGTTGGTTGCGGTACCTGTTCTCGCAGAGGTGGGATGAGATCTCGCGATCTTGTAGGCGGTGCGCGAATGCCCCGTCGGAGCGCACCAGCCATTGCTCGCGCAGGTCGGTCACGTGGCCCAACTTAGGCATCGTGTCGCTGGCCTGGAAGCCCGCCATCGCTCGTGCGAAACGCTTTCTCGGACGTCCGAGCTAGTGGAAAACTTTCCCAATGTACACACTCGATATCATGGATTAGAGCACGTCAGTAACGTGGTGCGTCACTGTTTGTTTCGGCACGCAGAGACAGGTTGTCGAAGTTATCTCTCAGCGCACAAATCATGAGTTCACTTCACTTCCACCGTGCACTGACAACTTTCTTTCTCAGCTCGCCCCGTGGGAAATTGATGATGAGCGTTTTACATTTTCTGTGTGACCTCGCGCCGAACAATGAAGAGTAAAGTTTGATAATCTACATAATTAATTGCTATGAACTCACGGTTCACCTCACTTCTCTCGTTATCGTATTATTTCCTCCTCTCTTCACGCATACACGCACGACAAAATTCCTCAACCTGCATCACAGATTAACAACCTCCATGGAAATTGGGAAAAAAAAATATTACTGACATTGACAGTTTCTTTTATAAATTCCACATAGTGATGTACATTCATGTCCTATACAGTATAATCGATGGACTAAAAATATTTTAGGTCCGTTCATACCACAACAGGATGCGTGATAGGTATACGGAGCGAGTCCTTGTCCGCGGGACTAATTTGTACTATAAGCAGGCTAAAAATAGAACCTATACTATTGATATCTGGGTAATAAGGTTATTTTATTGTGACTATGGCGCCTGCCTCAACTGGTAATAAGTTGGTACATCTATAAACATATTTTGTGAGTTGATTTTTAGGGTTCCGTAGTCAACAAGAAACCCTTATAGTTTCGCCATGTCCATCCGTTTGTCTGTCTATCTGTCTCTCTCTCTGTCTGTCAGTCCGCGGCTTAGCACAGAGACGATAAATACTAAGTACTTTTACTTTGAATTCGTTCGACGTATTTTGAGCGAATGTTCTTTTCATAGTGAAAAACAGTAACATAACATAACATAACATAAACTCACGCCTGTATCCCAGAGGGGTAGGCAGAGACCAGGGACTGCCACTTGCTACGATCCTGACAGATCACTTTCGCTTCCTCAACACTCATTAGTCGTTGCATGTACGCACGCCGGTTTCGGGTACTTTTTTAAACAGTATTATTAATAATTTCTCAATAACGGTAGGTACAATATAATTGTAAATTTTTGTGATTTCCGATCTTTGTCTCCAAACTGTGAATCCAAATTCGATGTGGTAGGAAGTATGTACTGTAACGTTAAAAAATACGTCCGATATGCGTAAACAATTAAAAAGACAATTAATTGAGTTGGCCGGCGCTGACCACAAGAAGCTCAAAACATAGTTTTTTTTGGGTGTAGAGAGCTGAAATTATTTATTTTGTTTCTGAGATGTATCTTTTTGATAACTTTCTTTCTTTCTATAATTTGCCGGTAATTTTTTTTTGTGACTCCTAAATTAGGGATGTCTTCTTACCTAACACCATCGTTAGATTGGTCGTTGAAAAATATTGTGGGTGTAGGACCATTTTTCGATTTAGGGTTCCACTTGCGAAATATTAAGCGTTAAAGCGGAAATTTTTTACAGAATCGCCAGAGTCGAATTTTTGAAAATTTAAATGACATTTGATATATTAGTACGACTCTATAGGCTTTGTTTCGGTATTTTTTTGTAAGAGGTTGATATTATATTTTATTCTTATAGGTAACGACTTACTAATCAACATGTTGCCGGCTAATTATTTAAATTTCTTATAATTTTACAGAAAAAAAAATCAAAATTTAAATTACTTTAGAGACATTATTACGACCTTTATGAAATGTATTTTTTTTTTTTTTTTTTTTTTTTTTTTATTGATGGCTTTCCTAAGGATTCTGCCAACGTCCGATTTACGAAAAAGTACTATCTCTGTGAATGATAATGCAAGGTTCATTTTATATATATATGTATATATATATACACACACACACATTCATATATATATATATATATATATATATATATATATATATACATACACGTACATACAAATATATATGTATAAACTCTATCGAATATATACTTTTTGATAGGTGTTACTCGGTACAATAACTACAATCTAATTTTGTTAGTTTCTACATATGAACATAAAACTTTAGCAAATGAAGAGAAAACCAACGGAAGTACGCAGCGGAGATTGGTGGGAAGGGGAAGATCTACTGGAAGATAACCGTACAATGAGGAATTGTATTTTGTACATTCGAAAAAGATGTGATCTGCAGTTCCCTCGCTCAGACCGCATTCGCACAAGGAATGGTCCCTGACCCGGATTTTGGCCAAAAAGACAGGGGTTGAACCATGCCCCAAGCGGAGGCGACATATTGTCGAGGTGACTCTCCTGTTAGCATCACGAAATTGGAAAAACCATGGGCGTGCCGGTATAAGTCCTGAATATTCCCATATTGGGTTGGTTTAGCTTGACGGTATGAAGCCCACTCGGTTTTCCATGCCTTATCAAGGTCTGACTTAGCTGTGGCTCGAAGGTCAGCTGGAAAATTGAGAAAGTGTGTGCTATCTCCACATTGTACTGCCCTCTTGGCATAGGAATCTACGAATTCATTGCCTTGGATTCCAGAATGACCTGGAATCCAGGCCAACACTATTTCTAAGCCGTTGGTATGGCATTTATAGAGTTGCTCTCTGATATTATAAATCACCTGAAATCTGTTTTTCGCATGGAACGGGTTAGACATAACAGCCTGGAGGCAGCTCAGGGAGTCCGTAAAAATTATAGCCTATAAAAATGTTTTTGCTAGCTGTCAATCACAGTGCTTTCAGTTTTTTTTATTTACAATTCATACAGGCCAAGACACAAAGCCTTATGTCTCAAATGTCATTTAAATTTTCAAATTTTTTTTACTCACTTTATTCAATGTTACGGGCGTTGCAATAAAAATGGAAAGGTTGACTAACAGCAAAGAGAATATAACCACTAACAGCACAAACTATAATAAGAGATGGACTCTGAGCACCGTGGTGCCTACCTTCTGATAGTATCACAATATGTCTTACCTACACGTAACATAATATCGCAACTCGGTTCAGTTACGTTACAGGTTGCTTAGCAAATAAATGAAAAAGGTGATGGGTTGGTGGGTAAAGTTGGGTGCTGTCTCCGAGGGAGGTGATCATGGAACACAGATAACTAGGTACCTAAAGTAGGTGCCGGATGGAAATATTTGAGAAAGATTCTATGAATGATTTACGTAGCTGCTAAGCTAGCGAGACGAAACGAATGCTTCTCCTTTCTCATGCTCCTTCTCGGCACGAGTAGGTTAAGCGTTCTGGTGGTAGCAGCCACGGAGGTGTCAGCCAGCGTTGGTGTAGCGGCGCGCGGCGGGTTGATTCTGGTTGCTCCGCTTTTGTGAATTAGTCTTTTTTAAACGTAAATACCCAGTACATTGATTGTATCTTCTGAGGTAACCTGTAATTCGCTATTAAGAGGGTCCAGGAAGTAACACTAGCGCCACCGAGGAAAAAATATCATATCGTTATTTACAGATCAAATTTGTAAAAATTGTTAGTACAATCTCTCAATCATATTAACAGTGATTTTTAAGACCCTGGTCAAAGAACCTCGCAATCACAAACCTGGGACTAGATAGCATTTATGCCAAAAACGGCCGTTTCGGGCGTTAATGCTATGTAGCCCTAGGTTTTTAGCCTGAGGTTCAGGGCCATGGGTCCTAAAAATCATAATTAATCATATTAACAGTGATTTTTAAGACCCTGGTCAAAGAACCTCGCAATCACAAACCTGGGACTAGATAGCATTTATGCCAAAAACGGCCGTTTCGGGCGTTAATGCTAAGTAGCCCTAGGTTTTTAGCCTGAGGTTCAGGGCCATGGGTCCTAAAAATCATAATTAATCATATTAACAGTGATTTTTAAGACCCTGGTCAAAGAACCTCGCAATCACAAACCTGGGACTAGATAGCATTTATGCCAAAAACGGCCGTTTCGGGCGTTAATGCTATGTAGCCCTAGGTTTTTAGCCTGAGGTTCAGGGCCATGGGTCCTAAAAATCATAATTAATCATATTAACAGTGATTTTTAAGACCCTGGTCAAAGAACCTCGCAATCACAAACCTGGGACTAGATAGCATTTATGCCAAAAACGGCCGTTTCTGGCGTTAATGCTATGTAGCCCTAGGTTTTTAGCCTGAGGTTCAGGGCCATGGGTCCTAAAAATCATAATTATTGTAATATGTTAATACGATAATTGAGAGATAGTACAGACACTTTTTGCAAATTTGATTTGTTAAAAAAGATATGATTTATTTCCTCTGAGGCGCTAGTGTCCCTGGACCCCCTTAAGCGTGTCTATTCTAAGAAGTAAGTTAACTTGTAAAGCTGGTTGGTTTCCTGAATAAAAAAAATTAAAACTAAAGCTGTTGCCCGCGACTTTCTTCGCGTGGAAGTAATCTCACTTTTAAATAAATACACATAATCAATGCCAGATACGAAAGAATTCACAGTGTAGGTACCTGTCTTCCTATTACAAACTTAATGAAAAGTGAGACTATCTATCCAGCTGATACTATTATATCGTTCTCGGGTTGAAAGATTCGCTATGATGGTAAGCAAGTAGGTAGGTACTGTCGACAGCGCGTAACACTTTACAAGTGTGCTCTCTCATGCTTTGCTATTCTTCTCCCTTAGATGCACAAGGGCGACATTTCAATGAAGGTAAAGGTTGATCGACTGCTGTCGACTACAGCTAATATACCATTGAGGAAGGCACATTGAGGTCTCAGAAGAGGAGGAAATTATTAAACTGTTGTTGTTTTCGATACTTCAAGCTCATCATAGGCCTACGACTACAGTCACACAAACACTCAATAATGCAGTAGGTGGGCCTTAATGTAAACCGGCTCCCGTAGCAGTGACTACGCAAATTGCATTTTTATCAGTGATCCCATGAACTCTGAAGCGGTCAGATCGGACCACATTTTCGAGTTAGTTTTCAATCATTTGAGCAGTTTATTAAGTGATATGTTTCCTAAAGTAATCAAATATGGTCAATGTATATATACAAAAGCTTTTAAGCGGTAAGTCTATACCTAGGAATTTACATTTCAGTCCAATTTTTTCTAAATTCACCAATCTGCTTGAAATACCTATTAGATATGACAAAGATCCATAATTATTTCGATAACAATGTCCGGCGCTATTTTTAGCTCTAATTAGAGTTAAGTAGGTAAATATTTTTGAGTAGAATTTGTATTCTTAAACGGCTGATCCAAGCGTCCCTGCAGGAGTATAGGAATTTAAGAATAGTATTAATGGATGCTTTGGACCGTACTAATATTTGCCAAATCTTCCCCTTGTAGACACTTAATAAGGAGCTGTAATGATATAATTAAGTATAACTACGTATTTGTAATATCTTTCACCTGGTTGTGCAATAAAGTGTTCTCTATCTATCTACCTAGGTATAACGATTTTTGGCAGACGTAATTTGCTGCAACCACGTGCCGAGTTCAGACTGATCCAATTTTGAACTAAATGCATAACTCACGACATTTCACGAGTACATCACGCTTATAAACAGAAAGTCACACAATATAGACGGCAATATTGTAGGAGCGAGAGGCAAATAGTTGTCCCTATCATTAACAAAGGCGGTGGTAGCCTAGTGGGTAGAACCTCGGACTCGGAAGTGGGAGACCCAGGTTCGATCCCCGGTGCGGGCATGTACCTATGACTTGGTTTTCTAAGTTATGTACATTTGTGAAGTTATAGTAGCAATACCACTCGTTAACTGTGAAGGAAAACATCGTGAGGAAACCTGAGTGTCTGAGCTATTCTCATACCTCAGCGCTTGAAATCGCCAATCCGCGGTGGGCACGCGTGGTGATTAAGCCCATACTCTCTCCCTGAGAGAAGGCCTGTGCCCTACAGTGGGACGTATATAGGCTGCTTATCATTAATTAACGGTGTTAGTTATATGACTGTATATTATATATTTTTTGTTTTGTATAAATATTTCCTTTGACTGTGCGTTCTTACTTGTTTGCCGTAAACTTTGAACCGACTTCAATAAAAGGAGGAGGTTCTCAGTTCGTGTTTTTTATTTTTTACATTTTTTTTATGTATTATGCTCAGTGATAATTCTATACCACGTAAAAAGTTAATTTTGAAAGCTATTTGCAATAAATGTGTATTTTACATAAGCAATTATGTAGTAAGTAAATAGAATTTTAAAACTATTGTGCATTTCTGTTTGACCTACATTATTTTCTGTAAAATTTTTAACTATTTTGAGGAGACAGCAAAATTAAACAGCGAAGAAATCCACCGTAACAGTGTATTGGTTTTAAAAAGCACAAATCCACACCACACATTAAGCTATAGATTAAAACACAGTCATTTAAAGAAGAAATAGAACAGTTCAAATACACTAGGTAAGTAAGCAACAATTTTGGAACGAAGTACATAGGTTACTTGGCAGATCAGGCTCTAAGGGTGAACAAAAAGAGGCCGAGCTACCTAAACGTTATTTTTTCCTGCTATACCATGGTGTGGGCTCAGGGATGTGAGCCCTCTAGCTAGCTCACAACAATATGGCATCTTGGCCCACATTGGCCAATCATAAAAAGTATCCCGTCAAACAGAAGTCTTTCTAAAAATATTACCAAGTAATTCTAAAAATCACAAAGATAACACTTGTTGGTTTAATTTCGGAAATACCTAGGTACTGGTATCAGTTCATCATCATCAGTCATTTGACGCCCACTGCAGGACATAGCCTCCTTCGTTGTTTTCATAACCATGAAGGGTTTTGCCATAATCGCCACGCTTGGCAGGCGGGTTGGCGATCGCAGTATGCGGTTGGAATCTCAGGAAGATGCTGCTGCCCGTCTCCTGGTAATTGATTTCCTATGTCGCCTTCTACGACATCCACGGAAGGAGACGGAGTGACGCTATTCTTAATCCGGCGCCACACGGTATCAGATGGTCTTGATTAATATCATCATCATGATCATTAGCCATTTTACGCCCACTGCAGGACATAGGCCTCCCTCATAGTTTTCCCTAACCATGAAAGGTGTTGCCATAAATAAAGCATATATTTTTAATTAAAGTAAGTTGGAAATCATAAATAAATCAGTGATTTGATCAATATTCTGGCACACTGGTCTTAACCCTTTTACCCGTTTGTTTTTTTCAAATACAGAACATCAGCCATGAGCAATATGACCATGACTCTCTTCGGTGACGAAGCATCTCCACCAGTGAGGTTTGTGCAGATGACAGCCTCCATGCTGAATGCCCCCGTCAAGTTCCACAGCATCAATCTGTTCAATGGAGAAAATTTCACTGACTTTTATAGAAAGGTAGAGGGTCAGGCAGGTCCTATTTGCACTTGCAATCGCCCTTCTATCACGTGACTGTCCACTCTATCGGGTTACTTTTTTTCTTTTTTATCCGCGGTGTGCACGCATGATTAATTAACTAATTATACTATAGAGGATTACCTCAAAAATGCGCAATTCACGAAACATGCCAATTGCTTCAACGAAGTAAATACCTATTTTGTTTTTGGCTACGAGCAAAGTATCACTAGTTCTTGGTTACTGGCCATTAGCCTCAATAAACCTTTTGTTTTTTTTTCAGATTAACCCTCTTCTAAAAGTGCCAGCCCTAAAGGTTGACAATGAGATTATAACCGATAGTCACGCTATAGCGATTTACTTGTGCGACAACTATGGAGGCCAGCAGCTTTACCCTCAAGACTCCTTGATCAGGGCAAGAGTGCACAAGATGATGTTTTTCAACTGCTCTACTCTATTCCCAATCGATAGTGCTGTTTTTGTACGTATGATTTTAAAGACATTCCAAATCCACAGCCACGCAACACAATTTCAGTCCTAGACTAACCCCCAGTTTCTAGTACACTAACACGCTGGTAATCTACTGTTAACAGCTGTCAATTGACCAAAGTGCATACAAAAAAACCACTGACAGCTTTTAACAGTAGATTAACAGCTTGTTAGTGTACGAGAAACAGGGGGTAAGATACCTTATGTAATGGTAAATTCGATCTGGCTGGATGAGGATGGCCGAGCCTGCCTTGCGGTGCCTTGGGGAGGTGTAAGGTCATCAGGTGAATATGGGCTGTTGGATTGGATGGTAACTAGGTAGGCAAAAACATCACAAACACGAAAATAATCTAGATTGAGGCCATTTTTACAAATCAAATTACGGCGGTCCCCAGCGGGAATCGAACCCACAACCAGATTAGGTGATCAGGCGTGTTACCGCTAGACCAACGAAGCGTTCATATTTTTGTCACACACAACAAAAGTGACTTGTGTAGCTTCGTTGAGGTTTCAATCAATCAGCCCGTAAGTGTCCACTGCTGTACATTTGTACATAGGTCTCCTCCTAGGCAGGCTACTTTCTTCCTTGAAGTTTCTGTTTGTAGAGTAAGAAATATTTAGAGATTGTGGAATTGTAAGGCGCTAAGTTACTAGACAGATTGATTTCGTTTTTGTTTTACAGTGTGAGTATTTTGCAAACAAGCCGCTGGTTGATGAGAAGCAGCTAAATAATTGGCACGCAGCGTTGGACTATTTGGAGATTCGACTGGGCACCCACAAATGGCTGGCACATGATACGGTGAGCATCCTCTTCAGGTGTTTATGATTGAATTTAACCTTTGGTGTGCGGGAGCGCACCCCTTTAAGAACGACAGTGTTAGGTTGAAAATAAAACAACGCTAAACCTTATCATAATATATTTAAAGCATAAAATAATCATAAATATGAAGGTAGTCTCATTGGTACAGATATTATGTACCTAAGCTACGAGACTGCCCTGTACCGATCTGCTCGTCAGCTTACCATAGGTACATGGATAACCCCCAGTTTCTCGTACACTAACACGCTGTTTATCTACTGTTAACAGCTATCAATTGACCAAAGTGCATACAAAAAAAACACTGACACCTGTTAACAGTAGATTAACAGCTTTTTAGTGTACGAGAAACCGGGGGTAAGTAAGGCGAAGTAACTGACGATCATCAGGTACTTTACTACATATTAAGATGGTATTTTGATTATCTAATTAAAATAGTCGAGTAAATTCTCCAATGGCGGCTCTGAATGGTTTTGAATATTCTGGATTCTGAGAACGATCGGATCCTGTGATTCATATCTTCTTTTTTTCATTCCGAGTTCATACCTTCATGAAGTCTCTCATGAATCCTTCATGAAATTTCAAGAGTGAAGCCTCCAGCGGTTTTGAAACGGATAAGAATTGCCCTATTTCAAGCGATGGCAACGCGTTCGTACAAGACTTGCTCCACATTTTAGTGATCGTGTATTCAATTTCAGCAATAGGTACAGTACGTCGTACCAATCACTGTTTCCTAAGTTTAGTTTGACTTTTTACGTTTCCAATAAGCGAAAGATAGATAGAGATAGAGAACACTTTATTGCACAACCAGGTGAAAGATATTACAAATAGTTTCTCATATCTAGGTAGTGGTATACAATTGGCAAAAGTTTTAAATTACCATTTTATTTTTATATCTATTTAAGTTTCAGGTTTGTAAATCGTAATGTAATAATTGTGAATTCCAAACTTTTGCCTATTGGAAGTGGTTCAATTATTATAGATGGTTAAGAAACGGTTTAGTATTATACCAATAATACTTTGTGAAGGCTGCTTACATGATTTTTGCTGAGTTATAAATTATAAAAGTAATAGCAATAAACAACATTTCAGGTGACTCTCGGCGACCTATGCTGCGGGGCTACAGTGAGCTCTCTTCAGCTGCTAGTGCCACCCACCGAGAGGCACGCAAACATCAAGAGATGGCTGGATGACTTAAAAACGCTTCATTGTTTCGCTCTCAATTCGCGTGGTCTAAAAAGACTGCGTAGTTATGTTGAAAATGTCAGATAATAGAAGATTTACACCATCTACTTACATAAAATAATAGTAGTCGTACTTTCGTACTAACCTAGTATTGTTAGGTACAGTCGGCAGAATGTCCTTTATTATGTGCACTCTAATTAGTTACGCTTAGGACGGTATTGCAACGAAAATGTTAATATTCAAAATGTTAATAAATGAAAATGTTGACCTGCTGTCAACTGCACCTACCTAAATTATGACTAGCATATTGACCGCCGGTTTCTGAATTTAGCATTTCACTAAGTAATTGAGTAACTGTCCGTCTCGTTCTGTATTGAGAAATTTGAAGATAGAGAAGAAGCATAATTATCTTTGTGAAATTTTCAATTAAGAAATCTGTTGTCAGTGATTTCTGACACTGTGGACTTCTTGCGTTTCAACAGTGAATCGAATTGAAACTTAAATAGCAACAGCTTGAACAAAAAAAAACTTAATAAAATACACACTTGAATACATACTATATAAACTTGTATTTTTGTTAATAAAAAAATTAAGTATCAGTCTATCTATGTAGATTGAAAAAGAAAGAACGAGACAGATAGACAGATATTACATTGTGGGGTAAGTAAACCACGTGGAAACTTAGAATGACATCTGCCCACAAAAGTATAATCCATTCCTGACCCCGTTTCCCTAAAAGTAAACAAAACTGTCGATGAGTCTTTAAAATACGGAAAAAATGTCTATCTAGTGATTTGCTGCTCCTACCTAGGTCCTCCATTGACCTCATTTATTTAAAAAATACCCTGAGCCGCGTTTCATAAAACTACAATTCATAGTTTAAATATTAAAACAATTCGGTATAAATTGCGTAACAGTACTTGGTAATCTGTGGGTTAATCAGCTACACGATGTATACCGAATTGTCATAGTAAAGCATTATTAATAGTTATGTGAAACAGGCCCCTGATCTCTTTCTACATAATTAGTGGAATCCTACGAATAAAAAAACCATCTTCCTAAAAAATTCACCTCAAAACCGCACCCTGTCCTCTCGATTAGATAAGATAAGATAAGAATATTCTTTATGTATACCGGAAAAAATGTTACATTAACAGAAATGACAAAAGAAAAGATACAATTGGCGGCCTTATTGCTAATAGCAATTTTTTCCAGGCAACCTCATATCGGAGAATTTGCCGAAGGAGAAATAGACATGGATAGTCGGTGCAAATACGGATATTAATAGACAAACATACGTCTGTCTGCAACAATTTTTGATCTAAATTTTATTTTACGGTGTATTTACAGTATTTAGCTTTTTAAATAGTGACCCGGCATTACAATATTTACAAACGAATAAAAGTTCCCTCTGTGATATCAACATGAAATATAAAAATGAAAATTCTTCTTTGATAGAACTGTCAAACAAAATATCAACAAAGTGAAAAATTCATAAAATATGATCACACGATTGCGACGACGTCAAGCGGAAACAAACGCACGCCCTCCACCTCCACCCGCGCCGTCGTCCAGCTCCTCGCCAGCTTCGTCGGGTGACGAATTTGCCATGGCTGCCGACTCCCGCGAGTCGAGCGACGACGAGCGCGGGCCGTCCGTCCCGCCGCCGCCACCACCTGCGCGACGAGGACGACCACCGCTGCCGGCACGCTTGGGGCCTGCGGGGCCTTCTGCTCCGCGTTCGGCCCCCGCTACCGGTGGTGTAGTGCGTCGCATGCGATGGACTACAGAGAATAATGAGAACTGCATGCGCGCCTACTATGGTGCTACAAAGGGAGAAACCAACATGACCGCGTACCGTGTTCGAATGCTGTCTCTGTTTCGGGCCCTTGAACCAGCCATCACCGTCTCTGCCCAGCGATTGTCGGATCAGGTGCGAGTCATTCAGAGATGCAAACGGCTGGATGATACCGTACTTGATCGGCTACGCCTGGAAGCACGACCTGTTCGCCCAGCCTCCCCCATATCACGGGATCCACCTGCCGGAACGCGTACTCAGACGCTGCATAGGGCAGTTATACAGGATGATCCCAACATTGAAGGGGGTGACTGTGTGAACACGAACGTAAGTACCCAGGCCCAAGAGCAATTGAGGAGGGCTTTGGACGAGGCGATCGCGCAGTATCGATCTACACCTAACTCTAGGCCGCGATTACTACGCCTACCCACAAATAGACGCAACTTAGCGCTAATGGGAGCCTTGAATGATTTACTAGTACCATACTTGGATACTAGTAAAGACCTTGTTGATACCCACTCAATTTTGTACTGTGGGGCCATCGCGGCATGCCGTGTTGCACGTGTCAAGTTTCCAGACTTAGACCGTGCACCAAGGGCCGCCGTTGGTGTCCCCGCATGGCAAGTGAGGATTGAGCGGCGTATCAACTCATTTAGGACTCTCATTGCAAAGCTAATCTGCTTCAGAGAGGGCAATAACCGCCCTCGAGTAATGCGCTTCGTGAACCAAGCATTTGCGGGGACTGGAATCAGACCCTGCGACTATATTGCCTGTGTCACGAAACGCATTGACTTTCTGAAGCAGAAGGTGCATGGGCGGGTCGTATTCGACGCTACAGAGAACATGTGGATCGGTTTCAGCAGAATCGACTCTTCCAAAACGACCAAAGGAAGGTGTACCGAAAGTGGGAGGGAACCGACGAACGTGTGTCCGATAGGCAGTCGACGGATACTTCTGCCATGAATAATTTCTGGCGTAGTATCTGGTCGACGCCGGTCGAACACACAGAGGATGATTGGATACGCGTTATCAAGCGTGAGTGTGAGCCTATCGAAGCCATGGGGGCTGTATCTATCAGCCCCGAAGACGTGAGTTGTGCGATTCGTACGGCACACAACTGGAAAAGTCCTGGGCCGGACGGGTTGCACAACTTTTGGATAAAATGGTTTCGGGGCTCGCACTCGCGTTTGGCGACGCAATTCCAACAAGCCCTAGAGCACGGATCCCTTCCTACTTTCTTAACTACAGGTATCACCTTCCTTCTTTATAAATCTGGTAGTACCACGGATCCGAAAAACTACACACCCATCACGTGCTTGCCTACATTATACAAGCTCCTTACATCCATTTTGAGTACAAAATTAATACACATATAGTGTCAAATAAAATATTAGCTTCGACTCAAAATCGATGTAGGGTTGGGTCCCGTGGTACTAAGGAACTCCTCCTCATAGACATGACCATTAGCCAACAAGTCCGCCGGAACAAGACGGCTCTCTCCACAGCCTGGATTGACTATAAGAAGGCCTATGATTCAGTGCCCCATTCATGGCTGAAGGGGATCTTAGAACTGTATAAAGTAGATACAATTCTGAGATCCTTTCTCAGCACTTGCATGAGACAGTGGACCACAATTCTTCGTCACCCAGGTGGTGGAGGTGGCCCGTCTGACTCTTTGGCCTTAATAAGGATTGAGCGAGGCATCTTCCAGGGTGACAGTCTGAGCCCGCTGGGGTTTTGCCTGGCTTTGAATCGTCTCAGTACTCTACTGAAGGACTCAGGGCTAGGCTACCGACTCCGAAGGGATGGAGAGGTTATTTCTCACCTCCTGTATATGGATGACCTGAAGCTATTTGCACCAAAACGCCAAGACTTGATGGAGCTACTTAAAACGACACAGGTTTTCAGTAGTGCCATCAAGATGTAGTTTGGTGTAGATAAGTGTGCGGTCATGCATGTACAGCATGGGAGGGTTGTAAATTCAAAAAATTTACAACTTTCAGAGACAATGACTTTAAATCCCTATCGGGGACGGAAACCTACAAGTACCTATATCACAGTCTTTGGGTATTGTGGATAGGGACATCAAATAGGCGATGAAGGAGCGCTTTTTTAGTCGCCTGACAAAAGTACTTAACAGTCTTGTTAACTTAGCACCTTGTTGTGCGTGCTTTCAACGCTTGGGTGATGCCCCTACTCTTATACTCCTTTGGCATACTAAGGTGGACTCAAACTGAACTGGACGCCCTGGACAGGAGGGTCCGTCTCATGCTCACAGCATACCGTATGCTACACCCACGCTCATCTATTATGAGACTATACATCCCGCGTAAGTGTGGAGGTCGCGGCTTTTTAAAGGCCAAAAATCTCCACAACCGCGAGGTGTGTAGTCTCAGGGAATATTTCCTTAGCAATGAGTGTGGGTTGCATCGGGATGTTGTGTCAGTGGACAGGAGTCTCACGCCGCTCTCCTTGGCAAACGAGAACTGGCGCAAGCTAACAAGAACGTGTGGAAGAGCAAGGAGCTTCACAGGCGGTTCTATCGAGCCTTGACAGGGCCCGATGTGGACCTGCTCGCATCGGTGAACTAGCTACGTTTCGGTGACCTTTTTGGGGAAACCGAAGGTTTTGTCTGTGCAATTGCTGACGAAGTCATGATGACGAACAACTATCGGAAATATATCCTGAAGGACGGTACGGTCGACATCTGTCGAGCATGCCGCCGTCCCGGGGAGTCACTCAGGCATATTATTTCCGTTTGTTCTCTGGCTAACGGTGAGTACTTGCACAGGCATAATCTAGTAGCCAAAATTATTCATCAGCAACTTGCTCTCCGATACGGTCTTGTCGAATCCGAGATGCCGTACTATAAGTACACACCGGCACCGGTTCTCGAAAATGGTCATGCTACGCTCTATTGGGATCGGTCTGTCATCACGGGCAGGACTATTGTTGCCAATAAGCCTGACATCGTGCTGACAGATCGATTGCGGCCTCGTCATGCGGCCGCAATCGCATACAAAATATACTGTCTGTACTGTCTGTCTGGCGCACAGTGCTCGTCGACATCACCATCCCGCATGACGAGAACCTCGTGAAGGCCGAGAAGGACAAGCTTAGCAAGTACCTTGATTTGGCCCACGAGGTTACCGCCTTATGGGATGTGGATTCGACAACCATTGTCCCGAAAGTATCGGCGAACGGTCTCATAGCGAAGAGTCTTGACCAACATCTTAAGGCTCTCTCGCTAGATGGCTGGATCAAGGGGCAGATACAGAAGGCGGTGCTCTTGGACACGGCGCGCATCGTCCAGAGGTTTCTCTCTCTGCGGCCCTAACCACCGTGTCGCGGCTATTGATATATCTATGAAGAAATATACCTGTAGGTATTGATTGCGACATAAGATTACAGACAATTCAGTATGTTATTGTAACGATTCAGAATTAGTGTATTGAAACCATTAAATACATGTTCGTTAGAGCCCGCCTTTCTGGGCGGTACAGTATTATTACTTCTACCCACTCTCATATTATTATTCACAGGAGCCCGCCTTTCTGGGCAGTATAGAGCCTGAATATTCTATCAACTCCTCTAGGATTGTAGCATGTGAAGAGCCTGCCGTCCTGGGCAGTATAGAATCTGAATACTCTAACAACTCTTCTGAGGAAGTGTAAACGTACAAGGAGCCTGCCATTGTGGGCAGTCTAGGGTCTAATGAATGACTCTAGCAACTCACTTAACGTTTTGACACACACAACACATTCATAAGAAGCCGCCGTGTACGCCGGCACAATGCATCTCTCCATGCCACTCATATCGAGATAGAAGGCCTGCCATTCTGGGCAAGTCACGACCTCTCAGTCCGTCTGCCTTCTATCGCGCCCATACATATATATATAGGGGGTGAGTGTACTCACCCCACAGGACCTCCACATCACCCCTTATAGTCCTGCCACTGCCGCCAAAGCATGACACTGTCCTCCATGACAGTCTCCTCATTCTTATCCATAGTATACTCGAGCCCGCGGAGCAACAAATCGCGGCTCATGAATCAGGAGACCTCATCTCCGAATCGCCACAACACACATGAGCGTACCACGTAATAGACAGGCGAGTAAGATGAACAAATAGCGACTCACCGGTAACGACAGGACAGGCAGCGGGCAGCGCAGCTACGAGTTTTATCGTAGCTCGCTGGCTTCCACAGCCTGCTCCCTCTCACCGTCAAATCATAGCGCCCGAATTCTTGTTCGCGCCATTTTGATGTCTACCCTTATCATATTTTTTAAATGTGGCTCCTCATACTGTCAAACCAAAGGGTTGCGTTCAGAAATTGGTAACGTATATATCAACAGATAAAATAATGTTAACGGCACGTTCACACTTACCAAATGTGAAGCCTGACATCGCGGTATCCGCGACACTCCCAACGGCGAAAGCGTGCTATAGCAACGCTATCAACTGACGGGTCCATTCGGCTATTTTCTGTCTAGCCCGAATGGCAGCATCCCGTCTGGTTAAAGGCTCAGCCACCTCGGTGACAGGTGGTGGTGGGACTTCATCATCTGCCTTTCCTGTATTATCATCTGCTACAACTAGAAGAACGAAATATGTTAAGAAAATTGCTGCGCGAACAAAGACAAGAAGGCCACCACGCAATAATAAAGAATAACAAATTGATTGTCGACGGAGCAGAATATCAACAGACCAACAATTGTACTAATATAACTGGCTTAGCAACACAAACGGGAATTCCAACACAATCGGGTACTCCAACCTTCGAGGGAAACATTACCAATGTCCAAAAAAACCAGCCATTTCGTAAGTGAGTTCTTAATGAAGTTCCAAAATATACAAAGCATCGGGAACAAGACTCATCTTGTAGAACATCTCATACATAACTCCAACATTAAACTACTCTCACTATCTGAACTCTGGAAGGATGCATACTTTTGTGACTCATTAAAATTTCCAGGATACCAACTGGCATCGAAATTCTGTAGGCAACACCGTGCAGGTGGTGGAGTATGTATAATACTAAAGAATAACATAGAATATATTAATAGAGTTGATATTGTTAACTTTTCCGTAGAATATATTATAGAAATAAGTGCAATTGAAATACCAAATTTAAATTGTATAATTATAGGATTGTATAGAGCAGATCGCCAAATAGAAATATTTTATGAACAAATAACAAAAGTTCTCACAAAATTAAATAATAAAGAAAAAAATAAATACATAATAATTGGTGGCGACTTCAATGTAGACTTGCTAGATAAGAAAAATAAGCAAAGCGAAGAGCTCCTTAACGTAATGCGATCCTTTAATCTTGAACAAATTATAAAGGAACCAACTCGTGTTACGAAAACAACCTCCACTTGCATTGACCTCATTTTCACAAATTATAAACCGGCTAAGCACAAACCGTATGTTAAAGACCACGGTCTATCAGATCACAAATCAGTAAATACCATAATAAATACAAAGGAAGACAATAAAAACCAAATATGGCTTATTGAGAAAAGAATATTTTCAAACCAAAAAATAAAAGCACTCAAAGATTCTCTGCTTGAAATAAATTGGGATGCGATAATTAAAATTGATGACAATGCCAATGAAAGCTATGATTAATTTCAAGCAGTAATAAATAAGCACTTAAATGACCATATTCCAAAACAAATAATAAAATTACAAAAAGTACCAAAAAAAGGTTGGCTAACAAATGGACTAAAAAAATCTTGCTTGCATAAAAGAGCCTTAAAGATAATATTAAACGAAACAAAAAGCGAAGTAATTGAAAAATATTACTCAACATACAGTAAAATATTAAAACTTTGTGTAAAAATTTCAAAAAGAAAAGACTATATTAAGCAAATGATAAACTCAGACAACAAAGTAATTACAATGTGGAAAATAATTAACAATAAAACAGGTAAAACAAAAAATAAAAAAATAAATAATATAAAACTAGAAATAAATAACAAAATTGAAGAATGCCCCACAAAAATAGCAAACAAGTTCAACGAATATTTTTTATCCATAGGTGATACTGATCCAAATAACCAAGCACAAGGACGTCCCGTCATAAACTCCCCAACTTGCTCCATGTACCTTCGGCCTGTTGACGAAAAAGAAATCCTAAAGATAATAAACTCAATAAAAAATAAACATAGTCATGGTATAGATGACATACCCCCAATTTTAATCAAAAAGTGCGCAGAAGAACTGTGTGCACCATTAGCAAATTTAATTAACAAAAGCTTCGAAGAAGGCGAATTTCCAGATGCATTAAAAACGGCCCTAGTAAAACCACTCCACAAAAAAGACAACAAAACAACTCCTAGCCACTACAGACCAATAGCGCTATTACCAACATTTTCAAAAATCTACGAAAAAGCAATGTGCAATCGATTATATCATTTCCTAGAAAAAAATAATATACTCGATGACAGCCAAAACGGTTTTCGCAAAACAAGATCAACAACCTTAGCTGTATACAAATATATACAAATGGCTCTCCAGCAAATAAATGACAAAAAAATTGCTCTTGGTCTACTTCTTGACATGACAAAAGCCTACGATAAAGTGTCTTATAAAATTCTACTAGACAAAATCTACCAATCTGGCATTCGTGGTCAAGCATACAAATGGTTTAACTCATATCTTCAAAACAGAAAACAATTAGTACAAATTGAACACCCAAATCGTAAAACAAATAAGATAGAAATGATACGGTCTACTGAAAAACAGCAAAGAAACTCGATACCCCAAGGAAGTGTCCTTGGATGTGTGCTCTTTCTGATATACATCAATGACTTGCCCAAGGTACTTAACAAGGATATCTCCCACCCAATACTATTCGCTGATGACGTTTCGGTATTACTAAATTTGGATAGAGGATCAGACCCAACTGATGTAATGATCGACACTATTTCACGAATAGCCAGCTGGCTTCGCGACCACAATTTAGAAATAAATTTTAAAAAAACAAAAATAATGGAATTCAGAACATATAAAAAAACACCTCTAGATATCAACATTACATTTGAAAATCACAATATAGAACAAGTAAACAGCTTCAACTTACTAGGTATGCAAATCGATACAAACTTAAATTGGAAAAGCCACATAAAACACATAAAAGCTAAATTATCTAAATTCACTTATGCCTTATTTGAGATAAAACATAGTACAAACACCGAAACTGCACTGTCCGCATACTACGCCTACGCATACTCCTGGCTACATTACGGGGTAATGCTATGGGGAAACAGTGTAGATGCAAATGAATTATTTGTTTCCCAAAAAAAATGTGTCCGAATACTTGCACAAATTAATAATAGACAAAGTTGTAAACCATACTTCATAATATATAAACTTATGACACTTCCCGCGATTTATATACATGAAACTTGCGTCTTTGTTTTCAAAAACCGCCAAATATTCCCCCAAGTAAAGGACACACATAACATAAATACACGCCATAAGAAAAAGTTAAATCTACCACAATCTAGAATAAAAATGCTAAACCAAAGCCCATACTATATGGCAATAAGACTATTTAATAAACTACCAAGCTCACTAAAAGATATACCAAAACTTTCACTATTTAATAATAAACTTAAAAAATATCTAATAGAAATATGTCCCTACACAATTGAAGAATACTTAAAGGCCTAGGATAGGATAACTTTTTAAGAACTTACCCAGATTATAAGGGAAATGCCTACTAAATTTAAGAAAATATTTGTGTTCCCACTACATATTTTAATAATAGGTGAGCATGTTAGTTTTAAGGTACATTGCCGCGCCCGACAGGGTCCATAATCGGTGCTATACACTCAGTGTTATTTAAGACCTTGTTCTACATTATGGTGCAATAAATATTTTGATTTGATTTGATTACATTTACATCACTAGCAGAAGACGGCTGCACCTCAGCAGGTCCCACATTGAGTTGTGCGGGTTGACTTTCAGAAGAATCTATATCCATATGTTCGTGGCCTTCTCTAGGATTTGGACCACTCTCTTCCAAATCGACATGGTAAGTAAATTCACCATCTGGGATTAGAGGCACCGGGTCATTGGCTGCACAAGGATGAAGTTCGTCAGCTTGGCTTATGAGAATTGGGTCCGTAGACGCATCACTCTCAACATTGGTAGGTTCTATTGACCCATCACTAACGTCAGCTTCCAATGGATATAAGTGGCCTATAGAACGAGTGAACTCTGTATCACCGACTATCACTTTCGCAATTCGACATTGGCCATCTGCACTTCTAATGAGAGACGATATCTTTCCCACCTTCCAATTTTCTCGGTTATTGGCAGCATCCTTCAGTTGAACAATATCACCGATCCTCGGTAGACGGCCTGACTTCACTCTGGGTTGCTTACAAGAGTGTCTGTACCGTTCACGTAGACTGGTCAGATAGTGAGTCGTGAACATTTTTTGGAACTCACCAATGACTGCGTGTCCTTTCTTCCAACTTCCCATTAGGTCGATTTTAGTGCTTGTCTCATTACCAGTAACATGGCCAGAAGGCACTGGCACTAAGCAGTTATTGAACGACAAGAAGTCCGATGGTTTCAAAACGTGTTCTGGTTCCGTCCCAACAGTCGTAAGTGGCCTGGTGTTAATCACAACTTCCACTTCTTTCGCTACTGTCAACAGTTGATGGTCATTTAGGAGATGCTTATCCAGCGTACGCTTGAGGCAGTTTTTAACCAGACCCACAAGTCTTTCGTAAACACCGCCATGCCAGGGTGCTAATTGTGGAATGAACTTCCACTGTATTCCATTTTCTTGGCAGTAGGGGTTCGACAGGACTTCGGAAACGAGTTTGAAATAGAGCGCATTGTCTGATACGATTTTCTTCGGTAGGTTTCTAGTTGCTATGAATCTCCGTAAAGCGAGTAGACATTCCTGAGCTGTTAAATCATTCACGATTTCTAGATGAATTGCACGTATAGCCAGACACGTGAACAAGCAGATCCATCGTTTCTGTTTTCCAGCGCTCGTATCCACAAACAAAGGTCCCATATAGTCTATTCCGACGTAGGTAAATGGGTTACTATAATTTACCCTCTCTGAAGGTAGAACAGCGGCAGGTGGTAGCTTGTAGGGACCTCCGCCATGTTTTATACATTTAGGACATTTGCTAAGCACTTTTGAAACTTGCGCTCTGCCATGAGGTATCCAATATTTGCTTCTCAAGATATTGAGTGTGTGTGGAACTCCAATATGATAGTTATCACAATGCACTTTCTGGATAATTTTATCAGTGAAAGAGCTGTTTTTAGGTATAAGAATTGGATGTTTAGTGTCATATGGGCATCCAGCATTGCCTATGCGACCCTTGCTTCTCAGAAGTCCGTCCACATCAACAAATAAACCAAGGTTCCTAGACAAATGGGTCTCTTTGCCAGATACTTCTTCTGAGAAGTATTTTGCTTGGAGCTTTTTCAGAGCCTCTACTTCATTGTTTTCATTCTCCGTCATTTCGACATCTTCTGATGGCAAGGCAAACTCCAAAGTAGATGACTCAACCTCATTGTCGAGCAAGTGGTGTGTAGTGTCTTCGTAGTTAGTTTCATAGCCTTTAGTGGTCATCTCTGGACCGTCTACATCTGTACCGTCCAGAGCCTCCCCGGCCAAAAGCAGCACACTCTGATCTCTTACTACCATGGAAGGCCAGCACGTTTCATCCCTGGCCAGAAATTCAGGTCCATGAAACCATAGGGTTTGTTTCGCTTGCCATAACTCGGGTCTAGTAGCTATATCTGCTGGATTGGCTTTAGTATTCACGTAGTACGATTCCAATTCCTTGTTTTGCTTGATCTCATTTATACGTCGCTGTACGAACGGAGGCAGGAGTCTGTTAGATTTCATCCAAGCCAGAACTATTTGACTATCAGTCCACAAGACTTGTCGGGATATAGTTACATCGATATTGTTTTTAATATATCTGATAAGTCTACTACCAATAAGGCATGCTAAAAGTTCCAATCTCGGTATTTTCAGGTCATCTTTATCTTCATGTGGTGTTACTCGAGATTTTGACATAAGGAAGGCTGTCCTTGGTTACTTTACCAACGATCATCCGTAGGTACACTACTGCGGCAAATGCATCTTTAGAGGCGTCACAGAAACAATGTAGTTCATACCGAATTTCACCTGTCGGCATACAGTGCCCGACGTATCGCGGTAAGTTGACGTTCTTGGCAAATTTCAACTCATCAAGTACGGTTTCCCATTTTTGTTTCAGATTATCGGGTAGAATTGCGTCCCATTTTATTTTCTGAATGCAAAGTTCCTGAAATATTAACTTTGCTGGCAGAATTGCGGGGGCGACGATGCCACAAGGGTCGTACAGCTTGGATATCGTGCTTAGGATATCTCTCTTAGTTATGGATCCAGTTTCTACTTCTTCAGAAATCTTGTCTAAATTCAAGATCAGCTTATCTGGTTTCAAATCCCATTTTAATCCAAGAATCTTTATTAGCTCGGTCTCTTTTGCCCGTTGATCTTCAGGAATCAACGCCAAAAACTCTTTACTGTTGGTCATCCAATCTCTGATGTTCATGGAAATCTCATTGAATATACTCCTTGTGTCCTTTATTTTGGCTTTTAAAGTTATTAGTGGCTATCACGGAATCATATTATATAGGCTTTGATGTATAAGTTTAAGATGATTTGAGAAAAGATGGTCAGAGTGGAGTTTTTTTTCCCGCTGTCTTTTTCTCCACTACAAATACGGCCCGAAGGCAGCGGCTAACATAGTAACATAGTACATTGACATTCAGCAAACAGAATGTAAATTCTTTACGTTGAAATAAATTATTGATTTCTGATTTCTGATTTCTATAGTTTTATGGCTTCTTCCTTAGAATCCACTGCCAGTACTAAATTGTCGACATAGCACTTGTCTGCGATCTTTGCGAGTAGGTCTTTATTGGTTCGAGCAATATGATGTCGAATAGTAGCTGTTAGCAGGAACGGAGAAGAGATTATTCCGAAAGGTACCCTGCAAAATCTCAGGTGGATAAGATTATCTTCTGTTAGTTCCTTTGTAGGGTCTTTCACCCATAGGAATCTAGTCACATTTCTGTCTTCATCTTGAAGAGATACTTGCAAGAAAGCTTTCTCGACATCCGCTGTTATTCCTATCCTTCCGGTTCGAAACTTCAGTAATAAACCAGTAAGGTCCTCCAACATAGACGGTCCACTGTACAAACATTCATTAAGACTTTTCTGGCCCTTAACTTTAGCAGAAGCGTCATAGACTATACGACCTCTTTTGTCCTTCTGCTTTACCATGTGGTGCGGAAGGTAATGGACAGGTGGATTTACTTGAGTCCAAGAAGATGACTTCGGTTCTACAATCTCTATGATGCCCGCGTCCATTTGTTCTCGAAAGATCGCATTGTATTCTGTCAGGGTGTCCTCATCTATTTTTCTCAAGAGAGACTTCAATCTTCCGAATGTCAAGCCAAAGTTGGTAGGTAGGTCAGGTGGAAACTGTACCCAAGGCCACTTCACTTCATAACGACCGTCCTTGTAAAGTGTAGTATCATTGAAGTATTTAACAACCTCCTCTTCTCTACTTGCTTTCGGGGAATCCAGGATACCAATGCTCTCCAAAGACCACAGAAATTTCATGTCAATATTCCTCAGTGGTAAATCTGGTTCAGTGAAATAACTACCTTCAGGCTGATAGCATTGACAATAGGTTATTACTGACAAAACATTATCTCCCTTCTCTTCTGTGATGTTTCCAGATATCAACCAGCCAAAGTCAGAGTTTATCAGGTATAAGTGATCATGTGCCTTAATCCTCTTTTCTCTTATAAATGAAAAGTAGTAATCATTACCTATCAGTAGGTCGACAGCTTCCCCAATCGTATCATCATCAGCAAGGAAATCTATCTTTTCACAGTCAGTCTCAGAGCCCAGTGATGCCACTGGCAGTCTATCAGTGATGTGGCTTACAACATTCACTCGTATCGTTTGTGTGATGCTACGTTTCGTCGTCACTTCGATTTCTACTGATGGGCTTAACATCTCTTTAGGTGTCTCTGAGCCAAAGGTATATATCATAAGTAGGTCTGACTTGTCAGGTCTTAAGTTGAGTCTTCTCGCAGTCCGGTTATTTAGGTAGCTCCTCTGACTACCGGAGTCTAAGAGGAGTCTGACTGGTACGTTATTAATCTTGGCCACAGCGGTCTGCAAGAAGGTAAAATGATTAGAGACAGAAAGGCTCTGTGTGTCCTTGACACAATTTTCAGACATTTTACCTTTGCCGCTGGCATCAGTAGCAGACTTATCTACTACCTTTTGTGCTTGCTGGTTCACATCCTTATCGTAATGCAATTTTTTGTAACACAATGCACGATTGTGCCTGCCACCACAGTGGACACAGTTAGACCTTGAATTGCATTTATTGCTTCTGTGACCCATCCGAAGACATACATAGCAACGATCTTTAAGTCTAGCCTTCCTGTCCTTCAAGGTAGGGTACTTCATGCACTGGTCAGGGTAGTGATTGTCTCCGCAGAAGTTACATTTAGTAGTTCCTTTAAAACGTTTTTTCTTCAGGTCCTTATTGCCCGGCATGGGTAATTTTCTCTTTTGACTCCGTTGTGTTATGTGTAAGGATGACGTGGTGCCAGCTGTATCTGTGATAGGTACTTGCAGTGCATCACTTCCTGAAGCCGACGATAGTTCCATGGCCGTGATAACATGGTCCAAAGCCTCACGTAGAGATGACACTGTGGCTTCGCCACCAGTCTTCAAATTGACTTGGTACACAACAGTCTCCGGGAATTTAGAAATAATGCAGACACGGAAGTGGTTACTATTTACGTCCTCACCTAGTGTGTCAAGAACCCGTAAATGTTTCTCTATGAGGTTCAATGTTCTTCTGCAGTTGCCCGCGAATGCAGCTGTCTTGGGCAGGTTGATAAGAGCCAGGTGGTGGGCATCTACTACCCGTTGTTTGGTACCAAATCTCTTTATCAGCATTTTCCTTGCAACTGGGTAGTTAAGACTTGTTGTACCCAATCCCTCGAGTGTTTCTAATGCTTTTCCTGTAAGACATTTCATTAAATAGGCCAACTTTTCCACATCCTTTAAATTCTTACAACCTACATTTGCTTCAAACTGGTCCCAGAACTCAGTGAACTTCAGTACATCTCCATCAAAAGTTGATAGGTTCAATTTGGGTAACTTAGCCGAATGAAAACTATTGTTTTGTGCAGGGGTGCCATCAACAGTTGATACGGTGTCAAATGCCTCAAGTTGAGAGAGAATCCCTTCGGCGGCCATTTGTGTTTCCATTAGCTGGTCGGTGTCAATACCGGACCCACCAGCACACTTTTCTAGATACACATGTGTCTCTCTCTCCAGAGCCTGTATAGCAGTCTTAAGGTTGACCTTTGTATTAGTTAGATCTAGTAATGAGATGCCTGTTTCTCCGGCCAGCAAATTGTTGGCTTGCTCCGACAGTTGCACTAAGTGTTGATGTCTCTTCTTCAGCCTGGCACTTATGGCAGCCTCCATTGTGGTGCTTACTGAAATTATACCAGGATTCCAATAAGATACTAATAGGAATACTTCACATTTAATTTTGTCAATATGTGATTAACTTGATTATAAACACTACCTTATTTTATCAGCATCAATCTTGAAGATGTACTGCCACCGCTTGTAGACCGGCTCAGCCCAAGTATACACTGAAATTATTATTTATATTTACTTATATTGTGAACTACACAGATTAACTATGTATCTTGACTGACTTCATTTTTAGTTTGAAAAATGCAACGTTTTATAGAAGTGGAACGAAAGGCAGCATCCTGGGCCTACCTACCAAGTGCCTATTGTCAACATCATATTCATGGACGCTAAACATTATAGGTAATTATTAATTACGATAACGACTATACCGATACGAAATGATGCTCTGTTAAACACGATGAACCATTAAGGTGAAGATATAATCGGCACCTCTAGTAACAAATTATTCACAATAAAGCATCATAGTAAAACATAGAAACATAATAAGTAGGTACATCTAGTCTGATGAAATGGATGTACTGTAAAAAGTAATCTACATCGTACTTATAACGTAAAACTAGCTAAAATCACCATTCCCAGTGAATGGTGGCCGGTAGTTCACTTACCTTTATTATATTAACAACAATTTCCAGTTTTTATCACATAAACACTTAACAAACAATCCACAACTTTTCTAGTGAAAATTTTTGACAAGTAAAGGAGCGGTTAGCGGCAAATTTACGGATTCGTTCGGAAACACGCGCACGAACTTAAAGATGCATTCACACATTGTCTTTCGTTTCCTATAGGAAGAAAAGAACAAAAAAAATAAATCGTATTATTGTAAAATGTATAAACGTACGATTATATAACATTAAGATTTCTTTTTTATTTATTTATTTATTTTTTAAATAAAACAACAACCACAAGTAAAAAACCATTATAATTTATTAAGTTTTTTTTTTTTTTTTTTGTTCGTGCAAGGAGAATGTGTTTTACTTAGACAGGACACAGACAAGTAAGTGTTCTCAACAACGTGATACCCTCTGAAAATTTCGACAGATTAAAAATATAACCTATCTTAAATCATGAAATTTAATGATGATTAAATAGAAATTTACGACTTCGCTTTGCATGTGAAAGGCCTCGGTTTCAGCAGATATCCCCGGCTCCTCCACCAATTTATGTCGCGGCTATTGATATATCTATGAAGAAATATACCTGTAGGTATTGATTGCGACATAAGATTACAGACAATTCAGTATGTTATTGTAACGATTCAGAATTAGTGTATTGAAACCATTAAATACATGTTCGTTAGAGCCCGCCTTTCTGGGCGGTACAGTATTATTACTTCTACCCACTCTCATATTATTATTCACAGGAGCCCGCCTTTCTGGGCAGTATAGAGCCTGAATATTCTATCAACTCCTCTAGGATTGTAGCATGTGAAGAGCCTGCCGTCCTGGGCAGTATAGAATCTGAATACTCTAACAACTCTTCTGAGGAAGTGTAAACGTACAAGGAGCCTGCCATTGTGGGCAGTCTAGGGTCTAATGAATGACTCTAGCAACTCACTTAACGTTTTGACACACACAACACATTCATAAGAAGCCGCCGTGTACGCCGGCACAATGCATCTCTCCATGCCACTCATATCGAGATAGAAGGCCTGCCATTCTGGGCAAGTCACGACCTCTCAGTCCGTCTGCCTTCTATCGCGCCCATACATATATATATAGGGGGTGAGTGTACTCACCCCACAGGACCTCCACATCACCCCTTATAGTCCTGCCACTGCCGCCAAAGCATGACACTGTCCTCCATGACAGTCTCCTCATTCTTATCCATAGTATACTCGAGCCCGCGGAGCAACAAATCGCGGCTCATGAATCAGGAGACCTCATCTCCGAATCGCCACAACACACATGAGCGTACCACGTAATAGACAGGCGAGTAAGATGAACAAATAGCGACTCACCGGTAACGACAGGACAGGCAGCGGGCAGCGCAGCTACGAGTTTTATCGTAGCTCGCTGGCTTCCACAGCCTGCTCCCTCTCACCGTCAAATCATAGCGCCCGAATTCTTGTTCGCGCCATTTTGATGTCTACCCTTATCATATTTTTTAAATGTGGCTCCTCATACTGTCAAACCAAAGGGTTGCGTTCAGAAATTGGTAACGTATATATCAACAGATAAAATAATGTTAACGGCACGTTCACACTTACCAAATGTGAAGCCTGACATCGCGGTATCCGCGACACACCGGTTTACAAAATATATTTTGTATTTTTTTATATTTTTTACTTCTTATATTGATTTTATAAACCTATTATAAGTTATGAAAATAGATAAAGAGAATAATAAGCTTACATATATCATACTTGAATACTATATATATATATATTGAACTATATATATATTGATTGATTTCTGTAGGTACCAATGAAATGAGCGCAAGATGTGCTGTAGAGTAAATCACTCGGTGATTGGATCATTCTGTGCGCCATGCGTGATGAAATGACGTGATCGTTGATTGGGTGATAGTAAATGACAGCGTAACTTAAGTATCATGTATTCATGATGTATAACCCGTCAAAATATCTAGATACCTCGCAAGGTGGCGGTCTGAAGGTGGCAGGTGAATAGATATTTTGGCGGGTGATACTGAACTCGCTCCGATTGGTAACACACACAACACAATGGACAAGCCCGCCTTCCCACAATTGAACGTGGGATCATCTTTGGCGCTAGTTCATCATCATCGTCAACATTCAGCCACAAGAAGTCCACTGCTGGACATAGGCCTCCTCCATGGATTTCCAAAAAGACTGGTTGGAAGCGGCCTGCATCCAGCGCCTTCCTGCCACTTGGATGAGGTCATCTGTCTATCTTGTGGCTGGTCGTCCTACGCTGCGCTTGCCGATATGTGGTCTCCATTCGAGAACTTTTCGGCTCCATCGGCCATCAGTTCTGCGTGCTATCTGTCCCGCCCACTGCCACTTCAACTTACTAATCCGCGGGGCTATGTCGACGACTTTCGTTCGTCTACGGATCTCATAATTTCTGATTCGATCTCGTAGAGAAATTCCGAGCATAGCCCTTTCCATAGCTCGTTGCGTGACCTTGAGCCTTCTTATGAGGCCCATAGTGAGAGACCACGTTTCAGTGCCATAAGTCATCACTGGTAACACACACTGGTTGTATAATTTTATCTTGAGCGATTGAGGTATATTAGACGAAAATACTTTTTTAAGTTTCCCGAATGCTGCCCAGCCGAGTTGGATTCGACGATTGACCTCTTTCACGAAGTTGGACCGGCCTAGTTGGACTGTTTGTCCTAAGTAGACGTATTCGTCTACAACTTCGAGAGTCGAGTTTCCCAATGTTATTGGGGTGGGCACAACACGGGCGTTCGACATGACCTTCGTTTTGTCCATGTTCATTTTAAGGCCCACACGTTGGGAAACTCGACTGAGGTCTTCAAGCATTATGCCGAGGTCTTCCATCGTTTCTGCCATGACTACTATATCGTCGGCAAATCGAAGGTGCGTGATGCACTCGCCATTGATATTGATCAGTGCGTTCGTGAACAGTTTCGGAGAGATAATGTCTCCCTGTCTCACGCGTCTTCTCAATGCAATTGCCTCCGAATTCTGCTCCTGTACTCGGACCGACGTGGTGGCGCTGTTGTACAAGCACTTCAGCACCTCGATATACTGATAGTCAATACGGCAACGCTGAAGAGACTCGAGCACTGCCCATGTCTCGATCGAATCGAAGGCTTTCTCATAGTCCACAAACGCTAAGCAGAATGGCAAATTATACTCCTCAGTCTTCTGTATAATTTGCCGCAGCGTGTAGATGTGGTCTATGGTACCAAAGCCCTTTCGGAAACCGGCTTGTTCGGGAGGCTGGAAGTCATCAAACCTGCGTTCGAGACGATTCGTGAGGACCCTCGAAAACAGCTATGTTTATATGGCTCAGAAGCGAGATGGGTCGATAGTTCTTTAATAGAGAGTTATCCCCTTTCTTGAAGAACAGCGTCACCACGCTTCTGTTCCATGCTTCTGGCGTTTTTCCTTCGAGCACGACGGAATTGAAGAGCTTCTGAAGGACTTAAAGTACACTGGTGTTCCACCCGCTTTCAGGAGCTCTCATGTGATTCCGTCCTCTCCTGGTGCCTTGCTATTCTTGAGCTGTGTCAGGGCCATCCTAATCTCATACAGGCTGATGTCCGGGATGTCTTCGGTATAAGGTTAGGTCAGTTTGGCTCTCGGATCTTTGTTCAAACTGCTAACAGGTTTTGCGACTGAGGTGTATAGCTGTCCGTAGAAACTCTCAATCTCCCTCAGCACCTCTGATTTGGTCGAGGCTATACTGCCGGCCTCTCTCTTCAGCTTCGTCAGCTGGCTTCGCCTAATAGACAAGTCTTTTGCGAACACTTTGGAGCCCTTGTTCCGCTCTATAGTCTCTTTAATACGTTCGGTATTAATACGCCGCATAGACTTTGAGATGTGTCTATTGAGCTGCCTATATGACTTAGCATCCTCGGAGGACTGCAGTTGCAACGCGCGACGTTTAGCCATGAGGTCGAGAGTATAGTTTGAGAGTTTTGTGGTCTACTCGTACGGTTGGGTCTATAGAACCTCGAGCCCACTGTACGAACAGTTTCTATAAACCTGTTATTGATCTTGTCCACCGATGCGGCGCTCTCCAGGCACTCAAAGCGATTTGACAATTCGAGCTGAAAGTTCTCGGGGTTTTGGATATGGGCACGAGTAGGTCGGAGCGTGGACTTCATGAGACGAGACCTCTCAAGTTTGACATTGATATTCAATGTGCCTCTTACTATTCGGTGATCGCTTCCGGTTTTCACCATATTGATCACAGAGACGTCATTGAATATTTGTCTCTTGGAGGTCAGGATTATCTCGTTTCTCGTGGAACCATCGGGACTATCAGGTCTATTTCCTGTGAGGTGGCTTCTAAAAGAAAGAGTTCATCATAAAGAGTCCCTCTTTCTCCAGGACGTCTGCCAACCTTTGTCCTCTCGGGTTCCGTTGCCCGTGACCAAATTGCCCCACTCTCATCTCACCCTCGCTTCTTGTGCCCAGCTTCGCATTGAAGTCCCCCATAACCACATTAAAATAGGTCTCCGAGGTATGGCCCTACTAATGTTCTCATACATCGCCTCTACCTCCTCATCGGAGTGTGACGAGGTGCGTATACCTGAATGACCTTCAGCGAATATCTCTTAACATATTCTGAGTATTAGGTACACCATCCTGCTCGACACACTGTTGATGGCCAAAATGTTATTTACGAGGGATTTGTGGACGAGAAACCCGACACCACCCTGGGACTGTTGCTCGCCCTCCGGGAAGTAGAGCAGGTTACCGGATTTCAGGGTTATCGTGTCCTCGCCCTCTCGACGGACTTCAGATAACCCTAGGATATCCCAGTGTAACCTACCCATTTTCTTTTGGCGCTAGTTACCTAGACATTTATTTTTTTACTATCACTGGTTTGATCGTATTTCAAAGAATAATTTGTTTACAACCAGGGAAAGCGTATCTGGAATGGAATACTCAATGTATTGTTAAATTTCCTCGCGACCTAGTGGGTAGGTACCGTTATGATTTCCCGTAAGAGACCAAAGTCATTGACTTCACCTACGTAGTACTAACCTAACCTTAATTCTAACTCTAAGAACATTGAAGTGATTCGAGCCGACGACTGATAGGATACGTAAACAATTATTAACTTTGCATGTACCGAGAGCCCCGCAATCAATGTTCACCTCTTTTTTATCACTGTACCTATTTCTTCCACCGCGATAAGATTATGTAGCGCAGTCATATGTTCACGTCACCACGCCACAGTACGTTAGTTCCGCCCCGTCCTAAAAACCTCCTTTTATTTGAAAAAGAAACCGTGCAAATCACCAGTGAGATCAAGTTCTTTAACTCCAATGTGTGATGTGACGAGTATGGTGTACAGTTTGTGCTTATGTGAGAGATGAGAGATAGAGTGTTTCACAACATGAGGCCCCTGGAACTGGTATTGGAGGCCCATGCGGGGTCCCATCGGAGTCGGTCTTCGTCCTGGTCGGCCTGGAGGCGCCAGGCGGCCTCACCGCGGGCGGAGCCGAGATACTCCTTGCAATATGAGGTGCGTTAAATTGGGATATACTTGGGAAAATTGCTCCTATATATTACGTGCACGAAATCCTGAACGATTCCAATCTTCTAAGTGTTAAATTCCATGTCATTGCTACTTATCGCAAACGTCAGTATTTCGACAGGATTTGGTGCGCATAATAATTAGGCCCCTACCTAGACCTTTGCAAAAAATATGTCGAAACCGGAAGTGAAACTGCACTAACTGTTTTACCAAAAATTCAGATCATTTATGTACCTACCTAGGTACTTTGTTTTTTAACGCAATAAACATCAAAATCATACCAACTCTTATTTAAATTTCAACTGTTTCTAGCCAAGCGTTTTATTGTTTTTTTTTTTTTTGGTTAGAATAAAACCATTAAACTATCATGCCAGTGCTAAAGCCCTTTTTTCGTGATCATAAAAAAATAAAGCCACTGTGAAAATAAAATAAGTAGGGTAGGTATGTACCTAAAGAACTATTAAAATGCCTGCCTTTCTATGACGGATTGTGCATATGGTGCGTTGTGCAATATTGGTTTTAAAGTTACTGATGAAAGGATTACTTTTTGTGAGATTTATTAGATTTGGATTATTATAATATGTACCTTTTTTGCGTGTTTTTTTTTTCATAAATTTATTAGATTTGGATTATTATAATATGTACCTTTTTTGCGTGTTTTTTTTTTTTCATAAATTAACCTCATCGGGCAGTGATGGGCTGATTGATAATGATTGTTTGAGTGATGTTGAAATAAAATAGATCTATAATGCCGGTCTATGAAGCCATGCTTCTTAGCGATGGGCGACTCAAATCAAATTACTCGACTTACTCGAGTTGGGCTACCAGTGAGTAAACTCGAGTTGAAAATTCCCTCAACCGAGTTTACTCGGCGGGTGTGCGCGAGCGAGCTGACTCGCGAATGTGGCTGAGTGAGTCAGTACTATGCGACCGAGCTGTGTGTCAGAGTGAGAACAGTACAACACGAACTCGAGCTACAGTGTCAACGCGGCTGTGCATACATAAAGGATGAAACAAATCAACGCAGTGGCGGTGGCGGTCCTTACATACTCCATTTACTGCAGTACTATTTATATGGACGTTTGTATGGACCGCCACCGCCACCGCGTGGGTGTGTCTGGTCGGACCGACTCGCGCAACATGACGGCGGCGGTGCGCGCTGAGACAACGCTGACTCGAATTGATTCGAGTTGCTATTCGAGTCAGCCCTTACTTAAACTCGAGCTACTCGAGGTGAAAAAAATGTGACGCGGCCCATCGTTAAGGCTTCTTACGTTTTTGCTTAGGCCTATAAATTAATTGCGCTTGTAACAGACTGAGTCGATGGTTTCCAATTCCAATCGATAGAAGTACTATAGGCATAAGTACAACACTACCTTAAAAAAACACAAAAATCCTGTTCTGTCATTTGGCTGTCAAGTGTGAACTCTGTTCGATTTCGGTTTTATTCTCGATTTTAGTAGTTTTCTAGTTGTAAATTTCTGTAAAATTCTTTAGAATATTGGAAGTTATAGTTTCACTCGTGATACCAGACAAGTTGCTCAATCCTAGGGACAATATTTACATCTGTGCTCGCGAATCAAAGACGGTGGAACACGAAACGTGTCATACATCTGCAACTGTTTGAAAACTGTTTTATTTTCCATCTGTAGGAATGTGTATGTTTGTTTTTCCCTTTGAAAATTAGTTGATTCTCATATGGGTGATGGCTTGGCAGTCGGACACACGTGTAAGTTGGAGCAAAACCGTTATTTTCTAGAGCCTTACGGTGCCGAAGTCACGACTTTTTTCCACTTGATTTTACGCCTATTGTGAATTTGTCCTTGTTATTGATTGTCATTTATATGCGTTTTAGCAAATTTTATGAGTTCACTCAAGTGTAGTTTTCCATAAGGCTATAGAAGGTAATATTTTATTGAAACACCTTAGTGATGTGTATGTGATATAGTGAAGAGATTGGCTGAGTGTGTGGGCTGTCTGCCTGGACTAAGTTAAGCCCTTAATGAGATTTGCATTAAATATTTTTGGCCCTGTAACTCAATAACGACCACTGTAACTAGTTCATGCAGTTTTTTGTCACTTGTTCTATGTTCTGCACTGACATCTCACTGCAGGGCATAGGCCTTCTAGGTTGCTAGGTACTAAATATTGGTTGCTATAGGCAATTAGTTGAATTCAAATAGGAATAACAAAAAACATACTGGAGAATTATTTAATTTATTGTGCACCACCATTTCATAGATTTTTTAAAATATTTTCAAAGTCAACAAATTGATAATAGGGGTTGATATTATATTTATTATTAATTGCAAAATTTGATAGACATTCTTGCTGTCCGTATTTTAACAATTTCTATTAATGTATTGTTACATTTAGGGAAAAGCTAAATCAAATTAAATAAATGTGGCATAAGAAATTCAAGGAGCGGTGGCAGCCTAGTGGGTAGAACCTCGGACTCGGAAGTGGGCGACCCAAGTTCGATCCCCGGTGCGGGCATGTACCTATGACTTGGTTTTCTAAGTTATGTACATTTGTGAAGTTATAGTAGCAATACCACTCGCTAACGGTGAAGGAAAACATCGTGAGGAAACCTGAGTGTCTGAGCTATTCACATACCTCAGTACTTGAAATCGCCAATCCGCAGTGGGCACGCATGGTGATTAAAGCCCATACTCTCTCCCTGAGAGAAGTCCTGTGCCCTACAGTGGGACATATATAGGCTGCTTATGTTAAGAAATTCAAATCCATACAAAAACCATTCTAAGTTCAAAGTTAAACATATCTATATGGCTGCAAAAGTCCAATAAGAAATTATCTATGAAGTTGGAAAGATGATGCTGTCTAGTTATTGGGTTGATGACATTACTATAGCTGCGAGAAAGCAATGCACAAGACTTGCAGGGGTTGGGGGGTTTGGTGTGACAGGATAGAGGCCTATGCCCATTGCCCAGCCATGGGTTTGTTGTTATTACAAACAACCAAATAGTCTGCTTTCTCAGTCCAGAGGGTAAGCTAATGTCTATTGTCAAGTTGGTTGGGTTTGATCCCCACAAAGTGATGTAATCTGGCCAACTGATCTGATGTAGATTTAAATAATAATGACTTCCTCTCAACATAACCCGTTAAAGTTATACTTTTAGGGTTCCATTGTCAATAAGGAACCCTTATAGTTTCGCCAGGTCCGTCGGACTGTGTATCTTTCCACGTCGTAACTCAGAGACAATAATTAGTACTACAGGGCTGAAATTTGGCACATATTAATTTGACAAAATGGAAGATTAAATCGTTGAAAAATATTTTTTGGTGTACCTCCCCTATATCTAAATTAGAGAATTTTTTTTTGTCGTCTATCCCAAAATCTGGGGTATGAGAACCATTTTTTGATTTAGGGATCCGTTTGCGAAATGTTCGGCTTTAAGGTGAAAATTTTTGTTTGTGCTCCGAGTGTTAGCGCGTCTAAAAACGTAAAAAAATTCAGAGCGGTAGCCCATAATTATAATGAAGTTAAAAGGAAAACTATCACAGCTAAGTAGGCTTTACCAGTTTACAAGTGATAGTCCACCAAATTGTAAAATGCAAATTACGTGCTATTAAAATTTTCCGGAAATTGTCACACACACACACACACACACTTGGCGGATTTTTTTCGGAAGTACTTAAAGTACTATATCGAGTCTGAAAAATGGTTTTCAGATTTTGCATTATTTCAACATTTTGGCAAACAATTTGAAAAATGCGAGATAGTTTATTCTTGAACCCTTTGTCGGACTGTAAATGGCGGGGACGGAAAAGGATCGTCAGTGCACTTCTTTCTCCTTTTGCGCAGCTTTTTGCTCAAGATGTTTGCCGTCTGTACCTCTCTGGTCAAGCCATGACCTTGGGGGGTTTCGACAGAAACAAGTCAAAATTATCGACTCCCAACTTTACCCACCAACCTTAAATGGGTGTAAAAAACGTTCATTCATATATTGTTGTTGTGAATATTTCAGATACTTTTTTTTTTTAGGATTCTGGGTACCCTTTGGTTAAGGAACTATATTATAATATTTTAAGCAACAGGTAGACGCTTAAAATATTCAAAAGTTGTGAAGATAATGGGTACGGAACCCTTCGTGCGCGAGTCCGACTCGCAATTGGCCTTTTTTTAAGTTGGCCATGTTAGCGTCCCACTGTCGGTCAAAGGCCCATCCTATGATCTTCATTAACTGCTGGGCTAAGGCCTCCCCCTTGATCTTCAACTCCTCGTCTTAGGCCATCCCTTCCCATCTGGACAATCTCTCAACCTTTTTTGTTGCCCACATATACCTTTCTTTAAGTAGTCATGATGGTGTCCCACTGCTGCCAAAGGCCTCCCCTGAGATTTCCACTCCTCCTTGTCTTTGGCCAACTCTTCCCACCCAGGTAAATATTTGGTTAAGTCGTCACACCACCACCGCCGCGGTCTGCCACGTCGGCGGTAGCCATCGTACGGCACCCAATCGGTGACGATTTTTGCCCACGTTTGCGGGTCCATGCCCAGCTTCACTTGAGTTTAGCGGTCGCAACTCCAACGTCAGTGATTACGCCAGTGATTACAGTGAAATACACTTATTTGGCGCCGTGTGGCTCCGGCCTAGAGTGAGCCACCCCATTACTTCCCGTGGGTGTCGTAAGAGGCGACTAAAAAACGGAAACCAGGGAACGGGCAGCAGCGTCGACCTGTGATGCCGGTCCACGAAACACTGCGATCTCCAATCCGCCTGTCAAGTGTGAAGATTACGGCAAAACCTCCCATACAGGGAGAGACCCATGTCCTGCAGTGGACTGCTATGGGTTGATGATGATGATGATGATGATGATGACACTTATTTGCCAAAATATTTTTGGAACGTAACTTAATATATTTTTGTAATTTATGCCGAGGGTAGTAAACTAACAGTTAATGCTTTCAAAAAGACCCCTGTCACCTCAGTCTACCGAGACCGCGTGACTTGCAATAGTACCGAAACGTCGGAAAATTGTAAAATGAAAAAATAAACGAGTAAATATCCGTGCAAATTCATTTTATTTGCTCTAGTGCTCGTGTTAACCTTACAAAATACTGTACACTAATGTTTAAATATTTCTTTTGTGATTTCAGACTGATGAGAACAGTTATCTGCTTCGACTGAAGGTGATAGGAGCCTATTCACTCGCCAAGAAGGATATATTTGGAGCAAGGTAACTGACAATACTTATCATAGGACCAAAGTTGACATAGCCTCTAAAGATTAGCAATGGCAAGCAAGCCAGCAATAAAGTGGCAATGTTCTGGTCACCTTATCCATCATCATCAGCCCTTCGACGCCCACTGCAGGACATAGGCCTCCTTCGTGGTTTTCATAACCATGAGGGGTTTTGCCATAATCGCCACGCTTGGCAGGCGGGTTGGCGATGTCACCTTATGCCAAATTATAATGTTCAGAAACACCTAAAATATAGGTCTGCGCTATAGTCACACCTAAGTCCGACCGAGTTCTGAGGTATTGTAAACACCTCAGACCCTCGGGTTTCCTCACGATATTTTCCTTCAGAGTTAACAAGTAGTACTACAAATTAACAAATCGTCGCGTAGCAAACATCACCGCACACGTGATTTTACCCTACTTTACAAGAGGGACAAAAAACTTAATTTCCGCAGAGATAGTTGCGTTCAGACACAAATGGTTTGGAACAGGGCTGGATTATCCATAAGGTAGTGTAAGCAACTGCTTATGGGTGTCTGCTAGGGGCGCCGCGCCCCAAGAATTTTTTTTATTGAAAATTTGTCTTTAAGTGAAAACTAAATTTGAAAACTCGTTTACAAACACACACAGACCCTTAATGACAATAACCTTCAAAATTAAGTCAACAAATCCGTATTGCCTTAATTTTTTTTATTACGTCATATTTCAGTAGATTTCCGGAAGCATTTCAAATGATTATAGGGTAACTGGCCGACTCGGCAAACGTTGTTATGCCATATCAATTAGGCTACGACCTATTCTCAGACCTACCAAATAGACACAAAAAAAATCATAAAAATCGGTGATGCCGTTTCGGGCGGGTTCGATGACAAACACTGTGTTTATTTATATAATAATATTAGATATTCACATTTGATGGCGGCGATACCTCTTAATGTCAAAAACACTGCGTTCTTGTAAATAGCTTCCACACAACACAATCACTTGTCCTGTTAACAAACATGGATATGTACTATGGTAACCGGGTAAGGACATCACATACACGGAAATACCCCAGACTAAGGCCATTTGTACAGATAAAGTACGGCGACCTCCATTGGGAATCGAACTCACGACCTCTATTTTGGTAGTCAAGCGTGTTAACCGCTAGGCCAACGAGGCATTCAATTGCGTTGTGGTTGAAATAATACATTTTAAGATGTTAGAAAAGAGCTCGAGACGTGGGGCCTCGACGCGGATAATCCGGCCCTGGGACACGTCCGCTACTAGTAGAGGTAATATAGCTCTGTGCCTCCGTTCTGCTGTGAGCGAAGGGAAAGCGCGACGGGCCGCGTGTCACGCACTCCTCGCTTTATGGGGTTCGTGAGGTGGCGCGCGTGCGTAATACTTTGGCGTGGGCCACATAGAAAGGACGCGGAGCGTGGGCGCGGGAAAGACGCGATGCTTTGTATAGAGTTACAGACCACACTCCTGGCTCTGTGGTCGCTGTGTGAACCACCCCCCTCCACTAAGTCTAAGTTAATGTATTTCCCTTGGTTTACGTAAGTTTATTATTGTATTTAATCTTCTTCTTGCACTACCCGTCGCCAGTCTCTTCAATACCGAAGGTCTGCTGGAAGAGAATGCTTTTTGCATTAAGCACGCCCTTCATAAGCAGCATATATACGTCCCACTGTAGGACACAGGCCTTCTCTCAGAGAGAGAGAGTATGGGCTTAATCACCAAGCGTGCCCACCGCGGATTGGCGAAACACGCCCTTGTACACTTACAATGTAATAAGTGCAATAAAGAATTAAAATAATAATAATGTCAGGTTACAGGTAGAAGCTCTGTATAGCGGACGGTTTCACATTGGACCGTACACAAGATTCTAGAAGCCCTCTACGAAAACCGTTTGAAAGCTACAAAGCCGCAACACAAGCCAATCACCAGCCCACTGCTGCCCACCGCTGGGTATAAGTCTTTTCCCCCAAATTCCATCTCTCACGGTCCCTTGCCATCCGTATCTACGCAAATTGATGATAAAAGGGTAAAACTTACGGAAATAATCTCTTATGCACACTTTAAATATGCGTCATATTTCTACCATTTCAGAGACAGTGGTGTTTTGTTGTCCAAGGTTATTTCACCGTCTATAATCATATGTTTGTACGAGATTTCAAACTCAGTTTGAACCAGATAGTTTATCAGAGAAATTCGCTAGGTTGACAGTGAATCCCCTATTGTGAGTGAAATGACTAGTCTGCTGCCGTTTTAAGGCTTAAAATAAATTATTGAAGGTACGTTCTGCCACTGACTCAGAGGAATTGCATTTGTTGCTTATCAGTCATGATCTGTAATAGATAACTCATACTTAGGGCATGTAGACACACATACCTCCGCAACGCGACATGAGAATTCTTTTCATCCAAAAAGTTTTGTATATCTGATGTACTATTTTAAGCATATCAGAGATACAACTTGTCTCAAAACTTATGAACACACGGGGTCTATAAACTCACACCTGTACCCTGGAAGGAGCAAGCAGACCAGGGTTTGCCACTTGCCACGATCATATTGGCAGGATCCTTAGGAAAGCCACACGTCAAAATTACTTTACTTAAGCATTAACAAACAATCTCAATTCAATTTATTTTTTTCACATATAAAAATTCATATAAAGTTGTTGGTGATATTATTAAAAATAGTAATCTTCGTAATCGTAAAAATCGAAAAAAAAACTGCGTCGAGCGTCTTATGGTCGGCGCCGGCCAAATCAATTGTTCTTTCACTTGTTTACGCACGCCGAACAACAGAAACTTAAACATTTATCATAATAGAATACATTCTTCAACGTTACCTATGACTTTGGATTTGGATTCCCAGTTTCGAAGCAAGGGGTCAGAAATCACTAATATTTGTGAATATGTTGTACAATTATTGTTAATTTATTAAGAATATTCCCTCAAAATATTGCCAACGGTTTCAAAATCACGCTATAGAATGTTATATAGTGGACGGCTTCACATTAAACGATAACTGTGACGATACGACATCTAGTTTCATAAATTGACTAGGTCTTGGCCAGTTTCATGGAAAAAGGTAGTTGTATGGGAAAAAATGTGCATTTACCGTTCACGTCCAATGGGCAACCGTCCAATCTAGGAGTTGAAGAAGTAAACAAACTCTGTGTGTTGTATTTCAGTGATCCATATGTGCGAGTGGAACTCCAGACCGTTGAGGGAGATGTCACCATAGAGACCTACCTCACCAAGACTAAGAAAAAGGTAACGCTATCTTTTAATATGTCAGGGGTGCCCGGCCGCGTTTGGAAGTACGACGACAAACTAAAATTGCAGATGTTTAATTAAATCAATCAATCAGCCCGCACACGTCCACAGCTGGGCGTAGGCCTCCACAAGGCAGGGTACTTCTTTCTGTCCTTAGCCATCCTCATCTAGCCAGCAATCTACCTCAGATCGTCGCTTCAGCCATAGCAGACACAGCATTACAATCAAATTATGTTATAGAGTATCAAATTATCCTCCTCGGTCTCCTCTCGAGTATCTTTGTTCCCCATCAATTCAATTCTTAATTATGGCTATCCTAAGGGTTCTGCCAATGTCGAGTTTTGGAGATAAAAAAATAACTTGCTATCCCCATCAATTACCAGTCCGCCTATACATGTTTGGGTAGTGACTGTCAAATTCAAGTGGAACTGGGCTGGTCTGAGCTCATAAGCTCAGATAGGTGGGCCAAAACGGCGACCAATATACATACATACATACTTAAACTCACGCCTGTATCCCAGAGGGATAGGCAGAGACCAGGGACTGCCACTTGCCACGATCCTGACAGATCACTTTCGCTTTTTTAACGGCGACCGACTAGACAAAATGGCCATTTGTGGCGAACACTGGCTATCTTTTCCATTGCTTTCCGGCCGTAATAATGTACCTATTTTACATTAGTTACACGGATTTTAAAATTTAAGATATTTGAAAAATTAAATTATAATTAATTATATTAATGAATGTTAATTAAAATTGAAATAATTTTATAAAATTTTGGTAAGAAATTAATTTAGACCCCAGGGTACCTGTAGACCCCAGGGTTCTAGGCCCCAGCATTCCAGACCGGCATCACTGCCCTCCCCCAGGCTGACCTCACGTAATTAATAACTAACCCCAGACACAAAAGCCTTCGCAGTCGGTACTAAGCACACCTGAGCAAATATCGGGTTCAAATACAGTAAAATAAACTGTGTTGAAATGGTTCATGTAAATATTGCACAATGCGGGCCCGATGAACACTTGTACTGTCGCACTCAGTGCGCTTTCATTCATCACATCAAATGTCTATAACAGTCTATTTCTGGACCTAGAGTCTGATACATTCATAGTTTTTTAACAGATTTTGTAGTCCACAGAGCAATAGCAGTGTTAATGGAAAGGCCTACAATGTTAATGGAAAGGGCTATGCTCGGGGTTTCTCTGAAAGATCGAATTCGAAACACGGTGATCCGACAGAGAACCAAAGTCACCGACATAGCCCACCGAATTAGCATGCTGAAGTTGCAGTGGGCCGGCCATATCATCCGATGCACTGATTACCGATGGGGTAGACGAGTTCTTCAATGGAGACCGCGGGTCGGTAAACGTATTGTAGGACGTAGTGTAGTGTAGGGTCTGAGGACGTCAGACTCGGTGGAGCGATGATCTCCGCAGGGCGCGGCTGGCAAGAGCTGGATGAGAGTAGCCGAGAACTGTGCTCAGTGGCGTGCTTCAGGAGAGGCCTATGTCCAGCAGTGGGCAACCGTAGGCCGATGATAATGATGATGATGACGATGTTATTCCTATGGTATAACCCTCACTAATTTTACTAATAGCCATCTCGCGCGAAGAAGAATAGCGCTAGGCGTCATGGGAATGCGATTGGATACAGCTATAACCTTACTAATAAGACTGCATTGCATTTTGAGGACTCGCCCCCCTGCTGTACAACAAAGCATATTCTTTCTGTATATAACGTCCCACTACAGGGCAAAAGTCTTCTCTGAGATTCAAGACTCGTATTTCAAGACATTCCTCAAAGTCTTCCTCGACTCCACTCTTCCGCGCCTGAGGAAAACGGTATTATAAAACGTCAAAGATTTTCTCCACTCGAGCAAATTTCTCACTCACTCACTCACTCACACTGTGAAAGCTAAGGTACCTCAGGACCTACCTTGAAACCTCCTCGAGAAACAAAATCGGTGTTTTGCGAAGTTGTTAGAAGTCTTAGTATATCAATCTACTGATCTGATTTATGTCTATGATGACGACCGATATATTTAATTTTTGTAGTGACGGAAATAATTTTGGGTACAACGTATATGTTATTATAGCGTCGCTCTTTGGCACATCACTCCGACCGATTGCGTCATTTTCAAATGTTGTCACTGAAGGATAGACGTCATGACGCTGACCAGATATTTTTGTTTAAAAATTTTTCTAACAAGTTATTGTGTCCTCATCTACTTTCCAAATTCAACTTTGTGGTTTCTCGTCGCGGTTCCAGGGTCATTCATGATCGTCCATTTTATCTTCGCTCAGTAAGAACCAATATTGGTAAATATTCAATAATTAACAGATTATGTTGGCAGCATAATAAGCTTTATGTAAAAGATCCTCAGAAATTGGTTTGCATGTACGCTTAGTAAATTCTGATCAAACTTCATCCAATTAGTGTCAACGTCACCCATAACTTAATCCTAATATATATTAACATTAATATTAACTTTAGTTCCTAATTTATAATTATGCCAATTTGTAGTAGGTACTTGGCATGCCAAGTCTTACATAGTACGTGTTGTGAATGCTGTGTTTTTCAGTTATTGGATTCACACTGTGGCTTGACTTATTGTAAATTGTTTTTATGATTGTAAAGTGTGCGTCTGTTGAAAAACGTAATAAATTAATACAAAAAATAAAAATTAATAAATAGAAAGAAAGAAGAAAGAAAGAGGATATTTATTTAAATTGTCACAGAAACACAAAGTAAACAAAAGGTACACAAACAAAAGACACGAACGTCAACAAAACAGAGATAAAACAAAACAATCGTTTATTACCTTATTATTATTAGGGTAATTTGTAAGTAATGAGTATCTATCCCAAATGCCATCTTTTCTCGTATGACTCACTCTGCGGTGCGGTTGAAAGGCCAGTGCAGGTGACAGTTGCCAAATTGGGAAACAATTTGTACTTTAGGATAAGTGTCTCAATGTAAACCGCATCTCTTTTTTATCCAATAAATTATTTGTATTTGTATTTATTTGTCCACACAATTCACTATTTTAATAGTGATTTCTATTATTTTAAAGAGCCTCTAACTGGGTCCCTTTCTAAAATCACATCGATCACATCGCCATTGTCAACATACAAAACCAAATTCTCACTCGAGTTACACAACTTTGATTGGTTGCACTCACAACGATCATTAAGTAAACATTTGCGGTCGCATTTATAAAAACACGATTCCTCTAAAACACTCCTCAGAGGCAGTTTTAATAGTCTGTGGTAAAGGAAAAGGAGTAACCACAGATTATTTGAACTGCCTCTGAGAAGTCTTTTAGAGGAATCTTGTTTTTATAAATGCGACCGTAAATGTTTACTTAATGATCGTCAATGTTGTTAGTTTCATAATTAATAGAATATGTGGAGAACTCCACATTTATTCTTATCAAAGGAAAAATATATCAAGTAATCATTGATAGGAATAATCTTATCTTAATCTTAGAAAAACATTCTCACCACATTAAAGTTAATAATATTATATTACTAATAATACCGAAATTACAATTAAGTACGTCCAGAGTTTACATTGTTTGTGGTGGTTGTGAGCTATTACAAAAATTGACTCTTTCTCCTGAACTAGGTGTAAACCTGTATTGCAGGAAGCTGTGTTCGACCATGATCTGATTGTCCATTTACACCACCATACGGATTGTGCCAATTATGTTGCACAGTAATTTTATATTTAATGTTATTGATTTTATCTATGTTCTTATGTTTTATAAATATTACTTCTTTCATTCAAGGTTCATGTAGGTATGTGGTTCTATACTAATCAAACGAGAGAACGTAAATTAGTGAGTCATCTTGTGTAAGACAGATTAACAAGGCATGTACCAATGACTTTGTTTTCTAAGTCGTACATAAAATTTGTGAAGTTGTTGTTATAGTAGCAATAACACTCGCTAACTGTGAAGGAAAACATCGTGGGGAAACCAGTGTCTGAGGTGTTCACATAACTCAGGGCTTTAAATTGCCAATCCGCGGTGGGCACGCGCGGTAATTAAGCCCATACTCTCTCTCTGAGAGAAGGCCTGTGCCCTGCAGTGGGACGTTTATAGGCTACTATATAAAAAAAGGGAAAACATTCTACACATAACTGTTATCAAAGGTATTTTTGGGCTAAAAAGCGTAACAAATAAAGAGTTTATTGTCTGTCTCGAACAAGTTAAATTAAACAAATATTTTTTATTCATTGTTTTCAGACTTTGAATCCAGTATGGAATCAGGAGTTTGTATTTAGGGTGAGTATTTGTTGTGATTTCTTTGTGGCCATCATTTATACGCAGATGACTTGCAAATATATATGGCCTGCTTACCTACCAGCGGAAATTTCTGTGGTAGTGGATAAGCTGAATGAGGATCTGAAGCGAGTGGCGGCGTGGTCCGAAAGAAGTTGCCTGTCACTTTATCCCAACAAATCTAAGTGCCTAATCTTCGGCACAAAAACTGAAGCTGAGAACACCGTAGTACTCGAACGATACCGGACTGTATGCGGAAAGAGCCGATTGAACGAGTGACTACAGCCAAGAACTTGGGATTGCTGATAGACGGGCAACTTCATTTTGGAAGCCATATTGGCGACATTGTTGGACATTGTTTTTATCGACTTAAGGTGGTATCTAGGGTAAGAGACTACCTCAGTGCCTCAGTGTGGACATGCGGGTCAAGTTGTGTGAGTCGCTTGTACTGTCCAAACTAAACTACCGCAACGTTGTATATGGCTGTTTGCTACGCAGGTCTGAAAGGTTAATACAGCGTGTGCAGAATGCGTGTGCTCGATTCTGTTTCCGAATTCCTGCCCGGACCCATGTCACCCCTTATTTGAACGACGCGAATCTATTGAAGATGTCCGCACGTGGTGAACTTCACCTCGCCGGTCTGCTGTTTGGTGTAGTCAGGAATGAAACTCCAGAGTATTTCAACCAAAAATGCAATGGTCGCAAATTAAATATAAATTGAAAATGGGCGGAATCATACCGGCACACCGATAACCGGCCTTTCGGGGCAGCTTGAGATTCGTGGCGTCTAAGTGCTGGAATGACATCCGTCCTCCTAACATAGGGGTTATGTGCTAAATTCCCAAAATCCTAAACACCTTCTGTTCCAGCATTAGATGCTAATGCGGCTCTTTATTATTCCTTTCCATTGCACGACTTTTGATATATTGTATAAAATATGTATTATAATATGTAATATTTTTAGTGTGATATGTTTTTGTCCGTGTTGACTATTAAAATAATTACGTATGTATTTATAGGTACTAAATGTTTTTATGTATTTTTACAATCAACATGTTAGTACAACCCAAAAGAGTTAACATGAGACTCGAGCGGAATGCGAGCTCCCCTCCCGAACCCCGCGCTTCTTACCGCTCTCACTGAAAATATTATTAGATTGTTTTATTTTATTTAAGACAAATGCAATCATTCATAAAAAAAAATCGACAAATTATGATGAAAAGAATAAGTACCGCGCGCTTACGTCATCCTAACGAAGTCTCGAGTTAACTCTTGCGGGTTGTGCTGAGGGCCAGTTTCCAAATTGAGAATTTCGCTAAGTAAATAGTGAACTAGAAGTTCGCCATCACTGGGGAATGACAGATGTCAGCTGTCAAGTTAAAGTGAGCTCCGTAATAAATTATTGTAATTAAATAATAAACAGCGTTAAATAGTGAAAGTTATTTGTCCAACCGTTAAATAAAGTCGAATCAAAATAGTATTAGTGTTATCTACAAAAAACAACTACTACAACAGTGTTATATTGTGATATCGTGAAACCGTTCCAGTAACAAAAAAATACAGATAAATTATTGCTTAGCTGAGTCCTGTGACACGAGGAATGAGATATATGCATCGCCGCCGAAACAAAATAGTGACTTAAAGGGACAATCGAAGAAAAACAGCGAAAAAGGTTAGTGACAATCTTTTGTAAACAAACCATGACTCATTCTTAACGGACGCACTGATTGCACGAGTCCAATTTCACTGAATGTGACTACTAATTTCGCCTTGACTAACAACGTCCCTATAGCGGAGCCGTAGTACGTCTGGCCGTCTTACCGTGGGTTCCGGGGTCGATCCCAACTCAAGACTTGTCAACATTTAGTTTCGTTACGTCTTTTATTTTTGTAAAGAGACTCCAAATACAAAATGAGTTTCTTTGGAAATATTACATTTCGAAAGAATCGTCCACACTCTGAGTCAGAGGTGACTGCAGAGGAAATAAATGCATCCGAAACAACAGTAAATGCTTCCACCAGTAGTATGCCCGAAATATCAGATGATGAAGAGGAAAGTAGAAAACAATTAGAAAGCGAAATAAAACTTCTAAAACAACAGCTTCAAACAGCACACGAAGAAATAATAAACTTAAATCTAGAAAACAGTCAACTGAAAACAGATATTCTTGAGCTACAAAAAAAACAAGAGATCTGCCATAAAGTAACAAAGAGTTTAAAATACGACTGTGTTACTCCTAAAAGAAAAAAAGACAAATCCACAACACTGTCCAAAACCCTGGCGACCACAAAACCAACCACGAGTGCTAAAAACGGTGATGTGTCGAACCCAGGCAAATTAATTTCAGTCAGCACACAAACCACACCAAAATTCAACTCTTCTAACAAAGCGAAAAAATCACCTAAAGCGCGAGGGAAGCTTAGTAATAACGTCAGCAAAAGTACAAAACCAAAAAGTAAAATATGTATAATTAGTAGCAACAATACGAACAAAATACTCCGGACAGCTGAAGATACCCTGCCAAATAGCAGTATATTACATTACTCATCACCTGGAGCTGGAATTAGTTACCTATTAGAAAAGACTCAAAAAAATGTTAAAGATTTTACGATGGACGATTACTGCATCATCATGATTGGAGAAGAAGATTTCTTGACCACCAATAACTATATTGATCTTGTATACCTCATCAGAGAGGAACTACAGAAAATAAAACATACGAATGTAATACTGTGCGTGCCAACGTTTAAATGCAACGAACATTCAGACTTATTCAACTGGAGGATTGAAACTTTCAACAGTGCTTTATATATGGATTTACAAGAACACAAGCACGCGCATGCATTAGACACAAATTTGAATTTAACATACGACAACAATATGTTTCATAGATATAGTGGCCAGATAAACAATTATGGAATGAAAGTAGTATTTGATGATTTGGCAAAACTAATAAACTCAATTAAAAAAAAAGGGTCCGTCCAAATAAATAAACAGAAAAACACCAATGACGGGACTATTGACACACCGACTCAGCTTTTTCGTAACTAATGATCCCAAAGTGCCACTATTCGTATATAACCACATAAATGTCATGCATCAGAATATAGCTGGACTAATAAGCAAAGCTGATGAACTAACAGTTTGCCTTGAAGAAATGAAGATAAAAAATAGAAAAACCATAGACGTGTTATGTATTACAGAGCACAATATGACTGACGCTAATGAAGAACAACTATTTTTACCTAATTATAGAATTGCTGCCAGTTTATGTAGAAACAAAAAAAGAGGAGGCTCTTGTATACTAACCAGAATGGACCACGACTTCAGAACACTCAGTGATATAGCCAAGTACTCTATACCTAACGTAATAGAATGCTGTGCAATAGAGTTAAGTAAACATCGTATTAACATATTATGTGTTTATCGGGTACCAGGATCAGACATGAATTTATTTTTTGACACCCTAGACCTAATTTTACGGAAAATATGTGATGACTCAAAAAGTCAACTAATAATATGCGGTGATTTTAACATTGATGTATTGAAAACAAATTGTAAATCAACTGAATTCGAACATCTTTTGTTGAGTCATAATCTGACATTACAATTCAGAGAGCCAACGAGATATGCAAGTAAAACCTGTATAGATAATTTTGCTCATAGCATTAGAGGATGTACTGGGGAAATCGTGGAATTAGGCTTATCAGACCATACAGCGCAAATTTTAAAATGTCCTGTGAAAAAAACCTGCACACTTAAATCATGGCAAATTACAAGACGGGACTTCTCCACAGAAAACCTACATAAATTTAAAGAATGTCTAACAAGTTATAAATTTAGTGACGTATTTGACTCGGTTGATCCAAATAAAGCATATAATTTATTTTTCGAAACATTTAAACTATTTTATGACCTATTCTTTCCCATTAAAAATGTTAGGATACGTACAAGAAGAAAGCAACGATGGATATCCAAGGGAATAAAAAAATGTAGCAAGCGAAATAGGGAACTTCTCTGGCAATACAGACTGAAGCCTTGCAGTGAAACCAAACTATTGCTGAATTCGTACAAAAAAAGATACAGAAAAGTTCTCAAACAGACGCAGTTCTCTCAAAATAATAACTACATACAACTAGCAAACAACAAATGTAAAGCCACCTGGCAAATTATAAACAAAACAAAAGACAATCATCCTAAGGAATCAATAACCAAGATTAATAATCTAAACACGGATATTACAGAACCAATAGCTATAGCTAATGCTTTTAATGATTTTTTTATTGACCAGGTTAGAGATATACCTAAAACTAAAAACCGTATTGACAGTTCCGCAAATATCCCTCATTCTATCTTTATGAGACCGATCTCACCAGATGAAGTTAATAAGATTGTTAAAGGACTAAAGAACAAAAAAAGTGTTGGTTTTGATGAAATTTCCACAGAAGTCTTAAAGTTTGTATCAAATGAAATAGCATCTCCTCTGAGCCATGTATTCAATCAATGTATCACCAAAGGCATATTTCCAGACAAACTAAAACCAACAATTGTTAGACCATTGCACAAAAAAGGCGATAAAGTTAAGCTATCCAATTATAGACCTGTAGCATTGATACCTATTCTATCAAAAGTCTTTGAAAAATATATATATAATGCCATTACAAACTTTATTAACAAGCATAAAATATTGACTGATCAACAAAAAGGATTCAGAAAAAATATGACTATAAATATGGCAATTTATGACTTAATAAAATGTGCGGTGTTAAATATGGACATAAGGAAGCCTATTTGTGCCATTTATATGGACATGTCAAAGGCTTTCGACTGTGTTGATCATTGTATATTAATGGATAAGCTCTACACATACGGCTTGCGTGGTAACGTACATGATCTTATAAAGTCATATCTCAGTGACAGATATCAATACACAGAAATAACCCAAATATGTCAGCATAAGGCTCGGGAAATAAGTTTTAGATCGGAGCCTAGAAAGACTTGCTTTGGAGTACCACAAGGCAGCGTATTGGGGCCGCTTTTGTTTTTACTGTACATTAACGACATGCCGAATAATGTACACCACCCCATGGTACTGTTTGCCGATGATAGCACAGTTCTAATAAAAAGGAATAATGATGTAGACTACGAGAAAGATATTAATAGTACTCTCAGCAACATCATAGATTGGCTTACTAATAATAACCTGCTTATAAATATTGACAAAACCAAGGTGATGCATTTTAGTCAAAAGGTAGAATATTTGAACCCAAATGTAAACTACAAGGGTGAAACAATTGAAGAAGTGAACCAAACCAAATTCTTAGGGTTAGTTATAGATAAAAACTTGACTTGGAGGCCACAATCAGAAGAAATCTGCAAAAAACTCTATAAATTCTCATACGCGTTATATAAGCTCGCTAAAGTTGTGAAACGTGACGCAGTGCTATGTGCCTATCACGGCTATGTAGCTTCCACGCTTCGTTATGGTATCATATTCTGGGGGAACTGTTCAAATAGAGAAATTATATTTAAATCTCAAAAGAGATGTCTTAGAGCAATGTGTAAATTAAAATCAACAGACACCTGTAAACCATATTTTAAAGAACTGAAGTTACTAACGTTTCCCTCTATGTACATTTTTGAAGTAGCTTTATTTGTAAAAACGAACCCAATATTATTTACGAAAACTAATAGATTAAGAAATCCTCATAGGCTTCAAAATGTAACCTCAAAAACGGCTCTACTTAGTAAAAGCGTAATTGGACTAGCTCCAAAAATTTACAATAAAATTCCTAATAATATTAAAAGCCTTAATGTTAATACTTTTAAATTAAAACTTAAATCCATATTGATTGAGAAGTGTTATTACTCTATTGTTGAATATTTAAATGACAAGGAATTCTGCAAATAACTTTACAGATCCACTGAGCCACTTTCTATAACATGTATGATAAACTTCAATTGAGACTTTTGAATTTGTTAAAGACATTAATTTGATCAACTATTAGAATTGCATGTTAGACTATAAGTAATGAAAATATTTGTATGCTTTTTTTAGCAGAATGTAGAGTACATAAATGTATTTACCAACTTATATATCCACCTACATTCCACAAATAAATGATTTTGTATTTGTATTTGTATTTGTAGTGCTGTCTCTTAGGATTTCTCAGAAACGAGCGTGACAGAACGTTACGTAAGTATTTACTTAGTGACGTTCTCAATACGAAAACCGGCCATAGTGTTTTTTTCAATTGATGTTCTGTGAGTCACCGACCGAAGCCTCTGCTGAAAATCAGTGTTGTAGGTTATTTATAACCTGCGACAAATGCTGGGCTTGAGGCCTTTTTGGCGCTGCGTAGACATACCATAACCATGCACAAATATACCGACGTATGCTTACTATAGAAAAGTAGGTATTTTTAAGACGACCTCGTGGCGGTAGTGCATCTGCATACCGTGCGGGAGGTCCCGGGTTCGAATCCCGGCTGGGGACACAAAAAAAAAACCCCAGGTCTTGGACGTTTACATGTTTGTGATGTCGTTGTTTCTGGTTCCCACGACACAGGGTATCCTAGTGTGGGGCCAGAAGCAATGTATGTGCCTGTATGTAAATGTTTATGTTATGTTTATGTTATGTTTATGTTATGTTTATGTTATGTTTATGTTATGTTATGTTTATGTTATGTTTATGTTATGTTTTTGTTATGTTTATGTTATGTTTTTGTTATGTTTATGTTTATGTTATGTTTATGTTATGTTTATGTTATGTTTATGTTATGTTTATGTTTATGTTATGTTTATGTTATGTTTATGTTATGTTTATGTTATGTTTATGTTATGTTATGTTATGTTATGTTATGTTTATGTTATGTTTATGTTATGTTTATGTTATGTTTATGTTATGTTTATGTTATGTTTATGTTATGTTTATGTTATGTGTATGTTAAGTTAAGTGTGTGAATGTCTTTGTGGCGTGAAATAAATGTGTTCTTTCTATTTCTTACGTTTATTTCATGTTCCGAAGGAGATAATAGTATGACACGTTTTTATTTTGGAGTATGTGAAATAGGCGCCTGGCTAATGCTAACCCACGTTCGGTGCCCAGTGCGGGCATGTACCTATGACTTTGTTTTCTAAGTTATGTACCTTTGTGAAGTTAAGTATAGTAGCAATACCACTCGCTAACTGTGAAGGAAAACATCGTGAGGAAACCTGAGTGTCTGAGCTATTCACATACCTCAGCGCTTGAAATCGCCAATCCGCGGTGGGCACGCGTGGTGATTAAGCCCATATTCTCTCCCTGAGAAAAGGCCTGAGCCCTACAGTGGGATGTATATAGGCTGCTTATGTTACGTTAATGCTAATTACGGAGGGTTTGTTCATACAAAAGCTAATGCACAAACACTGAAAAAAAAGACACGTTAGACGCGAATATCTTTTACGGACATAACTTCGAAATCACGAAAGAAGTTTAAGCTCTTTTATTTTAATGCCGTAGGTGGTAATTTAGTGTGGAACTGCTCCTATGTTACGCGCACCAAATTCTGAACAATTTCAATCGTCTGACTGTAATATCTTTCACCTGGTTGTGCAATAAAGTGTTATCTATCTATATCTAATTATTATGGAATTTGACAATTAGACGATTGAAATCGCTTAAGATTTGGTGCGCGTAATAAGGCCCCTGATGATATAGTTTTGGTGTTTTGAAGTTGTCATAGCAAAAGTTGTATTGATGCGGAGAATAACCTCTTTTCTGATAAGGATTTGTTTACCCTTTGTTGATAGCCCCTGTGACGTATTAACAACATTTTTTATGTATCCTATATACCTTCTACTACAGGGCAAAGGCCTTCGCTCAGAGAGAGTGAGTATGGGCTAAATTACCACGCGTGCCCACCGTCGATTTGCAAATTCAAGCGCTCGAACTTCACAAACTTCCTCACGAAGTTTTCCTACACTGTTAGCGAGTGGTATTGCTACTACATTTACCTAATTTAATGGGTATTTACCATCCTAATTTTTGTAACTGACCTAATAAACGCGCCCCAGCCCCAGTTGAATGCTTCAATGAACGCCAGCATCCCACCTCTCCCCTCAGGTGAAGCCCCAAGAGCATAAATTGCTCATCCAAGTGTTCGACGAGAACCGTCTGACGCGGGATGACTTCCTCGGCATGGTGGAGGTCCCGTTGAGCAGCGTTGGGCCCGAGTCGGCCGCGACGGCCCGCCCGGCGCCCGTCAAGTACCCACTGAAGCCCAGAAGGTCGGTGTAAGTATATGGGCGACGCATGCGGTGTGCTTCCCGATTTTGAGTTGTATTTTGATAGAAATAGAGTAGTTTTGTGGGTAAGTAACGTTTGAATGTTTTTTTTTTGCGTTACAAGTCAGCTCTTCTGAAGCGAGCTTAGAGACCACAGAAACTTAGTCCATTGTGTGTTTTTGAGTTCTTTTGATTTTGGCGTAGTACGTTTAGGGTTGCCGTGTTCCAATCTGCCGAATAAATATTTAGGGTTGCCCGGTTCCAAAATCTCTATGCAGATTTGCCATGTTTATAAACTTGTTGGAGTTACGGTTAGAAGGAGTCCGTCGATGGTCGCCCCGCGCTGTGTTAAGTATGATTTAGGTATTCTAGTGCTGTTGAAACCGCTTAGTTTTTGTTGGTTACTGGATCATCTGTTTTATTTTACGAATAGTACGAATCAAAGTCAAAGATTTTATTCACTATAAAAACAAAATGTCTACTTAATGAACGTCAAAGCTGTTTGTTTCACAATGAATAGATTATGCGGAGAAGAAGCTGACAAAGAAACTCCACATTTAGCAGGTTTGCTTAATTAACAGAGTTTTCAACTTAAAGTTATCCACAATCGTCCCCTTTAACATTATTTAAATACCAGACATCTTTGTCTTCCAAATAATCCTTAAAGTTATAATAGGCTTTCTCTTTTTGCGAATGCGTTGCGTGTTCAGGTCCGTCCTTTATATTCTCCGTAAAAGTTGCTACATCAGTTGCGTTACAGATAAATCATGGTCAGGGTTAATGAATGCACTGCAAGGAGTTTGGTACCACTTTTTGTTCTTTATTTAAAATTACAAGCCATCTCCTGTCGATGGTCACTTGTATAGATGGCCTGCGAGCATTGATATAAAAGACTAGCTACCATAAAGGCCCGGCGCCCGTCAAAAGAGGTATTAATGTTTATTTCACTTTACGATTTCGTTTCATTTGCACTGTGTGGTGTTGTGTGGTGTATTGATGTCGTGCAAGTGCAGTCGATCAATATACATGTTAATATTATTATGATAGATTAGGTATATGCTATTATTGAAATATCTGTGCAATTTATTTATTTCTGTACACCAAAGTGTTACCTATCTATCGCTCTTGTGTGCAATAAAGAATATTCTTATCTTGTCTTATCTATCTATATCTTTATTATAAATCTTGACCCCTAAGTTATGTTAAAGCCTTTGTATTATCTCTTTGTATTCGTTCGTTTTTAATATATTCATGTGTATTTGTCTTTTATATGACGTTTTTAATAATTTCTGTACGATATTCAAAATCAAATACAAATAGATTTATTTTACCAAAAAACAATTTTACATCCTTATTATCTACGGATAGTATGGCCATTTGACGCCCACTGCAGGACATAGGCCTCCCTCATGGTTTTATAACCATGAGGGGTTTTGCCATAATCGCCACGATTTGCAGGCGGGTTGGCGATCGCAGTGTGCGGTTGGAATCTCAGCAAGCCGCTGCTGTCCATCTCCTGGTAATTTATTTCCTTAGTCGCCTTCTATGACATCCACGGGAGGAAATGGAGTGACGCTATTCTTAATCCGGTGTCACACGGATAGTTTCAGTCAAAATGATTCAGCGTATTTAGCTGAGCGATTAGATAGCGATTAATTTAACCAATAACTGAATGCAGAGCTGAAGGAAAGAAGAAAGGTCAAGAAGGCATTTACTGTAGCAATATAATATATCACAGAAAATTTTACACGAATAGTCATAGTTGATAAAAAACTGCAATTCAGTATTGAGGCAAAAGTGCAAGGAAAACAAACAATAAAATTCCCTTCACCACCCCCCCAGTGCGCGGTCCCGCATTCGCGGCCACATAGAGGTGTACCACGCGCTCATCGGTCGGGTCGGCGAGAGCGGCACCGAGGCCGAGGCCGAAACCCCGACGGCCGAGGACTGGGAACTCGTCGAGTCGACAACGCAGCGCGGAGATGTGCCACCGGTGAGTTTGCGACTCTATTTCCAGGCTGTAGAGTGTATTTTTCCACAGCTAAAGACAAATGTCAGTGAGTTGCTTAGACTTAAGCTTATTGTGGACGAGAGCGGTTCGGAGGCCGAGGCCGACACCCCGACGGCCGAGGACTGGAAGTGGAAGCTGGTCGGATCAACAACACATTGGCTACCGTACTATCCCCCAGTTCCTCGTACACTAACACGCTGTTAATCTACTGTTAACAGCTGTCAATTGACCAAAGTGCATACAAAAAAAAACCACTGACAGCTGTTAACAGCAGATTAACAGCTTGTTAGTGTACGAGAAACCGGGGGTATGTCTCGTTGTAAGTTTCTGATCGCATTTCAATACCATGATTATCTTGCTGCCCTTTGTTATAGTACGCTTGTTAGTCGTAAGTATTATAATTGTTAGGTTAGATGCTTTATATGTTATTAGTTACTGCAGTTTTCTTTCAAGCTATGCACCAGCTAACCTCACGATAAAAGCCATACCACTTTGCAAATAAACTCTGCGCAACTTCGAGAAAGTTGCAAGTGACTTTATACGCGTATGTATGTGAATAACACACCATTAAATAATTGGCATCCAAATAAAACAGGCACTAATGTACTGCCGAGTATCCGAGTACACGGGGTACGAATTATTGCCCGCACTTGACAAATACTGGCAAACAACCGTAAAAAGTAGAGTAGTAATATTAGTATTTCATATTTGTTGTTGGCACATTCAGTATTATTCGACCTCGTTCGGCAATAATATTCGAATTCGATTCGTGGCAGCGAATTGTCTGGTTATGCATTATTGCCTTCCGAAATTCGTAATTGCGACACAATTACTATTATTATTATTACGAATAATTATTGCCTCCCGGAATTCAATAGCATAAGATTCCGTCCCTGATTATGCGTTGATTATACCACGTTTATTTATGAAGTGGTTGGTGTTTAGAAGATTTAATTTCATTAATTGCAACTGTAATTAAGTTGTCCTCTGAAGTAACATGACGCTTCTCACGTAGTTTCAAGCGATTTCTGCCCTTAAAGCACCCTCTTGGCCAGTCCAAAAGCGGCCTTAAAGCTACGTACACAGGAGTCATGTGAAGTGTAATACGTAGGTGTTGGTGGGCGAGGCTCGCACGTTGACTTCGTTCACCAGCGGCGGCGACTGGGAGGTCGTCGAGGCTTCAGAGTGTCGCCAGGTTTTTAGAACTTTTATTTTGCTTTCACTTTTTTTCTTTGCGCTGGGCCGACTCTACTTTTATATTATCTATTCTTATATTGTAATACACTACTGGACCCTTTTTTAAATAGGTCTTAAGTTGTTAATAATTGTCCTATTAAACCATAAAGAATATTGAATTTTTTGACGCATAGAAAACTACAAGACTTCAATTTAAAATTAATCTTTTGATGAACAGATGAGCACGCTGTCAGCCATTACGTTGTACGATTGTCTATGCCATGACATAATATGCAAACACACACGTAAGGCTAACAGACTATGGCGATTCGAATGTTCACTAACTTAGTGAACGACACAACCATCGTAAACACCGTTCTCGGCGTTTTAAATCAAGGTTGAAGAAAACAGGATTTTTAAATTGAATTTCTACAGCAATCTTGCTTTTTATGTATTCAAATCGATAGGTATATATACCTAAATATTATTTAGGTAAAAAACTACAGGATTTTTTTAAAATCAATTTTGTTGTGATCCAACTGGCGTATTTAGTGGCGATTAGGGCTCACGTCCGTTTCCGTTGTTGTGTGTTGGAATCGGGCGGGTACCCCGGTGCATGCCCTAGTGGCAATTCAATGGTCGCATCACTGATGTGCCACTGGCAATATTCCCAATCCACAGTAATTTTCAAAAGTGAAGTGAGATTAAAATATGTTACTATTTGTGTTCAAAATCCGGACTTTCTTTTTTACAATACATGTTTGGCCGGCTTGATATATATTATAAACTAAATAAACTTTTCAGGTGTAGCCATCTTTGTTCCTCTTCTCTCTCTATCGCATGAAACAATCTAAGGCCATTACTTTCCATACTAAGTACAACACTACAATGTTTGCTTTAAAAAATTAACAAACTTGAACATAATTGATGCGATACGCGAAAATAAACTAGGTGTAATTTTCTTAAAGGCCTCGAATGCTTCATAAACGACCCTCTTATGTGGGTTGAGTGCATGGTGGAAGGTAATGCTTTATTGCTGTCAATTAAATGTGTAGGACTGGCTTTACTTGTACATAACATAAGCAGCCTATATACGTCCCACTGCAGCGCACAGGCCTTCTCTCAGGAAGAGAGCATGGGCTTAATCACCACGCGTGCCCACCGGGGATTGGCGATTTCAAGCTCTGAGGTATGTCAATAGCTCAGAAACTCAGGTTTCCTCGCGATGTTTTCCTTCACAGTTAGCGAGTGGTATTGCTACTATATCTTCACAAATGTACATAACTTAGAAAACAAAGACATGCCCGCACTGGGAATCGAGCCTGGGTCTCTCGCTTCCGAGTCCAGTGTTCTACCCACTAGGCTACCGCTCTTTAAGCGGTGGTAGTGGGCTTTACTTGTAATAACGTCTAATGGGTCCGACTAGGCAGTCGCAGGCGAAATGCCGACGCGCGCACCGTCTCTACTCTCCAAGATTACACTCCGCGGATCAGAGGCATATTATGCGCACCAAATCATATCAGAATCCTGACGTTTTCGATTGCAATTAGTATGGAATTTGACAGTTAGACGATTTAAATTGATCAGGATTTGGAGCGCGTAATGTGGATGCGTGTGGAACGAAACCTGGTCGGGTCGGATCCATCCAACATTATTACAAGTGACTCCGGCTTAACCTTCTGTCCTGACCTTGAAAATAACAATTGAAAACCATTGTTATTTTCAAGGTCAGGACTGAGGAGGCTATCATTTATAATCGGTAGGCTACATATTATGTAGTGCCTACCCATATTATCTGCCGATCTCTTCAGCCCATGTATAGCGGCAACCGCTTGACAGGCCTCTTCCTTCTCATGTCGACTTTCTCGGTCCCCCGCCAATCCGATCTGGTCCATCGCTTTTATTGGCGGCTTTAGCCATGGGTGCTATTGTCTTCCGACGATTTTATAATTTTTAAATTGAAGTAAAGTGTACGCTAAGGGGGCTGGCCGTAGGTCTCGTTGTCTCTCCTGCACTTTTTTTTCCAATTTCAAAAAGAAATCGTCGTGAGGACATAACTAGGTGTTTTTTCCAACTCACACATCCGCGCCTGGCTTTGGCAGTTACATCGATCTCATATGTGTAGTGCTATAAAGTTTGATCGCAATTTCTCAGTGGCCGTATCTGTGTCTGTATGATTGATTGATTCTGTATGATTTAAACGGTCAGCTAAAAAATACGGCTCCGGTCAGCAATAAAATAGTGTCTGTCAGCAACTAGCGGTGTTTAAGTATATTTTTTGTATGCCTAATGAGTGTAACACAGAGAAACCTTAGATATCTTTTAAGACCTACACGAATGACACCTATATCACTTAAAATAAAAGGATTCCTAGCAGAAAATACAAAATTTGGTTGCAAAATGATCCACATTGATAAATTCATCAGTTGTATTAAAATTAAGTTACTAATTCTGATTATTTGCTGACCACGTTGGCATTTATTTATTCTGTTACCCAATGGTGATCGATTGATTATTTTGCTGATCAAATATTAATGTAACTGATCTTTTACTAAGTTCCCCGTGCATTTGCGCTTTCTGCCGTCTGCATCACAGGCACTTTGGAGCCATCTCCGAATCGCGTCACTAACTACAGTCACCTGGCCCGGGTGACTCCCCCAGTGACGTTCCCCTCCGTTGTTCCAGGTGCTGGGCGGGGAGGTGCTCCCGCCGGGCTGGGAAGAGCGGCAGGACGCCAACGGGCGCACTTACTACGTCAACCACATCGCTCGCTCCACGCAATGGGAGCGGCCCACTTTGACGTAAGTGCCTAACCAGACAGCGTGAAGTTTGACAGCACAGAATTAAGTTAAGGCTGTCCTAACTAACGTACTGCCGATTTTAATTAAACTTCCTAAGCTTATAGACTTGATTCAAACTTGCAGAAAGTTTTTGAAGTTTGAATCAAACTTTCTCCTAACCTTATAACTTGATTCAAATAAGCACCACGTATTTGAAGTTTGAATTAAACTTCCTAAGCGTATAAACTTGCTGCGGGTTTGAATAAAATTTCCTAGTTTCTGCTCGTCAATTTCTGTTTGGGTAATCACGGTAAAAAAGAGAAATACAATTTCTACCCTACTTTACCCTACCCTACCTTACCCTTTTTTTTTTTTTTTTTTTGTTGACGGGGGGGAAATCTTCCAAAGATACCCGACACCCTGGGGGAGGGTGCCGGGTTATGTTGGATTTTCACCAACTAAAACCCCCCCGGTGGCCTTCGCTGTGCATAATAAGGGAGCCCCGGCAACTCGTAAACGAACAACAGCTCGAGGCCCCCTGGTACTGTGCATTGCGGCACCCATCGCTTGCAGGCAAGCCTGCGGCACGGCTTCTTTACGGCAGTGTGCAGCCACCACACACCGCCGACTTCCCGGAGCCGTTTGGATGGGCGGATCGAGCCCCCACTCTCACCACCCACGACTCCAAGCCCCCCTTTCAGTCGCCTCTTACGACAGGCAGGGGATACCGTAGCTCTATTCTAAGCCCGAGACTACAGGGCTGGAGCGGCAGGCGCTCCTGCGCTCCGCCTTCTCGTAGTCGTATTTTTTGCCCGGACTACGGGGCTTGTGGGCCTGGCTGACGGCGTCCATTGCCGTCGCGTCTTCGGCTCCGTCTTCGAGCGGGATCAGCCCTTTCGCGTTCTCGCTCGGCTTCCTCCTTCTGGGTCATTACGACTTCGCAGAAGGAGGTCACGGCTTTCCAGTTCTCCTCGCTCTCCAACATGGCTGCCACCACGGCGGGCAGCGCGAGGTTGCCCCCAATCTTGGCCACCAGGTCACCGCGCTCAAACTGCCACGCCGGACACACTTCAAGAGTGTGCTGCGCGTCGTCGCAGTCCGCAGCGCAGTGATGACATCGCGCCGACTCTTCGCGTCCGATCCTATTCAGGTACTCACTGAAACAGCCGTGTCCAGTGAGCACCTGCGTAAGCCGGAACGTGACGCTCCCGTACTCCCGGTGGTACCATTTGCCAAAGTTTGGCAAAATCGCACCGACCGTCCGCTTGTTGGCGCTCCGAGGCTCTCGGAGTCGCTGTCGCCACTCACGCCGTGCTCGCCGGCGTTCGACCTGCCGTAGCATTTCGACCGCCCTGGGTAGCACGGCTTCGCCCCCTCGGCGAATGTCGCGGAGTTGGTGGTACACTCTCGCGTCCATATTTGCCAGGATATCCAGGGGCGGAAACCGTGCCAAAATCGTTGCCGCATCGAACGAGATCGTTCGGTAACCACGCGCGACTCTGATTGCCATCCGGCGCTGCACAGGCTTGAGCTTACCCTTGCAGCGTGGGTCGCCGGACAGCCGGTCAGCCCATAGTGGCGCTCCGTACAGGGCGATTGACCGCACCACCCCCGCGTAGAGTCGGCGAACGCTCTCCCTAGGCCCCCCGAGATTTGGCAGGATCCGGTGCAAAGCACCCGCTACCTTATCGATCCGGGGGACCAGGCGGTCGAAATGCTCGACAAACTCCCACCTGCCGTCCAAAACGACACCTAGGTACTTCATGTACCGCTTTGTTTGCACTACGGCGCCACCCACGCAAACGTTCGAGATCGGTGGTTCCTCGCCCCGTGGGAGATGGTGGAACCACAAAGCCTCCGTCTTGTGGGGTGCCACCTCAAGGCCCAGCTCCCGGATCTTGCGCACAACGCAGGCCACTCCGGTCTCGGCAAGCCGAGTGGTCCGCTCAAAGCCCTCCCCTTCTGCCAGGACTAGCGTATCGTCCGCGTAGCAGACGACATTCACGTCGCTGGGGAGTGCAATGCGGAGGACCACGTCGTAGGCGAGATTCCAGAGCAGCGGTCCGAGAACTGAGCCCTGGGGAACACCGCAGTACATCTCCCGCTGATGGACCTCCGCATCTCGACCAACATATTCAATGGTCCGATCGCGCAAATAGTCTCCGACAATGGCCCGGAGGTACGGGGGGATCCGGTGATGGATCAGCGCCGCTCTAATTGCGCTCCAGGGCAGGGAGTTAAACGCGTTGACAATATCAAGGCTTACAGCCAGCACCACCCTGCCCCGGGACACCGCCTCCTCAGCGACTGAGCGCACTCGGAAGATGGCATCCACCGTGGAGCGCCCATGCCGGAAGCCGAACTGGCAGTCCGACAAGTCCGGACCGACGCCCCACAGATGGAGCGTGAGGCGCTCTGCCAGTACCCGCTCGAGGAGTTTCCCCGCCTCGTCCAGGAGACATATCGGCCGATACGCAGAGGGAGAGTCCACGGCCCTTCCCTCCTTCCGCAGGAGGACTAGTCGCGCCCGCTTCCAGTCGGAGGGAAAGGTCCCGGTGCGGAGGCAGCAGCTGAAGTGATGTCGCAGCCGGTCCCCCAAGGCGCCCAGGGCCAGAACCCAGGCGCGGCCCGGTATCCCGTCAGGGCCCGGAGCGGTATTCCGCGCCGCCAACCGCTTCACGGCCCGGTCTAACTCCTCTTTGTCCACGTCCAGGTCCTCTGTCCAGGGGGCGGTGACCGCCACCGCCGAGTCATCGGTGTCCTCGATCCTCGGAAAGAGGGTGTTGGTGACTCTTGCCACAAGACCCGGGTCGAGCGTCTCCGTCAACGGAGGAACCCACGTTCTGAGCTTTCCCAGTACAGTTTTGTACGGGCGCCCCCATGGGTCTCCATTTAACAGCTCTAGGAGCTCTTCCCAGGCCCTGAGCTTGGCGTTCGACACAGCGATTTGGAGCGCCATTGTGGCCTGTCGGTACGGCAGGTAGGCCGCGGCTTTCTCCGCCTCCGTGGCTTGGCGTCGTCTCCGGGTCCTGGTGTAGAGCCGTCGGGCACGCAGGCACGCCGAGCGCAGCCGGGCCAATTCCTCCGACCACCAGTACGTCCCCCGACGGTCCGTGGGCCTGGTACGGGGCATCGACGCATCGCAGATGGCGGTCATGGCCTCCCTGAACCAGGCTGTCTCCGTTTCCGGGTTAGGAGAGTCAGGCAACTCGGACCAAGCCGCTGTGGTGGCGGCGGCGCAGAGCAGGTCCCGGTCCAGCTTTTTGAGGGCCCAGCGCCTGGCGCGGCCACTGTTCCGAGTCTGTCGGCTGTTAGGAGATCCCAGCTCGATGTCGACCAAGATGTGCCGATGGTCGGACAGAGTGACAAACTCCTCCGCCACTCGCCAGCCCGAAACCACGCCGGAGGCCGCAGCATTTGCCCAGGACAGATCGACGACTGACTCGCCCTGCCACCTCACGCACGTGCTGACGGAACCCCGGTTCAGGAGCCTGAGGTCAAGACTAGACGCCCACTCAAGGACAGTCTCTCCTCTAGCATCATCCCGGGGCCCGCCCCAGGCACGTGCGTGGGCATTGAAGTCGCCCACGACAATGACCGGGCGAGGCTGGCATCGGCGGACACACGCCGCGACCCCGTCCAGGTAGGCCTCGTACAGAGCGAGGCTTATGTTAGGTGACACATAACAGCCAACGACGGCCAGAGGCCCCCATTGGACTGCTACAACGCCCTGCCCCTTCTCCAGCAGTGAGCACGGCGGAGCCGAATCACCTCCTCCCCAAAAGACAGCCACAGAGCCCCCGTCGTCACCAAACCATCGAGGATGATTTGGAACGCTATAGGGCTCTGCGACTACTGCCAGAGCAATCTGCCACTCCGCAAGGGTCTGCAGTAGCAGGTCCTGCGCCCCGCGGCAGTGATTCAGATTGCCCTGAAGCATCTTTAGGGGCTTAAAGGCAAGGCCTCCATGGCCTCCGGCGGGCTATTGCCCGGTTGGCTCAGCACGGCCGACACCGCCTCTTTGGGTCCTAGCGGGAGAGGATCCTGCATTCCTCTCTTCCTGCCCTTGCCCTTCTTGGGGGGAGCGCATTGCTTGCCGCCCAGCCGGTGGTCCGAAGGCCGGCCGAGGTCGGCACAAAGCGGGCACTTGAAGGCCTGGGCGGTGCACGCCCTTGCCGTGTGGCCGGGCTCTCCGCACGCGTAGCAACGCATGCTCCGGTCCTCCGTGTTTGGACACTGGCTGCGGACGTGCCCAGCCTCGAGGCACCGGAAACATTGCAGGGTCCGCGCGGCCAGAGCCTCGACCCGTGCGGAGATCCATCCGCCTACGAGCAGCCGGGGAGCTGCCACGACTTTGCGCACAGCCGCGAGCGGGCACCGAACCCATACCGTCCCCAGCCGGCGGGCGGAGTGACGTATCGCGCCGACCTTAATCTGGTCAGCGCTACACGCCCCCGCTTCAGCGATCGCAGCTGCAACCTCCTCCGGGGTGATGGACTCGTCCAGCCCCATCACCCTCAACTCGCCGGTTTTGACCGGACGCACAACCTTCACCCCGAGGTCGGCGAGGGCCGCGGTCAGGCGTCCGGCCAGCTGGTCAGCCTTTGTTGCGCACTCGGGCCCGCCGATCTCGAGGACAAGTCCTCCCGTCATCGCTTTCTTTTGGCGGACCTCCTTGATGCCGCAGTCCGCCAGTTTCACCCGTGTCCTGGCGGTAGACATCACCTGGGCGTAAGTGACGTCTGACCCTTCGGGCACCGTCAGCGTGATGGCCGCTGACGAGGGCAGTCGCGCCGGTTTTGGCTTAGCAGGAGGTTTTCTTTTCGCGGGTGCTGCCTTCCCGGGGGCTTTTTTATTCCCAGCCGGCTTCTTTGTGGCGGCCACTGTGGCCCAGGACCTGTCCGCTGTAGAAGGCTGGTTGGAGGCCGTCCCTGAGCCTGAGGGCACTGCTGGCAGCGGAGCTGGAGGAGGTGGAGGACGCTGGGCCTTTTTCCCCCGTCCACCCTTCTTTTTTGCCGGGGCAATCGCTGCAGGTGCCGCCTGCTCGGCCGGGACCGCTTTTCTTCCGAGCGGAGGGCGGATTGCCCTATCCGGGAAGATTTCAGCGGCAAAGCGCGCCAGCTTCTCGTCCATCAGGGCAGACACCTGGCTCATGGACAGGGGCTGGCCACCGCTGCCCGGTGCAGAGTTAAGGGGGGGGGCGCTTTTGCTCTGCCGGAGGCGCTCGAGGTCTGCCGCCATGTCGGACATTTTCTTCTCGAGGCTGGCAAGTTTCGAACGCAGTTGTGCGTTCTCGCTCTCCAGCCTCTCATTTGATGTCGACGCCTGAGTGCGTTGAGCAAGCTCCTCAGTCACCGCTCTCCCGATTCGGGCTGCCAGGCGCAACTCCCGCACAAAACTGCCCTTCAGGTTGCGGGACTTGGCGGCCACATTCTCGACGACGGCCAGCTTTTCCAGCATTCGGGACCCTAAGTCCGCCGTTGGCTGCGCCCGCATCTCCTCCGCCAGTTCATCTGCGGTTGGCAGACATCTAGTGGATCTGGTCTCTGCTGGGGCACCAGTGAGGTCCAGGTCCAGGGGATCCTCCTCAGTAGCGGAGTTCTCCGCAGCCACGGCTTGCTTCGCTCTTGGCCTCTTGGAAGAGACCGGGCCAGCTGCCAACGCTGGGAGGGCACGTTTCCGTCCTTGTGACCCCGCCGAGGTCACTGACATCAACGACACCTGTGACGTGTCGGAGTCGTAATCGCTCTCTAAAAGGAGCGCACTTCCCGAGGCGACAGCATTCCGTCGCCTCACCTTTGTTGCCTTGACCGTGCTGTTCCCAACACTGCTGGTATCAGTATCAGGAACAGCAAAACTACCCGCGGCAGTCTCCCTATCTTCGTCATTTTTATTTTGGGGGGGGGGTTTTAAGGCTTTCCATTTTGTTCCCACGAGTATGGGAGAAATAATCGTCAATCCGGGCAGAGATCCCTGTACCCAAGATAACCCTAATACCACTGGGAGGGCGGGCGGTATCCCAGGGTTGGCCGCTAATGACTGATGAACTCCCCAGCCGCTCTTTCGAGCATCCCGACGCCGCGTTGCCCCAGCGCCGAGAGTTGAGGATTTATTATAGAGGTTGTCTCCTCGCGGTCCGGCCGGTTAAGGCAAGACCCTCGGTCCCGGTACGTTGGGATTACGATGTACTATCGCACACAGAACACCACTCTAAGAGTAGAGTGGGTGGTATGCCCCGTCTGAGTGACCTGACCTGACAAGTCAGGGCCCAGACGACCATCCCTGCCAGATTATTCGCCGTTAGCCAGCAAGATCTCATAGAGAGAAGTTACTGACCAACGCCCAGGGTGCACCAGCCTTTGCCACTGTCTTTCTACTGGATTCAGAGAATCAAGTAGAACGGCAGCAGCGCGGGCAAACGAGGAGGTTATCTGGCACAGCACCCCACCCTACCTTACCCTACCCTACCCTACCCTACCCTACCCTACCCTACCCTACCCTACCTTACCCTACCCTACCCTACCCTACTCTACCCTACCTTACCCTACCTTACCCTACCCTACCCTACCCTACCCTACCCTACTCTACTCTACCCTACTCTACTCTACTCTACTCTCCTCTACTCTACTTAACAGGCGCAACATAAGCACGGAGTCGCACGTGGAACGTATGGAGAATGCAGCCACGGAGTTCCAGCGCCGCTTCCACATCAGCAACGAGCGCGCCGAGCCTGATGCCAACCCGGCGCCGAGAGAGACCCATCAGGTACCTTATCCCGTTAGCCGTAGGGGTGGGAATGCTTTGCCAGCCATTTAAATATGCAAGGAGTTTGGGTAGCTGAGAGAAAGCTGATCCCGACGCCAGTCCGCGCCCTAAGATGCACCAGGTTCCCCTGTTAGCCGTAGGGGTGAGAATGCTTTGCGATGTGGGAAGACTATAGATAGATACTTTATAGTATGAGTTTTAGGGGCGAAAATTAATTAGCAATATGAGTAGGCTGCGACTGGGTAGCTGCGAGAAAGCCGATCCCGACGCCCCAGCCCGACGCCGAGAGAGACGTATTTGGTTCCCTATCCTGTTAGCAGTAGGGGCGAGAATGCTGTAGGTTTCGAGGAGACTAGCTAAATACTTTACGGTATGCGTTTTAGGGGCGGAAATGCGTCAGCAATTGAAGTAGGCAGGGAGACGTAGAAAACGTACAAAAACTAATAATTCTAGTCACCGCAAAGATTCAAGTGGGCAGTTTCAATTGCTTTACCATCTAAGATAACAGCCCTGTTTTGTTACATTATGTACGTACAGAGTGAGTGCTATGCGTAATAAACAGTTATTTGACGTTAAAAACAAAGGTTTTATAAAGCTTTGCAAATATGTGTTTTCTAAAACCAGCAATATCTTTCCGCCCTTTCTAGGTACTGAGGTTGCGAAAGGTATAGAATGCATATTCACTATTAAACTGCATGTACCTGCCCTTTTATTATTGATTGTGGTGCATATACCTATAATAATCTATTGTACTTGAATATGTGCATGCTTGTCTCGATATCGTACGAATGTTTAAAATCTGAAGTAAATATATCTTTATAGATTTTAAATATGCTGTAGAGGAACGTTGTTTATTTCTGAATTCTCTGTAACTTTTACAATATATGCTTACTTGTATTTTATATTCGAAAATTGTCTTTAGCCTACAAGTCGTAGTCCGCATTTAACATTATTATTTCTTTATACGAGATACATTTATTTTCAGGCGCATGAGCTTTCACTGCGATTAAAAATATATTAGAAATTTGATAAACACAGTATCACACTAACAGGTGATCCATTCTCGCACACACACTCACTCAGCCACGTGTTTTGTTCTACTAACACAGGACCCCGTACAAGCAAACGTGGGTGCTAACTAACCATAGACAAACTCCATGATGTCATGTTGTCCTCACTTGTCATAGACAATTCTATAGAGCACTGGATTTTGTGTGTATAGTAATGGATGTTAATGAAATACCCTTTTACTACGAAATTACCTTAATTATTGCGGCTCACAATATGTCTAACACTCAGGGCCGATATTAACTGCTTTCGTTTTCGTCAAAATATAAAGGAGATTTCATTACAAACCTACCGATTCACTCTAGCCAACTTATATGTGCAGTGCGAACCTTGTAAAATGGCCCTCATCTCTTCGCGACACAGTCCACATTCGCTGCACAAATACGTCGGCTATGTAATGTCACCTTGAACTCTCTGACAGGAGGAAGTAAACAATAGAAGTGGAGACTCCGATTCGACGGAGTCCACGTCTAACACCACGCCTCTCCGGTCTCCGGAACTGGAATCTGGAAGACCGGTACACCAGCAGAACGGTAGTACTCAACCACCGGAAAGTGCAGAACAAACTGAAAGCGTAGAGAACGCCGAGAGCACAGACAATCCGGACGGCACGGAAACTCCAGAAAATCTGGAAAATCCGGAAAATCCGGAAACTAAAGAAAGTCCAGCAGAACAGGCAGAAATTGTTGTAGAAACCCTGGACAGCCAGGAAAGTGAGGAGAACTCAGCAAGTACAGACAACCCGGAAAGTACCGCGAATCCCGAGAGTACAGAGCCTTCGGGGAGTCTCGACCGACCGGACGGTGATGAGACCCCGACCGCCGCCACGCCCGAACCGACTAGCTTAAGTAACGGAACCGACTGTGATAATAATATAAGTGACAGAGACGGCAACGCCTCCGAAGAAGACGATGTCGTATGCGCCAACGAGAGAGAACGAGACGCCGACGTCGCTCAAGATTGTGATACCACTAGTCAAGAACCAATCGAGCAGCCAGCTAACGGAGACCCCTCACAGTCTGCGAGCGCAGAGCCTACGGAGGTCCAACCAGTATTGACGTTCGATGAAAACCACTTTAGTACGCCGACGGCTGGGACGCCGGCCCGGTCGCCTAGGCAACGTCGCCGGCGCCCCACTGAGAGCTCGATGGATGACTCCGAGGTAAGACCTGGGGTGGCGCATTAGGACTGAGGTACTGTTGTTGATAACACGTCCCACGTGTTGTAGCGTCAGCCGAGCGATCATTTCATTAATTAGACGCTGCATAAATCGTCCACGATATTGCATAACTATTTTGATCGAAGTGAAAGGGTCTCTTGTACAAAAGAGTCTTTCTTCCAGCTCACTCATTATGGTATCTCATATTATGGTAAATGAAAGACAGATTGCAATTTTGTCATTATTATGGTTGAATATGATGATTTCGTTGCCATTCAAGTTAAATGTAATGGTTTCGGAGCCGTTCTAGTCGAACAGGATAGGTTCGGAGCCATTCTATTCTATTCGCCACTGAATGTTTTAAGCAGTTTCAGAGACATTCAAGTTGAATATAATGATTTCCGGCTTCGGAACTATTTTAGATAAATATAAGGGTTTATGGTACCATTCTAGTTGAATAGTATGGTTTCAGAACTGTTCTAGTTCAATAAAAACAATTCGAAATTAAGGGCACAGTATTATCAAATATCTTTGCTGACAAACTGTTACAGTATGCTTTGTATATAGTCGGTGGCGTAACTATAGGGTGGCAGGGCTTACAAAATGCCACGGGCCCCCGACCTGAGGGGGCCCCCGAACTATGAGGCTGCGAGCCAGTAACTTAACATTTTTAACAAAAATTTGTGACAACTGTAATGTTTATATATGAGTACTTCAAATCAATTAAAGTTATATGTACTACAACTAAAGACCATTTCTTTTTTATTTTCCCTGGTAAGGCCCCATGCAATGAATTTGCCACGGGCCTCGGATGGTATAGTTACGCCACTGTATGGTATGAAAAAATAGGGATGCTAAAAGCTAGGTTCTTTATATCTAGGCACGCTTTGCTTCTTTGTACACTGTCCTGGGTGCCTTCACAACAAATTGCATTTCACACACAAATTGGCTTTCAAATCTTGAATAACGCAAGCGACTAATGGAGAACTTGCCACAAAAAAATGTTTTGATATTATCGGAGAGGCTATGTTAATAGATAAATAAACGTGGTTAATTTTTTTCTCTACGACTTTTCATGTGTCGAAAAGTCATTCTAGTCACGTAGTACAAAAACGCGCCATACAAATCGGACTCAAACTATGACGTCACAATTTGAACGTAACGCCTTATATTGTATGGAGCGTTTACTAATATTCGAGTTATCTTGTAAAATAATGTTTTTAACCATCTACACCCTTTTTAGAAAACGTTTAGAATTAAATGAAAAACCGAAATCTAATTAAGGTTAAAAAAAAACTTTAAAAAAAATCTTGAGTTTTTCTATGTTTTCTATGGTGTAAAAGCAACGCCCCACTTTAATCTAAGTTTGGAGCGAGTTCCCAATTATATAGTGTGTGGTACATCTAATTAGAGCCTTTATTTGCCGTTTTCCTTCTATGAATCGGTTAATTCGGAAATGGTTAAGTTTTTAAAGATAGTTACAGAAAGATCTTATGTTTAACTTTATTAAAAACAACAACAGTATAAGAAAGTCAACAGCATAAACTTTAATTCCCAAACCTAACTACTTTACTCCCAGTTTTTAAACTTTCGATTCAAGACCATACTTAAAATTAGAGAAGAAAAATACTACTTCGATTTCGATTCGATTAGTATAAGGATTAAAAACATATTTATAAGAATTGTTTAACTTTCCTGTAACCACTTTTGCGCCTTTGTAAATATTGGAAGTTATGTGTAGGGTACCGCATAAATAATTATAATAATGATTACGGTAATGTTTAGTAGCGGTGGTAGAGCAGTGAAGAACGAGCTGTTTCTTTGAAGTCGGGTTCTGGGTTCCAAACTTTGTATTTGTGAATTTGTTCTAGCAATTCCACTCGCTAACCGCGCAGGAAAACGTCTTGAGCACTCCTCCTGACATTCTGAGGTGATCATATACCCCAATCACCAATACGCGGTGGGCACGCGTGGTGATTAAACCCGTACTCTCTCTCTCTCTCTGAGAGTAGTTCTGTGCCCTACAGTGTGACATATATAGGGTGCATTACGAGTGATGTTATCATTATCATCAGACTTCTAAACAACAGTACCTCTTTGTCTATCGCCTTCTCCTGCCGAGTGCTTGGGGATTTGTCTATGACGGACGACCTCGTGATTCTACTTTACAATTACTTAGTTAATGTCAACATCGGGAGGCGACTGTACTAAATGCATCGTTGTTTAATAGTGATATTAATACGGTAATGGTTGATTCATTGACGCTATTCGTAATCTACTAACCAATCGCGTTCCAATAACACCTGCAACTTAACTCGGCGCCCCGCGCGATTCTGTCTCCTTCGCGAGTGATGCCTATTTAATTTGCGCGGGTTGTACCATTAGAGTGACATTGTAATACTATTGCTCAGTAGACGTAGACGGCATCAAGTAACAGCCTTTGTCGTGCTTATATCACTCCGTTGAACAACGGTACGTTTATTAGACTAGGCCCGGGACGGTAGGACCGAGGGCGCCCTCCGACCGAATGTTCTATCCTTACCCCCGGTTTCATTTCCACTAAAAATCTGTTAATCGTTGTTTTTTTTTTCTGTACTTAGGCCAACTGTCAGTAGAGGCCTAATTCATCATCAACCCATTATGTCCCCACCGAGGGGCACGGGTCTCTTCCCTGAGGAAGGTATAGGCCATACTCCACCACGGGGGCCAAGTCCGGATTGGTGGAGGCTTGTAGACTAGTGGCTCGTCTACTGTCTGAAGTTGTCAAGCCGCCCTAAGGCCTCTGACTTGGCTTAACGACTGCCGTCTATCGACGGCAGCCGGCACCAACAGCTTAACGTGCCTTGCGAAGCACAGAACCGCTCGGAAAAATGCACTGAACGCGCCCTGTGTTGCTTAACCTTCGTGATCGTTTAAGATCACTCAGGCAGCCGGGGCTACGAGCGATTCTGCGAGCGAGCGAGCGAGGCCTTATTATGCGCACCAAAACCCTGTCGAAAGGCGAAAGATTTATACTTATTGAAGGGAAACCAGAGTTGGAGCGGTGGTAGGTAGGCTAGTGGGTAGAAAATTGGACTCGTAGGCGAGTGACCCAGGTTCGATTCCCAGTGCGAGCATGTACTTTTGAGTTATGTAATGTTATGTACGTTTGTGAAGTTATAGCAGCAATACCACTCGTTAACTGTGAAGGAAAACATCGTGAGGAAAACCTGAGCTATTCACATATATCAGCGCTTGAAATCGCCAATCCGCGGTGGGCACGCGTGGTGATTAAGCCTATACTCTCTCTCTCTCTCTCTCTCTCTCTCTCTCTGAGAGAAGGCCTGTGCCCTACAGTGGGACATAAATAGGCTGCTTATGAAAACCCTGTCGGATTCCTGACGATTGCTATAGCAATTAGTATGGAATTTGACAGATGATTGGATCGCTCGGGATTTGGTGTCGTAATATCGGGGCAGTAGGTTAACAGGTTAGTGTACGAGAAATCGTGGATAAACTTGTCAGTGCGAGGCCTCTACTCTTGAAACTTACCTTCAATAGCTTGTCTCTGAATCACACCGATTACTTATTGCAAATAATAAATTATTTATCATGTCTCAAGAGTATGTAGTAAAATAGTCGTTCGATAGTCCGCTCAGGCCCTGTCATTGGCTGATCGAATCGCCATTTTACTCGAACTGCCTTCTGATTGGCTGGGCTCCTCCGTCCTCCCGGTTGGCGGTTATCCAGTTACAGTTGTGTCGTGTGGCTAACACAGATTTTACTGTTGCCGGTGCTTGCATATTCATTGGGGTGGCTTGTCCACTGTCGAGGTTTTGTGTAAACACCTGCAGTTGGAGTAGCTGTGATGACGCGATTTTTTTCTATACACCGACTAATGATTCTTCTACATGGTGTATCTTTTGTGCAAGCATGTTTCTCAGATAAGCCTTCTCAAGACAAACAATCGCCAATTGTTCTTTACTTCTTACGCGGATTAGACGCTTATTATGTGTCACATTATTTTAAATTCGTGTCCTGTTAAAGCTGTAGGCACATTTTTCAGTACCGTACCCGACGGACTCAAATAGTATTGACAACATTTTTTACGGTTTTTCTAACCTCTGGCGCAGCACACGTCGTATTATATGACGTCATCGACATACTTCCCTCAATATTATGATACCTGTAGTGTTTTATAAAATGCTGCGCGTACGGTGCGGGTGAAGTGTTTGAGGTTCCATGAGATTTGATGAAAAAAAATCGAAAGTGCGACGCGCACGATACTGACAAAATGTGCGTTTAGCTTAAGAGGTCTAAAAGTCGGGTTTAAATATTATGACAAATAACGTGGGTATGTTGAAAGTGTTTACTTCATGTTTGTGGGACTTGCGGAAACTTCTGACATTATCATCATGCACCGTTAATTTGGGTGTATGTGCGAGTGTATTGAACTTGTTTATAACACTTGGATTCTGAGGAAATCTGAGAACTATGTTTGCGCGGGATGGTGCGTACAAACACAATAAAAGCTTCCGTCTCCAGTACGTTTGCAAGAGTTCTCCAATATGCGACTGAAGTTTCACTCCTGTTTAACATTGACAGCTATTCTCACACTCCACGTAACAAATTCACAACCGTCCGCGAGTGATGCCCCTTCTACTGCTACAACGGCTGCGGTTTGTGTGCCCGTAAATGCTATTGGCGGGTGATTGAAGGCGGTCCACACATTTACACCGCGAACGCAGCGCGGCGTCCACGCATCCGCTGCAACGCAATAGGCCTTTTACTACTAGCCGACCAGAGGCGATACTGCGTAACTTCTTCACTGTAGGTACTCGTCCGATTTAACCTACTCCGAACTGTCAAATAAATATATATTTTGACACTTCGAATACAGTGGACAGTTACGTAATAGGATGGTTGAGCCCCATTTCATAGAACTACAATTCATGGTCTTCTATGACAATTTCGATGTACGTTGTTTAGCCGATTAACACAGATTAACAAGTAGGAAGAATGGTCATAATAAACTATGAATTGTTATTTTGTAAAAAGCGGTATATTTTTCTAATGACCAGCTCTGGTTATAGTGCTGGTCCCTAGTGGAGAAGACGCAATCGTTACGCACCAGCTAACCCTTATTACGCGGTGTGACAACCCGCGCGTCGAGCGAATCCTCTGTGGTGGAGCAGACGCGTCGCGTCGTGGTGTGAATGGGCCTTCAAATAATACTGCAGTTCCACCTAATTACTTGTCCACGAAAAGGATTTACGGGAAAAGTGCTGTTTCTTGTCGCTTGTGCTGTGCTTTCGCTTGCTGTTGTTTAATGTAGCTTTTGTTACAAATGCTAGTAGTTTCGCCAACTGCAACCTTAGCTTGAGTATTACGTATTATGTCTTCGTATTGTACGTTTATGTTTGCATTTTCGTATTGTATGTACTGTATGTTTAGCTTTTTATTACGTGTATTTTCCTACAGTAACAGTTTAGTACTACAATGTTAGTCTGTGTAGTGTTATAGAACGAATGTGGTCTCCAAATGTCCTACGTCGAGAGCTGAATGCACTGAAATATGAACTTTAAAATAAAACTCACAAAGTGTGAATCCCGTGTAAGTTTGCTGGCCGGCTTTACACTACACGCGCCTATGACGTCATTAAACTCCCAATTCCTTGCGTAGAACTTCGTAATTTATTAGCTACGTTCACATGGACAAGCAATCTCGCGCAATTGACGTCTTACTGTTTCATTCCACTCTCGTAAATTGTTGTCACCTAAGATAGAAATATACTTACCTAAAAGATACAAAAAATTCTTAAACGGCTTACACACAGTACGATCTGTGTAGCTGTGTGTGGGCCGCTTTTCTATCTTTATGACAACAATACCTGCGAAATTGTCCCTCTCCAGAGCGGTAGAGAGAAAGAGAAAGGTGAACATACATAATGTCTTACTCGCGTGGGGCATATCACCGGCCTATGTCCTTCCAAAATCACCCTTAACCCCTAGCCCCATGATCCAGTGTTGAGTGCGTGTTTTTTGCCATTGTGAGCGAACACATACGCTAAGTCGATTTGAAAACAAATAAGGCTGCTTTTACGTATGGCATTACATCTCGCTCGCACTTTCTAACATTTTTAATGATCGTACAAATTTTAAAATTCCTAAATATTTATTGCATACATTAAAAGAAATAAAATTACAGCAAGCCCTGACTCTTAAACTAGGAAAATAGTATGCTTTTGAATGTGGTCTGAGGCTTCGATAGATAATAAAGTTACGGATATTTTATATACATTTTTTGTTTTGCTATGTTACATTTTTGATAAAGAAAAGTGACTTCCAAAATTATTAATTAGTATCTAATTTTCTCAACAAAATCAGAAGCAGGATAACAAAAATATGTCTTAAATGACTGTAATCTTACGGACTTATCTATAAAAAACACAATTCCTCTAAAACACTCCGTGTGGCGCCGGATTAAGAATAGCATCATTCCACTTCCTTCCGTGGATGTCGTAGAAGGCGACTAAGGAAATCGATTATAAGGAGACGGGCAGCAGCGTCTTCCTGAGATTCCAACCGCATACTGCGTTCGCCAACCCGCCTGCCAAGCGTGGCGTTTATGGCAAACCCCTCAAGGGTTATGAAAACCACGAAGGAGGTCTATGTACTGCAGTGGACGTCAAATGGCTGATGATGATGATGATGACTCCTCAGAGGCAGTTTAAATAATCTCTAGTTACGTTTTACCCTTTACCACAGACCATTTAACCTGCCTCTGAGGTGTGTTTTAAGGAATCGTGTTTTTGTAAATAAGACCGTTAATATCTAGCAAAGCCTCAGATCACATTTACCAACAGTGGACTAATTCTTTACTAATTTAAAATGTAATATGTGCCAGCGAGACGGCATGTCACACGTAATAGCAGCCTAGACGTCATACTCGCGTCCAGTGCATCCCCGGCCTATGTCTGTCCAAAAGCACCCGTAACCCGTAGCCCCAAGGTCCGGAGTTGAGTGCGCGCGTGTTGCAGGAGGACTCTACGGACGGACACAGCTCGGGGCGTACGCGCAGCAGCAGCGCTAGCAGCGCGCAGAGTCAGAACTTGCCTAATAGCGAAGGTAAGAGAATCCTTACTAATATTATAAACGCGAAAGTTTGTATGTATGGACGGATGTTTGTTACTCTTTCACGCAAAAATAGCTAAACGGATCCGGATGAAATTTTGCACAGAGATAGATTATAGTCTGGATTAGCACATAGGCTATTTTTTATCCCGGAAAAATACACATCAAAATTACCACGCGAACGAAGTCGCGGGCAACAGCTTGTGGTATAACAAAATCACCTGATATGTGGCGGAATCCGTGAAGATTTAGCTTGAGTGCAGTCTCGTCGATCATATAATTTTTACTTACTTTTTTCCGACTTTGTGACGTCCTTGCTTGGTTACCATAGCACAGGGTAGCCTAGTTTGGCACCAGGACGAGTGATTGTGTTGTGTGGAAGTTATTTATTTATTTTATTTAATTCGGTCGGTCACCCACAAAGAGGCGTACTGACATGACATGACATTTTACAGAGTATTTTTACAGAGAACAGAGTACATCGATCTGATCCACAGATTATCAAAATCATAGAATAAAATTCGCTTGTCGGGCCCGTTTACACAACGAAGGATTGCTCACTCGTGATCGTTCCCCGACAGGTACTCGTACGTATTAAACTTTTATAGAACACTAGCCTGCTCGGCGAACTGCGTACCTTCTGAGAATCAATATTTATTTAGCATGAAATTTTTCCATGTTTGTTAAAACACGGGAAAATTCGGAAAAACAACAGAATAACCTATTAAAGTTATTCTGTTGTTCGAAGACGTATCCAACAAATCAAAGATTATACAGGATATAAATACGTAAATACGTCAGGCTCGCTTTTTGGACCGTAGGGTCCTTTCCCAAATCTTGAGGCACGATTCTTGTCTAGGTGAATGGCTCGGACGAAATCTGACTCTATTTGCTTACAAAGAAAGTCTGTTGTCGGCAGGTCTCCCCGCGGGCTGGAGTATGCAGCACGCGCCGAACGGCAGAGTGTTCTTCATCGACCACAACGCGAAGACCACCACCTGGATCGATCCGCGGTCAGGTACGACGGCGGAGGTGAACAGAAAAAAAAACCGGCCAAGTGCGAGTCGGACTCGCGCGAGAATGGTTCCGTACCATTGTCTATACAACATTAGACAAAGATCGAGACAAGATAGATTAGGTACATTGAGAACAGCGCCATCTATAGAAACCAACAAGAGGCGCTTAACATTGACATTCAACGACATGATATCGGCTCTGTGAAGGTTACATAGATGGTCGCTAGATGGCGAGCGCTGTTTTTACACAACGTTTGTTGTATGGGAGCCCCCTTAAATATTTATTTTATTCTGTCTTATTCTATTTTCTGTTTCCGCACGACACGTAGCAACAGAGTTACAGCCCTTGCCGAGACGACATGTTTTCGTTGCATGCGGTTTTAGCAAGTGACCCTCTACTACCGAACTGGAACACCTTTGACGTCAAAAAATATATAGATAGAAATCCAAATGTGCTGAACAGCACAATATACAAAACAATTTTAATATCATGTGCTTTGGTCTAAAAGTTTTAATTTTTTAAATTTATAATTTTTTGTTTTTATTTTATATGGGTTTACCGTTCCTTGCTTTGCAATTTGATAGAATGGATATTTTATCTAGAATAACCGGCTATATGAGTTAATTAGAACGTGTTAAAAATAACAAACGCTTACCCCCAGGATGCGCTTCAAGCCTACCTCTAGCGGCGGCGGGCGCGGGGGCTGACGCCGACCAGCTGGGAGCTTTGCCAGAGGGCTGGGAGGAGCGGGTGCATACCGACGGCCGAATCTTCTTCATAGACCACAGTGAGTGTCCATTGTTCATGCTGCACTGCCGGCCTAGACCATAATGAGTGTCCCCCCACAACACTACTGGGCTAGAGTCCATTGTCCATAAAATTCTTTATTTACTTAGAAGTTTCATATTTTCACAGCTTCAACGGGCTGAAGACCTGAGTATAATGGTTTAATTTCAACTCGATACCTCCATGCGTTCCCGAGATAAAGGGTCTTGCTTGACAGACAGACAGACAGACGGGCGGACAACAAAGTGATGATATTGAATAAAGTAGGTATCGTATCGAAATTGAACATAAAAAAATAGAGACTTGTCAAAAGCGAAGCGAATTCGGCTTGAAGGACCATAAGACCACGGTCATTTAATATCGCCTTGTGACCCTCGACATATTTGTTTCGTCAATCCTTCTTCATTCATCCTCTCCACTTGTCCAAACCAACGCAACATTAATTTCTCAATTTTAGTCAAGAGGATGTCCTCTTTCAGTCCACAACGTTCTCTAATCAAACTATTGCATATCCTGTCATTCAAAGCAACACCAGACATACTTCTCAAGGACCTCATTTCTTAATGCAGTAGAACTCTACTTTATTGCTTCTTTTGCCATATCCAAGTCTCGCTACCATACATAAGTGTTGGGACTAGCACTCCATTATGGATGATGATTATGCTCTTGGAGATGTTTTGGCCACTCACTAAGAAGTGAAAGTCACCGTTGGAAGTTATAATAAAGTTATTCATGATAAACTGTGACCGTTCAAACCCTGCCAGACACGCGCACGACGCAGTGGGAGGACCCGCGGCTGTCCAACCCGCAGATCGCCGGCCCCGCCGTGCCCTACTCGCGCGACTACAAGCGGAAATACGAGTACCTCAAGAGCCAGCTCAGGAAACCGGTGAGACCACTGGGCCAAGGGTTCCGTACTATTTTATCCATTTACAGATCAAATTACGCATGCTTTAATTAATTATAATTTATTGCACTTTATTGTTCAATTTACTTCTTGGTAAGGGCTGTAACGAAATTGATCCCCAAGATACAGGAATTTCCTAGTTTGGGGGTCACATACCTTATTATTCCATACATACATAGTGTTCATTTATTTTAATTATTACAGCCAACTGATTAATTACTTGCTAATAATATTTTTAAATTACCACTTATCCGTCATCGCTCGAGATCGATTAACATTTCATGGCAATCTTTTTGTGTAATAGTTCTCGCGAAACAGGTCCGCCTAGTGCGAAGAACACAAGTAAGCAACTCCGAGTATTTAGTGGCAATCTTTTTCAAACCTAAGTTTTTTGTAAATAAATGATTTGATTTGATCTATACAACATTTGAATGTTTCAAGCGCCTACCTGTTGCCGTTGTTAATATCGAGCAAAAAATGGCAAAAAATCACGTTTGTTGTATGGGAGCCCCCCTTAAATATTTATTTTATTCTGTTTTTCGTATTTCTTATTATAGCGGCAACAGAAATTCATCATCTGTGAAATTTTTTACTGACTAACTATCACGGTTCATGAGATACAGCCTGGTGACAGACGGACAGACAGCGGAGTCCTTGTAATAGGGTCCCTTACCCTTTTGGGTACGTAACCCTAATAAAAATATGGTCGTTTATTAGAGAAAGATTACAGCTTGAATGACGAACGCCTCCCACACTAGCCGCAGCCTGTGTCTTGGGTGACGGGTAGGATACGCATTTTACTTCATATATTACACGTTAATTTAATTCAATTCCTTCGAAGAAGTAGTTCTTCTTAGTAGTTCATAGTTCAGGTTTCTTTGGCGAATGACAATGAGTCATTATTTAACAACTCAAAAACTGTTTTTAGTTAGGATGATTGTGTATGTCTAGAGAACTGTGATCTGATTCGGAGTATAGATAGGCCTTGCCGTTCGACCGAAGGGAAACTTTTAATTTACTAGGGAGTCGGAGTTGGGAATGTACCACGGAACGGACTACTCATTCCGAAGTGGACCCGACGTTAGTCTTAGACGTTACTCTTCTGCTGCTGCTGCTTACTGCGCCATCTATTGGTTTGTTGTTGAGACTTAAGAGTTATTTGCTGTACACTAGTGCCATCTATTGTTGAAGTAGGTACCTCAATAGGTGCGTAATGTAAACAGAGTAAATGTAGCCCATATTCCTAAATAATGACATGTGTCTATGTGAAATATTAGCTGAAACTAAGAATCAAGTGTTGGGGTGTTCACCGTGTTTGTGTCTAAATTCTGTTCTATTCTGTCATTATACGTTGGATTATTTCTGGCATAATACAATTTTGAATTTTGTTGAAAATTAAAAAAATAGAAAAATTTTGTTTTTACAAAAAAATATAATTGAAGAAGAAACAATTGAAAAGTTTCAGGAAATGCGCATTTATTTTATTTTATTAAATTAGGCACACCAACAGCGTAGTACAATAGTATTTTTTTAGGTATCCGTAATATATACCGTGTGGCGCCGGATTAAGAATAGCGTCACTCTATTTCCTTCCGTGGTTATCGCAGAAGGCGACTATGGAAATAAATTAGCAGGAGACGGGCAGCAGCGTCTTCCTGAGATTCCAACCGCATACTGCGATCGCCAACCCGCCTGCCAAGCGTGGCGATTATGGCAAAACCCCTCATGGCTATGAAAACCATGAGGGAGGCCGGTGTCCTGCAGTGGGCGTCAAATGGCTGATGATGATGATGATATAATATAGGCTGCATGTTCCATTGTTTAAGTTGCTGTCATAGCAAATAGGACTGTCCTTTGCTGTGGCACTGGATTTCAGTCCAGTAAGTCAGTCAGTAAACTAAAAGAATAAAAAATGTGTATACAGGGGCGGTAGCGCAGCGGTAGAATGCCAGCGTCATATTCGGGATCGGTCGTGGGTTCGAACCACGGGCATGGACTTTGTTTTCTAAATTACGTGCATTTGTGAATTTGTAATAGCAATACCACTCGCTAACGGCGAAGGAAAACACCGTGAGGAAACCTGAGGTCGCGCGAGTTCACACACATCAGCGCTTGAAATTTCCAATGCGCGGTGGGCGCGCGTAGTGTTTCAAGCCTATACTCTCTCTGAGAGAAGGCCTGTGCTCTACAGTGGGACGGGTTATGATTATATAAAAAAAACTGGACAAGTGCGTGTTGGACTCGCCCACCGAGGGTTCCGTACAAATTTATAGGTACTTACATATTAAATTATTATAAAAATGGTTCAGGATCGAGTCTCGCAGTTTTTTCCGAGCTTTTCAATGACAATTGTTTTATGATTTAATTACAAATGTAAAGTTTTCAGATTTTTTTCCCTGTAAATGCAGTATGAGACAATATTACTTGTCAATTTTCATAGTTCTAGGTCAACGGAAAGTACCCTATGATTTTTTTTCCCTTGAGTGTCGAGATATACGATTTATGCGGCATAAACGGCCGTATCTTTTTTTACGTTAACTTGGAAGTTTGATTTTTTCACAGCTTCAAGGGATTGTAGACATGAGTATAATATACTATAATATAATATGCACGGTCCCTTGAAGCTATGAAAAAATCAAAATGTACATATGTTATATTACAAAATGTACATAATATTATACATAAATCAAATATATCATCATCATCATCATCATCATCAGCCTACGCTTGTCCACTGCTGGACATAGGCTTTACCTATAGCACGCCACTGAGCACGGTCCTCGGCTATTCTCATCCAGCTCTTGCCAGCTCAAATATATATTATGATTTAATTTCAACTCGGTACCTCCAAGCTTTACCGAGATAAAGGGTCTTGACGGACGGACAACAAAGTGATCCTATAGGTGTTCCGGTTTTTCCTTTTGAGGTTCATACATAAGCAGCCTATATACATCTCTCAGGGAGAAAGTATGGAAATTTCCACGCGTGCCCGGATTGGAAATTTCAAGCGCTGAGGTATGTGAATAGTTCAGACACTCAGGTTTTCTCACGATGTTTCCCTTCACAGTTAGCGAGTGGTATTGCTACTGTAACTTCACAAATGTACATAACTTAGAAAACAAAGTCATAGTATATGCCCGCACTTGGAATCGAACCTGGGTCTCTCGCTTCCGAGTCCAAAGTTCTACCCTCTAGGCTACCACCGCTCTTCCGTACCCCCTTTTGAAGTACGGAACCCTAAAAACATGCTATGTTAACCCACCGAATCGCATTCGCACTAACAGAGCAACGTCCCCAACAAGCTGGAGATCAAGGTGCGGCGCAGCTCCATCCTCGAGGACTCGTACCGCATCATCAGCTCCGTGTCGCGGCTCGACCTGCTCAAGACCAAGCTTTGGGTCGAGTTCGAGTCCGAGGTCGGCCTGGGTGAGTTCGTGAACTGCAGACACCGACCGACGAACTGACTAACAAAACAATACATAATTTTAAAAACCTATTTAGAGGCTAAAAATCCCTCCCATGCCGGGACTTGAACCCGCGACCTCTGGCTAACCGTGCCAGCGCTCTCCCAACTGAGCTAGTGGGCAAGTGCAGGCATGGGCGAAATTTCGAGCCTCTTTACAAACTTCTCTGTATTATGTACAGGCAGCGATATCTGGCCGAAGCAAATTACATCACTTGCAGCCCCTAAATAGGTTTTTTAAAATTGTCCTCAGCACGGGTTAAGGCAAGAAAAAGAATATAATAACAATACATAACATAAACTCACGCCTGTTTCCCGGCGGCTTAGACAGAGACCAGGGTCATTTGCGACGATCCTGACAGATCTCTACGAACTGACTAGTGACCAAACAATCGACTGCTTCTGTAGCTGTTTTCTGAAGGGAATATGTCTTTCGATTCGCTTTCATACTGGGAGGCACCTCTGTTATTGAGTCTTGGGAAAACTTTTTAAGGCGGTTACATTTAACTGTGTGAGAAGATCACGACATTGTCATTTGGCAATGCCGCGGTAGTCAGACCCATCCATCAGCCCACCGACCCACTCATCAACAGATCAACCAACCTACCGACCGGTCAATCGATCAAATTATGAACCTACCGGAGGACAAAGCAACCAACCGACTGAACAGAGTTCGTGGGTTCGATTACCACTGGGGGCCGACGTACGTTTGTACAAATGGTCTCAGTCTGGGTGTATTTTTATGTTTGTGATGTCCTTGCCTGGTTACCATAGCACAGGGTATCCTAGTTTGGGACCAGGTCAAGTGATTGTATTTCGTGGAAGTTATTATTATTATTATTATTATTAAAAGCTTTTGATCAGCTCTGTGTCGCGGTAAGCTTTGTTTTATATTTGTTTTCGAGGAAGTAGGTAATATTGGGAGCCTGGGCTAAATATTCCTATTTGGACTTCTTAAATATATTTTTATAGCGAAAAGAAAGAACCAGAGTCTACGAAACCGGATGTACGTCATGCACGGAAGTACGTCGTCAACTGAGAGCTGTCAGTTTGTAGTCATACCTTGACTCGATACAAGAACTCTTTAAATAAACAAAACTAAGGAGACTCCTAATCTGTGCGTTTGCACAAAGACATCAAACACAAATATAATATGTAAAATATGTAATAACGAGATGTCAATATGGTGGAGTTTTATATTAAAAAATATTAAATCTATTTTAATTCACGTGCGAAACGAACGTCAGAAGGTCAACTTAGTCAGGCGAAAAACCCAAACTTAGACATCATTAACGCCAAAAGCGGTCATTTTTAGCATAGTTGCTGTCTAGTCCCAGGTTCCTGATCCTAGTTTCTCGGCCGTGGGTCCTAACAATCACTATATTAACATATTGAGAGATGGATCTGAAACTTTTTGCAAAAATGGTGTGGAAAAAAGATGCCACATTTTCCTATGGCGGCGCAAGTTGCTGCATGGAGCCCCCCTCAAATGATATGCTGTAATAACTTTTTGTAAATACAGTAGAACGTCAATCGGGGGACATGGGTGTTCGGAAAACCGGTTTATTCGGATAATCGAACTATGATGTACTTTAATTTACCTGCTTGCCAAGAAAAAATATATTTATAATAATGCTCTTTTTTTGGAATGGTAAGTACGAATCCTATTTTAATCAAACCTGTTTTTAAAAGTAGTCAGTCCGTAATAAGACACATAGTACATAATAGGTATCGTCTGTCGAAGCAAGCTGTAAATTAATGCTTCGGTAGCAGCAGGTATGTTTTCATCGTCATTGACTCACTAGTTGATCAATTACTGATGTTGTCAGTCACGAGGTCTACAATTCCACTATCCTGCATTATCTCAGTCGTTGACATTCATCTATTGCTGAACCTCTGCTCCGGCACAAGTAGTGAGGAAAAACGTACCGCGAGGTTCGTACCCAGTTCGGATAATCGACGTTCTACTGTAACTAAATCCAGCTCCGTCACAATCACCGCATTTTGCCGAAGCGCCTTTCAAGAAATACCGACTCTCCCCTCCAGACTACGGCGGGCTGGCGCGCGAGTGGTTCTTCCTGCTGTCGAAGGAGATGTTCAACCCGTACTACGGGCTGTTCGAGTACTCGGCCATGGACAACTACACGCTGCAGATCAACCCTAACAGCGGCGTCTGCAACGAGGAGCATCTGAACTACTTCCGGTTCATCGGCCGCGTCGCCGGCATGGCCATCTACCACGGGAAGCTGCTGGACGGTGAGGCTCCATCGCTGTTTCTTTTCGGCTTTCTCGCTGTATCTCTCTCTATGTCTTTTCTACATCTGTCTGTATCTCTCTGTGTCTCTTTACCTGTATATCTCTTTATATATCTTCCTGTATGTCTGTGTTTTGCTGTCTCTCTCTCTTTCTCTCCCTCTCCATCTATCTCTCTCTCTCTCTCTCTCTCTCTCTCTCTCTCTCTCTATATATCTCTGTCTATCTCTGTCCCACTCAGGACTCAGACTAATGCCCTCTCTCTACGGCAGCGTTCTTTATGCGGCCGTTCCACAAGACGATGCTCGTAGACCACTAGATGTTACCACCAGATGATAAGGTCCTGGGAGCCAATTCTCACTTCATTAGCAAATAATTCGTATACGACTCTAAGGCGTATGACTTGAATTCTACATAAAAAAGTCGAACGACAGCTAAAATCTGTATTCTGAACGCCATTCTACATTGAATTCGAATGAAAAAATAAATGTCTAACGACTTAAAACAGTTAGCTGTGAATCATACGTTCCATTTTCTCGATTGTAAATTGAAAGTTAGTCGAATTTTATAACATTTACAATTTCACTTTTAAATTGATACATTTTGCGGCAAAATTTTAATTTATGTGTTATTTTATAGACTAAAGAAACCATTTAGGTATAAAATACATAGTATTAAAAGTTTAATAAAATTAACTCTCAAAATTTTCAAATGAAATGTAACCTATAACGAAACGTCAACTGATCGTCGACTTGTGTGTGGTGTTTGTTTACAAATCACAAACTTTTCATGCAAAAACAAGAAATCAGAGCAAGTCAAGGAGTAAAGAAACAATGGTTAAAGGGGCTTAAAAAAAAGGAAAGCTGGCTATGCTTCGGCCAGTCAGACGAGGAGGTTTATTTAAGCTAAGATCGGGGAAGTTTTCCGCCCATTAAATAAACTCACGTTGGTTTTCAAATCAATTTCCTTTTGTGGGACGAGAGGTTCTACTATACTTATGAGATTCCTTGCTAAGTATTTCGAGAACCGAAAGCTCTTTAAAATCAGCGTCGCTCATATCAAATGGCTCTGCCCTTCATGTAACACGGCGCCTTGGTGTCGCTGAAGCTATTGCCGCTTCACTCAAATTTTTTTCAACAAAAGCAGCTACAAACTTGTTCATTTTTAGTAGCACCACACTCCAAAAGTTTTTCAAAAGTTTCCAAATCTAACCTAACCTCTTTCTTCTTTGGACTTTCCAATCAAGAAACGTCAACTATCAATGAATGCGTTCAAATTTCATACGCCTTTTGCCAGTCGCATGGTAATTATCATGCGACAACATGACATCTCAAAGCGAGCGAAATTTATTAGCAAATTTGCGCATACGACTTTGTGAGAATACGTGAAACTGATTTTTATGCGACAAATGTCTAATCCTTCGAATATTTTGCGTGTACGCTTTCAATTCGCATGGGCGAGAATCAGCCCCCTGATCCTACAAGATGTCGCCAAAAACTACTCCCTCTCTCACCCGTCCTACAAGGTGTTACCACAGATTAATGCCCTCCACCCCCACAATCCTACAAGACGTCGCAACAAACTTAACACCCTTAAACCTACAAGATGTCTCCACAAACTATCACCCTCTTTCCCCGATCCTGCAAGATGTCGCCACAAACTATCGCCCTCTCCCCCCGTACTACAAAATGTCGCTACGAACTAACGCCCTCTTCACCCGATCCTGCAAGATGTCGCCACAATCTAACACACTCTCCGCCCGACGCGACAAGATATCGCCCTAATCCCGGATGCTACAACTTGTCGCCACAGACTAATGCCGTCTTTCTCCCGCAGCGTTTTTCATTCGGCCGTTCTACAAGATGATGCTGGGCAAGCAGATCGAGCTCAACGATATGGAGAGCGTCGACCTCGAGTACTACAACTCACTCATGTGGATCAAGGTTCGTACCTAAAACACCGGACAAGTGCGAAATTGTCAAAAGTATCAAACGTTAATAATCTTGGCGACCTCGTGGCGCAGCGCTAGTGCATCTGCATACCATGCGAGAGGTCCCGGGTTCGAATCCCGGCTGGGGACAAAAAAAAAACCCCAGGTCTTGGATGTTTACATGTTTGTGATGACGTTGTTTCTGGTTCCCACGACACAGGGTATCCTAGTGTGGGGCCAGAAGCAATGTATGTGCCTGTATGTAAATGTTTATGTTTAATCACCCCCCCCTCGGGGATACATAACATAAACTCACGCCTGTATTCCGGAGTGGTGGCAGAGATCACGGTCTGCCACTTTCCACAATCCTGATAGATCTCTTTCGCTTCATCAACATTCAATAGTCGTTGCATGCGCGTGCGTGCAGGCGTGAGTTTATGTAATGTATGTTCCTTTAGTAATATACTGACAATTGTCAGCTGTTTTCGCTCACCACAATAATTGTAGCTTTATAAAACCGGGCCTTTCTGGTAGAAAATGTTATAAAACATTTGAAAGTGCAATAAATTTCTTAATAAATGAATAAAGCTACGGTAGTGTTCGTTGAAAGCACAAACATAACAAGGTCGCCAATTGTATTATACGCAAATTCGTCTTATTGAATTACTGGTATGCAATTAATAATATTCAATTCTATTCAGGTTGTTGTTATCAGTCTTGAATGTGTTATTTTTCGCAGGAGAACGACCCTTCGGAGCTTTATCTGACATTCTCGGTGGACGAGGAGCAGTTCGGGAAGACGATTCAGCGCGACCTCAAGCCATCCGGCGCCAACATACCCATAGACAATGATAATAAGGACGAGTACATCAAGTGAGCAGCCTTGTGTATTTCTTATTAAGTATTTTTTAGGTCGAACAAAGGAAGCAAATTGGCGAGAACAGTAATTCGCAATGTGTTAGCACTCCTTTTGCAATCGCTGTGGCGTTGATGATTAGTCCTTGAAATAATATCAATATAAATATGTTTTTATTCATTATCATACGTAATAGATGTTGGTTTTACGCAGGCGTCATCTATTATAATATATGACAAACTAAATCTCCAACAATCAGAGGCGGGGTCAGATTATCTTGTTTAAAAAATATCTTTAATATCCCTAAGTTTAAAATTATTTATATTATTATGATTTTTTAAATGTAATTTGATGCGATAAATAATTTTTTTTTCAATTTCATTTATGTGCCCTAAACGAGCGGTATGGCTATCCCGTTCTTTGACGATGCTAAGTCAAATAAAGAATTCGAGCCACTATCATAAGTTGCGTAGCAACGCTATCAATGTCCTCTCAGGCCTTCTTTCGCCTCGAATCTTGCGTTGTACGATTTGTTGAACATCTTGTATTACACATGTGTAATATTTGTCAAAATAAATCCCCAACCATTCCCGGTTATCAGGCGCCTCGTCTCTGCTGTAACATATGTCAAACTAAATCTCCGTCCCGCAGGCTAGTCATCCAGTGGCGCTTTGTGTCGCGCGTCCAGGAGCAGATGTTCGCGTTCCTAGAAGGGCTCGGGGGTCTGGTGCCGCTTCCTCTGCTCAAGATCTTCGACGAGCACGAACTGGAGCTGTTACTGTGCGGCATACAGCATATCGACGTGCGGGACTGGCGCGCCAACACGCTGTACAAGGGGGATTACCACGCCAATCATGTCGTGGTGCAGTGGTTCTGGAGGGTGAGTCTGCACACTATTGTTCCGCAATAGTGTTACACGTTACCTTATTCCAATCACGTATTACAGTCTGTAGGTATTTTTGTCCTGAAAAATATGGAAAATAAAAGTTTGGCCTTTGCATCTACGTAATGAGATGATTTATGCAGCGTCCAGTGCATACACTCGCACTAGATGGGCGAAGGGACCACTTGGATGCTGCAGTGCTTGGGACATTGTTTTGGTTTATGTTGTTTAGGTATGGGGTCCCAAAAGAAACAAAGTTTCCGTCCTATTGTTAGGCGGCGAAGCGGGATTTACACCTGCGCCTTCAGTTTTTCGTGCTGGACAAATGTGGATTTCGTGTTTTGTGGCGGTTATGTAAAGATATTTAAATTTTTCTTTACTTTTTTTCCCACCAGGTGGTCCTCTCGTTCTCCAACGAGATGCGGTCTCGGCTGCTGCAGTTCGTGACGGGCACATCGCGCGTGCCCATGAACGGGTTCAAAGAGCTCTACGGCTCCAACGGGCCCCAACTGTTCACCATTGAGAAATGGGGATCGCCTGAGAACTACCCCCGAGCACACACCTGGTGAGTACTAGCATCACCTCATGGAGGAAATTCAGTGCTCATGAACGGGTATAGCGAACTGTATGACTCCAACGGGTCCAACTGTTTACAATAGGGAAGAGAGGATTGTCAGAGAACTTTTTACTTTTTATTGCACTAACCCATGCTGAGGACAATTTTAAAAACCTATTTGGAGTCTAAAGATTGCTTCGGCCAGATGTCGCTGCCTGTACGTAATACAGAGAAGTTTGTAAAGAGGCTCGAAATTTCACTGATGCCTGCACTTGCCCATTAGCTCAGTTGGGAGAGCGCAGGCACTGTTTGCCAGAGGTCACGGATTTAAGTCCCGGCATGGGTGGAAGCCTCTAAATAGGTTTTTAAAATTGTCAGAGCACTACCATCATCTGGCGAGTAACTAGCAATTAAAGATGGGGCACTTCGGTGTCCACGAAAGGGTTCGAAGAGCTGTACGTCTGTAACGGGCCTCAAATCTTCACCATTAAGCACATCAAGGGGGATGTGACCCGAGGACAACCTTGGAGTACATAACTGTGTAGGTCTAGCTGGAAATTTAAGATGCACCTATGAAAATATTTATAATAATCATCATCATCATTATCATCAGCCCTTTGACGCCCACTGCAGGACATAGACCTCCCTCGTCGTTTTCATAACCATGAGGGGTTTTGCCATAATCGCCACGCTTGGCAGGCGGGTTGGCGATCGCAGTATGCGGTTGGAATCTCAGGAAGACGCTGCTGCCCGTCTCCTGGTAATTGATTTCCTTAGTCGCCTTCTACGACATCCACGGGAGGAAATGGAGTGACGCTATTCTTAATCCGGCGCCACACGGAACGTATTTATAATAATAATATATGTTTATCTCAGACCAATGATCCATATAGTTTATTAGTAGAACTTATCCTATGTTAGTCATCATAAAATATACAAATATACAAACCAATCCAATTTAAGGCATATTTCCCAATTCAAGTACAAACCGATAACTGTGTGTCGGCACTTCGTTTCAGTGTAGTGTAAGTCACAAATAAACGACTCATTAAGTGTCACTTTCCCAGTTTCAATCGCATCGACCTGCCCCCCTACGACAGCTACCAGCAGCTCCGCGAGAAGCTCGTCAAAGCCATCGAGGGCTCCCAGGGCTTCGCCGGCGTCGACTGAGCGTCATGTTTCAGGGTTTTTTAAAAATATTCAAAACCTGACACGCGCTAGACACTATTCGTCATTTGGAACCGTGCTCTACGACGTTTGGAAATGTTGTGTAATTTGCCATTTTTAGGGTTCCGTTGTCAACGAGGGACCTTTATGGTTTCGCCATGTCCGTCCGTATGTTGTATGTCTGTCTGTCCGTCCGTCTGTCTGTCCGTGGCTTAGCGCAGGCTTGTAGTCCCTAGAAAGCTAGTACTAGAAAGCTGAAATGGCATAGATTTATTAATGACGCCGACAAAAGGGTTGGATAAAAACCTTAAAAAAACGGAACCCTACACTGCGCGTGGCCCGACACGTACGAGGCCGTTTTTTTTTTTTAATTTATTAAACGTCCCTTTTTTCGCTGTGTGACGGATAATGCTCAAAACCATGTGTTTAGAATTGACTTTCTTACATGGAGGGGAAAGTAGGAGGCTGCGATATTGGTGGTACGCTACTGACGAGTAGACATGTGCGCCGGCGGAGGCGCGCCGCGAGTGGATCTATTTGTTTACGGGATATGTTTTAAGGAATGATTACACAACATAAGCAAAAACATGATTATCGAAGTTTTTATAAGAGTTTACTCTATCTAAATCAAAATCTAAAATTTGCACTCGCAAACGTAAGTTTTCGTATTTACGATACAAGTTATACAAAGAAAAACAAGTTTTTCAAAGAAATTCATCCTTTTATTAATTCAAGAATACATTTTCTTTGCATAGCTTGTAATTATCGTGAATTGATATAATTTTGTTCACTCTCACAGGGCTCAGTCGCGACCGTTTTGCAGAACGCAAATTTTTCTTTTTTTTTGCTATTCTCTCCACAATGCCTCCAACACAAGCTAGGTTTGGTTCCTTAAAGTATTTTATGTTTTCCCAGTCCAACATTTACCATTTTTTCGGCAATTCACTTTACAAACACAACGAACGCATCGAACGAAAGCGAGCAAAAAAATGGCGCCGGCCAGCGCCTCACCCGCCCGCCATACCACGCCCAGTGTTGCCAAACGCCAAAGTTTAAAAATGTGCAAAATAAATTACGACACAGTTCACTAATGTCTCTAAAGGTGCTGTAATTTATTTTGCCGCCGCCGCCGCCAAGTGGCAGACTCGGCGGCGGCGGCGCGGCGACGCGACATGTCTACTGAGAAGCGAGAATTTCATGAAATCATGTAAACCTTTGAGGAATCCAGATTGTCGGAGGTGTTCACATACCTCGGCGCTTGTTCTCGCCAATCCGCGGTGAGCACGCGCGGTTATCGAGCCTATTCTCTCTTTCTAAGAGAAAGCATATGTAATAAAAAGGGACGCATTTCGGCTGCTTTTATTTTATATAATGTAATGTTTCTAAAAATATAAATCTGAGAAAAAAACTCGTAGAACGTAAAACAAATACTAGATGATGTGTTACAGGCTTGTAGTGTTTTTAAAATAACCCTGCATATTTGGTTCCATATTTGGGACTCTATGGAATAGGTCTCTTAATGGTAATCTTAGTGGTTGTATTGAAACGAAGCCGATGAATCGCGTCAACTGACTTTTGAGTATTTGTGGCTCTAATTTATATTATTGTGAAAGCAAAATTGTTCTCTGAATGAAATATTGGACGGTCCATTTTGGATTGGCAACCAATTTTATGAATCTATGTTGAAACACCGAAAGGGTTGGCGCTATTGATGGTGAGTATAGCCATGTCGCTTGTGAGAAAATATAGAAAGAAAAAAATAATTGTTTCAACTTTGACTGAGCAACTGAACCGTTACCGCATTTTAGTATTTACTGCGTTCGCCTTAGAGAACATTTTTGCTTTCATGATGTGCTTTTGACTTACGAATAAATTGTATCAATAAAATTTAGAATTTAATTACTTATATGTGTAGTTATTAAAGGCGTAGTTATTGAAATTCAATGCAAAATATTATAAAAACTAAAATATTTTGTTTACTTACATAATGTTCGGACGCTAGTGCAATAACAAAAAAATAATAAGCGAGCGATAAGTATTACAACAGTAAAATAACAACTAAATATGTACATAAATAGTAGATTTTGATAACTTAAGGCGGAAAATATAATAAACAATTCATCATCATCATCAACCCATTATGTCCCCACCAAGGGGCACGGGTCTCTTCCCTGAGGAAGGTATAGGCCATACTCCACCACGGGGGCCAAGTCCGGATTGGTGGAGGCTTGTAGACTAGTGGCTCGTCTACTGTCTAATAAACAATTAAATAAAGTTAACTTCATTCGCATTCTTAATATTTTTTTTGAGATATAGTAATAATTTTGCTAATTCTAACTACAGTGCCTAATTTAGATTTATTAAAAACTATTTTATGATAAGGTAAACGTTACAGTTGTTGGCCATCCGTAGGTCTAATTAGTAATGTGTGTGCAATTTTATATTTCTCTACACTTTACTAATGAATATCTTCGATCAACTCCACTAAGGATGATGCTTTCGGACTCGAGAAGTCATGTTCAGTAATACTGAATCTAAGCCGCTTGCGGCGGAAGCAGAGAAGAATCCAATTTTGAATTTCGAACAAACGTTCCTTGTATTTTATTCCGTACGCGCGATATTGGTTGTTTGAAGCCAAGGTTAGCCGAGCCGAACGCGTCGAAAGAGCCGCAGTAGCGGAATTTTAGAGTGGGCATTGTCTTAAATATTGGCAATAGCTACAAATTATAAGGCATTATATCATTTTATCAGTAAATATAATGCTACAATCATAAATTAATAATATTAACTTTTTAATGTTGATTTCTTGTATTTAGTGAATAAGTGTATGACTTTCATTCTACCTCCTAACATGAGTGAAAGCAGGTTTAATATTTTGAATCAAAAACGACAAGATTTTGACATTTCAGTATCTGTACAATAAACCAAACATAAACTTGTCTATCTTTGCACAGATTACGATTCTTTTTAGTTTTGTTTGTTTTTAACAAGGATGGTTTTTAAAGAGTTCTAGTCAAGGTATCACTAGAAACTGACAGCTTGTATTATCTCACTTGATGATGTAGATACTTCCGTGCAATGACGTACTGCTGGTTTCATAAACAGAGATTATTTTTGCTTTACAAATTAATTAAAGCAGTCCAAATCTAAATATTTAGCCTTAAAATTACATATTTACTCGAAATATATAAAACAGATTTTTTTATAAAACAATGCCCATTTGTATGAAATCATATGGAACCTCGCTTACCGAGCCGCGCCATATCAAGCGATTTTTGAATTTGAAAATTTGTAGAGCACTCAATGACTCGGCGCGGTCGATTCTTTCGGCTCGGGTAGGTTCTCCTTAAACGTACATTTAACTACCAGATCCCACTATAAGCATGCCAACGAGCCTAAGTAAGAACTACTTATTATAATTTTCATCGAAGTGCAAACGAAATAGAGTAAAGTTATAGAAAATAAAATGTTCTTTATTTAGTCAGAAATCTGACGAACAGACCTCATAAACATGAACATAAACTACTTTGAAGAAGTTGACTTCCTTGCTAGCTAGTTAGAACCTTAGTTTTGCACCTCTTGTGGGTATTTTGTGTCTTTGGTCACAATGTCCCAGGCTGCAGCGTCCGAGTGGTCCCTTCATTCATCTAGTGTGAGTGAAGGTGCCACTGGACGCTGTATAAATCTACGTAGGCCAAAGTTTGTAGGTAAATGCTTCTAGATAATCTGGATATGTTTGACCATTATACTAGATTTAGACAGAATAAAGCTCTTGCAAGCGCTGTAGTTTCCGGGACATCATTAGATGACTAGTCACGCTAGTGATTCCGGGCCACATCACATCGCGATGAATTTGTAAAGAAATAAAGAACATTCATTTGAATAACGTCTTAGAAAGAGCGATAGAAAGGGAGGTGGAGGAATGAACACAGCTGGCGAATAGTTAGCACGTCATTTGTCTAACGATTCTTAATCTTTTCTAAATTGTTTCAGTTTTATGCGTATTTTAAAGTTTATGTGTGTATTTGTAGTACTTACAAGTGACGTTTCTATCTTTCTATCTAAGGCCGTAGAGAAGATGGCTATTCTCGACAAAACACGTTTTTCACCGACCTCTTTCTTGCAAAAAGGGCTGTATATTTTAATTAATTATATTCTGACTAGTATGTTATAATTATAATGTTATAGTTAACGTTATAATTGATGTCATCCTCAAATTAATTTGCTTATAAAAAAAATATTAAATTGTAAATGTACGAGCTTGCATCCATCCATAAAAGTATGTTAGGGCTGAATCCTGATTTCATTTAATGTTTGTTGGGACGGATCTTCTCCCGAAAACTTTCACAAAATGATTCTGCATTACTTATAGGTTATTGTCACTAGAATATGAACTGATAATTCACAATTACTGTCCTAATGATCTAAAGTACCTAATTAAATTTTGGAGAAATTGGCGATTTAGATTGTACGAAGAAATTATTAAATAATAATAACGACAAAAATATATTTTCTTATCATAAACATAGCATAACGTAATGTTGTATATTCCAAATCTGAACATAATAAAGTTTAAGGTGTAAATTGCCTGTAAATTGGTGAAAGTTGCAAAAAGAAAAAATCTTTTGCGCCCCAAAAATTTAATCCATGAAATGGAAAAGACACACTTAGTATTAAATAATTGCAGTTTTTATTTAATACATATTCTTATTATTATTTAATACTTATTCAATTTACATAAATTTATTTTTGTCATGTGTATTTATTTAGATTTAAACCTATTATCGAGTCAACATAAGTTATTAGTTACTTAATTTCCACTTAGTCGTTGTAAGTACCTATATTTTTAGTAAATTAGATAGCGTTGACTTCTTACAATTTTCATGAGGCCTTTCCACTGCAAACGTGATTTTTCTATTTACTTACTCACTTATTAGTAATTTAGTTATTGATGGAAACATTGGAATTGACTTTTTAACTAGCCATACCTGTTGTAGAGAATGATATATTTTTTTATTCATCTTTTTATTTTGTCTGCGAATTATGTCTCGGTATAACTCGGTCAAGTAAAGAGAGGGATAGAAAAATGGTTTGTTCCTATTTGCCTCGCGTTCAAACGCAATAGTTTGAGCGAGACCTTATTTAACCGAGTTAAACAAGAATGATAGATTGCTTAGTATTGCTCAAGGTTGATGGACTTTATAGCTCGAAGGCAGGTATTTCTAGTATAAACAAATAGTTATTGTTTTGACCGACTTTGTGAGATGATAAAAATGTGAACTGCGCACGCGTCGGTAGACTTGGTTAATATTGAGTTCGGTTGCCATGGCAACGGATTATTGTGATGAACAAGTTTGATGTTGTTGCATTATTACGATTATTATTAGTTATACATAGATATTTTTATTATCACTATAACTGTATCAAGTATCTTGTAAATAGTTTATTGAGAAATTGAAAATTCATGCAATAAAGAAAAAGTTATAAATTATACTGTTTTTGTTATTTGTCTTTACTAAGAGATGTCATCAAATTATCCCACTAAATTATAAATTTACACATATAAACTGTTGCCACGTAGGTACTGTAAGTGTTTTGTACATTTACCTGTAACAGAACATCGAGCATTCACCGTTTCTAAATTTGTCGAACTGAGCTACGAACGGAGCCAAGCATCGCTACGAACATATTCACGATCATTCTAGCAAACGCTCTAGTAAATGCTCGTCATAATACGTCGGGCAATGAGAAAATAGCTGGGCTCGGCAAAAAGCTCGTAGCAAATTTACTATCGTTTCGCTAGGATGCTCGCTAGAACGTTCGCTAGAATGCTCGCTAAAACGCTCCAGTTTATTTTGTGAGCTTTTACTCTAGAATGCTCATTACAAGTGAGTACCAAGTCTATCGGCAGCTTCATTATGTTTTTTATGCCATGTTTTTTTGAAGAGACCAATTTGTCACATTAAAAGCACTTTGAAGAAGACTTCTTCAGAAGGTAAGGTTCATTTTAGGTTAAGTATAATAGGTTCTATAATCCCAGATGCCGTAAATCTTTTCTGCCGTGAACGACGCCTGCACGCTCGAGAATATTCGGAATAAAAAACCATAGAAGTATTTCTTCCTACAAAATTCTCTCTCAAAAACGGCCTCTGTCCTCTCAATTAGTCTGTACCAATGAAGATGTGCTGTAGAGTAAATCACTCTGTGATTGATTCATTCTGTGCACCATGAGTGACGACGTTAACGTTGATTAGGCGATAATAAATAAAGAAATTAAACTGTTTATTTCTAAATAAAAACTGAATGTGCACGGATATTGACTTGTATATTTTTTCATTTTACAATTTTCCGACGTTTCGGTACTTTTGCAAGTGCTGTGGTCTCGGTAGACTGAGGTGACAGGCGTACCTATTTTTGAAAGCATTAACAACTGTGCTAGAAGTTAGAATGTAGATTTAATTTTAATTTCAATAACTAATAATCAAAATTTCTGAGTTTATATAAAATATTGGTTATGTAGATTGAATTTTAATTTCAAAAACTAATAATCAAAATTTCTGAGTTTATATAAAATATTGGTTATGTAGATTGAATTTTAATTTCGTAACTAATAATAGATGTTTTTGAGTTTATATAAAATTATTGTTTGGTCAATTTAAATTTAAAAATTTTCTAAAATATTTTTGGAACGAAAGTTAATTACTTGCCGAGGGTAGTAAAATAACAGTTAATGCTTTCAAAAAGACGCCTGTCACCTCAGTCTACCGAGACCACGGCACTTGCAATAGTACCGAAACGTCGGAAAACAGTAAAATAAAGAATAAAAGAGTAAAATATCCGTGCAAATTCAGTTTTTATTATGTCTCGTGCACGTGTTAACCTTAGAAAACACTATGTTTATTTCAAAAATAAGAGATATCCATTATTAGTCTGGCTCTGGAAGCTGAATCTTAAATATGAGATTATAGTGCTTCCAGAGGACAAATTACAGCGTAACTTATGATTGGTTTTATACAATAACGTCAAATCATTGACTTCATGATGTATAATAAGCAGTCTCAAATATCTAGGAACCTCGCAAGATGGCGGTCTATCGGTGGCAGGTGCATAGATATTTCGCCGGGTAATACTGAACACGCTCCGATTGGTAGCACAATTGACAAGCCCCGCCCGCCTTCCCACAATTGAACGTGGGGTCAATTTTAGCGCTAGTTAGACATCTATGTTTTCAACTATCACTGCTGGGCACGAATGAAACGCCTATGAAAGCGCGCGCTTCTCTAGTTGAGCGTACGCCTCCCGCGGATTGTTATTAAGAATACTACTGCGTGCGGCCTGCAGCTCAAAAAGCTCGGTTATGGCACAGAGCATGGTTATGGTATGGTAAGTTGTAGGTAAGTATAATAATAAGAATAAGAATAAGAATAAGAATAAACTTTATTTGGCAACATTACAAAGAATTACATACAGTAGGCACATAAGCCAAAATCCTTACAAATAATTACAAACAATAGGTGCATAATTAAGTTAGTAAACCATAGGACACATTTATAATAATAACTTCCACACAAGAACTTCCACACAACACGATTACATGTCCTGGTGCCAAACTAGGAGACCTTGTACTGTGGTAACCAGGCATGGACACCACAAACATGGAAATACACCCAGACTGAGGCCATGTGTACAAATGTACGGCCCCCCAGACCGCCGCCGTAGTATAGTTTGGGAAGTGGCCTATAGTAGGTACCAACGCGAATTTCAGGTATTGACTCCTTTCTCCTTGATACCCGTAAAGATTCGTTCGTAAAGAATCATCAACACTGATAAGTCGCCACCACGCAACGACTAATGGATGCTGATGAAGCGAAAGAGTTCTCTCAGGATCGTGGCAAGTGGCAGACCCAGGTCTCCGGGATACAGGCGTAAGTTTATGTTATGTGTAATGTAATATGCCCCTGAGATAAGTAAGTTCAATTAATAACAGGCCGATGCCTCTTGTAACGTCCGTGGGCCGGGATGGAGGCCGTCGCCGCACGCCGCCCTTCTCCGCCGGACTTTAGTGTTGACATAACAAGTTTCGACAGACCTTTTCAGACATTGCACTAGCTTGTGTGGCCCAAAAAGTGCGGAGATCTGGGGCCTAATTATGCGCACCAAATCCAATCGTTTAACTGTCAAATTCCACATAACTTGACGGCTAGACGATTGGAATCGCTCAGGATATGGTGCGCGTAATAAAGGGGCTTTCAGAGAGAGAGACCATGGGCTTAATCACCACGCGTGCTCACCGCGGATTGGCGATTTCAAGCGCTTAGGTACCTATGTGAATAGCTCAGACACTCAGGTTTCCTCACGAGAGAAGGCCTGTGTCCTACAGTGGGACGTATATAGGCTGCTTATGAATATAGGGGCTGAGCCTTGAGCCGGGGTTGGGCTAAGGCCTGAGACACATAAAGGACGCGGGGCGAGGGGGGCGCGGAAAAGACGCGTCGTCTTTCCAATTCACTTTCACACAAAATGTACTGAAAGGATGGGACGAAAGCCACATAGAAGAGACGGGGCGAGGGCGCGAACTGAATTCAACGCGTCGCGTCTTTTCCACGTCCTTTCTGTGTGGCTAGGGCCTAAGAAATCTATTCTTCTCTATCTATACAACTAGATATATCTGTAGGTACATAATAATAAATCTGTAAATTTTGTCTCTGTCTGACATGTTATGTCTGTCTCTGTTTCTTTGTGCGCGCATCACGGCAAAACCACTGAAGGGAATTTAAATAACACTTACCATGATTATTGCTTAGATTCCCGTGCAACATATAGGCTACACAACATCACGCTTATGTCCACAGGGGGCGAGAAAATCACTATACATATCTTCGTAACCTAGTTAATTGTATTCGACACTATAGAAAAAACCAATACTCGATTACCTCAGAGCCCTCAGGGTCGTGTTTCAAAAAACTGCAATTTGTAGTTTATTATGACAGTTCCAGTAATGCAGCATTGCTGCATTGCGCAGCAGCAACTTTGCAATGTACATCGAATTGTCATAGTAAACATGAATTTGAATTCTATGAAACAGGCCCTAGGTACTTACCGCGACAATCGGTTGCTATGGGAACTTCATACCATAAAACTGCGGGCACTGGCGAGACGACGATATAGATTCTTTTTACGTATGTTTGTTAATTATCCTAACACAAAGCGTTGCAAAAAATAATAGCCGAATTATCGGCGAAATAATAATTATGTTTAACTTCTTTATTATTTAGAATCAGCTTCGGTTTTTCTTAAAAGTCGTTGATTTAGTAGGCATAGGTTTTCGACTGCACATGTAAACTTTTTTTAAGTTTCAGAAGTCAAAAATCAAGACAGATAACATAATAACATTAATGCTATACTTAGATAGTATCTCTATATAGTCTGTGACTTAGATATAAGAAATTACTTGTAATTCTTTCACCTGGTTGTGCAATAAAGCGTTCTCTATCTATCTATCTCTCTCTAACGTACAGATTAAAATCCTAAAATAAAAAAAAAACTACCCATAGGTTAAAAAATATGATTTGTGTAATATGTACTAGTAATCTCGGTACCTACATAAACAATTGAAAATATTGAAACATTTTTCATCTTTGACGCAAAACTATACGTATATTATGATTGTGCGGACAAATAATATTTCTTGCTAGAGTGTACCTACCTGAGTAAGTCCTGTATAAAGAAGAAGAAAAAGCGAAGTTTTAATTAATATATTTGGGTGGCTCAGTACAATTTTATTTATCATACCAGCGCGAATAGTCATGTTGGGCTAGTCGGCGTATACGCGGGCACAGGTAGTATATAATAAAACTAAACAAATAAAAAAACCCGGCGAAGTGCGCACCGGACTCGCATTAGACACAAAGATCGGCAAAAAATCACGTTTGTTGTATAGGAGCTCCCCTTAAATATGTATTTATCAGGAGGGGTAGGCAGAGACCAGGGACTGCCCCTTGCTACGTCCTGACAGTGCGTGGACCAAATCCTCTCCTTGAGACATGTGGTGGCGAAACTTTTGGCTAAAAGTCAAAGGGTTTTCGTTCTTTCGTCGATTTAGAGAAAGCTTACGATATAGTAAGTGAGGAATGGCCGGTGGTCGGCTTTATCCGTGCATGGGATGGACAACATCTTTTTGCGAGCTCTGAAGCTTCTCTATCATGGCAAGTTAGAAATCGAAGTGATCAGCTGTCGACAGGGGAACGTTGTTATTGTTCTTATCTCTTTTATATATAATCATTTAATGACTTTGTTTTCTAATGTGAATTTATTGTAGCGATACCACTCGTTAACTGTAAAGGAACACGTCGTCAAGACCTCGTATATGAAGTGTTCGCATATTGCCTCAGCCCTTGACATTACCAATCCGCGGTGGGCATGCTTGTTGATTAAGCCCATACTCTCTATCTCTTTCTCTCTCTGAAATGAGGCCTTGTTGATTAGGCTGGATTATTATTATGTAGGCAACTTCGACAAATCGTCAAGCAACGAAAATTTCGCCAAAAAGATTCCAGCAGAAGCGACACGTGAAAGGTGATCGATACAGTGCCCCTGGTCAAGGTTGCACAACCGCGGCGTGATGGCTGCGCGGGCGCACTTCGCGCAGTCCTCCAACCGCTACCGATTGTTTACAACCGCTGGATCGCTGCGGACCGATTTGCTTTCTAGACTAACCATGAGGGTGCTGTGATTTATTTATTGTTTTTATTTTTTGTTAACAAAATGAAGTGCCATATTTATCTGTTCTTTGTTGGTGGATTGTTGAGTGGTGTTAGTTGTAGTTTGGTTGAGATTAACGGTAAGTGCTTAAATGTATTTGCTATTATGCAACAGGTGTTATTGAAATAAACCAAAACCTGAAAACGGTTCATACAGGGTTCTTTGTAAAATGGGCAATTATATATTATTGCGCATTTTGTAAACTATACATGTCGATTAAAGAGTGTCATTTGCAACATGCAACCAACTATTGTTATACAAATTTTAAAAATTTATTGTAAAATTTAAAAACATAAACGTTTTTTCTGCCGATATTGCGTAGGTACCTACCTACCTATTTGAAAAATAACCCTGCATGTAGTTCAATAATATTTACCCCCTCCAGGGCGGTAAAAGAAGGCCCAGAGAAAGTTAGGGGGCGTTGAGGCGGTCTAGGGGAATAAAAATGTTTCGTTGAAGTCGCGGTAGCGTTTGATTATCATGCCAGAGGTCGTGGGTTCGACTCCTGCTGGGGCCCGCCTTACATCGATTTGTACAAATGGCCCCAGTGTTGTCGTTTTCCATGTTTGTGGTGTCCTTGTCTGGTACTGGTTTGGGACCAGGACAAGGTGTGCATTTTATGTTATGTAACATTCTTCTTTGAACTCTGAAAAGGATACGAGTCACATCTTGTTTATCACATTCATATCCATCATCATAAGCAGCCTATATACGTCCCACTGTAGGGCACAGGCCTTCTCTCAGGGAGAGAGTAGGGGCTTAATCACCTCGCGTGCCTACCGCGGATTGGCGATTTCAAGCGCTGAGGGATGTGAATAGCTCAGACACTCAGGTTTCCTCACGATGTTTTCCTTCACAGTTAGCTTCATATCCATAACTTGTATATATTAGGTATTAATTTAAAGAAGGCACTCGACAATCGGCACCGCACACTACGAAGGCGACCGAAGGCTCACGTTTGCATTCGCTTCACTGACCTCCGTTGTACTTGTACTCACTCACCTACTACAACGTGGTACTGAATTAATCCAAAACCTGAGAACCGTATTTTCAGAATCAATTACAAAAGCACTTCCAATAATTCTCATTTTTTTATGTTATTTTTCATGCAATCTTGAGATGCAGATCTTGACATCAATTAAAAAAAAGGAAATGAAATGATTTGTCAGGATAGTGGCAAGTGGCACAATCTGGACTCTGCCTACCCCTCCGGAATACGGGCGTGAGTTTGTGTAATGTAATGTAATGTAGAAAGTGAAAAAAAAACCTTTTAGGTAGGTACTTACTGAACGTGGTTTTATTTTATTAATACTGAAGAAACCTTCAGGTTTTGTGTTATCATTTCAATAATGCCGTAATGTCTACACTGATTCTTCGACTTTCGATCGTCCACATCCATTCGGCTGGTCTGTACCCGGCATCACATCATCACATGCGCCTCCAGAAACCCAGTTCGCGAGCCTGCCCCCGCTGTACGCACTGGAAGACTGGGCGCAGTGCCAGAGGCCCGGTGACGTGTACTGCATGGTGGACGCCCAGCTGGTCTCCGCCCAGCCCTCGTCGCTCCTCGACCTGCTGAAGGTACGGCTGAAGGCTAAGCGTCACGCCGTATGTGCTGGAGGACGGCGCAGACGCTAAGGGCAGGCCTAAGCAGACGGGCTGTATTTCAACTGCTTCACGATTGCAAGGTTGCAGTTTGAATGCAGTTGGCATGAAACTGACAGCCAACCGAGCAGTCCGATTGCAGTCAGTGTGCAGTGGACATGCAGTTACAACAGCGAATGCATAAAGTCGTGAAGTCATTGCATTCAAACTGCATCTGAACTGCAACTTTGCGGTCGGAAAGCAGATGAAATGCAGCCTGTCTGTTTGGAACATTATTAATCTTCTGTTAATAACTGCTGCTTGTATTTTTTTTTGTATGATCTTGACCAACTGACAGCGCTGGCAGTACATTCACGATTTGTTATTGCACGAGAAATATAAACTTAAAAAATTTGCTGTTGCAGCGGTGCTAAACCACCACAGTTGATATTTTTGGCGATTTGAAAGCCTTCCCCACTGTAGGAGTTATTTGAATTGACCTTATGGGGATTTAGCTTCACTCTAAATAGGCTGCTTTGTTATCCTATAAACATCTTACTGCTTCGAAAAACACAAGTTGCCCGCGAGGAACGGAGTAAGCAGAAGTGACCTTTTGGACGCGCCTAATCTGTGACTGAGAAGTTCTATCACACTGCCGAGGGCAAGGTTTTTATGATTACCAAAAATCCACTGTCGCTCCAAAGTTACCAAACAATCAAATAAAAATAGCAATCGGATTGCACACGCTCTCAGTGACTAGACTCAGGTGAAGGTTGACTGGTGTGTGCAAATGCGTGCTTGTACACGGCACACTTGCACTCGCGTAATCACAGAGTAAGTACTCTGTCTCGGACTGCCTCGTTGGTCTAGAGGTTAACAAGCTTGACTGTCAAAACAGAGGTTCATGGGTTCGATTCCCACTGGTGGCGACCATACCTCATTTGTACAAACTGCCTCGCTCTGGGTGTATTTCCATGTTTCTAATGTCCTTGTCTGGTTACTATAGCACCATAACATAATAATATGGTTTGCCGTGTGGCGCCGGATTAAGAATAACGTCACTCCATTTCCTTCCGTGGATATCGTAGAAGGAGACTAAAGAAATACATTACCAGGAGACGGGCAGCAGCGTCTTCCAGAGATTCCAACCGCATACTGCGATCGCCAACCCGCCTGCCAAGCGTGGCGATTATGGCAAAACCCTTTATAATTAGGGAAAACTATGAGGGAGGCCTATGTGCTGCAGTGGGCGTAAAAATGGCTGATGATGATAGGGTTTCCAAGTTTGGGACAGGACAAGTAACTTATTTACCTATGGTTTATTCTAAAAGGAGGGATAGACCTGTTTCGCTTGGCAAGAGGTGAAGAATAATTATGGAGAGCTGATGGCCAACCTCCATTAGTGGAGAGGTTCAAGAAGGAGACAGAGAATACTTTGATATGCTAGTAGTATTCTTACCTGGTATTCCTTCATCGTTAGCTAGTTGTAATTCTACTACAAATTTACGTAACTTAGATAACAAAGGCATTGGTACATGCTGGGATTCGAATGCAGGACCTCAGGCAGGTATGTGATGTAACTGGTCAATTCACTGCACTACCAATGCAGTGTACAAAAAGTTTATCCACGTTTAGGTTAGCCAACAACGTTGTTGTTATCGAACAACAAAGTCTTACATAAACTGACAACAATACAGATTATCAGTTAGCTAGACTACTATGAACGCATTATAAAAATGGACTATAATGAACAATCTTGCTATCTAGTTAAAATAATAATTAGAGAAGATAGGTAATAGCTTGAAAGAGCGGCCACGGAGACGTTTTATGGGGAATTCTTTCAGAGAAAATTGGTATAACTCGTTTTGGCTTGCTTGCCAACCCAGGGGTTGTGGGGTCGATCTCAAAGGGTACTATACGAATGGCCTCAGTAATGTTTCCATTTTTGTGGTTTTCTTAACTGATTAACATTTATAAATGATTTGGTATCATAATTTGTGGACAAGTGATTTTTAGAGGGAATTTAATATATTGACTTCAACGATAGGGTTACTTCAAAAGTCCCCAATTCCTGAAACTCGTCAAAGAGTCATTTAAAACAACTTTTGCTCTACTTGTTACGCATTGTATGGCCGAAATACTCCAGCTCTTTAGAGTGATAAGGACCTCTGCTTTCTTCTTCTTTATTCTATGTAGCACGGTAGGAAAGCATAACGGGGGTAGCATAGCCATCGAATGCCAGCCTCACATTCGGGAGGTCGTGGGTTTGAATCCATGGCATACGCCAATGACTTTGTTTTATAAGTTACGTACATTTCTCAAGTTAAATAACCGTGAAGAAAAGCATCGTGGGGAGACCCTAGTGTCTAAGGTATTTATATCAACAGCCCAACTACCTATAATAATAATTGTTACTTGTAATCTTGGTAACCCCTCATGGTTATGAAAACCACGAAGGAAGCCTATGTCCTGCAGTGGGCGTCAAATGGCTGATGATGACTTGTAATCTTAGTTCTAGTTTTTAAGTTAAGGATCAATATGTTTTTGTTTGTGTATTTTTTTATATCCGTGTAATATTCGAATACAGACTTTTCACATTTTTTAACTATGAGGCTAAGTGCGGAAATCTCAGATGTAACTAGAAATAGAAAGGTAGAATTGCAGAACTTTTAAAACAAGGAGATTCTAAGCTTCCGGCAGTACATGTGGGTGCATCTCAAACATAGATTCATTGTTACTCAAGTTAATCATATACTCCTGACGATGTAATAATACGCGAGTCATAAGATGCAAAGAGAAGCGTCACAGCTCGTTAGGTTGAAAACAAACCTGACTCTAAGTAGAACAGAAACAGTCAATAACTCAGCTGTGTTATGCATTTCTCAGTAGAATGGCCACACCTGACGGAGTACCAAATCATGCTTTTCATTCGCGTTTCGTAAAACTACAATAATCATAGTTTATTATGACAATACGATGTAATAAAAACTGAATTTGCACGGATATTCACGCGTTTTTTTTTTATTTTACAATTTTCCGATGTTTCGGTACTTTTACAAGTGCCGTGGTCTCAGTAGACTGAGGTGACAGGCGTCTTTTTGAAAGCATTAACTGTTAGTTTACTACCCTCGGAAAATATTACAAAAAAATTAGTAAGTTACGTTCCAAAAATATTTTGGATTTTTTTAAATTTAATACAATGTAGCTACATTGCGTAGCAGTCTACTTGTTAATCTGTGGGTTAATCGTCTTTGCAATGTACATCGAATTGTCATAGTAAATATGTATTATATATTTATTGATAATATAATAGTTCACAATCAGATCATAACATAAATTACAGTATAACATTTAATATAAAAAAAAAACAGTTTGAAATTTTAAATTAAAGTAAAATTAGTGTGACTTTTGTTGTTGCAGATAAGAAGACAAAAAAACTTAGATTAGGGTTCAACAAACAAACGACATAAAACTAAGTAGGTAATTAAATTAATAAAAAACACACCCGACTCAAAAGTTCCCGTGACGCTAGCAGCGTTCCGCCGCTGCACCGCCAGGGAAATCATTTGCATAAGGTATGCCCCGGAATGATTGTCATGCCCACGACTTGTCACTCTTGTCAGGCGTTGACCGATTTCCCTAAAGTATAGTAAATAGTACCATAAATTTTAGTTCTATGAAACAGGCAACAGCTGGTCAGCTATCAGCTGGTCTAGCTCGGTCTTTGTCTCGGGCTACTCAAGTTGCTTTATATTCGTGAGGGCCTGCTTCGAATCCCGGTACGTATCTATGACTTGTTCTCTTCAAGTTACTATACTTAGTAGCAATACCACTCGCTAATAGTGACGGAAGAATTTTGAACCTTTTCTTCCTAGTAGTCGGAGAAAATAGGCTGTGTTACGGTAACCAGGCAAGGACATCACAAACATGGAATTACACCCAGACTGACGCCATTTGTACAAATGTAATGGCATGGTAATCAGACGTGATGCCACTCCAACGAGGCAGTCAGACAGTCATGTAATTACTTATTACGGCCTTATTTATAAAAACAATTCCTTAAAACTCCAATCTGTGGTAAAGGGAAAGCCTTGCAAACCACAGTTTATATAAGCTGCATTTCAAGAGTGTTTTATAGGAAGAACATTTTTTATTTTACCTATAGTTTACCGGAAACGTGCGAGTCGGACTCGTCCACCGAGGGTTCCGTACAAATTTTTAGGTACTTTACATATTATAAATAGTTCAGGAATCGAGTCTCGCAGTTTTTTCCGAGCTTTTCCCGAACTTCAAAGAAAATTTTTTATGATTAATTACAGACGCATAGTTTTTAGATTTTTCCTTGTACTTGTTGAATAAGACGACGTTATTTGCAAAATAGTTCTAAGTCAACGAAAAGTACCCTATAAATTTTGATTCCGTTATAAGTGTCGAAATATACGTTTTTGCGGCATAAACGGCTGTATTTTTTTTTACGTTAACTTCGAAATTTGATTTTTTCACAGTTTATGGTCTTAATTTCAACTCGACCTTAACGCGTTCTCGAGATAGGTAAAGGGGTTTGACAGACGGACAGACGAACGGACAACAAATTGATCCTATAAGGGTTCCTTTATTTTTCTTTTTAAAGTAGGGAACCCTAAAAACACCGTAATATTAAGTATAATAGTAAGTAACGTAGAATAGTAAAGTACCTAAGTAACGCCTTAGGAACCTTGTGCTTGTTGGGTACCTATCGGAAACAATCTATGTTGTTTAAGCTCAAGTTGGAGTCCAATTCAAATTCCATGCTAAGCCAGCCGGGTCTACGCTACCATCTCCGTTTGGCCATTTCTTTTGCGTGCGTTGCATCGCGCTTACGTCACCGCGCCGGCCAAGGTCGATAAGTCGGTTAAGTCATCGGCTGCGCGGGCCCCGATGTTGATACCGCCTTGCGCAACCGCACACAAAGCGTTGACTACCATTTAGAAGAGCTAAGTAAGGATAAGCACTCTAGGGGATAAACCATGCCTTATCCCCGATTTCTCGTACACTATCAATAGTCCTTCCGACTGCCTCGTTGGTCTAGCGGTAACACAGAGGTCGTATGTTCAATTCCTGCTGAGGGCCGCCGTATTTGATTTGTAGAAATTGCCATGTTGTGTGTTTCATGTGTTCTCCAAGTTTGTGGTTTTCTGGGTACCAAAACACAGGGCATCCTAGCTTGGGGCTAGGACAAGTGATTGTGTTGTGTGGAACTTACTATTATTATTAATGCTCTATCAAACTTGGCACACATACTCTTGCCACGCAGACTATCCTATTTAGGGACAATCGTATCAATGTGTACAGTCGATATCACCTAGACCTTTACATTTTAGTTCGAAGTTACCGTAACGTAACTGAATAAAGAGCACGCACGTAAAGGTGAATGTGCTATAGACTGCAACCTACAGTAAAGTAGGTACTATTCTGCTGGTTTAATATGAACTTCATATGGTGGACCCTTACGGAATTGAAGTGAATTGATATTTACCTGTAATAGTGACTCCTACGAGTACATGGAGCGTTCGCTCGCCTCACGCATGCTGGCTGGCGAAAGATTCTCGCCGCCACGCGATACATCGTTTCAAGACTCTCGTTTTTGCTGCCACGAATTTTCTCGCGCATCAAATTATATATTGCTCCCAATTCGACTTCGCCGGTATGCACATGATACACTCTCCCTATTATATAAAAATCTCAACAATCCCTCATCTCCCGTTTACCTCAGAGAAAGGTTTTTCAGTACCTACACTCTGGAGAAAGGCCAATCAGATCTGTCAACTCCCACCTTAAAATATTGTTCGTTTAATTGTCGAGGAGGAACGCATCCCCCTCACATACCTGTTTTCTTTATATTACATGGAATTCCAGTTTAACCACCTAGGTAAGTAATCAAATTAACTTAACGACACAGAAAATTAGAAAAAGGCAGTTTAAGGGTGGGTTAAGGTATAATGCTTAATTACCCCGCCAGGTATACGAGTAGGAACAAAAGGAACGGCTCTCAGCCTGTACCCGTCACTCGGCATGCGGCTGGTAGGTATTCTGAACCACCCTGAGCTAATAGACTAGTATCAACTAGTAATTTCAAGGATCTTTCTAATTACTTGGAATGAGATGGCGAGATTAATTTCGCTTTACTGAAAACAACTAAGTATCGAGTTTGTTCGTGCTGTAACTCAAGTTTAAGCGTACGATTTATTTTACTGACTGTACTCAACGACCTCTTAAGAACGTAATTTGTATGCACTCAGTAGCTTTTGCTGAGGAGTCACACACATCAATCGATACGTTGATTGGTTCGATAACATCATCATTATTGTATCTGATCTGAGTGGTCAACGCAACCTCAAAAGAGAACTCAGTAATTGGTTGGTAAACTTTTAATAACTGCCTAGTAAATACGTATGAAACACAAACATTACTTAAGATTGTTAGTATTATAATTGTAATCTCCACAGTGTTAAAATACTGATGTCTGACCCGACTACGCTTACTGGATAAAACAAACTACTTTATAAAATATTTATAAAATTTTACTGCGAAGACAAAGATAAAGATTATTTATAAACCGAAATAAGGGCCAATAATGATTTTTGCTTTTTAAGATAATAAATACAAAATTTCTCGTAACTTTTAGCGTTGTCTTAGCATGAAGCGTAAGTATAATAATAATAAACATTTATTTCGGATAGAACAGAGATCCATGGTGTTGTTAGTAGCCTTAAATACTAAAACTAAACTAGAAGTACAAACTATGTTAGTAGGCTTAAAAAATACTTACTTTACTACTTTTTTTTTTAGAAGATGTAAGTTATTCTAATGCTTCCACATTGGACAGTCCGGCCTGTCCGCCAATACCTGCTGGCACTGCCTCGGACGCGGCCTTGCAGGGAAGCCGCACGCTTGCGCATTATGGCATGAAATCCGTCCGTGCGGGCCTCCGCGAACATGCCCGAGGCACTGCAGTACCGAGGCAGCCCCAACAGCATCCTAAACACATTGTTATACTGTATGCGGAGAGCGCTGAGCGCCCTCTGAGTACAGCCGGCCCACAGGCTGCACGTGTAAAAAGATTGACAGTATGCCTTAAAGAGCGTTATCTTTACTTCAATCAATCAATCAATCATTTATTGTTATGTCATGTGAATATTACAGCTGGTAAATATAATTTGATAAGGTACATGACACCCTGTAAGGGCACTACAATACTATTATACTATGTATACAACATTCATCTCACTTAAAAAGATGTTGACATTAAAGTTCTAAAATATTAAACGTAAATTAACATAAATATATTAGCTTTCACTTAAATAGGTGCTGAGAACTGTTGTTATCAATATTAATCTAAAATAAAATAAAATCATTAAATTCATAAAATTAAAAATAATCATTAAATTCCTCATTAGTTCTGGTAAATTACATTATTCATTACAATACATTTTTATATATACCTCATTAATCCTCATTATTCCTGGTAAATTACATTATTCATTACATACATTTTTCACATTATTCATTACACACATACATTTTTTTATACACACTTACTTAACACCTTCTTGGAGCTCTAGTACTTACCTATTCATTAATTTATTAGGTAATGTCTATCTATCATCGTAAAATTCTTGTAGTGAATAGTAACATTTTTTTGCTAGGTATTTATTTAAAGTAGTTTTGAAGGGTTTTATTTTATCTAAGTTTTTGATCGAGACTGGTAGTAGATTATATATTTTGGCTGCCATTGCGTGTGGTCCTTTATTAACTAATTCTAATTTTGACGTGAATGTGGCTAAACGTTTTTGGGGTCTCAGGTTTTCATGACGGGTATGTTGAGGAAATTGGGTCATATTATTTTTTACAAAAATGCATAACTCTGCGATATAAATAGATGTAACTGTAAGAATTTCATATTCAATAAAGTGGTTTCGGCAACTTGTCCTTGAGTCAATGTTGGCCAGGACTCTAATACACTTTTTTTGAAGAGTAAAGAGTTGTTTTGCGTCCGTACTGTTTCCCCAGAGTATTATCCCGTATCGAAGCCAGGCTTGAGCGTAGGCATAGTATGCACATGTAGCAGTTTGTAAATCTGTTGTTTTTTTTAATTCAGACAGAGCGTAAACGAAGCTAGATAATTTACCTGATACCTTTCTTATGTGCATCTTCCAGTTTAAATTGCTGTCTATTGTTATGCCTAGAAGACAATGTGAGCTTACCGTTTCTATTGTTGTTTTATTGTATTGGTAGCTTATGCTTAAGGGGCGTTTCTGCCAAGGTCCAAACTGCATGAGTTTTGTTTTCTTGAAATTAATCTCAAGGTTATGGTCATCAAGCCATTTTGTTAAGCGAGTTAAATTAAAATTCAAAGAAGCGTCTAGTTCTGCTGTATTTTCGCAGGAAAGCACAAGTGATATATCATCCGCGAAAAGGGTACAAGGTATGTCCACTATATTTGGCAGGTCATTTATATAGATTAAAAAGAGCAAACTTCCGATTACACTTCCTTGAGGTATTGAGTTGCATATATGGTTTTTTTTAGATCGTTTTTTGGTGATCTGTCCGGTTGAAAAGTCACGGTGTTCCACATCTACGTATTGTACGCTATCGCTTAAGTATGATTCAAACCATCCCAAAAGGCATCCTAGCTTGGGGCTAGGACAAGTGATTGTGTTGTGTGGAACTTACTATTATTATTAATGCTCTATCAAACTTGGCACACATACTCTTGCCACGCAGACTATCCTATTTAGGGACAATCGTATCAATGTGTACAGTCGATATCACCTAGACCTTTACATTTTAGTTCGAAGTTACCGTAACGTAACTGAATAAAGAGCACGCACGTAAAGGTGAATGTGCTATAGACTGCAACCTACAGTAAAGTAGGTACTATTCTGCTGGTTTAATATGAACTTCATATGGTGGACCCTTACGGAATTGAAGTGAATTGATATTTACCTGTAATAGTGACTCCTACGAGTACATGGAGCGTTCGCTCGCCTCACGCATGCTGGCTGGCGAAAGATTCTCGCCGCCACGCGATACATCGTTTCAAGACTCTCGTTTTTGCTGCCACGAATTTTCTCGCGCATCAAATTATATATTGCTCCCAATTCGACTTCGCCGGTATGCACATGATACACTCTCCCTATTATATAAAAATCTCAACAATCCCTCATCTCCCGTTTACCTCAGAGAAAGGTTTTTCAGTACCTACACTCTGGAGAAAGGCCAATCAGATCTGTCAACTCCCACCTTAAAATATTGTTCGTTTAATTGTCGAGGAGGAACGCATCCCCCTCACATACCTGTTTTCTTTATATTACATGGAATTCCAGTTTAACCACCTAGGTAAGTAATCAAATTAACTTAACGACACAGAAAATTAGAAAAAGGCAGTTTAAGGGTGGGTTAAGGTATAATGCTTAATTACCCCGCCAGGTATACGAGTAGGAACAAAAGGAACGGCTCTCAGCCTGTACCCGTCACTCGGCATGCGGCTGGTAGGTATTCTGAACCACCCTGAGCTAATAGACTAGTATCAACTAGTAATTTCAAGGATCTTTCTAATTACTTGGAATGAGATGGCGAGATTAATTTCGCTTTACTGAAAACAACTAAGTATCGAGTTTGTTCGTGCTGTAACTCAAGTTTAAGCGTACGATTTATTTTACTGACTGTACTCAACGACCTCTTAAGAACGTAATTTGTATGCACTCAGTAGCTTTTGCTGAGGAGTCACACACATCAATCGATACGTTGATTGGTTCGATAACATCATCATTATTGTATCTGATCTGAGTGGTCAACGCAACCTCAAAAGAGAACTCAGTAATTGGTTGGTAAACTTTTAATAACTGCCTAGTAAATACGTATGAAACACAAACATTACTTAAGATTGTTAGTATTATAATTGTAATCTCCACAGTGTTAAAATACTGATGTCTGACCCGACTACGCTTACTGGATAAAACAAACTACTTTATAAAATATTTATAAAATTTTACTGCGAAGACAAAGATAAAGATTATTTATAAACCGAAATAAGGGCCAATAATGATTTTTGCTTTTTAAGATAATAAATACAAAATTTCTCGTAACTTTTAGCGTTGTCTTAGCATGAAGCGTAAGTATAATAATAATAAACATTTATTTCGGATAGAACAGAGATCCATGGTGTTGTTAGTAGCCTTAAATACTAAAACTAAACTAGAAGTACAAACTATGTTAGTAGGCTTAAAAAATACTTTACTACTTTTTTTTTTAGAAGATGTAAGTTATTCTAATGCTTCCACATTGGACAGTCCGGCCTGTCCGCCAATACCTGCTGGCACTGCCTCGGACGCGGCCTTGCAGGGAAGCCGCACGCTTGCGCATTATGGCATGAAATCCGTCCGTGCGGGCCTCCGCGAACATGCCCGAGGCACTGCAGTACCGAGGCAGCCCCAACAGCATCCTAAACACATTGTTTTACTGTATGCGGAGAGCGCTGAGCGCCCTCTGAGTACAGCCGGCCCACAGGCTGCACGTGTAAAAAGATTGACAGTATGCCTTAAAGAGCGTTATCTTTACTTCAATCAATCAATCAATCATTTATTGTTATGTCATGTGAATATTACAGCTGGTAAATATAATTTGATAAGGTACATGACACCCTGTAAGGGCACTACAATACTATTATACTATGTATACAACATTCAACTCACTTAAAAAGATGTTGACATTAAAGTTCTAAAATATTAAACGTAAATTAACATAAATATATTAGCTTTCACTTAAATAGGTGCTGAGAACTGTTGTTATCAATATTAATCTAAAATAAAATAAAATCATTAAATTCATAAAATTAAAAATAATCATTAAATTCCTCATTAGTTCTGGTAAATTACATTATTCATTACAATACATTTTTATATATACCTCATTAATCCTCATTATTCCTGGTAAATTACATTATTCATTACATACATTTTTCACATTATTCATTACACACATACATTTTTTTATACACACTTACTTAACACCTTCTTGGAGCTCTAGTACTTACCTATTCATTAATTTATTAGGTAATGTCTATCTATCATCGTAAAATTCTTGTAGTGAATAGTAACATTTTTTTGCTAGGTATTTATTTAAAGTAGTTTTGAAGGGTTTTATTTTATCTAAGTTTTTGATCGAGACTGGTAGTAGATTATATATTTTGGCTGCCATTGCGTGTGGTCCTTTATTAACTAATTCTAATTTTGACGTGAATGTGGCTAAACGTTTTTGGGGTCTCAGGTTTTCATGACGGGTATGTTGAGGAAATTGGGTCATATTATTTTTTACAAAAATGCATAACTCTGCGATATAAATAGATGTAACTGTAAGAATTTCATATTCAATAAAGTGGTTTCGGCAACTTGTCCTTGAGTCAATGTTGGCCAGGACTCTAATACACTTTTTTTGAAGAGTAAAGAGTTGTTTTGCGTCCGTACTGTTTCCCCAGAGTATTATCCCGTATCGAAGCCAGGCTTGAGCGTAGGCATAGTATGCACATGTAGCAGTTTGTAAATCTGTTGTTTTTTTTAATTCAGACAGAGCGTAAACGAAGCTAGATAATTTACCTGATACCTTTCTTATGTGCATCTTCCAGTTTAAATTGCTGTCTATTGTTATGCCTAGAAGACAATGTGAGCTTACCGTTTCTATTGTTGTTTTATTGTATTGGTAGCTTATGCTTAAGGGGCGTTTCTGCCAAGGTCCAAACTGCATGAGTTTTGTTTTCTTGAAATTAATCTCAAGGTTATGGTCATCAAGCCATTTTGTTAAGCGAGTTAAATTAAAATTCAAAGAAGCGTCTAGTTCTGCTGTATTTTCGCAGGAAAGCACAAGTGATATATCATCCGCGAAAAGGGTACAAGGTATGTCCACTATATTTGGCAGGTCATTTATATAGATTAAAAAGAGCAAACTTCCGATTACACTTCCTTGAGGTATTGAGTTGCATATATGGTTTTTTTTAGATCGTTTTTTGGTGATCTGTCCGGTTGAAAAGTCACGGTGTTCCACATCTACGTATTGTACGCTATCGCTTAAGTATGATTCAAACCAGCTGTGTGCCATACCCCGCACTCCTATACCCTTGAGTTTTTTCAGTAATATTTCGTAGAGAACTCTATCATAGGCTTTACTCATGTCCAATAGGACTCCTATGGCGTACTTTTTTTCATTTATTATTTTTAATATGTCATTAACAAAATTAATTACAGCTAGTGTTGTGGATCGCTTTTTTCGGAATCCGTTTTGGCATTCACTGAGTATTTTAAACTTTTCGCAAAAGGAATAGATACGGTTGGACATGGCAGCTTCAAATAATTTTGAAAAAGTCGGAAGCAGTGCTATGGGTCGATAGTTGTTACAGTCACTTTTTTCATCTTTTTTATGTAATGGCTTAACTATTGCTATTTTTAACAAGTCTGGAACGACACCTTCTGAGAATGACTGGTTTATCAAGTCCGATAGAGGTTGTGCCAGCTGATTTGCACATCTTTTTATCAATGTCGGTGGAATTTCATCGAATCCGCAACTTCGTTTATTCTTTAGCTTTCGTATTAGCGCAACAATCTCAGTGGGGTTTGTAGGATTTATGAAAACCGAGTTTTCCCTAGGGGCTAGCACTTGTCGCCCAAGCGGCTGCTGTCCACCGTGTGTGGGTGCACCGACTGACGTAAAGAAGTCGTTAAAGTGGTCTGCAATTGTAGCAGGGTCTTCCGTATCATCATCATCAACCCATTATGTCCCCACCGAGGGGCACGGGTCTCTTCCCTGAGGAAGGTATAGGCCATACTCCACCACGGGGGCCAAGTCCGGATTGGTATAAGTGTTGTTTATTTTTAGTTTGATGTTATTTTCATTTTTTTGTTTGTTTTTATTAGTTCGTTCTCTTATTATTTGCCAAATAGTCCTTAACATATTGCCTGATTTCATTACCTTCTTTTTGTAGTAAATTTTCTTTGCCTTAGCTACCCCTTTTTTCAGTATTTTTTCGTAGTTTTTGTAGTAACTGTGAAGTGTATTATTATCTGTTTGTGATATAAATTGCTTGAGTAATCTTTTATTTCTACACGATATTCTTAGGCCCTTAGTTATCCATGTATTTTTGGATTTATTTTTAATTTTTATTTTTATTTTTGGAAACACTTGTTCTAAAGTGTCTGTAATTTTTTTATGGAATAGGTTATAAGATCTATTTACACCTTGTTTCTCGTTTATTATGTTATTCCAATCAATTTTACTTATTTCTAATTGAAATTTCTGAATATTTCGCTCTGAATAAATCCTCTCAAAGGCGTACCATGTTTGCTCAGGGTTCTCATGGTTTGGTATGTTGACTAATACTCCCTTGTGGTCGGAAAAGCCATAATCCTTTACTTTTATAATAGGTTTGTCCCTATGGTTGTGAATGTTGCTGAATATTAAGTCGATGCAGGTGCTAGTGTTCGAGGTCACTCTAGTTGCTTCGTTTACTAATTGCGTAAAGTTGAAGCTCTTCATAAGATTCAACAGATTTATAGTTAAATTATTTTGCTCTAATATATTAATATTAAAATCTCCGCCTATAATGATATTTCTATTTTTGTCTTTGATTGATACAAGCTGTAAGAGTTTATTTAGTGAGTCATGAAATATTTCTGGTTGTCTGTTTTTATCGGGCCAATATAGAGCTATTAGCAATATGTTCCGTTTAGGTAACTCTACTGCACAGACCTCAAACATAGATTCTTTGGACATTGACTCAAGTTCTGGTCGTGATTTAAAATCAGAATTGTTTTTCAGCAATATACAGACACCTCCACCTTCCCGGGTGGATCGACAGTAGCATGATTTTAGTTCGTATCCTTCAACGCATAGGAGATCCTTTTTTTTAACCGTGATCCAAGTTTCTGTTAAACAAATTACCTGGATATTATCTTGATTTTTTTCTGTAGCAGCTTCTACGAGGTGACGTTTGTTTTTTAGACTTCTCATATTTTGATAGAGTATGCTAAATTTATACTTTTTAGAATTATCGTGTATTTTGCTAGCTTCTCTAGTACAGCGTGCGAACCTGCGAACCAGCATGTTCCCCCGAACGGCCAGCGCCCTCCGCTCCCTCTCAATGTCGAGATCATCAGATAGGTCCTCGGAGACCCAATGGCCGAGGTATTTGAAATGCTGAACCCTTTTCAGTATGGTCCCAATTAGTGATACAGGAGACACTATGGCCACCTTATATTTACGTGGTTGGAAAACCAGCATTTCACTCTTTTTAGAGTTGTACCTCAGCCCATGTGACTCTGCATACTCCTCACACAAGAGCCTCCTAAGGCCACTGATTGATGGGCTCAGCAGCACCATATCATCTGCGTAGCTGATGTTATTAACCATTTTCCCATCAATAGAGCAGCCAGCTACAGTGCCGCGCAGCCCCTCAATCAGCTTGTTCACATATATATTAAAAAGGCGAGGAGAGGTTACACCTCCCTGCTCTCCCCTCCCTTATTATTATCTCCCCCCATAAATAAACCAGCAATACCCTTGTTCCGTGTGGCGCCGGATTAAGAATAGCGTCACTCCATTTCCTTCCGTGGATGTCGTAGAAGGCGACTAAGGAAATCAAATATCAGGAGACGGGCAGCAGCGTCTTCATTAGAATCCAACCGCATACTGCGATCGCCAACCCACCTGCCAAGCGTGGCGATTATGGCAAAACCCTTCATGGTTATGAAGGAGGCCTGTGTCCTGCAGTGGGCGTCAAATGGCTGATGATGATGATGACGGCTGATGATGATGTTTGAAATCTGACTCTGACTTGACTCTCCCTTGCTCTGACTTTGTCTTGTATTATGTTGTATTTATGAGACTTGTATTTCCTTTGTACTTGTTTATGTTACCTGTTATGCCTTTTTTTCTTGTGATGTGTTAATTTGTCCCAATAAAAGTCTTTTTTCTTCTTATTCTTCTTCTTCTAAATCACAATGTCATAAATACGTTGTATTTGATATCCTTACGATATCAGATGCATTCAGCAAAGATATGCAAAAAAAAAGAGAGTTTGAACCTCAATATCTCATAAGCCGTTGATTTTCCAGCGAAGAGTTTCCTTTGGAAAACATGTTCGTATTGATGCGGAAAATAGATTAGCGTTCGGTAAGTATTTCGAAATTATTCGTAATATTCGCAATAATTGAAACCTTCAAAGTATCATCCATAGTAGAAGTTGTTTGCAAACCCTGGTCTCGTCCTACCCCTCCAGGATACATGCGTGAGTTAATGGAATATGAAAGTTTTGTGATAGTTACTGTATTACCGGTTTCTATTACACCCTACACAATTCAGAACTGCAAAAGTAAATAATAATAATACTTGTTGAATTATTCTCGATGCGATGGTAGCCTAGTGGGTAGAACATTGGACTCGGAAGCGGGAGACCCAGGTTCGATTCCCAGTGCGGGCATGTATCTATGACTTAGTTTACTAAGTTCTGTACATTTGTGAAGTTATAGTAGCAATACCACTCGCTAACGGTGAAGGAAAACACATAGCTATTCACATACCTCAGCGCTTGAAATCGCCAATCCGCGGTGGGCACGCGTGGTGATTAAGCCCATACTCGCTCTCTGAGAGAAGGCCTGTGCCCTACAGTGGGACGTAAATAGGCTGCTTCTGATTATGATGAATTATTCTCAAACATGCAAACATGATATAATTCTCAGACGATGGACCATTCTGTCATCCTGCCCTGCGAGCCCTATCACCTGTACGCAGGAGGACCTAATGATTGCAAGTTGACTGATAACGCAGTCAGCGTCGCAAAGTTCTGGGGCGTAAATGTTTAATGAAGCCTTAATTAAATAAAGTTTGTTTTGCCATCGACACGCTGAGAAGTAGGTATAATTCTAAACTTTGCTTTACAAATTACTTTGTTGTTTGTGTTAGCTCATTTTTACTAAAGGCCTTCCATTCCATAGCTCAGTTAACTCCGATAGCATCAACCGTTGTCCTGACCATGACTTATCACATAAATTTATAATATGGTCATGGCGGTCATTAACCAACATTCCTAATCAAGGTTGTCTATTGAATATGAATGTCCTGTAGTGGCGTTGACTTGGTTAACTCCCACCAACCCAAAAAAGTCAACTGAGTAAATAATTAGGTAGGAACAGGCGCCAGCTGATCGATCTTAAATTTTTGTTGCAAAGTGGTCCTTAACGCAGTTGCGTTAGTGGTAGATAGATAGATAGATTGAGAACACTTTATTGCACAACCAGGTGAAAGATATATTCAGTTAAATATACTAGGCACGCGTGTAAAATATGATGTGCCGTCGACTGTAGGTACATCGTGGGTGAAATTACTTACGTGACTAAGTGAGCGTCATATGAAAATGGCAATATTCCACTAACAGATCCGAATAACAAATCACTGTATTATATTGAGCATTCTATTCTACCTGAAACAAAGTTGAGTAGACGGGAGAGGACCCGGTGATGTAAAATGAATGAAGATTTTTATTCACATAAATACAGAAAAATACAACGTTTTATTTCTGCCAAACTGCAAAACAGTTTGTTGTAACAGTCTATCCTATGCTAACGTCACCACCTCTTTCTCCCCAGGAGTACTCAGCGCAGTCGCTGAAGCACTTCGACCGGTCGCAGATCCACCGCGGCGTGTGCATCTCACGCTGTGCCGCCGTCGAGGACCTGGACTCCGAGGAAGACGGGTTATGGCGGCCAGCCGTGGAGAAGTGCCTCAATGATAGTGTCTGGTTCAAGTATGGCTTGCAGGTATGATCTTCTCTTCTCGACCTTATTCCCACATGGTGGTGGGGAGAGCTTTCCTTATTTTCTCTCTCAACTTCGCCTTATTCCTTATGGAGACTCCGCATTCTAGGAGATGTTTCCTTATTTCGTACATTTAGCCTTCCTCTACGATAGATACCTCTTCTACCTCACTTCCGATGCAGGCTTGTGTCTTACGTGCCACGTACTCTGAGACTTGGATTTTGGCCATTTTGGTCAATGACGCCTCTGCAAGCAGACACTGTAAACACTCCAGGTAAAAGTCCATACTGGTGGTTTGCGTTGGAGCTCTGACCAACCTACTCCTTTTTCTAGCATCTACTAGAAACCTCGAGAGGTCTTTTACATCAAGTAGAAGTGCAGACAGTGGACTTATATTCGAAGCTGGGTCAATGGTCAGCCCTTTTTGATCATGCTGCCTGGAAATCAAAACGACTACGAAGCATTCTCCATTTTTTTTGCACATTACCTAACTTATATCTCGATCGATGGTGTACATGGCGTTCCAGGTGGAAGTGAAGTCCGTAGGCTGGTGCTCGGAGCCAGGGCCGCGGGCGGCGTCCCCCGCGGCGCGCGCTTTCGGCGTGCTGGTGGCGCTGCTGGCGGCGCTGAGCGTCCTTGCCACTGCCTTACACCTGTTAGCCGATCGCTGCGCTAAAACTGATGGTAAAGCAGAGGTTCAATGATTCTTTAGAGCTTCTTGTGCTAGCGACGTTTGTATTAAGGAATACGACGTGTCTATATTTCAAACTAAACCTTTTGTAATTACTTTATTAACTTCAGACAGGATTCTCCACTCGCTTTGTCTAAAGAGTCGGAACTCAAACTCTTCGGATAACATTTCGAAGAATCCGGTCTTAAGTTATTTATTAATGACATAAACCATTGATAGTGATCGATATAGGATCTAAGGAAATTTGTTTAATAATAGACGGAAACATACTATAGATTTGTTAATCTATGAGAACTTTTATTCATAGAGAACTTTGCCTAATTTCGTTAGCGCATAAGGTGTGCGCCGCCGATTTAATGACGAAAGTGATGGTTTCATAGGCCCCAAATGAGCTCTAAATTTCGGATGGATTTCGGATATTTGGGTCGTTTACAGGCTTTAAGGTCACTGATTTCCATCTCTTTATTATGCGTTGCACCCAAGAACATTTGGGTTGCATCCCAACTGGCTAAAATATGGATCAGCATCAGATTGACTCGATAAATTCCCGAGTATTTAAAACGGTTATTTTTGTTCCTTCTTAATTTCTTTACCAACACACTTTTGAAATAACTAAATTTTTGAAATAATAAACAGGAATACTGGGCAGCGATTATCTACTGGCCTTCTCACTGCGGCGCAACTGGCAGATCATCACGTACGACCGCTCCAAGCCGCGGCAGGACGATCGCATGAGGGACCTGGCCTGCCTCGAAGGCATCCGGTGAGAGAAAAAAGAAAGACATTAGGGATAATGCGAGAGTGTGAGAAGAAGAAGTGTGGGAAGTGAGAGCAACTTGCAGATCATACCGTACAACCGCTTTAGAGCGGTTGAACGATTTTTTTATATTCATTTATGGACTTACGTTTTAATCGCATTGTTTTAAATTTTATAAATTATTCGCCAAACTGCTTGGCAGTTTGATGGTGAATTAATCGCTAACTTCATAAAGCACCTGACCTACCTTGAAAGCATCCGGTGAAAGAGATAGGGGAGGGTAGGAAAGAAAGAGGCGAGGGGAAAGAGGCGAGATACAGAGAGAGACAGAGAGAGAGAGAGGCAACTTGCTGATCATCTCGTACAACCGCCCCAAGCCGCGTTTGAACGACTGTATAAAGGACCTGATCTACCTTGATGGCCTCCGGTGAGAGAGAGATAGGAAAGGGTAGGAAAGAAAGAGGAGGGGAGATACAGATACAGAGAGAAAGCAACTTACAGATCATCTGTTACAACCGCTACAAGCCGCGTTTAAATGACTGCATAAGGGACCTGAGGAGGCGACTAAGGAAATAAATTACCAGGAGACGGGCAGCAGCGTCTTCCTGAGATTCCAACCGCATACTGCGATCGCGAATCCGCCTACCAAGCGTGGCGATTATGGCAAACCCCTACACCTAACCATGAGGGAGGCCTATGTCCTGCAGTGGGCGTCAAGTGGCTGATGATGATGATGATAAGGGACCTGAACTACCTTGAAAACATATGTGAGAGAGATAGGGGAGGGTAGGAAAGCAAGAGTAGGCGAGATACAGATACAGAGGGAGAGCAACCAGCAGATCATCACATACGACCGCTCCAAGCCGCGGCAGGACGACCGAATGAGGGACCTGGTCCTATATTACGCCCACATAATCCTTAACGATTCCAATAAAATTGTCTGACAAATTCCATACGAATTGCTATCGCAATCAGGATTCTGACAGGATTTGGTGTGCGAAATTAGGCCTCTGGGTCTGCCTCGAGGGCATCCAGTAAGAGAAAGGGCCAGAGACATTGAGGATGGGGCGAGAGTGTGAGAACAAGGGAAGAGAGCACTTGCACATCATCACGTACAGCTCCTCCAAGACCACGGTTTGAGGGACATGGGGTGCTATTACGTATTTTTTCCACTAACGAACTTGTCCGATTTAACCTAGGTACTGCAAACTATCAAATTCATAGGCACATATTGTGACACTTCAGAAACGTTAAAATGTATAACCCAATACAGTGGAATAGGCAGACCGATCTCGCCTCGAAGTCATCCGTGGAGACAAAGTAGGAAAGAGTAAGGTGGAAAGAGGAGGGAAGATAGAGTGTGAGAGAGAGAGAGCAAGTGGTAGATCCACAGGTAGATCGCTATGAGTCGCGTCAGGACGACCTCGCTTGGCACGAGGAGATCCAGTGAGAAAGCAGGAAAGGAACAGGGGAAGGATGAGAGATGACATTTAATGAGGGACCTGATCTATCTCGAGGGAATCCGGTATTGGGTAGAGGAAAAAGAAAGTGAAACATTCGTTCTATTAACTAAGGTAGCTTCTAGGGAAAACTTTTTTGATTTGGTTAATTTTCTCAGTACAGACCAAATTTCGGTTTTAGTTTCAGGGCAATTTTTTCTCTTCGCTTTACAGAGTGCTCGCGATTCAGTGCGTGATATTCTCCCACGTGCTGTTCATGTACATCTATTCGTACACGGACAACCCGCAGTATGTTGAACAGGTCAGACATTGTTGGCTATTTGTCTACGCATGCTATCTAGTAATAAGTTTACTAGCGGTAGATTTTTTTTCATGTAGCTTATATATCTATACGTCTTTAGGGCACAGGCAATCTTTCAGAGAGAGAGAGAGAGAGAGTACAGGCTTGATCACCGCGGATTGGCAATTTCAAGCGTTGAGGTATGAACACCCCCGACACTCAGGTTACTTCACGATGTTTTCCTTCACAGTTACTACCTACGCTAGCACCGCTTTTGATTTAATATAGGTATTGTTGGTGTACATTCCTTGTGGCGCCGGATTAAGAATAGCGTCACTGAATTTCCTTCCGTGGATGTCGTAGAAGGCGACTAAGGAAATCAATTACCAGGAGACGGGCAGCAGCGTCTTCCTGAGATTTCAACCGCATACTGCGATCGCCAACCCGCCTGCCAAGCGTAACGATTATGGCAAAACCCCTCATGGTTATGAAAACCTCGAAGGAGGTTTGATTTTGATTTTGAGGCCTATGAGGCCCGCAGTGGGCGTCAAGTGGCTGATGATGATGATTGTTGGTGTACGAGAAACCGGGGGTCGTTGTCTGAAGATTGCATCGCTGTTGTTGACAAATCATCCAAACAGCATATTCACTTATCCCAAACTAGGATACCCTGATATGGTAACCAGTCAAGGACAGCAAAAACATGTAAAAAGCCTAGACCGAGGTCATATGGACAAGTCAAAGTACGGCGGCTACGAATGGGAATTGAACTAAGCCTCTTTCCCGATAATCAAACGTTGTACAACTAGTTGGACCAACGAGGCAAATACCATGGCCAACGATAATCAAACGTTGTACAACTAGTTGGACCAACGAGGCAAATACCATGGCCAACGATAAGCGGAGGGTATTTTGGTGTTCTTTTTTTATGCCCTATCCTGGGGGCCTGTTTTGTAAAGAGGAAAGTAACAAGATCAGTAGAAAACCACAGACTTTAACAAATGTTTTAAATACATTTACGCCACAAAAACTTAATGCGTTTGTGCGAATGAACTTGAAGAGAATATGAAATAAAAACATCTGTCAAAGATCTGGATCTGGGATCTGGGGCACTACTACTTAACTTTTATACTGTATAGACTCGTCCGATTTAACCTACTCTAAATATTTTGACACTTCTGAAACGTGAAAATGGATAACCCAATAGACAGTGGATGGGTATTTCTCCAGAAGAGGCAAAAATGGCTGACTTCGGTGGTCGTTTTTTTTTTCGTCTTTCGGGAATTTTATCGATTGTTTTGGATAAAGGGCTAAAAACTATAAATCGTGATATATTTTGGGTAGCCAGATTCTCGGTTATAAAACGAAATATTTAAATCACCGAAATCAGACTACACCGAAATCAGAAAACTGTACACCGGAATCAGACTACCAGCACCGAAAGCAGAAAAACTAACACCGAAATCTGACTACCTGCACCGAAATCAGATTGTAAGCATCGACATCAGGAAATAATTCACTGGAATCAGAAAATGACCAAAGAATCATTTAACGTGCCAAAGTCACAATTTGATACCAGTAATGTTAGGCATTGTCTAGTAATTAAAAGAGGATATAATAAATAAAAACCGGGCAAATATAATCAATCAACTTGTTTATTGTAATTCTCATACATTATTAAGCTCTAAAGTACCTACTTCTTTTACCTAAAATCACATTTTTTCAGTCAGTTTTTCTCATCTGTCAGTCTGTCAGCTCGTCATGCAAGCGCTAAAAATCTAACACGAATTGCGTGAGTAGGTAACTATTTCTAGCTAACTATTCTAGAACGAAAAATAATAATCCTTCCAAAAAAAAGTGGCAAAATTTTATCAAAACTCGCAATAAAGTCAAACTATACATTTTTGTCTCAGTATAGCCTTGTTTTTATAAAGTGACTACACAAAAACAAAAAGCAATTCGAGACACCCTTTATTTGGTTTTAACATGGCATAATTAGTTATGAAAGAGATAAATGATCTTAACAAAATTACACATAGGTACTATGCGAATTTTACTTCCGGACTTTATTTTATTCCATTTTAACGTTTTTTTTCATGAAAAGTAAATTTAACATTACTCAACTTCAAATGCCATAAAATGGAATAAAATAATCTACGTAGGTAAAATGTGTTTTAATAATAATCAAATAAAAATTCTACAAAAAAACTTTCCTTAAACTTAAATCAGTCTTATGAACATATTGTTTTAACATTTTCGATAACCTTATTATAAAACTAGGGGGTGAACCCCCTGCGCGCTTCGCGCGCCAACCCCCAGCCGCTCCGAGCTTCGCTCTCCGCGGCGCTCGGCCTAGGGCCTCGCTAGACACTTAGGGGTTGGGATTTGATAGGTGGGAACATGTATGGTCTCGGCCTTCGGCCTCGGCCTGGACGGAGCTCGGCCTTCGGCCTCGCCGCGGCGGGGCTCCTGGTGCCCGCTTCGCGGAGCTCGGCCTTCGGCCTCGCAAGTTTCTCCCATCTGGCTTTTGCGTTGTTGCTCTCGGCCTGCGGCCTCGGCCTGAACGGAGCTCGGCCTTCGGCCTCGCCGCGGCGGGGTTCCTGGTGCCCGCTTCGCGGAGCTCGGCCTTCGGCCTCGCAAGTTTGTCCCATCTGGCTTTTGCATTGTTGCTTGTTCGCCGGAAAATGTATAGTCTCGGCCTGAACGGAGCTCGGCCTTCGGCCTCGCCGCGGCGAGGTTCCTCATCCCCACTTCGGCCTCGAAAAATTGTTTTTTTGAAAAAAATTTAATCTTCGTTTAAAATTTTTCACTAAAAGTCGATTTTCAGTACAAATTCTCCATACAAAAATTTCTCATTTTCAATCGTCGATATCTCGGCCGCCATCTTGAAAATCTAAAATGTCAGATTTTTCTCATATACCTGGGTCCTTTGACAACCCGATGCCGTTTAGGGCACGTCTCTAGCATATGCCGAGTTGGCTGCCGACTTTTTTGCGCAGAGGTCGATTTTTTGGGCGGCCATATTCTCGCCCCTATTTTGAATTTCGAACGTTTAAAATATTTTTTCAAAATGAGATCACAAAACAAACACCTGTTCCAAATTTCATCCAAATCGGCCAGTAAACAAAAAAGTTAGCCCATTTGTATGGGAGAACGCGTTCGAAATTCAAAAATCAGCTTCATAGGATGGCTGTATATCATACATTCCCTACAACTTTCTCATACAAAATTTTCACGTAGCTCTTACCGTTTCCGAGGAAACCTATAGATGATCTGTCAGTCAGTCAGTCAGTCAGTCAGTCAGTGAGTATACCGGATTGTAGCTATATATATTAGTAATTTACTTAGCAAAATAGTCTTTTGGACTTATTCAACACAAAATGTTGTGTAAAAATTCAAAGATATGTTTTTATTATTATTTTTTATGCTACGGTTTGTACTTGTCAATAATAGTAATTGAGATAATTAAAAAATCGACAAACATAACTTTCAAATCAGTCTTCGGAAAATATTTATTTAACATAAAGATAAAACTTACTAAGAAAAATATATCTTTCTTAAAAATATTGTCTTTTATACTTAATTTACTAGGTAATACAAAGTACAGGTAAAGATAGCTTTACAATCTTCCCTTCCATCTTCCTTTTTAATTAAAGCTGTCTGTCTTTTACCTTAAGTCGTTCATAAAGGACTGGATCACTCTTGATTTTTACTTTCCTAGCACGCTCCTTCAATCTCTTTCTTTCTTTTTGTTCCTGTTTTTTTTCGCAGCTTGTTTTTGCTTTATTTGCTCCATGGTCAGCTGAAATAGAATAGAGTGGTAGGTAGAGTAGGTTGATGTAGAGCCTACTGTACATACCTACATAAACATACACACCGACTGACCACAAACTATAAGAAAACTATGTTAAAGAAAAACTTGCCATTGTTGACACATTCACATAATTCACAAATACAGACATAATAAGCACACACATACACATGAAAAAATGTAGACACGAATAGGTACACATGTTTCACATTTTCAACTTAACTGACAATCTAACTGAAATCAATTATGACAGAAACAACATATGTATTTTTTTCGTTATTATTAACAGTAAAGAAAATATCTACACGTGTAAAACTATTCATAGGTTTCCACACGATGTTTTCTATCACAGTTAGCGATTAGTTTAAAAAAAAAAAACAAATGTGCATATCCTACTTGAAACTTACATGTAAGGAATCTGACCTCGGTTCTCTAAAGTCGAACGAAATACACCGAAATCAGGCAAATTTGACTTCGGTGGAAGTTTTTCTGACGTCGGTGCTCAAAAAGCCACCGAAATCAGGCACACCGAATTCAGAAAAGATATGTTTTTTCAAGTTCACTCTTAAACAATAACACGTATCAACCCCAGCTCAAGGCACTAGAAATTAGTCACTGCGATAAATTATACAGTAAGCACTAGATTTTACAGTCAACAAGTATTCTCTCCAATAACACCTCCACCGAAGTCAAAGTGTGCCCTGGACCAAATCTCAAGAATCAATTACTTACCCTGATATTTCCCAAGACTTTCATTCAATCACCCGTCCGTTGACCTCGGGCGCTACGGCGTGACTGACAAAATGGCTCATCCACACCGCGAATTTCTAAAGTAATCTACGACCGAAGAAACGCTTGTTTCATAAGTGCCACCGGATTCAGGCAGAAGCAAGGGACACTCAAACATCTTGCTATTGTAGGCGAGCTATTGTTTGGATTCTTATGGTATTTAAATGAGAGGTACTTTAACTATCTGAGAATATGTGAACATAAATACATTCCCCGAAAACAGTCTGAGTTTTACAAAAATAATTATAAATTGTCAATTTTTGGGTTGGGGACAAGCCACCGAAGGTCATTTTCAGCCATTTCAGATTTTTTTTCTGTGAGTTGCAAACGGTTTTCAGCAAACTTTGCATGTTCTCCAGGTAGACGAGGACCTAGAGGATACTGTAGTATTTTTTGCAGGGTTATATTTTGATAGATCACTTTCGCTTCCTCAACACTCATTAGTCGTTGCATGCACGCACGCCGGTTTCGGGTACTTTTTATCTTGCCCTTTGTTAATACATCCTCTATTTGGTCAAAGTATGTCCGTCTGGGTCGTCCCTTACCGGCCCTTCCATCCACATTCACATTCGCTCGATATATTTGTTTTGTCAATCTTTCTTCCTTCATCCTCTCCACATGTCCAAACCAACGCAACATTCCTTTCTCAATTCTTGTCACTACATCCTCTTTCAGTCCACAACGTTCTCTAATCACACTATTGCGTATCCTGTCATTCAAAGTAACGCCAGACATACTTCTCAAGGACCTCATTTCTACTGCATTAATCCTACTTTCTTGCTTCTTTTGCCATACCCAAGTCTCGCTAGCATACATAAGTGTTGGGACTAGCACTCCATTATGGATAGCCAATCTAGCTCTTTTGGAGATGTTTTGGCCGCTCACAAAGGAGTGCAATGCACCGTTTACACAATTTCCTGCTTTTACTCTTCTTTCTATATCACCTTCACACTTGCCATCCCTGGTAAAGAGGCTCCCCAAATAGACAAATTCTTTCACTTGTTCCACCCTTTCACCTCTAATCCTTATCTTGCACTCAGTCATTTCATCATCTTTTTCGAACACCATTACTTTTGTCTTACTCACATTAATGTTCATTCCTTTCCTTTTAAACGCCTCATCCATTACTGCTACTTGTGTCTGCAGGTCTTCCACCGACGATGCGAACAAAACCTGATCGTCGGCGTATAACAAGCATTTGACCAGTAGCTCACCCATCCTTATCCCAAAGTCATTCTCTTTCAAATCAGTCAGGCAACTGTCCATGAATAAGTTGAACAACCATGGGGAGGCGACACATCCCTGTCTTACACCCCTGCGAATGCTAAACCAGTCAGTATACGCCCCATTAATTCTAACGCAAGCACTGGAGTCTTCATAGAGAGACTTCAGAGCTCGCAGCAAGACGCTGTCCACCCCATACACGGACAGTACCGACCACAGGTCATTCCTCACCACTCTATCATAAGCCTTCTCCAAGTCGACGAACGCACAGAAAACCCTCTGACTTTTGGCCAGAAGTTTCTCCACCATCCGCCTCAAGGAGAAGATTTGGTCCACACATCCCATTCCCTTTCTAAAACCCGCTTGCACATCCCATATCTTTTCTTCAGTCATCGTAGCAAGTGGCAGTCCCTGGTCTCTGCCTACCCCTCTGGGATACAGGCGTGAGTTTATGTTATGTTATGTTATGTTATGTTATATTTTGATAATCTGGACATGTTATGCGCCGGGCCGTCAAGTTCGGACCCCGTAGAGAAATGCCCGGATACACAGTGGACAGTTACGGAATAGCCTATCTGGTCTATTTTCTGTTTTACCCTATTCTAGATGTACGACCAGTTCGGGTGGCAGCTGATGTTCAATTCGCCGCTGTGGCTGCAGGCATTCTTCGCGATCTCCGGGCTCCTCACCAGCTACTCGCTGCTCTTGTGCAGCACCAAACGACCCTATACGCTGCAGCAGTGCCTCGTCGCAATCGCCACCCGTTGGGTCAGGTGAGATATAGCACCCGATTTCGAGTTAGGGTGCTTATACACGGGCGGCACCTTACGAACGACAGTGTTAACTGCAGCCGTCGACGCATCGAATATATAGCCTCAGATATCTGCGGCGACGGCTGCCGTCGTCAAGTCTTAGTATCGACGGCTGCCGTCGACAAGTCTTAGGATCGACGGCTGCAGTTGGCACTTTTGTTCGCAACGTGCCGCCCGTGTATAAGCACCCTTAGCGTTTTTCATTTTCTCGCATGACTGGCGTATATTCTACGGTCGGGATGATTAATTATCTCCCCGTCGTTTTTACTGTCAACGGTAGTCACTACAGGCGTCCGGAATCTGGAAGCATGCCTATAAAATGTCTCTCATCTGGGAAAAGGGCCGGATACAATTGGTTTTTCCTAGATACGTCGACTATTTAAATGCAATCTGGATAACATAGAGTTCCATTGTAAAATTTTATATGCTTTATTCGATGCAGTTTCGAAACAACATAATCAGTTTAATCTGATTAGTAACGCAAAGTGAGTATACGTAGCAATAGATGTGACGTCTCTCTTCAGCCGTGAACACGTATACTCTTGACGTCATAGTTTCGGACGCTAAACTTGTAGTTCGAACTAAAGCACGCTGAAGCTCCAGTCCGGTAGAGCAGCCAACCGCACAGCTTTTAAAACTCCGGATAGAATAAAATTGAATAAAAAGTGTTTATTAATTTTAATAAATTTTACTCTAGATTTGTATTGTTTGCCCTACCCTAAATCGAAGCAACTTCTATTTGCTTCAGCTTTTATAATCATCAGCCATTTGACGCCCACTGCAGGACATAGGCCTCCCTCATGGTTTTCATAACCATGAGGAGTTTTGCCATAATCGCCACACTTGGCAGGCGGGTTGGCGATCGCAGTATGTTGGAATCTCAGGAAGACGCTGCTGCCCGTCTCCTGGTAATTTATTTCCTTGGTCACCTTTTATACCTCCTTCTATTTAATTTCTACCATTAACCTCAATCGTCTAAAAGTTCGTAATCCCACCAGGCTGACGCCCGCGGCGGTGTTCGCGCTGTGGTTCACGATGGAGTGGTTCCCGTTGGCGGGGTCAGGGCCACAGTGGGGCTGGCTGGCACGCCGCGAGGCCGCCGACTGCGCCAGCCGCTGGTGGAGCCACGCGCTCTACACGCACAACCACCTGCCGCTCGGCCAGTTCTGTATGGGGCACACCTGGTAAATACGCCTTTACACGAGAAAAAAATATTTGTAAGATGTCGCAGATATCCTTGTCTGGCATCGTACTTAGCGATATTATAACTGTCTCTATTCCTTAAAGCCATGGGGTCACATCGATCAAGCCGGAGTTGCCACAGTTTTTTCGTTTTCCGGCAAAGTCAAAAACTAAGTCAACGTCCATTAAAAACCTTAATAAGTACGGTGTTATTATTTTATAAAAACATGATAACTCTAAAACGCTCCTTAGATCTGTGGGTCCTTCCCTTTACTAAAGACTATTTAAGCTGCCCCCGAGAAGTGTTTTAAGAGTACACAGATGACAAATAATAATTATAACGTCCACAAAACACAGTCACTTGTCCTGATCCCAAACTAGGATACCCTGTGTGTGCTGTGGTAACCAGGCAAGGACATCACAAACATGAAAATACACGCAGACTGAGACCATTTGTTATGTTATGTCATTTATTATGTTGTGTCAAGTACGGCGGTTTTCAGTGGGAATTGAACACACGACCTTTGGCTTGGTTGCTTGTCAACCGCTAGATCAACGAGGCGGGCAAGGTTGGCTATGCTTAGATTGGTCATCCCTAGGTACCTGGCAGTGGACATGCAGCTCCACATCGTCGGCGTGTTCCTTCTGCTCCTCTTCATCCGACACCGGCGCGCCGTGTGGCCAGTCCTGGCCGTCCTGGTGGCCGGCTCGATGGCCGCGGCCGGTGCCGTCACCTGGTTCCACGACCTGCAGCCCATGATAGCCGCGCAGGCGCCTGAGTGAGTCGCGTTATCTGTGGAGCCAGCTGGACTGTCTCATCTAGCTGGTGTGGCCTCTCCGCTACGTTTTTCCAGCAATATTCGGGACGTACCGTATCGAACGATAGTAAACACAGTGGCAAATGCAGCGTAGGACGCCCGCCGGCTCGCTGGACCGACAATCTGAAACAGATTGCGGGCAGCGGCTGGATGAGGATGGCTGAGAACAGAACGACGTGGCGGGCTTTGAAAGGCCTGTGTCAGCAGTCGACGAGTACGGGCTGATTGATTTATACCTACGTACATACATGCATAAACTCACGCCTGTATCCCATAGGGGTAGGCAGAGTCCAGGGACTGCCATTTGCCACGATCCTGACGGATCACTTTCGCTTCCTCAACATTCATTAGTCGTTGCATGCACGCACGCCGGTTTCGGGTACTTTTTGTCTTGCCCTTTGCTAATACATCCCCAATTTGGACGAAGTATGTCCGCCTGAGAAGCCCCTTACCGACCCTTCCACCCACATTCGCTCGATATATATGTTTCGTCAATTTTTCTTCCTTCACCTTCTCCACATGCCCAAACCAATGCGACATTCTTTTGATTGATTCATTGATTGACTGAACAGGAGTATCCACATGTCGTTGTCGCTGGAAAGACGTTGTAAGGAGGGCTGCGCCAGCTGGTATATGATTCGATGGAGGTAGCACAGGGCAAATAATGATGGCATCCGGTTTTGGTACGCTTTATTTATCATTGATAGGTGTTGAATACTTCCTCTTATGACTTACCAGCATTACCGAATCTAGGCCTATTTTTCATATGGGGTCTGGCCCAATGACCCAATATTCAGGGGTGGGTTTAAACAATTCTGATGAATTCTTATCTACGCCAATGCTTACAAACTTCAGTGTCTCAAAACAAAGATTGATCACTTCATCATGGTTGATTCATGTAGGAGAACCTGAATCGTGTGAGGGTCTCAACTCTACTACCATTTTGTCTGAACTGAAGATTTTGTTCTAAGAGCCTGACTATCCCCGTCTCCCGCAGAAACCTGCGCACATTATTCCGGGGCTCTGTGCTGATGACGTCACTATACCTGCCCAGCTGGATGAACGTGGCGGGCTACGCCGCCGGCATGGCCGTGGCCTTCTTGCTGCACCACTTCCAGCAGCACGGCATAGCCATGAATGAGAAAAAGGTGGGATTCACTCAGAAAGGAGGTTGACAGCTGTAAGTCAACACTAGCCAGTCGCACAACATCTGGGTCAACGACAAAGTAGATTGTAATTGGGGCAATACTGGCCAGAAGCGCGGCATCTGAAAAGGATGAAAGAATGAAAAAGGTGGTCGACGGCTGTAAGTAAATGCTGGTCAGAATCTTGGAATCCACTAATATAAAAACAGTGCTAATGGTTTACTGGCCGTATTTTAAATGTTGACCGTGTAACAGTATAATGAGTATTTTTTTATATCTATATTTTTTATATCTTCATTCAGCTTTGGTTTACATGTAAACAAACAGTTTATAGGAATCGTCCGTTTGTTCATCCTGGATAATTTATTCATTTCATGATTCCACAAATATCAACCCCTTTATAAATTTCTCGACATTGATAGTGCCTAAATCAAAGTCCAAATCCGAGTCCGAGTCAGAGTAGGTACGATTCTCAGTCCGAGTCCGAGTTCGAGTCCCAGCCCGAGTCTGAGTCCGAGTCCGAGTTCGAGTCCGAGTCCGCGCCTGTGTCTGAGTTCGAGTCCGAGACCGAATCCGAGTCCAAGTCGAAGTCCGAGTCCGATTCCGAGTCCGTGTCCGGGTCCGGGTAAGGGTCCGGGTCCAAGTCCGAGTCCGAGTCCGAGCCCAAGCCCAAGTCTAAGTCCAAGTCCAATTCCAAATCTAAAAATAAATTTAAATTTGAAGAGTACTTAAGAATCCATATTTTTAATAACAAAATCTGTGCCCGTCCGAATCCTCAGTGGTTCGTGTTGCTGTTCCACTGCTCGCTGACACTGGGCAGCGCCGTGGTGGCGGGCGGCGCGCTGTTCCTGCGCGACGCGCCTTCGCCGCGCTGGGCGCGCGCGCTGTACGCGGCCACGGACCGCGCGCTCGTCGCCGCCTGCTTCGGCGTCTTCATGCTCGGCTGCGTCACGCGGTGCAAGTGTGAGTACTGGGCCCTTATTGTGAAGCAGCGATATGTTCGGATTCCTGAGAGGTCAACCGCATGCTGCGATGGCAAAACCCTTTATGGTTAGGAAAAACCATAAGGGAGGCCTATGTCCTGCAGTGGGCGTGGAGGTGGCTGATGATAATGATGATATGTTCGGAAGGGTCGTCAACGTCGCGCTTGAGCCCGACAATTTACACGAATCTAGCAACAAATACGGTTCTTTTTTTGAATACTTTCGAAATTTCCTGCCACTGAATAATGAACGCTATAACAGAAACGCATAGCGACAATACCGATTTTTACGAATTGAGATACGGATTTTGACACTGACAAGCGACCATCTCGCTACTTCCAATAACCTAACCTGAACCAGTCCAGGGTCTTCATGCTCGGCTGTTTCGCATGGTGCAAGTGTAATTACTCCGACAAGACCTGGCCGGGCGACTTTCTTTTGACTTAATTGTGCGTAAATTCCTTGCTTAGAATGGAGCAGATATTCCTTGTGTAATTTAATTTGAATAGCAACTGAGTATCAACTAATGAACGTAACACTGTGCAGAGTACCTGAGTCCCTGCGATACAGTTTGTCCTAGTGCAGGGCTCATTGTTAATCAGCCCCTATATTACGCTCACCAAATCCTGAGCGATTCCAATCGTCTAACTGTCAAATTAGAATGGAATTTGACAGTTAGACGATTGGAATCGCTCAGGATTTGGTGCGCGTAATTAGGCCACAGATCAAATCAATCAAATCTATACATTTATTTATCCGAACATAGGTAGAAAATAAGATAGCATTTATGTAAAATAAATGAATTGAATTGAAATGAATGAATTGAATTGTATTCCTAAAGTGTATCTGTCAAATTCCATACTAATTACTATTAGAAGCGTCAGGATTCCACAGATTTTGTGCGCGTAATATAGGGGCTGAGCGGAGGGTCTGCGCTGGAGCGGAGCTTTGACTCATAACCCATCAAACAACAAAGCCGAGAAACCGTGGCCAGTATTATGAAACAGAGACATTGGCGGAAGTAGCCAACCATAAGGTCGTTGGTTCGTGTCAAATTTGACAAATGAATCCGTAAAAATTGGTGTTGTCGCTCGATATAGTTGATTCCATAGACTAGAAAAACGTATTCCTGCGTAACCGGTAGATATAGAAGAGATAAGAACCTTATTGAATTTTCAATATGCACATATAGAAGCTCTGTTTACGCCATCGCGCTATCCTGCGGTAATTATGTCAACTTTACTTTAAGTCCCCGTCTTGCGGTCAGTTTACCTCTGTAAGTTAGGTTCCGTAATGAAATGAAAGTTCCCTATGTCGCAAAACAAAAGTTGCAAATAACAAACTGACATGTTTAAGGAGGAAGGTATAAAAACTATATCCATTTGATGATTGTTCTCACATTCCAGCGGCCTTCCGCTCTATGCTGGAGTGGCGCGGCTTCCACGCGCTGGGCCGGCTCTCGTACTGCGCCTTCCTCGTACACTTCATCGTGCTGCGGCTCACGCTAGCCTCCGACACGAGACTTCAGCACGTCTCTTTGGTCGCCTGCGTAAGTACCGGGCCCAGCGTTGACTCCACGTGGTGTCTTGGACCCCACTGGATCTAACTTGATTTGAGATCCTTCAATTAATCGTTCTGCTGGACATAAACCACCCCAAGGCACGCCACTTCCTTCTATCCTCGGCCATTCTCATCCAGCCACTGTCAGCAATCTGCTTCCGATCGCCGGTCCAGCGAGCCGGTGGGCGTCCTACGCAGCGTTTACCAGTTCGTAGTCTCGAGAACCTTTGCACCCCATCGACCATCGGTTCTTTGACACGTTATGTAACCAGCCCACTGCCACTTCAGTTTGCCAATCGTATTAGGCTATCATCATCATCAGCCATTTGACGCCCACTGCAGGACATAGGCCTCCCTCATGGTTTTCGTAACCATGAGGGGTTTTGCCATAATCGCCACACTTGGCAGACGGGTTGGCGTTCGCAGTATGCGGTTGGAATCTCAGGAAGACGCTGCTGCACGTCTCCTGGTAATTGATTTCCTTAGTCGCGTTCTACGACATCCACAAAACGGATGGTGGTTCTTTCATATGTATATAATAAAGTGTTCTCTATCTAATTATTAGCCTACCTATACTTTGAACACAGGGCTGTGTGTTCCATGGAGGTCCACGAGATCTCTATTCTTCAATAAAAATAACTTTATCAGAGCAAATCCTAAATATTGAAAAAATATCAGCTGTTCCCTAGTATATTTTGAAATCAGCTGTAGCGTATATATAGATAAGCTGATATTTTTTCGATACAACGGAGTTGCTCTACTAATAAAAAATGTTTGTATTGTATATATAGATAAGCTGATATTTTTTCGATACAACGGAGTTGCTCTACTAATAAAAAATGTTTGTATTATTGGGTGAAATAATTTTACCGGACCTTTCTTAAGCGCTCTGTATATTGCTTCACGAAATCAAAATACTCAAGGGAACCTGAGGTCGATACGCTCCACATAGCTCTGCTGGCATGAATGAGAACAAAAACAGGGGCGAATCTTACCCCCGGTTTCTCGTAAACTAAGAATCTATTCAATCAATCTAGAGCCCGCTCACTGTGATAGCAAATAATTGCGTTGTCGCCGAAGACAAGTTGGTCTGTACCAATTGCATTTTAGTGCACAGGCCCCTAGCATTTTGGTAATAAATCATCTAGCTTATCATGATCACTACTGGTCGGTCTAGGGTTACTCGTGTTTCTTGGCCTTCTGTAAGCGGGGGCGTGCAGGAAACCAGTCACTAAACCTTACCCTAGCAGGCCATTTCGACGCATCGGTTACTCCGCCATATAGTGACTCGGGAAAGTTTATAATAAAGGAAGAGTGACGAGTCGTGTATTTTATTCAGATAGCTTAAGGCTGCACCTGTTGTTTAAACATCACTACTCACTACTTTTTCGATTTCACTCATCGTGGAATTATCCATTTTTGTAATTTACTGTTTAAAAAAAAGACGGAGCCTCAATTAGTACGTGTATTCGTACTCACACCATACACACACACACTTATATTTTTATGCAATTTGGCAGATTTTAATGCCGGCGCCAGACATGAGTTCAAAGAAGTGATCACTTCTTTAAAGACTTTGTTCACACATTTGGTTACAAATTGTTGTAACTACCAGATATGTGTTTTAAAGTAAAAAAAAAAAAAATATATTTATTTGTAACAACCATTGGCAGATGTAATTTCTGGTGGGCCCCACACTAGAAAAATCCTGTATCGTGGGCTCCCGTTTGTGGATTACTATTATTAAAAGGTTCCTCTGTGGTAGTCAGTGTCTGAGTAAATACTAAAAATACAAATAAAAACTAAGCTAAATTAAAGCTAAGCTAAATTCCAATTTCTTAGTTAATCAGAAGAAGAAAGAGAAAATATAATTAAAAAAAAATTAATAATAATAAACCATTTTTGTGTGGTAAATAAAATATTTTCACTTTCACTTTCATTAATAATTATAACTTAAAACCATGAAATGGTTGAAATGGTATTAGACGCTCCTTTGAGCTCACAGTTTTCAAATAGACTCCACAAAACATGGACGACGATTTGGTCGACACAGTTTGCTTATATTATTTACGTGCGTGTAATTATTTATTGCACGTGCAAATAAATAAACAAAAGCGAAGACGTGAATGGATGTGTAAAATGCAGTGTGTGCAGTGTCGCAGGCACACAAACATTTGGCCTTTGATCTCTTTGACGTGCGCTAAAACAGAACGGAAAAGGAGCGGCAAAGCGCACGTAAGTGATCAAATATGTGACAACAGTATCAAATACCCGTGCCACACATGTGAACACATATATGATCACTTCTTTGAACTCATGTTTGGCGCCGGCATTACACTGGATTGACGGATTGTTAGTCTCCGAGAAACTGGGGATTAAATTTATACTTGCGCCTAACTGTGACTTAAAACTCCTCAGATTTCGCTCTTCATCACGGCGTCGATCCTGACGTACCTGGCAGCCATTCCGCTGTGCCTACTGGTGGAATTGCCCTTCACGCAGCTCTGGAAGACATTGGTAGATGGCAATAAGCCCTCCTCGCCGCGCCCCCGCCCCGCCCCCGTCCTTCCGCCCGTCGAGGTGAAACCGTTCGATTTAGTCGCTAATGTAAATAGTAATAGGAGGACTGTCGTCAGAGTAGATTAGGGGATGCTTTTTGTGAAGTGTGTTTTCTTTGATCGACTATGTTTACAGCAGGTACGGTTCTGTCGCGGTTGTTTTTGAAGATTTGAAACTCGCTCGTGTTCAATCATAGCTGAGCACAGTGGACAGCACGTCAACCTTTACATACGTGCACTCTAATCAGTTACGTTGAGGATGGCATTGCAAAATGTAAAAGTTGACCTGCTGTCGACTAATAGAAGGTCATTATTTGGTAGTTATTATTACGATACGATTTGACACCAAAATCTGACATGGTGGCTTGGCAATTTATAAGGAAATCCAGTCGTAATAAAATTAAATGACAATTTTCTATATGTGACCGAACTTACAAATAGGTTAGCAATAGTAGAATAATTTAACTTGTAAGTAAGATACACCATTGACTGATGCAAAGATACAATTAAAGTACTACATACTTAAAGAAATATATTTTATTTTCAATTTTAGTCTATTCCTAATTCCTCGACCTCAACTGCCAGGTACCATTCAACCACCTTAGATAAAGCTGTCTGCTTATTTTTATACTGGGTTGTCTATAATCACTTTTTCAGCTATTTTTATATGAAATATATTTTTATTACACTTCCCATCAACCCTCACCTTGTGTTCCCACCAGAGCCCTGTTTAATAGGGTTAGTAATAAAGTTACGAGTGTCAGCAGTTTCCGACCAACCGCCTAATATATTGTGAGGCTAGGTTTGGTGAGAATTACTGACTATAGTAGTTTATTACTAACTAGCTGTTGCCCGCGACTTCGTTCGCGTGGTAATTTTGAAGTGTATTTTTTTTGGGGTAAAAAAATAGTCTATGTGCTAATCCAGACTATAATCTATCTCTGTGCAAAATTTCATCCGGATCCGTTCAGCTGTTTTTGCGTGAAAGAGTAACAAACATCTATCCATACATACAAACTTTCGTGTTTATAATATTAGTTACCGACAAGTTTTATTTTATTTATAGATTCCAAGCATTGAAATTATCGGGGTGGCAGATAGAATCAGGCGGAGAGTTATCAAACTCACACTACCACAACTTAAAGCTTAGAATGGCCGTCGCCGGCCTCCGCGGCGGCAGCCATGTTGTTTTCAAGATGGCGGCGCTTGGGGGCCAATATGGCGCGCACAAGTTGAACCGAGGGAGCCTCCACAAGCAGCCACAGGCCAACTGCGCTCACGAAGGACAGGAGCGTTGTGGCCGACAGGATTATTAACTGGAGACAAGAATTCGTACTTACTTCAAGATCAGCCCATCGCTACCTACTGCTGGATTTAAGCCTTTTCCACTATATGCTATCTCTCACGGTCCCTTACCATCTCCATTGAGCAAGAGAGAATCAAATATAATAATAATAATTACTATTATTTAGTTATTTAAATTACAAAACATTTCTTTCTAGACTATTGCGTTCTACAACTATGATTATGACTGAATTGCCATAAATACTTAATAAATGATCACAATCACTTAATAAATGAGACACAATAAGAAATACGAAACGTACAATAAAATTAGATGCAATGATTTATAGTATAATTTAGGACATCCTTCATCCATCCCTGTTCACAATATTTCAGACATTCTTCAGCTACATTCATAATATTATCAGCACACAGATCACACTCTGGTGCTGACGGCAGGAGGGAATTGAGCGATGAGTATGGTCTCAGCCTCTAGCAATATTAGTACTCACAATGCTGTAGTCGGTCATGCGCACGGGTCGCGTCTGCGAGCCGTACAGGCCGCGCTGGAACAGCGTGTGTAACAGGAAGGCGCTGTAGGACACGCGTCCGCCCCACGTCCAGCCGCGCCACTCCACTATCGGCCGGTACAGACCTGGACAGGACAGTAGCCAGGGTTCAGAGGAAATAATAACTAATAATTAACTTCCACACAACACGATCACTTGTTCTGGTCCCAAACTAGGATACCCTGTGCTATGGTAACCAGGCAAGGACATCACAAACATGGAAATCACCCAGACTGAGGCAATTTTTACAAATGTTTGTCGGCCCCCAGTGGGAATGGAGCCCACGACAACATAATTAAAAGAATACAAAATATTTATTGGAGAATACGACATACAAGATATTAAGTAACATTGAGCCCACTAGGAAATCTGTGTTGCAGTCGCTCGACGACATTTAACTTATTATAGAATGAAATAAAATGTTCAACAATAAAATCCCTGAAGATATAATAAGCTTGCCAGAAACGCGGTTCAACAAAAGTGTAAAGCACACTTTGTACCGAGAGGCTTATTATATCATTAAAGACAAAGATGTATGGAATTAAATTCAGTTCAATGCATCAGTTCTCGGTTTTAGAATAATTATGTACACTCCAGTACTCCATTACGTTTCTTTATTTGCATCTTTCTCCAAAATGATCTAGATTTTGAAATGGACACCTACTTTTAATTGTAACGTTCACAGTTTATGTGCTTCTTTGAATAAAAGCATTTTGATTTTTGATTTGATTTATATTTGGGTCACCAGAGTTTTAGACAATGCTTTTATTGCTATTGACTGGGTTCATAATATTGATGTTTCTATTTTTATTATGTTGTAAATAAATTATTCTTTACATTTAGTAAATATGGATTGTTGGTAGTAACTCAGATTTTCGCCACGACGAAGGTGATTTTTTTGCTTTATAGATAATTTACATCCATGAGTTTAGTACGTCCATGACAAATAACTATTATCTAGCTATTAAATAAGACTGACGAGTGTTATGAACGTATTGAACGTGTCTATTTCTAGCGTGCCTCGAAAAGACATCAACGGGAGGTTGAACATAGGAAATTTTAAAGTTCGATATTTTTTTTAATTTTCATCCTCGGGATGCTACCCTTTTTATACAAAATACACAAAAATGTTATGTTTCTATTTTTCGTGATTAATCGTCAGCAGTACGTTGACCACCGAAGTAATATGTAACGTACTCGTAACGGCACTATTAGCCTAGATGTCAAGGTTAAAGAGCTTTTTATGTTTGGGACATTTGTTTCCAGGCTTTTTTTTAAATGAAGTTCGTTGATTTAATTTAAGTAGTATTTTGAGTTTAATTACGTCTAATTTAATTGCTTTATTTTATATGCACAATAGCCAACGGATAGCTGTAAAGTGTACGAGGAACAGAGGTTTCCTCGTTGATGTCGACTGTATACATCTGTTTTATCGCTAATTGTTGCAAACTGTAAAAGCCCCAACTCACTCTCAAACCGGAAGATGGTGCCAATAATAAAGACGACCATGAGCGTCTGAAAGATCGGCTTGTAAAGCGCGGCGTAGGCCACGCGCGCATAAAGCGGCGCGCGCGCAGCGTCGTCGTAGAACAGCCCGCCAGACAGGATCACGGCCACCGCGCCCGGGAACGTCAGCCAGTACAGCCACCGGAGTTTCTGGGAGAACATTTTAACTTTTTTTACTTCCTCCCACGAAAATCACTTGACCAGCTTCTATATTACGCGCACCAAATCCTGAATGATCCCAATCGTGTAACTGTCAAATTCCGACACGATTTGGTGCTCTTAATTAGGCCTCTGATCCCAATCCAGGCAAGGACAAACATGGAAATACTGTTTTTCTTTTGCTATACACCTACACTGAGACCATTTGTACAAAACAAGCACGGCAGCCTCCAGGGGGAACCGAACCCACGACCTCCTTTTCGGTAGCGTGCTAACCGCTAGACCAACGAGGCAGTACTAGATAATAGGATTCCTTCTGTGCCTTCATCATTATCATCATAATAATCAGCCGATGTCAGTCCACTGCTGGACACAGGCCTCTCCCAAGACACGCCACTGAGCCCGATCTTCGGCTCTTCCTTTCCAGTCACTGCCCACCGCTTTGCGAATGTCGTCGCTCCACCCGGTCACAGGGCGTCCTACGCTACGTTTGCCGATTCGCGGTCTCGACTCTAGAACCAGTCTACCCCAACGGTTATCGGTCCTGCGGCAGATATGACACTGCCACTTCAGTTTACTAATCCGTTGAGCTATGTCGATTACTTGAGGTCTCTGGCGAATTACTTCCCGCAGAGAAACACCGAGCATAGCTCCCTCCGTAGTTCGCTGAGCCACTTTAAATTGGCGCACTAGTCGAACCGTGAAAGTCCACGTCTCGGCTCTGTATGACATGATGATCAGTATGATAGGACGCACTGATTAAAAACTTTTATCTTTAGGAACTGCGGTATAGGCGACGAGAATACTCAATCCAAATTTAAAAATGTTTTATTCAAAGTAATACAGAAATTGCGACTTAATGAACGTTAAAGTTAAACTAGGTGTCCATTTCAAAATCTAGATCATAGACTCGACGGAGTTTCCTGAATACTGCCCAGCCCAGCTGAATTCCAGCATTCTGTGCCTTACTGTGAAGGAAATCATGTTGGTAAAACCTGATATGTTTGCATACGTCAGCGCTGGAATTCACGGTGAGCGCACGAGGTAAATTAAGCCCATGCTGTGCCCATGCTTTGTGCCCGTGACCATCATAGTACAGGGTGACCTTGGGGCCGTCCATAAATTACGTCATCGATTTTTTCAGATTTTAGACCCCCCCCCCTATAATCATCCTATCGTCATTTCTTAATGACCCCCCCCCCCTTCTCCCAAAATTGACGTCATTACTAGTTTGACAAAATAAAACATTGCAGATTTGAGAAAAATAGGGTATTATATGATTAAAACACTTGGTTATAGAATCACCTTTTATTATTTTTACTTTGGCAATAATCATTGATATAACTACTTATTTTTTACTTTTCTTTGGATACTTGCAAAATATCACAAGAACATTATCTTTCCTTAGTATGAGACATGTATTTAAGTATAAGTATAGTATTAATATGTACTTTTATTAATTATGTAATGTTGTAGTTATTATTTAAGTATTGTGTTTATTATCAATACATAGTATAAAACAAAGTCGCTTTCGCTGTCTGTCCCTATGTATGCTTAGATCTTTAAAACTACGCAACGGATTTTGATGCGGTTTTTTTAAATAGATAGACTGATTCTTAAGAAGGTTTATATGTATAATACATGTAAGTACCACGGGCGAAGCCGGGGCGGGCAGCTAGTATTTTACTAGGTGTGCTGGAAGAAATTTCTTTTTAGAAATAATCTTTTTGTACGTGAAAAATAAACTATAAATAAATAAATAAGAATGACGTCAATTTCGAAACACCCCCCCCCCCATCTATCATTTACCGTCATCCGCAGACCAACCCCCCCCCCCCTAATTTAGAATGACGTAATATATGGACGGCCCCCTTGTTTGATTTTCGACGTGTCATTGTAATAAACATACATTTTGTCACACATTAACTGTCAGTAATAATTAATTTTTTACTTTTCTAAAGTATGTAAGATGTTCGTATAAATAATAAATTTCGTTATTCTCTTTATTCTACTCTCTCTCTTTGAGAGAAAACCTATGTCGGGGACCATCAGGGTATGTAAAATACGGACTTATAACCTACAAACCAGACACAACATTTTAAAAATTTAAAAATTTATTAAATGTTAAATGAGATGCGGTTGCTTGACGCAGCTATCTATGGATCGGCATATTCCGTACGTCGAAATCCTAAACGCCCCTACAAGCGTAGCGTCCAATGCGTAGAATTGATTTAATAAGCGACAATATTATTTGATCGTCTAAAATCGAATTGATCTATTGTAAATGAGCACTTTTAAAACATTATGAATTTTTTTATGTTTATTCTTATATTTATTATTGTGTCTATATTAGTTAATCTACGGATGCCTCATAAATGAACTGCATTCAATTCAATAGTACTGTCATTATTCAATTTTCCCTGTACTCTTTTTGGTAAATGAACAATTTTATGTTTGTATTAATACTGGAACTTAAATTTCCTCCTCCATCTTGGAGGCTCTTAAAAAAAGCCGGATTAGTTAATATTTATCCCGAAATAACCGCAAAAAATCACTAAAATCTCGGGTTAAATCCGGACGCCCGGCCACGCCATCCATCTCAAAACACTTAAGTCTTGGATGGTCAGGTCTTGGATGTTTACATGTTTGTGATGTCGTGGTTTCTGGTTCCCACGACACAGGGTATCCTAGTGTGGGGCCAGAAGCAATGTATGTGCCTGTATGTAAATGTTTATGTTTAAATACCTTATATTTAGTCAGATCCACGCCATCCTTCTGCCAGTAGTAAGCCAGGAAGCCTCCGGCCAGCCCCAGCGTGTAGGTCGACATGTTGGTGTGACCTCTCGCGTACAGCAGCCGGAAGGTCGCGTCGAACTGGTACAAGTTGCGGTACACTCTGTTAGGGGCCAAGATAGATAATACATTTATTTGCATCTGGATACACATATATACATTATGTAGCTGTGCGGGACAGGATATAATTTGTTTTAAGTAAACATAAGAAATTGATTATAAGTTGATTATTTAGACCTAAGATGATTATTTAAATGTAAGAAGCTATTAAGAAGATGTTGGTATAGAATCACCTGGGCTTGCCACGCCTCTTTCTGTCTGCTTGCCACGCCCCTTCCTGTCGCTGGCGCAACTACACGCTAGTTGCGCGTCATACATAATGTAGTATAAGTATAAGCACGAAATCAATAAAAATTATTCCAAAGTCTCAGTGTTTCGTCTCATTTCATCAAGATCATCTTTGAACCTGCCTACAAAATTGTGTTCTTCCTGTGTGGCTGTAGGCCAAATCGAAAGGGGCAGTCACAGTAACAATGGAGAACTTCCACACAAAAAATGTTCTGTTCTCAATGGAAAGGCTATGTTTTTTTTTTTATTTTTATTTCCACTTATACCTTAAAAGATAAATAGCCGTTCTTATTCTGTTTCTCTACGATTAATACCTGTCGACAAGTCATTTTAGTGACGTGGTAAAAAATGCGCCATACACATCGGGCTCTAGCTACCTATGACGTCGCCACTTAAACGCCCTATAATATAATGTAAAAATAAAATATATTAATTTCAGGTTACAAGACCCTGTAAATATACATACAACAACAAAGAAAGTACATATATGTACAATACACACAGCGACACACTTACACAAATTATACTAAAAATGCTAAAATGTGATTTTTCAAAAAGGACTCCATGAAACAATAAAAATGTAATTGACATCTAAAGGGGATCCAGTGGGCTAACTAGCGCCACCAATAAAAAAACGAAGCATTTGTATTTGAGTTATTTCGTAAATTTGTATTTATATGCGTTTTTATTTGTATTACGAAACATAGAAATATTAGATAACTCTTAGAACTTAATGAAGAATTAAATCATATAAATTTTTAATTGTTAGAACTTGAACCAGTAAAACTTTTTTGGGACCTGTAAGATTAGAAAAAAATATTTTTATGGGTTAACCATTGTTTTTTTTTCTGAATTTTCTACGTTTTCCATGTTAGGAAACAATCGGTACAATATTCTTCTAAAAATAATGTCATTTCAATCTAAGTTTGAGGCAAATTCCTCATTCAAAGAACACATGTTAAAGAAAGTAAAATTATACAGTCAACAACAACAAAAGTAAGCCCAAGCAAATCAACAAAGTAAACAAGAGAATAATTTGCGGGTGTGGCAAATGCAAAATTTTCCGTGTGGCGCCTGATTAAGAATAGCGTCACTCCATTTCCTTCCGTGGATGTCGTAGAAGGCGACTAAGCAAATCAATTACCAAGAGACGGGCAGCAGCGTCTTCCTGAGATTCCAACCGCATACTACGATCGCCAACCCGCCTGTCAAGCGTGGCGATTATGGCAAAACCCTTCATGGTTAGGAGAACCATGAGGGAGGCCTATGTCCTGCAGTGGGTGTCAAATGGCTGATGATGATGATGATGATGTGGCAAATGCAAAAGGGCTCTGACATGTACATGCTGAGTGCTGGAGAGGCAGACACTTCAGCGCTGGTCCTACGTCAGTACCCGGCAGTGCGCCGACGTGCAGCACTCGAAAAACCTAATAAATTAAATGGCAGCAGTGGACAGCAGGCCTCTCTCATTGATGATGATGATGAGTTCGAGAAGGTTCGTACCTCTGCGACGACTCCTGAGTGCCCATTTTAAGACGCGGTTCGGAAAAACAGCGGAACGGAGATAGCTTTATTAATTTAATAAAATTATCAATACCCGTCTCTACTTTCCTTGAGCAACTTTCCATGATAGAGTTGTCTGGAAGAAATTGCTATTAGCAATAAAGCCCCCAATTTGATACTCTGCATAATTACATTTTGTGACATGTGTGCATATTATTGTCTCATCCCATCTGATCTAATCACAACTAATTTTAATGGTTTTTTTATGTAAAATTATTCTGGTGCAATTTTTATTTTATTTTACCACACATTAATTAACGATCAGTTCCTAGTACGTCAAAGAGTTGAACAGGTTTAGGTAAGCCTCACTCACTCAGGTGACTGTATCACCACGGCGTCCAGATCTTGGAAGTAGGTATGTGCCGCCGGCGTTGCCAGAGCAACCAGGAACAGTGCTAGCAACGCCATCGACTGCGCGCGCCGAGTGCGCGCCAGTAAGCACACCAGCAGACCCACGCAGAACAGCTGTGTGTCTGCTGCTAGGTACCTGCCGATAATATAATAATAATAACTTCCACACAACACGATCACTTGTCCTGGTCCCAAACTAGGATACCCTGTGCAGAACAACGATACCCTGTGCAGAACAACGACCCGCGGACCCGCGGCACGCACGCACCGCTCTGGATGCCTGCTAATGGTTCTAATCACAGAACGTGTCGAGATATTATTGAAAAGTGCGTTTTTTTAAAAAGCAAACTAGCGCTGTCGATAGCTATTGTCAGGCATGATCATTTCGCTAAGTCTTTCAAACCACCCAAAATTATTGCCGCATACATTTTGTACTAATTAATAATTAATTAATCTTTACATGCTAAGCCTTACACCTCCAATAGGACTCTTTTTCAAGTAACCATAGTATAGGTTCATCCTAGTTTGGTTACTTCTGTTATCCATGCTGTGTAAATTCATATTAATAAAGACATTTGTATTTGTAAATTTACGGCCACCCCGAGTAAGAATCAAACCCACGACCTCCAGGATGGTAATTAGACGTGATACCGCTAAGTCAACGAGGCAGTCTAAATAGACATTCGATAGACAAGGTATCCTGAATCCTTGTCATTAATAGAAATACGAATTATGAAGAAGAAGGCGGCAGAAGGGACAAAACTGGAGCCGGGATGTTAGCGTGACAGTGAAGAGGCCTATGCCCAACAGTGGGCGTCTTTCATGGGTTGTATAATATGAGAAGAAGAAGAAATACATTTTGCCAGCGCTGGAGTATCATATCTTCAGCTTATGCTGAATCAGAGCCCTTTTGCATTTGCCACACCCACAGTACTCACACTGGACAAGGCATTGCTGTGTGTCTCATTTGTTTATGTTTTTTTGTAATAATGTTTCATTGCGCTTTAATGTGTTCTGTGTTGTATGTACTGTATTATTGTTTTCATTGCGTGTGTGTGTAAATGCAAATAAATAATTAATCTGTCTTTCTATCCATTTATTTCTTGCCACATAGGTACACATAAGAAACAAAAGAATTATAACTATAAACAAACATCGCAAAACATAACGATAATTAGGGGACACGGCCAGTGTTTGGTGCAGAAGGGCCTGGTCTAGTGACTTCTGTGATGGGAACATAAATTAATTGCGTTATGAACATCTGTGCAAAAATTACTTGTCTTGTATACAATGTAAATCCAAATAAGGGAATCCGGAACTAAGCTAATAATGCAAATCCTAACCATCGCTACCTAGCGCGAAGAAACCATGAGTAGACTCAAATCCTACTTTTCTCTTCTCACCAAGTCTGCGGCGCGCAGAAGGCATCGTCATACACGTAGTTGTTGACGTAGAGTACGTGCGCCCACCAGTACTGCCTGCAGGCCTCGGCTTCTCCCAGCACCACGCGGCGCCATAGCGGTCCAGCACCGGCGTGGCGCATCCAGCTCACAAGTGAGCCCAGGATGAACGCGTACACTGGGGTTAGCCTGTGAAGAAGGGAGCGATGTTCACCACGTAACAGCTTGAACGAGCTGACGGGATGATCGGACAACCTTTGGTTATGCATTGGACGACTTTCCACCACACATAATATCGGATTGTATTTAACGCCTACCAAAAATATACCTTTTGTACTACAAAAAATCCAAATTATCACCCCAGTAACAAATAGTAATAAATACTCTATTAGTTAGCAGGGTGATCTCATTGGTCACTGTTTTTTATACAGGTACTTATAGAAAGTGCCAATGAACAAAAATGAAAAAATAAACGAGTAAATATCCGTGCCAATTCAGTTTTTATTATGTCTAGTGTTCGTATTAACCCTAGAAAATACTATGCTATTTATCACAGTTATAGAAGGTAACTGTAATTCAACAGAGCTAGTATATCACCACAACATCACTCATTATCCACGTAAAGTGCGCCTTTTCTCTCGTAGGTAAGCGCTTGCAGTATTGATATTGCGCAAGACAGCAAGTTATTCTGTAGTAAACCATATAGTTTTAGATTTAATTTTGTCTATCATCCCGTTTAGTTCCTCAAAATAACAAAATAACATTAGCTATTAATATTAACTCGCTTATAAAGCTTATAGGTAGCAACGTTTTGCTTGTTGGGCAGCTCCTACACTGAACAGTGGCCCGATTACGCGCACCAAATCCTGACCGATTCCAATCGTCTAAGTGTCAAATTCCATACTAATTTGACAGTTAGACAGGGCAGATCCTGAACAGTACCAGAGTAACTGTCAAATTCCATACTATGCTATTACTATCGCGTCGCGAACGTCCGAAAGGATTCCGATTTGGTGCGCATAATTAGGCACTGGCAATTAAACGTTTTCTCACCAAATCATCATCATCATCATCATCAGCCATTTGACGCCCACTGCAGGACATAGGCCTCCCTCATGGTTTTCCTAACCATGAGGGGTTTTGCCATAATCGCCACGCTTGACAGGCGGGTTGGCGATCACAGTATGCGGTTCGAATCTCAAGAAGACGCTGCTGCCCGTCTCTTGGTAATTGATTTCCTTAGTCGCTTTCTACGACATCCACGGAAGGAAATGGACCAAATAGCATTTTAAATTGATTTATTATTTTTATTTACAAATGCACATAAAGTAATTAAATTAAACGCTGCGTTAACTGCGTTTGAGTATAAAAAAATGCCGTTTGATAGAAAGATAGATAGATAAAACATTTATTTGCGCTTTGATACACACACACTATAACATAACAAAAATAATTAATTACCATAAAATTATAGATTTGTGGCAAAAAATAAATCATAACAATGAATAAAAATAGAATTCTCAAAGTATCAACTTAGATCATAACAATTAATAAAAATAAAATTCGTTTCTTCTTTCTAACTTGTGGAGTGAATTTATTTTATTTGGCTTTTAGTACGAGGTTCGAAATCTTTGTCGGTGAGCGTAAAATCAATGCGTAGTAAAATCTTTTTACAATTACAGTTTAGATGCTGCATACCTGAGCCACCGCAGCAAGATGCCTTTAGGTAGTTGCCACCAGCTGACGGCTTTCTTCTCTGCGTGGAGCTGGAAGTTGTACGCCAAGAGGAACGCCGACATCACGAAGAACGTGTGAGTCACCAGCGAGCCGTTGAACAGGATCTGCTTCAGCGGATCCTCGTAAGCCTGGGAAGTAATACTTATAGAAATTCAAATCTGCTATTAGCGACTAGTTCACTTTTGCTTTTGTTTGCTTGCACTTCAGCTTCGAGATTTAGTTTTGCGATTAATACAATTTTAAAATGGCCATTATTACTCATTTGGAAATAAAATTCATAATCTTAAAAGTTTCTTTTATATCCTCTGTTATGGGTCAAATTTACCTTTTATTACTAGACTCGAAAACAACTCTTTAGTGTTGTGATGTTGTGATAAAGATAAAGCTAGGTCTGACAATTGTAATGTAGTGATGAAACAAGTACTTACTTTCGGTTTTGTTCCGATATCTTACCTTTTCAATGAACTGCGGGTTCTCCACGAAAGAGAAGGACATAATCAACGAGGTGTGCGAGAATATGACGCATATCATTGTCATGGCCCTCAGGCCGTGGAAGAGCTTCAACCTGTCTATCCTGGGGTCAGCCGCCCCTCCGCTCGGGGCCGTTAGGCGCGCCCAATTCCGACGCACCGAAAAAGCTAAAAGGTATGGGTTACCTGAAAGGTACAACGTATAATTCAATAAGTGTGAAACTACAGAGCCATGTATTCAGCGTCTGTTCACCGGTAATATAATTAAACCATCTCCAGTTAGCGGTTTTTTTCATACAAGTCAATTTATATGAAAAGAAAAGAAGGAAAAGTCACACCTATGATATAACAACAAGATACATCACAGAAACAAAATAAACAACAGAAAGAAAACTATTTAGTTTTCTTATTTTCTTGTGTATTTACATAACAGCCAAAACAAAAAAAATCATAGGCTGTGGCGTCTAAGCACAGTTTTGTTCAGGATTTTAAATATCAAAAGCGGTGCATTTATTGATTCCGTAGAAACGGTTTTCAAGCTTTGCGTTATTAAAAGAACATGTTGTATGAAAAATGTAGGTATGCGATTTTTGTTATTGTGTAGTTATAGTAAGTACTAAATTGGGACCTACATAGAAAAAAATTGCAACAATTGGGAAGTACTTCGTGCTAATTTTTTTATACGAAATAATAGTTACAGAAATCTGCATATCAAACTAGAAAACCTCACCTGATTTCTCATCCTTCTTGTACATGTAGATATCATAAGAAGTACCAATCGTATTGAATAACAACACCAGCAAGTATATCACAGCCATAACCGCATCACTTATATCTATCCTCATCTCTTCACCCTCATTAATACAGTAGTTTACATCCACCAGTCTCCCTTGCAGTTGGTATTCGTTCCAAAGGGAATCATTCAGGCATTTCTCAAGGGTCGCATTTAGGTCCCATGTTTTATTTCTATTGTACTGTTTAAAAGTGTGGCATGTTTGCGTCACGCACACGCCTCTGTGAATTTCGGTGTGGTTGAAGTGTTTTAGTCTATGTTCGGAGTACCCCTGAAAGGAAAAAATCTCGTGTGATAACAGAATAATAATAATAGTATGGCCGATGGGGCCGAAAAGTTCTCGAATGGAGACCACATATCGGCAAGCGCAGCGTAGGACGACCAGCCACAAGATGTACAGATGACCTCATCCAAGTGGCAGGAAGACGCTGGATGCAGGCCGCTTCCAACCGGTCTTTTTGGAAATCCATGGAGGAGGCCTATGTCCAGCAGCGGACTTCTTGTGGCTGAATGATGATGATGATGATGAATAATAGTAACTTCCACACAACACACTCACTTGTCCTGCTTCCAAATTAGGCTATCCTATGCTATGGTAACCAGGCAAGAGCATCACAAACATGGAAATACACCCAGACTGAGGTCATTTGTAAAAATCAAGAATGGCGCCTTCTAGTGAGATTTGAACCCACAACGTCTGTTTTGACAGTCAAGCGCGTTAACTGCTAAACCAACGAGTTTGTATTTATGACCAACGCCACCGTATTTTCTGCACCAAACATTTTTCCAAGGGAACCATGTCTGGGTAGTCAACCGCTAGGAGACGATTCGTTTTATATTTAGAACGAAATATTTTAGCTGTGCCCACAAAATCTACTAGCGTGGTATTTAGATGAAAAGTGTATAATATGCAAATATTCGGGTCACGGTTTAGACGTGTGCTACATTTCACCGGCTTCACCGATTATATTTTCGATTTTTTTTGTGTAGGTATATTTGGTAGGTCTGAGAACAGGTCGTAGGTAAAAACGTTGGCTAGGTCAACTACCTATAATATATAAAGTCTATAACAAAATGCATATATCTAGGTCAAAGGTGGTTCTAGTCGTCAACAAACAAACAACTTGTACTGCAGTGAAAAGTTCAAAATAGCAAAACGTTGTATTTTTAATTCCATATATTTTAATGTCGTAAATTTCTCTAGTATGGAACGAGCGATAACTTAGTATAAACCTAAATTTTCGCTGAGGGAATTTAGTTACACCCTGTATATTGACGTGTAAATATACATCATTTATTGGATTTTACTATTTTATGAGTGCATTACTGTTTTATAGAACTTAGCGAAAATTTAAATGGAACTTTAAAAATTCCTACTAGTCCTTATAATTAAAATGACTTTTGTGTCAGCGACCCTTTAGGACTTAAATACCTACCTATTAATAGTGGATTTTTATTGTATTCGTAACAACTTAAGAGTATTCAATTTGACTAATTTACTATTACGAAAATTTGCTTGGCCAGCTAGATAAAAATGAAGGTACGAAACCTTCATGTGATGACGTCACTGTAAAAAAAGAAAGGGAGGCGCCATCTTGGCTTATCGTTTCTTGGCGGGAAGGACGCAGTTGTAATTTTGTAAAGAAAATGACTTGAGTACCTAATAACTTGCTATCTCCAAAACTCGACATTGGCAGAATCCTTAGGGTAGCCATAATTAAGGATTGAATTGAATCTTGTTATCTCCTGCTGATTTTTCACTGTAATAATGCTAACTAATTGACGATGTCATGAGTATAAATATGAATGTGAGTATCTCTTTAAGTATTTTTTTTTTCAAATAGGGACCTCTGCCACTATTTTCATAGTCAAACATAGGAAAATAAGGGTGTATCCCTTACATAAGCACGTATACTAAAACAAAATACATGTACAAAAACCCACTCCTATATTCCAGAGGGATAGAAAAAGAGCAGGGGTTTCCATTTGCGATGACCCTGACAAACCTATTTCGCCTCATCAAGCCTGTTTTAAAACAAGTAGTCAACAGGCTCTAATGCTAAGTAAAAACGGTCTTATTTATAAAAAACGATTCCACTAAAACAGCTCTCAGTGAGGCATATGTCGGTCTTAGGACAGATCTTAACCAAATTATGATTTAATTTTATGAAGTCAAATCACCACATCGGTTAAGCTTTAACCTACTTTAAGCAGTGTCTTTAATCTGTGGTGTGCACTGTGCACCACATGAGTGAAATATCCTATCAAACACAAGCAGCTGTTTCTGTCAGTGTTGCCAGATGAGGCGATTATGGTGGCCAAAAACTGCAATTTCACCTAATTTTATTCGTCTTAGGAGGTGCATTTTCGATATTATTTATCATGTTTTGAGTTTCGTCAATCCAACTTTTAGCGATAAGACCGCCAGTTTTATACGGCAAAACTTAGGCATAAGCAGCCTATATACGTCCCACCGTAGGGCACAGGCCTACTCTCAGCGAGAGAGTATGGGCTTAATCACCACGCGTGCCCACCGCGGATTGGTAAAAACGTAGAGTTAGACATGTAAGCCTTTTAATGTATTTTTAACAGACTTCTTTTTTTTATTTTTTTTTTATTTGGCTATGTTCCTCCATAACTCCGTCAAATCTTAACCGATTTCGACAATTCTTTTTTTGTTCGAACAAGTCTCATAACGTCCCATTGGTCCCATTTTAATTTGGTGAAGATCTGATGGAGACTTTCAGAGATGGAGAACGAAACTCTTCAATGGACAACAGTAAATAAGCCCTATTGGGGCCCATCCTTTAGTAATAACCGTATGTTTCATAAAATAGCGTAAAAGTAGTCTCAAGTTAATTTGGTGATGTTCTGGTGAAGACTTTCGGAGATGGAAATTTAGAACACCAAATTTTAAAGCAACGAATTAAGTAGGGTAAATCATGGTTATAAGGGACTTATTTATTTTTCCCCCACTAAAAATTGAAAAATAAAAAATTTAAATAAAAAATAATAACCGACTTCGAAACACTACAGCACTAAAAGGTTAGAAATAATTTAAATAATTAGAAGTAGAAGTATTTATACGTGTAGGTATTGTAGAAGTATAATTTGGAGCCCGTGCCCAAAACATATGTGCTGGTCTTGAAACTGGGCACCGACTACAAAATTTCAAGACCAGCACATATATTTTGGGCACCGGCTCCAAATTATACTTCTACAATACCTACATGTATAAATACTTCTAATTATTTAAATGGTTTCTAACTTTTTAGTGCTGTAGTGTTTCGAAGTCCGTTTTTATTTTTTATTTATTTATAAATAAGACCGTAAATCATATGGTAGATTGATAGCCAGTTTACCGCAGCAGTAGCCACATTATTCAAATAGCTGTAGGAAGGCTAAATGCCATTAACTCTTTGTTGGGTTAGGTCCCGAGCCGTGTATGGAAAGGTTAGATGGTGAATCGTATAATTGCTAACCCTTGGTGGCCAGTTGGCCACTCCATAACAGGTTAGTTACCTACGTGTCACTAGACGCATACAGTCAACTGTCTGATCGTATTTATGATCTGCGCAATCGAATTAGAAGGCTTGGCGTTCCTTCCTGACTAGTGATGCTCTTCACAGTTTTTTATTTGATTCTAAGCTAACCATTAAGGTTCCGACACACTAATAACACGCCACCCGACGCGACACGACGACGCGACGACTTACTTGTATGATTAGTCGCGTTGCGTTGGAAGTTCCTAATGTGAATCTGCTCATAGAAAATAGTAAGATTTGATTTGACTTAACACGCGTCGCGTTGGGTCGGGTCGCGTCGCGTTTCAATAATCTGTTTCCACCTTTATGGCATTAGGAAGTATAACTAGACATTTGCACCCAAAAAAGTAAATAAATTGATAGTTTCTTGCCCTATCCAGAAATAGGGGGTATAATGTGTTAAAACCCTCATTATCGGATGCATATAAGTACATAACCTGTTGACGGCAGTCATATCATTAAAGAGCAAGTCGATGTGTACGTACAAATAAAGGCAGGAAATAACATTATGTACTTCTCATAGATAAAAATTAAATCCAGGCCGATTTGGCTAATGGTTTTAAATGTTCATTATAGACGGAAAATGATTGAAAAAGATGTCCGGAAAACAAAAAATGTTAAGAAAAAACTGAAAATGCCTTTTTTGATCAGAGTTCATGAAAAGAGCACAAATGTTATTATAACTTGGAGAGGACGACGTCTGTTGGGTTAGGAGGCAGCGTATTTTTTGGAAAAACGAATCCAAAGAATGTAAGAAAAGGAAAGGTCCACAATCACCGTAGAACAAACTCTTATAAAAGTAGTTATACCTAACTACAATGGTTTATCTCTAATGTAAGCAAGAAGCTCTTATGATAAATCATCCGTACGAAGAATGTAACCAGATAAATATAAAAATTGTGTGAATGTGAAGTGAATGTGGTTGGAAGGACCGGCAAGAGACGACAGGCGGACATACTTCGAACAAATAGGTTAGCGAAGGGCAAAATTAAAAGTGCCGGAACCGGCGTACCTACATGCATACAAAGACTAATGAATATTGATGAAAGAGGTTAGTCAGAATTGTGGCTAGTGGCAAACCCTGGTCTCTGCCTACCCTTCCGGTACAAAGATGTGAGTGTAAGCACGGTCGATAAAGCGCTTGCCTCACATTCGGGAGGTCGTGAGTTCAAAACCCAGTGTATTTTACTAACCAATGACTTTGTGTTCTAAGTTACGTACATTTGCGAATTGCGTAGCAGCAAAAGATTCGCTAAATAGTAGATTGTACAACAAGTGCATAAAACGCACCATTTTACTCGAGACGTTTATCCATCCGAGCGAGCTTGCGAGCGAGGATAGATATAAAGTCGAGTGTAAAATGGGTTTTATGGACGAGTTGTACCAGGCCCTCGTCACTCCATACAAAAAATATTATGAACGTACTTTGTGCCAACATTGAAACAAAAAATATAATCCTGCTAAAACAAAAGGCATTAACTCCGCAGTGAATCACGTAGATGTATCATGATTTAAAATTAAGTCGGGTTATATGTGAAATCTAATGTTGGTAATGTTGGTATTACGTATTTTGCAAATGGCCGGTAATTTTGTTCGTTTGTCGTTTTTGTGTGGCATTATTTTATTTATTTTAACTTTAGCAATAGGTGTAGTGCGTGAAAAGTTATTAAACAAGAAATATGGGAGGAAAAGCATTGAGGAAATGTGAAATTTGTGGCATTAGAAGAGTCAGAAATTAATGTACGTCTGGCATATTCTTAACCAGATATCCACTGGAGCCAAACAGGTAAAATTAGCAAGTTTATCATAATAAATGTACGCTGATATTTATTTAATGCGCTTGGATAAAACAACTGAATTATTTAGAACAATTTACGATTTTGACAAATTTAAATTAACGCCGGTTGTAGTGCGGTACCCATGTGGTACTTTTTTTTATCGATATTTTGGACGATTGATTTCTGCCAGATATTTCTACATGCTGTCTAAAATTGATCACAACTACTTAATTTTAAACGTCGAACACCAGACAGCAAGAACAGAAATGATTTATGTTGTGTTATTTTGCTCAATTTTGCGGTATAGATAATATATTTTTTGACTTATTGTTTTGTTTGTTGCAGACTCCAAAGATCTGAAATTCGACCAAAGTGCAAAGTTTTGATAGCGACGTGACGCATTGGTGACATTGTTTTCTACACCTGATGCTAAATAAATGATTTGATTTAAAAAAATGCCTTTTTCATTATGAAAGCAAGCGATAATCCATTCACACCATGTCATACTCGAAATAATTGAGTTGACCTACTGTGTTGGGATTTATCGCCTACTTTAATTTTCAAAACATGAAAATGAGGTAAGGGGGAGAGACGTCTCGAATTTTTTTTATCGATATCGATAAGCAGTCCATCACTAATGTTTTGCAATTTCATTCTCATGTTGGTATTATACTATTTTTTGTTAGGTTGGTACAAACTACGTTCATAATTTTGAAAACGTGTTGTTAGCAAGTGCCGACTCTTATAACGTAGTGATTACATACTCTTTGAGTTGTACACTCTACTTTTCACTTCGATTGCGAGGAAATGAAACAGCAACATGTAAATCGTATTTGCAATTCGCGCCTTTTTTTCTTTTTTTTGTTGGTGTTTCGCGCGGTCACAGGACACAGTATTTCAGAAAAAAAAGAAAAAAAAGAGGTGAGTTTCGAACAACAATTCGAATTTCGAATTGCAATGCGGGGCTTCTCCATAGTTTTCATGCGAATTTTGACATTCTAAATTCAAATCACTTGGTCTTCGACGAAGATTTTACTTTATGCTCTAGAGCATAAAAAGCGACTTTATGTCGCCTACGCACGACATAAAGACGAACTTTTAGAGCATGAGAAGTGAAAAAGATGTTTACATACCTCAGCGCTTGAAATTACCAATCCGCGGTGGGCACGCTCTCTCTCTGAGAGAAGGCCTGTGCTCTACATTGGGACGTGTATTGGGTGCATTATAATGTGAGTATAAAGTAAGGTGTAAGTAACTATGGTAGCCTAGTGGGTAGAGCATTGGACTCGGAAGCGAGAGACCCAGGTTCGATTCCCAGTGCGAGCATGTACCTAGGACTTTGTTTTCTAAGTTATGTAGGTACATTTGTGAAGTTATAGTAGCAATACCACTCTCGAACGGTGAAGGAAACCTATTCGCTTGGAATCGCCAATCCGCAGTGGGCACGCGTGGTGATTAAGCCTATACTCTCTCTCTGAGAGAAGGCCTGTGCCCTAGAGTGGGACGTAAATAGGCTGTTTATGATAAAGTGAGCAAGTCAATTAGATTTTTCTCTCTAAGATCTAAGGTGAGGTGTCCGTAAAACAATAGCCTGCAGCCATGGACCCGCTAACCTGTATTGTCCTAGACTCGTGTCGTGTATATCGCTAATGGGGCGTAATTTAAAACGACATCGGCGTAGCATGCGGACTTGGATTACTTGGAATAATTACGCGCTTATTGGAAGCAACGCCAGCGGTGTACAGGTGAAGGCAAAAGGCGGGTTCTATAATATGCAGAGAACAATTACAGGTTTGATACCTTTGAACCTTTGATACTCAAAGAGGGCGAAAAGAAGTGGCGTACCTTAGGAGACATGTCCTGCTCTTGTATAACGTAACTGTCCACTCTATCGGGCCAACCATTTTGACGACGCCAAAGTGTCAAAATGTTATATATTTTACAAACCAATGGCACGCCAGCCATTTATGGCACGGAACATTCAGGCTCGCAAATAATTACGTAATTCATGTAAACTTGTCAATTATGAAATCAAAAATTTATCGAAATCAAATGGAAAGACTAAAGATTTATTTATCTATTCAATTTCTTACAAATAACAGCACAAGCCTAAGCGCTACAATATTAATTCTATGTTGTATTCAAATCTACTATTTTAATACATACTACGAGTATATCTATTTACTTAAACTAGAACCCAAAATGCATATAGAGGCTTTTGTGAACTCGGCCAGAGTGCATAAAAATAGCAACCGCGTTGAGCCTGCGCAAGGCCCGCGTGATCGTACGGCGTACCATGACGTAAGTAAGTACGTAGCGAGCGACACAAGATAAAATAGTCGTAAGTGCCAGCCAGTATCCAAATAATAGAAACGTGGAATTTAATTCAATTCAAATAGGTGTCTGAAAAAACCTGCTGGCTTCTTCAGAACAAGTTGGAACGTCATGGCCTCATATGTATTTTTTTTTTAATTTGCACGTAATTCCACAAAGTTTCGCCACCCCTAGGCCAGGCTATCATACTTCCATGCGTTTGTGGTCGCAACTGTACAAGGACGAGGAGGTATTTCCACTTTCAATCACATAAATCCTTGCCAATAAGTCAAGATCGAGATTAATTAATAAGTATAAGGTCTTTTGTTTATTAGGTTCGATTCCGGAGATTTTTTTTTCGTATGCGAAGGGTCCCAACGGGACCCTATTACTATGCTGCGGCATCTGTCTGTCTGACCTATAAAAGGGCTTTTTCGCTTGAACTGTAAAATGTAGCTGGTCGATTTTTTTCAGAATAAATCACTTAACAAATAATAGAAATAACAAAAGTAAAAAATTTGTGGTGTCTTGTATGGGGACATACAAGAAGTGCTTTTTTATTTATTTTTTGTTTTGCTCTATCGTAAAAACGATGTAATAATACAAATTGGTGTGATTATAGTGCAGTTCCTAATTCCTTGTAGTAGTTGTTGTCTGAAAGAAATTACTTTTAGTAACAAGGTCGCCAATTGTACTGTAAAGTATTATATTTATGCTTATATTTAAGGAATCACAAATTCCTGGTGTACAAAACATAATATTCTATCTATCTATTAGGTAAAAAATAATACAAACGGGCCAATTGTGAGTGCGGACTTTCGCTAGAGTAACTCCTTATTGCACACAAGAAATAATATTATGCGGAAATTACATCATAAGACCCAATAAAAAGATTAGATACAATAAATATTTATCCAAAAAGCACGAATTGAATGGCACAGTCATGAAAGTAGTGGGTGATACTGACGTAATAAAATAGAGTTTTTATCAGTTGGTCTCTACGATAGATTTTGATCGTTTTTGTTGAGGCCCAGATACATGTTTAGACAATGAATTGAGAGAAGCATTTTTATTTTGACCTAATCAAAGAAAAATGTGGATGGCGTAACGTATCAGGCTATGAAGGAACTAGCCTGTGAACGGAGCGCCGACAAGAGTGCAACTCTTTAATACGATGGTGAGTGGTGACGAAAGTATATGTTCATTATTTAATAAAATGAAGCACTATCTTACACAAGCTTATAAAATACATCCACAAACGTTTTGTCCAAAGTATTATTTATTATATAATTTGTAACAATAACTTACATTAGTCAATTACTAGTTATTACAATTTTAAAAACATAAATTAATAATTATAAGTAAAAAAAAATAAATAATAATAATAATACATCCACAATTGTTTCGTCCAAAGTAATAAATCAAGATGACGAATGAATTAACTGTCAAACAAACCGCCCCGAGACATACTCGAGCCAAAGGTTCCCATAACGCCGGCAGCGTTACCCCGCTGCACAGCGAGAGAGATCCTCTGCATCAAGTATGCCCCAGAGCGGTAGTCCATGCCGCGGTTCCTCAAGCGACGCCCTAACTCCTTTATAAAGGCTCTTCCCTGGACTCCCCATACCCCAGTAGTCTCAATAGCTAGAGGCACAAAGAAGTAGCTACTCATTAACGAGCTGTACTTGGAACATTTGTGGCTAGCAGCCGCTTCCGCAGCAGCCCCAGGAGAAATGGCCGTTGAGCCTAAGTGAGACGGAGCAAAGGTACAGACACATGTGGCATCCCAGAGCAGGCACCGACCCCTCTCCCACGGAATCATAGTGAGACCGTCCGGACGTTTCCCATCACTTAATTCATTTAATTCAACTTTGGTCTGAATGTACATAAAACAATTAATTGAAATACTCTCAAAGTAAAAAAAAATATGATTATTTTTCTTCAATAATGAGATGAATGAACGACCTACGACGAGCAACAATTCAAACAATGATTTCTATCAACGGTTGGTTTACACTTAGAAGAAAGCTAAAGAACACAGAGATAAGCTCGCCTTTGTATATGCTATTTCTTATGTGATGTCGTGTTCAATGTTTCGTGTGCAATCAATTATATTACTGAAAAGGGCCAGTCTCTGAATTGAGAATTTTACTCGTTCTATCACGCTCTTTTCTGAGAAATTCCAAGAGACAGCATTACAGTTAACTATTTACTTAACGAAATTTTCAATTCAGAAACTGGCCCTAAATGACATGAAATATGGAATTCACGGTGTTATCGCTTGCAGCAATTCTAATTACCTGGAAGAAATTCAAACGATTTCTTCCAGGCCGTATGGTTTGTCGTATTATTTTCCTAAATAGGTACGGAGTGTTACATTTAGGGGAAAAAGTGGATTATGGTTAATCTTAACTACATATTTTTTAATTGACAAAGGATGATGTGTGACTTTTCCAACAATCCTACTAATATCATAATGTGAAAGTTTAGACGGATGGATGTTTGTTACCCAATTACAACAGCACAGCTGAACAGAATCAGGACGAAGTTTAGCACAGAGATAGATTTATAGTCTGGAATAGCACATAGGCTACTTAAATTACTTAGCTACTTAACTACTTACATAAATTTCCACGCGAACGAAGTCGCGGGCAACAGTTAGTAAAATATAATACAGCGTATTATGGGCACCGCTGATATTCAAATAAGAAGCTTTGGCAAACCAGTCAAGATGACTAAAGGTTCCTGGGAGAAGGTTTTTAATTCGACGTTTACTCCGAGTTCCTAAGCCAAAGATGAATCGGTAGCCAACGGGTTAGTCATTGAAATAGCCCGCGGCTGCGACATGCAGCGGTGGAATCAGAAGATCGAAGGGTGCATCGGAGAATAGCCCCACGTCCACGAGGCAGTATATACTGCGCCCCCGGCTGCGAAATGCAGCGGTGGAAGCAGTACAGTTACCTGTATCATAGTCATAAGGTCTGAAGGTGCATCGGAGAAGAGCCCCACGTCCACGAGGCAGTACTGAGCCCCCGGCAGCGCCATGCAGCGGTAGAAGTCCTCCAGCGCGTACAGCGGCGGCATGCGGCTGTACTCGCTCTCTGGACAAAAGTGAGGCGTAATGAATTAAACGGTTATTTATATAAATAGTAATACATAACTTCAAAACAACACAATCACTTGTGCTAGTCCCAAACTAGCATACGCTGTGCTGTGGAAACCAGGCAAGGACATCACAAACATGGAAATACACCCAGACGGAGTCCTTTTTTACAAATCAAGTACGGCTGCGTACGGTTTGATAGTAAAGCGTTAGTGGGACAAGTGGACAAGTAGAGCAGGAGCGGGGTAAGTGGAGTTCGGCTGGATGTTTCAGTCGAATGCATCCGGATAAGGTGGAAGAGATTTTATTTAAGACCCATTAGCCCTTTATTAAGTGTCCTATGGGACATTATGATACATCAAGATATGTGTTTACCTCAAGATATGTCTTCAATTCAATTCAAATATTTTTATTCATTACTAGATGACCCCGTGAACTTCGTATCACCGACGTCAACCGTTTTTTTCTTTTCACCGTTTAAACCTTCCCTGGACTTCCACAAATATATAAAAACCGAATGTTTACATAATGAACGTCAAAGTTGTAGTTTCACAATTTTATTAATAGATGGAAGAGGCTAACAAAGAAACTCCACATTTATTCTTTTCAAAACACGTTTTAACTTAATTAACAGAGCTTTCAACTTAAAATATTAGTCATGAATGTGTTGAACACTAGTCACAATCGTCCTGTAATTAATATTAATCTACTGTTGTCTTCTAACTAATCCTTGATGTTATAGTAAGCTTTTTTGCACAGAGTGTGCTTAACACATTTTTTAAACCGCGTTGGAGGTCGACTTTGAGGTCGAATTAATTTAAATTATTTCAAATTCACCAGATATAACATTGGACGTTTCCCTGACTCTTTTGCTTCTGGGTTAAGCTTCATCTTGCGACCTACAGTCTGAGTATGGGGGTTATCTCACATTTCGTAGGTTTTTTACTGACGTAGGGATAAGGACTTTTTGGTATTAACGAATTAATTTGAAAAGATTCATAAAATTTCACATTTTTATTATTTTCCGTTAATTTTAATACTATAATTTCTAATTAATTGTCATTGTTATTGGTGATCGTATAATTGACTTTTTAATGTATGATCTGATTGCCTAATAATTATTATTATTATTAATACGTTTATTGCACATAAGTTAATAATAGAATGGCAATGTGGCGGACTTGATGCTATAAGCATTTTCTACCAGTCAACCAGTTATATCATAATTTTGTGAATCAATGAGGATGAGGTCTTCTGTCCGTCTTGTGGCTGGTCGTCCTGCGCTTGCCGATATGTGGTCTCCATTCGAGAACTGTTCGGCCCCATCGGCCATCAGTTCTGCGTGCTATGTGCCCCGCCCACTGCCACTTCAACTTACTAATCCGTCGGGCTATGTCGACGACTTTCGTTCGAAATTGTATATATATGTTATAGTCAAAACTCTTAAACGGTCAAAACTAGTTTTGACTGCTAAAATCAGTCAAAAGTACTTTTGTCTAAAGCTTCTGGTCAGTATTGGTTTTGACTGATATTTCAGTCAAAACTAGTTTAGACCAATGAAGCTAGTCAAAACTATTTTTAACTGATCGCATCGGTCAAAAGTAGTTTTGACTAGCTTTATTGGTATAAACAAGTTTTGACTGATATTTCAGTCAAAACTCTTAAAAAGTTAATAAGGTTGAGTAAAATTAGATAGAAAATGCTATATATTTTTTTATAATTATAAAATTAATAAAGAATTGTGGAAATTTAAATTTTCGATGCAATAAGTGACCAGGAAAGGAAGGAACGCTTCTTGCAAAGAATATTAGCAATAGAAGACATGAAAGACAGTCATTTTAATGTGATGACGAAAGAAAAATTTGATGAATTTGTTATGGAAGTGGAGGATGCTAAATTTGAAGAGAAAAAGAAGCCAGTACAATATGCAAGATTGAAACGATTTGCTATACTTGAAGTCTGAGGTATGAAAAAGTTAGTTACAAACGCAGAGCCTATTAAGTATTTTTTGCCAGCTGAAGAGATTCATGATATCATCGATGCTGCTCATATCACTATTGGGCATGGTGGCCGCGATAGACTCAAGGTTGAAACAGCAAAGAAATATGCTAATGCAAGATGACTGTGTGTGCTCCACGGGCTGCAAGAACAATAAATGTCTTTGCAAGAAGAAAGCATTACTGTGTAATTCGAAATGCCATAATAGTTTAAGTTGTGCCAATAAATAACAATTTATAGTAGGTATCAACTTGAGTTATAGTTCACTGTATTACATTAACTAACATTTTAATATCTACTTTATAAAACCTTTTTTTGTAAGTTTCTCATTAACATTTTTGTATTTGATAAATTGTAGTTTCATTTTGATTGTGACTGGGTAGTTATAAGCGTGAATTATTTAATTTGATAATTTTATAGCCAAAAGAAATTTTGACTAAACATTTGTAGTAAAAAATAGTTTTGACCGAGCTCTTGTAGTCAAAACCAGTTTTGACTACAAGATTTAGTTAACACTAGTTCTGACTGAAAAACATCAGTCATAAGTACTATTGACAAATAATTTTCAGTCAAAACTTATTTTAACCGACCTCTACAGTCAAAACTAGTTTTGACTAAAAACAGTCAAACTAGTTCTGACCGTTTAAGACTTTTGACTGTAACATATATACTTTATCGAACCGCGGAAGCCTGACAAGCAGTAACGAGATCATGTCCGGCATGCGTCACACCGCCCTTTATTTGTACTGTGATGTGACAGCGCTGCCAAGCGGCGGCTGACCCGCGGGTCAGTGTCACCGCAGCGATACAGTTTTCCTCACTTACCGGTCTCACCACGGTGAGTCAGCGAAGAGGGTGTTCTATTTCGAGAAAGTGTCAACGTGTTACGTGTTACGTCCGATGGGATATATTATTTACCTTAAGTAATATGTTTCAAAGGTGGTCTGGAAGACAAAACTTTTAGTGATAAGGCCGCCATCTGTACTCTTAGGTTAAGGAATATCTGTATAATTTCCATTTTTATGTACAATAAAGTGTAATTATACATCTTGTATTGAGATTTAACAAACACAATATTATTCAAGTTTAGTTAACGAAATAAATCTTACAAAATGTAATAATTCAATATAGATAATTCTTCAAGATGTAATAAATTTCTGAATTCTGAAAAAAAAAACTTGGCCAGTCTAATAAGTTATCAACGCGCGCGTAATTCTTAAGCAGCATAAAACAAAGCAGAAAACCTCAAAGTGTCAATTATGGACTAACTAGACTACTTAGTCTTAGCACCGCGTAAATTTTTTTTTTCTTCTTAATGGTCCTTGCGGTGGGTAAATTGCATTCTTAATTGTTGGTTCTAGTATTTGTCTCGGGTTTTGAAAACAACTGTAGGTACCTACCTACTAAAGATACTGTGATCCAGCAGGCGCAACACGAGCGCTAATTTATCAATTCTCAACTGTCATCTTAAACTCTTCAGAGTATTAAAATGACGGGACGGTTCCTCTACGCTGCGAACATGAGGACGCGCAAGCTCTCTCTTCATGTGCCTTTAAATTTAATTAAATCTAGTACAATTTGTCTTGGATTTGTCTCCGCCGCGAGCACGACGGTATTTTTTCAAGTGCGAGTATCTCTGCTGGTATCGATGGTGGTCTGCACCATCCTTTTATAGGTTCATATTTTTTTATTTCTGCGTACTGCGTGCTTTTTTTAGTTGAATCCAAAAATTAGTAGTAATTGTTAACTTATGATGAAATTTATATTTGTGTTTGAAATATCTGGCGGAGAAAGAAGGTCGAAGATTTTAAAGGACTGTACGGGAGAGAGGGATATGCCCGAAAAGGAGTTCCTAGAAACTTAGAAACTAAGACGGGAGATGATGCTTACGCTGCGGCCAAGAGCAGCTAAGGTACTAGGGAAAACTTTATGGAAACAAAACCCCGGTTGCCGCTTTATAATCTCAGTAAAACATGCGTCGTCAATAACTTTTATTAGACATCTGAAGTTGCAAAACACGGAAATGCAGCCTATATACGTCCCACTGTAGGGCACAGGCCTTCTCTCAGGGACAGAGTATGGGCTTAATCACCACGCGTGCCCACCGCGGATTGGAGATTGCAAGCGCTGAGGTAAATGAATAGCTCAGACACTCAGGTTTCCTCACGATGTTTTCCTTCACAGTTAGCGAGTGGTATTGCTACAATAACTTCACAAATATACATAGAAAACAAAGTCATAGATACATGCCCGCACTGTGAATCGAACCTGGGTCTCTCGCTTCCGAGTCCGCATACAAACCGATAGCTAAAATCGGACCAATAAGCTTGACCGTCCAAAATCGGGCGTTCCGGCGTAAGCTTAGTTCAGCTTTAACCAAGTTGTCGTTACAGTCAGTCGTGAGATGCGAATTGAAAACTCTGCTTTGATCGGAGTTCTCCTTGAAGTTATGTTGCCTTCACACAATGGGCCTTTACGCCATTCCTTGAGATATTACATACAATGGCACTCAAGTCGTATAATTATTTTAGTTGCATGTAAGTTTTACCAACAAGAGATCGACGCACCATCGGCCCAATATTACGATCAAACGTTATTGTATTAGCCAATTGTATGGAAGCAACATGATGTTTCGTCTGTGAATTTCGCGTTACCACTTTCAAACTTTAATCGCGATCAAAAATGTATTGGTGAAATCAGTTTCCTTTGACTGAAGATTTGAGGCCGAGCTTCCGTAAGCCGAGTTCCCAGGAACCTGGCTCTCACTTTTTTGGTGAAATCGGACCAGAGCCGGAATATAAAACTTGTAGGGATTGCCTACTAAGATAGACTGTTGAATTAAAACTAACTATGTTATGTATCCGTAACACAGTTAGTTTTAATTCAACAGTAATCCGTGTGGCGCCGGATTAAGAATATCGTCATTCCTTTTTTTCCGTGAATGTCGTAGAAGCCGACTAAGGAAATCGGTCAGCAGCCCGCATACTGCGATCGCCAACCCGCCTGCCAAGCGTGGCGATTATGCCAAAACCCCTTACGGCCATGAAAACCACGAAGGAGGCCTATTCAGTGCAGTGAGCGTCAAATGGCTGATGATGATGATGATGTTAGGTATGTGTAAAAATACGATTCCCCTAAAACTATCCACACACTTTCTCAAGGATCTCGTCAACCGATCTTGACCAAATTTATTTATTTATTACTATGTGGTTACAGAAGTAGGTACCTACTTACATTAATAATGAGTAGGTACTTTTTTGTAATTCTTAAGCTTCATAAGCAGCACTGTAAGGCACAGGCCTTCTCTCAGAGAGAGAGTATGGGCTTAATCACCACGCGTGCCCACCGCGGATTGGCGATTTCAAGCGCTGAGGTATGTGAATAGCTCAGACACCCAGGTTTCCTCACGGTGTTTTCCTTCACAGTTAGCGAGTGGTATTGCTAATATAACTTCACAAATGTACATAACTTAGAAAGAAAAGTCAAAGGTACATGCCCGCACTGGGAATCGAAGATGGGTCTCTCGCTTCCGAGTCCAATGTTCTACCCACTAGGCTACCACCGTTCCTTTTTGTAATTAAACCTATAACTTTAAATCTATAACTTTATAGATAAACAATGTTGAAAGGTCCCCAACATGTTAACCCAAAGAAAGCGAGGCATATATAAAGTCATTTTATATTTAAATATTGTTATTTTCCCTGTTTCTCTGTTTTTATTTTTACAAGAAATATAATTATATTCTCACTTTATCTTAAATATCTAGTAGATCTTAGATCACCGAAAAAATTCAAAGCTATTTTTCTATTTTGCTTTGATCCGCAGAGCTCATGCATGAAGACAGGAGACGGAGTCCACAAAATAGCAAAATTACTTGAGTACGTGTTCACTGAAGACTCAGTTCGAAAACAACAAGAAATCCTGTGGATTAATCAAAACAAAAACGACACTTACCATTCAAACTATAAAGTACAGCCGAACATTGACCCAGAAAAACGAACACAAAAATCAGACGTAACATTTTTCAGATCTCGTCACTGCCACTATTTGAACAATAGACTCAACTGATCATTGTGTCAACCATCCTCTCACACTCTCGTACAAGACTGGTCCGCCGTACGTACGTCCGTAAGCATAAGTGACCTCAAGATAAGTGTTTGCATTACTATTAAACGTTTGTTACACATATTTTTCCGGTTGCCTTTATTGCGGCGACAATCTTATTACCGGTCGCGCTGTAGGTCGCTCGGGGGTCAAGCTTGACACTGACTGAAATCCAGAATTAGCAGAATGATGACTGCACCATTTTTGGTGACGGACTGAAACCAGGAGTGAAACCCAGAGTTGAGGGTGTAAACCACCAGCAGAATGCTGAGAGCGCCTTTTTTAGCGATGGACTGAAACTAAAAATTGAAATTCAAACATTCAGCAGGATTACTGATGAAACTGAGACGGACTGAAACTAAGAGTTGAGGGTTCAAACCTTCAGCCAAACGCTGAAAGTGCTTTTCTTAGAGACGGACTGAAACTAAGAGTTTAGGGTTCAAACCTTCAGCAAAACGCTGAGAGCGCCTTTCTTATAGACGGACTGAAACTAAGGGTTGTGGGTTCCAACCTTCAGCAGAATTCTGAGAGTGCCTTTTTAGAGACAGACTGAAACTAAAGTTTGAGGGTTCCAACCTTCAGCAGAATTCTGCGAGTGCCTTTTTTAAAATAAAAATAATAATAATATAAACTCACGCCTGTATCCCAGAGGGGTAGGCAGAGACCAGGGACTTTTACTTTTTTGCCTTTTTTAGAGGCAGATAAACCGCGTTCGCGAAACATGCGTGAAATAATGTTTCTCTGTACCAGGTCTCGTCTTAAAGTGAGAGAGTAGATAAAAGTACTAGGTACTAAAAACGTTACACTAGCACTATTTAGCCTCTAAATAAGTTTTTAAAAATTGTCCTCAGCACGGATTAATGCAACAAGAAAAAGAATATAACCATGTTGGTACAGCAATATCATTTCGATGTAAAACCTAACTGCATAAAAAGTGGGTACTCGGGGCTGCAAGTGATGTAAATTACTTCAGCCAGATGTTGCTGCTTGTACGTAATATAGAGAAAGTTTGTAGAGGTTCGAAATCTCGCCCATACCTCCGTTGGGAGAGCGCTGGCACGGTTAGCCAGAGGTCGCGGGTTCAAGTCCCGGCATGGGTGGAATTTTTTGCGTCAAAATAAGTTTTTAAAATTGTCCTCAGGACGGGTTAGAGCAACAAAAAAAGATATGATTAAAAATTAATGTAAGCGATTAGGTATCTAATTGCTAAATTATTATCAAAACGTTCGATGCGAATGGAAAATGAATGCCAATACAAAAAACCGGCCAAGTGCGAGTCGGACTCGCACACGAAGGGTTCCGTACCATTATCTATACAACATTTCAATAAATAAATCACGTTTGTTGTATGGGAGCCCCCCTTAAATATTTATTTTATTACATTTTTAGTATTTGTTGTTATAGCGGCAACAGAAATACATCATCTGTAAAAATTTCAACTGTCTAACTATCACGGTTCATGAGATACAGCCTGGTAACAGACGGACAGTGAAGTCTTTTTAATAAGATCCCTTACCCTTTGGGTACGGAACCCTAAAAACATAGCTATTAATATTTAATAAATATAAAAACCGACTTTAAAATATGCACTAAAAGGTAATTATAATTATATTTCTGAATCCCGAGTTAAGTTTATAATGTGTGTTTTAGTTCGAAAATTCTATTTCTTAGTAATGAAATCAACTTTGGGTGACGGCGCCAAGGCATTTCCAAAAACCCTCTTCATAAGCAGCCTATATACGTCCCACTGCAGGGCACAGGCCTTCTCTCAGAGAGAGAGTATGGGCTTAATCACCACGCGTGAACACGGCGGATTGGCGATTTCAAGCGCTGAGGTATGTGAATAGCTCAGACACCCAGATTTCCTCACGATGTTTTCCTTCACCGTTAGCGAGTGGTATTGCTACTATAACTTCACAAATGTACATAACTTAAAAAGAACAGTCATAGGTACATGCCCGCACTGGGAATCGAACCTAGGTCTCACGCTTCCGAGTCCAATGTTCTACCCACTAGGCTACCACCGCATTGCCGCACCGCACCCTCTACTATCAACATATACAGATATTTTATGAATGTACATAGTTTAGGCGTATAACGTTTGACAAATACCCAATAATATCATCATCATCATTCAGCCACAAGAAGTCCACTGCTGGACACAGGCCTCCTCCATGGATTTCCAAAAAGACCGATTGGAAGCGGCTTGCATTCAGCGTCTTCCTGCCACTTGGATGAGGTCATCTGTCCATCTTATGGCTGGTCGTCCTACGCTGCGCTTGCCGATATGTATGTTACCAGTGATGGCTTATGGCACTGAAACGTGGTCTCTCACTATGGGCCTCATAAGAAAGCTCAAGGTCTCGCAACGAGCTGTGGAAAGGGCTATGCTCAGAATTTCTCTACGAGATCGAATAAAAAATTATGAAATTCGTAGACGAACGAAAGTCGTCGACACAGCCCAGCGGATTAGTAAGTTCAAGTGGCAGTGGGCGGGGCACAGCACGCAGAACTGATGGCCGATGGAGCCGAAAAGTTCTCGAATGGAGACCCTATAATACAATTTGATTGCAATGCTGTGTCTGCTATGGATGGAGCGAAAGATTGCTGGCGGCGGCTGCAAGACGATGCCCGAGGACAGAAGGAAGTGGCGTGTCTTGGGGAGGCCTATGTCCAGCAGCGGAGGAGTACCCATGGGCTGATTTAATCAATCAATCAGCCCGTACTTGTCCAGTGCCGGACATAGGCCTCCCCCAAGGCACGCCACTTCCTTCTGTCCTCGGGCTGATTGATTTATATTAGCTACGGCCTTTGGCGGCGTTGTATGATAAAAATGACATCGTGTAGTTACGTTATCGTCTAATCGTCTTACATAATATACCAGCACAAATAATAGGGGTTAAAGTATGAAATTGCCGTTTTATTGCAATAGGTTCTTTGAATTGACATATAATCTTCATGGTTTGAGGTTTTCGAATGAAACTTTTTTCAAATGGTTTCTATGATGTTCTTTTTTTAAAAAATTTGAAACATTTGAATATCGACTTTCAATTGTTTTTGTTATTCAATTTAAACAAGAAAGATGGATACTGCGAAAATTCGAGTGATTTTTGAATACGAGTTCCGACGCGGAACTAACGCGGCAGAAAAAGCCCGCAATATCAGTGCTGCGTTTTGAGAGGGTTCTACTAATGAACGCACCGTGCGATTTTGGTTTAAACGCTTTCATGATGGAAATTTCGACTTAAAGAACGAGCCACGAGGAAGACCGCCCACACAGGTGAATAACGATGAATTAAGAGAGATAGTGGAAGCCGACCCTAGTCAAACTACCCAGGAATTAGCGGCATGGTTTAACGTTACCTTACCCACAATATTGACTCACTTGCGTCAAATCAATAAAATAAAAAAATACGAAAAATGGGTACCTCATAATCACTCGAATTTTCGCAGTATCCATCTTTCTTGTCTAAATTGAATAACTAAAACAATTGAAAGTCGATATTCAAATGTTTCACATTTTTTAAAAAAAGAACATCATAGAAACCATTTGAAAAAAGTTTCATTCGAAAACCTCAAACCATGAAGATTCTATGTCAATTCAAAGAACCTATTGCAATAAAACGGCAATTTCATACTTTAACCCTAATATATTAACCCTGCGTTTTGTGTTCCGTCAGTCGTGGAATTGAGTTAGGTGCATACCTAATATTTTTTGGTGGACTTCGTTAACTATGAATTAATGTGTGGATGCACATTATTAGCGAGAGTTCTTTATCACCAAGGTCGTGTTGGCATCGGCGTCGCGTCGCCTTAAAAAGCAGAGCTTATTTTTAACAGACTTCAAAAAATTAGGAGGTACTCAATTCGAGGCGCATACATTTTTTTTGCTATATTTCTTCATAACTCTGTCAAATCATAACCGATTTCGACAATTCTTTTTTTGTTCGAATAGATATAACGTCCCATTGGTCCCATTTTAGTGACCCATTAGTGAAGATCTAATGAAGAATTTCAGAGATGTAAAAACGGAACTCTTCAAAAGACAGCAGTAAATGAGGCTTTATGGGGCCCATCCTTTAGTAATATGCATGTGATAAAATTTGGCATAAAAGTAGTCCCAGGGTAATTTGGTCATGTTCTGGTATAGACTTTCGGAGATGGAAATTGAGAACTTTAAATTTTAAAACAAAGAATTAAGTAGGGTAAATTATGGTTATAAGAGACTTGATTTTTAGGGTTCCGAACCCGAAGGGTGCCAAACGGGACCCTATTACTAAGACTTCACTGTCCGTCTGTGTGTCTGTCTGTCTGTCACCAAGCTGTATATCATGAACCGTGATAGCTAGGCAGTTGAAATTTTTACAGATGATGCGTATTTCTGTTGCCGTGAGGTGTATGCGAAGTATGTGAAATGGTGGTCTCAGTCCCATTCGTCCTATTTCTTCATACTTTTCTAAAAGTACTTGTACCTACGTTCTGATTTCTACTACCCGTTCGACCCGTTTTGAGACAATACAAATTAATACTTACTATCAAGTTTAAGGCGGGGCACGTAGCACGCAAAACTGATGGCCTATGGGGCCGAAAAGTTCTCGAATGGAGACCACATATCGGCAAGCGCAGCGTAGGACGACCAGCCACAAGATGGACAGATGACATCATCCAAGTGGCAAAAAGAAGCTGGATGCAGGCCGCTTCCAATCGGTCGTTTTGGAAATCCATGGAGGAGGCCTATGTCCAGCAGTGGACTTCTTGTGGCTGAATGATGATGATGATGATGATCAAGTTTAAAGGGTCCGTTTGTCCCACTTTTATTAAGGGGCTCCATCTAAATAGAGTAACACTAGCGCCACTGAGGAAAAAACATCATATTTTTTTGCATATCAAATTTGCAAAAAGTGTGTACAATCTCACATTCATGTTAATAGTGATTTTTAGGACCCATGAACCTAAGGAAATAAACCTAGGACTAGATAGCATTATCATCAAAAACGGCCGTTTTTGGCATAAATGCTATCTAGTCCATGGTCCGTGATGCTAGGTTGTCGGTACTGGGGCCTAAAAATTACTATTAACGTGATTGAGAGTGTATAGACAATTTTTGCAAAGATCTGAAAAAAAAGATATGATTATTTTCTTTTAAATCTGGAGTGACAAATAACACTAAGACATTGTTCCAATCGATCACAACTTTTAGCCACAAAGGAAACCAGCCTATAAAGAAAAAGATACCACAGAAAACGTAAATGAGTTTTTTGCCTGACTGTACCATCTACGAAATCGGGACAAAACATGCGGAACGAACGGGTCCGAGACGAAAATGGTAATTTTGTGCCTACCTATACGTTAACACTAGCTGTCCCGGCGAACTTCGTTCCACCACAGAATTCATTTATACTATGGTGATACTATTCATGTTACCATGGCAACGCATTAAATAAATACCGTAGATTTTGGCTTGAAAAAAGCGAAAGATTACGGTAACAATAAAATATTATCCCACGGGAACGCATTACCGAGATGTCAAGTATATTATGTCTTAATTCAGATCTTTGTCTATTTCTATGCCAAGTTTCATGTAAATCCGTTCAGCCGTTATTGCGTGATTGTGTAACAAACATCCAAACATCTGCACAAACTTTCACATTTATAGAAAAGAAAGAAAGATTTTTTTTTATACCAATAAGACACATCACAGAAACAAAACTAAATCAAATAAATAAATAAACAGACTAATCAAATATTTAACTATGGTCTTGTTTTTATTCATTAAAATGCTAAGGCGAGTGTAGGTACATACATTTTTACACTTAGAATAGAATTTAGTTTCAATGAATTTGTATAAATTGTACAACAGGTCTTCTCCTTTCTTTGATTTTTTATATTGACCGCCTCGTTGGCCTAGCGGTATCACGTCTCTGATTGCCATGTCGTGGGTTCGATTCCCGCTAGGGGCGGCCAAACATTAGGGTCTCAATCTGGGTGTTTCACGATGTTTGTGATGTCCTTGTCTGGTTGGTAGTATAGCACAGGGTATCCTGATTTGGGACCAGGACAAATGATTAGGTTGTGCAGAAGTTATAAGTTATTTGTTTGACCGTTTAACCAATGTTGTTGGTATGTCTTATTTTAAAGTTGTCAGCATTAAAAAAAAACAACCTAGTAGGTAAGCGCTGTAGTTATATTTTGGATTCTCTTTCTTGTTATTTGGTTGGTTGTGTACAATAAAAATGTGGACGAAAGAAGACGATGAAGAGTGTGAAGTTGGTAAGGAAAGAAGAGGAAAAGCCGGAAATTGTGTAAGCGGCGTTACGTAGAGCGGTAAGAAGGATATAAGATGGAGTTTTGGTGTCATAGATACCACACAGCACGATCACGGTGTATTTGTTTTTATTGGTGTACAGCTAATAGAAAAAGGTCCTTAAGTGTACTCCTAGAAATCAGAAATCATTACTCCTCATGTGCTCCTAGAGATAATGAAATTCAACATAGTGCTAATACAGATAATGGTACGGTAGGTACTCCTACGGATAATTAAACATAATATAGTGCTAATTGTACTCCTACAGATAATGAAATACTTATAACATAGTGCTCGTGGTCGTGAGAAGATGCTTCCTTGCACGATCACAAGAAATTAAAAGTCATTAAGAGGGCGGGGAATAAAGCTCGCTAGCTCGTTTGACGAACATCCTTTTAAGATATAAATGATCGGATTCTAAGGTGGTGGCTCTGCGGCAGAGCACCACAGCGCTTTTCGTTATTGCGAAGCTTAGGTACACTTCATAGAAAATAAACAAAAGATTGACTCAATTACATAAAGGGTAGATTCACTGGATTCCGGAGAAAACCCTTATTAGTATTTTTTCTCTCCATTTTTTTTTATCTGATTCGAATTAAGATAAAGTAAAAAGCCCAAACCGCCTAAAAACTAAACTAGTTTTATTGCTAAAACAAACATACAAAACAAAGTTGGGTACATGCGTCACGACCTCTGTGTCAATTAATGAAGTTGCCTAACATTTTTTTTGTGGAATTGGCTTCGTTTATTATGCGGTTTTGATGCATATCGTTAATTATCATTACCGTCGCACATACGGGTTGTTGGTCAATCCGAGAGGACAAAAGTCAATAACAAAAATTACAATTGTTAACGCTTCTCTACTTCTTATACGACTCTAGCACTCCACAAAATTTGTCGTAACTTTAAATGCATTCACCATATTTGGGAAACAAAATTTTTATTTGGGGTGAACGTTTTTTAATTCAATAAATATAAAGTAGGAACTTATAAAAACTGGTAAAGAACAGAGTATATATTAACAGAAAAAAGGAGTATTTATCTAGCGTTTTTTTTTGCATTTATAATATACCATTCTACTATTACTTAAGCTTCCAAGATTGTGCTCATGAGAATTTTTATTCTTAGTTATTGAATTTGTTGGTTAAAGTTACATCAATTTTATTTCATAAGTAGATTTAAAATTACATTGATGAAAATATAAAATTAAAATATTCATCACTTTTTGATGGAACCCTAAAAAGTAATGCCTCAAAAAAACACACGTAAAAGTAAACAGGCTTTACTGTGGTCCCTATATTTTGAATATAATGCGCACAGAAATTTCAAAATCATTTTCTAACAGAATGCTTGAAAATTTTAAGGTAGTGGGAATAAATGTTCAATATACGAAGAAAAAACATACAAAAAACGCGACGGCAAAATAATGAGCCATTAATTTCCCAGGACTTGAGAATGATTATAATGATGCAGAGAATACATGGGCTTCAAGAAGAGCGTTAGTGAAGTTCTTGACAAGCAGCAAAGCGTATTTTAGTGATATATTACAATTATGACGAAATAAAAAAGCTGTTCCGAAATAATAATACCAAAAACCAAAATTGATATAGCTAGCATGCATCTGGCTAGCATGTACTTGCCATGTACGAATTTGAATTTGGCAGATTATCTGCACGTCGATTTTATCCCATAGATACAGAAACACATTTTAAATTATTTGAACTAACACAAAAATTTTGTCCGCTCAGATCCGACAAATATCCCTCAGTGCAACTCTTATTTTACAGGAGTAACATCCGAGTTCAAAAATAGTTGTATCTTTTTTATTTGTTCACTCGCACGTAATCGCACAGTCCTGAAAATGTTGCGCTTAATTTTCATGTTCATTTTTATGAGGCAGAGTTCAGCCGTGATTTATACATTTAATGGTAAGTCACTTTTTACACGACTGCCTGCCTGCTTGCCCAAATAAAATAGTCTAATGTCTTATGTTGTTAAAGGGTAGACACACGTAGTAGAGGTGCGTTAAAACTTTATAAACCTTGGGAAAGAATCGCTTTAGACGTCGCAGGGCCTTTTCCAGCCAACAACCGTGGAAACAAGTACATCCTTGTAGTCATGGACTATCACACCAAATAGCCTGAAGTATTTGCCATTTCGAATCAAGAAGCAATCACAATAGCGGAAAATGTAGTGGCTGTAGCCTATTTTGTCGGTATGGAGTGCCTCTCGAGATTCATAGCGATCAAGGAAGGAATTTTGAGTCTCTGGTGTTTCAGGAGACATGCCGATATTGTCGAGTGATGGGAATTCATAAGACACGGACTACAGCTTATCACCCACAATCGGACAGAACGATCGAAAGATTTAATCAGACCCTGGAAAGTCATTTGGCAAAAGTAGTTGACGACCATCAAAAGGATTGGGATAGACATATTCCACTCTTTTTAATGTCATATCGGACAGTAGTTCATGAAACCATGGCTGTAACCTCTGCATGTGCTAACTTTGGAAGAGAACTGCAATTACCTACTGACCGGAGACGTCTTCCAGATGCACCAAAGACAATTTCGGAGTATGCAAGTGAATTACGAAACCGGATTGATGATGATCACAGCTATGTTCGTGTTCCGACGCGGAACTAACGCGGCAGAAACAGCCCGCAATATCAATGCTGCGTTTGGAGAGGGGTCTACTAATGAACGCACTGTGAGATTTTGGTTTAAACGCTTTCGTGATGGAAATTTCGACTTAAAGAACGAGCCACGAGGAAGACCGCCCCCACAGGTGAATAACGATGAATTAAGAGAGATAGTGGAAGCCGACCCTAGTCAAACTACCCAGGAATTAGCGGCATGATTTAACGTTACCTTACCCACAATAAAAATGGGTGCCTCATAATCACTCGAATTTTCGCAGCATCCATCTTTCTTGTCTAAATTGAATAACAAAAACAATTGAAAGTCGATATTCAAATGTTTCACATTTTTTAAAAAAAGAACATCATAGAAACCATTTGAAAAAAGTTTCATTCGAAAACCTCAAACCATGAAGATTCTATGTCAATTCAAAGAACCTATTGCAATAAAACGGCAATTTCATACTTTAACCCCTAATATTATTACTAACACTATGGACTTGTTCCGAAATAAATATATTGATCGATTGATTGATTGATATCCGACTTAAAGCTTAAAGTAAAACTCAAACTTATTTAAAAGTCATATGATTAAAAACCTTACGACATCCCAGGTTATAAGGTACCGAGACTGGCACTTGTGTTTTTAGGGCTCAGTACATCGAAAGGAAAAACGGAACCATTATAGGATCATTGTGTTGCACGTCCCTCCGTCCGTCCGTCTATCTATTGTTAGTGTTAAGATGTGGCGTAGATTGATGTTGCTAAAGACTCTCTCGGCTTTATGTTAGTCAGAATAGATAGTTTGTTTGAAGAAGTCGTTCTTTTATTTATCTCTGTAAATCTCCGAAATAAGCACTTCCCAAAGACGTCGGCATTCTACCATTTGAAGAGGTTATACACTTGTTTGATGGCCACTAAAAAACAAAAAAGTGCACTTTGCTGAGCGGTTTAAAAGCCAGAGGGATCGCTAATGGCGTGATCAGCGCGGGTACGAGGCTAAGCTATGCAATTTGGATTTCCAGCCGCATTGCTAGAAGACATGCTTATTGGTCCAAAGCGGGATCGCTTATTTAACGAGCCTTTAGAGCAGCTGACCCTGCAGAAAGGGCTTCAGATTGCTGAAGGAGTGCGCTGCGCCAGGAAATGTGCACGGCAAGGCGTCCATCCTCGACGTGCAAAAGATGGCGTCGCGCGACCGTGCTACCGTGGTCCCAAGTGGCGCTGGCTCTTTGAGCGTTTCGCCTGCACCTAGAGTGACAGCAAGGCAGTCTGAGCAGTATACGGTGTGTGGATATTACGGTCATAACAACAAAAAATGACGATTTAGAAATGCTTCGTGTAAGAAGTGTGGTGTGAAGGGTCATATGAAACGTGTTTGCGTTAGTGATAATAACAAAATCAAACTTCTTAGCTAACGTAAAAAAAAATACGGCCGTTTATTTCGACACGTAAGGGAATCAAAATTTATAGGGTACTTTCTGTTAACCTAGAGCTATGAAATTTGTCCAGTAATATCGTCTTCATCATCATCATCATTCAGCCACAAGAAGTCCACTGCTGAACATAGGCCTCCTCCATGGATTTCCAAAAAGACCGGTTAAAAGCGGCTTGCATCCAGTGTCTTCCTGCCACTTGGATGAGGTCATCTGTCCATCTTGTGGCTGGTCGTCCTACGCTGCGCTTGCCGATATGTGGTCTCCATTCGAGAACTTTTCGGCCCCATCGGCCATCAGTTCTCGTGCTATGTGCCCCGCCCACTGCCACTTTAACTTACTAATCCGTCGGGCTATGTCGACGACTTTCGTTCGTGTACGGATCTCATCATTTCTGATTCGATCTCGTAGAGAAATTCCGAGCATAGCCCTTTCCATAGCTCGTTGCGTGACCTTGAGCTTTCTTATGAGGCCCATAGGGAGAGACCACGTTTCAGTGCCATAAGTCATCACTGGTAACACACTCTGGTTGTATAATTTTGTCTTGAGCGATTGACGTATATTAGACGAAAAGACTTTTCTTTAGTTTCCCAAATGCTGCCCAGCCGAGTTCGATTGGACGACTGACCTCTTTCACGAGGTTGAACCGGCCTAGTTGGACTGTGTGTCCTAAGTAGACGTATTCGTCTACAACTTCAAGAGTCGAGTTCCCCAGTGTTATTGGGGTGGGCACAACACGGGCGTTTGACATGACCTTCGTTTTGTCCATGTTAAATATCGTCTTATGTACTACAAATACAGAGAAAAATTATACAACCAGTGTGTGTTACCAGTGATGACTTATGGCACTGAAACATGGTCTCTCACTATGGGCCTTACAAGAAAACTCAAGGTCACGCAACGAGCTAGGAAAGGGCTATGCTCGAAATTTCTCTACGAGATCGAATCAGAAATTATGAGATTAGTAAGATGAAGTGGCAGTGAGCGGGGCACATAGCACGCAGAACTGATGGCCGATGGGGCCGATGGGGCCGAAATGTTCTCGAATGGAGACCACGCAAGCGCAGCGTAGGACGACCAGCCACAAGTTGGACAGATGACCTCATCCAAGTGGCAGGAAGACGCTGGATGCAAGCCGCTTCCAACCGGTCTTTTGGAAATCCATGGAGGAGGCCTATGTCCAGCAGTGACTTCTTGTGGCTGAATGACGATGACAGAATAAAATCGGAAAATTATACATTTGTAATTGGAGCCTTGGAAAACCATGGAGGTGGCCTATGTCCTGCAGTGGGCATCAAATGGCTGATTTGTAATTAAATCATAAAAAAATAGTCTTTGAAGTTCGGGAAAAGCTCGGAAAAAAACTGCCTACCTACCTACAAATTTGTACAGAGCCCTTGGTGCGCTATTCCGACTCGCCCTTGGCCGATTTTTTATTATAGTGATAATTAGCACTAGATAATACTGCAGTAAACGTAATTTATATAAATTTAACAATACTGCAATTTCAAAAATAAGTCCATATCCTCATTTTGTCCAGAGAGCGAGTATAACCGCATGCCGCCGCTGTACGCGCTGGAGGACTTCCACCGCTGCATGTTGCAGCCGGGGGCGCAGTACTGCCTCGTGGACGTGGGGCTCTTCTCTGATGCACCTTCAGACCTCATGACTTTAATAGAGGTACCTGTTTTAAGCGCAGTGTTATTACTAATCAAGGACTGGCTTTTTCTCACCCTTAAATAATAAAATTAAATCTTGATCTCCATCTCCTCCGTAACTAGAGAAGATTACTACTTACTACTAACTATTCTTTTACAAAAATAGTCAATCATCTTTATAGAAGATTAAACAATAAAACATATACTTATTATATAAATAAAGGGATCACATAAGACACACACACGCACGCACGCACGCACGCACGCGCTCACGCTCGCGCACGCGCACGCACACGCTCACGCTCACGCACACGCACACGCACACGCACACGCACACGCGCACGCACACGCATACGCACAAGCACACATACACATACACACATATACTTTTCCAGCACTAAACTACATTAAGCATGCATACCATGCATACAAATTAAAGTTAGTTATTTATACCTTTTGGCGATTCCGTGTGGCGCCGGATTAAGAATAGTGTCACTCCATTTCATTCCGGAATCTCAGGAAGACGCTGCTGCCCGTCTCCTGGTAATTGATTTCCTTAGTCGCCTTCTACGACATCCACGGGAGGAAATGGAAATGCCGTGTGGCGCCGGATTAAGAGTAGTGTCTCCATTATTTTGCTATAATTTGCATTGTACTGTACCTACACATATTAAAGGGAAGTCACTTGTTCCTGATGCACAGTTAATCCTAGTTTGGGAGCAAGGGTTTCAAATTTCACAGTGGCAAATTGTATTTTCATTACTCATTCTCTGAAAGGGGGTCATTGTTCATCCAGGCACCGTGCTGAAAGTGGTACATGCCTGCTCTAAAGCAGAAAAGTATTAAAAAAAATATATGAATCGTAGTTTATATTGAACAACGCAATGGTAGTAACCTTACAGCCATAAAACGATTAATTCTTCATTTATTAGTTTTGTTGACATTTAAATGATTTATGTATACTTTCCACGCCTGGAACTACTTCACTCCTTTAGTCCCGGGGCTTCCTTAGTTCCCTATATGCATCCAATTCTATTTCGTACGGACGACGTTCTGAATGAGTTAAAAACGCATAGTTCTGTCGTTCGTCATTTACTTAAGGAAACTCACGCAATATTTTTATCTAGTGATTTATCGGATACATGCTATAAATAATTAAATTGTTTGTTTGACACGAAATCCATTTTATTGCATCTATAGTAGAGTTATTATTGCACTTGTTTTCATTACAGGGAAGATGCTTACTGCTAACCACGAATACAAACAAAATTATCCTTACACGTACGAATTAAGGTCTACTTTCACTTACTCACCTTCCATCGGGACTAGATCGGAATTATAATTAATGAATCAAATAAAGTTAGATCCTATAAAAGCGTAAGACGTAAGCTTCTTTTTTGCATTTTGCTGTCTGGTCCGTTGACCTTGAGCACGAGCGCAAAGGAAATATATTTTTCACCTCACTAGCTCGTAAAAGCTCTGTTTATCATTCGAAATCTGCGTGGAAAATCGCACTTTATCCGCTAGCGTGGAAAGTGTTTTTAAAATTCGAATATTTTTATTCAATAAAGGTTTCGTACAATAAATTACATATATATAGAACCTCATTGGTTTCGTAATAGTTTATATTCTCTGCAGCCAGTCCATTGATGATTGAAATGCAAATACTTATTTCATGTCATGCGCCAGCCTCATTTAAAGAATCGCACTGGCCGGCAAGAAAAGTTGATTTAAAAAAAAACTTAAAAATTTTCTTCTCTTTATTGAATTCACTTTACTTCCATTATTTTGGTTTGTTTTTTGATAAAATCGAAAGAAATCATAAAATATGAGCGAAGCTAGCAGCGACGAATTTAATATTTATTAAAACTGTTTTTCTTGCACCTAACATTTTCCTCGCTTTAGTGAGGTGAAAAGTTGTGTGTTGCGCTCGGCAGCAAAGTTATTTAGCGTCTCGTACCTTTGAAACCCTCGCTACGCTCAGGATTCTATATTTGAACCACTCGCTTCGCTCGTGGCTCAATCCTAGAATCCTTCGCAGGCTCAGGTTTCAATACAAGGTACTCGCGCCAAAAATTAACTTTGCAGCCTTGCATAACAAATAACTAACCAATCCGGTATAGGCCATACTCCACCACGGGGGCCAACCCCGTGGTGGAGTATGGCCTATACCTTCCTCAGGGAAGAGACCCGTGCCCCTCGGTGGGGACATAATGGGTTGATGATGATAACAAATAACTATTTCATTACTCATACTCTGAAAGGGGGTCATTGTTCATCCAGGCACCGTGCTGAAAGTGGTACATGCCTGCTCTAAAGCAGAAAAGTATTAAAAAAATATACCTATATGAATCGTAGTTTATATTGAACAACGCAATGGTAGGTAGTAACCTAGTAACCTATACAGCCATAAAACGATTAATTCTTCATTTATTAGTTTTGTTGACATTTAAATTCTTTTTGATGTTTATAATTAATATAATGTACTTTATGTATTTATTTGTCACTTTCAAGGCGAGATGTGATTTGCGAAATAAATTAAAATATTGTTTAAGACACAGATAAAACCACCAAATACGCAAATTCAAAATGGCCGTCTTTCTCGGTCACGCGCCATCTTGCGAATTGTGATGTACGGCTAGCACAAGTTGGCGCGCGAGCTAGACCATCCGTCTGTTTCGGCGTGATTTCCTTAAGTTTTATATTTTAAAAAATATTTCTCTAACGCTCAATAACTGTACAAACGTTAATATTAATTTCAAGTGACTTTGTTTTTTAATAAAATAATTTTGATTTCAAGTGACTTTGTTTTTAATAAAATAATTTTGATTTTAACTGGCTATTGTTTACTTTCCTCGTATTCGTAATGAAAAGTAGAGTGTTTTACTCGGGTGATAGCACCCATTTCTGCCTCGAACTATTGGCGCTCTCACTTCGTTCGAGCGCCAAAACATCTCGTCAGGAATGGGTGCCTTTCAGCCCTCGGTTAACAATCTACTATTCTCAATAAAGATATTTTGTATTTGTATTACTGATGGACACTGGAATTTCAAGAGTCATTTAAAGAGTATACGAAAAACAATACGTATTTTATGTTTCCTTATTTGCAATTTCACCGCTATGTTTGTTTTCAGGGATATTCTGAACACAAACTAAAACACTACAACCATACTGAAATCCACAGAGGAGTGTGCGTGACGCAGACATGCAAGTCTTTCAAACGAAACAAAACAAATACAACGTGGGACCTAAATGCGACCCTTGAGGCATGCCTTAACGACTCCCTTTGGAACGAATACCAACTGCAAGGGAGACTGGTGGATATAAACCACTGTATAAATGAGGGTGAAAAGTCCCAGGTAGATGCAGGAGACGTGGTTATGGCTGTGATATATTTGATCGTGTTGCTATTAAATGCCATTGGGAGTTTCTATGACATTTACACATGTAGGAAAAAGTCAGGTAAAGATGTTTTTTTCATGTGCATTCAGATAATTCCAAAAAAAAGTGAAACCTTCATTTCGGGAAAATCCCAAAACAAAAAGCAACCTATGCAAATTAATTATGCAACCCCTATGTTACAAGTTATTTTTGGATTTTGTAGTGACGAAAAGAAGTTTTTTAATGCTAGTAACACTGCCTAAAATCTAAGCTAAGATCACAGGCAGGTTTATATTCTAACCCCTTCCTCTTTGTTATAAGGTTCAGAAACGGCAATAAGATCAATACGATGTTACAAATAGAATATACACGCACATTCGCGACTTTTTTCAACAAGCCAGGAAGAAACAGCTTTTGGGCACTACAAAATAAGTATAGGGATACCTTAATGTGGCAACATCGCGCTCCGCATGCATACCTATGCGCAAAAGCGGAGATCAGTACTTACTTATCTGTTTCATATATTCACAACTATCAACTGCCAATTTGCTGTACTCTCCTTGATAAATTATTCTTGTTCTATGAAATTGATAGTGATGTACTGCTTGATAAACTATAAAAAAATGTAAACCAACAATGGCAAAATTTGCTTCAATGCGAACTGAGAGCAATCAACATATTCAGATACATTCAGATTTATAGGCAGATACAAAAATAAAAGAAAATACTAATGTTGCATACGCTTTCAGGTAACCCATACCTTCTAGCCTTCTCAATAAGACGGAACTGGGCACGCCTGACGGCCTCTAACGAAGGGTCAGATCTTAGGATGAACAAACTAAAGGTGTTAGATGGCATTAGGGTCATTACGATTATATGCGTCATATTCGCGCACACCATGTTCGTGGCGACCTTTTCTTTTATAGAAAACCCCGATTATATTGAAAAGGTAAGATCGTGTAAAGCCAATTAATTAACAACAAAATTGTCTTGTTGTCGTTAATGAAAGTGACAAGTTCTTCAGGGATACAGGTTTGAGTTTATGTAATATAACATAAGTACATGTTATTAACATTAAACAATTAATTGTCATTATTTTACAGCCCTATCACACTAGCGATTTGCAAGCGATTTGAAAGCCATGCGATTGCGCAGCGAGCTCGCCGCGACTGCGTAGCGATTGCGCGGCGAGCACACCGCCACAACGCCGCGACGACGCTATACCGTCGCGGCGAGATCGCAGCATGCTCGCCGCGTTTTGGAATGGATTGATCTGACAAGGAAACACTACTGCTGGCTTTGTTACTTCGAAGACGCAGAAAACGAAAGCAGATACAAGTCAACAACGAATCGGGGATTTTCATCAATGATATTTATTATCAAGTTGGGACAGAGCTACTACTATGCATCCCATGTAACAATGCATCCCATGGGACGATTTTAAATTTCAGTTATAAATAACTTTGTATCCATTGTATCCACAACCATTGTACCTCTAAACGATGCTGCGTCCGCTTACACGCGTATCTTTGATATAAAAAGTGGGGCGAGTCGGACTGTTGAACGCGACTTGTACAAAATAGCATCGACGGTGATAATTGGGGCAATTGCTAAGACGGCGCAGCGTCGCAGTTGTCACGGCGTATACGCTGCGCAATCGCGGCGAGCTCGATGCGCAATCGCAACGCTGTCCAATCGCTAGTGTGATAGGACTCTTCTTGAACAATTATTTTAATAAAATGTATACAGATAGGTACCATAAACTAAGTATATTAGTGAGAAACCTATCTTAGAAATAACTCAATAACTATAGGTTCGCTCGATGTAAAAAAAATACAAAGCTACAATGTAATTCTTCACTGGCATTCCCCGCGTAACCTCCGTTGCGTTTTTTAATTATTTAGTAAAATAAAAGCCGAGCCTGAAAGGGAACAGTAATTCAATACAAATAACGCATTGGACGCTTAAATCGGAATTTAAATTTTAAGCATATTGAGCAGTAGACATACCTTAATGAGTTGGATATGAATTGATCGCAGTAATTTTTTAGTCTTACGACGAGCATCTAAAACAGATTATATACAACGGCTTACTGATGACGAGCACATTCTTCGTGTTGGCCGGATTCCTTTTAGTGTACAACTTCCTGATTCAAGCGGAGAAGCAAGCTGTCAGCTGGTGGCAGCTGCCTACAGATTTATTTAGGAGATGGCTCAGGTAATTATACGGCATAGGTACTAGTCTGTCGGTAGAGATAAAACTCTGGATATAATATTGGTTCTAACACACAATATCTTCTCTGCAGGCTAACTCCAACATACGCCTTTGTTTTTGGCACAGTGGTGACCTGGATGCGCCATGCAGGCAAAGGGCCGTTATGGCATCGCGTGGTCGTGACGGAAACATTAGCTTGCAGGCGGTACTGGTGGGCGCACCTGTTCTACTTCAACAACTACGTCTATGACGACGCCATCTGCGAACCGCATACTTGGTGAGAGCTTCGTTTCAGGATACTGGCCCGCCATTATCGAGCAAGCGTACTTGATAGGTACTTCTTTAAAATTTACTCCACAGTAATCTCAACAAACTCAAGTAAGTAAGTAAGTATATTATTTATTTGATACTCAAATCTTAATATCTATAACAATACAAATTCAGATCAACAGTTGGGTTAGATTTGGCACCAAATTGGTCTCCACTCAGCATCATGCCGTGGCCGGTAGCGACCACGACGCTGGTTTTCAGTGGTTACCTTTTACGGCACAAACAAAGAAAAAGAAACTTAAATACATCAATACATTTATGAAAATATTATGAAAATCTTATGTACGTTAGAAAAAAAATATCAAAGACTTCGAAAATGTTGGTGGCCACCACAATGTTAATACTAAAAATAAACATAAATTGTCATTTCCACGATTTAGACTTGCTAAAGCTGACACATCCTTAATGGGGCACTGTATAAGGTTCTACAACAAAATTCCTCAAGATATATTAGAGTTTCCTCCAAAAATGTGTTAAGCACATTCTGTGCAAAAAGGCTTACTATAACATCAAGGATTATTTAGAAGACAAAGATGTTTGGCATTAAACAGTAGATTAATATTAATTACAGGACGATTGTGACCAGTGCTCAACACATTCATGACTAATACCTTAAGTTGAAACGTGTTTTGAAAAGAATAAATGTGGTGTTTCATTGTTAGCTTCTTTTCCACATAATCCATTAATTGTGAAACTAACAACTTTGACGTTCATTAAGTAAACATTCTGTTTTTATAATGAATAAAAATATTTGAATTGAATTGAATACACTAAAATACAAAGACCGGTCCAAAAAACATTTTAGGCAAAAATTGTGTGACAATTTAAGAAACGCTCACTGTATATAATATTAAAATTCTTATAAATAGTTACGTGTGTATGTGTGTGTATGAATGTGTGTGGTTGTTAAGTGTGTGATATATACGCTTTGGTGACATGAAACCGCCACCTACGTCAAAAGCTTAGGAACTCCCAGTTTTTGTAGATCAAGCATGTAAGCTTTAAAATGTTTTTTAAAAGTAATTTTCACTAAAGTAAGCGTCCGGCTACATGAATTTCCAGATCTGGGAACAGTGGGTACAAGTTATTGTGTTAAGTGGATATTATTACCTAGTATTATAAATTTAGTTCAACCAAATGAAACTATTTGTCCATAAACTGAAATTTATCGTACTATTTGGTTTTTCCTCTAGACGAGGCAAATAACAAACTTATTTCAATCAAAATACCAACTAGCTCGATCGCGTAGAACCCTTACTGAAATAGCGCGAACGGCGCGAGTCGCGCGTCTTGTAACGCTACAATTAAAGAATTTGACAGAGCTTGTGACTCGTTCATGCTACCCATGCTGGAACCACTATTTCATTTATTTATTTTTATTTGTGAAGGAAAACAAACAGTAGTACCTACAATGATAACTTAACATAATTAGTTGATTATTTAATGAATTACGTAATTGTACCTACCACCGGCACTGTTAACCACAGATTAAATTAATTAGAAAAACAAAATAGAGAACTTAATATTATATTCTTGTGCCTTTTAGACGTTGCATTGAAATCGTGCATGCTTCGCATTAAAATAGTTTTGGGGGTAAAATCATAAAAATGCTAATCAAAATTTGAGAAAAGCTACAGTTCCATTTCAAAATATTTCATGGCCCTCCCAAACTAGTTGGGAGGTGTAACCAAGATCAGCCCAGCTGTACGGCAACCATATCCAGGCCGGTGATGGGCCATGTTCTCGTAAGTAGATTATGTGCCGAATAAGATTTTAATTTTTTTTTAAGGGCATTTCTCCACGGGGTCCGAACTTGACGGCCCGGCGCATAACATGTCCAGATTATCAAAATATACCCCTGCAAAAAATACTTCAGTATCCTCTAGGTCCTCGTCTACCTGGAGAACATGCAAACTTTGCTGAAAACCGTTTTCAATTCACAGAAAAAAAATCTGAAATAGCTGAAAATGACCTTCGGTGGCTTGTCCCCAACCCAAAACTTGACAATTTATAATTATTTCTATAAAACTCAGACTGTTTTCGGGGAATGTATTGATGTTCACATATTGTCAGATAGTTAAAGTACCTCTCATTTAAATACCATAAGAATCTAAACAATAGTTCGCCTACAATAGCAAGATGTTTGAGTGTCCCTTGCTTCTGCCTGAATCCGGTGGCACTTATGAACCAAGCGTTTCTTCGGTCGTAGATTACTCTAGGAATTTGCGGTGTGGACGAGCCATTTTGTCAGTCACGCCGCAGCGCCCGAGGACAACGGACGGGTGATTGAATGAAAGTCTTGGGAAATATCAGGGTAAGTAATTGATTCTTCAGATTTGGTCCAGGGCACACTTTGACTTCGGTGGAGGTGTTATTGGAAAGAATACTTATTGACTGTATAATCTAGTGCTTACTGTATAATTTATCTCAGTGGCTAATTTCTAGTGCCTTGAGCTGGGGTTGATACGTGGTGTTGTTTAAGAGTGAACTTGAAAAAACATATCTTTTCTGATTTCGGTGTGCCTGATTTCCGTGGCTTTTTGAGCACCGAAGTCAGAAAAACAACCACGGAAGTCAAATTTGCCTGATTTCAGTGTATTTCGTTTGACGTACGTTTATGTAGGTATGTACAGTAGGCTCTACATCAACCTACTCTACCTACGACTCTATTTTCTTTGACAAGAGGTTGGCAATGCAACGAATCAAGGTACTTTGATCAGGCATTTACTGTACCTACCTATTAATTACATTGTACTCTGTGGCGTTTCCAAACAACACTGTTGAGTTAGATTTTTGTCAAAGTTTTAAATGTATATAATACAATATTACATATTTTATCAGATTATCTGTCAAAAAAAAATTAAAAACTGACAACATGTAATAAAAGTTCACAATGTTCGAGAATGTACTGTTTTTACAAACTATAGAATTCAATTTATAGTTGCTGTGAGAAAGCACCATAGCCATCTGCAATTTAAAGTTAAATACAACCCTGGATTAACATAAAACTAGGTACCTCAGTTACTATGTATTAAATGAAAGGTTGTAACAATAAAACATACCTATTTCAGCTGACCATGGAGCAAATAAAGAAAAAACAAGCTGCGAAAAAAAAACAGGACCAAAAAGAAACAAAGAGATTGAAGGAGCATGCTAGGAAAGGAAGCATAAAGGAAGATGGAAGGGAAGATTGTAAAGCTATCTTTACCTGTATTTTGTATTACCTCATAAATTAAGTACAAAAGACAATATTTTTAAGAAAGATATATTTTTTTCTTAGTAAGTTTTATCTTTATGTTAAATAAATATTTTCAGAAGACTGATTTAAGTTTGGAAAAAGTTTATGAAAAGTTATGTTTGTCGATTTTTTAATTACTCAATTACTATCATTGACAAGTACAAACCGTAGCATAAAAATAATAATAAAAACATACATTTGAATGTTGACACAACATTTTGTCTAAAAAGACTATTTTGCTAAGTAAATTTTATAATAAGGTTATCGACAATGTTAATAATGTTCATAAGACTGATTTAAGTTTAAGAAGTTTTGTTTGTAGAATTTTTATTTGATTATTATTATAACACATTTTACCTACGTGGATTATTTTATGGCATTTGAAGTTGAGTAATGTTAAATTCGATTTTTATGAAAAAAAAAGTATGGAAGTAAAATTCGTATAGCATGTGTAATTTTGTTAAAATCTTTTATCTCTTTCATAACGAATTATGCCATGTTAAACCAAATAAAGGGTGTCTCGAATTGCTTTTTGTTTTTGGTGTAGTCACTTTAACAAGGCTGTACTGAAACAAAAATGTATAATTTACATACTTAATTGTTTGACTTTATTGCGTGTTTTGATAAAATTTTGCCACTTTTTTTTGGAAGGATTATCATTTTTCGTTCTAGAATAGTTAGCTAGAAATAGTTATCTACTCACGCAATTCGTGTTAGATTTTTGGCGCTTGCATGACGAGCTGACAGACTCACAAAATGAGAAAAACCGATTGAAAAAATGTGATTTTAGGTATAAGAAGTAGGTACTTTAGAGCTTAATAATGTATGAGAATTACAATAAAAAAGTTGATTGATTATATCCGCCCGGTTATTAATTAATTTATCCTCTTTTAATTTCTAGACAATGCTTAACATTACTGGTATCAAATTGTGACTTTGGCACGTTAAATGATTCTCTGGTCATTTTCTGATTCCAGTTAATTATTTCCTGATGTCGATGCTTACAATCTGATTTCGGTACAGGTAGTAAGATTTCGGTGTTAGTTTTTCTGATTTCGGTGCTGGTAGTCTGATTCCGGTGTACAGTTTTCTGATTTCGGTGTAGTCTGATTTCGGTGATTTAAATATTTTGTTTTATAACCGAGAATCTGGCTACCCAAAATACATCATGTTTTATAGTTTTTAGCCCTTTATCCAAAACAATCGATAAAATTCCCGAAAGACGAAAAAAAAAAACGACCACCGAAGTCAGCCATTTTTGCCTCTTCTGGAGAAATGCCCTTAAGCATCTTTATGGAATATAACATTTACTTATAGGAGACATAAGGTTCTTTCATAATGTCAAACATGTAATACGGACCCATGAAGTAAAATTAAAGATAGGTATATTAATTTCAAAGGTATGTTTTTTTACGTTTGTGTTTTTCGTGGTACAATAAAGAATATTCTTATCTTATCTTTTGTCTGCCATGTTCCTAGAGGATGTTATAAGCTAATCTGAGAAAAGTCCTGTGTCCTAAGTAGGACTCATAGGCTACATTATCGAATATATAAAAACCTCGTGTCACAGTGTTTATTATCGAACTCCTCCGAAACGGCTTCACCGATTTTTATGAAATTATTTGTGTATCTATATTTGGTAGCTAGTTATATAATATTTATTTATTATCATGTCGGCAGGCAACTAGCAGCGCAAATGCAGTTAGTCTGCGTGGGTCTTCTAGTCTGCTTACTAGCGCGTACGCGGCGCGCTCAGAAGCTCACTCTTCTAGCACTATCCGTGCTCGGGATGGTCACAGTCGCGGCACATACCTACTTTCAGGACCTAGACGCCGTGGTGATACAGTCACCCGAGTGAGTAACGCCGTAAATAAAGGGAAGTAATCATAAATAAGAAAATATATGGAAGTAATCGTGATCTTCCACTATAAAGGGAAACCCGCCAGGCAGATCGTACTCGTATGCCTGGGGACGGCCGGTCCGACTGTTTTTCGTCGGACGTCATATAGTCGTTCGGAGTAATTACGGAAACATGTCCAAAATCACGTGTTTTAAGTAAAGTATGCAGAATTATTCAGAATTTAACATTTTTTCCTAATCACCAATGGTAGGTACCTACAAGTCAAACGTTAATCGTTAACGTAAACCATCAAACTGTGACAATTATAAAACGACTTCGACTAGAAACAATTATTTTACTATGAATTTAAACATTTTACAGATTTTTAAACGTTACCAGTAAACAGTATATTTTGAAACGCTCCAATAATTAATTAATTCGACCGACGATATTTTATGGTTTACATGCGCGATGCAAGAACGTCGGAGTATGTGGTGCGCACGCAGAGTTGGTATGTGCTGGCCTTATCATACAACACGCCACGTAGCCTGAATGTGATCATTGAATTCTAACTTACAATAAATTCAGTACCTATGTTCCACTGCTGGGCTTTCTCTCAGAGAAAGATTTCCATCTCGCCGGTTTACATTGGGTGTCATACTTCTATAATTGAACCAGTTTTCACACGTTTTCTGGTTGTTTCTATGTCTACTATGGTATAAATACAATGATACTTCACTAGGGCGTTGGTCACACAGAAGGCCAACACAGTTGCGTTGTACCTATAGAGTTCGCGCCCTGCCTCTCCCCGTCTCTTCTGTGTGGGCTTCGTCCCGTCCCTTCAGTACATTTTGTATCGCGTCTTTTCCGCGCCCTCGCCCCATGTCCTTTCTGTGTGTCTCAGGCCTAAGGACGCAAGTTGGACGGCCGTATTAAAGCCCTCTCGTATTTTACCAACAGAGTGTACAGCAAATCACTGCCGTTCGACGATACGTTCCGTATTGTGTACATGAGAGGGCACACCAATGTGCCATCGTACACGCTCGGGCTGGCGCTGGGATTTCTGGTTTACTACTGGCAGAAGGATGGCGTGGATTTCACCAAGTACAAGGTAGGGCTAAGGTCTAATGACATGGGCTACTACAAGCCGATCTGGTTTTTATGACATTTCAATGTTCATTGCGTAGCCATATTTTTTAATATGTTCTGTAGTTTTGATGATCCAACAGTGAGTCAGTCAGTGAGTGCCAAAAATTGCTATTTTTGGACCTCTTAGTAGTCTACTAAGCAATAGAAGTACAATGTCATTCCAATAGTATAACCCGCGAAAATTGGGTATTTGACGAAATATCAAATGAGTTAGGTACTTTTAAAACGGAATTTTGTATGAAAATACTTGCTTATGACGTCACATTTCAGAGCACTCTTTTTATGTTTAATCTATTTAAAAATTGTAATAACTAGTAATTGACAAAAAGAGATACATTTTCCGAGATATTTTGTAATTTTTGTTTTAATCGAGCATATGAAATAATTTATTGTTGATCGTGTCAAATACCGTATTAAACAGGCATCTCTCACGAAAAAGATCGAATCGTGGAGGCGCAGAGTTATATAAGTTACACGGTTCAGACCGTTGGGATGCGATTACGAGTAGGTACTTGCTAGGCTGCCATCAGTGTCAATGAAACGACCATTACTCTAAAATTACGATTCTATTATAAGTACAGTACCTAATGGTTAATAATGTGTGGCAGTGCTTACGAAAGTTTTAGTTCGAAAATAATATGATTCTATTGAACAACTATATTTACTATGACAATTCGGTGTACATTGTCTTTCTTCTTCTTCTTCTTCATTGCCGAGCCGATAGCCATCCCACAAATTAACATATAGTAAGTAACCTGCTGTCGACTGTACTAATCGGCTACGCAACGTACGTCGAGTTGCCATTATAAACTGAATTGTACTTAGTATAAAACGCGGCCTGTTACATAGAACTACAATTCGTTCGTGGCTTACTATGATAGTTCGAGGAACATTAAACAATCCACAGATTAACTTGTAGACGCTGCTACGCAATGTACCTCGAAATGTCACAATAAACTACGAATTTTACTTAGTTTTATACCTTGTAGAAGTATAATTTGTGGTGCCCAGTTTCAAGACCAGCACATATTTTGGGCACTGGCTCCATATCATACTTCTACAATACCTACATGTATAAATACTTCTAATTATTTAAATTATTTCAAATTTTTTAGTGCTATAGGGTTTCGAAGTCGGTTTTTATTTTTTTATAAATATTTTAATTTTTCGATTTTTAGTGGGGAAGCGGGAGAAAAATAAACAAGTCCCTTATGACCGTAATTTACCCTATTTAATTCGTTGCTTTAAAATTTGATGTTCTAAATTTACATCTCCGAAAGTCTTCACCAGAACATCACCAAATTGACTTGGGACTACTTTTACGCTATTTTATGAATCATACGGATATTACTAAAGGATAGGCCCCATAAGGGCTTATTTACTGATGTCCATTGAAGAGTTCTGTTCTCCATCTCTGAAAGTCTCCATCAGATCTTCACCAAATTAAAATGGGACCAATGGGACGTTATACCTGTTCGAACAAAAAAAGAATTGTCGAAATCAGTTAAGATTTGACGGAGTTATGGAGGAACATAGCCAAATAAAACATAAAATATATACGCGTCGAATTGATAACCCCTCCTTTTTTAAAGTCGGTTAAAAAAAAGCAATGCCTCTCAGAAGCTCTTTGAGTAAAACGCTGCTAAACGCTGTAAAACTTTAATAAGCATTATAACTTATTTTGATGAAATTTTTTTGAAACCATTTTTTCGTCACTCTTTATTTACAAAAGAGTCATAAAGACCTTTGATATAGTTAATTCTACATTTGGAAAATACTTATTGGATTTAAATTATAGCACTACAGAGGAATAAATGCGTAGTAAAATATGATACCGCACTACTCACACACACACATACACACACACGCACGCACGCACGCACGCACGGGCACGCGCGCACAGCTCGGATTAAATTTAATTTAGTTTTTACTTATAAAGAGGGGCGGGTCACGTTAAAACCCCTTCATAATGTAAAGTAGATTATTATTAGGCCGACTTGCACCAATTCTTAATGTCACTTAAGTCGCCATTTAAATCGACTTTTGTGTGAATAATTACTTAAATGCTGTTAAGTTGCATTTAAGAAAGTGTTGTAAGTCGGCATAATAATAATCTACTTTATATTATGAAGGGGTTATAACTTGACCTGCCCCTCTACTCTGGACGCCAATTTAGCCAACTTTTGTTTACAACAACGTTACAATTATTTATTAAGTCGTTATTTCTGACTTATAGTATTTAGTTGTGGAGCAATTTGAACGTAATAACGGCTAGAGTAGAGGGGCTAAGCAGGCTAATTACATTTTCTAAATCCTGATTTACTCAAATCCTGTTATAAACCGGCTTTAAATCCGTGTTATGAGTGTTTTAGTGGAATCGACTGTTTATAAATAAAACTGTAAGTATAAATAAATCGTTCTCTTCTGCATGGGGCCATATAGAAATGACGTCACAAGATGTTTTTTACCCCCACTGATGTGACGTCACGTATTTTAGGAAATTTAAAGGTAACATCGCACAAAACAGTGTTACAAACTTTGAGAGTTTAAATATTTGAAGGTTTTTGTTGAAGGCGAGGTTTTGAGTTGTAACACTTTAGATTTAAGACTCGTTTCCCCTGTCACACGATGTCACACTTTGCTGAACCTCTCTCTCCCCCTTAGCATGTCACGTAATCTATGTATTATAACTCGTTAACGCCTTCTCACGCCTCACCGCAGAAACTCCGGTGGTTGTACTGGCTGACTTTCCCGTGTATTGTGGGCGTGCTCGTGTCGGGTGGGCTGTTCTACATCGACGGTGCGCGCGCGCCGCTCTACGCGCGCGTCGCCTACGCCGTCTTGAGCAAACCCGTGTTTTCAGTTCTGGTCAGCCTAGTCATTGTCGGCTCTATCTTTAGGTTTGAGGGTAAGTTCTTTTCTTTATTGATTTCCATAGACATACCAGACAGACCAAGGAAAGACAGAGTGTGTAAGACAAAATTCCGCTCAAAAGCGAAGCGACACGCACACATCAACGTAACAATTGTGTGTTCATTAAAGTAAGAGACGTTTGCAGATTTAATTTAAGATTAAAGTGCCTCGCAGAAGCTCTTTAAGTAAAACATTGCTGTAACTTTAATGACCATTTTAACGCTTTATAAACAGCTCTCGCTAAAACGCTGATAAATGCATTCACAGATTCAAGCTCTTATTTATAAAGACACGATTCCTTCAAACACTCCATAAGCGCCGTATAAATAGTCTGTGGTAGAGACTTCACAACGGAAAGACTTTACGACACTATTTTAAGGAGATCTTGCTGTTATAAATAATACACGATAAATTATTTTGATTATTAACACCGTTAATCTGACATGTTTAGGGCTATTTGCACCACTTCTTAAATGTCACTTAAGGGGGTCCAGAAAGTACTTTCAAAAAACAAGACTTTCAACAGAGAGGATGGTTTCAAGCTTTCAAGCACGTGGAATCCAGTGTTAAGCAAATAAAAATATCGCGCCTTATCACCGGACCTGTCCGCGGACGTAGTGAGTGTTGTGTGTCGGCCCGCCGCGAACAACTAAGAGTGACTTGAGGAGGACTTTACTCGCCACTTCAGTCTACCCCAAAGAGTAGTACAAATTACCAAATAGGTACACGTGACTACGGTACCTGCAACGTTGCCGAAACGTCGGGAATCAAAGGTAATTAAATTTTAACTACTAAATTAAATAATCGGGGTTTAATAATAGGGGTTAAAGTATGAAATTGCCGTTTTGTTGCAATAGGTTCTTTGAATTGACATAGAATCTTCATGGTTTGAGGTTTTCGAATGAACCTCTTTTCAAATGGTTTCTATGATGTTCTTTTTTTAAAAAATGTGAAACATTTGAATATCGACTTTCAATTGTTTTTGTTATTCAATTTAGACAAGAAAGATGGATACTGCGAAAATTCGAGTGATTTTTGAATACGAGTTCCGACGCGGAACTAACGCGGCAGAAACAGCCCGCAATATCAATGCTGCGTTTGGAGAGGGGTCTACTAATGAACGCACGGTGCGATTTTGGTTTAAACGCTTTCGTGATGGAAATTTCGACTTAAAGAACGAGCCACGAGGAAGACCGCCCACACAGGTGAATAACGATGAATTAAGAGAGATAGTGGAAGCCGACCCTAGTCAAACTACCCAGGAATTAGCGGCATGGTTTAACGTTATCTTACCCACAATATTGACTCACTTGCGTCAAATCAATAAAATAAAAAAATACGAAAAATGGGTGCCTCATAATCACTCGAATTTTCGCAGTATCCATCTTTCTTGTCTAAATTGAATAACAAAAACAATTGGAAGTCGATATTCAAATGTTTCACATTTTTTAAAAGAAGAACATCATAGAAACCATTTGAAAAAAGTTTCATGCGAAAACCTCTGTTGGGTTTCGTTGTTGGTATTACACTAAATAATTAAGAATTAGTTTGTAGCCACTTTAATCATCCCTATCTCCCTTCCTTTCACCCATGCACACGTGTAGATCGTGTCTTCTCTGTCGCACAATGGTGTGACGTCAACGCAACAGCAGCGCCTCTAGCGGCTGTTTTTTCAACCGCTCTCTTCAATTTGCAACGATTTCGATACGAGCTGCTGTGCGCGTGCTCTCATGAAAAATCTATTTAAATCTCTGAAAACCCGTGTAATATTTTCGAAATATATCTGTGAATCCTTCATAGACTGTTTGTGCGTGTGAAATAAAGGACGCTTTTGGACATTGGTGCGGTGATCGAGCTTTGGCAAGTGGCTCCAGTGCAAGCACGAGGACGTGGACTTCCTGCAGTACTTTTACAAGTAAGTGTGCATGGTTTCCCTCGTACACCTTCAGGACAGCTGCTCTTCATCATCCTGGTCCAGCTCCAAAAACAGCTGCCCTTTTCCTTAAGCACTAAGTGGCTACAATTGATATTAATAGGTTGTCTTTCCCTGAACCCTTATCCTATACAGTCCATTACCCAAACCAACCAAGCACTAGGTGACTGAAAAGCACAAGTAAAGTGCACCGCTAAATATCCCATAACCTTGGTGTGTGTGTTTTTTTTATTTATGTACGAAAAATAAGATTCGCTACACCAAGTTTTTGTTCCATCCGAACCGGATTTTTCTTTAAATTTCGCTATAAAAACAACACTTTTCAATATAAAGTAGCTACTGAATTATTATCACACCTTAATATTTCGTAAAATTATAACATACTTCATTGCATTCCATAAGACGAAACGCTTAACTTATGCTTGATTATTAAATTAGTTTGTCAATCGCTCATCCATTTATTTTATTCCCGCACCGCAGGCAACTAATTCCTAGCACCTAATTTATTCCGCAAATCGGCATTAAGTTAATGATACAGTTTCACAATTATTTTCGCATCTATAATTCATATTGGTTTAAAATTCCATTGTTCTCGGTTTAATCTCGACCAACCCGCATTCACTAGCTGCGCGGTATCTATACCAACCCTCTTTTATTTCCCGCCGGTCCGGCCGCGGCTCACCGGCCCGCCGCCGTCACGTCGCACGCGCACTGTTTTATCGCTTAACCGACTTCGTTGACGAAGAGTAATTTTTACACCGCTATTTTACACCGCTATTTTGTATATTTTTAGTACCGCTTATTTTTCCCGTGTGTATTTTATACACTACACATATTTTTAAAGCGTATACATTTTTACATCTTTTTTATACGTTATAAATAAATCGTCTCAGTTTTAAGTCGATTTGTAACCATATTTACCATGCCAAAAACTGACACCGAATCCGATGAGAGTCTCATTTCTAGTGAACTAATTATTTTAGAAGCCAAACGTAACGCGTTCTTTACACGCTTACAAAATATTTACACCTTATCGCTCAAAGCTCACGAAAGCGAGTTGCAACGTAAAACGTTTATAAGCAGCGTTGCGAATCTAGAACAATTAAGGTCTGATTTTGAGCGGGTTTTAGACTTGTACAATTCACGATTAATACAGTCAAAGCCGAACGCTACTGTTAACTATCAACCTTGGATTGCATTTGAGGAGATGTTCTGTAACATCAAACGAATTTATTCTGAAATGAAAGAATTGTCACAAGATTCGCAACAAACTCCGCAGTCTTGTGTTACACATAAATTGCCCGCTGTAGAATTAATGTCATTTGACGGTGAGCTACGTAATTGGCCCCTATTTTATCAGCAATTTAAAAGCGTCATTCATAATCATCCGCGCTTAACGGATAATGAGCGTGTTCAGTTTTTGGTAGGTAAATTAACCGACAAGGCAAAATCTGTATGCGCGGGCCTGCCCGCCACCGGAGAAAACTATCTTATTATTTGGCAAGCGCTTGTCGACAAGTACGAAGACAAGCGCGCCCTCGCCGCCGGCTACGCTAATCAGCTGTTGGACTTTAAACCTATTCTACATGCTTCGGCTGTAGGCTTAGAATCATTTCTATGCAATTTCGATGCATCCGTTAAGGCATTGAAGCAGTTAAAGTTACAAGATTTAGCGGATTTTTTGTTCTTGCATATCGCTTTACAAAAACTAGATTCTGAGTCTGTAAAAATGTTTGAAATGTTTAATCGTAAGGAAACGTGTCCAACTTATGCTGATCTTATTAAATTTATAAACGAACAAAGCAAAGTTGTATCTCGTTCGACAGCAAAACAAACTTTATTCTCACCGCAAGCTAAATCTAATAGCAATAGCAAAAATATTCCTGTTCCGAAAAATAACACAAAATCCTTTGTTAATACGCAGCCGACAGCGACCGCTAATTGTTTGTTATGTAAAACTAATAAACATGAACATTTATATCAATGTTCACTTTTTTTAAAGATGACTCCGCACGAAAGATACAAGTTTGTAAAGACTAATTCCATTTGCAATAATTGCCTTAGTTTTAAACATAAATTTGCAACTTGCACGTCGCAACGTACGTGCAACGTTTGTGCATCACGTCATCACACGTTATTGCATTTTACCCCGCCGTCGAATAAAAATAATTCGGTCAATAATGGTTTCAACTTCAACAATAATAAACCCAATAATTCGTCACCCGCTCCCGCTTATGAGACGGACCATGCGCCGCCGCCGCCGCCTCAGTCAGCAATTCTCAGTAGCTCTGCTAATACGGCTGCATCTAGCAGTTTTCAACCGCACGTAGTAAGCAATAGGGTCGATAGTAATTCTCAACCTAGTTGCACTTTAAATCATTTTTCATCAGGAAATCGGCCGTCGTCGGATAGTTTTATTCATAAAACTACGTTATTGGGAACGGCGAAGGTCAAACTTTACGATGATAGTGGTAAGGCTCATTATGTTCGAGCTTTGATTGACCCGGGTTCGCAAAGTGACTATATTTCTCTTTCATGTTGTCAACGTTTATCACTTCCGATTTCTAAACAAAGTCGTTACACCGAAGTCCAAGGCATTGGCGGCACCTCGCAAAAAATAATCGGAGTGTCCGCCGCCAAACTCGTGTCGCGTCTGAACAATAACAATGTGTATTCGATTCGACCTCTTATTGTTAAACATATTACTTCAAAAATGCCCGACGCGCGCATTGATTTGTCCGAATTAAATTGTTTTAAGAATTTACCGCTAGCCGACGATAGTTTTAATGAGCCTGGACCTATTGACCTACTTCTAGGAGTTAATCTATTTTGTGAAATTTTATTGTTTAACAAAATACGAAATGAAGGTTTGCCTTCTGCCTTAGAGACGACATTGGGCTACGTTATCCTAGGCGACGTCGCTGTGACGTCACCCACGCGCGCCGCTCGCGCTTTCTGTGCTTATACACAAGAACCGCTTAACCAAAGCTTAGAAAAATTTTGGACTTTGGAAGAAGTACCTTCCAAGAAATACTTGAGCCCTGACGACCAAGATTGTGAGCAAATTTTTATATCAACTACAACGCGTAACGATAATGGTTCTTACGCTGTTGATCTCCCTTTTAAGCAAAGTCCTGATAATTTAGGCAATTCTTTCAAAACCGCAAAAAGGAGATTTTTAATGCTCGAAAACAGATTCTCAAAAAATCCGCAACTTCGCGAAAAATATGACGAAATTATTCGTGATTATATAGATAAAGAAATAATTTCTTTGGTACCGCACCCAGAGCGTCCTACGCCAGGGTATTATATACCGCATCATCCTGTCATTCGAAATGACAAAACTACTTCAAAGGTACGCCCCGTCCTGGATGGTAGTGCAGCGACTGACACTGGCGTCTCGTTAAACGACATTCTTCACACTGGTTGCAATCTGCAAGCAGACATTTTTAGCATTCTTTTGAATGTTCGCGTCTTTCGCATCGCTTTTTTCGCCGATGTTCGGCAAATGTACTTGTGCATAGAAGTACATCCCCCGCACCGCGCTTTTCAAAGATTTTTGTACCGCTTTTCGCCTGAGGCCCCGCTGGATACTTATCAGTTTAATCGGGTCACCTTTGGTCTCCGCTCCTCGCCTTTCCTCGCTATGCGCACGCTTCGCCAGCTCGCTAGCGACGAGCGAGAGAAGCTTCCTCTTGCCGCCGCCGTCCTCGAAAGAGATGTCTACATGGATGACCTAGCTTCCTCTGCTTCTTCTCCTGAGGAAGCAGTTGTGACAGCGACCCAGTTAATCAGTCTTTTCAAGACTGGCGGCTTCGACTTAGTCAAATGGACTAGCAACTGCCCGCAGTTGCTAGAACACATTCCCGCTACGCACCGCCAGTCTGAAACAATCTCTTTCGATGACGGCAACAGTCTGAAGATTCTCGGTCTTCAGTGGCTTCCCGGCTCTGACGAGTTCGTTTTCTTTGTGGACCCTCCACAACTTACTGGCACCAAACGTGCTATTCTCTCTGCTACCGCCCGCTTGTATGACGTGCTCGGCTTCGTGGGCCCTGTCATACTCTATTCTAAACTTCTTATAAAAGAGCTGTGGCTTTTAAAGATGGATTGGGATGAGTTACCGCCGCGTCACATTTTAGATTTATGGCACCAATTTGTCAACGAACTTCCACTAGTTTCGACTCTCAAGTTTCCTCGTCATTTAGGCGTTGAGAAAAACTCAAGGTTAACCCTTTTAGCCTTCGCGGACGCGAGCGAGAGGGCATATGGTAGCGTTATATACGCTCACGTCGCTTCTGAGGACCAAGCTCCCACTGTGCGTTTGATTTGCTCGAAGTCAAAGGTGGCACCGGTTAAAACAGTGACAGTCGCTAGATTGGAGCTGTGTGCCATTGTTTTGATGTCGAACTTGCTTCGAACGGTTTATGACACTCTCTCTCAGCGTCATCCCATTAGCAACGTCTATGCATTTTCTGATTCCGAAGTGGCTTTATGCTGGGTACACTCTTCACCTCACAGGTTTGCTACCTTTGTGGCTAACCGTATTTCTCAATGTCAAAATAACTTTGCTCCGGAGTATTTTTACCACATCCCCGGACATCAGAATCCGGCAGATTGCCTCTCGCGCGGGCTTCTACCTTCACGCTTAAAGAACCATGATCTCTGGTTTCATGGCCCTTCATGGACTTCATTACCAATTAATGAATGGCCCATTACAAAGTTTTCTTCTTCATCTACTAAATTGCCTGAAGAAAAAACCGAAACGCACCTTGCCTCCGCTAGCAGTGGCAGTGAGCACTGGCTTCTGGATTTGAGCAAGAGGTTCTCTTCATGGTACCGGTTTCTTAGAACCATCGTCTTCGTTCTTAAGTTTCTCAAACGGCTTCCTCGCAACTGCGATATTACTGCTGCCGACTTAGATGCAGCTGAATTGCTCGTCGTTAGAGTTGTGCAGCAAACTTCATTTTCAGAAGACATACGTAAAATTCAATGTGGCAAGATTTGTTCACCTTCCATTCGCAAATTATTTCCTTTTATATCTAATAACGTCTTACGCGTAGGCGGACGGCTAGGAAACTCTTCTCTGCATTATTTACATAAACATCCCGCATTATTACCCAAAAATGGGCACATAATTGAACTTTTAATTGATTTTTACCATCGTGAGAATTTACACGCCGGCCCACAGCTCTTACTGTCCATTCTGAGACAGAAATTCTGGATTCTCTCTGCGCGTCGGATCGTACGTCAGCGCTTTCATTTATGTAACGATTGCTTTCGCACCAATCCCTCAAATACGTTTCCCGCTATGGCGGACCTCCCTGAATGTCGTGTTGAGCAAAGTAAAGCATTCACTCACACAGGCGTGGATTATGCAGGCCCTTTTTACATTACAATGGTAAGAAAGCGTGGTGTACGGAGCCAAAAGGCTTGGCTCTGCATATTCATCTGTTTGGTGACGAAAGCAGTTCATACTGAACTGGCTTCCTCGCTAAGCTCGGAGTCGTTTCTGGACGCGTTCAAACGTTTTGTTTCCCGCCGTGGGCCTTGTAAAGTCCTTTATAGTGACCACGGAACTAACTTTGTGGCTTCTAAAACCTATTTTAGCGAACTTCATTCTTTCCTTCAGACCGATGAATATTATAAAATTTTCAAAACTGAACTTTCAAAACATCGTATAACTTGGCGTTTGAACCCCCCCAATGCGCCCCATTGGGGGGGGATTTGGGAGGCCCATATTAAGTGTATTAAAACACACCTTCATCGTGTCATTGGTAAGCAAATTCTTACCTACGAGGAGCTTATTACCGTCCTCACTCAAATTGAGGCTGTTCTCAACAGCCGCCCACTCTATGTTCTGAGCTCCGATCCGTCGGAACTCACTGCGTTGACTCCCGCGCATTTTTTATCAACCGCGCCCTTGCAGTGTTTACCCGCGCCAGACTTAAGTCAGGAACAAACTCATTTGCTAACTCGGTTTTCATTGTTAGATTCACTTGTCCAATCATTCTGGAAGCGATTCAGAACTGAATATCTGCATAATTTGCAAAGCCGAGAGAAATGGAATACTCCTGCCAATCCGATCACTGTAGGAACGGTTGTTCTGATTAATGTTAATAACGCACCACCCCTACAGTGGCCGCTCGGAGTCATAACTCGTATTTTTCCTGGGCGCGATGGAATTGTCCGCGTGGCGGAGGTACGAACTAGCAACAGCACGCTAGAGCGGCCGGTTGTGCGACTTTGCCCGCTGCCCACGCAGTAGGGTTGTCACCGCTACTTCATCTTTATTCTGATATTTAATAATCATGCATAATTTTATAGTTATTAGTTTTTATTTCTTTATTTCTTTGAAGGGAATCCTTCAAGCCCGGGGGGATGTTGGGTTTCGTTGTTGGTATTACACTAAATAATTAAGAATTAGTTTGTAGCCACTTTAATCATCCCTATCTCCCTTCCTTTCACCCATGCACACGTGTAGATCGTGTCTTCTCTGTCGCACAATGGTGTGACGTCAACGCAACAGCAGCGCCTCTAGCGGCTGTTTTTTCAACCGCTCTCTTCAATTTGCAACGATTTCGATACGAGCTGCTGTGCGCGTGCTCTCATGAAAAATCTATTTAAATCTCTGAAAACCCGTGTAATATTTTCGAAATATATCTGTGAATCCTTCATAGACTGTTTGTGCGTGTGAAATAAAGGACGCTTTTGGACATTGGTGCGGTGATCGAGCTTTGGCAAGTGGCTCCAGTGCAAGCACGAGGACGTGGACTTCCTGCAGTACTTTTACAAGTAAGTGTGCATGGTTTCCCTCGTACACCTTCAGGACAGCTGCTCTTCATCATCCTGGTCCAGCTCCAAAAACAGCTGCCCTTTTCCTTAAGCACTAAGTGGCTACAATTGATATTAATAGGTTGTCTTTCCCTGAACCCTTATCCTATACAGTCCATTACCCAAACCAACCAAGCACTAGGTGACTGAAAAGCACAAGTAAAGTGCACCGCTAAATATCCCATAACCTTGGTGTGTGTGTTTTTTTTATTTATGTACGAAAAATAAGATTCGCTACACCAACCTCAAACCATGAAGATTCTATGTCAATTCAAAGAACCTATTGCAATAAAACGGCAATTTCATACTTTAACCCCTAATATATTACTAATTTTTTTCCTCGGTGGCTCTAGGTTACTCCCTGTACCCCCTTAAGTCACCATTTTAATCGTTTTTTTATGAAGAATTAGTTAAATTATTATTAGATTATTAGACGACCTCGTGGCGCAGCAGTAGTGCATCTACATACCATGCGAGAGGTTCCGCCTTCGAATCCCGGCTGGGGACAAAAAAAAACCCCAGGTCTTGGATGTTTACATGTTTGTGATGTCGTTGTTTCTGGTTCCCACGACACAGGGTATCCTAGTGTGGGGCCAGAAGCAATATATGTGCCTGCACATTTAAGAAAGTGGTGCAAGTCGGCCTAAGCATGCCATTTTAGCTAACAGTTTGTTGCGGTTCTACCTTATTTTCATTCTATGTTGATTTCAATGGATTTTTTTTATGTTTATTTAAGTTTCTTTTCTTTCAAATGTTTGTGGTTTTACCGTCACTGGTTATTCTGGAAGAAATTACTGTTAGTTCTAAAGCGCGAAACACACATATAATAAGACGTGGGGCGAGGGCGCACTAAGATGTATAGAGTCAAAGACCAAGGGTGACCGCAGAGCAAGGACTGTGGTCTGTGACTCTATACATACATACTATTACCGCGCCCTCGCCCCACGTCCCATCTGTGTGTTTCGCGCCTAATAAGGCCGCGAATCGTACTAAAATCTTTATTTAAATAAGAAGATAAAGTAATCTTTTCTTGGTGTCATCATCATAGGCCTTCGCGTCCGTTATGGTCAATTTAAACAGTACCTGAGGCGCGAGACACACGTCGTATGGGACGTGTATCCCATCTGTGTCTCGCGCCGATTCGTGTTCGTCGGGACTTATTCGGTACTGATTTGGTGCCTCCTGTCTCTTTTGTCCTGGTGAACAAGAAACATCATTTTCCAGGTTTATACCGACCAATACTGGAGTGGCGCGGCTGGACTTGGATGGGGCCCGTGTGCTATGACGCCTACCTGCTGCACATGATATTTCAGCGAACCTACTTCGGGTCACAGACGCAGCCCTTTCACTTGTCTGACTATAATGTCGTGAGTTTAATCACGTTAGACGTTAAAGGAATTTGGGATTACCATTCACTAGAGCCGCCGGTAAACAATTAGGGGAATAAGACTTTAAGTGGAGTAAAACTTTTCGCTTAGGTTTATTACTTATGACTGGCCCCTAAATATTAGTGACATCCTTTACGAAAATTGAAAATAAAAGAACATCAGCGTTTTTGTCAGTAGTTCTTAACCAAGTGACCATGAGTCCATGAACACCTAAAAACCGGCCAAGTGCGAGCCGGACTCCCGCGTCTACCAGTCGCCGTTATTAATATCGAGCAAAACCCGGCAAAAAAATCACGTTTGTGGTATGGGAGCCCCCCTTAAAATTTATTTTATTTTGGTTTTAGTATTTGTTGTTAAAGCGGCGACAGAAATACATCATTATATTCTTTTTGTTGCACTAAGCCGCGCTGAGGACCATTTTAAAAACCTATTTAGAGGCTAAAAATTCCACTCATGCCGGGAATTGAACCCGCGTCCTCTGGCCAACCGTGCTAGCGCTCTCCCAACTGAGCTAATAGGAAATTGCTGGCATCGGCGAAATTTCGAACCTCTTTACAAAGTTCTCTGTATTACGTACAGGCAGCGACATCTGGCTGAAGTAATTTACATCACATGCAGCCCCGAGTACCCACTTTTATGCAGTTAGGTTTTACATCGGAGTGATATCGCTGTACCTACATCATGTAGATTAGGTATATTGTTTTTTTGTTGCACTAATCCGTGCTGAGGACAATTTTAAAAACCTATTTAGAGGCTACAAATTCCACCCATTCCGGGACTTGAACCCGCGACCTTTGGCTAACTGTGCCAGCGTTCTCCTTGGCGAAATTTCGAACCTCTTTACAAAGTTCTCTGTATTACGTACATAAAATTTACGTAAAATTTCAACTGTCTAACTATCGCGGTTATGAGATTTTCATGAGATACAGCCTGGTGACAGACAAACGGACGGACGGACGGACAGCGGAGTCTTAGCAATAGGGTCCCCTACCCTTTGGGTAAGGAGACGCCATCGAATTTTCTTAATGACTTTTCTGTAATTAAGTTTTTAATGACAGAAAATTAATTTTAAGTGGACTTTCAAGTATTTTGAGTTGTTATTAATTGAATATTTACTCTCGGGAAAACAAGTTCTGAAAATCAATCTCAGCTTTAGTTCCTACATATTTAATGCCATAGTTCGTCCCTCTTGAAGCAGAGTGACGGCTCGGGATACTTGGATTTCAGTCAGATCTGACATAATGACCTTCTAAACCAAATTTTGAAAGGCCACATACAATGAGAGTACATTTCTATACTTTTCTTTTGACTGCCTCGTTGGTCTAGCGGTATCGCGTCTTATTACCATGCCGGAAGTCGCTGGTTCGATGGTCTTATAATTAAAAAACACAGAACTTTTTTATTCTACTTTGAAATGTTACTCCCCTAATTTTTTTGAGTAGTATATTTACTAAAAATAATTGGACGTAAATTGTACACAATTTGTAGGTACAGGTGTTACCAGTGATGTCTTATGGATGTGAGACCTGGTCGCTAACTATGGGCCTCATAAGAAGGCTCAAGGTCGCCCAACGAGCAATGGAGAGAGCCATGTTAGGAGTTTCACTGCGTGATCGAATCAGGAATGACGGGATCTGCAGAAGAACCGGAGTTACTGATATAGCTCGAAGAATTGCTCAGTTGAAGTGGCAGTGGGCGGGGCACATAGCTCACTTTGACGCCCACTGTAGGCCTCCCTCATGGTTTTCCAAGCTTACCGGTCTTGTGCCGCCCGCATCCACCGACTCCCCGCCACCGTAACCAGGTCGTCAGACCATCTGGTGGAAACTACGTATAGAAAAACAAAAATATATTTAAAATGTCCGTAATTTAAAAATGCATCGAACCCTCAGACCACATTTATCAAAAGTTTACTCATAAATATTATTACAATATATAAAAAAATGATTTATTCACTTAAAGATTGTACAGATTACATTGTGAAGTCCCTGATCTCTGAGATAAAAAATATAAAAAAATCTTAAATTGTGCGAGCGAGACAGTACGCTTCACGTTGGAACAGCCTTAAAACAACCTCTGGTGCGGGGCCTCTAGCTGACGCTGGGCCCCTAGGCAGTTGCTTATTTCGCCTTATTGATAATCCCATAGAACAAAAAAGGATAATCCGGCCGTGGGTCGAAGCACAGCAGCTTTCACAGTGCTTTCTATCGATTACTCTTTCACTTGTGGTTTTGTTTTGTACATTCGCGCTTCATTTATACTTATCCGGATTTTTGCAGGTTCAGCGTCAGTGTTTCATTTGACGCGTGATAAATTTTTTTTAATTGAACAATAAAGCCAAAATCAAGTTTATTTTTAACTCAACATAAGGGGACTGAAAAATGTTTGTAATTTTATATTACATTAATATCTACCTCCGTAACAGCCCTAGAAAAACATGTCACGTTAGGGAAGAAAAAAAATATTTGGAATGTCAGAAAAGGGTAAAGGGGTCCAAGACGTGCATTTATTTTATTTATTTCTTGTTATTGACAGACAACATGATCCAAGTTTTGTTAGTAGCAATAAATATAGAACTTAGCCAATTTTTAGTATTTAATGTCTAGCAGTGATTTGGTACGTCTCATTAAGACCTAAGGCATTGTCTAAGGCCTCGACATGGTTATCTGGCAAGGGGTACTTTTCCTTTTATTTAACTCACTACCTTTGTTAATAATCCCAGGCAATCGTCGTGATGGCCATGACGATTCTGTCCTTCGTGGTTGGTGCGGCGCTGCACCTGCTGGTGGAAGCTCCTGTTAAATTGTAATATTTTGTGTCAGCAACCCTAAACTAAGTTATTCTTTGAACGCATCTCTATGTGTAATTGTCATCTGTCACTGTTTTCTGTGTCTCTCTCTCTGATCACGTTATGCCGGTTGCTTGGTTATGTTTTTCATCCGTCTCAATCTTGTAATATAATTAATCTTATTAGGTTATTGATATTCATATTATTTGAGGTAATATACGGTGTCAATAACCGAGTGCCTTTTTCTTTCCGCTGTGAGTCCAACGACGTCTGAGGCCATCCACATTATCATCCGCGGATTCACCTCTGGTAGACAATTTCTACAGGTTCTGGGCCCAGAAAACGCTAAGGATGGCAGAAGGTAATCCGCCCCCGGCACCCGCCGGCATCAATACTGGTGGTCAGTACCATCTTGAACGTCTAGAAGGACATCAAAACTTCAATACATGGAAGTTTGCGGTGAGGATGATATTAACCCTTGAAGGGCTGTGGAACTGCGTTGCTGGTGAAGACGATGATGCTTCTAGAGACCAGCGAGCGCTCGCCCGGATATGTCTCTCCGTAAAGCCCTGCTGTTTTCAATATGTAAGGACTGCTACTAAGAGCAAAGAAGCATGGGAAAATCTGAGTAAAGTATTTGAGGACAAAGGTCTGTACAGAAAGGTCCTTTTACTTCGTAAATTGCACAGAATTGAGCTTATCAGCTTCAACTCTATGACAGAATACATAGAAAACACAATGTTGCTTGTTCAGCAGTTGGCGGATATAGACAGAACAATAGACGACGAGGAAGTTGCAGAGATTCTCTTGTCAGGGCTTCCACAGGACTACGACACGCTTGTTTCCAACCTGGAAACTGCTTTTATGTCTGGATCACTGTCTAGTGAAAAGGTCAGAGCCCGTTTACTACAAGAAGAGCAAAGGAAGAACTCAGGAACAAGTGATGTAATTACTAGCAGCAACACCGCATTTGTTTCGAAGCAGAATTGGACCTGCAATTATTGTGGCAAAGCTGGCCACACCAAGAAGAAATGTTTTAAACTGAAGCGTGACAAGAAAAATCGTGTAAAAGAAGATCAAACCTTTTTAGCCTCAGCGTTCATAGTCCAAGGCAAGACCGAATGGTTTGTGGATAGTGGCTGTACACAACACATGTGCAAGGACAAAAATTTGTTTGAAACTATGCAGAAGTTAAATAGTACAGTAGTGATAGCTAATAATTCTACTCTTAAGGTCGAAGGTTGTGGTGCTATCACAGTTAATGCTAAAGATTACACATTTACATTAAAAGATGTGTTATATGTTCCTGAGCTATCTGCTAACTTGTTGTCTGTAAGTCGTCTTGTTCATCAGGGTTATAATATCGTTTTTAAAAAGGAGGGCTGTGCTATTTATCGTGACAAGTGTGAAATAACTGGCAAACCAATTTGTAAGGCTCCTAATAGTAATGGGATATATTGTCTCAATGGTCAGTCATCTTTGTGTGCAGTGGCGCACTCTTCGGCTGTCCTGCCTTTGCAGGATGCACAGAGTGCTAACTTGGCTGAGGTGCCAATTGATATTTGGCACAGGAGGCTAGGCCACTTGGGCTTACAAGGTATGTTAGCTCTTAAGGGTGGTGTTGCGAATGGTGTGTCTTTTCAGAACAATGAAGATACTCTGAAGGATTGTGTGCCTTGTCTCGAGGGCAAAATGGCAGCAAAGCCTTATCCTGATGAAGCGACTCATCGTGCAAGCCAGGCCCTGGAGCTGATCCATACTGATGTTTGCGGTCCCTTGCCTGTTGAGAGCTGGGGCGGTGCAAGATACATCGTGACCTACACAGATGATTTTACGAGAAAAACATTTGGTTATCTGCTCAAGCAAAAGAACCAGGTATTTGCTACTTTTATTAACTTCAAATGTTATGTTGAGAAACAGTTGGGTTTGCCAATCAAGGTTTTACGTTCTGATAATGGGGGGGAATACTGCAGTCATAGATTTTCTGAATATTTGAAGAAGGAAGGAATTTTACATCAGACTTCTGCTCCATATTGTCCACAGCAAAATGGTGTCTCCGAGCGTCTTAACAGGACTCTCTTAGAGAAAGCCAGATGTATGTTGCTGGGAGCAGGCTTGGACAAGCGTTTTTGGGGTGAAGCAGTTATGACTGCTATTTATTTAAAAAATAGAGCACCTACTTCGGCTTTGTCTGGTCTTACGCCCCATGAAAAGTGGACTGGGTCCAAACCGGACCTTAGTAATCTCCATGTTTTTGGCTGCATTTCATATGCTTTATTACCAAAACATATGAGATGTAAATTGGATGCTAAAAGTAAATTGTATATCTTTGTTGGATATAGTGAATCCTCAAAAGGCTTTAGACTGTCAGACCCTTTGAACCCTAAGAATGTTATTATTTCACGAAATGTTGTTTTCATTGAGAGCAAATTTTATTCAGAGACTGTAAATAAATCTAGACATAATAATTTGTATGATGAAATGAATGATAATAATAATTTAATATCTTATGACATTTCAAATGATAAAATAATAAATTCTATTACGTCTAGTCATGATGTGAATTCTAATAGGACCTTAGAAACATGTAACAATGGTCATGATACCAGTTGCAGTATTGGACCGAGTTCTGGCTCTTGTGTTAGTAAGCTGAACTCTAGTCAAACTGCTGAACTGAATCCGAATCTCACATCAGTTGATAATGTTAACAAATCTCCTTCTGTGTTTTCAGGAGACTGTGATGAGGAGTACTACTGCACTGGGAGTGAAAATGAGTCGAGTTCTGCATTGTCACCGGCCGCTGACGCGCTCCCTGAGTGTGTGAGTTCATCGCCTGTGGTGGCAGCTGGAGGGGAAGTATCTGCTTCCGACCCGCTCTGTTCCACTCAACGTGCTGTTCGTACCACTCGCTCTCAATTGCCGTACAGGTATAAAGACTATGATGTTGATCTATCTCTCCTAACTCGAGATGGAGCTTGGTCTCTCGGCGATCCTCAGTCGTATGAGGAAGCCATGTCAAGTACTGACAGTGAACATTGGGCTGCTGCTATGCAGAGTGAGTGTGACTCTATGATAGCCAACAATGTATGGACATTGGTCGACCGCCCTCAAGGTAAGAACATAGTCAAATGCAAATGGGTATTTAAGCGCAAACATGATGCTTCTGGTAAGTTTGATAAGTTTAAAGCTCGTTTGGTTGCTAGAGGTTTCACACAAGTCCATGGGGTTGATTATAATGAAACCTTTTCACCTGTTGTTAGGCATTGTACTATGAGGATACTTTTTGCATTAGCAGCTGAGCTGGATCTTAATATGGATCATGTTGATGTCACCACTGCCTTCTTAAATGGTGAGCTCGAGGAGACCATTTATATGGAACAGCCACCTGGCTTTAGTAATGGTGACAATAATAAGGTTTGTCTTTTACAAAAGGGCATTTATGGTCTCAAGCAGGCTAGCAGAATTTGGAATGATAGAGTACATGATTTATTATGTAATAATGGCTATGTGCAGAGCAAATGTGAGCCCTGTGTTTACACTAAGAAAACAGGTAAAGATCTCATTGTTGTGGCTCTTTATGTAGACGATTTTTATATATTTTATTCTACTCAAATTAATGAATTGTTGCCTTTGCTTGAGGATAATTTCAATGTTAAAAATCTAGGTGCTTTAAAGAGCTGCCTAGGTATAAATGTAAGTAGGGACAGAACCAAACATTTTATAAAGATTGACCAGTCAGAATATGTAAAGAGGTTGTTAATTCGATTTGGCATGGAACAATGTAAACCTGTGTCAACTCCTATGACTACTAGCTGTAAGTTACAAAAGGCTGAGTCTGAGCAACTTGATGATGCTGTTTATAGATATAGAGAACTTTTAGGTTGTCTCATGTATCTCTCTGTCTGCACCAGGCCAGACATAGCATTTGCTTGTAGCCAGCTGAGTCAGTTTGGTCATGGATTTGATAAGACACATTGGCTAGCAGCCAAACGCGTCCTAAGGTATTTGTCAGGCACAATAAATTATGGTCTATGTTTTTATAGGTCTGATAGTTTAAATTTAACTGCATACTCGGATGCGGATTGGGCTAACGACATTGTAGACCGCAAGTCTTATACGGGTTTCGTGGTCAAACTGGGCCGTAATGTTATAAATTGGGAATCGCGTAAGCAGCGATGCGTGGCGTTATCCAGTACCGAAGCCGAATATCTCTCCATTGGAGATGTATGTAAGGATCTTTGTTTCATTAGGAGTTTGCATTCTGAAATTATTGGTACTGATGTGGAGATAACTTTATATAATGATAATCAGAGCGCACATAACATATTACAGGCTAAAGAGTATTCACATAAACGAACAAAACATATAGACTTGCGATACCATTTTGTAAAAGATCTTGTTCAGAAAGGTTTTATGTCTGTTAAATATTTGTGTACTACAGAAATGGTTGCCGATGTTTTAACTAAACCTCTTAGTGCAAATAGGCATAAGCAATTTGTCAGTGAATTAAATATGTCTTAGTTTTTATATAAGTGACAAATAATTATGTCAATTGTTCCTTTAAGCATTTGCTATGTGATTTGATGTATTTGTCTTTGTCATATAGTATCACCGATTGCTTGTAAAGCGCTTGAATGTGTTAGCATGTAGAGTTTGCAGTGTACTTGTGTATATCTATGTAGCATGCAGAGTTTGTAAAGTATGTTACATAAGCATTTGTTTGCACGTAGGGTTTGATTGTGACTTCAAAATATTAAGGGGAAGTGTTAAATTGTAATATTTTGTGTCAGCAACCCTAAACTAAGTTATTCTTTGAACGCATCTCTATGTGTAATTGTCATCTGTCACTGTTTTCTGTGTCTCTCTCTCTGATCACGTTATGCCGGTTGCTTGGTTATGTTTTTCATCCGTCTCAATCTTGTAATATAATTAATCTTATTAGGTTATTGATATTCATATTATTTGAGGTAATATACGGTGTCAATAACCGAGTGCCTTTTTCTTTCCGCTGTGAGTCCAACGACGTCTGAGGCCATCCACATTATCATCCGCGGATTCACCTCTGGTAGACAATTTCTACAGCTCCGTCGGTGCAACTGTCACGCATCTTCTTGGCCTCCAAGCGCCGCCATCTTGAAAACAAAATGGCCGCTGCCGCGGATCCGGATAATGGCATAAAAATGTCAAAATCCAACCATTGATGCCCATATTTTTTTTTGCCATCATCGCCTGGTTGGCGAACTTCGTATCAGAATCAATAAATGTTTTTCGGGATTCTTTCTCGTGTTTTAATAATTACTAAGTAATTTCCGCAATTCGGAGCGGAGACAATTCCAACAAATAAAAGACAACAACAACTTCATCGAAGTCAATTTCAATGGATTTTGTACGAAATTTTACTTTTCTAAGGTTTCTTACCTATTACTCGTTAACTTTTCCTTTTAAGTTCATTAGGTATGTGCTATTAACCTGAATTTTTTCTCGTCTCTAGAATCAACCGTTTAGCCAGGAGGGGGACGCCCTACTCGGACAATTTGCGCTTTAAAGCTTAATATTTCGCAAACAGATCCTTAAATCAATAAATGGTCTTCCTACACCCACAATATTTTTTAACGAACAAGCCAACAATGTCCCTCATGATGGGGTGACGAGAAAAAAAATCATCCCCACTTTTCATGTTAGGGGAGGTACAGTAAAAAAATCCAATAGTTTCTTCTTTAACTTTATTGGCGTGATAAATATGTACCTATACATAAATTACAGCTTTCTAGTACCAACGGTCTTTGCGCTAGGCCGCGGACGGACAGACAGACAGACAGACGGATATAGCGATATCCTTGTCGGACTACGGAACCCTAAAAAGGGAGGCGCCATCTCAGCTCGTCGTGGTACTCGAGTAATAATTTTCATAACGTCTGCAAATTATTCACTGTTTGATATCAAATTGACAATGTAAGAAGTTTGAATATAAATGTGAGTAGGTTATGTGAAAAGCGGCTAGACCCGTTTAATATAGGTACTTATTACTAGGTCAAAAGCATTTTATTTCAAACAGGGAACTCTGCAGTGTCCCAAGTCAAACATAGGAAAATACGGCTCTTTTCACTATCTATTCAATCGGAACTAATATTGGTCAATTTATAACCTTTTTATCCTTAGTAACTACTGCTTGGCACTACCAATAATGTAATGGAATAAGTAGATATTTTATTTTCCCATGACGCTACTGGTAGGGCCAGGGGTGAAATCGTATTTCCAGTGACACTACACTGTTGCCAGTAGTTTGACGGGAAATCATCATCATCATCATCAGCCATTTGACGCCCACTGCAGGACATAGGCCACCTTCGTGGTTTTCACAACCCATAATCGCGTTTTGCCATAATCGCCGGGAAATATTATTACCTAAACATTATCACATAACTTTCAGTAAAATGTTGAGTGTTTATGGTCTACGTCATAGAACCAACAATGTTTTGGAGGCTTGGCATTCTAAAATTAATAAAAGGGTGACGATTCAATTCAATCACAATAATACCACGATTGTTGAAAGTCCTGAGGGAGTCGCAAAACACAAAGATGGTAAAAAAAGAACAGACCAAAGGGTCTTTAAAGTGAATTTATCAACGGAGAATAACGGTTGGTTACGCGATAATGTTTTACTTAAGTTAGGTGATTTAAATGCCAATTTGGAATGGAAGAGATAACTTTTTGTTTTGACTTAATTAAATACTGAACAAAAGTTTATTTTCTTTAGCTTACATATGTATAAGTAGGTATGTACCTATTAGTAATCGGATAATTCACGGGAAATTTTGATGCTCATCATGTTTAATCAACCAATGAGAAATTAGAGTCAAGGGAAAATTAAATATTCCATTATACACTTGGTAGAGCCAAGCAGTAGTACGTAAGGAAAGAAAGGATGTATAATAATTTATATTATCGTCGAAACAACAACGAATATGTGAGCTTTGACCGAGGGGGTTGGCGTGACAGATAAGACCCCTATGCTCAACAGCCGATCCTGCGAAATATGGCGAAGTCAACCGAATTCACTTTAAAACTCCGCCATGACGCCATCTCACAGCGCTGGCGTTTCTTGAACCAAGCGAAATACCTGATGCATTTTATATGTTGAAAGCAAATGTTTTACCACCTTGATTATTCCCGAAAAACATTGTGTAAATATTTCGATTATTCCGAAAAAATGTGTTTATTTATTTTTAATTAAATTTTCTTTCGGTCAATAGTGTTCGGGCCTTGGTGTGCGTCGGCATTTTACTTTTCGGGCTTATGAACGATCGGGATTTGAAGTTATAGGACTATTGATGCTTCAAATCGGCATGTGTTTTCAGGCATCAGTTATTCGGCTATTGGTCATTTGATGTTAGGTAAGAGACCCAGATAGACGCGACGAATTAAAAAAGAGTAAGTAAAGTAGATAGAGAAGTAGTATAGGTATATAGATATAGCTGTCACTGAAGTTCATATTATGGTGATTGAGAACATAAAGGTAGGTACATATTTGTGATAATAACTAGTGATGTGAACCGGTTTCATGAAAACCGATTATCGAAAAAGCTATATTAACCGGAATTTTTAAAACTAATCGATTACTTTTTATAGTGTAAATTATAGGGTCCGGGCGGGAGACAAGACAGATTTTTTTTGTTTAGATGTAAACCTTATTTTCAAACCAAGAAAAGCTAATTTCATTCTGTTTATGTTTTGGTATAACTTTTACCGACAGCAATTGGTATTTTAAACCTAAGCAGATTATAGTATTATAGCGTTGACCTATTTTTGCACATAAAGCATGATTTAATTACAAAATAGACATAATATACTGTATTTTTCCAATGCGTTTTCATTTCATAAATTATAAGACTTTTTGATGAAAAGAAAAAAAACCTAAAAGTAATTGGAAAATACCGGTTCTAAAAATTGTAATCGGTTCACATCAATGATAAAATAACAGAATTTTCTGCATTCGCCAAGTCGACGGAGAACTGGCTCTTGGCATTTTTCTGCTCATCGATCTTCTGTCTGACGAGCAATACGCCACATGGGGTGGAAGACCTTTTTTTTTCTGCTCAATTGATTGATGTCGGGTCCGCCCACCACTGCTAAATATGAAATAAGTTACCTACCTAAACACAATTTTAATTTTTTTGTGTCATATCTACTTTCTTCAATTTGAAAGTAACGTTATTTAATTATTTCAAAACTACAAAGTAGGAGCCGCCCTCTTCCCTATTAGTTTAGTCGTAGTAATCCCCAATGCCTACACACGTGCCCTCTTTTGTTTTCAAGGGCGGACACAATATTATTATTAGTTTTCCTTCTGTGTTGTGCATATTATGTTACTTATGTGCTTATTTTGTTTCTGTGATGTATCTTGTTGGTATAATAAATGTCTTTCTTCTTCTTCTTTATTACGAGTATAACTTTATTTTAAATCGTTCCCTTTCTGATTCATCATGGCAACGAATCCTTAAACCGTATAACTTTGCTTTACTGCTAATCACAGGCTCTCTAGTTCGCATTGTCTGGATCACAGACCAAGGTGTATGGTCTGAATAAAGTACCTACCTACTTAGGCAGCTACTTGCATTAAATCTGGCAAAAGCGAGTAAGTACTTTAGCACTTCACTTGCAAAAACACTTCAAAGAATCACCAGGGTCCTATATTCATAGAACTACAACTCATCGTCTACTATGACAATTCTATATAAACAGTGATAGTTAAAACATAGATGTCTAACCAGCGCTAAAAACCGGCCAAGTGCGTGTCGGGCCACGCGCAATGTAGGGTTCCGTGGAAAGAGGTTTTTTTTATCTGCCTTACAGAACTAACGGATGGATTGGTTCAATGGATTTTGTACGAATTTTTACTTTTATAAGTTGGTTACCTATTACTTTTTCACGTTTCTACAATCGACCATTTAGAAAGGAGAGGGGTGAGCGCCCTCTTCGAACAAAAATTTGCGCTTGAAAGCTTAATATTTTGCAAACGGAACCCTAAATAAAAAATAGTCTTCCTACACCCATAATATTAGGGGTTAAAGTATGAAATTGCCGTTTTATTGCAATAGGTTCTTTGAATTGACATAGAATCTTCATGGTTTGAGGTTTTCGAATGAAACTTTTTTCAAATGGTTTCTATGATGTTCTTTTTTTAAAAAATGTGAAACATTTGAATATCGACTTTCAATTGTTTTTGTTATTCAATTTAGACAAGAAAGATGGATACTGCGAAAATTCGAGTGATTATGAGGCACCCATTTTTCGTAGTTTTTTATTTTATTGATTTGACGCAAGTGAGTCAATATTGTGGGTAAGGTAACGTTAAACCATGCCGCTAATTCCTGGGTAGTTTGACTAGGGTCGGCTTCCACTATCTCTCTTAATTCATCGTTATTCACCTGTGTGGGCGGTCTTCCTCGTGGCTCGTTCTTTAAGTCGAAATTTCCATCACGAAAGCGTTTAAACCAAAATCGCACGGTGCGTTCATTAGTAGACCCCTCTCCAAACGCAGCATTGATATTGCGGGCTGTTTCTGCCGCGTTAGTTCCGCGTCGGAACTCGTATTCAAAAATCACTCGAATTTTCGCAGTATCCATCTTTCTTGTCTAAATTCTATTCAAATGTTTCACATTTTTTAAAAAAAGAAAATCATAGAAACCATTTGAAAAAAGTTTCATTTGAAAACCTCAAACCATGCAGATTCTATGTCAATTCAAAGAACCTATTGCAATAAAACGGCAATTTCATACTTTAACCCCTATTATTTTTCAACGACCAATCCAACGATATCCCAAACTATGGTGTAGGCGAGAAAAAAAATAGCATCCCTAATTTAGGTGTAGGGGAGGTACCCTAAAATATTTTTTTTCTAGGTTTTATTTTACCGCTTTGTCGGCGTTATAAATGTGTACCTACATCTAAGCCAAATAGCTCCTAGCACTTACCGTCTCTGTGCTAAGCCGCGGATGGACAGACAGACGGACGGACATGGCGAAACTGTCCGTCCGTCTGTCTGTCCATCCGCGGGAAGGCGGGCGGGGCTTGTCAATTGATTTACCAATCGGAGCGAGTTCAGTACCCGGCAACATATCTTTACTATGCAGCACCTGCCACCGTTAGATCGTCATCTTGCGAAGTACCTAGATATTTCGACGGGTTATGCATCAATGAAGTCAATGTTTGACATTTTTGTATAAAACCAATCATCAGTTGCGCTGTCACTTACAATCGCCCAATCAACGTTCACGTCGTCACGCATGGCAGAATGAGTGAACCAATCACAGAGTGATTTACTCCACAGGCTATCTTGCGCTCATTTCATAGGTACAGACTAATCGAGAGGACAGAGGCCGTATTTGAGTGAATTTTGTAGGAATACTTCTATGGTTTTTTATTCGTAGAGTACGAAATGTAGCCCCCCCCCCCATACACCATTCTACCATGATGTTGACAATGACCCTGCGACTACCTACCTATGTTAGAATGGCCCTGGTTAAGATAATTTTCGTGCCTACTAAAGAAGAGGTCAAAGTTCAAAACATAATCTGCGCTAGATTGCACATGCTTGCATAGCCCAAGCAGCACGGAGGCTGAATGTTTAGCTGTTAGTCAGCTTTTTACCTGCATTAAGCTTTACTAAATATGTATAAGAGTTCGAAGATATGCTTAAGGTTGCACTTCGGAGGTTTCTTCGACTACTGTACAGCTTGGCTGAATTAGAGCTGTAAAAGGGAGCTAAAAAGTCGTCGTAGCATTATATCGGTGAAATTGAACACCAATATTCAGCTTTTAGCTATAACTTACGCCCAAGGCTGACTAATAATCCCTAGGCATGTTAATGACTGGTTAAAAGGGTAAATTTCAACTCTTTTGCAGCTATCAGCATTACAAGAGTTTTGGATACCACTCAAGGCTGATTGGTAGAGTAGACTTATTCTCTTATAATGCTATCCAATTGGGCTGAACAACAGTCACCATGAAAACTCTTAAACAACTTCGTTTTGTATAAGGGAGTTATATTATGTCTAATGATGTATAGTAGTGTATGGTAATTCTAATTAAATGCCAATGCTTATAGTGGTTTTGTAAGCTTCAATACAGCTTAAGGTTTTAAAGCAGACATTACCAGGAGTATTATTACTCTAATAGCATATATTGATCCTCTTCTAAAGCTCTTCGCTGTACATGCATCATAGCATAGTGAATGCAGAAGTAGCAAAACATGGCCCATGATGTTATTCGTAACTACTAAACATAATTATATACCTTTTCAGGAACGTTTAAACAGTTTTCACGGTGAAGTTTGCCAAGAGTGGCATTATAAGAGAGTTAGTTTACTCCAACAAACAGCCTAGAGTAGTAGGAAAAACTCTTGTACTGCTGACAGCTGCATAATAGGTAAAATTTACCTCTTTCACCAGTCATTAACAAGCCTAAAAATATTAGTCAGCCAAGAGCAGAAGTTATAACGAAAGGCTGAACAGTAGTGTTTAAATTGGCCGATTTAATGCTACGACGATATTTTTGCTCTCTTGTACAGCTTTTACTCAGCCAAGCTGTACAGCAGTCGATGAAATTTCCATAGTGCAACCTTAAGCATATCTTTGAACCCTAATACACCTTTATTAAAGTTTAATGCCGGTTAAAGGCTGCCAAATGGTATCTATTCAGCCTCCGTGCTGTTGATTTTCGTACTGAAATCGTGCAGTTTGTCTTCAACCTTTTCGCAATCATGGACCTTAAACCTTGGAAAACAAGAAAACGGTCTGGTGTCATTAAGAAAAAACTCTTAAGGGAGTATTCAAAACATCTAACTAACAAAAATAAAAACCATAATTATAATGATAATATAGGTCAGTTAGAAACCAACCATCAAAGCGGCAAAGAATGTCAAGTGTTAGCTTCATGTAGCGGTGATGGTTCCGTATAAACAAAAATAATCGATTCTACAAATGAACCAAGTGGTAGCCAAGTGATAGCCGAGGGTTCCGGCCATTTACCGATATTGGAAGAAAATTATTCGACCCCGAGTCCATCGCATTGTGAAAGTTCTGATACCGAAAATACAGAAGAAGACGAAAGCAGCCAGTTTATGAAGGATATTCTGTTTCGTGAACAAATAAAAAAATGGGCTCTAGAGAAAAATATTAGTCAAGCGGCATTGAAAGAATTGGCAGAAATTATAAATAATAGGTTTCCAAATACATTACAAAATGATCCTAGAACAATTCTTGGCACCGCTAGAAGTATTTGTATAGAACAAATGCAGCCCGACGGTAAATATTGGCATAATGGACTCACCACTTCGCTTACAATATGCTTAGAAAAGTGGATAGGTGTACCTGATATTCTCAATTTAAACATAAATTTTGATGGCCTTCCAAACTTCCAATATACAAAATTTCCAAGAAAGAATTTTGGCCGATTTTGTGCAATATTTTTGAAAATCCCAACTTAGAGCCGTTTATTATTGGAATATATTACGGTAATGGAGAACCTAAGAGCCTTGATTCATATTTAGAACAATTCGTTACAGAAATGAAATATATATTAGAACACGGAATTCTTTTGAAAAACTGCAATAAAATCATTACTATTATGATACGATGCTTCATCTGCGACTCTCCAGCGAGGGCCTATATAAAAGGTATAAATTTTTTTACGTACCAAAAAGTTTCTGAATAAATTATACACGATTATACAGGGAATAGCTTGCTTCTAAGTAATGAGGGGCTTAGATATAAGTATTTTTTTTACATTCTACCTACTTTAAAGATTTAATAGTGTAATCATTGTTGATGAGCCAAGTTAATAAAATAAAAATAAAAGTATCATAGTATTAATAGTAATACATAGGGTAGGATAGGATTATAGTAGGGAAGGGGTAAGTTAAGGTAGGGTTGGCAGTTAAAGTAGGAGTAGGGAAGGTTAGAGCAGGAGTATGGTAGGCTTCCGTGTGGAGTTTCTGGTCTCCCATCGGACGCGTCCCCGGGTGGCGGATAGGGGAACGCCCCCCAGATATGGGGGGTACCGGCCTTGGCCGGCGCGGACCAAAACCAGGAGAGGGGATTTCCAGTGGCAGCCTGCTGCTGGATGTCCAGCGGGGTCCATCTCGGGCTCTGCACTTGGCGACGGGCTCGGTACGATGCGCTTGCGCAGCTACCGGGTAGGCTTCGGCCACCGTCGGCAGACCCGGAATCCCACACTGAGTGGGACCGGGGGCTTTCGGGCTGCGAGGAGACAACCTCTATAAAAATCCCTAATCCTCTGCGTTGTGGCACGTGGCGTAGAGGTGCTCGCAAGAGCGGCTGGAGGGTACACCAGTCATTAGCGACCAAACCTGCAGGTTCAGTGCTGGCCCTGGGTTTCAGCCTCAAAAATAGCACCCACGCCGTGTTGGGAAAGCGGCGTGTGTAACCTCCCATAGCCGAAATGCTTTTAACTACATCATGGAGTCCGTTTCAAAAAAGAAATTACCCCAGGAGGGTACCTGCTTGGCAGGAGAATCCCTCCCCGGCGCCAATCCGGTGTCGGGCTGCCCCTCGTATTCTGGGGGGGGCAAAAACGACTTCTTCTCCTTGAGGCCGAGTACCTCAAGTGAGCTATGTGCTGCGGGTAGTTTCGTCGCTTCCGGCGCCACTAGTGGCGATAGAAGCGACGAGGTCGCAGCACCAACCGACGGCTTGGCTGTTGCTTCGGACGTAGTCGTGCGAAGCCCAAGCCCAATCGTATCGGGGGGGGGAGGCGTTTTCCGCTGTACCCGATCCCGATCGATGGCAGATCTGGCGTGCCCAACGGACACCGATCTGCGCGCAGAGCGGAGCCAAGCTGGCTCCAGAAAAGGCTCGACGGCGAGCATGGAGACGGTGGATTCCACCATCGTCTCCGTGCCCGCCGGACGATTATGGAGGAAGAGGAGGACTGAGGGCTTAGCCCTCAGCTCAGAATCGGGCTCTGGGGGAGAGGAGCACCCCCCCAAAGTCGCTGCGAAGGAACCGCGGAGATCCCAAGGCCGACCACCCACGACAGGGCAATTTGTCGGTCTGGCCAAGGCCAAAAGCGACCTCGCCAAGAGCCGGATGGTCGAGAATGAGCTGAGGGCGGAGCAACAGTTGGAGGAGCTGGACGCCGAGCTCCGGACGGTCCGGGCCCGAAATTTTGGGACCCGGCGACTCTCGGAGTCGGGAGCGTCATCGCCTGTGGACCCGGATAGAGACCGAACTGCGTCCGACTTGAGGCTCCAGATTCACAACAGTGTGAAGATGGTGGAATCGGTGTCCAAAGGGTCTAAGAACCTTAAGGGCACCTTCCAGAGGCACCTGAATTACGCAGCTGCCTCGATCAGAGAGGTGGCGGAGGCTTTTTACAGCCGCACCACCTCCGAGGAGACCAGGATCCTCCAGGCGAGCAACGCCCGCCTCCAGAAGGAGTTGGAGGAGCTCCGCAAGGAGCTCACCGAATTGCGGGCGGAGCTCAGGAGACCCCAGCTGCACACCAATGTGGCGCCGACCAACCAGGGCCCGGCAACGCAGGAGGAAACGTCCACCTCTAGGGAGGAGGCGTTTGGGCGAAGCTTGGTGTCGCAATTCGGGGCAATGCTGGACGCTCGGTTTGCCTCGATTGAGGACCGGCTCCTGCCAGAGCCTCGGTTGCGGCCGCCCCTGGCCGCAGACAGGAGGATCAGCCGGGTCTCTGTTGACTTGGCGCCACCGGTGCCTGGCCCTGCTGAGGAGCCCGCAGTCCCGAAGGGGAAGCGGGCAAAGACCCAAAAGGCCAGTGCCCCACAGCGGGTGCAACCAGCGGCGGCCCCAAAGCCTGCAGCAAAGGGCACACCCAAGCCGGTGGCGAAGGCCACCGCTGGAGAGCCGCGTCCACTACCACCGCCACCGCAGTCCATGGACGAGCCGTGGAACGTGGTGGCCCGGCGCGGCCAAAAGAAGAAGAGGCCAACCACAGCGTCGGCACCGGCGCCGTCAAAAGCGCCTGCGACGCCCAAGCTGCGCCCCCCTCGCTCGTCGGCGGTCGTGCTGACGTTGCAGCCGAGCGCCGGAGAGCGGGGGGTTACATATGCCTCGGTGTTGGCTGAGGCCAAGGCGCGAGTGGACCTGGCGGCCCTCGGGATCGAGGGTCTCAGGTTCCGCACTGCGGCCACTGGTGCCCGCATCTTGGAGCTGCCGGGCACCGCCAGTGCGGATAAAGCGGACTCCCTGGCCGCAAAGCTCAGGGAGTCCCTCAAGGAGGAGGATGTTCGGGTCTCTAGACCGGCGAAGTGCGTGGAGATGCGCATCGCCGGTTTGGACGACTCGACGTCCAAGGTGGAGACCGTCGCGGCGGTGGCGAAGGCGGGAGGCTGCACCCCGGACGCGATAAGGTCCGGGGAGATCAGTCGGGGCTCATCCGGGACGGGCTCCATGTGGTTGAGCTGCCCCGTCGCAGCCGCCAAAAAGGTGCTGGGTGGGGGTCGCCTCCTCGTGGGTTGGACCTCGGTGCAGGTGAAACTGCTCGAGGCCCGACCCATGAGGTGTTACCGGTGCCTTGACCACGGGCACGTGGGGGCCAAGTGCTCCGGCGTAGACCGCAGCGGGTTATGCTTCCGCTGCGGACAGCCGGGGCACAAAGCGGCCCAATGCAACGCCGCCGAGCCGCACTGCGCATTGTGCGCCGCGGCCGGCGGTGCATCGGTGGACCACCGCTTGGGGAGCAAGGCGTGCCCTGCCTCGCTCCCCAAGAAGGGCAGGAAATCGAAGCGGAGGAAGAAGACGCGCAGCGATGGCCCCAGGGTCCCCTCGCAGCCTTCTCAGCGGCCGGCGCCGCTACAAGAGGATCCCATGGACACCGCCGCGTAGATGGCTGCTCCATATCTGCAGGCGAATATCAACCACTGTGCCAGAGCTCAGGACCTGTTGCTCCAGAGCATGGCAGAGTGGTTGATTCAAGTAGCCGTGGTCTCCGAGCCCTACTTTGTCCCCACCCGGGATAACTGGGTATCGGACCGGGAGGACTCGGTGGCCATCATCGCCCGTCCAGCCACGGGCTCCCGTCCCTTCGACGTCACTGCGAAGGGCAACGGATGCGTGTTGGCCGTCACGGGCGGTGTTGCAGTTATTGGGGTGTACTTTCCGCCCAGCAGGAGCCTCGCCGACTTCGAGCAAATGCTTGTGGAAGTCGGGGCTCTTGTGGGACAAGCACACCCCAACCCCGTGCTAGTCGCGGGGGATTTCAACGCCAAGTCAACGGCGTGGGGATCTCCGGCGACAGATGCGCGGGGGGAGGAGCTCGAAGATTGGGCGGTGTCCGTGGGGCTGGTCCTCCTCAATGTGGGATCGGTGAACACCTGCGTACGGCAACAGGGCGGGTCAATCGTGGACATCACGTTCGCGAGCCCCGCCCTCGCACGCCGAGTGACAGGCTGGTGTGTCAGGGAGGATGTGGAGACATTGTCGGACCATCGGTATATACGGTTCGATGTCTCCGCATTTCCTGACGCACCGGCTGGGGATCGCCGATCCCCTATTGTCGAGGGCCCGCGCTGGCAGCTGAGGCGGCTTGACCGGGAGGTCGCCAAAGAGGCGGCCCTGGTGGAGGCCTGGGTGGCTGGGCCTGATCCCGGGTCCGATGTGGACGGCGGAGCGGAGCGGCTCGTCGCTGCCCTTAGCCGCGTGTGCGATGCGGCTATGCCAAGGGCAAAGCCGGCGGCTTCGCCGAGTCGCCGGGTGTACTGGTGGCGCGACGAGATCGGCAACCTACGCCGAGCGTGCGTGGCGGCGCGCCGGCAGTACACCCGGTGCAGAAGGAGGAGAACTCGGGACCGGGCCGAGCAGGACACCCTGTATGGCACATACAGGGCCGCCTGCAAGGAGCTGCAGGCAGCTATCGCCCAGGCGAAGGCAGCCGCTTGGGAGGAGTGGCTCGAGACTCTGAACGCGGATCCGTGGGGGCGCCCCTATAAGGTGGTAAGGCAAAAGCTCCGCCCCTGGGCTCCCCCACTGACCAGGAGTCTCGAGCCAGAATTTGTGGGGAGAGTTGCCTCGACACTGTTTCCGCGGAGGGCAGAGTTTCGCCCTCCACAGATGGCGCCTCTGCCTCTGTCTGCGGAGACAGAGCCGGAAGAGGTGCCGCCGGTCTCTGCGGCAGAGCTTGGGGCGGCGATTCTGAAACTACGGTTGAAGAACGCCGCCCCCGGTCCGGATGGTGTGCCGGGGCGCGCCGTGGTGCTGGCGATGGGGGAGCTGGGACACCTGGCGGAGTCCCTCTTTTCCGCGTGCCTCGTCGAGGGTCGATTCCCGCGACCGTGGAAAACGGGTAGGCTCGTCCTTCTGCGGAAGGACGGCCGCCCGGCCGAATCGCCGTCGGGCTATCGGCCCATCGTGCTGCTCGACGAGATGGGCAAGTTCTTCGAGCGCGTGCTCGCTGCACGTCTCGTCGAGCATTTGACATCGGTGGGTCCCGACTTGAACGACGCGCAGTTCGGCTTCCGTCGCGCGCGGTCGACAATCGACGCAGTCGCGCGGGTGCGGAGCATCGCTGAGGGGGCGGTCTCGCGGGGCGGGGTGGTGTTGGCGGTCTCGCTGGATATAGCGAACGCCTTCAACGCCCTGCCCTGGGAGACCGTGAAGGAGGCCCTGAGGTACCACGGCGTGCCCCGGTACTTGAGGAGGGTCATGGCGGACTACTTCGTCGACCGGGCCATTGCGTATCCGGCCCGGGACGAGTGGTGCGTCTTGGAAATGTCGTGCGGTGTCCCACAGGGGTCGGTCCTCGGACCGCTCCTGTGGAACATCGGCTACGACTGGGTGCTGCGCGGGGCCAACTTGCGGGGGGTCGGCGTGACGTGTTACGCCGACGATACCCTCGTGACGGCTCAGGGCACCACCCACAGGGAGGCGGCCCTCCTCGCCACGGCGGGCGTGGCCCAGGTCGTCCGGAGGATCCGGAGCCTGGGCCTGGAGGTGGCCCTTAACAAGTCCGAGGCCGTGGCCTTCCACGGGCCTCGGAACGCGCCGCCTCCAGGTATGAGGATCGTGGTGGGTGGAGCCTCCATCGCCGTCGGGCTGCATATGCGGTACCTGGGCATCGTGCTCGACGGCCGGTGGAGGTTCACAGAGCACTTCCGGCGCTTGGCCACCAGACTGGTGGCCTCGGCTGGAGCCCTCGCCGGGTTGCTCCCCAATATGAGGGGGCCCGGGGGGAGCTGTCGCCGCCTGTACGCGGGTGTGGTGCGCTCTATGGCGCTCTACGGAGCGCCGATATGGGTGGACGCCCTGGGCGCCGCAAACCGGACCCTGCTGCGACGTCCACAGCGGGTCATGGCGACCAGGGTTGCTCGAGCGTACCACACCGTCTCGTATGAGGCGGCGACGGTGCTGGCCGGTTGCCCGCCGTGGGACCTCGAGGCCGAGGTACTCGCGGCGGTCTACTGGCGCAGCGCGGAGGTTCGCGCCAGTGGTGTGATGCCGCTTCCGGAGGAGATCGTGCGGTGGAGAGAGGGAGCCCGCGATGATCTCTTCCGGGAGTGGTGGGAGAGGCTGGCGCAACCTACCGCCGGCCTCGAGGTGGTGGCCGCCGTTCGGCCCGTCCTTCGGGATTGGGCCGAACGTAAGCACGGTTCACTGACCTACCGCCTGGCGCAGGTCCTCACCGGGCACGGCTGCTTCGGTGTGTACCTGTGCCGGATAGCGGGTCGGGAGCCGTCGACGGCGTGCCACCACTGCGACGCGACGGAGGACACGGCGCAGCACACACGCGCCGTGTGCCCTGCGTGGGCGGAGCCGCGTGCCGAATTGGCCGCGGCTATTGGAGCGGACCTCTCGCTGCCGGCCATCGTCAGTGCGATGGTCAGCAGCGAAGAGGCCTGGGCGGCGGTCCTCGCCTTCAGCGAGGCCGTCATGGAGGAGAAGGAGGCGGCGGAGAGGGCGCGAGAGGACGATCCTCTTTCGCTCCCTCTTCGCCGTCGGAGACCCGGTCGCAGACGGCGGGCGTATGCCAACCGTCTGCCACCATAACGGGGGCCTTCGGGCGGTGGGTCGGGGGACCCGCCGCTCGATTGAGAGGTCCCGTGCTGGAAGGCGCTCCATGTGTTCCGGAGTGCCTTCAGCGGAGTGAGGGGGGAGGCAACGTTTCCCCCCGAAGGAGTGCCCGCAAGGGCGCCCGCTGACGGGGTCGCGGTAGTGTGCGCAAGCGTTCCCGTGGCCCCGTCCCTTGCGAGTGCGGAGGAACACCCCAGGAGTTTTAGTCGGTATACCGCCCTTTCCAGGGCGGGGAGTCCGACATAACCACCGTGCTCCCCCGAGCCGGTGGTACCCGTAATAGGGTTCCTCCTGGGTCAAAAAAAAAAAAAAAAAAAAAAAAAAAAAAAAAAAAAAAAAAAAAAAAAAAAAAAAAAAGGAGTATGGTAGGCTATTGTGACACCACACGAAGGAAGTCGCGCCGGGTAGCTAGTATTTTAACAAAAAATAGATTATAGTTACTTAACTTTTGATTTTAAATACAAAATTATTATTTTTATATTTATCTTTTTACAGGAGTATGCAACTTTAACGGCAAGCATGGATGTCTCAAATGTACCACTGTTGGAGAATATTCCCATAAATCGCATACCGTGATATTCCCTGATTCAAGATGTTCTCCGAGAACAGATGATAAATTTAGAAAAAATCTTTATGGACAACATCATAAGTCAGACTCTCCACTGTTACAACTTCCAATAGACATGGTCAATGACTTTCCAGTAACAGATTGTCTACACCTTGTAGATTTAGGTGTCATGAAAAGATTGTTAATTGGTTGGCGAGATGGTAACTTTGCTAAGTTAGTAACGAAATGGCTTTCGCAACAAATAGACGAGGTTATGATATTCTTGAATAAGTGTAAACTTCCATCAGAGATACATAGGTCTGTGAGAGGAATAGACTGTCTTGCTCACTGGAAAGCCTCAGAATATAGAACATTTTTGTTTTACTTAAGTATTATAATACTGTCAGATGTGTTACCACAAGATGCCTTTGCATATTTTTATACTTATATTGCGGCATAACAATATGTTCTAGCAATGAATACAAGCATTATTTACCATTGGCAAAAGAGTTGTTGCAATACTTTGTTGAACATTACAAGGATTCTATGGATTGGATTATCTTACGAGTAATACGCACAATTTACTCCACGTCGTTGAAGAAGTGGAAAGGTTTGGGCCGCTACAAACCTTCAGTGCCTACCCCTTCGAAAATAAACTATATTTGATTAAAAAGCTGCTGCGAAGTGGCGAGAAACCCCTTTCACAGGTAGCAAAAAGACTAAGTGAAAATATTCATAGACAAGGCGATGCATTAAGAAAACTTATATCGGGGTCCTTTCTTAACAAAGACTTATCAAAATCAAAATCAAAATCAATTTTTTTTATTCAGAGTAGCACAGAAACTGCGACTTAATGAACGTTACAAGTTAAACTAGGTGTCCATTTCAAAATCTAGATCATTATAAACACACTAAAATTAATTTCCGCAATTACATCCTTTCAAAAAAACCGCAGGATAAGTATTTCATGACAAACAATTGCGAAATCATTGAACTGAGAGAAATCGATGAAAACAGTAATATAATTCATGGCTACAAAATTACAGGCTTAACAGAAGTTTTTAACCGTCCCCTAAAATCTTCATACTTTAATATATTTAAATCTAAACCACCGGGAGACGAGCGCATTGAAAGAGCAGTGAAGCCCGAAGAAGTAAAATTTAAATGTGTATGTATTGAACATAAAAAAGAGCTGTATTTCATACCACTTTTACATCCAGTTTAAATTGGAATAATAGAGAAAATAAAAGTCATCATAGTATTAAAATGTGTTTAATTGTTCCTGTTGGGATAAAAAAAAGTAACTAACATGGTTTTTTGTAAAAACCTAAAGAGAAAAATACAACATACAAACGTAACTGACATGGTTTTTTAGTACAAGTTTAGAGATAAAAAAGGTCTAATAGTAACACAGTCTAGAGAATATTATCTGGTTTAACAACAAGTCAACAAGCTGTTCACACTGTACAATTCACAGAATTCAAAGGTTTTATTATGAATACTTTGACCAAATAGAGGATGTATTAACAAAGGGCAAGATAAAAAGTACCCGAAACCGGCGTGCGTGCATGCAACGACTAATGAGTGTTGAGGAAGCGAAAGTGATCTGTCAGGATCGTAGCAAGTGGCAGTCCCTGGTCTCTGCCTACCCCTCTGGGATACAGGCGTGAGTTTATGTTATGTTATGTTATGTTATTATGAATTTTTCTTTTTCAAACCCACTCGCTTCACCGAGCGAGACAGTTGTTGGAACAATTTGGCAATTCAACCTTGTAAAGCAATCATCTATTAGTACTGCTAAATTTGATATATGGCGGCTGTTTTTTTTTCTTCTTTCTCTAATATGAACTTCTGTGACTCTTGCATAGTTTGCAGTATAATTTTTTGGTTTTCTAATATTTTTTTCTGGTTATCCAATAGTTCGTCAAAATTTACGCTTGCGGTTTCAATGTGTATGTTTTGTGACTCGGTATTTATATTAGATGGCTCAGTCGTTACTATATCCCCGCCGTTATAAATAATCTGATAGTCATTAGGTAACTGCGTCATGTGTACTTGTGCTACATCCTGGTATTTCCTGTTCTTCTCGCCGATGGTTTAGTTGCTGAAATTAAATTATATTTCTTTTAAAGTTTAGGTATAAAAGGTGTTAGGCGGATGTTTTGATTGGTTTCAATTTCGCTAAGAGATCTCTAAACAGCTGCCGAAGGTACGATCAAATGAACCACTAGGCAGCTTTCGGTAAGTTTTACATACACTGTACAGAGTTAAGAGTGCTATGAGCTAATTAAAAGCCGCCGTAAATGCCCGCGTGTAGACGTGAGCATTACAAAAGATTTTAAAAAAACTTTAAGCTGCTTAACAATTCGCCGCCATTACATCAGCCATGATTTAGAATAATTCGAAAAACAATGTATGTTTTATGAAATTTTAAGACCAAAATCGCATTAATTTGACTAGACTTTGTGATAAGTCAACTAATACAACTTAATGAATGAGAAATAATTAAGTTACAGGAGTAAACTTATCGAAATATTTGCACACAACTGGACTCGTATTATCAATTTGTTCTAATTATTTCTTTAAACGTTGTTATTTCCATGGCGCCAAGAAGTCCATAATTACCTTGATAATGGTTTTATTTATCACAACACATTACGACACTCCGCCATTACAATAATATTTACAGTCTTAAATATTTGACATTTTCTCAGGGGATGACATAATATTAATTGTAGAATACTTAATTGTATTACCTCTATTCAGACGAAGCGCAGCTTAAGAACGGATAAAAACATTACAAAGGCTGAATCGTAGAACATAAGCTGTACAATGAAGCTGGTTAAGCTCTAAACCGGCTCTAAACCAGCCCTTGCAAAAGCCTGCACAGCCTTTGAACAGCCCTTAAAATGCTCAAGGCTGTTTAATTTGGGGCCTCTTTTGGCATTATAGGGTCTGTATAGCTGGCTACTCAGCCTTTGTGCAGCAGGGATAAACAGCCTTAAGTTTCGATATTACCTTTGTTTCAGCTCTTCTACAGCTGACGTGTGCTGCTTGGGAGGTACCTATGATATAAGTCTAACACTAATTATCGTGCAATCATCCATCATTAACTCACGCCGAGCGGGCGTTGTGTCATTTGCAGACCAGTTTACACCAGTTCTCAGGGTCAGGGTCTATATTTTTGTATAATGCACAAGTTTTGTGACCAGTTTATGAAGATAACTTTAAATCACACAGTAGCCTCACTGAGGCTACTTAGCTCTATTTTTAAAAAAGTTACCAAATAACCTATTGCTACAATTATTCACCCTATTCTAAATTTCTACCGAGTTTCGGTGGAACCAGACGGAGCTGGGATGCACCATGAGATGAGTATATTTCATTCGTTTTCTAGCTTTCACTAGATTAATGAAATTATTCAGTTCATTCACCTTACATTTTATTCACCTCTTAACAATGGTTAAGGTCTTACTCAGATCCTACTTGTACTGTTATGTTAGTCAAGGCAACTGCATTTATTCCAACTTCAACGCATCAAGGTCTTTTGCGCTAATCTACCAAAATTACTAATGGCGTGTCAGACAATACCTATCCCCGAGGCCCGAGTCAATGATTACGCAACCGAGTTTAGTATCTCGTTCAGCTGTGAGCTGTTGACCAACTTCACGATCTGTCGGGGCCAGTAGTAGCAACGCCACTGCGCACAATGGACGCCGACCAAATACTGCTAAGCCTGCTCGAGAAAGTAGCGAAAGAGCAACAATACAATGACCCGGAGATACAAATAACACCAATTACCAGCGGGGGAGCCAACTACACCAGCGCTATCTACCTCGCTACGATATCCGCCAAAGACGAGAAGCTGCTGAGCCTATTCGCGAAAGTCGCGATCATAGGCGAGAAGATGCGGGAGAAATTATGCGGAGACCACCTGTTCAATACAGAAAGATTCTTCTACACAAAACTGATGAAGGAATATGAAGGGATCCAGAAAAAACACAACATTGAAGGAAACGACAGACTCGTATTCCCAAAGTTCTACGGATGCAACTCCACCTACCTACAGGAGACAATCGTCTTGGAGAACTTGATAGCGGAAGGGTACGGCAACCAAGACCGATTGAAGTCCTTCGACTGGAAGTACGCAGCAGCAGCTATGAGCGCCCTAGCCAAGTGGCACGCTTTATCATTCGCCTACAGACGCGACTACCCTGAGAAGTTTGAGCAAATTGTCAGTGAGCAACAATCCATTTGGTTGAGAGAGCGAGACGAGGAGAGTAAAAAAGCAGGCGCGGCTCTGATCACCCATTCAATGGCAGCGGCAGACGAGAGACATCAAGCCAAAATCCAGAGGTACATGGCGGAAATGGAGACAAAGGCGTTCCAGAGGTACTGGAAACCTTGGAAGCATCCCGTGCTAGCGCATGGGGACTACAGGCCAAGTAACATGCTGAGCAGGCGAGAGGTATGTTTGTTTTTACTGATACTCTATACTTACCAACTTCATTTCACTCAGCGTACGTTGATGTAAACAATCACATTCTTTAAATAACATCAGTCAAGAAATTGGTAATACAGCTTGATATTTTTTTAATAAATGTGATGAATGAATGACCTTGAACGAGTTAACAGACTACTTTCAGCACCTTAACAATCAATGGTTTGTGCACATGTAGACAAAATAATTAAATAACATATAGTTTCCCTTCCTTAACTCTTGAGTGTACTTAGTCGAGACCAGCTCGACCATGACATTTTAGATTAAGAGTCACCTGTAACCGAGTAGAGTTCACGCGTGTAAAGGATATGTGCTGCCAACTTTACAGCGTAAAAAATGGCCGGACCGAAAGTGATGTTTGCATTGCAGGAGATGCTAGAGATGGTAAACAAATTACATGAAAACAAGTTGTCATCTGTCTTCGTCTTTTAGCTCCGACCTAATAACGTAGAGATTATGCGCACCATATCCTGACGTGTGGGATAGCAATTTTAACTTATAGAATTTGACAGGTAAACTTTTGGAACAGTTCAGAATTTGGTGCGCGAAATATAGAAGCAGAGATGCAAAGCGTCTCCACATCTTCTCCGCGTATCTAGATATTTTAATGTTGTGCGCTATGCAGGCAACTAACAGGTTGTAGGTTCTTTTTCATTGCATAAGAATACTCGTACCTATCAACGTATTTAATCAATGTGTTAACATTAAGCTAATTTACGAGCTATACATATTATAAGTACGCTGATAACGAGCTTTGCATGAGTACTCTACTAAGTCAACTTAACAATAAAAATATTTAAATACGCCGGTTGTTATGTAATCTACATCAGATACCTAGTTATTTCATTTATTTGTTGGAGTGTTTATAAATACTGATCGAGCTGCCGCATTTTTTTAATTTTATTTACTTATTTTCTTTATTGACACATAATATATTGTTTCTTAGAACTGAAGGCAGCCAACTGGCAGATTATAACTATGGATTGTCTCATCTACTATACACTCACATCAATGGTACAGAGATATCCTCCTGAGGCCCAATATTCTCACACGTGAACTTAATTAATATCAAACCGACTAACGCCCAAGTTAAAAAAATGCATTAAAGTCTTAGTGACACAGTGTTCTCACACGAGAACATAATAGATTAGACTTGATATTTTGAAATTTGGCGCGCTTCGGCCATTTGTTATGGTGTCATCCCATTGGTGAATACTTATTCGACATATTTTTTGTGTCATTCGGTGGAACCAATAAACGTTATTCTTTCCTTTGGCATCGAAATGTTAAAGATGGAGCGCACGCGTGCGACAGGTGAGTTATTATCTCTATTTATCTATACAATCTTTAAGTTTTATAACTGAAATAGTAGTAAAATGTAAAGTTGAAGGATTACATTTTGTTGGCAAGATATAATTTTTACGAAACAATTGACAAACGAAGTTATTGACAGATTTATCTTGCGCTTCAATATTATGTTCTTGTGTGTGCACAGTGGGCTTATGTTCAAATTGTAAGCCATTGTTTTATGTTCTTTAGAAAGAACAATGAGCTTTTATTCGTTAGGTAATTTTCAACCAAAGGAATTCACTTTGTCACAGCCTTCATATTTGGTCTCTGATACTGATGGATTTAATATAATAGACTACCTTCACGGATACATCGATGACGAATTAGTTAGATTGATTGTCGAGAAGAGCAATCAGACTGCGGTTAAACTGCATAGGCGAAGTTTAAACTTAGACTTGAAAGAATGCTATTTGTATATTGGCATTACATTGGTCATGGCCAGTGTCAATTACCCAAACCTACGAATGTACTGGGAATAGAAATGGCGTGTTGAAATCATTGCGTCCCATATGTCTAGAAATAGATTCGTGCAACTAAGAAATGCTCTCAAACTAGTATTCGATGACGAGATTGCTCAGGAGATCCGAGCTATTTTGTTTTTGTTTGAAGAAGTTAACTTTTAATTTTATTGTCTAAGAATAGACTTTTTGTTTTTTTATGCTGAATTATCTCAAAGAGAATTATTTGTAGTAAATAAGAATACAGTGGCGCCGGATTAAGAATAGCGTCACTCCATTTCCTTCCGTGGATGTCGTAGAAGGCGACTAAGGAAATCAATTACCAGGAGACGGGCAGCAGCGTCTTCCTGAGATTCCAATCGCATACTGCGATCGCCAACCCACCTGCCAAGCGTGGCGATTATGGCAAAACCCCTCATGGTTATGAAAACCACGAAGGAGGCCTGTGTCCTGCAGTGGGCGTCAAATGGCTAATGATGATGATGATGATGATGAAGAATACAGTTTTGATGATTACTGTACAGAAACTATGGAAATGATAATAAAAATAAGCAAAACGAAGAAATTATTTTATTTGCCTAAAAGCCCAGTGTGTCTTACCGAGGACATAAAACATAGAAGGATTTTTGTGCTATCAGCCCAATGTTCTTGCAGAAGAACAAAATATTTTAAGTCCTAGGTAATCGAAATTAGTTCATTATTATGTCCTTGATGGCAGAAAAAATTACCACATTAAAATTTAATCCTCTCTAAGAAAAAAAATATCTCACTTTTAATGTTTGGGCTGTAAGCACCCTAACACATTATGTTCTTGTGGAAGAACATTGTGAAACTAAGCGAACCCTAGCAAAATTGAGCTTGGGCCTCAGGAGGATATCTAAGATCTTTGGTGGTATCACGGGTTTTACTCAATCATTATCAAGATGCGTCCTAGATATCACACCTACCTATGATCATACATCTATGATAATAATATTCATAGTAGATCTACATAATAATATGGGCCGCAGGCACAGTCAAAGGTGTTGCAGAGCAGTTTCAAGTAAGATATCGAGGTCGGTATCAAGAAAACCATAGCTGGGATTCGGCAAAAGAGACCTTGATCTACTGAACGAGAGCTGGCTAACAATAGTTGACAAAGACTTTTTTCATCATTACAAGCGAATCATTCAGGTCAATTGTGTTGATGCCGACGAAACAAAAATGCGAACGAAGAGTTACGCTGCCAACAGACCGACCGAACGAAACTTTATGCTGCGAACAGACCGACCAAACGGATGCGATCGAAGGTTTAGAAAAGAACAATAAAGACGCGGATCTGCTAATGCACCGGGAAGCTCCTAAATGCCAGATCGAACCAACCCTTTCTGCCTTCCCTTCATATGTAACATCAATCTATTTATCTATCTTTAAACTGTCTCGATATTATTTATAAAAATACACCATTAAAACACTCCACAAAGGTTCTCTAAATATTCTGTGGTAAAGGGAAAAGACGTAACCACATATTATTTAAACTGCCCCTGAGGAGTGTTTTAGAGGACTCGTGTTTTCATGTTGAACTGAGATAGTAAATGTAATAGCCGATGGCATGTGCTGTGCTGTCGACCGTAGCTACCTACAAGATGAAATAAATAAAATTGAGCTATTAACATAACGTGACACGTGCAAGTACTTAGTTTCAATAGCCTAGTACAGAGCAGTAAACGGTAGAATCTAGGCTGAATAGGACACAATGCACTGAAGGAATTGAGTCCACGGTAGTCTGTGATAGAATGTTCTACACATTGGACTCGGAAGCGAGAGACCCAGGTTCGATTCCCAGTGCGGGATGTACCTATGACTTTGTTTTCTAAGTTATGTACATTTGTGAAGTTATAGTAGCAATACCAAAACATCATCGTGAGGAAACCTGAGTGTCTGAGCTATTCATTTACCTCAGCGCTTGAAATCTCCAGTCCGCGGTGGGCACGCGTGGTGATTAAGCCCATACTCTGTCCCTGAGAGAAGGCCTGTGCCCTGCAGTGGGACGTATATAGGCTGCTTGCATTGTGCGAGTCCAACGTACGATAATCGAGAACATACTTTGACTGCCTCGTTGTTATAGCTAGAGGTATAACGTCTGATTACAATGACGGAAGTCGTGGGTTCACATTTGTATAAATGGCCTAGTCTGGGCATATTTCCATGTTTGTGACGTCCTCCCCTGGTAACCTAACACACGGTATCCCATTTTGGGACCATTCGGGATTCTTTGGCGTTTCGAAGGTGGCGCGGGGCGAGAGGATCGTTCCGGCCTGGCGTTTGATTGATAAGTCAGTCCCTGCACCCCGCGCTGCACTTAATTTCCCCATTAGCGCAGCTTTTTGCTCAAGATATTTACCGGCAACTGTACCCATCAAGCGACTCAAAGGCCTCACGGAAGGTCATTGAAACAAATGTACTGCGGACCTAGTCTATCGGTTTATGTATGGAAATATCGGTGAAGCCGTTTCGGAGGACTTCGATAACAAACACTGTGACACGAGATTTCTATATATTAGATCTACCTGATCAGATGCCTATATGAATAAAGTTGCTGTAAAACACACTGATTTTAAGCAAGCAATTGAGTGTTTTAGGAAATCGGAATAGGAATCGCGCATTTTAAAAAACCCTTCATTCACGTATTCAGCTTTCATCCGGTGATGGTCGGTCCAATGGTGACAATCACAACAATTAGAAACGGCCATAATACTTGACCTACAGTGAAATACGTGACCAATGCTATAAAGACTCAAGTCCTCGGTCTTACTTCAACGACAATGACAGTGTATAAAGGAAACGACAGCGATGGCCGGATACCGAAAGCTACAGTCTCGTTCCTGTAATATTAGGCACAGGTGCCTTGGCTTGAACAATGCGCAGTAGTCGAATTTTAAGACTCTTGGTGGTGTGTTATAGTGACACCTTGCCCCATTTAGGATACCTACATGTGTAGGTAATCCATATTCAGGGAGTCCAATATACGACATCAACCTTCGCGTCTCATTAAATACCACCAACCAATAGCCTCCTTACAGTGGACTGAAGGTGGCTCGAGGCTAGGCGGGAGAGGTTAGTATTGTCCGCACAGATCTCTTTAGCGGTAATGTGAACATACTCGTAGAACAAATCACTCACACCTACACTGTAAAGACAGTAGGTAAACGATGTGCAAACGATCTGTGACTATGTTCACGTTACCGCCAAAAAGATTTATGCTGACTATATCGCCCTCGCAATTGGTTGATAAGTCGGTTCCTATGTCCCACGATGCACTTTTTTCCCTCTTTGCGTTTGAACTAAGATTACACTTATGTAAGTAATTAATAAGGTTTATCATGTACGAAGTCATAGCAATGGGGGCGCTTTGGGAAACTGTAAGCTCCTTTTGCGATATTAAATAAATAAATAAATAAATAAACTGGAAAGCATCTTGAGCAAAACTCAAGATGCCTTTGTGCGTCCCACTGAAGGGACAGGCTTTTCTCAGAGAGAGAGAGAGAGAGAAAAAGAGAGAGAGAGAGAGTATGAGCGTGATCTCAAGCGAACTCTCAGATCAGCAAGTGGTATTGCAAATATACACAACCTGGATTAAATAGATATGCACATTTAATGAATGTTTTTGAAGGGAAAGAGATCTGTCAGAATCGTGGCAAGTGGCAAACTCTGGTATTTGCCAACACCTCCGGGATACAGGCGTGAGTTTATATTAAGTTTCATGCACATTTTATGCCACTCTGGTTGTGAATCATTCACAGCTCGCATATCATCTCGCAGGCGAGTAAGTATAGATACGAATTTATAATAAATGACAGATTGACAATACAAGGCACGCACGTGCAATTGTGCATGCTAAGACCGTATTCTAAGACCAAGACTAGAGTACACCAGCGATTCTTAAAGTTGGTTCCGCGAAATCCAAGAGTCTCGTGGCAAAGGCATTGTACTGAAGCGTGCAATGTAGGTTCGATGGAATCGTCAACTGTGAAACTTAATTTTGACTTATACTTAATAATAATAATATAACTAGGTACGTAATAACATTTTTTAAAGAAAAATATTGTTATTATTACCTACCTATATTAATTTTTACTTACAGTATCAGTAGATTAAACTTTAATAAAAATTTTGAGAACTCTCTCTCGGAGAGTCTATTAATCCAAGGGCTCAAAGATTCGAATGCAAATATCTCAGCAAGTATCTCAGCAGCCTTCCTGCGTCAACTCAATCCTTCAATACAATACAATGTCTATTAGTCGAATATGGCTGTTTACATGCAGTTGGACAAGAATATATTTTTCGTTCGCCATATTTTGCCTAGCGGTGTACAAATATTCATGTTCATAAATCTTGATTACCTACTGCGTTAATTCCCTCTGCTTCCCTCTGCAATTCCAGGAAGACGGCTCTCTCTCCGTGGTCCCGGTAGACTACCAGACAATCCAGGCGGGTCGCATCGCCACTGACATCATGTACTTTGTCTTCTGCGGCGCCGACCACGACTTCATGAAGAACCACTTCCACCGACTCGTCGATCACTACTATGAGCAGCTCACACAAGCCTTACGCCGAATGGACCTCGACATCGATAGAGTATACCCTAGAGCAGATTACGACGAAGAAGTGAAAGACACGCTCCCGTTTGGAGTGTTCTTAGCTGTTGTTATACTGCCGATAATTTTGGTGGAAGCTCAGTTCGCACCGAAATTGGACAAGGGATTAGACGAATTGAACATGAAAACTACTGAGATGTTTGGGGAGAGATTCAATGGGATACTTGATAGTTTAGAAGATCTCGGTGTAGAACTATAGATATGTATAAAGTGCTATAGACACAGCGTACCTCCATAATTATAGCTGTCTGTATTATTAGGTTTTAAGCTTCGTCATGTAGGTAATTGCATCCGCTGTAGCAATGATTCTCACATTTTCCCTTGTAAGTCCCTAGGTATTAAGATAGGGTTTTATCATGTAAGAGGTAACGTCATTACATTAATACCTACTCACTTCTTCAAGTTTCATTGTGTCAAGACTACGAGAACATTATTATCCACATAATTAGGGAAGTATAAAAAAATGACGTCATTATTTTTTAAGATATATTATGTATTTGTTGTGGCATTTGGTACAAAAGGTGTCAAAATTAAAAACCGGTCAAGTGCGAGTCGGATTCGCGCACGAAGGGTTCCGTACCATTATCTATACAACATGGAGGAGGCCTATGTCCAGCAGTGGACTTCTTGTGGCTGAATGATGATGATGATGATCTATACAACATTAGACACAAAGATCTAGAAAAAACGGCAAAAAATTTACGTTTCTTGTATGGGAGCCTCCCTTAAATATTTATTTTATTCTGCTTAATTTTTTTTTTATTTGTTGTTATAGCGGCAACAGAAATACATCATCTGCGAAAATTTCAACTGCCTAGCTATCACGGTTCATGAGATACAGCCTGGTGACAGACAGACAGACGGACAGTGGTCTTAGTAATAGGATCCCGTTTGGCACCCTTCGGGTACGGAACCCTAAAAACTGACTCCGGAGCCGAAATCTCCACACATAAACATAAATATAAACATTTACATACATGCACATACATTGCTTCTGGCCCCACACTATACCCTGTGTCGTGGGAACCAGAAACAACACAAACATGTAAACATCCAAGACCTGGGGTTTTTTTTGTCCCCAGCCGGGATTCAAACCCGGGACCTCTCATGGTGTGCAGATGCACTACCGCTGAGCCACGAGGTCGTCATATGGAACATATGCATATTACCAACTAAAGTATGGGGCCTATTAGGCCTTATTACCTGCTGCCCATTGAAGAGTTCCATTCTCAATCTCTGAAAGTCTTCATCAGATCTTCACCAAATTAAAATGGGACCAATTTATATCTAATCGAACAAAACAGGAATTGACTTTCGGTTAAGATTTGACCAAGTTATGCGAGAACATAGCCATCGGTCAAGTGCGTGTCGGGCCACGCGCAATGTAGTGTTCCGTAGAAAGAGGATTATATCTGCTTTACAGAACTAACAACTTCATCGAAGTCATTTTCAATGGATTTTGTACGAAATTTTACTTTCAAAAGTTGGTTGCCTATTACTCGCTAACTAGTAAAGCCTACTTAGCCGTACTTTTCGATACTTATATACTATATCTAAGGGTTCCGTTTTTTCCTTTTTAGATATGAAACCCTAAACGTTGTATGGAATGAACGAATATACTTATAATATAACACCCGAGTTGTCACAAAAGTTAATACAAAATGTATTAACGTTTGTGACGTTTGGGATGTAATAACGTTACTATGGGGCACAGTATACCTACCAACGAACAGCATTTGTGTATTTTTATTGAATCACGGTTTGGATTTATTAAACCAGTGTTTTACCCCCAGGGGGGTCGCGACACCTTGCTCGGAGGGTCGCGGTCGCCAGCCTTAAAATTAAAATGCAAGGTTTGTAGTTAGTGTTGCCAGTGGCAAAATTGGCAAATTCGCCAATTTGGCGGTGGTAGAATAAAAGAAACGGTCAGGAACGTTCGGGATATGGGGGACTTTTATTTTCGAGGACGCTGAGTTTTAAGATATCGCAATGAAAATGTCAAATGCCAAAATATCAGCCTATAATATTTGAATGATGAATTTCCCGCCATCAATTTATTAAATTTTCAAGGCAGATCTCTTAGCTTTAGGTATTTAGCCACCATAAACTCTCTGGCTAGATCTCAATACAGATCGTTTGTTTTTGAGGGCGCAGACTTTTAATGGTACCAAATGAAAAGCCACAGCAGTAGTAGCGCTCACGTGCGTCTACAAGACAGGTGTTTTATTTTCAAATGCGCGCTTTTCACTAAATTTTTGGCCGCGCTGACGCGCAAAGTAATATCGAGGCAATTTTTATTTTTATTTTATTTATTTCAATTTCTTACAACTATCTTTACAGGACAAGCCTAATACGACAGATGCACAATTTAGATTGTAATCTTAAGTCTATTCAGATCTACTTTAATACATACTAAAATATTTATTCATCCAACTAATTCTATTGCTAAAATACTCTTGTTGCAGCCTCAAAAGACTTTATTTGGAAAAAAGGATATGGAAACACTTCGTAGTAGGTTTTAGCTACATCATCTTTGAAATTACTGACACTTTTAATATGGTGGTCTTCAAAAAGATTGAAAAACACTGTATGAAACCGATCGAAGGGTGATTCTACCATTCTACTTATTAGTTACACTGAACAACTTTTGTTTTAAAAGTGTGCTTCATTCGCGATGGTTCTTGATTATCTAAGCACCCATGCTAAAAGAAATAATTCCACGCAAACTAAATCGCAGGAATAGTTATTACCTCAACTATAAGAAATTTAAAATCAAATCAAAAGCAAAGGTTCATTAAAAACGTACTCGCCGACGCATACTGGAAACTAAACCACTTCATTCATGAAGTAAACGAATTTAGCAATAGGAAATTTATACGATGGTTGAAAAGATAACAAGTTAAAGAGATACGGCCCATTCGCCAACAATATAACGCCAGTCCCCAAACAACATCCACTAACTACCTATGGACGCCGAAGAATGCATTCTGCGTACTTTGCTGGAAAAAGTATCCGCCAAACAAAACTACGACAGTGGTGACGTAAAAATAATACCATTAAACACAGACGGAGCCAACTACACGTCGGCGGTGTACCTGGCTACACTCTCGGCTTTTGAAATTCTCGGATTTAAAACTTTTCGCCCAAGTCGCTACGATAGCTGAGAATCTGCGTCACATCATGAACGCGGCGAGAATGAATCACGGCCGAGAGATTCGTCTACACTACACGGACCTAGTAAACACATTAAAAGTCCTTGAACAGAAACAATATAGCTGGAGAAAATGTGCTGCTGTTCCCTAAATACTACGGTTGTAAAAGCAAGAAATTCAAAGAAACCATCATACTAGAACACCTCGTCGCTGGAGGATATTATAAATACGACAGGCTGAAGCAAATGGATTGGGAATATGCGTCTCAGGCTGTAACGGAGCTCGTCAAGCTATCGTTAGCCTTCCAACACGAGATGCCATCGGGCCTCGGTGCTCATCGGAGTTCGAGGTGGTTTTAAAGGAAAAGGTCTTCAAGATGCCGCAGACGCATAGCATCCAAAGGATGCTAGACAAAGCGAAGCCAGCGCTGAAATGGGGTAAACGCGTTTAAATAAAATTCGTCATAATTTGCAAGTCAACCTAAGTATTATATTTGGTGGTTTCAACAATTCCTCTACTCCGATCACTGACGATCTAGTGGAAGCAAATAAAACGCAGCTGAATAATATTTTCCTCCATTTTATTATCTCAGGAATTGTTTGTTTTCATTATATAATAATATACATAACTAATATCCATATTATCGTTAGGTACAGTGAATACATAATCATTAGCGGGTAATGTTTGCTACTCAAAGAGGTCGAATGAGTGTTCAACCTCCTTACAACGAGCGTCACGCATAGGTACTGGCAAACATGACTTTTTTTTTCCTTAATCTGAGCATACTTACATACTCTGAAACGTACCTTCAAACAAAACGCACAGCCTTCAAACCAAAGTGACACGTAGTATGAAAAAAATTAGGTCGTGATTTCCGTCAAATAAGTGCACGCTACCATCCAAAGGTGTTTGTAACAACTTCAGTAGGTAAGTGATAATTGAAATAAATTGCCGTCGCCAAAATACGGCATTAAGGTGGGATTCTCATGCAAATATTTTTTTCCAAATTTGTTAAAAAAATACATAATTACACACTGAAATTATATTTGTCTGCATAAATTAAGATTTAAGAGAAAAAAAAAACAGTAGTTTAATACTAAAATTAAATTGATATTGTATGTATGGACTAAATTGTCGATCTCATTTAAGCTAATGAGCTACTGTTATTTTCAAGAACATATAAATTAGCTCAATCATAAGTTTAAATTAATGCAGATATACATAATTTCAGTGTATAACTATGTAAAATTTTTAACAAATTTGGAAAAAAATATTTGTAAAAAAATTAATCGAAATTAATAAATCGTCCCAAACGAGGCGCCGACCGCCGACTCAGAACAAGTATAAGGTACATAGTTTATTGGTCGTACGTACTATTCGTCTTACATAACATTGTAAATATTCATTCAATATTCATTTAGGTATTCAATTATCATATAAGACTCGCCTCTTCTTGCATTTAACTAGAGTGACTTAGTGCATTTTTTATCCGTCTAAACATTATTTAAGGTGGCAAGAGTTGCTTTACGGCGTGGTAAACGTAGTGTTGCGTTTACTGCATATGAATGGAGCACATTGAATGTTAACAAGCTGACCCTAGAGGTCGCACTTTTGTCCATACCTACCGAAAATCTGAGTGTGGCACTGACAATAAAAAAAAATGGACTGGGCAACATTTGCCTCTCGCTGACACAATATTGCAGTCCGCATTGTGTGAGCAAGAGGCAAATAGTTGTCCGGTCCCTTTCTTAAATTAATCGCGCCATAAAGGTTCGTTCCGATCGTGAGACCGTGGCGTTTCGTGAGTTTTGCGGAACCTAACGGTCTTATTTATAAATACTCGATAAACGCCTATTAAACTAGTCTGTACTGGAGATTTTACAAGGAAAAGACGTAACCACAGATTAAATAAACTGCCTCTGAGGTGTGCTTTAGAGGGAACTGTGTTTTTTATAAATAAGGCTTTAATAGTTCAGTGGAAAAGTAACTGGGGTTCTGCGAATCATATTTATGACGGAATCATTGGATTATTTTGACCGTTAAATATTTCCTCAGCTACAATATTATATTTACAGTGGCGTTGCCTTTCGCATCCACGAGCCTGTCCGTGGTCCGACCTGACCACACGGTCCGACCATCGGCATTGGGCTGTTGTTCTACCCGCCGCCCGCGAATTCGCCGTCTGATAATGGCGAGACACCGCGAAGAATGGCGTGATGGGGAAGAGGCCTATACCCAGCAGTGGGCAGAGGCGGGCTAATGATGATCATGATGATGACGATGATGATGGTGATGAAGATGATGATGCTGATGAGTATGATGATGCCGTTAAGAGCTTGAACATTGTAGTGGAGTCAAATCATGAATTTCATATTTTGATATGAAGTTTCATAAAACAAGAGACGTGTTAGTGTCCCATTGAATTAAAACATAAGGAACCGCTGCCCTAGGCTTGTTTTTCACTAGTCGATCGGGAACGTCCCCTGCATGCAGGTAGTTTACCTGTCTTAACTGTGTCATCTAAAATTGTTCTCATGTGCAAACGAAAAACTATCGAAGGCAGGGGCCGACCGGCGTATCGTATTGACCAGTGAAGATAGCCCCTAAAGGGGCTCCAGGGAGTAACACTAGCGGCACAGAGGAAAAAAAATCACATCTTTTACAGATCGAATTCGCAAAAAGTGTCACAGTCTCTCAATGATGTTAATAGTGATTTTTAGGACCCATGGCCGTGAACCTAAGGCAGAACACCTAAGACGGCCGTTTATGGTAAGAACGACCGTTTTTGGCATAAATGCTATCTAGACATCTAGTCCCAGGTTGGTGTTGTGATACTAGGTTCTCTGTCGTGGGTATTAAAAATCACTGTTAACATATTTGAGAGAAAAGACAGACACTTTCTGCACGTACGATCTGTAAACGAAGATAAGGTTTTTTTTTTTTTTTTTACTGGAGGCGCTTGTTAGCCCACGGGATCCCCTTACGTTCGTATACAGTAACCGCGGGTTGACACCACTGAAAGGGCACAGAAAGCAACTTTCAACCAAAAGTTAATATAGTTCAGGCAATATTTAATACAGAACTGCTTAGCGGTTCGATCGGTTCCGTAGTAGAGGACCAAAACGACCACGACCTCGTGGCGCAGCGGTAGTGAATCTGCATACCATGCGAGAGGTCCCGGGTTCGAATCCCGGCTGGGAACAAAAAGAAACCCAGTTCTTGGATGTTTACATGTTTGTGAAGTCGTTGTTTCTGGTTCCCATGACACAGGGTATCCTAGTGTGTTGCCAGAAGCAATGTATGTGCCTGTATGTAAATGTTTATGTTTGTTTTATGTTTAAAACAACAACTTTTGCAATGAATACATACAATAAATTAGATCTTTACATCAAGTCGTAAAAAATGCAGTCGAATCGGCTTTGTGTATAAGAACAACTTAGGGGTAGTACAGATTAAACGCTTAGGTTTATTGTATACTACCAGTTTTCAAGAAGATTTAAATTTACCTACCGCTGATTAAACTGAATATATTTCTAGGGTCGGCGGAGTAAACCACATGAAAAAAATCTATTATCAAATTACTCTATAAAATTTACATACATAAACTCACGCCTGTATCCCAGAAGGGTAGGCAGAGACCAGGGGCTGCCACTTGCCACGATCCTGACAGATGACTTTCGATTTCTCAACATTCATTAGTGGCTGACTGCACGCACGCCGGTTTCGGGTACTTGTTATCTTGACCTTTGCTAATACTTCTTCCTATTTGGTCGAAGTATGTCCGCTCTATAAATTTTTTATTATCTTAATTTCATCAACGGAGTGCTGTCATGAAATAATGAATTGAACATACTTAATATTTTTTCAAAATATTATAATATTATAATAACTGATGTTGTATAGAACTATGTAAATTTGACTTATGTGCTTGAGGCCGCCCACCCTAGATTTACGCACACGTGGTCATCCACTCATGTCAATGTTCCAAGAAAAATAAAAGAAATCCCGTGCCTGGGATCATATTCAATAATTTTGTCTAATCTGGGGAACGTTCACCTTCTATACAGCATAGTTTCCTCGCTCAAAAGGCTACTAAAATGTCAAGTGTTTTGTGTTATTGTGGTCTGAGGCCGATATTCAGAAACGATTTTGAGCGTGAGCTCAATGTGAGTCCGGGTCTTCCAACTGTCAAAATGAAAGTCTCAGGGATATTTTGTATTCACAGTTGAGTTTGAGATAACAAAAATTGAGCGCAAGCTAAGCTGAGACTGAGTAGTGGATTTCGGCGACTTAGCTCAGACTCAAGGTGGCAATGACGAAGAAAGTAGCGACACCTGTAGGCAATCCGAGAAATCTAACTAACTTGTGGTGAAGTAGGTAACCTTTTTTTTATTCACAATTTGACATTTTGCATGCTCATTTTCCTTCAAAAAGTAAAATTGTGTTTTTAGCAAAGACCTAGTAAACATATGTATTTCATTCCTCATTGGTTTTTAGAGTAATGAGAAGTCAAAATAAAGTATAACCGCGCGTAAAACTTTCGATATTTGTTGCCATCTCATTCAATCCTGTGGATAATAATCCATACAATAGTAGGTATGCCTTTCATGTAAGTAGCGTTAACAGATAATATAGACCGGTAAAGTCGAAAACTGTACCACAGATTACACGCTCGAGTAAGTTTAGCTTGAGCTGTGGCTTAGCTGAGTTCGAGTCGAGATATTGACTGTGAATGCAAAATTCTTGAGTCTTTGTTGAGATTGCTCAAACGATGCTCAGCTTAGTGCACGTTAAGTGTAGCTCAACGCTGTGTTTCTGAATATCGGCCTTAATCTACAAAACTCTACTTGGAGGCTTTTATTTCGTATTTCGTGGCGCCAGTGCATGTGCAGATGTGCACGTTGTAGCTTTGCAAATTTATAGCGACACTTATTACACTGCCGCGCGTACGAAATAAAAAACGCTAATAAATTACAATTACAGTACAGAAAAACTAGCTATCACTTTAAAACTTTTAACAAGACACTACGATTTAGTTTGCCTTCGTGTTAAGGCTGATTTTACTTCTGGAATTCCTCTCGCTCGAGCATGCTCACATTTTTTTAATAAACTTTTAAATGATTTGTGGTCTATAGCGACACTAAAACATAAAAGTATGTATATGGCGTAACTATATAATTTTCATGGATAACTTTATTTACCAAAAACTAGCGATCCGCCCCGGCTTGACACGGCTGCAATTGATTAAAAATCACAAAATAAAACTTTCTTACAAACCTTGTCCCGGCAAATACGAACATACTTAACAAAAAAAATTACCAAATATTCAAGATTAAATACGTCCCATATGGCCGAAGTTTCAATTACCAGTGTGACCTTTGTCAAAACTATATTCATTAATAGAGCAAAATCATTGAACATTATGGAATTGAGTAAAAGCAGCCTTAAATAGGCTAAATCACAAGAATTGATTGTTTGCAAGATGACGCAATTCTAGACTACTTTGCACTGGATCATTAGAAGGTTTCGAAATTTCACAGCTAACAGTAAGAATATATTTCGCTAATAAAAAAATGCAGAAAATAGTGTAATTATTGTTTTCCTTTTTTATCGCGTTGCCTACCCTCATTTTTGAGCAGAGGCGCGCAGGTGATATGATTGATTATAACGTTTCTAACTCTAATTAATAATATAATTTACCATTTAACGATAGTTTTTTTTAAAGCCAAATTAACAGGTTAGCGTTGTGCTCCGAACCTAGCATGAAACGACATAATAATATGTACTTTGCTCTCTGTCCCACCAATGTCGAAATTCTCAAGTGTGAATCATACCACAATACCTCGAAAGGAATTGCTTGCTAATAGCCTAATAATAAAGAGTAGTCCACTTGCAAACCTGGTCATCATGGCGAAAATCATTCAAAATATTAAACTATTAAGATACAATTCATATATTGAGTTTTCCTCGCTTATTTGCCAGACGGCAGTGTTTGCTGAGGGACTTCTCCTGTCGATGTCTCTAGCGGTCATTTTATCGTGTCCCGCTCGGTAAAGTGTAGCGAAGCGAAAGAATCTTGACACTTGAGACAGGATTTAAACATTTAAAAAATCTATTTTAAACAGTATTTTTTCGTTGCACACACATTCATAAAAGCGGTGAAAGAAGAATTGCTTACATACGAATTTAAACTATTTTCTTTTATATTTCGCAAAAAATGTTATTAATACTTTCCTCGTGCCGATTTCCGTTTTTATTATGAATGATTATAAATATACATTTATCGTAATTTAATTAAACTGCAACAACAAATGGGTTATCTAATTTAACAGGATTTTTCGTATTATATACCGTATTTAAGTTGAATTTGTGGCCTACAGAACGCCGATGAGATAAATAAACTTTGGGGAACGCCTAAGCCAAGGACTAACTTTAAATTCAATAACTTGTTCTAATTTACCTATTTGTGTCGTTATATAAAATTCGACTACCCTTCTTCTTTCATTCACTTGGAGGTAGGAACCGTCACGATCCTATACCACACATCATGACAAATATTTATATTTAATGCCAAAATCCTATAATACTGACGCGAGTGTTATTTTTCATTAATAATTTATAGGCTGCACAGGCGATCTTGATCTTTTAAAAGTATTAGAAATATAGCGTATTACAAACATTTCGTAGGCTGTATTAACGTGTCACGAAGCTTCCTAGAAGCAAATGTAGACGAACCGAGATAATATTACAGGTCAAGGACAGACAGGAACTCGATGACACATTGCAATACACATTAATTACGCCAAAGACGATAAACAGAGGTTTATTTAACGCTATCATTTGAAAGGTACATACAATACTTTGTATACTCGATAACAGTTACACGTCTAGCGGACCGCGCAGGCTGGGCCGAGCTGTGACAAGCTGAATTGACAGTTCAAAATATATATCTTCATATAAAATTCCCAACAACACACAATAAACGTTTGACAAAAATATGCAACATTTTGAAACCTCTACATCTATGACAGTAACAACTAGTCTAAAACTGAATTATAGTTTATATTATACAAAATATTACATTCATTTTAATTATAAACAAATTATGTTAGTCTTAACCATCAAGATATATTGGTCAAAGAATATTCGAAACGTCAGAATGACAGTTGGAATCCAAGATGGCCGGCGTGGTCCGACAGAGCGATTACAACAGCGCCTAAGAAAGAGTTAACAACTTTAAGATATACCCATAAATACACTGGTATTAAGTTACACGTATCTATAGCTTACAGTTAACGTATTCATTAACTAAACCACGAGCACGGTGACACTTGGCTGTGTATTCAATCAGAGAGCAAGAGAACACAGGTACAAATCCTATAGTTATAACGTCACTACTCTGTGTAATCTATCCATACAAAGGCTAATTTAAACTCTACGTTCACATGTCCAAGCTAAATGCCACCGTATTCGAGCGCACTAAAGTAGTTATTGTATCGTGGCGATGTCCCGTGCGTACAGAAGCCAGTGTTGCCAGCTTGGCCCTAAAATAGCTAAAATATACCAAGCGAGTAAAAAGAAACTACCATGTGGTCGAAAATTCAAGGTGTTCCGTGATATTATTTTACTTATATTAAGAGTGATATAAGCACGCTACGATTTGTCTCTTTACACATTTGAGTTACTTTTCACTGGTTTAGATAAATTTACAGATATGTCGAGAATTTGATACAGATATCGAGAACCCCTAGGCAAGGACTAAGCTTTTGTTCGCTACTCTGAAATAATAATAATAAAATAAATAAATTACAATAAAAAACGTAATATTTCTTACTTTACATTGAGCAGCACGGTGGTTGGTCGACAATATTAGAGTTCTGTTAGATACAAATGGAATCTTTGGATTTTAGAAGTATGTTCACATTAATTTAGCCAAACCTTTAATTAATATAACCTCATGTATTATTTACAAAGCACTTATGGCGGTTTGTTAGGTGCCAAGTATCAATAGTATTGCTAAAGAGAACTGTACAGATTAAGAATATAACCTAAGAATTGACTAAAATATAACAATAATGTCTAAACAGAAACAAATGCGAACCCATTGTACTTCTCACAAACTTCACCAATTTACAGATTATAGATATAATATACCAACTCGGTTTACAGACTTGTAGCATCAGTTTTTCAATAATAACACAATAATACACTTTTTCCAAGATTTACAGCATACTATCGCGCAACATACGTACCCTAAAAATAATTAATCATCATAGTGGATTTTTACAACTAAAACTAAGTTTAATAATTGAATATTGAAGCTACATAATCTTTAGGCCATAACCAGTTAAGTATACAAACATACAAAAGCATCTTTACACAACGGCTACGTAGAAGTAGATAATATACAGGGTGGTTACAATCCGTGCGTAAAAAGGAGATTACTGCAGAGAAATTCAGATTTATCGTTTTAATTGTAAAACTTAATTATCGTTAAAATGAGTCTGTAGAATAAAATGTGCAACCTTATCACATTCTTTAGTTTTGACCATAGCGTACAAGCGAGAAATGTGCAATTCCTGAAATATGTCAGTTAGAGCTTGTCATTAACAAGTTTAAGCTTTCTACCTTTTATTGCATTACATCGACTCACGCCTGTATCCCGAAGGGTTATGCAGAGACCCGGGTTTGCCACTTGCCACGATCATGAAAATAATTTTGTGTAATAGATAATGCGTACACCAGCTATGTAGGATCGAAAATGTCCTCGATTTAGGACGATAATTTACCGGAGGCTGCGACGTTGGTAGAGTGCGTAAAGCGAATTTAATAAAAAATTGTTAACCCTGATATTTTGAAAAATGACAAACTGAGAAAAATCTCATACAACAATAGTTATTGTAAAACACAATCTCTAGTTGACATGTTACTAGAATAGCGCATTAGTAGGCAACTCTTTATAACTGAGTAATTTTTAAAAAGACTTGTCTTGTAGAAGCTCTCGTTACTTGACTTGGTGTAACTTACGATGGTCATTACAATGCAATATTTTCAAATAAATTTGAAACTAGACGATACCATTTTTATAGGCGACAGTTTACTGAAGTTTGTTTGAGGACATTGCAATATTTTTCAAACCCATCCCAATTCATACCTGTATTGTGTGACTAAACATAGTCTAATATTTTTAACTAGCCCACTATTATATTTTGTACAATTGATTAGGAGCTAAAAGGTACACGCGAGAAGCAATCTTGGAGTATTAGTTTCATTGACATTAATATCCTTTCAAAAAAAGACAAAAAGAATAAAGATTGTACGTAAATCTCTTTCTCGCTTATACAAAGGACAGATGAGTGAGCGGGACGCAGACAAATTGTATTTGACCGTTCAACGACCCGATATTCATTACAATTCACGTTTTGACTAGTGAAATAGTTTCTAAATTGAAATAAAACTATACCCTCTATTTTTCTAATATTCAAGATGGCGGATGAAACTGCTCTTTATTCGACAAAGTATTATAAAAATGTGATGCTGGACAAAAATCGTCTTTAAAATACGATGGAATGAATTCAAAATTGTTCAACATTCGGCAGCTTCCAATAAATAAACCTCATCCGTGGGTCGTTGCTCATAAAAACACAACGTAACAGCGAAATGCAAAACAAAGAATAATCACTGGACTGTTCGACCCTATCACCAATGGAATACCGACGTTGCCCCGGGAGCGTAAGGTTCACTTCTCCTGCCTCGATATTGCTAAGGCCAGCTGGAGTTCGGCGTCCTCTTGCCGCCTCCTGGCCTCGGCCTCGGCCTCCAGCCTTTTGGACTCGGCCGCGGCCCAGGCCCACTGCTTCTCTTCGCTGGGAACATCCGGACTCGACTCCATCGAAGGGCTCAACCCTTTATTTTTGTCCTTTTTCTCTTTATTATGCCTCGCCCGTCCGATGCCGCCGATCGTGTGGACTAGGGACTTCGCGTACTTGACCGGCTTCGGAGACTTCTCCTTTTTGCTGGGCAAGGTCTTCGAGGGCCACGTCTCGTTCAGGTTCTTGTTCAGATCCGTCGACGTGCCACTGGAAGTGTTCCATTGCGTGGCCCAGTTGTTCTCAGTCTTGTTGCCCCAGCTGTCGGCGGTCCATTCGGTCGAAGACTTGTCGTTCGTCGACCAGACGTCGGATTTGTCTGTGGTCTTAGCGGGTTTGCTCCACGCGTCGTCGGCCGCCCAACTGTCGTTCGGCCACGCGGCCCACGAGTCGTTATTGTTGGAGGAGACGGTGGGCAGGGTGGGTTTGAACTCGGACCGCGAGAAGGGGTCCGGCGGGGCGGAGACTCGGCCGCTGCGTTTCTCCTGGGCGAAGCTTCCGTTGACGGTATTGCTAGTCGAGGAGAAAAAGTCGTCGGTCTCGAAGCCGGCGACGGACGTCGGCCTGCCGAAGGCGCCGAGCTTCTTCGAGTCGGTGACGTCGGCGAACGGGTCCTCTATATTGAAGGGGTCTTCGTACCTATAGTCCTTGAAGGGGTCCTCGGTGAAGTCCATGGTCCTTTCGCTCTGGCGTGAGAGAGAGAGAGTGAGTGGGGGCTAGTGCGGGGAGCGAGGGGGTGGCGGGTGGGGGTGGGGCGCGGGGGCGGTGGGGGTGTACGCACGGGGCCGGTCCGCCGCGTCCTTAGCGCTGCAATGTGGGACAAGCACAGGGCCAGTGTTAGCATGTTAGTGGATGAGCACGGCTGCGGGTGGACGGGTGACGTGATCTCGGAAGGTCGTCGCCGGGGGGCGACCTGGCTTCTTCCGGTTAGAGCCGGGTGGGGTAAAAATATCACTCGCAATATTAAAAACATCTCTATCGTACATTTGCCAAAAATATATTCCCCGAATGATTGAAAATTAAATTGTACCTCGAGGCCTCCTCGTTTTCAACCCAGTTACCCGTCCACGTATTGTAATTAATAGATTGTTATAAAATATGTCCATATTTGTTTTGTATTTACAATATTAAAATGTTCGAATAAACTAAATAAATAAAAATTAAATAAAGAAAGAAAAATAAATTAAAGGAAAGAGCCAATTTATCATGCAAGGAGACACAAATACTGCACTTACTTTGGAATGGTCACAAAACTCCTGCAACAGTTCTTGGAAAAAACACTAAAAGCTGTTTACACGACTAATTATTAACTATTAAGAGTAATTATATTAAATGATAATATTGAAACGATGAAAAAGCAAAGCAAATTAAAACACATCAGTATTGTCGCCATTGAACAGTGTTTACGCCACAAGCAATCATTTTCGGGCAAATTGTCAGGGATCTATTGTTTTGTTTCTACAGGGTGACATGGAATTCGTTAGCAATATTTTGAGGGTGCTCCCTCTGAACATGATTTAGAACCGTCTGGCAATGCTGTATTAAAGTGGTAAGCAAAATATATTTTTTGGGCCAAAAATTTCTTCGCTTTATATTAGGGCGCTTATACACGGGCGGCACGTGTATAACAGGCTAAATCTATGGTCCTGTTTTATATATTTGTTTTGTCTGTTCTGTATTTAGTTTCCTTTCTGTTGTTGTGCATATTATGTTACTTATCTGCCTATTTTGTTTCTGTGATGTGTCTTGTTGGTATAATAAATGTCTTTCTTCTTCTTCGTCTAAACGTTGAAAATCGCTATTATCTACAGTGTATCAAAGTTATCCAAAAGTGTAACCATTGATACCATTAATTTAGTTCATTAATATCATATATTAATAAAAAAACTATTCCCTTAAAATGTAGCTAACGATTTCAAAATCACCCCGTCGTTTCTTGATCATGAACTGGAGCTGAAGTCTACGAAAATGAAAATATTTTATTTACCACAAATTTAACATCAATATAATAAATAGTTACAGTTGTCCAACAAAGTGCTCAAGGCGGACAAAATAGCGACATTGTTCATTGGACGTCACAGCTATTTCACACTGGACGATACAACATTCTAGTGTGAACACAGCTTTAGACTGAAATATCGCGAAAACACACTGTATACCTGTGGCTCCCAATCAATCAAATAAAAACAATCTACGCTCTAGTGTAGAATGCATTAATGTAAAAATGTATGTGCTGCTGACTGTTATGTATACACACTTTCATGTTAGGGAATTATTTCTCAGCCACAAGCTTGATGCATTTTCGCTTTGAAATAAAAATAACATACATTGAAGCGTAAAAGAGGCGGGGACCGGAACGCGCGTGCAGTTCAAACTAAAAAATGGTATTATCAGGACAAATCTACGAGAATGACATCTTACAGAGTACTTGGAGTAACAGAGAAAGTAAAATGCGTGATTTTTCCGTTTCAGAAGAAAGTAATTTTCGCTGTAAAATGACATTCTCTCTAGACTACAGTCGTATCGTTTTATTCCGTAGATATCTAACAGATTTCGTCCATAATATTCGATCATATAAAATGCGTAATACACATCATATATAATCAAAGATGTGACATTCCAGCAGTTTTTTTTTTCTCCAGCGACAACTATTACATTAAGTATTTTCTAAGGTTAACACTAGACATAATAAAAACTGAATTTGCACGGATATTTACTCGTTTATTTTTACATTTTACAATTTTCCAACGTTTCGGTACTTTTGCAACACGCGTGGTCTCGGTAGACTCAATGAAAACTGAATTTGCACGGATATTTACTCGTTTATTTTAACATTTTACAATTTTCCGACGTTTCGGTACTTTTGCAACACGCGTGGTCTCGGTAGACTCAATGAAAACTGAATTTGCACGGATATTTACTCGTTTATTTTAACATTTTACAATTTTCCGACGTTTCGGTACTTTTGCAACACGCGTGGTCTCGGTAGACTCAATGAAAACTGAATTTGCACGGATATTTACTCGTTTATTTTAACATTTTACAATTTTCCAACGTTTCGGTACTTTTGCAACACGCGTGGTCTCGGTAGACTCAATGAAAACTGAATTTGCACGGATATTTACTCGTTTATTTTAACATTTTACAATTTTCCGACGTTTCAGTACTTTTGCAACACGCGTGGTCTCGGTAGACTCAATGAAAACTGAATTTGCACGGATATTTACTCGTTTATTTTAACATTTTACAATTTTCCGACGTTTCGGTACTTTTGCAACACGCGTGGTCTCGGTAGACTCAATGAAAACTGAATTTGCACGGATATTTACTCGTTTATTTTTTCATTTTACAATTTTCCGACGTTTCGGTACTATTGCAAGTGCTGTGGTCTATCGAGACCATGGGAATGCAGTTTTTATTATAACTGTTAGATTTCTTAGCGACAAAAAATAATACGACTGTCGTATGCAATTAAAGACAAAACCAAGATCATACCTAGTATTTTACTTTCTCTGCAGCGTTTAAAACAAAAGGATTATGTTTAGCTAGCGACACCAATCATCATGCCCTAACATGGTAGGCGGGGGTAGAACCGAATGGAAATTGGAACAAAAGATATTAACTCATGTCAAAAAAATACACAGAAATAAATTTGACCATTAGATTCCTATGTTGATGGACTTCTTATCAATCTAGGTTGACATGAATGAATGTCAGCTTTTCGTAATAATTATATTGAGGTTTGGTTAAGACAGATTCCTTTAGGATTTTTCGAAGTCAGCATACAATCCGAAGAGTGCCCCTATAAATCTTATTGGCGGTGCAGAACGGTTTGTTACGGATTCATGAAAGGTGTTGTCACAAGGTCATGAAGAGTACTTATACACGGTCATGAAGAGTATTGTTACAGGGCCACGAAAAGTATTATCACAGAGTCACGATAGGTATTGTCAAGGAGTTGTAAAAAGTATTGAAATAAAACCTTAAGGGCTCGCTAGTCAAAACGTTGTGACGTGAAAATATTGACAAATGACTTTGCCCAAATTAGATTAGTTTTAATCTTGCTTTGAAATGGTCACCTATGTTTAATTTGTAACGTTCATTAGGTGCAGTGAATTGGGGTGATTAGAAACTGGATGGAAACAAAAAGTGGAAAATTGTTTTTCGTCACCGATTTCCTACTGAACTTACAACTTTAGCGACGTCTCTTTCTACATTTGATCATATATGTTAAGACACATCCTACACTTAAACTTTGGTATCCTATCCCTACAATTTTTGTTTCTACTCATAATCCAGTTTCTAATAATCCCGCTTTACGGTAGCAGTTTCCGCACCGCATTGAATAAAAAAGTTGTTTTGACTTTTATAAAAACCCGAAACTCATTTTCAACATTTCATTCACTTTTCAATATTTTCAAAACAAGCCTTATGTAATGATTAGCGACCCCTCAACTAATCTGCCGCAGACCAAAAAGACTTACGGGCACCCGCAATTTTGTCAACTAGCCGTGATTGAACCTCGATCGAGCTAGTTCTGACGAACTCTTATCAGTAGACGAAATGAAACCCTGAGCAAACTATACCTAGTTCTGTTAAACTCAGTTGGAGCCAGGACTAACCTTGTGCGGCGGGGTGGGGCGGGGCGGCGCGGGGCGCGGGGGCGGCGTCTTGTGCTTCTTGGGGGGCAGGCAGGGCGCGGGGGAGGCGCCGCCCCCCGCCCCCGCCCCCGCCCCCGCCCCCGCCCTCGTCGGCGCGTGCAGTACAGCGAACGGATCCGACTCCCACGCACCGCTCTGGGAAACGAACGAAGCCAGTGTATATTTAGCTTCACTCAGCTTTGCGCTGTCTAGCCACGATCTTGACAAATCTCTTTCGCTACATCTTCATTCATTAGTGCTTAACACAAGAAGCGTTTGAAAACAAAGTCACAGATAATGGCACCAAATGCACCAGTCCCGAAACCGTCTACAATTACATTACGCCTGAATCACGGATGGGTAGACAGAGATCGCGGTTTGCCACGCGCCACGGCAAGAACCTGTCTACTGACACCAAAATCGCAAGTCCCGGAACAATCTAGCTGCACCGACTCCACCAGTACCGGAGCAGTCCAATAGCACCTAAGTACTCACGCTGTCGTTGGTTTTGTCGTTGCTATTGGTGGCGGCGAAGGCGTCGCCGGCGAAGGGGTCGGCGTCGCTCGCGGGGAACGCCTTCGCGAACGGGTCCGACTCGAAGCCGTCCTGCAATCACCATACACAGATAGTTGGTACATTCTCCGTGAGGACCTTTAAACACAGTGAGTGAATGGAATTAAAAAATAAATGAACGAACGAATGAAGGGATCAACGAAATAATCACAGTTCACTCTAGTGAGTATTCATTCGTTCAATAATTCATTATTTTATGCCCCACTACATTGCCTGGCAGTGTGACACAAAAGAATTTGTGGGATACAAAAGAGGCTAAATAAAAAAAATGGATGAATTATGTACGGGACAACCGGAACAGTTTCATCGTCTACACGACTTGTTTTTCACCAATTCTGCGAGGCCGCAGACCTTTGCCGTCGCCCGCTACCTATCAGCAACATGGGTTACTGGCCGATTTCTGGGTGGTTTGGAAGCCGCTGGTACGTAATTAGTAATATAAAATGGCATCTATTTAGATTATTACTTTTGAGTACAGACGTAAATTTAAAAAAATATATTTGATAAATAATGAAATCTTGTTTAAAAAAATGCGCCAACATAGTACCGCCTCTCCGTCTAACAGAACAGTAACCCCCGGGACGCACGCACCGCTCTGGATGGCTACTAATGGTATAAAGGTTCTAACAGATTCGAGTTAGTGTCGAGATATGTTTGAAAACTGCTTTCTTCAAAATAAACCAGCGTATTCAATAGCTATTGTCAGACACGTTAAGTCTTTCAAACCACAAAAAAATAATGCAGTAGAGCCAAGCCATTCAGACGGACACGCGTCGCTTCCTCATTATAAGTAGGTACAATATCAGTTCAGCGCAGTAAAGTTCCCAAAGTCAGATCGTCATTAAATGAATGAACTGCGAGTTACCTGCGCAATGTGCGAGGGCGCGAAGGGGTCGGCGGGCGCCCCGCCGACGCCGCCGAAGGGGTCGGCGGCAAACCCGGAGCCGCCGTTCACAGCCGCTAACGGCTCGCCGTCCTCGAAAGGGCCGTCGTCATCCTGAACGCCGATTTCTCATTTCAAATTCATTTAAAATGCTTAAAAATCAATAGGGAAAACAAACTGAGACCACACACTTTTTGCAGAATTTCATTGAGTCGAAAAAAAGCGGGTAGGGCTGCGTCCGGGTACACGGCCGTCGGTTTAACGTGAAATGTCTGTAAGCAAGCGTTAATTTTTAGCTCAAACAGCGCAATGTGTTACGCGGCACTGGCGCCATCTAGCGGCACGAATCGAGATGATCTGAGTAATGGTTACTTTGCTCTATTCAACGATATATAAATCAATTGCATCGACACGTAGTTACACAGTTAAAGTCCTCGTCGAAGCGACGTGTTTTCGTTGCATGCGGTTTTAGCAAGTGACCCTCTACTACCGAACTGAAAGACTTTTCACGTAAAAATCAATTAGAATGCGATTACATGTGGTTCGAGCGTGAGTCGTGCCGACCGCGGCACTGGCGACTCACCAGGTCGTGGGGCGACTCGAGCGTGAGTCGTGCCGACCGCGGCACTGGCGACTCACCAGGTCGTGGGGCGTGGCGCCCCGCAGTAGCCGCGCGAGGGTGGCGGGCGCGAACTGCGGCTTGAGCGTGAGATGGTGCTGCGGCACGGCGCCGCCGGCAGACAGCGCGCCAGCCGCCGCCTCCATCAGGTTCAGCTGCTCCTCCAGGTGGGTGATCTTGATGTTGGCCTGCCGGGGAAGGGGAAGGGTTCACCGCTACTCTACAGATAAACTTTATGGAGAGAGTGCTCTATTACTTGTACGCCAGCTTTACGTACGTAAAGCGGTCCTCGCTGCCCACAAAACCTATATTCCGATCTCAATGAGCGTTTATATTAAGATTCGCTAAAACGAGGATTCCCCAAAATACAGGCTCTGCCTAGTTTCGGGGCTGGCGTCGAAACATAGATATTCATTAAACATAAACTGTAATTCTGGGCATCAATGGAACTTTCACGAAAGAAAGAAAGAAAGAAAACTTAATACAAAACTGACAAAAAAAAAATTTGCCGGTGAACAAAATGAAGCTGACTCAGCGTTGTGATGAGGGAGTGAGCTCTGAGCGCTGAGTACTTATTTTCATAAGTAGGCGAACGAGTGATGTTCATGTCGGATCGCATTATTGACTTTGTAAGTAGACGTTTTTAGGTTGCATCAACTGAAATATCGTGATATTTTCGTGTTACATATGAATTCTACTCTCAAACACGTAGACTGACAGGGCCTGGCGTATGTACACAGGTAGCGCATTCCACAAGCGCACCGCTGTCACAGTGCAGGAATTCGAACAGACTGCCATATCACGCACGGGGATTTCTAGATGAAGCTAGAAAGTTCGTTGTAAAAGGTAGCGGCGCCGACCTGGCTGACGGCGAGCACGGTGTGGCTGAGCCGCTGCGTGAGCGCGTCGGCCTCGGCCGCTGCGGCGGCGGCCTCGGCCCGCAGGCCGCGCTCGCGCTCGCGCAGTGAGGCCGCGGCCGCGCGCCGCCCCGCCACCTCGGCCTCCGTCTCGCCGGCCGCCGCCTCCTGCGCCGCCGCCTGCGACCGCAGCTTCTCCACCTGACGGAACACCATCATCATCATCGTCGTCAGCCTCCCTCGTGGTTTTCCGAGCTTCCCAGAACAAAACGCGGTTTGAATACGCTGTGCCATCAATAAAATAAATTTATTTAATTTTAAAATAACAAAGGCTGCTCAGGCGCGGATCTAGTCCTCAGAAAAGGTTGTGGTCACAGCCACCCAAAAATCGGCCAAGTGCGAGTCTGAACTCGCTCATGATCGATGCATTCACACAAAGGAGATGTTTACAAAAAATAATTGACACCTTGACAAGGTAACCCTGTAAATAGTTCAATAGGCCAAATATAGACACACAAACAGTTAATCCAAAAGAAACAGAACAACACTCACTTGTGTCTTTAGGTCGTTTAACCTCTCCTGCGCTTGTCCTTTTTGGTTTTCTAACTGTTTTAGTGTTGCCGTCAACGTGTCCAATTCGCTCTGAAAACAGAAACCAGGTCATTTTAGGTACGATATTGAGACAATAAACGTCTGCAATTATGTTGGCCTTGCCTGTGGAGTTACGACCTACACCAGACGCTTCTACGCCAAGGCGTCCTCCCGTACAACTATTGGCCTCGCCTTCGGCTACGTTGGCCCCATCTGCAGCTATTTTGACCTCACCTGCATACATGTTGGCTTCACCTGCAGCTTTGGCCTCATAAGCAGCCTATATACGTCCCACTGTAGGGCAAAGGGCTTCTCTCACGGAGAGAGTATGGGCTTAATCACCACGCGTGCCCACTGCGGATTGGCGATTTCAAGCGCTGAGGTATGGGAATAGCTCAAAATATCGATATTTTTTCGGAAAATATTAGATATTTAACGCCAATATTTTAAATTTCAATTTAAAATGATACCAATAACCAACCAACACAACCACCTGATATGATAATTTAATTTTCACCTCAATAGCTCGTAAAAGCTCTGTTTATCATTCGAAATCTGCGTGGAAAATCGCACTTTATCCGCTAACGTGGAAAGTGTTTTTAAAATTCGAATATTTTTATTCAATAAAGGTTTCGTACAATAAATTACATATATATAGAACCTCATTGGTTTCGTAATAGTTTATATTCTCTGCAGCCAGTCCATTGATGATTGAAATGCAAATACTTATTTCATGTCATGCGCCAGCCTCATTTAAAGAATCGCACTGGCCGGCAAGAAACGTTTGATTTAAAAAAAAATTAACTTTCAATATTACCAATTGTAGTAATTTTACTTTTAAATAAACAGTAATTTAATATTTATTAAAACTGTTTTTCTTGCACCTAACATTTTCCTCGCTTTAGTGAGGTGAAAAGTTGTGTGTTGCGCTCGGCAGCAAAGTTATTTAGCGTCTCGTACCTTTGAAACCTCGCTACGCTCAGGATTCTATATTTGAACCACTCGCTTCGCTCGTGGCTCAATCCTAGAATCCTTCGCTTGCTCAGGTTTCAATACAAGGTACTCGCGCCAAAAATTAACTTTGCAGCCTTGCATAACAAATAACTATTAATTCCATTTAAATATTTTTATTCATTGTAATAACGTTTTCCTTCACCGTTAGCGAATGGTATTGCTACTAATGTGAAGTTTTACAAATTCACAAAGGTACATAACTTAGAAAACCAAGTCATAGGCCCGCACTGGGGATCGAACCTGGGTCTCTCGCTTCCGAGTCCGATGTTCTACCCACTAGGCTACCACCGCTTTGGCCTGAATTACAGCTATTTAAGCCTCGCCTTGTTTTATCTTATCATACCTCACCTATAGGCTGTCAATTCGCTGTTCTGAACACATAGCTTGCGCTCTCACTATGCCAGTTTGGCCTCTAACGCCAGCCGCTCCCGGGCCAAAAAGTCGGCCTAAGCTGCAGCTACTTTGGCATCACCTGCAGCTATGTTGGTCTCACCTGCAGCTATGTAGGTCCACCCTGAAGCAATGTCGGGCTGAGCAGCAGCTACGTTGGCCTTACCTACAGCTGCGATGGCGTTGCCTCCAGCTACGTTAGTTTCAGGTAAGAAGCTACGTTGGCCTCACCTGCAGACTGTCAGTCTCGCTAGTCTGAACTCGCAGCTCGCGCTCTTTCTGCGCCACTTCGGCCTCTAAGGCCAAACGCTCCCGGGCCAAAGCGTCGGCCTCGCGGGCGATGGCCTCTAATTCTGGTGTAGGCTGCGGCCCGAGGGACACCGGCTCGGGGATCTGGAAAGAGAACACTGCTTAGAACAGAATAAAATAACATAAAATATTGTTTATCTCCACAATATTTTGTTTAAGTATATTCTTTTTGTTGCACTAACTCGTGCTGAGGACAAATAGGTTTTTAATATTTCGTTTCACCATCTTCATAATCGACATTTTTTTCACGGAATTGAGTTATTTATAGTGAAGTTCTCACTTCCGAAACCGGCGGTAAACGTCGTTCTGTCTCTTTCTTTGTTAAGAAACCTGAAGATACTGTCTGATACTTAAGGGCCTATGCGAAATGAAAGTAGTAAATAAGTGAAACTGGTGTATCATCTAGCAGAACAAAACGCACATACTGTTTGAGTCGGTAATGAGGTCCCCTAAAACTTGAACATAGGACTGAATGGTTCGACGCTTTGGTCACATTTCTGATTTATAAGAAAATATGTCTATTTTTCTTTATAGTTCCGTCAAAATTACATCCAATACTGTAATCACAGATTAAAAAGACAAAACTGTGATTCAACCACAGGATTCAAATTTGACTTTTTAATCTGTGGATTCAACAATGCACTGTCACCAATTTCTGTTTACATTATTTCTCCATGAAACATTATTGTACGCCAATGGGAATCTACTCGATAATTTGGAAAGAAAAGTCGCTATAATAAAACAAAGGGATCTAAAAAATTACGGCAATGATACGAAGATCACATACAAACTATGGGAACTTGAAATGGACGACAGTATGAGATATCCAAGTAAATTTGAACATGAATCGTTTATTCAAGGCAGAGAAATGTAGGTTTCTTCTCAGACTGAGAAAAGATGGTCAGTGGAGTTTTTTTTTTCCCGCTGTCTTTTTCTCCACTACATAAGACCCGAAGGCTAATAGCGGCTAACAGTACATTGACATTCAACAAACAGAATGTAAATTCTTTACGTTGAAATAAATTATTGATTTCTGATTTCTGACTATTAATCTAAGGAAGAGAATAGGTTTGATAGGTTTCTTCTAAGGCCGTCTTGCACCACTTTTTAAATGTCACAAATCGACTTTTTTATGAAGAATTTTAGTTGAATGCTGTTTAAGCAACATTTCAGAAAGTGGTGCATGTGGCCTGAACTAAGGGTTTCTAACTGTCAATAGTTTAGGGTCCAATCAATCATTACAATAAGATTAATATTCATTAGCGTGTAACCTATCTTAAAAACGCATTACCTGAACGTTCAAACGATGTCTATTTTTTGGATTCAATAAGTTATTCAATACCAAAATGTTTGTTATGGGAATAAAAGTATAAAGAAGTAAAAACGGATCTTACAATTTCTATGGTTCGTTCACAAAAATAGTTAAAACTGATAAAGCAATTATTTGAAACCGGCGGTAAATCCCTTTTTTTTTCTATTACCAGGGCGTGACAAAAGAAGACTCTCCCATCTGTCTAACCTTTGGTCGGACTACTACACGTGTTCGCTACAGAAGGCACGCTCGTTGGTCGACGGAAGGCGTAGCGCAAGCATCTTGGCGGTGCTAGAGGGCGCCATCGCGCGAATACCGTGTGGCCTCTGCGTGGCGCCAGGGGAACGTGTGGAGTGGGAATATGCTCACGCGAGTAGGGTAAGTAGAGCAGTGATTCTGTTAGTGCATTAGAATAACGGCGAGGCCACCCGCCCCGGGCGACTACCTAAGAGGGCGTCAAATTTACGTACGCGTGCCTTAAACGAAGGCGTAAAATAGCAAGACTTTTTTATATTCAATAGGTAGGTATATGAGAATATAGGAGCTTAGTTCATGTTAAGCTAATTTTAGAGAGGATGGGGCATACGGAAGGAACTTGGCAGGGTGGGCGCCAATATAAAATTTTGCCCCAAAAATCGCAGATCTTTTCGACCCGGGTTACGTGAGGTGTTTTTTTGTACCTTTGACGCCAATAAAGTTTGGTACGTTTGCACGAGGCACGCTCGTTAATTGACGGAAGGCGTAGCGCACGCATCTTGGCGGTGCCAGAGGGCGCCATCGGGCGAATACCGTGTGGCCTCTGCGTGGCGCCAAAGGAAAGTGTGGAGTGGGAATATGCTCTTGTAAGTAGGGTTAGGGATTCTGTTAGGCATGATAATACAGAGAGATACACTGGGGGTTTCGGATCACGTGACGGGTTTTTCGTGCTTTTGACGCCCAGAAGGTTAAGTACGTTTGCACGTGTAGGCTAAGTGAGGCACGCTCGCACAGTGTGTTTTGAGACCCGATTTTCGGACGTGCCCCTTTTTATTGCATAAACCGAAAGACTTTATCATTTCAAATAGTAGACGAGAGCACCCAAGTGCCAAATATATTTAGTTATGTATTGAAAATCAGACTTTTTTTCGTCCCGTGAAACAGAAAAAATATTTCTTGGTCAAAATTTGGCAAGGTAGTCGAAAAATTTATTTATTCATTATTTAATCTAAATAAAGCGCCTCATACTTTTTGGCCATCGAACATAATTTTCAGCGACTTAACGACAAAAAGGTGTTGTTTAGTTTTTCTAAACAAATTTTTATGGGTTAACTAGCTGACCCGACAAACGTTGTTCGCCTACGACCTATTCTCAGACCAACCAAATATACACAAAATTCATAAAAATCGGTGAAACCGTTTCGAAGGAGTTCGATAACAACCACTGTGACACGAGATTTTTATACATTAGATATTTCAATCATCAAGTTCTTTATACATACATACATAAGCAGTCTATATACGTCCCACTGTAGGGCACAGGTCTTCTCTCAGGGAGATAGTATGGGCTTAATCACCACAGATGCCCACCGCAGATTGGCGATTTCCAGCGCTGAGGCATGTGAATAGCTCAGACACTCAGGTTTCGTCGCGATGGAGTTCTTTCTAATCGAAGAAAAATAATTCAGTTGATTTGGTGATGTAGCCCAAAAACTAATGTTATGGCTCAATAACCAGATACCGGACCGACTCTTCTGGACTCCGGACAACTACAAACTTGCTGCTGTCCGTATGTCTAGCCGCAGCATCAGCGCATTGTACGATTTTTATAAGTGCAATAAAGGTATCAATAAATAAATATGCCCACTATTGTAATAATGTCACGTGATCTTGTTAGGTTAGGTTAGGTTAGGTTACGTATTAGATTTGAAAAAAGATGGTCAGAGTGGAGTTTTTTCTCGATGTCTTTTTCTCCACTACAACTGAAGCCAACGGCGATAATATGGTAATTTAACATTCAACAAACTAACGCCTGTATCCCAGAGGGATAGGCAGACACCAGGGACTGCCACTTGCTACGATCCTGACAGATCACTTTCGCTTCCTCGACATCAATTAGTCGTTGCATGCACGCACGCCGGTTTCGGGTACTTTTTATAGTAGCAAACTACTACATCCCCTATTTGGTCGAAGTATGTCGTAAATTGTTTAAGTTAAAATCAATTTATGTTTTATGGTTTCCTGAAAAAACCGTGAATAGTTGGAACATTCCGCCTTAATTTAACTTTAACCAACTTTCAGAGCCTCTACAACTTAACGTACACGCCGTTACTTATTACGGAGCGGATGGTGCTAGAAACAAACGGCTCGCTGCTCTTGCAAAGCACGGAGTCGGATTCGGGGGTGTATCGGTGCCTCGTGGGCGGCAGCCACGGAGCCCTAAAGGTGTTTGAGGTGTTGACTCAAGAGGATTACAACGTTGTAAGTTGTTTTAGATTGTAGTATCACCACCATCATCATCATCATCAGCCATTTGACACCCACTGCAGGACATAGGCCTCCCTCATGATTTTCCAAGCTTCCCGGTGTTGTGCCGCCCGCATCCAGCGACTCCCCGCCACCGTAACCAGTGGGTAGTGTCATATTGATAGAGAAATATGGCGTAAGAATTCTGATTGAAATAATAAGAAGATCCAATTGAAATAAAATATGTGAAAAATATCCGTCATTGTCCATTTTTCAACGGTATTGAGTACACAATTGAAAGATAATATTTTTTAAGATTTTTTTGTTTAAATATTAAATGTACAAGCAAGAACACCAGCATAGGTACTACGAAAACGCCAGTCGCGCGATTTAAATGTCAAAAGTCGCGACTTACATTGTGTGTACATTGATTGTCAAATTCTGACATTTCAGGGCCACAAAACGCGTGACTCGTATCGCTCGCGACATAGATTATTTTACCACACTTTTACTGTGGCGACATTGTTTTACATTCTGATGTTGTCACTATTGTAAATAGAGTTCGTGCCTTGCCGCTCCCGCACGCGGTTGGTTTGATTTTGTAATATAGCCTAAAAATAGTAAATCTCGGTTTTAATTCATCAGCAGCCCCTACAAATACAGTCCACTATCCACCAAACTACAAGTGTGCGCGTGTAGTAGTGAAAGCCCTAACCAAGCCCGTTCATCGTCGCACCCCACAGGTGAAGCCAGCCCGCACGCGGGGCCCCTACCCCACACCGCCAGTGTCTCTCAGCGCCGGCCCCTCAGCCGGCCTGGTCGCGGTCACAGCGTGGTCACCCTGGAGCAAGTGCGGCTGCCAAGGTCACGTCGCCAGACGGCGGCGCTACGGCATTTGCACCGTCCGACTGAGGGCCCGCGTAATTTACTTTTCGTTACTCATAGTCTGAAAGTAGCTCAGAAGGGGCCTGAGAAGCGGGTTGAAAGTAATACTTTTCCGCTCTAGGGAGAATCGTTTTCAACTGACAGCAGTCAAATTATTTTTTTAAAAAAACTAGTTCTATTTTTAAATTTCTATTAAACCAAGTTCCAGCTTTTCAAATTTCAGCTAGCCAGCGACGAGAAAAAAAGGCGGGAAAGCGGAAATCCGATCTTCATTTGTTTTTTCTAGTTGTAGAGTTTTGTTTGTACTTCCGTATAGCAGAGGTGTATTAACATTTTAGCTAATTCATGTTTTTATTATTACTTTCCTTACATTCGTAATGAAAAGGACAGTGTTTACCCTCGTCTTGAAACTTACTTTCACCCCTAGAGTAATATTAATCAGCCCGTACCCGTCCAATGCTGGACCCAGGCCACCCCCGCGGCACGCCACTTCCTTCTGTCCTCGGCCACCCTTATCCAGCCGCTGCCAGCAATCTGCCTCAGATCGTCGGTCCAGCGAGCTGGTGGGCGTCCTACGCTGCGGTCTCCACTCGAGAAACTTACGCTGACTTATGGCAATGACTCAAATCAAATACAAAATGTTTTTCAACGTTAAGTATTTACATTCTGTGTACTGAATGTTAATGTACAATATTAGCCGCTTCCTTCGGATCGAATTTGTAGTGTTTGCAGGAAAAAAAACTTTACTCTGGTTATGTTTTCTCAAATCATATTAAGATCCCATGACTGCAATCAATAACTTGTAACGCCAAATCATTACTCACTATTATTACAAAAGCAGCAAAACACCAAAGCTGCGGCCAGACATAGGGACAGCACCCGTTCACGAGCATAACGCGGGGATCAGCTGTCTCGCACTGTTACCATGACAGAGCTCGTGGGTTCGATTTCCACAGGGGAACCGTTTGATATACGATTCGATACCCGCCGTGAAATGACCTGTCTGTGTACAACTTCTGTACTTTCTTTTGGGAGTGAAAACTCAAGTTTGATTAAATTTGTTGCAGCCCAATGAAAATTACAAACAGAAATTTCAAGAACTGAATAGTACTACAGATATAATGGAACTGTTTCAAGGTAAAACCACGTGCTTTGTGATTGAAGATAAATGTAAATCTAGAAATAGAAGATTATTTGTTACCTTTGTGAGGTAAAATATAATCTATTTAATAAATAACATGCACCCACAGTAGAACTGGGCAGGCCATGTCAGTCGTATGGGCCCAGACTCATGGACGAAAATTGCCACTGAATGGGTTCCGCGCGACGGATATCGCGGAGGTGGACGGCCAAGGCGGAGATTCGGAGACTCTTTTGTCCATTAATTCTCCAAAATTATCTAGAATTTGAAATGTACACCTAGTTTTACTAGTAACGTTCAATAAGTCACATCTTCTGTGTGATTTGAAATTAAAAAAAATTAATTGAATTGAATAGACAATAGCGGACATACCTCGACCAAATAGGGGACGCATTAGCCAAGGGCGAGTTAAAAAGTACCCGAGACCGGCGTGCGTGCATGCAACGACTAACGAATGTTGAGGAAGCGAAAGTGATCTGTCAGGATCATGTCAAGTGACAGTCCCTGGTCTCTGCCTACCCCTCTGGGATACAGGCGCAAGTTTATGTATGCATGTGTATGAATTCCGAGGTTGGCATAAGACAGGTAGTAGTGGATGATCATGGATGAGTTCTTTACCCAGCAGTGGGACGCAAACTCGGCTAACTAAGAAAAAACATCCACCCAACACCATAACTTGTCCTGGTACCAAACAAGGATACGATAACCAGACAAGGATTAACGCCATTTGTACAAATTAAAGTATGGCAGCTTCTGACATGGCATGACATGATGTTGATGAAGCGAGAGGTCTGTCAGGATCATGCCAAGTGACAGTCCCTGGTCTCTGCCTACCCCTCTGGGATACAGGCGTGAGTCTATGTAATTTCACGGCAATGAATTGTGTCACTGATTAACCAACAACGCAGTATTTAATCCTGGTTAAATTTAATGATCGAACATACCATTTCCTTCTTCTATGTAGTAATTATTTTTGTCAAGAATTACACAGTGGCGCAAACACGCAAGTAATTTGCTGAGCATTTGAACTTAAAATCACTGTTTCAAACGCGTCGCGTCATTCGTGCAAATCGGATTGGACGCGCCGCACTTTATGCCTGATTGTAGAGAAAATATTGTGATAATATGCAGACGATATCATTCTAATCTCTTGGTACATTGAGTTCATATTTCAAGACCAGGTTGTTCACCATACCGACCTGGTGTTTTATTCCGTATTTGGTGTTTGGTTCCGTACCCGAAGGGTGCCAAACGGGTCCCTATTACTAAGACTTCACTGTCCGTCTGTCTGTCTGTCACCAGGCTGAATCTCATGAACCGTGATAGCTAGGCAGTTGAAATTTTCACAGATGATGTATTTCTGTTGCCGCTATAACAAATACATAAACAGAATAAAATAAATATTTAAGGGGGCTTCCATAGAACAAACATGTTTTTTTACCGTTTTTTGCTCGATATTAATAACGGTAACAGGTAGAGCATGGATACCGGTTTTCGGTAATACCGAAAAACCGGAATACCGGACAGAATATTCGAATTTGAAAAACCGGTTTTGTATAATCCTAATACCGGTATTTCGATAGTTTCGGTATTACTATACCCAGCTTCTAGACGCGCTGTTCGATTCTACATCCATATAATAAATTCATAATGTAAAACATTGGGACTTTTCTAGATTTCCAATCTGGTTTTACGATTTTGCTGCAATTTTTGAGAGCCTCAGACTGTCTAAATACAGAACTCATGCTTTCTAGGGTTTTGGAGTTTCGGTATCAATACAGTCAAATGTTTAACGCTCACCTTAAAGATAGTTTCGAATTAACTGATGGGTACTATTTAAAATCATAGTTCGTTCCTGTGAATTGCGGTGTCCCACAAGAAACTAGTGTTGGTCTCCTGCTCTATGTGGTGTACCTACGGTACAGAGTGACATAATACAGTATTGTAACTAAATGTAAGTATCTTCAACAGCCACCAAGTTAAAGATATTAGCGACAATGGGCATTGTCCTAAATATTGTTTTTGAATTTAGAACGCGAGGCTAGCCACCGCGGGAGGATATATGACAATTTGTTTTAAAGATATAATTCATATAATATTCACTGATTTCTTGTATCTTTCTGAATAAGTGTGTGACTAATTCGACCTTCTAACGTTCGTTCAACACGTGAATGAAAGTAGGTTTAATATTTTTAAATAAAAAATGTCAAGATATTGACATTTTGATATTAAGTAAAAAACAAATATAATTTTTTTTTTCTTACGTTTGCATAGATAAGGAGTCTTTTAAGTTTTGTTTATTTAAAGAGTTTTTGTATCGAGTCATGGTATCACTAGAAACTGACAGCTTGTAGGATATCAGTTGATGATGTACTTCCGTGCATCCGGTTACGTAGACTCCGGACGTACTTCCGGTTACGTAGGTTCCGATTCTTTTTATTTCGCTTTAAAAATTTGTTAAAGCAGCCCGAAATATTCAGCCTAGGCTCTCAAAATTAGTTTTATTCTCGAAAAATATATAAATACAAAACGTATTTTTTGAAGGACAATGGCCATTCTTTCGGTTTGCTTTAGCAATAGTGCAAGGAGTCCGAGCAAGAGAAATATAATTATAAATACAAAATGTGTTTCTTTTAAACATTCTAATACTTGAGAGGTCTCGTCTCATGAAGTCCACGCTCCGACCTACTCGTGCCCATATCCGGAACCCCGAGAACTTTCAACTCGAATTGTCAAATCGCTTCGAGTGCCTGGAGAGCGCCGAATCGGTGGACGAGATCAATAACAGGTTTGTAGAAACTGTTCGTACAGTGGGCTCGAGGTTCTATAGACCCAACCGTGCGAGTAGACCACAAAAGCTATACTATACTAATACCGGAATTCCGGTATTTCAAATGTTGATATCGAAAAAATACCGGTTTTAGAAAAAGGGTCCGGTAGTCCATGCTCTAGTAACAGGTAAACGCTTGAAATGTTCAAATGTTATATAGATAATGGTACGGAACCCTTCGTGCGCGAGTCCGACTCGCACTTGGCCGGTTTTTAAGGTATCCGTACTAAATGATTAGTAGAACGCAGCCTATGCGCGTCTTATAGTGATATAAGCAATTATTGTTTTATAGTGTTTCCTGATGGGATTCCATGCCGCTCGCGATATTTGCCGGGCTATATCAAGAACAATGCAATTGTGAAGGATAGGAAGAGTGAAATCATGATCGGTTTATGCAAGGTCAGCTTAGTAATAACACACTGACATAAAATAATTACTCCAAAGCCAATTTATTTTGAAGAATGTTTTAAATTCCCCGAGGCACTGTTTCCTTCGTCTACGAACACGCCTGTTCCCTCGATCTTAATTGTTATTAACATTTCGCAGGTAAAATGCAAGCCCCCTGCTACGTTCGAGGTGCATTCAGCGGACGGGCGAGTGCTGGAGCGAGTGAATAACAGCGCGGGCGAGTACTCGCTCCAGCAGACTCTCCCGCGGCAGCCGCCCGCGCCATTGCACGACGTTTTGTTCATCGATGCTGGCGAGCAAGTTACTCTCAAGTGTCCAGGGTTAGTTGTCCTAAATTGTCACTTACAGAAAGCAATAAAAAATACGTTCGAGGTGCAATTAGCGCACGAGCGTGCTGGAGCGAGTGAACAACAGCGCGGGCGAGAACTCGCTTCAGCAGACTCTCCCGCGGCAGCCACCCGCGCCATTGCACGATGTTTTGTTCAACGATGCTGGCGAGCAAGTTATTCTCAAGTGTCCAAGGTTAGTTGTTCCATATTGTCACTTACAGAAAGCAATAAATATGTTCGAGGTGCGTTTAGCGGACGGGCGAGTGCTGCAGCGAGTGAACAACAGCGCGGGCGAGTAGTCGCTCCAGCAGACTCTCCCGCGACAGCCGCCTGCACCATGCACGACGTTTTGTTCAGCAAAGTAGCGATAGAGCGCTTCGCTAACAAACTGCTTTGCAGTTTGACGAAATTGTGTACTAATATTAAAGTTTTTTATTTTGAATAAATAAACGTATAAAAAAAAGTTAGCAAGCAAGTTACGTTAAAGATTCGCGTTCTTCAGAAAAGTTTCCTGAGCCTGGTGGAGCCACGCCATGAAAAGTGCATAGAACGTTTTGTACAATTTCACGTTGTGAAAAAATCAACAACAATAATTGTGAGTTAAATTTCCAAATTTACATTTTGCGGAGTGTCATCGACATTCTTTAGGTGATTCTAGTATAAGAGGAGTTATTCGCCAACAGCATGACACTAGAGGATGTGCCAGTGACGTGGCAAGTGGGCACGCGCAAGGCGAGCCCGCGCGCGCTCAGAGACTCAAGCGGGGGACGAGTCTACGTGAACGCGCGCGACCATTTCATGATCACCAAGGTGGACTATTCGGACGATAACCTGTACAGGTAAGTTCTGGTTTGAAGCCGTTTTGGTGTAACACGGCGAGGGATTAAACAACAGGCTCTGGCTTATGCCTTATGGTCTACCCACGATAAACATTTCGGGCGCTACGACTGAAAACCGCCAACGATATCAATCTGAATTAAGTAGTGGGTATTCTAGAACAGCGATTCCTAAAGTTGATTCTTTCCTTCCTTGGAAAAGTCCTGGGGTTCCGCGGATTACATTTGGCACTAAATTGCTGTTAAATGATTCCTCGGCTACAAATATTATTTTGGATTAATCTAATAGGTCAGTCAAATGTTGATTTCGATATTTTCATGGTGTGCGAGAGCTCCACGTCCTTAAAAAAATTGGAATCACTATTCTAGATTAATAAGTATTTCCCCCATACAGTTGCTGGAATTCAGACGCGCTACTCGGCACAATAAAGCTGATAATACGACGCGGCGCGAACCCACACTTGACGCAGCATCTACTACTCATTGCCTTCGTGCTCTGCAGTGCACTGCTAGCAAAATTCGCTTACCGCTTGTACAGAAAAAGACGGTCGAACTTGCGATAAATTCTTCTGGTAAAGTTGTGGTTGCATTTCTACATATATTACACCACCTCGCCGTAGGAAGAATATCGTACTTTTAGAAAGATGGGATAAATAATACTGGAGCTTTTAACGAAAGGTTTGTAAGTATAAACAAAGAAACGCTTCATTTCTGTAATAACGATCTAATAATGTAACATCGGTGTGCGTGGGTGATTAATGCTAGGTGCGAGTCTCATATCTTAAAGGAGTTGTTTCATTTTCGGCCAAGACCATGCGCCTGCTATAGAAATAAGAGAAAAATACACATAACACTGTGTGACTACTAAATAGACTTATTTCCCTGTAATTTTTTGGCAAAACAATATTTTTTGTGAACCTAAACAATGTAAGGAGTGGCAACATTCTAATGTGACAGCCATATGAAATCGTTCAGAAACCTGTTTTTACACATTTATTTATTTTTAACTTGTCGTTATGCGTGGTTTTTTAATGTGCTTTCGTCCGTTTAGGAGGTGAAAAATACGAGTTCTGTGTCGTTGGTTGGTGTCGTTTGTTTGTTTTGTTTGTTTTTGACTTTTGTTATCAGCTGTGGTGGATTCGCCGTTTTATCAGGGTTGCAATAAAGCTAACTGAAAACGTTGAATTGCTAATCAATTATTGAAGATACAGAGAAATTGGTGCGTGGAAGTTGTTTTTCAATTCACGGAGAGTATCTAAATTAGTGGCTCACTGTCTTGGCCGGAGCTCCATACAATCATGAAACAACTTCTTTGTAATTAATGGTATTATAATGGTATTATGGAATGTGATAATGATAAAATAAACTTTTTCAATATTTCAATATAGACGTAATTTGCCGGATCGCTAAGAATCATTGCCATCCCATACGTCGTTAGTAATTAAAACTCCCTCTGGACAGCGTTAACTTGGCATTGTAACAAGCAGTAACTGACAAATCGATTTCTCCAGAATACAGCAATGACTTTACAGTTTATGTATAAGAAGACCACAACCACTTCGCGCGTTCGCTCTGTGTTGTCAAGTGTTTGTGGATTGTCGTGTCGCGTATTGTTTTAGGTGGACGCACGCCGTGTGGCACAACTCTCGGGTCTTATCCTGGTCACTCAAATGCTCAGAAATACGCGAAACGACAAGTGTAGGACGACATTCGCAAACGACTAAGCAAAGTTTTTTGTTACATTCCTCATTCGCTTACGTCATTTCAGCTATTCGGATTGTGGGTTCGCAAAAGAGTACGCGTATAACATTCGCGCATGAGAGTTACCGGAATAGGCATGATGACAATAATTGAAAATCACTAAAATTAAATTATGTATTTATTTAACAAGAATTGAATTGAGGAATACGAAAGACGCATTTAATTTTTTTATTAAGAGCGGGATTGATAATTATTACGATAGTTGAAGATCATCGCTCCACCGAGTCTGAGGACGTCCCACACTACGTTTACCGATCCGCGGTCTACACTCGAGAACTCGTCTACCCCATCGGTTATCAGTTCTTCGGATAATATGGCCGGCTAATAATAATATATTCGCAGGGCGGCTGGCAAGAGTTGGATGAGAGTAGCCGAGGACCGTGCTCAGTGGCGTGCTATAGGAGAGGCCTATGTCCAGCAGTGGACAAGCATAGGCTGATGATGATGATGATGATGACGATAGTTGAAATCTACAAAAATCCTATGTCCGCCATATTAAGTTGAATAGCGAATGACGTCACTTTGAGGAACACGCAAGTAAAAACAGAATTGAACAGAACATACCACTGTACCTATACGAAATTGCTGTGTTGACGTATTACACTACAAATTAATTTTACACTTTTTCAATTTTACATCACTAGCGACGCCATGACATTGGCGAGCGTTTCGGTCGGAAATTTAAATAAAAAACTGAATATTTTTTTTACCATTAAACCTTAACTGTGACCAAGATATGAATGTACGTTTTGGGACATTTTAGGGCATTTTTTCAAAATTTGTCATCATGCCTATTGTACGTAGAAAGATGAGTCACGCGGCGGGCGGTTCCGCCAGTTTACGGGAACACACACGGGCAACTGGGACCAGGAGCCTAATTATGAGCACCAAATCTTGTTGGAATTCTCACGTTTGCGAGAGCAATTTGTTTGTGGAATTTGAGAGACGATTGGAATGTTAAGGATTTGGTGCACATAATATGTGGGCCACTTCCTTCTGCCCTCGGCCCACTTCATCCGGCCACTGCCAGAGGTCTGTCTGCCCCAGATCGTCGGTCCAGCGAGCCGGTGGGCGTCCTACGCTGCGTTTGCCAGTTCGTGGTCTGCACTAACCTTTGCACCCGATTGACCGGTCGGTTCTTCAGCATATGCGATCAGCCCACTGCCAATTCAGATCGTTTGAAGGAAATGGCGTGCCTCGGGGGCGTTCTGCGTCCAACGGTGGACGAACACAGGCTGATTGATTTATCATCATCATCATCAGTCTACCCTCAGGTTGGTACAGGCCTTTCCCCCACTGCGCCATCTTTCGCGATCTCGCGCCATTCGCATCCACGGCACTTTGACGACTCGCTCACGGCGTCCGTCGGATCGATTGATAGATTAAGTATAAGGGCACTTACGGGCGGCGGGGCGAGCGCGGCGGGCGGCGGCGCGGCGCGGCAGCTGGGCGGCAGCCAGTCGGGCGGCAGCGCAGCGGGCAGCTGGTGGCCGGCCTGCGCGCGCCGCACCAACCAGAGCGCCAGCGCGAACTGCTCGCGGGTCAGCTTGCCGGCGCTCGCCGTGTCGCATAGCGCCCTGGGGACCGGGTGGCGGCACGATTCAGCCTTGTCATTTAATACTTGAGTGGAATTCGTGTTACATCATTTGGAACAGGCAATGGAAAAGACTGAAACCATTCGTTTGTTTATATACACTGTCATTCATTCATTCACTCATTCATTCAAATATTTATTCGATCAGCGTCTGCTCGATCTCCAAGCCCCGGCACACACTGACGAACTTACGAGCTTAGTTTCTAGGTTATTAATTATTCGTTCAGTCATTATATGGTCATTTATGTATAATGATTCTTTCATTTATTCGTTTGTTTGTTCACTCATTATTTCAATTAACATGATGTGTGTTAAATGACACTTCATCGAATTTTGAATGCTTTCAAAGCAAACAATAGAAAATAATGCGATCTCCAATCTTTTCCAAGGGACCAACTAGATGGGATCTGGAAGAAATAAAAGGATCTCACCAAACGTACGCGAGCGTCTGCTGCGGCAGCCTACTGTCAAGCAGCGTCAGCTTAATCTCTAGCTCCGAGACGATTTATTAACTGATAAGCTTACCTATCTCACCTTCCATCTATCCATCCATTCATACAATAATTTAATTGCATCTTTAATTCATTCATTCGTGCATTCATTAAATGAGTCGATGCTATTTCTGTTTAGGAAAAAGTGATAGATGGCTAAATAGTTTCGAAGCGAATGTTAGGGAAACACTTTATTGCCAGTGCAACCAGAAGAAAGAAATGCTTTCTTAAAAGATTGCAATAATATTTTCGTTGGATTCCACAAGAAATTCTCACCACATGTGTTCTAGAGTCTGCTGCGGGAGGCCGCTGCCGGGCAGCGTCTGCTTGATCTTGAGCCCCGAGACCATTTTCTGATTGTCAAGCTTACCTATTAGCTAATCAAGCATCAAGCATATTCTATATCCATCCATCCATCCATTCATTCATTCATTCATTCATTCATTCATTCATCCATTTATTTATTTAATCGGATCAGTCATTCGTACATTCATTATAGACAAAAGCAATCGATGGTTAAATTGGTCAATCTTTTCTGAGCAAGTGAGGAACCCAGCTATTTGGGTTCTGAAAGAAATAAGAGGACCTCACCATATGTGCGCTAGCGTCTGCTGCGGCAGGCCGCTGTCTAGCAGCGTCTGCTTGATCTCGAGCCCCGACACCAGCCCGTCGCGGTCCGTGTCGCACGCCGCGAACTGCGCCTCCGCGCGCGCCAGCTCCGCCCCCGACACCACCCACGCCGCGCCCGTCGCGCCCCCCGCACCACCCGCACCACCCGCACCACCCGCACCACCCGCACCCGCCACCAGCGGGGAGGGCTGCTGGCTGGGCGGCTGCAAGAGAAGTCGGTGCTGAGGCTGGACCGGGAATGCAACGCGAATCGTAGTGCCGTCCACACACACGATTTGCACTACTAGTTAGATTACATTACAAGCGTCTGGATCCGGCTTTGATCGTGACGATTCACTCATATGAATGTTTCTAGATCACACGACAATGTCAATAATGACGTAAATTTCTACAGCACCGTCGAATGATAAAACATTTCAGGGGCTATTTGCCACACATATTGCCAGGCTACCGTGTCAGCATGAAGCAGGTGTGGTATTATTATCTTCAATACCCCGAGTTACACAATGCGGGAGCAAAAATGCAACGACGCAATCCGAATGTACGTCCATTCTATGTTCAGAAGTTTATTTTTTTTTTCATTCTAGAAAAATGAAAGATGTCAAATGTATCGAGTGTAGTAGGATTTCTGCTATACACACAATTTCTTGGGCTAGTTACACTGATCAGATTCAGCAATGCCTCCAGTTCATTGCACTAGACTACAGCTGCGGCCGCGCAGGGCGCAAGGGCGGCGGGTGCCATCGCTGAAACAAACCCACCGACATTTCCAAGAACATTTCATCACAGAACGGCTAAATTCTTTCAGCGTTCCACAAGTAGTATCCTCGGCTCAACTGTTTCTTATACTCACACTGCTTAGATCGAGCAAGCCCTCCCAACAGCATGGCGTTACACTACGACTGCGGCTGTACTGTGAGCGGGGGCAGCTTGCGTCCTAGTCAGACTCTAGTCCACCAAGTTATTTCCATGAGAATATCACCAAAGAAAAGCACCTAATTCCTTTCAGCGTTCCACAAGGCAATATCCTCGGTCCTCCAATATTTATTATTCTTCATGATCAGCCATTTGACGCCCACTGCAGGACATAGGCCTCCCTCATGTTTTTTAACCGTGAAGAGTTTTGCCATAATCGCCACGCTTGGCAGGCGGGTTGGCGATCGCAGAATACGGTTGGAATCTTAGGAAGACGCTGCTGCCCGTCTCCTGGTAATTGATCGCCTTCTACGACATCCACTTTCTTATTCACGTTTCTTATACTTACACAGCTTAAATCGAGCAACCCCTCCAGCAGCATTCAACTGCGGCTGCGCCTGCGCGGGGCGCGGGGGCGGCGGGCGGCATTGCTCACACTAAAGCACCAACATTTCCAAAACCATTTCACCAAATAAAAGCAATAAACCTCTTTCAGTCCTCTGAAAACCTCTTTCATTATCCTCGGTCCTCCACTGTTCCTTATACTCACACTGCTTAGATCGAGCAGCCCCTCGAGCACCATAGCGTTAGACTGCGGCTGCGGCTGCGCGGGGCGCGGGGGCGGCGGGCGGCAGGGCGAGGCGGGGCGGCTGGCGGGGCGCGAGGGGGGGCGCGAGGGGGGCCGCGCGGGGCGGGCGCGCAGCTCGGGGGGGAGGGCGGTGGGCACGGCGTGCTTCTCCAGCGCCTTGTACACTAGGTGCATGGCCTGCGGACAGTTCGCTCACTATCAAATAAAAATTAAACAATTTTTTCACCAAAATTAAAATTGCTACGGACATGGCCTGCGGACAGTTCGCTCACTATCACACGAAAATGAATTAATTTTTTAACCAAAATACAATTTGCCACCGACAGAAACTACACAATAGATATAATACAATCGACAGCAACTCGATCCTCTTAAAGTAGAATACGTACAGTTTCTTCTTTACGTATTGTACTTTATTAGATTTCTTGACAGACTATCAAATGGACCTTTAGTTGTAAAGAAAGACACATTGGTGTTATTGAAATAACGCAAAACCTTCTTCTTTCTGCTTCGTTCTTATTTTCTTCGGTATCAATTTTTTTTTCTTTTTGATTTACCAAAGCCCAAAATATAACACCAATGCGCTGGTCCGATGCCATAAAGAAGGCAGCAGGGGGATCCATCCAGCACGCATCCCATCGCGCCTATGACCGTGACGAGCGGAGACGATGGTCACGATTCTCCGATTAAGAAGTAGAAGAAAATAAAATAATTTTAAATCGATTTAAACATTTTGTACAATTTTAATCAGTCGCGATGCTCATACATATTTATACAGTTAACGTGTCTAATCGCAATCATTTATTAGGTTCAGTTTACCTGTAACCACGTTGACTGTAACGATGCCGCAACGTCGTGAATTAAGATAAGATAAAAAAGTATTCATTGCCTCATCAAAATATGTACCATTTATAATAAAACTTAACTAGGTTATGACATTATAAAATAAGGCAAAAGGTAGTGGCTTAACTGTTGCTGACCCAGGACATTAATAAGGTAAACTAAGTATCTCATAAATAAATGAAAATATCTCGTAAATAAATAAATAAATAAATAAATCTCTATCTACCTAATCAGCCCATAAACAGAGCTCACTGTTGGGCATCGGCCCGTTCTCTCTCATGCCAACCCATCCGGTCCTAGTCTCATCCAATGTTTCCCAGCCGCGTTCACAATGTCGTCGGGCCCACCGGGCTGGTGGTCTGCCCACCGACCGTCGACCCGTTCCTGGTCACCGCTCAGTGACAACCTTAGTCCACCGGCCCGCTTCCCGCTTAACCAAAATGCCCCGGCCAACTCCGTTTTAGCTTTAAGATTCGTGTGCCCACATCTTCGACTTTTATTGTCCGCCGAATATCGACGTTTCGCACACGATCAATAAATGAGATGCCTAAAATGGCCCGCTTTAAGTTTGTAATTGCAATGACACAAAGATTTAAACGTTACCAATAGACTTCCGGTCAGGGAATTCCGATTCGTTAAAAAACCGCATTGCCGGCACCTGGCAACACTGAGATCAGCCGAGGAGTCGCTTACCACCATGAACTCGTGGCGGTCCAACATGCCGTCCTTGTCCTGGTCGGCGAGGTCCCAGATCTTGCCGAGCGTCTCCAGCGGCAGCTTCGACTCCATCAGCACGCCCTTCACCTGGCGACAAACACGACATTATAATGGTGATGCCGCTTGTCGTCCCTCTCGTAATATAAAATTGCCTCATCTTGTACTTTACACTGCTTAATCTTAACGCTATGATTTTGCCTTCTCAGTTTTAATTAGCATAAGCAGCCTATATACGTCCCACTGCAGGGCACAGGCCTTCTCTCAGAGAGAGAGTATGGGCTTAATCACCATGCGTGCCCACCGCGGATTGGCGATTTCAAGTGCTGAGGTATGTAAATAGCTCAAACACTCAGGTTTCCTCAGGATGTTTTTCTTCACCGTTAGCGAGTGGTATTGCTACTATAACTTCACAAATGTACATAACTTAGAAAACAAAGTCATAGGTACATGCCCGCACTAGGAATATAACCTGGGCCTCTCGCTTCAGAGTCCAATGTTCTACCCACTAGGCTACCACCGCTCCTAATTATCCCAGTTTAAATTATTGTAAAAGAATGATTAGGGCGACTAAAAAAAAAAATTATGGACATTCTTGCGCTCGGCCGGCTTCATGCTTCAGACTATGGCTTCATGCTCCAGACTATGATAGGCCAAAATGGTACTACAACTGCTACCTTATTCTGGCAAGTGTAGAGCTACATACGAGCTCCTTCACAAAAAAAAACAATAACTGTAAAGATTGATCAGCGATCGACTCACGTGCACACACTCATGTCATTTAATGTATTTGCTAGGGTCCCGTAAAAGGCGATTATTCAAGCTTCCCGGCGATGAGTCCACTGTGGAGCTGAAGCGAGTCTAACACTTACCTCTCCTACCCAGAGGGTTAGGCAGAGACCATGGCCTGCCACTTGCCACGATCCTGACAGATCACTTTCGCTTCCTCTACATTCACTAGTCGTTGCATGCACGCACGCCGGTTTCGGGTACTTTTTATCTTGCCTTTGCTGTCAGCTGTCCGAACATCTCGCGCTCGGTGCGCTTCATGCTCCATTCTAAATAAGCTACTGTTCTCGCACTCGCAACTCCTCGCTACTTCATTCCGGGCGATGAGCTCATTGTAGATCCTCAGCGAGTTTTAACACTGACCTTATTGCCGGCGATGAGTCCATTGTGCGGCTGCAGCGAGTCGAACAGCTGTCCGTACTTCTCGCGCTCAGCCGGCTTCATGCTCCAGTCGCCGGAGGCGGTGACGGGCGCCGCGGGCCGCGCCGGGGCCGCTGACGGCGGCGGGACCTTCGGGAGCTCGCCCTGGGGTAAGGGACTCTAGTTACCAAAGTTTAAGGTAAGTGAGAATCACGAAACTTAAGACTTTAAGCAGAATTTACTAACGCTAGTGGCATTTTTCCGAGCGGTTCCGTGCTTCGCAAGGCACGTTAAGCTGTTGGTGCCGGCTGCCGTCGATAGATGGCAGTCGTTAAGCCAAGTCAGAGGCCTTAGGGCGGCTTGACAACTTCTGACAGTAGACGAGCCACTAGTCTACAAGCCTCCACCAATCCGGATTTGGCCCCCGTGGTGGAGTATGGCCTATACCTTCCTCAGGGAAGAGACCCGTGCCCCTCGGTGGGGACATAATGGGTTGATGATGACAAGCAGAATTTTCCGACTGCACGGCTGCCAGCACGACTGCAATGAAACTGCCAACCAATCGAGCAGACCGATTGCAGTTGGTGTGCAGTTGGCAACTGCATTCAAACTGCATCTGAACTGCCACTATGCAGTTGATATGCAGCCCGTCTGTTTAGAGCCTAAGTGGACATGGGCGCGACATCTGGTAAGACGAGAGGACGGACGGTGGACGATAGCAGTTGATGACCTTAAGAAGGCGGCAGGAGGCAATGGACGAGACTAGCAAGGGACCGGTTGGCGTGACGGTGAAGAGGCCTATGCCCAACAGTAAACTTCTTTCATGGGCTGTATAGATAGATAGAATGTGAGCAATCTAAAAATGATAACGAGATTGTTACACTGTGTGTAGTCTTTCCAAAACGTAGGGTTCTACTCAAATATACGAACAAATTTGTCGGAAGGGATTATTTCGAAATGAATAAGTTATTACAAAATTTTCACGAGCTTCTGGACTACACGAGGTATATAGATAGTACAGCGATCCCTAAAGTGGGCTCAGCGTAATTTCATTTGTCATTCAATAGTTAGGTGATGTTTTTTGGATATTGAATAATAATTACAAATATTATTTTGGCATAGCGCAAATATGTGATGCTAAAAACTGTGGGTAGTTTGCGAGAATTTGGCCTCAAACATTTGGCGCGTGTGCGCCGTGGTGATTGCGGGGAAGTCACATCTAACATCTGAGCTCGAGCCATTGTCATTGCCATTTTTTTTATTTGAATAGTTTGTCACAGACACGTTAAGATATTTTTTTCTACTAAAGATTTGTCACCGAGACGATATGAATTTTTTTATAAAATGGGGTTCCATAAAATAAAAGGGATTAGAAGAGTGTTCCGTTACCTTAGAAGTTTAGGAACCGCTAGCATAGTATACTCACGACTTTGGGCGGCGGCGCTTCGGAGTGTATGTTGCTCATGTTGATGTCTTTGCCGGCCTGCGCAAGCGCCACCAGCTTTAGCGCCACGAACAGGCCCGCCTGCCAGCAAAACGTTTATGATTACAATGGAGTACTTGCATAAAAAAGGTTAACAGCCTTACTTATAAAAAGTCGATTGCACTAAGACACTCTTAAGACGGAGTTAAAGCCAGCTTATGACAGGAGTTCCTGTTGCCGGCTTTAACTCTGTCTTAATTGCGTTTAGTGGAATCGATTCTTTTTATAAAAATAAGGCTTTAACATCAGACTTTATTGCACATGAAAAACATGATACAAGAAATGCAACATAAGAACATATAAAAAATGTTTTAAATGTCATTGGAGAGGCCAAGTTAAAAGGTAAATAATGCTGGTGTTTTTTTTTCTCTATTACTAATACTTTTCATAATATAACCGGTTAAATTTAATTCTAGTCACGTGGTACAAAAACGCGCCATACACATCGGGCTTAAGCTAGTACGTCACTCGGTGCTCTTAACACCATATAATAATGTGTGATTTTTTAAGCGTAGTTTTTTAAAAATCGAATAAAACACTCAATTTGCATCATATATTCAAAATTTTTATTGGAATCGATAAATTGGCCTTTGCCATTTACCATTTACCAATCCGGACTTGGCCCCCGTGGCGGAGTATGGCCTATACCTTCCTCAGGGAAGAGACCCGTGCCCCTCGGTGGGGACATAATGGGTTGATGATGATTTACGTTTTAAGGATAACATGTAAATGTTGTCCGCGGCTCCGTTTCAAATGGTCCATTCGGAAGGTCCAATTTTGCCTCACTTTTTCGAGCATTTCGGCCGGTATTCCCCGAAATACGCGTGTTATACTATCCTGTAAGACTTCAATCGTCTTCGGCTCGTCCACGTAGAGTAACGACTTCACATAACCCCACAATAAATAATCAAGAGGCGTTAAATCGCATGATCTTGGCGGCCCACTCACAGGGACATTTCTGTTATTAACGTATCCGTTGAGCCAGAAATGAGCCTCATCGCTGAACACAATTTTTCGATAAAACAGCGGATTTTCATGGAGCTGTTCTAAGACCCATTCACCAAAAAATAGACGTCGTGGTAGGTCATTCGACTTCAATTCTTGCAGAAGTTGAATTTTATAGGCTTTCAAACCCAAATCGGCACGTAAAATTTTCCACACATGCCCAATTGATGAGAACGGCGACGAATTGACATTTCACGATCCTCATTAACACTGGACGCTCTAAAACTGCAATATTATCTTCGGTACGCACTGTACGCATGCGAGTGAAAAACTTTTCACTTTGACAGATGACGTTTGGATGCCATTAACAACCAACGGTGCCAACCTGAAAAACTTAACTCTTAAAAAATCACCCGTTATTATATGAAGCGTTCATCAGTTCATAAAATGGTCAAAGTAAACCTATTAACTATTAAGTTAATTATATTTAATTCATTTGATAAAATAATGTTTTTACGAGTTTACACCCCTGTTACAAAACGTTTAGAACACAATGAAAAAACTAAATCCAACAAGTTTTTTATGCTTAGTTTTACTTGATTTTACGCATTTTTTAAGACCTGTAAGATCCCCAAAAAATAATTTTATTGCTTTATCTTTTGACTTTTTTCTGAGTTTCTCCCAATCTTCTTTGGTACAAGAACAATGTAAGTTTGAGTCAAGTTCCCCATTACAACCACTGATGTGTAATACCGTGCCCGGCAACATTGTCAATACCTCAAGGAATACGGGCACGAATAAATGTAACAACAAAAATCCACTAACGCTATTTTTAACACTTTTATTAGCTCCACTTGAATCAATCAAATCAATCTTCTTTTTCTTCAACCCATAACCACCCAACGCTGATTGCAGGTCTCTTCCAATGCACGCCATTCACTTCGGTCTTGGGCTTTTCGCATCCAGTCTTTTTCTGTCACTTTGGCCAGGCCGTCAGTCCATCTCGTCGGTTGCCTGCCCACACTTCTGCACTTTATATCAATCACATTTTCACAGATGTATTTCTTTTGCCGTTATTTATAACAACAAATACTAAAAACAAAAATTGAATAAATATTTAAGGGGGGCTCCCACACAACAAACGTTGTCTAAAGACAGCGCTCGCCATCTAGCGGCCATCTATGTAACCTTCACAGCGGCGATGACATGTCGTTAAATGTCAATGTTAAACGCTTCTTGTTGGTTTCTATAGATGGCGCTGTTTTCAAATTCCATATTTGTCTAATGTTGTGTAGACGGAACCCTTCATGTGTGAGTCTGACTCGCACTTAGCCGGTTTTAAAATTTTCTTCACTTTTATGTCAGTCGTTAATATGTAAGAAATCTAGGAATTGAGTTTTACTGTTCTTAATATACGTAGCTTAGAAAACAAAAGCATTGGTATAAGCCGGGATTCGAACCCACGGCCTCACGATGAGGCCAGCGTTCTATCGCTGCGCTACCATCGCTTTATCAGGAATAGGTAGTACTAAATTTGGAATTGATATCAAACATAAGTTGTAAAATGTATGAAGTTATGAAATTTAAGGTCTGTAAATTACTATTAAAACATGGGAAACATGAGTTTCAACCTACTTCTAACTATCGTATCAGCACTTCAGGGTCAGGGTCGGGAAGCAGACATTGACACCATCTTCGTGTTGCAGAAGACCCCTATCAGATACTCTTATAACCTAGGCAGTAGGGTTTCGTTAAGAAATTTCTTACATGCGTGCACTCTACATGCTCAGTTACGTTACGAACGATTTTGCAAAAATGTAAAGGTTGACCTGCTGTTGACAGTGCCGACAGCACTCCCTTTAAGTTGGTGATACTAGCAACGCAAACAGATCAATAACTCGAAGGATATTAGTACCCCGCCGCTTCCTGTGATGATAACTGGCGATAACTTACTACAATTATTACTGCTTAGCTTGCTAATTATCGTTGGAGCGATGATCTTCGCAGGGCGGCTGGCAAGAGTTGGATGAGAGTAGCCGAGGACCGTGCTTAGTGGCGTGCTATAGGAGAGGCCTATGTCCAGCAGTGGACAAGCATAGGCTGATGATGATGATGATGATGATTGCTAATTATGCCTACGGCTTGGGCAAAAAGTCACCTTTTCATCTAAGACATAATTTGATGGGCTGATGATAATGTTGATCAAAGTTTTGTCACATTCTGTACGAGAAATTCTGCATTGCAAGATTCACATTGTCTACAACGCACGAGTTGGAACAAGCCATAGTAGGCATAGACTCGTAATGTCGCCATCCGACGTCGGACGAAGGTCGGCGATATTGGTGACCGAATTTCGAGTCTGATGTGGTTGCAGGAGGTACACCCGGCGGAGAGGGAAGAGGACAGGTGGACCAGTGCGGTAACGGAGTGGCAGCCGAGAGCCGGATAAAGAAAATAATGTAATGAACACCAATGGTACGATGAAGCCAAGTCGGCAGAGGGCACATGAATGCGGACGGCGGAGACCACAAAGATTGCGTGACGGATAAATCTTTTATATCCAGCTGTGCGCAGACCTCCGATTATGCTGACAACGATCTTCACAAAACTGATCAGGCTCACCTCAAGGGTTCAGGAGATTGAACCCAATTCAAAACACGAAAGACACTATTGTACAAACACAAACTGATAAGCTGTTTATCACTGAATTCGTAACCAAATACTGTGCATACGTCCTCTCTTTGCGCCAGTACCAAAAGCGTAATCAACATTGACATAATGGAGATAAAAAATACATACAAAGTTGGAGAGCTTATGTCGATGCGTCCTTTTACTTTATCGTGTAGTTCTTTTATACAGACTTAAGTTTAGGCAATTTAACAAATAATTACTAAAATAAATGATATTACATGTCCGTCGGAAACTCATCCCGACTGCGCGGATTTTTCTTCAAGTTATCTGCCGGGCATTATATTGACCGGTAGAATTTTTACCATACCTGTCCACTGCTGGTCATAGGCCTTCCCCACGGCAGGCCACTTCCTTCTGTCCTCGGCCATCCTCATCCAGCCACTGCCAGCAATATGCCTCAGAACCATTTAATAACCAGGGTTAATTATGGTTAGTTCTACGAAATAATATTTGTAACTAAATAATATTTGTAACTGATATACAGAAAAATCTGTACATACTTCTTGCTATGTCTAATTACATACATACATAAACTCACGCTTGTATCCCAGAGGGGTAGGCGGAGACCAGGGCCTGCCACTAATTAATGATTCATTATTTAAATGGTTAATCGAGCAGCTCTATCCGTCGGAATTTGAAGGTTTATTGAAGTTCCAAGTTGAACTGAGATCAGACATAGTACGTGCACCTCACATCATCTACCGGTTATGTAGTAATTATAATGGCTTGTACGCAAAAGTGGCTGAATTCTTGAACTGAGAACATGAAAAGCGTTATGAGCTTGCAACTCTCTCTACTTTAATCTAAACCTCAATATTTCATTCATTGCAAAAACGTTTGTAATGATGCAGAGAATATGTGCAAATCCGTGGTGGGCACGCGTGGTAATTAAGCCCATACTCTCTCTGAGAAAAGGCCTGTGCCCAGCAGCAGGATGGATCTTTTAACAGATAGTTGAGATAACTGTCTTATATTCTTTTTCATTTGACAGAACTTTGAGATAACTGTCTTATTTCTTTTACTCAATATTTTATAAGTATTTGTCAGTAAGTAATTAGAAAAATTATATTTATTTATTTTAATAAAAAAATGGGTCTAAAAAAAGGATAAATCGTCGGCTTATTGCAAGAACTCATTAACCGACCTATTCATTATTGGGAATATGTCGGTTATATTTTAGTTCGTGTTAGTTGATGGTTGTATTCATCATCATCATTCAGCCACAAGAAGTCCACTGCTGGATATGGCCTATGGGCCTCCTCCATGGATTTCCAAAAAGACCGGTTGGAAGCGGCCTGCATCTGGCCTCTTCCTGCCACTTGGATGAGGTCATCTGTCCATCTTGTGGCTGGTCGTCCTACGCTGCGCTTGCCGATATGTGGTCTCCATTCGAGAACTTTGTCGGCCATCAATTCTGCGTCCTATTTGCCCCGCCCACTGCCACTTCAACTTACTAATCCGCTGGGCTATGTCGACGACTTTCGTTCGTCTACGGATCTCATCATTTCTGATTCGATCTCGTAGAGAAATTCCGAGCATAGCCCTTTCCATAGCTCGTTGCGTGACCTTGAGCCTTCTTATGAGGCCCATAGTGAGAGACCACGTTTCAGTGCCATAAGTCATCACTGGTAACACACACTGATTGTATAATTTTGTCTTGAGCGATTGAGGTATATTAGACGAAAATACTGAGTTTCCCGAACGCTGCCCAGCCGTGTTGGATTCGACGATTGACCTCTTTCACGAAGTTTGACCGGCCTAGTTGGACTGTTTGTCCTAAGTAGACGTATTCGTCTACAACTTCGAGAGTCGTGTTCCCCAATGTTATTGGGGTGGGCACAACACGGGCGTTCGACATGACCTTCGTTTTGTCCATGTTCATTTTAAGGCCCACACGTTGGGAATGGTTGTATTGATTTACCTATAACATCGGTAAAATAATGCCAGATATTAAAACACCACTATTGTATCATTGTTCAATACATCTATGTGTCCATAGCTTTACAAAAAGCAGTTGGTGATTTTTTTGCAGTTAACTTCTTGCAATAAGCCGACGAAATAATCATATTATCTTGAATCAAAACCATTGACTTTGAATACATCTGTTTTTACTTATCAATTTGATTGACACAACAATCTAGAGTAATCAGTAGAGCTATCTTAAACAATATTACAGGCATTCAAATACACAAGTAAACAATAACAATAAGTTCTTGAAGACCTACATTATTGTATCATGCCAAAGTGGACAAGGTTATTTAATTTTATGAATATTAAAGGATACTTTGAATGACATGATGACACAAATGTGTGATTAGGGAATCTTGTCATCTGACGCTGGGTACAGGCTGATGGTGGGTACAACCATTTCTTCACATTTAAAAGATATTAAAAAAAAACGGCCAAGTGCGTCTTGGGACACGCGCAGTGTAGGGTTCCATATAAAGAGGGTTTTTTTTATCTGCTTTACAGAACTAAATAACTACTTCACCAAAGTAATTTTCAATGTTCAAATTTGGACAAAGTTTTCCCTTCATAAGTTGGTCGCCTATTACTTGTTAACCTGTAAAGTGTACTTAGCCGTGATAGTTTTCCTTTTAAGTTCATTATATGTGCTACTGCCCTGAATTTTTTCACGTTTCTACAATCAATTGTTTAGCAGGGAGATGGGGCCGGATGAACAAAAATTCGCACTTTAAAGCTTAATATTTCGCAAACTAAATTTTATTTTAATCTATTTTACTTAATTTTATTAATTCAAAGCAACTGACATTTCAATTACTGTATTTGACTTGGACATTGTATTATATTAACATTGTAGATTTAGCACCTGACAGTAGATTGGACATTTGTAATTCATTAATTTCCTTATGGTATTTTGACATTTTAATTACATAAATAAACTACAATTAAATATTTGCATGTTAGAACATATCTAACAGAATGTGAGCTCATATATAATATCATGCCATCCTAATGTACCATGTTCTAAGCAAATAAAATTATTTTATTTTATTTTTAACAGAAACCTAAATCGAAAATTAAGTCTTCCTACAATATTTTTAAACAACCCATCCAACAATATCCCACGCCCACACTATGGTGTAGGCGACAAAAATAAATTGCATTCCTAATTTAGGTGTACTGCAGGTACTGTAAAAAAAATATTTTTTACAACATTTTATTCTACCGTTTTGTCGGCGTAATAAATTTATATGTATATTTATGCCAAATTTTAGCTCTCTAGTACTTACCATCTCTATGCTAAGCCGTGGACAGACTGACAGACAGACATGGCAAAACCATAATGGTTCCTTGTTGTCAATGGAACCCTATTTTGATGCTGATTGAAGGCACTTAAATAGTAAAAAGACAGCATTTTAGTTATTGAATAACTCACCTTATCAAGGTAGCCTCTTCCTGTGGGCTCTGAGAGATCCCAGATCTTGCTGAGGACCACATCACTGAGACGGGACTTCTTGAGAAACCTTGCAGCGTCTACAGCCTGTATAGCGCCTGTGCCATTGGGGTCCACCTGAAAGAGCACATAAAATAATCTCCAGTTCTGAATCTAAACTTGGATGCTCTCTGTATAGTAATTAGACAAGGACATCACAGACATGGAAAATGACTCAGATGCACGCCAATTCTACTAATCAATCTATGGTGACATTTAGCAGAATCAAACCAACAAACCCTGTCATGGCCAAACATGTTACCCCTACTCGAAGGAAATGAAAGAAAATGTAATGAATTGTTTTAATTGTTTGGTGGTTAAATTCGGTCAGTAATAAGATATTAGGCATTCTGGAAAAATCACCTTTATCACACAGTTATAAAGATGCTGTCAGTAGGTACCAGTGATGAAGTTTACAAAGTGTCACATATGATTCTGATTGGAGATGTTGATTTATGAAGTGGACCTGTTCTGAATCAGAAGCAAAATAGACTGCTTATTGCTTTGGTAGCCATGTTAATGGTATTATTATTGGTATTATTACTGCTGATAGATCATTCTGGGGTTAATAACTACCCTAATTTATTAGCAAGTACTTAATTCATTGTTTTTATTTTTTATGTAGACTGAACAATTTACTTACTTGATGGTAATATGCTTCATATATAGCACTGTTGGTGCCTGCCACCTGCAAGATTGGAAGCCGCATCGTAAGACCAAAAAAAGCCGATATTCAATAAAGTAACGAATTGTCAGGATCTTGTGGGTGTGACATTTGAACACTCGGCACAACTTCGATGTTAACGCCGATCCCGAAGCTATTACACAACCAGGAAAGCTCTAGTTTTCAACAAATTTATTGGAATAACTGAGGAGCACACCAAACTGTCAATTACACCCAAATTACATCGCTTAACACTACTTTGAACCAGACAAAGTCGATAATTCCCTAACGAAGGCAACTGTCGACGGTACACTGTATTTTAAAACTTCGATATCTGCAAGTTAGTCGAATAAAGACATGGGAAGTGATAAGTCAATCCATAGGGCACTAAGTTAACTCGAACTTTCAATAACAAAACAAATGAATACGGGGTGCAATTAGTAGAATTTTTAACTTTTCTACCTGAGTAGGAGAAGGCAAAGCAGCCATTTTTTACATCTCCCGTCGACCAATCAATAGAAGGCATAGACTAGAGACTTTTGACATTTTGTTTAGTGCTGTATCTTCTCTATGTATTTCTTATGTTTATCGACTCGAACGAAAGCAAAGTTATAATCATCGTTATCAATTTTTAAGATTTACTGTAATGGCTACTATGCTGTGTCCATTGTGTGCCTTTATTTTTGGTTTTTTGTACTATTTGGTATTTTTACTTAAATTTTATTTTTGATCACACTACGACTATCACTATTACTATTACTTGCTACGCACTTAGCACTTGCTACGCACTTAGCACTTCCATCGCTTAGAGCGGTCACATTCTGACAATTTGTTTGTGGCAGGAATCTGGGTTCAGAGCTCCCTTTCACGAGCAATTCGTAGTGAATTGCCAAAGACCCTGGTTCGCTACGACGACGCTAGATGCGCGTTTTAAATATCAAAAGCCGTGAGTTTCCAGTACATTGACTTTCAACACCTGACATTTTAGCGCCACAAAACGCGTGACTCGTGCCATTGTACTTTGTTGTTTTAACTAGGTAATGAAAATATCCCTAAAATTGGTTTATTATTAATCAATGACGTCTACATAAGGCTGAGCTCGGTGTTTATTGCTGACTTAAGTATTTTAATTGTGACAATGAATATTTGATCCTTATTTACGTAACAATAATAAAACAAATTCAAATTGCCAAATTCAAATTGTCAAATTGAAAAACAATATTGCCTCCATTAAAAGAATTAAAAATATGTCTAAGATGCAGGATACACTAACATAACCTAGTTTAAGCAACGATTGTTTTAAGCTACCCTTATTTAGTTTGAACGATTTGTAAATAATGTTGTTCTAAAAAATATTAATATTTAAATATTGTCTTATCCAGAAAACCTTTTTAAAAGGTGGAATTCATTGTGTCTTGAGAGAAATTCAACCTTTGAACCGTATTTTTGTTGTATAGTGTGTAGACTAAAGTGTTGTAATCTAATCTAATCTAATATTGGACTTTCTAGGGCGGATGAAACACAAAAAATAAGTATACTACTTTTTCAATGACTCAAATCCACCAATAAATGACCAAGTTACAGAAGTATAAACATAACGTTTTTTTTTACTTTTCTTGATTCTTATTACATCAAAGGATTCGACCGGCTGGCCGGCGGCGCTGCAGTGTTTTCTGAGACCCGATTTTTGTGCGTGCCCATTTTTAGGGTTCCGTACCCGAAGGGTGCCAAACGGGGCCCTAATACTAAGACTTCACTGTCCGTCCATCTGTCTGTCAGGCTGTCTGTCACCATGCGGTATTTCATGAACAGTGATAGCTAGGCAGTTGACATTTTCACAGATAATTTATTTCTGTTGCCGCTATAACAAAAATACTAAAAACAGAATTAAATTAAATATTTAAGGGGGCTCCCATACAACAAACGTATTTTTTGCCATTTTTTGCTCGATATTAATAACGGCAACCGGAAGACGTTTGAAATATTCACAGATATTTAATTTTATATTCGCTTTAAAAATAAATAATTAAATTAAAATAAAATAAATATTCAAGGGTGCTCCCATACAACAAACGTGATTTTTTTGCCATTTTTGCTTGATATTAATAACGGCAACAGATAGACGCTTGAAATATTCACAGAATTTAGTTCTATATTTTCTTCGAAAATATATAATTAAATTAAAATAAAATAAATATTTAAAGAAGGGCTCCCTTACAACAAAACTGATTTTTTTGCTGTTTTTTGTTGATCTTCGTGTATAATGCTGTATAGATAATGGAACCGAACCTTTTTCCCCAACAGAAAAAAAAATTTAAAACCTATTTGGAGGCTAAAAATTCCACCCATGCCGGGACTTGAACCCGTGACCTCTGGCTCACCGTGCCAGCGCTCTCCCAACTGAGCTAATGGGCAAGTGCAAACATCGATGAAATTTCGAGCCTCTTTACAAACTTCTCTGTATTACGTACAGGCAGCGACATCTGGCCGAAGTGAATTACATCACATGCAGCCCCGAGCAACCCACTTTGCAGTTAGGTTTTTACATTGGAATGATTTCGCTGTAGCTACATGATTACATATGCTTTTTACGGGTTAGTGCAACAAAAATTAGTACAAAATAGGTGACAATGATCCTTATTGTCTCCTGTTATACATATTCAATAAGTAAATAAAATAAGTGTGTCTAAAATTGACAATGAATATCAAGAAAGTAATTTTTTTTTACGTTCTTTACGTTCAGATATTTATAAAGCTGCGGCGCGTTCGTGGAAACCTCTTTCTGTCTTAACGAGCTCAACGAGCAACTTAAGATCGATCAGTATAACAAAGTAGTAACAGATACATCCCTACAACTGTCAACTATCGGTTAATCTTTTTGTATATCGAACGTTTTAGCAGTTTGCGGTTAGTTGTTTCAACGTTGAGGAAATTGGTAGCTCGAGAAAGGTTACCGTTTGAATTAGAAAAATCGACAAAACATATGTTGATTGAAAACACAGACTACATTACAGAGTTAGGTAACTGATTGAATTTGTATTGTTGTTGTCACTTGTCAAACAGTTACCTAGTTGTTGTGTGAATTATTGAATTGAAATTATTTTCCCAGCTTAGTTTAGTTATTTTATTAGTTCGTGAGTTTAGGAAAACACTTTTGGCAATTTATTAAACATGACACAACAATTGATAAACGAAAACAGCAAGTACATACTGGAGTAAGCAATTTTTTATCTAAGTAGTATTTTTGTATTTACACGTTCACGAATCACGAACCCTTTGATTTTTCTGTTGCAGCCTTTTCTCGGAGCAAACTGTAGACTCTCAGAGCTTGGACTCAATATGCGCTCAAGTACAGAAAAGGTTTCCAAAAATAGAGCATTTCAATTGTAAGTAAAACCCAACTTACCAACCTTTAGCTAGTTCCCTTTACATCAAAATAATTAATCGAACTTTCATACTTAGCTCTATAGACTACTCACCAAAAAAAATACTGTCTTGTGGATCTAGCAGAGATTTTCTCTATATGAGCAAAGCTTTTGACTTTGTCTGTCATAAGAAGCTCTTAAGTAAGCTTTCTCATTAGGCTGGTCCTTACAGCGAGAGCAGCCTCGCGTGTTATTTGTCGCGCGAAGCACCTCGGTCTGTGTGGACGTGCCTCGGCCGAGGGAAGCGTGCATGCGCCACTGTGGGCGAGCGACTGAGCTACTGAGTGTCTGCTTTTTGTTTTGCTCAAAGGCGTGTCAGTCGTATGCCGCAACAGCTGCCACCGCAATACGTACGTGTGGTGCTGTGATGTCTTAAATCTCAACTGATCGGATGAACAAATGGGTCGGCCTTGCCATGCGCAGCAGCCCCTCATCACAGATGTCCCCTTTGGGAGACAGTTCCCTCTCGCGAGGCTGCTTGCCGAGTGTGGACCCGCCTATTATGGAAAAATAGCCGGCCAGCGTCTTCCTGAGATTCCAACCGCATACTGCGATCACCAACCCGCCTGCCAAGTGTGGTCATAAAAACCATGAAGGTGGCCTATGTCCTGCAGTGGGCGTCAAATGGCTGATGATGATTGGCAGAGAAAAGAAACATTTCCAGTCCACATTTAAATATAACAATCATGGTGTCCCTCAATTCACATTTAAATATAACAATTGTGGTGTTCCTCAAATGTGCGCGGTGTCTTAGGGCGACTACCCTTCTATATAAATTATTTACCAAATGTTACGGAGTATGATTGCTTTCTATTTGCAGACGACCTCATAAAAAATAATAAATTAATTGGTAAAACGAGTTATTGATAGGTTGACAGAGAACTAATAAGATTTCAAACACATAACTCATCAACACTAAAACTAGATATAAAACAAATTAATAACAGAATAGAAGAAGAAATGGTTCCATGTCCGTACATTCAGGAAATATATATTTTTGTTAAAAAATACCTTGGTCCTGCATACCTTCAAAAAGAACCACGAGACATACAATGCAAGAGGTAGAAATGGAGATGAATTACATATACCATCCTTAACACTAGCACTACACTCTCGCCACTGGCGTAGCATAGGTCACTAGTACCCGGTGCGGATTCCAAATTTGCCGCCCTCTTATTTTTGTAATCCATTATAAAAAATTTGGGCATGGTAAAAAGAGTACTTTTATTAGTTTTATTGAATGATTTATTGAATTGAAAAGTGAAATTAAATTTTTTTGACATAGGTAGAATATCACAGAAAAATTACAGAGAAAACGTAATAGAATAATGGAGAAATCGCCTACTTCACGAACGCTCTTTTGCGCACGAGTATCATTCTAAGCTCAACTCCTCAACTGAAAGATTAAAATTTAACTTTTCTAGTCTTCCTTTCAGCAAAGTTTTTGATCACAAAAAAAAGACGAAAAAAACACTGAAAGATTTTTTTTTTTTATTTCATTTTTTTTTCTAACTGCCACCTCCGCAGCGCCGCCCCCGGCAAAGTGCCGCCCGGTGCGGACCGCACCCTCCGCCCCCCCCCCCCCCCCCATGCTACGCCACTGACTCTCGCAAATCTAACCATATGGCGATAAAGGTATATAATCACTTGCCTCAAAACATCAATCCTGACTCTTACCAAATTTAAAACATAGTTATGTAAATTCCTATTAGACAATATGTATCACAGTGTAAAAGAATTCCTTGAATGGGCAACTTAGGTACCTTTATAACAGAGTTAAAAAAAAAGCAATGCTCCTATTACTATATTACTAATAAATAAATACTTACTTACTAACAGTAATAACTATCCAACTAATGTTACGTTGTTTGTAAGTGTTATATACTGTCGGTCTTATTTATAAAAACTCGATTCCTTAAACCACTTCAAAAACACCGATTAAAATAGTCTGTGGTGGAGATTTCAACAGGTTAAATAAACAGAGTTTTAGATTGGTTTTAGAGGAATCGTGTTTTTATAAATAAGGCCGTGATAGTTTATGTTTAAGAGTAAATATCCGTGCAAATTAAGTTTTTTTTTAATATTTGGTAGGTCTGAGAATAGGTCGTAGGCTAATTATTGTGGCAAAACCACGTTTGACGAGTCAGTTAGTAATATAAAAAAGATTTATTTCTTTACAAAGCTTATTTCTTTACTATACTTGTTTCAGTTTCTTTTGGTTATGGAACAAAATAGTATGAGCGAAACCTGTCTGGATTAATTGCAATTATATTTGTAATTCAGATACATTAAATTTTACAAGCTAAACATAATTGGTTCAAAAGAGCCTACCAATTATGTTTAAGTTATACATAAGCAGCCTATATACGTCCCACTGTAGGGAACAGGCCTTCTCTCGGGCTGCCGTGTCATGACAAAACACTAATTTGAAAACAGGCATTTTCCAGAAAACGCAAAAAACATTTTGTTACGAAAATTACGCATAAATACGTCAAATATTAACAGATTACTTTGAAATTTTTATATGTGTTTAATAATAGTACACATAATTTCGCCGCAACAAGAAATAAAAAAAGTATGTTATTTTTTGAATTTATAGCATAAAACGTGTTATGTTATGACGTAAAGGCCCAGCTAAGCAGAATAATTGATTTTACAAAACACTGCAACTACATATGCAGTGTTTTGTGCAAAGAGTTGTTAAAGAAAGAGGTAGGCTGCACGTTGTGAGATTGTTATCACAAAACACTGCATCTACAATTACCTGATATAAAAAAACACTCAGCTTGTTATGGCAAAACACTGTATCTATAGAAGCAGTATTTTGTCAAAACCGGTCTCTATAAAATTGGGAATACAGTCTTAATTACCATGGCTAATTTCCGTATTATTTAGACTTTTTCAATATTTTTTGATGGCATACCATGTACCAAAGAGCGAAGAATCGAATTATTCATGTTACCATAAAACACTGTATCTATAGATACAGTGTTTTGTCATACCACGGCAGCGGGGAGAGAGTATGGGCTTAATCAACACGCGTGCCCACCGCGGATTCGCGATTTCAAGCGCTGAGGTATGTGAATAGCTCAGACACTCAGGTTTCCTCACGATGTTTTCCTTCACCGTTAGCGAGTGGTATTGTACTTCCGAGTCCAATGTTCTAGCCACTAGGCTACCACCGCTTAATAACTTATAAAATAATTGCCTAATATTATGCTACTGCTCATAATACACTTAAAAACATGATTCTTGAAAAATTTCTGTCGAGGCAGGATAATAAGTAATAAAAAGTAATAACTTCTTCAAGTTGCAGTTTACTGAATAAAACATTTTGATATCCTTTTAGCGAAAAAAAGGATTTCACATTCTTAATGCAGAACTTCTTCTTCCAGTAAGCCTGCTCCTCTCATCCCTCATCACTGGCGGCGACCTGTCGCTCCCCGGACAGCGTGTGGTCGCTTTAGCACTTCTCTACGACATCTACAAGCTGGATAACCCGTTTACACCACTCTTCGTGCAGCTTCTGGAAGGGAAGCCAGGCCTGCAGCCACTTGCGCCACAGGAGAGGGTGTTACTGGCTCAGTTGCACGGATTAGTTCCTGCTAGTGTTAAAGAGGTAAGTTAGTTCATTATGCGACGTGGGGATGTCAGAGTCCCGCAAGTGCCATGGGAATTGCCATAAGACACTGTTTTAACTTCTCAAAGTGTAGTAATATTCTGTACGAACTCTGTTGAATATGATATATTGTTCTGAGAATGATTTATTGAGTTAATATAGAGAGGGTAGTGGCCTGGAGTAATGCAAACCGGCTTTTTTTCAACGCGGCTAAGTGCCAGGTCATCACTTTTAGCCGCAAGCAATCGCCGCTTCAATACCAGTACCGAGTGGACGGCACTCCTATGCAGCGCGTTACAGAGGTGCGGGATCTGGGTGTTCGTTTCACCACTGATCTGACGTTTCGTGAGCATATTGTCAACATCTGCAAGAAGTCCTACAGGAACCTGGGATTCGTGATGCGCCAAACGCAAGCGTTCACGAATATCTCAGCCATACGCGCTCTTTACGAGGCCATTGTGAAAAGCCACCTCGAATGTAACGCAGTCATCTGGACCCCACATGAGAAAAAATACAGACTCATGTTGGAACGTATCCAAAATAAATTTATTAGGTTTATTTACTTGAAAATGTATGGGGTTTATCCATTTTACCCCCTGATGTATCCGACCGTGTTCATCTTGGGCATGGTCGGATATAACCAGCTGGAGGTAAGGAGAGAGTTAGCCGTAGCTACCTACGTTTTGAAGTTGTTGCGAGGTATACAGTGCAACCCACAGGTATTGCAGATGGTAAGCCTGTCTGTGCCAGACCGCTATGTGTGGCGCAGACGTCGTGTTGAGTTGTTGGCGGTGCCGAGAGCGCGCACCAACCTGCTGCGAGACGCTCCCCTCACGCGTGCCATCCGCACTCTAAACTGCATTTCAGAGACCATTGACCTCTTTAATAGTACTCTGAATGAATTTACAAAAGCTGCACTTTTTATTTTATGTTACAATGAAAATCTTCGCGGAGTAAATTTTTTATGATTGACATTTTAATGAAGTCTATATGAATTAATAATATTTTTATGGTTGTAGGTATTGTATTGACATGTGTGATTAGATTACTTCAATTTGTATTTGTATGTTTTTATTGATCATAATTTATAATGTAATTTGTAATTTTAATAATTTATAATTCAATTTATACGATATGTATTTCGTACTTCACTATCGCAAAAGGCCACCCTGTAATGATAGTTGTAAGTTTTATGAAATAAATAAAAGCTATTTCATTTCTAAAAGCTAAAAAAAAAAAAAAAAAAAAAAAAAAAAAAAAAAAGTTTTTAAATAAATAATGCCAATATCTAAAAAAAAAAACATGTAGAATGTAGATATTTTATGTAATCGTGAAGGCATGATATAAAATATATTAGCTTTTTAAGTAAAGGAAAGTCTTTCCCTTTACCGCAGACCATTTAAACTGTATTTGAGGAGAGTTTTAAGGAATCGTGTTTTTATAAATGAAACTGTAATTAATTCGCAAGTAATTTTATTAATAACTTCATTTCGAGAAACTGCCATCACACACCTAATTGGTTATAATCCTGCCTGCCCTCAATGAATAAATAAATAGCTTCCACACAACACAATAACTTGTCCTGGTCCTAAACTAGGATGCCTTTGCTATGGGAACCAGGCAGGGACATCACAAACATATCTATCTTCCTATGATCTATACAGCCCATGAAAGATTTCCACTCTTCCCTACTCGGTCCCTGCTAGTCTCGTCCATTATCATCCTGCAGCCTTCTTGATGTCATCGACCCATCGGGTAGGGGGCCTACCCACCGTAGGAAGGCCATTTTTCGGTCACCACTTTGTGACTGCCTTTGTCCACCTTCCATCTTCTCGTCTAACCAGATATCCCGCCCGTCTCCACTTCAGTTTCGTGACATCAACCTGGAAGTATTTCATCAAATCCAATAAATGCCCCAGGTAATGAAGAAATCTGCGAAGCAAGTGATGCTGTCGGAAGTGACGGCCAAAGAGCTGGAGTTCGACTACTCGCCGCTGCAGTCCGTCGTGGCGGAGCGGCTGGGTGACGTCAGCTCCGTGGCGCGCGCCGCTGCGCCTGCGCTCATACCGGTCAACGACGGGTGAGGGAACATAGATAAATAGATAATTTGTCCGCTACGTTGGTCTAGCCGTTAAGGCGCTTAGCTGCCAAACCAGAGGTCGTGGGTTCGATTTCCACTGGGGGCCGCCGTACATTTTTATAAATGCCTTCAGTCTGGGTGTATTTTCATGTTTGTGATGTCCTTGCCTGGTTACCATAGCACAGGGTATAGTTTGGGACCGGGTCAAGTGATTGTATTGTGTGGAAGTCATTATTATTATTATTGTTTCATAAAGCAGTTGGTACATCACTTAAGTATATTATGTTAGTTATCACCTCGACGGGAAGTCCTAGGAGGACATATTTCGACCAAAAAGGGGATGTATTAGCAAAGTCAATGTCAAACGTTCCGTGTGGCGCCGGATTAAGAATAGCATCACTCCATTTCCTTCCGTAGATGTCGTAGAAGGCGTCTAAGGAAATCAATTACCAGGAGACGGGCAGCAGCGTCTTCCTGAGATTCCAACCGCATACTGCAATCGCCAACCCGCCTGCCAAGCGTGGCGATTATGATAAAACCCCCTCCGTCTTCGAAGCCAGTTATGTCACAGGACATAAATTTCACCAAACACCATTAATCAATGGCTTAACTTACGTTTTCATCATCAGCTATTTGACGCCCACGGCCTCCCTCGTGGTTTTCCAAGCTTCCCGGTCTTGTGCCGCCCGCATCCAGCGACTCCCCGCCACAGTAACCAGGTCGTCAGACCGTCTGGTGGGGGGCCTGCCACCTTACGGTACCTGATTACTCAGGTCGTCAGACCCTCTGGTAGGGGGCCTGCCCCCGTAACCAGGTCGTCAGACCATCTGGTAGGGCGCCTACCTACGCTGCGTCGTCCGGTCCACGGTCGCCGGGTCAGAACTTTTCCGCCCCAGCGGCTATCATTTCTCCGAGCTATGTGCCCCGCCCACTGCCACTTCAACTGAGCATTCTTTGAGCTATATCAGTAACTGGGGTTCTTCTGCGGATTTCTTCATTCCTGATTCGACCACGCAGTGAAACTCCTAACATAGCCTTCTCCATTGCTCGTTGGGCGACCTTTAGGCTTCTTATGAGGCCCATAGTCAGCGACCAGGTCTCACATCCGTAAGTCATCACTGGCAAGTGGCAACACACATTGGTTATACAGCTTTAAACGTGTAATTACACACCTTTACACCCGTACTTACGTTTAAAACTAAAATAAAATAATATTAGCAGAAAACAGTAAATTAATTTTGAGTTTCCCTAACGTTTCGACTCTCCTAGGAGCCTTCATCGATGCATTTTTCTCTCTCGAATGCAGAAGCCCACCAAACCGCATCGCAATGAAGGAACTCCTCGAGGCGCTAATGTCGAACGAGTACGCGCCGCTTCAGAGAACACTGAAGGCAGCTGGCCCCATCCCGCCACCGAGCTTCATGCTCGACCAGACGGACTGCGGCTTTGCTGACGAGGTAATAAGGTGTATTTTATATTGACAAGTCCGGTTACTGTACAGTTCTTTTGGTTTAAGGGACTCAATGCAGTAAGTAATGCAATGGAAAAAAACCGGCCAAATGCGAGTCGGACTCGCGCACCGAGGGTTCCGGACTCGCGCTTGGCCGTTTTCGATTATTTGTAAGAATGTATAATAATTCCCACAATCACGCAAAGTTTGATGCCTGTATGTAGGAGTTCACGATAGAGCATAAATAGAGTGACCCTTTATTTTTACAATTTTATTATTTGTTAAGTAATCCGCCGTAATAACACATATTTTGTGAAAATTTTAACTGGCTACCTATTACGGTTCCAAAGATAGAGAGAGCCCTTTTAAGGTCGGACAGAGAGACAGCGGAGGCAAAGTAATAGGGTCCCGTTTGGCACCACTCGGGTACGGAACCCTAAAAATCATATCTTTTTACAGATTGTTTTTGCAAAAAGTGTCACCCATAAGTCCCTTACCCTTTGGGTACGGAATCCTAAAATGTAAGTAGATTCCGGAACCTTACATTCTAATCTTAGCTCTCGTGCCGTTTCCCAGGTGGTCTGGAAGAACCTGGTCAACCGCGGAACTTACGTGCCGATGTACGACAGCTCCCTGGAGGGGCTGACAGGGCTACGGCCCGACGCCTCCGCCACCAAGGAGAAGAAGGCTCACGCCAAGGAGCCTAGCAAGAACAAGGCGGAAAAGGTTCGTTTATTTAAAACTGCTAGCCCGGCACACACAACAGTTTTCTTTTTCATGTATTGTGTATGTGATAGATTTGGTTCGAGAGCAGTCTTTTCGATCATATTTTGTTGTCGGTGTGCACAGTGGCTCGAACTATGAACCACACAATGGCGGCAAATCGTGCTCCAGTGTTGCCAGCCGGGCCTTGTCAAAAGTTACCTGACAGAGACAAATAGGTAACCTTTTGGTGTGAAAAGAAACGTTTCCAATAAAAAGGTATTATAACTTAATACATAGTATACACAATACTTGAAATAACTTAAACAAAAATGCAAAGTTCTGTAGTGTTTTCCGATATAAGTTTTATTTGACACTTTCTATAATTACTTCCTGACATATCTAAACACATGAAAATAAGTACATAAAATTTTACTTTAGGTAGGTATGAATTAGTGCGAGAGAGAATGACGTATCTTTGGGAGTTGCGCTCACTACACGTATGACCGACACGAAAACTGTGCTAAGTTGACAGCATTGCAAAATAAAAGAGCGTCGCGTTTCGTCTTACATTTGTTTCAAGTAAAAATATAAAAATGAAATCCTACAGATTGCAAAAAATCACCTAACCTAACCTTTAAGCGCCACGTGCATCATTTTTTTTACGGGGGGGGGGGAGAAAATCTTTCAAAGATACCCGACTTTCTGGGGGAAAAGCCGGGTTAAGTGGGATTTTTACCCACTAAAATCCCACTAACCCTGGGTTAACCCGTTAAACCATTAACCCAGTATAAAATTGTACTGATAACCATGGCAACTCCAGGTTTAACCGGTTAGCCCTGGAATAGTGGGATGGTACAAGTGGCGCTTAGTCGTGTAACCTAGATGGAACCTGACTTACCTAAAAATAACCTAAAAGGTTACAAAGGTAACCTTCTGGCAACGCCGCGTGCTACTGACTTGACATTCACACAGAATAGAAACAGCTGTTAGCTGTCTGAGCCACAGATCAGAACTGTTCAGGCTCGCTTACACACAAAGGATTGCTCACTCATGATCGTACCCCGACATGTATGTTGATGTGCTATATAAAATGAATACGAACAAATCTATAAGGCATTCGCCGAAGTTGGCCAAGCAACCATGGACAAGCAATTCCAGAAAACACGTGTTGCCGAATCGTGTAGTGAAGAAGTGGAATATACCACGGACAGTAACTAGTGCTCCGTCAGTGAACTCATTCAAAAACAGACTTGATTAAACATTTTACAGGTGCACGAATGTGATACACACGCATCAGCTTAAAGCTGCTTGTGTATTAATGGATAATAATAATAATTTTTTTCCTGTTCTAATAGTTATTCTGCTATTCTAGGCGGAGACAAATCCAATAAATCAAAGATCATAAAAATCGGCCCAGCCGTTCTTGAGTTATAAATGGTGTAACGAACCCGACTTTGTTTTATTGTTGTCGATGAGGTCTTTTCTGAGAAAATATCGGAAATCTATTAAATTGAAAATAATTTAGGAACATTTGTGTGTTGAATATAAGTAGATAATTAAAAGCTAATAACGGATTCAGTCCTACAGATTCAACATAATCCGAAATGTGTATGAACTTCATGCTTCTTCAAACATAACTTACAGTAACTGTAGACAACAAATTAGCTAGGATGACCTTACGAAACACTTCGTAATTATAATTAATTTGGTCACCTGCAGAGAGATAAGATAAGAATATTCTTTATACCATTTCCCACTCTAAAAAGCTTATTTTAGTGAAAAAAAAGCCTTCACCGTTTTGGTGTTTGAATTTAGAACACTTCAACTTTCATCTCAGTGCTTATACAGCCAAAAATACTCGATACAAACTCCTTGCGCAAAGAATTCTTGACATACAAACTCTGTGCAAATAACTCCTCGAGATTTGATTGGTCGATACTTGCTACAAGGAGTTTAGCATTAGAATGATAATTGTTTTTGTCTTTTACTGCCGTTACAGAAAAAAAAACAAAATTACTCTTAATGATAGTAATTGGTACCAATTTTAATGTGCATTTTAATCAATGAAACCTTCCTTTTCCTCCAGACAACCCTGTGACGGAAAGTTGCTGAAGGAAAAGAGTGTGATTTGCTTGCTGGTGAAAGAGTTACGAGTGAAAATAGTACAAACTATATTTGATACTCGTAAACCTTAACCTCGAGTTCTTTCCGCAGCCTCCGCAGCCGGAGGAGCCAAAGGAGCCGGAGCCGCCGCGCCCCCCCGCCGCCCTCACCCCCGCCGCCGAAGCCTCCTCGCTCATCCGCTGCGCGCTCAAGGGCGCCCTGAGCGTCGCGCAACAACAACGGCTGCTGGCTCTGCTGGACGCCAAGCCGGAGCTGGCTGCGGAGGTCGCTGTCACGCCCACGCAGGTAGGATAACTCCTGTGTGTTCTCTGAGTACATGGAGAGCTCAAGGGAGTAGGTAGAAGACTTCAGAGGATCAAGAGGTCCCTAAAACTGGCGCAGTAACAGAGACGGCTGGCTCTGCTGGAAGCCGGCCGACAGAGGAAAAAGCCCCTACGCTCAGGGAGCGTAGGTGGAGTGCTCAAGGGAGCCCTGAGCGTAGGTGGAGTGCTCAAGGGAACATCCTGAGCGTAGGTGGAGTGCTCAAGGGAACACCCTGAGCGTAGGTGGAGTGCTCAAGGGAGCCCTGAGCGTAGGTGAAGTGCTCAAGGGCGGCCTGACCGTAGTTGGAGTTCTCAAGGGCACCCTGAGCATAGGTGGAGTGCTCAAGGGAGCCCTGAGCGTAGGTGGAGTGCTCGAATGAGCCCTGAGCGTAGGTGGAGTGCTCAAGGGAGCCCTGAGCGTAGATGGAGTGCTCGAAGGAGCCCTGGTGCCTGATTATGTGCACCAAATCCCGTTATTTGGCATAGCAATTAGTATGGAATTTGACAGTTGTCTAACTCATGACGATTGGTATCGTTCAGGATTTGGTGCACGCGATACAAGGGCAGAGCGCGGCGCAGCAACAGAGAATACTGGTCCAACTTTAAGGAAATACTAACTTTCTTTATGGAATGAATAAATAAATAAGTAACAACACAATCACTTGACCTGGTCCCAAACTAGGATACCCTGTCCTATGGTAACCAGGCAAGGACATCACAAACATGAAAATACACTCAGACTGAGGCCATTTGTATAAATGTACGCGGCCCCCAGAGGGAATCCACGACCTCTGTTTTGGTAGTTAAGCGCCTTAACGGCTAGACCAACGAGGCAGTCAAGAACTCCGATTTCCCCTTTCACAGTTGCCAGAGTTGGTGGAGAACAATCCGATGGTGGCGATCTCGATGCTGCTAAAGCTGATCAACTCGCAGCAGATCACGGAATACTTCAGCGTGCTCGTCAACATGGAGATGTCTCTGCATTCTATGGAAGTTGTCAACAGGTGAGCTGACTGTTAATAGACAGTTCGATTAGATTAATTCTCTTAATTGCACATCGTACATTATAAAGATACATGAAAATAAAATAAAATTTATTTGTGGGCGAACATGGTACAATAAGTTAATTATATTATTTTTGTTGCACTAACCCGTGCTGAGGACAATTTGAAAAATTTTTGGCCTCTAAATAGGATTTTTCACAATAAGTTAGAAACCCCTCCCTACAATAAGGAACATGAAAAATCTTAAATATCTGAGTTTCGCAGTATACAACTATCCAACTAGCGGTCTTATCGCTAAAAACGATCTCTTCCAGACAACCTTAGGATGGATAGATAGATAGAGAACACTTTATTGCACAATCAGGGGAAAGAATTACAAATTGTTGATCCCAGTCTTGTGATCCTGAGGAGGACTCTGACATACTCTGAAGTGATGTGACGGGATATCCCGTCCGAAGATATTGATATCAAAAGATTAATAATAACTTCCACACAACACAATCACTTGTCCTGGTCCCAAACTAGGATACCCTGTACTATGTAACCAGGTACCTGTAACCGGGCAAGGGTATCACAAACATGGGAACTAGCTTATTGTTATAATTTGTGCCACCACATAAGGGTCTGCCACTTACCACGATCCTGGCAGATCTCAAACATCAACAAACAGAATCTAAATAATGTACGTTGAAATAAATTTGTCATTTATAATGAATCTTGGGAACTTTTGTTTGAGAAAGAAAGAAAGACATAACAACGAGACATATCACAGAAAAAAAACAACCAGACAAATGACATAACATGAAAAGAACAGAGAGAAAACGTACACAACAAACAAAGCAAAGCACAAAAATATAACATTCGCTATAAAAACAAAAAGTTTATACAAAATATTTCTGCTGAAATAAGCTCGCCATGTACGCTTTAATTTTTCTGTAAATGTTGTGTTTTATTCATGTGTTTTTATGTGTGCAGTAAAGTATAAAGTAAGTTTACTCAATGAACGTCGAAAGCTTTCTAGTTTCACAATTAATAGATTATGCGGAGAAGAAGAATTAACAGAGGTTTCAACCTAAAGTTACCCTGCACTAGATACAATCGTCCCCGTTAACATTAATATACCAGACATCTTTGTATTCCAAATAATCCTTAATGTTATAATAGGCTCTTTTGTACACAGTATGCTTAGCACATCTTTTAAACTGCGTCGCATCGTGTTTCGTAAAAAGTGTTTAATTCCGTGAACAGGCTGACGACGTCCGTGGACCTGCCGGTGGAGTTCGTCCACCTGTACATCAGCAACTGCATCTCGACGTGCGAGACCATCGGCGACCGCTACATGCAGAACCGGCTCGTGCGGCTCGTCTGCGTCTTCCTGCAGTCGCTCATACGGAACAAGATTATCAACGTCAAGGTAATTGTACCTTTGTGATGGTCTAACGGTACTAAACTTACACCACCTCCACAATGGACAGTAGACTTGGCTATTTCCTGAGCGAGTCGTTCTAATGATACGCTTCTCACTCGTTCGAATCGTTCCGTTTAGTCCCAACCCCCAACCTCTCTCTCTCTCTCTCTTACTTCTGTAAAGAATTGCATTCTTTTGGCGACGCCGTCTAACTTTGTGCACGTACACGGTTCTAACCCGGTTCGTATTTAGAGGCCGGCCTCATTCAGTTGAATGTCGTTGTTTAGTCAACAATGACACGGCTCCGTGTCGGACAGCCGGCGCAATTGCGCCGGCTACATGTACAGACTTGTGTGGAGCTTGATACATAACTGGCACTGGCCCAGCCGCACAGTGGTTCGACTCCATACAAGAGGTGGGACATAGGATCCTTAAAAAACAAAATGCGTTATTTTGGAAAAACAAAACTACCAATGCATCCTATAATGAAAGAGAAATAACAAATACTAATTGAGTTTTTTTGATATGACCCATAATTTATGAGTAAATAATTAAAAACCATTTCTTTAGTATGGAGAGTAGCATAAAAATATTAATATCTCATGATTCCCGGTCGTTTTCGGATTACGGTTTTCAAAAATAGTATTAACATATTATTTGCCACATTTCATCCTTTGACACATGGTGCCCCTAACGTGCCCCTTAAGAGTTATGATGATATAGGAAAAAATAATTTGTTAGGTATCGAATGCTTTATTTCAAATTATTGATAAAGGTATCTTACTGGCAAATAAATTAAATCAAACTTATTTAGTTTTATTTTCATGAAATATTATATTAAATTGTATAGGAAACTAAGATATATATAATTATTTAATTAATTTATTTACAGACAATATACTTAGATCAAGAAAATATTGTAAAATTAAATTGAACAAAATATTTACAAAATGAAGTAATAAAACTAGTTACATAAATTTACAAGTTACTATTTACATTTTAAGTAGGTATGTATTCTGTTCTATAACAACAACAATTTGCTATCATGCGAGAAATGGGTGCTATCACCCGAGTAAAACACTCTACTTTTCATTACGAATACAAGGAAAGTGTTTACTTTCCTTTACAAGCCAGTTAAAATCAAAATTATTTTATTAAAAAACAAAGTCACTTGAAATTAATATTAACGTTTGTACAGTTATTGAGCGTTAGAGAAATAATATAAATTAATTATTAATGTTAATCACTAAAAGATAAAAACAAGTTTAAAATATAAAACTTAAGGAAATCACGCCGAACCAGACGGATGTTCTAGCCGCGCGCCAACTTGTGCTAGCCGTACATCACAATTCGCAAGATGGCGCGCGACCCCGAAAGACGGCCATTTTGAATTTGCGTATTTGGTGGTTTTATCTGTGTCTTAAACAATATTTTAATTTATTTCGCAAATCACATCTCGCCTTGAAAGTGACTAATAAATACATAAAGTACATTATATTAATTATAAACATCAAAAAGAATTTAAATGTCAACCAAACTAATAAATGAAGAATTAATCGTTTTATGGCTGTATAGGTTACTACCATTGCGTTGTTCAATATAAACTACGATTCATATATTTTTTTTTAATACTTTTCTGCTTTAGAGCAGGCATGTACCACTTTAAGCACGGTGCCTGGATGAACAATGACCCCCTTTCAGAGTATGAGTAATGAAAAATATATTTCCTTTGCGCTCGTGCTCAAGGTCAACGGACCAGACAGCAATATGCAAAAAAGAAGCTTACGTCTTACGCTTAGGATCTAACTTTATTTGATTCATTAATCATAATTCCGATCTAGTCCCGATGGAAGGTGAGTAAGTGAAAGTAGACCTTAATTCGTACGTGTAAGGATAATTTTGTTTGTATTCGTGGTTAGCAGTAAGCATCTTCCCTGCAATGAAAACAAGTGCAATAATAACTCGAATAATAATCGAATAAAATGGATTTCGTGTCAAAAAAAAAAATTTAATTATTTATAGCATATATATAGATAAAAATATTACGTGAGTTTCCTTACCTACGTAAATGACGAACGACAGAACTATGCGTTTTTAACTCATTCAGAACGTCGTCCGTACGAAATAGAATTGGATGCATATAGGGAACTAAGGAAGCCCCGGGACTAAAGGAGTGAAGTAGTTCCAGGCGTGGAAAGTATACATAAATCATCTTTTCCCTCTCCGGGCACAAAACGCGCAAGTCTAATGGACAGCAAAAGCTCAGGACTAGGATACCAGCCTGGGTTGTACGACGCTTTAAGGGGCTCCAGGAAGTAACACTAGCGCCACAGAAGAAATCTTGTTTTTTCAAAGCAACCATAATTACCTATCTTCTTTTACAGATCGAATTTGTACAATCTCTCAATCATGTTAATAGTGATAGTGATAGGACCCATGGCCGTGAACCTAAGGTAAAAAACTAAGACTATATAGATAATCATCATCAGCCACTCGACGCCTACTTTCCAAGCTTCCCGGTGTTGTGCCGCCCGCATCCAGTGACTCCCCGCCACCGTTACCAGGTGGTCTGGTGGAGGGGGGTGGGGGGGGGGTGAATTAACGACAAAACGGTCGTTTTTGGCATGAATGCTATCTACTCCCAGGTTCGCGATCCTAGGTTCTTTGTCGAGGGTCCTAAAAATCACTGTTAAAATGATCGAGAGATTGTACAGACACTTTGCAAATACGATCTATAAAATAAAATAAGCATGATTTTTCTTTAATTGGTGGCGCTAGTTAGCCCACTGGATCCACTTAAAATGTCAAAAGTCGTGACTTTCCAGTAGGTACATTAACTGTCAAATTCTGACATTTTAGCGCCACAAAACGCGTGACTCGTGCCATCGTACACCCATGATGGAGTGGATTGTTTGAAAAGGCTTACAAAGTAAAATCAGCCTTAATCCCACGCGAACGACTTGTAGCGCTGGGGGGGCGAGTCTCCTAAATGCATATTGGTACGGTAATGGTAGACTAACCATTCGCATTCCAATGGTATAACCCATGCAACTTAACTCGACGCCTTGCGCTATTCGATCCTCTTCGCGAGAGATGTAGACTACAAAATAGAGGCTAATATCATTTTATTGCGCAAATATTTGTGTATTCGACTCTAAGCCCTGTATGTATGTACTTATATGTGTCCTCTTCCCTAGGAGCTGTTCATCGAAGTGGAGGCCTTCTGCGTGGAATTCAGTCGCATCCGCGAGGCGGCCGCGCTGTTCCGGCTGCTGAAGCAGCTGGACTCGGGAGAGCCGGCCAAGGACAACTAGCGGTCGCGGCGCGCGCGCCTGGCCCGCCGGCGCCGGGTGACCGGCGCTCCGGCTCGCTACTCGGACGGGCCGCGTGGGGATCGCCCGTAGCCCTGACAGCTGACATCCTGCGCCGGGGGGCCCGGCACGCCGGCTCGCGATTCGGCCGGACCGCGAGGGGATCGCCTGTGGCTCTGACTCACAGAACAATACTAGCACTCTGGCTTCTTGACAGCTGGCATCCGGCGCCGGGGGACCGGAGCTCCGGCTCTACTCGGCAGGACCGCGTGGAGACTCCCCGTGGTGCTACCCTGACTGCTCAATAGCTGGTATGCGGCGCCGGAACCGGCGCTCGGGACTCGGCCGGGCTGCGTGGAGACTACTCGTAGCTCTCTCTGACTGCTGGCATCGGGCAAGGGAAGGCTACATGATCTGACTGTTTTATGGCCGAACTCGGGCAAGCCGACCAAGGATCGCCGGAACACCGGAGGTGCTCTGGCCACATGAGTCAGCCATATCGCTCCGACTGCTCAAGAGCTGTCATCAGGAGAATGAAGAATACATACTTGCTTAGACTGTTTTACAGCTGAACTCGGGCGAGCCGCCCAAGGATCGCCGGAACACTGGGGCTGCTCTGTCGGTCTCTGATGGATACCACCCATAGCTCTACTCTGACTGCAATGGGGAGGGCGCAGGAAGACTAGATTGCTGACTGCTCAACAGCTGGAATCCAGCACCCCGCCCACATGCCCCTTCAGTTTAGGCCTTTGTGATGGACAATGAATAATTTTTTAACATTAGTATTTATTGTTCTAATGGTGATATTGTGCCTATTCTCGTTAAATTTTAATTACGTCCTAAGCCTTTTCTTTATGAGGTTGTAAATATTGTTGTTAATTTAGGTAGATTATAGTTTGAAATATTATTGGTAATATTGTGATAAATAAATATAACTACTATTTCAATGAAGTGGCAAAACTACTCAAGCCAGGTATTTATAGTTAATTTGTGTCTACTATTTTAGTGGTCAAGCAACAAAAGTAGATTTTCTACACCAAGGCCAATATAACAAAAACATCTGAACAATTCCAGTGTTTCATTTCATTATTGACAGATATCAATAAAAATACAAAGAGTATTCTAAAATTTATTCCAAACAACTACATTATTTAAAATCCCACTTTAAATGCTAAACTAAAAACTTGGCAAACCAATTGTCCTCTTACTATTTAAGTGTATTCTTGTAACAGTTTTCTTGTCTCATCATCAGCAGCCAAATCTACTGGTGTAGATCCATCTTCATCTTGAACTAACGGTGATGCTCCAGCCTCCAACAGGATTTGTGTAGACTTCTGATTGCCACATGATGAAGCGTAGTGTAGTGGAGTCTGTCCACAATCATCGGTAACATCAATGGGACATCCTCCTTTGATAGCAGCAGTCAAGGCATCTGTTGCATCCCTGTCTGCCGCCCAGTGCAGTGCTGTGAGACCACCATCATCCTTCAAATGTTTTAATTCAGGATTTTCAAGCAAAAGCACTGTAACTCTTGCAGCACAGTTTTCTCTAGCTGCATCCAGCAGTGTCATTTGATTTGACACCAACTCTGGCTCAGGAGTTAAAGCCCTAAGTGACGACACTGTAACCCATGTTTCTTTAGTCTTGGAGCTGTCTGACAATACAGTCCATTCAGGATCATATTTTTGGACTAATTGGGTGTATTTTTCCTTGGCTTCATCTTGAGGCATTTTACCTACAGCCTTCCAGGCTTCCCATTTTTGTCTCCCTTGGATGTTGAAGAATCCAGGCTTTGATGTATTGCATTGCCCTTCAGTCCCTTGCTTGTAAAGGCCATACAGTTCTAGCAGTTGAAGGTCACTCAGTTTGCTTGTGATAGTTCTAATGTGGCCAGCTGCTTTGTTGAAAGCTATATCTATCAGTGACTGGTCATCTTCCGAAAAGTCAGAATCAGGATATTTTGGCAATGCTTCTGCCATTCTAGTAACTACTGGGTTTAGATTCTAATTGTTTTGGGGTTGAACAGTCAAGTTCATGCCTTCAAGAGTGTGGACTTGCTTGTTTGTAGCATCAGCAGCAGCCGAGGGGCTCATGAACTCGATGAAGCCGTAACCTTTGCTGAGGCCCGTGGAGCGGTCAAAGACGACTCGTGCACTTTGGAGAGGTCCAAACTGAGAGAAATACTCTCTGAGTTGCCTGTGCCCAACAGTCCAGGGCAGGTTACCAACATAAAGGCGTGCAGCTCGTACTGTACTAGCCATAATCTAGGTAGAAACAATCTCTAGTAAATGCAATGAACGGTCACCAATAAGCGCTCTGAAGTCTACTCCTGAATTCTCACTCAGCGAATCCAAGTCTACCAAGGCGCCCTTCAGTCCCCACTTCTTCAGCAGAGCCTCAATGGACCAGTCAGCACTTCGTTCCTGGTAAGAACAGAGAAAACGTGCGTCAGTTCCGTCGAGGAGATATGCTACTGTGGACAACACTTCCTCAAACTGGGTTGGTTCATAAAAACAATCCGAAGCCAACAATAGGTCTACAGGGCGCAAGGAGTGCACGTCAGCGAGGAATAGACCCCAGGCTAATCCTAGCAATTGCACGTCTTGGCCGGGAACTAAGCCATTTGCTTCACAACAATCTGACAAGTGCCGCAGGGAGCGTGGGAGAGCTACACTGTCTGTAAGAGTAACGTGAGCGCCACACTTCGCAGCCAATAATCCAGGTAGCGCGGTTCCACAACCGAGCTCCAACACTCGGAGTCCTCGCAAACTCCTTCGCTGTATCCACAAATACCAGGCTAGCAGAGGCGCAGAGGGCCACGTGTAGAACGAGTAACCCGCAGTTAGAAGCTCCGGAATTACGATCTCCAAGCAGTCACCTCGGGTGTCACCGTTACTGATTGATTTGCCGCGAAACACAAATTTCTTCAGTTGACCACTTGCAGGGCGACCATCGCTCATTGCATAAGCATTTTTCACCGGAAAATTGGGAAAATCTCGACGATTTCTGTACAACCAATCGTGCAAATACTTTTTAATTTTTGAGTTGACAGTTTCAGTGTTGCCAATTCTCGTAAAAAAAACTACCTTTAAAAAACAGTCTTGCTAGAACCGATTTGCTGAAAATATAGTCCGCGGTAACATGAATGAGTCACACATCGCTTACTGTCTTTACAGTGTATGTGTGAGTAATTGGCGTAGTGTGATGCGTAGTAAACTACCTAGGTATTAAGCTGGCCGCACACGCACGGTTTCCTGATTCGGTTTCCTGATCAGGAACTCAGATTCGGAAACCCGAATGCACGTCTTTCATATAAATATTCAACAAGGCGCACACGTTCTGACAATTTCCGGACGGAAAAATAACCGAATGTCATTCAGAATTGAAAGCCGCGCATTCGGGTTGGCAGAACGGAAAAAAACCTGATGACGTCATCCCGAACGCAGCGTGTCTATACCTTTTTATATTACCTACCGCACACGAACGGAAATTTTCGTTCAGAACCACGTGAGCGCCGGGCTGAGTGGACGGGTTTTGTATGAAACTCCGTTAAAAATGAGCGAACCAGAAAATCTAATATTAGCGGTTGAACAATATTCATCAAAGGCTTTAATTGACATCCTGTAAAATTTTTTAAATTCTTCTGGGTGAGCTCTTAGTTGTGCTCTTTTGAGATGGAATTGACTCTCTTTAATTCTTTGAGTGTTCAATGGGTGTACCCAATAACGACGATTCAGCTTTTTCTTACATAGCACTAGTAAAAGTGAAATGGCAATCAATGTTTCGTCATCCATGTCCAAACGTGTGTTCACGAAGATGTCACTCTAAATACTGGCAAGAAAAAAACCTAATAAGAAAAACCGGATGTATGCGCTACACTCACGGAATACGGAATTCCTGATCAGGAAACCGTGCGTGTGCGGCCAGCCTTAAACTCAGATTTTTCATTCCGTAGAATTCTGACATTCCATAAGTGTTGCTACTAAAAAAGTTCTCCACCGAAAAAGGGACAAATTTGACCCATTTGAAGGCAATAAAAACTAAAATGCTTCGTATTATTTATGTTTTACCCACAAAAAGGTAAATCTAAATATTTACTTACGCAAGTGACCTAATACAAAAATAAGCTGGCTTTGGCTTCGTTTTGGGAGTGTCGTTGGTGGGGTCGACTTGTTATTATATAAGACTGTTGAAATGTAAGTACCTAGATATTGTATATTAATATCTCTCAGCTGTAATTGTTTCTGTGATTAAATAAATTTGAATTTGAATAAAAAATATTTCAATATCACGGACAATATATCGAATTAATTTTAATTGCTTTATTTTATGCATTAGCTGGCATCACTGCCTACCAATTCCAGGTACAGTACAGTAAACCTTTCTGGCGTGGCGATTATGGCTATGTCCTGCAGTGGGCGTCAAATGGCTGAAGATGATGATGAAACCTTTCCAAAAAAATAATATGTTAGCTGTGACTTCGCGTCTGTCACATTGATTGATTTTCACACAGAGAAAATAATCACTGATTTTCATTCGACTTCTTTGTATGCTCGAATGCGCTCATGTGTTTTCGGTGTTTGCCGCTATTTGTTGTTATTATCTTGTTATATTTGTTAAGTTTCTGTTATTCTGTTAAGTTTTTTCTTGTTGACTTTTCGTGTTGTGATCGTTTGTTGATTTTTATAAACGTCATGGAGCCACAACCTGGCCCTTCCCGGGAAGCAGCCCCATCTGACAGAGCACAAGACTCAAACTCTCTTTCTCCCAGAAAAAAGCGTCCTCGTGGTGCTTTTACGCCCAACGAAAAGATCATAATTCTAAATATTTACAAATATAATATAGAAAATTGGCCGAAAACAACTGATTGGAGTGCAATGGAATGTGCTAAAAGACTTTTGAGATGACTGGCGTTGGTCTGTCAAGTGTCTATAAAATTATCAAAGAATATAAAGATACAAAAGAGTTTCAAAAGCCGATAAAGAGAGGACCTCAACTATCTTTCATACAAAAATTAGACGAATTTACTTTCGCCGCAATTCGACGAAAGGTTCACGCGTTTTTTTACGGAACGAGATTACGACCATTGAAAAGGTAAAGTTATTGCTAATTCTTTAACACCTCGTTGCTGACATCGTCCATTGTTTTAAAACTATACTTTAACCTGTGTTGCCTGTCTACATTTTAACTGTAATGTAAATGCTTATTTCAGATTCACCAAGAGATAGCTGGTGATCCAGACATGCCTGTTATATCGAAATCAACACTAAGACAAGTATTGACAGTATTACAGAAGTCGCAAACGTTGAAGTGCGCTAACAGATCGCAAGGAAATAGTACTATGGCGTCAAAAATACTTGCAACAGTTTAAACAATATAGAAGAGAAGGCAGGTTTATATATTATGTCGCAAGATACAACAGAAGTTTTAAAATGGCGGAAGTTAAGAAACTATTACTAGAAAGTATAAGTAATGTTACTCCTGATAAATGGCAAGAATGTATCAGCCATACACTCAAAGAAGAAGATAAGATGTGCACTCTCGATGATTTGATTGACACAGTCGCAGAATCTTTAATAATTAATTTCAGCGATGATGATGATGATGATGATGATGATGATGATGATGATAAAGATAGTGATATTAGTATTAATGATGATTAAAGATTTTAATAAAAATATGTTACCTTTATTTATGCGTTTTTTACTGTTTGTGATGAAAAGGGACGTAATTATCACTCGCCGTAAATCCACTCTTAATGTGGCGGTAAATCCGCACTTAACTCCTGAACTGCCCTCGCGGAATGTAACGTATAGGTGGCCCATACTAAGTTGGACACAGATCTGTGTCGCGGAAGACGAGTGGTTAATAAAATGGATACATTCACTAACAAATAAAATGTATGTATAAACTCAGATGTTCAGACTCGTATTGAAATTGAAAAATGTGCCCGGCCAAAAAGGTTTGTAATCTCTGACATGTCAAAAAATTATAGCTGTCAGAATTCTACGGAATCATACACTTTAAAGACAGTAAGCGATGTGCAAACGATCATTTCATTCATTTCATTTATTCAAAACAACATGCATTGTGTATGAATGCATTGAGTATAAATAATAAATACAGAAATAATACAATTTTGAACATGTCAATGTCAGCAAATAACATTATCGAAATGTCAAATTATATTAAACCTTATTATATAGTCAAGTTGCAAATAATAGAAAGATATATGGGTGGAATAATAATAAATCCGACTCCCTTTCTATACACAAACTGCCTTGTATTTAAAACTTTGTGCAATGCGAAATGAGTGTTGTGTCTATGTATTAATTTTTCGAAGATTTGAGATAGAACAGGGAGTTAAGAAATTGGTCTATATTTACTAGGCTCTGTTTTAGAACCTTTTTAAAAAACTGGGATAATTTTTTGCAAATTTTAATTGTTCAGGAAAAATGCATTCTTGTATACAATTATTAAAAAAGTCAGCTAGAGGTGACGACAACAAATCTACATTTTCTTTTATTATGTTTATTGAGATCTGTGACTAACTATGTTCACATTACCGCCAAAAAGATTTAGGGGGGACAATTAATATGCCGACTAAAGTAAAACTAACGATTCCTTAGCAAATAAATATGACAACACCTATGATTGCAATTTCTTATAAGTTATTCCAAAAACATTTTTCTATCCTGTTTTTTATTGTAACCTTTTTTTTATTTCTATAAAAGCTTAAAGAAGGGCTAATGGGCATTGTCCTAAATATTGACAATAGTTACAAATGATATTTCATTCTAAAAATATAATATTTTAGTTTCCTTAATTTAAAAAGTTCTTGTATCGAGCCATGGTATCACTAGAAACTGACAGCTCGTAGGATCTTAGTTGATGATGTTTTTCCGTGCATGACGCACTTCCGATTTCGTAGACTGGAAGTACGTCAGTCTGGGTCTTTTTTTTTTTTTGTTTTTTACAAATTGATAAAAATATTCAACCCGTGCTCTCAAAATAAATTATTTTGTAGAAAAAAAAAAAACTGAACATTAATAATTATTTTTAGGACAGTGTCAATTGGGTATTTGACAAAATATCAAATGAGTTACTTTTAAAACGTAATTTTGTATTAAAATACTTGCTTATGACGTCACATTTCAGAGCACTCTTTTTATGTTTAATCTATTAAAAAATTGTAATAACTAGTAATTGACTAAAAGAGATACATTTTCCGAGATATTTTGTAATATTTGTTTTTAATCGAGCATATTAAATAATTTATTGTTGATCGTGTCAAATACCGTATTGAGTGACGGGTAACATGCAGTGTAGGGTTCCGTAGCAGGAGTGGTTTTTTTGCCTGCTTTATAAAAGTAACAACTTCTTCAAAATAATTTTCGATAGAATTTGTGCGAAACGTTTTGTAAGTTGGTCGCCTATTACTCGTTAACTTGACCGCTTAGCCAGGTGAACGAGGGGGACGGACACGGACAGACAGATGGATGGACAACACATGGTGAAACTATAAGGGTACTACGGAACCGAACCCTAAAAAGGCTGTTAATTTATTACATAAGACAATTTTAGCTAGATTTTAAAGCTCAAGAAACTTTCATTAGTTTGAAAATGGACCACGGTTGAACAACTTTCTGATAGTTTGATGGAAATCGACATTCAATAAACTGAATCATCATCAGCCCCTTGACGCCCACTGCAGGACACAGGCCTCCCTCATTGTTTTCATAACCATGAGGGGTTTAGCCATAATTGCCACGCTTGGCAGGCGGGTTGGCGATCGCAGTATGCTTTTTTTATTTATTTATTTATATTTTGGCAACAGTCACAGTTTTAAAAATAGGTACAATAAGATAAGATAAGATAAGATAAGATAAGATAAGATAAGATAAGATAAGATAAGATAAGATAAGATAAGATAAGATAAGATAAGATAAGATAAGATAAGATAAGATAAGATAAGATAAGATAAGATAAGATAAGATAAGATAAGATAAGATAAGATAAGATAAGATAAGATAAGATAAGATAAGATAAGATAAGATAAGATAAGATAAGATAAGATAAGATAAGATAAGATAAGATAAGATAAGATAAGATAAGATAAGATAAGATAAGATAAGATAAGATAAGATAAGATAAGATAAGATAAGATAAGATAAGATAAGATAAGATAAGATAAGATAAGATAAGATAAGATAATTTATTCAAGGAACAATGGAAATATACTTAATGAAAAGACTTACAGTGCCAAGCACGTGCCAAGAATAACATTTAAGGCTTAGCCGTTAATGGTAAGTAGTACATAATTCAACTCATGTTTATGATTAATAACATTTTTAGCAAACATTTTTTGAGAATACATTTTTAAGAAACTATAACAAAAACATGTTTGAGTGTTTCATCCAGATAGCAAAAAGAAAATAAAACAATAATGAAAATAAATAAAGAGAACGCAGGTAACGTAAAGAAAAATGGAAACCGCCTGACATCTGCCGGTAATATTAGTAGATTGTACAACAAGTGCATAAAACGCACCATTTTACTCGAGACGTTTATCCATCCGAGCGAGCTTGCGAGCGAGGATAGATATAAAGTCGAGTGTAAAATGGGTTTTATGGACGAGTTGTACACTCTACTTTTCACTTCGATTGCGAGGAAATGAAACAGCAACATGTAAATATAGTAAATGCTAATTTAATTAAAATTGAAAGTTACATTAGAGCAATGAGAAATATTTAAAGCTGTTGGTATCTTTGCCTTGGTCTTAGAATACGAACGAAACGAAATAAAATAAAGAGGTTGTTGTATGAAGTTAAAGATGTTCGTGTGGCTGTTGCAGCGATTGCCTTGGTCTTCGACGAAGATTTTACTTTATGCTCTAGAGCATAAAAAGCGACTTTATGTCGCCTACGCACGACATAAAGACGAACTTTTAGAGCATGAGAAGTGAAAAAAATTTTATCCACCTACCGGTGCCACACGGGTAAAGTGAATGTCATAAATGACGTTTAAAGTTATTGTTGCCAGTAAAAAAAAAATGTTACTGTGATTTTTCGCAATATGGCGATGTTTTCGTTTTAGTGGTTGGGGTCAGATTTACATGATTCGCTATTTAAGTTTTGATAATATATTTTCATATTCTAAAAAATTAAGAGAATTCACACATAATTCATGCCTAATAAAAAATTAAACCCGAAAAATGTTTCCGTACTTTTATCATAAAACAGATTAGACTCACATTGGGAAATCTTTACCGAGAGAGGGTATCACTTAAAGTTATTACACTACACTACAGAAAAAAATCATTGAATAAAAACTTTCGTTGAGGGCCGGTGCTGCGTCGACGAAATCAAAGTATTTCTTAGAAACGATAGAAAATACTTTGATTCACTATGTCTGTTGCAGTTAAAGGTAAGATTAATCATTCTGCTATGAATTCACTGTGTGTTATGGGAAAATAACAACTTGTTTATCCCCTTGATCTCGGAGGGGTCAAATTCCAAGTTCTGTAATTTTTACGAAAACAATTTCTTCCAGTTTATGCTTTTGTAACGAGCCTTCTCAATCATGCTATTGTCTTATTATTATCAGATAAATAGCATCATTGAGCATATATAGCATCATAGTCATGTTTCATCTTGGTCGCTTTTCGAGCCAAATAAGTGGGAGTCTAAGAAGAATGGAATGGACTGGTTCCTAAATCGAATCACGGCTTGCTTTGGCCATCGGTGCCTAGTACATAATGTTAACAATCTGTTAAGTACCTAAATACACATAGAAGTATCACACCCTCATGAGTGGTTAATCTAAGTATGTACAGTAAAGTTGTCAGTTGTTTTTAAGTAGGTACATAGAATGCAAATTGAATAATGTTCACAGATAATCAAGTCAATCAATGAACAGTTTTGTGTTAATCAATACACAAGATCACCATAGAAACTATGTACCTATCTCAAAGTTTAGGCTGAAAGCACCATGAAGTAGTTCACAGCCGGCACCATGAACACTGCATGGTGCCAGCTGTGAAAAAAGCTGTGGCAAAACTGACAATAAAAACATTGTAGCTGGAATTCAAATGGGAAACCTAGGTAAGCCCAATTTCACCATTGTATGAAATAAACTCAGTTTTCATTAAAATTTCTTAGGTACATTCTCCAACAACATACAATATGAAGATTAGAACCATATTTAGTGGTAAATTGGATTCAGTGTGATTGGTGAAATTTGTGCTAATTACATATCGCACTTCCGCTAAAATACTGTTGTAACTCGAAAAGCAGGAGATGAAACAACCTTTTTACCTATATTTAGTATAAGTACAACTTATTGTATGAATGCAATCCTATGTGTTGTTTAAATACTACACCAAAAAATTTTATAAAAATTATGGTTATCTTTTCAAACCTGGTTTCGCAATAGTTGATTGACTTCATTAAATGAGTACTTATGCCAAACTTGTTAAGAGGATTCAGTCTTTAATTTAATTAAATTTACATAATTTATTCACTTTTCTGAAAACTATCATAACAACTACATACGTAACTATATCTACTTTACTTAATAAGTCTTATTTATAAAAACATGATGCTTTACAACACTCCTCAGATGCAATTTAAAATTAAATTGCGAAGTAAATAGTTAACTGTAAGGTTGTCTCTTCGAATTCCTCAGAAAAGAATGTGACAGAATGTCACTTCAGTGTTTTCTTAGTATAATTCTCAATTCAGAAACCGGGCCTAACAGCCTTATTTATAAAAAAACACTATTCCTCTAAATCACTCCTCAGAGGTGGTGTTTTTTTAATCTGTGGTTACTGTCTTTTCCCTGTAAAATCTCCACCACAGACTGTTTTAATCGGCGTTTATTATCGAGCGTTTTGAAGGAATCGTGATTTTATAAATAAGACCATTAATGTTGTATTTAAAATTGTATATGTGGAGAATAAGTGATTGAACGGGTCTCTAACTAGTCTTTTTGGAAAGCCATAGAGGAGGCCTATGTCCAGCAGTGGACTTCTTGTGGCTGGATGATGATGATGAAGTGATTGAATCTTAAATTTTTGATGAATCAATTTTCTATCGTTCTAAAAATTCCAATGCCCTAACTAGGCAGTTAAGGAAACTACCTGTTACCTAACTGGAAGGAGGTGGTACGCCTTACTTCTCATATATAGGGTTGAGATTAGGCTTATTTTGTCAAAATTGTGTTGGATAATAAATGAACATGTACTGCAAAAGGAGAACCTGTAAAAGAACTTGTTCTTAACTGGGTTCCCCATACAAAAACGGTTTTTTTTTAAGGTTCAAAGAAACGTTGTGTATGTGCTAGTAACAACCTTTAAAGGTCCAAAGGTCAAGTTCACAAATAAAGGTAAACTAACATAAAGACAACTTCCAAGCATAGATAAGCTATCACACCACTGGTGATAATATTAAGCCTAACTTCTGCCAAGATAAATGTGGATGTTATTACATAATATAACTAGAAGGTACCTAGTTTTAATTTTTTTATGTGGCGTCTATAACATGGAATTATGTAAATATTTTTGAAACTTGAAATTCCTCTACAACATCCGATATTGCACGATGTTGTTGATGAGGCTACCGCATTTTATTCATCTTATTGGCTCCAACTCAATATTCACTGAAAGGTCACTGCCACTCTGCCAGTAGTTAGTTGCAACGTTGAACTATAAACAGCTTGACAGACCATGGTTGCTTACCCGTACCGCTCGCTATACTAAACAACGACGCGAGTAGCTCGTTTTAACGTCAGTAGTAGCATGTAACTGTTAGGGCCAGTTTCTGAATTGAGAATTTCGCTAAGTAAATAGTTAATGTTGTCTCTTCGAATTTCTCAGAAAAGAGCGTGACAGAACGCTACTTAAGTATCTACTTAGTGAAATTCTCAATTCAGAAACCGGCCCTTAGTGTACCTATTTATTTTTTCCAACGATTTTTGTTAAATAAGGAATATTGAATATTGACTTCTGTAATTTTATCGCCACAAACGCGTGACTCGGAGTCCGGGACTAGTTTATTAGGGTTATTACGGCGACGAATATGAGTCAATACGACCGAGTTGGGCAATCCGCCATTATAACACATATTATTTTGTAAAAATCATACTTAATAAAAAAAATATGTTCCCTATTAATGTACGTCCCACTGCAGGACACAGGTTTTCTCTCAGAGAGAGAGAGTATGGGCTTAATTGCCACGCGTGCCCACCGCGGATTGGCAATTTCAAGCGCTGAGGTGTGTGTATACACCCCAGACACTCAGGTTTCCTCACGATGTTTTCCTTAACGGTAATAAAAAATACGAAAAACAATAACAATCCTCACATAAAGTTTAAATAGTCTTTGCTAAAGGGAAAGCCTTTACCACAGACTTTCATCTAAGATTGAGAAGTGTTTTTGAGCAATCGTCTTTCTACAAATAGCACCGTGCATCTTTGGTGTAAAATAAGCATGGCATATTTATCCAGGCGTGTTCATCGTGGGCGCCAAGCGCACGCCCTTCGGTACTTTTGGTGGCGTGTTCAAGAACACGTCGGCCACGGAGCTGCAGAAGTTGGCGGCCACTGCGGCGCTCAAGGAGGCCGGCGTGGCGCCCGCGCAGGTCGACACCGTCGTCGTGGGACAGGTCATGTCGGTGAGTGTCGGGCGACCAAACTTTCAGAAGAAGCGATTCGCACAGAATCGGATCGAAATGCATCATGCGAAACGATTTTCTAGAAATGGATAGAGGCGCTCCAGAGCTGGTAATTCTCTTCGACTAGGTACTAATGCCTTCGAACATAACCATGAGAGCTTTTGCTATAATCGCCACGCTTGGCAGGCGGGTTGGCGATCGCAGTATGCGGTTGTAATCTCAGGAAGTCGCTTCTGCCCGTCTCCTGGTAATTTATTTCCTTCGTCGCCTACTACGCCATCCACGGAAGGTAATGGAGTGACGCTATTCTTATTCCGGCGCCACACGGACGAACCGCTTGGAAAACCATGAGGGAGGTCTATGTCCTGCAGTGGGCGTCAAATGGCTGATGATGATGAGGTACTAATGCCGCGGAAAAAATGCTAAAAGAAGCGGGTAATCATTTATTTTCAAGTAATTTTCAAGGTTATCGGTTCGTTACATGGCAGGAACAAGAAGATCCCATGGATCGGGTGGTCCAGAAATCGGAAATTTATTACAACGTAAAGAATTTAGGTACACTTTGTTTGTTGAGTGTCCTGGGCACTTGCAGGCCGCCCACAGCCATAGAAAAACCGACGCGACTCGACAAGGAGCTATGACCCAACAAGTCGACTTACGTTCCACGTCTCCACAGGCATCCCAGACTGACGGCATCTACACTCCCCGCCACGCGGCCCTGAAGGCGGGCATCCCTCAGGAGAAGCCTGTTCTTGGCATCAACCGCCTGTGCGGCTCCGGGTTCCAGTCAGTCGTCAACAGCGCTCAGGTGAGAAGAGCTGTTTATCGTAATACCTGAACATGCAGCCTCAGGAATAGCTTTGAAGTTTCCTCCCAGATATGTTCTTTGTTTAATTTGGTGGTAGATTTGTAAACGTGGTGATAGATTTGTAACACAGGCGATATACCTAGCACAGAAGCTGAGTCTATGCGGATTAATGCAGAGCGGATTTTATGTACAAACCAAAACCAATATGTCAGCAGAGTTTTAGTGTAGTCAAAAATAAATTATTTGCTTAAATGTTCCAACATTTCTCTTAGATATCCAAGCTATGATGTTATACTAGTGCCAGTCTTCGGCCGCCTTTAGAACCTTTTATGTTGTAAGGTCTGTTGTCTTATACGATGCCCTGTATGAAAGTACGGCTTTCGATTATGTTTGAAATCCACATTCCGCCAACCACACCTGCCGTAGCAAGTTTCTCTACTCGTTTATGTTTCACGACGTCTTCAGTGAGCACTTGACGCTGAAAGGCAAATACTTTCACCACAATGCTGAACCTTTGGTATATCGATGTTTTACATAAATTATCTCCAGTAGTCAGTACAGATGTGTTACTCACGGCGTATTACGGGCTTGTAGAATCTGCTCTTAGATTCGGAATCATATTTTGGGGTAATTCGACTAATAAAGAAGTAGCATTTAAAATGCAGAAACGGTGTATACGTGCTATGTTTCATATTAGGACAAACGAGACATGTAAGCCTTTATTTACTAAGCACCGAATTCTGACACTTCCGTCATTATACATAATAGAAGTAGCTACTTTTGTGAAGACCAACCCTCATTTATTCCCACGTTTATCTGAAACAGTGACTCGTGATAGACGCGACACAGAAAGACTGCGCCTTTTTTCCTGTAAAACGGCGCTATTGAGCAAAAGCATCCTATGTATGGCGCCTATCATATTCAATAAAATACCAACATGCTATAAACAATTAAATACTTCCCTATTTAAAAATAAGCTCAAATCATTATTAGTTGATAAATGTTATTATAGTGTAAATGACTTCCTCAATGATAAATTCCAGTTAAAGTAGTGACCGCTGTTATTATTAAAATATTATTGATGAAATTTATAAATGACATTCTCAATGACAAATTCTAATTATATTGACCACTGTAATTATTTAAATATTCTTGATGTAATTGAAATGTTAATAATTGAATTTTTATAATGCAAGTTAAATTAATGTTAGTTTTTTTTTTTTTTAACATCAGAATGGTTGAAACCGTGTCCTGACTTACCGCCACTCAAATTTGTACGCTGATAACAGTAGAACATGTTGATCCGAATTTTTCTTATTTATTATCCAAAATGCATGCTTATGTATCTTGACTGACACATGTTTTAGCAAATAAATAAATCTTTATCTTTATCTTTATCGATGTAATAAAGAGAAGGCCACGTTTTCATCGCCCGACGCTTTCCAAACGTCCAAAGTAGCTGGAACATGCATACATGCTACTTCCACAGGACATCCTAACCGGCGCAGCCAAGATTTCCCTAGCCGGAGGCGTCGAGAACATGTCTCAGGCTCCCTTCGCAGTCCGCAACGTGCGCTTCGGAACGGCCCTAGGACAGAGCTTCGCGTTTGAAGACACTCTTTGGGCTGGGCTTACCGACTCCTACTGCAAGCTTCCCATGGGAATGACTGCTGAGAAACTCGGCGCGCAGTTCAAAGTGACTCGCGATGAGGTCGATAACTTCGCTCTACGCTCGCAGCAGCGGTGGAAGACTTGTAAGTTGCTATATGTTTTCGTGTCCACTTCGGTTTAAGTCAGAATTTTGATGCACTCAAAATAACTTACCAGTAAAAGGTACCAGAGCGATCTCTGGGGTACCCACTCTGGCGGCCGAGAATAGGTCGCCGTTCAGTGGGTATACCAGCAGCCCGATTGTAGGACGATATCGTTCAGTCGGCGGAACGTCCGTGCAAGGACAGTGCGAGATAGTATTGTGGTGGTCTAATGATAAAAATAAAGTGTGTCTATTCACCTAACTCCGATTACTGGTCATAACCAGCTATCATTAACCCAACCCGTCCACCGGCAGCCAACGACGCCGGCGTGTTCAAGGCGGAGATCGAACCTGTGACCTTGACCGTCAAACGCAAGGAGGTCCAGGTGACCACGGACGAGCACCCCCGCCCGCAGACCACCCTCGAGGGCCTGAAGAAGCTGGCGCCTGTCTTCCAGAAGGAGGGACTGGTCACAGCCGGAACTGCTTCTGTGAGTTAGCATGTTTCTTGCTCCGTCAGGCAATATCATAGGCTTGTCAGGATGGTGGTCTCCACGGTAGAAGTGTGAGTTGATGTATGTATTCATTATTTGTATTAAAATTTAAAGAAATTACAGTTTTTCTTACAAGTTGAAACATGTGTGCAACCTTCCTTATATAAGAAAAAAATCGTATCGTAAGCAACAACGCCTTTGAAACACATGCCATAACATAACTCTGCAGAATTTTGTTAAACGGAAGAGCATGCAATGTCCTATTTTTATCTGTATAAATATAAACAAGATAAACATTATTTTATTGGACCTGGTTTTAAGGTAATAAACATCATGCAACATTTTTAAAAGTCCCGTCCTAAGTAGTGTAACCACTTGCCATCTTCACAAACCTGCCATTGGCAGAACCTAGTGGTGCCATAGAATAATTGAATTGATCACCTCAACATTTCTCCCTTAGGGCATCAGCGACGGCGCGGGAGCCCTAGTCCTGGCTAGTGAAGAGGCCGCAAAAGGGCTGAAGCCTTTGGCACGGCTTGTGGGATGGTCGTACGTGGGCGTGGACCCCAGCATCATGGGCATCGGGCCAGTCCCGGCCATCGAGGCGCTGCTTAAGGCCACCAAGCTCACGCTTAACGACGTCGACCTCATTGAGGTAAGCTGGGATTCAAACAGACATCCAAAGCATCCACAATCCAGATATTTATAAAAGTATGCTTAGGCTATTTATCTTCTTGTGGTAATGTTTACCATTCCTCACTTCTCTGAAATTCCTCAAAGGATTTCAGTAGCTGACTGTGAGCCATCTCCCACAGATCAACGAGGCCTTCTGCGCTCAGACCCTAGCCTGCGCCAAGGCTTTGAAGGTGGACCACGAGAAACTAAATGTGAACGGAGGAGCCACCGCCCTGGGACACCCGCTCGGCGCCTCTGGATCCAGGATCACCGCCCACCTCGTGCACGAGCTCAGGTGAGGGTTGTTGATTGTCTTTTGGCTCTACACTTGTACGCCTAACTTGTGTTTGGGGGTCTGTACTAACTTGTAGACTGTAAAAACTCTGGTCTTCCGTATCATCATCAGCCACTTGACGCCCACTGCAGGACATAGGCCTCCCTCATGGTTATCATAATCATGAGGGGTTTTGCCATAATCGCCACGATCGCAGTATGCTATTGGAATCTCAGGAAGACGCTGCTGCCCGTCTCCTGGTAATTTATTTCCTTAGTCGCCTTCTACGACATCCATGGAAAGAAATGGAGTGACGCTATTCTTAATCTGGCGCCACGCGGACTCCGTATAAAAGGATCATAATGTCCTATTATTATAATTTAAATCTTGGTGCTTTATTTACGCATGCTAGTTTTAACACAAATTGAGATGTATAATATTTTCTGTAACTTGTATGCTTAATAATAAAAAAAAAGCGGTATGCTATTTTCCGTGACACAATCCACAATCTTCCTATTACATTTGAAATTTTAATATCAACTATGTGATCAGTTTATGCAGAAACGTGTTTTAAATGTCAACTGTCCCTGTGGTTTCCTAGAGAAGGTTCTAATTTTACGTTTTATTCCCAGACGCCGTGGTCTCAAGAGGGGCATCGGTTCCGCCTGCATCGGAGGCGGACAGGGCATCGCCCTCATGATCGAGACAGTCTAACTGGTGACCCAACTTGCTTCCATTAGTCGCATAATGTGTTGTTTATTTTATATGAAAGTCCTTTGCTATGTTATGTATTATTTTTATATACACAGAGAGTTTTTCTTTCAGTGAAGTGTATCAATCAAAATGAAGTATCTGCACTATTTATGTAATCAAGAGTCATTTTAAAGTCTTGAATTAGACAAGATTGTACATAAAGTCTAGGTTTAAGAATAATAATTTAATATTTTTGTATGATTGTGTACAAGTGGCAGTTGTATTTTCAGGATGTTACAGTCATATTAAACAGATTTACAGAAAAATTAAATATTTAAATTGTCTATATTGCAAGTCCCACTCCCCTAGAAATGTAGTATATTTTTGCCTACTCATGTAGTTTATCATGCATAACATAAGCAGCCTATATACGTCCCACGTAGGGCACAGGCCTTCTCTCAGGGAGAGAGTATGGGCTTAATCACCACACGTGCCCACCGCGGATTGGCGATTTCAAGCGCTGAGGTATGTGAATAGCTCAGACACTCAGGTTTCCGCACGATGCGTTTCCTTCACCGTTAGCGAGCGGTATTGCTACTATAACTTCACAAATGCACATAACTTAGAAAACCAAGTCATAGGTACATGCCCGCACTGGATCGAACCTGGGTCTCTCGCTTCCGAGTCCGATGTTCTACCCACTAGGCTACCAACGCTTCATACAATTAAAGCAAAATAATATATTTATTCATAACTGCCAGTTTCTGACGTGAGAATATTTCGGTGACCTTGGCTGCTGACCTTGATGCTGGCACTATTACGTGAGTTCTAGTTCTAAATTGAGATGTTTAGTGCAGATCTGATACAGATCTATGAAAAACAAAAGAGTTCTGTGTTATAAGCCTGCTTAATGTATTTAAAAATATTATTGTTTTATTTTTGAAATTTCTACCATTCTGACGTGATATGCTGACACTTTTACGTGAGTTCTGGTTCTTAATTTAGTTTAAGGTTTCAGTTTTGATACAGAACCATCAAAAACGAAACAGTTCTGTGTCCTGAGTTCGTCAAAATAATTTTAATTGATGAATGTGGTATTTTTCGACTTTTTAAAGTTTTGTACGGGATCTGCTGTTATTTGAATTTAAAGGCAGAACTATTCTTGAAAAGTATCAGGAACTGTATAGCATAGGTGTATGCGATGAGAACTTACATAAGTTTTCGATTTGCTGCGAAATGATATGCTACGGGAAGTTAGCATATCATTTTGTCAACTGATTTTTTTGGGGTAAAATCGCCAGAACTATTTCTAAAAAGTATCAGGAACTATAGAACTCAGCTGCATGCTATAAGAACTTACTTTTTTTTTCGATTTTCTGAGAAGTGATATGCTACGGGAAGATAGCATATCATTTTTTCAATTGATTTTTTTCTATGTGAAAACGCCAGAACTATTTCTGAAAAGTATCAGGAACTATAGAACTCTGCTGCATGCGACAAGAACTCTCATTTATTTTTGATATGCTGGAAAATGATATGCTAAGTTCACTGACATGGCATCTACGGAATGAGATATTTATACAGCGTTCAGTGACACCTTCAAGGTGAAGGTAAATAAAAATCCGACTTAAGATTAACTTTAGTATCACGAGAGACTATCTCCCGGCTAGTGATGGGCGAGGGAGAAATTCTCGCATGATGAGACTTTTTTTTAAGTAGCCTTTTTACGTGCCACTGCAGGGCACAGGTCTTCTCTCAGAGAGAGAAAGTTTGGGCTTAATTACCACGATCCCCACCGCGGATTGGCAATTTCAAGCGCTGAGGTTTGTGACCACCTCAGACACTCGGGTCTCCTCACGATGTTGTTCTTTACGCTAGCAAATGGTATTGCTACTATAAATTCACGAGTCTTAAAATTGGAAAAAAAGTGTAAATTATCTTTATTGGAATAAATAACATAATTACATGATCATCATCAGCCATTTGACGCCCAGGACACAGGCCTCCTCAGTCGTTTTAATAACCACGAAGGGTTTTGTTTGCCATAATCGCCACGCTTGGCAGGCGGGTTGGCGATCGCAGTATGCGGTTGGAGTCTCAGGAAGACGCTGCTGCCCGTCTCCTGGTAATTGATTTCCTTAGTCGCCTTCTACGACATCCACGGAAGGAAATGGAGTGACGCTATTTTTAATCCGGCGCCACACGCAACAATTAGTACTGCCTCTTATTAGGCGCGCTATTATTAATTAGCCTAGTAGTTGATGATGATGATGATGATGACCAATTGTTCGTGAATTTTTCGAATCAAGATTTCTCAACTTTTTTATTTTACGTGTAGTTACCTATATTAAAAAGTAAGTAATAACATTTTAAACAGATGGCATTTCATTGCGAATTACCTAACCGCGGCTCTCAAACCATCCAGATTTCAGCGTGTAGGTAGGTCTATCTTACCTATACATAATTAGGTGCTTGGATGTCTAAGCTAGTAGGTACCTACCTAGGTGCATATCGTACACAAACTTGTTTTTAAGGAATTAGGCATTCGACTCTGTATAATATCTTGTTTGATTATAGGTACTTTAGTTAGATTAGAACATCGAAGTTTGTTCCGCGGACAAAGTCCGCAGTGCTTTCTTATTGCTAACGTATCTTGAAAATAAATACCTATCCGATAAATAATACCAGAATAATAGATAGGTACTCTAATCTAGACGAACTACAGATTGTGTATCTGTAGATACCAAATTCACGAGGGAGGGACAATCGGCTGCACATCAACCTTGACACGGGTGAACTGAACTCAGTTATCCTACGGGCGATTTTGCAACAAAAATGTAACTGTTGCGTTCTTGTCGCCAGGGTCATCAACTTTTCCATGCGTGTACACTGCTCGGTTACGTTATGGGTGACTTTGCAACAAGAATGTTAATGTTGACTTGCTGTCGACTATTACGGACGCAAGGCATGAGATACATACCTGTTTTTCGCCCAATAATACATAACATAAACTCGCGCCCTGATCCCGCAGGGGATAGGCAGAGATCAGGGTGTGCCACGTGCCACGATTCTGACAAACCTCGTTCACTTCACTGACATTCATTAACTCATGCACACCGATTTGGGGTACTTTTTAGGGTTCCGTACAAAAAAAAAGAACCCTATATCACTCGTCTGTTCGAATCTACTGGACCAAATCAGGTGAAATTAGGTAGGATGGTGTAATCCTATGACCCAAACACAGATGCGCAGAGTAAATAAATATTTTTTTAAAATAACGGTCATTTTCGTGGGACAAATTAGAAAATAAAAAAAAAAGTTTTGCAAACCTTACTGTTTCATGTATTAAACGAAAGGGCTCCTTATGAGGATCTCAAATATATTTTTGTTATTATTGTAAAATAAGTAGTTTTGATTTTATTCATGAAAGAAGACGAAAATACATCTTACCGCGCATTCGCCCCACGTCCCATCTGTGTCTCGCGCCTGAAGATAGGTGTGTGGTGTGTAATAAGTTATGTAAATAGATAACACACAATCGCGCGCCCGGCCGGTGTTCAGACGTGCGTGTCCGTATTGAATAATCCACACATTTATTTGGCGAAACATGTCTGTGTCCATTAAACAAGGTATGTAAACAAACTAACAGTAAGAACATAACATAAATTCACATCTGTATCCAAAAGGGGTAGGCAGATACCAGGGTCTGCCAATTGCCACGATCCTGACAGATCTCTTTCGCTTCATCAACATTCACGAGTCGGCGTGCGTGCATGCAAACTAACAGCCTTATTTATATAAACATTATTCCTCCAAAACACTCCTCAAATCCAGATTAAATAGTCTGTGCTAAAGGCGGAGACCATTTCAGGAGTTTTTGGGTCTTAAAAACTTACATATTTTATGCCCTGCCATGCCAGCCGTTGTGTCTGCGCCTGCCGCAGATACATCAACTTTTTCTTTACAAGTTATCTTGAGCAACTGCAGACAGAAGTAGAGTCTACGCCTGCCATGTTATTTTGCACGATTCCTTGTTTATCCGAGCCTCGAGCGAAGTCGGGGCACATATGTAGTTAATTCATAATATCAAGGTCAATGATTAAGCGACCTACGACTACGATTAAAATTTTATTTGTCTTGGTGGTCAGTTTGTAAGGTCAGCGCAAACGGTTGTGGGTTCAATGCACTTACATTGCATACTCGCACTATCTCTGAATATGCAATCTCATTCTGTTACTGTAGTGAACTTTGGCCATTCGTTATCCTCGGCGATGTTGGGGAAATTGAATTTTTTAATTGTCAAAAGTCGCGACTTTCCAATACACTAACCCCCGGTTTCTCGTACACTAACAAGCTGTTAATCTACTGTTAACAGCTGTCAGTGGTTTTTTTGTATGCACTTTGGTCAATTGACAGCTGTTAACAGTAGCTTAACAGCGTGTTACTGTACGAGAAACTGGGGGTAAAACGGTCAAATTATGACATCTTAACGCCACAAAACGCGTGACTCGTGCCATCGTAGGTACTACCCTTCCAGGACATGTGATATGTGTTGTGTGGAAGTTATTTATTCAATCTCGTTTCTGTAATAATGATGTCTCAACATAATTTCTGAACCATCTTCCCAAGCTATCTACATAGTGGCGGGCAAGCGGACGCCGTTCGGGCGCTACGGCGGCGCCCTGCGCGACGTGGCGCCCGCAGATCTGGCGGCCGGCGTCTCCCGGGACGCCCTGCAGGCCGGCAGCGTGGCGCCGGAGGCCGTCGACACCGTCAACGTCGGGATGGTCAACGTGGTAAGCTTTGACGCTCGTCCACACCTTTTTGATGCTTTTGCAGGTACCCAAAATGCACCCTCTCTATAGGGTGATAAACATCCATGTGTAGATGAAGAGGGGAGAGGAGATGGGTGAGCTGCCCTCCCCCCTTCAGCCCGAGTTGGGTTGGGGTGACAGGAAAGAGGTCTTGACCAGCAATGGGCTCTATTCGTGGGCTGGATATACAGATAGCAGTATGCTTAGCCCTCGTGTTATAAGATAATTCTAGTCTTAAGAATATTCTTGTTGTAGGTACCATTCGTATGCCTCAACATTCATTCTGGAACATACAATGGCCTTTCATGGTCAATATGGTCAGTCCATCGTAGTGCTTTTCCGCCAGCCTTTTCTTTTAACAATCCTTAAGCCCGATCTTCCTCTCAAGAATTATACACAAACCATACCCAGTCCTGATCTTTCGCAGCTGAGCGGCTCGTCCGGCGGAGGCCTGACTCCACGCCACGCGGCGCTGAAGACTGGCTTGCGCCAGGAGACTCCAGCTCTTGGCGTCAACAGGCTCTGCGGCTCCGGCTTCCAGGCTATTGTGAACAGCGCTCAGGTATGACATAAAAATGAATAGTCGTATCATGTAGGCCGTCAGTCAATGTCGGTTCACTGCTGGACGAAGGCCTTCCCCAGGGCACGCCACAAAGACGTGATGGCCCTCGGGTGGTTTAGTCCGTAATAACCACGTTCTGAGCAGGCGAGCTGGTGATCGCAGTAACGGTTTACAACACGCACAAGAGATGCTGCAGCCCACTTCCTTTTTTTTTACATTAGTCACTTGTTACGACACCCAAAAAACGAGTCGAGATGTTCATATTCTTACACCGAAAATAAAAAAATTGTGACCGAAAACGACTGACGGGCGAGCAAAGGCTGAGACGCGGCTGAACATCCATCCATCCTATCAAGCGGCTGATTTGTTTCCATTGTCGCGCTCTCGAGTTTCTCCACGACAGCAAACTTGAAAGTAGTGTGACCCTCCCCATTGAACCACGATATTTTTTCTCCTAACCGAAGTTGCCAACCAATTTGGCTACATTATTTTTTAAGGTTGCTTGCTAATCGAAACTGTTCGAACAACTCCACTAAGTCGAGACAACAAAACGTTTCTGAAACTATCCCATCTCTTCCAGGACATCCTAACCGGCACAGCCCAAATCTCCCTCGCCGGGGGCGTCGAGAACATGTCAGCCCTCCCCTTCCTAGTCCGCAACACGCGTTTCGGGGTCCCCCTGGGCGCGGCCCTGGAGTTCGAGGATTCTCTTACGCGGAGCTCCCTGGACACTTATTGCAACTTCACGATGCCGCAAACCGCAGAGAACTTGGCTGAGAAATACAAGCTGACGAGGGAGGAAGTGGACGAGTTCGCGCTGCAGTCGCAGCAGCGGTGGAAGGCCGGTGAGTCGCAAGTTTACATTCTGTATGGAAATTTGAGCGGCAAATGGGTCCCCAAAGCAAGAATGCGACGCATGAATCCACTCATCTGGTCGGCGGTAGCAGCCGTGTATCCGGTGCCCCGGTTGCGGATTTGAGGTGCTGGTGATCTGAAAGCTGTGGTGTTCTTTACAAACGTGACATATTAATTGTGGGATTTTTTACTTCGGAGCAGAGGGTTAACTCGCTTCACGATCGGTTTACATAGAGATAGTACGGTACGCCATAGAGATGTTTTTAAAAAAAAATTATTTGATGCGTTTAGAAACTGCATCCAACGATACCGTTTGGTTCGTGAACCCATACATCTTTCAAACACGAAAAAAGGAAGACTACAAAGAACTGGAAAATATCAATGCTTGTTTTGTTTGTTCCGGCTCACAAACGGACAAAATTGTAAATTGTAAAAGTACGGAACACACCCACTTTACAAAGATTGCATATAGTGGTAGACGGATAGCTCAGCATAGGCTAACCATAACCGCTAAGAGCGAAAATGTTCTGCTATAATGGACATTTCATTATCACTGTTGTCCACTGACTAGGACTAGTCCACCGATTCAAAGTAGGTAGCTCAGAGTCACTTTGATCACATCAGAAATAAGACAATTCGTCCAAGAACCTAGATTATTGACTATAAGAGTTGAAGTGGCAATGGGCTGGTCGTGTCTGCCGAGGACACGATAACCAATGGGGTAAAAAGGTTTTCAGATGGAAACCACGAACTGGCGAACGCAGTGTAAGATGCCCACGACCGACGATCTGAGGCAGATTGCTGATAGTGCCTGGATGCGGATGGCTATGTTCTGAGCTAAGAACAGAGAGAAGTGGTATGTGTAAACGGGGGGTATATGTCCAGCAGTGGACCGAAATGGGCTGTTGGATTGTATTATCGATGTGTGTCCAGATGCGCGTTACTTTTTTCTAGCTAGAAGAGATTGAATGCATGGTTTGACCTGAGCAGATGTGGACTGCGCTGTCTTACAAATAACTTCGCCATAAAATCAAGACGGCGGTTTCTGTTGACTCAACCATATTTCTTAGTATCACCATTGAATTTGGTATCACGAAAAAACTATTATGTGCCAGGGACATGTCGCTAGCCAGTTACTTATGGGCAACGTCTTCTTTTCATCTCTCCATTTTCTTCCTTCCCTATACTTCTTCTTATCGCCTGGGTGACAAACTACTCAAATGTTAGTCGCCCAGAAAAACATACACCAATTTCCCTTTACTGAAGCCCCTCATCTCCACAGCCTTTGACGCCGGTGCGTTCAAGGAGGAGATGTCCCCGGTGACTGTGAAGGTGAAGAAGCAGGATGTGGTGGTGGCCAAGGACGAGCACCCGCGGCCGGAGACCACGGCCGAGGGGCTGGCCAAGCTGCCGGCGCTCTTCAGAAAGGGCGGCGTGGTCACCGCTGGCAACTCCTCGGTGAGATATCGGTAGAGTCACTTATCTTCCTATTATAAGCATCTATGTTCTCTGTGCTGCGTCGTCTTCTTTCGGAGAGGGAATTGTGGTCCTAATCACCAGGCGTGTCCACCACTTCAAGTGCTTCGGTGAGATATCTTATCGGTTTTTATACGTGAAGACTTGTCGTTGGTCTTCTGCTTCTTATATTACTGTTATTCTGTGACGGTGGTAGCCTAGTGTATAGAGCATTATACTCGGGAGCGAGAGACCCAAGTTCGATTCCCAGTGCGGGCATGTACCTACCTATGACTTTGTTTTCTAAGTAATGTACATTTGTGAAATTATAGTAGCAATACTACTCGCTAACGGTGAAGGAAAACATCGTGAGGAAACCTGAGAGTCTGAGCTATTCACATACCTCAGCGCTTGAAATCGCCATTAATCCGCGGTGGGCACGCGTGGTGATTAAGCCCATACTCTCTCTGAGAGAAGGCCTGTGTCCTACAGTGGGACTTACTCGTACCTATATAGGCTGCTTTGTGACTGCCTCGTAGGTCTAATCTAACGGTATCAAGTCTAATGAACGTGCCGAAGGTTCGATTTCCACTGGGGGCTGCAGTACATTTGTACAAGTGGCCTCAGTCAGGGTGCATTTCCATGTCTGTGATGTCCTTGCCTGGTAACCGTACCACGGGACCGGGACAGGTGATTGTGTTGTGTGTTATTACTTTATAAGTGTTCTTTAAAATGGAATAAATAAATATCAGTGATCTTCCTAGGGCGGCTTGACAACTTCTGACAGTAGTCGAGCCACTAGTCTACAAGCCTCCACCAATCCGGACTTGGCCCCCGTGGTGGAGTATGGCCTACCTATACCTTCCTCAGGGAAGAGACCCGTGCCCCTCGGTGGGGACATAATGGGTTGATGATGATGATGATGATCTTCCTATGAATGTCCGAAGTGTAACAATACTGCAAGTTCTTAAGTTTGTACCGCCGCGCCCGTTTAGTCAGCGTTTTATTGAAAGAACTTTGACAGATCAGCGTTTCGTGAAGAGTTTCATAACTCTCACCGTCTTCATTTCGTGAGAGTTCATCTTACTATGGGCGCTCTCAGCATCAGCCAGTGATGGTTGTCGATGATGGATAGTCGAAACGGCGGAAAATGTTCATGTGGTGATAAAGGCCACACCAGCGTAATTGACACCATGTCGAGTAAATTAACCATTGTATCTTTTTGCAAAAAAGTAATAGATATGTTCTTATTGGCTGGATTAGTGCTTTCTGCCCTCCTAATCCGTAACTGTGCAGTATATTGGGTTATCCATTATTTGAAATTTCGGATTACGTTAAATCGGACGATTCCATATAATGGAGAAGTGACATAGTAGCGCCCCTGGTATGTTGTGAATTCCGGGGCTGTGTTCAGACCTGGGTTTAAAATTCTCTAATTTGTCCTTGAACCTGATACAGTAGATTGGAAAGTTACGGACCAGGAGGGCCAGTCGGACTCTTCCGACAAAATTACGAGTGAATCAGGACTCAAGTTAATAGTAAGATCAAAATATTATATTTTCCAAACGCTCTTCTGACCCCAGGGCGTGAACGACGGCGCGGGCGCCGTGGTCCTTGCCAGCGAGGAAGCTATTAAACAGCACAACCTGAAACCCCTGGCCAGACTCCTGGGCTGGTCCTTCGTGGGTGTGGACCCCAGCATTATGGGCATCGGACCGGTGCCCGCCATCCAGAACCTATTGAACGTTACTGGGGTTCAACTGGCTGACGTGGACCTGGTTGAGGTAAGACGAATAGGTACTGAAGATACTCAGAAACAAACCTAAACTAGAAACAAAAGTTTTGGGCCGGAGCGGGAATTAAATAATATTTGGATATAGGATCTTTATCAGTAAGTCCAACATCGTCTAGTAGTTTAGTTAAGTCCACAATGTCCAAAGTATAAAAAATAAAATAAGTAAAAGGAAACAAAAAAAAAAAACACACACACACACACACCGTACAGTACAGTCAATTAAATAAACTGCCCCGGGACATGTCCGACCCAAAGGTACCCATGACATTGGCAGCGTTACCGCGCTGCACAGCGAGGGATATCCTTTGCATCAAAAATGCCCCTGAGCGGTAGTCAAAGCCACGGTTCCTGAGACGACGCCCTATCTCCTTAACAAAAGCTTTCCTCTGGGTACCCCAAACGCCAGTAGTTTCTACTTAAGTGTGATTCAAAGTAGGTACGAAACTAAACTACTTACCTCTGTGTTGTTCTTTGTTGATCGAAGATTCTCAATACTTTACAATATTCGGTCAGTACTTGAGCTGCTGTCTACACTAGTATTATAAAGAGGAAAAGTTTATATGTTTGTAAGTTTGTTTGTAGGGGGTACCTAATCTCTGAAACCACTCATCCGATTTCAAAAAATCTTTCAGGAGTATTTAGTATGACCAATTTTGCAATTTAAGTCGTCGAAGAAACGACCAAGTGAATGCGTTTCTTATAAACCCTGCCAAAACGGTGAGAGATATGAACGCTTTCTGTGGGAAAGATGAAGATCTCAAAAAGGCCTGTAAACAAGTCGGCGATGACAAAATTTATCTCCTAAAGTTACTTCACAAATCGATAAAAAATGCTTAAGAAATTATGAAAAATTAACCTCAATCTTTCGAAGCTAATGTAAGTATGTAGGTAAATATATTATTAACTCCTTATCAAAGTAAATTCCCCTATCGTCAAGATGATTTCATGTAGATAAAAATTGCCATTTACATAACGTTGTTTGGACGAATAGTTTAAAATCTGCGTCCGTATACAAATTTACAAGGACAAAATAAAATACATTGTGGACTGATAGTGACATTATGGAGAGGTTAAAGGTAGAATTGACGAAAGACATACTATTTTGAACACGATAATTCCTTAGTATACCTACCTACACCGGAAAAAAACAAACACACAACATAAGGTTTTAATTTTAACGGACAATAGGAGACCCTTCGAATTACAGCTTCTTCGATCAGTCTTAACGAGGACTTTGGTGAAACTTGGTGAACAGGGCCTGACATGACAATTTAACTACAAGGAGAAGTAGGTACGAGAATGTATAAGGAAGGTAGATACTAAAACTTCGCGACGGATAAAGACGTCTAGTTTCAGCTTATTTGCTCGAGCTTTCTAATTCGTCTAATTTCCCTTTTCATGTACAATAAAATGTTCTCGATTTATATATTACTTTTTTCAAAAATAAAAAAAAAACATAATTTACGTTTATTTTCAGTAGAATATTTAATTGCACACAAAAAAGGGAAAAGAAACATTGTAGGCACACATAATTTTTTGCTGGTAGGTACTCTTACAATCACACATACTGAATTCCACGGGAGCGAAGCAGCGGGCAGTTTACGTTTACTTGTAACTCTGACGACAACTACGGGCCATCTACGCTGCTAAAACACAGCGATAAGTGATCATATCCTACACTTATCTCTCCGCAGATCAACGAGGCGTTCGCGGCGCAAACTCTGGCATGCGTGAAGGAACTCGGACTAGACCGCAGTAAGCTCAACGTGAACGGGGGTGCCGTGGCCATGGGACACCCCGTTGGCGCTTCTGGTGCCAGGATCATCGCGCATTTGGCTCACGAGCTCAGGTGACTATATAGCGAATTTGAGCCACGTGAGCGAGGTTAGGTGGATGGTCGGTACGCAGACCGGCGACTCGGTCGATTACATTACTTAAGCACTCGGAGAGAAATGGACGAGATTGGCAGGGGACAAGAGGCTTATCCCCAGCTATAGGTTTTATCTTTATTGGCTACTACATTGGCGCCACAGGTCCCAGGATCATCGCGCATACGGCTCACGAGCTCCGATGACGTATAGTGAAATTGAGCCACGTGAGCGAGGTTGGGTGGATGATCGGTACGCAGACCGGCGAGTCAATTCAATTCAAATATTTTTATTCATTATAAAAACAGAATGTTTAAGTACTTACTTAACGTCAAAGTTGTTAGTTTCACAATTAATGGATTATGTGGAGAAAAAGCTAACAAAGAAACTCCACATTTATTCTTTTCAAAACACGTTTTAACTTAATTAACAGAGTTTTCAACTTAAAATATTAGTCATGAATGTGTTGAACACTAGTCACGATCGTCCTGTAATTAATATTAGGGGTTAAAGTATGAAATTGCCGTTTTATTGCAATAGGTTCTTTGAATTGACATAGAATCTTCATGGTTTGAGGTTTTCGAATGAAACTTTTTTCAAATAGTTTCTATGATGTTCTTTTTTTAAAAAATGTGAAACATTTGAATATCGACTTTCAATTGTTTTTGTTATTCAATTTAGACAAGAAAGATGGATACGTGGAGAAAAAGGATGTGTTAACTAACATTACTTAAGCCCCGGAGAGAAATGGACGAGATTGGCAGGGGACAAGAGGCCTATGCCCAGCTATAGGATTTATCTTTATTGGCTACCACGTTGGCGCCTCAGGTGCCGGGATCATCGCGCAATTGGGTCACGAGCTGAGGTGATTAGTTTGGATGCCAACGGCGTTCTTCGTTTCCAACGGGCTTGGAATGCTACGTATGCGAGTTTAAAAATTCCAGGTTTCAGATTTTGTAACAAATTTCTGCACGTTTTGTGATATTGCTTTATAATTATGCTCTATGTGGACTGGAGCGGAGACGGCAAAAAATACAAAAATAAAAACGTCCTCGAGTGTTTATACATTTAAAAAAACCGGCCAAGTGCGAGTCGGACTCGCCTACGTAGGGTTTCGTACCATTACCTATACAACATTTGAATATTTCAAGCGTGTACCTACCTTTTTTCGTTATTCATCATCATCATCATCATCGGCCTACGCTTGTCCACTGCTGGACATAGGTCTCCCCTATTGCATGCCACTGAGCACGGTCCTCGGCTGCCAGCCGCCCTGCGGAGATCGTTATTAATATGCCGTTATTAATATCGAGCAAAAAACGGCAAAAATCACGTTTGTTGTATGGGAGCCCCACTTAAATATTTATTTTATTCTGTTTTTAGTATTTTTTGTTATAGCGGCAACAGAAATACATCATCTATGAAAATTTCAACTGTCTAGCTATAACGGTTCACGAGATACAGCCTGGTGACAGACAGACGGACAGTGGAGCCTTAATCCCTTACCCTTTGGGAACCCTAAAAAGTACCACAAAGAGGTGCTGCCGCTCTAGGATGTGACTTTTTAGTAATTCCAGAAAGTGCTGCTCTTATGCACAGCTTAAATCGTCCGTAATCCGCAACAGACTTGAAGGTCTGATTGAAAGATGATGTCCAAGGTCTTTCCCATGTACTTCTCTATATTCGTACTGGAATTCACGTAGTAAACTACGTGTATCGTTTCCAGACGCCGCGGACTCAAGAAGGCCATCGGATCAGCCTGCATCGGAGGCGGACAGGGTATCGCCCTCATGATCGAGACCGTCTAAATGTTCACCGACCGTCTAAACACTGACGGGTGACATAATCCCCACAAGGAACGCTTTATCTTTATCAGTATGATGACGAGTGATATGGGCTGTTGTATTTGTTACAATAAAGTATTTTTGTAAGTAAGCAATTTACTTATCATTTTGCGCAAAACATCTTAGATTATTTTAGTACAAAATTCCATTTAAAAAAAATTGGTGAAATTCAGATGATATTTTGAATCAAAGTTTTGGTGGGAGAAAGTGCCTCTCGTGCAATCACATTCGTTAATGTGGAATATTAATTGGATTCTTAATTAACACAGGCAATAGTTTTTAATAACATACTTGTTAGAACGATTACACTCGTTATACGGACCTGTAAATGTCACCATCAGTGGCCTAATTACGCGTAGGTACCAAAGCCTGAGCGATTCCAATCGTTTAACTGTCAAATTCCATACTAATTTGACAGTTAAACGACTGGAATCACTCAGGATTTGGTGAGCGTAATATAGGGGCAGGCCACCGCTGTCCACTGCTAGGTATAGGCTTATTCCCTCAAATGCCATTTGTCGTGCTTGCATCCATTCTATAACTGTATGTTCCATTTCTATTAAGTATTTAGCATTGAGATTTGTCCACAAAGCACACCAGCTACTCTATGAAGCATAATGGAGATTCCTAGACAAAAAAATTACTCATTATAGGGGTTCAAATCAAACTTGGTACAAAGGCTAGATGGTCATCTAGGTACTAAGGTACTAACATTATATTTACGATATATTTTACAAAAATCAGCAATGTCACCTTAAATTAATATATGCACAGAACACATGGCACGCAGGTGGACCATATCAAAAGTATGGCCCACCCTCGTACATGCAACTACTTTATCAAAATTCATTCGGTATGTACGCGCACTGGTATCGGTTTCGCCTGGAAAGTAACGGTGTTTATAAAAACAGGGTTCCTCTAAAACCTTTCAATACTTGCGGAGCCAACCAAGCCGCGGGTTTCCTCACGATGTTTTCCTTCTTTCTTTCCTGTGGGCTAGGCCGACTAAGCTGTCAGTATGGTAGAGGTGCTGGGCAAGCCTACTCCATGTAAAAACAATGTCCCAGGCACTGCAGCGTCCGAGTGGTACCTTAACCCACCTAGTGTGAGTGAAGGTGCCACTGAACGCTGCATAAACCATATCATTACGTAGTTGCAAAGGCCAGTCTACGTCGTTACCTTTCATCATCATGATCATTCAGCCACAAGAAGTCCACTGCTGGACATAGGCCTCCTCCATGGATTTCCAAAAAGGCCGGTTGGAAGCGGCCTGCATCCAGCGTCTTCCTGCCACTTGGATGAGGTCATCTGTCCATCTTGTGGCTGGTCGTCCTACGCTGCGCTTGCCGATATGTGGTCTCCATTCGAGAACTCGTTCCCTTTACCAGAGACAATTTAAACTGCTTCTGACGAGTGTTTTAAGTAATCGTGTGTTTTTTTTATAAATGAGAACGTAACTATACGATTTCATTTAAAAAAAGTGGTGACACTCAGTTACAGAACATTTCAACGTTCGAAATAAACAGTATTAAAATTAAGTGACATCATGAAACGTAATTATTCATAAAGCCAAGATAGGCGCCGGTATCATCATACGGCAAACGCTTTGTTTGTTTCCACAACTGTTGATAAAAACGCCCGCTCCGAGTATCAGCTTGTTTTGTGGCGATTGTGCGCGCTGCAACTGTCTTCGCTGGTGTTCTTTAAAATTTTATCTGTGGGTTATCTTCTGTGGATTTCGTCGGAGATATGGCGCTCGCGACCAAAGGTCTGTACTGAGTGTTAATTTCGCATAATTGTAGGTAAAGTCGATAACACATCGACATTAGATAGGTAGATAGGTAACACTTTATTACACACCAGTAATTACGTTAGTTATGTTACGAGTAACTTGCTACAGAGTTAATTAAAGGTTGATCTGCTTTCGCCTGAACCTACTTAGCTATTTTTTAGGGTTCCGTGCCCGAAGGGTGCCAAACGGGATCCTATCTAAGACTTCACTGTCTGGCTGTCACCAGGCTATATCTCATGAATCGTGACAGCTAGCTGGTTGAAATTTTCACAGATGATGTATTTCTGTTGCCGCCATAACAACGAATACTAAAAACAAAATAAAATAAATATTTAAGGGGGCTATACAACAAACGTTGTCTAAAGACAGCACTCGCCATTTAGTGGTCATGTATGTAACCTTCACAGCGCCGATGTCATGTCGTTAAATGTCAATGTTAAACGCTTCTTGTTGGTGTCTATGGATGGCGTTGTTCTCAAATTCGATCTTTGTCTAATCTTGTATAGATAATGGTACGGAACCCTTCGTGCGCGAGTCCGACTCGCACTTGGCCGTTTTTTTAAATTTTCTTTACAAACCTCCGCAGGGGTAGCAAAAAGTGATAGGAGCTTTTATTTTACGAGACTCTAAATGGTATGAACGTATTGACTGCCTCGTTGGTCTAGCGGTATCACATATGATTACCATGGTCGTGGGTTCGTTTCCCCCTGGGGGCCGCCGTACATTTGTACTAATGACCTCAGACTGGCTGTATTTAAATTAAATTGTTTGTATCCTAGTTTGGGACCAGGACCAGTAAGTGATTGTATTGCAAACATATTTATTTCATTATTTTTATTCCTATTGGTATCATCTCTAAAGAACTGTGAAGAAAACGTAGGAGACGCCATCTCTTGCCCAAGCCCGACTCTGAGACTATCTGGGATTATGCAGTGATCCATAAACTTTTACCCAATTTGATAAAAGGCTCTGAACTTGGTGAGGAGTAAAGTAGATTTATTTTACACACGACCAAAATTTGTTTACTTTGGTTTACTTACATAAACTTTATGGTCTTCACTACTAAAAATTCTCCAAAAAACCTAACTCACAAGAGACTGTTCTATGCTTTAAGCACCTTAACTAATTAACTTATTGAGCAATTTGGTTAGCCGGTCAAGACTCAAGCTCACTACCAAACACACCTAAAACTCACTCTCTATTGACTATCTCAACATTCAAACCTGTGATTCAAACTAATAAATATCCAAACTTATTCACCAGGCATTTTCATAGTTGGCGCGAAACGTACGCCATTTTGCCAATATGGCGGTTCTCTGCGGGAGCTGCCGGCATGCCAAGCTTTCGCGGCAGCCGCCAAAGACGCCATGCGCGCTGCCAGCGTAGATCCAGGCTTGGTGGATGCCACCGTGGTTGGGAACGTCAACTTTGTACGTACTTTGAAAACTCAAATGAAAGAGATGCCGAGTATAGTAGAGAGATCCACAATTGGGTATTTGACAAAATATCAAATGAGTTACTTTTAAAACGGAATTTTGTATGAAAATACTTGCTTATGACGTCACATTTCAGAGCGCTCTTTTTATGTTCAATCTATTTAAAAATTGTAATAATACTAGTAATTGACTAAAAGAGATACATTTTCCGAGATATTTGGTAATTTTTGTTTTAATCGAGCATATGAAATAATTTATTGTTGATTGTGTCAAATACCGTATTCCAGTAGTTACCGCCCGATTCCAGAGACTACGCTCAAGGTTCAGAGTGGCCCAAAAAATAAGCCGCGCCTATTGATATTGACCAGAGATATCTCTTTTTATCAAGGTCAAATCAATCACCACAAATAACAAAATAATAAAATGTGTTAACTTAACCTACTTTAATTAAGAAATATCTTTAATATTATTATTATTACTACCACTATGGATTTCCTCCGAAATAAAAATATTGAATATAATTGAAATAAGTATCAAAATAGATGAGATGACAATACATACAACTACCCAAACTAGTCCAAGAGACGAAAGTCTGAGAGCGGTGTTCAAGTTATACACATGATCCAGAATACATCATCCTCTTCCATTAGCAGCAACAGAAATGCACCAACAATGCCAGTTCCTTCGCAGTAGCCAATATCAGGATAAAGCCGAGCTTAGGCTCCCAATATTGTCCGAAGCCTAAGTCTACTCTTGTACTAGTAACATGCGAGTGACAGTAGCGGTGTCAATGCGAAGTAAGTAACTAGTCACAAGTCCTGCGACCACTAAAGCACCTTCCTAGAGTGACTAGGGCATACAGTCCCATCCAGTCGCAATCATCAGATAGTTAGTTAGACCTGAGATTTCCGCACTTAGCCTCATGGTTGGGCCATTGTACGTAGCAAAGCTGTGAGCTCACTCCAGCCAGCCTATCTCTTTCCAGAAGGCCAGCAGTGCTCTGATGTCACTACAGGCCTCCTGAAGGGATCCCAGCTTCCCAATGTTGGCGGTCCGTTGCTTTTCCACGCCTTCACAGTGAATGGTGACGTGGGCGGGTGTTTCCTCTTCTTTGAGGCATCCTCGGCAAAGCGGGCTGTCGGTTAGTCTCATGTTGTGGAGATGTTTATTTAGTGAGCAGTGACCTGTTAGGATTGCCACAGCTTTGCTATCATCAGATGTTCAATTAGGACCCTCTACTAATCGAGCTTGTCCAACATCTTTGCATTCTTCACAACCTCTCGCAACGCGAATAGGGACGTCAGAACGCGTCATTAATATTACATTGAATGTTCAACCTCTTCCTAATAGTAGTGCCCCTTCCCCAGCTAAGTCAATGCGACGGCGGAAAAACAGCGAGGTACTGCGGGATCTATTCTGGAGTACCGATCGAGAAGCCAGCCCTGGGAGTCAGCAAAGCTTGTGGGAGTGGTCTTCAGGCAATGATAACTGGAGCTGTGGTAAGATGAAGTGAAGAAATAAATATTTACAGGCCCGAAACCAATGTGCCGTGTCCAAGTTTGGCAAGTGAGTAACGTTCACGGTCAATAATTTCAGGATCATAAGTTTAAGAAAAGGAACGGCTTAGACGTACAAACGTCGACCAAATAGGGGACGTATTAGTGAAGTGAATCTAAACAGTACCCTAAACCGGCGTGCGCGCATGCAGCGACTAGTGAATGTGAATGAAGAAGTTTGTCAGGATCGTGGCAAATGGCAAACCCTGGTCTCTGCCAACCCGTCCGGGACACAGGCCTCAGTTTATGTATGTCTGTGTTAGTTGAGGAAAGCAAGTCTGGTAGTAATTGAAAATAATGATCAAGGTATTGGTAGCACTGACTGAAACAATCCAATCTTCGTAGTACGAATTCTTGCGTAAAATTGTGTTGTTGGTGGTGACTTGTGAATGAAAAATGTTGATAGAGTGAAGTTGTCTATCCCTAAAGGCGTAATGTGAGTTTATGCATGTATGATATCATCAACACAGTCTAAATTTTCGCCCAACTTCCAGGAAATAGTAACCGGCGCTGCAAATGTGACCCTTACCGGCGGTACAGAGATCATGTCGTCTCTACCCCTACTAGTACGGAACGCACGGTTCAAAATCCCGCTTGGTTCATCACTAGAGGTCGAAGAGTATATCACCAAGCAGGCGCTGGATAGTTACTCGGGGCTGACGTTGCAGGAAATGGCTGAAAACGTGGCGAGACAGTATGGGCTAACGCGGGAAGAGGTGGACGCGTTTGCTCTGCAGTCTTTGGCGAAGTGGAAGGCAGGTGATGATTATTGGAGTTGGATTTTGTTACAAACATACATTAACCTGTTGCCTGTATGTCGGAATTATTTTCTCAGTCCAATTTTGGGAAAGGTGCGTCTCAGCGCAACCAAAAAGTATGTTAGGCAAGTGGCCGGCACGGCACATTGATACTCAGGTAACTGTGCTATTCGCAACCTATAATTGTTGGACTTGTATGCATCAGGTAGTACAACCTTCTTTAAATAATTATTATGAGTAAGATTGAGGGGTAACGGCGTTTTGGTAGAAGAAAGTCGTGGCTCAAAATATCAAGGAATAGACGGATGTAGCCAGCGTTGAAGACATATTTTGCTTGATAAGAGGTGAGGAAGAGCGTCCTACTTCCGTAAGTAGAGAGGCATAAGAAGAAGAAGAATCATCCAAATGACAGCCATTCAGAAATTAATGCTAAAAATGACTTAGTACAACTTTTTGGTAAATAGAATAAACCGCTGACTATAAAACTTTGTCTCCTTTTCAGCACAAGACTCAGGAATCTTCAAAAGAGAGATAGCACGACTAACAGTCAACGTAAAGAAGAAGGAATTAACCCTGAATGATGATGAATTAGCAAACAAAAACGTAACCACAGAGGATCTTAGCAAATTACCAGCCATGGTAGATAACGGAACAGTCGTTACAACTGGTAACAGTTCTGTAAGTAAAGAACTTCTCAAAGGTTTAGTATTTTTAAGGTTAACATAACACGAGCACTAGACATAAAAAAACTAAATTTGCAAATGTCCGTGCACTCGTACTCGTTTTTTTTTGCATTTTACAATTTTCCGACGTTTCGGCATTTTTGCAAGTCCCGTGGTCTCGGTAGACTGAGGTGACAGGCGTCTTTTTGAAAGCATTAACTCTTAGTTTACTACCTTCGGCAAAAATTACATTATTTTAGAATTTTCTCAAAGGTTTTTATTCATCCCAGCGGAGGGAGCATGAGATTTTATCGAGGCGGTTTATCTACAAAAAATGGCCGTTTTAACGAGTTTTGACGTCTATAGTAGGTTAACTTATCGTCGCGAGCACAATGCCAAAGAGTATGTAATCACTACGTTATAAGAGTCGGCACTTGCTAACAACACGTTTTCAAAATTATGAACGTAGTTTGTACCAACCTAACAAAAAAATAGTATAATACCAACATGAGAATGAAATTGCAAAACATTAGTGATGGACTGCTTATCGATATCGATAAAAAAAATTCGAGACGTCTCTCCCCTTACCTCATTTTCATGCTTTGAAAATTAATTAAAGTAGGCGATAAATCCCAACACAGTAGGTCAACTCAATTATTTCGAGTATGACATGGTGTGAATGGATTATCGCTTACTTTCATAATGAAAAAGGCATTTTTTTAAATCAAATCATTTATTTAGCATCAGGTGTAGAAAACAATGTCACCAATGCGTCACGTCGCTATCAAAACTTTGCACTTTGGTCGAATTTCAGATCTTTGGAGTCTGCAACAAACAAAACAATAAGTCAAAAAATATATTATCTATACCGCAAAATTGAGCAAAATAAAACAACATAAATCATTTCTGTTCTTGCTGTGTGGTGTTCGACGTTTAAAATTAAGTAGTTGTGATCAATTTTAGACAGCATGTAGAAATATCTGGCAGAAATCAATCGTCCAAAATATCGATAAAAAAAGTACCACATGGGTACCGCACTACAACCGGCGTTAATTTAAATTTGTCAAAATCGTAAATTGTTCTAAATAATTCAATTGTTTTATCCAAGCGCATTAAATAAATATCAAAATTTGCGTACATTTATTATGATAAACTTGCTAATTTTACCTGTTTGGCTCCAGTGGATATCTGGTTAAGAATATGCCAGACGTACATTAATTTCTGACTCTTCTAATGCCACAAATTTCACATTTCCTCAATGCTTTTCCTCCCATATTTCTTGTTTAATCACTTTTCACGCACTACACCTATTGCTAAAGTTAAAATAAATAAAATAATGCCACACAAAAACGACAAACGAACAAAGTTACCGGCCATTTGCAAAATACGTAAATACCAACATTAGATTTCACATATAACCCGACTTAATTTTAAATCATGATACATCTACGTGATTCACTGCGGAGTTAATGCCTTTTGTTTTAGCAGGATTATATTTTTTGTTTCAATGTTGGCACAAAGTACGTTCATAATATTTTTTGTATGGAGTGACGAGGGCCTGCACAATGCATCGTTTTTATACCAGTGCCGTGAGATAAAAAAACATCTGTCACTATAAGATAAACCCTATCGCAAATGCGAGCATGATGACAACATAAAAAGATATATTATCGACTTTTGACAGATGTTTCATTTAAATTTATCCCACTTTTGAGAGGGGCATATAAACTTATATCTAGCGTTTCTGTCAGTCATTCTACGAATAAAATCATCACATTTGTCATGATTTGTCCACTGGTGCCTCTTCGCGCCACCTACGCATCCCATTCGTGCCCTTCCTCTGTTTCTGCTCACTGACCGACGTCCAGTGGCCGTCTCCAGGGATTTAAGGACCCGCTCACTGACCTCCGTTCAGCCCTACTCCACGCAACCAAGCACCCTCTGCCGTCCTGCTCAGACCGTCGTCCAGTGCCTATCTCAATTAAAATAATAGTAGGTAAAATGTACCAGTCAACAAAAAATTTTAAAATAAGAAACTTTAAAACAAAGATTTAAACCGACGCACTAAAAAGGCAAAAATTATTTCTTTCTAATGAACTTGCATCCCAAGCCATTTACTCACCCCACAAATCATACCTAACTTCTACTAAGTCTAGGAAGTTTTCTGGAAAAAGCTTGACACAGACTCCTCCATTTTTTAAGTCCGTTAATAATGAAATGCTTTTGGTTATAAGTAAATCTAATATTTATTTTGTAACTTTAAACAATGAAATAGGTGGTTTACTACATAACTGGGTACCCAATGGAGAAAAGAAGCATGATGTTTTCTTCTGAAAACGGGAAATTGTTACCAAACAAATTTATATGTTCTTCACCTTTGATGTAATCTGTAACAAAAAAATAAGAAGTAAAAAAAAATGTAATGCATTTCCTAGGAGACTCTGGATATGCCTTTGAGCCTGCCTTGGCTGATGACGCCCATCAGAGGAGAGGCCGAGTAGACTCCCGAGGCTCTGTACACACATTGCCATTGTGGAGCCTGAAACCCAGTAGAGGAGGAATGGCCAGCTCAATGGAACATTCCCTAATTATATTTAACCCTTGAATGAATGCCCCTGTGCATGTAATATAAAAAAACTATAGTGGAACTTGGGTAATTAAGCATCTAATTTTGAGTTACTATTTTGAAAAAATACAATTCGTACATACATATTCCTACGTTTTAATATTTGATTTATTTGTAAGATTTGATTGATTGTAGCATAGACCAAATATTATTATAGTCAGCGCGTTCAAAATATCCTGTAACAAATAAAGAGCATAATTAAAAAGGAGTCCAAAACATTCCAATATGATGTAATAGCTTAAGACGAAAAGAAAAAAGGTAAGACATGTTACGAAAATGATTTTAGATGCCCCTAAGAGCAAAAATTGACGCTATACTGGATAGACCTCTATGGTCTATCTATCCAAATACTGTAGGTATTCACTGAGCATTGCCTAAGTACACAATTGCATTAGTTTGACAAGCATATTATTTACCTATTGTACTCGGTTGGTGATAGTGAGTCAAGTATTGAACTTAATTTAATATATCACTAGATAATAAGTACTATCAACACTTACATTCCGCCACTGCTCCAGTCGTGTCGGGACCATGCTCCTTCGACAAGGCTCAACGCGCCCCACTCTTTCAACAACCTTTCGCTTCCCATGGGGCCAGAAAACTCATTGTTGGCTAAATTATTGTGGAGCGTCATATACTCGAACGAACCCCAGTTGATTTTGTTTACTGCGCCCTCTAAAACAGAAAAATATTATAGTTCTTGCCGATGAGTGACTTGTATATGATGTGATGTCCGTATGAGCTTGTAGGAAGGATCTCCAACTATTGTAGTATTGTATAAATTAACTGCAATGGCTATAAAGTTTGTACTTACTTCATTTTCGGCATCTAAGCATCTATTGTCCGTTATTTGTTTGTTTATTTACATTTTATTTGATAACTAGCACAGACTAAGTAAAGGAAAGATCACAGACAGATCAGATTTCAATCTGTCAAAAAACGCAAATTGAACGAATGAAATAGTGATTTTCGTGACATCCCTATTTGCCGATTCAGTGTTGTCATACCAATAAGTAGATAAAATCTTATCTCCTATCTAAGGAAGATATGTATATCGAAGAGAAGTCATGCTCGCGGGTGGGATATAATATCGTAATGTTTTAAAATTTTAACCTATCTATCTAGATAGGATAAGAAACTCATGCTCCCCCCGCTGATCCGAGCATAACTCCACGGGTTTAAAAAACAATAGCAAAGCGTATAAGATGGGAACCGCCAAATTTTGAGAGTTATTGGCCATTTTAATTATATTTCATACTAGATGACCCCGTGAACTTCGTATCACTGACGTCAACCGTTTTTTTTCTTCTCACCGTTTAAACCTTCCCTGGGCTTCCACAAATATATAAAAACAACAATTAGCCAAATCGGCCCAGCCGTTCTCGAGTTTTAGTGAGACTAACGAACAGCAATTCATTTTTATATATAAGAAGATTAATATTATTTATTGCTAAATCACGTGCAGTTATAACTACAGGTGATATTGGTTTTTGTAGGTAAGTAAATGATACCCTGTGAGGGCACTGCAATACAGTTAGTCTTTTGACACAGCGTTAAATTAAATTAAATTATTATTATTTAGATATTGATTTCTTACATGCAAAAGAATAAGTAACAAGCATACAAAATTCTTAATAATTTCTCAACGAGATTGAGGGTTAAGTAAATATTCATTTAAATTATTATAACGGTTTTTGATTAGCATATTTTTTAAATTGCTTTTAAATAAGTTGTCTTTTGTTTTATTTATTTATGTATTTTATTTTACTCGTGCCAGCTTTGTCTTGCCCCGGACCATGAGCTCCTATTCCGCACGCGAGTAATTGACAAAGAATCGCTCTATCCTGCGCTTACGTAGAATGAGAGCGAGATTGCGCCAGTTTTTCTTTTCTATTCTCGCGCGAGATATTGTACTGGGTACCTACTGGGACTGAGTTGAGATAGGATAGGACTGATGTGACAACTGCGATAAGTGGAGGTCTCTTCTACGAGCCTCATGTCCTTGATAAAGGATAAGAAGACCTCGTCATCATCATAATTTTTCGCCACGGTATTGATACCTACAAAAATAGGCCCAATTCCATGAGTATTTTTCTGTAGCAGAATGTATGTTATAACCACAACCCATTTTTGCAGAGACCAGCCGACGGCGCAGCAGCGCTAATATTAGCCAGCGAAGACTCGGTCAAACTACACAATCTTACACCTCTAGCTCGCCTCAATGGCTGGGCCTGCATCGGCGTGGATCCGGCACAAACCGGCTTAGCTGCGGTGCCAGCCACTAGGAGGCTTTTGGAGACGACTGGAGTCGCTTTGGACAAGGTGGATTTAGTAGAGGTAAGTAAAAACTAGTTTTGCTTCTCAGCACAGAGCTCAGGGAAGACAAAGCAATGGAGGCCGTAAAGGATCAAAACGACATCAGTAGTGGGATAAGGTCATGAAGTCGGTAGCGTAAGAGTACTAATCTTCTGGAAAAAGATAGGGATGAATGGCTGAAGTAAATTTACAGTAACAGCGTTGTATATGGCATCTACCTATGCTAGATTTATTTCAATGCCCAAATACGAGTATGTGACCAACGGTGCAAACGAGATGTAGCCGCTATTCCGAGGACTCACAAATATACGAAAGAGATACTGCTGCTGAATGAGCGACTCTTGGCACCATTTGGCTCTGGTTATCAGAATTCTTAGGATGACTGGACTGTAGTAAGTTGGTAGGTAGTTCGTCATAATTACGTATTCACACATTGCACAACAATATTAAAATTTGTCGCTCGAACATGTAGGCAATCAGTCTTGTATCTTGAAAACACGAAGTTTGTCGTAATAATTTCCACTTTCACAGCTCAACGAGACCTTCGCAGCTCAGACCCTGGCGAGTGCCAAGGAGCTGAATGTAGACCCCAACAGACTCAACGTGAGCGGAGGCGCGGTGGCGATGGGCCACCCGGCCGCCGCGACAGGCGCCCGAATGGCCACCCATCTGGTTTATGAACTCGGGTAATGGCTTCAAAGATGTTCACCAAGTACTGTCGGAATCCTGACGTTTGCGATATCAATTAGTATGGAAAGACGATTGGAATCGTTCAGGATTTGGTGCGCGTAATATAACTATGTAATCATAATCACCGACCCGTTGATACCCACTGCCAGGTATGTTCTCGCTTTTCACGGACGGTCCTGTGCCATACCAAACGCACCCACTGTTTGGCGCTTCTTCGAAAATTCGATGTACATAGCGCAGCCGATAAGTACAATCATTCTTAACACTTGTTGATCTGGGGGTTAATCGCCTAACCAATGTACATCGAACTAACATAGTAAACGATGAATCGTGGCCCAGGAGACACAGCTTTGCAAAAAAAAAATACCCACTTCTGTCCAAATGCTCCGAAATTGTGGTCGTCCACTTGATGTCTAAATGCGTTATTTTTTGTTCCAGACGTCAGAATCTGAAGACTGCAATAGCAGCTACAAGCTGCGGCGGGGGCCAGGGAGTAGCAATCATGTTGGAGAGGGTGTAGAATATACAAATGTTAAGGGATAATTTAAACATTATATTATTGTTCCTTCAATACAAAAGAATATTACAATAGACTTATTCAGACATACTTTAATTTCATATATGCTTAATTGTTTTTTTATAAACTAAACTGGAATTTTCTTTCACGAATCTGTAGTTTACTTATCTCTTTCAACACATCCCACATAATAACTAAATAAACATCAAATCTAAACTTCTATTTTATCTACACCTACCTATGTAGCTTAGTCCAGAAAGGAGATGTGTTTCAAAATAAATTCTTCCCAAAGTGTCATAAGCAGCCTATTTACGTCCCACTGTAGGGCACAGGCCTTCTCTCTGGGAGAGATTATGGGCTTAATCACCACATGTGCCCACCACGGATTGGCGAGTATCATATACGTGTCATATCTGTATAATATTTTTAGAAATCTGAAGATACAGAACCATACTTAAGGGCCGATCCACACGGCGCGTTGCGTCAGCGTTGCGTTGCGTTGCAACAAATAACCAAGGTGTTCACACGGCGCGCTGCGTCGTCGCAACGCACACATGACGGACAGCAGCCCCCGAGACGAAGCGGGAGGGGGTGTACTCATTGCGACGTCGGAGCGGCAGCGCTCAGTTGCTTGTGCGTTGATAGGGAGGATACACGCAAGCTCATTTAATTTTGTACGTACTTTTTACGCGATGTTTTAAAAAATGCTTGCCGCAACTGTGCGTCGCCGCTGCGCCGACGGAACGTTAAGATTGCGTCGTGGTAACGCTGCGATGGCGCAGCGCCTGTGTGGCCGGCTATGCGTCAAAACATTTGCGTTGCGATGACGCAACGCAACGCAACGCGCCGTGTGGACTGGCTCTTAGTATTGTATCACATTAAAATGTGAACACAAGAATTTCTTTTTTCTATCGTGACATTGATGTTGCCAAAATTAATTAAGGTTGTGTGAACTATTGAAGTTGCTAAAAATATTGCAGAGGTGCTACTCCATACATTTAGACGTCTTTAAGTTAGTCTCATACAACCATAAACATGCAAAAAATAGCATCAAAACTGTGGATATGGATCTGGACCCGGCTTTCGATGTTTTAGTAATGAGTAAGTGAGTAACAGCTTGTTTTCTTTCCAGGAAGATAAACAGATGTTTATACACCTGCATTATTATCTTTACCTTACTTACATAGGAGAATTACAGGCTAGACTTAACAGAAACACGGAAAGCATAGTTACCAACTTATGGAAGCTCTTATGTTAATGTTTCTCCTTTTGTTACCTAAAAAAACAGAAACATTAATATTAGCAAAAGTTAAATTATCAGACATTTTGAATACCTATGTGAGCTTTTGAACCATTTTGTTGTGAATGTCAGTATGGCATGTGTAGTAACTAAGATACAAATGGATGTATATACAAAAAAACTGGCTAAGTGTGAGTCGGACTTGCGCACGAAGGGTTCTGTACTACATTATCTATACAACATTAGACACAAAGATCGAGAAAAAACCGCAGAAAATCACGTTTCTTGTATGGGAGCCCCCTTCAATATTTATTTTATTTTAATTAAATTATTTAATTTTGAAGCGAATAAAGAACCAAATATTTTGTAAATATTTCAAGCGTCTACCTGTTGCCATTATTAATATAATTTTAAATTTGTTGTATGGGAGCCCCCTTGAAATATTCTCTACCTGTCATGAGATTAAACAGCATTACCCGAAGCATTTGAATAATAAATAGAAAGTCTTATACACCAGCTATTCTGACGTCAGGATAGCCTGTGGTGAAAGTTGTTACAAGTAAATCAACTGCTATACAAGCTAACTTCCAGTCTATAGAAATGTGTTAGTAAAGTTTGGAAATGATGTGAGGTAGGAAAAAACAATCTTACACAAGCCTCTAAATAGTCAATTTTTCTTTCTAATGACGTGAGTTTCTCGTTGAGGGTCGCCAGCCGAGATCTGCAGGACATGTCTGGAAAACAGAAATATATTAGTGGTCGTGTTTCTGCGGTAAAAACCTCAAGATATGGTCAGTTGGTTACCGAATGAGTTCAGGAAATCGGTGATCTTCTTTATGCTTCCGGTGATGACTTCTATATATTCCCGGTTCGCCCAGTCCTGTTGGATTTGTTTCTGGATAGTTTCTCGTGGCGGCGTCGCCATTTTACCCGTATTTTACGGAATTTCAGGCGATTTATTTACAAAACACGCCCGCGTTCAGTCACTCACCGATGTATGAGGTTAAATTAAAAATCTCAATTTTGTTCAGCTTCGAACGCAATTACCGGTATTTCTAATTTTGTCGTATAATACACGTTTGAGTTTTTTAAACACCCTTACACAATCCCTTTTTGCAATATAATTCACGAAAAAGTTTTTGTGTAAACTTCGCTACATAGCAATAGGGGAGCGCAATAAAGTGTAAATAAAACGCAGTGATGTTGATGAGCTGTCAAAACAGCGTTGCCAGATACAACACTTTTCCGCTTTTTACTCCGCTTTTTTGGCAATGGATCTTCTTCCACTTCAGGCCTTCGCTGTTCCGCTTATTTTAATCTGTTCGAATAAGTCCCGCTGGGTAGGGCATTTTGATTCTATGGACGTTTTCTGTACAGTCAAGTTGGATAACATTGAATTTCCTTGCAACTTTGAAATGAATATATGTTACAAACAGAATGTAATATGTATGTTTACGTTGAAATAATTTTTTAACAATGATAAGAAGTTATATACCTACGTTTGTTAGATTATTAAGACTATCTTGGATTCCGTCTATCTATTCTGTGGTTGTGAACCGGAGGGCACAGAAACAAATTTCCTAAGCTGCTTGTATCAATAAACAATCTAAAACATAACATAAATGTATGAAATAAGTAGGTTGTAAAATCGATGTATAATTAAAATATGGAATTCCGCTTTTTTAGTTAAAATCCGCGTTTGTTAAGCACTGCTACTGCATTTTCAATCTCCCCATCTGTCAACACTGTGTCAAACTCCCAGCTGTTTTCCCATTTCCAATTTTCCATCTGTTTTCTATTTTTCGATACAAGACTAGACTTTTTTACACTTTCTATGCTTTCTACATAAAATTGTAAAAAAACTGCGAAAAATGGACGAAATAGAGTATAAGCTGAGCACCAAGAACAGCCTTCTGGTGGTCAATGGTATTGAGAAATTGATAAGTACAGTGAAATCAAAGTACAAACCGGCGGACCGACAAAAGTTTGTTTTGGACAATGAAGAATTGAAGTTCTTGCGGGAAAAATGCTCTTCCAAGGACACGGTGGTCAGCCTGACTGCCTGCCAAGGTTTACTAGTACTGGTGGAGAGTGGTGTTCTAGAAATTGGTCACACAATGTCCACGATTATAACCTTACTTCCTACTGCTCAGTAAGTTTAATTCTTTTGCTTTTGCTGGCCCAACAAGGCAAGCCGCTATAATAACACAGTTTCTGTTTAAAATTTAAACCGTCTACCTGTTAGGGTTTAAACTTAGCAGGCGCCGTAGGCGCGCGCTCTGTGTGCCTCTTTCTGTGAGCTCAGTCAAGAATTATTCCGCGCTTCGGGCGCTTGCTATATTTAGTAGCAAAGGGAGTTGATGTAGCAAGCGGACAGGGCGGGAGGGCCGTTGTGGCTCAAAAATGGGAGCTCTATGGAACTTGCATTGTATTTCCCTGTCCGCTTGCTAATCTTCACATGGTTCAACAGACATCGCTCTATAGGTCAGACAGATAGACTGTGCAGCAAAATAATCCCTTCTAGACAAAATTATACAACCAGTCTGTGTTACCAGTGATGACTTATGGCACTAAAACATGGTCTCTCACTATGGGCCTCATAAGAAGGCAAAAGGTCACGCAACGAGCTATGGAAAGGGTTATCCTCGGAATTTCTCTACGAGATAGAATCAGAATTGATGAGATCCGTAGACGAACGAAAGTCGTCAACATAGCGCAGCTGTTTAGTAAATTGAAGTGGCAGTGGGCGGGGCACATAGCACGCAGAACTGATGGCCGATGGGGCCGAAAAGTTCTCGACCAAATATCGGCAAGCGCAGCGTAGGACGACCAGCCACAAGATGGACAGATATCCTCATCCAAGTGGCAGGAAGGCGCTGGATGCAGGCCGCTTCCATCCGGTCTTTTTGGAAATCCATGGAGGAGGCCTATGTCCAGCAGTGGACTTCTTGTGGCTGAATGATGAATCTCTTCTTACCCACGGTCCACCTCCTCAGACCACCTGGGTGAACCATGGGAATTTTTGTTTTACAACGGACCACCTTTGTTCATAGGGTCCTATCAAGAGTCTATATACGAAGGGTGCCAACCCTTCAGGTATGGATCTATTTAAATTACTAGTAATTATTAGCAATACAGCCATTAATTATACTCTATTTTTTTTTAAATATTGTATTCTTTCATTCATTATTGTTTTATTTCTATCAGTCGGATCTCAAACTAAGGCTATTCCCAATTTTCTCTCTCCACAGAAACTACTCAGCGATCATCTCTACAATGGCAGGGCTTCTTATTTTAGACCTTAAGTCACGGCTGACGCCTGGGCAGCCGTACTTGTGCCAGTTTTCCCTTCGCTCGCCGCGGCACCCCTTTATCACTGTGTTGGAGAAGAATGTGGAGGCAGCCGAGGATGTCCTTACACAGATGCATGCACTTTGTACGCATCCAGATTATACGTGAGTGTCTTGCCTATTTTCTTTGGAAAATGTCTGTCTGCCCATCATTGGAAATGGCCAAATCATAGGTCATTTGAGTATGATTTTGATTGCAAATTGTTCAAAAAATACCAAAACATTCATACCGACCTCCATCGTCTTCAAAATGTTCTTCATTGCCTTGTTAAAGTGACGGAACAACGCACCCTACGCACCGTATGTGCACTCAGTCGTGAATATAAAAAGTTCAGTAATCGAGTCTCGCAGTTTTTTCCGAGCTTTTCCCGAACTTCAAAGACAATTTTTTTATGATCTAATTACAAATGTATAGTTTTCAGGATTTCTTTGTCCTTTTGGTATAAGGCGATAATAGATTACTTATAGTTCTAGGTCAACGGAAAGTGCCCTATAAATTTTGATTCCCTTTAGTGTCGAAATATACGTTTTTTTGTCGCACCGTAACTTTAATAACGGCCGTAACTTTTTTTTACGTTAACTTAGAAGTTGGATTTTTTTCTCAGCTTCAAGGGACTGTAGACCAGAGTATTGGTTTTAATTTCAACTCGATACCCAGACGCGTTCCCTAGATTAAGGGTCTTGACAGAGAGACGGACGGACAACAAAGTGATCCTATAAGGGTTCCGTTTTTTCCTTTTGAGGTGCGAAACCCTAAAAGCAATTGAAAACAATTGTTATTTTCAAGATCAGGACTGCGGAGGTTAATAAAAATAAAATAAATAACAATGCTATTTATGAAACCTTTCCTTTCAGTGTATCATCGAACAGCCTCGAGCTCCTGCGAGCCGTGTTCCTCTGGCTGACGTGCCACCCGCAGCGCGGCGCCGACTCGCGGCCCTGGCGCCTGCTGCTGAGCTTGCAGCGGAGCGCCCAGCCAAGGCTGCTGCTGGACTGCCTCAGCTGGCAACAGGTTTGTGGTTTCCGGCAGAGCTACTAGCTGTCACTTCCAAGGCACCGACTAACTGAAACTAGTAAGTGTACGAATGTCTTTGGAGCAAAGTCATACAGTAAACAGCGTAATTGACGTCGAAAATCTTAGTATGTTTAAAACAAAACTGAAGCGTAGTCTCCTTGAGCTGGCACCATACGACATCTAATGATCTTGTCCAGTTGAATAATAATTATTAAATGACATGTAATTTTATTTTATTTCATCAAACTTTGAAATGTAATTTTATTTTATTATATTTTATTTGATAAGACATTGAAATGTAATTTAATTTAATTTCATTGATAACACATTGAAATGTAATTTCATTATTATGAATAAAGTAATGTAACGTAATGTGGGAACCCAGGGTTACCAGCTGCACGGAAATTATTGTAGAAACACAGTATTATCTGCTAATACACGGTGTATGCTAGTAAGCGGTGGTAGCACAGCGGTAGAACGCTGGCCTTACGTTCGAGAAGTCGTAAGTTCGAATCGTGGCATGTGCCAATGACTTTTCTAAGTTACGTGTAACATCGTATGTTAATAACATAAATTAATAATTATAAGTAAAAAAAAAATTAAATAAAATAATAATAATAATACATCCACAATTGTTTCGTCCAAAGTAATAAATCAAGATGACGAATGAATTAACTGTCAAACAAACCGCCCCGAGACATACTCGAGCCAAAGGTTCCCATAACGCCGGCAGCGTTACCCCGCTGCACAGCGAGAGAGATCCTCTGCATCAAGTATGCCCCAGAGCGGTAGTCCATGCCGCGGTTCCTCAGGCGACGCCCTAACTCCTTTATAAAGGCTCTTCCCTGGACTCCCCATACCCCAGTAGTCTCAATAGCTAGAGGCACAAAGAAGTAGCTACTCATTAACGAGCTGTACTTGGAACATTTGTGGTTAGCAGCCGCTTCCGCAGCAGCCCCAGGAGAAATGGCCGTTGAGCCTAAGTGAGACGGAGCAAAGGTACAGACACATGTGGCATCCCAGAGCAGGCAACGACCCCTCTCCCACGGAATCATAGTGAGACCGTCCGGACGTTTCCCATCACTGCGACACAACCCTGGTGGTTCAAGAATCGCAGGAATGTCAGCAGTAATAAGAGCCCTCCGGACGATGTCATTGATGGAATGATGCCGTGAGATCCTACCCGCGCTCCGAACGCAATGGAGTCCGTGGCGCCCCAGTGAATCCACCTCTGCACCACAAATACAGCGGTGTGGTTGGCAGATGTCGCAGCCTAAACGAAGCGCTACAGCCACGCGCAAAGAATTGTTGTCCAAAAGTGTTCCCAGTTGCGGTGATGGCAACGCGTGGAGCCACAGCCCAGAGTCTGGCCGCGAAACTGCCTTCAAACGTGCCAGTTCAACTCCCGAACTCCGCTCCAGTAAAGCGTCCAAAGTCACTCGACATATCTCTTCATCCCAAGCACGCTGCCGATCAGGCTGCTGCGGAACATCAATACCAGGACAAAGAACCTGCCACAACCTCAAAGCCTCATCAGCAAAAGGGATGCGAAACCCTTCACCATTAACATTTAAAATACGAGTGACTAGGTCCCACACCCCCCGCGACGAGGCCAGGAAAGCCGGCAGCCCTGTGTCCTGCAAACGACGGATGCCCAGCCCGCCATGCCTAATAGGCAGCGCAGCTTGAGACCACTGGGGAGCAGACATCTTGACGTTGATCACACTCTCCAGTAACTCCCTGAGCGTGTTATCATATAACTGTGACTCCTCCCTGTACAACCACACCGGAGCAGTACGCAGTGTATACGTCAGCCGTGGAATGGACAAACAGCTACGCAATATTGTGAGAGCAACATGAGCCGAAAGTTGTACAAGGTGCGGCTTGGTCTCTGCTAAAATTTTCATTTTTTCTAAAATGACACCTGGCACGCCTTCCGGAAAAATAGGTGCACCCAAAAGAGCAAAACTAGTCTTGTCTAACTGCTTTATTCCAGGAACCACGCAGTTGACTTGCGAAAAAACTTCGTGACTGAGCTGCCCCGAGCAGGGAAATATTTCACATTTTTGCGTGTTTAGACGTAGCCCTAAAGTATTAAAGGCATTATCTAGTTTCCCTAAATCGTCCAACACCACCTCAGGACTACCCCCCATTGTACCATCGTCCAGATACCACACATTTAAAGGCGACTGCAATGAAGTCACCACATCCTGGATAGCCAAACTAAAAAGGAGGGGGGCCAAAGGATCACCTTGTTGCGCACCCACCTGTGACTCCACCAGGTTATCACCAAAAAATAAATTACTCGGTCTTGAATAACACTGGTGGAGAAAAGGGTACAGTGAAGGAACCATATCCCTGACCTTGGTCAAAATGATATCGCGCTCGATTGTATTAAAAGCGTTCTTAATGTCCACTTTGACGATGATATCATCCGAGTCACTTCTAGAAACTGCAAATGCCCGGGTGGCATGAATTGCAGCTTCACAACCCAAAGGCACGCCAAAGCCTAACTGCTGAGGCTGTAGATGCGAAGCCATAACGCCCCTTACAGCACCGCAACCAAGCTTTGCCACCAAACGGCGAAGAACGCTGCCCACAGCAATAGGACGAATGCCACCATCTTTTTTACTTAAAGCACACAGCGAAGCCCCATATAAATAAGGACACACCTCCCTATTCACCATCCCCTTCAACATGAAATTCACCAGGTTGCAGAGAGAGCGCAAAAGAGTTACTCCACTATCACCAGCTCCCGCAGACGTCAGCTCTTTAAGAAGTTCAGGACGAATGCCATCCAAACCCGCCGCTGAGCCATTATTAAAGGAACCTATAGCCTGTGAAACGTCAGCTGTCTCCACGGACAAGAAATCACTTGAACTGTTCGGCTCTGGAGGCCAATCCAAGTTGCGACTCGGTGTCGGGTGTTTTAGGCGCAAAGACTCTAAAGTCTCGTCATTATCATCTGCCAATGAACTGTCTGACAACAGAATACGCACCGCACCACTTAAGTCACCATCATGGACCTTGGCCTCCACTGTCTTATAAAGAAAGCGCTGGCCAGTAGAACCACTACTCGATACTGTATCTAAAGAAGATAACCCGCTTAAACTAGCAATAGATACATTTTCCTTTACTTTGGAAGTCAGGGATCTGCTTCTATCTGCCGACGAAGGGACTCGTAGACAAGAGTACGAAAATGTTAGCAGGTTAAACCAATCCTCTGTACCATTTGACTGCACACACTTCTCAATTATTTCTGATAGCTTGCCAGCAGCCATGTTCCTTGCGCCTTTGGGAACATGCTTCAAAACCCGCACCCTTTTCCTCAATGAAGGCAAGTCCCGTAACGATGGTGATAGCAGGACATCGCCTACCCCACCCTGTACAACCCCCTGAGACTGCTGAGATGGGCCACCTCTGTGAATCCTACTGATGTGGACATTTAAGCCGCGCGGAACGACATACTGCCTCGAGGAACCAGGGCAGTGAGGGCACACCGCCCTAAAAGTACTCATTATACATATGAAAATCAAATTACAAAAATGTCAAAAAATTCAAAATAATCATGTCAAAAAAAAAACAGCTTTCATCCTAAAAAAAGTAAATTACATGACATTGCTGTTCTGAAGACATTGTCACTCGGGAATAAAAAAGTACGCTTAAACATTCAGCAATTTGTGGCTCCAAAACTAAAGCAAAATAATGAAGCGGTATAACTCCTAAAAAAGGCAGCGTTACATACTACCTACTAATCTTTTATACGTAAAACAGCATTAAATATTTTAATCCCGAAAATTTTTGCTCAAAGCGAGGCTCTCAAAACGTGCGTGACTAGTTAAATTATGGAATGTCAAATGTGATAAAATTCGTTAAAAAGTATAGCCACCTTAACGCCGTAAAACAAAGCCACAAGAAAGTCCAACTAAAAAATAATGTCAGATCTTAAAGCTAAAACAAAAAAGCTCTCAATAAAGTAGACAAAAATAAAACTCAAAAATCAGCTTAGAAAACGTGCAGTAAAAGTCAGGAACAGCCAAACTCTGCAGCAGAAAAACTTCACCAAGTCAGCGCTGTCAGCGCTTAGTAGAGTTAGCGCGAGCAAGGCGAGGCGCATGCGCACGGCGCTCGACGATGGGCTCTGCGCTCGGACCAACCAGAGCGCGCGCAGGCGAAGCACGGCGGGATGACTCACCGCTCCGGGCCGGTACTGATCACGGGGCCCACAAATAACAGGCCGTTGATGACAAAAACCCGAAGATAAATCCACAACCCGTCGATGGATTTTCAAATGGATTTCACTGCCGCAAAGTGCAGGACTTCCTCTCCAAACTGGTGCTCAGCAACACACTACTTGTCAACTTTTAATATTTTTTTGAAACAAAAATGTCTTGAGCAAACGGACAGCGATTCGCTCCGAACGGACCGGCCGGCAATACCATTCGCTAACTGTGAAGGTAAACATCGTGAGGAAATCTGAATGTCTGAGGTGTTCACACACCAAAGCGCTTCAAATTGCCAATCCGCGGCGGGCACGCGCGGTAATTAAGCCCAACCTCTCTCTCTAAGAGAAGACCTGTACCCTGCAGAAGGACCTATTTAGGTTACATGAAAAAAAACACGGTGTATAGTTATCTACTGTACAGTGTACAGAATGGGCAGTGCCAGTGACGAGACAGTTAAAAGGGTACCTTTAACTGTCTTGTCACTGACCATAAGATATACTATATATACTCGTATATAATAAATAAATTTGGCCCTAAAACACGGTGTATTTAACTTGTTTGCATGTTTTTTGTCACTTTCACCTGATAACACCGAGACCGCATGTGATTTTTTTACAGTTCCGCGATGATAGATATCAGGCGTCCCACTAAAACCGCACCTTATGATTTCTATAATTGTTTCATACTTTGAAATTTCTTTAATGTAGGTAGGTATCTACTTATTGTAAAAAAGCAAGGAAATAAAAAAAGTTAAATTGTCAAATCAGCATCTGTGGATAAACTGGCCTGTGTGTGTCTGCAGACGAATAACGCCAGGACGATCGAGTCAGCTTTCGTGGCGTACTCGGCCGTGACAGAGACGGCGATATACCAGCAGCAGAGCGAGTACGTGACGGCGATACTGCCCGTCTTGGCCAGGCTGTCCAACGAGATGATTCGACATGGGTAAAGTCAGGGCCGGATTTAGGGGACGGCAGGCGGGCAGGGGCTACTGCCCTGGGGCCTCCACAAGGAAAGGGCCCCCACAAAAGGCTAATATGTACTATCATTAAACGCCAATCTTTTATGAGTACTTATAACGTCTGTTTGTTTTTCAAATAAAAAAAAAATCGTCCTATTCATTGTAGTTTTTGTTTCGTATTTTTTATTTGGGAATAATTAGGGGCCTCCGCTCCTTCGTTGCCCTAGGGCCTCCAGACCTCAAAATCCGGCTCTGGGTAAAGTAAAGTTTTCTACCAATGCTTAAAAAGTACCTTGAGTAATGTCTCAGAGGTATGCATGTTTCTCCGTTTCTTTTGTGTTTCTAGTTTTGTTGTCTATATTATACAATGTATTGACTACTCTCTATTGACGACGCACGACCTCTTCACAGTCCCAACACTTGTTTCATACTAACATTGTAAATATTGCAATGTCAGATTAAAACGTGTCACAATTAATTTAAATTATATACAATTTACAATAAGGTTACACGATTTAATACAACTTATATTATCATTATATTACATCATCACTTTTTATTACATGTCAATATTAATATGTTTTTTAAGTAAAAAATTCGCCTGCAGTATAAGCATACATTTAATAGCCACCTGTGCAAACAACGATATTTATTGTGCGAGTTTTTCGTAATGCAATTCGTCGGCTTATTGCAAGAACTCATTAACCGACATATTCACTATTGGGAGAAAAAGGACTTTTTAGTTCGTGTTAGTTTCCTCCTCCTTATTCCCTATAACATCGTTAAAATAATGCCTGATACTAAAACACCACTATTGTATCATTGTTCAATATGTACCTTTAAAAAAAAGCGGTTAGTGAGCTTTTGCAGTTAATGACTTCTTGCAATAAGCCGACGAAATAAACTGTTTATCTATCTATCTACCGGCAACTGTGTTGTCTGCAGCCGCGACCCGCGCCCGTGCTATAGCCTGATGGAGCGCTGCTGCGCGCTAGACACGGCCGCCCGTGCTGTCGGACTGACGCTGGCCCTGCTGGCGGAGAACCTCACTCACACCTGCGCGCTCCATCTGCACGAGCTGTTCAATTTGTGTGAGTACACGCAGAGGATACCGTGTGGCGCCGGATTGAGAATAGCGTCACTCCGTTTCCTCCCCTGGATGGCGACAAAGGAACTAAATTACCAGGAGACGGGCAGCAGCGTCTTCCTGAGATTCCAACCGCATACTGCGATCGCCAACCCGCCTGCCGAGCGTGGCGATTATGGGAAAACCCCTCATGGTCATGAAAACCACGAAGGAGGCCTATGTCCTGCAGTGGGCGTCAAATGGCTGATGATGGTGATGGTGAAACAGATGAGGACTAGCAGTCTTAACCGCTCTAGGCGGTCTAGAACCACCCGCCCCTTCCCAGATCGTTGAGGCATGATTATGAAGTCACGATTTCTGAATTCAAAATCAAAATCAAAATTTTTTATTCAAAGTAGCACAGAAACTGCGACCTAATGAACGTTACAAGTTAAACTAGGTGTCCATTTCAAAACCTAGATCATTTTGGAGAAAAAATGGACAAAAAAACTCCAAACTTAGTCTTTTCAAGTCCTTAATTTACAGGATTTATATAAATGTTCTAAACGTCATGCATTGAACTGGCTTTAATTCCAGACATCATTGTCATCTAAATAGTCTTTAATGTTATAGTAGCTTTTTTGGCACAAAGTGTGCTTCACACATTTTTTGAACCGCGTTTCTGGCAAGCTTATTATATCCTCAGGGATCTTATTGTAGAAACGTATACAATGCCCCATAAGGGATGTATTAACCTTAGCCAGCCTAAATTTTGGGAACGAAAGTTTATGTCTATCTCTAGTATTTACATTGTGTTGGCTACCTACAGTTTTAAAGTCACTGATATTTTTCCTAACGTACATAATATTTTCATAGATATACTGACTAGCAACTGTTAGCAATTCATGCTCTTTTCTAAATTCAACAGGTCTCAGCATAATCAGCAAATACGAATACCCGTCCATCTCATTGAGCGTCTTCGTGGCGCTGTCACTACAGTGGCTCCATCTGCCGTCTTCACTGACGACCGCAGCCCTGAAAGTCGCCGCCAAAATCGTCGAAATCCATCGCAGTAACAGCAAGGAATACACCAGGCTGGATATGCCCAACCTACTAGCTAATAAAGTGTTCCAAACCTTATTGCACACTGATAGAAAACTGTCCCAAACATTCGCGCTCTTCAAAACGTGGGAGCGCATAAGAGAAAACCCGGACAAATTGAATAGTTGGCTGGACGGTATCGAGCGCGTAGACGCGCTGGTCCAGCTCGATTTGGTCGGGTTTCTCGTAGCCGTCGTGATGGAGAGACGGAAAGAGGACTACTTCGAAGGTGTTGCGTTGAGGTGTCTGAAGATTGTCGTGCAATTGGTTGATGTTCGGAAAGATTTGTCGGTGGAATTGCTGCCTGTTTTGCTGTACAAAATTGCCAATGATCCATCCCCGGCGATGAAGCTGGAGTGTTTGAAGGCTCTACCTCTCATGGCGAAGACTAAGGTGAGAAATACGTAATGTGTAAGGAGCGGTGGTAGCGTAAGGGTAGAACGTCGGCTTCACATTCGGGAGGTTGTGGGTTCGAGTACATGTGCCAATCCCTTCGGCCGCCCTTAATGATTTTCTTTTCTATGTTACGTACATTTGTGAATACCACTAACTCTGAAGGAAAACATCGTGAGGAAAACCTGTGCGGTCAGTGGGTAGACCGACAGCCCGATGGTCGGACGATGTGAGCAAGTCGTCAAAGGGCCCGTGGATGCGAATGGCGAGAGACCGGGAAAGATGGCGTAATGGGGAAAATGTACTCGTATACCCAGCATTAGGTATAGGTATATATTTTCCCCATTACGTCATTACGTAGGTGGGCTGATGATGATGAATAAAAATGGTATAGTAGAAAGTTACTAGCTGTGAACGCGATTTGTATAAACCGGCCAAGTGCGAGTCGGACTCGCGCACGAAGGGTTCCGTACCGTTGCCGTTATTAATATCGAGCAAAAAACTGCAAACAAATCACGTTTGTTGTATGGGAGCCCTCATTAAACAGACAGACAGACGGACGGACGGACAGTGGAGTCTTAGTAATAGGGTACCCTTCGGGTATGGAACCCTAAAAAGGGCCTAGCAGTCGTATCCACGGACATATTACTGTCACGCCCAATTCCAGGAGAACGTCCCGACGATAGTCGCGATCCTGGGCAAACTGAAGACGGCCAAGTGCGTGCCGACGTCGCTGCTCGTCGAGCTGTACAGCCGGCTGGCGCGGGCGCAGGTGCGCTGCTGCCCGTACCTGCAGGAGGCGCTGCTGGAGCCGCCGCGGCCCGACGACCTCAAGTGGGAGCTGGAGCTGGCCAGGGCCACGGCCGTCAGAGATCTATGCGAGGCCAGGTATTTTTTTTATTTGGGAAAACTAACAGCTAAACGCTAATGGATAAAACACACCAACGCGGTGGCGGTGGCGGTCCGTAGAAAATGTTTGCAAAAGTGTTTGTCATCCTTCACACATTAAATTTACACACCTACATACAGAGAGCCAACAAAAAGTTTTCACTGATAGCAATGTTTTGGGCAATTAGCACAGGTGAAAGAGAGATGACACACAAAACACCAGAGTACACCTACGACTGATGTGTCGATGGTTACATGAATCCAAGTATAATAAGTAAATTAATCCATAGTTCGATGAAGGAATTGATCAATGAGTTAAGGCATTTATGAGCCAATGCATCAATGAAGCAATAGTTAGTGACTTTGTGAGTTGATGAATCAGTGAGTCAATGAATGAATGTGTCGATGAATCAGTGAGTCAATGAAGCAATGAATCCAAACATTCCTCATCTGGCTGCACTGGAAGCAGGTAAGTCCGTCAACATCGCTGCTCATCCAGCTGTACAACAGCCTGACCCTGGCCACTGATTCCCATACCTGCAGGAAACACTGTTAGCCTCCTAAGCCATGGCGTCCTATATGTAGGACATCAGGTATAAGTAGGACATTTTCAAATTGTATAATTTTAATCTTAATTGTATTTTTATATAATTTTTACTATAAGACCTTTTATCATTCATTTTATTAAAAGACTAAAGGTCGCCACAAAATAAATAGTGGTGGAACCTGTATTTAAAAAAAAAAAAAAAAAAAAAACAATTCAGCTAATGTACTGTAATGTACATGTAATGTAAATCAGGGAAACCTACTGCTTTATTAAGGTCCAATAATATTTTTGTAATTCTTTTGGAAAATTGGTATTATTTAATATCTGCGTAATTTTTGAGATTCGGAGTGTTTTTTACTTCTAGTGGTTGAAATAATTTTTATCTCTAGGGGTTAGGAGGTCAGAGTTGGCCAGAGTAACGGTCTTAAGTGGGTAACACCCGGTATTCAACTATCTTGCAGGAAAAGTCGATATCTTAGGTACAGGTTCTATACTACAAAAACACAACAAGACAAACATAACTACCTAACGTACTCGAAAGCACTAAAAAAATGTATATACAGAGCACAGTCGTCAGCAAATAAAAATTATATGTTAAGCTCAAAAAATAAATGTAAGGCAGCCTGGACTATAATAAAAGACAATTACCAAGGTCAACAAAAAAATAACATAGAAAAAATTGTACTCAATAACGTAATTATTACAAATCCAAAAGACATAGCTACAGAATTCAATAAAAAATTTTTAGATAAAGAAATTAAATCAAAACCCACAAAGCAAATAACGAAATTAATAAACCAAATCTATGAATCTATATACATATCTCCTTGTGACAATAAAGAAATGATGACAATTATTAAATCACTAAACATGACAAATTCCGTTGGTTTTGATGAGGTGAACACTAAAATAATAAAATCATGTGCACTCTACCTTATCGACATTCTGTGCCACCTAGTAAACTTATCCTTCACAATGGGCAAATATCCGACGGCCCTAAAGTTTACTATTGTCAAACCTCTATACAAAAAAGACGATAAAACGGACATTAATAACTACCGGCCCATAGCCCTCATTAGTATTTTCTCCAAAATTTATGAGAAAGCTATGGAAAAAAGAATAAACAACTTTTTGCTCAAACACAAGATAATTAAAGTCGAACAAAACGGTTTCCAAAAAAATAAATCTACAAGCCTAGCCGGATTTCAGCTAATCACAGAAGTTGTTGAACACGTTGACAAAGGAAAACCTGCAGCCGTGATCTTTTTTGATATGTCTAAGGCATTTGACTTCGTGTCGCATAAAATATTGTTAGAAAAATGTGAGAAATATGGAATCAGAGGGGTAGCCTGGGAATGGCTACATAGTTACTTATCTGACCGCAAGCAAATCGTGGAAATTACAACACTTCCTAAAAATAATGAATTGCAAGTACACACGTCTACTCCAGACACAAATGAATGCGGCGTTCCTCAAGGAGGGATTTTGTCCCCTTTGCTTTTCTTATTATATATAAATGACCTACCGGAAATAACCAAAAACAAATGTGTCCTTTTCGCAGATGACATTTCAGTGATAATTAAATGTATTGACGATATGAACTTTGAAACTGACGTAAATAAAACAATAGATGAAATAACAGACTGGTTGAGTGCAAATAATTTAAAAGTTAACGAGAAGAAAACAAAATACATACAATTTAAAAACAAAAAAATGAGACATCGACATATAACGGTCAAGTGTAACAACACAACATTAGAAAATACGCCATCTACGACCTTCTTAGGCATCGTCGTAGATGAAATCTGCACCTGGCTTCCACACTTAGAAAAAGTCTGTAGCAAACTAGATAGGTTCGTTTACGCTCTCCGTAGGCTTAAAAAAACAGCTGACACATCTACAGCTCTAATAGCATACCATGGATATGTGGCATCAGTTCTGAGATACGGCCTCATACTTTGGGGAAACGCCAGAGACATAAATAGGGTATTTATAATCCAAAAACGTTGCATACGAGCAATGTGCGGCGCAGCCCCTCTAGACTCGTGCAAACCTCTGTTTCAGAAACTAAATATTCTTTCTTTGCCTAGTCTTTACATCTATGAAATGGCTTGCTTTGCTCACAGTCATAGAAACATCTTTAAAACGTACTGCGAAGTTTACAGCTTTAATACAAGATACCCAAATAAAATCGTGGGCCCCCCTTGTAAAACAGAATTTTGCCAAAGAAGCTGCTATCGAATGCTGATAAAAATATACAACCGCCTACCAAAATTACTAAAAGAGCTACCTTTAGTCCAATTTAAAAGGAAATTGCACAAATGGCTAGTAGAAAAATGCTTTTATTCAGCTGTAGAATACCTTGACATTAAATATATTGACATAAAATAAATATGTATAAAAATTAATAATTATTATGTAGGACATAGTCAATATAATTATGTACACTATGATTATCTCCTGAAAAACCTTACAAACTTTGACACTTAACATATTTAATTTAATTCAATTTTTGCATGCCTAAGAAGGTGAATTGTGAAGAAACTTATTTATTAGTACCAGCCTAATGTACCACTTTTCGTGCAAATAAACAATTTCATTTCATTTCATTTCATTTCATTTCATTTCATTTCATTTCCCTCGTCAGAGATTTGAGGCCAGGTGTGTAGAATTGCAGTTCGTCAAACCATATTCGCCAACTCAAAACCCCTCATGGTTATGTTCGAGGCTTGGAAAACCATGAGGGAGGCCTGCAGTGGGCATGAAATGGCTGATGATGATGATGATGAAGTATGTTAACCACCAACTCTCGTCGACAGACCTTCGCAAGGCCTGGAACTGGTCTCCCTGATCTCGGCGCTCCTCAACCGCTGTACAGACGCCGGCAACGCGCTGGCGGCCGCCGCCGCGCTTCAAGCCCTGCTGCAGCTGTGGAGACACAGTCTGGTGGCTCCACCCAGCACCTGGGCCGCACTGGAGCCCAAACTAGGCAGGGATAAACGTGCTGCCGTGCAGATAAGGTAATGTAGTCTTAATATAAAATTTTGACAATTTTAATCTTAACTTCTTTATAACTGAGATAAATATTGTAGTATAAGTTAATAAACTAACAACAAAAATTTGTATTGTACTGCCCTTACAGGGTGTCATGTACCTTAGCAAATTACATTTACCAGCTGTAACATTGTCATGACGTAACAATAAATAATTGATTGATTGATTAGGCCTCGAGCCTTAAAAGCGTTCATACATACATAAACTTACGCCTGTATCCCAGAGGGGTAGGCAGAGACCAGAGACTGGCTCTTGCCACGATCAAAATCAAAAGCCTTCAAAATCTCCAAAAACGACCCGCTGTTGACCACGCTCCAAATCGTGAACGATTCCAATCGTCTTTTCTGTCAAATTCCATAGCAAACGACACGATTCCCACAGGGTTTGGGGCCCATAATTAGGCCTCTGAACTGCCCTTTCCCGTCCACATCGTAATGTAAGGTCTGAGCTCCCCATTCCGTACCCCCAACCTCTTATCATATCCCAGCATCTTGTACCTGCTGGGCGAAGTCCCACAACTGCGAGACGGCGGTATAGGACAAACTGGTCTCGGCGAGCGCTGGCCGGCTGTGGCGCTACGTGGCCGCTTGCGTCAGAGCTGCCTCTCGTTGGATCTGAACTCCCCTTTTACTTTCACATTGTAATGTAGGGCCTGAACTCCCCTTCTCAACCTCCCTCTTGTAACGTACCCCTCAATCCCCTCTAGTATCTGCGACCTCCTGGGCGAAGTGCCACAACTGCGGGTGTCCACTCCTGAGTACGATAAACTGGTCCCGGCGGGCGCTGGCCGGCTGTGGCGCTTTGTGGCGGAGGGGAGCGCTGACGTCATCGCAGCCGCTTGCCGCGCGTTGGCCAACTATGGGCTGGATTACCCGCTGGCTTTGGTTCCTGAGGTGAATAAGATCATAATAGTTTTTCATTCTCTTAAACCTCCTGCTGGTTGGCTGGTTGGTAGAAAATTTTACTAGCATTAAGTCTCATAAAGAATCAATAATAATATTTGATCGACATTCCAACTGGGCCACAAAATATCCCATAAATAAATCATATGGTAACCATATGATATGATAACACTGGGTATTCTTATGCTCATGAGCAGGACAAGTGATTGGGTTCTGAAGAAGACAGATCTGATTATTAAGTATTTGCTAATATGTAAATTCGGGAAAGTGCACCACTGGCCATCCGGGAAAAATCGATTAAAAGTTCTTGATACCGAACTATTATAGTGCACCTGCTGTTTGGTGAACAATTTAACTAAAAAATATGTATCGCAATAGACATAGTTCACATACCGTTAAAGGTCTGTCAAGGGTGCTCATTTTCCCTATTTTTCTCGTATTATTATTATTATTATGTATGGTATTTCCATACCATACATGCGCTAGGCAAAATGAGCACCTAATGAGCAATAGGGAAAATGAGAACCCTTAACTGGCCTTTGAATTATTCTACGACCCATATTAGAATTCTTACGCCCCATTCCAAGTGACGTAGGGCACCTAGACTGGCTGATGTGATGTGCTTTAATTTTGAAATGTTTCCTCCTCTGAACAGATATACAGGAAAACAGTGCAGCTCCCGGCGTCGTACTGCAAGACGCCGGCCGACGCGGCGCGGAGACCCGAAGACGTGCTCGACTTCATACCCTGTGAGTGAAGCTAGCCACAACTTGTTCGCAAAAAACTATAAGTCAAAGAAGATATGATTTTATATTTTACGTACTGAAACTTTCGTAAGCACTATATTCTTTTTGTGGCACTAACCCGTGCTGAGGACAATTTTAAAAACCTATTTAGAGGCATGCCGGGACTTGGCATGGGTGGAATTTTTAGCCTCTAAATAGGTTTTTAAAATTTCGTAAGCACTACGCATTAGTTTAAGCGCATGTCCTGCCCTGGGCGTTAAATGGCTGATGATTCAATTAATTATTATTATTCGTTATTCTTAATGTTTAATTATGCGCACCAAAGCTTGAGCGATTCCAACCGTCCAACTGTCAAATTCCATACTAATTTGACGGTTAGACGATTGGGATCACTCAGGATTTGGTGAGCGTAATATAGGGGATCATCGGACATTTCCGACAGTGAATCCGGGATTAAGCTGATTTTATATTAATTGGTGGCGCTATTGTTAGATATGAGGTCCTTGACAAGTATGTCTGGTGTTACTTTGAATGACAGGATACGCAATAGTGTGATTAGAGAACGTTGTGGACTGAAAGAGGATGTAGTGACTAGAATTGAGAAAGGAATGTTGCGGTGGTTTGGACATGTAAAGAGGATAAAGAAAGAAAGATTGACGAAACAAATATATCGAGCAAATGTGGGTGGAGGGGCCGGTAAAGGACGTCCCACACGTGACAACCGTGGATTGGCAGTTTCAAGCGCTGTGGTATGTGAACACCTCAGACACTCAGGTTTCTTCACGACATTTTCCTTTACAGTTAGAAAGCAGTATTGCTAATACAACTTCACAAATTTACGTAAATTAGAAAACAAAGTCATTGGTACATGCCGGCGTTCTACTCCCGCGCTACCAACACTCGCTAAAAAATAATATAAATAAATATTTATCTACACTAATGTTGTAACATTCTACTTATGTTTTCAATACTTGACTTATAATTACTACTGTTATAGCGCAGACAACAAAACACTCAATTTAAGCAATTTCACATGATGGTATAATATTCACATCGATATCGTAAAATCTCATTATAACATCAATAAAACGCGACCAACTTGATTGCAGGGCCAATCAGGTTGGTCGCGTTTTATTGAAGCGCGCAGCTGCGCTCTCATTGGTTAAATTTTAATGGCGGCAAAATCACTGTGATTATACACGTACGCGTGAATTTAATTTTTAATTGCATTAGTGAAGATAAAGTAGTGTATGCAACTGCATATAACACGGGTATTAAAACACTCGTTACTATTATGAAACTCGCTGCGCTCGTTTCATAAACTCACACTCGTGTTTTAATACCCTTCAGTATATGACAGTTGCATAAACTACTATTATAGCACTGCAATAAATGTTGTTACCACCTGCGTTTGTAGTACCATAGCACGAGTCACGCGTTGTGTGGCGCTAAAATGTCGGAGTTTGACAGTAGGCTATTTGACAGGTTTCCGAAAACCATCTCATATTTTTTGTTGGTGTTCATTCAGTGCTCAGAAAGTGGTAATATGAAATTCTTTCGTGTATTTCTTCTAAAAAAAGCAAATAAAAATTCACTTTCAAAATATGCCGCGAAAACGCTATGTTGGGCAATATGGCGCCGCACAGGAATCAGTGACGATACTGGTCAGTGGGCATACAAACGTCAACTCCACAGAACAATACTAATCCTCTGTGCTACAAGGGAGAATGTCGACTCCATAGAAAAAAGAGGGGTACTAAAATTGACTGTAACGCTATCTAGTGTGTGCCCCCAGAAAGGGATTCTAAACTTGACAGATGCTGACAGATACAGACCTTTGGCCAATCCAGGCCGTTTTCAATAAAGTGGCTACAGATACAAAATTATCAAGTTTTATCCTGGTTTTTTGGATAAATTAACCATTTTTTTTTAGTTAAAATGCGTTAAATCGGTCGGACGAAGGTTGATGATGTTGGTGACCGAATCTCGGGTCTGAAGTGGCAATGGGCGGGACACCTGGCGAGGCGGGAAGACGGCAGGTGGACTAGGGTAGTAACGGAGTGGCGGCCGAGGACCGGGCGGCGGTCGGTCGGTAGACCAACAGCCCGATGGTCGGACGATGTGGCCAGGTCGGCGGGGGGCCCGTGGATGCGAATGGCGAGAGACCGCGAAAGATGGCGTAATGGGGAAAAGGCCTATACCCAGCAGTGGGCAGAGGTGGGCTGATAATGAAATCGATTTTAAAACTCATCATTATCATCCATTTCACGCCCACTGCAGGACATAGGCCTCCTTCGTGGTTTTCATAACCATGAGGGGTTTTGCCATAATCGCCACGCTTGGCAGTTGTCGTACAACCCATGCAGGAAGTCTCTAAACCCTAATATCTCGGCAGGTGAGATTTGGCCCGAAGTGTTCAAGTACACGAATCACGACGCGTTGGACTCGGTGCGCCATCTCGCGGAGAGACTGATCGAGGCCGAGGTACGGGCTTACCGCAGCGGCGTCTACCAGCCGACCGCCCGCGGCGAGCCGCAGAGCCTGGCCTATCTGCCGGCCACCAGCGTGCTCAGAGGCCTGGGAGACTTCTTGAGGAAACAGGTAAAGCCACAGTCAAGAGGAAATCTTATCCTATTTTATTTTATTTCATAAAAAAGTCGGGTTAATTACAGCATTTATAACTCAATAACGGCTGGGCCGATTTTTATGATCTTTGATTTGTTGGATTTGAATATTAAGTCGAAAATAACATGCAGAGTATAATTATTATTGTGTCTGCAAGTTGCTGCAACCACGTTCCGATTGATACAATTTTAACACTTCACTGAAAGTTATATACTAATTTGCTGTATATTTTAGCTTTATATTTTAAGGATGTTTTATTATTCTTTGTAGTAAGTATACGATCTTGCTAATGCTGTTGCACACCTGTTTTTATAATACATGAGAGTTCCGCAGACTCAAGTCCGTGCCTTTTTTGTTCCGAAATTTTTGTTTTCCCTTAATTTAGAAGAAGAAGAAGAAGAAGAAAAAGAAAGACATTTATTATACCAACAAGATACATCACAGAAACAAAATAAGCACATAAGTAACATAATATGCACAACACAGAAGGAAAACTAAATACACAACAGACAAAACGATTAAATAAAACAGGACCATAGAATATAGATGTAGCCTGTGGTGTTCTACATTGCCACAAAAGGCAGCTGACTCAGCGTTGTGCTGAGGAAGTGATACGCCATATCTTTCACTTTAGCTACATTATTTTATTTGTGTACAGATGTTTGTTTACGACACACGCAATTTACTAAAAATTAATACTAAAAGTACTAATTTTTTAGTAACTAATTTTTTTTTATGTACATGCACTTCTTTGGGACTTTTTTTCCCTCCAGTTCGGTGTTTTTTTTTGTTCAGAAAGCTGAAATTTGGCATAGATATACATATTCATCACGCCGATAAAACGGTAGGATACATAAGCAGCCTATATACGTCCCACTGTAGGGCACAGGCCTTCTCTCAGGGCGAGAGTGTGGGCTTAATCGCCACGCGTGCCCACCGCGGATTGGCGATTTCAAGCGCTGAGGTACGTAAATAGCTCAGACACTCAGGTTTCCTCACGATGTTTTCCTTCGCAGTTAACGAGTGGTATTGCTACTATAACTTCACAAATGTACATAACTTAGAAAACCAAGTCATAGGTACATGCCCGCACTAGGGATCGAACCTGGGTCTCTCGCTTCCGAGTCCGATGTTCTACCCACTAGGCTACCACCGCTGTAGGATAAAATCGTAAAATATTTTGTTAGAGTACCTCCCCTACACTTAAATTAGGTCTCATCCCCTCTCAAGGCCCAACAGTTGATAGAAACGTGAAAAAAATCAGGGCAGAAGCGCATATAATGAACTTAAAAGAAAAACTATCACGGTTAACGAGCAATAGGCGACCAACTTGTAAAATTAAAACTTCGTACAAATTCCATTGAAAATTAGTTTGATGAAGTTGTTAGTTCTGTGAAGCAGGTAAAAACCCCTCCTACGTAACCGTGAATTGCGCGTGGCCCGACACGCACTTGGCCTGATTTTAGGGTTCCCTACCCGAAGGGTGCCAAACGGGATCCTATTACTAAGACTTCACTGTCTGTCTGTTTGTCTGTCTGTCTGTCACCAGGCTGTATCTCAAAAAACCGTGATAGCTAGAAAGTTGAAATTTTCACAGATAATGTATTTCTGTTGTCGCTAAAAATACAAATACTAAAAACAGAATAAAATTAATATTTAAGCTCCCATACAACAAACGTAATTTTTTTTTGTAGTTTTTTTTTTGCTCGATTTTCAAAGCGGCAACAGGAAGACGAATGAAATATTCACAGAATATATAGTTCTATATTAGCTTCAAAAATAAATAATTAAATGAAAATAAAATAAATATTTAAGGGGGGGCTCCCATACAACAAACGTTTTTTTCTCGATCTTTGTGTCTAATGTTGCATAGATAATGGTAGGGAATCCTTCTTGCGCGTATCCCACTCGCACTCGGCTAGTTTTTTTCACACATTAGTGGTGCTAGTTAGCTCTGAGTAGTCCCTTAAGAATCCTCGACCACAGAACCCTGAAACCTCACCACGTTATAGAGTAGAGTCGACTACACACACTCAATCCCTCTGAACTCTTTTAGGCAACGAAGCCAACCTACGACTGCCCCGAACCGGTCCTCCTCTCCATCCTAGCGACACTCGGTGCTGAGTATACCAAGCCCCTCCCGCCGACAGAGCTCTGCTTCTTGCACGAGCTGGTGCATCGCGGGGCGGCCTGGAAGAAGCCTTGTCTTACTTTGGCAGCAAGGCAAGCCGCTACTTCGGGATCCGGGAAGAGGCTGTCCGAGAATTACTTGCTCAGTGTCGATCCGGCTAGCTCGGAGGTGAGATATTGTTATGGAGGTGGAGAAGGTGGAGGTGTGGGTGAAAGGGTCGGTAAGGGACGTCCCAGGCGGACGTACTGCGACCAAATAGGGTGTGTATATACTTGTCATCATCATCATCAGCCATATGACGCCCACTGCAGGACATAGGCCTCCCTCATGGATTTCCTAACCATGAAGGGTTTTGCCATAATCGCCACGCTCGGCAGGCGGGTTGGCGATCGCAGTATGTACTTGTACGTTTTTAATAAATAAAATACTCACTCAAATATAACTTTTCTTTTCTCTGTAATAAAGAAAACTGTCCCCATTCTGTACGTGGCTCCGACGCTATCCGCGAAAAGCCAAAAAAAAAAGAAATCTCATTCTTTTAGTCTATGGCAGATCGCCATTGTTAGATGCGCGCGCATAAGAAAACTGATTAATTTTTCCCGCCACTGCAAAAAATCTTTCACAGCTCGTTTTCAGTGTTGAAATTATGGTTATTTATTAATTAAAATGTCTGCAAGTACTAGTTATGAAGAACATTATTTTTTAGTATTATTTTCTTCACAAGTGTGTTGAAAAACGTCGTATGATACACGTGATTGATGATTACCGTCCTCGGCTCTCTCAATGGCGCCTCAGCGGTAATCACCAACAAACACACTTGTACCATAATGTACTATTGTTTTTTTCACAGGAATCGGACATAGAAATTATCTTCGAACTCCTGCCTATTCTCTGTCGGAACCTCCCGCCGAACAGCATACGGGGGCCAATCGAAAAGTGCCTCACGGACTCTTACAATAAGGTCGCTAATACCAGAGCCAAGAACTTCAAAGGGCATGTACAGGAACTGATGTTCGTGAGGCAAATAGGGTGGATCTCTGACGCGTTGCAATGTGAAAAGATACATGTCGCTAACAGAACGCTGCTGTCGCAGATTTTGGAAAACTATATGACGGTTATCGCCGATGACAACGTGGTAAGTGGACGGAGCACAAATAAATAGTTAGCTTTTTAATGAGCAAAAACTTAGTGCAATGATTTACAATGGGATTTTTACATTAACGAGCAATTCTTGTAATAAGAGTCTCTCCAAGGATTTCGAACAAATTTTGTGTGCAGGGGATTTCAGAAGCAATAAAATTGATCTAGCTACGTTTCGTTTTCGGTGAAACTCGTTTTCCCGTGTTTTCAGCCATTAGAAATTGCGACAAAATGTCATTACAATCAAACTAATTTTTCCATGATTGTTAACATTATAATAGATCAGTTGTAAAATCGCGAGTCTTCCCAATCAGAGGTCTATAGAATCGCGGCTTCCGACGGGAATCAAACCCACGACCGACCCCTTGCGTCGGAAATGCCTACACCAATGAGGCAGTCCAAATAACGGCAGCATTTCCGCAGGCCTTCCCCGCCTACGCGCTCGCCTGCCGCCACCTGTCCGCGGTCCACCTGGAGCGAATGTCATCCCCTTCGTCCTGGTGGGAGACTTCTGGAGCCTTGCTGCGGGCCGCGGCGGCCTTGCGCTGCTCCGTGGCCGCCGCCGGCCTCGTGTGGCTCAACGAGATCGTGGACGCCGCTGCCGACTTCCCGCCGTGAGTTGGACTCTGTCTGTTTCTAGAGAAACTCTATAATACACACTTCTAGTGTCTCGCGGGCCGACTCTTCCTAGTGACTATTTAACGTCGCAGGCGGACTTTCTCTAGTGATAGTCTAGCGGCGATCTAGTGACATTCTAGCGCCTTAAGCCGACTCTCTCTAGTGGCATTCCAGCGCCGAAGAATGACTCTCAATCTATCTCGCTTATAACCTGGTGGGAGACTTCTGGAGCTTTGCTGAAGGCCGCAGCCGCCTTACGTACCTCTGCGGCCGCCGCCGGCCTCGTGTGGCTCAACGAGATCATAGATGCCGATGCTGACTTCCCGCCGTGAGTTGGGCTCTCCTGGCTCTAGGGACGTCCTAGCGCCGCAGGCTGACTCTTCAGTGACAATCTGGCGCCGTTGGTCGACTCTTCTAATTGACGTTTCAGCGTCGCAGGCCGACTCTCTCTATTGATATTCCAGCGTCTCCTTGGTGACATTCTGGCCCCGCAAGCTGCCTCCTTCTATTTATCACTAAAAAGAGAGTCAGCCTCGCGTTTCCCAACGAGATTGTGGACGCCGCTGTCGACAGCCCGACGTGGGTTTGTATATTATATTTATTTTGCAATATTATCTATTTATCACTCTAATCACTTTCTTACTTTTATATATACGTACATATTGTCTTATTTTTTATTTGTTTCGGACCACCTTGTAATATACACGTCGATTACTGCGGGCACTGACTGAAAACCAGCGCTGAGGGCTCACACACCCTCAGCGCAATTCTGAGTCAGATGCCATTTGTGGCAACTTTGACACACCACAGGATGCACTCTGACGCTCTGAGTTTGCCTCGTCCTATCTTGTATTTATGTGACTTGTTTCCCTTGTATTTATGTTACATATATTCTTTTTGTTGCACTAACCCGTGCTGAGAACAATTTAAGAACCTCTTTAGAGGCTAAAAAGTCCACCCATGCCGAGACTCGAACCCGCGATCTCTGGCTAACCGTGCCAGCGCTTTCCCAACTGAGCTAATGTGCAAGTGCAGGTATCGGCGAAATTTTTAAAAAGAATATAATCATGTAGGTACAGCGATATCATTCCGATGTAAAACCTAACTGCAAAGTGGGTGCTCGGGCCTGCAAGTGATATAAATTACTTCGGCCAGATGTCGCTGCCTGTACGTAATACAAAGAAGATTGTAAAGAGGCTCAAAATTGAGGCTCAAAATTTTGCCGATGCCTCCACGATGCCTCGCCTATCGGTTCAGTCGGGAGAGCGCCGGCACGGTCAGCCAGAGGTCGCGGGTTCGAGTCCCGGCATGGGTGGAATTTTAGCCTCTTGATAGGTTTGTGTAAATAAATTAAAGTTTTGTGTCGCAGCGAGCAAGAGTACACGCTGCGCTGCATGTGGCCCGTGCTGCGGGCTCACGCCGCTCACGCCGCGCGCGACTGGCTGCTGCTGCTCATGGCGCGCGCGCAGCTCGCCTTCACCGAGTGAGTGACACGCACGCCCGGCCGCTGTTTCGTACAACTACATACTAAAGATGGAAAATAAAAGGGTTTTCACGTATGTTGGTTACTTACGGGGTCCCATTAAAAAAATACAAGTTTACCGTTTGGGGAGGGACGTTAGACGCCATTGATTTTATAAAATAATGCTCTAACTACTGACTGTGACCGAAGTGTCTATGAGAACTATGAACCAGACAAAATAACTCAGTTTTTGTAGACATGTTTATGTTGTGAGTCTTCCAGGTGAAAATTTACAGGCAGCGATGTAAAATATTAAAAAAAGAAAATTTCGATTTTGCTCGGATGCGGCGCGAGGATGTTGGATGCGAACCTTTTTTAAGCTTCCGTACCTCAAAAGGAAAAAGGAACCCCTTATAGGATAACTTTCTTGTCCATCCGTCCGTCCGTCTGTCTATCTAGACCTTTTTTATCGGGAGCCCGTGGAGGTATCGAGTTGAGATTAAAATCATTATTCAAGTTAACGTAAAAAAAGATACGGCCGTTTAAGCCGCAAAAATTATATTTCGACACTCAAAGGAATCATAATATTTATAGCGTACTTTCTGTCGACCTAAAACTATGAAAGTACAGGGAAAAATCTGAAAACTCTACATTTGTAATTAAATCATAAAAAAATGTCTTTGAAGTTCGGGAAAAGCTCAGAAAATACAGTGGGACTCGTTTCCTGCACTATTGTAAGTACCTACAAATTTGTACGGAACCCTGTCCGAGTGTCCAAGTTTAGTGCAGATTTGTCCCGTGGGCGAGTTCTACTCGCACTTGGCCCCGTTTTTTTATCCACTACGCCTTCCCCTTTCAGAAAAGACAACGAGTCCGCTAAAGCGTACATCTGGGACGTGTTCGTGCTGAGCGTGGTGGCCGTATCCGGCCACTGGGCGCTCGAGCCGGACTTCGAAAAGCTCCCCGTCAGCAAGGAGCTCCGCTGCGCCATGTTCCCCGCGGCCCTGGCGTCTCTCTTCGGGAGAGAGGGGTGGAGTGCGCACGCGCAGAAGGTAAAATGAAAAATCTAAAATTTATTTCAACGTAAAAAAATATTTTATTTATCTATTGATACTTTTATTGCGTTTACATAAAAAGTCGTACAATGCAGCGGACTAAATAAAATACATAATAAAAATTCGGAACGAATTTACATTCTGTCATGTAGAATGTCATAATATGTATACAAATACAAATATATTAGATTAGATTAGAACACTTTATTCTACACACCAGAAAACAAAACACAAAATTTTATGTTACATAGATAATATTTCATTTTCTCCAGTACATAATGCACTTAAAAATTAGTGAAACTCTTAGCATTAGCATGTTACATTATGTAGTAGGAGACATGAGTCTAAAATAGGTTTTCCCCGTGCTATGGCTCTCCGCAATGTGCAATGGTAGCCGCTGCCTTAGGATCGATATTCGAGAAAAAAACTTCGCTCTGACCATCTTTTCTCAAATCAAAAACTTCGCTCTGACCATCTTTTCTCAAATCAAAAACTTCGCTCTGACCATCTTTTCTAAAATCAAAAACTTCGCTCTGACCATCTTTTCTCAAATCATATTAAATCTGATACATAAGCTGGTACGAGTACCTACCTAACAAGATCCCATGAGTGCAATCAACGACATGCGATGCTAAAACATTTGTCACTATTCTTCTTCGAGAGTGGGTAGATACACTGAACAGCACATTAACCTTTACGTCCGTGCACTCTAGCGAGTTACATTACGGGTGACTTTGCAATTAAAATGTTAAGTTTGAGATGCTGCCACTTGTACGCGTACATACATACATAAACTTACGCCTGTATCCCATAGGGGTAGACAGAGACCAGGGACTGCCACTTGCCACGATCCTGATAGATCACTTTCGCTTCCTCAACATTCGTTGCATGCACGGACGCTGATTTCGGCTAGTTTTTATCTTGCTCTTTGCTAATACATCCCCTATTTGGTCGAAGTATGTCCGCCTGGGTTGTCCACTGACATTTCCGCACTTCGCCTCATACCTAATTGGACCATTGTACGTAACAAGCGTTACGATATGTAAATATCTCCGACATTAGGGTTTCCTCGCGTTGTTTTTCTTCACAGTTAGCGAGTGATATTGCTACTACAACTTCACAAATGTTCGTAACTTACAAAACAAAGTCATTGGTACATGCCGGGACTCGAACCCACGACCTCCCGTATGTGACGCCGGCGTTCTACCACTGCGCTACCTACCACAGCTCTTTCGTAACAGAAGTAAAAGCAGGCAAAGAGGTTTTTAAAAAAGAAGTAAAAGCAGCCTTAATCTAATCTTACTTTGTCTTTCCTTACAGGTCATAGAGTGTCTCTGCCACACCCGGTCGGTGCACAGTGACGTCACGGCAGCGTTAGCCTGCCGAAGGGCCCTGCTGGCTCTGAAGGGCTCGCACTTGACCACCGCGCTCTGGGCCAAGGCTGCGTGGGACTGTAGGCGGTATGACTGAGCAGTAAGGCTGTGTTTCGCCAAGCAGAATGGGCAGTACGACGACGCTGGTGTTTTGACAAGGTCTTAAATAACACTGTGTATAGCATCGATTACGGGGGTCCGGACAGGGTTGTCGGGCGCGGAAAATTGGGTATTTGACAAAATGTCAAGTGAGTTAGTACTTTTAAAACGGATTTTTTTATGAAAATACTGGTTTATGACGTCACATTTCAGAGCACTCTTTTTATGTTTAATCTATTTCCAAATTGTAATAACTAGTAATTGACTAAGAGATACATTTTTCGAGATATTTTGTAATTTTTGTTTTAATCGAGCATATGAAATAATTTATTGTTGATCGTGTCAAATACCGAATTGCGACTGTCCAGTACCATTTCAGCGTCACAAAACGCGTGACCCAATCCATCGTACTACCCTTGCAGGGAGGGCTGGCCTTCCGCAGTGACGTTAGCTTGGCTCGCACTTGACCACCACGCTCTGGACCAAGGCTGCTTGAGGACAGTAGGCGGTATGACTGTGTAGCAAGGCTGCTTTTTGCCGAGCAAGGGCAGGCAGGCTCTCCGCAGTGACGTTAACTTAGCTCGCACTTGACCATCGCGCTTATTTATTGAAAGATTACTGCAGAGCTTACAAAATTAACGATTACCTTCTGACAGTATGCCAGGTTAAAAACCTGTGTGTACCGGTGCCAATACCGAAGTGACAGGTTATTTAACTTCGGCTCTGGACCGCGACTACGTGTGATAATATTATGCGGCATGACTGACCAGTAACGCTGCTTTTGACGAGGAAGGGCTGTATCCTTCTAAGTCCTTTGAGGTAAAAATACTACGAATCTTCTAAAACTACGTAGGTATTTAAAAAAAAATACCAAGGAAATAATAATGAAAAAAAATGTTTTATAATTGTATTGTACAGTACCTAGTATAGTAGGTTTTCCAGATTTCCCACTGTAATTAACTTAATGACTTGTATTGTTATTTAGTATAAGAAATTATTTATTTATCGTGATCTGATTTTTTTCAAATAATAACCATTTTTACAATTTTTGTTGTTTTATTTTATGATATTTGAGTCTCAGTGCCAGAGAGAGGCTAGAGGATCGGGTTCAATTCCTGTTTAGAACAGATACCGAAACAAAATTATCTGAACCAAACTTGCCATAGGTCAAACATTGTATGTATGGCTATTATTTACAAAAAAGGATTGGCTAATTATTTGCCTCTCGATCACACACTATAAAATAAACTCACGACTGTATCCCGGTGAGGTAGGCAAAAGCAAGGTCTGTCACTCGCCACGATCCTGATAGATATCTTTCGCTTCATAAACATTCATTAGTCGTTGGCGGCCATTTTTTTTATCGCACTTAAATTTGCCCAGTGTGTACGTTGTTTTAGTCAAAGCACCATCCCCATATCTCTTACCGTTTTGTCAGGCAGTTGACCATGTCCATAAACGGCTGAGTGGATTTCCATCAAACATGGCTAAGAACCATCTCGATCAATCTAGCTTTCAATTAAAAAAAAACCGCATCGAAATAGCTTGATCCGTTTAGTCGCTAGGACGTAACGTAGGTACAGACATAGACTTTAAACTTATAACACCCATCTTTGCGGTGCGTCGGGGGTTAAACAAACAAGCGCGGCAATTTGTTTTGTTTGTTTTTTACTAAATTAATAATATAACAGTACGCTTTTAATTATTTTTAATAATTTTATTTTCCTCGTAGGGGTAGATGAAGCACTATGTTTCACTCGAAAGTTCTATTTCTGTTCTGGAGCATCGGGCTTAAACTTAAGGATGGTTTACATTTGCTATAAATTCCGTGCTATTTAGCACTGTTTTTTTAGCATGCTAGACTAAAAGAGTGCTAACTAAAGACGCCGATAAACATTTGCTATGCTGCTTTTAACAGAAGTTGTCTCAAAAAACGAAGATAGCACACGCATCGCAAGTGGAAATTATGGAATCACGCAATCATTTTTTAACATTTACATACAGGCACATACATTGCTTCTGGCCCCACACTAGGAGACCCTGTGCCGTGGGAACCAGAAACAACGACATCACAAACATGTAAACATCCAAGACCTGGGTTTTTTTGTCCCCAGCCGGGATTCGAACCCGGGACCTCTCGCATGGTATGCAGATGCACTACCGCTGCGCCACGAGGTCGTCATATTGCAAGCGGTTGAAATTTTATCACAGTTATTGGCTGTGATAAAATATTGTTTTTATAAGTTTCGCTGCACGAATCCCACAAGCAAGCATGTTTTTAACAGAGTTCAAAAAAGGAGGAGGTAATCAATTCCACACGTATATATATATATTTATTTTGGCTATGTTCCTCCATAACTCCGTCAAATCTTAACCGATTTCGACAATTCTTCTTTTGTTCGAACAGATATAACGTCCCATTGGTCCCATTTGGTGAAGATCTGATGAAGACTTTCAGTCTTGGAGAACGGAACTCTTCAATGGACAGCAGTAAATAAGCCCTAATAATAATAGCCCTAATAGTAATATCCGTATGTTTCATAAAATAGCGTAAAAGTAGTCCCAAGTTAATTTGGTGATGTTCTGTTGAAGACTTTCGGAGATGGAAATTTAGAACATCAAATTTTAAAGCAACGAATTAAGTAGGGTAAATTATGGTTATAAGGGACTTATTTATTTTTCTCCCGCTCCCCCACTAAAAATTGAAAAGTAAAAATTTTTAAATAAAAAATAAAAATAATAACCAACTTCGAAACACTACAGCACTAAAAAGTTAGAAATAATTTAAATAATTAGAAGTATTTATACATGTAGGTATTGTAGAAGTATAATTTGTAGTCGGTGCCCAGTTTCAAGACCAGCACATATATTTTGGGCACCGGCTCCAAATTATACTTCTACAATACCTACATATATAAATACTTCTAATTATTTAAATTGTTTCCAACTTTTTAGTGCTGTAGTGTTTCGAAGTCGGTTTTTATTCGTATTCGGTTGGTATTCTGTTAACAATTTAATTGTCAAATCCCGTGTCCACTTCACTTGCGACGCCATTTTTATTAGACACTTTAAAAGCACGTATAACGATAAAAAATCTGCCTGTCGGTCAGATTTTTAGCGTGCTAAAAAGCATAGCACATTCACATTTGCTAAATGCGTGCTTTTTAGTATGCTTTGAAATAGCATGCTGAAAACGTATTAAAAAATTGCAAATGTAAACCAGCCCATACCCTCGAACCGAAATAGATCGTTTCCTCCCCTCAGTGTACAATGTATTACCTATTACATCACATTATTACGACTAGGTACATTAAAAATAATTATGTCATTAAACAATTATATTTGTTTGTTATGCACACTTAAGTTATATTTACACATTTTCTAGAAGCCCAAGGGCCTTATACAACTCTTACTCACTTATAGAAATACCGTCACGGTATAGATGAAATGAGTGAAATATTAGGTTCCATTGATATATTTTAAAAAGCTATTTAGAGGCTAAAAATTCCACCCATGCCGGGACTTTAACCCGCGACCTCTGGCTAACCGTGCCAGCGCTCTCCCAACTGAGCTAATGGACAAGTGCAGGCATCAGCGAATTTTCGAGCCTCTTTACAAACTTTCTCTATATTACGTACAGGCAGCGGTAGATATTTGCACTGCGTGTAAATAAGGAGAGTACCTACTGTCATCGAATAAACGCAGTGTTCGATGAATACGACTGATTATTTAAAGATCAGTAATAATCGGCCATCGCTGGTGTGCAAGGGCGGTTTTGGGGGCCTAATTATGTACTTACACCAAATCCTGTCCGAATCCTGACGGTTGAGATAGCAATGGAATTTGACAGTTAGACGACTGGAAACGTTCAGGATTTATTGCTCGTAAAAGCGGTGGGAGAGCAGCGGTAGAAAGCCGGCCTCTCATTCTGGAGGTCGCGGGTTCTAATCCCGGCATGTACAAAAATGACTTTGTTTCCTACGTTATCTACGTACGTGTGTAAGATTGTAGTAGCAATACCACTCCGTAGGTAACTTTGAAAGAAAACATCAGGACACCTGAGTGTCTGAGCCGTTTCCATACCTCAGCGCTTGAAATTTCCAATCCGCGGTGGGCACTCGTGATAATTAAGCCCTCTCTCTCTCTCTCTCAGAGAAGGCGTGCGCCCTGCAGTGTGCGAGGGCGGTTCTGGGGCCTAATTATGTACATCATATCCATCTGGAATCCTTACGTTAGGGATAGCAATAGGAAATTTGACAGACGATTGGAAACAGGATTTAGTGTTCGTCATATATTATGTAGACCGGCAAGCTTGGAAAACCATGAGAGAGGCTTATGTCCTGCAGTGGGCGTCAAATGGCTGCTGATGATATAGGGGCAGGGCATGTAGCCGCGCCACGTCACAGCGTGTGCACGCCGGCGTGGCGCTCCGGCCCTCAGACGGAGGTCTCGTCGCGCGCCTCGGCCGCCGGCGCCGGCGCCGGGCCCGTACGCGGCGCCGGCGCCGGCTCCTCGTCCTCGGCCTTCCCGTCCGCCGGGAAGTTCTGCGGGAAACAGGCATGTTACTGAATAAACGACTCGGAAGAAAGAATAGTCAACCTATGCACTGTGTGTTATTAAAATATTTATTGTAAACTGATCAAACAAAAGCAATCAGGACAACCATTGCTAGGCTAAGATCTCTTTTCTGTCACACTAGTTCCCTGCCAATTTCGTCCAAAAAATGGGGGCTAAAAATGTTAATTCAAAATGTTTTTAAAACCCGACTCTGTACGGAACAGATCATAGTGGCTTGACAACGGTTTTTTTGTGCTTTCGTATATCAGAATGTAGGACAAAACTTTACAAAACTAATGGAAAAGCTTTACTTTGAGGCAAAATGTTAATGCACTAACGAAAAATTACAAAATATGAAATAGCGTCCACTAGCAGCGGGCCGGTGCAGAGGGGTTATTCCACTAATCCCCATTGATGGGGATTTGTGAACTTTTTGTTCACAATTCCCCATTGGCGGCGGGCCGCAGCGCAATAATGAATAAGTACAGGCGAGCGGATTTTTGCCTTGCGATGCGCCCCGGCCCGATCCGCTTAGTGTACACTTATAACATCTTATCGATTTTCTAGCCTAGCCAGTCATCGATTGATACCTCAAACAAAACGTTTCGATTCCCTTCCAATTTAATATCTAACCAGACGGCTGCGCCGGCCAGAGGTAACGTTACAGTATCACACAATTTTACTGTAGCTTAATCTAAGGTCGGGCGACTCACCTCCAAAGCCGTGTAGTGTTTGTTGTGCAGCTTGCCGGTGGGCAAGGCGGCGAGCGGCGGCCGCAGCCGCGCGGCGTCCAGCGGGCGCGCCGGTCGCCGCGCCGCCGCCGGCGCCGGCGTCTGCCCGCGCGGCGACCGGCGCGGGTTGCCGCCGCCCACTAGCCTCGCGCTGCCGAGATTATAAAGTTCGCTATAGTGGCGAAATCTTACGGCTCTAGGGGTAAGAACCAATATTTTTGAGCGACTTCAAAAGACTGTGCAGCCTAAGATTAAGACTCACGCCGCCTTAAGCAGCTTGAGAATATAAATGCACGCGGCAAGCAGGTTGAGAACTAACACGCAACTTGAGAGCTAGAATTCGTCAAGCAGGTTGAGAACTAACACGCAACTTGAGAGCTAGAATTCGTCAAGCAGGTTGAGAACTAAAATTCATGCGGCTTAAGAACTTAGATTCACGCAGCTGGAGAAATAAGGTCTGAGCATCGTGTCCTGTGAACTAAGATTCACGCAACGCATGAGAAGTGTTTTGAGGAATCGTTAAAACACTCGATAAACGCCGATTAAAACAGTCTGTGGTGGAGATTTTACAAGGAAAAGACGTCTGGAAACCTCCTCTGAAAAACTGCCTCTGATGGTTGCTTTAGAATAGTGTTTTTATAACAAGGCCTAACGGCGTCAAGCAGCTTGATAACTAAGACTCACGCGTCGAGCAGCTTGAGCACCAACACTCACGAGTCCAGCAGCATGAGAACCAAGACTCACTCGTCAAGCAGCTTAAATGCTAAGACTCACGAGTCCAGCGGCATCAGAACTAAGACTCACGAGTCCAGCATGTGAACCAAGACTCACGCGTCAAGCAGTTTGAGCAGCAGCCGGCTGTAGGCGCGGTACTCGTCCTCCCCAAACTCGCCAGGATGGTGGCGAGCGAACTCGTAGGTGTCACAGAACTGGTGCACCAGCTTCTGCCCGTGCCCGTCCAGTGGCGCCGCCAAGGAAGACAGGAGGAAGGCGCGCAGGGACTCACGCGGGTGGCGCTTCAGCCCGGGGTCGTGGCGGGCGATCTCCTCTTCTGTGAACGTGAAATACATTTGTTATATCCTGTGAGCCCTCATCAGGGGCATAGGGTCTTTTTAAAAGATCTCTACAGTCTTGGGCGGCGACTTCGAGGTCTTCCCATCCCAGTCATATTTTCACCTCTTACATGAAATATGCATTCAGAATTTTGGTTCAATTCGATTGTAATGGTTCTGTTCGATTTGTAACGGTTCGATTGTAATGATCATAATTGTGGTTCAATTCGATGTTGACGTGAATACATTAACAACTATATCACAGATTTTATAACTGACAAGAACTCAATCTGCAGGTTTGCTAAGGTAATTCGAATGGTGGCGTGGTGGCCGGGTCTAAAATGGTTGAGATTGGCGATGGCTGACCCCTGCGTTATGCTCATGAACGGGTGCTGTTCGTGTGTCTGGCTGCAGCATTAACGTTTTCCCTACTTTTGTAAGAAAATTAAGTTACGGTCTGGCTTTTAAAATTATTGATGGCAATCACGGAATCTTATCATATAGGCTCTGATATATTAAGTTTAAGATGATTTGAAAAAAGATGGTCAGAGTGGAGGTTTTTTTTCTACTACAAATACGGCCCGAAGGCAGCGGCTAACATAGTACATTGACATTCAGCAAACCGAATGTAGATTCTTTACGTTGAAATAAATTATTGATTTCTGTAAACCTAAGCAAAATTCAACTTTGTAGAATTAATTTCAATGCTTACCCAAAGTTGCAACATCGTCCACAGCTCTGAACCTATAATGGTATGGTTGCTGTGGCTCCAGGATGTACGCAGAGGGTTCTGCACTGATGAGACGAGGCTCGTGGACTATGCGGGGGACAGCTTCGATGCGACGCTCAATTTCCTTCTTTAGATACTGTGATCAAATTTTAAAAGAGGGTATAGTCCGCACAAATCTTTTTGGCGGTAACGTGAACATAGTCACAGATCGTTTGCTTACTGTCTTTACAGTGTATGTGTGAGTAATTGACTAATAGTAATTTACTACGCATCACACTACGTCAATTACTCACACATACACTGTAAACACAGTAAACGATGTGCAAAGGATCTGGCCAAAAAGATCTGTGCGGACTATAAATATTGACTTCTAAGAAATAGTTACTGAACTAATTAATTAGCAAAGTTATACAGCAAGATAATTTTTTAATTATGCAAATAGTTAACTATATTTCAGAATAATTATGTGCAATCTTCCAAACTAAATTTTCTGTTTAGTACTTAGTCTCGCTCCCCTGGACCTTGCCGGCACCCCGGTCGGCGTGCCCTTGGGTATTTGTATGCATAAAGCAGCCTATATACGAGTACGTCCCACTGTAGGGCACAGGCCTTCTTTCAGGGAGACAGTATGGCCTTAATCACCACGCGTGCCCACCGCGGATTGGCGATTTCAAGCGCTGAGGTATATGAATAGCTCAGACACTCAGGTTTCCTCACGATGTTTTCCTTCACAGTTAGCGAGTGGTATTGCTACTATAACTTCACAAATGTACATAACTTAGAAAACAAAGTCATAGGTACATGCCCGCACTGGGAATCGAACCTGGGTCTCCCGCTTCCGAGTCCAATGTTCCACCCGCTAGGCTACCACCGCGGTGTAGCCGGTATTTGTATGAAGATACTAAACTAAATTGTGTGTGGACACCTGACAACTTAAAATTAAGTAAGCACTTGAGTACTGAATCACTTAAGACATGTGAACTAACCATATTGTCGCTTAGCAAAACACCATACAAGTAAATTGTCCCTACTTTACAGGAGAGACAAGAAACACCTTAATCTCGTAAACAGTTTCTGCGGTGTGCTATAGAAAAAATATTTGCAATTTTTTTAATAACGGCTGCTGATTAGTGTAAATGCTTGGATACTTTAGGTTGATCGATTCACTAGATTCACACTCGATTCGCCCAATGGCATTTAAATGAGAATACTGCAAAATGTAGATTTTGGTGGTGATGTTTGCTAAACGACGATATGTAGTGCCCATCTTGGGCACATTTGCTTATCTACACCCCAAGTTTGGGGTAGATAAGCAAATGTTTATTTGTAGAATTCTAAAGGACCCAATGGAGCGACCACAACAATGGTTTTTAACCGTGCGGCTCAGCAGCGTACACATGTGTACACGCGACCTTCAAACCCGCTGGGTAAGCAGCGTACACATGTGTACGTCTAATTAACTCTCCAAACAACGGGCCATTGTATTGAAATACTCATTCATTCTTGTGTAGTGTGGATGGGACAAATGTTCACAGATAAACCACCTTCTTTTACCTGTCATTTATTTTACTCCTTCAAATAAAAAAATTAAAAATATGTAGTTGAAATTTGAGGAAATGTTCTTAAATTGCTATTTCTTACCTAACAGGTGACATTGGCGAAATTGTACTGGATAATCAGTGCAGTGAGTCCATAAAGCAGAATTGAATTGAAATTTGAGGTGAAAGTTTGTTTGCGCAGAAGACGTTTTTTTTTTGTGATTTCAAGTGAATTTGTTTGAAAATGGTAATTAAATCAGTGCGATATTTATTATAATTCACTATTAGGTGATGTAAATAATAAAAACTTCAATAGTATCGTGATTTCGAAACTCCAAAACCAAAGTGATCTTTTTTCTCTTAGATATCTAGTAACATCAATGTGATAAAATAAGTATCCATGCAAATGTCGTAATAAAACAAAGGGTGCATTATCGCTCATTCATTCACTTTTTATTTCAAGCCAATTCAGAGTAATCGCAATTTCTTTGACCATCGGTAAATTTCCACCTTTGTCGCCATATTGGGGGATGAATCAACTACATGTTACACTTAATATCTGAATAATGAGTACGGGAGTTAATTAAACCCCGTGAAATCCTCTGTAGTTATACCATAATTAAACTCTCCTAGACAGGCCCTATAGCCAACCCAGCAAACTTACCGAAGGTTAAGAAGCAAATTTCTGTTGTAAAATGTTGTTTGTACAAATAAGTCTGTAACAGTCTGTTCGAAAGGAAAGATAGTACAGTAGAATACACTGCTTACTTTTTTTCCGTCTGTGCCGATGGTAACGTGAGGGCCTCTTCGCGAACGCAGCGCGAACCTTGTGATCTGCCTTTTGGCGAATATGAATAGGATGACGAAGGTCAAAGCGCCGCCGCTGATGATGAATATAATGTTGAGTATACTGGTGAAGTGCGCCATGGTTTTCTGCTGAGTTTAATTGTTTTATTTCCAATTTTCAACACAAAACTGCAGTGCCACACTCCCTGTAGCAAAATGCCAAAATCTGTGAATCTTGATTTGTCAATCAACAGTAGGTAGGGATGCTCAAAACATCAAAGTTTTTTTCTCTGACATCGTTGTTGAGCAGCTAAACATCGATGTTTCGGCATTTAAACTGCCGATATTGAATTTTTGACTCCTTTGTACAGATGACAAAGAACTGCTTTTTAACTTTTTTTCTGAAGCTAAAGCGACGAATAGCAATACTTTCCCACCGACCAAATGCCTATTAATTACGTTGCATAAAAATTACATTAAACATTTGCCAAGCGTAAAACATTCTACCTATTTGTTGTTTGTCTATTTAGCACCAGTTTATGCATAGAGAACGCATTATTTTGAGTAACTCTATTGCAAGATTTATGCCCTTTAAGGCGGTTCAATTACAGTGCAACTTTGCTTTTAATTTCATTGCTTCAATCGTATTTAGACGTCGAGCTATATTTATTACACGGTTTAATTTCGGTTCAATATTTCAATTTCATTGCTTCAATGGCTTTGAAACATCTAAATACATTACAATGCCATTGCGCAATTTCATTGAAGGAAATCTCGACGAATGCTTTCAATGCGGTTGACGCTGTCTGCGTTCAATACGATTGAAAAGAGCAAACACCGAGATTGAAGATCGGGCGCATTATTCAATGTTCAATGCTTTTCAATGGCATTGCTTCAAAGTGATTGAACCGTTTAAAATAGGTAAAGTCATTCAATGTCCGATGTTCAATGCCTTTCAATGGCATTGCATGAATGTGAATGAACTGTGTAATATACAGTGATCAATCACGAATCACGATGCTAAAAATATTAATGATCGCTAACGTTAAAGGTTTTTTTCTTCAATTATAGTCAACCATCAATGATGATTAAGTGCCGACGAATGGTAGGTAGGTACCAACCATGATATCATTGATATCTTGCCAACGTCGCATCCCTAGTTCAAAGCCGAGTTCAAAGTAAAAATAGAGATATTAATTAAAAAAAAAACGATCCTTTGTTTTGACAGTGAAAGTTAGTACGTTCAGAAACATACTTTGAAGGTGTCATATTTTTTACATTTGATGACACAAGTTTATGGACGTTTGTAATCCTTGATTTTGTTGACGCTGTGCTTCGAATAAAAAAAAACTATTAAGCCACCCATCATCTTTGCTTTTCTTTCACAACGCTATTCTTGGTGATATCTTCTTCTTTTGCAGCATGCCATAGGGACTTTACTACGTTCCCCTAACAGAGCCCTACTATCATGTACATCACTATCCACTCTACGGGTTAATCCTTTTGACGATTCCAGCGGAGGGAGCATGAGATTTTATCGAGGCGGTTTAACTACAAAAAATGGCCGTTTTAACGAGTTTTGACGTCTATAGTAGGTTAACTTATCGTCGCGAGCACAATGCATCGTTTTTATACCAGTGCCGTGAGATAAAAAAACATCTGTCACTATAAGATAAACCCTATCGCAAATGCGAGCATGATGACAACATAAAAAGATATATTATCGACTTTTGACAGATGTTTCATTTAAATTTATCCCACTTTTGAGAGGGGCATATAAACTTATATCTAGCGTTTCTGTCAGTCATTCTACGAATAAAATCATCACATTTGTCATGATTTGTCCACTGGTGCCTCTTCGCGCCACCTACGCATCCCATTCGTGCCCTTCCTCTGTTTCTGCTCACTGACCGACGTCCAGTGGCCGTCTCCAGGGATTTAAGGACCCGCTCGCTGACCTCCGTTCAGCCCTACTCCACGCAACCAAGCACCCTCTGCCGTCCTGCTCAGACCGTCGTCCAGTGCCTATCTCAATTAAAATAATACTAGGTAAAATGTACCAGTCAACAAAAAATTTTAAAATAAGAAACTTCTAAAACAAAGATTTAAACCGACACACTAAAAAGGGCAAAAATTATTTCTTTCTAATGAACTTGCATCCCAAGCCATTTACTCACCCCACAAATCATACCTAACTTCTACTAAGTACCTGAGTATGTATGGTGTATTTACTACAAATGTATGGTTTCTAGGAAGTTTTCTGGAAAAAGCTTGACACAGACTCCTCCATTTTTGAAGTCTGTTAATAATAAAATGCTTTTGGTTATAAGTAAATCTAATATTTATTTTGTAACTTTAAACAATGAAATAGGTGGTTTACTACATAACTGGGTACCCAATGGAGAAAAGAAGCATGATATGTTTTCTTCTGAAAACGGGAAATTGTTACCAAACAAATTAATATGTTCTTCACCTTTGATGTAATCTGTAACAAAAAAATAAGAAGTAAAAAAAATGTAATGCATTTCCTAGGAGACTCTGGATATGCCTTTGAGCCTGCCTTGGCTGATGACGCCCATCAGAGGAGAGGCCGAGTAGACTCCCGAGGCTCGGTACACACATTGCCATTGTGGAGCCTGAAACCCAGTAGAGGAGGAATGGCCAGCTCAATGGAACATTCCCTAATTATATTTAACCCTTGAATGAATGCTTCTGTGCATGTAATATAAAAAAACTATAGTGGAACTTGGGTAATTAAGCATCCAATTTTGAGTTACTATTTTGAAAAAATACAATTCGTACATACATATTCCTACGTTTTAATATTTGATTTATTTGTAAGATTTGATTGATTGTAGCATAGACCAAATATTATTGTAGTCAGCGCTTTCAAAATATCCTGTAACAAATAAAGAGCATAATTAAAAAGGAGTCCAAAACATTCCAATATGATGTAATAGCTTAAGACGAAAAGAAAAAAGGTAAGACATGTTACGAAAATGATTTTAGATGCCCCTAAGAGCAAAAATTGACGCTATACTGGATAGACCTCTATGGTCTATCTATCCAAATACTGTAGGTATTCACTGAGCATTGCCTAAGTACACATTTGCATTAGTTTGACAAGCATATTATTTACCTATTGTACTCGGTTGGTGATGGTGAGTCAAGTATTGAACTTAATTTAATATATCACTAGATAATAAGTAGGTACTATCAACACTTACATTCCGCCACTGCTCCAGTCGTGTCGGGACCATGCTCCTTCGACAAGGCTCAATGCGCCCCACACTTTCAACAACCTTTCGCTTCACATGGGGCCAGAAAACTCATTGTTGGCTAAATTACTGTGGAGCGTCATATACTCGAACGAACCCCAGTTGATTTTGTTTACTGCGCCCTCTAAAACAGAAAAATATTATAGTTCTTGCCGATGAGTGACTTGTATATGATGTGATGTCCGTATGAGCTTGTAGGAAGGATCTCCAACTATTGTAGTATTGTATAAATTAACTGCAATGGCTATAAAGTTTGTACTTACTTCATTTTCGGCATCTAAGCATCTATTGTCCGTTATTTGTTTGTTTATTTACATTTTATTTGATACCTAGCACAGACTAAGTAAAGGAAAGATCACACACAGATCAGATTTCAATCTGTCAAAAAACGCAAATTGAACGAATGAAATAGTGATTTTCGTCACATCCCTATTTGCCGATTCAGTGTTGTCATACCAATAAGTAGATAAAATCTTATCTCCTATCTAAGGAAGATATGTATGTCGAAGAGAAGTCATGCTCGCGGGTGGGATATAATATCGTAATGTTTTAAAATTTTAACCTATCTATCTAGATACGATAAAAATCTCATGCTCCCCCCGCAGATTCCAAAAACCGGCCAAGTGCGAGTCCTACGTATTAGCGCCCGGCTTGTTGAGGTTACCCGTTTTAACAAAAACCGGCCAAGTGCGAGTCGGACTCGCGCATGAAGGGTTCCGTACCGTTACTATATATAACATTAGAAAAAGATCTAATTTGAGAACAGCGCTATTTATAGAAACCAACAAGAAGCGTTTAACATTGACATTTAACGACATGGCATCAGCGCTGTGAAGGATACATAGATGGCCGCTAGATGGCGAGCGCTGTCTTTAGAAAACGTTTGTTGTATGAGAGTCCCCCTTAAATATTCAATCACGGTTCTTGAGATACAGCCTGATGACAGACAGACAGACGGACAGACAGATAGACCGTTTGGTACCCTTTGGGGACGGAACAGTAAAAATTAAGCCTTTTGGTTTTAGGGTCACTGTTAAATCCCTCAGAACATTTGTCTTCTGAGGTTAAATCCTGTTTCTTGACACTGAAGCAATAAACGAAAATACTAAGCTTGAGCTTAAACTAAGTTGCTTGAGAAGGAAGACCATACCTAAACCATAGGAACTCAGTGGGAAAACTGCATAGGAAAGTCAAAACCAACTTCCCAAAGTTGACAACAATCCCTACTTCTATGACAAAAATCATTCAACCACCTATTCCTAGAACCTTATTAGACATTCATCATACATAATAGGGTACAAAGGCGAACCATAAATTCTTTCATCACGATTCTTTTTATTCAGCGCTGGGCGCGGCACGAATATCTTCGACGGAGAACACATCTTGCATACTGATTTCAAGATGGCGTCGTCAGCGATGACCAATGCGTCCCTAAAGGCCTCCGAATGATCATTGAAGTGCCTTCTATAGATCCCATCGCTCGGTTAGACGCATTTGGATCTGTTTATTGTTATTTGAACAGGTTCAGCGAGCATTTAAACGCACCGTATGTGGAAGAAAGGAGGTGATTCATAGCTTGGTTGGCAATTTACCTATCTCTAAGTACCTACGTTGATATTTTGCACCTTTTCCCACAGGCCTAAGGCCAGCCTAAGGCACTCAGGCTAAATAATCTCTTACACACTACATAATCACTAATTCGGATCCCAAACTAGGATCCTACACATTTTACGTGCAGGTTGTTTTATGGTAACAAGACAAGGACATCGAACATGGAAAAACACCCAGACTGGGGCCAATTGTACAAATGAAGTACGGCGCGCGGTGGCCTCCAGTGGGAATTGAACCCACGACCCACAAAAACAGTCAAAAGACAGTCAACTAGTTTTTTTTATGAAAATCACAATGTACATTGTTGTATTAAGAAAAACCTACCTATTACTTATCTTTCCTGAAAGAAACAATTAAAAAAGAACCTTTATAGTTTCGCAATGTCTGTCCGTCTGTCTGTCCGTCTGCCTGTCCGCAGCCTAGTTCAGTGACGATTAGTACGAGAAAGCTGAAATTCGACCTAGACATACGTATTAAAAAAATAATATAACGGTAGAATAAAATCTTAAAAAAAAATGTTTTAGGGCATCCCCTACACCTAAATTAGGGATGACATTTTGTTAGAGGTTTCATCACCGACTGGCTGAACCTTGTTTAAGTCATTTGTTCAAGATATACTGGAAGTCGTCCAGGATTAAGATGGCGTGTTAGTGGTTTCATCACCGTCTGGCTGAACCTTGTTTAAGTCATTTGTTCAAGATATACTGGAAGTCGTCCAGGATTAAGATGGCGTGTTAGAGGTGTCATCACCGACTGACTGAACCTTGTTTAAGTCATTTGTTCAAGATATACTGGAAGTCGTCCAGGATTAAGATGGCGTGTTAGAGGTTTCATCACCGACTGGCTGAACCTTGTTTAAGTCATTTGTTCAAGATATACTGGAAGTAGTCCAGGATTAAGATGGCGTGTTAGAGGTGTCATCACCGACTGGCTGAACCTTGTTTAAGTCATTTGTTCAAGATATACTGGAAGTCGTCCAGGATTAAGATGGCGTGTTAGAGGTGTCATCACCGACTGGCTGAACCTTGTTTAAGTCATTTGTTCAAGATATACTGGATGTCGTCCAGGATTAAGATGGCGTGTTAGAGGTTTCATCACCGACTGGCTGAACCTTGTTTAAGTCATTTGTTCAAGATATACTGGAAGTCGTCCAGGATTAAGATTGGCTGAACCTTGTTTTAATCCTGGCCGATCGCATCTCGACATTGTTTGATTGACATGATGGTTTATGTCGTAGGTACTCTACTTTTTCTTCTTGTGCTGAATAAATACTATTGCTTATTTTCCACTAAATACGTGTCGCTCGTAGCCCCGGCTGCCTGAGTGATCTTAAACGATCACGAAGGTTAAGCAACACTGGGCGCGCTCAGTGCATGGATGGGTCGCCGTCTATGCCTAACGCTAGTGGCATTTTTCCGAGCGGTTCCGTGCTTCGCAAGGCACGTTAAGCTGTTGGTGCCGGCTGCCGTCGATAGATGGCAGTCGTTAAGCCAAGTCAGAGGCCTTAGGGCGGCTTGACAACTTCTGACAGTAGACGAGCCACTAGTCTACAAGCCTCCACCAATCCGGACTTGGCCCCCGTGGTGGAGTATGGCCTATACCTTCCTCAGGGAAGAGACCCGTGCCCCTCGGTGGGGACATAATGGGTTGATGATGATGATGATGACGTGTTTAAATCACTTTATAAAACATTTTTTTTTTGTCTCGCCTAAACCATAGTGTGGGATATCGTTGGATTGGTCGCTTAAAAATATTGTGGGTGTAAGATAATTTTTAGGCTTCCGGTACCCGACGGGTGCCAAACGAGACCCTATTACTAAGATTTCAATGTCCGTCTGTTTGTCTGTATGACCGTCTGTCTGTCCGTCTGTGTGTCTGTCAGTCTGTCTGTCACCGGGCTGTACCTCATGAACCGTGATAGCTAGGCAGTTGAAATTTGCACAGATGATATTTCTGTTGTCGCTATAACAACAAATAATATTACAGAATAAAATAAATATTTAAGGGTGGCTCCCACACAATGGATATTAAGATCTCGATATTAATAACGGTAACAGGTGGATGCTTGAAATATTCACAGAATATTTAGTTCTATATTCGCTTCAAAAATAAATAATTCAATTAAAATAAATTTTTAAGTGGGGCTCCCATACAATAAACGTGATTATTGGCCGTTCTTTCTTGATCTTGTGTCTAATGTTGTAAAGATAATGGTACGGAATCCTAAGTGTGTGAGTCTTGCTCGCACTTGGCCAGTGTTTATTTATTTATTGTTATTTATTTAAAGGACAAAATCACCCCCCAACTACACAGGAACTGGTTTCCACACTTAGAAAATTTCAAGTCGTGGGTTTTCGTTTTTAGGGTTCCGTAGTTCGACAAGGAACCCTTATAGTTTCGCCAAGTCCGTCTGTCTGTCTGTCTGTCCATCCGTCCGTCCGTCCGTCCAATTTTTTTTTATAGTACCTACTTCCCCCCACATGAAAAGTTTTTTTTATCGTCTACCCCATCATGTGGCATCGTTAGATTGTTCGTTGAAGAATATTGTGGGCGTAGGAAGACTATTTTTAGATTTAGGGTTTCGTTTGCGAAATATTAAGCTTTAAAGCGCATTTTTTTTGTCCGAGTAGGGCGTCCCCCCCTCCTGGCTAAACGCTTGATTGTAGTGTAGAAACGTGAAAAAATTCAGGGTAGTAGCACATATACCTATTGAACTTAACAGGAAATGTGTCACAGCTAAGTAGGATTTACTAGTTAACGAGTCGGTAATAGGCAACCAACTTATGAAAGTAAAATTTCGTACAAAATCCATTGAAAATGACGTCGATGAACGTCACTTCGAGGTGGCTTTGGGTAATGGTCTTCGTGTGTCAGAAACGCTGTAATCAAAAATTTAAAAAAAATTTGGAAATGTACCTACGTAAGACCGATTTAAAGGAGAACGTTACTATAGTTTATCACAGGTGAATCGTGAGATTCTCTTTAGCGAGATGCATTGACGTTTCAGTCAGAGTAGTTTTATCACATTCCCGCTAAAATCTTGGACCTTGACGCGGCGAAGGCGTTGCGTTGCGGGGTCACGGAACGAAAGTCACATTTTACTTAGGTACCTTACATGATATTTGAAACATACTTGACGGAGATGCCTAATTCTGCGCACCAAATCCTGTCAGAATCCTGGCGTTTGCGATAGCAATTAGTATGGAATTTGACAGACGATTGGAATCGTTCTGGATTTGGCGCATCTAATATGTGGAGCTGGCCCAGGTCATATGGGCAGGTGGCAGGACGTGAGCGGACTAAGGCGGTCACAGAGTGGTTAAACGATCGATGGGCAGACCAGCGAGCCGACCCGACGATTGGTCGACATTATTACTAAAGACGTCGGAAAGCAATGGACGAAATTGGCCCCTGCCAACCAGTGAATGGAATCCCTAATAGTATCCCCTTGGAAGCGGTGGTAGCCTATTGGGTAGAACATTGGACTCGGAAGCGAGAGACCCAGGTTCGATTGCCAGTGCGGGCATGTACCTGTGACTTTGTTTTCTAAGTTATGTACATTTGTGAAGTTAATAGTAGCAATACCGCTGGCTAACAGTGAAGGAGAAAATCGTGAGGAAACCTGAGTGTCTGAGCTATTCACATACCTCAGCGCTTGAAATCGCCAATCCGCGTTGGGCGCGCATACTCTCTCTCTGAGAGAAGGCCTGTGCCCTACAGTGGGACGTATATAGGCTGCTTATGGTATCCCCTGGTTCCCTAATCAAGAGGGTTAGCGTGTCAGTGGGCTCTCTAAGAGAGCCTCTCTTCATGGGTTGGGTACAAGCTTGGTTACCTACTCTAGTTGGGTTACCTACTCTAAACTTACTTAGTTCGATCAATACTGGGTGTATCATCATGATCGCGATTTCGAACTCTTCCCCACAGTAAAAGTAGGTCGGTTTGGGATGTAGAGCCTCCATTTTCGAATGAAAAAATGTGGGAAATCTATGGGGAAAACTACCCAGATATATATATAACTATAGGTATCCAAAACTATATTTGGATAGACATATGAATAACAGGTAATTTTCTTGCACCGTGTGTGACGTAAATCGATCTATGTATGCTTAATTTCTAGAAACCTATTTAACTACCTTGTGTCTCAATGCCTTCTGTCATGCGCACTTATTTCAAGCAGCATATGACCTTTATTTCAATAGCAGACGAAGTTAGCTACTATGGAGCGAGTAACTCGTCGTAAAACATAGATATTCCATCTAACTTTATTGCCAACTGAGGCCTCCTTTCGTAACCGATTTGATTGTTGCTACAGCATGCTAAAGCTACTTGTACAGTCGTAGGAGGTTAGGGCGGAACCACGGAACGCATAAAAATAAACAAATAACAAATTTTGTCCTATAGAGGCGAAAAGGCAGAGTCCGCAAGAGATGGCATGGAATATAACAGTGTAGACGGAGTTAAAGCCGGTTTATGGCAATATTTCTGTTATAAACGGATTTTAGCTGCGTCTTAAGAGATTTTTAGTGGAATCGACTTTTTATTTAAATCAGACTGTAAGTAGATTAGGTAACGTTCATTTAACGTCACATACCCATGCATAGAGAGAAGTACAACCAAAGAAATGGAAGGTGTTACTCAGAAATTGAATTTCGGGGTGACATCTCGGAAACAGCTGCAACGATTTCTATGATATTCAGGAGTTTTCGGGGGCGATAAATGGATCTAGCCAGATTTAATTTTTGGTGAAACACGTGCCCCCGTGTTTTAATGTATTAAAACTCATTTGAATAGAAAGGTTACTTCGCCACCTTAAGTTGGGAAATCGCGAGTCTTCGAACTAGAATAATAATAATAACTTCTACACAACACACTCACCTGTTCTGGTCCCAAACTAGGATACCCCGTGCTATGGTAACCAGGCAAGGACATCACGAACATGAAAATACACCCAGACTGAGCCCTTTTGTACAAATGTACGGCGGCACCCAGTGGGAATCGAACCCACGACCTCCGGCATGGTAAACAGACGTGATACCGCTAGACCAACGAGGCAGTCAAATAATCCACTTGACGAACACTTCTTTAGTAGTTTAAATTTTCATGTATCTTTATAATGTATGGTGTGCAATAAAGAGCATTATTCGATATGTTCTGTGTTCGAATCTAAGTTCCAATTAGGGCTATGCTCGGGGTTTCTTTGAAAGATCGAATTCGAAACGAGATGATCCGACAGAGAAACAAAGTCGCCGACATAGCCCACCGGATTAGCATGCTGACGTGGCAGTGGGCCGGCCATATCATCCGAAAAACTGATAACCGATGGGGTAGACAAGTTCTTGAGTGGAGACCGCGGATCGGTAAACATAGTGTAGGACGTCCTCAGACTTGGTGGAGCGATGATCTTCGCAGGGCGGCTGGCAAGAGCTGGATGAAAGTAGCCGAGGACCGTGCTCAGTGGCGTGCAACAGGAGAGGCTTATGTCCAGCAGTGGACGAGCATAGGCTGATGATGATCATGATGATGATGAAGTTCCAATTAGATACCTACCTAGTTAGGTAGTTCAAATCCATTATCCACTGGTCTACCACACAGCTCTTACCAAACCAAAGCGACCAAACAGTACTTAGCAGACGACTGTACGGCTGCTGCTGCTGTACAGGCATTTACACATTCGCATTCAAATTGTGTCCGAAAGCCACCACAATGGCGATGGCGGGCGAGGCACGCGAAAATATGCGCACGCGACGGCTCTAGTCAACTGGCGCATGTAGTGGCAAGTGACAAGTTAGAGGGCTGATTTTTTTCTAAGTTTGTGCATCTACTTCCTTCTCCAAAGTATTAGTCCGGGCCACCTGAGCTCCGACCACTCCGGCACATTTTCTCTCCAAAACCGTCTTCTAGGCCGGCGTCGACTTCCATGCCCGTTCTGTGGCACCCGCGAGGTGGCGAGTCTCGCCCACCTGTCCGGGTGCATTCGACTGACATGACCGGCCCAGCTCCACTTTAATTTCGCCGTCTGGACGCCCACGTCGTCGATTATTCGGGTTTTTGTGCGTACTGTGGTATTGCGAACAGGGTCTATCCTCCTGACGCACAAAATACTGCTTTGTTGTTCGGTGAGCGAAAGTCTGGGAGCCATAGAGGTGAGAACGTGCAGGATACACATGTCGACGAGAGAAAAACCAAAACAACACAAATTCACGCCTGTATTCCGGAGGGGTAGGCAAAGCAGGGTCTGCCACTTGCCACGATTCTGACAAAAAAGAAAAAATATAATAATATATGAACTATGAAAAAAACTACAAGTAATAGTCTTTTGTAATACAAGTAATTACTTAGTCTTAAGGTTAACACGAGCACTAGACAAAAATATCCGTTCAAATTCAGTTTTACTCTAAGTAATAGTTTTTTATGACAATTCGATGTACATTGCGTACCCGATTAGTCGACAATTAATGTTCTTTATGCAATGTACATCGAATTGTCATTGTAAACCAAGAAATGCGGCCCAGATATTTTTTAACGGTGAGTAGACCTTTCTAAAGCTCCCCGTATAGCCCACGGCAAGTACTAAGAGTTACAACAATGAACTTGCTTGATTGTGAGGGCGTATGATAAGTGACTCATCTCATCTGCTTGCCATTACGTCACATCTCCGCGAGACACATTCACGCTTCGAAGATTATAAGGGTTAGCAGGAAAACTGAACTATGCATTAACTAAGTTACATTTAGTCTAGTGGGCTGTGTGGTGGTGGGTTGGTTGTACACTTAAGTTTTACTTCCTTATCTTAGGTGTACCACCGTAAGCACGTCGAAAATTTCGGTGGAAAATGACGTACTTACACTGTATGAGAAGTAGAATCTCGGTGTTGTTGTCGGTATTGCACAATTAAGTACATTACAGTGGGAGTCCTCGGTTATAGCATATCACACAATGGACCTTGGTAAGTACAACACTGAGGAGCGAAAATATCCCTATGCTACTAATATTATAAACTAGGTGGTGCCCGCGACTTCGTTCGCGTGGTAATTTTGATGTGTATTTTTCCGCGATAAAAAATAGCCTATGTGCTAATCAAGACTATAATCTGTCTCTGTGCCAAATGTGAAAGAGTAACAAACATCCATCCATACATACAAACTTTCGCGTTTATAATATTAGTAAGGATGTGAAAGTTTGTGAAGATGTTTGGAGGTTTGGATGTTTGTTACTCAATCACGCAATAACGGCTGAACGGATTTACATGAAACTTGGCGTACAGATAGACAAAGACCTGAATTGAGACCTAGCATACTTGATATCCCGTTAATGCGTTCCCGTGGGATAATATTTATTTTAAGTTTAAATTAGATTGGGTTGTGCGGGTGAACGTTGTGTTTTAAAAATAGATGGCGTTGTGCAAGAATCGTCTAAACGGATTCTGTTCTGACAAACCGCCGTTCGAAGTTCGCCGGAATAGCCAGTTGCTTATGTAGCAGCCTTTGCAGGGTCCTGCAAGCTTCGCAATTAATTTGAAGCCGCTAGCTAGCTAAACATTACTAATTATGTAGGTGGAATAGTAGGTATCACATCACACTGTATTTTCTAAGCAGATTCGATCTATCTATCTAGCCCATTCCGTGTGGCGCCGGATTAAGAATAGCGTCACTCCATTTCCTTCCGTGTAGAAGGCGACTAAAGATCAATTACCAGGAGACGGGCAGCAGCGTCGTCCTGAGATTACAACCGCATACTGGGATCGCTAACCCGCCTGCCAAGCGCGGCGATTATGGCAAAACCCCTCATGATTATGAGAGCCACGGAGGAGGCCTGTGTCCTGCAGTGAGCGTCGGATGGCTGATGATGATCTAGCGCAAATGGGGAACTTGCGTAAAACTCAAATTAAAGTGGAGTTGGTTTTATATCATAGAAGACACTGATAGTCTCAATAAAATTTTAAAAATGAAAGCAGAATGAAAGTAGAAAGCATCCCACATTTGCGAAAAATCATGTTAGTCTAATAAGAAAAAACATATTAAATTTCGTTTTTTCATTGATTTCTAAAATAAAAAATCAAAATCAATTTTTTTATTCAAAGTAGCACAGAAACTGCGACTTAATGAACGTTACAAGTTAAGCTAGGTGTCCATTTCAAAATCTAGATCATTTTGGAGAAAAAATGGACAAAAAAACTCCAAACTTAGTCTTTTCAAGTCCTTAATTTACAGGATTTATATAAATGATCTAAAACTCATGCATTGAACTGGCTTTAATTCCAGACATCATTGTCATCTAAATAATCTTTAATGTTATAGTAGCTTTTTTGGCACAAAGTGCGCTTCACACATTTTTTGAACCGCGTTTCTGGCAAGCTTATTATATCCTCAGGGATCTTAACCTTTTCTAAAAGGTCGTAGATGCATATTAATATTATTTTACGAGATAACTTGAATATTGATAAACGCTTCATACATTGTAAGGTGTTACGTGCAAGTTGTGACGTCATAGCTCGAGTTCGATTTGTATGGCGCGTTTTTATACCACGTAACTAGAATTAATTTTCGACAGGACACATTATAAAAAGTCGTAGAGAAAAACAAAAACTACATTTATTTATCTTTTAAAGTGGCCTCTCCGATTACCATTAAAACATTATTTTGTGCAGTTATTACAGACTTATTTTATTTCACGGCATTCCTACATGGTTCCCTGCCAATCACAATGCTCTATATTGCTTTCCAGTACTAGACGATTCGTTACGAGTTTACGACGCGTACAGCTTCTTTCACTAAAGTTGCACCCCTCATTTTAAACCTCTCAATCATTTGCTTTCAGGAAAGCTACAGGCGTTAATTTCATTCCCATGTCTCACCCAACAATTCTAATATTCAAACTCAAGCACACCTCAACCTCTTGTCAAACACCTACCCGATCAGTATGCTGCCCACGCGCATCCCCTCCAGCAGACAATGGGTAGGTAGCGCTGTTTTCGGTCGCAGGAAACGGCGTACGCGCATGCGATACAAAATGGCCGAACACAACCATATTTTACAACTGTTATGCCGCCGAATGGCTTTGTACGCAAACGAGCTGGAGAATAGAAGTACCTATCGTATTCGTTTTGCGCACACGCTTAGGTACCTATGCAATAATGCTACAAACAGACTAGATGTGGTAGGTAGTTGCTGGCAGTGCTGGCTAACGTTCGCTAAGCCATCCAAACAGATGATTCACAGGTGGAAACAATTTTAACTGTTGGGCAGTTGACGATGATCTACCTACTTCTTTTAGTATGACCAAACACCTCCTCTCTTGAGGGACTTAAACTTTGGCCTTTGTATCTACGTAATGAGATGATTTATGCAGCGTCCAGTGGCACCTTCACTAACACTAGATGGGTGAAGGTCAAAGAGGCCACACGGACGCTGCAGTCCCTGGGACATTGTTTTTAGATGGAGTAGGCTTGCCCAGCACCTACGTGTGGTATTGCTACTACAAATTTGTTTTATTTTGAAAGTTACTTACATCTGCGAATTTGAGGGATTTAGCAAGTGCAAGAAACAGGTGAATGTGACAGTTTTAATAGAGGGATATAGAAATCTTCACGGACCACTTCTTAGTATCGTGAACAGACTTTTTTCTCGGGGGAACTAAAAGCACAACCGTAGTCACAGAGAGAGAAGTCAATAGCGAAGTCTGAGCAAATCAAACCACAAGTCTGGTGACACAAAATATAACGCCTGTAATACCCCAAAGAAGGGAAGGTAGAGATTTCTCGACAATGCCGCTTCTGGCGTATTTGTTCGGTGGTTTACGAGGGTATGGGAATGCGCGAGGCATCGGAGACAGTAGACTCCCTTATAGGGTAAGGAAATCCTGCCATAGGTTTCCGGTTCGTTGATGATATTATCGTTGGTCGATGGTGCGGTGGTGTGTTTGAGGAAGTCTCAATTGCCATCGTCAAATCGTGGGTCTAATTCAAGATTGTGTTGGCCAAACCATACCAAACCACACTCTGTTTTATTTTATATATAAATGTACCATAATTATGATATTCTAGTTTAAGTTTTAAAAAGTTGTGGTGTTTACCTTTAATTAGTTTTTGTATCAAGACTTTGATCCCGACCCTGGTCTCTGGCTACCTCTCCAGGATTCACGCATTAGTTAATGTTATATTTTTTATCAAGACTCAGCCTAGATTTAAGTTACTGTTTTCGCATGTAAAGATACAGAAAAAATTGGTAGACCTAACGAACAAGAAGAAGATGCGTGTGCTTGGTTATTGACTCGGTGAAGCCACGTTGAAGCGACTAAAATCTGCTTGGACAAAGTAAAGGCGATTGCTTGGATGACATTCTCATCGTAGCATGCACTTGGACGATTGCATCCAATAAAGAGAACTTGGTTTGACTGCCCTCAACTTTTCATAGTTCACTTGGATGAGGAAGGGAAGAAAACGTCAAGTAAAATTTCGCAATAAAATAACTTGGAGAACTTTGATTATTTGTGTCACAGGTATCCAAGAGAACTTTGATCAAAGCTATGATACTTTGTCCAACATGACAGACAGAGAGAAAGCGAAGGCTTATTTCCTGCAGTGAGAGGTACCTATACCTACAGACGGCTAATGTATGTTATTTACAAAAGGATGATTAGTTTACTACACAAGATGCAGACAAATAGGCCGGCATAGGTTTACTCATACGCTCTCAGAAGCGTGGGGTATTTAGTAGCTATTTTGTATGCCTTCAGTAAAGATTTACAAACTGAGGTTGATGCTCTACCTACTTTTGTGTAATATGAGGTAGGTATCTAGTTGAAACTTATCTAATTGGAACTTACATTACATTAGATTAATACTCTGTATTGCACGCCATACATTATAAAGATACATGAAGTGATGTTAGATAATATCTGCCTAGTTGAAACTTAGTAGAAGTTATCGCCAAGTAGATTATTTGACTGCCTCGTTGGTCTAGCTCCAGCGGTATCACATCTGATTATCATGCCGGAGGTCGTGGGTTCCATTCCCACTGTGGGTCGCCGTACATTTGTACAAAGGGCCTCAGTCTGGGTGTATTTCCATGTTTGTGATGTCCTTGCCTGGTTGCCGCAGCACAGAGTATCCTAGTTTGGGACCATTACAAGTGATTGTGTTGTGTGGAAGTTATTATTATTGTTGTTGCTTACTTCTTTGAACTTGAAACAGATTGTAGCTAGTTAAAGAATCATTTTAGACAGTAGGTATATACCTATTTGCTCGCATGGGTCGTGTATGCTCATCTCGTGCTCATTGGATCTATTTATAAAGGTAGGTTCACACTTAATTTTATTATGTTCATAAGCCTATACGAGTAGGAAGAATTCCTCGCAGACTGAATAAACAATGCGGGCAGGAACTTATATCTACAATCTGTTTGCACAGGCTGCTTTATCTTAGCACCTGCTCGGAAGTATCTGATAGTCGTGTTTGTATTGTGGCAGGCTGGTCAGGCAGAGATAGTGTTCACGATAAAGCCTCAAATCTATGTTGCAGCAGCTAGGAACCATACTTTAGACTTTTGAAATGTAGAGTAAGTACCTTCCTATCTAACTCCAGACTTCAGCACAGTGTGTGTGACATGCAAACAATGCCTATGGAGTGCAGTAGCTCTGTAAATTATTCATGTTTACAAATGAGAAAACTGGAAATGTTTTGTTGGCAAGCAAGATGAGGTCACATTCTTACCCGCCGATTGCTCATCAATCATTCCCGCTCAAACGCCGCATAACTTTTCAAAGTTTTACAAGCACAGGAAACTTCCGCGGCAGTTTTGGGGAGGAATTTTTCTAAGGTGCAGCGGGAATAATGACACACTCATACAATGTCTAATTAGTATTCATCTGAGCACAACAGTCGGCGCGGTGGGGACAGGTTATTAGCCGCCGACGCCTCCGCCACAAGCCATATTGTACCGAGTATTATACCAGTGAGCCCGCGCGGTGCTCGCTCCAGTCAAACCTACTAATTTGCTCTGTCAATATTTGACTTAGAACTTGTGTGCGGTTGATTTCACCACAAGACTGCAAGTCGGTGGCTGGGAAGGCAAGATGTCGGCATAGCTGATTGATGTGATATACGGCTGTGTCACATCGAGCCAGCTCAATCCACCGGCGGCCTACGGTTGAGAAGAAAAATCTGTACGCAGCGGGAAGAGACAACAAGAAATTCTGATCGCACCCTTGAAACTGCGCGCGCAACTGGGAGAGGGCGCGTTTTGACAGCTGTCATTGCGCGCTTTCCTTCGGATCCGTCTTCTGCGTAGGAAATTCGGTATTTATTTTTATCACACACGACGATGTTCCCGTAGAGTGTGACCGGCTGTGCGAGTGCGAAACGAAATAAACGAAAAATATGGCGAACGAGGAGGTGGTGTTAGGGCCGCGGAAGACGCTGTTCGTTCTAGTGATTGTTGTTGGGTGCTTCGCGGTGCTGTGGCCGAGGATCCTGTCGCCTCTGGTGGCGGGCGGCGGCCGGGAGACGCTGAAGCCCAATCAGTTCGACCGGGAGGCAGGTAACGGCGGTATTTATAACTCAAGCTCAATGTCAATATCGCGGCGCGACCGTCCGTCGCGTTGCAGTTAAACTTGTCGCGTTATTATCTAATTAAGCTGTGTATTATTGCGCTGGATTAGTCTAAACGCCAGTTTAAGGAACAGGTTTAGTCAGCTGATATGTACCGTGTGTTCAGCATAAGTTGATACTCAATTGTCAAGAACTTGTACAGTCGACAGAACAACAACCTTTCATTCAAGGGGTATTCTAGAAGGGGATTCTACTTCGATATGTTATGGGGACTATGCAACTGAAATGCTAAGGTTGATATTCTGTTGACTGTACAGAATTATCCTCATAGTCCAGTCAGTGGGGCCTTTGTTTTGCAAAAGGTGGAAATAAATACTTTTGTTGTACAATGCTAAGTTTTCGACCTTTAGGGTGTAGAGGCGCGAGCCGCAACATCCTTGACTAACATAATTATATCAAAACTGTTTCCACCTTTTGCAGAACAAAAATACCTACAGAACAGACTACTAGTACTTATGTCTTATGAGCTTACAACAGCAGAGGGGCAAAACTTTACCAAGTTCAGCCTGTCTCAGACACACTCATTGTCAGTGCAGGGCCCCATTTCATGGAACTACTGTAGTTAATCGTTTTTACAATTCATCATTTGCTGTGACAATTAGATGTACATTGCATAGCCAATTAATATTACGTCAAATTGTCATAATGAACTATGAATTGTAGTTTATAAATAATTATGGGCCTGGTCTGTAGTCTGTAGTATATTTTTGGAATTTTACTCAAAGCAACAATGCCATAGTGTAAACTATAAGACAACCAATTTATTGATTATAAAGATTAAAATTACTCAGCAAAATATGTAGGTACCTATTTAGGTATCTTATTACAAGGCTCCTGGGACATCCTACTTGGTACGGTATGAACGGCCATCAGTTTGTTGGAAGCTGTACTCTAGTGACTCATTTAGGTACATTGATCCAGTAGCTAACTCCAGTGATATTAGAATGCACAATTGGCACTGAATCAAGGTAAACATTTCTATTGAATCCAGCATTAACCACACTTTCAAGTTCGTTGTGCTAGACCACGCTAGAGTCAGCTACTGAATCTGTGTCAATCAGCTCTTAAGTTCTATGTTTATAATTGCAATAAACATTCACCCTGAGATTCTTCTGATTATCACTCTTATAGCCTGCACAGAAAGAGTTAGTATGGAATGGCCCCTACTGTGGCTCGCTGTACCCAGACAGAAATCTGAATAATAAATTATACAATTGATAGTTACAGAGACAAACCTGTATGAGTACTAGAAATGGTAGGTAGGTAATTGTTAGGCAAATATCAATTGTATTAACTTCTGGTTGGAATTTATGCATAGTTTATGAGCTTGTTTATTGAGTGATGTCTGAATCATTGTAAGATAATAAATTATTTGTAACAGGCTAATCTTATTGGTTCTCGTAGAGTAATAACAACATAATATTATTTATTATTGACCTAATTTATTTACTTGTCTACTTCCAACACTAAGAATTTTTTAATCATAATGTTAGTCTATGATTGAGTTTAGACTGTATTAGAAAATGATTTCTTTATTAGGTATTATAAATGTAATATACCTACTAGTTAAGTGTGGTATATCCAAAACCAGAAGGTAAACTAATTTTAGTTTTATTGTCAACTAAAATCTTTCTTCAACAACTTTTAATGTATGTAAAAGTAACAATAAACACTAAAGTACAAATCTAGTGGTAGGGTAAACTTATAAAACCTTGAGAAGTAACATGTTAAATACTTACATTTACTTATTAATCATCATCATCAGCCATTTGACACCCACTGCAGGTCATAGGCCTCCTTTGTGGTTTTCATAACCATGAGGGGTTTTGCCATAATTGCCACGCTTGGCAGGCGGGTTGGCCATCGCAGTATGCGGTTGGAATCTCAGGAAGACACTGCTGCGCGTCTCCTGGTAATTGATTTCCTTAGTTGCCTTCTACAACAACCACAGAAGGAAATAGAGTGACGCTATTCACAAGGAATTAATAGGTCTTCTTATTAACATGTCTTCTTTTTTTATTGTTTTCCTCAGTTACACAACAGGAAGTGTCAAGAAAATTCAACAGACAGAATTAGGCCCTTCCTGAACTAAAGCAGATATTAAATACCTAACATAAAAAAGGGTTAAAAGTTAAAACCATTGATCGAATCATCCATCAACTATGGTAGTCAAGTCACTACTGTCATAGCAATTAGATAAATAAATAAATAAACTGTTTACTTTCATTAAAAGAACATAATTTTTAAAATTAATAATTAGACTAGCATCAGATAACTGTGTACAGATGATAGTTGATTTAACTTTCCCTTTTTTTTTGCAAAGTGGAGTTCACATTGTGTAAATGTTGATAAATTGTACTGTAAATTCTTATTTTGTGTCATGTTCGTAACTTTACAGTTGAATAAGTTTCTACAAAATGTGTAATAAGTGTCAAAATAAAAATGGCCAGATCCTGTTTGAGTTTGGATTCAATGATTATACAATCCTGCACTTTACTCAGTGCGTGAACTGGCTCCAAGACGATCAATGTTTTGCGTTCAGACTCAGATGTTTAGCGCCGCCATTTTCATATTAGCTGTGCGTATCTGAACGCAAAATCGGATTCTTGCTCCTATATTACGCGTACGAACGTCCTGAACGATTCCAATCGTCTAACCGTCAAATCACATACGCTTAGTGCTATCGCAAACGTCCTGATTGGAATAGAATTTTGTTCGCATAATTAGACCTTATTATACGCACCAAATCCTGTTAAATCCTGTCGGAACCTGGCGTAATATAGGGTTTGGTCATCGAGCCGAGCAATGCAACTGGCGTGCAAGCTTGATTCTTCGTCGACTATACCCCGAAACCCCCGACAGGGTGTTGCGAGGTGATCTTCTCGACCGAGGTGGCAATCCTGGAGCTCTTGAATGAAGTGTGCAGCTCAGCCGTCGGCGCGGACGGCAGACTGTCGCCCTACGCCGCGGCGCAATGCAGACAATCCGTCAACGAGACCTGTGGCGTCGACATAGCAGCGTTCCTCAAACGGAGCGACAACGTCGGCAAAACCACCAAGATGCTCCTCGAAACTATGAGGAGCACCAATAGCTCCTGTCTTCGGGAGCATTACGGCGTGCCCGTCTGGAGTGTGAGCCACCATCTGACGCTGAACTCGTGGATAAAAGAAGACAGTTAGTGGACTTGTGGCGTGAAGCTTGCGAGTGGATTAACTGCATGGCATGATAGGTTTTAACTTTAACATACCCATCTACTTGTGTTATAAATGCGGAAGTCTGTTGGATTGTCCTTCTTGCAGAAACAGAGTAAAGATTCGACGTGAACTTTAGGGTTCCGTACCACAAAAGGAAAAAGCAGGTCCCTTGTCAAGACCCTTTTTCTCAGGAATGGGTAAAGCTATGAAGGTGAGGTTCATTTGTAATAGTAAGACAAAAGTTGCATCTTTGTTGTGAAAATTTCAAGCTTCTACGTCAACCCAATTAAAAGATATTTTTTTATGAGGAATATTTGGTAACTACAATATGTTTTTTTATATAACATTTCCCATTAATTGTGCTGTAGAACACGGCAGGAGCCTTCTTAATAGTTACAAGATATAGTATGTTTTGCATATGAATAGGATGCTACGTAAAATATTATTTTTGCTGCAGAGTTGGTTGACTGAAAGTTGGCGAATTTTAGCGATGCTCTAATATTTTTTCCTTATCAATACTCATTACCTACGTAGCTTCTTTACCTGTGTATTGTGAAATTCTCAAGTGAATCTAATCCACAATGCCACGGTTGCTATCCTCGCATTCACAGAATTCTCGTGCGAATATGTTAAACGCATCACTAAAATTAGATTCAGTGGGGCGTAATTCATTCAGTCACATGCTGAGAGCCCGAAGTATATCTAAGTAGCTATTGTGGCTCTGGAACTACAGTCGTTATAGCACTGACAGTTTAAGCGCAAAAGAGGAAAATTGTCTACAAAACACTAACCCGACCACGGCCAAACTAAACCAAACTAAAGTGGTAAACGTGGTGTCCTTAATAAAATAAATCAACACAGCATAATACAAAATAACTATTCTGGGCCACGAATATTCTGAAGAGTTTAACGCAGCACAATACAAAGTACCTCTTCTGGACTGCACAATACATAATATCGTGTTGGGCCACGCTCAGTGAAGGGCTCCGTAGAAGGAGAGGTTTTTTGATTGACATTAGCTACCTCGTTTACAATACTAACAACTTCATCAACAGGAGGGAACGGGGGGGACGCTACTCGAACAAAAAAATTGCGCTTTGTAGCTCAATATTTTGCAAACGGATCCCTGGATCGAAAAGTGGACTATACTCCACACTATGGGGGTAGAAGATAAAAAAAAACTATCGCTGATTTAAATGTAGGGGAGGTATAGTCCGTCCTAAATTATCTATTTAATCAGAAAAGCTTTTGGAGTACTAACCCCAGAAATGATGTTAACCATTTATAAAACTTATATACAACCCCTACTTGAGTATGCCTTCCAAGTCTGGAGCCCATATTTCAGAAAAAGTTCAGCGCAGCTTTACTAAAATTCCAAGACAGCTAAAAAACCGATCATACGAAGAAAGGCTGGAAGTGCTGAGGCTTACTTCTTTACGGGAGCGTAGAGAGCGTGGTGATTTAATCGAAACCTACAAAATTCTAAATGGACACTACGACCTACAGGATTTTGATAAACAAATTCTTCGAAGAGACAACAACACCCGCTTGAGAGGACACCACCTTAAACTACAAACTTGTTTCTCCAACAACAATCCTCACAGACACTTTTTCTCTAACAGAGTAGTGAATGGATGGAACAAATTACCACAAGAAGTGGTTTCAGCACCAAACGTCAACAAATTCAAGAACTTACTGGACAAACACATCACTGACCAAAAGAAAAAAATAACCAAGTGAAACTGGATGCGGGCAATTATCAGTTGTTCCAACTGCCTGCCCGTCTACAAATAATAATAATAATAATAATATTTTTATTTTTTTTGCCGACATTATGGTAGGACGGTCATGGCGAAACTATAAAGTTAACTTCTTGTCTACGAAGCCCTAAAATTGTCCCAATTCAACGAGCTTGCCCTTAACTTTTTGATGATATGTATTAAGACGTGAAGGCGCATGTGACGATAAGAAGCTACAAAAGAGGCACTTATTACCATTACAATGTCTCTGTCACATCATCCATAATGCAAGACGCCATCAGTCGGCGCCCCCGCAGTGCGTATTCGCTAATTGAAGTTAAACAGAGCCGCGGGTGTCACTTAACGACACTCTGGAAATGGAAAGCGCACACCAAACTGCCGCTTTGGTACGAATTTGAGAATTGACCCGATTTTTTTTAATATTTTTTTATTTTTTACAAATTTCGCCAAACTGCCGTGCAGTTTGTTGGCGTTACGCTCCTATAACTTAACTATAACTATATGGCAGTTTTCCTTGTCCTGTGAAATAATAACATTACAGGCTACTTTTCTGTTCAGTTCTTTTTGCTAGTTTATATAGCAATTATTCTGCAGTCTAGGACCAGCGTCCAAGATAATAGTTGTCAGTTGCTAAACGTACTCTATATCCAAATTACAAGTCATGTGACCAACTTGTCCAAGTCCGAAATACCGTTATTTTTTTAGGAGCCTGAATTAGTTCCATATTTAGGATGAACTTGCGTAAGGAATATATTGTTATTTCATCAGATCAGATGATCCTATCTCACTTCTGATGGCTTATCGTAAACTTGTTTCGATCTCCTTACAGCGATATGTCTAGAGTAGGTAGTGCCATTTTGCTATAGCGCTTCTACGTGAAGCAAATGGTGCTAATCGAAAGCTGTATCAAACATCTGTGGAAATAAAAGATAATAGTCTCGTCTGACCAAAGTGGCCAGCCGGACGCCCTCCGGCTAAGGAGTCCAAGCGACCGGAGGTCAGGGCGACAACGAGAGAAAACGTCGGACTATCCGGGCTGTATCAAGCAGCACTGCCTTCTGCACGATAGCCGGAAGCATACCCACACGGATTTCCAACCGCCTCAGCTGGTCAGCGAGACTGGGTGGAATTAACCCATTCGCGGACAGGACTATAGGAACGATTTCGGTCGACACCCCCCACATGTCGGTAACCTCGTGCGCCAGATACTTGGTTTTCTTATCTGTTTCGGTTTTCACGAGGTTCTCATCATATGGGACAGTGATGTCAACCAAAAACGCCCGCTCCACCACCACAATATCAGGCTTATTCGAGAGAATAGTCATGTCCGTGATAATGGGCCGGTCCCAGTAGAGCTTATTATTATTATTATTACATCTTGCTAAGCCAGTAGAAGCTCATTCTTACTAAACCTATTACTCAAATAAGATTTTAAAATTCTAGGCTAATTATACTCTCTATTGTTAGATTTTTCTAAGCTATCAGAGAATTTGAACAAAAAGCGGTTCTAGAAAAACCTACAGTCGTAGAAAATATTGTCACAATAAACATCTACCATTGAACAATTATGTTTTTCTAACGCGACCACTAACTATAGTACTTTAGTCTAAGCGTTTGTATTGTGTAGAGTGAACATAACATAAGCATGAGCGCTAACGTCTTTATACAAGCCAACATTGCCTTTGTTTACCTAAAACACGCTCTCGGGAGTTCTCGAGGTCTTTGGATACAGTGGACATCAAAACTCACTGTAGAACGTAACATTTGTCATCTTACGACATGCATCTTAATGTTTCCTTCACAATGTATCCAAATATGGAGGATTATCTTCTGTCCATAATTTTGCCATATTGGAAAAGAATTTGCGGATCTTTAAAATTGTGCTGTAGCCTCCACTACAGACGTCAACCACAGGACACTATTCAGAGTGTTTCTTTACCACTATTAAACATTGGTGTTGCAGTCAATAGGATGAAGATCCATCCTTGTACTATCTGCATACATCTATTTTCGATGTTCATTGTACGTGACATATGTTTTACGTGTGCACAAATTGGGTAATGTGTCAATTGACACATGTGGGTCAATTTGCGTGTCTATGTGTGCGCTTTTTAACACATGCTTCCTCTTACAGGTTTTTGTTAAACATGAGGCCTGCTGTGAGTCACTTGTGGCCTAAAAAAGGGCGTGAGAGTAATTCTAACTTAGTTGTACCTACTAACTGCTGCTTAAGATTCTCTTAAGGCATCCATTATTACGTCATCGTCTTCAAACGTGCATTTCCACTACCCTGTGCAAACACTTACGTAACATAGCAAACTACCTACTGGTTTTTACTAGAAATCTTGTGAGCGTTGTGTGGGATTTTGTTGATGTTCACCCCGAAACCACAGGCGGTGTAAGCAGGCATCTGCGAACTTACTTAGGCTAAGGTTTCAACAAAAAAATACATCTCGCAAAATAACAACTTGGAAGACCACCGGAACTCCAGAGCGTAGCAAGCTCTGACATTTTACAGAAACGAATAAAAGAAAGATTCACCCGTTAAGGCAGTGGAAACGCACAACCATCTGAAACCAATATTCCTAAGGTTCTGACTACAAGCATGCGTAATTCCTCCGGAGTCGCGCCTGGAATCTTTTTCGTGCGAGAAGAAAGGCCGTGGACAAGCCCTGATTTGTAACCTTCCCTCAATCATTTTTCTTCCCCCCTCAACTCCATGACTTTAAACTAGATTCCGGACGCGTTTCCGAACCGATTTCTGCTCGCAGTCCGAGCCTTACTCCCCAATTGTTTTTCCAGCGGTAAAACAGGAGCGCTCCCCGATCCGCGGTGCCAGTCCACACCCGGCGCTGCGGGAGCGGGGGCGCGCGATCCCGGCCGGAGCCCCGACGCCCCCGTCGCGCGTCCCCGTGCCGCTCCCAGCGCACATGCGGGTAAAGACCTCGCCACTCGAGGGGTACTTCCAGGTCGAAGTCAAGGTGAGGTGGTGTGAGGTCGGTGGCGCTTCGCAAGGTAGGTTTGGAGGGGTCTCCAAAGGTTCGGCTGTACTGATCTCCAGCTAGACCTTCTATTCACGAAGCAAAAATACAAGACACTCACCGGTGTTGGTAGACGGATGTGTTGTTGTGACGTTCTGGCATACTAGCTATCATTGGGTCTTGGAAAATCATTATCATAAACAGTTGCCAAAAATCACTCGTCTTTTGGTAATATTCCTGCAAAGTCAGAGCTTGATCCCGGTCAATATTCAGATCTGAGCTTCAATAATCTGATAAATTCAAGACTTCATTAGCGAAGTAATAAATCACCTGCTCACCGAGTCACCGAAGTGACTAAGGAGCAGCTCTGGATCACTGTGATCGTGACCTCTAAAGTGAATTGACTCAATTAGTAGATCTAAGTTCTTTTAATAGTCGAAAAACGGAGCGTTGCAAAAATCCCAGTTAGAAAAATAGCACAGTGCTTGATTTCACACTAAGATTCTGGGCTTACGGTCTTATTTATGAAAAAACGATTCCTTAAACTTCATAAACGCCGTATAAAAGTCTGTGCTGCAAGGAAAAGACGTAATCACAGTTTATTTAAACTGCTTCTGAGGAGTGTTTTAGAGGAATCGTGTTTTTATAAATAAGACCGCTAGTTTGTTGGAAGTGTGTAGTCGATATAAGAAACCATTCACGTTGTTCCAAACTTGAAAACCTTGGAGACTCCTACAGCTACAACTAATTCTTACCGCCTTAGCAGCTTCGCAAAACGAGTGGATTCTTCGATCACGTGTTGTAACGACTAACAAAAGGTGGGTTTGCGTAGACCATAGAACTGCTGCTTAGTAACTCGTCAAGATTCCGCCTAAACATTGCTTTTTAGACTCAGCCTTGAGTGTAATAATTGTTACGATGTTATCTGTCCAATCTTTTTTTGATGTAACTCACGTTTATGGAGCAAAAGTTGTAAGCATCTATTTTGATGTCTCTTATAATATACACGACGCTATTTGTATTATTTTTTATTTGTGTATGGAAAAACAGTCAAATTTTAACTGTCAGTAAAGCAGGTAATTAAAGAAAGGGACCGGACAATTATTTGGCTCTCGCTCATACAACATTGCTTCATTATTTGTTCGTCCCACTGGCTGTCCACAGCCAATGGGAGTATGGGGGGATGAGGGAAGAGTTTTTGTTAGGGAAATCGGTCGGCGCCTGAGAAGTCGTGGGTATGACCATCGTTCCGGGGCATACCTGATGCAGAGGATTTCCCTGGCGGTGGAGCGGGGGAACGCTGCTAGCGTCATGGGAACTTTTGGATCGGGTGTGTCCCGGGGCGGTATATTTGATTAGTTTAATTTAAATAAAAGGCTTGACGTCATAAATTGCCGTCTATATTGTGAAACTGAAAGTGAAAATATTGTGTGAGCGATAAGCAAATGGTAATCCAGAATGGTAGTACGATGGCGCGAGTCACGCGTTTAGTGGCGCTAGAATGTCCGAATTTGGCAATTGCAGTACTGGAATGTCGCGATTTTTGACGTCAAAACGCGCGAGTCGCTATGTCGTGCTACCGGCGCTGGACGTTTCTTAAATTAATCGTGTTATATCTATTGATGTATTGGTTATTAAACCGGTGCCTCACTTGACCTCTGGTATTTGGCAGATATTAACCATCCATTGCCGGGTTTTCTGACGAATCCTTAGCACAGATTTTGAAATACCTGCGTTGTATTATAAATCGTCGGCAAATACGCGAAGTGAAGCAACAGACAGCATTTCAGAAAACGCCCATCCAAAAGCGGTTTTGCTGGCGTGGCCACAAATTATATTTTGGAGGACTCTGGAATCTGCTACAAGATTCCAATGTTACAGAAGAATTAAAAAAAAAAACACAACTTATCTCTCATCTCTGGTAATAGAAATAAAACAGCCCACCTACCTCCCATACGATCATACAACTTGAAGTTATGTAGCCGTTTGTAAGCGGCTCAGTGTATCACTCCCGCGCATCTCTTGTCGAGCAGTACAGTTGACAGCAGTTCCACGGGTAAAATTACTGGTGCAAATCCGTACGTAACATCACTGAAAAGAATGAACGCATATAAAGAAGCAGCAGATTGCTATGCTGTTGACTGTAGTGTAATAAAGCGGGGCACTATTAGCGTGTATGATGTCAGAGTAATTATTTTCGGGACGAGAGCGACGCGTTCGTATTTCGTGCGTGCGTATAGTTCATGAATGATTGCATGGATTATTTTGCCTTGTAGTAGCTGTATTTAAACTACTTTATGCGACCCAAATCCTCTTTGGCAATGCAAGGGTTAACATTGAAGAAACCTGCAACGTATTGGGTCATCGTTATCAATTCATGAATAGAAGCTTGAAATATGCTCAATACCAATGTCAATGTCTTACCTACATGGTTATAATTTTCTCCTATCTCATACCACAGATTACTTATTATAACTTAAATATAACATTTGCTGTCTTTGTGTTGTACGCCTAGTGATAGTATGTATGCCAAAATTCTTCTTTTAAAAGTGCCTTGGAGTCTCCAATCAGTGCAATTCTGAATACTGGGCGGTCGCAATGATTCTAAAAATGGATGGCTGCAAAACGGGTGCCAATATAATGAGAGTATTGTCCAAAATTATTTGGATACCAGGCTGCAGAGCTGTTAAATAATCGATGACAAATTGAAGTTGAGCGTACTATGTTTTTCAATGGGTAAAACTTGGCACGTCGTAAATAACATCTTACTCTAGAGCCAGTTTCTGCTTTCTCTATTTGCCGTAATTTAAATTTTATTGAAATAACCGAAATTTTGGGAAATAAAAAATTAAAATAAAAAAAATTTGGGACTATTCTGGGTTCGTTTGACATCGAAAATTTTCGCAGAAAAAAATGTCGATGCAGCGCAGAAACTGTGACTGCGCACGTCAAATTAAACTGGTGCTCATTTGTAGCAAGATCTAGATCCTTTGGAGATAAAATGGGCAAAAAGTTTCCAAGTGACTCCAACATAGTTCCGATATATCTGTCCACGCTAATCGTGTCATCCAAATATCTATCAAACATGTGTTCGACACGAGTAAAAAAATCTATTAATTGACGTCGACCTTGCCAAAAAACGAACGAGAATTCCAGAGGCACTTCTGAAATGTAGTGCTTGCCTTACCGACGCGTCGTATGCGATCAAATATTGTGTCACACCGACACTGGCGCTTTCTGGGCTTAATATAGCTCATTTTTAAACAATTCTGCACAAGATAGCCAAGGAATTGCTATGTATTCCATAGGCTATTCCACCCAGTAGCAGTAGTCTTGAAAAGTGCTGACACCCTTTACCATTACCACCATTTAGATTGAAAGGGCCTTTAGTATGAAGATACAGTAAAGTACCGAAATCTTATTCTTAAACTTCGTCTCTCCTACGAGGAACTTGGAGCCAACAAAAGTTTCTTCCATGGCTCCCCATTCTGACCCAAGTCGTTGATGTTAGCCTATGTTTCCCACAATGGTAAACACGATATTAATTTATTGGTTCCATAATCCAGTTAAGAAGTTTAAGAAATGGATCAACGACAGTAGGTACTCTATCTACCCCGTTAACTCGTTTCTTCACAGGAAACCAGCGCTCGGACAAAAGAGACGGAGACAGCACTGAAAACTAGTGTCACTGCCACGCCAGCGACGGTTATTTCTGTGCACTCTATGATGTCTAGGTTGGCTTATGTGGGTCGCCGTGCAATGCCATCCGCCAAATGTTTGTTTATCGTCCAACACGGTTTCACTTTTGTTCTGTCGTATTTTTTCATTTGAGGAGAAACGCTGAATGTTAGGCACGTATGGGTGTGGTCAAAGCTTGGAGACAGGTAGTTGAAGGCGATTTAAGTGTGTTAAGGTGCGTCAACTAAGATTTATTTGAAACAGGCTGTATTAAACGCTCACTAACGGCGAAGGAAAACATCATAAGGAAACTTGGGTGTCTGAGGTGTTCAAAAAGCTTAGCGCAAATTTCGATTTTGATTTTTTTTATTTCAGATAGTACGAACTTAATTACCAGAAGGACATATCGTATAAAGCCTTATATTATTCAATAATGCTGAAACACAGAAACAACGACTGGACTACTTAGCTCCAGTTGCGAAAGTTAGGGACAAAAAGACTGTCCCAGTGTTTTTTGAGCAACAAAATAGCCTTTTGAAAACATACGGCCGAAGCGTCATTTAGCTAAGTGGCTAGAAAATTTCGTTCGGCAGTGAACAATGCCGAGTCGTCGACCTACTCGTACATTTCCAGTGTCATGTAAATGAAGTATTGCGGGCAAACTCAAACCAAAAATATAGAGAACGGTAGGTAACCTACGTTTGACAGAAGCACTGTTTCACTCGAAGTAGCTGTACCTCGACTGTGCCTCGAAGGAAGAAATGCTCACACCCTCAGCACAATGCTGAGTCAGATGCCCTTTGTAGCGACATTGACCCACCACCATTGGATGTATGCTCTGACTTTGTCCTATTCCATTTGTGTGAGTTATTTTTTCCTTATGACTACGAGTGGTATTACCTTTTTAGGGTTCCGTAGTCCGATAGGGAACCCTTATAGTTTCGCCACGTCCGTCTGTCTGTCTGTCTGTTTGTCTATCCGTCCGCGGCCTAGCGCACAGACCGGTGGTACCAAAAAGCTGTAATTTTGTATGTGTAGACAAATTTACCACGCCGACAAAGTTAAAGAATAAAATGTTGGATTTCTTTTTTACTGTACCTCCCCTAACATTAAAACTGGGGATGTTTTTTTTCTCGTTTACCCCATCATGTGGGGCATCGTTGGATCGGTAGTAAAAAATATTGTGGGTATAGGAAGAGCATTTTGTTATTTCGGGTTCCCTTTGCGAAATATTAAGCTTTAAAGCGCAAATTTTTGTCCAAGTAGGGCGTCCCCCCTCTCCTTGCTAAACGGTTGATTGTAGAAACGTAAAAGGTAGTAGCACATATAATGAACTTAAAAAGAAAAGTATCACGGCTAAGTAGGCTTTACTAGTGAACGAGTAATAGGCAACCAACTTTTAAAAGTAAAATTTCGTACAAAATCTATTGAACATAACTTCGATAATGTTGTTAGTTCTGTAATGCAGATAAAAAACCCTCTTTCTACGGAACCCTACATTGCGCGAGGCATGACACGCACTTGGCCGGTTTCTTTGTGATTTTAATATTTAAAAATTAACACAGCACAAGAAAAGGCATACGTATATAAAATTTAAATAGTGAAGTCGACAGCCTCCGTTTTTTCATTAATTGCGTTACGTAATTTTCATACATGTGGGTCAAAACAGTTATTTTACAGGGTGAAGGGGGTTAGAACCTTGTTAAAATTAGTTAACAATTCAATTCAAATATTTTTATTCATTGTAAAAACAGAATGTTTACTTAATGAACGTCAAAGTTGTTAGTTTCACAATTAATGGATTATGTGGAGAAGAAGCTAACAAAGAAAGAAACTCCACATTTATTCTTTTCAAAACACGTTTTAACTTAATTAACAGAGTTTTCAACTTAAAATATTAGTCATGAATGTGTTGAACACTAGTCACAATCGTCCTTTAAATAATATTAATCTACTGTTTAATGCCAAACATCTTTGTCTTCTAAATAATCCTTGATGTTATAGTAAGCCTTTTTGCACAAAATGTGCTTAACACATTTTTTAAATCGCGTTGGAGGTAACTCTAATATATCTTGAGGAATTTTTAAATTTTTTCCATAAAGGATGTGTTAACTTTTGCAAGTCTAAATAGTGGAAATGACAATTTATGTTTATTTCTAGTATTAACATTATGGTGGCCACCAACATTTTCGAAGTCTTTGATATTTTTTCTAACGTACATAATATTTTCATAAATGTATTGACATGCAACTGTTAAGATGTTGGTTTCTTTGAAGAAATCTCTTAGCGAATCCCTACTACCTAACTTATAAATAAATCGGATGGCTCTCTTCTGCAAGATGAAGATAGTCTCAATGTCTGCTGCCCGGCCCCATAGTAGTATACCGTAGGACATAATACTATGGAAGTAACTAAAATAAACAAGCCTAGCAGTTGCAACGTCAGTGAGTTCCCTAATTCTTTTCACTGCATATGCTGCAGAGCTAAGTCTGTGTGCTAATTTTACAATATGTGGACCCCATTGTAGTTTTGCATCGATTGTGATGCCCAGAAATACAGTATCATCTACAAATTCAAGTTTTTCATGTCCAATTACTATGTTATTTTATATAACATAACATAACAAAAACAGGACTTCAGAGAAGACTGCATAAGAAGATACCTTCTTAGATTAGTTTGAGACAGTCTTAAGTCAAAGGCGTTTAACGCACCTACCTACCTATTACTTATGTTGAGGATGCAATTTATCTTTTTGGTGTACAAAACAAATCACAATAATTACGATTACATTTATACGTATACAAATAGAGGTAATCCTTGACACCACTCCCATCGTGATCCTTCGTAATATCCTTCTATATATCCTTCAGCGAGACTTTTTGGGACTTCTGGTAACGTTTGTATTTTGTGGTCTACACGGTCGGTCCATCCATACACGGTGATCTGGTTCTGAAAGGCATTTAGGCGGCTCTTTCTTTAAACTGATTACTTAGCAGTCGTTTCGAAATGTTCCTCACGTGTTTAAATCAGGCTATGGTTGGGTATGTTTGGTCGTATAATGAACCATTACTAATAATAGTTTATTATTAGGTTTTTAAAATTGTCTTCAGCACGGATTAGTGCAACAAAAAATATAATCATGTAGGTACAGCGATATCATTCCGATGTAAAACCGAACTGCAAAGTGGGTACTCGGGGTTGCAAGTGATGTAAATTACTTTCGGTCAGATGTCGCTGCCTGTACGTAATACAGAGAAGTTTGTAAAGAGGTTCGAAATTTCGCCGATGCCTCCACTCGCCTATTAGCGCAGTTGGGAGAGAGGTGACACGGTTAGCCAGAGGTCGCGGGTCCAAGTCCCGGCATGGGTGCAATTTTTAGCCTCTAAATAGGTTTTTAGAACCATTACTAAGTTCGACAGATCGCTATTAACTATGGAAAATAAATTCCTTAATATTTCCCATGATGAAAGGTCCAAGAGTTTGCTATGTAGCCCCTCTGCCCCAGTTAAATGCCTAATGGTCTATAACGCGCCATGCCTATAATAATAATTTATTTATTTCAAGTCATGTCATAGTCATCATCAACCCATTATGTCCCCACCGAGGGGCACGGGTCTCTTCCCTGAGGAAGGTATAGGCCATACTCCATTTATACACCATACGGCCATTTATTTCAAGTAAATAACACTAATTTTAATAAGTAGGCTTCAAAACTATCATCATCATCATCATCAGCCCCTTGACGCCCACTGCAGGACATAGGCCTCCCTCATGGTTTTCATAACCATGAGGGGTTTTGCCATAATCGCCACGCTCGGCAGGCGGGTTGGCGATCGCAGTATGCGGTTGGAATGTCAGGTAGACGCTGCTGCCCGTCTCCTGGTAATTTAAAAACTATATCTGTGAGTAATTATAGCTAAAGACACAATTATAAATTACATTTAACAGTACACATTAGAGGGTACGTGCAGGCTGGCACTATGCTTAGGTACTCTGTTCTTTGCCTATATAGATCTATAGGTAGACAAAACGCCTAACGCGGTTAGGCGATTATCACATTGCCACGCACCACGCTGCATGTTGCGTTTCGACGCACCTACATGAACGCACGTGGATGCATTTTCTGTGTGTTGGACTGCGCGTGTTTCTATACAAATGGAGGTACTTACAATCAACGTTAGAATACGCATTCACGCGCCACGCTGCGTGTTGCGTGGCAATGTGATAATCGCCTATTGTTGCAAACTGTCTCATACCCCATACTTTCAGTTTCTTGTACACTAACAAATCTGTTAATCTACTGTAAGCAGCTGTCAGTTGTGTTCATCAATGACGGTTGGTAAGGCTGCTCTTACGTGGAGCACGCTGACTCGCTCGCACAATTTAACTTTTTTTTTTAATATTGTAATAATATGAGTAAAAAAAATCAAAAACAAAAAAAAAATTAAATCAAATTTTCTCAATCAAAAACTTAGTGCAGGATAAGTAAATATGCCTTGAATATCCGCAATTTAGTTATCCGTCAAAGTGTCACATTCATTCAAAGTGTACTCATTTTTATTTTTTTTTTTTTTTTTTAATCTATTTTATTTTGGGAACTTTTGTCACAAGGTGACGATGACAGTTCCATCGTACCCGTTATGAAGTTATATCCTAATTAACTATATACAATACATAACAAAAATAACTTAACTTTAGATAAGGAACATTAGATCAAAAACAAATTTACTCTCTTAGCCTGAAATAGAATAATAATTTAGCTGAGTCCGACAAAGGCTCAGCCAATATACTCTGAACAAGTCCCACGTGTAGCCTATTAAGACAGAACTTATCTACCAGTACTTGCCTTTTCTCTCCGTTCCGGACACATTCCATCAAAAAATGGTAACAGTCTTCTTCAGTACCACACATATCACAATTTGGCGAAGTAGCTTTTCTCATCATGTATGCGAATTTATTCAATGGAATATGTCCGGAACGGAGTCTTAGTGTCATTACAATTTGTTGTCGTTGCAGTTTACTAGCACCAAACCATGGTATACGAGGAGGTACTCATTTTATTGCAATCACTAAAAATGTTAAATTGTGTGAGCGAGTCAGCACGCTCCGCGTAAGAACAGTCTTAACAGTAGATTAACACATTGTTAGGCTACAAGAAAATGGGGGTCTGTTGCTAGATTTCCGAGAGTTTACAAGAAGTGATCTTCAAACTACTGCACTTTACCCAATCGTCCGTCCACGCGTGAATTTCTAACAGAAAGGGAAACTGCATGACCTCTTCGCGTGCAAATATTGGCGTAAAGGCGGACGTGGCACCTTCACGCTAGCACACGGACAAACACGGCGATGTCGCTTTGTCAACCGCGTGATTCTTTTTAATGGGGGCTTGGATTTGTGTGCTACTTTGTTCGGGTACAAATGTTAAAAATTTCAGTGTAGCTTTGTGGTGTTTCCTAACTCCATTTCCTTTCTTTGCTGATATGAAAACTGTTCGATTTTGCCCGCATCAACAAGCTGCGTGGTTGGGTTGGTTATTGCAGGCCTGCCTACTTTGTCTTTTCAATCGTCTAGATGGAAAGTTTCACCAATATTACTGGCTAAGGAATTGATGAGGCCCTCGGAAAGTTTTGAAATGTGTTGTGAAGACCACTAAATTAACTAGTGTAAATTAGACTGACTCTACCGTTATGTCGTACAGAAAACCGTTTACGTATTCAAAGCGTACCTGCGTTTAGATGACCAAACGTCCAAGTATTTATTCAAATCGTGTACGGTCAGTCAAAAACAAGTGTTGAGCATGTGTAGCCAATGGCACCTCGGGTTGCGTACCCTTTTACATACTGTATAGTGATAGACTGTGTAGTTATAAATAGACATTATCGTCAGTACAAGAAGAACCATGAATCATGTTTCTTGTTATCCTTAAAGGTTTGCTATTATTCTGGCCCCTTTGACCCGTCGATGAACGTTTATGAAACGCTCTTCCGTTTGTTAGGATCGTGGCAAGAGGCAAACCCTGGTCTCTCCCTACCTCTCCTGGATAGTGGCGTGAAACTATGTATGATTGACCCGTATGCTACGGAGGAGAAATAAATATTAGGTAGGTATGAAAAAGTTGATGGTGATCATTCTGGCAGTAATTTTTGCTCCAGCTGTCGTGAAATCAATTCCCGCTTTGTTGTTTGATTTAAACTAGGTTTTCGTGTGCTGTGTTATTATCATGGCAGTTTGGGACCAAGATGTGGGATTGTCTGTTTGAGCATTACCTGGAGATTTTCTTATTTCGCCTCAACCTTTGTTTTCTGATGTCTTGCTACCTTGAAGTTGCGCGAAGTTAACAAAAAGTGAAATGTTGTCGATCCTATAGGGATTCTTTTTCCTGATTTGGATGGACAGTGGCTTAGAATGGTTATTCAGTGCTGCAATTGATTCGTCGAAAGACTGAGGTGTTCGGGCAACAAACGGCGTTTTGGATGACAGCCAACGGAGGCGACGCTCGGACTTTCTAGTTCTAAGACTGACTGATTTATTAGGGATACATGCAAGTTTGCAAGGTTACTGACTGGTCGAAGCCTTGGAGACTGTTATAAAATTATGCATAAGTAGTTAGGCTGACATTGGGAGGCAAATTTAATGTTTCCGAATGAAGGCTACTATTATCAGCATCGCGGTGGTAGGAATTGCAGACTATATTTCGGTGCTCTGCTATTTCCGTTTCCGATTATAGGGCAGTTTTCTACAATAATATCAAAATCTAGTTTATTGGTCCGTTTATTATTTAGGTGTAAATATCTACCAAATGTGTGTAGTCTTGGTATTTCTTAGATATATGTTATTACAGTAGCGTACATTTGTGCTTCTTACATTCGAGGCCACTGTATAATAATAAAAACAGTTTTTAGCACATTTGCTAGCTAGAGCAGTGTGAAAACATCACATCACGTGTTAAAAATGTCATAGCAGGCTCGTCGCAAAATACCCTTGATTAGGTTGTATTTTCTGAATACGTTTGCTTTACATAGTAATGTATTAAACTGGTCTAACCGCGACTATTTATTAGGTAAAATTTAATTAAACCACGAAGGAGGCCTATGTCCTGCAGTGGGCGTCAAATGGCTGATGATGATGATGAGACCCGTTTAATATATTACTATGTATGAGCATCGCCTCATAAGAAAGCTCAAGGTCACGCAACGAGCTATGGAAAGGGCTACGCTCGGAACTTCTCTACGAGATCAAATCAGAAATGATGAGATCCGTAGACGATCGAAAATCGTCGACGTAGCCCAGTGGATTAGTAAGTTGAAGTGGCAGTGGGCGGGGCACATAGCACGCAGAACTGATGGCCGATGGGGCCGAAAAGTTCTCGAATGGAGACCACATATCGGCAAGCGCACCGTAGGACGACCAGCCACAAGATGGACAGATGACCTCATCCAAGTGGCAGGAAGACGCTGGATGCAAGCCGCTTCCAACCGGTCTTTTTGGAAATCCATGAAGGAGGCCTATGTTCAGCAGTGGACTTCTTGTGGCTGAATGATGATGATGAGCGAGTCATTAAAAAAATACGTTTGCTTTAATTTGTTTTATGTATTTTTTTAACGAACGAGATGCGTTTAAAATTTAGGTATATATAAATGAGCTCTTAAAGACCACAAGATGGAGAAAACTTCAATACCTTGGTCATATTATACGCAGTAACTAGTAAGAGTACAATCTGCTGCAACTCATTCTGCAAGACAAAATCCAGGTATAAAGAAGACCTGGCCGCAGAAACACATCGTGGCACCATAATCTTGCAGAGTGGCTTAACGCGAGAAATCTCCCGCGCCGCAACATCATGGGGCGAAGTGGCCACAGACTATAATCGACCTTCAACAGTAGAGGGCACCAAAAGAAGAAGATGTATAGGATGTGGTGTCAAAGACCTCCTGCGGATAGGGACGTCCATTTTCTGGTAGTTGGAGGCGATATGCCCGAGGCGGTGGGGCCCGTTGCCAGCGCTGTAGTACATCAAGTACATACGGCGCAACAAACGGACGACGAATCCTCTCCGGATATAATTTTGTTTCACGGGGCGGTAACTTGCAAGTCTGTATCCCCACTGAATGACTGAAGTTACCTTTCCTCAACGTTGGCAAACTATTTCATAACAATAACGTTTGGCAATGCGTTTAGAGTAGAGAGTGCCACTGTATAAGTTAAGATAACTTTTAATTTGGAATGGTTTGTTTTAAAACTTGTTCCTCTGCTATCATTTCTTCGTTATGTTGTTTGGTTCAACTGACGTAAGCATTGCAGTGAAAATACTTGTATCTTTAGTTAGAGGCTGGGTATCCTAAATCGCGGTCTCGTTAAAAGCTTTAATGTTCGGTATTCACTACACAACGCACAGTTGATTAGCCTAGATTTCCGTTTTTTTTCTGACTTTTTAATTAAGGTAGGTAAAAGAAAGTACAAAAAATGGACTGAATGCTAATAAGAGTCTGCGTTCAGTAGTCCTTGCGATCTGTATGAGTCCCCTGTAAGAATTGCCCCCAGCAACTCCAGGGCTTCAAGGCTTATTACTGAAAAGTACTGACGGTACCTACTGTTTTTGTAGCCTAGTTGTGTAATTATTATACTTCAAAATTTACCATACTTTTGTCCTGAATGAATGTGTTGCGTAGTTTTTCTGGTCTCCATTATAGGCTTGTATCTCCTCTATGACACGCAACATTGAGCACTTGGTAGACTTAGTGCTTTTAATACTAGTGTATATGAACTATGAACCATGGGTATGCTAGGAACACCTGTTTTCCGATAGATATGGACATTTTATACGTCTCACTGCAGGGAATAGGACTCCTCTCAGAGAGTATCATGCATAACGCGTGACCACCGCGGATTGGCGATTGAAAGCGATGTTTCACAAGTGAATACCCGTCAATAAGTCAACTCATCGTACAGGAAGCTGCGTCCGCCGAATGTCGTAAAACGGACAGTATTTATACTTTGGATCCGCCTCAGTCTTCAAATACGTACTTGTGGGACTGCTTCGTTGGATTTAGTGTTGAAAATATATTTCTAGAGACTAGTGAAAGCATAGCAAAATCTTGAAATGGATGAATCGTGTCATATGAAGGTAAGAAGTTGATTTGATATAATATGCACTGTCATTCCACGAATTGTGTTTTCCGTTTGAGTTGGTCCGGTCGAAATTACCTAACTTCGAAGTTATAGTTTGAGTTTCCAAATTAGCATCTCTAATAGTAGAAGTTGTTATGTACTCGTAAACTTTTCATTAGTCTGGTGATGATTCTTTCCGACCTGACTCTGTATGCTGGGATAGTCTATGAAAACAGACCAATTAGTACATGACGCTTAAGGAGACTGGTGTTTACGTCGGATTTTCGAATTGGAAGTTAATATGTAAGCGGTAGAAAGGTTCTCCAGTGGAGATCATGAACTGGCAAACACAGCGTGGTAGTTGTAGAATGCCCACCAACTCGCTGGACCGGCGATCTAAGGCAGATTGCTGGTAGTGACTAAATGAGGATGCCCGAGAACAGACAGAAAGAAGTGGCGTGGTTGGGGGAGACCTATCTCCAGCAGTAGTCGAGTAGGGCTGATGGATTGGATTGAAGCGCTCGGCTTCTCATTCCACAGCATACCTTCCCGGTCCCTTGCCGTCCTCACCCATGGACCCTCCACCGACCCAACGACATCGCCCAACCATCGGACCGCTGGTCTACCCACGGGCCTTCATCCTATTCTTAGCCGCCACTCTGTGATTGCCCTGGTCTGTCTTCTTGCCGTCCTCTTTATAATAAAAAGAAACTTAACTAAAAACAAAAACAAAGAAAAGCCAGCGTAATGTACCGTACTGGATGAGAACAAATTAATTTTCCCACCCAGTGCTGCAGAACTAGGCTATCCTGCTTTTCTAATTCTGCCTTGCCTCATGCCTCAAAAAAAAAAACAGACTGCTATAATTGGGAAGCTGAGATCCCATTTCTAACTAAAATAAAAATAAGCTCGCCTATGTAATCATTTAATGATACTTTATTGTTTATTGTTAAAAGATGTAAGAAACAGCATTAATAGACACAGCATTACAATCAAATTATGATACGGTATTTATTTGTCAAACTATAACGCCAAATATACATAGAGCATGACAGACTTTGAAGCAACTAACAACTAAAATACCTAAAACGAAATGTAAGAAAATTCATGAATTTTGAAAAGTACAACAAATTGAAAGCTACAATTGTACTATTAATACTAGTACAAGTGTAGTGAGTCGTGAAAGACGTCAGGGGCGTTTTCGAGATTAGAAATATCGTTATAAAGGTTGTTTGTTCTGTGTTGCGACTTGCGATAGAGAAGTTTCGAGTGCGGCGAACTTTTCTGGTAGGGACATTTATGTTTATGTTGTACTGGCTGTCCCGGCGAACTTCGTGCCGCCACAGTATCCATTTAAACGATTCTTGCACAACGCCATCTATTTTAAACTTAAAATAAATATTATCCCACGGGAACACGTTACCGGGATATCAAGTATGCTATGTCTCAATTCAGGTCTTTGTCTATCTGTAGGTATGCCAAGTTTCATGTAAATCCGTTCTTCAGCCGTTATTGTGTAATTGACCCCCAGTTTCTCTTACACTAACACGCTGTTAATCTACTGTTAACAGCTGTCAATTGACCAAAGTGCATATAAAAAAAACCACTGACAGTTGTTGACAGTAGATTAACAGCTTGTTAGTGTACGAGAAACCGGGGGTAAGTAACAAACATCCGAACATCTTCACAAACTTTCACGTTTATAATATTTGCATTAAGTAGAATAAAGCTGTTGTGGTGACAGAGCCATTCAAAATTTTCTAAAGAAATACGAGGTTATGTCTTGTGTGAATGTTTCGTTCTTTGTGTGCAGTAAAACATAAAGTAAGTAACTGAGTTACTTACATGGTTACGGTGGCGGGGAGTCGCTGGATGCGGGCGGCACAAGATCGGGAAGCTTGGAAAAACATGATGGAGGCCTATGTCCTGCAGTGGGCGTCAAATGGCTGATGATGATGATGATCAAGTGACTGAATGCCTTTCCCTTGCAGCCACCGCCGATCCCGGGTATGCGGCCGCCGCTGGGCTCGCCGGGCGGACCGGCGCCGGCGCAGAAGTCCTCCATGGGCTTCGTCATGCCCATCTACACCATCTGCATCGTGGTCTTCTTCGTCTACACGCTTAGTAAGGTAAGGATGCGCCTCTCACACACACTTTTCTCGGATTTTAATTCGTCCGGTCTTAAGATACAATCTTGAAAATTAATTTGAAAATTTTTGTTTTTATTTTTATTAATTTCGACAGACCACTTCTCGTAAGAAAACGTTTATAATTACCGATTTATATTTTCATACTCTTTCAATTTTAGATTTTTTTAGTTTAAGATGATGATCATCAAGATGATGATGATGATCGCTCTAAGCCACCGCCAATTGTATACCACTACTTAGATATGGGAAACTATTTGTAATATCTTTCAAATGGTTGTGCAATAAAGTGTTCTCTATCTATCTATCTATCATGGACCGGGGCTGTTCAGGCACTTGTGTTGCCTGGTTACCATAACTCACGAAGTCCTAGTTTAGGACCACGATAGGGCGTTCTGTGGGTGTTCTGTACAAGAGCCAACCCTCCCCTCTGCATTTTCCGGATTCCATTAAAGCGCATCAACAACATGCCTTGCGATGAGTTCTGCCTTGCCTGGTTACCTCGCGATGTCCTAGTTTAGGACAAGATAGGGCAATAACTTTCACACAACACAATCACTTGTCCTGGTCCCAAAATAGGATGCATGACGAAACACGGCACCCAGAACTAGGTCATCTGTACAAAGTACGGCAGCCTTATGGTAAGGTTGGGAATCGAACCCAGGACCTCGGTTTCGGTGGTCAAGCGTGTTAACAGCTTGACCGAGGCAGTCAGTACATGCGCCAACCCTTCACTCTGCACCTTCCAGATCCTGTTCAAGCGCACGGGCAATATGCCCTACGAAGAGCTGACTCCAGACCCTCAGTTCCGCCGGCGCGTATTCCGGGACGATTCGCGCTCCACCCCCGACAAAAAGCTGGGTAAGGGTCACTTAACATTTTTTATTAACCTCCTAAGTCCTGACCTTGAAAATGACAAAGGTTTTCGATTGTTATTTTCAAGGTCAGGCCTTAATTGATTAGGTCAGGTAAACATTTCACTCCAGTCACGCACGATGGTAAACGATCTCGTGCTTGCCTATTAAATAAGATTTATTTGAATAAAAAGTATCGAAAGTTATTATTAATCGTGGGAAGGATAACCGAAGCTCTTCAGCGCGGGGGGCACGTTCACTGTGTCAAGCGACAACGCGATAAAACTTCGCGCCATCTCGCCCTCACTCGCTACATAAAGCAAGATGGCGCTGTCATATCGCCCACTATACCACTCGGCCGTGTCGTTGGAGTGGGCACCAGCATTGTCTAGAGTCAACTGAACTGCCGGCTGTAGTCATGATGTCTTCGTTTTAGAGTCCGCGCCACCACTGAAGTCCATTGAGTTAAGACATTTTCGTCCTTATTTCAATGGCGACAAGGGTCTCTCCGTAGGACACGAGTGATGGAGCGTGCTCTAGTTCATATTTTTCGGTAGCCTCTTGAATAATTAGATGCAAGTACACATAATTTATTCGAAGCTATTCTATGGCGGAACTGGCTTTAAATAGCAACGGACGGTTTTCAATTTGCATAATACTGTTCTGTGTTATTCATACTGAAAATTCTTTTCTTTCGCACGCAGGCCACAAAGAGAGGGACGCAAGTAAGTGTCGATGTGTAGTCTGTGATGGCATTTTACTAAAATTTAGGCCTTCATCTCTCTGTTTGACACCAGTTTTTATACTAAAGTTGCGAAGTAGAGAAGGTTCTGTGATTTCTAAGAACTACGAAAGTCCGCAGTCAAGTTTCTGTACTGCCTTCCAGGATTGTATATCAGGCGTTATCACGGGACCCACGGTCGCTACGGTCGTGACGCTTCTGTGACGGTCTGGCCCTCATGCACTCTTTGGATGTCCGTGGCATTGACGACATCTGTGGACATCCGAGGCGTATCTTGAGGCCGGATTTTTTATACATTGCACGTTGTTTCCGGACTGTGAAACCAAAGGAGGGCTAGTTCTTGGTCATAGTTTGAGCCCGACTTGTGTGGCGCGTTTTTGTATACCACGTGACAGGTTATATCATGAAAAGTAAGGCGTAGAGAAAAAGATATAGTACCTTTTTACCATGGCCTCTCTGATTATATTAATAGTTATTTAAGATACACGTGCGGAAAGTAAGGTTTTATACGAATAAGTGCCAAATTGAAAACACGGGCGCAGCGAGTGTCTTCATTGACACGCATTCGGATAAAAACCTTTTACGCTCAAGTATCTTACAACATTTTTCAATGCATTTTGCGAGGAAATACAATAAAAAAATTAGTATAATAAAGAAAATTTATTATAATACCAAATTAATTGTTGAAATTGAAAGTAATTTTTTTTGGACAGTAAAACCTCCTTGCATCTTTTCAATTTTTTTAATTTTATGACTTGCACCATGCGCCACACAGTCAAAAACTTAAAAAAATTACTTTATTTCACGCGTGAAATAAAGGATTTCAGTACTGTTTTATTTCACGCGTGAAATAAAGTGTCGGTTTCCGCATAATTTTGTTACACAAAAAAGAAAACTTTACGAGCAACTGCATTGAAATAGTAGTTTATGCAACTGTCATATAATGAAGGGTATTAAAACACGAGTGTGAGTTTATGAAACGAGCGCAGCGAGTTTCATAATAGTAACGAGTGTTTTAATACCCGTGTTATATGCAGTTGCATACACTACTTTATCTTCACTAATGCAATTAATCAAACAACAAGAGTAAAATTAACTTTTAATTTATTAAATTAAATTCACGCGTACGTGTATAATCACAGTGATTTTGCCGCCATTAAAATTTAACCAATGAGAGCGCAGCTGCGCGCTTCAATAAAACGCGACCAACCAATCAAGTTGGTCGCGTTTTATTGATGTTATAATGAGATTTTACGATATCGATGTGAATATTATACCATCATGTGAAATTGCTTAAATTGAGTTTTTTGTTGTCTGCGCTATAACAGTAGTAATTATAAGTCAAGTATTGAAAACATAAGTAGAATGTTACAACATTAGTGTAGATAAAAGATTTTTTAGTGTAAGTACATACTCCATTGTTACTTTCGAGGCCAAGACTTAGAGGTTACATGAACTTGCGGTAAGGTTCGGTCCCCTCACCCAAAATGTCAGCCAGGCGACTCCCGACCCAATCCCCTAAGCTGCAAGGTGTAATCCAGGGGACGAGGAGCTGGAGGCGTTGCGCGCGCGCCTCGCGGAGACGGAGCGCGCGATGGAGCGGATTGTCGCCCAGCTGGGACAGAGAGACGCGGTTAGCTGGCGGCCGTGTCGCCCGGGGGACTGGCTTGGATGGACTAATCATATATTTTATTTATTGGCGACACGAAACAGATTAAATTAGTACTCTTTATTCCACATCATTACATTTAAGAGATACATGAAAGGTCTTAAATTTATAAGTTTACATATATAGACAACTGGCGGTCTTATCGCTAAAAGCGATCTCTCCAGATAAAATAAATATGCTAAATAATCCACATTTACATGTCTACAGGGTGATTTCGAATTCGTCTAACGTTTTTTAAGTGACATGCTAATTTCTAATTTCTATAATCTAATATCACGGAATCATATATCATATAGGCTTTGATGTATTAAGTTTGAGAAAACATGGTCAGAGTGGAGTTTTTTTTTTTCCACTGCCTTTTTCTCCACTACAAATACGGCCCGAAGGCAGCGGCTAACATAGTAACATAGTACATTGACATTCAGCAAACAGAATGTAAATTCTTTACGTTGAAATAAGTTATTGATTTCTGATTTCTAATCATGATTTAGAAACACGGCGCTAATTTGGAATAAAATGCTGGTACAAATATTACTTTGCTTAAGCATAAACAATCAATATCGAGGAGACGAATAGTAATAAAAAAAACGGCCAAGTGCGAGTCGGACTCGCGCACGAAGGGTTCCGTACTATTAACATTAGACACAAAGATAAAAAACAGCAAAAAAATCACGTTTGTTGTATGGGAGCCCCCCTTAAAAATTATTTTATTTTGTTTTTAGTATTTGTTGTTATAGCGGCAACAGAAATACATAATCTGTGAAAATTTCAACTCTCTAGCTATCACGGTTCTTGAGATACAGCCTGGTGACAGACAGACGGACGGACGGACGGACTAACAGACAGACAGCGAAGTCTTAGTAATAGGGTCCCGTTTTTACCCTTTTGTACGGAACCCTAAAAACGAAAAAAAAAACTGTAATTCGAACTTCTTATGGTCGGCGCCCGGTCAACTCAGTTGTTATAGTAAAAAAATAAATAAAAAATGTGCTGATTTGACCAAAACTTAAGACATGGTAAAAATAAAATAAAATTGTTGATTATAATTGTTCTTTCCCATGTTTACACATATCGTATGATGGCCTCTTATGCATTTAATATAATATAAAGCATTTTTTAACATTACGGTATCTACTTACGACCACTTTGAACTTTGATTCATGGTTTCGAATAGAGCATGGATACCGGACCCTTTTTCTAAAACCGGTATTTTTTCGATATCAACATTTGAAATACCGGTATTCCGGTATTTCGGTATTTTTTCGGTATTGATGTTTTTTTTTTTAAAATAACATAGATTGTAAAACAGTTGATTTACGTGGCCTATACGTTTTGTCCCACTGAGCGTTCCCCACATCATTAGTTCAAGTTGTCAAATTAACTCAATGAAATATAAAGTAAGCAAAATTTTCATGAGCAAATACAATATGTCCGAGAGAAAACTAAACTCAACCTGATAGTATTCATCATCATCATTCAGCCACAAGAAGTCCACTGCTGGACATAGGCCTCCTCAATGGATTTCCAAAAAGACCGGTCGGAAGCAGCCTGCATCCAGCGCCTTCCTGCCACTTGGATGAGGTCATCTGTCCATCTTGTGGCTGGTCGTCCTACGCTGCGCTTGCTGATATGTGGTCTCCATTCGAGAACTTTTCGGCCCCATTGGCCATCAGTTCTGCGTGCTATGTGCCCCGCCCACTGCCACTTCAACTTACTAATCCGCTGGGCTATGTCGACGACTTTCGTTTGTCTACGGATCTCATCATTTCTGATTAGATCTCGTAGAGAAATTCCGAGCATAGCTCGTTGCGTGACCTTGAGCCTTCTTATGAGGCCCATAGTGAGAGACCACGTTTCAGTGCCATAAGTCATCACTGGTAACACACACTGGTTGTATAATTTTGTCTTGAGCGATTGAGGTATATTAGACGAAAAGACCTTTCTAAGTTTCCCGAATGCTGCCCAGCCGAGTTGGATTCGACGATTGACCTCTTTCACGAAGTTGGACCGGCATAGTTGGACTGTTTGTCCTAAGTAGACGTATTCGTCTACAACTTCGAGAGTCGAGTTCCCCAATGTTATTGGGGTGGGCACAACACGGGCGACCTTCGTTTTGTCCATGTTCATTTTAAGGCCCACACGTTGGAAAACTCGACTGAGGTCTTCGAGCATCATGCCGAGGTCTTCCATCGTTTCTGCCATGACTACTATATCGTCGGCAAATCGAAGGTGCGTGATGTACTCGCCATTGATATTGATGCCGCGTCCCTGCCATTCCAGAAGCTTGAAGGCATCTTCCAGTGCGTTCGTGAACAGTTTCGGAGAGATAACGTCTCCCTGTCTCACGCCTCTTCTCGATGGAATTGCCTCCGAATTCTGTTCCTGTACTCGGACCGACATGGTGGCGCTGTTGTACAAGCACTTCAGCACCTTGATATACCGATAGTCAATACGGCAACGCTGGAGAGACTCGAGCACTGCCCATGTCTCGATCGAATCGAAGGCTTTCTCATATTCCACAAACGCTAAGCAGAATGGCAAATTGTGCTCCTGTCTTCTGTATAATTTGCCGCAGCGTGTGGATGTGGTAAAGCCCTTTCGGAAGCCGGCTTGTTCGGGAGGCTGGAAGTCATCAAACCTGCGTTCGAGACGATTCGTGAGGACCCTCGAAAACAGCTTATAAACATGGCTCAGAAGCGAGATGGGTCGGTATTTCTTCAATAGAGAGTTATCCCCTTTCTTGAAGAACAGCGTCACCATGCTTGTGTTCCATGCTTCTAGCGTTTTTCCTTCGAGCACGACGGAATTGAAGAGCTTCTGAAAGGACTTTAAGTACTGGTGTTCCACCCGCTTTCAGGAGCTCTGATGTGATTCCGTCCTCTCCTGGTGCCTTGTTATTCTTGAGCTATTTCAGGGCCATCCTAATCTCATTCAGGCTGATGTCCGGGATATCGTCGGTATAATGTCGGGTCAGTTTGGCTCTCGGATCTTTGTTCAAACTGCTAACAGGTTTTGCGACTGAGGTGAATAGCTGTCCGTAGAAACTCCCAATCTCCCTCAGCACCTCTGATTTGGTCGACGCTATACTGCCATCTTCTCTCTTCAGCTTCGTCAGCTGGCTTTGCCCAATAGACAAGTCTTTTGCGAACACTTTGGAGCCCTTGTTCCGCTCTATAGTCTCTTTAATACGTTCGGTATTAAAGGACCGAATATCGTGCTGCACAGACTTTGAGATGTGTCTACTGAGCTGCATATATGACTCAGCATCCTCGGAGGACTGCAGTTGCAACGCGCGACGTTTAGCCATGAGGTCGAGAGTATAGCTTGAGAGCTTTTGTGGTCTACTCGTACGGTTGGGTCTATAGAACCTCGAGCCCACTGTACGAACAGGGCCATCCTAATCTCATTCAGGCTGATGTCCGGGATATCGTCGGTATAATGTCGGGTCAGTTTGGCTCTCGGATCTTTGTTCAAACTGCTAACAGGTTTTGCGACTGAGGTGAATAGCTGTCCGTAGAAACTCCCAATCTCCCTCAGCACCTCTGATTTGGTCGACGCTATACTGCCATCTTCTCTCTTCAGCTTCGTCAGCTGGCTTTGCCCAATAGACAAGTCTTTTGCGAACACTTTGGAGCCCTTGTTCCGCTCTATAGTCTCTTTAATACGTTCGGTATTAAAGGACCGAATATCGTGCTGCACAGACTTTGAGATGTGTCTACTGAGCTGCATATATGACTCAGCATCCTCGGAGGACTGCAGTTGCAACGCGCGACGTTTAGCCATGAGGTCGAGAGTATAGCTTGAGAGCTTTTGTGGTCTACTCGTACGGTTGGGTCTATAGAACCTCGAGCCCACTGTACGAACAGTTTCTACAAACCTGTTATTGATCTCGTCCACCGATTCGGCGCTAATTTTAACTAATTTTGAGAGCCTAGGCTGAATATTTCGACTGGGGCTGCTTTAACAAATTTTTAAAGCGAAAAAAAAAGAATCGGAGTCTACGTAACCGGAAGTACGTCCGGAGTCTACGTGACCGGATGCACGGAAGTACATCATCAACTGATATCCTACAAGCTGTCAGTTTCTAGTGATACCATGACTCGATACAAAAACTCTTTAAAAACTTAAAAGACTCCTTATCTATGCAAACGTAAGAAAAAAAATATTATATTCGTTTTTTACGGAATATCTAAATGTGAATATCTTGACATTTTTTATTTAACAACATTAAACCTACTTTCATTCACGTGTTGAACGAACGTTAGAAGGTCGAATTAGTCACACACTTATTCAGAAAGATACAAGAAATCAGTGAATATTATATGAACTTATACCTTTAAAACAAATTGTCATAAGTATATCCTCCCGCGGCGGCTAACCTCGCGTTCTAAATTCAAAAACAATATTTAGGACAATGCCCATTGTCGCTAATATCTTTAACTTGGTGGCTGTTGAAGATACTTACAGTTAGTTACAATACTGTATTATGTCACTACTGTACCGTAGGTACACCACATAGAGCAGGAGACCAACACTAATTAACTGATGGGTACTATTTAAAATCACGGTTCGTTCCTGTGAATTGCGGTGTCCCACAAACACCGCAATTCACAGGAACGAACCGTGATTTTAAATAGTACCCATCAGTTAATTCGAAACTATCTTTAAGGTGAGCGTTAAACATTTGACTGTATTGATACCGAAACTCCAAAACCATGATTTCTGTATTTAGACAGTCTGAGGCTCAAAAATTGCAGCAAAATCGTAAAACCAGATTGGAAATCTAGAAGTCCCAATGTTTTACGTTATGAACAGCGCGTCTAGAAGCTGTTTATAGTAATACCGAAACTATCGAAATACCGGTATTAGGATTATACAAAACCGGTTTTTCAAATTCGAATATTCTGTCCGGTATTCCGGTTTTTCGGTATTACCGAAAACCGGTATCCATGCTCTAGTTTCGAACCAAAGGTAGGAAATGACGAATTTATATTTTGTTTACGGTTGAATAATTAATAATACTGATTATCATATCAAAACCTAACCTAACCGTGTGGCGCCGGATTAAGAATAGCGTCACTCCATTTCCTTCCGTGGATGTCGTAGAAGGCGACTAAGGAAATACATTACCAGGAGACGGGCAGCAGCGTCTTCCTGAGATTCTAACCGCATACTGCGATCGCCAACCCGCCTGCCAAGCGTGGCGATTATGGCAAAACCCCTCATGATGGTTAGGAAAACCACGAGGGAGGCCTATGTCCTGCAGTGGGCGTCAAATGGCTGATGATGATATCAAAGTAAAACAAAAACAAGCTTTAAAAATTAAAAAGTAATCTAAATTGTTAGTGAGGGATACCTGAAGACCCGAATAGATAAACTACATCGGTATTTTATGCTTGCTCTTCCAGTTTTGTACATAGTACGTTGGACGGGCCTTATCGGGATCTAATCCGTTAAATATGTAATCATATAAAAAAAACAAAAAAAAAAAAAACTAAAATATTTATTTGCCAAAGTGAGATTCACAAAAATAATCAAAGAAAACAGGAATATACAGGGTTAATATTACTAAAAGCTGATGTCAAGACACAATAAACTCATTTAAGGGTCCAATTTAAGCGCCCACCGAGCACAATTTTTTTATCCTAGTACTAAGGGCTAAATAAAATAAATTCGCTCTGAATTTAATAAAATGTATAACAACACTTTTCCCAAAATAAATATATTCACTAAATACTAAACTCACCAAAATAGATATATCCTTCGCAAAATAATGAGTTTTTAAAATGGACAAGCAAGGTGTAACAAACTGAATACACATCCGAAAATAGGGATTCTTCTCGTATAACTTTTACTTTGTGGAAACTACGAAATCGCTTCGAAATTATCACCTGTTCCACACTACACGTTGTGGACCGAAAGAGGATGTGGTGACTAGAATTGAGAAAGGAATGTTGCGTTGGTTTGGACATGTGGAGAGGATGAAGGAAGAAAGATTGACGAAACAAATACATCGAGCGAATGTCGGTGGAAATGCCGGTAAGAGACCTCCCAGGCGGGCATACTTCGACAAGATAAGTACCCGAAACGTTGCGTGGATGCAACGACTAATGAATGTTGATGAACCGAAAGTGATCTGTCAGGATCGTGGCAAAAGGCAGTCCCTGGACATGCCTGTATTCCAGAGGGGTATGCAGATCCCTCTGGAATACAGGCGTGAGTTTATGTTATGCCCATCCTAACGTCAAAACTTGTGGCATTAAAATGTACAGAACTGATATTTTTTTCACGTGGAACCCCTCCTATTCGGACGTATATCAAGATTTTGTTACACACTGTGAACATTTAACGAGCAAACACTTAAAGTTCATTCAAAATAATAAATAAATCATCATTATTATTGTTATCGTTTATTTAAGGAGAAAAAACGGAATTGACAAACTTACAAGATAAAAAATATTTGAGTCAATATAGTACATATTGCCAATTCCAGAACAAGTCCAATACAAATCCAGTCCAAAGCCAGTCCAACCACGAACATGGCCCCCGGACCCGAACACCTAATTTGCGTGACTAGTTTCTGTTGAGGCATAGCTGCTTGCGGCATGGTGTCGGATTTGTACCTGCACGAGGGGCCAAAATAATCTGGATTGCACTCCACACTGACCCTTTAGACTTTAGCCTTAGAGTTGGATTTTAATTTCTACGTTTTACCCCATTTCAATATTGCCTCCTACAAATTATATACAGTTCGAAGTATTAGTTCAATGTATTCAATCCATCAGCCCGTATTTGTCTAATGCTGGACGCAGGCCTCCATAGCACGCTACTTCTATCTGTCCTCGGCTATCCTCATTCAGCCGCCGCCAGCTATTTGCCACGTCCCTATACCTAGCGGTTGTACGTGTACTACGTAGCTTATGGAGGCTTAGGTGCTTTTGTGAGATTTGGTCAATCGTTTGTTCCAGAATAATTGGCTTTCAAACATAACCTTCAGCCAGCGTGTAATTTGATGGAACAGATACCTCCACCAAAGCCTTCATTATCATGTAGGACATGGTCAACCGCTATGGTATAGGGACATCAATCTGTCTTAGGCGCGAGGCACACAGATGGGACGTGGCGCGAGGGCGCGGTAAGATGTATAGAGTCACAGACCAAGAGCGACCGCAGAGCAAGGACTGTGGTCTGTGACTATACGTCTTACCGCGCCCTCGCCCCACGTCCCATCTGTGTCTCGGGCCCTCGATCGTCGGTCCAGCGAGCTGGTGTCCTACTCGGTGTCCAATAAATGCTCCTATTACTAAATACACCTGTTTAGTTCGTTTGACCACTAACAAGGAATCAAGTTACTGTTAATTCAGTGAGAATGGATTTGGTACATGATATTGTCTGTGTTTCTTTTTATAATAGAAGAATGTTAGAATTTGTGTGTCTACAGAAAGTGGCCTAAAAACTATGATTGTGGTCACCAAGTGCCTCATTTATTGCATCAAGCACATTAGTCACCACTTTTTAAATCTACTGAAAAAAAAAATTGTAAAAATTAGATCCACCAAAATTAGTATAAATGAAACTTTTAAATGATAATGATGATGAAGCCTAGGAAAAAGACCACAGTGAAAACTGGCCGACGTACTGGAGTCGAGTATACCCGATTCAGCGTCACCGACCCGAGCGTGACCATTCAGTTTCGTTCACTGCTCAGAAAGAGCGCACAGTGCGCCCCAAAAGTTTTTCGCCTCAAAAATGTGGCTGGTGACTATAAATTTATCCGGTACCTATTTTAGGAAACAGCCATAAGTGTGAAAGCTGTGTTTGTCCTCCGAGCCGAAGGCCTTGGACACACAGAAAGGACGTGAGGCGAGGGCGCGGAAAAGACGCGTCATCTTTCCAATTCACTTTCATACAAAATGTACCGAAGGGACGACGGGCTGAAGCCCACACAGAAGAGACAGAGCGAGGGTGCGATCTCTATAGAACGCGACGCGTCTTTTCTGCGCCCTCGCCCAACGTCCCTTCTGTGTGCCAGGGTCGCTGCGAGTCGAATGTTAGTTAGTCATAGATCACTGAGGCCAATTTCTGAGGTGAAATAGCTGATAGGGCACCTCATACCTCCTATCCGAGTATGGGGGGTTCTACGCGTCAATTCGAACAACTTTTGCTATGAGGAAAACACTTCAAAATAGCAAAAAAATATCAGCTATCCCATGCTAAAGTAAACCTGCGGCATTAAAATGTATGGACCAGCTGCTTTTTTTCGCGACTTCCAAGTTTTCCTCATAGTTAAAGTTTTTCATATTGATTCAGTTTATCTCAAAACCCGACTGCTCTGGCATCGGTCCAGTTTAGAAGCACGTTGCTTTCTGCAGCATCCCAGATTATTTTGGTCCGATCGCGTCCTTGGGGTGCTATTTTGGTAGTTCCATTTTTATTGTGTTTTTGTTTCGTTTTCGTTTTGATTTAGGTTTATTATTTAAAAAGCCGGAAAAATAAAAAAATACAAGTAATTAATTGGGCGGTTTCAGCGGCTGAGATGATCACATACCTCACCGCTTGAAAGCGTATATACGCTTTCCATCAGACCCTGATTCCAGACCGATGCGAACACACTAATGAACACGAACGGTTCAATGCGAACGAATGAGCCAATCAAGAAACAGTGAATAGGGCCATGGACCAACCCTGATTGACACTTCAACCATTCGCTCTTTTGCTTCGGTCGTAATTAATGCGTGATACATGTAATAAAAATCCCAGTCCAGACGCGTTGAAACACTTCTCAGTGGGTATTTACCCATAACAAGTCAATAAAGAAAAAACCGGCTTCAAAATACGTACTGAACAGAAACTATAGTTCGCCAATTTTAACACCAGGTGGCGCTAACGGTATTCTTTATCGCGGTATGGTTGTGTCCATAATGACGTGAAGACGCATTTGCAAGATATTTTCTTGTGGATCCCTTTAACAGATCTTGACCAAATTTACGTAAGGAGCCCTCTGAGGTTGCCTTTTCTAAATAAAATAATCAATGAAATTGAACAACGTGGTTAGGAATTATCGCTGAACATACATAAAAATATATTTAAAGATGTACGATAACCTCCTCCTTTGTTTGAAGTCGCTTGAAAAGAAAATATAAGTTACCCCTACTCCTTAAGGGGGTTACCAAGAAAACACAATTAAACCCCACCCCTAGGGGGTTAGCCAAGAAAACAAGATTTACTCCCACCCTCTAAGGGGTTACCCAATGAAACGTAGTTTAGCCCTAGGTTAGCCAAGAAAACCAAATTTACCCCCAAACCCTAAGGGGTTAGCTAATGAAAAGTCTACCCAGGTTAGCCAAGAAAAAAAGATTAAGCCCACCCCCTAAAGAGGTTAGCCAAGAAAACACAATTCACCACCACCCCTATAGGGGGTTAGCCAAGAAAATATCATTTACACCCATTCAGCCAAGAGTCATCCAATTATGCACTAAACGGAATTACTTAAATGCAGTTGTTACGGCCATATCGGGCCTGGTAGCGGAGGTGCAGCAGCAGATGGAGGCGAGCTACGCGCAGAGCCAGCAGCGACAGGTCTCGCCAGGCTGACACTGCATGCCGCGTTACTGTGCCTGCCTTAATTATTGATGTGACGCAAAACCTGAAAACCGTTTCTCCAGAATTGATTAATTATGACTAATCAGTTTTAGGGTCGCGGTTCATAAAACTGCAATTAGTACAATTGGACCGTGTTACGCAGAAACATTCTAATCCACAATAAGGGACTTTCGAGAAAAATGCTTTTATGTATGACGTAGTTTTTTTTCGTTAACTATTTATAGTGATTACAATAAAACGTCTGAACAAAAACATGGACCAAAATAATTTTATATACAAAAAGGCGTTTTGCTCGAAAATTACTTACTGTGGGTTGGAAGGTCCTAAAAAAAAACAATTAAATAAAATGTTTTCCTACTTGTTGATCGACTTTGTATTGTTATAGTAGTAGGCCTAGTTACGCGCACCAAATCCTGAGCGATTCCAATCGTCTATCTGTCAAATTCCATACTAATTTGACAGTTAGACGATTGGAATTGCTTAGGATTTGGTGAGCGTAATATAGGGGCTGGAAGCAACAATATTAAATTAACAATTTTTCAATTATTTATTCATCATCATCGTCATTCAGCCACAAGAAGTCCATAACATAACATAAACTCACGCCTGTATCCCAGAGGGGTAGGCAGAGACCAGGGACTGCCACTTGCTACGATCCTGACAGATCACTTTCGCTTCCTCAACATTCATTAGTCGTTGCACGCACGCACGCCGGTTTCGGGTACTTTTTATCGTGCCCTTTGCCCACAAGAAGTCCACTGCTGAACATAGGCCTCCTCCATGGATTTCCAAAAAGACCGGTTGGAAGCGGCTTGCAGCCAGCGTCTTCCTGCCACTTGGATGAGGTCATCTGTCCATCTTGTGGCTGGTCGTCCTACTTTTCGTACTATCATGAAATTTGGCGTGGTCAACTGTTGTATGCGTAATAAAAAATAAATTGAGAATTAATTAAACCTTTGCTTACTAGAACTGCAGAAACGGTTTTCCAGGATTTGTGTTATTTCAATAACAGCTCTTTGTGTAAAGGGTCTAAGAAAATCCCTAAATCTATCTGAGAAGAGGGGGTTCTATTTGTGAATTTACTATGGTGACAATTTCGGAGAGCTAAAAATCATCAGATGTTCCATACTAAACGGGATTAAAATTTATGGAGCAGCTAATAATTTTTTCGCTATTTCGAAGTTTCGAAGACCCCTCCGCTTTCGGATAGGTACAGGGATTTTTTTACACCTGTAAACCAGCCACGATCTCGACACTGACAGAAGGAAACTAGTGACGGCAAACTCCATGGTGTGACCAGAACAAAGTGAATAAATATCTCTTAATATTCTGTGAATATCCTTTCGAGCTCATTCGTATGTGCGGCAAATACTGATTGTGTCCATCAAATATTTCTCTTGAGCTTTTATCTGGCATTGTCTAAAAATACTTTATATTTGATTTTATCACCAGAATTTGATCCAGGATGCTTACAAATCATGTTTCTTTTTCTGCTTATCTACAAAAATGGGCAATATACATAATTCTATTTCGAAGTTATAAATGTATTATATATTTTTTTATATCTAGCTTGAAACACATCAATAAAATAATAAATAACTTCCACACAACACAATCACTTCCAAACTAGGTCAAGTATAGTTTTTTTTAGTACTAGGAACTCTAAAGCGAATGCAGCCCAGCTGCAGAGCTGATACTGTCAGCGCAGAGATCGTAGCTGCACTTGCATACTTGTACTGCCTGGAACTTGCCAATGATTTGTTTGTTTCTGACCCTTTGATTTATTTTTGTCATGGTATATTTTTTTTACAAATAAAAAAAACATAGGATTTACGGGCGAAGGAGCGATGACAGAAGTAATCTTTGATTTAAATTACTATATTAGTTGATGCGGCAAGTTCCAAAAAGTGTGACACCTTCTTTATGATTTGCGATTTTTTGTCCTTTCTATATATTTTTTTTCATCTTGAATGCCCTAGATAAACCTACACAAAGTAGAATCTAGTTCCTCTCTTATCACTTTGTATCAGATTGACCCCCAGTTTCTCGTACACTAACAAGCTGTTAATCTACTGTTAACAGCTGTCAATTGACCAAAGTGCACACAAAAAAACCACTGACAGCTGTTAACAGTAGATTAACAGCTTGTTAGTGTACGAGAAACCGGGGGTACGACTATCACGAATAATTATTCACAAAGCCATCGATTTCATCTATTCACAATTCTCTTACTTCTTACCAAACTAAGCTTCAGAATCTTTTGTTCCATTTTTTGCGTTTTATTTTTGTTGCTTTTTCTATGTCGATTTGTTTATGTCTCGTCTCCACCCATGTGTCTGTCTGTACCTAAGCTGCCACGCCTTGATATTACTAACTATAAATATTGCCTTAAAATACCGCAAATCACACAGTTTTTTAAATAAACATTAGCAACAATAGACATTGTATGAATTGCACCGTGTTACGCAGAAACATTCCAACTCACAATACGTAACTTGCGACAAAAACGCTTTTTTATTTATTCGATTGTTTTGTTCCATGGTTTTGGTCGGACGTTCTACATTTGTAATCACACTAACATTAAAAACGTCGGAACAAATACCTATATGAAAAAAAAAATACAAAAAAAAACATTTTTCTCGTAAATTACGTATTGTGGGTTGGAATGTTTCTTCAACACCTTATGTTATATATATTATAATTTATTTTATGATTTATGATTGGAATGTGAATTGATTTTAATATCAATAAACCAAAAAATCTGTTGAGGCTTAGTGGGGATTGGTGAAAAAACTCTAATAATAAAACCTTGAATCTTTCGCAATAGACCTTTCTAATAAAACTAGGTACTTAGATAAATGACAGTACTTATAACCTGTGTCGTTTAAGAAACGATTTAACACAAACCGCTAAACAACGCGTCGTCTCGCTCTTCGGGCTTTGAATAGAGCGAGTGGTCACTATGTTTGGCGGCTGGTTTCAAATCGTTTCTTTAATAGCACTAGTTATATGTAAAAATTTAAAGAACCATTGAAGAAAAAAACGCGTTTGTGGTAGTTTCTAGATTTTGTTTGATTTTCCGCTTTTGCTAATAATTCTGATGCACATAATGTTAGTATGTATGTGTGTTGAGTTGAAATATGTGTAGGACTGACTTCTTTTTGTGATTTGCAAGATTTGATTTTGCCTTTTTGTGTTTTTTTTTTTCTAGTGTAGCTCTAGAGGGCTGTTGAGCGCCTAGCAAGTGTTTCTGTGTAAAAAAGGCTACCTCTATACGGATCAAATTGGCTTCTATTCCGATCATAATTTGGCTGAATTTTCCGCGTGCCAAAAATTTAACTGGCTAGATAGAAAGATAGCATATTCTTTATTGCATGTGCACCAACTTAAAATAAATTGTAATTCAGTTTTTTTAAATAACCCTATAAGGCAAACCATACCCGAGTATTTAATTGGTAAAACATACAAATTAGCAACTCGGGATCACTATACAGGTGTGACAAAGTCATCAAATGCAAAATGCAGGGTTCTAATTGTCAGTACAAACAAGTTTTATAGCAGGGAATACCTTATAATCGCGAATAAACTGTCAGTTTTTTTATAGGTTACAATGTCGCAGGTTTAAACTTTAGTATTGAACAGTTGATTTTTCGCGATTCAAAATTTATTTCTGTAGTAATTTGTTCTGTTAGTTATATTTCTCCCTTCTTCCATCTTAGTTCAAACACTCTATGCCAAGGTTGGCTGGAAGAGATCTCTCTTAGAGATAATTTCGCCTTTGTAACAATGTTAAGTACTTATTTTTCGAATTTATGGTTTGCAATAAAGAATTGAATAATGTTGTCCGAATTGACGCGTAGAACCCCCTGTTATAGTTACACATCCGTATAAAGGTAGCCACTGCACCCTCTTTTACACGACTTAAACAACGTCCCACCTTTCAGGATGTTCAGGATAACCATAGCAACGCTCGCCCGTACACCAACGGCAATATACGTAACGAGACGCCTATCCGCATCATCGCCACAGAGTACCGCGAGCCTTCCTTGGAACCCAGCCTGGAGGTGAAAGAACCGACCCCAGAACCAAAAGAACCGACCCCAGAACCAAAAGAACCGACTCCAGAACCGAAAGAACCGACTCCAGAACCAAAAGAACCGAGTCCAGAACCGAAAGAACCGACTTCAGAACTGGAAGAAGAAGTCGAAGAAGAAGTAGAACCCAAAGAAGCTACTCCAGAAAAGGAAGTCTTAAAGCCAAAAGAGTCTTCTCTAGAGTCAGAAAAGGTCACGAGCCATAAAGGGCAGAACGGAAATGCGGTTAAGTTGGCATCGGAAGACAGCGAAGACGAAACGGAAGTGAAGAAGTTGACGGAAGGTTTCCTAAACGAGGCCAGGAATACTGTTCAGAAGGAGGTCGAAGGTATGTGTTTCTAGATTTCCTTTTACATTTTTTGCAACACCACTTACGTGAGCACTACACAATTTTCAATCGGAAATCAATGGTTTATTACTTGTACCTACATTTATTTCGAAAAAATAATCTTATATCTTTTTTATTTTGATATGCAATATGTGTTTCTATAAATTCACAAAGGTTTCTTTATGTTAAATTGAAATCAGTAGTTAGAAACTACTACATATTTTGTTATGCTAGGCCCCATCTGAGGTGTTCGCATACATTGGCGTTTGAAATCGCCAATCCCTGCGCACGCGTGTTGCTTAAACCTCTGAGAGAAGAACTTTATATGATTATGTATGTGTAACGGAATCTATGAAGATTTAGTTCGAGCGCAGTCTCTTCGATTATATTAACTTATCGTCAGTATTTACACCTGGCGCAGTCGGTCACCTACACAGTGGCGGGAAACCGTAACTGACATGACACTTCACAAATATAGCTGCAGCTGTCTCACCCACAGACTAGCAATATAATTGTCAGGCATAGAAATAGAATTCTATGGAATGTTCATCCACTCATACCGAACAAAATTTGCGCAACGCAATAACCAGTGTTGCCAACAGTGATATTTAAGCGCAATCCGGCAAAACGGTTCAACAGTTTTTGTATCGCCGTAGTGGATTTAAAAAATTTGTTTACTGTGTTAATGTTTCCACACCAAAGAAGTCTTTGAAATTATGTAATTGGACTCGACAGAAATCGTCAGTTTTTTTTTTTATTTCACTGATATTTGTATCGGTGGCTAAACTCTAAATGGTAACACTGACAACGATAGCAGTTAAGAAACTAACCAGTCTTACAGGAGTCTCACTCTGTTCAGTTCATTTTATACGATGACAAGCTCTGACAAATCTCGCCGATAAGATAAAAAGCACTGTTTTCTTTTATATACTCGTAACTTATATACAGAATGTAACATATTAGCTAACTATGTACAAAAAAGTGTGGTGTGGTTTTCATAACGTGACGAACACTTTCATGGGGACCACTTTGAAATATCAGTACGTTATGGCAAGATAATGTGTTATAATGTGTAGTGCTTACGAAAGTTTAAGTTTAAAGTACGCTAAAAAATTTGTTAATGCAGGGGCGCTGGAAGTGGGGTGCAGGGGGAGTCGGAAGCTTCCCTCAAATTCTAAGCACGTAGGTACGGGCCCTTTGGGCCTGCGAAATGGGCCACACAATTTTGTTTCTGTTTTGGGAATCCCCCTTAAGTACATTTAAATTTAGTTACAATTTGTTGGGTCTATAGGGACCCTGATTGACAACACCTCTTTTAGCACCGCCATCGGTCTGCGACTGGGTTGCCCAATCACTGTGCCCCATCGCTGCCCCTGCGGTACCGACGTCGATCGCCTGGGCCACCATGGTCTATCGTGTCAGCGGAGCGCCGGCCGCCTTTCCCGCCACGCGGCTCTCAATGACATCATCCGGAGGGCCTTTACCACAGCCGGGGTTCCGGCCACGCTGGAACCCCCAGGCATCATCCGCGACGATGGTAAAAGGCCCGATGGAATGACATTAATCCCCTGGAAACATGGGAGGCCGCTAGTATGGGACGCTACATGCGTTGACACGCTGGCACCCTCTCATGTTTCCCAGAGTGGAAGAGCCGCTGGTTCAGCGGCTGGCGCGGCCGAAAGCCTCAAACGGCGCAAATACGGTTCAATAGGAAACAATTACATATTTGCGCCGTTTGGGGTCGAAACCATAGGCACCTGGGGCCCAGAGGCGCGCCTGCTGTTCAAAGACTTAGCGGCGCGCCTAATCGACGCATCGGGAGACCAGAGGGCCGGCGCGTACCTCGGCCAGAGGATAAGCCTGGCCATCCAAAGAGGTAACGTCGCCAGCGTTCTGGGCTCATTACCGCGGGACAGTGACCTGGGGCAGGTGTTTTATTTGTAAATATAGAATTAGTTATTTGTATATTTTTATCATTTATATATTAATTATTAATTCTCTTATTTTATGTTTGAAATAATTAAACTGTTTATAATACAAAAAAAAAAAAAAAAAATTTTTAAGTACATTTAATTTTGTAAGTATACGCCACACATGCAATCTGCTATACCCTTATAGTGTTCATGTTCAACTAGTTAAGTAACATTTGTATCTTTTCGAAATTGTTCATGAATGCTTTGAATAAATGAAATGAAATGAAAGTTTTAGTTCGAAATTCCTTGTAACTAGGTTAACGGGAAGAAATTGCTGTTAGCGTTAAGTTCGCCTTTGTACTTTTTATTTTTTATTAGTGCAATAAGAACATTAGTATAATAATAATAATTACAACTTCCAGAAAAGAAACAAACGACGCCGGAACTTCTAGAAGAAGCGCTGAAGGAGGACACCGAAGAAGAAATTGAAGAAGAGGAGGTAGAAGAAGAAGAAGAAGAAGAAGAGGAAGATGATGCGGTTCCTGAGCAGTCTGTCAAAGTGAGTAGAATTCTAGCGCAGATCTTTGTAGTACAAATAGGTCTGTTGACTATTTGAACTGCAAAGAATTGCGCATTCAACCCGACTTGCAGAATTACAAATGATCGGAATGAGGTATTTATTTAAGTAGAGTGCCCGGCAGATAACTTTAACAAAAATCCGTGCAGTTGGAATGAGTTTGCGATGGACATTTAAGTGACAGCGTCCGGTTCACTAGCGCCGCCAGTAAAAAAAGATCATATCGTCGGCTTATTGCAAGAACTCATTAACCGACATATTCACTATTGGGAGAAAAAGGACTTTATAGGACATATGGTGCTACATTACCGCACTAGTGCGATAATGAGCACTTTACGTGCCTATGTCGAAACTTCAAAGGGCCATATGTACTATAAAACGAATTTCTTACTTTTCGCACTAGTATCGTAATGTACTATTTTAGTTCGTGTTAGTTAGTTAGTTAGACCTGAGATTTCCGCACTTAGCCTCATGGTTAGGCCATTGTACGTAGCTCGTGTTAGTTAATGGTTGTGTTTCCTCCTCCTTATTCGCTATAACATCGTTAAAATAATGCCTGATACTAAAACACCACTATTGTATCATTGTTCAATACGTCTCTATGTCCATACCTTTAAAAAAAGCGTTTAGTGAGCTTTTGCAGTTAATGACTTCTTGCAATAAGCCGACGATATTTTCTTTTACAGATCGTTTTTGCAAAAAGTGTCAGGTGAATCTCTCAATCTCTCTCAGCCACGACCGAGACTCTAGGATGACGAGTCTGGGATTAGATAGTATTTATGCTAAAAGCGGCCGTTTTTGGCGTTAATGCTATCTAGTCCTAGGTTCTTTGCCTCAGGTTCAAACGTATTGGATGTTAAAATCGTAGGTTCAACGTATTGGACGTTGAAAACGTGAATACAACGTAATGAACGTTCAAAATGTGAATTCAACGTAATGTACGTTGAAAACGTAAATTCAACGTAATGGACGTTGAAAACGTAAATTCAACGTATTGAACGTTAAAAAACATACGCGTCGAATTGATAACCTCCTCCTTTTTTGAATTCGGTTAAAAACGGAAGTTTAACGTACGCTGCAAAAATCGAGATTGAATTCGGAGTCGATTTTAATCCGAATTCACTCCCATCAATCGGAGTTCATGAGTAAAGTAATAAAACAATCCGCGTACGGAGTGAATACGGACTTTATTTCAGTGGAGTGATTCCGGATTGATTTCGGAGTAATTCCGGAAAAATCCGAATAGCGAGTTTTTAGACTAAGATAAATTCGTTTGTAATGCATTTTTAACCCTGAAATTGAAGTAATATTTAGTGATAAAAATTGGGTTGGGATTGAAGACCTCGATGATGATCATTCATGTTTTGAATTAAGTATGCAGTTTTACAGACATCAAAAACAATATATTGTGTCAAAAAATATCGAAATCAGATAAGAAATGACGAAATGACAGCGATTTTAGTGCACAGGTTCCAAAAAACGGACGCGAACTGGCGCCATACGCTTGACACGTCATATGGTTTTTGACACTATTTATATTGTTTTTGATGTCTCTATAAAACTGTACACTTAGTTCAAAACGTGACTGATCCTCATTATCGAGGTCATGTCAGAGGGATGGTCAACCCCCTGACGTAACCAATTATGTAATCGGGGTCATTGACTCGGAGCGGCGTTGGCTTAAAAATCCTTCTGACGTCATCGACGTCTGGTTGAATTTTTGCTAAGTCCATAACTTTTCCGATCGCATACATTCCTGTTGACACTTCGCAAAAACGATCTGTAAAAGAAGATAATAATATGATTGTTAGCCCAATGGATTCCCTTAGGAGCATTTTTTTATTATTGTTTTTTATTTGACTAAATAAAAAGAAAATAGTTGTTCATATCCTGCGTTCCCGTCAATGAGACCCGGAATGTGTCTATGCGAAGTCAAAGTCGTTTGGTCAAGTTGTTGGTCGGGCATAATACCCGACTATTAACAGCCATCCAAAAAGGCGATTCAGATAGAAATTATATTTTAGAACTCACTATGGCGTCACTGGCTTTCGATTAGGGTTGAGTGGCACATTTCCATTTTAGCTTCACTTTAGCGTAGTAAAGGCACTGTTTTAACAGGTTTTTATTTGTAATTTTTGTGCTAATTTTTTGTATCTGTTTAGTATCCAGTAGTCCTTTAAATTGTAAGGTTGTTTCGAGCGATGTCGTGCGTCCGGTTCTTGTGTCTTATGCGATGCGGATATGTGCAAATTCAACAAATTCGTTTCTTTTGATGCTTGCGCCATGGATAGACTCATATTTCTCAAGAGTGAAAAATCTTCTGAGTTAAAAATCCCATCTCCAAGAACTGTGTTAGGCCTTCGCGTTAGGGCGACAGGGTCGATGCGAATGCTTAGTTGGCTCCGTGTTCGTTACGAATTTGATGATATGTAGGACGTCCATTCTATTTAACACTATTTAGCAAACTGCGCGACTACAAAGCAGAAAAACTTTAGAAAAACATATAAATTAATTCAAGAAATTTGAAACAATTTTTCAAAATAACAATGTTGTAAATGACAAACTAATAATCCGGAATAGCGTCACTCCATTTCCTTCCGTGGATGTCGTAGAAGGTGACTAAGGAAATACATTACCAGGTGACGGTCAGCAGCGTCTTCCTGAGATTCCAACCGCATACTGCGGTCGCCAATCCGCCTGCCAAGCGTGGCGATTATGGCAAAATCCTTCATGGTTAGGAAAACCATGAGGGAGGCCTGTGTCCTGCAGTGGGCGTCAAATGGCTGATGATGATGATCATGATGATGAATCTAATAATATAAAAATATCGTGTCACAGTGATTGTTATCAAACTCTTCCGAAACGGCTCCGATTTTTATGATTTTTTTCTGTGTATATTTGGTAGGTCTGAGAATAGGTCGTAGGCTAATTAATATGACAAGAGAACGTTTGCCGAGTCAGCTAGTGACGTTCCATGCAGAACCGTGCCGAGAATACGTGGGTTTCGTATGCTAAGTTAGCATTGCTAACACCCATTACAAATGAGAGAGTTGGCATCTAGAGGAAACTGCCTATACTTAGCGGGCAGCGGTTGACTAAGGGCCAATTTTTCAATAGTCAGATAAAACTTAAGTGGAGAATAAATTGCATGCTATCACTGCCTAAATCATACGACAAGACAGTGACAACATCAGTTTTATTCTCCAGTTAAGTTTTATCTGACTATAGAAAAATCCGCTCTAAGGATGAAGATGACGATGGTAAATAATAATATACCTTACATACAACACAATAACCAGATCCGTTGGTCTGGCCGTCAAAAAAATTCAAAAGTCGTATGACGTAAGTTGTTGATAAGCTCTAGGTAATTGGCGTGTTTCAGAAGAGCCCATTTTAGAGGCAACCTTGCTTTATATCTAGAAAATGCCACCTAAAGTCCGGGACACAGTCAATCATGAACCTGTATCTAAAAAATACAATCTCTTAAAACATACTAAATGGCAGAAACGTACGGAGATTACATGGAAATAGGGAGGGGCGTTAATAAATCAACAGCGGATGTAAAAGAGTTACTACAATCCTATCGTCAAATTCGTGAGCTACACGTCAACTAAGCATTCCCACTGACCACCTGACTCTGGGGGTCCGCTGGCTAGAACCACCCCTCCAAGCGCCCGCCCGGGTGAATCTACTCGAATTGTCGCCAATTCATCATTTTTCTCAACAAGCTCTTACAGTTTTCAGCACAAAGGAAATGTACAGTTATTGTTGTTACAATATAATATAAGAGTGTCAATCAAATCCAACTAATATAGAAAAAAAAAAAACATTTATTAACAGTTGTTGCGCTGCCAATGACGAATTGTGACAATTACGAGGATAATGACGACGACAATTTCGAGTAGATTCACCCGCCCACTGTCGTCAGGTGATGGGGATGGAGACGACCGCACACACGGCGGACGGCCGCGCGTGGCGCGCCCCGCCCCCCGCGCCCGCGCCGCCGCCCCGCCCCCCGGTGAGGCCCACCGCCACCGTCCATATCGTGCAGACCTTGTACGACTCCTTTGACAGAGACGAATGACCTGCGAAGAATGACCACAGATTAGGGGGGAAAAATTGATCGTAACTACCCACTGTTCTAGGTTATGCGTTGTGTGACGTTTCCAAAGTGTCAAAATATGTATGAATTTGACCATACAGTGGAGAAGTTACATAGTCATTTGACAGAGACGAATGACCTGCGAAGAACGAAATAAGTTGATCAGCCAAGTCCGGATTGGTGGAGGCTTGTAGACTAGTGGCTCGTCTACTGTCAGAAGTTGTCAAGCCGCCCTGAGGCCTCTGACTTGGCTTAACGACTGCCATCTATCGACGGCAGCCGGCACCAACAGCTTAACGTGCCTTGCGAAGCACGGAACCGCTCGGAAAAATGCCACTAGCGTTAGGTTACCATATTCTACCAGCCCCCCTATTACGTTACTATCCACTGTATTTGGTTACCCATTTTGACGTTTCCGAATTCTCGATATATGTATGTATTTGACAGTTCTGAGCAGGTTAAACCGGACGAACGCCCTATTGCATGAAAGTTAATAAGAATTAGAAAATTTTATTGCATCCCAGTGCGGGCATGTACCTATGACTTGGTTTTTTTAAGTTATGTACATTTGTGAAACTTCACAATAGTAGCAATACCACTCGCTAACCGTGAAGGAAAACATCGTGAGGAAACCTGAGTGTCTGAGTTATTCACATACATTAGTTCTCGAAATCGCCAATCCGCGGTGGGCACGCGTGGTGATTAAGCCCATACTCTCTCCCTCAGAGAAGGCCTGTGCCCTACAGTGGGACGTATATAGGCTGCTTATGTATTGCATCTAAAAGTGTTACAAATAGTGACCTGGCTCCCAAACTAGGATTCGATGTCTTATGGGTAGCTAGGATGCTTCCGTGTTCTAAACTCAGTACCAATATTGCACTTAATGAAAAGGTGTCATATTTGCTTGGTAAACCGACTTATTAATCAACATTATGACAGTTGTTCAACATTATATTTTTGAGAAGTAACCGTGAAGAATGCATGCGTGTAATCCTCTGCAGTCGATGGCAGGTCAACCTTTACAGTTATGTTGAAAAGTTGCCCTTGAAAAAAATTCAACTTTATTTCAGGAAAAAAAATACGAATTTGTCTAGAAGCTGGAAGCTGAATGTAAATTAACGTAACTGATAAAATATGTAAAGGTTCATGTGCTGTTTGCTGTACGTAATATATCAAATATTTTTTTAACTTATTTTGCTATCCTTGTTGTAGTATAGAAGCATACATTCCACTGTGTTTTTTATCGTAGCTCAATTGTAATGCTCAAACTGTTACGGATAAAACTGCTTATTAATCTACCTCAAAGTTTTTGATTGTTTTAATGATATTTTAGAATACATTGTCTGCAATAAAGTCTCTGTTTTCTTAATAAATAAGCAGTTTTGTTTTCTCTAACACTCTATCTTCTTACTAAAATTACCTTTTTCGAACTGAAACTTTCGTGAGCACTGCACATTATGAATGTTATGCCGGATAAACTGACTTGTTCTTGTATGTTTTATTATCTATTTATAATTCATCGTGAGGAAACCTGAGTATCTGAGGTGTTCACAAACCTCTGCGCTTGAATTTGCCAATCCGCGGTGGGCACGCGTGGTGATTATGCCCATACTCTCTCTCTCTGAGAGAAGTCCTGTGCCCTGCAGTGGGACGTTTAAAGGCTACATAAAAATATATGTTCCCATCGACCATCGATATATAAGTCGAATCCCAATATATATATATATATATTATATTGGGATTCGACTTAAATTAAGGGGGTCGATGGGAATAGGGAATATTTATTTACATTCCTGCCAACGACCTCTATTTTCGTTGAAATGAAAATCGATAATTTGTGTTTCGATTTCACGTAGAGAACCCATATGGGCCAGACTAGTGGCAGACTAAGATTCTCAACAGCCAACCCATAATTTACCTCCAATGGGGCTCCGATTCCCAACAATTCTCCACCCCTAACGATTACCCTGGGTTACAAAGGGGTGGCAGTTGACACAACTTATTCCGATCTTTCCCAACTGCTACCCCTAGTAGGCCTTCAGTAATAATTAACAATTATTTATTCGTTCTAATCCGCTGGTCTATGTCGACGACTTTCGTTCGTCTACGGATCTCATCATTTCTGATTCGATCTCGTAAAGAAATTCCGAGCATAGCCCTTTCCATAGGAAGGCGCTGGATGCAGGCCGCTTCCAACCGGTCTTTTTGGAAATCCATGGAGGAGGCCTATGTCCAGCAGTGGACTTCTTGTGGCTGAATGATGATGATGATGATTTCTTCGTTCACTGAAAATATATTAATTATGGAAATTTGTTTATTAATAATTTATAATCCTTTTATTATTAATCAATCAATATTAAAGTGATAAAGTATTTGATAATTATCCACACTAGGGGCCGACCAGAGGTGGCAGTTGAAAGATATCTAAATATGTTCTGTGCCCCCTTTGCAATCAGGGGTGGTCGGTGGGGTTTTTTTTAGGTTTTTTCAACGACCCCCCACTGCGAGCAAGTTTGATTTTTTTTTTAAGTAAACTGATAAAGTAACACAGTACATTATTGCTATTAGCAATGAGGCCGCCAATTGTATCTTTTCTTTGGTCATTGCTGTTTCTGTAAGCACTGCACATTTTACATATTGGTTTAACGGTTTCTTTTATTTTTAATTCACGTGTAGGTATACTTAAAAGTAATAATCTAAATAGATCGCATTTTTACCGCGGCTCTCGAACCACCCAGATTTCAGCGTTTACTGTCGTCTGTATTGTCGTGTTCGCTCACAGCACGAGCCAAAGGACGTCAAGTCTATATACCTGGAGACGGCGATTCCCCAGCAGTCTAAGGTTCTGGTGACGGACTTCGCGCAGGAGCGCCCGCGCCCGCCGCCCACCAAGCACTCGCCGGTGAGTTTGCATTACCATCATCATCATCAGCCCCTTGACGCCCACTGCAGGACATAGGCCTCCCTCATGGTTTTCATAACCATGAGGGGTTTCGCCATAATCGCCACGCTTGGCAGGCGGGTTGGCGATCGCAGTATGCGGTTGGAATGTCAGGAAGACGCTGCTGCCCGTCTCCTGGTAATTTATTTCCTTAGTCGCCTTCTACGACGTCCACGGGAGGAAATGGAGTGACGCTATAGCCACAACAGTAGCTCTCGAATACGCTAGTTAGCTGTTTCTTTAAGGCACTCTATTTGCGTTTTCCAAAAATATCTCGACACAAACTCGGATCTGTGAGAACCATTAGTAGCCAGCCAGAGCTTTGCGTGCGCGCCGCGGGTCATTGTTCTGGTAGACGGAGAGGCGGCACTGATTGTTGGCGAATTTTTAAAACAAAGTTCGAAACAAGATTTTTATTTTATGTCTATATTTAAAAAAGTAAAACCCTAAATATGTGTCATTTTAAATTACTAATTATATAGCCACGGCTCAGACTACCCAGATTTCAGCGTGTATATATGTACGCCCCACTGTATGGCATGGACCTTCTCTCCGAGACATAGGACAGTGTGGGCTTAAACAATTAGTAGCGACCAACCAACCAATTAAGATACAATTAAGACTGCCTCGTTGGTCTAGCGGTATCACATCTGATTGCTATGCCGGAGGTCGTGGGTTCGATTCCCAATGGGGGCCGCCTTACATTTGCACAAATGGCCTCAGTCTGGGTGAGTTTCGTGTTTGTGACGTCCTTACCTGGGGCGCCACCACGTTGGTCCTCCACTTTATGGAGTCGTCTGATTTAACCTACTGTGAACTGTCAAATACATACATAATAATAAGTACCTGGATGACCGGTATATTTTTTTGGTTAATCGTGTTTTTTCGAAATTTTATTTAGATACGATGAAAAAACAGGGGAAAAAAATAATCGAACTGGAGACATCTGGACTCGAACCGGGGTCTTCTGGTTACGGGACAGCCCGACTTCCCACCTGAGCTATTACAACCGTGTAGATGGTGGCGAAACTTACCTTCGTATTTTAATGATATTAGCAGTTTTTCATTGCCTGAAAACACGGATGAAACGACGTTTTCTAAATATTAAACCTAGCTAGATCGATGTGTCGCCCCCGAAATTCCCTGCATACTAAATTGCATGAAAATCGTTGGTGCCGTTTCCGAGATTCAGATTACCGCGCCCCCCCCGTGGGAATCAAATCGACGACTTCTGTTATGGTTAGCTAATGAGGCAGACATAGTTTGACTCTTTGGAGTCGTCAAATCGGTAACCAGATAGAGTGGACAGTTAGGTGATAGAAGGGCAATTTGATACATATGGTTTCAAGCATTATCTATCAATCAGCGTCATAAAAAGCAGAAAAACTCTGAAAATTCATTAAAAAAAAATCTGATGAGAATTCAATTCTTAATTAATGGCTACTCTAAGGATTCTGCCAATGTCAAGTTTTGGAGATAGGGAGCTTTTTTAATTTTTTTTTTAAATTGCGCATTCTAGAAATAAACCTGTATACATCATCAATAGAAAATGACCTCTACGACCGAGCGTAATAAGTGCTTTCTTTCCAGGCCGTGGTGAGCGGGAAGATGACCCTCTCGCTAATACAAGACGTGCCGCGGGACACCCCCGAAAGAGACCCTGGTACGTTGGTTCAACATCATCATCAGCCATTTTACGCCCACTGCAGGACATAGGCCTCCCTCATGGTTTTCCCTAACCATGAAGGGTTTTGCCATAATCGCCACGCTTGGCAGGCGGGTTGGCGATCGCAGTATGCGGTTGGAATCTCAGGAAGTCGCTGCTGCCCGTCTCCTGGTAATTTATTTCCTTAGTCGCCTTCTACGACACCCACGGAATGAAATGGAGTGACGCTATTCTTAATCCGGCACCACACGGTACGTTGGTTTCCATCTGTTTTTAACTTGACGGTGAGGGTTCAATTCTCTCACTCGTAGCTGCGATGCTCAAAAGATGCCGATTATAAATTTAATTTGTTCACAACTGCCTAGGGTTTCGCAACTCGTTTCGTAAAACTACAATTCATTATTTATTATGACATTTAGTTGTACATTGCGTAGCTGAGTCTTCCTATTTGTTAAGCTGTGGGTTAAGCGTCTTTGCAATGTACATTGAATTGTCTTACTAAAGCGTTCATTGTAACCAGCCCCTGGGCCTATTTCATAAATCTAGTTCATTTTTTTTAATTCGATACAAAAAATGAGACAGTGTTACCATTATAAAATTTATTGTTAAACTAGTTAGATTATTTTTACCGTAAAAAAGTAGACTCCTTCATAGGAGTCATCCAAACACCTTATTGCATCAAACACACTATATTTAATTACTCATAAAACCAACGTAGCACACACAATTTTTACTTGGAAGTAAAATGGGATTATTAGGTTTTTACGTATTGGCAACACTTGGGTGTTGACAGCCTTGGGTTTGAGGTTTGACACATTCTTCAAGACTTCATCTATTTTCAAACATTCCATTTCTTTCTGGTCGGAACGTTTTATAATTAATGTCCAAGATGAAAGTGACGACGACAATGATGAGGACGACATACCCGACGAGTCCACATGAGTAGATGCAGTATGGGAAAGAAATCTTTACTGTAAAAGTAAAAGATCTTTATACTTTTGTTATGAGTTTTTTATTTGTATAGATTTCATGAGGGAGGCCTATGTCCTGCAGTGGACGTCAAGTGGCTGATGATAATGATAGATTTCATTGAAACCTAACATTTATGGCCGTCACGACGGCCAGACGACGACGGCGTCAATATATGCGATACATTTTTCCATACAATATCCAACATACAACCCGCGTCCACCCACGACTGCGGTCGGCTATATTTATAGCCGTCGTCTGTCGCGACCTTTAAAAAATAGACTTTTATTGATGTCCACATAGAGTACGTCAACAAATGTGATGAATTGTGATGGTTTGCGACCCTGGCACATGTCAAAGTGACAGTATATCTTTGCGTCGAATAAAAAAAGACTTAATGATTAATTAATTACCCCATTACCTCACCTAATGTCCACATACTTTATTGTTGAAATTATGCAAAATGTTTGATTCCAGAATCCACGTTCGACGAGTTCACGACGGCCAGTACTGTCACACAGCCAGCAGCGGAGGTACGTTGCGACTATTAATTGTCACACAGGGTGATCCAGAAAGGTCCGGCGAAAAAATAAGGGGTTATATCATTAGCAGCCTATATACGTCCCGCTGTAGGGCACAGGCCTTCTCTCAGAGAGAGAGTATGGGCTTAATCACCACGCGTACCCACCGCGGATCGGCAATTTCAAGCGCTGAGTTATGAACACCTCAGATACTCCGATTTCCTCACGGTGTTTTCCTTTACAGTTAGCTAGTGGTAGTAGCACGAACTGACAAATGTACGTAACTTAGAAAACAAAGTCATTGGTACATGTCCGGGGTTCGAACCCACGACCTCCTGAATGTGCGGCAGGTGTTCTACCGACCGCGTTTTTACCGCTAGGGGGTAATCCTGTTCGTTGATACAAAGAACAATTATCGAAAAAGAGCTGTTCCATACTGTTTTATGTGTCACCCATGTCTTAGCTCACAAGAAAGTTTTTTTTATATTGTGGGACGTGTGGGAGGCGTATGTCCCGGCCCGCATTTCATAGAATTACAATTTAAAATTCTTATATTACAACATGGACGATCTATGTACAATTCTTATATTACAACATGGACGATCTATGTACAATTCTTATATTACAACATGGACGATCTATGTACAATTCTTATATTACAACATGGACGATCTATGTACAATTCTTATATTACAACATGTACGATCTATGTACAATTCTTATATTACAACATGTACGATCTATGTACAATTCTTATATTACAACATGGACGATCTATGTACAATTCTTATATTACTACATCGTGTAAATAGTTATTTAATCAGATATTACCTAATAAAATTTTCTCCAAAGTAGCGATGTCTTTTTTAACTTTAGAGATCGGTCAAAAACTTATAGAATTACTAGCTGGCTCGGCAAACGTTGTTTTGTCATATTAATTAGCCTACGACCTGTTCTTAGACCTACCAAATATACACAAAAAATAAATTAACAATCAGTGAAGCCATTTCGGAGGAGTTCGATAACAAACACTGACACGAGATTTTTGAATATTAGATTTTGAAAATAAATCTGTATGAGCAGGTGGACGGGCCGGTAAGGGACGTCCCAGGCGGAAACCCTAACCTGTGCTTGCGTGCAGCGACTAATGAATGTCGAAGAAGCGCAAGTCGTGGGTGAGGATCGTGGCAAGTGGCAAACCCTGATCTCTGGCTACCCCTCCGGGATACAGGCGTGAGTTTATGTAATGCAATATGTTTAACTTTTCCCTTGCAGCAAAAGCAAGACGACCTCTCCGAGGACGAAGAAGAGGAGATTGAAATTGAGGAGATCGAAGAAGAGGTTGAAGAGGAGGAGGGGGATGACGAGAGGGAGGCGGAGGGGCAAAAGAAATGAACTGATTAAGGTAGTGGGGGGCCGCGCGGCTGGAGTCGAGAAGTGTGAGAGCTGCCCATTGTCATTATTATTAATATGAGTTTGAAATTAACCGTTAGCGTCCGATATCGCCTGATCATTGATACAAATACAAGATACAAGTGATTCTGACGTAATTTATCGTGCTGTATGCACATTTCTTGGTGTTATGGTTTGATTTGAGCGTTTTTTTGTCATTTAATGTTTATAACTTATGTCCGTAACACTGCTTTGTGTATCTAAAAAAAAAAGTCGGCCGCCAAAAAAATACTGATCAACAATAAAATGTGTCCGTTGGGCAATATAATATCCTCCTAGATGTATTCGTCCGTGGCGACTCCTATCTGGCTCTCGGTTATGGCTAGTGAGGGTTTCGCTGGTGTCTCTATGAAGCCGATATTGGCTTTAAAGACGCCGTTATTAATGGTACATTGTTACCCTAGGAGTGAAAGTAACACGCTACGCTCGGGCGCCAAAACTTCGTCTCGGGACTAGATAAGTGTTTCACCCGAGGTAAACACTGTGCTTCTCTAATGAAAAGCATGATAAATAAAAACATAAATTAGCTGAAATAATGTTATACACCTCTGCTATACGGAAGTACAAACAAAACTCTCCAACTCGAAAAAACATATAAAGATCGGATTGCCCCTTTCCCGCCTCTTTTTTCCCGTCGCTGGCTAGCTGAAATTTGAAAAGTTGGAACATGGTTCAATAGAGAACTAGTTTTTTTAAAATAATTTGACAGCTGTCAGTTGAAAACGATTTTCCCTACTTCAGAGCTACTTTCCGACTATGGGTAATGAAATAGTAGATTGTTACCCGAGGGCTGAAAGGCACCCATTCCTGACGAGATGTTTTGGCGCTCGAACGAAGTGAGAGCGCCAATAGTTCGAGGCAGAAATGGGTGCTATCACCCGAGTAAAAAACACTATTTTCATTACGAATACGAGGAAAGTAAACACAAGCCAGTTAAAATCAAACTCAATTTCGAATATCACAAACACAGTCTAATGGAACTTCCATAGAAAAACTTGCACTTTTTTATTTAAGGTTTCCCGCCAGTTTACTTTTTTAATACCAACGCACACCCTGCACGGCTAGCACAAGTCGGCGCGTGAGCTAACTCGCCGAGAGATAAACTATCCGCCCTTTTAAACGACTGCTCAAAAATTTAATTTTTTAATTAGTATTTAAAAAATTAAATAATATTAATTAATTATTAATGTTAATCACTAAAAGATAAAAACAAGTTTAAAATATAAAACTTAAGGAAATCACGCCGAAACAGACGGATGGTCTAGCTCGCGCGCCAACTTGTGCTAGCCGTACATCACAATTCGCAAGATGGCGCGCGACCGCGAAAGACGGCCATTTTGAATTTGCGTATTTGGTGGTTTTATCTGTGTCTTAAATATATATATTTTTTTAATACTTTTCTGCTTTAGAGCAGGCATGTACCACTTTCAGCACGGTGCCTGGATGAACAATGACCCCCTTTCAGAGTATGAGTAATGAAAAGTGTATTCATTGAATGACCGCCGGTGGTCGGGCCTTCAACTCATAATGATTTTGACCAAGTAATGGGAAAAGTGACAAATACGAGACACTTTCCCCCCATTGTAATGTTATTACCTCGATATTTGATTTGTTGATTTAATGTCTCAATGGAATATTTACATAATCTTCTGTTAATATATTTATTTATTGATACTTTTATTGCACTTAAAGAAATCGTACAATGCGGCGGACTTAATGCCACAAGCATTCTTTACCAGGCAGCAGGAGGTAAAGGAAAGACGTACAAATAAAAAAATTATATGTTTTAACAATATATGCATTGGAATTTATTTTTTTGTACCTGTCAATGATACTTTAGCGCCCCAAGTTTCACTAAAATTACACTACTTCGGCACTTAATAATAATCCTTACTTGAAACAGAATTTTACAAAAAAAAAAAAATATGCCAAGATGTGATTTATTTTTGTATTTGTAGTTAGGTTAAAATCTCGTGGAATGATCTTAGAAATAAGATTGTATAGACAAGGTGTCAAAGCTCTCACACATTTCCGTTTCAGCTGTAAAGAAGCTAACGTAAGAAACACTAATATAAACTTTTTACTTATTAAAGTATACTAACTAAACATTTATTGTTCACTCATAAATCAAACGCTTTCAGTTACTTCAATTGAACTTCCAGATTCTTCCAGTTTTACGTAAAATTGCTATTTGTGCAGGTGTTTATTTCATTCGCCTCTTGGACATTAAAATTAAGAAATGAATGAATTTATTAGTGAAAATATAAATTAGACTAATTCGAATTAGAAAACGTTAAATTGGATGTTGTTTAACTTAGTGTGCCAAATTTTCTTCTACAAGTTAATTTGTATTTGAACTACTGTTGGAGTATGATTAGCCAAATTTTTCAATGTTCTACAAAAACGTATTTTTTACATAGAATTAATTTGTGTCCTATAGCATTAAGGGCCGGTTTCTGAATTGAGAATTTCACTAAGTAAATACTTAAGTAACGTTCTGTAGCGCTCTTTTCTGAGAAATTCGAAGAGACAACACTACAGTTAACCATTTACTTAGCGCAATTCTCAGTTCAGAAACTTCCCATTAGTGCATTCCTTTTTCTCTGTTTTGGGGTATAAATTGACCTGTAATGGAATGTATAGTGAAAACTTAGATAGTTACATCTGTGCTAGGTTATTTACACTATGTATTTGAAACTCCTACTGGAGATAGGTGACGTGACTTAAGTGGCTCCATGCGATAAACTAACGTTCTTCTTTGCAACAAGTGGTTTAAAAGTAAGTTGTGATTTTTAGGATCCATGGCTGCGAACCTAACGCTACAAACGGCGGTTCTTGGTAAAAAAGACAGTTGTTGGTTGCCCCTGGAATCTGTGTAAGAAAGACTTGCCACTACATTGTGTGTAAATGATCAAGCATTGTTGTATAAGATCTGCGTTTTAACTTTTTTGATAAATGAACACTACAAAAAAAAAACAAAGGAATGTGTCTAATGCTAAGAAAGTAGTGAGTGTTTGTAGGCAACTAAACTATCAAATATTATTTGTAATTCTGAAAATGTAGTCAGTTTGTGGCAATCGGAACAGTTATGTGCAGTAGTAGTAGACCGTCTTATTTATTAAAATTGATTCGTTTAAAACGCTTCTAACATGGAACTGGAGCGATCTTTGAAACAGGGTCTCACTAAAACGCGATTCATCATCATCATCAGCCATTTGACGCCCACTGCAGGACATAGGCCTCCTTCGTGGTTTTAACCATGAGGGGTTTTTGCCATAATCGCCACGCTTGGCAGGCGGTTTGGCGATCGCAGTATGCGGTTGGAGTCTCAGGAAGACGCTGCTGCTCGTCTCCTGGCAATTGATTTCCTTAGTCGCCTTCTACGACATCCACGGAAGGAAATGGAGTGACGCTATTTTTAATCCGGCGCCACACGGAATCGCGAAAACGCGATTTGTAAAATGTAATCCTTATACATCACAACTTAAAACGGCTCTATAGGGCTTAAAGAACTCCTCAAACATGTGTTACTTAATTTTTATAAATTGAATTGCACGCTTGTCGCGAACTGTCAAATGTTTCTATGGAATGGGGAACTTGCGTCTAACTTAGATTGGAGTGAGATTGCTTTTATACCATAGAAGACATATAAAGACAAAGAAAAATTAAAAAATAAAACCTTGAAAATATTTTTTCAGGGTTTTTCGGATCTCAAAAAATGCGAAAACTAAAGTTACGAGAATAATAAGAAACTCATTAGATTTAGATTTTCATTGAACTCTTACCGTTTTCTTATAAGGTTGTTGTAGATGCATAAACACAATTATCTTAAGAGATAACTCAAATATTGATAAACTCTTCATACATATAAAGACGGTACGTGCGTGTTGTGACGTCATAGTTTGAGCCTTATTTGTATGGCTTTGTATCACGTGACTATGTTGACTTTTCTATATAACTTATATTACGAAAAGTATTAGTCGTAGAGAAAAAAAAATAACACGTTTATTTACCTTTTAACATGGCTACTCCGATTATATTTAAAAAAAAATAGTGCAAGTTCTCCATTAAAAATGAGAGAGCCCCTTCACGCTAAGACTTATTTGTACTTGTTGAACGATATTGCAGTTGTTAGTTACTGTGCATTTACATTATACTGCAATACTTTTGGGTAGTTTGAAAGACATAGCAAAATGAACGTGCCTGACAATAGCTATCGAATACGCTAAAGTAAAGCGAATGAAACCAGATAAAGAATGTAAACAATCTGACTGCGATAGCCAGCTATTATTATATCTGTCCTTATCACTCGTTCGCTATAATGTTGTCAGTTGGTCGATGACAGCTGTCGTCACCTGATTCGTGGTGCAGGAAAGCTGCCAGTACAAATGATATCAACATTTGGGCTGCCCCATGTTGTCCCGGCCCATAATCTTCATAAAATCATGGTCTTGCTGTGCACAACAAATTGGGAAGTCCAAATAGTGGTCGATTATTATTTTTTCAATTTTAAATGAAAACTGTGTCATACTAGACTGTGCTGCCAAAACAAATTTCAAACAATCCGCAACAATAAAACAGTATTCTCTTTGTATTCTTTTCAAATAAACCAGAATCATTTAGCATGCTTCGTGCGTTTGTCCAAAAAGTGATAGTATTGCCCACTGGGCTATTCTAATACTTTTTGGGCAAACTCACCAAAACAGCTAAATTATTTAAAAAACATTTATGAAAATGGTCGTAAGCTCCAATTTTTTTTTCAAAGAAGTTTCTTTAAACGAGCAAACTTTCAACGCGTGTTGGAAAAAATGTACCTACCCACTACTATTTTATTTACAGCGGCCGTATCTTACATCGGACTCACTGACGAATCATCTTCATATAATACAGATAACGACAGTTAGAATAGGAAGTAAAAAAATGTACCCAAATAATTTGTTTTAATAAAAATGTTTTGAACCCCTGAAAGTTTGTTTACATTCTGTATGTGGTTTCGATGGCCTTTCTTTAGTTTGTTTTTTTTTAACGCATTTTTCAAAACTATTCCGACACAAACTCGAATTTATTAGAACCATCCAGAGCGGCACCCACGCATGGCTCTGGATGGCTCTTAATCCATCCAGAGCGGTGCGTGAGTGCCGCGGGTCCGCCGGTCATTGTTCTGGGAGGGGAGGTGGTACTTATTGTTGGCGCAATTTTTTAAGAAGGTTTGTCGATTATTTAATTTTTTATTTACGTCTATACTTAAAAGTAAATCTAAATAGATGCCATTTTTAATTACTAACTACATAACCGCGACTTTCAAACCACCCAGAAATGTGCGTGTATACCGCTATTTCAGTCCCTTTGCTTGGTGTTGCAGAAAGGTTTAGTAGAACTTAGGGGGTTGTTCTACTTGTCAATGCAAGCATGTTCTACTGTGGGGAAAGCTTTGAATTCACGGAAAAAATATTAGCCGTTCCGTAACTTTAGTATTGTTCATTATTTTGCATTTTTTAAGCATATTCTTTTTTGCTATTTTGTAGTTGTCATCATAGTGAAAGTTGTTTGTGGAGACGAGTAGAACACCCTCTTCTTGGATAGGTATAGGGTTTTTGTTACACCCTCTTCAACACTACAAGTTACCTTCACAGATATTGGTAACGCTGAGTAATAATGATTGTTGAATTAGTTTCCTACGATGGTTGGTTGTTACGTTTTTTTATTTTTATTGTTAGAATAAATGAGAATCGGAAAGTCGGAACTGTAGCTATCTCCCTCGCACTTGTACAAGCCTGCTTGCGGAACAAAATAACATTCCTATTCTCATTTCGCTTGCTTTGGGAAACATGTGGGTCCGAATAATTATGACGGGTAGTTTTTATACAAATTCTTTGAACCGTTTTGAACAAAATCTTTAAGAAAGAAAGAAAGAATGAAGATATTTATTTAAATTGTCTCAGAAACATAAAGTAAACACGAAGGTATACAAACAAATTCACGAACGTCAAAAAAAAACAATTTGAACGCCACAAAAACAATTTTACTTCAATTCAATTCAATTCAAATATTTTTATTCATTGTAAAAACAGAATGTTTACTTAATGAACGTCAAAGTTGTTAGTTTCACAATTAATGGATTATGTGGAGAAGAAGCTAACAAAAAAACTCCACATTTATTCTTTTCAAAACACGTTTTAAAAACCTTCCTTCCTACCTACCTAAACGTACCTTACTACCTACCTAAAGGAAAAACAAACGTAGGTATCGTTTCCAAAGATTATTTCCGTAACTCTGACTTAAATTTGTGGAAACGCACTATATTATTAATTTAGTACGGTTACATGGTAATTTTCAACGTAGTGCAAAACTGAAACACGTCAATTTATAGACATTACGTCATTTTTGAGTTTTGTATTTTTGAGTAATTTTGTATAAAAACTATCCCTTGATGCTGCACCCTGATTATTTTGTACTAAGAAATTGCTTTTGGATGCACTTCTCAAATAAATATTTTCACTCGTTAAGTAGGTATTCTGAAATACATTTTATTATTATACGTGAATAACACCTTGTAGCATTTTTGTTAATTATGAGCTTATGAGTTTGTTACCTACGTTTTTTAGTTGTAAGCGAATAAAGATTTTAACGCAACTGAAAAAACAGTTTCAATCCAGGCCACACCACATTCGTCCAACGCTGGAAATGTGCTATATTTTAGACACTATATATAAGGTGTATTTTCGGGTCTTAAATATTAAGTGAAAAGGATCTCAACAAAAAATAATAATAAAGAATAATTGTATGTATTATTTATATATATTTATTAATATAATTTTCATTTAAAAAAAATACTTAAGGTTAATTTTTAGGGTTCCGCACCCAAAGGGTAAAAACGGGACCCTATTACTAAGACTTCGCTGTCTGTCTGTCCGTCAGTCCGTCCGTCCGTCTGTCTGTCACCAGGCTGTATCTCAAGAACCGTGATAGCTAGAGAGTTGAAATTTTCACAGATTATGTATTTTTGTTGCCGCTATAACAACAAATACTAAAAACAAAATAAAATAATTATTTAAGGGGGGCTCCCGTACAACAAACTTAATTTTTTTGCTGTTTTTTTTATCTTTGTGTCTATATAGTTGTATAGATAATGGTACGGAACCCTTCGTGCGCGAGTCCGACTCGCACTTTTTTGTTATGCGAACTCTACTTTTATTACTGTAATGAGTTGACAAATGAACCGGAATAACTTAGTTGTGATTTTTTAACCATGAGACCCTTGTCACATGCAGTTGGACCTCCGCAAATGGCGTCACACATTTTTGTAACCCGATTTTCGTGACCCTATTATATGTCCCCTCAGAACACAATTCTATGTATGTCCCAATGCACGCACGGCACAGCTCTTTCAGAGAGAGATCGTGGGTTTAATCACCACGCGAGCCCATCGCTGGCGATTTGAATCGCTAAGATACGAATAGCACTAGGGTTCACGACATTTTTCCCGAGTTTGCGAGTGGTTTGCGAGCGCGAATGTACATGTACGAATTAACAAGTCCCATACCTACATAGCCTTACTTAATAGATATTTTATGAAATGTAAAATAATTTGTGAAATAAAAGGCTATCTATATTATTATATTATTATTATTATACCTACATAGCCTAGGCAGGACTCTATTTTCTTACTTCGACCATTCTCTTCCAACTGCCGCCAGCAACATGCTACAGATCGCTGGGGCGTGTTCCACAGAACAATTCATGGTTTACTTTGACAATTCGATGTATCTACATTGCTTAACTGATTTAACATATACTTAGGTAATTACCGAGTAGTAGGAGACGGCTACGCAATGTAAATCGGATTGTCGATTGTAGGTAACTTATTATTATGCAAGTAGGTAGAAATGTATGAAACCTACCTAAATTATGAATTGTAAACGGGTGTTTGAGTAATTTGAGGAAATGGTATTTGAGTTATTTTAAGCGATTTCTTATCTAAATAACTCACTTATTGCTAAGTATCTCTTCTATTCGTGCGTCCATAAAATCACTTAACGAATAGCTAAAGTGACATAAAAAAATTTTTGACACAACAGAAAAATTATTATTCTTTTTGTTGCACTAATCCGTGCTGAGGACAATTTTAAAAACCTATTTAGGGGCTAACAATTCCACCCATGCCGGGACTTGAACCCGCGACCTCTGCCTAACCGTGCCAGGGCAAGTGCAGGCATTGGCGAAATTTCGAACCTCTTTACAAACTTCTCTGTATCACGTACGGGCACGTACGTACGTTGCTTTGTGCTGGAAACTAAAGACACGAGGTAAGAGAGTTATTAGTCTTTTAGTGTTATTTATAATGCTGCGTCCACACGCTTGCCAAGTCTCCACAAGCCGCCACAAATTCAAAAGTGTGGATAGGACGTTTGTCTTGTCTTGTCGTCGCTTGTGAGCACCTGCCGCCGATCCAAACTGCGACTGCATCGGTATTTTACGCACAAGTCAAAGGAAGCTAGCGGCAAACGCTTGTAACGGTTTGCAATGTGTCCACACGTTTGTGGGTCGTTTAGTATGGCTTAGTTCTGTATAGTTCACTTACCTGGTACGATTTCTACGATGTTTTATCATCCACCATCTTCGTTAGCGAATTTTCCGTTCCCTTGCCATAAGTATTTCTTCTTTCACTCTGCTTCTTTTATAATAAAAATAGCTAAAGGCCAGTTTCTGAATTGAGAATTTCGCTAAGTAAGTAAATAGTCTCTGTGGTACCTAGTCTCTTCGAATTTCTCAGACAAGAGCGTGTCAGAACGTTAAATTCTCAATTCAGAAATCGGCCCTAAGCCAAACGTAATAGCTGACACAAGCTGGACGTCCGCCATCCATGCTTGCTTGTCTACGACATACTAACGCCCTCGCAAGAGTCGCAAGCGTGTGGCTGATGAGGTTTGTTTGTCCATAATTTGCCAAGTATTTGTAGAGGCTTGCGGGTTGCGGTAAACGGCAAACGTGTGGACGCGGCATAAAACCGGCCGAGTGTGTGTCGGGCCACGAGCGGTGTAGGGTTCCGTAGAAAGCGAGGTTTTTTTTTATATGCTTTACAGAACTAAGAACTTCATCAAACTAATTTTCAATGGATTTTGTATGAAGAAGAAGAAAGACATTTATTATACCAACAAGATACATCACAGAAACAAAATAAGCAGATAAGTAACATAAGCACAACAACAGAAAGAAAACTAAATACACAACAGACAAAACGAATAACTAAAACAGGACCGTAGATGTAGCCTGTGGTGTATCTAAATTGCCACTAAAGGCAGCTGACGCAGCGTTGTGCTGAGGAAGTGATCCCTCAGCGCTGATTTTCAGTCAGTGCCTACGGCAACCCTTAATTGTACTAAGGAGTGCGTGCGTGAAGTGTTCCTTCAATAAGTAGGTCGCAAACGGAATCCTAAATCGAAAAATGCTCTTCCTACTCCCACAATATTTTTAAACGACCAATCCAACGATCCCCAACACTATGGAGCGGTCGAGAAAAAAATTGAATCCCTAATAAATTGTGTAGGGGAGGTACTTAGTTTACACTAAAAAAAGTTTCTTTTCGAGATTGTATTCTACCGGTCTGTCGGCGTAATAAATATGTATAGGTATGTATTAAATTAAATATATTTATAGGACATATGGTGCCACATTACCGCACTAGTGCGATAATGAGCACTTTACGTGCCTATGTCGAAACTTCAAAGGGCCATATGTACTATAAAACGTTGTACGATACACGTGCGAATAGGTAATCCGCAACTCGTGTCGATATAAAACACTCCCTTCGGTCGTGTTTTAATTTATCGCCACTCGTTGCGAATTTCCTACTTTTCGCACTAGTATCGTAATGTACTATTATTTCAGGTTACAAGATTGACCCATATCTGCCAAATTTCAACTCTCTAGTACTTATCGTGTCTGTGCTAAGCCTCGGACAGACAGAAAGACGGACAGATAGGCAGACAGACAGATAGGCAGATGGACAGACAGACGGACGGACGAAATGGCGAAACTATAAAGGGTTCCTTGTTGACTGCGAAACCCTAAAAACACGATTGCCTTATAAAAAATGGTGTCTTATAAAAAAAAACACCGCGTGTTGTACTTACTGTGGCAGAGTATTCGCCATCGCGTCGTAGGGTAGGTACCGTTTCCGTTTGTATCCGGTACAATACGGAATCCCATTAGGTACTGGCTACTGACATAAGAGGAGCGCACGAGTGTCCGCCTCTCCAGCATAATTTATGCTGAGTCAGAGCCCTTTTACATTTGCCACACCTATAAATTGTTCCCTTGTACTCTATGTTGATTTGCCTGAGCTTTTGTTGTTCTTTTTGTTAGCTTCATTGCTGTAAAATTTTGGTTTGTTTTGTGCCATATTTTAGAATTTTTATACGTGCGATGTTTTATCTATCTGTCTAAGCACATTCAGCGGGGGGAGCATGAGATTTTATCGAGGCGGTTTATCTACAAAAAATGGCCGTTTTAACGAGTTTTGACGTCTATAGTAGGTTAACTTATCGTCGCGAGCACAATGCATCGTTTTTATACCAGTGCCGTGAGATAAAAAAACATCTGTCACTATGATAAACCCTATCGCAAATGCGAGCATGATGACAACATAAAAAGATATATTATCGACTTTTGACAGATGTTTCATTTAAATTTATCCCACTTTTGAGAGGGGCATATAAACTTATATCTAGCGTTTCTGTCAGTCATTCTACGAATAAAATCATCACATTTGTCATGATTTGTCTACTGGTGCCTCTTCGCGCCACCTACGCATCCCATTCGTGCCCTTCCTCTGTTTCTGCTCACTGACCGACGTCCAGTGGCCGTCTCCAGGCATTTAAGGACCCGCTCACTGACCTCCGTTCAGCCCTACTCCACGCAACCAAGCACCCTCTGCCGTCCTGCTCAGACCGTCGTCCAGTGCCTATCTCAATTAAAATAATAGTAGGTAAAATGTACCAGTCAACAAAAAATTTTAAAATAAGAAACTTTAAAACAAAGATTTAAACCGACACACTAAAAAGGCAAAAATTATTTCTTTCTAATGAACTTGCATCCGAAGCCATTTACTCACCCCACAAATCATACCTAACTTCTACTAAGTACCTAAGTATGTATGGTGTATTTACTACAAATGTATGGTTTCTAGGAAGTTTTCTGGAAAAAGCTTGACACAGACTCCTCCATTTTTTAAGTCCGTTAATAATAAAATGCTTTTGGTTATAAGTAAATCTAATATTTATTTTGTAACTTTAAACAATGAAATAGGTGGTTTACTACATAACTGGGTACCCAATGGAGAAAAGAAGCATGATATGTTTTCTTCTGAAAACGGGAAATTGTTACCAAACAAATTAATATGTTCTTCACCTTTGATGTAATCTGTAACAAGAAAATAAGAAGTAAAAAAAAATGTAATGCATTTCCTAGGAGACTCTGGATATGCCTTTGAGCCTGCCTTGGCTGATGACGCCCATCAGAGGAGAGGCCGAGTAGACTCCCGAGGCTCGGTACACACATTGTCAATGTGGAGCCTGAAACCCAGTAGAGGAGGAATGGCCAGCTCAATGGAACATTCCCTAATTATATTTAACCCTTGAATGAATGCCCCTGTGCATGTAATATAAAAAAACTATAGTGGAACTTGGGTAATTAAGCATCCAATTTTGAGTTACTATTTTGAAAAAATACAATTCGTACATACATATTCCTTCGTTTTAATATTTGATTTATTTGTAAGATTTGATTGATTGTAGAATAGACCAAATATTATTGTAGTCAGCGCGTTCAAAATATCCTGTAACAAATAAAGAGCATAATTAAAAAGGAGTCCAAAACATTCCAATATGATGTAATAGCTTAAGACGAAAAGAAAAAAGGTAAGACATGTTACGAAAATGATTTTAGATGCCCCTAAGAGCAAAAATTGACGCTATACTGGATAGACCTCTATGGTCTATCTATCCAAATACTGTAGGTATTCACTGAGCATTGCCTAAGTACACATTTGCATTAGTTTGACAAGCATATTATTTACCTATTGTACTTGGTTGGTGATGGTGAGTCAAGTATTGAACTTATATTAATATATCATCATGAAGTATCATATCATGAAGTAATGATGTAATTTATTTATATGGTGGTAATTTAATTTAGTTGTATTGTTGTAATTTATTTTGTGCTGTGACATTTCTAATTAATTTGACATCATTCTTTTTTGCTGGTTTGTAACAATAATCTGTTTGGTACTAATGACGAGATTTGGATTTATGTCACTTAGGTAATCGGCTTTATTTGCTTTATTGTTCAGCCTGCAATTGATGATTGTTTACTGGTGTGCCATTTATTTAATGATTAAATTCTATATATCACTAGATAATAAGTACTATCAACACTTACATTCCGCCACTGCTCCAGTCGTGTCGGGACCATGCTCCTTCGACAAGGCTCAATGCGCCCCACACTTTCAACAACCTTTCGCTTCCCATGAGGCCAGAAAACTCATTGTTGGCTAAATTACTGTGGAGCGTCATATACTCGAACGAACCCCAGTTGATTTTGTTTACTGCGCCCTCTAAAACAGAAAAATATTATAGTTCTTGCCGATGAGTGATGTGATGTCCGTATGAGCTTGTAGGAAGGATCTCCAACTATAGTAGTATTGTATAAATTAACTGCAATGGCTATAAAGTTTGTACTTACTTCATTTTCGGCATCTAAGCATCTATTGTCCGTTATTTGTTTATTTACATTTTATTTGATACCTAGCACAGACTAAGTAAAGGAAAGATCACAGACAGATCAGATTTCAATCTGTCAAAAAACGCAAATTGAACGAATGAAATAGTGATTTTCGTCACATCCCTATTTGCCGATTCAGTGTTGTCATACCAATAAGTAGATAAAATCTTATCTCCTATCTAAGGAAGATATGTATATCGAAGAGAAGTCATGCTCGCGGGTGGGATATAATATCGTAATGTTTTATATTTTACAGGATCAAGTGTGAAGCCGGTCCAACATACTTGCATTGAAGCATGTTTGTGTCCATTCTCCTATCGAGTTATCGAGCGATGACCCCAATTCTATCATAAGATAGGGTCATCAAACTGTTTGTTATCGTGTCAATTCATCTGCTTTTTGGTATCTACCTGTTTCTATTGTTTCTTCTACGTTACGGTTGTTGTCGAGAATGGAGTCAAAAATGAATCAAGTGTTTCTGGTATAGATTTCGATTTTATTTATTTATTATTAGCAACACGCAGGGCATTTTACATACAACATTAGAATAATTTCGTACTAGAATCTGAGTACTAGACCAACGACTGCCTCATTGATCTAGCGGTATCACGTCTGATTTACATGCCGGAGGTCGTGGGTGCGATTCCCGGTGTCGGGCGCCATACACTTGTACAAATGGCCTCAGTCTGGGTGTATTTCCATATTTGTGATGTCGTTGCCTGGTTACCATAGCACAGGGTAGGTATCCTAGTTCGGAATCAGGGTAAGTGATTGTGTTGTGTGGAAGTTATCATATCTGTCTTATTATGGCGAATTCTAATATTGTAGGCTAGGTACTTGCCTATCTAGAGTTCAGATTTTGCAAGCCATCTCTGTTATCATTATGATGTGTAGGTAAAGTCGAGTTTTATCACCTGGAGGTAGTTTTGGTAGGTAGGTACCTATTTAAAGGCAGACACTTGACCCTGCGTTGTTGTGTAGTGGCAGCGCTCAACCTACCCGGTCGCGTGATTCACGTTAGAGTTTAGGCGAGAAAACTGTGCTGAAAGTTTGTTTTAAATATTTATTTTAAGGTGAGTTTGTTTTCTTCTTAAATTATTATTTCTTTTAACCCTAGACACCTAACCTTCGTCGTTTCGAAGAATACGCGACAGAGAAACTGTTGTATCTGTTTGGTGCTCGTGCGGATAGCCGTGGTGTCTCTTGTCAACTCGGTTCGTCACGGCCTGGCGAGAGGCAACGAATTCCGGCAGCCAAGTACCTACCACTTTTTTCGAAATTTTACAAAAATATATGTAATATCGCAATTTATGGTGAACATAAAATTTATTTTCTGAGTGGGCGTAAAAAAGTATTTTCTCTCTCCAGAGTCTACAGTTTAAGTTTCCCCTAAAATGAACATTTTTAGGGTTCCGTACCCAAAGGGCAAAAACGGGACCCTATTACTAAGACTTCGCTGTCTGTCTGTCCGTCCGTCCGTCTGTCTGTCACCAGGCTGTATCTCAAGAACCGTGATAGCTAGAGAGTTGAAATTTTCACAGATTATGTATTTCTGTTGCCGCTATAACAACAAATACTAAAAACAAAATAAAGATATTATTTAAGGGGGGCCATACAACAAACGTGATTTTTTTGCTGTTTTTTTTATCTTTGTGTCTAATGTTGTATAGATAATGGTACGGAACCTTTCGTGCGCGAGTCCGACTCGCACTTGGCTGGTTTTTTTTTATTTCTGTTTGAATTAAATTTTTCATAAGAATGTCTGTTTTGACTTATAGAAACGCGTGCCATTTTAAACAGTAAGAAAAAGAGATAAGAGCATGTGATAAATAAGAAAAAAATATTTTATTAAAAAGTATATAATATGCCCGAAACCTCAGTGCAATAAAAGTAGCAAAAACAATAAACTTTTATTTAAAACTTAACGCTCCAAAAAATGGTCGTCGAATTGACGAATGGTTGGGTATTATGGGGTAGGTATCTGAGAATGTTAGGTGTCTAGGATTAAAGGCGTGTTAGTTTTTTTTATTGTTATTTTTCCATCGATAAGCAGAACTCACAGCCAATATTTAGGGATGGCTAATTGTGATTAAACCTACTTGGAAAAACTGTGACTTCTAATGAGACATGCCCTTCTATGACTTAACTATCCAGCCTATCGGGTTAACCATTTTGACGACTTCAAAATATGTATATATTTGACAGTTCGGGGTAGGTTAAATCAGACAACTCTATACAGTAGAGGATTCACGTCGTAGCGCCCCAGGGACTCGTGCCTTAAGTGTACTGAAAAAACCATTACGAACTTAACTGTGGGCTGGAAAAAAGTACGGAGGTGAAAATGAAAAAATGTTTATTTGTTCCTAAAACAAGTACATAAAAAAGGATGAAGCCCTAATTCCCAAACTAGGATTCCCTGTGGTGTGGAAACTAGTCCCCTCCGCTTAATGGATGACAATAATAGAATAGGAAAATAGGAGGTACCTATGTAAACTAAAGTGTAAAAACATGTCTGTAATAGGATATTTACGTGCACCTGATAACGACAAATCAACAGTGTTCGTTTGTTTAGGATTTCGTTTAGGAGGAGAGCACTAGACTGGTAAAATACCCACTTGACCACAGAGGCGCTGTAGTGGCCGGGACGTGTTTTTAAACCAATTGTATATGGCAAAACTTAGACATGTAAGCCTTTTAATGTATTTTGTTTTCTGGTGTGTACAATAAAGTCTTCTAATCTAATCTATTCTAATTCAGTGAATTTAAACTTGTTGTAACAATTTAAAATATTTTTAAATTTAGAATTTGAATTATGACATCGACAAACATGACCACAGTGGTCTAGCTAGATCCACAGGGTCAATGCTCCAAGTTTACTGGTTTTTGTTGTTGACAAACCACTCACATTTTGACCAGATTATCTCTTATTGCATAACAGTTTGGGTTTACAATCCCTTGTCGAACAACTCATCTATGCTGATTGAGTTGGGCGACCAGTATTCAAATACAGGGTATTGACAGTTACTGCATTGGTGTCCTGTTGCGAATCTAAATCTGGGATGCAAATTGACTTGTATAATTATACGTATCCGTAAATAACTTTAGGTTACGTTACATATTATTTACTTATTAACCGGTAATTGTACACCACTACTTAAATAATAAAAAACTATTTGTAATATTTTTCACCTGACCTGGTTTTGCAATAAAGTGTTCTCTATCTCTATCTATCTATGTATCTATTTAAAAAGAAAAACAATCGGTAGGTATTCAGCACAGCTGAACGGATCTGGATGGAATTCGGCACAGAAAAATAATTTCAGAAACAGTTACATAAGAAAAGGTAGAATTGGCGGTCTTATTGCTAATAGCAATTTCTTTCAGGCAACCTCATATTGGAGAGCTTGCCGAAGGAGGAATAAATATTAGATATATTTATGCTTTATAAATAGATAAATTTAGATAATTTTTATACGGAAAAATACACATCAAAGTTTCCACGCGAATGAAGTCGTGGGTATCACCTAGTTAAAAATACCTACCGAAATATTTATTGAAAAGCAGTATTAGAATACGGTATTCGTATAAAAAGAACAAATGGTTCGACAATTAGCGGTTCCTTCACATCTTTCCGCAGATATGTCTTTCTGTATTTTAAATCATCATCATCATCATCAGCCCCTTGACGTCCACTGCAGGACACAGGCCTCCCTAATGGTTTTCATAATCATGAAGGGTCTTGCCATAATCACCACGCTTGGCAGGCGGGTTGGCGATCGCAGTATGGGGTTGGAATCTCAGGAAGACGCTGTTCCTTAGTCGCCTTCTACGACATCCACGGGAGGAAATGGAGTGACGCTATTCTTAATCCCACGGACGCACGGATGTATTTTATATGCTTTTCATGTATTACATTTTTGTGGTGTATACAGTAAAGAATTCTCATCTAATCTAATCTTTCCTACTGCTAGGACTTTTATTCTCTAATACACCTGACAGATCATAATAGGTATAAGAATTTATAGTGAAGGCGATCTACGTTACACGCACCGAATCCTGGATAATTTCACCGTTAAATTCCATAGGTACTTATTGCTATCGAAAACTTCAGGGTTCCGGCAGAATTGGGTACGCAAAATTAGGTCCCTGGTGCAGGGCCGGCCTTAGGTGCTACAGCCCAGGGGCCTCCACAAAAGAGGGGCCCCCACAAACGTTTTTTTGGTCGATATTAACGGCAACAGGTAAACGCTTGAAATGTTCATAGAATAGTTATACGAATATTTATATTCGCTTTAAAAGAAAATTTAATTAAAATAAAATCACATTGGTTGTATGGGGCTCCCATACAACCAATGTGATTTTTTGCCGTTTTTTTCTATCTTTGTGTCTAATGTTGTATAGATAATGGTACGGAACACTTCGTGCGCGAGTCCGACTCGCACTTGGCCGGTTTTTTTTTTCGCTGTATACCTCTACTACTTATGTAGTACTCTCTACAAACATAATCATGTTTGTATTGCTCGTAAATATTTAAAAAAAACTATTCATCCATATTTGTCCACTTCAATCAGGCAATCAGTAAAATATCAAAATCTTAAATAGCCCTGATAAGGACTTGCAATTTATACCCCATTTTGAGTGAGTTTCCCAATGGCTCAGTGGGGTGGTACTTGCCCGCAGACCTCGATTCCGTGTCTCGACTATTTTTTTTCCAAAAAGTTGGTTTCCAACACCAAGTGGCAAACTCTCAATGCAATAATCTACCTACACTGTACAAAACCGCCCGCGTATTTCTCGATAGGCCAGGCCATCGAGGACTTACACAGTTGTTACTACTGTCGTGCGTTTTATTTGCATTCTGACATCAAACAAGGAAAAACAGTCCCTCAACTTATCAAGCAAATTCACATTGAAGCGACAGGAATACTAATGAAATGACACAAGAAAAAACTTTACCGTCAGGAGTTGGTTCGATTCCCGACGTGTGAGTCATGTGACAGTAAAATATGCGCTTGATATGTAGGTATTAGGGGCCCTAACCCTTTCGCACAGTTGTTTCTTCCTGGAAAACCTTCTTTGGAGAGCATCTCTAATTTTCTGAGCAAAAAATGACAAACTGCATTCACAGATTTTTGAAAAACATTACAATCAAGTTAAAAATGATAAAAAGTACCGAAATCGGCGAGCGTAGGTACATGCAACGACTAATGAATGTTGAAGAAGCGAAAGTGATCTGTCAGGATCGTGGCAAGTGGCAGTCCCTGGTCTCTGCCTACCCCTCAGGGATACAGGCGTGAGTTTATGTATGTATGTAGTAGGTACTTTTCTCAAGGGATTTTTAATCAATGGAAAATTTAGAAAAAAAACTTGTTCTCGTTGTTACTGACCATGTTAGAAAATTTTTCTCTAAGTACGACTAACATGTAGTACTTTTCATAATATAACTTGTCGAAAAGTAATTTCTAGTATAATTTTGAGACTCGTTACAACTCGTTTAACTGCTGTTAAACAGACGTGTCACCCAGCTCCTGGGCATCAAAATCGTGATCATCAAGCTACCACTGTCACTGCTGGATAATAATAGGCATTAAAAACCATCTTAGCCGCTCAATATTTATGCGATGCTTTCGACGATACTATGAAAGCTCCTTCACTCGAGAATCAGTGCTCCATCGACTATCAGTGCTTCGGCAGATATCACCAGGTGGAGGCAGGTAACTATCTCCAAAATATAGTGATGATGACGCATAGGAATTTAACAGATGCAGATTTTTCTCCTGATGGCCACTATGGCCTCATCTGCGCTGGCGCTGGACAACGGGCTAGCGCTGACTCCGCCGATGGGCTGGATAACCTGGCAACGGTTCCGGTGCGTCGTGGATTGCCAGAAGTATCCCAACGAGTGTATCAGGTGAGACATTAAATCAACCTTTGTTTTGTTGTCATTTGGACCGTTAGGAAAGATAAGAACCCTTTTTATGTGCACCAGAAAAAAAAACACAAAAAATCTGAGTATAAAGTACCACGTAGTTCAGTATTACCCGGCAAAATATCTACGCTCCTGCCACCCAGAGCGCCATCTTGCAAGGTACTTACCTAGATATTTCGACGGGTTATACATAAATTGAAGTCAATGGTTTCACGTTTTTGTATAAAACTAAACATACTACTATCGCCGAATCCACGTTCACGTCATCACGCATGGCGCACAGAATGAACCGATCACAGAGTGATTTACTTTAAAGCACATCTTGCGCTCATTTCATTGGTAAAGTCTAATCGTGAGGATCGGGGCCGTTTTGAGTGTGAATTTTGTAGGAAGAAACGAAACACTTCTATCTATGGTTTTTTATTACAGCTGCCCCCAACCAGTACTTCTGAACCCAAGAGCGGGCCCGGCCCTACGAAGGGCGTGCGTCGTATCCGAAAGCCTTTCTATTCTAAAAGCCTTGTTTAGTTTGTTTTTGTCTTCGGCTCCTTGAAGATCTTTGATCCGAGCAATCCTTGTAGGAAAATACTACTAGGTACTTAGTTCATTACCTAAATGCAAAATTTTCTGGCGCAGCTCGCTGTCATGTCGTGCGCCTTTATCTTCTGCTGCATATGCAAATTGGTATTAACAAAGCATGGAACACCATGGTAACAGGTAGAATATGTAAAAATCTCATGTCAGTGTTTGTTATCGAGCTCCTCTGAAACGGCTTCACCAATTTGTATGATTTTTTTTGTGTATTTGGTAGGTCTGAGAATAGGTCGTAGGCTAATTGATATGGCAAAACAACGTTTGCCGAGCCAGCCAGTAAATATATAAGTTTTTGAGCACCTTCACACTCTCTTCACGCGTTCAGACGCAAAATATTTATCTTAATTTTAGAATATGGTTGGTGAGTAAAGGCTGCCACGGGCAGCGAAAAAACATGGTAGTTTATTGGGGATGGGATAGAACCAGTTCCACCTAAGTAAATATATTGTTTTGCGAAAAACCTCGCATATTATTGATAAGGAAATAAAGTGAATATCTATATTTTCTTGTTAATGCAGCCCGATTTTTGGAGTCTGTATATACCTAATAAGTTTAACCTTGTCCGCCCCCCCTGAACAACATCCTGGCTACGCCCATGGCCTGTTTTCTTTCACACCAACCCATCCGAACCCTTGTTTGCCTAAAACTAAATTTAATTTATTAGTTTTTTCATTGGTGGTGGTACCTAATATATGCCCTTAACTGGAGGTTATTTTACAGCGAGCAGCTGATCAAACGCACGGCAGACCTGCTTGAGAGTGAGGGGTACCTGGAGGCTGGCTACAACTACATCGGTATCGACGACTGCTGGATGGAGATGGAGCGAGGGTCGGACGGTCGGTTGGTGGCTGACAGGGAGAGGTTCCCCAGTGGGTTGAAGGCGCTTGGTGACTATGTAAGTGTCTGGAGAGATGAGAGAGTAAGAGAAAGACTACTGCTGGATGCAAATGGAGCGAGGGTGGGATGGACGGCTGGTGGCTGATGAGGTGAGGTCCCCAGCGCGTTGCAGGCGCTTGGTGACTATGTAAGTGTCTGGAGAGATGAGAGAGTAAGAGAAATACTAACGCTGGATGGACATGGGGTGAGGGTCGGATGGACGGCTGGTGGCTGACCGGGAGAGGTTCCCCAGTGGGTTGAAGGCGCTTGGTGATTATGTAAGTATTTGGGGAGATGAGAGAGTAAGAGAAACAGTATTGTTGGATGGAGTGGAGATGGAGTGTGGGCTGGAAAGATGGATGATAAGGAGAGGCTGATGGGAGATGAAGCGATGGTCGGATAGGAGATGACTAAGTATGTAGGTAAGTATAAAAAAACTGAATTAAATTTAAATTTTCAGCCTCAGCAGGGCCAGACCAGAAAATTGAACAGTCTCATCTAGGTCTTGTTCAAGACTATTTAACGGTTGAGTTTTATAATAAGTTCATACGGTTTGTTTTCTCAAGGTACACGACAAAGGTCTTCAATTCGGCATCTACGAGGACTACGGGAACAAGACTTGCGCGGGCTACCCCGGCGTGCTGGGCCACGAGCAGGTGGACATCGACACCTTGGTTGGCTGGGGCGCCGACTACATCAAGCTGGACGGCTGTGGCCGCGCCGACATGGATCAGGGTACGTGGAAAAACTAAGAACTGTCATCCTTTTGGACACAAAGGCTCCAAGAGAAAAGGCCCTTTATAGGCGTAGAAGTAGGTCTATGTAGAGTAATTTGTGTACCATAAAGTATGGAGGGGAATTTGTGAGCCAAAAGCCTTAGGGGCTTGCCACAGAGGTGCTGGTGATCCTTTTGTGCTGGTAAAACTGAAGGTTTCTTTTAGAGTTGGAACGAATATCGAACGTTCATCTCGTTAGAACACAGAAGGCATATCTGTTAGCATTATCGAAAAATAACAGGGTAAATGCCATAAAATTCTTTGGGCCATACGTTTTGAACTTCTGACAGAAAGGGTCCAAGAGAAAATTCCCTTTATTTATTATTTCAAGAAAAATAATTACATTGCAGTTAAAACTATTGCGTAATGAATTGCATTAAACATTATTTATATTATACATTATTATTTATAGCTCAGACTGACAGAAAGACGGGCTTTGTAGGCATATTACCTAATAAGGTCCCGTTAGGCACCCTTTGGGTACGGAACTCTAAGTCAAATGCTAGACAAGAGGGTGATAGGCGGTCTACATGAAACCGCCTCGAACTTGCGAAATCATTTTCGTATCTACTTACAGAAGTATGTATCCCGTTTTCTGTGGGAATTTAAAAACTTAGAAAAGTCGCAGAAATAAGTTGGTGTCAACGACAAATATTTATTGAAATGTTTCAGCGATATCGTTTGTTATTTCCAGGCTATCCAGCCTTCGGAAAATTATTGAACGAGACAGGCCGCCCCGTTCTATACTCCTGCAGCTGGCCCGCCTATCAGGAGCATTACTACAAGACAGCTCCAACACTAGTATGTGGAATTCCAATTTCGCGTCCTGCATCCATCAGCTCTCATTTGTCCGTTACCGTTGTTTAATCCACTACTTGAGGTTGGCCGTCAGCTCTGTATAATCCGCTTTGCCAAGCGTAATAGATCTTCGAAACTGGCGACTCCAGTCCATTCTCTGATGAGTTACGGAGCTGTGATTTTCTCTTTCTAGTGGCGCGCCTTTTCCCCTCACTATTGCCCATCATAATAAAAAGCCAAACTAGACCTAAAGGTTTAAATAAGGTTTAATGGTTTCATTAGTATAAATAACCATAATAATACCAATGAAGCTTATATGTTTACACCCTACTGTAGGGCTTAGGTAGATTGATAGACACGATAATGCACATGCAGCCGGTGGTAGCCTAGTGGGTAGAACATTGGACTCGGAAGCGAGAGACCCGAGTTCGATTCCCAGTGCGGGCGTTTACCTATGACCTTGTTTTCTAAGTTATGTACATTTGGGAAGTTATAGTAGCAATACCACTCGCTAACTGTGAAGGAAAACATCGTGAGGAAACCTGAGTGTCTGAGCTATTCACATACATTAGTGCTTGAAATCGCTAATCCGCGGTGGGCACGCGTGGTGATTAAGCCCATACTCTCTCCCTGAGAGAAGGCCTGTGCCCTACAGTGGGACGTATATAGGCTGCTCATGTAATGTACATAAAAACGGAAATTACACAGATATTTTCTCAATTTAAGAGCACAGAGACGGTGGCCTTATCACTACAAGTGATAAGGTGTCAATCAGACAACCTTTGGACCTTCACAGATCTCTCAGAGAAGGAGCTACCAACTAAACCAACCCTCGTCTCGTCTTCCGCAGCCCGACTACGAGTCCATCGCCAACCACTGCAACCTGTGGCGGAACTACGGCGACATCGAGGATTCCTGGGAGTCCATGTCTTCCATCATGAACTGGTTCGGAGACAACCAGGAACGGTTCGCGAAGTACGCCGGGCCGGGCCACTGGAACGATCCCGACATGGTAACAGCGAAATTTTATTGACCTCAGGAATTCTGCACCTAGAGCCTAAAATGGGGCCAAGTAAGTAATGTGTTAAATACACACTTATACTTGTTCAATAGAATGATATTAGACCGACATAGCTGTTACCTACTTGGCCGCATTTTATAGTGTACTAAGCAATAGCAGTTCAATAGTATAACCCAAGCAAATTAAATAGGCATATATCGCGAAGAAGATAGAATCTTATCGAAGTTAAGTGCACGGGTTACTATACGCGTTCGAATCAGGAATCAGGATCAGGAATCTAGAGCATAGCTCCACCTGGTAGGGTTAATTTGAAATGGTTTGCCAACTTAGGCCAGCTTTGCACTGTTTAACCACGAGGCAACTGGCCCCAGACATTCAAATGCGACTGATTAGTAGAATGAATTATTAAAATTTTCTGAAGTACGTGATGTTTTTGTTGACTGTACCTACTACATACATACATAAACTCACGCCTGTAGTCCTGAGGGGTAGGCAGAGACCAGGGACTGCCACTTGCCACGATCCTGACAGATATACTTTCGCTTCCTCAACATTCATTAGTCGTTCATGCACGCACGCCTATTCCCTATTTTGTCGAAGTATGTCCGCCTGGGTCGTCCCTTAGCGGCCCTTCCGCCCACATTTGATATATATTTATTTGTTCTTGATATATTGGTTTCGTCAATCTTCCTTCATCCTCTCCACATGTCTAAAGGTAGATAGATACTCGTAGATAAAAAAGTTTAATTTGCCAAAATTGCACAATAAATATCGGACCAAAAATTACGCAACCATATGCTATAACAAGACAAGAAGAGTAGCAAAAACAGTGTCGTTTACAAAAAAATACGGCGTTATTCAGAAAACACTACTCCGCAAAAGCTGACAAAATTTTTCCTTATACAAAGGCTTTCCCTTTACAGTGGTCCATCCAAACCGTATCCCAGGAGTGCTTCAAGGAAACGTGCTCTCATAAGACCGAAAGAGCCTAGTGTACAGATACTTAAAACTAAGAATTCATATTACAAGCAACAATTAACGGCAAATCAAATGGGCCTCAACTCAGTGCCTTTATTTCATCATCATCATCATCAGCCACTTGACGCCCACTGCAGGGCCACAGGCCTCTCTCGTGATTTTCATAACCTATGAGGGGTTGCCATAATCGCCACGCTTGGCAGGCGGGTTGGCGATCGCAGTATGCAATTGGAATCTGAGGAAGACGCTGCTGCCCGTCTCCTGGTAATTTATTTCCTCAGTCGCCTTCTACGACATCCACGGAAGGAAATGGAGTGACTCCGGCGCCACACGGAAGCCTTTATTTGCCCAAGAGCAAAACACTGATACCTAGTTACGGTACGATCATACACGTGGGCTATACAGCACGGCGGCGTAAGATCCAAGGCGTACAGTACAACGGCCGTGTGTGGATATATGGGCTCCATTCCGTAAAACTACAGTTCATGGTTTACTATGACAATTCGATTACATAAATTGAAAAAGAAAATAACTAAATCCAATCTTACAAAAAAATCGTACATAGACCTAGGCCTATACGGGTAAGTAGATGCTTGTCAAGATACATACACATACATACATAAGCAGCCTTACATCCCACTGTAGGGCACACACAGGCCTTCTCTCAGGGAGAGAGTACGGGCTTAATCACCACGCGTGCCCACCGCGGATTGACGATCTCAAGCGCTGAGGTATGTGAATAGCTTAGACACTCAGGTTTCCTCACGATGTTTTCCTTCATAGTTAGCGAGTGGTATTGCTACTACCTATAACTTCACAAATATACATAACTTAGAAAACAAAGTCATAGGTACATGCCCACGCTAGGAATCGAACCTGGGTCTCTCGCTTCCGAGTCCGATGTTCTACCCACTAGGCTACCACGGCGTCAAGATACATCATCATTATCATCATCATCAGCCATTTGACGCCCAATGCAGGACATAGGCCTCCTTCGTAGTTTTTAATATATAACCATGGGGGGTTTCGCTATAATCGCCACGCTTGGCAGGCGGGTTGGCGATCGCAGTATGCGGTTGGAATGTCAGGAAGACGCTGCTGCCTGTCTCCTGGTAATTGATTTCCATAGTCGCTTTCTACGACATCCACGGAAGGAAATGGAGTGACGCTATTCTTAATCCGGCGCCACACGGAATCGTCAAGATACATTTTTATTAAATTCGAATTCTAGTTTTGTTTATTTCATGTTATCCCACCTTAAAATAAACAAAACTAGAATGACCGTTCCTAAGCTAAGACGGGCCGAATATGTTACGTACTTGCTTGTTACCAAACATTTACGATACATTTTCATTCAAATTCCATTTTCAGCTTCTGATCGGCAACTTCGGACTCTCCGTCGAGCAGTCCCGCGTCCAGATGGCCGTGTGGGCCGTGATGGCGGCGCCGCTCCTCATGAGCGCGGACCTGGCCACCATGCGGCCCGAGTTCAAGGAGATCCTGCTCAATCGCGACGTCATCGCGGTCAACCAGGACCCTTTGGGCAGGCAAGGGTTCAGAGTGCACCAGAGGAAGAATAAGCGAAACGATGTAAGTTGCCTGTGAACAGCATGGAATTGGGGGTAGTTCTCTAACAAACTGAACGAAGTTAAAGCTGCTCTTACATGTCGCATGCTGTCTCGTTCGCACAATCTAACAGTTTTAGTGATTTGTAAAAACAAAATATTATTATGTTCATTTTCCATAAATGTGGTCCGAGTCTTTGCTAGATAAAAGCAAAATTATGGACATTTTAAATACAGTTTTGTTTTCCTGTAATCTCTAGAATTGGCCGCGCTACTTATTTTTGATATGCGTTTTTTATAATTTATTTCGAAAATATGGACCATTTTAAGAAACTGATTTCGTCATTTTTGAATTTTATTAATTATTTCTATCTCTTATATATAAAAATGAATTGCTGTTCGTTAGTCTCACTAAAACTCGAGAACGGCTGGGCCGATTTGGCTAATTGTTGTTTTTATATATTTGTGGAAGTCCAGGGAAGGTTTAAACGGTGAGAAGAAAAAAAAACGGTTGACGTCGGTGATACGAAGTTCACGGGGTCATCTAGTTTTTAATATTTTTCTAAACTTTTGTGGTGTGTGACGTCATCGGATCTCATAATCATGAGATAGTCTTTGCCTACATAAAAAAAAAATGTCATTAACGTCTGTTGATTTGGTGGGCTAACCATTGTATTCTGTGGGCTAAACTCAAAATAAAACCGAGGCTTAAGGACTATGTATCCAATAGCCAATAAAAATTTAAAAAAAAACCGACACTTCAACACGTTGACATTCCGTTTTTCTTTTTTGTAAGGCAAAGGATTAATACTCAAACTACCTTTGCTGACGTCATACAAACGTCATTTAAGGTCCAAGTTTTTTATTGAATAGGTATCTTAAAAAATATAGACTTATTTACAAATCTGATAAATAGAAATTGTACGGAAAGCAAAATTCTCGAAATGGTTTTGAGAATTCCGTTCATATAAAAAAATGTAGCATGGCCAATTCTAAATGACCCGATCGGGCCAACAATGTTACTCTATCTATATCATAACTTTGAGTTATATATTCATGTATGTATGTATGAATAACTCGCGGGAAATATCTGCGCCCCTCGCTGGCATACAAGCGTATTCCAGCTAGGTGCGCAGATATTTCCGACGGTAGTATGTATTACTAGCTGACTCGGCAAACGGTGTTTTGCCATATTAATTAGTCTACGACCTATTCTTAACTCAGACCTACCAAATATGCACAAAAAAAATCATAAAAATCGGTGAAGCCGTTTCGGAGGAGTTCGATAACAAACATTGTGATTGTGACACGAGATGTTTATATATTAGATTTTCTATTTATTGTTAAAGGTATTTAGCTATATAATAAAGGTATCTATTTTTAAAAACCTACTTAGAGGCTAAAAATTCCACCCATGCCGGGACTTGAACCGTAGGGCGTTGTTAGGGATTTTCGTGATTTATTACATAATATAGTTTATTTTGTACACGTATATAGACCCATTTTTGGCTTCTTCTCGGACTCTCCAAGTTTCCAAGAAGAAATGACTTACAGAAAAAAAATCGCTTTTGTACATGTATTTCTTACGTAGGTAATGACCTGTTAAATGTTTGGTGTGCAACAAAGTATGAACTAATAGCTGACCCCGCAAACGCTGTTTTGCCATATTAGTTAGCCTACGACCTATTCTCAGACCTACCAAGCACAAAAAAAATCCTAAAAATCGGTGAAGCCGTTTCGGAGGAGTTCGATAACAAACACTGAGACACGAGATTTTTATATATCAGACGAGGCTAAGTGCAAACATCTCAGGTGTAACTAATGACCAAACCCACTTCCAGACAACGTACGATGTGTGGACGCGGGAGCTCTCAGACGGCTCCTACGCAATCGCATTCGTGAGCCACCGGGTCGACGGGATGGACTACGCCGCTAACTTCAGTTTCGACGAGATGAGGATCCCCAGCGAAGTCTACGACATTGTGGTGAGTGGAAGATTCAGTTCAGACGTTCCAGACGTACCTACAGATACGAGTACATTTTTATTTTATAAGCAGTGGTAGCAGCTGGAACGTGGCGGAAGATTAATATAGCTTCATTATTCGGCCTTTTCCAGGACCTGTACCATATGGATGACGACCGAGAATTGAAGCCCAATGAGACATTTGAAGTCAGGATTAAACCGACAGGCAAGTGTTTTGAAGTCAATAGTTTTCGATGTTTTTCTTTTGACCTTTGTTTTGAAGTCAATGTGATGAAACGTTAAGCTTACTTCATGACATTCAGTATAATCTTTATTAGTTAGCTAGTTTTAAAACCTATTACCTAGCCTGGTACTGCCTAGTACCTAGGACTTTTTAGCCTATATACGTCCCTCAGCAGGCCACAGGCCTTCTCTCAGAGACAGAGTAAGTACCTAAGTAATTTATTTACTTCCAAAAAGATAATACAAATTAAGGCCGGATACAAATAGACATTGGAGGGTATTACAAAAAATGTTTTGCGTTTACCGGCAGTCCAGCTAGGCTAGGCCTAGAGAGAGTATTGTTAATCACCACGCGTGCCCACCGCGGATTGGCAATTTCAAGCGCTGAGTTATTTGAACACGTCAGACACTCAGGTTCCCTCACGAAAAATGGTATTGCTACAAAAAACGGCTGCTTTTAGCGGAAATGACGGCTAGCCTCTAATTGTGGAGAGGCACTGCACAACATCACATGGTTTTAGTCTTTGTAATACTAATTGCCACTCTTTATCATTACAGGAGTCAAGTTCTACAAGTTCACGCCAAAGAAGAGCTCAGATGAAGTGTCTGCCCAGAAGAAGGTTGCTGCAGAAAATGTTGATAGAATTAATAATGACTAGCTATTTCCCGCGACTTCGTCCGCGTGGACTTTAGTTGATAATCTGTGGTTCTAAATAAGTTACGGATACTTTTAGCGCATGTGAATTAAATATAACAAAAAAAAGTGTTATAATTTACATGGTAGGTACATCTTTATTTTGCGTAGCTTTCATCAAGTTTTAACTTTTTTTAAACGGCTGCCTACAGTAACTTCGGAAAATACTGTAGCTCCAACTACGTGTTTTGCAATCACTTTATATTTAGAATATTAATCTCTTCTAAGGTTGTACGTCTTTACTTAAATATTACGGTACACGTTCTTCCCTAAGCCTTTGTCGTCTGCAATACGTACCTATTAATATTTTGTAACTTGAAGTCTTTTCATAAGTAACCTAATAGGAAAAGTTAGGAAAAGTAAGCAATAAATCAGCGGTTGGTTTCACTTTTTATTGGTGTAACTTACATTAAATTATGATAAAAATCGATTTTTATTTACAGAGACTACTTTACCTATGTCTTTCGGAGTATGGTTGCGACATTTAGTTACCTGAAAAAAACCAGAAGAGATTTTAATGATTTCTTAAATTCATAAAGTGTAACAAGCTCAGAACAGGTAACAAGTATGTGATAAAAAAATCGGACAAGTGCGAGTCGGACTCGCCCACCGAGTGTTCCGTACAAATTTGTAGGTTAATATTATAAATAGTTCAGGAATCGAGTCTCGCAGTTTTTTCCGAGCTTTTCCCAAACTACAAAAACATTTTTTTATGATTTAATTACAAAAGTATAGTTTTCAGATTTCTCCTTGTACTTGCAGTATAAAACGATATTAATTACCAAATATCATCGTTCCAGATCAACCGCAAGTACCCAATAAATTTTGAGATGACCTTGAGTGTCGAAATATACGTTTTTCGATACCTCCACGCGTTCTCGAGATAAAGGGTCTTGACAGACAGACAGACAGACGGACAGACGGATGGACCGATAGATAGACAACAAAGTGATCCTATAAGGGTTCCATTTTTTTTGAGGTACAGAACCCTACAAAATAAATTGGAATTTGTTTAAACTAGTTTTTTCCACATTATCAGTGTCTACTGCCCTTCTTTTAGGTATTCACACATATTCTGCGTTGAATAATTTGATTTGGGACATAAAAAAAGGCCTTTGTTAATACTCTAGACATTTTATACAGTAATAACATGCTGCCAGTTTGCAATGCTCCTGGATGCCAAATGTAGAGTTGAGAATAGAATAAAAAAACCATCCATTTCCAATAATAATAATAATAACTGCCACACAGCACAATCACTTGTCCTGGTCTCAGACTATCAATGGTACCCTATGCTATTGTGAGCAGGCGATGACATCGCAAACATGGAAATCAATACAGACTGAGGCCATTTGTACAACTCAAGTATGACAGCCTCCAGTGGGAATTGAACCCTCACTCTTTTAAAAACCTATTTAGATGCTTCAAATTCCACCCATGTCGGGACTTGAACCCGCTACCTTTGGCTAACCGTGCCAGCGCTCCCAACTGAGCTTATGGGCAAGTGCAGGCATCAGCGAAATTTCGGGCCTCTTTACAAACTTCTCTGTATTACATACAGAGAAATGAAGTTTTTGCCTCTAGATAGGGTTTCTAAAACTGTCCTCAGCACGGGCTTAGTGGAACAAAAAGAATACCCTCGTTTTGGTAGTCAAGCGTGTAAGCAGCTATATCAAAGTGGCAGTCAATGCGCTACACTTTCCTATTTGGCTTCTCCAGCTAAAATGTTTTGTACTACTCCACCTGCGTTAATGTTAACAGTAATAAGTGTGATAAACTACACATTAATTAATGGACAAAATAACCTGTGACCACATTTGGGGAACTGCTCTGTTAAAGGCAATTTTTCCTGAGATAACGCGTTAAATTTTCATAGAATCCACGTCATTTGACACGAAGCACACAAACAAGATGGAATTTGAAGCAGCTGCTTTGGTCACAACAATGAGCATCCAAAACTATAAGTTATGCATTTATGCAGTTTGAAAAATAACAAATAACTCCAAAGACTAACACTTTCTCATTCGACCAGTCCATTATTTATAGACAACAATGCAGTTTCTGCCAAAAATATACGTCGTTACTTCGCGCGTGCGCCGCCCTAGAATAAGACATAACGTCGTTTATATTGCCAAATGTCACATGTGAAAAATGTGCGATTTTTGTTTTTTCATCGAAATATTACGAAAATTAGTAAATTACAAGAAAATTAAGCCGTAATAGTATACACGATGATCACGATGTCTTGCACCTGTGACAGTATCATTTTTTTATACAATTTCGATGAAAAAACAAAAATTGTGTTTTTTTGGCATGTGACATTTTGTAATATGAACGACGATAAGCACTGCAAGCGTTTGACGCGCTAAAAACACTTTGATGTTTCAAAAAACCGCCACCCGAGCTATCGCCTAACATCTAAGGTCATTAACAATGCCACTTCCCTTTTAGGGCACTAAACTGTTGGCCACATATGTGTGATGACCAAGGACCGGAATTCTTCATAGCAAAAATCAAACTGTCAGAGGGAATGACCAAAGTGTTTTATCGACTATCAATAAATAAATGTCACTTAATGAGTAACATGACATCGGTAGATGTAGAGCGATCATTTTCCACTCATAAATGGATCTTCAATAAATTAAGAAACCGGTTTATTCCGAAAAACCAGGAACAAGTTAATATAGTCCATTCATTTTATAAAATGGATACGTACTTAACTCAAGACAGTGACGAGGACCTCGAACACTTAATTCCAGTCACCAATAATTGAAGGGATTTTATTTTAATATGGAGATGCAGGTTGCTTATCAAAGAGGTCAAATGTTACAGAATAATCGTATAAGTCGATATGCGATAATATTCCATAACATCGATAAGTGGAATTGTCGATAAAACAATTTGGTCATTCCCCATGACAGTTTGATATTTGCTATGAAGAATTCCGGTCCTTGGTAATGACATGGTTAACGCCTTAATTAATGTGTTACAATGCAGGTGGAGCAGTGGCTAAACACTCGGTAACAGTGAAGGAAAACATTGTGAGGAAACCTGAGTGTCTGAGCTATTCACATACCTCAGCGCTTGCAATCGCCAATCCATGGTGGGCACGAGTGGTGATTAAACCCATACTCTCTCCCTGAGAGAAGGCCTGTGTCCTACAGGCTGCTTATGTTATTAGCAGGCGCCTTTTAGAAACTTAAGTGCAAACACTGTTGGAATTGGTAAGTGGAAAACGAATCGTTTTGTGATGTTTTCAGCAGGAGGCTTTGGCTGACAGGAGATTTTTAGCTTGACAAACACAAGTATGAGATGTCATAACAAAGGCCAACATAAAAAAACTTTCGTAACGCAAAACTAAAACAAACCTGAAGACCATCCCTTCTCGCCAACATCCTTCACCATGCTCCAGTCATGTTTCACAGACCAAGCACTCTCTTTTGCCATGGTGATTGGAGGGAAGAACACGTAGCCACTGTCCACGGCAGCCTTCTTGGTCATTGCCGCAGCGCCCAGAGCCAGGCACACCGGCACAGCAACGGCTAGGTTACGTTGCCAAGCACCAAATATCGACCCGGCTGCGACACCACCCAAAAAGTAGTTCAGGTGGTCATTCTTGCCTCTTAAGTTCTGCGAACCATTGGCGACGACGGTAAAGGCCGCAGCCATCCCAAATAGCGGTCCGTTGATGTACGCAAAGCGGGCCAAAGTCTTGATAATCCCCTGAGGGTGCGAGTACATGAGAATGTCCGTGGTTGCCGCGGGCAGCCCGCACATTAGAGCGTATTTGGAGGTCACGAAACACTTCTTGAAGATGTCGTGGCCCTCGGGGGTGTCGTAGTATTTGTATGAGAGCAGCGACATGGCTGTTTTCGTTGGTTTTCGTGTGAAAATTAAGTTTTAGGTCCAGCAAGTGTTGATAAAGTTACACAACGTTAACATTTGTGAGGATTGGTTTGGTTATGCTCGGTCGTTGAAATGTCAGACGTGAGATTCGATTTTCGAATGAAACTGAAATTTAAAGAGCTTTTCAGTCTCTGCTTGTATGAATAATTAATCATTTTCATATCTCAATACATAGGTATATTGTAGCATTTTAGAGGAAAAATCTGATAGGTTGTGTGGTGTTAAAAATAGTTACAGCCGTTCTTCGTAAATAGATTATGATAACATCCTAGGGTTGCATTCAGATACTAGGTATTTTATGAATAATGCGCTGAACATGTTTTTACTACATTTTATATATTTTTCCTTAGAATCTATGGCAAGTTATTTGTAAATGTCTATATGATATAAGAAACAATTTGGTTCTTCTTGCTATTTTACTATAAAGTTTGGAGTAAATCTAAATTAAAACATACTTTCATAAAAATCACACAACATTGTTGAACACGGCGAACGGGATTTCCTTTTTGATTCGTGATCCGTCACTCAATTCTGTCAAAAACAGTATCAAAAATGGCGGCGGACGGTGACGACTTCGTCACCGATCAAGAAAAAGTAAGAATCGTTTCGGATTTCATACTCCATTCCCCACCGGGCGAGTTCAATGAAGTGTTCAACGATGTGAGGGTGCTGCTGAACAATGATAGCCTGCTCAAGGAGGGCGCGAGCGGGGCGTTCTCGCAATACAACAAGGACCAGCTCACGCCCGTGCGACTCGAGGGCTCCGAACTGCACACGCTCATCACGGATCACAACGAGCTGGGTGGCGGCCGCTTCTTTGACCCGCGCTCCAAGCGTTCCTTCAAGTATGACCACCTTCGTAAGGAAGCTTCGGAATACGAGCCATACGAACCAGATCGCGTCGCGGAGCCGTGGCGCGCTGCGCTCGACGAAGAACTGACCGCTTACGTGGCTGGGCACTACAAGCACGGTGCCAGCCTCGTTGTGGGGCGGGCGCTGGAGAATGGGGCCATCTCACTGGTCGCCTGCATCGAAGATCATCAGTTCCAGCCCAAAAACTATTGGAACGGGCGGTGGCGCTCCGTCTGGTCCCTGACGGTCGGCGGCGGCGGCCCGGCCGAGCTCCGTGGCGTACTAAGGGTGCAAGTACACTACTATGAAGATGGCAATGTCCAGTTGGTGAGCTCCAAAGAGGTACGTTCGCCGCTAGTGGCCAGCGGAGAGGTGGCAACGGCCAAGGAGTTTGTCAGACTGCTGTGGGATGCAGAGGACACATACCAGACTGCAATTGACAACAACTACAAGACGATGAGTGACACAACCTTCAAGGCTCTCAGGCGACAGCTGCCAGTGACGCGCAGCAAGATCGACTGGGCCCGCCTTGTGTCTTACACCATTGGGAAGGAGTTGAAGAACCAATGATGTCTCGCCGCTGCGCTCTGAGCCGCAGCGGCCGCTCCATGCCTCTGTACATATTCGCGTAAGAGTAAGGCCTGGTTCACGGAACCCTATTCAGGTCCAGTTTTTAGTTTCAACTACACATCAGTGGCACTCACCACAATAACTGAAAACTGTCATGGTTGTCATTGGATGCGTATTTGCATTTCTGCAAGCAAATTAATTTGCATGGGAGCAAACTCCTGTCTGAGCTCGGGATCATCAGACACATCACCATGGTCGGATTGAGATAGGTAGCATATCTTAAAATTCTCATGTTTTTGTGGCAATAGGGTTAAATTCGTACCAGTTGTGTTGCTACATAAGCCGATGGATGCTGTCATGTGAGCCGGGCCTAAATCTTGTTCAAATGTTTATGGGCACTGGGTATTGTTGCATCAATCCCAGTGCATATTTATCTATGAATATATATAGAGAAAATTGCTATGGTAACTGTTAAATTTAAATTTTATTGCATTTCGTTACTCAGGTTCTTATAAGCTGGAGCTGGTCAATAGCATGTGTTGAAAAAAAGCTCTTAACATTATAGGAGTAAGATAGATTTTTCTGATTCATGTCATTTCTAATATAGTGTTGAGATTCCAGATTTTGTTTATAGCAGTGGAACCTGTAACATAGTCAGATGTAAAGTAATATGTAACTAAAACTTGGCTTGATTTAACAAAGTGGTTTGTAGTTGTGTGAGCAATATTTTTCAACGATAATTTCCTCAAATCATCACATATGAGTTTACACTGTGTTAAGCATTTTTGTTATCAGCTTCCAGGCAACAGTATGTCAATTGCAGGGGTCATACACCCCACAAAAGATCAGTATTAAATCCTACACTATTGCTTGCATGACTGAGTGGTGAGAGTTTTTGTGTTGTTTTGAAATCATGAGGGCTTGAGTAAATAATTTACAAATTGGTGCATTTAATTTTTTTGTGAATTTAACATCATCTGCAGCCACTGTGTCTGGAATTGTGGTATTTGATGCAACCATTCGCCTGTAATTATTTGACTGCAATGAAGTTGTCAAATTGAGAAGACATTTGGCTGATGTCAGGATGTAGGTTTGGCGAATTTGTCGCGATGAACGACACTATAACAGAAGTAGAGAGCACAATACATATTTTAAACGTAAACTATACAAGACATTCTGTGGATTAAAGTGTTGCTCAAATTGTGAGTCCTGTGGATAGAGGACACTCAGTTTTATTTAAATTAATTAAAAATAATATTGTCCATACAGTTTAATGTGGCTTTTTGAGTGCATACAAAAAAGTGTATCTTGTATTTTTTTTATTATTACTTAAATAATAATTATTATGCCAATAAGGATTTATTTTGTAATTACTATAATATTATTTTAATAAACAACATACTTTAAACATCCAAGTATTCTGTAATGTATGATTAAATTAATTTGAATAAAAATATATATTAAAATGTTGCTAACTACTGTTTCCTTTTATTTATAAGATAGTTGCTAATGATAATGCTGTAAACAAATGATTCAATGTAACTAAAGAAACGGTGATATCTCTTGAAGATTACAACGGGTGATAAGATGAAGTGCATTCAAAATTGATTTGCTGTCCCTAAGGGATGACTCACCGGGCCCAAAACAGTCACGATCGCCAATGTTAATTATCTTTTGACATTTTGAATGTATTCCGTGGTGAATCACTAACATTACTTTGGCACTTATACCTACTCTAAAAAGAAAAACGATACAGGTTGTAAATTGGGAGGTTCTGCTCGGGTTCTACAAATAACGCGAAATATATATTAAACATAAACATAAACATTTACATACAGGCACATACATTGCTTCTGGCCCCACATTTTTTTCCCATACGTAGAACACCCCATTTTCGCACGCAGGTGGTATCTACATAGGTATATGGGGTAGGTGGTTTTATATCGGGATTTTGTACTTGCAGAGTTGCAGCTAGAATATCAAATACTAAATTGGGGTATGTACTATCTAAGCTGCAATTTATTGGTTAATTGGGGCAGTAGTCGACAGACCAGCAGGTCATCCTTTAAATATTTGTTGCGACGTGTCAAGGTTTACAGGAAACTGCGCGCTTGCCCTCGACTCGGTTACAGGCTAGTTACAGGTTGATCCGCTGTCGTCCATACAGTTTGGTCAATGGCCTAAATAAAAACTCTGTGTCACTAAAACAAAAGTTTATTCACAGCCTTACAAAATCTAAGTTCCTTAACAAAAGGTGGATTAAATAAATAAGTTATTTAGGTAGTAGTAGGTACAGTCGGTAGCAGGTCAACCTTTACGTTTTTGTTGCAAAGTCGTCCGTAACGTAACTGATCAGAGTGCACGTATGGAAAGATTGATGTGCTGTCTACTGTACCTACTACCTACTAGGCACATAGAGAGACGCAGTTTCAACTTAAATTACTAATTATACCTACTATAACTTTCGTCAATTACAGAAAGGGATTGAAAATGGCGGCGCTCCTATTTGTGTCTCGCTAGCCCTTTCTTTTCCTCTATGTAACTGACTGAGTTTCCTAATGAGAAAAAATAATTTCGAAACGTTACACACAATTCATCCAGCAGGTACCTGATGAGGCATCGGATGATCATAAACGAATGGTCTTGAGTATGGATTCAGTTGATCACGCGAGCGAGCAAAGTCTGAAATAGAAATGGTAGGAATTAATCATTAGGTACCCAAGTTCCGTGTGGCGCCGGATTAAGAATAGCGTCACCCCATTGCCTTCCGTGGATGTCGTAGAAGGCGACTAAGGAAATACATTACCAGGAGACGGGCAGCAGCGTCTTCCTGAGATTCCAACCGCATACTGCGATCGCCAACCCGCCTGCCAAGCGTGGCGATTATGGCAAAACCCCTCGTGGTTATGAAAACCATGAGGGAGGCCTATGTCCTGCAGTGGACGTCGAATGGCTGATGATGATGATGATGATGATGATGACCCAAGTTTTATGGTTTTAGGCCAGCAGCTAGCTAGACCGAAGACCTAAAGCAAATTGCTGTTACGGGTGACCCGCTTGATGAAGTTGAAAAAAATGTAGAGATAGAAAGGGTGTAATGTAGCAACACCTGTATGCATGTAGCTATACATTTAACGGGTCGAATCGCGATTGACGGGAATTAATATAATTAAGTTTACCTTATAATATAAACAATCGGCCAGTTAAATGACGAGTTAATGTATGAGCGAGTCGTTAAAAATATTAGAAAGGTTGCAACTTGACTTTGCTAGAGTCTGGGTAGAGTGCTCGAACTGCCAACTTTACAACGCTAAGTAATTTGTCTACGTTACCTTGTGGTGGTGGCGAAGCCACAACAAAGTTCGGTGGCGGCATTACGGCAACCGGCACTGGACCTTCTAAGCCCGATGGCACTTCTAAATCCTTTTCCGAATCAACCACATGGAAGTCTTTCAACTTCGCGTTCTCCACAGGTGCAATACCTGTATTTCCAAACGCAGATTTTAACGCCTCCTGCGTTATTTCGTTGTCCTCACTAGGTTTAGCTTTTTGATCTTGCGTTTCATCTTCTCTTTTGAACACAATCTCGTTTTCATCTTCGATTATCTCTTTGGAATTCGCCGCTGTAACATTTTTATTAACGAAATCTGACGCTTTATCTTCGGGACGCTTTTGAAAGTCTTCTGAGCCTCTATCGCTTTCCACACTGGTGTCAAGTTCTTCGTTTCCGTCTGTCAGATTATCGTAAAGCGGGTCTTCTAACGGCACAAAGTCGGGCAGGTCTTCAAAGCTGAAATCGTCGCTCATCGGATCTTCCCCGTCGATAGACCGTGCGTTTCCGAATAGATTATCGAGGCTGCTGTAGCCAGCTTTAGTTGAATCAGCGATTCTCGGTGGACAGTCTTCTGGAATCGTGTAAATCTGAAAATGGGTGATCGGTTAGAAACAACATTCATTTAGATATTAAGAAATTTATCAAAAAGAAGATAGTGCAAATAAGACCGAATCTGTTACTTTCAGAGTTGATAGATTATGTGGAGAAGAAGAACAAAGAATCTACTCGTACCTACCTGAGTGTCATTGACCTCCGGCCTGTAGTAATCCAAGACTTTGGCGTAGGCCGCCTTGGTGCGCGCGCGCGGCCCCACCGCGTGCAGGCTGTAGCACTGGTGGCCCCCGCCACCGGTGGTGACGTCACTGCCGTCTCGGGTCCCCAGGTATAGAGTGGCTCGGCCGCCGTTCGGGGCCATCTCTATGCGCCGGAGTACTGGGGGAGGTGAATTTATTTTTTCTTTCTCTCTGCTTGTATGTAACCGTTTTTTGGGTCTCCATTGCTACTGGTAACCTGGTATTTAATAAATGTGAAGATTTTTCATTCTGTTTGTCGAATGCCAATGTAGTTACAATGTTATCCACTGTCTTCGGGTCGAGTTGTTGTGGAGGAAAAGACAGCGGAAAGTAACTCCACTCTGACCAAATTTTCTCAAATTATCTTAAGTATATTATACATTGGTTGGTACAAGTACCTAGGCACCTAACAAGATCCCATGAGTGCAATCAACAACACGCAATGATAAGACTGCCTCGTTGGACTAGCCGTGGGTTCGATTTCCACTAGGGGCCGCCGTACAAATGTACAAATAGCCTCAGTCGGGTGTATTTCCATGTTTGTGGTGTCCTTGCCTGGTTACCATAGCACAGAGTATCCTAGTTTGGGACCAGGTCAAGTGATTGTGTTGTGTGGAAGGTACTCTATAAACATTAGTCTAACTTACAAGTGTCAGTATTCTGCAGCTGCGCGTAAAGCATCGAGGCCTCCACGCCGAAGCCACCAGGCAGCACCACTTCCAGCAAAGCCATCTCCGGGAAGGCCCCCGTCCACACCACACAGGCCTGCGAGAGCATGATGGCAGTTGTGAAATTATCAGCGGAAGCAACTCTCAAGCCAGCAGTTTTTAGCGGGGGTCGATTCTAAAAGAACCCCGAACTTGAACCCCGATCTGGAATCAGACGATACCGTTATCGAACGGTAACAACTTTCCGATTGGGCAACCCGGCTTTAGGAGAAGGAAAGGCCGTGGTGGTAGTCAATCAGAATGGAGTTACATGAAAGGAGAGATGAAAGAAAATAATGCTACGAATTGATATGACTTCTTGCACTTTTATTTACAAAATCAGTGTGATGCTTAATGATCGTTTATGAGTGCAATTAGCAACATAATATTATATAAGAAAGCATGATTAGCAATATAAATAATGAATAAATAATATGTAGTATTGTTGTAGGCCTTTGCATCTACGCAATGAGACGATTTACACAGCGTCCAGTGGCGCCTTCACTCACACTAGATCAGAATTAGGTATAGTAGAATTATTTATAGTGAATTTAATTAGTAAAGTAGTTTTAATATTTAAATTTTAAATTAGATAACGTACAACGTTACAAGGCATTTTACGAGACCGAGTAAAACGGAGAGATTGTACCAACGCGTCTACGCGTATTACTTGAAGCTGTGTACCTACCTATGAATAGAGTGACATAGGTTTAGAGTTATACGATGTATTCCCAGACTCGAAGGGCGAGGCAGTAACGTTTACAACTTGTTTGTAACTAAGTGTTGAATGAAAGAGAATGATATTGGTTGGGAAATTTCTACGTTGGTTAATCTCTCCGTTTTTACTTGGTCATGCGGATTTGGTGAAGCTGTGTCATCATCATCATCAGCCATTTGAGGCCCACTACAGGACATAGGCCTCCTTCATGGTTTTCCTAAACCATGGCGTTTTCCTAAACCATGAAGGGTTTTGCCATAATCGCCACGCTTGGCAGGCGGGTTGGCGAACGAAGCTGTGTACGATATTGTCAGACTAGAAGGGCAAGGCAGCAAGGTTTGCAACTGGTTTGTACCTAAGTGTTGAGCGTTAACATCAACAAAGATGATACCGCGTCACTCATTAAAGTATCCTCCTTAAGACCACTCAGGGATCTCCTCAATAGCTGAAGAGACGAGAACTAGAATAAGCCGTTAGGTTTACTGAGAACCGTGATTGTTGAAACTGTTGCTCCTATTTATCTTAAAATTGCTAAATGTCTGGTAAAGTCTTCATTAAGCTAAAATGAACTAACGCATAGTGCAAGAAACCATTCTCAAGCAACTGTTTTTGACAAATTGTCGTTTTAAGTTTGTGGCGTCCATGAATCACAAAATGTATCAAAGTCAGCCAGTCAGTTTTCCACTGATCTTGTAGCCGCCGTCCGTACCTCAACGATAGCAGCACAGAAGCAGAACGTGCTGTTGGCGTCACAGTCAAAGGGCCCCTCCGTGTGCACCGACACCTGCACCGACAGACCGCTGCGGCTCGCCTCTTGAGCCGCGGGGTCGTTGTAGGCGCGAGTGGCTTGTACTAGAGCGCAGCCGCTGCCTGAGAAAGGAAGATTATGCCCTGAAAACTACGAATTGATATGGAAGTACTACGCCCAGCTTAGTACAGTACACTGTCTGGTGTACGATACTCAGGAAAGGATAAAAAAATATATCATGGCGGGTTGGAAACAATGGGGTTCCGAAATGCAATTATAAAAGTAATCGCCATTTCTCCAAATCTTCTGGGACATGCTCGGCCTGTCCTGCTATGTATATCCGTAGAATAGATTAGATTAGATTAGATACCTACTTACAGATTTAGTGTACGTACATACCAGAAACAAACCATATTCTTTAGCCATGGTCCTACCAGTATAACACGTGTCGTGACATTGTAAAATGTAGGTACGGGCTCAGTAGGCAAATCGTTCAGCAAGGTCCCGCTCATGCTAGTCGCTAAGCCAGCAGTAATGAACTAGGGCTAGCACCCGTCTCTGTTTTTGTATGGAGGAAGCGGGTGCACGCCACAGAATCTGCATAAGAAAATATTCATACCAGTAACTCCAACGCTCAGCTTATCACAGGACTTGAAGTTCATTAGAGCAGGCAGCCTACGCGCATACGGCGCGGCGCCCGCGCACTGTGCCGTCAGGTTGAGCCGCGCCGGCGCAGCGGGTTGCACAGCCGACCATGCCGTGAGCGCTTCCAGGGCTACCAGGGTGTCCTGCGAATAAAAATACTTGTAGATAAACGATGTTAACGCAGAAGAACCCGAGTTACTAATATAGCTCGAAGAAGTGGTAGTGGGTGGGGCATATAGCTCGGAGAACTGATGGCCGTTGTTGGGCGGAAAAGTTCTGACTTGACAACCGCGGACCGGACGACGCAGCGTGGGCAGGTTCCCCACCAGATGGTCTGAGGACCTGGTTATGGTGGCGGTAAATCGCTGGATGCGGGCGGGCGGCTCATGACCGGGAAGCTTGGAAAATCATGAGAGAGGCCTATGTCCTGCAGTGGTAATGATGATGATGGTAACGTTGAAGCTACAGTTATGAGACTAGCTTGGTTACCCGACGATTCTGCCGTCCCTGGTATTTAAAAAAATACCCTGGTCTAGGATCGGATCCCTGCACAGCAAATTTAAATGTGGAATATGGGATCCTGAACAAAGATCCGAGAGCCAAACTGACCCGACATTATACCGAAGACATCCCGGACATCAGCCTGTACGAGATTAGGATGGCCCTGAAACAGCTCAAGAATAACAAGGCACCAGGAGAGGACGGAATCACATCAGAGCTACTGAAAGCGGGTGGAACACCAGTACTTAAAGTCCTTCAGAAGCTCTTCAATTCCGTCGTGCTCGAAGGAAAAACGCCAAAAGCATGGAACAGAAGCGTGGTGACGCTGTTCTTCAAGAAAGGGGATAACTCTCTATTGAAGAACTACCGACCCATCTCGCTTCTGAGCCATGTTTATAAGCTGTTTTCGAGGGTCCTCACGAATCGTCTCGAACGCAGGTTTGATGACTTCCAGCCTCCCGAACAAGCCGGTTTCCGAAAGGGCTTTAGTACCATAGACCACATCCATACGCTGCGGCAAATTATACAGAAGACTGAGGAGTATAATTTGCCATTCTGCTTAGCGTTTGTGGACTATGAGAAAGCCTTCGATTCGATCGAGACATGGGCAGTGCTCGAGTCTCTCCAGCGTTGCCGGATTGACTATCGGTATATCGAGGTGCTGAAGTGCTTGTACAACAGCGCCACCATGTCGGTCCGAGTACAGGAGCAGAATTCGGAGGCAATTCCATTGAGAAGAGGCGTGAGACAGGGAGACGTTATCTCTCCGAAACTGTTCACGAACTCACTGGAAGATGCCTTCAAGCTTCTGGAATGGCAGGGACGCGGCATCAATATCAATGGCGAGTACATCACGCACCTTCGATTTGCCGACGATATAGTAGTCATGGCAGAAACGATGGAAGACCTCGGCATAATGCTCGAAGACCTCAGTCGAGTTTCCCAACGTGTGGGCCTTAAAATGAACATGGACAAAACGAAGGTCATGTCGAACGCCCGTGTTGTGCCCACCCCAATAACATTGGGGAACACGACTCTCGAAGTTGTAGACGAATACGTCTACTTAGGACAAACAGTCCAACTAGGCCGGTCCAACTTCGTGAAAGAGGTCAATCGTCGAATCCAACTCGGCTGGGCAGCATTCGGGAAACTTAGAAAAGTCTTTTCGTCTAACATACCTCAATCGCTCAAGACAAAATTATACAACCAGTGTGTGTTACCAGTGATGACTTATGGCACTGAAACGTGGTCTCTAACTATGGGCCTCATAAGAAAGCTCAAGGTCACGCAACGAGCTATGGAAAGGGCTATGCTCGGAATTTCTCTACGAGATCGAATCAGAAATGATGAGATTCGTAGACGAACGAAAGTCGTCGACATAGCCCAGCGGATTAGTAAGTTGAAGTGGCAGTGGGCGGGGCACATAGCACGCAGAACTGATGGCCGATGGGGCCGAAAAGTTCTCGAATGGAGACCACATATCGGCAGGCGCAGCGTAGGACGACCAGCCACAAGATGGACAGATGACCTCATCCAAGTGGCAGGAAGACGCTGGATGCAGGCCGCTTCCAACCGGTCTTTTTGGAAATCCATGGAGGAGGCCTATGTCCAGCAGTGGACTTCTTGTGGCTGAATGATGATGATATGGGATCCTTGAAGTGGGATGGGATGGGGTGCGATGAGATGAAATGGGGTTGGGTAGGGTGAGGTTGCGAGGGCGTCCCCGCGGCTCTGCCGAACGGCGTGAGATGGAACACCACGGGGTTTTAGCCGGTGAGAGTCCGGAATAACCCTGCCGTGAATGTCCAGCAGGGACGAGTACGGGCTGATTGATTAAAACAAAATGCGGTTTGGTTCTTCACCTGAGTAGACAGAAACCCCCCTGAGCCACTTCTGTGTGTGGACAACCAGCGGATGGCGGCCCGAGCATCGTGTGCGCAGCTGGTCTCGCGCAGCTCAGCCGGACAGGAGGCCAAGGCGAGTACCGCGTAGCTGGTCGCCTCGATTGATGTGGAGAGACTTCCTGGGGAGAAGCAGCATTGTGTAAGTTGAAGATGTAAGATGTCCGTAAGTTTACTCCAAGGATGTTCTGGCCTGTGTAAAACGTTCTTAGTGTACTCCCGTTACCGACATTCAATGCCAGGGTGGTTAGTTAGACCTGAGATTTCCGCACTTAGCCTCATGGTTGGGCCATTCTACGTAACAAAGCTGTGAGTTTACTACAGCCAGCCTTTCTATTGTGTGGCCGTGTGGCGCCGGGTTAAGAATAGCGTCACTCCATTTCCTTCCGTGGTTGTCGTAGAAGGCGACTAAGGAAATACATTGCCAGGAGACGGGCAGCAGTAGGTATACTTAATAATTGTATTTTCAATTACGACGTATGACCAACGCAGATTCACGACTTCAAGCGTTGAGGTATATGGACACTTCAGAAACTCAGCCCGTATTTTTATGATTCCGATCAAAAGGGAATGAATGGCCTTTTTAGTTAAAAGGAATGGTTCATATGGAACATAACTAACTTCGGCTAATAGGCGGACTAAAAGCCTATTCTAGCCAAATTAAAAACCTATCCTCACCAGTCTCCCACCAGACGTACTCGCCGGTCCTGCGGGCCATCTTGAGCAGGGCCAACAGCTCCCTCAAGTCCTCGTCCTGATGGAGACCAGCCCCGACAGACAGAGCTCCCTTCCTGTCCCGCAGGAGAGTCACATCGTTGGTGCTCCTCAGGTCTTCCTCGTGCTTCTTAAGGCGCATGAAGGCGTAGGCTAGGAGTGCGTGTCCGTAGATCCTGAGACATATTCAATCGTTGGATGGTTTATCCTGTAAGTATGTGTCGTAGGATCTTGTTTATTTTAGACCAGTTGTCCATGTACATTCATAATCATAAGCAGCCTATATACGTCCCACAGTAAGGCACAGGCCTTCTCTCAGAGAGAGAGAGTCATCTACATTATAATTTCCAATTCCAAGACATTACATTTGTAGATAGATAGATAGAATATTCTATATTAAATTTAACAAAAATCAGGATTGTCATACAATGATCTTTTGTAATGCTGATCTTAGCCAAAATCCTAGGAAACAGAGAAGATGCGGATAATAGACAACTATAGAACTCTTTCATGATCGCCCTAGGATCTTACTTGAATCTTACCTAAGATAATTGAATTTTAAAATTTAATACTAATGTGCTTTCGCTAATATCCTAGGATATTAACTAAGATCCGCGTTGACGTCCCAATGCAGGGCAAAGGCTGGAACGTCTAAGTAATGGTTACGTGTTCACATACTTGTGAACACATATACTTTTTGTCGAAAACTGGGAGTGCAAGCGTGCCCGACGTGGATTAGCCATTTCAAGTGCTGAGGTTTGGTAAAATGATTTCGCAAACTTTTCATTCGACTGCTCTAAAAAGTTATCCAGGGTAAGAAGTAAGGCTATGGTGTCGTTAAGCATGGCGTAGCAGCGATATTGCGTTATTTTCGACATTATTTAGGTTATTTACGTCAACGACATGTCTGCATTGAACCATATTTATTAGATATGGTTCCATATAGAACGGTCTTCGATTGACGAGGCAATTTGAACAGTATTATCACACCATAGTTTCCACTATTACCTGGCAGGAGCTTTCGTTTTCAGCGGCGGTAGAGCCCGCAGGCACGCGAGAGAATTCCTCAGCACTCTTTCGGGTATCGTGACTCCACTCTCTATGAGCGACGTCACGACATACGCTGTCAGAGCCACGTTGGAGGTCTCACCGTCTTCGCTTAGACCACCCTGAAACAGAAAATTCTAGATCTAGAACCCCAGGTTTTTGAACCTATGGAATGGACTTGCTAAAATAGCTATTGGTAAATGTCAATAAATATAAAGGTAGGTCAATTATAATGACAAAAAAATTAATGACAAGTAGATTAGAATGCAGTATTTAATACGCCATTGAGGATACTTACCTTCAGTTCTCTATGGAAGACTTGCCCCTCGTTTCTGAAGCAGCCATTCTCCATTTGCTGGTTTAGCAGCCAGCGCTCAGAGCGCTCCAAGGCGAATGGCGGCGGAAGACCGGGAGATAAGACCTGAGGTAAATATTTGGATGTAAGTTGAGAAGACCTTAGGTACGAATTAATGTGTAGGTACCTACTAGTCACCTATCTTGTATAATTATAGCAGCTATTTACACGGCATTGAATGTGAGGCGTAGTGTCTAAGCTTAAAATCCAGGATCTTTCGTTGTATGAGTATAAGACACTGTAGAAGAAGAAGCTGCCCTTGAAGCCAGCACTTGAACTCAGCTGTAGACTACCAACCGCCATAAAAAACTTAAATGATATGCCAGGACAGGCTACATCAATCACATGACGGCACATAACCGACGCTTTCCCCAGCCATAACGGTCGCTGTGATCGAACCCGTTGATCATCATCATCATCAACACCATCATAAGACAACTGATAGGTTTACGTGAAAATCAGCTAGAATACCTAAATAAAGAAAGTTCTAATGATCCTAGATTTTAAATAACATTTACCTGATGGGCACGTCTCAAATAGCGAATAGCGAAGGCCGTGAGCCAAGTGGAGGGGACACCGTCTGTGGAGCCGAAGGCGCTGAGGCCACCTGAAGCGTGCATGAACTGCATCTGACGAGCAAATCCTGAAACAACGAACGTCAGTTCAACCTTCGTATCTTATAATCACCAATCAGCCCGCGCTCGTCTACTGCTGAAGTGTTGTTGCACGGGGCAACGAATGCGCGGGGCCCGTAGCATTTGCTACATTATTTATTACATTACATTACCTTTAATCATAAATAATAAAGTTACGTATGATCATCATTTTCATCAGCCATTTGACGCCCACTGCAGGACATAGGCCTCCTTCGTGGTTTTCATAACCATGAGGGGTTTTGTCATAATCGCCACGCTTACATATTAGTTAAGCATTATTATTTAACTGGACAAAATCATTAATTTAGTATGGTGCCAGCTCAAGGAGACTACGCTTCAGTTTTGTTTTTAAGATACTAAGATTCTCAGCGTCAATTATGTCGCGCGGCTGTTTATGTATGACGTTGCTCCAAAGACCTTCGTATACTTAGTAGTTTTAGTTAGTCGGTGTCTTGGAAGTGATAGCATGTGCGCATTTCTAGTAGCTCTGCCGGATATGTCGCCTCGGGTATACATTGTGGTCAGATTTTTTTTGGTCAAAACGCAGGCTACGTTGATAACCAGAGCTGGAAGCGTGTGGATTTACGTACGTGGCTACGTGTCTAATAGGGCACTGGGAGAGCAGTAACTTGTGGTCGGCATAATTTGACCAGCAAAATAAACGGATTGAACAGTAGAAAATTCCAAATTGATCAGCTGATTATTTCAAATGAAATAGCATTAAATTTTTTGTAATTAAATTAAATTTATATATTGCTGACCATGTTTCACTTATTCAGTGACCACGTGCGGTTGCATTTATTAATTCCGCTTACCAAAATCATTGTTGGCTAAATGATTCACTGTTTTGCCGATCAAATATATTTTCATTAATTTAATTAGATAGATTAGAAATGGGGTAGATTAGATTTGATTAGTTCCCAAGAGTAGATACCTCTGGCTACATGATCCTTGGCGGCAATAAAGGCCGGGCTTCGAGGGTCAAGACGCTTTAGAGCCAGCAGGTTGGTGGCAAGACGAGCCATGTTCTGCTCTCCGCAACCTCGCGGCAAAGTCGTTAGACCATCAGCGTCCTGAAAAATGGGAACTTATTATATTAAACGATCAGCAAAATAGATATTTGATCTGGAACAATAATCAGCAGAAGTCATACGAGCGGGCAACAATGATTTTGGTTAGCAGACTAAATAAATGAGTATCACGTGGTTAGCACATAAATTAAACATGGTCAGGAATTTATTTTTAGGAATTTTCTCTGATCAGTTTGGAAGTTTCTGCTGCTCAATGAGGTATTTGCTGCAGACTAAAATGGTTGCTGTTCAAAAGATCGTTGACTGCTGACAGTAAAAAGAAGGTTTACTGAAATTATATTTTTTTGCTGATACTCCAAGAAAAATACGCGCGGATATTATTTTTAACCGACTAAAATATAACATAACATAAACTCACGACTGTGTCCCAGAGGGGTAGGCAGAGACCAGGGACTGCCACTTGCCACGATCCTGACAGACCTCTTTCGCTTCATCAACAGTAATTAGTAGTTGTTTGCGCGCACGCCGGTTTCAGGTACTTTATTTCTTGCCTATCGCTAACACATCCACTATTTGGTCGAAGTATGTCCGCCTGGGACGTCCTATACCGGTCTTTCCACCCACATTCTCTCTCGATATATTTCTTTCGCCAATCTTTCTTCCTTCGTCCTCTCTATATGTCCAAACCAACGCGACATTCCTGTCTCAATGCAAGTCACTACATTGTATCCTCTTTCATTCCACAACGTTCTCTAATCAAAATATTGCGTATCCTGTCATTTTTTAGGGACCCTATTACTATTGTCCGTCCGTCGGGACTAGCAAACCCTGGTCTCTGCCTACTCCTCCGGATTATAGGCGTGAGTTTATGTAAAGCATGTATTGAAGCAAAGAAGGCGTAAATGCACTGTTAGCGTCCAAAGTGGATTCAAAGACCTATTCTCGAAGACTCGTCTGCCGCGACACAGATCTGTGTCCAACTTAGTGTGGGCCACCTATACGTTCCATTCCGCGAGGGCAGTTCAGGAGTTAAGCAAGGCTTACCGTAAGTAAAGGACCGCTGATGTCTCCAAGAGCCCAGAGCGTCACGGACTCCGATCCAGGGACCATGTCCACGGCAGGCCACGTCCAAGTTACATCCGATGTACTGGACTCATTGCTGCCTGTGATAATAATAACAACGATGATGATGATACGATGCTGGTGATACGATAATGATGATAAAAACAATATCGAAGACAGGTCTGTTTCCTAGCGTAGGTGCTAGGCAACAGACCTGTCTTGTAGGTGTCTAATAATAATAAATACTACAACGCCACTAAAAAGGGTGTATGCTTCATTATCATCATCAGCCATTTGACGCCCACTGCAGGACACAGGCCTCCTTCGTGGTTTTCATAACCATGAAGGGTTTTGCCATAATCGCCACGCTTGGTATGCGGGTTGGCGATCGCAGTATGCGGTTGGAATCTCAGGAAGACGCTGTTGCCCGTCTCCTGGTAATTGATTTCCTTAGTCGCCTTCTACGACATCCACGGAAGGAAATGGAGTGACGCTATTCTTAATCCGGCGCTACACCGGTTAGCCAGTGGGCTAACGTGCTTACCAGCAGTGGCTGGACATAGACCTGCCCCAAGCTACGTAATTACTGAGTGCCTTCGGCCATCTCATCCAGCTGCTATTGGTTTAGATCGCCCATGAATCCAATGGCCAAGTGATAGCCAAGCCTCTCCAATACAAACACCAATAGGCAGTTGCTCGCGCGGTGACTCTGATTAAGCCTTTAATCTTTATCCTTTGAAACAGGGCGTGTGGCTTTCAATAAACCCTAAGTACTGATATACCTCTCAGAATTATTTCATCTCATATAGATTGAATTACGGTGCTTCTAGCCATCACGAATGTAAACTAATGTCATGAAACGAGCTCCGACTCCATTTCCTTCCGTGGATGTCGTAGAAGGCGACTAAGGAAATCAATTACGAGGAGACGGGCAGCAGCGTCTTCCTGAGATTCCAACCGCATACTGCGATCGCCAACTCGCCACACGTGGCGATTATGGCAAAATCCCTCATGGTTACAAGCACCGATTGTTAGCTAGATATTTAAACATGTTTTTTTTCATCAGAAAAGGTTGGCACTTGTCATGGGGTCGTTGTCAAAAAAATGGGGTCAAGACCTCAGTCACGCTTGATGGTAAACGAAGACGGGGTCTAAAAAGTTATAAAATATGACATTGAGAACATTCCCGGGAACGGCATATTAGTAAGTAGAGGCTGCTTATGCTTACGCTGCGTAGTGAAAGTTACTGACCTTGGCCACAAAGTAGCATGGATCTATGTTCCTGTTTGGGCACCCCCTCATGATCCACCACGACGTTGATAATGACCTCATCGCTGTAAACGAAATCGATGTAAAACATTTTAGCCTCTGCAAATCGCGTTACGTTTCTGTATTATCACATTTCATGTTGAATGCTTTTTCATTCCTATTATTCTCTTCTCTTTAGAAGTACACTTTACAGTTTGAGTTGCTGTTGGTCACCCGAGACATAACTGAGTAGAGTACACAGGTATACACGGTAAAGCTTCACATGCGGTCATCTATTACTAGAAGTCGGTGTTACCAGGCTAGGATATGAACCATTCATTTAATTCAACGCACGTACGCTTCACCCCCATTTGTCGCTAATATCTAGCTATTGTAACAATAACTAGTTGTACACTTGTATCTTATGTCGGGTACAGACCAACGTGATCGAACGTACGAACGTGAACGGACGGTTCTAATTAATGTGTACGAATTAATAACTTCTTTCTGCTTTACGTCTTGTATATTATTATATGTATGTGGCGTTAAATACATTATTTCTTTTTCTTCAATTACGATTGGTCGATGGCCCTGCTTAGTGTGCCCTGATTGGCTCACTAAACCGTTCATTCTCACTCGTTATATTGATCTGACCGAGAGTCTTCAAGACTCCTGTGCCTTTCGTACCTGATCCTGCTTCTATTTGCCTTCGCCGTCTCATTCCCACATCGGCCATCCCGTTCAACCCTGCCTCGGATACTGATGCGTCCATCGCCAACAATCTTGGCTCGGATCTCTGTTCGTTGCGCTATGGAGGATCTCGGCTGGAGACAAGCGCTTTCTGAGGTGGACGTTAAGATTTCCAGATGGGGGTCAGTGAGGATCTGGATTTGGATCTGCAAGTTGAGATGAGACAATGACAAGTAGCGAAGGTTTAAGTACTCAACTTCAAAATATCCTAGACGCTGATTCAAAGATGGAGCTTAGGTTATTTAGCCTTATTTTCAAAAAGTAAGTACATATTAAAATTCACCGTAGGATTGTTTTGTTACCTATCTTTGCGTGACAGAAAAATGCAGAGCCAAATAAGAAACAAAATGAAAGACTTGCCGCTAAAGGTTCGTACAGATAGTTGAATATTCTATAACGTAGGAAGGTAGTGTCGCCACGCCTCAGTCGTTTCGGGCCATCAGCATGGATGAAGAACTCTTGGAAGACCTGCAAAGGAACAGTGTTAGAAAAACCAAATTTTGAGTAACCAAAGAGCTAGTTACATTTCTGACATCGTCTATAAACCAAAAAGTGCGGGAGTGTTGTCCCAAGAAGCCAAACGCGGTTTTGAGTGCACTGTGATTTTTGTTCAAAACAGCATTTTTTTTATAAAAGCGGACTTAAACTAAATGAAGTAATGAATTAAGCATAACAAACGTCACTGGACGAATTTATTGGCAACAGTCCAATTTTATTCCAATCGAAGAAAAAAAAGCACCGCAAAAACCTGAATGCATACCGATTCATGCGATTTTGGCACGACGAACATTCAATTCTCGACAACTTATAAAGCGATTCGGAAGCTTCTAGTTAGAGCCCGTTACATCAAAGATCAAAGAGCCTGTCAAATTACAAACAGTAGACTTTGAATAGAACACCTAAGTATATCTCACTTGTAACATAGCAGGTGGAGCCAAGGCAATGCCGTTCCTAGCCACGCAAAGCGCAGTGGCCATATGTCGGGTTATGGAGTCAGGAGTTTTGGCCGCCACCGTCGCCGTACCGTTGGGACTCACACCGATCAGCTTCCAGAGCCACGCCTGAGAAAGAAGAAGATTCATTATTATCATCATCAGATGTGTTAGTTCCTTTAGCCCCAGACTCCACGGAGGTGGAATGGGCTTAAAGAAGAACTTTACCTCAGAGAAATCAGTCCTAGGTTGTGCCTCGTCGTTGCTGAGCATCTGAGGGGGCGCGGCCTCACACCGCCGCTGGATCAGCAGGTCGCCGGCGACCAACCGCACGCCGGCCGCTGCTAGGAACGTCGCCGTCAGCTCGATGCCACTCGTTGGCAGGTGAGGGTTATCTTCGTCTGAAAGGGCACAACAAATCCACGGCGCTACAATGTCGCTGCGGTGGTAGAACGTAACTACAGGGTCACCTCGAATTCCTTCACCGTATTTCGAGGGGATATTCTCTTCATTGTGAAAAACAGTATTATCAATGATTTAACGGTAATGGTATAACATATTTGTAAAAATTCGATATTGCCGACCTTTCACTCCAAACTGTGAATACAAATTCGAGGTGGTAGGAAGTGCCGTCACGTTGAAAAATCTTTTCTAATATGTTAAATGCCTAAATCTAAATCTGGCGTCTGGCACGGGCATGGTGCAGACGTCATTCTGTTTCATTCAAGTACCATACCAAAAACACGGTCATAAGATCATTATTAAAACGCATTCAACGGCCTTTTCGGCGCCCGCGCCTGATTGCAGCCCGTTCCAGGTCAGTTTGTAGTCAGTTCCTTCGCTCCACGCCTTTTATCGTCATGCCTGTGCTGTGCCTGCGTCACGTCCACGCCAGGTCCGTGCCATCCCGTGCCATCCCGTGCCAGACGCCGTATCAGTGGGCTTCCCGCCTAAAAAAACAATCGAGTTGGCCGGCGCCGACCATAAGACGCTCAAAACATCGTTTTTTAGATTTGTATTGCTTTTCGTATTCCTATTGCTTAAGTAAAGTATTTTTTAGTAATACAAAAAAAAGTCACCCTGTAGAATAAAAAGGGAGTCTGCTTGCAGCACTGGAATGTCACTAGAGAGAGATAGAGAGTCGGCCTGCGATTATAGGATATCACTAAAGAGAGAGAGAGAGTCGTTATAAGGATAGAGTAGGCTTGCAGCGCTAGACAGCTACTTTAGACAGATTTCACCCACTCATGGAGCAGTAGCCCGTGACGTCAGTAAGAGCGGCGCGCCGATTGGCAGCCACCAGCTGCGTCAGCGCCGCCACTAGCGACTCCTGCGCAGGCGCCGCGGCGGGCTGAAGCCATTGGCTGGCCGCGTCTAGCGCCGACAGGGCGCAAATCGATGGCCCAGTCGTGGTGACGCGAAGGGACGCGCTGGAACCTGGCGCGGCTTGGTGACTTAGCCAGGTCAGTTCAGCCTGGAAAGGTGTTATTATATTACAGACAGGTTGAAGGTACTCGCGTCCGTATGTTGACACTAGTTACTGTATAAGTAACCCACGGGTGCCAAACGTATAATATTACAGGTCTACACCGTGGCTAACAACCCTCGTTGATGAACGAGTCGTCAACACACCAGAAAAAGATATGCCGCCAAAAACATTCATGTGATTCCGGCGTGTTATTTTGTGACGCCAAACTAAACAGACAAGAACATAACCTCTAAGCCTTGTTTATCATTAGGTGAAACAGTGGCCAAGGACTAGCTTGTCTTACATAAAAATAAAGGTAATCTTATTCTGTTCGGCTTATATTCTAGCCATAAATGCTGGCGACATCACAAGCATGTCATGTCATAGAATGTGTGTAGGTATTTAACAAAAGGACTATTTATAGATATCAAGAAAGTAGGTTTAAATAAACCGTTACCGAGGTTACAGGAATGAAAAACCGCACCCAAATGTCAAAATCGATAACTCAGTTCAGTTAATAGGGCGGACAGATCGGAAGTAAGAAATGCTAGGTTGGAAGAGAGAGCTAGGCCTCCTCTCCGAAATATAAAACTGTCCTTCAGTAAGACCGATTAGCTCTATTATAAAATTTAATGAGAGGAAAATCTACAGCTTTTTCTCAGAGAGATACACGAAGCCTCGCAGTAAGTTCCAGAGTTTCGTACTGCAATCTCTTACCTTATTAACAAAGCACTCTTCCACCTCAAAGTGTTTGCTGGCGCTCACAAGCTCCCCGTTGTAGTAGAAATACGCAACCAGATGGCTATCCGGACACATTTGCTGCGTCACCCTTATAGGAAGCATGACCCTTAGCAAGTGGCGATCTAGGAGCTCATTCGAATTGTTTGTCCCACCCGAAAACCTCTTGAAACGACTTGGATACTTATTTCTTTTATCAGAAAAACTTTGGCCTCCAGTAGAACTGCGCTTATAACGGTTCTTTCCTGGATATCCGGTTCTGTCCGCTGTGTAGTCGGTGTTAACCGCCGGGTAGCCCTGTCTGTTGGTGGGATAGCTGCTTGGGTTGGTCGGATGGTGGCCGGTGTCGAAGTAGAAGCAGTCGGTGTCGCGAGAGGCGGAGCGCGCACGAACGGCCGAGTTGGCGATCGGACACTGAGACGTGGCGCCCCATCGGTAGATAATGCCGCCCCGGGTTATCACCTGGAAAAATGGTCAAAGCCACTAAAGCCTCTCGTCACCGAGTCGGTGCCACAAGACGGACATCGATTTATATCTAATACCGAAGATCTGTACACACTATGTTAAACATTGCATAAACTAGACAGAAATGAATCGAAGTCGAGGCCGGTCTAGAAGACGATGAAGAGATTATCTCGACGAACATCTGCATGAGAGGTCTGAGGTGGCCCAGGACTGAAAAATCTGCACTGGAATTGGGGGCGGCCGTTGCTCAGCAGTTGGACACAAAAATAGAGGCTACGTAAAAATAAAATGGTCAAAACTATAACATCCATACCTACATTTTGGTGTTGCATGGAGTAGATCCCTTATCCACTAAGTACACAATAGATATAGACACAGAGTTACGTCACACAAATGGAGGTAGTTTTTTCAAATATTCACCTGTCAAATCTCGAGTCTACTCGAGATTTGACAGGTGAATATTTGAATTAGTACCGGCCCTTGCCGGTTTTTTTATTTTCTATACAACATTAGACAAAGATCGAGACCAGATAGATTAGGTACATTAAGAACAGCGCCATCTATAGAAACCAATAAGAAGCGTTTAACATTGACATTTAACGACATGACATCGGCGCTGTGAAGGTTACATAGATGGCCGCTAGATGGCGAGCGCTGTTTTTAGACAAAGTTTGTTGTATGGGAGCCCCCTTAAATATGTATTTTATTCTGTTATAGCAGCAACAGAAATACATCACCTGCGAAAATCTCAACTGTCTAGCTATCACGGTTCATGAGATACAGCCTGGTGACAGACAGCCAGACAGACAGACAGACGAAAAGTGGGGTCTTAGTAATAGGGTCCCTTACCCCTTTGGGTACGGAACCCTAAAACCAGCAATTACCGTGATAATATCACTATATTGAACAACTATGCATTTTAGTAGACTCCAGGCCCGATAAACGTGTCATGACTTTTATGGGCTACACGTCGTGTCACAGGTCCCTAAAAATGACAGGATTTTTCGCATATGAGGACTCACCACAAAATGCACAGTGATGGCTTTGAGGACGTTCCTCAGGTTTAGGTACAGTGGTACGAAGACCCTGGACCCCGGAGCCTTGGTGTCTCCTGAGAGCGGTCCGAAGGCTGCGTGAGAAACGCCAGTCCGTTTAACTGGGAGATAGAGCGGTGAGGACGATGTTGTGCTATCGTTGTGAAGAGTCGCCTGGAATAGAGTAGAAGAAGGGTGAAGAATAATTACATTTAAGAATATTCTTATCTTTTGTAGCACCATCAGGTAGCCACTGCTATCACCAGTCTGTTCCTCTAGTATGACCTTTGTATTAGCAGCCTATTTGAGACTTACTGCAGGATACAGACTGTCTCTCAGAGAGAGCAAGAGAGTATGAGCCTAATCACCACGCGTACTCACCGTGGATTGGCGATTTCAAGCGCCAATGTGTGTGAACTGTATGTGAACACCTCAGATTATCGGGTTTCAAACCGTGATGAGAATTAAGAACATTAGAGAAGCAATTTAACTGCGCCATCTAGCGATACAATGCCTATGAGAGTGATCTAGCATGAACCCTATTATTGCAGTATCCACCTCGACCTACAGCAACATCTAAGCGAGGAGGGGGAATTTCTTGCAATAAAAATAATGTTTGTTTAATGGTCTTCAATCAATCAGCCTGTACTCGTCCTCCCCCTCAAAGGCCTCCCCCCGCGGCACGCCACTTCCTTCACCAGCCACTGCCAGCAATCTGTCCCAGATCAGCGTTTAATCGCCTTACCTGAAATCGATAAAATGCGAACTTCTCCTCGGTGCCCGTCGTGAACATCACTCGCGCAACGCCCCACCTATCGGTGACGGAGTCGTCACAGCTCTCAGGGATGTTCGTGTCGTTCCGCCAAGCCGATGGCGCCCGAAGCTGATCCGAAGCGTGCTCGGACGGCGATCGGCAAATGCGGACGCGTTCATTGGCTGCAGGTTTGCTATCCCAGCGCGTTGCTTTGATCTGTAACCATGACAACTCTTTGTAGTTTCGTAAGTGGAAACTCCTCTGAGGCTCTGCCAAGTATAGGCAGTTATCTCAAAAATAGAGTGAAAGAGAGAGTGGGAATGAGAAATGGAAAGAGATTTGATTGGATCTGGTCTTTTGGGTAGTTGAAAATAATTAAAATTTGAACTTGCCTTCAATTTATAAGGTAATCCTGGCGCAATGACCGTGCGATGTTTGGACAGAAATTCCAGAGTGACTGGCTTGTCTACGACTTGTGACACCACCGTAGTGTTCTGCCATACTCTGGTGCCATCCTCCTGAAATTAGAAAAGACGCTTCACATTATCTCTCTTAGGGAGATGGCTAGTGTTCTGCAGTGGAGAGTAAGTATAGGCTGATTATGTTTACATAATATCAACCCATGTATTTCGTATAAGTATTGATGATCATAGCCTCTCTTATGAGTATTAGATACAAACCCCCTGATTGTCGAGCACTAACACTCTTTTAAATCTACTGGCAGCAGAAACCATTCACCAGGGTTAAAAGTTGGCGAAACTTAGCTAAGTTCCCTTGCATTTGTTGACGCATAAAAAAAAAGAAGTTGATCCCAAAGCAGATTACTCTGTGCGCTATGCTATGGTAACCAGGTAGAGATCTATGAGACAATCGGTTCTATGCAGTCAAGGCACCGATCACTCAGCCCGTACTCGTCTATAGCTGGACATAAGCCCCCCTCAAGGCGCGATCTGTCTGTCCTCGGCTATTCCCATCTAGCCGCTGCTATTCTGCAGAAATCTGCCTCAGATCGTCGGTACAGCGAGCTGGTGAGCATCATACGATGCTCCAATTCGCCGATACTCACCTCAAAAGAGAAGTCAGCGATGACCACGTCAGGAGGCATCGGCCCGTCCAGCCCCACCCTCCGGGCAGCGACCGCGTGCCGGTGGCAGGCGCGGGGGGCTTTGAGCCGGACGGCGGTCCGGACGCTCGCGCCGCGCCCTCCCGCGCCCCGCAGCCGGATTACCAGTATCCCCTCCACGGCTTCGCCCCAAGGGTATCTAGGATATGAAAAATGGATCAGCCTGTGGAGGGTGTAACAAAATCCTCGTAACTATCCTAAAATGGGGGGTTCTACTCGTTAATACGAACAACTAGGAAAAACAGATGTTCCGTAGGTACCTGAAGTTGCTTAGGTTGCGCCAGACGATGATAAAGAATTACACTGAACAAAATATAATGACTCATCATTTGCATTCACGCAAGTCAATGCGTTGGAGAATGACCGAGGAAGATAATTTAGAAGTCATGGCGAGGTCCGAATACCGCTAGCACTAGAACGTGTAGGACAGGTGCCACATGTAAGGATGAGCAGAGACAAAAAGTTGTTCGTGTTGACCAGCGTTATTGACTAAACGAAACTGCATCTGCATGCCCTAGTGCCCAGGGGTATTAGAAAAAGAAGAAGAAGAAGAAAGACATTTATTATACCAACAAGATGCATCACAGAAACAAAATAAGCAGATAAGTAACATAATATGCACAACAACAGAAAGAAAACTAAATACACAACAGACAAAACGAATAAATAAAACAGGACCATAGATGTAGCCTGTGGTGTATCTAAGTTGCCACAAAAGGCAGCTGACTCAGCGTTGTGCTGAGGAAGTGATCTCTCAGCGCTGATTTTCAGTCAGTGCCTACCTTACTACGGTAACCCATAATTGTACCGCGGAGTGCGTGCCGTGGTGCAGTTAAAAGAATTAAATCAAATCAATACAATAAAGTAAAAAAATATATATAGTATAAAAATAGGACCGCACCGTGACTTCTAAAATGTCTTCCCACGCCATCCATCCGCAAACGTCTTGGCCAGCGATACCAATGATGCCTCATTATTTATTGAGTGAAATCCTTCATCATTGTCTGGCGTATCCTGGCATATAAACTAGATCCTGACGATGATTGGAAAATGCTTTCACTAAGATGGCGAACGGTTTGCCAAGTAGTAACATGATACTTTCCAAATGAAAGCATTTCACCTTGGCTATCGTTATGGCGAAGCATTACCTGACACACACATTCCAGACAAGTCTCACACTGGTCCTGAGCACTTGCGGCGAGTGACGCACGCTGAGATGGAACGGCGGCAGCTCGTAGTCACCCACCCAAAAGTCTGTGGCACCCTGGAAAAATTATGGAATATCCATCATAGCTCATACTCTCTTAGAGAGAACACCCACCGAGCAAGCAGGTAAGAGACAAGGCGCAAGCGACTGGGCACTTTCCCTGCTATGTAGGCCTAACGTCGTGCAAACTTTTGTGATTTGTATGATGTTTGTTTTTATTCCCACCTGTGTCCCGTCAGCCAGCGAGGCCCTGACTGTCCACTTGCCATGCGGCGCTCCGGAGTCTAGTCTGTGCTGCAACTGAGCGATGCCGAGCCGTGTCCGCGTCCGCTGCCATTGCGTGACGCGCGTGCGCTCGCTCCAGGCCCCTTGAGGGCTCTCGAGCCAGACCTCGTCTATCTGTACAAGTTAACACATTCGGGGACGTTCAGATCCCCATATTTATATCTGGCATCTCTGACCCTCATCACTGTTCACATCATTGAAGGTTACCAAGTATTGAACTAGTATTAAGCTTTGTGCAAGCTTGTACTGTAACAAACACATATTAAAAAAAAAAAAAAAAATTATACATTATTCAGGCAAAAAAATCATAGAAATATCCGTGTTATAGCATTTCCGTGTGGCGCCGGATTAAGAATAGCGTCACTCCATTTCCTTCCGTGGATGTCGTAGATGGCGACTAAGGAAATACATTACCAGGAGAGCGACTAAGGAAATACATTACCAACCCTTCATAGTTAGGAAAACCATGAGGGAGGCCTATGTCCTGCAGTGGGCGTAAAATGGCTAATGATGATGATGATGATGATTCATAGAAAAGTCGATTTGGCGACTTTACATTTAAGAAGTCGCGTAAGTCGGCCTAAGATTACCAAGCCGTACCTACCAGTATTAAGATTTGTGTTAGAATCTTAATTCTAGCATCAATATTAATAGTATGTCTTGATAATCTTAATCAAACTTTATAATAAACTTGGATGTTATCAGGGGCTTTGGCAAGGTTTTGCTAGTCCTACGCGAATGGAAATGTTTTTGTATGACTTAAGATTCCAACCCTCATGATGCTGGGCCAAATAAAATGCCACACACATAATTTTTATTTAACTGAGATAAATGTCGTTATTTTAATATTTTTATTTATTTATTTATTTATTTATCCACTTACATCTATCTTTACAGGCTTACGACAGAGTAGTTCCAGAGTACTACCTACAGAGTAGTACTACATACATTCATAAACTCACGCTTGTACCCCGGAGGGAGACAGAGACCATAGCTAATTTTATTCCTAGTTATTTTATGTTGATGAAGCGAAAGTGATCTGTCAGGATCGTGGTACGTGGCGGTCCCTGGTCGGTGCCTACCCCTCTGAGATACAGGCGTGAGTTTATGTTATGATACGAGCTCCCAAACAAAATCGTCCATGTGCCATTGGTTATTGCGCTTGACCTTTAATAGCCACGGCATTAAGTAAACCTTCCCTATGGAGCGGACCGTCTTCGGTTATTGTTTCGCTTATCTCTAGCCGCGCGCATTGACGACCAGTTAGATGCGAGTATTTTGTTCGAAGATAAAGATTATTTATTTGTCAAACATGAGTTGAGATACTGTTATATTAAAATAAATGTGTCCTGTGCATGTTTTGTCCACGAGGACTTACAAAATCTTTAAGAGAGCACCATGTGTTGTCTTTAAAATGTATATGTCACAGACCTTCCATTACATATATGTCAATAATGAAATAATAATTATCAGTAAATACAAGATCAGTCAGAGGATAATACAGTGTTAGAGTCAAGATTATTTAGTACACACAAGGCCAAGGTTATATATCTAATAGATTAATTGCTAATGTCGGAGAATATATATTCATACAGTCAGAAATTCCATTAAATTATAATAACATTTATTATCTAACAGCATTTGTTTCAATTTTAATTTTAATTGGTCCATGTTTAATTCTCGTAACGATCGTGGTATTTTATTGTAGATTGTAGGCCCCATACAAAATATACTCGAAGGAGGCCTATGTCCTGCAGTGGGCGTCAAATGGCTGATGATGATGATGATGATGATTTTGTTCCCTAGGTGTTCGGCTCGTGGAACTTTTTTAATATACGCGGATAAATTAAGAACGTCGTCCTTTCTTGATGGCGGTTAAAAAGTTAGGAAGTTCTTCTAAAATGTACCTACTACCTTTAATTTAAGAATTCCTACATAGAGCTTTTGGTGTCGACACATCCTGACCAGTTGTATCTTCCAACATGGGGCGCCAACTAACTAGCCGTAATAAAACACATCTGACACCCCGTCGACAATGACACGGTTTAATTTCTGCTTAATCCGCCGTTAATGTAGTTTGCATACATACATCGCCGGCGCATCGACAATTCGCGACCCGACAATTAACTTCGGAATGGAACGGCTGTAAATTAGCATGCGTGGTAATTACATGTTTGCTTATTTACATGCATTTATGTTTACATTTTATTTGAATTCATTGAAAATGTTTCTGCTCTGAAAATGTTTAGTTTTTCACTATTCGCGAAACAGGCTGTATCGCAATACGCGATACACGCATTCATCATCATCAACCCATTATGTCCCCACCGAGGGGCACGGGTCTCTTCCCTGAGGAAGGTATAGGCCATACTCCACCACGGGGGCCAAGTCCGGATTGGTGGAGGCTTGTAAACTAGTGGCTCGTCTAGTGTCAGAAGTTGTCAAGCCGCCCTAAGGCCTCTGACTTGGCTTAACGACTGCCATCTATCGACCGCAGCCGGCACCCGGAACCGCTCGGAAAAATGCCACTAGCGTTAGGCATAGACGGCGACCCATCCATGCACTGAACGCGCCCTGTGTTGCTTAACCTTCGGGATCGTTTTAAGACCACTCAGGCAGCCGGGGCTACGAGCGATTCACGCATTAAGGTATTATTTAGTTAAAGTTAGTAATTAAGGAGAGTCGCTTGCTCAAGCAAGCCTTAAAAATATTGAAAATACTTCTTGCTATTTTCACGTTTTTCAAAAAATATTGATTTGATGATTACCCAAGTAATGAAATTTTTACCAAATTTCAGTTTGCAAGTTAATTTTTTTAAATATTTCATTGATATTTTACTACCCGAAGTTTCTTAAAAATCAGAAAAAATCTGACACTTGTGGCCACAACTTTTTTATGTCTTAATAAAGAGGAATTAACATGCATAATTTTCTTCGCTTTTATTGTAAATGTGATCAAATAGCGATATATTGAGGTAGTATTGAGAAATTTGTTACGTATGTAAATTTTCTACGATCTTGGACAGAGGTCGAAAAACAAACAATTGACAATCCTCATTTGAGTTTTTCGCTACCACAGGGTAACTTTGAATTCGAGCACCGTTTTTAAGCGGACATTCTACCATGATTTAGAAACAGATGGTGCTGGTTTAAAAAAAACTGACGCCTCAATTTTTCTTCTTACCCTTATAATTTCGGGTAAAAAAATGTTTATGCTTACGTGAAGTTTCACTATAAACAAACAATGATAAGTAAAGGGGGCAAAAAAGTAGGAAAAAAAGTTGCATCCCTAGTTTAGTCGTAGGTTGTTTAGCTGGGGGAGGTACCCTAAAACAATATTTTTTTTCGAGATTTTATTCTACGTTCTGTCGGCGTAATAAATTTGTATATCTATGCCAAATTTCAGCTATCTAGTACTTACCGTCTCTGTGCTAAGCCGCGAACAGACAGACAGACATACATACAGACGGACATGGCGAAACTATAAGGGTTCTTTGTTGCCTACGGAACCCTACCTATAGTTCGAGCGTGTTACGGACGGCGCCGGCCAACTCAATTGCTTTTTAATTGTTTACGCATATCGGACGATAGACTCTTAAACATTTAACATATTAAAAAACAATTTTCAACATTGTTGTAGGTACTGCCTACCACTTCGAATTTGGAGCCACACTCTGGAGCCAAAGGTCGGAAATAACGAATAATTACAAATATGTCAAACTATTACTGATAAATCATTAATAATACTGCTTTTCATATTGAAAAGAATATTCCCTCAAAATATTAAATTTCACAACCACCCTGTATAGCAGAAATTAGTACAAAACAATAACAATATTAATGAAGCGTAGGGATATATTTACTTTCAATAGAATTTAAATATTTACCAAAAAGTCCCGCGTCGAAAAGCCATCGACCTTCTCTGCGGCAGAGTCTACATATCATAAATTTATACGAATAACCGACAATTTCCATAACACGACACGCGGCAGACCGTCTCAGAATTGTGTCAGTGTTACTGTCAGCTGTCTCTCGACCTCTTAGTTCTTATTCTGTGTGTCAAAAGAACGAGTATTGAACAGAAGGTGAGCAAGCGAGTATACACAGATGCCGGCGGCGGCGGTTCGCAGAAATACTGGTTATGACGACCTAAAGGATGGGTTGAAGGAAATTGTGGGTAAGTAGGTGTAAGTATGGTTCCACTGTTTGAATTAAACGCAGATCAGCGCAGGTAAAGTTTTAGTAGAGCAGGAACTTCATTTATCGTAGCGTGGAAACTGTGACTAAAAGAATATTACAAATTAAATACAGGTGTCAAATGACAAACAAATACATTGTTTGGAGAAAAAATTGACAAAAACCTCTACTTAGGCTGACTTGCACCACTTTTTCAAAACAGTATTTAACTAAAATTATTCATATTCTTTTTGTTGCACTAACCCGTGCTGAGGACAATTTTAAAAACCTATTTAGAGGCTAAAAATTCCACCCGAAAAATTCTATCGGTACAACGATATCATTCCGATGTAAAAACCTAACTGCAAAGTGGGTTACTCGGGGCTGCAAGTGATGTACATCACTTCGGCCAGATGTCGCTGCCTGTACGTAATACAGAGAAGTAATAAAGAGGCTCGAAATGTCAACGATGCTTGCCCATTAGCTCAGTTGGGAGAGCGCTGGCACGGTGAGCCAGAGGTCGCGGGTTCAAGTCCCGGCATGGGTGGAATTTTTAGCCTCTAAATAGGTTTTTAAAATTATTCATACAAAAGTCGATTTAAATGGCGACTTAAGTGACAGCTCTTAGCAGCAGATTGACATGTTGTTAGCTTACGAGAAACTGGGGTCAATTTAAGGCTCTAACTAAAAGCAGAATTTTCTCATAAAAAATGTCGATTTAAGCAATTTTAAGCAAACTTATAGACCAGGTTCAGTTTGGCGGTGAACTTGGACCTCAGTTGTCTGTCTTGTTCATGTCACGTCTAATGCCGGGTAATACGGCTGGTTACGAAGCTGGGATAATTTAATAAAATAACAGCTCAGCTTTCTACACTGACTATAATTATAGTCTCAGTTCCTACAACATACCTTGGATTAAATTAAGTTTTCAGTTTTCCTACTACCCTTCTCATGGCTCGAGTTTGTGGGTTTGGATACGGCATATTGTACCTAGTTTTTGTTTCTAAGATACATTTTGTTCTTGAAGCAAAGCAATCTGTCATTCAAAGTAACACCACATTTGTCATATAGTTCAGTAATTAGTATAAATTGTCACCAAAATATTTATCGACGCTGACCGATATAAATATTTTTTTCTAATCTAAAATCATTTGCTAACGGCGAAGAGAAATATTGCAAGGACTTTGAAATACGATGATGCTTATTCAATAAACATCTTCGACACTCAAATTAGATTTAGATTTGGATAAAAATTATAGAGTTCAGGGGAATAGTTATGCGCATCAAATCTCGTCGGAATCCTGACGTTTGCGGTAGTAATTAGTATAGAATTTGACAATTAGATGATTGGAATCGTTCAGGATATGGTGCGCATTTTATTGGACCAGTACGCTGAGGACACTCTCTCTCTGAGAGAAGGCCTGTGACCCTTAGTGGGACGTATATAGGTTGCTTATATAAGTTATGAACGCTGAGGTACCCCAGTCTTTTAGGTCGCCAATCTGCAATTATCCGTGTGGCGCGGGATTAAGAATAGCGTCACTCCATTTCCTTCCGTGGATGTCGTAGCAGGCGACTGCGGAAACAAATTACCAGGAGACGGGCAGCAGCGTCTTCCTGAGATTCCAACCACATACTGCGATCGCCAACCCACCTGCCAAGCGTGGCGATTATGGCAAAAACCCTTCATGGTTAAGAACCATGATGGAGGCCTATGTCCTGCAGTCAAATGGCTGATGATAATGCTGATGAATCTGCAGTGGGCACTCTCTCTCTCTCGCTCGCTCGAGAGACAGAAAGCCTCTGACTGTTGTCCAGTGGTAAGTAAACATTGTGTGACACTATCCTTATACATAATCGAAAAAAAGTAAGTTCTTTCCGTCAATACGAACAATTTTTATTTTCATAAGACCACTTTTTTGTTGATGAAGCGAAAGAAACCTGTCAGGATTGTGGCAAGTGGCACATCCAGGTCTCTGCCTACCCCTCCAAAATAGCCAAACACAACATGTTATCTGCTCTATTCTAGTATGTAACATAAAACCTATAGCTGACAAGTTTTTTGCTATTTAATATGAAGAATTATCTATTCTTATAGTAAAAGTTGCGGATTTTGTGACTCCCTGTATAAGCTACTTTTATATTATGTACGTAAACATAACATAAACTCACGTCTTTATCCCAGAGTGGTAAGCAGAGACCATGCACTGCCATTTGTCACGATCCTGATAGATCTCTTTCGCTTCATCAAAGTCATATTGATAGGATTGAAAGAGTACAGAAACGTTCTTTTACTATAAGAGCTGCCATCAAGGCAGGCGTCGTTCTTGGGCACATTACTCCGACCGATTGCGTCATTTTACCCTTTTGTCACTGAAGGATAGATGTCATAACGCTGACCAGATATTTTTATTAAAATTTTTTTGTAACAAGGTGTCCTCAAGTACTTTCCAGATTCAACTTTGTGGTTCCGCGTCGTGGTTAATTACCGTCCATTTTATCTTCGCTCAGCAAAAACCAATATTGGTAAATATTCAATAATTCATAATCAACTTTTTGTAAAAGAACCTCAGAAATTCGATTTGTTTGCATGTACGCTCAGTAAATTCTGATCAAACTTGATCCAATTAGTGTCAACGTCATCCAAAACTTAATTCTAATATCCTTTATTGTCACTTTAGTTCTTAATTGATAATTATGCCATCTTGTGGCATGTAAGTCTTACATGATATGAGTTGTGAATGCTGTGTTTTTCAGTAATTGGATTCACACTGTGGCTTGACTTATTGTGAATTGTTTTTATATTTGTATACTGTGCGTCTGTTGAAAAACCAAATAAATAAATAAATCTACATTTATTAGTCGTTGCATTGCATGCACGCACGCCGGTTTCCGGTACTTTTTATCTTGCCCTTTGCTATTATATCCCCCATTTGGTCGAAATACATAAGTATTATTTATGTTGAGCTTTTATCCTCATATCGCTCATCCGGGATAACAACGACGTATTAAAGTTTTACAAATTTAACATGACAGCATTTAACGATCGTTTTACAAAAACTAGAATGAATCAGTCTAAATGCATAATGCGGCATTTCACTAAAATTAATAGACATTCAATTGTGTCGATGTTACCTCGTTTTAACTTCCCTTTCAGAGTATTATGACAAAATATACTTAGCTAGTTTTTAAAAGTGCAATTCCGTCGTTGTTATCCCGGATGAGGGATATGTTATTCTAACATACTTCGAACAAATGGGGGATGTATTAGCAAAGGGCAAGATAAAGAAAAACCAGCCAAGTGCGAGTCGGACTCGCGCACGAAGGGTTCCGTACCATTATCTATACAACATTAGACAAAGATCGAGAAAAAACCGCATAAAATCACAAATAACGGCAACAATATTACGTTTGTTGTATGGGAGCCCCCCTTAAATATCTGTCTGACTGTCACCAGGTTGTATCTCACGAACCGTAATAGCTAGACAGTTGAAATTTTCACAGATGAAGTATTTCTGTTGCCGCTATAACAGCAAATACTAAAAACAGAATAAAATAAATATTCATGTATACCTGGACCCTGTTCTCTGCTTACCCCTCCGGGATACAGGCATGAGTTTATGTTATGTTTTAGATTTTGTTATATTCCGCAAACTTACTGGAGAATGTCCAGGCGTCAAGTCGGCCTTCAGCGCGAAAACCCTGAACCTCACAGTGTCCCCCCCTCGGTACCGGCGCCGCTCGGTCTGCAGCAGCATCACTCTTCCGCTTCCAACCCTCAGTACGGCGCGCTGCTCCCAGCTGCAGGACGCTTCTGGGTAGCTGGGGAGGAAAGCATTTGTACAAGTGGCCTCAGTCTGGGTGTATTTTTAACCGACTTCGAAAAGGAGGAGATAAGACAAGATAACAATATTCTTTACAATGCTCGGCCTTATTGCTAACAGCAATTTCTTCCAGACAACCTTGTGACGGAAAGGTTTCAATTCACCGCAATGTTTTTTTTATTATTATTTTTCATGTATGTTCCCCGATTAGGTACGCGGAGGAGCGTGGACCGATTTGGAAAATTAGTTTTTTGTTTCAGAGGGTAGACTTCACAGGTAGTCCCATGGTCATCAAGTCAGTATCTGATTATGGGATTCTGGAGAAATCTGGGGAACTCTTTAACGTTTAAAAGGCACACTTGAAACGATTTGGGTGTTTCTTTATAGTGACTCATGCATTTGCTTTCTGAACACACAATTTTGCGGAGTCGTAGTGATACTCGCAAAAAATCGTGGAATATTTTATTTGGTGTACAAAACAGATCACAACCATTACACGATATAAAAGTAATAATATGACATGAGTACTAAGTTGTGGTCTAAAGCATACACACACAACATGGCCACATGTCATTTTGAGTATCTTAATAAAGAACCTAAATTATTAGTATTTCTTTTAATAAAAAATAAACACCAACTTCAAAACAAAACAGCACTAAAAACAAAGAAATAATTTAAACTGCAGTGTTTTGAAGTTGGTGTTTATGTTTTTGTGTGATGTCCTTGTCTGGATACCATAGCACAGGGTATCCTAATTTGGGACCAGGATAGGTGATTGTAAAAACCTATTTAGAGGCTACAAGCGATTGTGTTACGTGAAAGTTATTTACCTACGTATTTATTTGTTAGGTAATGTGCCTCATCGCTGAGGAAGTCACCACACGCGATCAATTCTAGTGCCAGCTATCTGCTGGGTTAGGGGAGATCTCACCTCAGCCAAAACGTCCACTTTTTAGGGTTCCGCAGTCAACAAGGAACCCTTATAGTTTCGCCATGTTCGTCCGTCTGTCCGTCTGTCTGTCCGCGACTTAGCACAGAGACGATAAGTACTAGAACGCTGAAATTCGGCACGGATATACATATTTATTACGCCAACAAAACGGTAGAATAAAATTGTGAGAAAAAAAATTATGGCACCTCCCCTACACCTAAATTAGGGATGCAATTTTTGTTGTGAGAAAAATGTTTTCTACTCTATATCAATCGACTTTGCAATGTAGGTACATCGAATTGTCGTAGTAAATATGACATATTGGCAGGTGACCGGGAGGGTTAGCGTGACAGGGAAGTGGCCTAAGCACAGATGTGGTCTCTATTTATGGGGTTTCATAGAAGAATAGATTTATTTTTTTTATTCGTACAATCCACATTTTGTATCTTAGGATAAATACAATAGTTGTTTGTACACATTGTAACTATACAATTCGAACTTCTGATCCCTAAACTAGGTAAAAACCTGTGTCTTAGGGATCGTTGGTTCTCCAACTGTATATTGGTCTAAGATTACTATACTCAGAGAGTTACGTAACAGCGAAATAGGACAGAATCAAATAACAAAAAAAAAAAATACTTGGCACAAAATTAAATTGATAGATATTAGTAGTATCAAAGTTACATTAAGTATCAAAATTGTAGCCACTTACTTGATATTGACAATGAGCTCTGCCTTGGTGTTAGGTAGCTGAGGTGCTGCAATGTCTACGCATCCGCCATCGCCTGCAACATTCAGACTTACCTTAGATCCTTTTCGGTAGTGACTCAACCAAAGGGTAGAGTCAGAATGTTATTATTATTAATACGTTTATTGCACATAAGTAAAAAAATACAATGGTAATGTGGCGGACTTAATGCTATAAGCATTTTCTACCAGTCAACCACAGGTGGTGCAAGAAATTAACTGGTAGGCATACGAAATAGACGGATGAAACGATTTACTTCAGCTAAAATGATGTAAGCAGACGAATACTTAAAATAAATAAGTAATTTTTTTTTAAATAAATAAATATATAAGGATAAGAATGCAGTAGTAGCCTAATGGGTAGAACATTGGACTCAGAAGGGAGAGACCCAGGTTCGATTCTCAGTGCGGGCATGTGTACAGTGTACCTATGAATCTGTTTTTTAAGTTATGTACATTTATTAAGTCATAGTAGCAAAAACACTCGCGAACTGTGAAGGAAAACATCGTGAGGAAACCTGAGTGTCTGAGCTACTCGCTACCGCGCTGGAAATCGTCATACTTTTCCCTGATACAAGGCCTGTGCCCTGCAGTGGGACGTATACCGGCATATGAAATGAATTACACACGATACGTAGTTACAGAGTTACAGGTCTCGCCGAGGCGACATGTTTTCGTTGCATGCGGTTTTAGCAAATACCGCATTGAAAGACGTTTCACGTGAAAAATATTGCAATCGTTGGCTTTTAGGCATTCACCTGGAGGCAGCTCCCTGGCCACAGTGACAGTCTGCTGGTCGGCGCTGACGAGAGTGAGCGAGAGGAGCGCTCTGCCCTCCGTGTGGAAGCGAGACAGACAGGCTCGGTTGCTCCCGCCCGCGGTCAGGACTCCTGGTGCGGTGAAGATGTGGTTCTCGTCCGTGCAGGGACGGCTGAGGAAGTGTGATTTCATTACAATTAGGTAGATAGTCATTGTGACTGCAGCAAATAAAGATCGTATCTATATTACATTAGAAGCGGTGGTAGAAAGCCGGCCTCACATTCGGGAGGTCTTGGGTTCGAATGCCACTTTGTTTTATATGTTACGTACATTTGTGAAGTTGAGCCCACGACCGTCCGAATGTGAGGCCGGCGTGCTACCGCTGCGCTACCATGGCATGAACGTGTTAAACTCAGTATATTTATATTAATTGGATTTTGATACGCCCAATAAATGAACAGCGGTGGTAGTCTAGTGGGTAGAACTTTGGACTCGAAAGGCGGAGACCCAAGTTTGATTCCCAGTGCGGGCATGTACCTATGACTTTGTTTTTAAGTTATATACATTTGTGAAGTTATAGTAGCAATACCACACGCCAACCGCGAAGGAAAACATCGTGAGGAAACCTGAGTGTCTGAGCTATTCACATACCGTCATTTTCTGTGCGTGCTGCTCGTATGTGGAACGGTCTACCCAAGTCTATCAGGGAGAGTCCATCTGTTGCTGTCTTCAAGGCCAAACTGAAAGAGCACTTCCTTTTTTCACTATCGCAATAGATTTAGTTTATTTATTTACTTAGGTATTTATTTATTTATTTAAGTATTCTAGTTATTTATCATCTTATAAGTAAGTTTATGTAACTTTTTAATTTTATAGCCATGTATATTACATAATATATATTATATCAGTTTGACTTGGCCTTTTCATGAAAAGGACACATTTCGTGATATGGCTAACCACATCATGATATGGTCAATTCTATGATATGGCTACGACATATATATTACATAATATGTATGATTGTATTGGGTTAACATATACTACGTAATAATTATTGTACACTTTCCTCCCTTGTTTATAATGTTCGTATCACCACATCAAGGGTTGGCTGGAAGAGATTTCTGCTGAAATAAGCTCGCCATGTACACCTTTTAATTCTGTAAATGTTTTGTTTTATTCATGTAATTTTATGTGTGCAATAAAGTATAAAGTATACCTCAGCGCTTGAAATGGCCAATCCGCGGTGGGCACGCGTGGTGATTAAGCCCATATTCTCTCCCTGCGAGAAGTCCTGTGCCCTACAGTGGGACGTATACAGGCTGCTTATGTATGCTTATGTAATAAATGAAACCAAATAACTACGTACTGCCTTCTACTACGTATTTACTAAAGCAAATAAGACCTCTCAGAAAAAGTCCTACCTACTACCTCTAATTAATTCGACGGAACAAAAACTAACCGTCTTGGCTGATTTCATAATAATTATGTGCCGTGGTTTCCTCTCCGCGAGTAGTTGAGTATACTCTTAACTAGACAAAAGTTCCGGAGATGTAAACAAAACACTAGTCACGATGAAGGTCAATCATTAATATCGGACGTAAGATAAGATATACTTACATTTTTTTGTCGATTGTTTTCCTAAAACTACTAAATAAATAATGAGTAACATAAGCAGCCTATGTCCCACTGTATGGCACAGGCCTTCTCTCAGGGAAAAAGTATGGGCTTAATCCCAACGCGTGCCCACCGCGTATTGACCATTTCAAGCGCTGAGGTATGCGAGTAGCTCAGATACTCAGGATTCCTCGCGATGTTTTCCTTCACCGTTAGCGAGTGGTATTGCTGCTATATTTTCACAAATGTACATAACTTAAAAAAACAAAGTCGTATATAGAAAAAAAACACTCTTCAAACAAGTTGGTCTTTCGCTTTCAATCAATCAATCAGCCCATACTCATCCACTGCCGGACATAGGCCTCCCTCAAGACACGCCACTTCCTTCTGTCCTCGCCATCCTCATCCAGCCGCTTTCGCTTTACCATACTTGCGTTTCAGCAGCCTGTCAACACTATAAAAAATATCATCATCATCATCGTCAGATATTTGACGGTTTTCATAACCATGAGGGGTTTTGCCATAATCGCCACGCTTGGCAGGCGGGTTGGCGATCGCAGTATGCGGTTGGAATCTCAGGAAGACTGCTGCTGCTGCCCGTCTTCTGGTGATTATTATTATTATTAATTCTTTATTGCACAAAAGGTGGACTTAATGCTAATGGCATTTTCTACCAGTCAACCTACAGGAGGTACAGGAGAGGCAAACATTGAGGTAGGCGTGCAAAAAAGAAAGTGATAAAGGTACTTATAAGTACCTAATGTATTATAAGGAGGGGGGCACCTATAAAAATAACTATTTTAGCAATGATGTAATACAATACACACTAATACTTGCTATTAATTATCTACACACTAATAATTACGGTGATATATACCATAAAATAAGGTAAGGTATATTAATATAATTATGTATATTACATTACATTACATTTTTAAAGATAGACAAAATAAAATGGATGTTTACTTAAATGCAAATTAGAAAAAAGCAAAAAAAAAAGAAAAAAAGAGAGGGAACGGAAATACTTACAACGAAACATAAATTATTGATTGGTCTGAATGGACAGTCAGTTCTTAATGGCACTAAAGTACAGCCCCACATAAAAGAGTAGAGAATCATTGAGGGCGTTGCAATCGAAGTAAGTGGCAACACTATTATACTATAGGAAACAGACAAAAGTATCATGATACTTTAGCAGAAAAAATTAAAACAAGAAATTTTATATTTAATAATTATAAAATGCCACTTTTTCGCGACGATTATGTTAAGAGAAGAAATTAATACGTACGACAAAATAATTAATGTTTTTTTATTGACCAAAAGTAATAACTCTATTCATCTTCAGAATGTAAGTCGAAATCTAAATACTCCACGCCGCCGAGAAAATTTTCAAGATCACTAGGTTCTGAGTCACTTTCATCACTACTTTCACTACCAACCCTTATCACCAATTCATCAATATTGTCATAAAGGACGCCTCCCCTGTCGTAGTATTCTTTCTCAATTTTTTTTACGTGCTCACAGCTTTTACTCCAATCTTCGGCAGTGATCCCTTCAAAAGCTTGCTCAGTGAGATCTTTAATATTTTTACCTCCCCCTACATTTAAAGAGGCAACAGCTTGTTTTGCTTGCCCCCATATAAGTTCAATCGGGTTTAAGTCGCAGTGGTAGGGTGGCAAACGTACAACGGTATGGCCGTGTTCTCCTAACAATTCGTCTATTTCGTATATAGGAGTCGGTTTGTGTTTCTTGACAAGAGCTAAAAGTAAAGGTTTTCTAGTATCCGGATCGAATGGAATATTGTTTTCCAGCAGCCATAATTTGATTTCCGCCACTTTGCTGGCCGATGTGGGAGCTTTGTTTTTTATCACTGAATGATAAGGAGCATTGTCCATCACAATTATTGTTGGCTCCTTTAGATTGGGTATCAGCTTTTCAGTGACCCATTTGGTAAAATTGTGCCGGTTCATTTCCGAATGGTAGTCCTCTTGCTTGTTTGTGCCGCTAAATATAAGTAGGGCATTCGGAACAAACCCCTTTTCATTTCCGGCGTGCACAATTATCCACCTTTTTCCTTTTGACATTTCTGTTAAAACACCATATGTATCAATAGATTGCCAACACTTTTTCAACTTATATGAAGCGTGGATGTAACTCTCATCTAAATAAATAATATCCTTTTGCAGTTCCGGTGGTAGACTTCTGTTTGCCATTATTTGTTGCAGATAAAGCTCCCTCTTTGCAGCAATATTTGCTGTCTCCATTAAGACGTGTCTATTCGAGCGACACTTTTTGTATTGGAATCCAATATCTTTCAAAAGTCTTCGCAAATGTTCCCTGCTGCCGTCGTAACTTATGTCATCCTTTAACAGTGCCAACAACTTTGGAATTGTTGGTACCTCTTTCTTCACAGTATAGAAGTGCTGAATTTTTTGTCGGATAGCACATTTATCAAAATCATCCAACTCCTTCTTTGGGCGGCCTTTCCTTTGTTTTGCTGGCGTGGAAAATTTACCTTGGTTTATTGATCCCTCTTTGGCAATTCTTCTAACTGTGTTTACAGATTTTCCTGCAACAAATGATTTTATTTGTCAGAAAAGCAGTGACTTGCAAATTATTATGTCTGGGGGATTTATACCAACTAATGAATTAGTAGTATTAGTAGTTATACTCTTTATTGTACACCACAATTAAAACAATTTATTTAAAAAAATAAATAATCATGTAGCATGTCTAAGAAACATGGCTAGAAAACCAGATTTCAAAGAAATAAAGTCTGATGTTACGGGCGGACAGACACACACACACAGATAGACCAACACAAATACACCAGTAAAACTTATCGATACCCTTTTTTTGAGTCGGGGGTTAATAAAAAAGTATCAAGACCTCATGTTTTAATACCATTAGCTTACAGACGATGACGTTATGTGACGTTTGACACTGAGTATTTTTCTAACCTCTATAATAATAACACACAGTCATTGTAAGCCATTCAATACATCGAAATAGTACATTGTTACAAGAAATCTAAGTAATGTATGTTAATTGTTAGAAATTAAGTAACTACTCACCAGTATAAAACGCCGTTCTTTCATAAACATCGTGTATATTGACTAACACTTCTCCGGCCTGGTGCTCTGCCAAACACCGTAGATAAACGCTGTAAATCATCTGTCTGGCTCCGCTGCGAATGGTTTTATTCATTTTCACCTCGTGAACACACTCAACAATCCTCAAAACTCCAAAATTAAGGAAATCCGATTTGTTTACTTAGGACTTAGCGCGAGTTTGACACACAGACCATAGACACAGACCACTTTTTTTTTGTTGCCAGGTTCAAATCCGTTTAGTTCCTAAAACATTAATCTCTACTCTTTTATGTGGAGCTGTAGTGTTCACGATTATTGATCACGGTAATTGATTTCCTTAGTCGCTTTCTACGACATCCACGGGAGGAAATGGAGTGACGCTATTCTTAATCCGGCGCCCCATACGGATGCTTGCTTGCTTAGCATACTTGCTTGCTTCGCTGTACCATAGACAATTTAAACTACATATGACAGCTTGCAAATAGTGTGGGATAAACCTAAGTCATAAAGGGATGGATATTTCATAAACGAATAAGATGATTTCAAGTGAACTATTTGTTTACAACCAGGGATTTCTGAACTGGCACAGAGCATAATGTAGACGTTATAATAATAATAGATACCATTAAAGGTTGTTATTGATGGATAGGGATTACTTGAAAATTATCTATGCAACCATATCACTAGGCTGTTTCCGCGACCTCCTTCGCGTAGGATTCAAATAAATAATAGTAGTTTTTAGCCTGTAGCCGGATTAAGAATAGCGTCACTCTATTTCCTCCCGTGGATGTCGTTGAAGGCGACTAAGGAAATAAATTACCAGGAGACGGGCAGCAGCGTCTACCTGACATTCCAACCGCATACTGCGACCGCCAACCCGCCTGCCAAGCGTGGCGAATATGGCAAAACCCCTCATGGTTATGAAGACCATGAGGGAGGCCTATGTCCTGCAGTGGGCGTCAAGGGGCTGATGATGAATAGTAGATTGTACAACAAGGGCTTAAAGCGAGCCATTTTTTAACCCCCGACGTAAAAAACGACGGGGTGTTATAAGTTTGACGTGTCTGTCTGTCTGTCTGTCTGTTTGTCTGTGTGTGTGTCTGTCTGTGGCATCGTAGCTCCCGAACGAATGAACCGATTTTGATTTTGTTTTTTTTATTTGAAAGGAGAATTAATCGGGAGTGTTCTTAGCTATGTTTGATGAAAATTGATCCAAGATGGCCGCCGCTACAAAATGGCGGAATATATATTTTTTAACAACCACCTCAATATGGGTATCAAATGAAAGGGCTTGAGTAGTAGAATACTATAACTATGACAAATTTCAAATCCAAGATGGCCGCCATCACCACATGACGAATAACTTACTTTTTTAATTAAGCTATGGTTAGGTCTTCAATCGAAGTGTTTAAATAGTAGAATAACGTACGCTATATTGGCATGGAATTGTAACTAACCAAAACTCTTAGATACGTTTGATGAAAATTAATCCAAGATGGCCGCCGCAACAAAATGGCAGAATACTTAATATTTTTCAAAGTCACCTCAATATGGGTATCAAATGAAAGGGCACATATATAATTACATATATAATACGAGTAATTTGAATTGCAGATTCACATATACATATACACATGAAATACCTACTCCTATCAAAGATAATCCTAATCAAATAGCTATCTTTGAAGTAGCTTACCTATTTGTACGAAAGTTAAAAAATTAAAGGAAGACTGAAATAAGGTACGAAACTGGAATAGTTAAAAAACAAAGGAGTCCTTACAAAAAGCATGAAATAAAAAATACTTAAATTAAAAATTTAAAAAACCCCCGACACAAAAAAATGCAAAAAAACCTAAAAAGCCTAAGAACAATTTAAAATTACTAGGTAATTAAATACCACAAATTTTCATCAAAAAAAGGTTGCCTTATAAACCCTATAAAAAGTCAAGAAATAAATTCGAAATGATGACCCTACTTAAATACAGATAACAGCAAGTCTAACTATCCACTTTGGACTTCCCTTATGCCGGAGGCATAAGTGCTAATATTGAACTCCAAGTAGTTACCTTGACCCGCTGTTGACCGTATGTATGAAATCTTTTGATCAAATGTTGTCGCGTCGGGGGACCACTCTTTACCTATATTAAACACATAACTATCTAAATAAAATTACATTGAAATTACAACGAAAATGATAAACGGTATTAAGAATTTCAAGTGAATCTACGTAATAATAATTACAACACAATATGTACACTGCTACATTACTAAATGAACCTTGAAATTGAGGACTTAGGATAAACTTAATAGGTAATTTACATAATATGTACTTAAACAAAATGTTAGGCTTATAAATTAGAGCGGTCCCCCGACGCGACAACATTTGATCAAAAGATTTCATACGTACGGTCAACAGCGGGTCAAGGTAACTACTTGGAGTTCAATATTAGCACTTATGCCTCCGGCATAAGGGAAGTCCAAAGTGGATAGTTAGACTTGCTGTTATCTGTATTTAAGTAGGGTCATCATTTCGAATTTATTTCTTGACTTTTTATAGGGTTTATAAGGCAACCTTTTTTTGATGAAAATTTGTGGTATTTAATTACCTAGTAATTTTAAATTGTTCTTAGGCTTTTTAGGTTTTTTTGCATTTTTTTGTGTCGGGGGTTTTTTAAATTTTTAATTTTATCCGAGGCAATTTATTGGTCCGAGAGCGCAGCGAGGCCTGAGTTATACACTCTGCTTTTCACTTCGATTACGAGGAAAATTTCGGACAACAAAATCGTCCTACAGTGAAACAACGTAAAAAATAACCAATTCCCGCCAATTTACTTTGTAACTAATTTTCATCAACTATATTTTCATCATCATCATCAACCATTTGACGCCCACTGCAGGACGCTATTCTTAATCCGGCGCCACACGGACTGACCACGGCACTTGCAAAAGTACCGAAACGTCGGAAAATTGTAAAATGGAAAAGTAAACGAGTAAATATCCGTTAAAATTCAGTTTTACAATTATGTTCTGTTGTTTAATTTTGCTGTTAAAATGTACCTACATAGCAAATATGCATTTTTTTCAACTTTGCACTAGTTCCCTATACTCTAAGCTTTGCACTGACATGTCTTGCTTCGGTAATTTTTCAATTAGGCACGAGTTTGTGAGTTATTTGCAACAAAGTCGCCAGATGTGATGTTTAGGGTTCCGTACCCAAATGGTAAGGGACCCTATTACTAATACTCCGCTGTCCTTCCGTCCGTCCGTCCGTCCGTCCATCTGTCACCAGGCTGTATCTCATGAACCGTGGTAGTTAGACAGTTGAAATTTTCACAGATGATGTATTTATTTTGCCGCTATGACAACAAAAGCAAAATAAAATAAATTTTTAAGTGGGGCTCCCATACAACAAACGTGATTTTTTTGCCGTTTTTTGCTCGATATTAATAACGGCAACAGATAGACGGCTGAAATATTCAAATATTGTATAGATAATATTACGGAACCCTTGGTGCGCGAGTCCGACTCGCACTTGGTCGGTTTTTTGAGTTAATCAGTTTAGTTTTCCACAGCAAAGAATACCTTTTATAGTTTCTGGGGTCTCCAGAAGCATCGATACTTCCATGCGTGTCCGCAGATACTCCGAACACTAACTGGGAGAACACTAAAACGCACAACCACTTCATTTTTATTGGTTCATTTATTCATTCAGACATTCGTAACACTGATTCATTCAAACTGAGCACATTGATGTTGATTTGATTGCATTGATGCACTTATTTCTGCTCAGAATGCACAATAGCAATTATGCTAAGCCTCTGTCCTTTTTATCACACAACTATATTCAGTGTACTTATGTACCTATTTATATAAAAACTTCTGTATTTGAACTCGAGCGATGAATAAAGTCCGATTTTTTTTAAATACCATAAGGAGCACAAAAGTTTCGATTTTTATGACCTTAGAAACTATTTAGTCGTAGTGAACACTGTATTTTCACTCTACCCCACGTTTTTATTTTATAAACTTCATATTTCATTTAGACATTACAGCGGCCTAACAATTAAAAACTACTTTTTGAAACTTTAGATGAGCACAAATTTTCTCGGCAGAAACCCATTTTTTGTTACAAATTCTCCGTTCCTGGGAACGTAAAGATACCTAATTTAATAATTATATCAAAAATTCCTGTTTCTTATTTACGCTAAACAGCAACTATTCACTTTTACAAAGTCTACACACTTCTAGCGATTCAGAACTTCAAAAATGTTCGAAATACGAATTTGGAGCCCCGGAAGCGGAATAAGCAAGTCCGAACGTCCGCTAAGATGCGCAGACGGCGATCACTGGCGCCTGCGCCCGCGCCGCTGACCGCAAGCACATGGTGACCTTTGCAACCTTACTCTCTACGTAAATATCTATAATTTATTTATAATTATGTGATATTATATTTCTATGTACCTAAGTGCGTATAAATATGATAAGTGCATATGCCACGTAACATTTTTTCTGACTCGCGATGCTCACACGTGGTTGGTTTAATTGTCGAGAAGTATAGGTACATACCTAGTAAAGAGCGATTAGACTCCTTACATGTATAAATATCAAATTAACTGACCATAACGATACGATATCTAGTTTCATACACTGCAAAGGCCCTGGCCAGCCATTATATGAAAAATATTCGTCAAACAATTGTCAACAATTCGACCAATTGTGTTGGGCGAAAATGATAAGCAAATTATAAGTTTATTACTAATTGTCTGGGCCTTTTGTCCGAGTGGAGTTGTCCAAGTCGAGAAGTCTAGGTCAATTTGTCCAAGTCAAACTGTCTGGGTCGAGTTGTCCGGGTTAATCGGTCAGAGTAAACTTGTTCGAGTCAAGTTGTCCAGGGTCGAGAAGTCTGGGTCAATTTGTTCGAGTCGAGTAGTCCAGGTCAAGTTGTGCGGGTCGAGTTGTGTGGGTCGAGTTGTGCTGGTCGAGTTGTCCGAGTCGTGTTATCCGGGTCGAGTTGTACGGATCGAGTTAACCGGGTCGAGTTGTCCGAGTCAAGTTGTCCGGGCCGAGTTGTCTCGGGGCCGAGATGCAATGGAATCTCGAGAGTAAGCGGGCAGGCTTAATTTTACCGAGAAACGCCAGTTCGCTTCCAACCGTTATTGTTTGATTAACGTTTCTCGTTGGCACACTTTGCCGTTCCAAATTAATGATTGTGCGGATCGAAAGCTCGCATGACAATTTAAGGTTTATCCACATAAGAACGGGTTGGCGATATGCGAACGGCACGATTTCAATCTGCCATGCTTGCCTTCTTGGTCTAGCGGTTAACGACGAAGAAGAGTCTAGAAGTCAAGCGACTACCATAATATAGGTTGTGAGTTCGATTCCCACTGGAGGCCGCCGAACATGATCTGTACGAATTGCCTCAGTTTGGGTGTTTTTCTGTTTGTGATGTCATCGCCTGGTTACCATAGCACAGGGTTCCCTACCTCGAAAGGAAATACGAAACCCTTATAGGATCACTTTGTTGTTCGTCACGGTCATCACGTGAAAAAGTTACGGGCGTGTATGTCGCAAAAATACATATATTTCGACACTAAAGGGAATCAAAATTTATGGGGTACTTTCCGTAGACGTAGAACTATGGAATTTGGCAAGTAATATACTACAAATACAGAGAGAAATCTGAAAAAATCTGTTATTAAACTGTGTGTAAGTTCGGGAAAAGCTCAGAAAAAACTACGAGACTCGATTAATGAACTACTTATAATATGTAACCTACCTACAAATTTGTACGAAACCCTCGTTGCGCGAGTCCAAATCGCACTTGGCCGGTTTTTTTTATGTTTACGTTTATTTGTTTTGAAACCATATTACATCTAAAATGTAAAATTTAAACTCTTGGTTTTTTTAAGAAATACATCTTACAGTATTCAGTAGTACAATGTTTTTATTATTTAACCAAAATCCGATATTTTACTATTTGAAACTAGGACACCTACAGGCACTGTTTTAGTTCTAAGTTGTAAGCTAATTTAATTCCCCATAAATTCTTTTCTTATGGCTGTTCCCTAGGAGCATTAGTTCAGCCGGTTTGATAGCACGATGCCCACTATAGCACATTGTCACTTTTATTATTTTTAATGCAATCAGTAGCACAATGCCAACTACATAATACAATCTTCATAAGTGAGTGAGATCGCACAAAGCCTATTGGTATAAAAGATTTGTTTTGTCGCACGATACTCACTTTTATAGTGTGCAATACTTTAAATGCGTGGATTGCCACCGATTTGTACAGTCAAGAACAAAAAAAAACGAAAACTTTTTATAATTATTAAAGTGGGCATGGTGCGATCTAATGTATGAAGATTTACAAAGGTTGTCATTGTGCTACCGATTGAATGGAAATGATATAAAAGTAACAAAGTACGATAGTGGGCATCGTGCTATCAAAACGTTTGATGTCGTTTTTGACTGGCCTACTGAGAATAGGTGATAAATATGGCAAAACAACGTTTGCCGATTCAGCTAGTAACAAATAAAATTGAAAATGGTGAAGAACGAACAAAAAGAAAATCACTGACCAGGAATCGAACTAAAGCCTCCTGTTACGTAGACTCACCTCTTCCCAACTGAGCTATTGTAGCTTTACCGGTGGTGGCGAAAATGATATTGAGTAGCAAGTTTTACGCTTAAAATACAAAGAAAACGAGTTTCACCAAAAAGGTTTTATTCTAGTGAAACTCGTTATCCCCGAGTCTCAGCCATAAAAAATCCTACTCAGCATCATCAGCTTAGAAAGATATAATTAGGTAAGCTAGATTTACATATTTATAATAATAATAACTTCAACACAATAAAATCACTTGTCGTATCCTTCTATCAGGTAACTGTCCTCCTATTTAACGTGCACCAAATCCTCTAACTGTCAAATTCCATACCTACTTATTGCGACTGGATCTAGTGCGCATAATTAGGCCTCAGGTCCTAAACTAGGACACCCTGTGCTTTAATAACCGTGTAAGGGTCACAAACATAAACTTACACCCGGCCATGTATACAAATGCACGTCGGCCGGCCCCCAGTGGGAATTGAACCCACGACCTCCGGCATAGTAATCAGACGAAACACTGAAACCCCCCAAGTACTACGAGTTGCTCCTAGAACGTGTAAAACCAGTCATTTGGCGTAGATGCTAAAGGCCTAAGTTTATCGTTGTAACTTAACCTTAGTCTGCACACGGACGGTCCCTGAAGAGGTCAATAGGTCGAACATTGACCGGGGCCGATTGCCGATTGTGGTTACGAGAGTAGACAAGCGTGGTGGACGAAGCTGTCTGTTAGTTGTTTAGATATATTACCATAAACTCACACTTGTAACCCGGAGAGATAGGCAGGAACCAAAGTTTACGTGGACAGACCTTAAGGGCCGATTCGGACCATTGCCATATCGCGGTCTGAAGTTTATTTTATTTTATACCATGAGTTTCCGGTCCTATAAAGATCAGCTGTAAGATCTGAATCAAGGACATAAATGACTCAGGACCGAAAATAGATAGACAGATAACACTTTATTGCACAACCAGGTGAAAGAATTACAAATAACTTCGTATATCTAAGTAGTGGTATACAATTGCTGGTCTTATCACTTAGAGGGATCTCTTCCAGACAACCTTTGGATGGCGTGGATTGCAGGAAGAATATCGTCGGTAGATGGATGTAAATAAATAAGATGTATAGCGAAAGATTACAAGAATATAGGTACTTATAATTACATATTAAGTAATGTACGTATAATAAAAATAACTAGATATACATTACAATGTCACGTATTTCAAGGATTTCTATCATACATGCATTGAGAAAGCATCGCGAATCATTCAGAGTTAATGAGTTCAGTATTGTGTTGCACTGTAACTGCAAGCAGACTTCTTGGAATTAAGACCCTTCTCCACTCCAGTTACATCGGGCTGCTAATAAACTCCGTCGCCGATAGGTATAGTGCCCGAAAGACAACTTGAACAAAGATCCGCTCAGTCGGGATGAGTTTGCGATGGACACTTCAGAGGGTTTTTGTTATTATTTGTTACCTAATTCGTCACATCACAAATGAGACAATTCGAAAAAGAACTAAGGTGTCTGATATAGTGCATAAAAGTGGCAGTGGGTTCTTATGCCGAATAAAAACCATATGCCGAAGAACCGACGGTCGATGGGGTGCAGAGGTTCTCGAGTGGAGAGCACGAACTGGCAAATGCAGCGTAGGACACTCACCAGCTCGCTGGACCGACAATCTCATGCATATTGCTGGCAGCGGCTAGATGAGGATAGCGAGGACGGAAGGAAGTGGCGTGCCTTGAGGGTGGCCTATGTCCGACAGTGGATGAGTACAGGCTGATTGATTGATTCATTGAACACACACTTGATTGATTGATTGATTGAACACACACACACGCACACGCACGCACGCACGCACGCACGCACGCACGCACGCACGCACGCACGCACGCACGCACACACACACACACACACACACGCCCACACACAGAGCATGCATGCTTACATATTACATTTAAATATTTGGGCGGGGCACATAGCACGCAGAACTGATGGCCGATGGGGCCGAAAAGTTCTCGAATGGAGACCACATATCGGCAAGCGCAGCGTAGGACGACCAGCCACAAGGTGGACAGATGACCTCATCCAAGTGGCAGGAAGGCGCTGGATGCAGGCCGCTTCCAACCGGTCTTTTTGGAAATCCATGGAGGAGGCCTATGTCCAGCAGTGGACTTCTTGTGGCTGAATGATGATGATGATGATGATGATTTGTTCTTTTTGGTTATGTTAGATTAAAACATATTTAAAAACTTATTTATTGTCCTCAGCACGGGTTAGTGCAACAAAAAGAATATAATTATGTTAGATTAGTTTTAATAATGAAATTATAATTACGATTTATCTTGCGTAGACCCCTTGCTTATGTTTTGTTTACATGCAAGTGTAAATTGTAAAGCGGGCCTTTCCTACAGGTTTCTAAAGTTAAATGGAGAGATCCAACCACTATTTTATTTCATTGGTTATGTAAATATATAATTTAGAATTTTCTAATTTTGAAATTGATCAGATGATTTATTAATTCATTAATGAATATATAAAAAATCCAATGTTTTCAAATCACAGTCCGCGTCCCGCGCCGATGAAACCGGAAATACGTAGGTACACGCGATGAAACCGGAAATACGTAGGTACACGCGAAGTCAAAGTCTTGTTTTCCAGGCCAAGCAGTGGGACACAAACATAGAGGCTACGTAAAAAAAAATCAAGAGTTTCTAAGTTTTTTACATCTGTATAATAGATAAATAATAAATACAAAAAATGATAACTGTCAACCACTCTAGATAATCTCTTTTTCCTGGTCCTAAAGCGCGATAACATATGATATGCATACTCCACTATATATTCTGGGCTATATTTTAGACTCGATAAAATTTTGGGCGAAAGAAGAAACGCTCGGTTTGTTAGCGCCTGCCAAATATCGTACCCTTTTAGTTTGCTTTTGCTATTAGTTTTGTTTTAGGCGTTTTTATACGACTCGTTGCGCTCCCTAAGCGGCAACATTGTAACTAATCTTAAACCTATGTTTCTGTACAAAAGTCGTCGTATCACTGCATACCCATCCTGAGGACTTACGGAAGACCGGATTCTTCACGGTTTTTTTCATTGGTTGTATACACAGGTGTATATCGTAGAATTCGTAAGGCCCTGGCCATGGCCACACAGAAGGGAAAAGAATAAGAAGAATAGAGTTCGCGCCACCACTCCGTCTCTTCTGTGTGGGCTTCGTCCCGTCCCTTCAGTACATTTTGTATGAAAGTGAGTTGGAAAACGTCTTTTCCGCGTCCCCGCCCCACGTCCCTTCTGTTCTGTGTGTCTCGGGCCCCGATATATGTACATTGTTTGTACAAAAAAAAGAGCGCCATCTTGTAAAATTACATTCATACAGCTGCAAGTGACGAAGGGAGCGCTTCAACCCTCGAGTGTGCAGTTCGTTCAGAGCTAAGCCAAAAGATGGAGTTAGCGCCAAATAAAAACAACCTGTGTACGGGGTTATTTTTAAATTCGCAGTTCATGACACAATTAAATTAGATGATGTATGCTGTAAATCAACAACTTTTGTTTAAGGACTTTTGGGTTTTTTGTTCAATTTTCTGTTTTAACAGCTGGGTATGTGAACACCTCAGAATTCAATGATTTTTTTTTATTAATTAATTTATAATAATACATGTTTCTCGAAATAAAATCGTTTTACGTTTCTTTACGATGTTTCCTTTCACATTAACGAGTGGTATTGCTACTGTAAATTCACAAACATTGAAAATTGAAATTGATTATCATTTCTTATTTGTCTATCACCCAGTCCTAGCGACAAGCCTACCATGTCCTCCAAAAAACCATCATTACAGCCCTACCGACTGCCTCATTGGTCTATCGATATCGCGTCTGATTACCATGCCGGAGGTCGTGGGTTCGATTCGCACTGGGGCCGCCGTACACTTGTACAAATTGCCTCAGTCTGGGTATCTGTTTCTGAAGTCTTTCCCTTTTTACTATAGAACAAGGTGTCCTAGTTTGGGACCAGGACGAGTGATTGTGTTGTGTGGAAGTTATTTATTTGTTTACCTGTAGCCTAGAGTCAAGAGCCTTGGCTTGGTCTTGGCGGTCGTCCATCGAAGAGATCTCGTATCCACCTTTAGGTGTCATCGTCAGATCATTGACCGACGCCATGTTAGTCAAAATTGATGAAAGAAGCCGAAACTCGATAGGTCACCACAAAAAGTCCATCACATAAAACAATCAATCAAGAAATAAGTACATCTCAAAAAAATATATTGTTAGATCAACTTTTGTCAAAAAATAATCTAATACAATAAAAATCTCGTGTCACAGTGTTTGCTATCGAACTCCTCCGAAACGGCTTCACCGATTTTTATGAAATCTTTTGTGTATATTCGGTAGGTCTAAGAATAGGTCATAGGCTAATTAATAGTAGTCTATATTATATTCTGTACGTATACCCCACACGTAGAGTCGTGTTTCTACCGATTAGTGTAACGATCGTTATTAACGTGAGTAGATTTTCTTTGATTATATGCGTAATAATAATAATAATAACTTCCACACAACACAATCACTTGTCCTGCCCTTCTATCACGTAGCCGTCCACTCTATGGGTTAACCATTTTGACGATTATAAAGTGTAAAAATATTTGGAGGACTTACGTAGTACCGCTCGAGGTCCCAAACTAGGCTACCCTACCCTGTGCTATGGTAACCAACCAAAGACATCACAAACGTGGAAATACACCCAGACTGAGGCCATTTGTACAAGTGTACGGCGTCCGGCGTGGGAATTGAACACACGACCTTTGGCATGGTAATCAGACGTGATACCGCTAGACCAACGAGAGAGGCATGTATGTATTAGTGCATATTGTATATAATCAAAACTTCAATCCTAAACAGTACAGGAGTGGTCGAGTCGGCAAATTTTAATGTTATTCGACCTTTAACTGTCAGATTCTAGTTTCACTCCCACAAGCCGCCCAGCTCGGGAGGTGGGGGAGTGGAGTTAATAAATTAAATGTGTTGCCGCCACAAAAAATCACTCATCATCCCCACCTGGCAACACTCCAAGCGATGACGCGGTCCGCGCAAGGCGGGAGGCGAAATAAAAATTAATTATTACCAGCATTTTCACTCTGATGCGGGAATAGGCTACTACTCTGAAAAGAGGGAGTAGGTAAGATAAGATAAGACAAGATAATCATTTATTAAATTGCCACAACACACAAAGATATTACAATTGACAGGCAAAGTAAGCTTACAGTCTATGCAAATAACAATAAAACAATACTTATAATAAATCCAAATAAGGAGGGGATTTGCCCTGTAAGGAAGTACATGCACACCTGTAATTTGGCTGTGTTATTAGCTGCGTATTATGTGCTATGGCATAAAAATAGTACCCGAACATATGCTTTAGGTATTGCAGAGCAATAGCCTGTAGCGCTGGTTTTCAGTCGGGACCTATTACGGCGTAGGTAGGCGTAGGTATTCATTTTTGTTGCAAAGTCATCAATACAGTAGCCGCAAGAGAAGACCGGTTGGCCGTTCCAGCATGAGTAGTACGAGTCACGCTTTACGGGTCACGCTTTTTGTGGCGCTAAAATGTCAGCATTTGACGATTAATGTACTGGAAAGTCGCGACTCTTGACATTTAAAAAGCACGACTAGCGTTGTCGGGCTACCCATGCTGGTATCGTACCGATGGGCGACAGTTACTAAAAACAATATGGATTATTCGTTTATTCAATACCATCGAATTACTCTTTTTTTTTATAATTACATAATGCCTTGTTTTGTAAAATCAGAATCTTTTTTTCTTTTTAAAAATTAATTAATGCAGCCCAAATCCAAATATTTGGTTCAGGTTCTCAAACTTACCTATTTTGTAGAATAAATAAATAAAGAAAGACGTTTTTAGGGTTTCGCCTTGTCCGTCCGTCTGTCTATCCGTCTGTCTGTCCGCGGCCTAGCTCAGTGACGATTAGTACGAGGAAGCTGAAATTTGGCATAAACATACACATATTAATCACGCCGACAAAAATGTTTTTTTTGAGTCCCCTTACATCTAAATTAGGGAAACAATTTTTTTTTCGCGCCTACTCCATACTAGTGTGAAGTATCGTTGGATTGATCGTTCAAAAATATTGTGTATGTAAGAAGAGCTTTAAAAGGAAAAAAATTGTCCGAGTAGGTCGTCTCCTCCCCTCTCCTGGCTAAACGGTTTTATTTTATTTTATTTTATTTGGTGTACAGATCACATGCAACCATTACACGATATAACAGTAATAAGTTGATAGTAGAAACGTGAAAAAAATCAGAGTACATATAAAGAACATAAAAGAAAAACTATCATGGCTAAGTAGGCTTGTCGTACCAGGCTTTACAAGTTAACGAGTAATGGGCGACCAACTTATAAAAAGAAAACTTCATACAAAATCCATTGAAAATTACGTTGATGAAGTTGTTAGTTCTGTAAAGCAGATAAAACCTCCTCTGGGCCCATCGGCTGGCCCACTGGCAATAAAATGATGTTTTATGTTACATCGTATGTCATATTTCGGTTCATTTCGGAATACATTTTAAATAATTTGTAGTAAACAAACAGCGTAATTATAGATAAAACTGCGCTGTGGTACAAAAAAAAATAAAAATTTTAGGATATGAGAAAATGGTACAAGTGCCCGAGACATGTATCGCCTAATGGCTTCAACATGGTTAATCCGGACTTGTCATCTCATCTCAAACACATCTCTGTATTTTATTTAGGTAGATTAACGGTTGTAATCAGGGTAAGGGTCCCGAGTAGGCCAGTAGCCTGAAAGAGAAATACGGAGTTATCGGACGCAGCGACGCATAATTTTGTTTGCCTGCCCGCGCCTGTACATAACATAAAACTTTTGTACGTGCCACTTATTGCCGGCTTACGAGTGACTTCCATGGCTGCTTAAATTAAAAAACAGCCAATATATTTATGTATAAAGTGTGTTTTTGGCAATAAATGTAGTTCACTTTTACTTTCATTCAAACGAACACCCGTAACATGGAAAGGGTGGGGGAGAATCGGGAAGAGAATGGACTGACAACGCGATAAAACGTGGCGCTACCGGAGTCTTATAATACAAAAGCTATATAAGCTCGTTATAAGCGCTACATAAAGCACGCTGGCGCTTTGAAATCGCCGTTGTCGATACAGCGGCGCGGCCGTATCTCAGGTTGTCCTACCCGTGTTTCATAAAACTACAGTTCATAGTTTATTATGATAATTCGAGACATATTGCGTAGTCGTGTTTAGCTGCTTCTCTGTGGGCTGATCGACTTTGAAATAGTACATCGAATTGTCACAGTAAATCATGATTATATAGTGCTAGGAAACAGGCCCCAGGTATTGCTCCAGGGAGTTAGTGGCAGGAGACCGCGTAAGATAGAGAAAAGTAACGACTCCTCGTTAGAAAGAAAGAAAGACATTTATTGGGAGAAATTAACACATCACAAGAAAAAAAGGCATAATAAGTAACAAAAACAAGTACAAAGGAAAAACAAGTCACATAAATGCAACCATAGAACATTCTGTTCTGTGAATACAACATAGGACGAGGCAAAGTCAGAGCGTCAGAGTGCATTCTGTGGTGTGTCAAAGTTGCCACAGAGGGCATCTGACTCAGCATTGTGCTGAGGGTGTAAGCTCTCAGCGCTGGTTTTCAGTCAGTAATTGACGGATACCAAGAGCAGTCCCTGCGTTGTCGTCTTTTTAAGTAGTGTCTTTTTAGGGTTCCGTACCCAAAGGGTAAAAACGGGACCCTATTACTAAGACTTCGCTGTCTGTCTGTCCGTCCGTCCGTCCGTCCGTCTGTCTGTCACCAGGCTGTATCTCAAGAACTGTGTTTGCTAGAGAGTTGAAATTTTCACAGATTATGTATTTCTGTTGTCACTATAACAAGAAATACTAAAAACCAAAAATAAAATCATTATTTAAGGGGGGCTCCCATACAACAAACGTAATATTTTTGCTGTTTTTTTTATCTTTGTGTCTAATGTTGTATAGATAATGGTACGGAACCCTTCGTGCGCGAGTCCGACTCGCACTTGGCCGATTTTTTCATTACGTAAAGCTAGCTAGCCCTAGGCTATCGCATGGTAAACACGTTTCTCGCTGTGCCCGCGGCGTGCCGCGAGGGTTCGGGCTGTACTGAACTAATTACACAGGCATTCCCTCACAGTGAGAGAGAGAGAGTACGGGCTTAACCACTACACCACGCGTGCCCAGTCCTTTGGTGGTTTCAACCTCAAAACCCTTCACTCTCAGGCTTTTCATGAACATAAAAAAAGCGATTAGAGCCCTATCACACCAGCGTTTGTCGAGCGATTTGAAAGCGATGCGATTGCGCAGCGAGCTCGCCGCGATTGTGCAGCGACTTTTTATACAATCGCGTTCGACTCGCCCCGTCCCACTTGAGTCAAATCAAAGATGCGTGTGTAAGCGGACGTAGCATCGTTTAGATGTTCAATCGTCGTTGATACAATGGATACAAAGTTGTTAATAACTAAAATTCAAAATCGTCCCGTTATATGGGATACCTACATAGTCGTCGCTCTCAGCCAGTCAATTACTTGATAATTAATATAATCGTTGACTTGTATCTGATTTCGTTTCTTGCGTCTTCGAAGTAACAAAGCCGTAGTGTTTCCTCGTCAGATCAATCCATTTTGCTACTGAGCGTCCAAAACGCGGATCGCACGCCGCGAGCTTGCCACGCAATCGCGGCGAGTTTACTGCGAAATAGCCTCGCTTTCAAATCGCTCGCTAATCGTTGTGACAGGGCTGTTTAAAACTAATTTTTGCCATTGTGTTGTATGTACGGCATACCTATATTTTCACTGAAATTTGGAAGCGAGTCCCACTCGAACTTGTCTGGTTTTATACAGTTAAATTAGTAGAATCTGGAGAATTTAAGTGAAATTGGCACTAAATACTTCGTAACTGGTATTACTTTTCAGGAGCGAAGTTTTGAGCGTACAGGCTATATAACCAGCTCTTCGCCAACTGAAACTGCAGTTGCCAGCCATTTTCCAAACATGCTGCTCTGCCTAATACCGGTGAGGCAACTTAATTCATATTAAACTGTGTTTTATTCTATGAATAACGCGCGAAGTTGTAGAGTAAGCTCCACCTGGGTGTGACTTCATAGCCATGTATGTTGTACGTAAAGGTATACACTTCTATTATAAGATACCTGCGGTTATATTGAGCTTACATATATATACATTACATACAATACAGCGGTCGTAGCCTAGTGGGTAGAAGATCGGACTCGGAAGCGAGAGACCCAGGTTCGATCCCCAGTGCGGGCATGTACCTATGACTTGGTTTTCTAAGTTATGTACATTAGTGAATTTGTGAAACTTCACAATAGTAGCAATACCACTCGCTAACCGTGAAGGAAAACATCGTGAGGAAACCTGAGTGTCTGAGCTATTCCATTACCTCAGCGCTTGAAATCGCCAATCCGCGGTGGGCACGCGTGGTGATTAAGCCCATACTCTCTCCTTGAGAGAAGGCCTGTGCCCTACAGCGGGACGCATATAGGCTGATTATGCATTTTATGCTAACTTTTTAGTGCTGTAGTGTTTCGAAGTGGGTTTTTATTTTTTATTAAAAAAATTATATTCTTTAATTTGAAACGCTGAAATCGCTGATTACGAAGTTTGTATAAATTCTAATCGCCTTGGTTAGGCCTGGGTAAGGCCGCAGCCTTACGTGTTTCTTTATAAGTTAACGTTTTCACGTTTTGGCAGAGGTTATAATCTTAGAAGATATTTTATTTTATTTATTTAATTAATCAGTTAACATGCACGATTCTTTCATATTCGATTCGTTATCATCCGTTCGTGAAATTCTGAATTTAAAGTTAAAATTGTTACCTAAGTCTCAAAAAAACATTTTGTTTTTGTCTAATAGAACAATGAACAAGAATTGGACGGCCTCGTTGGTCTAGCCGTTAAGGCACTTATCTACTGAAACAGAGGTCGTGGGTTCGATTACCACTCGGGGCTGCGGTACATTTGTACGAATGGCCTCAGTCTGGGTGTATTTCCATGACGTCCTTGCCTGGTTACCATAGTACAGGGTATCCTAGTTTCTAACCAGAGCAAGTAATTGTGTTGTGTGGAAGTTATTCACTAAATTAAGTATTAGGGGTTAAAGTATGAAATTGCCGTTTTATTGCAATAGGTTCTTTGAATTGAAATAGAATCTTCATGGTTTGAGGTTTTCGAATGAAACTTTTTTCAAATGGTTTCTATGATGTTCTTTTTTTAAAAAATGTGAAACATTTGAATATCGTCTTTCAATTGTTTTTGTTATTCAATTTAGACAAGAAAGATGGATACTGCGAAAATTCGAGTGATTATGAGGCACCCATTTTTCGTATTTTTTTATTTTATTGATTTGACGCAAGTGAGTCAATATTGTGGGTAAGGTAACGTTAAACCATGCCGCTAATTCCTGGGTAGTTTGACTAGGGTCGGCTTCCACTATCTCTCTTAATTCATCGTTATTCACCTGTGTGGGCGGTCTTCCTCGTGGCTCGTTCTTTAAGTCGAAATTTCCATCACGAAAGCATTTAAACCAAAATCGCACGGTGCGTTCATTAGTAGACCCCTCTCCAAACGCAGCATTGATATTGCGGGCTGTTTCTGCCGCGTTAGTTCCGCGTCGGAACTCGTATTCAAAAATCACTCGAATTTTCGCAGTATCCAGCTTTCTTGTCTAAATTGAATAACAAAAACAATTGAAAGTCGATATTCAAATGTTTCACATTTTTTAAAAAAAGAACATCGTAGAAACCATTTGAAAAAAGTTTCATTCGAAAACCTCAAACCATGAAGATTCTATGTCAATTCAAAGAACCTATTGCAATAAAACGGCAATTTCATACTTTAACCCCTATTATTAGGATAATGAGGAAGCGAGAGTGACCTTTCAGGATCGTGGCAAGTGGCAGTCCCTGGTCTCTGCCTCCCCCTCTGGGATACAGGTGTGAGCTTATGTATGTATGTATGTGATTAGGATACTATTGGCACCCTTTGAGTATGGTACCCTAAAAAAAAGCACTAAAACTAAAAGTAGGCGAAATTGTGTCTTCGCGTCTACGCACGGCTGAAAAATCGCCTGCCCGAGTAGCAGAATAATTTTGTCGTTTTCTAAACTAAGATTTATATACGTTACTCAGTCGAGGTTAGGAACGTAGGGAGCCTCTCGGGAATATTAAAACGGACGACTGGACTGAAGTGGGGGAGACGGAGTGGAGTGAATGCAAAGGGAGGTTTTTTATCCTACGGCAAAAGAAGCAACAGTCGTTTTTAGGTTGTTTAAAGATAGGTCCAGACTTGTGAAATTTCACCGAGCGGCAAGTAATCTTCCATATAAATACCTGTCAAGTAATGTTCTCCATTTAGACGTCTGTCAAGTAAACTTCTCCATCTAAACATCTGTCAAGTAAATTTCTCCATTTAAACATCTGTCAAGTAAACTTATACATTTAAACATCTGTCAAGTAAACTTATCCATTTAAACACCTATCAAGTAAACTTCTCTATTTAAATACCTGTCAAGTAAACGTATCCATTAAATTGTCAGCCAACCTTCTCCACTCCATCAGTCGCTGTGGAGCATAGAGCGGGCGTAAGTATGATGCCAGGAAATATAATATTCAATACATAGTTATTTCTTTGGATAGACTTCGACGGTCAACAAACATGTAAGAACTTAGGGCTGGCACGCACAGGTTTTATATTATTTAAGACATAAATCGGATCCCAAATGGAATTTTTGGATCTAATACAAAAATATTTACTTACCCAATTAAAAATTATGAACTTTTGGCAATATTATATTCTATTAGTTGCACTAACCCCCAGTTTCTCGTACACTAACATGCTGTTAATCTACTGTTAACAGCCGTCAATTGACCAAAGTGCATACAGAAAAAACCACTGACAGCTGTTAACAGTACATTAACAGCTTGCTAGTGTACGAGAAACCGGAGGGAAACCCGTGCTAAGCAAAATTTTAAAAACCTATTTAGAGGCCAAAAAATTCCACCCATGCCGGGACTTGACCCCGCGACCTCTGGCTAACCATGGCAGAGGGAAAGATAAAAAGTACCCAAAACCGGCGTGCGTGCATGCAACGACTAATGAATGTCGATGATCTGTCAGGATCGTGGCAAGTGGCAGACCCTGGTTTCTGCCTACCCCTCCGGGATAGAGGCGTAAGTATATGTTGTGTTAGGTTATTTTTTTTTTTTCATATTTTGAAATTGATCTCATACAAAAAGTTTTTTGTGTTACGTTTACGATTGTTAGCAGCGGAAACGTATTATTATTACATAATTTCACTAGCGTCATCGATTGAAAGAAATCATATCTTCTTTTACACATAGTTTGGTTCTGGAAAATAGTAGGTATATTGTACATCGAGGGGAGAAAACGATCTAATACTGTTCGAGAGTATGTTCAAGCCCGACGCGCAGCGGAGGAAGGAAACTAGAGAACAGAAATAAAACTTTCTCCCGAGTGATGCATAGTGCTTTATGTACACCTACGAGAAAAATAAAATTATTTAGAATAATTTAAAATGTACTGACAAATTATCAATTTAGTAAAAAAAAAAAATTTAACAAAACAAAACCTTGTTTATTTTTTCGCAGTGCAGAAAAAGGTCGCAAGCCTCCTTTCATTGAAAATAGAGTACAAAAAAATCCTCACCTCTTTTTTCTAATTATCAGAAAAAGGTTGCCACCTCTTTTTAGGGTTCCGTACCCGAGGGGTACCAACGGTACCCTATTACTAAGACTTTACTGTCCGTCTGTCTGTCTGTCCATCTGTCTGACTCTCTGTCTGTCACCAGGCTGTATCTCATAAACCGTGATAGCTAGGTAGTTGACATTTTCACAGATGATGTATTTCTGTTGTCACTATAACAACAAATACTAAAAACAGAATAAAATTAATATTTAAGGTGGGCTCCCATACAAGAAACGTGATTTTTGGCCGTTTTTTCCCGATCTTTTTGTACAACATTAGTTGTATATCAATGGTACGGAACCCTTGGTGCGCGAGTCCGACTCGCACTTGACCGTATTTCTTTCTAATTATTATTTGATATGAAACCTTTTTGAGATTTGTCGTTTGTATTTTTCTTATGTTGGCTGCTAAAACCAAGAGAACGCTATGAACGAGCTATGAGACACTTTCTGAGTGGATGTGGTATAAAGTATGTGTGTGTGTGTGCGTGCGTGCGTGCGTGCTTGCGTGCTTGCGTGTGTGTGTGTGTGTGTGTGTGTGTGTGTGTGTGTGTGTGTGTGTGTGTGTGTGTGTGTGATGTGTGGCGCTATTGAACCTCATGGAGCCATTTAAAAAGTGATTCGACAACCCTACAGTATCTTTGCAGGCGCAGGCGGCAGGTGCAGCGAGTCAGCTCAGCCGGTAAATGTGAGAATATTTCGCGACCGAGCGCACGGGCGACATACCTCGCTGCCCGCTTCGTACGAAACGCATATACAGGGTAGAGAGATTCGCCAGTACAGGGTTATTTTTGAAATGGCAATGGAGAGCTTATTAACTTAGTTCCGGAATCACGTACTTGAATTTTTGAGACCGAAGAGTCCGATCAGTTTTGTTAATAATGTAAGGTGCTTATAAAAGCTTTTGTTCCAAAAATGGAGAACTTGTAAAAAATGAGTTTTTTATGTTTTGTTACATATTGCTTCCTTGGTAATCTCGCCTTTGTAGAAGCAATTTCTTATGTAATGTGCTGTTGTATGTTTCGGGTGCAAGAATGTGTAATAATATATTTTATCTACACTAATGTTGTAACATTCTACTTATGTTTTCAATACTTGACTTATAATTACTACTGTTATAGCGCAGACAACAAAACACTCAATTTAAGCAATTTCACATGATGGTATAATATTCACATCGATATCGTAAAATTTCATTATAACATCAATAAAACGCGACCAACTTGATTGCAGGGCCAATCAGGTTGGTCGCGTTTTATTGAAGCGCGCAGCTGCGCTCTCATTGGTTAAATTTTAATGGCGGCAAAATCACTGTGATTATACACGTACGCGTGAATTTAATTTTTTATTGCATTAGTGAAGATAAAGTAGTGTATGCAACTGCATATAACACGGGTATTAAAACACTCGTTACTATTATGAAACTCGCTGCGCTCGTTTCATAAACTCACACTCGTGTTTTAATACCCTTCATTATATGACAGTAGCATAAACTACTATTATATACACTCATGTCGTAAGATTCAAATTATGATCTTAAAAGTTGATGCATAAGGCTTAGTGTCATTTCACAGACAACTATAGAAATCAAATTATGATACAAATTTTGGGTGATAATGGGGATGGCAACACGAAACTAATTACAGATGGCGCCACTGAGATTTGACCCGACAATGTTTGTTTTGTTTTATAGTGTTGCTTATTTTCGGATATTTTTATGGAAATTCAACATAAAAACGTCACGAAATGCTTTTCACAAAAAAGGGAAAGCTACAGTTTATACCAAAACTGAAAAAGCAATGTTTTGTATACCGCGAAAGGAATACTTACTGTAATACTAAGGTAACCTTAAAAAAAATTAATCATTTCTTGGACAAATGATCACATACATTTAAATAAATACCTCTTTACTCGCTGGTTTATTGATTATAAAATGTAAAATGTTAAATTTACTTAAGAAAGTTAATGAGCATAGAATGATGCTGCGGGACTACTACTTGAAGGTTCTTATCAACAAAAACTAATTTGTCCTGTCAGAAGTATTGACATCTATTCAGATCTGCCCAGCTCAATGCTATGGGCTGGCTCTGGGTAATTAAGTGCTGCTGCTTACCTATTTTGAGATAGGTACGGGCTTAGGCCCAAAGAAATGCGTGTTACAATGTATGACTATGATTTTATCAAATAAAACCGATGTTTACAAGTATCCAGGAACATTGTTTTACTTCACTTACAAGTGCAGCAATAATAGCTGGCTTTACATTTGCTAAATGGGTTGAATCATTGATATCAAAACCCCTCATGGTTAGGAAAACCATGAGGGAGGCATATGTCCTGCAGTGGGCGTCAAATGGCTGATGATAATGATGGTGATTGATATCAAGGCTGCATTTCTCGTTTTTAGTTATTTTTAGGTTTAACAGTCTAGGTTCCTTAAAACGTTTTTAACGAGTGTGAAAGATGCAAATCTGAAAACAAACAAAAATGATAAAAACGGAAGTTTTAACTATAATTCTGAATGTATTTCATTACTATTATTCGTATTTACCTGCATAGAAATATTTTTTTGGTATTTGTTTACTTCCTCCATTACTGATAATTGTTTTACTTCCTTCTAATGGTTTAGGAGCCACAGTTTTTCTATTGCAAACTGAGCAGTAAATGCGTAGGCACTGATTTTATTTAAAAAAGACACTACACATATCTCTGGGGTTTATATAATTACAAATATTGTGCTTTTCCCATACAAATAGCCAAGAAAACGGGACGACCTCCATTTTTAATTTTTTGACAGTTGCCACCCCCATTTCTGCCAACCTGTATCATAAAATAACTTTCTTTTATTATTACGATACACTTCCGGGTAAAATTCTCCTTGTTGATACTCTTCCGGTTAAAATTCTCCTTGCAGTAAACTTTTCTGTGAATTTTTGGTCTGATTCACCCACACTGAGCACATGGCTGTAAGTAGGTATGACTCCTTTGCCTATCCCAAATGGAACAAATAAAAAAGAAAGAAAGCGGACCAGACCAACGCAGTTTGGATTATTTTGGCCGACACCAACACTCGTATTCTAAGAATCTCTCTTATATAACAATTGCCTTTAATAAACTACTATTTTTTAATCTCTCGCTGACGGCGAGAGTGTAATCCAACCGTTTAGAGTAATCTACATGCTGGGCGCTGATAGATTACGTAATAGGTACAATGTGTGAATAGACAAGGGAACCTTCCAGAATAATCTATGTGCAGAGAAAAGACAGAGTTATCTGTTAGACAATGATATACATCAATATACATTCTGGAATGTTCGATAGTCTCTTAGAACCAATGGTAAGTTTAGTTGAGCGTGAGTTGACGCCTAAGCCATTTCTAGTACCTTCGATGTCACTCTCGGCACTTCCAGAAGATATTCTGGAATGTTCTATGTGTTCTAGTACGTTCCAGCAAAAAAGGCGTTTTTTGACAAATCGACACGTAATTATTGACTCTGCGAATGCATTTATCAGGGTTTCAGCTAGAAAAAATTGTGCATCATAAAATTACACATTAGTTGTACAGCGTTTTACTTAAAGAGCCTCTGAGACAGGTTTTTATAAACAACTTTTTATTTGAAAGAGTGTTATTTACGAAAACAAAAAAAAAGAGCGCTGACAGCCTTTATTCACTTGAGCACGAGGTGAAACTCCCACATATTTCCGTATGTACATCCCAGATACATCCCAGAGGCGCAGTGGTCAGCTAAGCGGTAAATTCCGGATATATTCCGGAAAATGCACGCCTTTGACTTGGGGAAATTGCGCGATCGCCCGCATTTGATAGGTTTGTGGGCACTGGGACTGCATTAAGGAGTCGGCTGGTTTGAATTGAGTCGGTTTGCACTGCGAACGTTTTTTTGACAGGTTGATTGATAAGATAAGGATATTCTTTATTGTGTACCAGTAAACAATAACCAGAAAAACTGTAGCTACAAAAAAGAGGTACAATTGGCGGCCATATGCTATTAGCAATCTCTTCCAGGCAACTTCATATAGAAGAGTTTTCCGGGTGGGTCGACGGATAGTCGGTGCAAATAAGAATATAATTAGATATTCGTATGGTTAATAATAACAAACAATAGATTGTAAAGGTTAGCCGGAAGAAAATACTCATTGGTATTAAGCTCGCACTTGTACAATTATGTTTATTGTACATTAAATAATTTACTAATCAACTTTTATAATCTATTTAGGAAAATATGAATTTGTTTGTTTCGTTGCGCATTTGCATAATTAGGGCGGCCAACAAACGCGTCATTGGTACATACACCAGAATGTGTAAGAAAGGGGTACTTTTCTAGGTGACGTTTCACTTAGGGATAACAGTAAGTTACAAAACTTCTGAATTTATTCGTAGGTTGAATCGTTTCCGCAGGTCTTAAAACACTCGGACCTCGGATCGAGTGCTATTGTAGAAATGTTATTTTAGGCTAACATTACGCGCGATTCCAATCTTCTAACTGTCAAATTCCATTCTGATATATATTCTGTATCTACTTTTTATTTATTTACTTTGGTGTGTATCCTCCTATCTCTCCTCTCCTCTCCTCTCTTCTCCTTCACTTATATTTTCTCCTTCACTTATATTTACTCATTAAATTTAGTTTATTTTGGTGTCCCTCTATATTTCACACATATTAATTTAAAACTAATAATATATGTAAGTATTTTATGACGATATTTTATTTATTTTTTTACTTTATTGTATGTATGTATGTTATTGAATTTGACTTAATTCTTTAACTGCACCACGGCACGCACTCCGTAGTACAATTATGGGTTACCGTAGGCACTGACTGAAAATCAGCGCTGAGGGATCACTTCCTCAGCACAACGCTGAGTCAGCTGCCTTTTGTGGCAATGTAGATACACCACAGGCTACATCTATGGTCCTGTTTTATTTATTCGTTTCGTCTGTTGTGTATTTAGTTTTCTTTCTGTTGTTGTGCATATTATTATGTTACTTATCTGCTTATTTTGTTTCTGTGATGTATCTTGTTCTATATGTTTTTTTTTATTAGCTCAGTTGGGAGAGCACTGGCACGGTTAGCCAGAGGTCGCGGGTTCAAGTTCCGGCATGGGTGGAATTTTTAGCCTCTAAATAGGTTTAAAAGAAAATTGTCCTCAGCACGCGTTAGTGCAACAAAAAGAATATATCCAATCTGATAGTTCACGCAATGTCAGAAGGAGGAATCCGTCTGGATTTGGTGCGCGTAGTTACGCCTCTGAGGACTAATTATGCACTTAATCAGATATCAGAAATCAGAAATTAATAATTTATTTCAACGTAAAGAATTTACATTCTGTTTGCTGAATGTCAATGTACTATGTTACTATGTTAGTCGCTGCCTTCGGGCCGTATTTGTAGTGGAGGAAAAGGCAGCGGGAAAAAAAACCTCCACTCTGACCATCTTTTCTCAAATCATCTTAAACTTATACATCAAAGCCTATATGATATGATTCCGTGATAGCCACCAATAACTATAGTCTATTAAATCGTCTATAGTTTATTAAACTCTAACTAAATCAATTAGTATAGAATGTGTACAGTTAGGTAGACGATTTGAATAGTTCAGGATTTGGTACGCGTAATGTCGTTAGCATTAAGTCCACCTTTTGTACGATTTCTTTTGGGGAACAAAACAAAAAGATAACAAAGGACGTCTTATCAATCAAATGAAATTAAAAAAAAAAAAAAAAAAAATTTCAGAGTCACACAGAAACTGCGACTTAATGAACGTGTAAATTAGGTGTCCATTTCAAAATCTAGATCATTTTGGAGAAAAATGGACAAAAAAATCTCCAAACTTAGTCTTTCAAGTACTTAATTAACAGAGTTTATATAAATATTCTAAAACCTGGAACCCATGCATTGAACTGGCTTTATTTCCAGACATCATTGTCATCTAAATAATCTTTAATGTTAGAGTAGCTTTTTTGGCACAAAGTGGCTTTTCACATTTTTGAACCTTGGCATCTAAAACTGTAGTCCACACGTCTTCGGATGTTTGTCTCGGTTTATAGGCGAACGTCAACAGTACATGTTCAAAAAGACCAGAGAAGTTGAAATTAACAACTTTTACTTTATTTATCAAATCAATTTTTTTACGAATTCCAAACTTTCTAAAATTAGTTGAACCCCATTTTTTATATATACTTATGTGAGATTTTGCGACACCCCGTATAACTCGCTCTCCGTAGTGTGATTGCTCCATACTGAGGGTATTCTGATGCTTGAATATAATAGGCTTTGTGGCCTTGCTGATTAATCAATTAGTCATCGCTGATTAGCTGCGGTCAGTGGCTTGGCGTGGGTGCATTGTATTTTATGTATGCAGCGTTCTCTCCGGGATATATATGGATAAAAGGGGTGATACATACTTTTTTATACAATTTTTAATCTATTTTGTTAGGAGAAATAGATACAAGTACCATTAGACATTTGAAAATAAACAGATATAAATTAGATGTACCTAGAGTAGGTACTGCATCCTTAGACCTTCACACTGAGAAGTTATTATATAAATAAACATTGTAAAGATGACGCCAAAACAATAGGTGCTGTACTTAAATTAATATTACTTTCAGCATCATCATTCAGCCACAAGAAGTCCACTGCTGGACATGGGCCTCCTCCATGGATTTACAAAAAACCGGTTGGAAGCGGCTTGCATCCAGTGTCTTCTTGCCAAGATGGATGAGGTCATCTGTCCATCTTTTGGCTGGTCGTCTTACGCTGCGCTTGCCGATATGTGGTCTCCATTAGAGAACTTTTCGGCTCCATCGGACATCAGTTCTGCGTGCTATGTGCCCCGCCCACCGCTTACTAATCCGCTGGGCTATGTCGACGACTTTCGTTCGTCTACGGATCTCATCATTTCTGATTCGATCTCGTAGAGAAATTTCCATATGATTATTAATATTACTTTGGGGACAAACAAAAAATGACTGCTCTATATTAAGTTTCAAAACCTACGTAACGTACAAAGGCAGCCTATAATAGAAGGTAAATACTACAAAATAATGTGCAGCGGCAAACCTACACACGAAGTTCTTGCCCATCCTCGGAACATCAATAACATGCCTGCACCGATCGCCGTCGAATAGCTGCCACACAGCTACTTCTACTGACTGCGGAGGCTTTTTTTTTTAGCCCTAAAAAGGGCACACTCCGGAGGACACGAGGGAGGGAGGTGGTGAATGCTCATGCATAACAGTACGGGCCCGGCCGTGCTGCCAATGTGGGACTCACAGGAAGTGCGCCTACCCACGAGGCCCGCGACGCGACCTTTTATACTGGAGCGAAACTCGGGCGCCGCGCCGCGGAACGTTCCAAGTTTGCTCTACCAAACTTGGAACTTACTTCTTCACAAAGTTTTCGAAGCGCGATGTTAAAAATTTGTACTTAAGTTACGGAATCCTTACTAATATTATAAACACGGAAGTTTGTATGTATGGATAGATGTTTGTTACTCTTTCACGCAAAAACGGCTGAACGGATCCGGATGAAACTTTGCACAGAGATAGATTATGGTCTGGATTAGCACATAGGCTATTTTTTATCCCGGAAAAATACACATCAAAATTACCACGCGAACGAAGTCGCGGGTGACAGCCGGTGTCAAATAAATTTATGTCATCAGGGAAATTCGTTTTATTATTGTTTGATACAAACGCCACACTCGATAGCAGTGAGCGCAATTTGGCTTACGCTGCACTTTTTCCTTGTAGGTGCTCAATGCAACACATAATGAAAAATTCTCTAAAAGAATCCCTTAGTTGGATTTCAAACCAAACAAAAACGATCCACCTGCTGCATTTAGCGCTGTAGCGGATTCTCTGTCGGGCTAGCGATACTGGCAGACGTTAATTAGCAGACATCGGCACGACCATGACGCAGGTGAATTTTGGCTGTTCGGATAGTTTACTTGTATTCTGCACGATGCCTTTGCGTTAACATAAAAAAAAAAAGATTTGCGCAGGGTGCCTTCTCATATCTTTCAAATCGTTGGCTTTACATAAACTGTACAGTCTGACTGCTATCGACAGTCTTCTATTGTTTTTGCACAGTCTGACTGAACGTAAATACTACTAGTGGAACGTAAACAATACTACAATTTATTCGGGAGTCGCTTACGTGGTTTTTTTGTCCGACCCCACCAGGTTTTGCTCCGATTTCATGGTGACCAGAGACGGAGCTCACGTCGTCTGTTGCTCGTGTCTGAGTTCGAAGATCAACTTTAACTTTGCAGTTGCAAAGTCTTCCGTAAAGTAACTGAGTAGAGTGCACGCGTGTAAAGGTTGTTGCGCTGTCGACTGTATACTACAGGGCACAGGCCTTCTCTCTCTCACCGCGGATTCGCGATTTCAAGCGCTGAGCTATGTGAATAGCTCAGACACTCAGGTTTCCTCACGATGTTTTCCTTCACGGTTTGCGAGTGACATTGCTACTATAACTTCGCAAATAACTTAGAAAACAAAGTCATAGGTACACGCCCGCACCGGGAGTCGAACGGAGTCTCTCGCTTCCAAGTCCGATGTTATACCCACTAGGCTATCACCGCCCTAGCTATCACAGACTATCGACTGTACATCATCATCAACCCATTATGTCCCCACCGAGGGGCACGGGTCTCTTCCCTGAGGAAGGTATAGGCCATACTCCACCACGGGGGCCAAGTCCGGATTGGTGGAGGCTTGTAGACTAGTGGCTCGTCTACTGTCAGAAGTTGTCAAGCCGCCCTAAGGCCTCTGACTTGGCTTAACGACTGCCATCTATCGACGGCAGCCGGCACCAACAGCTTAACGTGCCTTGCGAAGCACGGAACCGCTCGGAAAAATGCCACTAGCGTTAGGCATAGACGGCGACCCATCCATGCACTGAACGCGCCCAGTGTTGCTTAACCTTCGTGATCGTTTAAGATCACTCAGGCAGCCGGGGCTACGAGCGATTCGACTGTACACTTTATGCTTTTAGATTGCAAATCTCCTAACAGGAACGCGAATCCACAGTTCACCCATGTCGAACCGCCGCCGTTGTCGGCGTACTGCATAGAATATACGATGCTAATTACTCGTTGACGAGTGCGAGTTGTCAGCTTATCACTGCTATTGTCATTAGATAGGTAACTTTACTGTGGCCGTGAGGTCATCAATAAATCTACCTGACCTATTTAAAGTCACGTTGAAAATGCAAATTACCTTAACGAATTTGCACAAAGAATCAACGGAAGCTAAAATTCTTAAATCGCACATTTTTGGATAGTATGATTCCAGTAACAAGAGATATTGAAAAACTCGATGATTCACGAAAATTGAGGTAATTTTGTATTTTTAGGGTTCCATACACCGTACAAAAAATACGGAACCCTTGTAGGATCACTCATGCGTCTGTCTGTCCGTCCGTCCGTCTGTCACAGCCAATTTGCTCCGAATCTACTGGACCAAATCAGGTGAAATACGTGGTTGTCGTATGGTGTACTCAAACTTAGGACCCAAACACAGGTGTGCAGTCAATAAATATTTTTTAAAAATAAGAGTCACATTCGGGGGACAAATAAAGATAAAAAGTTTTGCAAACCTTTATGTCATACATTATGCTCGTTATGAGGATCTCAAATATATTTTTGTTCTTGTTGTAAAATAAATAGTTTGGAAGGATTTTATTCACGAAAAAAGACGAAAAATGACCATGAACAATGAAAATGAGGGGGGCCTCTTGATCTCCAAAAATACTAAAATTTTGAAAAATGTTCATTGCTTGTAGATTACAGGAGGAAAACTCACAAGAATTCTACCAATTGAAAATAAAGTGGTAAACTCAATATAATATGTTCACTTACGGAAAATAGTTCAGTAAAAGACCACTAGATAGCGCTAGTAGTAGTATTTTACTTTGGCATTGCAATGCAAAGTAAAATACTACTACTTGTACGGAACCCTCTCCACGCAAGTTAAACTCGCACTTGGCCGCTAAGACGCGTGGAGTGGACCGATTTGGAAAATTATTTTTTTATTTGAAAGGGTAGACTTCACAGTTCCATAGTCACCAAGTCAGGATCTGATGATGGGATCCTGGAGAAATCGAGGGAACTCTTCGAATTTTAAAGGCACGCTTGAAGCGATTTGGATGTTATTTATAGTGACTTGTGACTTTAGCAGAATCAGAATTTAGTAGAATCGCTCGTAGCCCCGGCTGCCTGAGTGATCTTAAACGATCACGAGGGTTAAGCAACACTGGGCACGTTCAGTGCATGGATGGGTCGCCGTCTATGCCTAACGCTAGTGGCATTTTTCCGAGCGGTTCCGTGCTTCGCAAGGCACGTTAAGCTGTTGGTGCCGGCTGCCGTCGATAGATGGCAGTCGTTAAGCCAAGTCAGAGGCCTTAGGGCGGCTTGACAACTTCTGACAGTAGACGAGCCACTAGTCTACAAGCCTCCACCAATCCGGACTTGGCCCCCGTGGTGGAGTATGGCCTATACCTTCCTCAGGGAAGAGACCCGTGCCCCTCGGTGGGGACATAATGGGTTGATGATGATGTGACTTTGCTTTCTAAAAACAATTTGGCGGAGTCACAAAAAATCGAGAAATAATATGTTTTAATTAAAAAGTAAAAACCGACTTCAAAACACTACAGCACTAAAAACACAGAAATAATTTAAACGAATTTGACCTTCAAATTTGAAGTCGGTACGTACACGAGGGTATTGTAGAAGTATAATTTGGAGGAGTATAACATGTACATATCGACTTCAAATTCCGTGCATTTATTTTATATGTTAAAAATGGTTCGGCATGGAAAAGTGAATTAGTTGTTAGAAGTTGCGCGCCGTTAGACGAGAAAAAAAATCATCCCCCACTTTTCATGTTAGGGGAGGTACAGTAAAAAAAAATCCAACATTTAATTGTTTAACTTTGTCGGCTGATAAATTACAGCCTTCTAGTACCACGCACCAGTCCGTTAGGCCGGTCTTTATCGTCGTTAAGATCCCTCTGGCCAAGTGGTCCGACTTACCGAGTTGGTTGAATGAATAAGATTTGAAATCTATCTCATTGTGGTCATATTTGAAGAAGACAAGTTTCACAACATCCAGTAATGTTTTAGGCGACTAATTCAGGTGGATCTGCTGACTACTATATTAACCATAAATAAAAAAAAAAACAATTCAATTCAATTCAATTCAAAGATTTTTATTCATTGTAAAAACAGAATGTTTACTTAATGAACGTCAAAGTTGTTAGTTTCACAATTAATGGATTATGTGGAGAAGAAGCTAACAAAGAAACTCCACATTTATTCTTTTCAAAACAAACATATATATTATCATTTTCGTTGCTGAGCTTAACCAGAGTTAAGTCGGTAAATTAATTAATGTATTAATAATGAATACTCAAGGTAATGCCGTGTGGCACCGGATCAAGAATAGCGTCACTCCATTTCCTTCCGTGGATATCGTAGAAGGCGACTGAGGAAATACATTACGAGACGGGCAGCAGCGTCTTCCTGAGATTCCAACCGCATACTGCGATCGCCAAGCTAGGTAGGCAGGTACCAAGCGTGGCGATTACGGCAAAACCCCTCATGTTTATGAAAACCACGGGGGAGGCCTGTGCCCTGCAGTGGGCGTCAAGTGGCTGATGATGATGATGATGATGACTCAAGGCCTACTTTGCCTACCTATAAAGTTATAATATACTTTGGCCTTTGCATCTACGCAATGAGATGATTTATACAGCGTCCAGTGGCACACAAAGTTATGCCGCCTATGTCAATGTATTGTTAGCTATTTTCATAAGCCTTGGGGAAATCTGCAATTGAGCTTGGAATACTCGAGCGTTTATTGTGTGCTCAGGGTACAGTGAGTGATTTTTAGGATTCCGTAGTCAACATCGGTGGTCCTGCTGTCAACTCTACTAACCATAATAATGTACAAAATCTGGCCAAGTGCGTGTCGTCGTGTCACGCGCAGTGTGGGGCCTGTAAAATGTTTGGTGCGGAGAGCAAGATTAATTTTGGGCTCGCTGAGCTAGTGAAACCGTGAGGGAGGCCTATGTCCTGCAGTTGGCGTCAAATGGCCGATGATGATGATGATGAGCTAGTGAGAATGAATGAATCTTTATTTCATAATTTCATTCAGCTTTGATCGTTAACTCCTGAACTGCCGCGGAATGGAACATATAGGTGGCCCATACTCAGTTGGACACAGATCTGTGTCTTGATTTTAAGGGGCTCCATCTAGTAGGTAACTCTAGCGCCACCATGAAAAAAAAATCATATCTTTTTTTATCTGAAAAATTTGATAGCCCAATTCTGCAGCACTGGATGGGAAAATTAATTATTTCCCATCCAGTGCGGTACAAAATAAATTTTTGTTTGTTTTTTTATTGTTGTTAGTTTGTAAGATTAGTTTTATATTTGGGACATTGCAGCCAATTGAATAAAACTTAAATTAAATTTGCAGATCGTTTTTGCAAAAAGTGTCACAACAATCGCTCAATCATGTTAATAGTGATTTTTAGGATCCATGGCCGTGAACCTAAGGCAAAAAACTTAGGACTACATAGCTTTAATGCTATAAACGGCCGTTTTCGTTATAAATGCTATCTATTTAATCCCTGGTCTGTGATCCTCGCTTTTCATTCGTGGGTCCTAAAAATAATTGTTAACGTGCTTGAGAGATTGGTCTGAAATTTTTTTGCAAAAACGATCGGTAATTAAAGATATATATTTCCCATCGGACGTTGCTAGTGGAGCTCCTTAAAGCCTTCGTCTTCAGCTAGTTTATAATACTGCCGAAATTAATTTACGATAATTTCAAAGAATATGCATGGAGATTCGGTTGTATTCACTCTGTTTTCAACTCAAAGTAGTTCGCTGAATAGTTGATGTTGTCAAATTATTGCTGAGTAATCCACCTTAAATTAATGGGGTCAAGGTATCAGTTGCCACCCAATGTTGGTAAATATAAAATTGTTAGCGCCAAGCTTTGTCATAGGAGGCATGACGTCGTCATCCTACCTCCGACGAGCGGGGTGCGGGTTTCGGGAGCGGAGGCTAGCGCGCGGCTTGCTCTCTTGGGCTTTCTCCACAGCGTTGGGAAGACGTGTTTTAATCTCATTGTGTATTTTGTGATAATTTGACTTTGTACTTTTCCGTTATTAAAATTATGAAATTCTGTGTAACTTCTGATAGTTTTATTTCATAGAAATTGAGGCTAGTTTCTTACAAAATATACATTAGTACGCTCGAAAAAAAAAGTACATCAGATAAGTTACAGACTTATCTCTGTACCTCATTACCAAATGATAGGCACCATAGGCACTGACTGAAAATCAGCGCTGAGGGATCACTTCCTCAGCACGACGCTGAGTCAGCTGCCTTTTGTGGCAACTTAGATACACCACAGGCTACATCTATGGTCCTGTTTTATTTTTTCTGTTGTATATTTAATTTTCTTTCGGTTGTTGTGCATATTATGCTACTTATCTGCTTATTTTGTTTCTGTGATGCATCTTGTTGGTATAATAAATGTTTTTCTTCTTCTTCTTCTACTTAATACCGTAAATAGACAAGTTCTGCTGATATTTGAGGCTCAATTTTGAGGGCAAATAAAATATCCATCGTGAAAAGCCCTAAATCCAAGCCTGTTCCATAAGATACACTAGTGCTGCCGATAAAAATGAATCATGTAAATAGATTTTGACGACGTACTCTACCGGGAACCTAGGATCAAGCATCTGGGAGTAGATAGCGTTTATGCCAAAAACTGCCGATTTTAGCTGAAATGCCACTGAAATGGCCTTAAATTCATGGGTACTAAAAATCACTATTTACATGATTGAGAGAATAGCATGATAGGTTTTGTAAAAAAAAACAGTTTTTTACCATTAAACCTTAACTGTGACCAAAAATATGTCCTACGGTATACTACTATGGGGCCGGGCAGCAGACATTGAGACTATCTTCATCTTGCAGAAGAGAGCCATCCGATTTATTTACAAGTTAGGTAGTAGGATTCGCTAAGAGATTTCTTCAAAGAAACCAACATCTTAACAGTTGCATGTCAATACATTTATGAAAATATTATGTACGTTAGAAAAAATATCAAAGACTTCGAAAATGTTGGTGGCCACCATAATGTTAATACTAGAAATAAACATAAATTGTCATTTCCACTATTTAGACGTGCAAAAGTTAACACATCCTTTATGGGGCACTGTATAAGGTTCTACAACAAAATTCCTCAAGATATATTAGACTTACCTCCAACGCGATTTAAAAAATTTGTTAAGCACATTCTGTGCAAAAAGGCTTACTATAACATCAACGATTATTTAGAAGACAAACATGTTTGGCATTAAACAGTAGATTAATATTATTTAAAGGACGATTGTGACTAGTGTTCAACACATGACTAATATTTTAAGTTGAAAACTCTGTTAATTAAGTTAAAACGTGTTTTGAAAAGAATAAATGTGGAGTTTCTTTGTTAGCTTCTTCTCCACATAATCCATTAATTGTGAAACTAACAACTTTGACGTTCATTAAGTAAACATTCTGTTTTTACAATGAATAAAAATATTTGAATTGAATTGAATTGAATATTAAAAAGATTGTAAGTAACGTACGGTTTGTTACTTTATAGGACAGTTTTTCAAAATTTGTCATCATGCCTATTGTCGGGCTCAAGCGCGACGTTCACGACTCTTCCGATAATATCGTATTTTTCATAATAAGGGCCCTGGTCGGTGAGCCATTGAAGTAAGTATGTAAATCTATACTACAGTTATCAACTGTTTCTTCGGAACTCCCGCGGAATGCGGGAACTTAAGCTAGTTCGCTCAGTCTGTGCCCACCCGGAAGGGGTGTGGATTAGTGTTTCTATTTCTGTTTGAATTAACTCGTGAAAATGAGCTCAGTGTTACTGCTCGGTGCTTTACGGTGCCCGGGTTGCTACGCCGTCTGTATGCAGCATATTAACGAAGAAAAGAAAATTGTTTTTTTACTAACGACCCGGGTTTTTTAACGTTTTCAAAAATTTTCTGTTAATCAAACCTTGACCTGGCAATTATAGATCTCAAGTGACGATTCATAAATAATATATTAAACTAAATAGGCAATTAATTTGTACGGAAAACCATATTTTTTGGAGCTCAAAGTGGTACAGAAACTGTAACTTAATGAATTTTACAAGTTAAGCTACCTAGCTACCTAACATTTAAAAATAAAGATAATTTTGGAGAAAATGCGAACAAAAATCTTCAAATTTAGTCTTACCTAATACATGAAAATCTCCGAAACGGAAACGGCTACACCGATTTAATTTTATGTATTTTTTTGTGTATATTTAATAGGTCGTAGGTTAATTAATATTGCAAAACGACGTTTGCCGAGTCAACTACCTATTTACATAGACCTCTACTCAGTCTGGGTGTATTTCCATGTTTGTGATTTCCTTGCCTGGTTACCAAGCAATGACGCTTGGTTTCTACAACACAGTGTATCCTAGTTTGGGATCAGGAAAAGTGATTATATTGTGTGAAAGTTATTATTATTATTGGTGACCAAACTAGCAGGCAGGCAGTAGTCGGTTCCGTACCATTATCTATACAACATTAGACACACAGATCGAGTAAAAAACCGCATAAAATCACGTTTGTTGTATGGGAGCCTCCCTTAAATATTTATTTTATTTTTTTTACTATTTTTTGATATAGCGGCTACAGAAATACATCATCTGTGAAAATTTGAACTGCCTAGCTGTCACGGTTCATGAGATACAGCCTGGTGACAGACAGACATACAGACGGGCAGACAGACAGACGGACAGTGAAGTCTTAGTAATAGGCTCCCATTTGGCATCCTTCGGGTACGGAACCCTAAAAAAAGAAATAATAGCACACGTAAAACAAAGTAGCGAGACAAACAGAAACAACAACTAAAGTAAGCACAGGCAAAATAACATAGAGTACGAGGGAACAGTTTGTCGTCTTCTTCTTCGGTCCTTTAACTCCTAGTCCTAGGGGACTATAGGGCCTGAACCACAGATTTCCACTTCTGACGTTAGTTCGACGGCAGCTTCCGATTCAGGCCACTTAGTGGCCGATCGACTTGGCCTCTTGGGCTGTAGATCTTTTCCAGGTGATCCTTGGCCGGCCCCAGACCGACGCTGCTCTGGTCCTATTAAGGTTTTATGCATGCACATCCCGTCTCAGGCGGACGTGCTTCGACAAAGTAGAGGATGTTTTAGCAAAGGGCAAGATAAAAAGTACCCGAAACCGAAGTGCGTGCATTTGACGTCTAATTAATGTTATGAAGCGAAAGAAGTCTTTCAGGATCATGGAAAATGGCTAACCCTGGTATCTGCCTACCTCTCCTGGATATAGGCGTGAGTTTATATATCTGTTTGTATGTTATAGATGCTGCAGAAGATCTGGATAAAGAGCTATATCGCCTCTTTATCCAGATCTTCTGCACTCTGCGCTAGTTCGATAGTCACTGCATACATAAGCAGCCTATATACGTCCCACTGAAGGGCACAGGCCTTCTCGATTTGATTCCCAGTGCGGGCACGTACCTATGACATTTTTTTCTAAGTTATGCACATTTTTGAAGTTATAGTAGCAATACCACTCGCTAACGGTGAAGGAAAACATTGTGAGGAAACCTGACTGTCTGAGCTATTCACATAGGTACCTAAGCGCTTGAAATCGCCACTCGGCGGTGGGCACTCGTTGTGATTACCGTCCGTCTCCGTCCCTGAGAGTCACTGCATGCTCACCGCTTACGTTATACGAGCCTAACCAATCAAAGTCCCCACGTCTCCCCATTATTAAATTCGGCCACTAAGTTGCGAAGTCGGAAGTCTATCCCCGTGGTAATTGATGGCGGTGGCGGTTTAATAGCGTAGGAGAACCGGCCAGATTAGCGAGCATCCCCGTCATGATTTATGCCGGCAACTGGACGAAGCAGAGGCGATAGGACCGGTTTAATGGCTCAAGAAATGCTCGCCTTCCTAAATCCCCAAATCATATATATGACTACGACGGCGCTAATCATGTGGTAGCTCCTCCGCATTACATTGCTTTCAAACGACGGGCCGGTACGCAATCACTCGCGCTCTACAGGCGTCTAAAATTAAAATAAATTTTTCATCCCTCTCTAAGTTAATAGAGCTGCATAGCACGCTAGGTAATCTCCATAGAAAGGCGCGAGCGCAGCTGCACACACACACAGCGTTCCGCGTCAGTACACGCCGTCAAACGCACACATAGCTGAATCTCGCATGTTTGAAATGGGCTTCAGACAAGTCGCCAATGCGCCAATGGCTGACCGGCCGTGCAAGACATGGGTATAACGACGCGAGTCGCCCGTTTCAAATGTCAAATGTGACTTTGTCAAATTCCGAGATGTGCTACACGCACATCGATGAAGACGATATTGCTACGGGGACCTAGTCAAGTGATTTTGTAGAAGTTATGATGTTTTATTATGTTATTAGTACCTGGATGACCGAGGTTTAATCGGTAATTTTATTCGGTCAATCGTGTTTTTTGGAAATTATATTTAGATACGATGAAAAAAAAGGGAAAAAATAATCGAACTGGAGACATCTGAACTCGAACCGGGGTCTCCTGGTTACGGGACAGCCGGACTTCCCGCCTGAGCTATTACAGCCTTGCGGTTAGTGGCACTTCGTATTTTAATAATATTGTAATAGTTTGTCATTGCGCGAAAACACGTATAAAAAGACGTTTTCTAAAAATTACACCTAGCTAGATCGATTTATCGCCCTCGAAACCCCCTGCATACTAAATTTCATGAAAATCGTTGGAGCGTTGAATCGTTTCTGAGATTCAGGTTTTAGATATTAAAAGAATTGCTCGTTTAAAGGTATTAGATTATTATAATATAATAAAAAATACTGTCTTCCTATAATCATACTATGATAAAAAATTGTATCTTCCTACAATCATAAAGCATTTATTTGTGGATCATAGGTACACTTACATTCGGTGTTTAGTCAGGCTACCTCCTGTGTTATTTTCGGTTTGTAGGGGCAGATCTGTCGGGCGGTTAAAGGGTCTCCCCTTCAATTTTCGCTGCTATTAACGCACTTGCGCCACAGTCTATACTTACTGGAGCGACGTCAGTTAGGTGTAAGCCCGCCGATGTCGGCTTAGCCTCCCTAGCCTTGACAATATTGTGTTAATAGTTTATCAAACATGTTATAAAATGGGATTTGACAGAACATTTCATGGCGATGTCGATAAGCTACGACTGCAAAAAGTATAAAGCCGGTTAAAAATAAGGCACACCTTCTTAAATCAACACACGTAGATTGCTCTCACGTTTTTATCGAGTATATGAAATAATTTATTGTTGATCGTGTCAAATACCGTATTTCATTATTTATTTTTGAAGCAAATATAGAATTAAATATTCTGTGAATATTTCAAGCATCTACCTATTGCCGTTAATTACGTTTCTTGTATGGGAGCCCCCCATAATATTTATTTTATTCTGTTTTTAGTATTTGTTGCTATAGCGGCAACAGAAATACATCATCTGTCAAAATTTCAACTGCCTAGCTATCACGGTTCATGAGATCCAGCCTGGCGACAGACAGACAGACAGACTGGCGGACAGTGAAGTCTTAGTAATAGTAGGGTCCCGTGTGGCACCCTTCGGGTACGGAACCATAAAAATTGTTACATTGTGCAAGCGAGACAGCATACTCCACGTAAGAACAGGCTTAAGACATTGTCGCCTTAACCGATCACTCGATTGGAAATATATAATTCTCTTAGTGTCACGTGGTCCGTGCAACGCCATAGATCTAATGGACGGGAAGGGATTTTCGTCTTCTCGCAGCTTAGGCGACCCGTGGCTGGGCGTAATAATTAACCTACTCTTGGAATTGGAGAGCTCATTGCGAGATGTGGCACTGGCCCCTTTACTACGAGTACATCTGTACAATCACCGGTGATAAATAAAAACCTAGATGTCCAACCAGCGCTCAAAAATGACACCACGTTCAATTGTGGGAAGGGGGGCGGGGCTTGTCAATTGTGTTACCAATCGGAGCGACTTCAGTATTACTCGGCGAAATATCCGCAATACACAGCCATCTGGCGAGGTACCTGGATATTTCGACGGGTCAAACGTTTGACGTTTTTGCATAAAACCAATTATAAGTTACGCTGTCATTTACTATCGCCCAATCAACGTTCACTTCGTCACGCCTGACGCACAGAATGAACCAATCACACAGCACAGCACATCTTGCGCTCATTTCATTGGTACAGACTAATCGAGAGAACAGGGGTTTTGAGAGTGAATTTTGTAGGGAGAAATAGTGGCACGGTTAGCCAGAGGTCGCGGGTTCAAGTCCCGGCATGGGTGGAATTTTAGCATCTAAATAGGTTTTTAAAATTGTCCTCAGCACGGGTTAGTGCAACAATAAGAATATCATCATCTACCAATGTAAGACGAGTTGCTAGTTACAATGTCAGTACTTTTTATGTAGAAAAAAGCTGGCACTGACGCCACAACGTTGCTCTATGTGCGAATGTTCGTGAACGTAGAGGTATAGGTAAGTGACAGCAAGAAGCTACAGTACCCTTTGGCGGGTGAACATTAGATAGGTACATTTAGGGTATTGATATACCAACCCAAAGGACCCCATGACGCTAGCAGCGTTCCCCCGCAGTGGAAATTGTAGTTAGCAGATTGGAATCATTCAGGATTTCTGGTATGCCCCTCCTCAGGTGCCGACCCATTCCCTTGTCTCCCCATACCTCGATGGTACCCGTTTTCTCACTGTTTTAGTTAAACCTCCTTATTACTGCAAATATCTACGTGCTATACCTCCTCTACACTAGTTTCCTGTGGCGTCGAGTGGAGATTAAAGACAGTAACATTATTACAGGGCCCGGGTTCGACTCCCGGCAGGGCCATTATCTGTGTCGACGCTCCCAAAACAACGTGGTGTATTACGGTAGAAAGACCACTCAATAGCTGTTTCATATGATGCAAAAGATAACACACGCAGGCCCCAGTACTACGAGATTAGTTGATTAGTGTTCATTAGTGCCCCACCACCGCAACGCGGGTCCATGCCCAAGCGTTGGTGCAGAGATCGTAAAAAATATTCGTAGCATTGAGGCGTGATGTGCCACCTCAGACTCAGGTTAATGAAAACATGAAAAATATTAAAAAAATATATGCAAACATTACAAAAGAAAAGGTAACGCGTTTTTGCAAAAGACGGTCGCGTACAGCGGATAACTTAACAAGCCGGCGCCTCAACTGGCCACTCGTATTTGCCTATTTCGCAAGTATTAACAACCCATTGTCCGATTTTCTGATGGATCTTTAGCACTGATTTTGTAAAACCTGTAGGTAGGTAGTATGACCACGCGAGTCGCGGGGTTTAAATGCTAAAAGCCGCGACTTCCCAGTACATTAATTGTGAAATTCCGGCGTTGTAGCATCAAGTAAGTATTAAATGTTTTCTAACCGATTCAAAAAAGGAGGTTCTCAATTCACTGCGTATATATATACGGAACTCTCCAATGGACTGCAATAAATTAAGGCTGATAGGAGAAATCCTTTAATAATTAGAGGATTTTTCATAAAATATGTCATCAATATGTCATATGTCCCAGCGTATTCACAAAGGATCGTGAAATATATATATTTTTAATTAAAAAATAAAAACCGACTTCATAATACACTAATAATTTGGAGTTGGTCAGCTGCATGACCAGGACATACATTTAAGGCACCGACTCCAAATTATTATTGTATTCTGAAGTCAGTTTTATTTTTTCATATGTAGCTCTGGTGGATTTTTATTATTATACTTTATTGCACACAAGACTAAATAAATTCCACAAAGGCAACCTTCTGTATCCGGATACTCCCTGATTACAGTTTTTGTTGGCCACTTTAATAGCTTTCTCTAGGGTTGTAAACAGCTAAAGTTCGTCGCCCCGATGCCTGCCTTCATGGCAGGAATTCAATTTAATAACCTGAAACATTTCTTCCAACTTGCCTTCCTACGCTTGATATGCAAGAATATTTTGTTGCATTGTGATTCGACTTGTCTTGGCCAGAGCTGGTTTTATATAGAACTCAAATTGCCTTGTCAGGTTAAGATCGTGGAAACTGGCAAACGCTCGTCTCTACCTACCCTTCCGGGATATGGGTGTGAGTTTATGTCATCATCATCATCATCATTCAGCCATAAGAAGTCCATGGATTTCCAAAAAGACCGGTTGGAAGCGGCTAGCATCCAGCGTCTTCCTGCCACTTGGACGAGTTCATCTTGTGTCTTGTCGTCATACGCTGCGCTCGGCGATATGTGGTCTCCATTCGAGAACTTTTCGGCCCCATCTGCCATCAGTTCTGCGTGCTATGTGCCCCGCCCACTGCCACTTCAACTTACTAATCCGCTGGGCTATGTTGACCACTTTCGTTCGTGAGTTTATGTATGTTTGTCAAATTGCGACCCGCCCAGTGCAATATTGCTCTGTACGTTTCCATAACGCATGTTACTTTTTGTAAAAAAAAAAAACACATAGAGCAACCTGAATCGGGTCACTTGGCGAGGCGGAAAATGGCAGGTGGACCAGGATGGTAACGAAGTGGCAGCCGAGAGCCGAGAGAAGGTGGTCAGTAGGTAGACCAACAGTCTGATGATTGGACTACGTGATCCAGTCGTCAAAGGGCGAATCGTGAGACACCGCGAAAGATGGCGTGATAAGGAAAATGCCTTCTTCAGATGATAAGATGTCAAATTGACAAGTGAATCGTAAGTGGACTTGGGTTCAAATATATATATTTGTCATAAAGAACAGACAGTTAAGGAGAAAATAAAACTTAAAATTAGATTAAATTTATATGGCATGCATCAAGGTAAGATTAAGTTTAATTATAATTTAAGAAATGTGGTTTAAGTTTATTTTTAAAAGCATTCATATGTTTTATGTCCTTTATTTTGTCCGTTAAATTATTATAAAGTTGGACTTCTTCATACATCACATTTCTTTTACTATATTCAGTGGTCCCAAACTATTTTCCGCAAATTATCACTTGGCAAAAAAACATTTCTCAAAACAACTTAAAGCAAATAAACAGTTAGCAAAAGTTATTATGGCAAGTTATTGTTTACCAAATAAATGCTTGGTCAAACTAAGTTTTTGTGAAATATTTTTTTTCGCTTTTATATATAAAAAAAGAACTAACACCCGAAGTTTCAGGATGGAGCGTCGCTGCGCTCCGCTCCATCCTGGAACTTCGAACCTATTTTTGCTTATGTGTACTGACCTAACAACCAACCCAAAATTTTAATTTAATTCTTAGTAAAACTTCAGCTATGTAGCTTCTAAAAAAAAGCCAAAAATTGCCAAAATAAAACGTTAGCGTAATAAACGTTTGTCTTAATAAAACTTGACGCAGTAAAATTATGCGAAATTATAATTTGACCAAATGAATAAAATGCGAAATGAAAACTTGCTAAAGTTTCATTTGGGAAATGAAACTGATGCCATAAGTTTATTGGGAAGTAAAATTTGGCGAAAAATACTTTGGCTAAACGGCGGTATCCCATATTCAGTTCGTGGTGTTCTTAGTTTAAGTTTGTTTTTGCGTTTGCTTCTCAAGTTATATTGAGGTGATTTGACTCGACTTATACTAATAAATATATACTAATATTTAAAAGATTTTATTTACTTTTTGGTCGGTTTGATTAATATGAATATTTAAGCCAAAATTCACCGTTCTAGTACTAAGCGTCACTGAGCTAAGACGCGGACAGACAGACGACTGACGTGGTGAAACTAATAAGGGTTCCTTGTTGACAACGAAACTTAAAAAGTCAGTCTTAGGGCCAGTTTCTGAATTGAGAATTTCGCTAAGTAAATAGTTAACTGTAGTGCTGTCTCTTCGAATTTCTCAGAAACGAGCGTGACAGAACGTTACCTAAGTATTCACTTAGTGGAATTCTCAATTCAGAAACCGGCCCTGCTCATTTTATGCGGAATCCTATAAGGGTTCCGTTTTTTATATGGTGTGCAGAACCCGTAAAATATACTTAGTTAATTTGACTCCACTAAGAAGTACGTCCATGCAAAGTAAAAGCCATTTGGTCAACGTATTTGTCGGGCATTGGAGTCTGTAGTAATTTTCTGTTGAAATTCCATTAAACTTCCTCCCGTCGATATAAACGCTTACAATTTATTCAAATATTTAACATTCTAACATTTGTTGGCTATCTATACACTGCAGCTGACCGACATACCAAGTTGTACCTTGTATTCTGCCGCTGCAGTCGACCGATTCCAGACAATGTTGCAGTTAGTTTTCAACTGTTTGTATAACCTTTGCAAACTCAGGTGTTTTCGGATTGTTCCTATCCGTTTCTACCTTGAAGCGTTTACGTGTCGCCAGCGGCTGACTAGTATCAAGAAGTTCCAAGAAGAATATATTTATTTACATTTAATTTATTTGACTGCCTCGTTGGTCGAGCGGTATTACGGCTGATCACCATACCGGAGGTCATGGGTTCGATTCCCACTGGTTCCTTGTCCATTACAGAACCATAAAAATGACAATAACGCAATCGTACAAAAGGGGCTTCATCGTGACATCTTGAATTCATGGCAACAGAACTTGGTAACCAACTCAGCATGCATTGCTAGTGTGTGCTGTATACTACAGAGCACCAGAAAAAGGAATTATTTGATTGATTAACTGACAATGAAACTCTGCTAAGTGGTCTATGAATCCTCTCATCTAAAGATTATGTTAAGCTGTGCTATGCTAGATTGATAAATCATTAATAAAGCTGTTCATCATAAGTCATAAAAATAACACTCTCACAAAATATTTCTAACAATTTCAAAATTATGGAGCAACTATGCTCCGACCGTTCATTTGGCTTTCTGGCTTAGGCTGAGAGACTGCTAATTCTAAACACTAAACATAATATGTATTGTAATCGGTCTACACAGATATATATCGGTATATCCAGCCTTTGAAAATGGAGCTTACTTCTGGGCAAAGTTCTCTTCCCTGTCACGCCAACCCACTCGGCCACCTGCAAATCTCGTCCACTGCTTTCCGACGGCTGCCATTGTAATAAAATTGTTGAACAACTTGCATACAAGTATATACCACGCAGTGTAAAATTATTTTATGAGCCTGTGGTCACTTGGAAAGTGCAACTACTGTTCATGCTATTAATTAGCTGTAGAGCTTAGCGCTTATTAAGTTTCGCATCTATCATATGCTATACAAAATTCCTAAGAAATAAGATACTGACGATTTTTTTAGTTTGAAAACTGATGATTTGTAAACCGACCAAAAAATTTTATTCGTTGAACTTTTTTTTATGTCGCCGGTATACGTCCCACTGCAGGTCACAGGCCTTCTCTCAGAGAGACAGAGCCATTGAACATAATTATGTTTTCAGAAAATAAGCGTGAGTGTTCAAATTCTCATCGTTCATTTTTAACAACCCAAGGAGTCAGAGGAGCCAACTAAAGCGAAACTACATAAGTAGGTAACTAGTTTATTTGCAGCCACCGAGTTTTTCACCGGGATCCTTCCCCAACATAGTTAAATTACACACCTGCTAATTGCTCTCGCGCTAAGAAATCGCTGAGGGTGAGATATTTCTTCTGAATTATAGAGAGAAAAAGCTCATTAGCCGCTCCCCGTAGTGCAGACATCTTTGAAGATTTATGTTTTTCTCCTATTTGCCTTGGAGGCGCTAAGACGAACGATGGAGCAGATCTGCTCGAACTCCTACGGCCTAACTTCAGTTCTATATCCAACATTCTGCGAAAGTGGCGTTGGATTGGGCATAGAAAATAAAAAAAAAATTGAGATGGTTCCTATACAAGGAACGCGTTTTTTACCTTTGTTATTGCTGTATGGAATCAGGCGTTACTTTGCAGAAATCCACAATAGCATTAAAATATGAAAATTACTTTGCTAAAGTCCGCCAAAATCCCACAAGCACCATGCGGTTAGTTAATGCACCGTCCTCCCTCCCACTATTTCAAGCAGAAGCAAGACACAAACACACCACCACCGACAACAATACTTGTGTGAAAAAATGAGTTGCAAAGTAATTTTCACATTTTTTGTTTTTGCTGTTTTTTCTGTGTCGCTCGTACGTTCCTTAATCTTTTTAGTAGATTAGTAACCGGAAAATTCGCGTACACATTCCGGGAAGAAAATACCACCGTATCTATTACGGTTTAAGATATACAGAGCTTTGGAGATAAGACAGGACGTGCGTCTGGTATTGTGCAATAAATATTATTAGTTTTAAATAGTTTCAATTATAAGAGGTAGGTAGATACGAATGTAACAAACAATCGATCTCTCGCCATCAAATGTAACAATGTATCAGCTATATTATGTATCACCTGTGTATGATGGGCAATAAAGAGTAATTGTGTCATGTTATTAAAAAGTAAAAAAAACTGGCCAAGTGCGAGTCGGACTCGTACAACATTAGACACAAAGATCGAGAAAAAACGGCAAAAAATCACGTTTGTTGTACGGGAGCCCCCCTGAAATATTTATTTTATTTTAATTTAATTATTTATTTTTGAAGCGAATATAGATCTAACTATTCTGTGAATATTTCAAGTGTCTACCTGTTCCCGTTATTAATATCAAGCAAAAAACGGCAAAAAAATTACGTTTGTTGTATGGGAGCCGCCTTTAAATATTTATTTTATTCTGTTTTTAGTATTTTGTTATCATAGCGGCAACAAAAATACATCATCTGCGAGACAGACAGACGAACAGACTGATAGACAGACGGACAGTGAAGTCTTAGTAATAGGGTCCCGTTTGGCACTGTTCGGGTACGGAACCTTAAGAATAGCCGATTGGAATCATTCAGGATTTGGTCCGCGTAATATAGGAGCAGAACTGCTAAGTCAGCCTTCTCCCGCGCGACCGCTAAGAGCTCGGCTACAAAATGGCCTCCGATAATGACTTCCCGGGCGTCCGAGCCGCTAATCCCACCGTGTCATGATATGTTTGTTCCGTTACACTAGCGCTGGACTTCATTACACCTGAGAGAGTTAAACGTTTCCAGGGAAAGTGATTCGCAAGAAATGTTTGTTTGTTTAGCTGTGCTGCCGTGTCATGACAAAACACTGTAATTTGAAAACAGGCATTTTCCAGAAAACCCAAAAATATTTTTTTTACGAAAATTACGCATAAATACCTACGTCAAATATAAACAGATTACTTTGAAAATTTTAAATGTTTTTAATAACTATAGTACACATAATTATGCCGTAACAAAAAATAAAAAAAGTATGTTATTGAATTAACAGCATAAAACGTGTTATGTCGTGACGTAAAGTTCCAGCTAAGCAGAATAATTGATTTCACAAAACACTGCAACTACATAATATTTTATGTAGTGTTTTGTGCCAATAGTTGGTAAAGAAAAAGGTAGGCTGCACGCTGTGAGATTTTTATGACAAAACACTGCATCTACAATTACCTGACATAAAAAAACACTGAGCTTGTTATGGCAAAACACTGTATCTATAGAAGCAGTATTTTGTCAAATCCGGTCTCTGTAATATTGGGAATAAAGTCTTAATTACTATGGCAAATTACCGTATTATTAAGACTTTTAAAATATTTTTTGATGGCATACTATGTACCAAAGGGTGAAGAATCGAATTATTCATGTTACCGTAAAACACTGTATCTATAGATACCGAGTTTTGTCAAACCACGGCAGTGTGTCTGTGGGATCTTTTAAGACATGTAACCCAGTATGGTCACATATTATGCCGAAGGGCCGATGGTCGGTGGGGTGCAAAGGTAGTTCAGAACAGACCACGAACTGGAAAACGCAGCGTAGGACGCATACCCTTAACCGACGATCTGAGGTAGGTTGCTGACAGCGGCTGGATGAGGATGGGCGAGGACAGAAAGAAGTGGTGTGCCTTGGGCCAGGCCTAGACATAGGTCCAGCAGTCGACAAGTAGCCCGTAATCGTATCAATTTGCGATAACCCACGATTGATTCATTGATTGATCTATTAAATCTAGAATCTTACCATAATACAGGGTGTTTGAATTTGAATTGTATATTTTTAGTATTTTGTACGAAGTTTTACATTATTTTAAAAGACGTGTTGGATAGGACCGGTGGATCACACGAGTTGGATTACTTTGAGACGTGTTGGATACACCAATGAAAAATCAGATGAGCTAAAGATAAAAATTAATTGTTGGGTAATAATCAGACTAGCGTAGGAGCGCAAGCAAATGCAGAAATAATCATAGAAGTATCGTCAAATATTTTAGACGTTATATGAACTTTATGCTAGAATAATGGTTTTTCATTTAACTGTTTCGCCTTTCAAATTTAGTGATATGAATAAAAAATGCTATGAAAGATAGTTAAGGTATAGCCTGCAAATAAGATCCTCATGGCCAGTTTCTGAATTGAGAAATTTGCTAAGTAAATTCTTAACTGTAGTGGTGTCTCTTCGAATTTCTCGGAAAATAGCGTGACAGAACGTTACTTAAGTATTTACTTAGTTAAATTCTCAATTCAGAAATCGGCCCTCAATCTTACAGTTCGAAGGGACTCATCAACTTAAGTTACCCACACAAGTTACCTGCTTTTTAACTAACTTTAAAAAAGGAGCAGGTTTATATATATTTTTTGCTATGTTTTCGCATAACTCCGTCAAATCTTAACCGATTTTGACAATTCTTTTTTTGTTTGAATAAATATAACGTCCTATTGGTCCTATTTTAAGTATCATTTGTAGTCGGTGCCCAGTTTCATGACTAGCACATATATGGTGGGCACCGACTACAAATTATACTTCTACAATACCTACATGTATACATACTTCTAGTTATTTAAATTATTTCTAACTTTTTAGTGCTGCAATGTTTCGAAGACGATTTTTAGTTTTTATTTAAATTTTGCTTTATAAGTAAACTGCATGGATTGCATGTTTATTTATCCTTAATTCCGTTTATTTTTAGTAATATTTTAATATGTTGTAAACCTACTATTATCAATCACATTATTTATTGCATGGTTTTGTACATAGGCGAGCCTAATGCAACTTACCATTATCTACCAGCTCACCTTCATCGTTGTTCTTCTCCGCAAAATAGCTTCATAAAAGCGCTATTTTCCTCAAAGAGATTACCTTGGGCTCACGAGATTTTTTAACGTCCATAAAATGATAGATTTAAGTCCACCATTAAGGGGACGGAGTTGGGTTAACGACTTAAAAATCTGCCATCAATACTAAATTCACCAAACTAAGCGGAGGAAAAAAGACGTAGAAACGAATCCAATTTTAAGATGGCTTACAGACAGACGTGGTTCTATTTTTGACCATTTGTTTCAAACCTTTTTGGGCTTAAAGCTGTGGGTTTGTGAGTGATCCTTCAGCCCCTATTCATCCACTAATTGACATAAGCCTTCCACAAGGCACGTCACTTTATTCTGTTCCTGTCCATCCTCATCCAGCCACTGCCGCATCTGCCTCAGATCGTTGGTCAAGCGAGAATGATCGGTAATAATCAAACAAAAATTTTGATTCGATATGATACATCAAAATACCAATACCACTCGCTAACTGTGAAGGAAAACATCGTGAGGAAACCTGAGTATCTGAGCTATTCATATACCTCAGTGGTTGAAATCGCCATACCGCGGTGCGATTAAGCCTATACTCTCGCCCTGAGAGAAAGCCTGTGCCCTACAGTGGGACGTATATTAGGCTGCTTATGTACCAATTACCAGGAGACGGGCAGCAGCGTCTTCGTGAGATTCCAACCGTATACTGCGATCGCCAACCCGCCTGCCAAGCGTGGCGATAATGCCAAACCCATCATGGTTATGAAACCCACAAAGCAGGCTTCTGTCCTGCAGTGGGCGTCAAATGGCTGATGACGATGATGATGATGATGTATGTTATGTACTTATGACACATTGCGTATGTAATAACGACGCTTATAACATACGCAATGTATTATAAATACATAACGTATAATATCGACGCTTGACAGCTCGTGTTATAAAATCTGTAATAGTTTTTACTATACCAAGTATCCATATAGACAGTCTCGTTGGTCTAGAGGTTAACATGCTCGACTACTAACACAGAGGTCGTGGGTTCGATCCTACTGGAGACCGCCGTAGTTGATTTGAACAAATTGCCTCCGTCTGGGTATATTTCCATGTTTGTGATGTTTTTGCCTGGGTACCATATCACAAGGTATTCTAGTTTGGGACCAGGACGAGTGATTGTACTGTGTGGAGGTAATTACTTTTCTTGTACACCTATATGCTTTACCCCACTTTGAACACTCTTAAATCACCCTAAAACATAGTGATAAAATTTCATGATTGCCATCAATGACCCAATGCCCAAACATTAGTTACTTTACTTACAAAAGTAGGAAAAACATGAATGCTGCGGTCATACACATGAACAGTACCCGTTTACTACTATAAAGCAGGGCATAAAATCTGTATTTTATTTAATTTGGATCAAAATTAAAAAAGATCGGGTCAAAAGTATCGATCGATTTCGATCTCCACGTTACAGGCTATGCCTAGTGTGGAGATCTCAAGCTATCTTACAAAGTACAAATAAGTTTTAAAAAGTGCAGTGAACATGTCACCAAAAAATGTTGTACATTTTTATTGTTGTAATAGGCAAATAAATTCTATATATATATATATATTTTTTTTAAAAGCAAAAAATTGAATGAACGTTAAATCGTTTTGAAAAAGAAATGGACAACAAGACTGTCTTATCGAAGAACGAAACTACTTATTTAAACAACCCTAAAAATGGGAACAAACTTTAAAAACCTAAGTAACGCAACTCTCCCCATATAATTGAGATAATAATAAATTAAACAGGCGACATCTGAGAGAGCCCGCGCCCGAGAAGAGAATTGAATAGCATTTTCATTACACTAATGTCTTATTGATCTCCCTTTGAACTCGCGTTCTGAGATATTTCCATCTCGGGAGCGAACGGACTCCTGTGGACAATTAGAAGTAAGTTTATAGGTACTCAAGTGTCAGTGTCGTTGATGTAGAAGATAATATTAATTATAGATGGATAGATAGAGAATACTTTATTGTGCATAAACAAAGAAATTGCACAGATATTTCTCAACCGTAGGTACTTAGGCGGTAGTCTACCGTCTACATACGGTAGCTACATACATACATAAATAAAAACTATAACTTTTATAGTTTGTATGTGTGTATGTATGTAGCCTCTTTAGGTCCCACTGCAGGACACATACCTTCTCTCAGAGGGAGAGACAGTATGGGCTTAATTACTACGCGTGCCCACCGCGGATTGGCAACTTCAAGCGCTGAGGTATGTGAACACCTCAGTTACATACATTTGTGAAGTTGTAGTAGGTAATAGCACTCGCTAACTGTGAAGGCAAACGTCGTGAGGAAACCTGAGTTATAGTTTAAATAAGTGAAAATCGCGCGTCGTGGGATCAAGGTCCTCTGGAAGCCGCCGTGCATGATTTGTTGAAATGGCTTTATACTTTATTGCACACATGAAATTACACGAATAAAACAAAACATTTACAGAATTAAAAGGTGTACATGGCGAGCTTATTTCAGCAGAAATCTCTTCCAGCCAACCCTTGATGTGGTGATACGAACATTATAAACAAGTGAGGAAAGTGTACAATAATTATTACGTACTATATTACAACCCAGTACAATCATACATATGTAATATATATTTATTTATATATATATATATATATATATATATGGCTATAGAATTAAAAAGTTACATAAACTTACTTATAAGATGATAAATAACTAGAATACGTAAATAAATAAATAAATAAATACCTAAGTAAATGGCCTCAGTCTGGATGTATTTTCGTGTATGTGATGTTCGTGCCTGGTTACCAAAGCACAGGGTATCCTAGTTTTGGACCAGGACAAGTGATTGTGTTGTGTGAAAGTTTAAATTTTTCAGTAATGCAGGAGTGACTTCACGAGGAGGCTGTGGCGTGAGTTCATGACAGTGATCATGTTTAGATGCCAATATTAAACGTATATGCAAACGTATTAATAGTTGAGGAGAGTCCTCGTAAAGAGACAAACCTGGCTGCAGCATCGGGTTACTCTATCATTTTAAGCTGCTGATAGTGCTTGACTCACGTGTTATGAGAATTCTAGCGAATGTTTATTACAGGTAAGTGAAAAGTAAACCCTTAAAGTCTATTAGTGTAGGTATTGATGTGTGTTTGTACCAAATAAATAAAATAATCAGGTCGTCAGACCACCTGGTGGGGGGCCTGCCCACGCTGCGTCGTCCGATCCGTGGTCCATGGTGGCGGGGAGTCGCTGGATGCGAGCGGCACAAGACCGGGAAACTTGGAGAACCATGAGGGAGACCTATGTCCTGCAGTGGGTGTCAAATGGCAGATGATGATGATGATGAAATAACATAAAAAAGGTCTTTCTGCACATTTTTGCAACATACAACATTTGAATATTCCAAGCGTCTACCTGTATTATTAATATCGAGCAAAAAACGGCAAAAAAATCACGTTTTTTGTATGGGAGCCTCCCTTAAATACTTATTTTATGCTGTTGTACCTAGTATTTATTGTTATAGCGGCAACAGAAATACATCATCGGTGAAAATTTCAACTGTCTAGCTATCACGGTTCATGGGATACAGCCTGGCGACAGACTGACAGACAGACGGACAGTGGAGTCTTAGTAATATAAGGTCCCTTACCCGTTGGGTACGCAAGCTTAAAAAGACGTGTTAATTGGAGTGTGTAATCGAGTGTCATCTGCCATAATGTGGATATTCCCCATTAAGTTCTCATGTAAAAGCGAGATTCGTTTCGTCGTTAAAAATATTTATCTTTGCTCGCGGAAAAAGCATTCTACATTCCCGCACCGGGGATCGAACCTGGGTCTCCCACTTCCGAGTCCGAGGTTCTACCCACTAGGCTACCACCGCCGTTACAGAAATACGTGATCTGTAAAAATTTCAACTGTCAAACTATCACGGTTCATGAGATACGGCCTGGTGACAGACGGGCGGACGGACGGACGGACGGAAGGACGGACAGCTGAGTCTTAAGTAATAGGGTCCCTTACCCTTTGGGTACGAAACCCTAACAATTTCGGTATGTGTATGTAAAATATTTTTTTGTTTGTGACGTCCTTGCGTGCATAGCACAGAATAAGCTACTTGGGAACTGGACATGTGATTGAACTAAAAAAAAAATCACTATAGAAACAAAAAGTTTACTTAACGAACGGCAAGGCTGTTGTATGGAAGTTCTATGCAGAAATACAATTTTATCCCAAATTTAATTTTAATTCAACTACCGTATCGCGAACCACTACAACGTAGTATTTTCTATCTATCTAACAGTTTTCCGTTTTTAATTTGATAGTTACTTTAAAATTAAAAACGAATTAAAGCAAAATTGTGTTTGCACAGCGAGACAGCAGCGGCGCGCTTTTAATCATTATTTATGAAGACACCAGGTGATAAACATTGACAAAATACTGTAAAATTTTCAGCTTTTTCGGGCATGATATGTGGCCGACATAATAATTGTTAGCGCTTACAAAAAGGCTGGGCGCCATGCTGGATTTACTGCCGATTGTTAAAATGACCCGGCCAAGTGCGAGTTGGACTCACGCACGACGGGTTCCATACCATTATCTATTCAACATTTGAATATTTCAAGCGTCTATCTGTTGACATTATTAATATCGAGCAAAAAAACGGCAAAAATCACGGTTTTTTTTTTGTATGGGAGCCCCATAAATATTTTTTTTTACTTTTTAAACACTTTAACTTCAATATAGACAAACGAAAAATGGATATAAAAAAATGTTAAGCTTAGTTAGCCATTAGTTTCCTTTTAACTTCCTTGTACGTGCTATTGCCCTGAATTTTCACGTTTCCAGAAACAACCGTTTAGATGGGAGAGGGGAGGGGAGAGGTGACAACGACTCTGCACTTTTACAAATATTTGTGCTCTAACACTTAATACTTTGCAAACGGATCACTGGTCCAAAAAATGGTTTTACGCCCACAACATTTTTAAATTACCAATAAAAATACCCGACATCATAGAGTAGACGAGAAAAAGTCATCCCAAATTTAAATGTAGAGGAAGTACGCTAAAATTCTTTCTTTAAAGACTTTATTGTTTTGTCAGCGTCATTAATGTGTATATTTCGAGTACTAAGCGTTTCTGAGCAGACAGATAGACGGACATGAGGACAACATTCCTTGTTGACTACGGAACCCTAAGAAGGTGTGTTGGTTTTTTGAAATTGTTTTTGCCACATTTGAAAGCCACATTTTAACTAATGTGTAGAGTTTGTGACGTTAGGGCGCGTAGAGTTAGAAGCTTGGCTCTACATGATCTGATAACTTTTGGACAGTGCAAGGCATGTGGTCTCGTCGTGGCAATATTTTACATGATAATATTTTTGGTGGGATTTTGCATCAAAATTTGCGGAAGTCTCATACAAACGTTGTAGTTTTTTTTTTGTTAATACTAGGCTACGTATGTGTAATACTAGCTTCCATACCAAATGTCAGCTTTCTAGGACTTTAGGAATTAACCTAAGAATTTTGACGATCATCAGTGAGCCAGTGACACTGGCCCAGTGTCGATATCGGGGTTTTATAGATATCAATAAAATCTAAATTTTAAGAGCTTTGCTATTGAAACTTTAAATTTTAATGAGTCCACTATTGACATCATATGCCGAGAATGTTATTTATCTAGTAGAATCCAAACTGAAGTTATGAGGGTTCCTAAAAACGACGAGGCGCTTCGAAAAAAGTAGTAGTGCTCTTGCGCTTCGCTTAGCCCGTCTTGGCGGGGCACTACCGTGCCCCCCAATGTAGAACCATCCTACGTGTAAAATAACTGCAATAAATTAATATAGGTCTGCTATCTCTCTCTCTCTCTTTCTCTCTCTCTCTCTCTCTCTCTCTCTCTGTCTGAAAGAGGGCCTGTGGCCTAATTACGCTCACCAAATCCTGAGCGATTCCAATCGTCTAACTGTCAAATTCCATACTAATTTGACAGTTAAACGATTGGAATCGCTCAGGATTTGGTGAGCGTAATATAGGGGCTGAGCCCCGCAGTGTGACATAAGCAGTTTATATTACGAGGGGTGTTCAATAAATAGTAAGAATGAGGTATAAACTCCTTGGATAGAGAAAAAGAAAATACTGGCAGGCAAAGCCCACTCATTTTTCGACCTAATAAAAAAAAAGTTTAATGCTCTTTTGTTTTTTCAATCATAGAACTTGCCTTCTATAGCAATGAGTAATCGATAATGGAGAAAATTGAAGTTCGCGCGGTAATTACATAATATTGGGGTTAAAGTATGAAATTGTCGATTTGTAGGTACTGAAAATCTAAATTGTTTATTTTTTAAATTTTTAACAAATTTATTTAATCAAAATAGTTGCCATTATTATCTATACATTGCTGCCATCTAATGGGAAGGTCATTAATGCCTTTGCGATAGAACTCCGACGATCTAGACTGCACAAACTCTGTGAAAGCATTTTGTACTGCCTCCTGGGAAGAAAACTTCTTGTCACGTAGATAATTGTCCAAATCACGAAAAAAATGGTAGTCCGTTGGAACAAGGTCTGGTGAATACGGAGGATGACGAATGGTTTCTAACTGCAGTTCCTGAAGGGTCAAAATGGTTTCTCGTGCTGTGTGAGGTCTCGCGTTGTCGTGGAGCAATAATGGGGAAGATCGATTCATGAGTCGGGCCTGTTTATTGATTTGACGCAAGTGAGTCAATATTGTGGGTAAGGTAACGTTAAACCATGCCGCTAATTCCTGGGTAGTTTGACTAGGGTCGGCTTCCACTATCTCTCTTAATTCATCGTTATTCACCTGTGTGGGCGGTCTTCCTCGTGGCTCGTTCTTTAAGTCGAAATTTCCATCACTCCCTCTCCAAACGCAGCATTGATATTGAAGAAGAAGAAGAAGAAGAAACACATTTATTATACCAACAAGATACATCACAGAAACAAAATAAGCACATAAGTAACATAATATGCACAACACAGAAGGAAAACTAAATACACAACAGACAAAACGAATAAATAAAACAGGACTATAGATGTAGCCTGTGGTTTATAGCTGTTTCTGCCGCGTTAGTTCCGCGTCGGAACTCGTATTAAAAAATCACTCGAATTTTCGCAGTATCCATCTTTCTTGTCTAAATTGAATAACAAAAACAATTGAAAGTCGACATTCAAAAGTTTCACATTTTTTACAAAAAGAAGATCATAGAAACCATTTGAAAAAAGTTTCATTCGAAAACCTCAAACCATGAAGATTCTTTCAAAGAACCTATTGCAATAAAACGGCAATTTCATACTTTAACCCCTATTATGTATGTTTGAAAAAAAAAATTAGGTTTGGAAATAAAAAGACATTGCTAAGTGTATACAACTAAAAAATGACTACGTCGAAAAATATAATAAAATTTCATAAAAGTTTATTGCATCTTATTCATTCTCACTACTAATTGAACCCCCCCAGTATGTTCATGTAACCGGCATAAGAAAGGTATTGTACCGAAAATAAACATGTTTTGTTCGAACTACTTACGCCATTTCGCGCTCAACTGGGCCTCGAGAACCGCAGCTTTCGCAACATTTCTCGGGTGACTACCTTGCGGGTTGTGGGGCTAGAGCGTGGTCGAAGTAAGAAGGGCTTCCCCGGAATTGAGGGAAAAATGTGATAAAGCGGCACCTTAATTCAGTAGAAGCGCGGTACTGGAAAAAGGAGTATTTTCTGCTGAAAAGTGACACCACTAGACTACGCTATTATTATATCATCTTTATTTCAGGCAGTACCCATATTATGTTAGTAACATTGGTGAGTTAAAAACTATGTTAGTAAAAATAATAAATTAAATTTTGCGGTGGCATACCACTTTTTGCACATAATTTTACAGAGACTTCTGTGTCTCTCGGCCCACAATTCTGTTTATCGGCTATCCACTCTATCCGCTACATAGTCAGGATGCTATTAGTGCTGGCGTGGAGCCTCCAGAGCGCTGCGGCAGATCATGAAAACCATTCACCCGTGCATCCGCAAACATGCCAGACGCACTGCAAGTCCGCGGCAGACCCAGTAGCATCCTGAAAGCGTTATTATACTGGACTCGTAGTGCATTCAGCGAGTTCTGGTAATGTACAGCCCACAAATTACAAGTATACAATCATGTACAGTGTGATCGGAACAGTGTTAGTTTAACCTGTGCTGTGCAGTATGAAAACCTGTTAACTATCATATTTGCTCCGACGCAGAATGCCCTGCGGTCTCTTTCAATGTCGGCATCGTGTCGTAAATCTTCAGTGACAATATGATTATTAAGAAGAAATCATAAATAACATTTTTGTAAGAGAACTTATGAGTATTAAGCGCGCCGCGATATAGAATACTGTCAGCACCACCTAGTGATAAAATTATCGTAGCATTTTTTTGTCTATTCTCTTGTTTATTGTCTTACCTTTCTTACTCTACGCCACGACCACGAAAATTAGTAAGCTTTTGACAGATGTGGTCTGCGGCTTTTCTAGATGAAACAAATTACGGAAATTTAAGATATATTTTTGTTACCAAATTTTGGATGATGATGATGATAATGATTTGCTATGCTTTGGTGGGATATTCTTTTGATCGCTTGGGTCACAATTTTGACTCTGTTTAATCGCGTCGCTCGCTTACATTGCGTTCTATTAGAACGATACCTTAAGGATTATTTTTCCGGAAATTTGAACGCTCCTACCGAATGGGTAACATTGAGTGAATTTTAGTGCAGATTTTCCCCCGTGTTTGTGCGGGTTTGGTTTTTTGCTCCTAGCTTTACGTGGAGTTCGGCTCGAGTAAATTGAAAAGGAAGTGCTTAAGGTTACTTTGTCGAGAATACAATCTTGTGGAGTGTCTAAAGTCCGGACTTCTGCTCCTGTTTTTACCCGACTACATCAAATAACAAAAGGAGGGTAATAGGTTTGGGTCGTATGCATGTATGTATGTAAGTATGTGAGATTCTATGTTCCCTCGTAACTCCTTAACCAATGGACAAATTTTGAAATATAATATTTCATTCCATGCATCGTGTTATGTTCATATGAACTCAGCATAAAGCCAACAGGAAAAATAGAACATCACTAAAAACACAATAAAAAATAACCGCAGGGGATCCAAATTCAACAATGTATCTCATTGCGAGGTATCTAGTCAATGCTCAGCAGTCGGTTTGTTGGTTATTTTTTATTTCGTTTTTAGGCTTCCGTAGCCAAAGGGTAAGGGACCCTATGACTAAGACTCAAGAGTCAAGGGACAAGCCGTCCGTCTGTCATCAGGCTACATCTCATGAACCGTGACAAATGTTGCGTAGATAATGGTATGGAACCCTTCGTCGACTCGCACTTGGCCGGTTTTTTTCATTAAACTTTGACGACCTCATGGCGCAGCGGTAGTGCATCTGCGTACTATGCGAGAGGTCCCGGGTTCGAATCCCGGATGGGGACAATAAAAAAACCCCAGGTGTTGGATGTTTACATGTTTGTGACGTCGCTGTTTCTGGTTCCCACGACACAGGGTATCCTAGTGTGGGGCCAGAAGCAATGTATGTGCCTGTATGTAAATGTTTATGTTTAAAACAATCTATTTCTTATTAAAACAGTTTTCGTTCTTGCTTTCCCTAGCCACGAATTTATTTTTTATTATAGCGGCAACAGAAATACATCCTCTGTGATAATTTCAACTGTTTAAGTACCACGGTTCATGAGATACAGACTGGTGACAGACGGACAAATGGACAGACAGCGGAGTCTTAGTAATACCCTTACCCTTTGGGTACGGAACCCTAAAAATGGTGTAAAAAGTCTTGACAATAGTCTGAAATGATTATACAAAATCATGTCAAAGAATAGTAAATTAATTAATATTAAGTAAGGTAAAATTGTCTGTATTAAAGTCGAGTGAAAGGAACCCGATTATCTGACGAATTCATTTAGGGCACGCGTGGTGATAAAGCCCATATTCTCCTTCTGAGTAAAGACCCGTGCCCTATACGGGCTGCTTGCATAAGTATAGTATAAAAGTTTTTATTATCAATGTATACATACATGTAGGTATTGTAGAAGTATAATTTGGAGTCGGTGCCCAAAATATATGTCCTGGTCATGAAACTGGGCACCGATTACAAATTATACTTCTACAATACTTAAATGTATACAGTCATACTTCTAATTTAAAGGTATTCTTTTAATTTATTTCTAACTTATTAATGCTGTAGTGTTTTGAAGCCGGTTTTTATTTGTTATAATTAAAATTTTTATTTTTCAATTTTTAGTGCGGGAGCGGGAGAAAAATAAACAAGTCCCTCGTAACGATAATTTACCCTACTTTATTCCTTGCTTTAAAATTTGAAGTTCTCAATTTCCATCTCCGAAAGTCTTCACCAGAACATCACCAAACTACAACTTTTACGTTATTTTATGAAACATATGGATATTACTAAATGATGGGCCCCATTAGGCCTTATTTACTGCTGTCCATCGACGACTTCAATTCTCCATCTCTGAAAATCTTCATCAGATCTTCACCGATGGGACGTTATATTTATTAGAAAACAAAAGGTATTGCCGAAATCGGTTAAGATTTGACGGAGTTATGCGAGAACATAGCAAAAAAAAAGAACATAGGCGTCGAATTGATAACCTCCTCCTTTTTTGAAGTCGGTTAAAAACTACAACAAAAGGAAGAAAACATACAATTCTTACTTTGGAGGAAATTCACCTTAGCCATAACATTACAATTATGATTACAATTATGAGTTAAAATAAAGTATTAACGAAAAATATGAAGATAAAAACCTATTTGAACTTTATGAGTTGATAAAAATCTACAATGTGCGTGCATGCGTACGTATGAGTGCAGTGTGTGTGTGTGTGTGTGTGTGTGTGTGTGTGTGTGTGTGTGTGTGTGCGCGTGCGAGCGTACATGCGTGCGTGCGTGTGTGTGTGTGTTATTGTGGATGTTAGTCGTGGCGTGCGTTGTGTTTTGTAATAACGTAGAACACAAGAGTTGGTTAGGAAAACTATGTGCGTAGGGCTAAGATGGCAATTAATGTACCTCGACGAAATGTTTCAGAAAGCTTTTAGAACTTTGGAGATAACACTAGAGATTACTTGCTAATACTATCGACTTTTAATGGGACCCAACTACAAAATCGCGACCAAAATATCAGTGTTTGTTCCATTTAAAACTTTAATACTGTACTGTTTGTTGCTTGTTATTTGCCCCGGTGAAGGACTGGTCTCCTCTTCTTTGACAAAAGAGTTCGAATTTCGTCCACTTAAAAAAAGAATTGCATCGGAATTTTTATATTCCTTTTTAGGGTAAGAGACTCTATTATTAAGACTCCGCTGTACGTCCGTCCGTCCGTTCGTCTTGTTACCTGGCCGTATCTCACGAACCGTGATAGTTAGACAAGAAATGTTCACAGATGATGTATTTCTGTTGCCGCTATAACAACAAATACTAAAAACAGAATAAAATAAATATTTAAGGGGGGGGGGCGCTCCCGTACAACAAACGTGCCATTTTTAATAATAATTAATAATAACGGCAACAGGTAGACGTTTGGTTTATTCAAATGTTGTATAGATAATGGTACGAAATCCTTCGTGCCTGAGTCCGACTCGCACTTGGCCGGTTTGGTAACCATGCAGTTTTCGTTGTAAAGTCGCCCGTGATAGCAACTGAATAAAGATCTGACACGTAAATGGCCCGTCGACCGTGCTTCCGTCAAATGGTGCAGCTTCTATGCAAATCACCCGAGATAATAGATTTCCGAGAAACCGATAAACTTGCACCATTTACTGGTGTCAATAGATAAGGCTCGTGACTACGCGCTCCATAATCTACTTCGCCGTAAGCACTTCGCTTACGAGTGTGGAAAAGGGTTGAAAAATAACTGGCGATGCTCATATAATTGCTATTAGCAATAAGGCTGCCAATGGCACTCTGTATCTTTGCAAATTTTTATGTCATGTGCTATGGTGTTTATCTTATCTTGCAATACTAGCATCGCGAGTAATTAAGATTCTATCAAAACATAAATGTAAAAAAAACTGGCCAACTTCTCGTCCCAAAAAATACTTGATATATAAGAACTTGGTAAGTTCCTTGTCTGCACGGAAAAAGCACTTGTTAAAATAAAGAAATTGTGTAACTTTTAAATTTACAGACCAAACTTAGCCAATTTTTAAAAGATGTTGAGTAGTTTCACAGTGAAACCTCGCCAAGTATGATCTGTACATTTCCCCTCAAATTACGACCCTGTCTAACATGGTCACCATAATTTTCATAATTTAATTTTTTCCGTTACTCACTTAATAAACACTGTTTATATTCCAAATTTAAAATCTAGTTCAAGTACTTTTGATGATCCATCAGTGAGTCAGTCAGCGAGTGCCAAAAATTGCAGTTTTTGGACCCCCACATCTTCTAAATTACAGTAGCTGGAAGCATAACATTTAGAATAATGTTTCCATTTGGTAATTCCGCAATTTTTTTGTCATGTGACACAGTATGCTTCAAAGATAGAGGGGGATCGAAAAGTGCTCGAATCGCTTCGTGTAAATATATGCACAGCGCGGGCCGGCCGCGAACTTGGCCTGGCGCACTTTGTGCGCCTTGATTTTGAACTAGCGTGGTGTTTAACTAACAAACAATCGCGATTAGACCCGTTAAAGGTATAAGCAATCTAACTTATGTACAAGAAAAGTGTTGAGTTTTTTTTTCTCTATACATTAAAATAAAACGAACCGTACAACACGCTTGATAAGACTGGTAATGCATTAAAAGTACAAAATAAATCATAATTAGTGGCAAAGCCAACAAGCGTGGGGTGTTTTGTCTAAATTAGTAATAAGCATAATCCAAAGAGTGCCCTACGCTTTTTGGCTTAAGCTGGTTATACCTAGTTAACGCCGCGTTTTCATTATCTTTCATGGTATGGTCGGACCGAGTGACCTATTTATAACTTTTTTTTTTTTGTAGAAAGGTGGAAGTCTACTGGCGCTATTTTGTTTTTACGATTATAAGATAAGAATATTCTTTATTGTACCAGGAAAAACACAAACATGAAGTATTAACAAAAATGCAGCACAAATTGGCGGCCTTATTCTACTCGGGCGTTTAGAACACGTTTGGAGTACACTAAGATTAGTCGTTTTCATCAGAGCGTACTAAAATCACGATATGATTTTACACGATATGAGTAGCTTCCGAGTAGCTAAAATAGGTCACTCTGCCACTTTTGCCACAGAATATTGCTGTTTTTAGACTTGTTTTTTTTTTCTGTTGTGTAAGTTTTTTAACAAACCATATCGAGGTCCGGAGGTCCGCGTACTAACCGCCCAGGCTCGGTAAAGGCAATCGATCCAAAACTTTGTTCTCATCCGGGTGTTAGAAGACAGTAATTAATGACCGTTGTTTGGACGTTGACGAAAGATTGTCCAAAGTGTTGGCGGGATTGAGTGATTTTGTTATCGCGTTGAAGTGCGTTGTTTTAATTACATTTTGAGGACGACGAAGCCCATGACTTTGCTAGAAATATCGGGTCAGTTAGTAACACATAAGATTTCTACACTTTCAATACTTTCCGACTTCACTTCACTTTCCGGGAGCCTTGTTGGTGTGAGACTCGCTTCAGCCGGCCTTTTAATAAAATTTGTTCATCTGTATTCGTTCGATTCACCTGTACCCAGAAATGATGTACTTTAGTACTGGCTGGAAGAAATTTCTCTTAAAATACGTCCGTCCTTGCTCATAGTCTAAGACAATCATGTTTTTTAAGTGCTAAATTTTGTATTTTGTGCAATAAAGTGTAACAAACAAACAAACCTCGGTAGCACCACAAGAGCTATGACTGAGTACTCTACACTGCCCAGATTGACTTTGTTTCGGGTTGCTACAACGTAATTTTTAGTGCGACGAGAGCAATTTAAATACTAAAGCTTTAAATTGCAAGCAGCATAATTGAAGGCCAGCGAAACATGACGTCGTTTACCTACGTCAAGTATGTAGAGACGCCCGTGGCTGTGTTCGTGTAGCATTCTTACGTTGATACTGTGAATGAAGAAAAAAAACCAAAATAAATTCAGTTATCTGGGTGTTCGAACATCAAAAGGAAAATTTCAGAAGCAATTTGTTTCAAATCTTCGTAAGTAATTCCGAACTCTTTTAAATTTCTTTTCATTTATTTTATTGGGTGTTTATCCTTTCATTTAGACAATAATTGCATAGGAATGGGAATTTCTATTTAATTTCTTCGCGGACTGAAAGTTTTCCAACAGATGGAGATGTATTACAAAAATGAAACGAGCGAAGCTCGGTCGCTCGGGTACTGATGCTTAAGCCTCATTTACGAAAGCAGCGCAAGTCGGCCCTAAAATATTACTTGGCATTTGAAAAAGTCACCATCGGTGAAAAGCGAAGTCTTAATTAATGAGAGAGCACGTTTCAGTGCCGTAAGTCCGAAGTTCAAAGTAGTGCTCATAGATTCTACTTTTAAACACGTTGACTGACGGGGCTTGGCGTATGTACAGGGGTAGCGCGTTCCACAAGCGCACTGCTGTCACAGTGAAAGAATTATACCATGCACGGGGATGTCTAGAAGCAGGTCTGTGCATGGCCGCTAAACGCGACCATGAAACGTTCGCGCTATACTTTACTGCACACGATAACATTTAACAAAACATTACATTAGAAATAACATGTACAGAGGCGACGAAGAAGAAGTTTTCCTATTTTTGCCCAGCGGCGGAGCCCACAAAGAGGGTAAAATGTTTGTCTCGTACGTATGTATGTAAGTATGTCCTATTCTATGTTCCCTCCTAACTCCTTGAGCAATGGCCAGGTTTTGACAAATAAGATCTCGATCGGTTCGTCGTTGGCGCAAGTCTCAGCTACATATAATTAGCATAAATCCAACAAGGAAATGAAAAATCACTTAGCAGGCAAAAAAGCAAACTGAAATAAAAAAGACGGCCAAGTGCGAGTCGAACTCGGGAACAACGAGTCGGGTTCCGTACCATACAACATTTGAATTTTTTAAGCGTCTACCTGTTGCCGTTGTTAATATCGAGCAAAAAACGGCAAGAAATTACGTTTGTGGTATGGGAGCCCCCCTTAAATATTTATTTTATTTTGGTTTTACTTGTTGTTACCTAGCGGCAACAGAAATACATCATCTGTGAAAATTTCAACTGTCTAGCTATCACGGTTCTTGAGATACAGTCTGGTGACAGACAGACATACAGACGGACAGTGGAGTCTTAGTAATACTTACCCTTACTCTTTGGATACGGAACTCTAAAAATGACCAACAATCCGACTGATGACCGTTAACAATTTAGCAGCAAAACCGCAGGAAACAGGCGAATCCCATATATAACAATGTTACTCTTTGCGAGCTACCTAGTTTGGTCCCATCAGCTTAGTTGTTAATGTTTCGAATGCTTAGTAGTCGGGTTGTTGGTTATTTTACTTTCAGGTTTTTTTAAATGATTGATAAAAAAAATTGTAGGTAATTTTATTTATCTTTTTAACGTTACAACGAAAAAAAAGAAACGCTTAACGTGTATAAAACGTCATCATGCGGACCTCACTGCTGTCCGACCGATGTAACATCAAGTTTACACCAAAAAAGCCTCTCCAACGTGACCGAAACTACACTCTTTACCTCTCATAATAACTAGCGTTTTCCGGAAAAGCGTCTGAAAAACAACCAGATTGATTATTCATTTCAAATTGAGGTCTTACGGGGGGTGCCTCCGAGGAACGCTGAATAGGCCCCTTTCAGCGTTTAGGCCTTACAAACCTGAAAGGTGTCTGACGGTTGAATGGGATGACCCGAGAGCTACAGTACAGGACAACCCAGTGGGTTCGTGGCTTACTTTGTGTAGCATTATGTATTTTATTATTTAACACTTAGATTTTTCAGACTCCAAGCGATCTGTGCCTAAGATTGGGCATAGTAATTTTTAATATTTTTTGTTAATTTAATCAAGTTTACCTAATAATCGCGATTGCTTAGTCATGATTGAAAATCTACGAGTAGCTCTTTTATTAATATTTCTGATGTTCACATATTACTCAATTACCAGCTTTTACTCTTCTAATTTTTATATTTTTCTTCTTCTATCTTCTACTTTCTTTTTTTTTCTTTAGGTCCATGGTGAATGTGGATGGTAAGAGACCGTGAGAGATTTAATTTGGGATAAAATGTCTTTTTTTGTTTATTTGTTCACATTTAAAAGCCTTTACATTTTTTTTACAGCTGTCGCCAAACTGCGGTGATGTTTGTTGGCGTTGCGCTCTTATGGTTTCCATTCATTCTATGTCCAGCAATGCACTGATCATCTCTCCCTCCTTTCCCTCCTCCTTATAATCTCATCACTTTAACTGTCAAATCTGCAATTTCCTTGAAAATTTAGTTAGCAAACGTCAGGAATGGCGTAGTCAGAAGTCAAATAAATATTTCTACAAATTATTTCAAAATTAAAGTTATTTCTATAGTTTGCTGAATGTATCTACAATGTTAGCCGCTGCCTTCGGGCCGTATTTGTAGTGGATAAAAAGGGGGGAAAACTCCACTTATACCATCTTTTCTCAAATCATCTTAAACCTTATATATCAATTGCTGCCTATATGATAAGATTCCATGATTGCCATCAACGGCTAGAGAGGCATAGGTAGGTAGCTGCAGTTTGTATGACACCTGTCTACTGCGTCTTCACTGCCTGTGACCCGAGTGGCCTGTCTAAGTCAGCCGAGAGCGAATATTCCCAGTCGCCCGGGAACACATTTTATTTCAAACGGGAGCAAAAGGGGGGTTCAAGCCAACCGTTTACGAGGTGTTTAGGTGCTTCATTGTACTGCAGATTGATGAGCTGAGTGTCTGAGGTGTTCACATACCTCAGCGCTTGAAATTGCCAATTCGCGGTGGGCTATTAAGCCTGAGAATGTTAAATTCTTTCTTTATTAAACTATTTTATCATTTCATGTTTGGATTGAGCGTGCAGATGTGTAATATGAAAGACGAGTGAACCAAACAGTGTTAAGATAAGAAAGGATTTTCTTTATTGTACACTAGAGCACATGACATAGAAATTTTAAAAATACTCAGTACAATTGGCAGCCTTATTGCTAAAAGCAATTTCTTCCAGACAACCATATAACGGAAAGTTGCTGTTGAGAGTGTTGTTACTGAAAACGTGGATAAAGAAGGTTTAAGAGTGAAGTTTAAGGAGAAAATTGCTAATTTGAATAAAAGTAAGATGAGTGTTCATTTCATATAAACTATAAAAAGATGTATGAGTAAATTATCTGTGAGGTAGAATCAGCTAAGGTATAAAGCTATAAAGAAAACGTATTTACAGTATCGCCGTCTCAAACGCTACAATTTTGTGTGTTACATCACAGGCTACGTCCATGATTTTTATATTTTTGTATTTTTGCTTTGTTTGTTTTGTACGTTATCTCTCTGTTATTTTCATATTACACCACTTATCTGTTTGTTTTTTTCTGTGATGTGTCTCGTTGTCATAATAAATGTCTTTCTTGCTTTCTTTCTTTCTTTTGGGGACGAAAAAAATTGGATTAATCCTAGACACCTGACCTTCTCACATACCCCATAATACCTAACCGTCAGATCGACGACCATTTTTTGACGTGTTAAGTTTTAAGTAAAACGTTTTTGTATTTTATTGCAATGAGGTTTCAAGCATATTTCACTTTTTTCGAACTAAAACTTTCGTAAGCACCACACATTATTAATTTAATAACGGATAAACTTACTTCGTTTTTTGTCGGAAGAGTCCGAAGAGCTTAATCAACCAAGTAAGTTTATCCGTGATTAAGTTAATAATAATAGGGGTTAAAGTATGAAATTGCCGTTTTATTGCAATATGTTCTTTGAATTGAAATAGAATCTTCATGGTTTGAGGTTTTCGAATGAAACTTTTTTCAAATGGTTTCTATGATGTTCTTTTTTTAAAAAATGTGAAACATTTGAATATCGTCTTTCAATTGTTTTTGTTATTCAATTTAGACAAGAAAGATGGATACTGCGAAAATTCGAGTGATTATGAGGCACCCATTTTTCGTATTTTTTTATTTTATTGATTTGACGCAAGTGAGTCAATATTGTGGGTAAGGTAACGTTAAACCATGCCGCTAATTCCTGGGTAGTTTGACTAGGGTCGGCTTCCACTATCTCTCTTAATTCATCGTTATTCACCTGTGTGGGCGGTCTTCCTCGTGGCTCGTTCTTTAAGTCGAAATTTCCATCACGAAAGCATTTAAACCAAAATCGCACGGTGCGTTCATTAGTAGACCCCTCTCCAAACGCAGCATTGATATTGCGGGCTGTTTCTGCCGCGTTAGTTCCGCGTCGGAACTCGTATTAAAAAATCACTCGAATTTTCGCAGTATCCATCTTTCTTGTCTAAATTGAAGAACAAAAACAATTGAAAGTCGATATTCAAATGTTTCACATTTTTAAAAAAAGAACATCATAGAAACCATTTGAAAAAAGTTTCATTCGAAAACCTCAAACCATGAAGATTCTATGTCAATTCAAAGAACCTATTGCAATAAAACGGCAATTTCATACTTTAACCCCTAATATTTTACATTTTGTAATAAAATAATTTTTGTTATTTATCACATACTTTTATTTATTTTTCTTTCCGTTTAAAATGGCACGCGTTTTTAAGGATCAACACCGAGATTTTTATGAAAAATTTAATTAAAACGGCAATTTAAAAAAGTTGTTGTTAATTTTAGCAAAAATCTATTTTATGTTCACCGCAAATTGTAAGATGTTGTAAGTATTTTTGTTTTCGAAAAATTATTGTACCTACTTGGCTGCTGGAATTCGTTGCCTTTCGCCAAGCCGTGACGGACACCGAATTGACAAGAGCCATCACGGCTGTCCGCACGCGCACCAAAAAGATACAACCATTTTTCTGTCGCGTATTTGTCGAAACAACGAAGGTCAGGTTATACAAAACCCATACAATGCTACATTACAGACGACGAGTCATTCGACGTGATTGAACGTGCTCATCTGGAATTTGGTCATGGTGATAGAGATCTCACAATGAAAGCCTTGATTAAAAAGTATGCAAATATCACAAAAGAGTGCGTAAACAATTACTTGGATTTATGCCAAACATGCTACAAGAAAAAGAGTCACCCTAAAAAGGGGCTTGTCTTTAAACCGTTATTAATTAAAGAGATTCACGCACGGGCACAATTAGATCTTCATCATCATCATCAGCCATTTGACGCCCACTGCAAGACACAGGCCTCCCTCATGGTTTTCTAAGCTTCGAACATAACCATGAGGGGTTTTGCCATAATCGCCACGCTTGGCAGGCGGGCGAATCTCAGGAAGACGCTGCTGCCCGCCTCCTGGTAATTTAATTCCTTAGTCGCCTTCTACTACATCCACGGAAGGTAATGGAGTGACGCTATTCTTAATCCGGCGCCACACAGATATGCAAACGTGTCTCTAAGAGAAATAAGTGCAAAAGGTTCTAAATTTTGTGGCTTTCATTGCAACAAAAAAATGCCCATCAAAATTATTTAAATCTAAGTAGTGTGCAATTGTACAAGTCATTATGCCTCGCCATGTATGAATAAATGCTATTTTAATTTTATTTTAGTTACGACAACATTAAAACAATAAAAATTAAATTAAAAAAATACGTTTCATAATACCTAATTTAACAAACTCACCCCCGGTTTCCCGTACACTAACAAGCTGTTAATCTACTGTTAACAGCTGCTGTCAGTGATTTTTTTGTATGCACTTTGGTCAATTGATAGCAGCTGTTAACAGTAGATTAACAGCGTGTTAGTGAACGAGAAACTAGGGGGTCTAATGCCTAATTAAAGCCTGATTGGTCAAAAACCGATTTCATTCAATTGAGTTTCGACGTTTGCCTGACCAAATCAGTTTCTCCTAGGTTTGACGAAAATTCTTAAGTCAGAGGCCGAAAAAGTTCATTTGTTTGGGCTTTGACCAAGACTTCAAGTCATACCTGAGAATTGACTAATCAAACGTAGGAGCGCCGGAGCTTTCATTTATATAGTCATTAGAAAGTACACACAGCTACTTTAAATAACTCCCACTTTGTACTATTTTGGTACTATTTGTGAAGACTCAAGAAGAGACTCTTTTGATCGGAATTTCCACTGCTATCCAATTTTGTGACTGTATCAACTGCGACTATCGGCAGATTGGTGGACTACGGTACCTTGTTGAAAGTTTAGAAAGCATGAGTCACTAGAAATGTTTGTTGTTTGTAGCGTAACACGAGCGTGTTTAACATCTAAGATTACCGCGACTTGTATGTTTTAGCCCGGGAGTCGAAAGAGAACATTTTTAGGCATTAGAAAATATATACGAAACCGGCGTGCGTGCATGCAACGACTAATGAATGTTGAGGAAGCGAAAGTGATCTGTCAAGATCGTGGCAAGTGGCAGTCCCTGGTCTCTGCCTACCTCTCTGGAATACAGGCGTGAGTTTATATATTATGTATGTATGTAGAAAATATATTTAAATCATATCTTAATTCCGGATTCGATTGCTTGATTTTTATCGGAAGAGTCCGACCAGGTTTCGCCCTGATTCATAAGCAGCCTCTCGGTACTCTCGGGAGTGAGTATGGGCTTAATCACCACACGTGCCCACCGCGGATTGGCGATTTCAAGCGCTGAGGTAAGTCAATAGCTCAGACACTCAGGTTTCCTCACGATGTTTTTCCTTCACCGTTAGCGGGTGGTATTGCTACTATAACTTCAAAAATGTATATGACTTAGAAAACAAAGTCATAGGTACATGCCCGCACTGGGAATCGAACCTGGGTCTCTCGCTCTGATTAGCAGAGCTTACGAGTAATTAATAGAGCTTCAAATTAGTAGGCTTTTTATTAGTCGAATTCCGGAATAGCTTCCGGAATTAAGCTAATAATGTGAAATGCCTACGAAAGTTTTAGTTCGAGAATATTTTAAATTTTTGGTATGTATTAGGTTAAAAGGTCAGGTTGATGTGCAATATTAGCAACGTAACAAAAATCTGAAATGAAAATATGGTACTAATAATAGTCTCTGAGTTAAGTCGCGGTCAGACAGACAGACGGACATGGCGAAACTATAAGAGTTTCTTCATGACTAACGGAACCCTAAAAGTGCCCGAAACCATCGTGGTTCACGCAACGACTAATAAATATTGATAATTTGTTTCGGGAACTGCCCAATTTGGGAGGGATGGGAACCACCCACCTCCGCTTGGTGAGGCCGGATTCCCCGATCCGCCGTCCAGCATCCAGCTCCCGGCCTAGGCCAAGTTAGCGCGGATCGGGCGAAGTTAGGGCCTAGCCACAGCGCACTGTTTGTCTCCGCGGCGTGCGGTTTAATTAAAACGAAGGGGCGTACAGAGCCGAACTTAGGATCAGACAAGGGTCCCGATTTTTTCCGGAAGTGCGTCCAAAATATGTGTGAGCTACTTTAGATTTAAATAAAACAACAGTAAGGAGTCAATTACTGTCCAAAATGAAGTAGATTTTGAAACAGACGCCTAGTTTTACTTGCAACATTTATAATGTCACAGTTTCTGTGTTGGTTTGAAAAAAAAAAAACTTTGATATTCATTTTTTGAATGCAAGAAACACAGGCTCTTTAACCCGTTTTGACGGGTCTTGAAGACTGTGTGGTTGATGTACCATGTGCGGGAGGAAGTAGGTATGCCCGGGCATGAATGAAATACCAACGAAAGTGCCCACCGTGCTAAGTAAGCGGATGCTCAATCACTCACTGAAATCTGGGTGGTTTGAAAGCCGCGTTTATGTAATTATCAATTTAAAATGCCATCTATTTAGACTACTACTTTTAAGTATAGACGTAAAATTAAAATATTGACGAAACAAATATATCGAGCGGATGTGGGTGGAAGGGCCGGTAAGGGACGTCCTAAGCGGACATACATCGACTAAATACGGGATGTATTAGCAAAGGGCGAAATAAAAAGTACCCGAAACCGGCGTGCGTGCATGCAACGACTAATTAATGTTGAGGCAGCGGAAGTTATCTGTCAAAGCGGGAGCGGGCAAAGAAATAACCCCGTGGTCCACCCGGGTGGACTACACAGGTGTACCACGGGAAAGGATGGTCAGGTTCTCATAGATACGAGTTATGCCGAGAAATTTTTGCAAGGTGCCTTTTAAAAAAAAATCTAACTAGTGTATTCGATAGCTATTCTTAAGACACGTTCGTTTTGATATGGCTTTTATATCAAAACTACTAAACTACCCAAAGTTAATGACGTATGTTTCACAATTTTACGCAAACCATTGGTCAGTCACTAATGTTGTGACATTATGCATTGTCTGTAAGATCAAAGACATAATACACTATTTAGCCACTGTGAATGTAGATACATGCTCAAACGCTGATTTTGACTTTGAAATCCATCTCATTGTGTTGCACTGCTTTGTATTTGGTTTCTGTTTAAGGTGGGCTTATGGGAGGCTGATCAAGGTAGGCTTGGAATATATAATAATGCAGCTTGTTTACGTCCCACTGCGGGGCACAGGCCTTCATTCAGAGAGAGACCACTACCTATATTGCGTTGAGATTGCGGGACATGTAACCCGGTGTCTTTAAAACTAGAGTTAGCCGGCATTTAACTGGTAAGCACGTAGCATTTTGACCCCGTATTCGTTTACACTATCCTGAAATAAAAAATAAAATCGCAGATTTTGCGCCTCACACGACTATCGGGCACATTGGAAATGAATCGAGTTATAAATGTCTTGTGAAAAATATCGTTCTGACTTTTTGACATTTTTCAAAAAGGGCATCAACTAGATCTTCTTTGTTTTAGGCTCAAATTGTAGCTGACTAAATTGTCCAGAGAAGTTTTTTCAAATTTTTGATATCATCCTTCGTTTCCAAAATATCGAGCGCCAAAATAAATTTTTTTTTTCACCATTTCGGACGTAACTGTTTTCGTTTTTACAGCTCTCGTAAATACGCATCTTTTGAGCGTTTCATACATAATATAATATCTTCTTGGATATCTTGGAATATCTCCGAGATATAAGGGGGTCGCACTTTTTCGCGAAATCTGAGCTTACACTGGAGCGAACGAAAAGAAATTGAAATATCTTCTTTTTTTTTAATTTGTAGCCTTAGTTACTTGCGTGTAAATAAATCCCTGAACCCGGGCCTCGTGCAAACAATTTGTTTTACTCGGGAACTAGTTAGTTGCAAAGTGTCGCCTCGATGACATTGGGTGCACTGTGAAATACTTAGTTAATATTGTTTTAGACTAATTAACTTTCCTATGAGTTTATAACTCGGAATTGCTTAAAGGACTTTTTCGTCAGAAGTACGATTGTTTCTTTATTTAAGTAGGACAAAAAATCGGGGTGGCGATAGATATTTTAATTATTTCTCGATTAATTCAGAATAAAAAAAAATTAAAAGTAAATAAAAGTCATAACATAATTTGTCCTGGTCCCAAACTGGGATACTTTGTAATCTGGCAAGGACATCACAAACATGGAAATACACCCAGACTGAGGCTATTTCTACTAATGTACGGCGGCCCCCAGTGGGAATCGAACCCACGACCTCCGGCATGGTAATAAGACGTGATACCGCTAGACCTACGAGGCAGCCCAGTGAATATGAGCATTTTTTTACTCAGGTTTTCTCACGATGTTTTCCTTCACAGACGGTAAAACTACAAATGTCCGTAGGTACTTAACTAAAACGGAATAATCGACGGATAAGACCCCTTTGAAATTTCATCATGACGCGTCTGAAATTATGATTGACGCCTTCATTTCGTGAAAGTCCACAAGTCATTATTGAGTCATAACTTAGATTGAAATCGGATTAATGATTCAGTAGAGGTGTCAACATTTCTAAACGTACTTAATTGGCGTTGGCATGAGGTAATATTTCCATTGAATTGTCTCTAAAGCCTGCATTTTAATTCGATGCAAAAAAAAATGGAGCAGTGTTGCCATAAAATACATCGTTATAGGTATTTGGTAGATTTTTATCTTGGTTACGCGAATGTTGTTGCCCGTGTTTTCTTGTGATTTCGACGATCTTTAGAGTCGTTGGTTATTTATACCTGTAGCTCTAAAGAAAACTTGTATCCTGGCTAGAAAATGGCGCTGGATGGACCACGCACTGGCCACACCAGATAAGCCCTCACGTACACGCCCTTGAGCAACCCAAAGAGAGGGCGGCCTAGGATCACCTGGAAAAGTACTAGCTGGCCTGAATTGGAACGTAGCGAATTATCTTCGGAAGTGGGAATCTTTGGTTGGGGACCTATGCTCCCCCAGGTGTTAACCCTACATAGCACGATTTTTTTCTGTATCCGATAAAAAAATATGTTATATTATATATAATAAGAAGTCAGGGAAAAATAATAAAAAAATAAAACTCGTATATTTTACAAAATAATCAACTTTTTTATTCTGTTCCATTTCTGGTACACTATGCTTTTAACAATAATTTCTAAGAACATGGGTACATTTGAACCAGTATGAATTGTGACTGTAGTAGATGAAGAAAATACAACTCAAAGGTGAAAACAAAACGAAATAGAATTTTTTCTCAATTATGACTATATCTATTGGTGAAAATTTCGGAAACAATTATTATCTTTGTTCAGACAAAGTTCAGCTTGGCACTTTTCGCATGATATAAAGGTTTTTCCTTTGTAGCCAGGATATTTACAACGTTGTCGTTTTTGGCGCCAAATTGGAAAATGCTCAAATCCATCACGTCTGACACCACGAGGAGGAAGAACCGCCGTATTAGGCTTATTTCTCTTTATGTCAATTTCATCCGGCAAAGATGTTGGTCTACCTCTTTTCTTCTTTATCGATTGACCGACCATGCAAAGACTTTTCGCAACTTCAAGATTGAAGTCTTTTAGCTTTAGTGGGGTTGGCGTTTGTTTTTGTTCACCAGCTCTTCTGTATATAGTAACCAGCTATTTATTACCATCATGTCGAGAAGGTGATAAAATATTCTCAAATACCATTTCTTCGTGCGGATTTTTATCTTATATTTTCCCAGGAATGAGTCCAGCAGGCCCACTCCTCCTATATGCTGATTGCATACCCTTACGATTTTCGGGCAATCTATTTGCAATACTTTTTTTGTTGTCACAGAAGTTTGACGTTTTGGTCTTGTGGCATCTGAAGGAAGTCCTGAAACTATACCTGATGAACTTGGTCGAGGGCTTGATGTTTGTCGTTGACATATCTTATCATTTCCAGTAGCCGGATTAGAAGTTTCTTCATTGCAGAGAGCCAAACATTGTGGTGAAGGTAAAGCTTCCGTGTCGCTAAGCAATTCTGATAAAAACCTGACTGTAGACAGAATTTTTTCAGTGTCTTCATTACTTTCGACTTCGGAAAAATCTTCACCATCTTCACTTTCTGACGCTATAGCTAAATAATCTTCAATTTCCCCTTCACGTAACCTTTTTCTCGTCATTATCTGAAATAAAAACAGTGTTCGTAAGGAAAGTTGCTATACCTTCGTAAAGTTGTAAAAAGGAAGACCAAGGCATGGTGTTCCATATATGGAACAACCAATAAAAATCTTTTTTTTTGTGCGTAAACTAGAATAAAACAAAAAATCACTTACCTCTGTAAACTAGAAACTTTTTCCCGACGCTTGATATTTTTATTGCGGTCTAAACTGTATTGCAACTATTTTTCATAAATTTTTTAATTCACTCAAAGTACAAACGCAAGTCTTCGATGCAATTTTCGGACTTGATTGATAATAAAGGGACTAGTGATGACATCTACATGCAGTGACCTATATTACACAGTTGCTATGTTCAAGTATTTACTCTCTAAAGATATTAGATGACGCTACTAGTATTACATTCACCCTTAGGAACAATCAAAGTGGTTGTTCCACATATGGAACTAGTTGCAAAGGACTGAAGAAGGAGTACTTCGTATGCGATCAACCTGTCCGTATTTATCGAATGTTGAAAATGTACTGAAGCTTGCATATTTGCGGTAAGAGTTTTTCATTTTATTCACATGCGCGTGTACCAATGAGTTTGTTTTCTAAGTTACGTACATTGGTGAAGTCATAGTAGCAATACTACTCGATAAAAACATCGTGAGGAAACCTGAGTGTCTGAGGTGTTCACATCCCTCGGCGCTTGAAATTCAAGCCAATTCGAGCCAATCCGCGGTGGGCACGTGTTGTGATTAAGCCCATATTGTCTCTCTGAGAGAAGGCCTGTGCCAGACCGTATATAGGTTACGGGTAAGTGCCCACAAGAGCTATCTATCCCTAATACCCCGGAAGATTTATGACAGTTGTTCTTCTTTGTCCAACTCACCAGAATCTGAATATGATTACATAGATACGCAAACTCACTCTTGTATCCCGGAGGGGTTAGCAGAGGAAAGGTTTAGGCACCGGTAAAGTGCGTGTCGGTCCACGCGAAGTGTGGGGTTCCGTAGAAAGAGGGGGTTTTTTCTGTTTTACAGAACCCACAACTTCATCAACGTACATCCCCCAAAAAAAATACCGTTTCTTTTTCACGTTTTTTTTTCAATGTTTTTTCACTTCAGAAAAAAACCGTTTTTTTTTAATCTATAACCGGCAATTTTCTAGATTTTGTACGAAATTTCTCTTTTATAAGTTGGTCGCTTACTACTCGTTAACCTGTTAAGCTTTCTTAGCCGTGATAGTTTTCCTTTTAAGTTAATTGTATGTGCTACTACTCTGAATTTTTTCACGTTTCTACAATCAACCGTTTAGCCAGGAGGGGGGGGGGGGGGGGGCGCCCTACCGTTTTGTGGGCTTGATTAATAGAATGTTCCAAATATGTTCATGCTAAATTTCAGCTTTCTCGTACTAATCGTCTCCGAGCTAGGCTGCGGACAGATTATGGACAGATAGACAGACATGGCGAAACTACAAGACATTAAATGTTATTATTGTTTTCTTGTTTAAATCTGGCGTTAGTGAAGATCCCAATAATTTCAGACCAATAGCAATATTTCCGGTCCTAAGTAAAGTTTTTGAGAAAGTAATTTTGCATCAATTGCAGACTCATTTTAGTATAAATAAGCTATTTCATAAGAAACAGTTTGGATTTACGAAGGGCCGCTCAACGACGGACGCAGGCATAGCATTAATAAAGCACATCTTTGATGCGTGGGACGAGGCGCAGGATGCCATCGGGGTGTTCTGTGACCTGTCCAAGGCGTTCGATTGCGTCGACCACGAAACGCTCCTTATAAAATTACACCGATATGGTTTAAGTAATAAATCGCTAGCTCTTCTTCTATCTTACTTAACAGACAGAACCCTAAAAGTAGATATCAATAGAGTTAAATCCTCAGGATCTAATGTAAAAGTAGGAGTTCCTCAAGGTTCTATACTAGGGCCGTTCCTTTTTTTGGTTTACGTAAATGATTTGCCCTACCTAGTAGAAAAACTATCGCAAATAGTACTGTTTGCTGATGATACTTCCTTAATTTTTAAATTAAAGAGAGGTTTAGGTAATGTTGACGATGTAAACAATGCTCTATCTACAGTTCTAAACTGGTTCACGGTGAACAATTTGATGTTAAATGTGAAAAAGACAAAATGCGTCAAGTTCTCCTTGCCCAATGTTAAAAACACACGTGACACGTGTCTAAAAATATCTCGTGAGAAATTAGAGCTGGTAGAGTCCACACTATTTTTAGGCATAACAAGAGACTCAAAACTGCAATGGGGTCCGCATATTGAAAAACTATCGGGTAGGTTGAGTTCAGCTGCATTGCAGTTAGAAAAATTAGGCAACTTACAGACTGCGAGGCTGGTCTATTTTAGTTATTTTCACAGTATTATGTCATATGGGCTGTTATTATGGGGACGGGCAGCAGATATAGAAACAATATTTATTTTGCAAAAAAGAGCAGTAAGAGCAATTTACAACCTAAGCAGTAGGGAATCGCTAAGGGAGCGTTTCAAAGAAATAGGAATTCTTACACTGGCTTGCCAATATATATTCGATAATATAATGTATGTCCGTAAAAATATAACCATGTTCAAATTAAATAGGGACGTCCATAACGTAAACACTAGAAATAGAAATAAGCTTGCTTATTCTAAATTTCGTTTAGCCAAGGTAAATACATCGTTCGTAGGCTATTGCGTTCGTTTTTACAACAGAATTCCAGAACATGTTCTATCCTTGTCTGAAAATAAATTTAAAACATTCATTAAAAAATCGCTATGTAAAAAAGCATATTATAGAATAGACGAGTATATGAACGATATAAACCCTTGGTAGTAAGCCAATTCCACTGCGATTTCATTGTTATTTAATTTTAAAAACGTGTACTGACGACGTGATTGCACATTAATAACTATAGCACACATTTTATAGCTGACAAGAACTCAATCTGCAGGTTTGCTAAAGGTCATTCGAATGGTGGCGTGGTGGCCGGGTCACCTATCTCCCTCTAAAATGGTTGAGACTGGTGATGGCTGACCCCTGCGTTATGCTCGTGAACGGGTGCTGTTCGTGTGTCTGGCCGCAGCATTACTGTTTTTCCTATTTTTGTAAGAAGAGTTATTTTGGCTTTTAAAGTTATTAGTGGCTATCACGGAATCATATCATATAGGCTTTGATGTATAAGTTTAAGATGATTTGAGAAAAGATGGTCAGACTGGAGTTTTTTTTCCCGCTGCCTTTTTCTCCACTACAAATACGGCCCGAAGGCAGCGGCTAACATAGTAACATAGTACATTGACATTCAGCAAACAGAATGTAAATTCTTTACGTTGAAATAAATTATTGATTTCTGATTTCTGATTTCTTGTAATACTAATTTTTAAAGTTCACAATATAATTTGTGTCTGCATGCTAGTTTATTTAATTAAATTAAGTCTATACCGCAAATAATTAAGAGATAGCGTAAGCTGTAATGTAATTATATTAATTTGCGAAATAAATAATAAGGGTTCCTTGTCGACTACGGAATCCAAAAAATGCTGGTTTTGTAACAACAACTAGCATAGTAACGCGTGATTGTACCTACTATGGCCAACTTTGTACGTAACCTCGACAATTTAATTCAGTAACTTTGTAACTTCGACAGTTCAATTCTGTAACTTTGCAAAGCAAACAATCCTACAATACCATTCGTGAGTATGTGGGCCGTTGTTGACTTTTCAGGGCCGCAGTAAATAATGTGAGTACAGTTGACAGCACATCAATCTTTGCACGCATGTAATCTCCCCAGTTACGTCACGGGCGATTTAGCAACATAAATATTTAAAACATTTAACGGGACTGATCGCGATTATTTAATAAGAAAACTTAATGACCTTAATTCTCGACATTACAAAATGCTAATGTAAAGGTTGACTTGCTGTCGACTGTACAACTACCAGGGTGATAGCGTATAGGTAGAGAAGGTAGAGGTGGCTTACATTATGTGTGGTCGTGGGTTCGAGTCCCAGTATGCATCCATGACTTTGTTCTGTTATTTTGTTTCCGTGATGTATCTTTTTGGTATAATAAACGTCTTTCTTTTTCTTCTTCTTCAATTACGTGCGTAAATTTGTAGTAGCAATACCACTAGCTTATGGAGAAAACATCGTGATGACACCCTAGTGTCCGACCGTCTCAGGTGTCCATAAACCTCAGTGCTTGCTGAGCGAAAAAGCCCAACTATGAGGAGCTGGAAATCTGGAACTCTAATTTAGCCGCCACCAGTCAGCCACTCAAACTTGCACTAAAAATACGCATTCTAAAACATCTCGGGTGAGATTAGGGGTGCGGGTGTCGGGCAAATCTCCTGATGTCTTACTAAGGGCGGGTCGGAAAATCGCCAAAATCTCCTCATGTAATTAATAGACCCCGAATACAACGAGAATATGTTAGGCATGTTTATAAATCCAAAAGTTTCACACTTTTTCATCTGCTTAAAAATGTATTAGCGGATTTCCCGTAGATTTTCCTTGCCTGTTATGAGAACGCAGGGGGATTTCACTGCAGTTATCACCGTGTACAGTAATATTTTATCAAGGAAACAATCTTTTTTGATTTTATTGATCAAGAAAGTGCTTGCTAGCAATGAACTTTCAGCGTTTCAGCGTGGATCTTAAGGACAAACCAGCGCTACGCTTGTTTTACATGCCGATGATACATTGCGCGATATCAAATAAGTTTTCCAAGAGAAAGCTTGAAAATTTTGATAATGTCCGTGAGAATAAATGTTGAACCCCAATATCTTCTAAGCCGTTAATTCTCCAGGCTTGGTTACGTTGGAAATAGGTTTGTAATAATGCAGAGAATACGCGGGTTTCCCGAAGGACGTCAGTAGATGAACATTGGTATATAGTATAGCGTTCACCCCCGGTTTCCCGTGCGCTAACAATATGTAAATCTACTGTTGACAGCAGTTAGATATTTTTAGGGTTCCGTACCTACCTTAAAAAGAAAAAAAAAAACGGAACCCTTATAGGATCACTTTATTGTCCGTCCGTCCGTCCGTCCGTCCGTCTGTCTGTCAAGACCCTTTTCCTCGGGAACGCTCAGGTCTACAGTCCCTTGAAGCTTTGAAAAAATAAAACTTCTAAGTTCACGCAAAAAAAAGTGACGAAATACGCGAAAACCGTGGCAAACTCGCTAAAGTTATTTTGTTTCATCAAGATAACACCTCAGCGCACAAGTCCAAAGTTGCGATGGCTGCCATCAATGATGCTGGCTTTGAATTGGTGGAACATCCTCCATATTCTCCAGACCTTGCTCCTGGTGACTTTGATCTACTTCCGAGATTGAAAGAATATCTAAGAGGCCAGAAATTCGACGACGATGATGACGCAGTGATCGCCGCAGTACAAGGTTTTTTAGAGAATCAAGATGAAGATTTTTTAGAAATTGTATGTTTAGAAAATAGATATGCTAAGTGTAAACAACTAAGAGGTGACTATGTTGAAAAAATAACATTTGATAAAAGTTAATTGCATCTTATTCATTCTCACTACTTATTGAACCCCCCTAGTATTTGAAGTTCGGAGTAGGCTAGACAACTCCATACAGTGGAGGACTTAAGTGGTCGCACCCCAGGTTATGAAGAGGTGATAGTGCAGCGTTAAAACCCCGGCCTCACATTCGGGGGGAATCCCGGCATGTAAAAATGACGTTGTTTTCCAAGTTAGGTACATTTGTGAAGTTGTATTAGCATTAGCACTCGCCAACGCTGAAGGAAAACATCGTGAGGAAACCTGAGACTCTGAGGTCTTCACATACTTTAGCGCTTGAAATTGCCAACCTGCGGTGGTAATTAAGCCCGTACTCTCTCTGAGAAAAGCACTATAAAAAGTCCGAACTCACTTTCAATTTTGTCAGAATAGACCTGCTAAATTAGCTCTGATTCGCAGAGCCTAACCGTTTCAGATATTGTTTTCCTTTAACCGCTTCAGCGAATTCTACCTACCCTAAGCTACCCAAAGTGGAGCAAAACCATTCTCATAGAGCGAGGCATTCGCTCAATCATAAAACTGTTTTAAGTTTTGCCCCGCGTCGGCAGGACATTAAAATAACTCGATTTAACTTTCACTGCCGCAACATCGCGGGGCCCTTATGGTGGGTTCCGTATTTGACCTTCTTGGAGGTAGTAACATAACACATAAACTCACGCCTGTATGCCGGAGGGGTAGGCAGAGACCAGGGTCTGCTAATTGCTAAGATCCTGACAGATCTCCTTGGCTTCATAACCGTTCATTAGTCGTTACAGGCACGCACTACGGTTTCGGGAACTTTTTATCTGGCTCTTTGCTAATATATTATTTGGTCGAAGTATGTCCGCCTGGGACGTCTTTTACAGGCCCTTCGGTCCACATTTGCTCGATACGTTGCTTTCGTCTTCTCCACACGTATTGGTGGTAGTACATAAATATATTAGGTAGGCCAAAATAGAGGTAGGTAGAGACAAAGCTTTGCACTTGGCACGATTCTAAAAAAAATATTATTTAAGACCCCGTCTTCGGGTGCTAATACACGGGCTGTACGTTGAAGAAGAAGAAGAAGAAGAAGAAGAAAGACATTTATTAAACGTTGCTAACGACAGTGCCAACTGCAGCCGTCGACGCGGATATTTGCCGCTGACTTGTCGACGCCTGCCGTCGTCGTATTGATGCTTGCCTTCGACGACTGTCAACGGCTGCCGTCGACTCGGATATTCGACGCTGAGGCGTTGACGGCTGCAGCTGCCGCCCGTCTATTACCGCCCTTAGATGTCATTTAGGTAGTAATTTAAATTGAATATTGTGGGCTACTTCCTACGCTTGTATGTCCACATATGAGCTCTTAGGCTAAGATGATATTTTGTAATATACATAAGCAGCCTATGTACGTCCCACTGTAGGTTTGCCCTAACAGGTAGGTGGTGATTAAGCCCATACTCTCTCTCTGAGAGAAGGCCTGTGCCCTGCAGTGGGACGTGTAAAGGCTACATAAAAACACTTTATGTACGGAGGCAGTTAAAATTTTCCAACGGAACAAATGAATAGCTCTGACGCTCTAATGTTTGAGGTGAGGTTCGAAATCTGAATCATAACAGGGACAAAGGCAAAGCCAATCCAGGGCCCGTAGTATTTCCAATAACTATTTCAAATTATACAGTTGGGGGGCCACGGTTAGTTTCCTGATTTCGCCGGGCACACTGAATCTGATTTATAGATCGCTGCGGCTTAAAGGTAAAGCTGGGGGGTTCACATGACTCGCTTTCTCACCAATGTGTGTCATTGTGTAGGTCCTATTTTAGTCCAATATTGGCACTGTTTGATAGTTTTAAAAAACCCATTTAGAGGCTAAAAATTCCATCCATGCCGCCACTTGAACCCGCGACCTCTGGCTAAGCGTGCCAGAGCTCTCCCAACTGAGCTAATGGGCAAGTGCAGGCATCGGCGAAATTTCAAACCTCTTTACAAACTTCTCTGTATTACATACAGGCAGCGATATCTGGCAGAAGTAATTTACATCACTTGCAGCCCCGAGTAACCCACTTTGCAGTTAGGTTTTTACATCGGAATGATATCGCTGTACCTACATGATTTTTGTTGCACTAACCCGTGCTGAGGACAAATTTTAAAAACCTATTTAGAGGCTAAAAATTCCACCCATGCCGGGACTTGAACCCGCGACAGCAGGTTTTAAAATTATCCTCAGCACGGGTTAGTGCAACAAAAATCATATAAGTTTGATAGATTAGATCACCAGATTTTTTTTGTGTAATTTGGCAGTTTTCGAACTAAAACTTTCGTAAGCACTACACATTTTTTATTTAATTATTTAGTTCCGGATTCACTTCATCGTCATCATCACCATTCAGCTGCAAGAAGTCTACTGCTGGACATAGGCCTCCTCCATGGATTTCCAGAAAGACCCGTTCGAAGCGGCCTGCATCCAGCGTCTTCCTGCCACTAGGGTGAGGTCATCTGTCCATCTTGTGGCTGGTCGTCCTACGGATTCACTTACTTCGATTTTATTTTCGGTGAATTGTGGCAGTTGACGACGAAAAGGCTAAAAATTTAAATTATTTCCAAACTGCGTATTTTTGACAATAATTATATTATATTGTTTTTGTTGCACTAATCCGTGCTGAGGACAATTTTACGTACCTAATACAGAGAAGTTTGTAAAGAGGTTCGAAATTTCGTCGATGCCTGCACTTGCCCATTAGCTCAGTTGGGAGAGCGCTGGCACGGTTAGCCAGAGGTCGCGGGTTCAAGTCCCGGCATGAGTGGAATTTTTAGCCTCTAAATAGGTTTTTAATAATTATATTTTTGCGAGGACGCGAGTAAATTCCCAGTTTCTTTATCGTAAGTTAAGACTCACTCTATCGTGAAGGTGAGATGTATTTTGAACTACATTATTGATAGCTTCGCTTATAATTGACTGAGAATAATCATAGTTTTCTTTGCATTATCTTGCCCAATTTTCAGTTAATAATAACAATAACCTCCACACAACACAATCACTGGTCGTGGTCCCAAACTAGGATACCCTGTGCTATAGTATCTAGGCAAGCATATCACAAACATGGAAATACATCCAGAGTAAGGCCATTTGAACAAATCCGGCGGCCCCCAGTGGGAATCGAACCTACGAACTCCTGCATGGTAATCAGACGTGATACTGCTAGTTTAACCAGACTGTCAGCTGTTTAAGTGTTGAGTTTCAAATCCTTTTGAAACTCAATACTTAGATACTAAATGATTCTCTCTTCAGATTACAGTAAAAACATTTACTGACAATTTAAATGATCGTAAAAAATCCAGTGCGGCTCGCGAGACAAAAAGAAAAAAAAAAATATCGGTCTAGGCTAGTTACGGAAAATAAATTAATTTAATAATTTGAAAATGAATGTTTCAGTAACAAACAGCGTCCCTAGCATACGGCCAAGAAAAGATAAGCTCGCCTTTGTACATGTACTTTCTTTTGTTACCTTTCCTGTACTCTATTCTTGTGTGTGCAATAAAGTATAATAATAAAAAAAAAATTACTTTCTTGCATAGGGCAAGGGAAATCAATTACCAGGAGACGGGCAGCAGCGTCTTTCTGAGATTCCAACCGCATACTGTGATCGCCAACTCGCCTGCCAAGAGTGGCGATTATGACAAAACCCATGTTATGAAAACCACGAGGCAGGCCTGTGCCATGCAGTGGGCAACAAGTGGCTGATGATGATGATGATGATAGGGCATAATTATATTAAACAGTTAAAAAATAAAGAACTTATTGGAATCCTACGCAATGTAATCCTTACAACAATTCAGATGAAAATACGCGATGGTACGTTTCAAAATCAATTTTTTTTTTTTTCAACGTAAAGAATTTACATTCTTTTTGCTGAAGGCCAATTTGCAATGAAAGCCGCTGCCTTCGGGTCGTAGTTGTAGGGAACAAAAAGGAAGCGGGAAAAATAACTCCACTCTGACAATCTTTTCTCGAATCATCTTAATCATCATCAGTTGCTATTTTTACTGAGGATACGATTCCGTGATTGCCATTAGCCATTAGACAAATAACTTGACAAATTACATTAATTCACATGGAACTATTTCGGGTCTCATTGGCAGAAGATGCGAGATATGACTTACAATTTAGCGTAGAGTCAAATTAACACAGAATTTTTAATCTTATGTGTCCATCGCAAACTCATCCCAACTGCGCGGATTTTTGTTCTACAGGGTGACTTTGAATTCGTTCAACGTATTTTAAAGGGATTTTCTAACCATCATTTAGAAATAGAATAAGGTGGATGTTTTGAAGAATTACGCAATATTTTTTTTGTCACCCAAAATTACTTTAAGTATAAAGAACTAATAAAAATAAAAATAAAAACTAGGGTTCAAGCGTCTAATGGCCGTCGCCGGCCAAATCAATTGTTTTTCTAATTGTTTACGCATATCGGACGACAGAATCTTAAGCATTTAACGTATTAGAAAATATTTGTCAACGTTATGGTACTTCCTACCACTTCGAATTCGGATTCATAGTTTGGAGCCGAAGGTCGGAAATAACGAATATTTACAAATATGTTAAAGCAAGATAAAAAGTACCCGAAACCAGCGTGCGTGCATGCAACGACTAATAAATGTTGAGAAAGCGAAAGTGATCTGTCAGGATCGTGGCAAGTGGCAGTCCCTGGTCTCTGCCTACCCCTCTGGGATACAGGAAGTAGCCTATATACGTTCCGCTGCAGGGCACAGGCCTTCTCTCGGAAAGAGATTACGGGCTTAATTACCATGCGTGCCCAACGTAGATTAGCAATTTGAATCGCTGAGGTATGTGAACACCTCAGCCGCTCAGGTTTCCTCACGATGTTTTCCTTCACTGTGTTATAACTATTACTGATAAATAATTAATGATACTGTTTTTTACAATAATTCATACCATTCCCTTAAAATATTGCCAAAGATTTCAAAATCACCCCGTAGTTATCAGCTGTCGGGCATTACACCATTGACCTTCAAAACAACATTAGTTCCATGTAAGCCAACGCTAAAGGGATTAATTTTAAAGCGATTAGGACCCTTTCGACCGTCAGTCAGCCGGGCCCGCTCGATAAATGATTCCCACGGATAACCAATTTGGCCCAAACGATAACCAATTTAGCCCAAACCGGCCACTGTTGAATTAAATAACCAAATTCGATCCTGGGTCGTTTGGGGACAAAACAGACGCAAATAGAAGCCCACGGGTGCGAATATTCCGTATCAGAGATATTTTTCTAATTATTCTTTTAATATACAAGTATCCTGCGATCGCCAACCCGCCTGCCAAGCTTGGCGATTATGGCAAAACCCCTCATGGTTATGAAAACCACGAAGGAGGCCTATGTCCTGCAGTGGGCGTCAAATGGTTGATGATGATGATGATACATAAACAAAACAGAACAAAATAAATCGGGACAAATACGGATGACCTGGAATTGAAGGCGACCATAGTGGTCGTTTAGTATGTTTTGAGAGTAATATGTCCCTAATAAGTTACACTGTCATTTACTATCGCCCAATCAACCAATCACAGAGTGATTTACTCTACAACACATCTTGCGCTCATTTCAACGGAAAAGACTAATCGAGAGGACTGGGGCCGTTTTTGAAAGTAAATTTTGTAGGAAGAAATACTTCTATGTTTTTTATTCGTAGGGCTAGACTAACAGTCGTAGTTACTTCTAGTCCAACGCTCGGTTAACTTCACCGATCTGTTACCCTACGTCCGATTGAACGGTCAAGGCTGAGGTGACTCGCTGTCAATAGGGTAACTTACTGGCTACATGTTTCAATGAGGCGTTAAGGTGGTTCGGCAGAGGTCCGGTCTCCATCCAGACGTTTACACCTGAACAGGCAATGCCGATTGGCCCATATGCAAAGTGTTGTGGAAATAACGCAAGAACCGTTTTTTTAGTATCGATACTTAAAACAGTCCCACAACATTTTTATGTAGCCTATATACGTCCCACTGCAGGGCACAGGCTTTCTCTTAGAGTGAGAGTATGGGCTTAATCACCACGCGTGCCCATCGCAGATTGGTAATGTCAAGCGCTGAGGTATGTGAGCACCTAAGACACGCAGATGTCTTCACGATGTTTTCCTTCATATTGCTACTACAAATTCACAAATTTACGTAACTTAAAAGACAAAGTCATTGATTGGACCTCCCGAATGTGAGGCCAGCGACGTTCCGACGCTGCGCTACAGCGGCTATTCACGAATTTGTAAGTACTAAGATGCACCAGTAGGTGCCGAAAACTTATGTTAAGACTGGGTTCTCTGAAATTACCCCTAAAACCCTAAAGGCGGTGGTAGCCTAGTGGGTAGAACCTCGGACTCGGAAGTGGGAGACCCAGGTTCGACCACCGCTGCGGGCATGTACCTATGACTTCGTTTTCTAACTTATGTGTATTTGTGAAGTTATAGTATCAATATCACTCGCTAAAGGTGAAGGAAAACATCGTGAGAAAACCTGAGTGTCTGAGCTATTCACATACCTCAGCGCTTGAAATCGCCAATCCGCGGTGGACACGCGTGGTGATTAAGCCCATACTCTCTCCCTGAGAGAAGGCCTGTGCCCTACAGTGGGACGTATATAGGCTGCTTATACGCCTAAACCTGATGTTAGAAAATAAATTTTGCTCTCTATTGGCTAGTATTTAAAATCTCAAATACATATTAGTATTTCTATGATTTTTTGAACGTTATAGCAAAAATAAAAAAACCTTGAAAATGAGGATCACTAGATATGGTTTTAATTGAGCTGTAGTGAGTTCTTCAAGTTGGTACGATGGGCAAGATTGAAGGGTAGAGTCGTGTTGAGATGTCGTGGCTTAGAAACATGGATATAAGCAGCGTTGGCGACCTGTTTCGCTTGGAAAGCAAAATATGAAGGGCTGACGGCTGACTCCATCTGCACTGGAGAGGCACAGGACTTATGAATGATTCTATAAGTAAAACTTTCTATAAGTAAAAGTTTCAAGTCTAAATAGAAGTTTCAAATTGTCAATTTGATCAATCGTTAAATGGAAAGGTCAATTTTCAAGGTGAAACAAGACACTTTAGTTTTGAATCGTTTGCTTATTGGAAACAGTTTGTCAGGATCGTAGCGAGTCGAAGTCGAAAACTCTATCTGCCTACCCTTCCGAGACACAGGCGTAAATTAATATATCTATGCTTTATTTTTTTTAAAGAAACGGCCAGCGTAAAGCTTACATTTTGTATGAAAAAAATAATCATCAGAATTGGAAACTGTTGCTTCTTTACGAAAAACGCTTTTGCCGATGAGCTGCATTGGCAGTTTTTAAAACTATTCTAATGAATAAACTAATGTTTACAATTGTGGTTTTTCTTGTTTTCCAATCCAATCAGTGGGTCCTCAATGCTAAGGACCGTGGCCGGTCGGACTCAATGCTAAGGATCGTGGCTGGTCGGACTCAATGCTGAAGATCGTGGCCGGTCGCACTAAATGCTAAGGATCGTGGCCGGTCGGACTCAATGCTAAGGATCGTGGCCGGTCGGACCCAATACTAAGGATCGTGGCCGGTCGGACTCAATTCTAAGGGTCGTGGCCGGTCGCACTCAATGCTAAGGATCGTAGCCGCTATGACGAGGATGAGTGTAGAGTGCTATCCATCTGGACCTATCGTTAGCTGTGGTGAAACTTGAGTTTTGTTTCTCTGGTGATCTGGTCACTCCGTTTAGCGGGTGGTCTGCCTCGAGGTCTCTTCCCCTCCACTTTGCCCATCATTATATTATATTCGAGGCTATCAGGTCGACGTGCAATATGCCCAAAGAAAGACAGAATACGTTGCTGGCATATCTTGTTTTACTGAGAATAAAAAAAAGTTTTGCATTAAAATCAAAATCAATTCATATTAAATCATTCAATTATTTATTTGCTCAAAGATATCTCAATCATAATACATCATGCATTTATGGGTGTAAATTAACATAGGTTGCGTCAATATACTTCATTGACAAAAATCCAATAACACTTTGCTTATTAATTCCGACAATCCAAATAAAAAATTCACAGATTTTGTGCCTCACAGGACAAGCACATTGGAAATAAATCGAGTCATAAATTTTATGTTACGTGAAAAATGTTGTTCTGGCTTTTTCACTTTATTCAAAAAGGTTAACAGGGCAAACCCTTAACTCGATCGTCTTTGTTTCAGGCTCAAATTGTAGCTGACTAAATTTTCCAGAGGAAATTATCTTAAATTTTTTATATCAGTCTTCGTTTCCAAAACATAGAGCGCCAAAATGAAAAATTCGGAAAGAAATGTTTTTTTTACTATTTCGACTTTCTCGAATGATTCTTTTTGCACCTTACAGATTTCGTGAATACGCGTCTTTTGAGTAGTTTTTTAATATCATATCTTCACTATTCTCCAAGATTTATATCTTCATAAGTGGATCGCACTTTTTCGTGAAATCGGAGCCTACACTTGAGCGAACGTGAAGAAATTTCCAATCTTAAAAGTATAAATGCTTTATCTGCAATATCTTTTTTAAATCAGAAAGAAAATGAAAACTATCCGAAACCGGCGTGCGTGTATGCACGACTAATGAATGTTGATGAAGCGAAAGTGATCTGTCAGGGTCGTGGCAAGGGGGAGACCCTGATCTCTGCCTACCCCTCCGGGATAAAGGCGTGAGCTTACGTTTCATTATCAAGATAATTTTGATGTCAAACTGTTTGACTAGAGCGCCCTCAGCTTGGAAACAAAATTTGCAATTTACCTTTGCTGTAATGCAATATTGTGAAAGTTAGCAACTTCCTGTTTGGCAGCGTACTTTGAATATAATCTTACTTTAAAATTAACGAGAATCGAACTCTCAAATTTTACAAGCATATTAATGTCGCGGAAGGTTCACCATGAATTCAGGCAACAGAGAAACTGAGAACTTTCGTACGTTTTAAACACATAAAAATAATGTTTGCAAATGTAGATTTCAACGGGCTTATTTTTAAAAACACTCCTCAGATTCAGTTGAAATAATATGTGGTTACGTTTTTCTCTCAACCACAGACTGTTTAAACTGTACCTGAGAAGTGTTTTAAGATATCGTGTTTTTCTAAAAAAGGCCGTAACAGTAATCCTATTTTTAAGGAGTGGACTCCCCTAGAACACTCTTCTTCGTTTTATTGTATTTCTTAATTTGAGAATTTATAACCCTATTTATCTACTTTAGGATAGGAGCTTTTAGGATTATATAAACAATGGAGAATGTGTTAATGTTGTGAGACTTGGCTAGAGCGTTATGTTGCGATGTAATTATAATGTGTTAAGTAACATTCCCATTTTTTTCCAATATTAAACTGTCAAACAAAAACCTTGCTGTTTAACATGTAATATATAAAAATATCGTATCACACCGATTTTTATGAATTTTTCTGTATATATTTGGTCTGTTTGAGAATAGGTTTTAGGCTAATATTAATAAAGTAAAACAAATACTTGCAGAAACACCAAAAACATGCTGTTGATTAAAATAAGCTGCAAAAGTTGATTACTGTTTACAGAATTATTTTTAAGATGCGCAATTCCTGAGACGGGGTGTCTAGAGTTTGTATTTGGCGGCAGCTTTTGGCAGCTTTTTCCTTAGATTTGTATTTTTCAAAATATTGGGATTAATACAATTGGATTAAACTCACTCTTTACCTACGCGTTAGAAGAATGTTAATTTTATTTAAAACATACTATCTTAAGTATTTTCAACCAAAAAACGACCCCAAAAACGACCGCGAAAAATCAAAAATAGTTTTTCTCAAAAACAATTGAATATAACAAAAGTTTGTATTTTGTAATGACTTGCAATGCTCATGAAATTTTACATAATAAACAATCGCGGTTAGATCCGTTTAATATAGATAGATAGATAGACAGAGAACACTTTATTGCACAAGAAAAAAAAGAACAAACTCTAACCGCCATTAGAAATTCCACATTTTTTTAATAACCCTGTATACGTGAATACGCGTTAACTAGAGAATCTTCTCCTTTCGGTTAAAAATTTTTTACTAGACACTACTGTATGAGTCATTTAACATTGATGTAAGTTTCTTTTTTTCAACCTTTTGTGTCCATTAAGTAAGAAACTCTAACCGTCATGCTTTAGAAATTGCACATTTTTAAATAGCCCTGTATACGTGAATACGCATCAACTAGAAAGTCTTGTAATTTCGGATAAAAAGTTGCTATTAGACACAACCGTGTAAGTCATTTAACACAAATGTAAGTTTATTTTTTTTAGCCTTTTGCGTCCATTTCTTGCTTACCGCTCAGCAGGCCGTGTTATTATTAGGAGCAATCACGGAAGAAAGCCATTAGGCGAAATGAGGGTTGATTGAAAAACTTTGTTTCCGAGTTTTTAAGTTGATGTGTCTTTAATCGGTTCGGTCTTGGTTACTAGCAGCTCGTGACCGGGGATTTAACCCTAGATACCTAACTTTCGTCGTTTCGACGAATATGCGGCAGAAAAAATGTTGTATCTTTTCGGTGCGTGCGGATAAGGTGTCTCTTGTCAACTCGGTGTTCATCACGGCTTGGCGAGAGGCAACGAATTCCGGCAGCCAAGTACAATTTTTTTTTAAATTTCTAAAAATATGTACAAAATTGCAATTTATGGTAGGCATAAAATTAACTTTTGTACTGAGTGGGCGAAAAAAATTGTTTTTCTCTCTAGTGTCTACAGTTTAATTTTTCCCTTTAAATGAACAACTACTTTTTTAAATTTATGTTTTAATTAGGTACACTTTTCATAAGAATATCAGTTTTGATCTCTAGAAACGCGTGCCATTTTAAATAGAAAGAAACATAAATAAGAGTATGTGATAAATAACAAAGAAATATTTTATTACAAATTATATAATATGCCTGAAACCCCAGTGCACTAAAAGTGCCATAAACAAAAAAGTTTTGTTTAAAACTTAACGCTTTAAAAAATGGTCATCGAATTGACTAATGGTTAGGTATTATGTGGTATGTAAGAAACTTTAGGTCATCATCATCAGCCATTTGACGCCCACTGCAGGACATAGGCCTCCCTCATGGTATTCCTGACCATGAGGGGTTTTGCCGTAATCGCCACGCTCGGCAGGCGGGTTGGCTATCGCAGTATGCGGTTGGAATCTCAGGAAGACGCTGCTGCCCGTCTCCTGGTAATGTATTACCTTAGTCGCCTTCTACGACATCCACGGAAGAAAGTGGAGCGACGCTATTCTCAATTCGGCGCCACACGGACTTTAATCCAGCGCCACAGAAACTTAGGTACCTAGGGTTAAATATCATCATCATCCCATTATGTCCCCACCGAGAGGCACGGGTCTCTTCCCTGAGGAAGGTATAGGCTATACTCCACCACGGGGGCCAAGTCCGGATTGGTGGAGGCTTGTAGACTAGTGGCTCGTCTACTGTCAGAAGTTGTCAAGCCGCCCTAAGGCCTCTGCCTTGGCTTAACGACTGCCATCTATCGACGGCAGCCGGCACCAACAGCTTAACGTGCCTTGGATTAAATATGAATACCTTATATTGCAGCTCTTCCTTTGAGGCCAAACGAAGAGCTGCTCTTGAAGCCAGACGTGATGAAATCAGATGTAGACCATCAGCGGCCACAAAATCATAAGCAGCCCATATACGTCCCACTGTAGGGCACGGGCCTTCTCTCAGGGAGAGAGTATGGGCTTAATCACCACGCGCGCCCACCGCCGATTGGCGATTTTAAGCGCTGAGGTATGTAAATAGCTCAGACACTCAGATTTCCTCACGATGTTTTCCTTCACCGTTAGGGAGTGGTATTGCTACTATAACTTTACAAATGTACATAACTTAGAAAGCACGGTCATAGGTACATGCCCGCACTGGGAATCGAACCTGGGTCTCGCTTCCGAGTCCAATGTCCTACCCACTAGGCTACCACCGCTCAAACGGAAAACTTACTTCTAGTCGGTGCAACCGCACCTTTACAGCCAAGATACGTTGCATAAGACGAATTCCGCCTATCTTTGGGCACATCGCACGACGACCTGATAGGCTTGAATACAGTATTATGAAGGGAAAAGTGCAAGAGAAGAGAGCTCGAGGCAGACCACCAACTAAATGGAGTGACTAGATCATCAAGGAAACAAAACTCAAGTTACACCAGGCGGTCCACACAGCGGATGACAGGTCCAGGTGGAGAGCACTCTACACCCATCCTCGTCATAGCGGCCACAATCCTCAGCATTAAGGGACCGACTGATTGGATTTGACAGCTACATCAGTCACATGAGAGCCAAAACCGACCGCTCTCCACAGCCGTAACAGTCTAAATAGAATAGAGCGACGGTCAGTGGGCAGGCCAGCAGCCAGATGGTCGGACGATATAATTAATGAGTCGGTGGAACGTCCGTGGATGCGGATGGCAAGAGACCGTGAGATGGCATTTGGGGGAGAAGATGTTTGTCAGGATTGTGACAAGTGGCTAACTCAGGTCTCTGCCTACCCCTCCAGGATACAGGCGTGAGGTTATGTATGTATGTATGTATAAATTTCTATGAATTGTGAATATTCCCAGTAGTACTTCGTACTATGACACTTAATTGGCTAGTTAGACCTTAAATTTCCGCACCTAGCCTCATAGTAGATAATTTGTACATGCCGGGATTCGAACCTACGACCAACCGAATGTGAGGCTAGCGTTCTGCTTTGTTTATTTCTCTTCGCCCTTGAGGTTCTATAACCTTGTAATATTTTTGTAGGTTGTCCTTGTTCTGAACCAATTTGTGCATGCAATAAAGAAAATTCTATCGGTCTATCAATCTAAATTACCTTTTATTGGCTCCCTGTGCAATTTTATGAATTGCTCCATTTTGTCATTTGGCTTTCGACGAATCAATTTTATTTACTCATCGCCGGTTTCTGAACCGGCTTCTGAACAATCTTAATACTAAACCAAACATTGTCAATTTAACAAAAAATTAAACATCTAAAATTCTAACTGAATACTAACTGACTCTTACTTTTGCCGAAACTGAAAATCTTCTAAGAAGTCTGTATTCACGGTAATGTACGTAGATATCCAAAATACTTTTCTCGCTATTTAATTTATATTTAGTGACACCAGATAATATGTATGATGTGTTTAATGTAATATATATGTATGTAAACAAAACATTTAAAATAATATAATATTCATTCATATATTCATTGATGTTATATGTATAATGTACAAAAGTACTTACTTGGTCATTAAAAAAGGTTTTAGTATTTTTAATGGTTCCATAACTTAAAAATTTCGCGGAACTTTATTTTCTTCAAATCTTGTGGTTTTTGTTTCTCTTTGATATTATTCTTTATTTCCTTCTAATCCCCGGAACCCTAAATTCTCAACCAAAATTATTTAGTCCGTTTTACTGATTTCCTCCACACAGGGTAACCTAGCGAGGAGACCACGGTTACACTTACACTTGCTCACGTTACGGATCGAATTCAGTAGGCCACTAATTTGTAAAATCAAAGAACATCCTTTTTTATCACCTGTTATTTTTAGGCTCACTCTGTAACTTACTTAGTAAGATAAGATAAGATAAGATAAGAATATTCTTTATTGTATACCGGAAAAAATGTTACAGAAACAGCAATGACAAAAGAAAAGATACAATTGGCGGCCTTATTGCTAAAAGCAACAAGCAAATGAATAAAGTATTATTATTTAGAGGGGTAGGTGGACCAGGGACTGCCACTTGCTACGATCCTGACAGATCACTTTCGCTTCCTCCATATTCATGAGTTGTTGCATGCACGCTCGCCGGTTTCTGGTACTTTTTATCTTGCCCTTTTCTAATACATCTCCTATTTGGCCGAAGTATGTCCGCGAAATTTATATCAAATGCCTAAGACTATCGTGATTAGTGATACTGAGACAGCCATTATAGTTAAGCTTGATTTTCAAGACAGAAGTCGTAGGTTTCATTGCCGCTGGAGAAATTCTATTTTGATTTATGCAAATGGCTTCGTGTAGAGGTTTTCCTATGAGTTTTTTAATTTTTTTCAATTTTGGTGCTCAATGCACCGCATAGCGTATGCCATCTAAAGGGTTCAAATATGATAAAATTATGCTAAGGACCGGAACTTTCGGGAACTTTAGGAATAATCCCCAAATTTCCGGGAACGGCACATTGGTGACTAAGATAAGCCTACTCGCCTGCTGCGTTAATTAGAGACTGATCTTCGGTTGGGACCGACCACTAAAATTCTACGAGAGAAGTTCCCAATCATTAGGCCGCGATCGAGGCTAACAACGTAATCTGCATTCGCAAGTGAGTTGAAATCGATACAAAGTAGCCATTCCTTTGCATCAGCACCAAGTTGCAATTAGGCCTTCCAATTACTGGGGAAAATTCCTCCCGAGAGAAAAATCCGGCTCGTTCCGATTGCAACCGCCCGTTTTTTAACTTCGCGTCTAAGGGTAAACGAATAAATAGATGATGACAGGTTTGTCAGTAATGCAATTTATCTATGGACTTAATCACTGGATAGATTTTACCCATGAACAAACAGACACATGGTGCTGTCAGATAGCAAAGGCGCAAGCCAGCTTTAGTGAAACAAAACTTAAAACACTCTGAGGGTTAGCTAATTAGATTCACAATAAAGACTACATTAGAACTCTCCGTTAGGATAAACGAGTTAGATTTACTGATATTTTCTAAATTGATAACCTTTTTTGAGGAATCCAAAGTTTAACTAAGTTTTCTCAGTAAAATTGATTATAAGAGGAAAAAAGCGAAAATGGTATATTAGAATACAAAGGATGGTGTCAAGTGATATCTTTTTGAACTGTCTGTCCCTTATGGAAACTGACAATTTTCTTCGCTAGTATCGAGGATTGGCGTCTGTGAAATTAACTGAATGCAAAGCTTTTGACATTTGCGTGTAAGTGAATGCATGCTTTGTTCATCTGAGCCCGTAACATGAGCCCCTTTGCCGCGCGGGAAATCGACAAAGATTCGGGGAGCATCTTCCCGCATTCATGGTGGCTCCACACTCTCGCCTCTCGCACCTCGCTTAGGCTCTCGCACGAGCGGCCGCGAGCGGAGGCTACGAGAGTGCTGGCTATCCACTCTCTCCATTTATTCAGTCCGTCATCGTCACTTACAACAACCATATGGACGTGGTTGAATTGGCTGCGTTTGCTGCTTTATGCGTTTACTAATACTATAACCTCTTGCGTGGATATCATACGAGTATTTTTGGGATCCCAAATAATTAATTGCAGTTGGTATGTAATTGTGTGGCGCCGGATTAAGAAAAGCGTTACTCCATTTTCTTCCCTGGATGTCGTAGAAGGCGACTAAGGAAATACATTACCAGGAGACGGGCAGCATCGTTTTCCTGAGATTCCAACCGCATACTGCGATCGCCAACCGTGGCGATTATGGCAAAACCCCTCATGGTTCGGGAGGGGAAGGAGAAAGGCCTATGTCCTGCAGTGGGCGTCAAATTGCTGATGATGATGATGATGATTATTATTATTATTAAATCCTTCATTGCATTTAAAACAGGCAGTTTTGCACATAGGCGATTTTAATGCTACTTAGCATTATCTACCAGCTAACCTAAGTTTTGAAGAGAACATTATCAGGTATTGCAACTTACTTAATATTAAATATACTTACTAATTAATTTTATTGTATACGTCTATATTTAAAAATAGATGGTATTTTTAATTACTAATTACGTACATAACCTCGGCTTTCAAACCAAAAATAAGAGGTTTCAGCGTGTGATAAATGTCCATTCTACGTAACACACATGGTTTTAATGATTATCATGCAACTATCAAACAACGCTAGTTACTATAAAGCAGAAAAATCTCGAAAATCCATTTAATTTCCACAAAATGTAAATGAACAAAAAAAAAAATTCAAAAGTGGTAGTCCAAAAGTTTATGTAAATGACAAACTTCAACAGACATTATTAACTTAAATCCGGTATCACTTACTTGAAGTTTTGTCGGAAGAGTCCGACCAGGTTTCGCTCTCATTCGAAGAGATTAATCATGGCGAGTAGAGACGGTGCTTGCGTCGTCGGTTGCTCGTCTCTGACAATTCAAGTAAGTGATTCCAGAACTAAATGGACCCAGAGGCCTAACTAGCGCCACCATTGAAAAATTAATCGTATCCTCTTTTACACATCGTATTTGCAAAAAGTGTCTGTACAATCTCTCAAACGCATTAACAGTGATTTTTAGGAAACACGACAAAGAACCTAGGACCACGCACCTTGGACTAGATAGCATTTAGGCCAAAAACGGCCGATTTTGGCGATAATGCTATCTAGCGCTACGTTTTTTGCCTTAGGTTCACGGCCATGGGTACTAAAAATCACTATTAACATGATTGTGAGATTGTACTGACACTTTTTGCAAATACGATCTGTAAAAGAGGATACGATTAATTTTTCAATGGTGGCGCTAGTGTTACTCCCCGGAGCCCCGTAAGTTAATGATGTGTAGTGCTTTATGGACTAAAACTTTCGTAAGCACTACACATTCATCATCATCATCATCATCATCAGCCTATGCTTGTCCACTGCTGGACATAGGCCTCTCCTATAGCACGCCACTGAGCACGGTCCTCGGCTACTCTCATCCAGCTCTTGCCAGCCGCCCTGCGAAGATCATCGCTCCACCGAGTCTGAGGACGTCCCACACTACGTTTACCGATCCGCGGTCTCCACTCGAGAACTCGTCTACCCCATCGGTTATCAGCTCTTCGGATAATATGGCCGGCCTACTACACTACACATTAGTAGCTTAATTCCGGATTCACTCACTTGATTTTTTTTCGGAAAAGTCGACCGGGCTTTAAATAAGTGAATTAAGCTGTGTTTACGAAAGTTTTAGTTCTAACCAAAATGTTTCGGAAATTACGCACTTCAGGACTACCTCAGTCCGTGCTGGGCACACTGAAGTCATCTTGTCCTTTAATAGAATTAGGAAGTGTCGAGTGCAGCCGTCTTATTCAAAGGCTGAAAGCCAGACTCAATTTAGTACCACTACAGACAGAGTGAAAACAGACCCGTCCGGAAAAATCCCGGGATTAAAAATTGCCGTCGGTTGCACATGCAAATTGCACTCTGGGACTGTTAGCCGCTCGGTTTATTAACGAAACTAGACCGTGGCCCTTTTAATTACGACGAATACGTTGCGAGTAGGAAAGGAGACTTGCAGTAACCCTACGCTTTAAGAAAGTGTAAGATAAAACAAGAATATTCTAGGTACAGAGTTCAGAACCAGTGCAAAAGTGGCCACTGACGTCGCCGGTACGTTGTCATCATCATCATCAGCCATTTGACGCCCACTGCAGGACATAGGCCTCCTTCGTGGTTTTCATAACCATGAGGGGTTTTGCCATGATCGCCACGCTTGGCAGACGGGTTGGCGATCAAACTACCATGGTCAAAACTGGCGATGGCTACCAAATAAATACTATAAAAACAAAAAGATACTGATTTACTGAGCGATTTAATTCAACTGGGAATGTAAATGGTCTTGTAAGTCAAAACTTTTTTTTATAATTTTCATATTTATGACGTAAGCACCAGTTTAAAGGTCCCGACACACTAATAACACGCCACCCGACGCGACGACCTACCTTGTATGATTAGTTGCGTTGCATCGGATGTTCCTAATGTGATTCTGATCATAGAAAATAGTAACATTTGATTTGACTCAACACGCGTCGCGTTGGGTCGGGTCGCGTCGCGTTTAGTCTGTTTCCGCCTTAATACACGGTAGCAGCCTGGCTACCTATAACACAGGGAATCCTAGTTTGGGAGCCAGGACACAGTTTGTAATACGTTTATTTGCAATAAAATTTCTTATTCTTAATAGGCGGCCCTATTGCTAATAGCATTTTTTTCCAGACAACATTTAAAACTTGTAATCATAATATCTATATTTATTACGTTTATATTATATATACAGTATTATTTCCGTTTTACTAGAGTTAAAGTAAGTAATTTATGTAAGTATAAAATAAACATTTTCTATTTCTATTTCTAGTGTTTAGTTCGGGGATTTCGTGGTGCGCGATAATTTAGTGGACTGTATGAGTGAGTGTCGGTAGGTTGTTTATTGAATGCGATTGTAGGTGGAGTTTAAGGAAGACTGAGAGACTTACCAGGTCCGACAGCGAAGGGGGTCAAAGGTCAGCGTACCTCGGCCGGAAGCCGCTTCCAGCTCCTCGGTTTACCTTCCACGACCGCCCACCGTGAGTAGCGTCGCCTGACCTGACGACGATTGAGCCGGGTCCGTCCTTCAGCTTCCTTCAGCACTTCAGTTCTCAGTGTTGGCTCACGACACAATTACACGAGAGGCGGTAGGCGACAGAACGATAGCGATAGTCGAAAATGGTGGCAAACAGCAGCGACAAGGAAAGTGCTGTTGCCTCGACAAAGACTTTAAACCGACAGGGGCAACAGTTGTCAATTAAAAAAAAAAACTAAACAAATATCCAATCCCAGGAGAGGGGAGTGTTGCCAGTGCAACCAACAATATTAACATTTGATTTAGATGGGAAAACTGAACAAATAGATTAAACACAACTAGATTTTTAAATTGGATGTATTAGGTAATAACAGAGTTGACAGTTTATCAACCCTTATATTTCTGTTGCAAAATCACTGGCGACGTAACAGAGCAGTTTGCACATCTGTTGGGGTCGATGTTCTGTCGAATGAACTTAACAAAATTCCTCTGGCTATTTGTTGTCAGCATAATTGCTAGTCATTCCGGTTCCGTAGTGGACAAGGAACCCTTATATCCAATCCAATGTATGTATTTACTCAATATAATATTACATACACACATAATAATATAATGCAATAATAATTTAATTTATGCTTATTTTGACATTGAAATACCAAATTACTGCCAATTTATTCGTTTTTCCGAGTGCTGCACGTCGGTACACTACCGGGTACTGACGGAAGACCAGCGTTGGAGTGGTCTGCCTCTCCAGCATATGCTGAGTCAGAGCCCCTTTGCTTTTACCACACCCACAAAATGCTCTCTCGTATTGTCTATTGATTTGTGTTTGCTTATTTCTGTTACTATTTTTGTGTGCCTACTTGCTGTACGATTTTGCTTTGTAATTTTCTTTATTTGTTCTGTATCTATGTGTGTGTGGAAATGCAAATAAATGGTTTTATCTATCTATCTATCTATCTATCTATCTATCTTATAGCTTCGCCATGTCCGTCCGTCTGTCCGTCCGCGGCTTAAGTAACGACGGTAAGTATTAGAGAGCTGAAATTTGACTTCGATGTACACATTTATAACGCCGACAAATATGTAGAATGAAATCTCAAAAAAATTAAAAAAATTGTTACACATCCTATTTGATAGACTTGCTAGGCGACTAGGCTCTAGGCGAAAGCTAAAGTGAAAAACGTTCCCGTAATAATTCTCAGTTTGTAGTTTAGTAACTCAAATGAAATAAAAAAATAAAATCATATTAGCACAGGAACTGCGCCTTAATAAACGTTACAAGTTAAACTAGGTATTAATTTCAAATTCTAGATCATTTTGGAGAAAAAAATGGACAAAAAACCTCCAAACTTAGTCTTTTCGAGTCCTTAATTAACAGAGTTTATATAAATATTTTAAAACCTGGAACTCATGGCTTTAATTCCAGACATCATTGTCATCTAAATAATCTTTAATGTTATAGTAGCTTTTTAGCTCCGATACCAAAGCCTATGACCTCCGAATCTCAAATATCTCCCACCGCATTCGGTCTATATTTACACGCAATATTTACATAATTCGATTGCCCCCGGATCGATGGTATTTGATACAGTGGCGGTTGAGGTGATTAAATATTCATAACTGCAATATCTGTTCCTGTACATCCATATGCCCATGATTCGGTCTGTTCGTCGTTTCGACGGCTCATTAACCTTTAAAACCGTCGACTCTACTCCGTTACATTACGGGCGGCTTTTCCACTTAAATTTAATAATTAATTATTATTAAATTTAAATGAATACCAACCGCATACTGCGATCGCCAACCCGCCTGCCAAGCGTGGCGATTATGGGAAAACCCTTCATGGTTAGCAAAACGCTGAGGGAGGCCTGTGTCCTGCAGTGGGCGTCAAATGGCTGATGATGATGATGATGAAGTATTATATTATTTTTGTTACATTAACCCGTGCTGAGGACAACTTTAAAAACCTATTTAGAGGGTACAAATTCCACCCATGCCGGGACTTGAACCCGCGACCTCTGCCTAATTTTACTGATGCCTGCATCCGGGCATCCTGAGGCATCAGTAAAATTAGCCAGAGGTCGCGGGTTCAAGTTACGCCATAGGTGGAATTTTAAGCCTCTAAATAGGTTTTTAAAATTAGGTATTATTTTATTTCGGGCAACAAGGTCCAATATTGTTTCACATTAATTTAGACGCACTAATGACGCACTCTTGTCGATTGTAATATATGTGTAATAACAATTATAAATTACTTATTGCGACCAACAAGATCAATATAGGTACAATAGGCGGACATTACGGACTTAATAGTACTATGGTACTATCAATCAAATCAATCAAAAATACTTTATTGCACAAGAGGTGTTTGTACAAAGGCGAGCTTAATACTAGTAAGTATTTTCTTCCAGCTAACCTTGGGTTATGTGGATAGTGCAAGGGGTAGTGCCAAGAAAGATTTATTGCAAGAACAAAGAAGAATAAATAATAATAATTATATAAACTATATTACAATAAAATTACATAGTTATTATAACAAGATACATACCAAATACATATAAAATACACACTATAATACAATAAACACAACTACATACAAATTACTTATATAAAAGGATTATTACTCTGAAGTTCGAAGTAGTGCTCGTGGATTCTACTTTTAAACACGTCGACTGACGGGGCCTGGCGTATGTACAGGGGTAGCGCGTTCCACAAGCGCACCGCTGTCACAGTGAAAGAATTTGAATAGCCTACCGTACCATGCACGGGGATGTCTAGAAGCAGGTCTTTGCATGGACGCTGAAGGCGACCATGCACGCCACGAGGGGCGAAACGTTCGCGGAGATACTGGGGAGAGGAGGGGTTATGTAAGATCCCATAAAGAAGTGTCACAATGTGGGCATTCCTACGGGAGCGGATATTTAGCCAATTAAGCTGAGTGCGGAACTGGGAAACATGGTCATATTTACGGAGGCCATAAATGTAACGAATACAGACATTGAGAAGTCGATCTAATTTGTCAAGTAGTTCCTCAGTGAGGTCGGGATAACACACATCTGCATAGTCAATGACTGGGAGAAGCAAGGCGTTGACCAACGTAACCTTAGCGGAGAACGGTAGGAACTTCTGCATACGTTTCAAGGAGTGCGTGGATGCGAAGATCTTCCTACTTACTTCAGCAACATGTTTCTCCCATGATAGATTGTCTTGTATGTGGAGACCTAAGTTTTTTACCTCTCTGCAGTACGGTAAGGGAATGCCATTATAACAGACAGGCGGCAGGGTATCCCTGTCAATCTTAGATAGCAGAGCCCTACTACCGAGGATAATGACTTGCGTCTTATCTGGGTTGACCAGCAGACCATACTGTTCAGTCCATGCGCTAATTGAGATCAAGTCCGTGTTCATTTTCTGGACTGTGACTCTAAGAAGGTCCTGCTTAAACGGCAAGTAGAGTTGGAGATCGTCTGCGTACAGGTGATAGGAACTGAAGTTGACTACGGAGACAAGGGTATTAATAAAGACAGAAAAAAGTAATGGGGAAAGCACTCCTCCTTGCGGAACACCAGCAGTGACGTCACACCAATCGGAGACAACGTCATCCGCACGTATGCGCTGCTGACGGCCATGGAGATATGAGTGAAACCACACAGCGGCTGTCTCCGATATGTTGAGGGAGCGGAGAATGGCAAGGAGGATTTCGTAGTCTACGCAATTAAATGCACTACTGAAATCTAGCAGGGTAAGGAGAGTAAGCTGCCGACCATCCATAGCGAAGCGCAAATCGTCAGTTATTTTGATGAGTGCTGAGGATGTGCTATGGGATGGACGAAAACCGTCTTAAGCCTGACGCAAGTTACGTACATTTATGTAGTAATTTTTATAAAACATTAAAGATAACGATCACTTTCACTTTACATTTTGTCAATTTGCAGTCATGATACCACTCAATAATCGTGAAGAAAAACATCGTGAGGAAAGCTGAGCATCTAAGGACTTCACATGCCTCAGGGCTTGAAATCAAAAAGCAAAAAAAAAAGATTAATTCGCTTTGTCTCAATTGACTAAGGGTTATTTTAATTAAAGTGGTTCCGCAGTAAGCCTACTCCATCTAAAAAACAATGTCCCAGGCACTGCCTACGTATAAATGCGACAGTTAGAAGTAGGCTAAATCTGAATTCCAAGGGCACTATTCCGTAAGTCCGCCACTGTATGGAGGTAACAGACAGACAGACACACTGATTTGACTGGTCAAATTCATACTAATATTATAAGGGCAAAAGTGTGTCTGTCTGTCTGTTACTTCTTCACGCTTAAACCACTAAACCATTGTGCATGAAATTATCCTAAAGCTAAAATACACACTTACAGTGAATGATATTATATAAAGATCTCAAAAATAATAATGAAAACAAACTCATAACATTAGACAATGGTTTGCCACACAAAGGAGAAAGACGGTCGGTCATATAACCTGGGCCTAGGTGTTAACAAGACGAAAGCAACGTATATTTAAAGAGTACATGTCAAGTAACAATCGTGGAAAATTCGGTGATTTTTGGCAATCCAGGAGCTGAGATATAGGGGATACCTACAATAAAAATGAGGTTATGTGTTCTTCAGTTGTCACTCTGATAATTTTGCTGTAATATTATGATATTTCAACATTTTGATGCGTTAATAATTAAAATAAATAATTAATACAACCCCGTCGCGGCCGCAACGTCCAGTTGCTATACCGCAATTAATACAGCGATCCATGACAAAAATCCAATCGTAATGCGTGAACAAGGATCCAAAACAACAAGCCAAAATAAGTCGTGTAAGCAGGTTTCGTGGTGTCCAGGGAAGAAGCAAGGGTCGTCAAGATCAGTAAGGTTCGCAAAGTCCGTGAGAAGCTGAGGTCGTCGAAAAATCAAAGAAACTAAAGAAAGACACACTCAAAACGCACGGACGCAACGAAACGAGTAAGATTTTTTATGACAGCGGGTATTTTGTCATTTTTATGACAATGTCAAGGTGTAATTGTTTTTAGATTATAATGGCGTGGCCAGACACTTCTTTAGTTAATAGAAAATCGATTTCTATTTTAAAAAATAATCGATTTCTATATTAAATGGCTGAAGATATATTTTTTACGAAGATATTTTCACATTTTATTGTGGAGTTATAGCATTTTATGTATATGTGAAGCATTCTGAATCCATTAAAGTGAAGTTAAACCTATTAACAATTATTTTAATCGATTATGACGATTTCAATCGATTACACTTTTACTTATTTCCAGTTTTCTCGTTTCCTAGATTGTGAATTTATCTGAGTTTTTGTACTTTAAACCACAAAAATATAACTAATTTTTTGAACCTAATTTCAACTTGTTAACTGTGGGCCCAGAGCCTTCTTTCTCCTTTAAAATGTAAAAAAGTAATATGAATAATAACCAATACCTATACAATACAATTTTATATGTAATGAATTTATTTTAAAAGGTCACTTTATAAGATACTTTGATAAAATATAGTTATTTAAGTAGTGCCATTCAAAAATCTTCTAAATCTTTATTCACTCTACCATAATCTCCGACACCACTTACTTACTACACGACTTCGCAGGTCGAAACGCGGGCTAAAGCTAGTATTAGACAGTAATATGGGAGGAACATATTATTTGAACACAGTCGAGCCTCGAAAGGCAAATGTTTGGGGGCTATGTTTGCGTGATGGCTCATACGATTGACAGAGCTAGCTGGATTCTATGTTAAATTGATACATGACGCGAAGGTCTGCGTTGTATTTATAAAATTTCAACCTTATTGACGAATGGTTAGGTATTAGGGGGTATTTGAGAAGGTTAGGCGTCTAGGGTCATATTCGTTAAATTATTATTGAAGAGTAGGCTTGCCTAGCACCTATACCACCCTGACAGCTTAGTCGGCCTATCCCACAGGAAAGACAAGTCAATACGTGCGGAGCCAACCAAGCCGCTGGTTTCCTCACGATGTTTTCTTTCCCATCTAGTGTGAGTGAAGGTGCCACTGGATGCCGTATATATTTTTTTATTGAAGAGTAAAACCCCTCAGTTGCGGATATTTACGGTGATTTATTGCACAATTTATATTCTGCTTATGCATTCAATATAAAATCTGTACCACATTTACCAAGAAACAAATCTTTGGAGGTCACATGAATACCTAATTAATTTCCGTCCCGTCCCAAATTAACGGACTGACAAAAACGACATTTACATTTTGCGAAAATAGCTCGTATTATTCAAAATGTAATCTTAATTAATTATTAATGATTCGCCGGCCGGAAAGTTAACAAAACGTAATGAACTTGTTTAATTAATCTTCTTTGACTACAAGCGGGCTTCGGGAACGAATTCAACCAGATAGTTTCTGGGTTACTACGTAGCCAAGGCTTTCTTTCTTAAGCCGTGGGCTGGCAGTCAGAAGCCTTACGTCATAAGTTATCAAGAAGATTTAAAACTACTTAAGAGGGTCCCTCAAGGAACAATGCACCCACTGGGGACCGCTGTACAAATGGCCTCAGTCCGGTTGTGTTTTTTTATTTGTGACGTGCTTTGTTACCATAGCACAGGGTATCCTAGTTTGGGACCAGGTAAAGTGATTGTATTGTGTGGAAGTTATTATTATTATTCCCATACATAAACACAAACATTTACATAAACATTTACATAAATATTTACATAAACATTTACATAAACATTTACATAAACGTTTACATAAACATTTACATAAACATTTATTTTTTTATATTTTATTTTTTCTATTTTGGCAATAGACAGCCACAGTTTTGAAAAAAGGCACAATGGAAAATATACTTAATGAAAAGACTAACCCCCGGTTTCCCGTACACTAACAAGCTGTTAATCTGCTGTTATATAATGTTTTTTTTAGTCAGTGGTTTTTTTTGTACGCACTTTGGTCATTTGACAGCTGTTAACAGTAGATTAACAGCATGTTAGTGTACAAGAAACTGGGGGTAAGAGTGCTAAGAATAACATTTACATAAACATTTACATACAGGCACATACATTGCTTCTGGCCCCACACTAGGACACCCTGTGTCGTGGGAACCAGAAACAACGACATCACAAACATGTAAACATCGAAGACCTGGGGTTTTTTTTTGTGCAAACGTACAATTTGCTTTTAACCTATAACGACACTCCGGATCGCAATGAAACTTTACCAATATATTTAGAGGACACAAATCAAGGTTTGCTCCTACTTACAAGTAACTGTGAATATTAGAAAAAAAATTGAACCTCATAAGACTCTTCATGGGAACTGTCCTCAATGGCGTAATTTATTTTTGACACGTTTATTACCAATTTATATACGATCAAACCTCGATGACCTTTAAGCGTATTGATAAAGTTTCGACGTTGGTAAATGAAAACCAAATTAAAATCGCTTCGTGAGGCCTTCTTGAGGTTGTATACATTAAATAAACTCAAGCCTATATCCCTACATAAGTAGCCTATATACTTCCCACTGTAGGGCACAGGCCTTCTCTCAGAGAGAGAGAGTATGGGCTTAATCTTAAAAGCCTATTGCTCAAATACAATTGAGTTAAAATGGCTCATACTTATACTTTTATTTTACTGTAACCAATACTAAGTCTCAGATACTAAGAATCAAAACTGGTTAAGATCGTATGCTTATAATATTATAATTTTCTTGCTTCCGAGTCCAGTTTTCTACCCACTATGCTACCACCGCTGTGACATACTTCGACCAAATAGGGGACGTATTGGCAAAGCGATAAGCTATCATACCGCTTTAGAAATAAATTTCAAGTGAATCAAATAACCACGTCATAATGCTTACCCTATTTGGACCAGTCCTCGCCCCGGGTTATTGCCCAAAAGTACTCGCATCATAAGGGAGAAATCAAGACACCAACTTTAGGGATCTTTTCAACCTTTTCTGGAAAATCCCGCGGCACCCTTCCTGGGCCTTCGCCAGAGAGAACTTCTTGTGTCGCCCTTCGCAGAGCATAAAGGGTCAAAATGGATCTAAAAGTACTTTTGGAAGTGGATCGGTTACTGGGCGCCTACTCTTTTGCTCAAAACATAAACATTTGTATCCGTTACTGCAATCACGTGTAATCATATAAGCAATCACATGTAATATTTTTTATGGTTGTGTAATAAAGTGTTCTCCATATATCTAATTACATTAACTTCTACTGAACACAATCACTCGTCCTGGTCCCAAACTAGGATACCGTGTGCTATGGTAACCAGGCAAGGACATTCACAAACATGGAAATACACCCAGACTGAGACCATTTGTACAAATGTAACGACCAACGAGGAGGTCACAGTCACACAAACGCTGGCCAGCAATGTGGCCATTATGTAAGTAGATGAATTGCTGTAACCAACACAAAACAAGACACATGTATAAACAAACAATAATATATAAACAATAACCCAACTGAAAAAAGTTCAACAAGATTACCACAAGATTGATATTTAGGACTTTTAGAATACTCAGTTTTAATTTTCATATCCTTTTTTTTCACAAAGATACATGGCTTAAGACGTTTACAATTTTAGTAGCCACTTTTTTCTACCAATAAAAAAGTATAAGATGACGAGATTAATAAATGTTATACTTACAATATCCCTGATGTCGACTGCCTCGTGGGTCTAGCGGTATCACGTCTGATTACCACGCCGGAGGGGTTCAGAAATACACCATTCAAATCTAGAGTAGACTCCCATAAAATGACTCCGTTCGCACAGTAACGATCCAAATGATGTGGCTGGAATTTATAAAATGTCACTCGACAGTCGGGGGTGTATTGAGCCTCAATAGCTGAGGGTGGCAGGTTCTATTTCCCGGTGTAAAGGGCGGCTTGGGTGCACTTCTGGTGTTTTTATAAAGCGGCCGTTCGGAGGAGTGTGGTTTATTATGGAAGTTACGTAACGTTTGATAGACGATAAGATGAATAAATCATTCATTTTCGTATGGCAATGCTTGAGTTCTCTAAGTTACGTGCATTTGTGAAGTTATAGCAGCAATGCTCGCTAACTGTGAGGAAACCTGAGTGTATGCGATGTTCATATTTGCTTGCTTCATAGGCGCTTGAAATTGCCAAGCCGCGGTGGGCACGCGTGGCAATTAAGCCCATACTCTCTCTCTGAGATAAGGCTTATGCCCTGTAGTGGGACGTAGAGTATATGAAAATTTAAACAAGTCAAACCACATTTGTCAAAAATAGACTATTTTTTATTTATTTTGTGCAATAAAGCGTAATAAAGAAAAAAACTAATTATTTTATATTCAATAAATATGTTGGAATGTGGGAGGGAGGAAATGGAGTGACGCTATTCTTAATCCGGCGCCACACGGATCGTAGAAGGCGACTAAGGAAATAAATTACCAGGAGATGGGCAGCAGAGTCTTCCTGAGATTCCAATCGCATACTGCGATCGCCAACCCGCCTGCCAAGCGTGGCGATTATGGCAATACCCCCCATGGTTATGAAAACCACGAATGAGGCCTGTGTCCTGCAGTGGGCCTCAAATGGCTGACGATGTGGGAGGGAGACAAATATCAGGTTTATTGCCCTGACATGGATTCGACTAAGCAATTAGTTATTATTTCTGCACAAGTCTCTTTTAATCAATACAATTTTAATTAAGATTAATTTTTCACTGATTTTATAATTAATGTATTATATTACTAAGCGTCCATTTTAAAATGTAGATAATTTTGGAAAATAAATGATCAAAAAATTCCAATGTATTGCTGAGTTGAGGATTCGTGTGATGTCACCTGCCCAAAGTGCTGCTATTCAGTCGAGTTTGAATTTGAATGAGAGCTCATTGTACGGATGTGAATTGCAAAATGTGAGCTTAATTCAACATGTCAGTAAACCACACTGAATGCACTTGTTATGTGAATTATTCTCGGAGTATAACACTCTCGAAATTTGCCAAAGGCAACTGTTTAGTCAATACATCAGTCACACCCTGTGATAATTTTCAGTAGGCTTAACAGCAAAGACATGGTCCATCCTTGCCACACGGAAGCTTGGTTTAATTGAGTGCACACCGAACGTGGACATTTGAACATAAACACGTGAAACGTAGATCTAATTTGGTAAGAAAATATTCGCATTCTTAGTGTGCTATTGGCTGAGTAACCAGTAATTTTATTATTTACACAACCTGTACATAGTAAAATTATGGTTATTAACTTAATTCCGGATTCACTTAACGTCACTGTTGTTCAAGGGGGGCTCTCATACGACAAACGTGATTTTTTCAAATGTTGTATAGATAATGGTACGAAACACTTCGTGCGCGAGTCAAACTGGCTTGGCCGGTTTTTTATTTTTTTATGACAGATATTATAAGAATATTCAAACAGTAGGAACAAAGTATTACACAATCTGCTAGATATACTTTTAATGGTAATAATAACAGAAAAAAAGTATTTGTAAACTATCATGTGGTATTGAGCAAACGTGAAAACAGTTTTTTTTTTGCACTCAGCGACTATCTGTTACCTATTTTATATCTTTAACCTAACCTCTAACGCTTTTGCTGAAAATCAGCGTCGGTAATGGAGCATGTTCCCTGACGACTTTAGGCTGACAGCGTAAGAAAAGTGCTAAAGTTCATATCATCATGCAACTACAAGCGATACTGAAACTTCATAGAGGTCTGCATAGCTTTCTAATGTGTGAACAGAGCTCCGAAGTAACTCGCGCAGCAGTTGCACCTACTACGGCGTAGCACTACGTTGTAGCAGTTTCGTAGCACATGGCTACGGGCTACGAAGGTTTTAATATACCGTTACATTATGACTATTTCTGCGCCCGTATTCCAAATCCATTTGTGTAATTTCCATTTTTATGCACAATACAGTATTCTCTATCTCTGTCTGTTCTGTATTTCTCGGTCCTATCTGTACCGAGATAAACGGTTAATTGATACAATCTATCTCGGTGCCAAGTGTCATCCATATCTGTTAGCTCTTTAAGCGTAGTAGCGTGTCAAACAGAAATTATCATCACGAGTCGTTAAAAATACAAATAATCAGAAACGCTCCGCTTCAAGCAGTGCTGTATTTCACACTGAAGGTTTTTTGACTAATACCCTTTCACCCCTAACTTAGTGTTAGCTCAAAATGAATCCCAAACAAAACCCACATCATCCGTCCACCGCACCGCACTTTAGCGTTAAATTTACTACAAGGATGCATTTACACTTTACCATTTGAACTATCCTTGAGGCACGATGTCTTAACTACATAAACAGCCTTCATACGTCCTACTGCAGAGAAAGACCTTCTCTTCGAGAGAGTCATCAGGTCTTGATCAGACCAGACCTGATGATTAAATTCATGAGAATGTATTGTCATCGTGGGTGTTTTTCTTGAAATCATTTTGTAGGTTGACAAACGTAGGATAAGTTAAAAAAGTATTTATTGCCTTATCAAAATGCAACTCAAAACAAAATAAGGCTGGAAAATTGATTATGATATTATGCTGATAAGCGATTGGTAGTGGCTCAGCTGGTGCTGACCTGGGTCAATCCCGGACAGCCCTAGTTTTTTTTATTTTTTGTGAAGTTTGTTTATCAAGTTTTTTACGCCGGTCTAAATGCAGGAGTATACAAATGCTCGTACTTTACTGTAGCATTTAGCACGCAAAGAGAACATTAACTTGTGTCCAACGCTTGATTAAAGCTTCAACACTACTACCAAATTCCGTTGTCCGTCGTATGACCTCTATTGCAAAGGGTACAGAGGCAAAATTGCTCTAAATAAACGGTAAAGACAATCTTGTCGTTAGATGTAAGACCAACTTATAACTTCCTAAACTGTAGGCTTTAATATCAAGAGAATAAGGGTGGTTTTCATTCAAATAGGAGACAAATTGAAGTTGGTTTTCGGTGTACAGAATAAATCACATAGGCTAACTTACGAGTAACAATTTGTTAATGCCACTCGCGTTGGAATCACTAGTGCAGTAGCAGCCAATATACGGCCCGCAGGCCAATATACATGAATGAGAAAAGTTTATATGTCTAGCCGCTATAAACCTGAGTAAAACTGTATGTTAAAAAAAAACATCAGGAGTTTTGAAAATATTGGTAGCCATCACAATATTGATACTAGGAATAAACATAAATTGTCATTTCCACGTTTTAGACTTGCGAAAGTTAATACCTTCTTTATGGGGCACTGTGTGCGGTTCTACAATAAGATTCCTCAAGATATATTAGAGTTACCACCGACGCGGTTTAAAAAATGTACTAAGCATACTCTGTGCAAAAAAGCCTATTGTGACATTAGGGATAATTTGGAAGACAAGGATGTCTGGTATTTAAATAATGTTAACAGGAACGACTGTATCTAGTGTAGTGTAAACCTGTTTTGAAAAGAATAAATGTGGAGTTTCTTTGTTAGCTTCTTCTCCGAATAATCTATTAATTGTGAAACTAACAGCTTTGACGTTAATTAAGTAAACATTTTGTTTTTATAGTGAATAAACATTTTTGACATTTTAGGTGAAGTGACACTGAGCTAGCCACACCTGCGGAAGAACCGATAGTTAGAGTACAAAGGTTCTCTAGTGGAGATCACGAACTAGCAAATGCAGCGTTGGACGTCCACCAGCTCGCTGAACCGACGATCTGAGCCAGATCGCTGGGGGCGGCTGGATGGTGATGGCCGAGGGTAGAAAGAAGTAACGAGAATTGAGGAAGGCCTATGTCCAGTAGTGGGCCAAGACAGGCTGATTGATTGATTGATAGATTTTTGTTATGCATATCGACTATCGATGTTCATTCAAAGTTATTGCCACAATTTTTTTTATTTTTTTATGCAGCCTATATAGGTACAAGCCTTAGATCGGGCTCAGTGGCGTGTCTTGGGAGAGGCCTATGTCCAGCAGTGAACTGACACCGGCTGATTATGATTATGATGATGATCTACGTTTCACTATAGAATGCAGGCCTTCTCTCAGAGAGAGAGAGTGTGGAAAGTGAAAGTATTTTATTTTCCACAACTTTTACAACAATAATATGGGTTTAATTACCATGCGTGCCCATCACGGATTGGCAATTTTAAGCGCTGAGGTATGTGAACACCCCAGACACCCAGGTACCAATGACTTTGTTTTCTGAGTAACGTGTGTTTGTGAATTTGTAGTAGAAATACGAAGAAGAATAAGAATCTAGTGAAGGATAACATCGTGAGGATTTCTCACATAAACAAAAAATATTAGAACATACAAACGAGAGGGGTGCCAGAAGAAAGAATAGCCTTGAGCGTAGGTTTTTGATTGATTACGTTGATTATATTTCTGGTATGCCATAAAAAGTTATCTATATATTTGTCCATCCATCTATCTGTCTATTTTATAGCCGGAATTTCCTAACACACGAAACGACCGAAGTTTAGAGCTTATGCCTCAAAGGTTACATAATGAATAGCTCTGGAAGTTCGATGCAATGTGAGGGTCTCCTCACGAGGGGAGTTAGCGTGAAACTGTTGAACTCGGCCTCGGCGATGTTGCAGGTGTTACTTGTTAAAACTTGGCTGCTGGGTAGGGCCCTTAAGTTTGAGTCCGAATATTAATGGAGAACTTGCACAAAAATGTTTCAATATAACCGGAGAGGATATGTTAAAAGATAAATGAACGCGTTCATTTTTTTCTCTGCGACTTTTGCTTTTCATAATGTCGAAAAGTCATTCTAGTAAGGTGGTACGAAAACGCGCTACACAAATCGGATCAATGTAATCTGTCAGGATCGTGGCCAGTGGCAGTCCTTGATCTCTGCCTACCCCTCTGGGATACAGGCGTGAGTTTATGTATGTATGTATGTGTACAAATTGGACTCAAACTATGACGGCACAACTTTAATGTAACGCCTTATGGAGCGTTTCATCATCATCATCAACCCATTATGTCCCCACCGAGGGGCACGGGTCTCTTCCCTGAGGAAGGTATAGGCCATACTCCACCACGGGGGCCAAGTCCGGATTGGTGGAGGCTTGTAGACTAGTGGCTCGTCTACTGTCAGAAGTTGTCAAGCCGCCCTAAGGCCTCTGACTTGGCTTAACGACTGCCATCTATCGACGGCAGCCGGCACCAACAGCTTAACGTGCCTTGCGAAGCACGGAACCGCTCGGCCACTAGCGTTAGGCATAGACGGCGACCCATTCATGCACTGAACGCGCCCTGTGTTGCTTAACCTTCGTGATCGTTTAAGATAACTCAGGCAGCCGGGGCTACGAGCGATTCGGAGCGATAGCGACCGATATGGAGCGTTTGTATTCGAGTAATCTTGTTATAAAAGCAATGCCACTTTAATTTTATTTTTTATTTTATTTTATTAGGGATAATAAACAGTTATACAATATCAAATGATTGAAAAGTAGAGGTATGAAATAGAACAGGTAATAGTATAACCCACAACATTATCCACAGATTACTTTAAGCATTGAAGGAGAACCAGGTCTAGGTTTTACGCGAGTTCTCCATTAAAAATATATTATAAAAATATATAAAAAAATAGCTCTTTTATTTACTATAAAGGGAAAAACGCGTTTCATAAAACTACAATTCATAGTTTATTGTGACAATTCAGTGTATTGATGATTAACAAAATCTGCTTTCAATTTCAATTTTCAATATTTCAATTTTTATTCGACTTCAAAAAGGCAAAGGTTCTTAATTCTTCCATACATTATGTTCTTACCTGTGTTCAGAATTCTTTACCACGTTGTTCGTATTCATTTCTCTTTTATAGAATGGTGGTCATTTTAAGGTAATCCCTTATAAAATAGGTCAGAATCTCTTAATGAAACAAGCTGACCTTAACATATTTACCTTTGTTTCACGTGTAATCAAGTGAAGTATCTTTTGGCGACCCCTAAAGTACTTTCTAGCCGCAATTTCATTGCGTTAACCCACTCGTGTGGCCCTCTACATCTTACAAGGGGTCAGTCCTAACGGGACGTGAAGCGAGCGAGTGAGCAATGCGAGCGATGTAAACGGGTGGTCAACGCGTTCGCTATAGGCAAAGGATAGTGTAAAGGAGACAAAGCAATGCTAGGGAACTTGTCTCAAACTCAGATTGGAGTTAAATTGCTTTTATTTTATTTTTATTTTGTATCTATTAGAAAACGAACTCATACGATAAAGCATAAAAAATACATAAGAAAAGTTCAGTAATATTTATAAAATATTTGACACGCAAAAAGAATGAAAGAATGACGAAAGATAGTATACAAAAACATTATTGAAACGAAATGGAAAAACTTTATCGTAAATAAAAAGTTATTGTTACATAAATAGGTGTATAAATGGGAAAGAAGTAACGCTGTATTTGATCGCGTAACTCGCCCGCGCGCGTCCTCTTAGGACAATTGTGAAGGGCGCCGGTGGTCCAATTATGAGGCGCGTAACTCAATTACCACTAAGTGGGTCCACTGGACTGGGTCAAAGGCATCCGAGACTCCATTCGGCGCTGCAGTCTTCGACTGACGCCAAATTATACTAAGTACTTTAGTGGATAGGTGCACGGTGTTCCTTTGGGGTGACACTTTGAAACGGCTTTGATACAAAATTTTGTAGAATGTAAGAGTACTGTACAAGTGTACACGTAGTTTTAAGGATGACCTAAAGAGAAGGAAAAGAAAATGACGAGTTTTATTTGGAATTAAAGATATCTAGCTCAGCACACTTTGCTGTGATAGGCGTACAAATAATTGCATACAGTAATAAATTGAACGTCAAAGTATTATATACTAAAAAATATATAAAGGGGTCATAAGGATTATATATTAATCTGTAGAATTCTAAAGGACCCGATCGGGCCACCATAACAATGGTTTTTATTTGTTCTTTTTAAGATCATAATCGAAGAGGTAAAATAGGATGTCATTGTTATGCGTGGTCAATATTATTTCATCATCATCATCATCATCAGCCACTTTACGCCCACTGCAGGGCACAGGCCTCCCTCGTGGTTTTCATAACCATGAGGGGGTTTGCCATAATCGCTACGCTTGGCGGGCGGGTTGGCGATCGCAGTATGCGGTTGGAATCTCAGGAAGACGCTGCTGCCCGTCTCCTGGTGATTTATTTCCTTAGTCGCCTTCTACGACATCCACGGAAGGAAATCGAGTGACGCTGTTCTCAGTCCGGCGCCACACGGATATTTCATTATTTATTGGTTAGAAATTCAATGCACAAAAAAAGTTTTAATGTCATTGGAGAGGCCATATCAAAAGATAAGTGACCGTGGTTATTTTTTTTTTCTCTGCGACTAATACTAATCACAAAAACGCATCATACAAATCGGGATCTAACTATAACGTGAAGTGATTATCCATATTTGACTTATCTCGTAAAATAACGTTTTTATGCGTCTACTAAATCTTTTAGAATTCAATGCAACAACAAAATCGAATCGTAAAAATCGTAGGGTTTTTTTTATTATTAGAGTAACTTCATATACCTGAGTAACCAGTAAAGACAAAAAAAATTCTTTCTTTTCTATGGTAAAAAAAAGCCACTGCAATCTTAGTTTGGTGCAAGTTCCCCACTTACTGTGCATTTTTTAATTATATATTTTTTTTCAATTCTCGTTTACCTGAGCGAAATAAACTCTTGTGCATTAGTGCTGTATTTGCTTTGCGTAAACTTACTTTATTTTCATTCCGTTGCATTCGCCGACTGACTGACTGCTCGTCTCTAACAAGCAATTACCTAACTCACAACAAGCAATTACAATGGCAAATTTATTTAACTCACTTTGTAAGTGAATCCGGACTCAATTTAATGTGTAGTCCTTACAAAAGATTCAGTTCTATTTGTCTTGTTTCAAACTCTACATTTTCAGCTGTTAATATTAGCCGGACACCTGGCTTCTGTAAGTGCTTTAAGCTAGTGTTGAGTCAATTGTGAAAAAAGTGTCTGGAGATAATTATCTCATATCTTTGCATACGTAAGTACCAAGTGAAGAGTAAAGGTGTAAAGGAGGACAGAAGTGGCTAGAATTGAGAGGATGAAGGAAGAAATCATCGTCATCATCATCAGCCTACGCTTGCCCACTGGTGGACATAGGCCTCTCCTATTGCACGCCACTGAACACGGTCCTCGGCTACCACTAAGGCAGAAATAGTGGCGGCAAAAATATAAGCCGCAGCTAAAAAAACATACAAACCTTCTTTCTTTATTCCTTATTTGAAGGCGGTTAAAATAACCTTTAGATTGAAACCAATGAGCATGCTTACAGCGACAAAGGAATGTTGATGACACGAAAGAGGTTTGCTAGGTCTGTAGCAAGTGGGAAACCCTGATCTACCTCTCCGGGATGCAGGCGTGAGGTTATGTACCTACCTATGTATATAAAAATCTCAAAATCTACCTTCAGTAAATGGAAGGAAGAATATACCGTGTGCCATTACTCAGGCGGGCGATGGTTACCAAATTAAAGTATAAGAGAAGTTCTTCAACTGAGAGGTACTTAGTGGCTACTTTATGCGAGGTGCCTCTAAGCGGGGCCTGCATCTGATCACAGGTAAGTTTCCAGAGTCTTTCAATTTATTATTCAGCAGACGAGAACCCAGGTCACTTAAACAAAAAAAAAAAATTCCACACAACACAATCAAAAGTAGACACAAACAAAGTAAAAAATGGTTTTGCTTAGACGATTCAGACCTACTTGTATACCACTTGTTCAATGTTACTTAAGTCACCATTTAAACAGACCTTTGCATGATTTTTTTGTTAAATACCACACTATACACGCTGAAATCTGCGTGGTTGGAAAGCCACGGTTAGATAATGAGTAACTAAAAATCACATTTATTAATACTATTAATTTAAAAAAAGAGCTGAGAAATCTGGTTTTGAGTTGAGGAATTTTGTTTAAATAATGCTTGAATCGAATACAATATTATTAAATTAACCCCGGATTCGCTTACCTGCATTGATAATAATAAACCACATAACATACACAAACTGTGGTGGTAGCCTAGTGGGTAGAACATTGGACTCGCAAGCGGGAGACCCAGGTTTGATTCCCAGTGCGGGCATGTACCTATGACCTTTTTTTCTAAGTTGTGTACATTTGTGAAGTTACGGTAGCAATACCACTCGCTAACCGTGAAGGAAAACATCGTGAGGAAACCTGAGTGTCTGAGCTATTCACATGCCTCAGCGCTTGAAATCGCCAATCCGCGGTGGGCACGCGTGGTGATTTAGCCCAACTCTCTCTCTGAGAGAAGACCTGTGCCCTGCAGTGGAACTTAAATAAATGTTTTTCTTCTTCTTCTTCTTTCTTCAGTGGGACGTATATAGGCTGCTTATGACATAAACTCACGCCTGTATCCTTGAGGGGTAGACAGAGACCAGAATTTGTCACCTGACAAGATCCTGATAAATGTCCTTCGCATCGTCAACTCTCATTGGTCGCTTCATTCAGCAGGGGTCATTGGCTTCTTTTTCACATTTATGTTTTGATAGGGGTAACCTGTGACGGTCCGCACTGCCTTTGCAATTCGACCGCCACTTATTCACAAATGTAGGGGAACATAATAATCCTTTGCGTTGTACAATAATGAATAAAATTAAACAAATTTTGCTGAAATATTAGATATTCGCTAGATGGCGCCTTTTTTGCAATAAATAATAATAAATATTTATTATTTCAGGCAATAACATCCATTACTTTCACATTACAAAATAAAGAAATAAAACGTTGGTTTCTCAACTAATAAACTATTTATTTTTTTTACAACAATTTAACAACGGTTGCTCAATTGGTTCTAAAACGAACAAAACCACGTTCATAAAAGTTGGCTGTATGCAAAGTTGTCTATGCCAATGTATCGGCAGAAAAAAAGTAAAGAAGAAAGTCAGGTCAAGGGCAATCTGTAGATAGAACAAGGAGGGGCCCGTAAGAGTCTGATAATGTTATCCATCAAAAACCTAATAATACTTCAATGAATATTTTGGAAAGGCTTAATTTAGCAAAACTATTAAATAAAGTTTCAGTAAAGAATTCAAAATGCTTATTTTATAGATAGAAAATATTTAAAATTATGTAAAATATTCCTGAAAGGGTTTCATTGAAAAGACAAGGGAATCCAAGAGGGGTGGATGGCAACGGGGTGCGGGGGCGAGAGGAAAGGAAGAGACGCGCACTTGGACTGGGGACTTTGGCGGGAATCGGGCGGTGGTTTTCTTGGGGAATCTTTTCTTTACGGGGCTGACCGGCCGGTCTAAATTAGGATTAGGGTGAGTTAGCAAACTGTTTTTATCAAACTAAAGTATTCTACAGTGTGTCGGTAATGTGGCTACAGCAGCAAATATTGAGTAGTTCAGCTGTGAGAGTGATATCTATAGCTTGAGAAACGTTTTAGTGAGATGGCTTGGGCAAATCATGGCTGAAGCAATGCGGGCCGTGGTACGATTCATACCAGTGGATTGGATCTGACTACATCGATTTGGTCAAGGTAGCTCTCTGGATCATTCTCAGGTCTTAGCAGTAAATGTGGTAAAGTCTGATTTGCATCTTGGAATGTTGCTGTAGTCTACAGAACCATACTTCGGTGTAGGCTTCACCTACATACTTGTGTTTCAAGGTTGATTAGAATTTGTGTTTGCATTTGTTCTTGATAAATCAACTTGCTTGCATCAATTTCAAACATTTAATCAATTTGATGGAATAGGTCTATATCTGATCGAACGGTGAGTTTCTTTGCCATGTTCTTTTCTCACTATGGGTCAGGTCTTGAACATGGCACGCACATTTGTTAGGAACTGGTGTTTGGCTTGGTAGAAAACCAGCAAACAGACAGTTTAGCAGTAGTATTTGCAAGCAGTTGAAGTCATTTACATAATAAAGTAAATTGTTAGGTAGAGTCTAAAACAACCAATTAAAAAACAATCCAAAATAAACCAAACTAATGAAAACTTGAATCTATCTAATAAAACAATAATCGGGCACAGAGCCTAACTAAAATTGTGAGTGTGTAATCTACATACAAAACTATGTACAAAAATAAACTAAAACCATATTTGTCTCAAATATTGACTAAACCAAACTAAGATTAACAATTACTGTTAATATTCTAATCTGTGTTAAACTGTGTTCACTAAAATCTGTTTTAAACCTCAAATGTTAATATTTCTACAAATCTTGATAAATAAATAGATTATTTTTAACTCTTTCTAGTTGTTTAATTGCTTTTGGAAATCTCGACTCCCTGAAAAGATCCTGGTTACTATTTCACAACAAAGGGTCCTGTTAGGCTATCTAGACGATCACCTTTTGGCCAAAGATTTAAATTTTCTGTGATTTTAGGTACTCATAATTTGCTCTTTTACATAGTACACATTTAACTTACACTGAGCTAAAATAGTAGGTAGGAAGCCTAGGTACTCATACTTTATTTAGTAATCTCCTGTGGAAGAACCATATTTTAGACATTCTATGGAGGCATAGATGGAGCGCTGCAGAGGACTTCTTCTTCAGGAACCAGCGGGCATCAGTGGCAGGAGCAGTATTAAGAGGGAACTTAGGGATCAGTTTAAGCAGTGTAAGTAAGTAGCAGAGAGTGGAGTAGAGGGTAAAGGGGGTGGTCGTCACAAATGGTACACCGTGACCAGGGTATTTATGTATGTATCTTATCTGGCCTTATGCCACAAATGTTGTTGTGAAATGGATAGGGGAGTTGAGATTTTCCAAAGCAATTATTAGATCATTTGTCTATTGTGTATTTCAGCGTTTTAACCTTTTTGACTAACTAATCTTATAATATTTGACTGGATTCACATGCCTATTTATTGTTCTGTGGTATTTTTAATTAAAACCAAAATTATCTTTAACTATTAGCTAGGTAGGTCGTTAAACAGTGAACATCTGGTGTATGCAAAATTATCATTTAACAAAAAAAATTAAAATTGTGGGGGCGTCTTGGACAAACAAAGAAGTAAATAGGTAACTAAAATAACTCTTTATCAATGTAATTGAATCAAATTTAAAAGTTATTGATTGACTCTATTAGGTATCTTGATTTGTATTACTTTTAAAAAGTGAGTCTGTGTTATCTGAATGAAGAAGTTTAACTAATTAATTAAAGTTTTTCTCCTTCTGAGACAACTTGAGGAAGTGTTTTGGTTTAATAAACATTGCCAAGTAACTATTTGATCTCAGGGAGAAGCTTAGTTACATAGAATTCAAATTAGTATGGTGTTCCTTGTTTTGAGAAAATGCTTTTGTTAAAAAATGGTTTCAAAGACAAATTTAATCGGAGAGAAAGATTGAGATATATAGAGTGAAAAGTAATCTATTCTGAGAAGAAGCTAGTTTAGGTGTGGGTTGGTTTAGATTGATCATTCATTTTGAGATTCAGCATAAGGCTATGTGGCTATTTTGACAGCAAGCAGTGTTAAAGCTTAACTTTTCTTTTTTATGATTATACTTGAGATTTACAGTGATGTTTTAAGGTCAGCAAGATTGCAAAGATATTCAAGTTCTCTATAATTAAATAGAAGGTTATCATTATGTAAAGCAAAGAGATAGTAACATTAAAGCAAGAGTAATTAGGCAGAAGAGAGAAATAAAGCAATGACAGTGATTTATTGAAATTATAATTCATACATTCAACATTAGTTCTTAATTGCGGTGATTTCAGTTATTTAACATTCATTTACTTGAGTACTTACTTAGTCAATCACTCACTTATGCATAAATCTTAGAATTTTCCACTTATACATGCAATTGTATTAGCAGACTTAAATATTCAAGATAAGGTTTACTCCCAAGCAATAAAACTAAAAGTAGATTTGGTCTGCAAATTAGATTCTCTGATAGCACTTTTAGGTAGGCCATGGATAGTTTGCATTAGATAGGGTCTTAGGAGAATAAATTTTGATGTGCTTCCGGACGGATTGCATTTCCTCTTCGACTTGTCAATTCTGAAAAAATTGGTTAATAAATCAAACTTATTCACGGGAGCTATTCATGAATTAGGTCACAGTATTAATGTTTTCCTATTGTAAGAAAAGTATCTAATGGTTAGCATTTTAAGTTGTTGAAGCCATTCACGGAGTTTTATGTAGGTATCAATTTATGGATTAAGTATGTATGATTTAACTACACTATTATCTAGATCAACTTCCATTACAAACTCGATCAGAAGGCAACTTATATTGTATATGGATGTCAAACTAACTGTAAATTCTTGAGTAAAGATAGAAAGACAGAGAAACAATAAAACAAACCTTTTGTTGTTTGTAAATTATACAAAATCTTTGTGTGATCATTGTAGATAGTGTAGAAGTCCTCCTTCTTGTGTTCTTTTGCCAAGCCAAGAGTTTAGGTTCCTTTTCTTCTCTGGTTTAGTTTCATTGAAGAACTTTCAAATCCTTGTTGTAGACTCATCTATTGCTATTGGCACACATATAACCTAAAAAAAAAATAACAAAACATATTATAAATAAAATTTTTATTTAAACTAAACCTTTCAATAGTCTGCGGGGATTAGGTAGCCACAAAAAGTAATAAACTTACTTGGGTTTTTGTTTTGATGTGTAGGTAGTGTTTACGAAAGTTTTAGTTCGAAAATCATAAACTTAATTAGAATTAGTATGAGGTTACAGTTTAAACGAGATGAGGACGAGGTCTAGATAGTCAACAACAATCTTTGTTGTTTCTGTTCTTCAGCTTTCAATTAACAGATTACGAATCCGATTAGACGTTATATGGAATAAATAGTAAAATAAACAACTCTCTTGTCAATCAGTGTTGCCAGATGCTGATCGGTCAATGTCGCCAAAATTTAGAAATACTTATAATGCCCGACGAATAACTTCATTAAATTACTTTGATTTCGCATGGTTGTACTTCATATAAGTACTCTGTTTTTTAGCCATGTGTAATTCACACAGTTCTGAAACTATCTTTTGTATGTTTGTACATCTACTCGCTTCTCCAATGTATTAGTCAAGTCCATCCAAAGGTTATCTAGAATAGATGACTGTTAGTGATAAGGCCGCCATCTGTACTCTTAAGTTAAGAAATATGTGTGTAATTTCCATTTTGATGTACAATAAAGTGTTCTCTAAATAGGTATCTCTATTTCGGGTCCCAATTGCGGGGGAACGCCCGATGATTTAGAATATTTCGGAGGTTAGGTTAGTCAAATTAGCATAAATAATACATCCCACTGTAGGCCACAAGCCTTTTCTCAGGGAGAGAGTATGGGTTTAATCACCACGCACGCCCATCGCGGATTGGCGATTTCAAGCGCTGATGTATATGAATAACTCAGGACACTCAGGTTTCCTCATGATGTGTTCCTTCACCGTTAGCGAATTAGCATATATCTAATTAAAACAATTGCCATCTCCATCGCAGACTCATCCCGATAGCGCGGAGTTTTGTACAGGTTATTTGCCGAGCATTATAAAATTTAAAATACTTACCTTGTTCTGAATTCCCAAGTAGCCCAAAGATCGCGTCATAGCCAATGGGTATGATGACAAATTTTGAAAAAGTGTATAATATCCCAAAATCTACATTAATTACCATCTATTTCATAATCGTGGTCACAGTTAAGGTTAAATGATAAAAAAGACATTTTAGCTTTTAGATTTAAAATTCCCTCCGAAATGTTCGCCAATGCAAAAGTATAAAATTAATCTGTGTAAAACGTAATTCAATACTCACGTGGAAATTTTTACGTTCTAAATTCCGCTGAACAACTCAAAATTCTCTCACCATCAACACGTCTATTTTAGGCAAATCATCACTGTCTGCTTTAGTAAACCCTTGTTCCATGATGCGTGTTTTTTCACTCAGGATTTAAATTAAATACAAATAACTAAGAAATATCGTAAATAAAACCAGAGAATCGGCTGTTTGTTCACTACGACAGACCTAAAGTAATATGTTCGGTTCTAATCTATGTTTTCTCGCGTGTTCCTGAAAGTGACCTCATTCGCTATTTAACTAATATGGCGGACATAGGATTTTTGCAGATTTTAATTATCGTAATAATGATCAATCCCGCTTTTAATAAATAAATGCGTGCTAAATTAAAAATAATCCACAATTCAAGTTTTGTTAAATGAATACATAATTTTAGTGATTTTCCATTACTGTCATCATGCCTATTGTCGTCTGATCGCTGATTTAAATTTTTGCCAATTCACGTTTCGAGATAGCCCAAATGGCGATAAATCGCTTCATCTGGCAACCCTCTGGTCAATTTCCGGTGACTTTGTCAATGGCCAAGGGTGAACACACACTTTCTGAAATAGTGATTTGTGAAAATAGTGATTAATCATAAATTGCATGTTATCGTGTATTAGGTGTATTTACACTTATTGGTCAAATATAAGTCAAGGACATTAACGGTGAATTTAAGTAATTCGATAATTGATCTAACTTTAGTCTTGTGTTAGAAGATTATTTGGTAGTTAATGATAATAAATACGCACTGAAAGGAATTTCGTGTAGTTTTTCCAAGGATTAATGAAGTTATAATACAATGGAAGAATAATAATTGTGGCAATACCGTGTTCTTAGAAATTCATTGATGTTTGGGAATTGATTCAACTTTAACGGATTTTCTTTTTAAATTGTTGATGGTGAATTGTAGATTTAAAATATCTGGAATTAAAATAATAGAGAACCATTCAGTTAATTACAATCCTGTCTCAAGGTGTTAATGTAGACAGTGTATTGTATTATAATTCTGTTGAAAATTTTCATATCCAAATTTATCCACATAAATGTGTGTTTGTTAGTTACGGATTTTAAAAGGGAGTTGACTTTATTAAATAAATACAAAACTAAGCTAAATGTAATAATTGGTTGAATTCAATGTCATAGAAAATCTATTTCACTAAGAAAGTTAATTTTAAATGCGAATATAAAGGGGAAATGAAATAATCAGCTCAACTTGAGAAGTTTAGCGACGTTCAGAAATTAATGTTATTGCATAGTGTAAGCGTATCTTAAATTATGTAGTGTAGAGGGACTGTCTATAAATTATGAATCTTGAAGGTTAGTCCAACTTTATGTGAGTTTGGAATTTGGTTACAAACAAAAGTAAATCTTCTTTCAAAACTCTATAAAACTAAATTTCATGACGTAACATGTTCTGGCAACACTAATTTGCGAAAGGTGCAGCATAGATAAACTGCAAAGGGAAGTACAAAAATGACATTCAATTATAATCCAACAAAACTTTTTAATTAGTTACTAAGTCATTACATTTCGTAGGAAATCAGTGAATCAGGGAAGCGAAAATGATCTCTCAGGATCGTGGCAAGTGGCACTCCCTGGTCTCCACCTACACCTCTGGGATATAGGCGTAAGTTTAAGTATGTATGTATGAAATCAGTGAATCAAAGCTTCATAAGTTCAGTAGATGCAGTGATAAAGTTATAACTTGACACAAACTTTAGAAAGTACTAAATCAGATGAATCTTGTAAACCTTGTACGTACTTATTAAATCAAAAGATTTGCAAAGGCATTCAATCAAATAGTAGGAAGCAGTAGGCAAGAGTATATACAGGTAGTTTATCCCAACTTTACCCACCAACCTAAATGTCGTTTCCAATACATTCAACTCAATAAATAAATTAGTAAAATAGTTAATGTTGTCGTAACTTAGCATAGCAGAACTTTCTCCATGAAAGATGCTAAAAGGTAAAAGTCAATAAAGGAATAATTTTATTAAATTTCGTATGAAAGTATTACATTTTATCAATTGCATCCATAAGGTCCTAAGAGATTTGTCATAAATCAAGTTCTCACTTGATAATATTTCAATTATGTATGTTTCATGAAACATTTTGACGGGCAACAGTAACTTCATTATGTGGAAGTTCTCCTTATATTAAGCTGCCTGTTTGTAATTAAGTCCCAAAGTAAACTAGGTAAATTTTTTCTCTGGTTGTGCAATAAAGTGTTCTCTATTTACCTATCTATCTAAATTCAAATTCAGGAATTTTATTCACTTTAAAAACAAAAAGGATTTACTTAATGAACGTCAAAACTGTTAGTCTCATCATTAATAGATAAGTGAGGGAAAGGTCAACAAAGAAATTTAATAATTATTCTTTTTAAACAGGGCTTAGCTTAGCTTAGTTAATTAACAGAGGTTTCAACTTAAATTTAAACTAGCTGCACTAGACACAATTGTCCCCATCGTCACTAATTAAATACCAGTCATCTTATCTTCCTAAATAATCCTTAATGTTATACTAAGTTTTGCATAGAGTATGTTTAAAACTTTTTTTGAACCGTGTCCGTGGTAACTTTAATATATTTTGAGGATTTTTATTGTAGAACCGTATAGGTACAGAGCCCCATAAAGGATGTATAAGTCTAAATTGTGGATATGACAGGCTATGGTTATTCCTAGTATCAAAATTAAGATGGTTTCTAATAATTTCAAAATTGCTGATTTATAAAATAAATAGGTGTTACATTTTGGTAAGTGACCTGTTTAGATATGCTGTGTTAGAACAGATAGATTGTTTGATAGAAAATGCCATTAGCATTAAGTCCACCTTTTGTACACTGTGCAATAAAGAATTAGCAATAATAATAGATTGAGACTGATGGGTCTACATTATTAAATTCTGTTGATGATGATAGTACGTTATATAGCAACTGTCAGTCAAGAGTGTTTTTGCACGTCTGTAACTGGGTGTTAAGCTAGATTATACCATATTAGCTAGTAATGAATACTATTAGCAGATTGTAACTAGCGTTGACATTTAAGAAATTCGTTACTTTTATTAGGTATGTATGGTGTGCAATAAAGAGGATTAATCTAAATTAATCTAACTAGAGTTTAGATTAGATGTGACATCATAATAGGGTGAATGTATCAATAATCAGCACAGTTGTGCTTTACCGATAAAAAGGTGTGTGAATCTCGGACAGGTATTTTTGATAAACTCAAATTCTCAAATGTTTTAAACTCTTTACAAATAAATTAAAACCTAAAGGCGAAATAAACGATTAAAGGGAATGAAATATTAATTTATGGTTAACAGACTAGTATAATATAATATAGATATGGGGCGTAATAAAAAAATCATCTGTATCTGTACTCATTGTTTTAAAACAAATTAAATGTAAATAGTACATTCAAACACAATTAAAATAAATTACTTTAATAAATGGTCCTCAAATTTTGCTCACAAACTATTTTGTAAATTCCCTAGACAACCTAACTAGGAAGGGAAATAAAATTCTTTTAGTTGGGGGCGACAAAAAAAAAATAATAATAAAGTAAATACCTACTCAATTGTAAAATATCTTGTGTTATGTCGAGACATTCAAGTAAGAGAAACGAAATATTTTGCAACGTTCTCGAATAAAGGGCAGCATCATTTCAGAGAGAGAGTCTTCATAATAGCACATAGTGAGGAACTCATTTAGTAAATTCTGTAGACATCCTAACTAGAGAGGTAAATAAAACCCATGTAACCATGCTAAGCTTAAAACGAGTTATGTGATTTTAGGATATTTCAGTTTGGGGGGCGAGAAAAATAATAATAATATTTTTATAACTTCTAAATTTCATTGTAAAAGATCTTGTGTGTGCTTGGAGGCATTCTCGTAGGAAGGGTAAAAAAATCTGAATTACCAATAGTACTTTGTCCCTTTACATGTTTTTATGTCATGTGTATCTACTCTGGTGTATAATAAAGAATATTTTTATCTTATCTTCGACAATATTGACTAAGGTCAGGGTCATTTCAGAGAGAGAGTCTTCATTTTAGCATGTGTGGTGGTAGGGAGGAATTCATTTTGTAAATTCTGTAGACATCCTAACTAGGGAGGTAAATAAAACCTATATGACCATGCTAAGTTAAAACGCGGTTATGTGATTTTAGGGTATTTCAGTTTGGGGGGCGAGAAAAATAATAATATTTAAAGTAGATTCTGAATTTATTGTAAAAGATTCTGTGTATGCTTGCGGGCATTCTCGTAGGAAAAAAAAACTAAATTACTAATAGTACTTGTACCTTTACATCTTTTTATGTCATGATAATCTGGTGTATAATAAAGAAAATTTTTATCTTATCTTCGACATTATTGACTAAAGGACGGGATCACTTCAGAGAGAGAGAGAGTCTTCATTTTATCACAATGTGTTGTGGTAGAAGTTGCTACAGTGGCACAACCTTTCGGAAGTTTTGGCGGAATTAAAAGATATACTATAGTGTATATTTTGGGTTGTAAGATACATTTTTTAAGAATATTTTCAATAACCTTAACTTAAATGGTTTGAATATTTTATGTGAGACAGCCATAGGTAGGGTAGATCTATGTCAGAAAATTTTATCAGGGTTAATTCTTATAAACTCTGTAAGTTATTGCTATTATTATTCCGTTAAATTATTTAGTGGAGGAAGGGAAACAACGTTATTCAAACCGGTCTCCAGAAACAAAATTTTTAAATTATTGTATTAAATTAATGTAACTTGTCACGTAAAACAAGTTAAATCCAGCAGTGAGATACAAAGTGGCTACTCAAATATTAAAGGTGATGGGAAAAATTATAGTTACAAAATTGTTTGATAAAGATTTCAAAGTTCATTCAAGTGGCAGGAAGACGCTGGGTGCAGGACGCTTCCAACCGGTTGTTTTCTGGAAATCCATGGAGGAGGCCTATGTCGGTGTCCAGCAGTGGACTTCTTGTGGCTGCTCATCATCTTGATGATGACAAAGTTGCTATTACAGGTGCTAAAGTTCGAAAGTAAATAAATAATCTAAAATTTAATTTAGAGAATTGTATCCTGTGAAATATTTTAATTTCAAGAATAAAAATGTAATATTTTTAAATGGAATTTATTAAAGAGGATAGGAACTATTTCCCTCCAGGACACAGGCGAAAGTTTATGTTGTGTTTAGGAAAACATTGTTGGTTAAAATTGTTATTGCACTTTAGTCTGAGTTTATAACTATAACTAAATCTTAATTAAATTCAAGGAGTAAATATTTAAAGAAATGTCAATTGATATTTAAAACAAAATACATAAATAATATAATCATTTCAAAATTATGTGTTTTACCCAGCAGTGGAACACAATTTGTTACAAAAATGTTAAATTGGGTTATGAGCATAGGTATTGTAAATTTGAAAATGGGGTAAACTTAAACATTGAAAATTTAAAACATTTTATTAACAAATGTTTTAAATAAAGTATTTGAGTTAGGTCAATTTTGACTTCATCTTCCCGGACTGGACTTGTGATTCGTTTAGCAGCGTGAAATGGGGAGGGGGGGAGGTTGAAAGGGAAGAATTGCAAGAGAAGGAAGAATTTTCTAAATACTTAAAATTAGTTTCATATATTTTGAAATGAAAGACGATGGAAGACAATGTATTTTGTCTTCTTAAGAGTACTTCGGTTATTTGGTTTATAGAAGTATGAGAAGAATGGATAAATGCTGAATAAAATTCGAGTTTTATTTGGAGTGAAGGGCTTTGCGAATTAAAAGAAACCAAAAGGGAAGAATAAGATTATAAGCATTCAATCCCAGAAACACAACACTTAACAGAGATCTCGCTTTAGACGAAACTTGGTGCTAGGGGTAGGCCAGTTGGCAATCGTTTCTTCGCAAGGCGAAACTAAAGTGAGGTCTATACTCCACACGGAGGAAAGACTAAACTGATCTGGACACTACTATGGGTGCAAATCTGCTTATAGGATTGGTCGGCGTAACGCCTTACCCATAGATTTTTTTAATTTATTTAAATTAATAATAAAACAATTGTGCAGAAGAACTTAAGCTTGACCAGTACTATTATAGAGAGTGCTTTGGCCAATGGTTAATATTCTCCGTCCATTAACCAATTGGTTCAGCGAACGAAAATCTAAACAAGGGACGAATTGTAATGCACAATTGGCTTCCAAACTCTAAGGATGTGCTTTATGTCATGTGGGCGTATTTGTAGGTTTCGTACGTTCGAAAAATTGGAATGTTTCGGAACAGACAATGCGAGGATCACTAGGACTGGGGTGGATTCACAACCCATCTTTCCCGTAGGACCTTGGCATTCAGGCATCTTGTGCGATTGTATGTTGTCCATTACCGGTGAGTCAGCAAGTTGGATTTTCAATTGTTGAATCCGTTTCTTATTGGATGGTTTAAAACACAATACATTCAAAATTTCACTCTGGGAAAGATCTTCATAATCTCGGTCGTGAAACATTTGTGAATAAGTATAGGTGAAGTTTCTTTCAGTATCTAACTTGCAAAAACTTCAGGGGGCGCTGTGACGGTCCGCACTGCCTTTGCAATTCGACCGCCACTTATTCACAAATGTAGGGGAACATAATAATCCTTTGCGTTGTACAATAATGAATAAAATTAAACAAATTTTGCTGAAATATTAGATATTCGCTAGATGGCGCCTTTTTTGCAATAAATAATAATAAATATTTATTATTTCAGGCAATAACATCCATTACTTTCACATTACAAAATAAAGAAATAAAACGTTGGTTTCTCAACTAATAAACTATTTATTTTTTTTACAACAATTTAACAACGGTTGCTCAATTGGTTCTAAAACGAACAAAACCACGTTCATAAAAGTTGGCTGTATGCAAAGTTGTCTATGCCAATGTATCGGCAGAAAAAAAGTAAAGAAGAAAGTCAGGTCAAGGGCAATCTGTAGATAGAACAAGGAGGGGCCCGTAAGAGTCTGATAATGTTATCCATCAAAAACCTAATAATACTTCAATGAATATTTTGGAAAGGCTTAATTTAGCAAAACTATTAAATAAAGTTTCAGTAAAGAATTCAAAATGCTTATTTTATAGATAGAAAATATTTAAAATTATGTAAAATATTCCTGAAAGGGTTTCATTGAAAAGACAAGGGAATCCAAGAGGGGTGGATGGCAACGGGGTGCGGGGGCGAGAGGAAAGGAAGAGACGCGCACTTGGACTGGGGACTTTGGCGGGAATCGGGCGGTGGTTTTCTTGGGGAATCTTTTCTTTACGGGGCTGACCGGCCGGTCTAAATTAGGATTAGGGTGAGTTAGCAAACTGTTTTTATCAAACTAAAGTATTCTACAGTGTGTCGGTAATGTGGCTACAGCAGCAAATATTGAGTAGTTCAGCTGTGAGAGTGATATCTATAGCTTGAGAAACGTTTTAGTGAGATGGCTTGGGCAAATCATGGCTGAAGCAATGCGGGCCGTGGTACGATTCATACCAGTGGATTGGATCTGACTACATCGATTTGGTCAAGGTAGCTCTCTGGATCATTCTCAGGTCTTAGCAGTAAATGTGGTAAAGTCTGATTTGCATCTTGGAATGTTGCTGTAGTCTACAGAACCATACTTCGGTGTAGGCTTCACCTACATACTTGTGTTTCAAGGTTGATTAGAATTTGTGTTTGCATTTGTTCTTGATAAATCAACTTGCTTGCATCAATTTCAAACATTTAATCAATTTGATGGAATAGGTCTATATCTGATCGAACGGTGAGTTTCTTTGCCATGTTCTTTTCTCACTATGGGTCAGGTCTTGAACATGGCACGCACATTTGTTAGGAACTGGTGTTTGGCTTGGTAGAAAACCAGCAAACAGACAGTTTAGCAGTAGTATTTGCAAGCAGTTGAAGTCATTTACATAATAAAGTAAATTGTTAGGTAGAGTCTAAAACAACCAATTAAAAAACAATCCAAAATAAACCAAACTAATGAAAACTTGAATCTATCTAATAAAACAATAATCGGGCACAGAGCCTAACTAAAATTGTGAGTGTGTAATCTACATACAAAACTATGTACAAAAATAAACTAAAACCATATTTGTCTCAAATATTGACTAAACCAAACTAAGATTAACAATTACTGTTAATATTCTAATCTGTGTTAAACTGTGTTCACTAAAATCTGTTTTAAACCTCAAATGTTAATATTTCTACAAATCTTGATAAATAAATAGATTATTTTTAACTCTTTCTAGTTGTTTAATTGCTTTTGGAAATCTCGACTCCCTGAAAAGATCCTGGTTACTATTTCACAACAAAGGGTCCTGTTAGGCTATCTAGACGATCACCTTTTGGCCAAAGATTTAAATTTTCTGTGATTTTAGGTACTCATAATTTGCTCTTTTACATAGTACACATTTAACTTACACTGAGCTAAAATAGTAGGTAGGAAGCCTAGGTACTCATACTTTATTTAGTAATCTCCTGTGGAAGAACCATATTTTAGACATTCTATGGAGGCATAGATGGAGCGCTGCAGAGGACTTCTTCTTCAGGAACCAGCGGGCATCAGTGGCAGGAGCAGTATTAAGAGGGAACTTAGGGATCAGTTTAAGCAGTGTAAGTAAGTAGCAGAGAGTGGAGTAGAGGGTAAAGGGGGTGGTCGTCACAAACTCTATAGAGCTCAGATTAAGGAAACACGTCAATTAAGTTTGATAAGCTGAAAATTTAATTTTCGCGTAGAGAAAATTAAATTTTCAGCTTCAAATAGCAACCAACGCCTCACGTCTCATCTCTCAAGGTAAACGCAGAGGGGATAATTAATTAACCACCCCTTTCATTTCTAACAAACGCAGTGGGGGAACTAACAAGTAATGTGTTAGTTACATTGAATTAGACACGGCGATCACGTGCGACCAATGCAAACGCATTGGATGCTAAAATTCAGTCCACGTTCCGAGTGATTAAATGCACGCTCGAGCGTACCAGCTGGGAACAGCTGTTGCAGTCAGAGAAAAGTACATTTTTATAATGTAGCTTATATACGTCCCACTGCAGGGCACAGGCCTTCTCTCAGAGAGAGAGTATAGGCTTTATTACCCCGTGTGCCCGTCGCGGATTGGCAAATTCAAGCGCTGAGATATTTGAATACTTCAGTCACTCACGATGGACGAAATTAAAAGGCGGTTTTAACAGAGTATAATTTCTCCAGCAAAATAAGAAGATTTTGGTATGTAAAAACCTTTTTTTCTGTCGACAATAACAGTCTTATGAGTAACGATTACCAGAAAATACAAAATTGAACAGCGAAATAATTTAATTACGCAGCGGAAAAATTTTTAACCGGTCAGCGGAAAATTACAAATGTATCAGATTTCAAATTTTTATGTTAAAATTTAACTAATCAATTTGCTAACAATACTTGATTTAGTTGCTGACCAAGTGTTGCTAATTTATTTTGTTCTGATGACCAAAATCATTGTGGGCTAATTGAAAGAATTTATCAGTATTTTTTACCGTGGAACTGTTTTATTCACGGAATAACGTTGAAATACATAACCACCCCTAAATACACGAATAACTAACCTAAAAAAACTACAAAAATCTAAACGGAAACCTCCTTCGTCATGTACTTCTTTATCCATAACATAACAAAAAGAAAACTAATTGAAATAAGAAACAGTATTTAAATTTTTGCTGATCATTTAATTATAACTCGTATTTAAATGGCGATTATTTTTGCATCATAGATAAGTGTCGTGGCAGAATCGTGGCTAAAAATAATGAATAATTCTCATTATTGACTTAATTCCATTACTTGATTATTTGTCGGAAGAATCCGAAAGGTTTCGCTATGATTTGCAGAGCTTAAACATGGTGAGTAGAGACTGAGCCCGCGTCGTCGAATAAGTTTTCATTTAATTGTGATCACACCAAAGTATTACAATATGATAACTGAGCACTACGTGTAGTGCTACAGAAAGGTTTAGTTCGTAAATACTTCTCATTTTTCAAAGTCGAGAGTAAAAAATGTTTGCATGCGTAACCGTTAAAACAGATAGTTTCTGGGAGTGAAAAAGCTGTCATCGTCCTGCATACATGTTCTATATTCAAACATAGCACTAGTTGTCGTTATTTATTCTAGCTACAATTTACATGCAATAGCTGGTCGCACAAACAAATTGCGACTGAATTGGATTGCAGTTTTGTTTGTTAAAACCTGATTACAATGTTAAAGCAGTGCTATCAAAAGTGGCTTATTGATGTGATGGCTCTGTAATAACCTAAATTATAATCATTGTGAGTGCGTTTGGTCTGCTGTTTCTGACAATTTATAAAGATCAATAGGTCAAATTAAAAGTAAGGTGGAATAAAATAAAGAGGGCGTGAAGTCTGCGTGCATGTATTCAGTGGTTTATAGACCAAAAACAGAAAGGAGAGGCGTGCCTTGGGTCAGTGAAATTGGCCTGAATTGAATAAATCAAGATTAAATTTGAGTTTACAGCGAATTTGGTAAATGTTTCTAATGCCATAAAATAAGTTGGCGTATAAAAGGTTAGAGTTAACCTTTTATACGTGCACTACATGGAACGAGTACTCTCAAAAAAACAGACAGAACTTAATCACCATCCATGCCCACCCTAACTTTATCACGATTCTAACGCTGTAAACACCTCAGACACTCAAGGACGAGCTTATAATTAAATAAATGTAACCGTGATTAGACTAGTTAACTACGACATATAAATCTGCGCAGCGCAGTGTTCCAAACTTCCACTACAAGCTAGGGGCAGTTACAAGTTTGTCGGACGTGGGTCATGCCCGTGGCCGATTCTGGTAAGGGCTCTATATACGATCAATTGCGATTATTGATGTACCTTACGTGCCCGGGAATATTGCCAAGGGGTATATCAAAAGGGTATGTGGGAGTATTGCCAAGAGGTATATTTAAATATTGGAATATTGCCATGGGGTACATCAAAATCAAAATCAAAATCAATTTTTTTATTCAAAGTAGCACAGAAACTGCGACTTAATGAACGTTACAAGTTAAACTAGGTGTCCATTTCAAAATCTAGATCAATTTGGAGAAAAAATGGACAAAAAAACTCCAAACTTAGTCTTTTCAAGTCCTTAATTTACAGGATTTATATAAATGTTCTAAAACTCATGCATGCATCGAAGGGGTATGTGGGAGTATTGCCAAGGGGTATATTTAAATACTGGAATATTGCCATGGGGTATGTCAAAGGGGTATGTGAAAATGTTGTCAAGGGGTATATTTAAATATTCATAACTTACTATCTTTAAAATAATTGATTTTCACTACCGTTTACGCATAGTAACTATAAACAAGTTACCTTTAGAAATGCTACTCTTAACATTAAAAAATGTTCTCTTAACCTTAAAAATAATAGTTACGACCGAACCAGGGTGAACTCCTTCCACGAATTACAAACATTGTGTAAAGTCACGTCTGTATCGGGTTCCTGAAGGGTTCCATTATCTAAACAATATTTGAATATTTCAAGCGTCTACCTGTTGCCGCTATTAATATCGAGCGAAAAACGGCAAAAAATCACGTTTGTTGTATGGGAGCCCCCCTTAAACATTTATTTTATTCTATTTTTAGTAATTGTTGTTATAGCGGCAACAGAAATACTCGTACATTATCTGTTAATAATCATCATCAATTTTATTTGTCTTCACGGACGGACAGGGGAGTCTTAGTAATAGGGTCCCTTACCCTTTAGATATGGAACTCTAAAAATATGGAAATAAGTCTTCCGACGATAGATTTTATTTATTTGAAAATCATACAATAACCCTACCATTTTGTGATAGTCATCAAGGTACAATTTAATTTTGGGCCAGCTCCGACCGTTTTCACACAACATTGCCTTCATGAGTGGTCGGTTTGCAACAAACCATGAAATTATAACAACCAGAATGTCAACTCAAGCGTTTACGATATGAATAAGTACATAAGCACTTCTAGACTTAACCTGCATTAAACAGGTAAACCCGTAACATCTTAGACCCTGTCTTCGTTTTCTATCAGGCGTAACTGGGGTCAAGTTTTAAACTAAAAATTCAATTCCAATTTTTTAAAAAGTACTTCTTGTTCAAGCTCTTTTGCCACTTGCCACGTTCCTAACAAGCCACTTTCACTTCATCTAGGTCTCGCGGTTCACTACCAAACTAAACGTCGATTATCATTGGATGCCGCTGTAGGTACTTGATTTGCACAAAAGGCCTCACTCTGGACATATTTCCACATGTGTGATATATCGTTGCCTGGTAACCATATACCCCTCATGCTAATTTGGGACTTGGATTGTGTTGTGTGGAAGTTATTTATGACTCAAGAAAATAACGGTGCCAAAACGTGGACACTCACGGTGGGGCTGGTCCACAAATTTAAAGTCCCTCAGCGTGCTATGGAAAGAGCTATGGTCAGGGTTTCTCTGAAAGATCGAATTCGAAACGAGGTGATCCGACAGAGCACCAAAGTCACCGACATAGGACACCGAATTAGCATGCTGAAGGGCAGTGGGCCGGCTATATCACCCGAAGAACTGATAGGACGTTCTCAGAATCGGTGCAGCGATGATCTTCGCAGGGCGGCTGGCAAGAGCTGGATGAGAGTAGCCGAGGACCGTACTCATTGGCGTGCAATAGGAAAGGCCTATGTCCAGCAGTGGACAAGCGTAGGCCGATGATGAAGGGAATAAACGCGCTTAAACGCAATCTCGTGTGCAAGCTTTAATACATTATCATACATTCTGTAAATACGGTCATTTTATCGTGAGCTAAGAAACCGCTAGTGCGTTTCAGTCCTTATTATTATTACTTCGATGTTTTCCCTGTAGTGAAAGTGTTTAATGACGAATAGAACTCCAATTTTTGAATGTAATATGGCTGACATTCCTGCGATTCTTGAACCACCAGGTATGTGTCGCAGTGAAAGAAAGAAAGAAGACGTTTATTTAAATTGTCTCTGAAAATTCGTGTCTACAAAGTAAACACGAATGTACACAAATAAAATACACGAGCGTCACCAAAACAATCGTGAAGAGAACATGCGAGGCATATAGAGTCGAAAGCAGCTAGGTACCGTACAGTAATGTATGGCACCCAGCCACCCCGGACTCCAAACGCCTCAGGTGCTTCCGTGACAACAAAAAAAGTGCTCCACTCCCTCCAGGTGCATACTTTACTGTTGTGTGCTATAGATAGCATAACACCAGCAAAACAGATTTTCAGTTGGGACCATATGATTTTCGTGATGGGAAACGTCCGCACGGTCTCACTATGATTCCGTGGGAGAGGGAACGGCGCCTGCTCTGGGATGTCACATGCGTCTGTGCATTTGCAACGTCTCATGTACGCTCAACGGCCATTTCCCCTGGGGCTGCTGCGGAGGCGCCTGCTATTCACAAATGTTTAAAGTTTAACTCGTCAATGAGTAGTTACTTCTGTGTGTCTCTAGCCATTGAGACTACAGGGGTGGGGGGAGTTCAGGGAAGAGCCTTTATAAAGGAGGAACCGTGGCATAGACTACCACTTTGGGGCATACTTGATGCAGATGATCTTCCTCGCAGTCATCATCATCATTCAGCCACAAGAAGTCCACTGCTGAACATAGGCCTCCTGCATGGATTTCCAAAAAGACCGGTTATAAGCGGCTTGCTTCCAGCGTCTTCCTACCACTTGGATGAGGTATTCTGTCCATCTTGTGGCTGGTCATTCTACGCTGCGCTTGCTTGATATTAGAGAACTTTTCGGCCCCGTCGGCCATCATTTCTGTGTGCTATGTGCCCCGCCCACTGCCACTTGAACTTACTAATCCACTAGGCTATGTCGACGACTTTCGTTCGTCTACGGATCTCTTAATTTCTGATTCGATCTCGTAGATAAATTCTGACCATAGGCCTTTCTTCGCTGTGCAGCGCGGTAATGGTGCCAGCGTTATGGGAACCTTTGGCTCAAGTATGTCTCGGGACGGTCTGCTCGACAGTTAATTATTGTTTGTATTCTTGTGTGTGCATATTTTTTTCCGTTCTGGAGATCTTGCTTCTTATTGTATATTCTATTTTTATTACTTTAGACGAAACGTTTGTGGATGTATTTTTTTATGCTTTTGTAAGATAATGCTCTATATTTTCAATAAGTAATAAGAATTAAATAATAGTAACTCAAATGAGATTATTGGGGATATAATACAATTGCATTGGTTGGTACGAGTGTCCACCTAACAAGATGTAAATTACTAAGTTTAACATAGTTCTTTCGTGGGTTCCTGATCTGTTCGCAATGTGTTTCGAGGAAAAAATTAATAGGTTTCACCATTAGCGCATTCGCGTACAACATTTCGTTCGTGTTTTTGCGGTAGGTATTTAGTTTTCACAGCTCGGGGATTTCACGGAAATCCGTAGGTGCCAGTGTTGCCACATGAAAATATAAATACACAAATAAGATGAAATTGGTTATGTTTTTATATTATTTTATTTCGAGAGAATATGTAATTTCTGAGAGCCTAGGCTGTGTATATAATAGGCAGAATAGGTAGAATAGGCAGTAAACGATCACCAGTTATTTTATTTTATTGCTTATTGGTATGTAAGTCGTGTTTAGTAATAGTAATTATCTTCAATATGTATGTACGTATTTTTGTTGTTATTTATTTATTCATATTTATTTATGTACTATCATTTATGTAGGTTTATAATAATTTCTATGTTGAAGAAGGATGCGCCATCTATCGACGTTCCTGGTGATCTCACAGCGCTCCCGACGGACACCAACGGAACTAATAATGACGTTTCAAGGATTCGAAAATCCTAACCGATGTAGACGTTGCTCATCTGTATTTTATTACGATTAAAATTGTATTTTTTGTTCTCTGAAGAAGTCATAATATTCATTTTCGCCGTGTACGCATTATTTACACTGAAAACCCAGAGAAACGAAGAATTCCACCCAAGAAAAGGACTAGACGAGACCTGCCTGGCGTCCATTGTTCCATCGAGCCGCATCTTCGCGTCCAGATCATCAGCGCAACGACCACGCACCATCATCTACGTCGGTGCAAAATTCTACCCGCTATCTACCGTCGGAACGAGATTTTGCTTGTGAGTAGACCTTTGTTTCTTATACTCCCCCAAAATGAGTACTAATAATGATGAAGTGCAACTTAGGGTTCCATCCCCAAATAAAAATGCTCGTCTTAATGACTTAAAAAGACAACGAGGTAGCTTAAAAGGTAGGTTGACTCTCTTTGTAAAATTTGTCTCGCGATATGTAGATCAACCCCTAAATAAAGCTCAAAAGGCTGAACTTCATGTACGAATGCAGTCGGCTAACGTCTTTTTTGAGAAGTTTAATGATGTTCAGGATGAAATTGAATTAATCATTAGTGATGACGATGGTAGTCAGCTGGAGTACAGGGAGTCCTTTGAGGAACAGTTTTATAGTTGCATGGCCACTGCACAATGTCTAATTGATGGCGAAGACGAAAGTCCTAAATTAAATTCCTCACCAAATACAATTAGGGCCAATGTAAAACTACCCGACATAAAACTGCCTGCCTTCGACGGTTCCTACGATGCTTGGTTAGAGTTCAAGAATTCATACGAGTCCATGATACACAGTCGCACGGACCTTGATCCGATCCATAAGTTTCATTATTTAAAGTCATCATTATCAGGAAGTGCCCTTCAGGTCATTAGTGCTTTGGAGTTCACCGCTACTAATTATCAGCATGCATGGGAACTCCTAACGGCTAGATTCCATAATCATCGACTCCTGGTACACAATCACGTCAAGTCGTTGTTTACCATGCAAGCAGCAAACAAAGAGTCGCCCATTCAGATTAGAAAGCTAATTGATACCATTTGCCGAAACCTGCGCGCACTTAAAACACTAAACGAACCGACTGATACGTGGGATACGTTAATTATTTATCTGTTGGTCTCGAAACTTGATTCTTCCACCGAACGTGAATGGGAGAACTTCAAAGGTTCGTTAGCGCCCAACATTGGCGCTAAACTAGACGATTTACTCAATTTCCTCAGAAACCGCGCCGACATGTTAGAAATGATAAACGTAAATAGTAATTCGAAAAATAAACAAAACTCAAACGAATCATATACTAATAAAAAACCTGTTACGCATTCACATACTCACAGCTACGCGACAACAACAAAACCTAAGACTAATAATAAAAACCCGCGCACCTTCATTTGTGCTATGTGCAAAGGCAATCATGCGTTGTATACGTGCATCTCATTTTTAAATCTGCAAATAAGAGATAGGTTGAAGTTCGTAGAGGAAAAATGCCTCTGTCCCAACTGTCTACGAACCGGGCACACAATTAACGATTGCTTCTTTGGCCCGTGCTTAAAATGTCAGCGTAAACATAACAGTTTACTTCACATTGACTCAAACGAAAACAGTAGCGAGGCTTCAACTTCGACTTCACAAACACAAGCGACAACGGCACCGTCAACACACACTGCCACCGCGCTTCATTCTTTATCGGCTAGTCGTAATTCGCAGTCAAGCAGTCTCGCTAGCGATGCGCAGCAAAAGTTTACCCAACAGGTTTTATTATCAACTGCCCTCATCGAAGTGGCCGATAATAATAATACATTTCATACGATTCGCGCTCTCCTAGATAACGGAAGCCAACAATGTTTTGTTTCACAAAAACTCGCTAAACGATTAAATTTAAAATTAATACAGTCCACAGCTCAAGTCTCGGGTGTGGGACAGTCGGTCACACATTCGACCCAATCATGCGACATACTCATTCGATCAAAATTAAACGATTACAACACGCGCGTTAAATGTTTGATCTTGCCGTGTATCACGTCTAGTCTGCCTTCCACAGAAATAGATGCTGATGCTATACGTATACCTAACAATGTTCAGTTGGCAGATCCGACATTTTTCGCTCCCGGAGAAATCGACCTCTTAATAGGTGCTGACAAATTTTGGGAATTATTAAACGAAGGGAATATACGATTATCAAACGGCCCATATTTGCAAAACACCAAATTAGGATGGTTGATATCTGGTCCACTTTACACTAAAGGCTTGCGCATTAATCAGGTCCAGTGTAATTTCACACAAAATTTAAACGATCAATTGGAACGGTTTTGGGAATTGGAGGAAATTCCTAAAAGAACCGTTCTGACAGAAGATGAGCTTCAGTGCGAAGACATCTTCTTAAAAACGACTAAACGCGAAGATAACGGACGGTTCTCGGTCCGTATGCCTCTTAAAGAATCAGCTGATACGCTCGGCGATTCATATAAGATGGCTGAAATTCGTTTCTTATCATTAGAAAAGAAACTGAATCGGTTGCCTCAATATAAACAAATGTATACCGACTTCATAAACGAATATATTGAGCTAGGCCACATGAGTCGACTAACCAATACAGGTGCGATTTCTTACTTCTTGCCTCATCACGGAGTGTTCCGCGAAGGTAGTAGTACCACAAAACTACGTGTAGTTTTTGATGCTAGCGCGGTCACTACCACTGACAAATCACTAAACGACATTCAGTTGCCAGGGCCAAAATTGCAAAATGACATCTTTTCTATATTGCTGCGATTTCGCCAGTACAAATACGTGGCGTGTGCTGATGTAGAAAAGATGTTTCGTCAAATATTGATACAATCAGATCAAAGAAATCTGCAGCAGATCCTTTGGCGCGAAAACCCCTTGGAAACTATTAAAATCTATCAACTTAATACCGTCACTTACGGAACAGCATCCGCACCCTTTTTGAGCATGCGTTGTTTACAGCAACTCGCGCGGGAATGCGACGATGACGTAATCGCCCAGGTGATACGCGAGGACTTTTACGTTGATGATTTGATAACAGGGCATGACGATCAACAGGAGCTTCTGAGAATTTGTGAAAAAACCTCGCAGGTTCTCAGATCTGGTTGCTTTCCATTGCGTAAATGGACATTAAATTGGGATGTTTCAAAGGAGATTTCCAAAGAGTTGTCGGTAGGTGAACATACGCAAAGCAAAACGCTCGGGCTCGGCTGGCTTAACGACAGCGATCAATTACATTTTACTTCGAAAGTAGAATTAAATATGGCTAAGTTGACTAAACGAATAATGCTGTCAATAATCTCACAGATATATGACCCTTTAGGTCTTCTCGCTCCAGCTGTAATTATGTCAAAAATTATGTTGCAGCAATTATGGCTGAGCAAAATCGGATGGGATGATCCTGTAGGTAATCATATTCTGGAGAGTTGGAATAAGTTTATAGATACGTTAAAATACCTACATGCGATCAGGATTCCACGGTACATTAGGGGCGAACATACACAGCACACAGAACTTCACATTTTCACGGACGCGTCCGAGAGCGCTTACGGTGCTTGTGCCTATGTTCGCACTTACAGTGACAATTCTGACATTACAGTCAAGCTTCTTTGCGCCAAGAGCAAAGTCTCGCCACTAAAGCGGGGTACAATAGCCAGGCTGGAACTTTGTGGTGCCCTTACCGGAGCTAAGCTGTATAAAAGCATTGTAGAATCACTTCGATTAAAATTCGATGATATTTATTTCTGGTCGGATTCGACTATAGTACTCGGCTGGTTGCGCTTATCGCCCCACCTATTAAATACATTCGTTCAAAACCGAGTAACTTTAATAAACGAAATAACATGCAATTTAAAATGGTTCCATGTAAAAAGCCAAGACAATCCGGCCGACCTAGTGTCCAGGGGTCTTTATCTCGATTCACTAAAGGATTGTTCATTATGGTGGCAAGGCCCATCATTTTTACAGGAACATGGTTCAGTTCGGTCCAACAGTCATGTAAATGATCAGTACTGCGACTTACCTGAGCTTAGAACTAAACCTACAACTAGTTTGGTTTCAGTTCAGCCGACCGATCTAATCGATTTTGAAAGATATTCATCTTTCACTAAATTGAAACGTACAGGCGCATACGTTTTGCGTTTTATATGTAATTCCCGTCTCAAAGCGCTCGGAAAGCCGGACGACCGCAAAACCGGTTTGTTATCGGCCGATGAGTTGTTGTTGTCGCAGCGCATGCTAGTTAGATTCGCACAGCAACAATCATTCCCGGACGTGCATTCTATTTTGCACCAAAATAAATCTTTACACAACGTAAAAGGCAAGGAAATGAGTAAAGTCTCGGCTTTGAATGTGTTTTTAGACGAACATAAAATCATTAGAGTCGGTGGTAGATTGTGTAACTCGAAAAATTTTGATTTCAATAAAAAACATCCGATTCTTTTGTGTGGTAAACAACGACTAACAAAGCTTTTATTCGAAGAGGAACATTTAAAGTTACTTCATGCTGGACCTCAGCTACTGTTGGCTAATATTCGCGAGTGTTGGTGGCCTTTAGGTGCCAGAAACTTAGCCAAAAAGGTGGTTCGCGAGTGTGTGAAGTGTACTCGTATGAGAGGACAAACCTTGACCCCGATAATGGGAAACTTGCCGCCTGAAAGGTTAGAAGCTACTTTTCCTTTTTACCGTGTTGGAGTAGACTACGCCGGACCTGTTTTTATATTAAACCGTAAAGGCAGGGGGGCAGTTCTCGTGAAGGGTTACATTTGTATCTTCGTTTGCTTTGTAACACGCGCTATTCACTTAGAACTTGTGAGTGGTCTGTCCAGCGATGACTACGTGTTAGCTTTAAAGCGATTTATCTCCCGTCGCGGAAAACCGCATGAAATATTCTCAGATAACGGAAAAAACTTTGTAGGAGCAGAGAAAGAATTTCCTTTATTATTAGACGATAATAATGTAACTAAAATTGTTGATTTTTCGGCCAACGATGGCATTAAATTTAGATTTATCCCACCTTATGCACCTCATTTTGGGGGTTTATGGGAAGCAGGGGTTAAATCCTGCAAGCACCATCTCAGACGAATAGTGGGTAATGCTCATTTAACGTACGAAGAGTTTAGCACGGTGTTGGTACAAATCGAGGCCGTCCTGAACTCCCGTCCTATATCTCCTATGTCACCAGATCCCAATGACTATTCACCGCTCACTCCCGCCCACTTCCTTATCGGCCGACCGCTGACTGCACCTGCCTGCGAGGACTTGAGAGCGGCGAAGATCACCAGGCTGGCTCGATACGATCGCATCGAGCAACTACGCCAGCACTTTTGGCAACGCTGGTCGACAGAATACATATCTGAGCTGCAACTTCGGATGAAATGGAAGACGAAAGGTGACGACATCACTCTCAATAGTGTAGTACTCATCAAGGACGACAACGCGCCACCACTAAAATGGAGAATGGGGCGCATCATACGCATTTACCCTGGAAAAGACGGTGTCTCCCGGGTCGCCGATGTGCGGACTGCGACAGGCGTCACACAGCGAGTCTTTTCAAAGATTTGCCCGCTACTGCCACAGCCGGAGACCTCAGACGAATGATGACATCAGGATACTTCTTGGAGGCAGGAGCATCCAAGGCCGGGGGCATGTTGAAGAAGGATGCGCCATCTATCGACGTTCCTGGTGATCTCACAGCGCTCCCGACGGACACCAACGGAACTAATAATGACGTTTCAAGGATTCGAAAATCCTAACCGATGTAGACGTTGCTCATCTGTATTTTATTACGATTAAAATTGTATTTTTTGTTCTCTGAAGAAGTCATAATATTCATTTTCGCCGTGTACGCATTATTTACACTGAAAACCCAGAGAAACGAAGAATTCCACCCAAGAAAAGGACTAGACGAGACCTGCCTGGCGTCCATTCTATTATCCCCCCCCCCGCCACTAAGTCTAAGTTAATGTATTTCCCTAGGTTTACGTAAGTTTATTATTGTATTTAATCTTCTTCTTGCACTACCCGTCGCCAGTCTCTTCAAAACCAAAGGTTTGCTGGAAGAGAATGCTTCTTGCATTAAGCACGCCCTTGTACACTTACAATGTAATTAGTGCAATAAAGAATTAAAATAAATAAATATATATCGATTTGGGCTGCTGTACGCCAAGTTTTGTGTAAATCCGTTCTGCCGTTATTGCGTGATTGAGTAACAAACATTCAAACATCTCCACAAACTTTCACATTTCTAATATTAGTAGGATAATAATAACTTCCACACAACACAATCACTTATGTTAACGTTTCTTTTTTGTGCATTAAAGTGTAGACAACAAACTAATAATGCTACAAAGGGGACAAGAACGGTATACAAAGGAAGTGCAGGAAAAATGCATTGGCATGAACGATTATGTAGCTAAGGTCACAAGTGGAGATCATACATGCAATAGTTAATTAAATAAGAAAACTTGCCCAATTATGTCAAGCCCAACGAGTTTGCCTGTGAAAAAAGTGAATAAAAAAAACCGGCCAAGTGTGAGTCAGACTCGTGCACGAAGAGTTCCATACTATTATCTGCAAAACATTTAATATTTGAAGCGTCTACCGGTTACCGTTATAATTACCGAGCAAAAAACGCCGAAAAATTACGTTTGTTGTATGGGAGCCTCCCCTTTAATATTTACTTTATTGTGTTTTTAGTATTTATGGCGGCAACAGAAATACATCATCTGTTAAAATTTCATTTGTCTAACTATCACAGTTCATGAGATACAGCCTGGAGACAGACGGACGGACGGACGGACAGCGGAGTCTTAGTAATAGGGTCCCTTCCCCATTGGGTACGGAACCTCTATTTCTTTTATCCATTTTATGTTTTTGCAGCAATAATAGAAGCAAACTATGCACACATGTCATTGTATCATAGGACCTAACTAAAAAAACAAAGACGGTTAAAATGTTGACTCACAGCTGAGTTAGGATCATTTACAACTACCGAATACTAAGTCTTTGTGATGTTATTCAATAACTATAACGAATTAGTTGTTCTTATTTTGGTAGGTCAATAAATATTTTTTTTACTGTACATGTCATACAAACTCTAAGGCGCGAAACAAACGATTAAGATTCCTTCAGTTGTTGTACTTTATTTAATTTTCGTTGGCAATAAAGACAATTTCACTTTCACTTTCAAAACTTGTGGCGAGCACACGTCAACCCTGCGCTTAAACATATTTCGTAGTTACTGTATCGCGGCTGCAAAGTGTCTTCCATGACAAACGATAGTATTCCCTTCAAAACCTGCGTGCACCAGTGAGAACATATAGTTTTTAACATTAGAAAAACAAAAACCAGAGCTCCTCATTTTTAAACCATTATGATACAGGGTGAGCTCGAATTCGTCCGACATTTTTAATAGGACATTCTAACCATGATTTAGAAACATTATGGTGCTAATTACATTATATAATTATATTACCTAAGCAAATACAAACAAAACAGGACAAAAAAAAATTAAAAAACCAAAAAAAAAAACTGGTTCGAGCGTCTTATGATCGGTGCCGGCCAACTCAACTGTTCTTACGAATATTGACTCCATAGACCAACCATAGACTCAAAACATTAACGAAATAGAAAAAAAATTCAACGCTATGAGACTTCCTACTACTTTGAATTTGCATTCAAAGTTTGGAACCAAAGGAAACCACGAATATTTAAAAACTTTATTGTGGAAGAGCACGTTTTCTGCTTTCCCTATACTTTAAAGAGCTTTTAATTTGATAAAGCGTTTAAAAGCTTCACTTAAGCAAAAACCCTAGTAAGAGTATCCCAAGAAGGCGAAAATAATTTTATGTACAAACGCCGAGTTCAAACTCGTTTTAGATTAAAGCCTAGAACTTGAATTTCAATTCGGCTTTACAAATACACGCTCCGGGTAAAACGGGTGAGGTTGCGGCACACCAGACAAAATAAGACATTTAATGCATTAATTATATCTACAGGGAGACTTTGCTTAATATAATACAAAGTTTTCGTTTAGGCATTACAGTTTGCATTAGCTGCTACGTTAGTGTTTAAAAAAAAAACTGAGCAAACAATTTTATTCGCAACTTAAATTCACATGCGGTTTACGTTGTTCGTAGAGGCAAAGTTCCTAAGGCAACGTTTATAGGTAAACAGCATCACGCTCGGTGTGCCACTGGCTCAACACAATCAGAACACAAGCTTCGAGTTACGTGAACCTTATAGGAGACGTTCGAAATTAAATCCGGCAAGATGAGAACAGACAGCGCTGAAGCTGTTTCTAAAACGCGTCTAGCTTTGCCTGGGGAATTACTGGAGCACGTTTGCGCTGAAGCTAGACCGAAATTTTCGTAAACATGTAGGTACCATTTTAAGAATGTGATCCATGAACACTACTTTGGACTTCAGAGTAGTCTGATATAAAATATTACAGTTAAATATACTAGACATGATAATTAAGCCCACACTCTCTATCTACGAGAAGGCTTGTGCCCTACAGTGGGACGTGTGTAGGCTACTTAAAAAAATATGTTTTTCAACTTCACACAAGAGGGTGCAGATTTAGCAGAACGCGTAAAGCTCAAATTTAATAATAAAGTATAAACCATGTTAAGACAAAAAAACCAGCCAAGTGCGTGTCGGGCCAATCGAAATAACAACTTCATCAAAGTCATTTTCTATGGAATCTTTACGAAATTTTCCTTTTATAAGTTGATCGTCTATTACTCGTTAACTTGTAAGGACTACTTAGCCGTGATTTTAAGTTCATTGTATGTGCTACTGGCCAGAATTTTTTCAAGTTTCTACAATCAACCGTGGGACGCCCTACTCGGGCAAAAATTAAGATCCTACGACCCGTTGTCGTAAAAAAATTAAATAAAAAATAAAACCGGCTTCGAAACACTACAGTACTAAAAAGTTAGAAATAAATTTAAATAATTAGAAGTATGTATGTATTGTAGAAGTATAATTTGGATTCGGTGCCCAAAATATATGTGCTGGTCATGAAACTGGGCACCGACTACAAATTATACTTCTACAATACCTACATGTATACATTCTTCTAATTATTTAAATTATTTCTAACAGTTTTTAGTGCTTTAGTGTTTTGAAGTCCGTTTTATATTTTTTATTTAAAAAATTTTATTTTTTATTTTTAGTGGAGGAACTGGAGAAAACTAAACAAGTCCCTTATAACCAAAATTTACCCTACTTAATTCATTGCTTTAAAATTTGATGTTTTCAATTTCCATCTCCGAAAGTCTTCACCGGAACATCACCAAATTAACTTGGGATTACTTTTACGCTATTTTATGAAACATACGGATATTACTAAAGGATGAGCCCCATTAGGCCTTATTTACTGCTGTCCATTGAAGAGTTCCGTTCTCTATCTCTGAAAGTCTTCATCAAATCTTCACCAAATTAAAATGGGACCAATGGGACGGTATATCTATTTGAACAAAAAAAGAATTGTCAAAATCGGTTAAGATTTGACGGAGTTTTTGCGAAAACATAGCAAAAAAAAACCATACGCGTCGAATTGATAACCTCCTCCTAATGAGCCGTTTTCAGCACAAATTCACAAAGCACTTCATAGATGGCGCTTATAGGCGTGCACATACAAGAACAGGGACACGTCTGTCAAATTTTGCTTAGCGCAGATTAAGTTTCACAGCCGTATTCCGGTTCTTCTATGGCCACGCTTGTAAGCGCCATCTATGAATTGCTTTGTGAATTTGTACTGAAAACGGCTCATTGAAAAACACTCCAAATGGCGTGTTTTTCAATGGCTTAGTCTAGATGTTATCAACCTTCTTCTCGGAACAGCAAAACCACCTAAACTGTATGGACTACCAAAAATTCACAAGACGGGAGCTCCAGTCAAGGATGTTTTCAGAATTTGGACAATAATTGAATTGTCCTGACTCTGAGGACCTAGTTCTCGGAAATCTTGAGGTGGCTGGGGACTCAACAAAGTACCATTTATGAATCAAGTGCAAAGGATTTTAGGGTTCCGTTGTCAACAAGGAACCCTCATAGTTTTTCTGTGTCTGTCTGTCCCCCTGTTTTATTATTAGTAAGCTAAACGTTCTTGGCTCCAGTGTGTCCCATTGTCAGCCAAATTGATGCACCTACCTATCTATTCCCTGAGAGGGAACACTGAAGCCCACGTCAATGATTCCCACCACTTCATTAGTCAGATTAGGTCCTTAATCATACATTTGACTAGTGAAGAAACAATGGTGACTTTCGATGTTAAATCCTTTTTTACTTGTCTTCCAATACAGGATTGCATTAAGATTGTTAGGAGAAGACTGAATGAGCATGATTTGCCTGTGGAATATGCAAAGTGATTAGATCACTGCCTAACAACTAGCTACTTGGTATCAAATGGTGAGTTTTACATGCAGGTAGTCGGGGTAGCCATGGGTCCCCTGTTTTTCCTGTTGTAGCCGATATCTTTATGGAAGACTTCGAGGAGCGAGCCCTGCAAATTGCACCAGTCCCACCAAGGTTCTATAAGTGATATGTCAATGATACTTTGCTATATTACCTACTAGCGGAATAGCAGCTTCCTTAGACCACCTTCATTCCATAAACAATAAGATCCTGTTTACAGTGGAGTCAGAAGCAGATTGTGTTTGGTTTTCTTCGATATTTTCGTCATCAGGAATCCAAATGGAACTTTAGGCCACACAGTTTATAGGAAAAAGACCCATACTGATAGGTACTTAAACCGTGAATCTCCCGTGTAAGTTGTCTACCGATGAGAAATCTCTGTTACAGAGGGCCCATCGAATCTGCGAAAAGGACCATCCTGCTGCGGAACTCCAGCCTGTCAAACGAGTACTTTGTGCAAACAAGCTGCAAGTTCCGCGCATTCATCGCAGACGACGTGTCAAACCAGAGACAGTCAAGCGAGTTTCAGCATTTCTGCCGTATGTGAGAGGAGTGACTGACAAAATTGGGAGTATTTCGAAACGCGCTTCAATCAAAACCATCTACAAGCCGCCAAGAAAGATACACCAATTCATGCGAAGTATCAAGCACAGGATTCCCTTACAAGAGGCAGGAGTATACAAGCATACCATAGGTGAACGGGTGAAGGAAGATATCGTGGTCGTGAAATATAAGCGCTCTGGTAGATCTGCAGTCGTACACTCACCGATATCAACCACTTCATTCATTTTGATAAAGTTCAGTTTAAGTAAATATTCGTGCAAATTCAGTTTTGATTATGTCTAATGCTCGTTGCAACCTTAGAAAATACTATATTAAGGCGTGTGACACCACCTCATCGCTGGGTTTCCTCACGGAATTATATAAGTGTTGGTGACCCAACAAAGCTTAGATATTTTTGTGCTGGCAACAATGTAACTTTGTCTCTTCTCTGTGTCACCTTTGAGCTATGTAGATATGGTTATTTACAATAAGATAAGATAAAATTAATTCATAAAATCGAAGGTATAAAGTGTACATAAGAATTAAATTTAACGAGTAAATCATCATCATCAGCCCTTTGACGCCGACTGCAGAACATAGGCCTCCTTCATGGTTTTCATAACCATGAGGGGTTTTGCCATAATCGCCACACTTGGCAGGCGGATTGGCGATCGCAGTATGTGGTTAGAATCTCAGGAAGACGCTGCTGCCCGTCTCCTGGTAGTTTATTTCCTTAGTCGCCTTCTACGACATCCACGGGAGGAAATGGAGTGACGCTATTCTTAATCCGGCGCCACACAGATGAGTAAATGCGTAGCCTAAACTAGGAATAAACCTGTATTTTAGGCTGTCTATGTAACAGCTTAAATTATTATAACGATAAAAGTTGACAATAATTCAGGAAATAAATGGTATGAATCAATAGAATCAGCCTAGTACCTCACAACATTCAGGAGGATCTCTGTCTCATCGCACGTCAGTCCTTGCAAGAAATTTTGCAACGTACCTAATTTTGGAAATTCGTGAGTTGAATTAGTGTTATAAATTTTTATGATGCGAAATAGCGTTTCCGTCCTCCAAACCCTCCACAGCCAGTCCACACGTTTACAATAAGAGTACCATTTCTGGGTCTACCATAAGAATACCATTTCATGTTTCATTTAATTTTACTTTGATCTGAGAGTACCTAAACATTTTTTTTAATACTGTCATTGTCAATAAATTGATAAAGAGCTTGATATTTCTTGAATTAAGGGGCTACAGGGAGCTCCACTACCGCCACCGAGGAAAAAATCATACCATTTTTACAGATCGAATTTGCAAAAAGTGTCTATAGAATCTTTCAATCATGTTACCGGAGGTACAAGTATGTATGGCACTTTGGGGCGTTGTAGTAAGTAGCCCCAAAGTACTTAGGTCTGAGTTTGTTTTAGTTTCGTACCCACGCTCTAACGCCCACCTCCCGCTTTGGAAAGTCCTTGGCTTTCATAACAGAATTGACACTAAAACCTACTTAGCCCTTCGGGTAGCCGCTTGAGCCCTGAATAAATCACCGGGGATGTAGGGCTCTTTCCAAAACCCATTTGGACGGCCCGGAGTGAAAATACTGAAAAGGTTGACGGCGTTGAGATTCCTAATAGGATTAAAACTGATTGGTAACAACATAAACTCATTGGAGTTGGCTGCAATGTCTTTTTATGGATTGTGAAGGGACCCATAGCCTACACCCGTCTGTGTGTATGTCTGTCTATCCTATTAAGGAGCTACCTGGATCTAACTAGCCCCACCAGTGGAAATAAATCGATTTTAGGGTTCCGTACCCAAAGGGTGCCAAACGGGACCCTATTACTAAGCCTTCACTGTCCGTCTGTCTGTCTGTCTGGCTGTCTGTCTCTCTGTCTATCACCAGGCTATATCTTATGAACCGTGATAGGTAGGCAGTTGAAATTTTCACAGATGAAGTATTTCTGTTGCCGCTATGACAATAAATACTAAAACAGAATTAAATAAAATATTTAAGGGGGACTCCCATACAACAAACGTATTTTTTGCCGTTTTTTTGCTCGATATTAATAAAGGCAACAGGTAGATGCTTGAAATATTAAAAAAATATTTAATTCTATATTCGCTTTAAAAATAAGGACGACCAGCCACAAGATGGACAGATGATCTCATCCAAGTGGCAGGAAGACGCTGGATGCAGGCCGCTTCCAACCGGTCTTTTTGGAAATCCATGGAGGAGGCCTATGTCCAGCAGTGGACTTCTTGTGGCTGAATGATGAAAAATAAATAGTTAAATTAAAATAAAATAAATATTTAAGGACACAACAACAACCACACAACAAACGTGATTTTTGGCCGTTTTTTCTCGATCTTTGTGTCAAATGTTGTAGGTATAGATAATGGTATGGAACTCTTCGTGCGCGAGCCCGACTCGCACTTGGCCGGTTTTTCTTGTTTCATCATACGTCTTTAGTGATAATAAGTAACAAAGAAGGCTTATAACATATGTGAAGTGGCTGGTGGTGAGACGCCACATTGACATAATATAATGGTACGTAAAATGGAAAGAAAAAAATTATAAACACGGCAGCACACAACAACAAGATAGAGGATACGAGCCATGTCCATGCGGCGGTAAAACGCCCTCAGGCTCAGTAATTGCTGCAGGTTTGTTGCCCACAGCACAAATTTTCTGCAAGGGCCTGGTGACTCTAAAGATTCACGGAACATCGCATCGAGACAAAGTGTAAAATTATTAAGTACAAAAAAAAAAGTTGATACACTTTCACTGTCTTCATCTACCCCTGAGAGTAGGTACGATTCTTTAGAGGGAGATGTCATAGTTGTGGGTCAAATGTGTGAAAATATGTTTCCTCCACCAAGAATACAGTAAAAATGATTCAGCTCGCGCTTCTCATCTTCCCAACTAATTGCCGCACCCCGTTGTCGCAGTGATGCCAACCTAACGACCGGTTACTTTTGGATAGTGACAACGACACTTCCGATTTCAAAGGTATTTTACACTATTTTATTGACTACTTTTAATATCGTGATGTTGAATATTGACCGGTGAGGCAAATGGGAAACAATATGAATGCAAACTAATGCCAGAATTATCAAATGCAGCTCTGTTTTCATTAAAAATGTTCAAAATCATGAAAAATGTCTATTTTAAAACTCTTATCAACCTGTGACAAGGACTTCCTTTTGTGAGTGCTTAGTTAGTGTCCTCTGACCGCTTCATCCAAGTAACGGTTAAGTTACAGCGGTTAGGTTGGCAGGTAACCTGGCCCAGAGTAAATTATGCGATTATACGACAATTCAATTCCATTTCGGGATTTCCGACGCAAGGTGACTGATCCAAGTACTTAAATGGGGTCGGTCGCCTCGAAATCGCGAAAAATAAAACTTAACCAAATGCATGGAGCAGCAGGTTTTTTTTTCGCGATTTTGAGGTCGACCCCGTAGTTGTTCCCCCAAAGTTGTTCGTGTCGATGAGTAGAAAATACCCTGATTCGGACGTCGCCGTACAAATCAACACCTTGTATATTAAAATCACTAAAAATATTAGATTGTGCCAGCGAGACAGCATGCCCGATGTAAAAGCAGCCATAACTTCTTAATAACTGTATTACTACACCGTAAACAAAAAGATTGAAAAAACAAATATATCGAGCGAATGTGAATGGAAGGGCCGGTAAGGGACGACCCAGACGGACATACTTCGACCAAATAGGGGATGTATTAGCAAAGGGCAAGATAAAAAGTAGCCGAAACCGGCGTGCGTGCATGCAACGACTAATAAATGCTGAGGAAGCGAAAGTGATCTGTCAGGATCGTAGCTAGTGGCAGTCCCTGGTCTCTGCCTACCCCTCTGGGATACAGGCGTGAGTTTATGTTTTGTAAACAAATATTCATTTTTTTCGACCATATACGTAGCCTATATACGTCCCACTGCAGGGCCAAGGCCTTCTCTCAGAGAGAGAGTATGGGCTTAATCACCACGCGTGCCCGCCGCGGATTGGCAATTTCAAGCGCTGAGGTGTATGAACACCGCAGACACTCAATATTCCTCACGATGTTTTCCTTCACCGTTACCGAGTGGTATTGCTACTGTAACTCCACAAATGTACGTAACTTAGAAAACAGTCATTGGTACTTGCTGGGATTCGAATCGACGACCTTCGGAATGAGAAGCCGGCGTTTTACCGCTCCGCTACCACCGCGACCTTAGAAAACTATTTATTTATTTATTTAATACGGAGATTTTACAGAAACATGCCACTTATTCTAAACTTAGATATCTCAATAACATATCTCACTAAGTACTTTATTATAAGTAAGTTTAAGGTGAGGGCGTGTATTGAGTAATTCATGAAGAGTACATGAATTATTTTACAGCAATAATATGTGACACAACTTATAGAAACTAAATTAAAACTTAATGAACGTTCATGTGGGGTCCTGAAGTGAGTGCACAAAACAATATTTAAGTCTTCCGGTTTCTCCCACACCAGCAAACCGCCAATATCAACAGCATGTCGTATCACTTAACAGGTCACGGTACAAACAAAAAAAGAAAACAAAGGAAACAAATGAGCTGCTAACAACAGGCCGTGCCGGGTGGCCAGCAGACCGCTGGTGTACGAGAAACCGGGGGCAAGTTATATAATAATATGGTATTGTAGGTGTGGTATTGCGGTGGAATAGTTATAAGAAGATAGTTGTTTTAATAACAATAATTAGGTTAGTGATTTTTTGCAACACTGCTTATCAACTACTTAACTTAAACTTAAATTATAGATAGATAGATAGATAGAGAACACTTTATTGCACAACCAGGTGAAAGATATTACAAATAGTTTCTTATATCTAAGTAGTGGTATACATATTAGACTTTCCCGACAAAAACGCTGTCAGCCATGATAAGCGTTTTGCCAAATACGTCTCACCTGTATAAACTACAGTCGTGAGGTTATGTTACGTCTAAAACCAGCAGAACGCGGTCTAAATTCGTATTTATTCCGCTGGAAATTACGCCCGGCGCAAGCCCGCGCAGTATAAACCCGGATGGGGTAATTTGCCTAAACGCGCCGCGATAATATCTTTATACTTCGGCTGGCTCCATCTGGTGCTAGGATGATGCTGCAGGTGAACTGGAAAGGAAGGGTAGACTAAGAAATTGCTGTTTTTAGGGTTCCGTATCCAAAGGGTAGGGGATCCCATCACTCTCCATCGTCGGTTGCCTGGAAGAAATTGCTATAAGCAATAAGGCCGACAATTGTATTGCATTTTTGTAAACATTTCATATTTGTGTTTTTCCTGGTACAATAAAGAATATTCTTATCTAATCTTATCTTATCTTAAGACTCCACTGTCCGTCTGTCTGTCACCAGGCTGTATCTCGTGAACCGAGATAGCTGGACCTAGACAGTTGAAATTTGCACAGATGATGTATTTCTATTGCCGCTAAGGTAATAAATACTAAAACAGAATAAAATAAATATTTAACGGGGGCTCTCATACAACAAACGTAATTTTTTTGCCGTTTTTTGCTCGATATTAATAATGGCTGCAGGTACGTGCTTGAAATATTCACAAAATATTTAGTTCTATATTCGCTTCAAAAATAAATAATGAAATTACAATAAAATAAATATTTAAGGGAGATTCGTGTGCAACAAACGTGATTTTACGCCGTTTTTTCTCGATCTTCGTGTCTAATGTTGTATAGAGAATTATACGGAACCCTTCGAGTCCGACTCGCACTTGGCCGGTTTCTAGCGCTAGTTAGACATCTATTTTTTTAACTAAAGGAGCATCCCACACGTAACATTAGTTTTCTGTTATCCACTGCATAGTTAAATTTGTGGGTATATTAATCGTTTTGCAATAGTGTCCATCCCAGAATTTTATTTCACCCATATTTCCTAAGTACCTTGTCTACTTAGTCCACCGTTTTGAAATCCGCTAAAACGTTGGATTATTTACGGACCTTTCACATAGACATTCTCGTATTAAAGGAGGTGCCTCAAGCGGCAATTCTTAGTTTGAACTTGAAAGGGACAATCCGGAGCACACCTCAGCACTAATTGACGTAGTGTGATGCGTAGTAAATTACTATTAGTCAAATACTAAAGTAGTCAATTACTTACACATATACTGTAAAGACAGTAAGCGATCTGCACACGATCTGTGACTATGTTCACGTTATTTACCGCCAAAAAGATTTGTGCGGACTACTCGTATAATCGTTTGTACGGTAATTGCCTCGTGAGGCGCCCTCTTTAGATACAAACTTATAGGGTAGGGTGTCTCAACAATAAAGATGTTTGACCAAAACGATCAGTCAACATTAGCGCTGGCAGTTGTCTCCGTTCACTTACCGCACTATGGACACAACAGACGACTCCGGTGCAGGTGCGAACACATAAATCACTACTGTCTCACGGATTGTCCTAACAGAACGCGACATGAGCGACAGTGGGTCAAAGTCAAAGTCAAAAATTTTTATTCACTATAAAAACAAAATGTTTACTTAATGAACGTCAAAGCTGTTAGTTACACAATTAATAGATTATGCGGAGAAGAAGCTAACAAAGAAACTCCACATTTATTCTTTTCAAAACAGGTTTGCTTAATTAACAGAGTTTTCAACTTAAAGTCACACTACACTAGATACAATCGTTCCTGTGAACATTATTTAAATACCAGACATCCTTGCCTTCCAAATAATCTTTAATATTATAATAGGCTTTTTTGCACAGAGTATGCTTAACACATTTTTTAAACCGCGTCGGTGGTAACTCTAATATATCTTGAGGAATCTTATTGTAGAACCGTACATAGTGCCCCATAAAGGATGTATTAACTTTTGCAAGTCTAAAACGTGGAAATGACAATTTATGTTTATTCCTAGTATCAATATTGTGATGGCTACCAACATTTTCGAACATTATCGGTCTGCTGTATGGATCGTGTCGCGACCACGGCGGATTTCCAATATTGACGTGGAACGTCTTTCAGTTCGGGGGTCGTTTGCTAAAACCGCATGCAAAACATGTCGCCTTGGTGAGGGATGTGACTCTGAAACTACGTGCCGTGTGCGATTCATTTATATATCGTTGAGTAGAACAAAGTAGCCATTACTCAAATGCTCTTGATTCGTGCCGCTAGATGGCGCCAGTGCTCCGTAACACATTGTGCAATTTGAGCTTAAAATTAACGGCCGCGTAACCCGACACAGACCCACCCGATTTTTATGTGGGTTGGTTTTTAATTAATGAAAATAATTGTACTTAATTATACTCTCGACTTCTAAAATTGTACTTATACAGATTATGTCATCTAAGACGGTGCTTGTGATCATGCTAGGTCTTTTCTGGCACTGCCACAAGGAATTTTATACATTGAAACTAACTATATTGATGTTCTTGTAAAGATATGAAAATGTTACATTATCAGGTCCTATTAGGATCATTATTAGGATCAGTTTTCTTGCAGATGATAATTATGTATTTCAAGCAATCCGGCCTTGGATACGAGGCGAGAGACTGCGAAAGATCCCAGGTAGTACGCAGAGGTGGGTTGATGATGATGAGAACATTGGCCGCAGTGGAGTCACAGTATAAATAACAATCAGCTATAAATCTCCCTACTAACTTCCGAAACGCGCTCATACAATTTACATAACTACGAAACGCGAGATCTCGCTGATCTGGCTCGGTTAGCCAGAGGTCGCGGGTTGAAGTCCCGGCATGGGTGGAATTTTTAGCCTCTAAATAGGTTTTTAACGTCTAATGTTTATTAAGTTGCAGTTTTTGTGTTGCATTGAATTGAAACACTTGTATTTTGCATTTAACGGTTCTTTCCATCGCTCGCGTCGCTTGATCGCCCGAGTCGCGTCACATTAGGACAAGCCCCCACACCTAGCCGTTTATAATTTGCACCGAATGAAGACTGATGGCTGCAGCATGACACATTGCGGGGATGAAAACGCACCTTCATTACACTTTGTACGAGACGAGCGTCACCGAGTGAAATAACTTCAAGATCTCTCGCTTAACGGGTAGGCAGGAGGGTTGGCAGTCTATTGTGAAAACAGTTTTGCTTGCAAAAGTAAAAAGAGACCTTCAGGTTTTCTATTGCCACACAGAGCGTTGGTAGCGGAGCGGTAGAACGCCGGCTTCTCATTCGGGAGGGCGTGGGTTCAAATCGGCGAGGCGGCATGTTCCAATGACTTTGTTTTCTAAGTTGCGTAAAGGAGAAAGACGGTCGGTCATATAACCCTGGGCCTAGGTGTTAACAAGACGAAAGCAACGTATATTTAAAGAGTACATGTCAAGTAACAATCGTGGAAAATTCGGTGATTTTTGGCAATCCAGGAGCTGAGATATAGGGGATACAATAAAAATGAGGTTATGCGTTCTTCAGTTGTCACTCTGATAATTTTGCTGTAATATTATGATATTTCAACCTTTTGACGTTGTGGTTAACAACATAAACAACAACAGAGTTGCTTCGCCATCTAAAGCGCGATGACCTAATGTATTGCAACGTCCAGTTGCTATACCGCAATTAATACAGCGATCCATGACAAAAATCCAATCGTAATGCGTGAACAAGGATCCAAAATAACAAGCCAAAATAAGTCGTGTAAGCAGGTTTCGTGGTGTCCAGGGAAGAAGCAAGGGTCGTCAAGGTCAGTAAGGTTCGCAAAGTCCGTGAGAAGCTGAGGTCGTCGAAAAATCAAAGAAACTAAAGGCACACTCAAAACGCACGGAACGCAACGAAACGAGTAAGATTTTTTATGACAGCGGGTATTTTGTCATTTTTATGACAATGTCAAGGTGTAATTGTTTTTAGTTTATAATGGCGTGGCCAGACACTTCTTTAGTTACGAGAAAATCGATTTATATTTAAAAAAATAATCGATTTCTATATTAAATGGCTGAAGATATATTTTTACGAAGATATTTTCACATTTTATTGTGGAGTTATAGCATGTTATGTATATGTGAAGCATTCTGAATCCATTAAAGTGAAGTTATACCTATTAACAATTATTTTAATCGATTATGACGATTTCAATCGATTACACTTTTACTTATTTCCAGTTTTCTCGTTTCCTAGATTGTGAATTTATCTGAGTTTTTGTACATACTTTAAACCACAAAAATATAACTAATTTTTTGAACCTAATTTCAACTTGTTAACTTTGGGCCCAGAGCCTTCTTTCTCCTTTGTGAAGTTATAGCAATACCACTCGCTAACGATGAAGGGAGACATTGTAAGGAAACCCTAGTGACTGTAGTATTTACATTCTTTAGCGCTTGCCACGTATAATGGCCCAACTAGGAGACTAGCCCCCGGTTTCTCGTACACTAACAAGCTGTAAATCTACTGTTAACAGCTGTCAGTGGTTTTTTTTGTATGCACTTTGGTCAATTGACAGCTGTTAACAGTAGATTAACAGCGTGTTAGTGTACGAGAAACTGGGGGTTAATCTTTCAAAATAAACCCACAGCTGTTTTGTATTAAAATTAAGTAATAAAAGGAATAACGTTTTGATTATGTTTATTCTTATTGTAATTCTGTTCCAGATATATACCTACTATAACTTTTACATACATATATAAGCAGACTTATACGTCCTACTGCTTTGCTTATTCCTTTCCTTAGAGGGAGAGAGAGAGAATGGGCTTAATCACCACGCGTTCCCACCGTGGATTGGCAATTCCAAGCGCCGAGGGATAGATTTCTATTACTTTTAAATCCTTAATATTATTATTTATCCTAAGGGAAAGCATTTTCCTCCACAAAAGTATTGTTAACAACGTAAAATTTACATTGCATTAGGTTTTCCGTATTTTAACTTTCAGCGGAACGGTGCTGTTACAACTTTCTGCCAGCGAGACCATTGCAATGGCGGGGTACAGATATAACTCACCTCAATTTAATTTTAAAGCAAAAGATAAGCAGAGTAACGCCCCAATATTTATCCCCTGCGCACTGAAACATGCGGGATAAATAAAGAGAAACCGATGATCGGCCAAAATTGAATTTCCATACGCTCGTAAAAAGGAAAGCGCGGCGAAATATAGCCCAAGCGGTCAGTGCGGATCTGGCACATATTCGAGCCCAAAATTGCCCGAAGTGGGCCGTAATGGCATACGGGCATTGTAAACTTATTGGAGTAAGCTGACAGTAAACTGAATAGTGAAGTGGCAATGGACAGGCCATATGTCTTGTTCTTAAAGTGCCGGCAAAACGGAAGTGATCTGTCAGAATCGTGGCAAGTGGCAGTGCCTGGTCTCTGCCTTCCCGTCTGGGATACAGGCGTGAGTTTATGTATGCAAAGTACCTCTCGATCCATCACTGGAGGTATCCAGTCAGCTCTTTACAACGGTCTCTGTTCAGTGTAATTCTGAGCAGCTCGTCCGTGGATTTAACACCGGTCGAGTCGTTGAAGATGCACAACCATGACATTCTTCTCCTTCCCGGCCGTCTCTTACCTTTCACTTTGCCTAACATCATGGGTTGCAGCAATTGGTATCTCTTGCCTCGTAGCACATGTCTTAAGTAGGTTACTTTCAGCTGCTCGATGGTGCGATCAAGTTCTACCTTCTTGTGCATTCGTCTGAACATATATGCCGTAGCTAAGCCAGAAATGAGGAGTAAAGTTGCTAGTCTGGAGACCTAAAGATGGGCGTAGAAGTGTGGGCTGGCAACCAATGTGATAGACTGACGACCTGGTCAAAGTGGCAGGAAAATACTGCGCAGAGTCCAAGAACGAAGTGAAGAGCGTGCATTGGAAGACCACCAATGGATAGCTATAAGTTAAATGGATACAGAGATAAATAAAACGTATATCCAGTATACCAAATAACACACACAATAAATATAAGACAAAAGCTTACACAACAAGCTTACACACAAGCTTATTTAATCATCAAATTCTTCAAATGTCTCGGCTTCATCCAGCAGAAGCCAGACGAGAAGCAAGGAGTCTTGTTAACTGTACGCCTTTTTTACTCGCACCTCTTAGCTTTATTTCTATAAGTCTTCAGATAAATTACTGTACTCGGTTTCACAGTGCCGTAACGCGTCCGATCGCGCGCGACGGCGTCATCAACGCAACATGACACTTGGCCGTAAAGCGCGCGCGTGTAAGTGCGCCAACGTTTGCATAAACGGCTGCGCCGCGATTGCGTTTAATGGATTTTTGATCAAATATTTTTGTTCATTGTTACACAAAAATTGCGGCGGCAGCGTGCGTGAGATGCGTTAGATCGTGGATTGAAATCTCGGCATGTAAAAATTAGTTTTTGTAAGTTACGTACATTTTTTAGTTTCAAACCTGAGTCTCTGCACTTGGAATGGTCAATCCGATTAAGTTTATACTCTCTGGATATGCTGGCAGTGGGACGTTTATAGGCTATATAAAAACAAAAAAGTAAAGAGAAAAAAAAGAAAACAGTGACAAAAAAAAACATTACGTGGAAATGAAACTGATGAACAATCGCTATTTCAATTCTACTTTATGGTACCCCTAGGATTCTGCTAGTGTCAGGTTTGTGACAGGTGTGTGAGAAATGACGTAAAGCACTATGTATCGAGATGGCGCGTGGCAGGAAATCACAAAAACCTTCGTCAGAGCTTAATTTCAAAGGATTTTTTCTCCAAAAAGCTAAAAGGGTGCGCGTGATTTACAAAATATATATTTTTAAGGATCATTTTAGGTCTTGAGTATTTAAAAAGGCAGGGTAACTACGTTATTGTAAGACGCAACATTATTTGTACAAATTTATAAAGAAAAAATGTATATTTTTATTATTAACAGAGCACTTTTAAAAATTTTACAACACGGCAACAAATATTATTTATCAACACAATTTATTTTATTCCATTTTTAGTATTTAGTGTTATAGCGGCAATAGAAATACATCATCTGTGAAAATTTCAACTGTCTAACTATCACGGTTCATGCGATACAGCCTGGTGACAGACGGACGGACGGATGGAGGGACGGAGGGAAGGACGCATGGACAGCATAAGCAGCCTATATACGTCCCACTGTAGGGCACAGGCCTTCTCTCAGGGAGAGATTATGGGCTTAATCACCACGCGTGCCCACCGCTGATTGGCGATTTTAAGCGCTGAGGTATATCAATAGCTCAGACACTCAGGTTTCCTTACCATGTTTTCCTTCACAGTTAGCGAGTGGTATTGCTACTGTAACTTCACAAATGTACATAACTTAGAAAACAAAGTCATAGGTACATGCCCGCACTGGGAATCGAACCTGGGTCTCCCGTTTCCGAGTGTAATTTTCTACCCACTAGGCTACCACCGCAGGACGGACAGCGGAATCTTAGTAATAGGGTTACCCTTACCTTACCCTGTGGGTACGGAATCCTAAAAACATGAAGTAAGATAAATCAACAACCGTACATAATAGCAAAACAAAAAAAATCGGCTGTTATTGTTACTTGGGAGGTGGCGTATGTCTGTGCAAGTATGTGTGTCTGTGTGTAAACGCATGCGTGTGTGTGTATGTGTGTGTGTGTCTGTGTGTGTATGTGTGTGTGTGTGTGTGTGTGTGTGTGTGTGTGTGTGTGTGTGTGTGTGTGTGTGTGTGTGTGTGTGTGTGTGTGTGTGTGTGTGTGTGTGTGTGTTTTGTGTATGTATCGTTTCGAAGACTTCAAGTCCTCTATGTTGATATTTAGATTCTTACAGGTCAACCATGGCAGCAATTTTTGGCAATCTAATCAGATATGGCCTAAATAAACTTTTTCACCTCCACTTTCTCCTCCACCAGTGCTCTATATTTTGACTGAGAAGCGGACTGTGACAAAAACGCTCCGCCGCACTCCCGGCTGAGTGACATTTATGAGATGCAAGCTTAAGTATCCAGTCGCCTGTGCCTGCGTTGGTTGGCTCTACAACACTATGGACCTGGCAGAAAATCTACCCTTTGTTTAGGTGCCATGTGGCGCCGGATTCTTTCCGTTTCTTGCCGTGGATGTCGTAGAAGGCGACTAAGGAAATCAATTACCAGGAGACGGGCAGCAGCGTCTTCCTGAGATTCCAACCGCATACTGCGATCGCCAACCCGCCTGCCAAGTGTGGCGATTATGGCAAAAACCGCTCATGGTTATGAAAACCACGAAAGAGGCATACATATGTCCTGCAGTGGGCGTCAAATGGCTGATGATGATGATGATGTTTAGGTGCGTGATGTCTGCCTATCACTCCTGGATAGAGGTGTGAGTTTTTGTTACGTAATGTGCCTATGTTTAAATGCGTTCAGACGTGTGCCGTCGTTATAAGGAAGACGATACTTTAATATTTTTATATTTCACAGCTCTGAAAGCTTTATTTTTTTCACTTTATGCATGGGTATTATCAGCTAACTCTTGTTGTTAAAACAAGTTTAAGTTAAAATCAAATCATTCTGATAATATAGATAGATAGATAGAGATAGAGAACACCTTATTACACAACCAGGTGAAAGATATTACAAATAGTTTCTTATGTCTTAGTAGTGGTATACAGTAGTAATGTACCCCTTAAGGTTAAGATTTGACGCAGTTGTTAGGTGAAATAATCATTCTTGTTGTCCGTTTGGGTTGAGTCATTCAGGTCCGGTTGTCCTGTTCGAGTTGTCCGTATTGAGTTTTCCTGGTCAAGCAATATTTGTCGTTTGACTTTAGCAGGTTCCCAGTTATTAATATTATTATTATTGAAAATTTAAAATAGTCAATTTCTGCAGAAAATACAAAAACTGCTTACTTCATATACATTAAGTGGGTTTACGCTATGCGATAAAATGATAGTTATGCTCAGCTTAATGCTGCGTGTGCGTATTATATCTAATATTTCTTTTAAGTTTCGCAGGTCACCACTTTACGGGGTGGCCACTCGACTGCGACCCGGTCGAGTCCGCTTGACACACAGCGGGGGCTTTTAGCTACTCGCCCGCACTTGCCGCTGACAGCGCATAGGCATAAGCTGCCTATATACATCACAGTGCAGACTTTCTCTTAGAAAGAGAGAGTAACTAGTGTTTGTTTCATAATAACGACATTATGAAACAAACATCAATAATTGAAGCTTACTGTTAATTGAATAAGCTACCCGTTGAAGAGTTTCCATCTCCATATCCGATGGTTTTCATCAGATCTCCACTAAATTGATACATTTGCCGTTGACAGACTATGCATAAGCTGCCTATATACGCCATCGTGCAGGCTTTCTCCTAGAAAGAGAGAGGAAGAGGGTGTAGGTTTATTTACTAAATGTGTATACAGCGGATTGAACACTAAAGCTAGTGACTGAGACGTGAAGTGATCTTTTATTTCAGTTAAAAATGAAAATTTACGGTCTTATTTATAAAAACACGATTCCTCTAGAACACTCCTCAGAGGCAGTTTAAATAATCTGTGGTTACGTTTTCCTTTTATCACAGACTCATTAAACTGCCTTTGGGGAGTGTTGTATGTGGTGTGGTGAGCTAAGAGTGCCTTTTTGAGAAATCTGAGAAAACGGACGAAACATTCTCAAGTCAGGAATTTCAGAAATCTGAAGAGACGGTCGGAGAATTTTCGATTCAGGAACCGAAAGTACTGAATTGACAATTAGTATTTTAGGTTAGGTATGTAGTTTTAGGCCTGAGACATACAGAAGGGACTCGGGGCGAGGGCGCGGAAAAGACGCGTCGTCTCTCCAATTCACTTTCATACAAATTGTACTGAAGGGACGGGACGAAGCCCACACAGAAGAGACGGGGCGAGGGCGCGAAATCTATACAACGCCTCGTGTCTTTTCCGCGCCCTCACCCCACGTCCCTTCTGTATGGCCAGGGCCTTAGCTCGTATGGAAAGTACAGTTGCATTGTGTTGAAGTAGAGGGATGTTTATAACGCACACTAAACTGCATTTCGGAGACCTTTGAACTTTTTAGTTGTACCCTGCATGAAATTACAAAAGCTGCACTTATTATGTTATGCTTCAATTCAAATTTATTTTAATGAAATCTATGAATTAATAATATTTTTATGGTGTTAGGTATTTTATTGACATGTGTGATTAGACTACTTCAATTTGTATTTGTATGTTTTTATTGATCTTAATTTAAAATGGAGTTAGTAATTTTAATAATTTATAATCTAATTTATATGATATGTATTTCGTACTTCTCTGTCGCAATAGGCCACCCTGTAATGATACTTGTAAGTTTTATGAAATAAATAATAATAATACCAATGCCAAGCGGTGGTATAAAGGCCGACAAATAACTTGACTTCGCATGAACGTATTTAGAGTCTCCTTGGCGGAGGACGCGGGTTGTGACTTAGAATTCTTCAGAATTTAGTCTGAGTAACGTTTTAGTTAAACAAATTGCGCTTACGTGGCCACCGCAAACTGGTTTTTGGTCAAGTTCTGATAAATTAACTGGTATATTTAAGTACCATATCGGTAAAACGCTTGTCTCACATTCTGTTACTTGCCCTAAAAAATAACAAATCATCATCATCATCATCATCAGCCATTTGACGCCGACTGCAGGACATAGGCCTCCCTCGTGGCTTTCATAACCATGAGGGGTTTTGCCTTAATCGCCACGCTTGGCAGGCGGGTTGGCGATCGCAGTATGCGGTTGGAATCTCAGGAAGACGCTGCTGTCCGTCTCCAGGTAATATTCCATAGTCGTCTTCTACGACATCCACGGGAGGAAATGGAGATAACAAATATACCTAACTATTAGGTTATTGAGAAGAAGGTACCCATTCAGCTGTTGGCAGATTTAGCGTCGCTGATTTTCAATTAGGGCCTTTATCACATATATTTTGTTCAAATATATGTTGAATAACCGTACACACGCTTACAGCTCATTAGGAATATCGCGCTGGAGGAAGCCCGGGGATTAATTATATTAATTATGTACTACCTATTGATATTACGTTATCAACAAGCTATTTGCTGACCAAATACTCACACAAAAAATATTGTACGTTTACATTAATATCAATTTGGTTTAATCCTTCGCCCTGTGGAGTGTACAAAAGAAACAGTAAAATTACTACTGTTATGTCGTCACTAGGTCAACCTTTTACTTTTTGCTCAGTTGCCGGGATACCGCCGTTTAGCCAAAGTATTTTTCGCCAAATTTTACTTCCCAATAAACTTATGGCATCAGTTTCATTTCCCAAATGAAACTTTAGCAAGTTTTCATTTTGCATTTTATTCATTTGGTCAAATTATCATTTCGCATAATTTTACTGCGTCAAGTTTTATTAAGACAAACGTTTAAACTGTTACCAGAAAAGTGGGTTAGGTTAGGTTAGAACTGCGACCCCCACAGACACGAACTGTTACCAGAAAAGTGGGTTAGGTTAGGTTAGAACTGCGACCCCCACAGACATGCTTGGTAAAATGAATTTTGACCAAGTATTTATTTGGTAAACAATAACTTGCCATAATAACTTTTGCTAACTGTTTATTTGCTTTAAGTTGTTTTGAGAAATGTTTTTTTGCCAAGTGATAATTTGCGGAAAATAGTTTGGGAAGTAATACTTTGGGAAACGATTTTTGGCAATACATTAGTAAACCCAGTTGCCTTATCTGAGTAGATTGCAGATTTTAACGTTGATATCGACTGGCTGTGCTAAAAAAACCGGCCAAGTGCGAGTCAGACTCGTGCACGAAGGGTTCCGTACCATTATCTACACAAAATTTGAATATTTCACGTGTCTACCTGTTGCCGTTATTACCATCGAGCAAAAAACGGCAAAAAATCACGTTCGTTGTATGAAAGCCCCGCTCAAATATTTATTTTAGTCTGCTGCTGCTTTAGTATTTGTTTTGCTATAGCGGCAATAGAAATACATCATATGTGAATTAAACTGTCTAGCTATCACGGTTCATGAGGTACAGCCTGGTGACAGACCAACAGACAGACGGACAGTGAAGTCTTAGTAATAGGGTATGGAACCCTAAATACGAGGTGGCCTAGAGACCAGAGCACAAATATCTGGTCCAACTTAGGGGAGGCCCTTGCCTAGACGTGGGACACAGAAGAGGCTACGTAAAATCAAATGGTCTTATTTTATTTTATTTTATTTGGTGTGGATGGAAGGGCCGGTAAGGGATGACCCAGACGGACATATTTCGACCAAACAGGGTATGTATTAGTAAAGGGCAAGATAAAAAGTACCCGAAACCGGCGTGCGTGCATGCAACGACTAATGAATGTTGAGGAAGCGAAAGTGATCTGTCAGGATCGTAGCAAGTGGCAGTCCCTGGTCTCTGCCTATCCCTCTAGGATACAGGCGTGAGTTTATATTATTATTATTTATTATTTACAAAACAGATCACAAAAATTACACACAACCATTATGAAAGAGATAATTATATTCCAACGCTGCATGGTATTATTTTTTAGATTATTTGGGAGAACAGTGCTTTTTAGGGAGCAGGGTACCTATTATCCTAATCACTAAGGTCATAGAAATGTTTTTGTAAAATAAATTATCTCGGTAGCGGAGCGGTAGAACGCCGGTTTCTCATCCGGGAGGTTGTGGATCCCAGCATGTACCAATGACTGTGTTTTATAAGTTAGATACATTTATCAAGTAATAGTAGCAATACCAATCGCTAACTGTGAAGGAAAACATCGTGAGAAAACCTTAGTATCTGAGGTATTTACGTACCTCAGCACTTGCTACATACAATGTTCCAACTATAAGGCTAACCCCCTGTTTCTCGTACACTAACACGCTGTTAATCTACTGTTAACAGCTGTCAATTGACCAAAGTGCCTATAAAAAACCACTGACAGCTGACAACAGTAGATTAACAGCTTTTTAGTGTACGAGAAACCAGGGGTAAGTGCGGAAATCTCCAGTCAAACTTGACTACTAAGTAGACATCTTTAAATTGCCCAAAACTGCGCATTGCGCATTTTTTCGGTCACTTTGGAAGAAATAACTCTTAGAGATAAGCTCGCCTCTATACATGTAATTTCGTATTGTCATATTTCCTGTACTGTTTTTCTTGTGTTGTGCATTAAAGTATTATTATTATTATTTGGGTAAGAACTAGTAGTGGTGATATAGTAAGCTGTCTGCTTACTGTATCACCACTACTAGCGACCCGCGTCACCTAGCGACGCTCTGCGGTGGGCCTCGCTTCCGATCGAAACGCTGCTAAAAGCCTCTTAACCGCCCACCGTCTGTGAGCGTATTAAGGAGCAATCTACCCATCACGTCTGTATTAGAAACCACGATAGGTTTTGACTGTTTAATTATTTAAAAAAATGGCCAAGTGCGAGTCGGACTCGCGCACGAAGGATTCCGTACCATTATCTATACAAAATTAGACAAAGATTGAATTTGAGAAGAGTGCCAACTATAGAAACCAACAACGTTTAACATTGACATTTAACGACATGACATCGGCGCTGTGAAGGTTACATAGATGGCCGCTAGATGGCGAGCGCTGTCTTTAGACAACGTTGGTTGTATGGGAGCCCTCCTTAAATATTTATTTTATTCTGTTTCTAGTATATGTTGTTATAGCGGCAACAGAAATACATAATCTGTGAAAATTTCAACTGCCTAGCTATCACGGTTTATGAGATACAGCCTGGTGATAGATAGACATACAGACGGACAGACAGACAGATAGGTGGACAGTGAAGTCTTAGTAATAGGGTCCCGTTTGGCACCCATCGGGTACGGAACCCTAAAATGGATTCCACTCAGACCAAAACTAAATAAAATGAAGTACTACTTTGGCCTTTGCATCTATTGGGGTTAAAGTATGAAATTGCCGTTTTATTGCAATAGGTTCTTTGAATTGACATAGAATCTTCATGGTTTGAGGTTTTCGAATGAAACTTTTTTTCAAATGGTTTCTATGATGTTCTTTTTTTAAAAAATGTGAAACATTTGAATATCGACTTTCAATTGTTTTTGTTATTCAATTTAGACAAGAAAGATGGATACTGCAAAAATTCGAGTGATTTTTGAATACGAGTTCCGACGCGGAACTAACGCGGCAGAAACAGCTCGCAATATCAATGCTGCGTTTGGAGAGGGGTCTACTAATGAACGCACCGTGCGATTTTGGTTTAAACGCTTTCGTGATGGAAATTTCGACTTAAAGAACGAGCCACGAGGAAGACCGCCCACACAGGTGAATAACGATGAATTAAGAGAGATACGTACATACTTGAAAATAAACAAAGTCATAGGTACATGCCTGCACTGGGAATCAAACCTGGGTCTCCTGCTTCCGAGTCCATTGTTCTACTTACTGGGCTACCACCGCTTGTAGAGTAATAAGAAAAATAAGCAAGTAATAAATACGCTTGAAAGATTTATAACCTTCAGACGCTGTAGGTCTGGAACGTATTTTTGGGTTATTATCTTGAACTGTAAAACTGCTTCCGTGTGGCGCCGGATTAAGAATAGCGTCACTCCATTTCCTTCCGTGGATGTCGTAGAAGGCGACTAAGGAAATCAATATCCAGGAGACGGGCAGTAGCGTCTTCTTAACATTCCAACCGCATACTGCGATCGCCAACCCGCCTGCCAAGATAGGCTGGTATTTAAAAGCATTAATGTCTATTTACAATAACATCATACAATGGCATCAATTCATCTTGCAAATTTAGAGAGTGGATTGTCGAATAATTTATTTATGAAACAAAAACCCGACTGCTGAATAAGAAAACGGTGTCAGCAGGCGGGATGAGACAAACTATATTGACTGCCTCGTTGGTCTAGCCGTTAAGGCGCTTAGCTACCAAATCAGAGGTCGTGGGTTCGATTCCCACTGGGGGCCGCGTACATTTGTTCAAATGACCTTAATCTGGGTGTATTTCCATCTTTAGTTTGGGACCAGGTCAAGTGATTTTATTGTGTCGAAGTTGTTATCATTTTATTTTATTATCATTTAAGACGCCGGATTAAGAATAGCGTCACTACATTTCCTCCCGTGGATGTCGTAGACGGCGACTAAGGAAATAAATTACCAGGAGACGGGCAGCAGCGTCTTCTTGACATTCCAACCGCATGCTGCGATCGCCAACCCGCCTGCCAAACGTGGCGATTATGGCAAAACCATGAGGCAAAAGTATCTCCTGCAGTGGGCGTCAAGGGGCTGACGATGATGATGATGATGAATTTTATTCTTTGATAATATTCTCTTGAGCATGAGCACAGGCAGAGTATCGGGGAACGCTGACTCTACATTCGAGAGGTCGTGAGTTCGAATCCGGGCACTACCGATTAAATTTGTTATCTAATAGCAATAGTTCTCGCTAACGCTGACGCTCGTAGCCCCGGCTGCCTGAGTGATCTTAAACGATCACGAAGGTTAAGCAACACAGGGCGCGTTCAGTGCATGGATGGGTCGCCGTCTATGCTTAACGCTAGTGGCATTTTTCCGAGCGGTTCCGTGCTTCGCAAGGCACGTTAAGCTGTTGGTGCCGGCTGCCGTCGATAGATGGCAGTCGTTAAGCCAAGTCAGAGGCCTTAGGGCGGCTTGACAACTTCTGGCAGTAGACGAGCCACTAGTCTACAAGTCTTCACCAATCCGGACTTGGCCCCCGTGGTGAAGTATGGCCTATACCTTCCTCAGGGAAGAGACCCGTGCCCCTCGGTGGGGACATAATGGGTTGATGATGATGATGAACGCTGACGCTGAATCCATGTGGCACCGGATTAAGAATAGCGTCACTCCATTTCCTTCCGTGGATGTCGTAGAAGGCGACTAAGAAAATAAATTACCAAGAGACGGGCAGCAGCGTCTTCCTGAGATTCCAAACGCATACTGCGATCGCCAACCCGCCTGCCGAGCGTGGCGATTATGGCAAAACCCCTCATGGTTATGAAAACCACGTAGGAGGCCTATGTCCTGCAGTGGGCGTTAAATGGCTGATGATGAACGCTGAAGTAAAATAACGCGAGAGCACCCGAGCATCTGAGCTCTTCCCATACCTTAGCGCTTGCGGAAAATAAATAAAATCGCCAATCCGCAGTGGTTACGCGTGGTGATGAATACCAAACTCTCTCTCTCTCTCTATGAGGAAACTACTATCTTTACTAACACATAAGCAGTCTATATACGTCCCACTGTAGGGCACAGGCCTTCTCTCAGGGAGAGAATATGGGCTTAATCACCATGCGTGCCCACCGTGTATTGGCGATTTCAAGCGCTGAGGCATGTGAATAGCTCAGACACTCAGGTTTCCTCACGATGTTTTCCTTCACCGTTAGCGAGTGGTATTGCTACTATAACTTCACAAATATACATAAATTATAAAACCAAGTCATAGGTACATGCCCGCACCGGGGATCGAACCTGGGTCTCCCACTTCCGAGTCCAAGGTTCTACCCACTAGGCTACCACCGCCATTTACTAACACAAAAATATAAATTTACTGTGTACAGACCATCACACTACGGATGTCACGTATTTGATTTTATTTTATTTAGCACTGATTGTGTCCCACTGCTGGGCGAAGGCCTCCCCTTTAGTTCTCCACTCCTCTTTGTTCGTAGCCACCTTTTGCCAACCCTGTAGAAAGGTAGTGAGGCCGTCCCGCCCCGGGTCGGTTGCGATATCCGTATGGAACCCAGTCAGTAGAAATGTTTGCAAACCTATCTAGGCCCACACCGCTTACGTGGCTCAACCAATCCACTTCTGCTTAGCGTTCTTAATTCTCTTTACACCTGATATACAGGTTTCTCTATCCTCTCTCTCTCTCTCTCTTCTTACCTCCAAAAATCTGTTTCACCGGCCACTGCATGCTCATAAATAAACGTACACATACACATATCCAGCAAAAACATACTACCTCTAGTCTTTCACAGTTCGGTAAATTAATTCTAGCTAAACTCTGTTCAATATTTAACTTCAATGCTTGAAAAGGCAATCAACAATCTGGTGTGATAGAATTATCATGTTTAAAAATAGGCCAATAGTTTAATTAAGAGGACGTATGAGAAAACCCTTTCAAAACAGTCAAGGAGAACTTATATGAGCAACTCGAGCGCTCTGGTCAATGTTTCATTTTAGCGGTGCTTAGTGAACAGTACGAAATGAAGAGTCTAATTTTCGCGCTAATCATCCTAATACCCTATATCTCGGTTGCTGAGTCGTCGTTCTTCACATGGGTGGCAAGGACTTTGAATCCACTTTTCTTTAGGATGTTTCCGGGAGCTTATCTACAGAGTTCAAACAACAAACCTGCTGCACTATTCAAGCAAAATATTATCCATGTGCATCATTCTAGAAAACTTGGAAATCGATATAAAAAGGTGACGAAAAGTTGATTTGTTTAAACAGTTGTCGAATTAAAAATCTTTCGTTTTTATTCGTTTTGTTCATTGTGAATGGTTGTGAATTGAGTGTTAGGGTTCTGTCTGTATCTCATGTTTTCTTCTATGGTATAGAACGTTGGTCTCACATTCGGGAGGTCATGGCTTCGAATCCCGGCATATACCAATGACTTTGTTTTCTATGTTAGCATTTGTGAAGTTATAGTAGCAGTGCCACTCGCTAACAGTGAAGGAAAACATCGTTAAGAAACGGTACTGCCACTTGCCACGATCCTGACGGATCACTCGCTTCCTCAACATTCATTAGTCGTTGCATGCACGCACGCACACGTATGTAATCATACATAATGGCATTTTAACCCGTTATATAAAACGCTTTAACAAATATAGTAGTCAGGCTTTTATTGAAGAACACGATGCTAAAACGATTTTGCACACAGGGAAAAACTTTTTTTTCTGCATAAAAACCTATTTTCAGTTGTTTACCCGGAATATTTCCATTTCGGGATAATTTCCCGGAGTCTTTCCGTTGGAATTTTTCCGCGACCCATCCTTAGTTAAAAAAAAACATATCTTATAATGAGATCCACGATACAATATATTTATGAGCTTATAGATTTATTTTAAATGTAAACTTTTAACGAGTACAGTACGGTCTTATGTATAAAAATACGATACTTTAAAACAATCCTCAGAGACAGTTTAAATAATCTGTGGTTACGTCTTCCCTTTTACCACGAACTGCCTCTGAGGAGTTTTTCAAGGAATTGTGTTTTTATAAATTAGAGACCGTATAGTTATAAGGGGCTTAGAAATTCTAGAGTATGTTTTCACTCCAAGAAATCAACATACCCATTCCTTACATATACGAGTTCTTAGTTAAACAAAAGGATAATTTTCATTGACATCTGACCAATTGATAGGAAGGCCACAGCAATTAGCCGTTAGTCTAGCCAGCTTAACCTTACACCTGAACCGAGGCAAAACAGTCCTTATTACCAAAGACGCAAAGGATTCCAGGGTGCAGAAAAGTCCCCGGGTTGCTTGGCATTTGAGTGGCGATTAACTATGTGTCGCCATCTTGGTTTGGGGTTGTCAGTCACACGAATGGTAGCTATTTGTTACAATGACACCGCTTAGGTGCAAACTGCAAACTAGAAATAGAGACGGCTCACTCGATTTTACGGGAGTTTGCGTGGTGGTTTAAAAAAAAAAGGGGACTAGTGCGAGTCAGACTCGCCTACCGAGGGTTCCGTACTAATTTGTAGGTACGAGTAAGTACTTAAATATTATTATAAATAGTTCAGCAATCGAGTCTCGCAGTTTTTCCCGAAATTGACCGAAGACATTTTTTTTTTATAATTTAATTACAAATCTATTACTTTTTCCGAACTTTTCCCGAACTCCAAAGACAACTTTTTAATGATTTAGTTACAAACGTATACTTTTCAGATTTTTCTCTGTATTTACAAGTACAAGTTTAATAATAAAAACTTATATCGATAAATTGTCAAATTTCATAGTTCCAGGTCAACGGAAAGTAGGTACTGTATAAATTTTGGTTCGCTGGAGAGTGTTCAAATATACGTTTTAGTGGCCGTAACTTTTTTTCACGTTAACTTAGAAGTTTGATTTTTCTACAGCTTCAAGGGACTGTAGACCTGAAAATATGGTTTAATTTCAACTTGATACCTCAAGGCGTCCCAAGATAAAGGGTCTTGACCGACATACAGACGGACGGTTAGCAAAGTAATCCTATAAGGGTTCTCTACGACTTTTAATAATGTGACATGTCGAAAAGTCATTCTAGTCACGTGGTACAAAACGCGCCATACAAATCGGACGCAAAGAATGACGTCACAACTTGCACATAACATATGAAGCGTTAATCAATATTCGAGTTATCTCGTGAAATCATCATCATCATCATCATTCAGCCACAAGAAGTCCACTGCTGGACATAGGCCTCTTCCATGGATTTCCAAAAAGACCGGTTGGAAGCGGCCTGCATCCAGTGCCTTCCTGCCACTTGGATGAGGTCATCTGTCCATCTTGTGGCTGGTCGTCCTACGCTGCGCTTGCCGATATGTGGTCTCCATTCGAGAACTTTTCGGCCCCATTGGCCATCAGTTCTGCGTGCTATGTGCCCCGCCCATTGCCACTTCAACTTACTAATCCGCTGGGCTATGTCGACGACTTTCGTTCGTCTACGGATCTCATAATTTCTGATTCGATCTCGTAGAGAAATCCCGAGCATAGCCCTTTCCATAGCTCGTTGCGTGACCTTGAGCCTTGTTATGAGGCCCATAGTGAGAGACCACGTTTCAGTGCCATAAGTCATCACTGGTAGCACCCACTGGTTGTCACACACCGGGTGAAATAATATAGGTATGGAAATGACGCAACAAAAGATTGAATTGCACCACTTTCTTAAATGAGGCTTAAATGGGATTTAACTAAAATTCTGCATGCTAAATTCAATTGAATCGTGTGATTTTAAAACGACACATGTCCTTTCATTACAACTTTGCAGGAAATAGAAAAAACTTTTATTCAAATACTAATATCTACAACAGCAATATTTTAGCATATTATATTGATTTCTGTATGAATAAACTGTAATGTAAATCAATAGGTAGGTGTTAATAATTTAATAAAAAAATGGGCAAGTGTTATTTTAAAAATACATGTGACTTGTGTTGTTTTAAAATCACACGATTCAATTATTTTAACCCTAGACACCTAACCTTCGTCGTTTCCACGAATACGCGACTGAAAAATGGTGCGTGGTGTGTCTTGTCAACTCGGTGTTCGTCACGGCTTGGCGAGAGGCAATGAATTCCGGCAGCCAAGTACTATTCTCTGTTTTCAAAATTTACAAATTTACGTACGACATCGCACTTTGTGGTTAAAATAAGATTGATTCTTGTTATGATTATTTATAGTAGTACTAAAATAAATGGTTTGGACATGTGAAGAGGATGAAGGAAGAAAGATTGACAAAACAAATATATCGAGCGAATGTGGATGGTAGGGCCGGTAAGGGACGACCCAGACGGACATACTTCGACCAAATAGTGGATGTATTAATAAAGGGCAAGATAAAAAGTACCCGAAACCGGCGTGCGTGCATGCAACGACTAATGAATGTTGAGGAAGCGAAAGTGATCTGTCAGGATCGTAGCAAGTGGCAGTCCCTGGTCTCTGCCTACCCCTCAGGGATACAGGCGTGAGTTTATATTATGTTATGTAATCTACAGTTACTGCTACCTACAGTTATTGTTACTGTTCACTTTAATGCAATTAATTTTAATCTAATTTGTCTAATAGTCTGATCTGTCAATTAGTTACAATAAGTTATGATTCAAAAATGTATTGAACGCTGTTGCACGCCTGTTATTGGGTATTATGCTAGACAACAACCACATTAGTATAAGAACTCTGTATTTTTGTGCTTAATACCTGTTGGCTGTGTCAATAAAATATATAAATAAATAAATACAGTTTAAGTTTGCCCCTGAAATGAACAAATACGTTTTAAAATGATCTTTTAATTAATTTTTTTATAAGAATGTCGGTAAAACAAAAAAGTTTCATTTAAAACACTTCAAAAATGGTCGTCGAATTGACGAATGGTTACGTATTATGGGGTATGTGAGAAGGTTAGGTGTCTAGAGTTAGTGACGACTTATGTGACATTTAAGAAGTGGTCAGTGGCAAGCCAGGCACACCAAGAACCGGAGGCCGAAAGAAGAAGTCCAGGTTAAGAAACCTACAATAATATCACTAACAACTGTAGGGACTTCTGTATTTTTCATTCTTCTCGGTCTAGGTTTGCGGCTGACCTATTAGGAATATAATACTGGTCAAGCCACGCATGAGCAATTCGTCTCTGTTGGCAATCAAATGTGTTATGCTGACCATACGCATATGCCAACTAATTCTCTGCAAACGAATAAACATAAACATAAACATTTACATACAGGCACATACATTGCTTCTAGCCTGGAACACTAGAATACCCTGTGTCGTGGGAACCAGAAACAACGACATCACAAACATGTAAACATCCAAGACCTGCGGTTTTTTTTTGTCGCCAGCCGGGATTCGAACCCGGAACCTCTTGCATGGTATGCAGATGCACTACCGCTGCGCTACGTGGTCGTCAATAAGACCAAAAAGGGGATGTATTAGAAAAGGGCAAGATAAAATTAAAACTGACTTCTAAACACTGCAGCTCTCAATACACAGAAGTAATTTAAACGAATATGACTTTCACATACAAGTAAGAACTGTCCCGGAAAAATACGCATCAAAATTTCCATGGCAACAATGTCACGGGTAACAGCTAGTATGACATCAGGATTAAGTAATAGGTAACCAGCTAACACAACCACAAGACATAATTACAAATGGTTTCTTGTATCTAAAGTAATGGTTTACAAATTGTCTTATCGCTTAAAGCGATCTCTGATCTAATTTGAAATCTATTTGTTTAAATACATAAACTCACGCCTGTATACCACAGGGGTAGGCAGAGACCAGGGACTGCAAGGCCATGATACTGACACATCACTTTCAGGATCATTTGATCATTTGGTCGAGATTTAGTCGTCCCTTACCGGCCCTTCCACCCACATTCGCTCGATATATTTGTTTCGTCGAACTTTCTTCCTTCATCCATCCGCCTTGTATTTGTTTATTTTTCTTAATGATTTAAATTCGTATCACCGTATTCCCTTAGATACGGAAAGGTGCAGACTGTATGCCACTGCTGACCACTGTCCGCTATGGCCCCTAAAAGGAGGCATTCGGAAAATTCACAAAGCTGACGAGGAAGTGACCGAGTGGATTGATGGCCTTCCTTTCGTATTTAAACCTGCTCTATACCATACGCAGAATAAATTATACCCGTATTTCCCATCAATAGGTAAGGTCTGCATTTGTAAATCGATTGGATACTGAAGCACTTTTGCTCACGATGATAAATCCAAACTCTTTACATTACCTCATATGCAAAAATTAATAATGACTGTTAGACAAACTGTCCGTGTGGCACTGGATTAAGAATAGCGTCACTCCATCTCCTCCCGTGGATGTCGTAGAAGGCGACTAAGGAAATAAATTACCAGGAGACGGGCAGCAGCGTCTTCCTGAGATTCCAACATAGTGCGATCGCCAACCCGCCTGCCAAGCGTGGCGATTATGGCAAAACTCCTCATGGTTATGAAACCCACGAGGAAGGCCTATGTCTAGCAGTGGGCGTCAAATTTCTGATGATGACGACAAACATCACTATTAAGTGGGAAACTTGCGTGAATCTTAGATCGAAGTAGCATAGCTTTTATACCATAGGAGACATAAAAGAACTCCTTCCTTCACCGTCAGCGTGCGGTATTACTACTGTATTACATGCTACTACAAATTTGCAGATGTACGTAACTTTGAAAATAGACCAAGTCATAGGTACATAGTTAGTTAGTTAGTTAGTTAGACCTGAGATTTCCGCACTTAGCCTCATGGTTGGGCCATTGTACGTAGCAAAGTTGTGAGTTTATTCCAGCCAGCCTATCTCTTTCCAGAAAGCCAGCAGTGTGCTGATGTCACTGCAGGCCTCCCGAAGGGATACCAGGTTCCCAATGATGGCAGTTCGTTGCTTTTCCACGCCTTCACAGTGAATGTTTCCGCTTCTTTGAGGCATACTCGATAAAGCGGGCTGTCGGTTAGTCCCATGTTCTAGAAATGTTGATTCAGTGAGCAGTGGTCTGTTAGGATTGCCACAGCTTTGCGCAGATTATCTCTTCTCAGACGCCTGCTGCTTGAAAGACGTTTCGAGATTGTTGGTAGAGCCTCCCTGGCTTGTATGAATCTGGTTTCTGTTCTCCAAAGTTCACAATGCTGGTTTTCTGTTCGCGACTTCAAACGTTCCGAACTGGTTGTATGGGAGTGGAAGCAGGGGTTCGGGTCCTTCCACTGTAGTTTTTGAGCCTCTTCTAGTAAGTTCCTCCGCAGCATCATTGCCCAAGGAGCCGCTATGACCCTTTATCCATTGTAAGGTGACTCGGTTGTTTGTTGACAATTTTTTCCATTCATGGTGACACTCTAGTATCAGGCTGTTGTTTGTGAGATTATTGTTAAGTGCTTGTACGACTGAGGCACTGTCCCAGATTGTGCGTACATAGTCTTGCACATTTCTTGTTTTCAACAGCGCGACTGCTCTTGTTATACTGATGCATTCTGCCTGAAAAATTGTTTTTAGGGTGCCAAGGGTGAAAGACATTTTTAAGTTTAGTTAATTGGAAAGCCGTCCGTATACACTCTGTCTTCGTGTATACCCGAGTAGTCGGCTGGCTCCTCTTGTAGTTGTACCTACCTTCTATTTCTTGTCGGAAGTGAGGTATCCTGTCGCCTACCGCCTCAATCATAGGCTGGCCCGAAATAGCGGCTGACAATATTTGTGTGTGTTCAAGATAGCTATTTTGTTTATAGTCCGGTTGTCCAAAGCCCTAAGGCAGCGCTGGCTCATAGCTACATGCCCGCACTGGGAATCGAACCTGGGTCTCCCGCTTCCCAGTCCATTGTTCTACCCACTTGGCTACCACCGCTTATTTCTCAATGAAGATACTTGTTTTTATATTTGTAGACTCTTCCTTTTGATGTCTTTATCACAGCGATGGCCTTTCTTTTTTAGCCCTATCGAGCATTTTCCTCAGTCTTACTAAAAAGCCGCATGCATTTCCATACCACGCCTTTCCTTTCACGTCTCCTGGAACTCGGCAAACAGTTTAAAATAAACAAATGCACCGGTGAAAGACTCCCCGGTACGCCATTTGAAGCGGCAACAACACGATGGACTAGCAGTACATTGACTTGTATACAATAAAATCAATACAATAAAAGCAACCTCTAAGCCCAGGCGGTTTCTTTGCCTATCCTGTTTGTGCCGCTGTCGGACCTCCCGTCTGGACGTAAATTGCCCTGGACAATATGGAAATCCCTGAACCGGCTGCCGACCCGTATCGGCTAAAGTAAGGATAACATGTCCATGTCCAGGTGGGGGTTAGCGGACCCCGACAGTGATAATTTGAACTGTTTGTGCAGTACTTTCCAGACGATGCACCATTTCATCGTGCCCTGCATGCCCTAACACCTGCACTCAGGAGGGTCCAATGATTGCAAGTGATAATGCAGTCAGCGTCGCAAGTTCTGGGCCGCAACTGTTTAATTAAGACTTTGACGAAAGTTGTTTTGCCATCGACATGCTAAGAAAAAGAATAAAATCACTTAGAGTTAGGACCACGCTTGAGGAACCGCGGTTTTGACAACAGCTCCGGTGCATTTCTGATGCGGAGGATCTCCCTCGCGGCCAGCGTTATGGGCCTTTGGCTCGGAAATGTCTCGGGGTGGTGTATTTAACTCACGTTTTGTATTTAATTATTGACTGACTTTGCTTTGTATTAATATTATTGTTATTATTTGTGACGATACTGTGGTCGATGTATATAGTTTTTATTTTTATTTTTTCTCACAAGTATAGTTTTTCAATGATTATTATACTTCATTAGGACAGGATGACTGTTGACCTCAGTCACGCCTGACAGTAAACGAAGAAAGGGTCTGAGATGTTATGTGCTTAACTGTTAAATGCCGGTTAACTCTAGTTTTAAAGACACCAAATAAAGCGTGTTCATATCACTTTATAATTCATTAGGACAGGTTGGCTGTTGACCTCAGTCACGCCTGACAGAAAACGAAGAAAGGGTCTGAGATGTTATGTGCTTAACTGTTAAATGCTGGTTAACTCTAGTTTTAAAGACACCAAATAAAGCGTGTTCATATCACTTGTCTTGGGGGGCGAGTCTCCAACATGCATAGTTGTTAAATAGAGTCATATTAGTACGGTAATCTTTGTTTCATTGACACAATTTTTCTAGAAAGCAATCGCATTCGTTGCGTCCACACGTCCACGTTGTAAAGTGGAAAGTCCTATATCCTGTGATATTTTATGGCTCTGTCTCCACACACTGGCCGTCATGGACGATTGATTGAAACAATGATTGCCACCATAATTGTGCAACTCTTCACACAATGTTGCACTTGTTAACTGTCATCTTACTATAAGAATTTAACTGAGTTATTCATAAAAACGCGATTCTCATAAAAAGCTTCTCAAATGCTGTTTAATCAGTCTCTGGTAAAGTCTTCCCTTTACGACTGAATCCTGTTTTTGTAAATAAGACTAAAACACTAAATATTAACAATCATGACCAGTTAGACGATTACTCGCGGTCATAGCCAAATATGATTGCATCGATGATAGGTTACTAAGGTCCCGCACACTCGCGTTTTGGCGTTTTGACCCACCACGAGAGATGACATTTCCACTGTGTGGACGCAGCACGAACGAGTGTTCTGAAATGCTGTCTAACGTCGGAGCACTTAGCGGTGGTACGTAGAAACATCTGGATCGAGCGAACCCCCGGTTTTGTACGGACCAAGGCGACTAAGGCTTTTAGGGTTTCGTTGGACCGTACCTGAAGAGCCCTTATTTTAATTACACAGAACTTTTGAAAGCGGTGGAAGCGGAGTGGGATTCGAACTCACGACCTCACATTCGGGAGGTCGTGAGCTCAAATCCCGGCACGAACCAATGACTTTGTTTTCTAAGTTAGGTACATTTGTGAATTTGTAGTAGCAATACCATTCGCTAACGGAAAATATCGTGAGGAAACTTGAGTGCCTTAGGGGGTTACATACTTCAGTGTTTGAAATTACCAATCCGCAGTGGGCACGCGTGGCCTCTGAGAGAAGGCCTGTGCCCTGCAGTGGGACGTATATAGGCTAAATAAAAAAAAACAGTTGTAACTGTTTAAGTAAGTTATTTGTAGGATTATTGTTACTATTTTTCTATGAAATTTAGTATGGAAGTCACGATGGTAGAACAGATTGGTGGGACAACAGGGATTTTGGCGGAGACTGTAACCTTCAAATGTTATCATATCATTGCCATGTGGATCTCAAACAATTGACATTTGAGGATTGACAAAATGTAAAGAAACAGGTAATTCTTGCACCGAAACAAAGCCCAATGCAAACCTGTAAGGAGGTCCAAATCGCACTTGACGACTTATTAAAGTAAAGTACAGATTAAAGACGGGGTAATGAGAGGTAGCGGTCGCGAATTCGATGCATTTTTGGTTCGATTCTTGACTTTTCTAGTACCGTTAATTTAGTCGCTTCAATGACGACTCGGATTTTGAATATAATCATATCATAAAAACATACGTGAGAAATAAGGCACTCTTTTGATTGACTTTTATAAAATCTGTAATTGCATTTGGTAATCGCTCCAAAAGTTAAACAGATAGGGAGAACACTTTGTTTTACATAAAAAAAGGAAATGGGGATTTTTCCTTGTGGCAAATATAGTTGCAATCAGTGCCAAACTCAGTGTATTGCTCTGTGGTTTCTATGGAAACCACAGATAATAGACCGAATTTGACAGTCATTGCTACAGAATTTATCTGTGAGGAAAAATGCCCATTACACAGAGTTTCTGTACAAAACGAATAGCTGTAGATGGCGTTGTGCAACTGAACCTTATCGATATTAAATAGTTCAGAACATGACACTAGATGGCTTTTTCATTACAAATCCATCGTAATTGTCACGGAAGTGTGGGTGGGGTGCAGAGAAGACTTACTGGTTCCCCTTAAGGGGCTCCATGCAGTAAAACTAGCGCTACCAATGAAAAAAAATCATAGCTTTTTTATAAGATTGTTTTTGCAAAAATTGTTAAAACAATCTCTGAGTCATGATGATAGTGATTTTAAGACCCGTGGTCGTGAACCTAAGGCAAGAAAAACCCAGGACTAGGTAGCATTATCGCCATTCAATTATTAACATCAACGTCCTCAGGCCTGACCTTGAAAATAACAATGGTTTTCAATTGTCATTTTCAAGGTCAGGACTGAGGAGGTTATTGAAAAATTAGGAAGCCATTTTTGCAATAACCAGTGAACGGGTGCTGTTCGTGTGTCTGGTGGCAGCATTAATGTTTTTCCTACTTTTGTAAGAAGTAATATGTTGGCTTTTAAAGTTATTGGTGGCAATTACGGAATCTTATCATACCGGCTCTGATGTATAAGTTTAAGATTATTTGAGAAAAGATGGTCAGAGTGGAGTTTTTTTTTCCCGCTGCCTTTTTCTCCACTACAAATACGGCCCGAAGGCAGCGGCTAACATAGTAACATAGTACATTGACATTAAGCAAACAGAATGTAAATTCTTATTATCTTATTCTTACAAAATACATTATGTATTGATTTCTGATTTCTTTGCGGTGGTAGCCTAGTGGGTAGAACATTGGACTTGGAAGCGAGAGACCTAGGTTCGATTCCTAGTGCGGGCATGTACCTATGACTTTGTTTTCTAAGTTATGTACATTTGTGAAGTTACAGTAGCAATACCACTCACTAACGGTAAAGGAAAACATCGTGAGGAAACCTGAGTGTCTGAGCTATTCACATACCTAAGCATGCCTCATGCCTCAACGCTGTAAATCGCCAATCTGCGGTGGGCACGCGTGGTGATTAAGCCCATACTCTCTCCTTAAGAGAAGGCCTGTGCCCTACAGTGGGACGCATATAGGTTGCTTATGTTATGTATGATTTCTGTAAAAAAAGATTTGTGGGCTTTCATTGGTTGCGCTTGTGATCATTATGTAGCATTGCTACATAATGATACAGTTTTAATCGCTTGCGTATCGCAGATCGCTCAAGGGGATCCATAGGGCTAACTAGCGTCATCAATGAGGGCTTTTCAATGACAGCTGCCAGTTGAGTTTCATAAAAAAAACTAGATGGCACTGCAAGGAGTACAAATGTCATCATACGTTTTAAATGTTGTGCATCGTTATTAATCTGTAAGTAAGTAAGTAAGTAAGTAATTTATTGGCTATAAGTTACAGAGACATATCACATTTTATAAGTTACATATTAAGTTACACACTAACGTAAGTCCCTGACTCCTAAACTAGGGCAACCTGTATCTTAGGAGTCAGTTCCTTCCTTTTTAGATTTAGCACTTTTTGTTTTACGTCGTTATACTTTATCTCTCTGCTAAAGAAAATCGAATGAAGAATTTCTGTGATAATCTAAACATCTCTCCTCTCGTCAACGGAACAAGCGAGCAACGTGACAGAAACCACAGAGAAGGTACAATGATGTCATGTCAATTTTGACATATTATGTGACGTCAGCACCATCTATCGGTAACTTGCGGTACTGTATTTTTAGTTTTAATGACGCTTTGAAAAGCCTTCATTAAAAAAAGATCTTGTTCGCAAAAAGCATCTGTAAAATCTCTCAATCATATTAACAGTGATTTTTAAAACCCACGACAGAGAACCTAGGGACTAGATAGCAATTATGCCAAAAGCGGCCGTTTTTAGCTTTAACGCTATCTAGTCCTAGGTTTTTGCCGTAAGTTTGCGGTCATGGGTCCTAAAAATTACTACCAGTATGATTCAGACACTTTTTGCAAACACGATCTGTAAAAAAAGATACGTTTTTATTTCCTTGGTGGCACTAGTGTTACTCTCTGTGCCCCTTAACTCACTAGTGTAGCCTCATCCTTAGTCCGTGGGTCGTAGAGAAAAATCTTCTATATTCTGCATAGGAAATCGACTTGGAAACCCTCTCGCAGATTCGCGTACCTACTAACATTTAATAGAATTTGAGTGCACTTTTACAAAATGTGTGAACTTGAGTGTCGAGTAATTTGTTTCAGTTTTATAAGGCCGAGCAGCGACCAAACGAGGACCTGGCGGAATCGGCGGCGCGCGCGAGTGAGGAGCCTAGCAAAATATTGTGGATTCAAATCAGAACTTGAAACGGCTTTGCGCGCCCGTTTTGTTCCCGGTGTCGAGAATACTAAGGAAAAAGAAAAAAAACAATTAATAAGGCGTTAGAGCTTGCACAAAGTTGAAATCTTTCCTCGGCATGGTAAATTATTACAGATGTTTCGTGCCAAATACTTCAAGTCTATTAAATCCACTGCATGCAGTTATTGTTGAAAAAGGGCCAGGAACGGCAGTCGGGAGAAGAGCAACAGCAGGCTTTTAGCAGAATAAAGGAAGAGTTGACTTCGGAAAGGGTGTTGGCACATTACAACCCAGAGTACGGTGGACGCGGGTACGGCGGGGCAGGGCGCCGTGCTGGCACAGCCGGCAGCCCGAAGGCTCCGAGCGCGCGCTCGCTGGCCAAGAGCGAGATGAACTACGCGCAGATACAGAAAAAGTCTGCCCCGAGTGTTTGGCTTAAGAAAAATCCACCACTATCTATATGGACGTTCCGAACCTTCTAACTTGCGTACGGACCATATTCTCCTTTAATCTCAATTTTTGGTAGCGAAAAGGTATACCAGAAATGCAGCAAATAGGCTGCAGAGATATGCTTTATTTCTTACGGCATACAATTTCAATATTGAATATATCAAAAGCGAAAAAATGTCGCGGATGTTCTGTCACGGGCAGGGGCATCTGTAGGGAGGTTTTGAAAAGGTAGATCAGGCTTTGTACATAAATTTTATGGAAGAGAGTACTTTCACACCCATAAAAATTGCTGATGCAAAGCAAGCCACGGCAAATGACCCCATTCTAAAATGGGTAATGGAGTACATTCAAAAGGGATGGCCGCAAAAAGTAGATGACAGAGTTATCGTTATGTTTTATTTTTAATTATTTACTTATTAGGTTTTTCAACAGACGCTAACGATCGTTCATTTCATGTTGTGGTTCGGAGTGACCATAGGAAGCGAGGCACATAGGAAGGAAGTAAGATGAGGGCGCGGCATCCTTTTAATTCACTAACATACAAATTGTACTGTATAAGAATGGTAGCAGAGGAAAGTACAGAAGCGATGGGACATAGCCCACACAGGTAAGATGGGGCGAAGACGCGTTTTTTCCGCGCCCTCGTCCTACGTCCTTCCGGTGTGCCCCACGCCTAAGTGATTTTAACAGAGTCTGGTAGCAATTCTCAATACATAAACTCACGCCTGTATCCCAAAGGGGGGATTGCCTCTTCACGATCTCTCTTTCGTTTTTGTTTCTCTAAGTTTGAACAAATAAATCGCGAACAGAGAAATTTAGAGCTCAGTCAATTACGGAGTGGCTCAGACGGACAAATGGAGATGGATCACTGCCGGTAAGCCGATTCAACTCCCAGGACACGAATGAAACTAACACAACGTAGCACTTTCTCTAGTAAAAATGAAGTCGCTGTAAAATTTCACGGAATGACAAAGAAATGTAGCGGTGGTAGAAAACTGGGGAGACCTGTTGCTTCCTGCGGTCCTAGGTTTGATACCTGGCTTCGATACCTATCGGTTTGTGAATTGAGAATAATTTTACTAAAATTTTAAGTAAAATAAAGCGGTGGTAGCCTAGCGGGTACAACACTGGACTCGGAAACGGGAGACCCAGTTTCGATTCCCAGTGCGGGCATGTACCTATGACTTTGTTTTCTAAGTTATGTACATTTGTGAAGTTATAGTAGCAATACCACTCGCTAACGGTGAAGGAAAACATCGTCAGGAAACCTGGGTGTCTGAGCTATTCACATACCTCAGCGCTTGAAATCGCCAATCCGCGGTGGGCACGCGTGGTGATTAAGTCCATACTCTCTCTCTGGGAGAAGGCCTGTGTCCTACAGTGGGACGTATATAGGCTGCTTAATGTTATGCCACTAAAATTTTACTAGCATTACATTACACAATCTCACAACTGCATCCCGGAGGGGTAGACAGAGACCAGGGCTTGCAACTTGTCAATCCTGACGAACCTCTTTTGCTTCTGTAACATTCATTAGTCATTGCATGCACGTACGCCCGTTTTTGCATCTTTTTATCTTGGCCTTCGCTATACGGGGCTGGATAAAAAGTAACTAATTAGTAGGTAAGTAACTGAATAGGAGATATTTGCAAAAACCAATATAGAGGCTAAAAATTCCACCCATGCCGGGACTTGAACTCGCGACCTCTGGCTTACCGTGCCGAGGTCACGGGTTCAAGTCCCGGTATGGGTGGATTTTTAGCCTCTGAATGGGTTTTTACAATTGTCCTCAGCACGGGTTAGTGCAACAAAAAGAATATAATAGGGGATATTTGGTCGAAGTACGCCTGGGACGTCCCTTGCTGGCCCTTCCACCCATATTCATATTTGAGATACTTGTTTACACTTTAGCTAATGGAGAACTTGCCCTAAAAATGTTTTAATACAATAGGAGAGCTACGTTAAAAGATAAATGTGTTATTCTTTTTTCTCTGCTGTTAACACTTTCTTATAGTCCACCAGTCGAAAAGTTTTTTTTTTATTATTATTTTAATAAAGACCTTTACTTTTTTTTTACAAATTTCACCAAGCTGCGGTGCAGTTTGTCAATGTAGTCTCGCACGTGGTACTAAAACGCGCCACACAAATCGACCTTAGGCTATGACGTCACTCTCTAACGTAACGCCTTATATGTATGTTTATCAATATTTGAATGAATGAATGAATGAATGAATGATTTATTGCCACAAACAAACATGCTATATTTGAGTTATCGTGTAAAATAATGTTTTTATGCATGTACACCCATACAAGGAAACATTAAGACTTCAATGATAAAACGAAATCTAATAGGTTTTATGTTGTTGGACTAACTTTATTTTTCGCATATTTTGAGACCCCGAAAACCCCGAAAAAAATAAAAATATATTTCCATTGTTTTATTTTTTAATTTTTCCTATGTTCTTAAAATATGGATTCTGTGCGTGATATAAAAGCAATGTGACTCCAATCTAAGTTAGACGCAAGTTCCCCATTAAATATGGATATGGACCAACCCGATAGTCGGACGATGTGGTCAAGTCGGCAAAGAGCCCGTTGATGCCAATGGCGATAGACTGCGAAAGATGGCGTGACGAGGAAAAGGTAGACAGACAGGTGCGCTGATGGTAATGAATTAGGAGTATAAATTGCATCACTTTTTTAGTGTCTCTGACCTCGTTGGACTAGCCGTTAAGGCACTTACTACCAAGACTGAGGTCGTGGGTTCAATTCCCATGGTTGCCGCCCTGTTTGTACAAATGGCCTCAGTCTGGCTGTGTTTCCATGTTTGTGATGTCCTTGCCTGGTTACCATAGTACAGGGCATCCTACTCTGGGACCAGGTCAAGTGATTGCGTTGTGTGGAAGTTACTATTAATATATTATTATTATTATACGCCGGATTAGTGTCACTCCATTTCCTTCCGTGGATGTCGTAGAAGGCGACTAAGGAAATAAATTACCAGGAGACGGGCAGCAGCGTCTTCCTGACATTCCAACCGCATACTGCGATTGCCAACCCGCCTGCCAAGCGTGGCAATTATAGCAAAACCCCTCATGGTTGTGAAAACCACGAGGGAGGCCTCTGCCCGGCAGTGGGCATCAAAGGGCTGTTGATGATGTGATTATGATTAATTTACATCGGTGGCAATTTACGTTTAGATACTGTATGATTACTTTTAGCTAAATTCTCCTTAAGCCACATTTGAGAAAGTAGTGGCAGTCAGTCTGATACTATACAAGACTACAGTCTGCGTTTCAGAGACTCCAATCTGTCTAAACCAAAAACATTCATTAGCCAGAGTCTAGCAGACAAATTGCATAAAAAAACCCGGATAAATCTCCCGAGGCACCCTAGAAGGAACTTTTAATGGAGTAAAATCTCATTTATTCGACTGTTACGTGGGAGCAAAGTGATTCACTATTAATTAGCAATTTAACTTCTCTATCTGGGCGTTCGAGGGGTTTTTACAGACTCCGACACTAGTTTACTTCTAATACAAACCAAACAAAAACTGGCCAAGTGCGAGTCGGACTCGCGCACGAAGTATTCCGTACCAGTATCTATACAACATTTGAATATTTCAAGCGTCTACCGGTTGCCGTTAATAATATCAAGCGAAAAACGGCAACAAAATGACGTTTGGTGTATGGGAGCCCCCCTTAAATATTTATTTTATTCCGTTTTTAGTATTTGTTGCTATAGCGGCAACAGAAATACTTACATCGTGTGTGAAAATTTCAACTGTCTAACTATTACAGTTCGTGAGATACAGCCTGGTGACAGACGGACGGATGGACGGACGGACAGCGGAGTCTTAGTAATATGGTCCCTTAATCAATAATCAACAACCCGACTGCTGAACATTAACTACCAAGCAGGTGGGACCAACCTATGTACCTCGCATTGAGTCACAAAGATGAATTTGGGATCGGTAAAGTTTGTATTACATTTGCAAATCTGAATGCTTTTTCTTATTGATTTATTCATAGACGGCGCAAAACGGCGAGACAAAAACATCTCTAAATAGTGTTGTGAAAATGTATAGTGCAATTGAGTAGCCAAAGCATGTGTCGACAGCATGCAATAGTTATGCAAAAAAATTATTTACAATCGCAAAAAATAACCGGATTACAATCCAGACGAGAACCGAAAAGAAAAGCAAGCCTAAAAATAATAACTAAGCCAAACCGTTTATGGACAGATACGAGTATACGAGAGATACGACGTGAGTCTTAAAACAAGATAGACCGCGTATCGTGTATCAGAATCTCAACTCTCCACCACGAGATGTTTTAATTTATTCGTCGAATGAAAATGAAATGAAACGAATGAATATAAGAAAAAGCAAGCTTAAAAATTAAGAACTAATCCAAACTGTTTCTAGACAGTTAACTAAAGGCGTGAGTCTTGAAAAGAGATAGACCGCGTTTCGTGTGTCGAGATCGCACGGTCTGAAGCTCCATTCTCCACCACGAATGTTTTAATTTGTTCGTCGAATGAAGTGAATTAACTAGCTCTCCTTACTACTAATTATTTTAAGCCACCCCCTTCGACAACCTACCTTCCTTGCCTAGGTTTCCACAATGTCTCGGGGCTGTGGTCATGTTCATTTGTTATAGCAGCAATATCACTCGCTAACGGTAAAGGAAAACATCGTGAGGAAACCTGAGTGTCTGAGCTATTCACACACCTCAGCGCTTGAAATCGCCAATCCGCGGTGGGCACGCGTGGTGATTAAGCCCATACTCTCTCCTTGAGAGAAGGCCTGTGCCCTACAGTGGGACGTATCGTATATAGGCTGCCTACGTTACGTACGTGGTCATGTTTTTGGAGTATTTCTCACAAAATTGCCAGTGGCACTACTGGGTATCGTATACGGTGGTTTTGTGACTGGTACGAGTCTAGGGGATGACTCTACTAAATGTGCAGTTGTTTATCAGAACGGTATTGGTAAGGCAATGGCAGTTTTATATCCTTACTAATATTATAAACGCGAAAGTTTGTATGTATGCATGTAGGTTTGTTACTCTTTCACGCAAAAACGGCTGAACGGATCGGGATGAAATTTAGCACAGAGACAGATTGTAGTCTGGACTAGCACATAGGCTATTTTTTATCAAGGAAAATGCACATTAAAAGTACCACGCGAACGAAGTCGCAGGTAACAGCTAGTAATATATCATTTTGTTGACACCGTGGAATCTAACTCAGCATCCTCGCGCTAATTATAGATAGTAGATATGTTTATAATAAGAACCTCAACAATTTAGATATTTTTGCTACACCTCTTTGGCCTTTTAAAACTAAATTAAGAGAGGCTATAAAAGAAATTAAAATGTAATATGTCATTTCATGAAATTAAAATGTGATGTGATGTGATGTGATCATTGATTTATTATGATTTAATTTTATTTGATTTAATTTAATATGGTTTAATTCCATTTAATTAATTAATCATATTATAAATAATTATTCTGTCTGTCTTTGATAATGTTAATTATTAATGGAAACTTCTCTGGTTTATGAAAATAATAATAGTATACATTAAATTAATACTGTACCGTTTGTTTCCTGAATAATAAAAAAATAATAAATATATTGCAGAAGGGAAAACTAGACCTTGTAGAAGAAACTGTTATTCTAGGTATCAATGGGGTTCTCATATAGAAAAATTGGCAAATAGGCTTAGTTCTGCAGTTTGAGCAGTCAAAACAATCCGGGAACTAACTGATGTCGCAACTGCTAGGCTTGTTTATTTTAGTTATTTCCAAAGTATTATGTCCTATGGTATACTACTGTGGGGTCGGGCAGCTGACGTTGAGACCATCTTCGTCTTGCAGAAGAGAGCGATCGGATTCATTTATAAGCTAGGCAATAGAGATTTGTTAAGAGATTTCTTTAAAGAAACTAACATCCTGAGTTGCTAGTCAGTATATTTATGAAAATATTATGCACGTCAGGAAAAATATCAGTAACTTTGAAACTGTAGGTAGGCAGCACAATGTAAATACTAGAAATAAACCTAAAACTATGTTCCTAAAATTTAAGCTGGCAAACTTTAATACATCATTTATGGGGCATTCGTTTCTGCAATAAGATCTCTGAAGATATAATAAATTTGCCAGAAATGCGGTTCAAAAAATGTCTAAAGCACACTTGGACCAAAAGGGCTCATCATCATCATCACTGCTTAACATAGGCCTAAATGGCTCTATAACCTTAAAAATTATTTAGATGACAATGATGTCTGGAAATAAAGCCAGTTCAATGCATGAGTTCTAGGTTTTAGAATAATTATGTAAACTCTGTTAATCAAGGACTTGGAAGAGAATAACTTTGGACATTTTTATTAATTTTTTCCCTAAAATGATCTAGATTTTAAAATGGACATCGTGATGTTAATTAAGTCGCAATTTCTGTGCTTCTTTGAATAAAACATTTTTTAATTTAGATACTTTTTTTTTGCACACCAGCGATTTGCATTTTCGTACTAATAATGTTTGATAATAGAGGACACTTTGTTGTACACAAGAAACAAAATCTAACTCAAAAAGTGTACTCAGCATAAAAAAGAAATGTTCACTCAATGAATGTCAAAGCTGTTAGCTTCACAATAATTAATAGATTATGTGGAGAAGAAGCTAACAAAGAAACGCCACTTTTATTCTTTTCAAAACAGGTTTTAACTTAATTAACAGAGTTTTAAAACTTAAAGTTACACAATCGTCCCTGTTAACATTATTTAAATACCAGACATCTTTTTCCTTACTATTAATTATTTATGTTATAATAGGCCTTTTTTACACAGAGTACCCACAAGAACATTGTGACCATTTTTTTTTCCCCCGATACTGTTGTAATATCTTTTCTTTCTTTCTTTTCTTTCTAATCATTAACTGAATTACACGCGTCCGAAGACGCAGGAATAGCTAGTTAATAGATAAAATCGATGAAACCTTAAAGGGAAATACCGCCAGGAAACCTGAGCACCAGCCGTCGCGGCGGTATTACACAGCGGTAAACATGTTTATCGCGCAATAGCGTAGCACCATCTTGCGTGAGAGCCATATTACGCTATCCTATATGCAGGATCCTAGGTGATAACCAATGCTGGTTTCACCGGCCGTATTGATTGGGTAAAATCAGGACTCGATAAAACCTTTGAACCAATGCGAACGAACGATTTAGTTTTTTATTTCGACGTTAAATAATTCCATTGTTGAATGACATTCAGCAATGTAATTATTTTACGTGTGCAATGTTACCAACTGATTTTGTAGTGGAGAAAGAAGCCCCATGAGTGTTATCAACAGCTCGCAATGCTTCATCATCAACCCATTATGTCCCCACCGAGGGGCACGGGTCTCTTCCCTGAGGAAGGTATAGGCCATACTCCACCACGGGGGCCAAGTCCGGATTGGTGGAGGCTTGTAGACTAGTGGCTCGTCTACTGTCAGAAGTTGTCAAGCCGCCCTAAGGCCTCTGACTTGGCTTAACGACTGCCATCTATCGACGGCAGCCGGCACCAACAGCTTAACGTGCCTTGCGAAGCACGGAACCGCTCGGAAAAATGCCACTAGCGTTAGGCATAGACGGCGACCCATCCATGCACTGAACGCGCCCTGTGTTGCTTAACCTTCGTGATCGTTTAAGATCACTCAGGCAGCCGGGGCTACGAGCGATTCGCAATGCTTAAACATAAGTCATTCATAAACTCCCGGCTTTAATCCGGAGAGGTAGGCAGAGACCAGAGTTTGCCACGATCCGGATTAATCAGCCTAATTGGCACACTGAGTTGCATTTCCCGTCGTCCTCGTTCGTCCATGGCATATTGTATTCAACCCATCATTACATACCCCAGCTACTTGAAATCGCCAATCCACGGTAAAACACACACTCTATCTCTCTTTGAGAAGGTATATGTTAGGAAAGTCAAACATTGTCTTCGCAATGTTGCAAAAGTGACGAAGCAAAATTAAAACGAAATTAAGCGAACTTTTCTTTCACCCAAACTCTGCGGTAACGCAAACTCGTAAAAACAAAAAACAGGAATAAATATCGAATGGTTAAGCTTAGAAGGCCTTCTTAGGAATGTAAGTAGGTAGGTATATGGCGGTTACAATAACTGTGCATCTGGCTCGATGACCGAGGTGCACGGATATTGTGAACGTGTATACCTAAAAATCATCATCATCATCATCAACCTATTATGTTCCCACCGAGGGGCACGGGTCTCTTCACCACGTACTCCACCACGGGGGCCAAGTCCCGATTGGTGGAGGCTTGTAGACTAGTGGCTCGTCTACTGTCAGAAGAAAATCATCATACCTAAAAATACACACACGTTATCAAGCAATTGTGAAAGCAATGCGGATACTAAAGTCTAATACATACATAGTTTTGGGGCATAGGCAATGGTTGTTATTTGCCTCTATTGGGCAGCCTACAGAGCAATGGCAGTATAATGTCATTCCAATAGTATAAGCCGCCCAAATTAAATAGGCATCGAATTTTTTTTGTGATGTAAATGGTAAAATAAAGGCGTTTTTAATTTATTTAGAACCATTCTTATCACCTAGAGTCTACGCGAACGAAGTCACGGGCAAGAGCAAGTGTACCTATAATAACTGAGTAGAGCTCGAGAACGCAACTTCTGTCATAACATAAAGTATTTTCCCGCGCGTAGAATACGGAAACCCAAAATTGCTAGTCTAAATTCAACTTTGTGTCCTTGTTATAAGAGCGGCTGAAAGACCAAAAATCGAAGCTTACCCCTACTGCCGTGGGTACACAAAATTGATTAAGTCCCGCATTAGGGACTCTCGCGCACTATGGGAAAATTCCGCACGGATTTTTGCATTTCCGTAGCATAGTAAAAAGATTAGAGGATGTTAATTTAATAAGGGGCAGCACAATAATCTACCTAAAGCGTTAGTTAAGCAGTTCTTAGGTGACCATTTGACTGCTTCGTTGGTCTAGCGGTTATCATGCTGGATTGCCAAAAGAGAGGTCATGGGTTCTATTCTAACTGGATGCCGCTGTACTTCGTAGGTACAAACAGCCTCAGGCTGGGTGTATTCCATGTTTGTGGTGTCTAACTGGTACTATAGCACGGGGTATCATAGTTTGGGAGAAAGAAGTTATTATTATATTATCATTATTACCGATTTTAAGGGCAGACAGAATGTAGGTACTGTTAGGTAAAGAAATAGCCAACTCTTACATTTTTTACGACACTGTTGGAAGGATTCAAAGGGCTTTCTAGGACCAACAAAGGCGAAAGCTTCAGAAAAGCTATAAATCTAAAAAAAACTCACACATACATGAATTAATGAGTAAGTATGAGGCAGCGCTTTTTAAAGTCGCATGTGAAAAAAAAAGAAATATATTCATCATACGGTTACGCCACTACTGCATTCTTAGGCCGACCTGCACCACTTTCTTAAGTTCTTCAAAATTCAAATATAAGCTTAAAAATTCTTCGTGCTCCAGTCAATTTAAATGGATGCATACAGATGAGGTGTTCTCTATACTCGGTACACGTGAATCGTGGGGGACGGTAAGCGAGCTACAACTTGAAAGGTTCATGACGAAGTGCGGAAAAAAAACGCGCGGATAACTAATCACAGTGCGTATGAGCTCTTAACCTTCAGGAAGACTTGCGGTACAGATTAGGGTAAAAGCTGAGAACGCAGCAGATGTTGTCAGATAGGAAGTGTCCTTGGATCAGTCCGAAATACCCGTGGGGCTGTGGAAATTTAGTAAGTACCGAATTGGAAAAAATATAAGATATTTCTGAGAACATTTAATTTTATGTACGTATTTTTGGTCTCTGAAACACAGTGTATTCGAAATGCTTCAAAAAAAAAAAAGCCAATTCTAAGTACTTATTAAAACAACCATTTAGCAATCATGTGTATGCGTTTATTTTTGTTTATTATAATATGTGTTTATTTTTGTTTATTCGTGTTTATTTAAAATCTGGAACTTTGTATTCTGAAATAAAAGCATATTATTATTTTTTTTTCTTAGACGTAAATCTTTTGCGTGGTTTAAAGCATTGAAATGGTTTTGTAGAAAAAATTCAACCAATTTAGCGTTGAACGTGAGTTTGAGATTGTGACATGTCTAGGATTCTAACAATCCCGGAGTTTTGAAAATAAAAAACAGAAAAAACAAGAAGTTACCCGTCAACAGCAAAAGCAAACGAAACTATTGCAAAACCATTATGTTAATTTCATGATTATTGCCAAAATTATGGTACTTTCGCGTATCATAACGGATGTATTATGATATATGGTGCGAATAGCTGAATTATGCTACATGTATCATAATTATGGCACGTATAACACCACTGCTATCAATCAGTCTCATACTTCCTGTTTGTGTAGTGAAAACCTTTTTGGGCGTTTCGTAGCCAGTTTTTAAACTTCACTCTTTCTTATAAAACAATATTAGCTACTTCAAAAAGGCATACACTCTTTGTCAAAGCGTTTAATTTAAAAACTCATTTGCAAAAATTCCTGTACTTCCTTTTAGCTCCCGGGAGATCATAAACAAACTTACTCACATTCATGCGGGCAGAAATACATACCCTTCTCTGCCTTTGATGTCGGGTAAATAGGTAACATGCTAAGTAAAACTTTCGTCAAAGTGTTCGTTTGTTCACCTATAAGCCTTCTATAATGTCACGGGGTATAAAGATAAGGCTGTGCGAAGGCCTAAGCCGTGAGGAATGCTAGGAACTTTGCAACCTTCACGGCAGGAGAACTTGTTGCTTTGGCTCAAAATTTCTTGTGAAATTCACGCGCGGCTCTGCGGATATAGAACAAATAGACAGAAGAATAAGTTTTACACTTCGTATTTTAATCGCGGCAGGGAATCGCTCGTAGCCCCGGCTGCCTGAGTGATCTTAAACGATCACGAAGGTTAAACAACACAGGGCGCGTCAGTGCATGGATGGGTCGCCGTCTATGCCTAACGCTAGTGGCATTTTTCCGAGCGGTTCCGTGCTTCGCAAGGCACGTTAAGCTGTTGGTGCCGGCTGCCTTCGATAGATGGCAGTCGTTAAGCCAAGTCAGAGGCCTTAGGGCGGCTTGACAACTTCTGACAGTAGACGAGCCACTAGTCTACAAGCCTCCACCAATCCGGACTTGGCCCCCGTGGTGGAGTATGGCCTATACCTTCCTCAGGGAAGAGACCCGTGCCCCTTGGTGGGGACATAATGGGTTGATGATGATGAGGGTTTTGAAAGTTGAGAGCAGACTGCTGGACATAGGCCACCCCTAAGGCATGCCGCTAATTTGTGCCCTCGGCCATTCTCATCCAGCCAGTGCCAGCCATCTGCCTCAGATCGTCAGTCCAGTGAGCTGGTGGGCGTCCGACGCTGCGTTTGCCAGTTTGTGGGCTTCAGTCGATGACCTTTGCACCCCATCAAATATCGGTTCTATCGATTCCGAGCATAACCCGTTCCATAGTACGCTGAGCGTCTTTTAATCGGGGAAGTAATCCATCAGTGTCAACGTTTCAGCTCCGCAGGTCATGAGAAGAGCTTTGGCTTAAGCTTTGGAGGTGCCTCAAGCAGCAATGGCCATACAATAGTTGTTTGGTTGGTATGCAGGAGCACAATGAATTTTTACCCCGGAAAGTTTGACCTTTCTTACTATTTCTGCGTTGAGTGAAATATGTTTTTTTAATCCTTACTAAGATTAAAAACGCGAAAGTTTGTATGTATAGATGGATGTACTATTTCACGCAAAAACGGCTCAACGGAAAATTTTGCACAGAGATAGATTATAGTCTGGATTAGCACATAGGCTATTTTTTATCCCGGAAAATTACACATCAAAATTACCACGCGGACGAAGTCACCAGCAACAGCTAGTTTAAATCATACTCGTAAATTTACTAGAGGCTCTAGCATCGAAGGCAGAAAGAGGAAGAAAAAAAGCACCCGAAACCGGCGTCCGTGCATGCAACGACTAATGAATGTTGAGGAAGCGAAAGTGATTTGTCAGGATCGTGGCAAGTGGCAGTCCCTGGTCTCTGCCTACCCCACTGGGTCACAGGCTTGATTTTATGTATGTGTATATATTTCAGAGGAAGAAAGAAAGGCATAGACAGTGAGAATCTAAAGCGGTCCTTCTCGTTCAATTATGTTGTGTTCAAAGCCGAAAGCTTCACGAACTTCCTGTGATAAAAACTTCCCATTGATTTAATTAAAGCGTTCAAATTAAAATCGGTATCCTTCGGGATAAAGCTTTGAAGTTTTGCCAGCGGGTTTGCAGTCTTATCCCAAGGATTTAAATGTGCGAGTTGCTTAAAAGGGGATTTGAATATACATAACAAGCAGGTCTTTGTAGGTGGAAATAACTTATTATATTTATAGTAGGGCTTTCTATTATGAATAAATTATAGCTCATCTATCAATTATGTTCCGTGTGGCGCCGGATTAACAATAGCGTCACTCCGTTTCCTTCCGTGGATGTCGTAGAAGGCGACTAAGGAAATACATTGCCAGGAGACGGGCAGCAGCGTCTTCCTGAAATTCCAACAACATACTGCGATCTCCAACCCGCTTGCCAAGCGTGGCGATTATGGCAAAACCCCTCATGGTCATGAAAAACACGAGGGAGGCCTGTGCCCTGCAATGGGCGTCGAGTGGCTGATGATGATGATGATGATGATCAATAATGTTAGGTGCCTCTGTAGACAACAAAATATTATTTATATAGACAATCCCTGGTCTCTGCCTACCCCTCCGGGACACAGGCGTGAGTTTATGTAACGTAATGCAATAAAACATTTATGATCGATTAATTAATATTTCAATAGGTGCTATTGTTATTTAATTAAAAATTAAAGTTCACACAACACAATCGAATTGCTAAACAATGTTATATGTGAACGCTGTTCTTACGTCGAGCATTCTGTCTCGCTCGCACAGCTAAACATTTTAAGTGATTGTAATAAGATTTATACTTTTGATGAATTTGATCTGACGGCTTAATACACAATAAAATTGCGGACATTCAAGACAAATTTTCCTTATCCTGTACGTAGTTTTTGATTTGCAAAATTTGATTCCAAATATTATTAATTATTAATATATATATAATATTATTAATATTATTAATATTAATATTATTAATATTAGAAACAACTTTTCTTTTTTAAAAACAACTTATAGGAAAAACACATATATTGGAAATGTCCGTAATTTAATTATGCAACACCCTCAGCCTCACCCCCATGTAACCCTCAGACCCATTTTATCAAAAGTTTACTCAGTGTAATACAATAATTAAAATGTTAAATTATGCGATCGAGTCAGCATGCTCCATGTAAGAACAGTCTTAAACAGACAAGGACATAGTCAACTAACCAGACTGAATGAAAATTCCAAATTCAAAGTTCGAATTTGATATGTCAAGCAAATGTCGGTGCAAGTTGGAGATGTTTTGGCGACTCACAAAAGAAGGTTTCTTCATTATCAAATCAATCTGATAAGCAAGAGGTAAGAACTCAAATCACAATAATCATAAGCAGCCTATATGCGTACCATTGCAGGTCACAGGCCTTCTCTCAGAGAGAGAGTATGGGCCTAAATACCTACTACGCGCGCCCGCCGCGGATTGGCAATTTCAAGCGCTGAGGTATGTGAACACCTGAGATACTCAGGTTTCCTCACGATGTTTTCCTTACCAGTTAGCGAGTGGTATTGCTACTACAACTTGACAATGTACGTAACTTAGAAAGTCATTGGTACATGCCGGGATTCAAAACCACGACCTACCGAATGTGAGGCCGGCGTTCTATCGCTGCCCTTCCACCGCATATAAAATAAGTACTTTTATCCATACATAATAATTAAGCAATGCATGTTTAACGTCCAATATAAATTACAAAGCTTAAATCCAGCAACCGAAAACGTCGGCCTTTTTTAAAAATCGCCGAAGAATCCGCCGCCGGCGATAACTTATTTTAAACTCTATGCGAATCGTATTAAAGCAGTCTATATATCAGCCGGGTGCATTATAATAGCCGTTTGTTCAGTAGAATGAAATCTGGGAGGTTATAAAAATGCCAAGCAATGATCTAGTGACTCCAGCGGGCAGTAGGAGGGCACAGAAGCATTGCTGTAAGACTTCTCTATGTGGTCCGTTTATAGCTCTTAGCTCATCATCATCATCATCATCATCATCATCATCATCGGCCATTCGACGCCCACTTCAGGATACAGTCCTCCTTCGTGGTTTTCATAACCATGACGGGTTTTGCCATAATCGCCACGCTTGGCAGGGCGGGTTGGCGATCGCAGTATGCGGTTGGAATCTCAGGAAGAAACTGCTGCCCGTCTCCTGGTAATTGATTTCCTTAGTCGCCTTCTACGACATCCACGGAACGTAATGGAGTGACGCTATTCTTAATCCGGCGCCACACGGAGCTCTAAGCTCTGTTTTATGTAATTTAATAAAGATTTTATGTGTGTTGTGGTATCGGAATAAACTTTTTTTCAATTTCAATTAAATTTCAATAATAAAATATAATAAATTCTCACCATTATATATTATTTTTGTTAAAATAAAAAAATACGAAAAATGGGTGCCTCATAATCACTCGAATTTTCGCAGTATCCATCTTTCTTGTCTAAACTGAATAACAAAAACAATTGAACGTCGATATTCAAATGTTTCACATTTTTTAAAAAAAGAACATCACAGAAACCATTTGAAAAAAGTTTCATTCGAAAACCTCAAACCATGAAGATTCTATGTCAATTCAAAGAACCTATTGCAATAAAACGGCAATTTCATACTTTAACCCCTAATACAAAATGTAGCGCTAAAAAAGAAACAAAGTCTTAGGAGCAAAGGTGGACTTATTTCTAGAGATTTTTTTCCAGCCAGCCTTGACGTTAAGAGTATTTGACAGACAGCGGAAAAAGGGCAAGTAAAGCACCAACAAACATAATTAATAATGGCTACATTAATTGTAAATATGGAACAATAATATGTACTGGCCCGAAACGGCCGGAAGGCAGCGGCTAACATAGTATATGGACATTCAGCAAACAGATAGACTCTACCGAGACCGCGGCACTTGCAAAAGTACCGAAACGTCTGGAAAATTGTAAAATGAAAATGTAAACGAGTCTAGCGCTCGTGTTAACCTTAGAAAATACTATTCTTGATTTCTACTTAATATATATATATATATGCAAAATAAACCAGTGTCTATATAGATACCTTATCAAGTTAAGAAAAATACAATTAAAAATAATTAGTAAAAAGTATTAAGATGCGAAACAGACTATCTGTAGGCTTTCTATTTTGTGAACTGCGCTCGCTTCCCTTTCACATATTTCACCCTACCTAATGAAGTTGCTCGGATGCAATATCAAACCGAGAATGTTTTGAGCGATTTTGAATAGGTCGGTTGTTTGGTATTAGTATGCTAGGGTTGCATGAAAACGGGGCAAAAGAAATTCGGAGCTAGGCACCTTTGGCAATTTGGGGAAAAAGGATTAAAAGTTCTTGACAGTGGACAGCAGGTGAGCTATGTACATTATTAGTATGAAATTATTACTAGAGGAGTCTTTTTTACTAAAAATAAGTCTTGGTCTGTTTAGAGCCATCGCCCACGGCCACTAATGGACGCGACTCGTACCCCAGCGGGCAGGGCACGCTTCCATGATATTTGCATCGCTTCTCACATAGTCAGAAATCGCTTACGAAAGTCATCGTGGGCGATGGCTCTCAAATACCAAGTTTTTATTTAACTCACTACTGTTGACTTTTTTTTTTAGTTATGGTCATATTATCCCGATCAGAAGTTATGTTTAATTTTATGATAATAACTGAATTTGAAATTTATACACTAAAAACATATAAATACGACGTACAACTATGATTAAGGGACAAGATGGGTTTCATTTTACCTCAAACGGACACATACATAAACTCACGCCTATATTGCGGAGGGTTAGACAGAGACCAGGGCTAGCCGCTTAGCACGGTCCTGAGAGACCTCTTTTTATCCAGTTACGTATTAACTAATACTTTTTCTTTGTTAACAAAAAACATGGACTAAGGTAGATAGATAGGATAATCTTTATTTTACACAGAAATAAGATCTGAAATAAATATTTTGCATCGAATAAACAGTAGTGATGTGTATGATGTGATGTGTAACAACGGAATAATAGACTGAAAGCGTATCGGCTTATAATAGAGTACGCTCTACCCGAAATCTAAATTGATTAAAACTCATTCGGGCGTTTAAAATAGGATCAATCGTGCAATAATTGAAAAAACCTAACAGTGTCTCTTGTCTCTATCTAGTCAGTGGAAGAGAGAGAGAGAATGATGGGGAGACAAGGGAAGAACATGCAGCCAACGTGCAGTAGGAGGCAGGTATGTAGGCTTGAGTCCAAAATGTGCTTCAAAATAAATAAATTACATTCTGTTTATTAAGTAACAGCAGCATATGAGTAGAGAATAAATAGTCGGGGAAAAGAAAGCGAAAGAACTCCACTTTGAGCATCTCTTTTAACACCTTCAGTGCCCTTCACGCGACGTCGAGTGAACAGGCATCTTTTCAATATGACCCATCACTCGACCTCGCGGGGTGAGCTGGTACATTTTTAAAAGAATATTAGTTAAGTGACTTTTATATGGGCATCTGATGAAAAAATCAAGTTATCTAAAAGTTGATTCTTATTAGCTGTTCAGGCAAACCAACGTTTAGAAATAATTTAAACATAGTGATGAGCCACCAGGGAAAACTACTACTTTGTCGCGCGACACTAAACTCTTAATTTTAAATACATTAGTTGCTACCCACCTAACAAGATCGCGATTATGAGTGCCATCGCCGCATTCCAAGAGTTTGATTGTAATTTGTAATCAATGATAGGGATTTACATTTAAAGTTTTAGAACATATTGTTTGTTTATTGTGTATATTCTTTTTGTTGCACTAACCCGTGTTGAGGACAATTTTAAAAACCTATTTAGAGGCTAAAAATTCCACCCATACCGGTACCTGAACCCGAGACCTCTGGCTAACCATGCCAGCGGATTCCCAACTGAGCCAATGGGCAAGTGCAGGCATCAGTGAAATTTCTTTTAATTTGTTTATTGTGTGTTAATGCTGCGTCAGATGCCTTTTGCAGCAACTCTGACACGCCACAGGATGTACTCGTATGTTTTCACTTGGTTCTCTTCTGGGTATTTCTGTAAGCTCTCTTTTTTCTTCTTTATTTTTAACCATTACATACCTATATGTCGTTTTTTCTTGTGATGTGTTAATTGGATGGACCACACGCATTGTAGGGTTCCGTAGTTGGTCTTCAAAATATACCATCTTAGAAGGAGGGGATTTTTATTGCTATTAGGATTTTATTTTATATTAGCTACTTGTTTTACACAAGTGAAAACTTAATTAAATTTTCACTTGTGTAAAACAATAGACTTTGAAACACGCAAGACTGTTCTTGCGCTCTACATTTATTGAGTCGCTCTACATTAATTTTTGTGTGCGTCAAAATACTAAAGATACTGCGATAATACTAAAGATACTACATAAAACGTCAGAATGTTTATAAAATTACCATTAAAGTGAGTTTAATCCGAGTAAACTCATGCTTAAAAACACTCAAAGATAAGCCGCTACAAACAGCCCGCGTGCACACGATTAATTTTGACTCCGCTACTGTTTTATTGTCAAAAATATAGCACTTTTGTCGTGAAGTCAGCTGTTTTTCTTTTGTGATAAATAGATAGATAAGAAATTTATTTGGGTTTTGAGATACATACATACGAGTATAAGGGACACTGCGAAAGATTTCTGAAGAGATCTAAACAGGTGGAAATCTGAAGGTGCAAGGTCAGGGCTATATGACAAATGCATTAATACCTCCCAACCAAACTCTCTTAATTTTTGCTGAGTTGCTAAAGATCTGTGAGGTCTTGCGTTATCGTGATGAAAGACCACACCCTTTCTATTGATCAATTCCAGCCGCTTTCTCTCAACTTCTTGCTTTAATCTCATCAGTTGTTGGCAGTAGAGATCCGAATCGATGGTTCTACCCGGCCGTAAAAGCTTATCACTTTATTGTGAGTTAACACGGGTTTTGCCACAGTCTGTGAAGCCTGACCGACTTTGACCACGACCTTTTTTGCACGTTCTTGTCGTACGTGATCCATCACCAGTTATCAATCGCTTTAAAAACGGTTAGGTTTCATCATAGTTTCATTACGTCTCAATAAAGTATCGCAAATGAGTAAACGGTTTTGTGGTCAATTCCCAGTTCTTACTTTTTTAAAAATGGCGTCCATTTTATCCGTAACAGTCTGACCAGAGCGAGGTGCATCTTTGACATCAAAATTCCCGGATTGAAAACGCCTAAGCCAACTTTGTGCTACTCTTACAGAAACTGCATTAGGTCTATAAACGTCACAAATTTTTTTCGCGGCTTGCGATGCGTTTTTTACCTTTTTTTGTAATAAAATTTTAAAATGTATCGAATTTCTTCATTAGATTTACTCACTTTGACAGAAATAAAAACAAATGAAAAATAGCTGAAAACAACATATTACCAATTTGTTTCTTTTTTTGAAATGTAACCTTTTTAACGTCATCAAAACAAGCCAGATACAAAACGCACAACCAAAGAGATTTTAAAAGTTTATACATACTATAATGCGAAAAGACTTTTTTCCTCGACCTATTATGTGATTATTTTCTGAACTAAGGGTTATTTTTAGTGACTCCTCCACATAAATATGTTATTGGACTAAACAATAACACTACAATAGTTTTTTGTCATACATGAGTGCAAAGTTGCTTTTTAACCGCGTGCTCATTTTGATGACAGAGCAAGCGAAGGATTCTAAAATTAGAATCCTGAGCGTTAGCGAGGGAATCAAAAGAGCACGAGGTGAAAAATCTTTGCACTCGAGTGCAACACGTAACTTTTCATCCCACCTCAGCGAGGAAATGACTAAATGCAAAAAACACAAAGGAGGTTCCGAGTCTGAGTTTATAACAAATTTAAAAAAAGTAGTATGATAAATTCGGAACCATGAAGGTATAAGTAAATAGGTTTACAGATGTTTTGAATTTACAAACTTAGTGCGCTCGATGTTCTAAATTCAATTTACTTTATCCTCTAGCGGATAAAAACGGCTTTTGCACTCAGATATCGAAGAGCAAAAATATTCTTTCCGAGATGGGGGGATGAAAAATTGTTAAGCTCTGCACTCAGGTTTCAAAAATACCCAAAAAAGTGCTAATAATAACGATAGCAGTAGATCCACCCGCCTATGCCCAACAGTGGGCTTCTTTCACGGGCTGTATAGTCAGATATACTCAGCCTATATACGTCCCTCTGCAGGGCACAGGCGTTTTCTCAGACACAGAGAGAGTACGGGCTTAATCACCACGCGGCCACCGGGGATTGGCAATTTTAAGCGCTGAGGTGTGTGAACACCTCAAACACTCAGGTTTCCTCACGATGCTTTCCTTGACCGTTAGCGAATGGTATTGCTACTGCAATCTCACAAATTTACATAGCTTAGAAAAAATATTTATCGGTACATGCCGGGATTTGAACCCAGGACCTCCCGAATGACAAGCAGGCATTCTACCTCTCCCCTACCACCGCATCTATAAACATCGTATAGACGGATAGATAGAATCGTTCCTACATTGTTTTTCTTGCATTATATTTTTTATATCAGTTATATTATATTATATTGGTATATATAGGTGGTAATAGTTACGTCTAAAAATAAAAATAAATTTTGATTCTAAACGGACGAGTAGCTCGCTTTTTTTTGATAGATAGATAAATCATTTATTTGTGCTTAGAGACACACACACATAAAGCAATAAGTACATAAAAGATGATGACATACAATAGTTTAGGTATAAGTACAAAATCTTACAAACTAACTTATAAGTAGGTATAAACATAAGGTTATATGACACTTTTAGGCCATATATGGGTGTGCCACAGAAGCTCAAAAGGCCGTATCTCAGCATTATAAATATCCACTTTAATTAAGCAAATATTTTACTGATTTTCAGCTACAGCCAGAGTGTGAGAACGGCGATGAAAAATAAAATTTTGAGCGTCCTCGACAAGTTTTTAGAGTATATAACGTTATTGATTACTATTACCACTTACTGAGGAATGTGTTTTATATTTGTATCTGCATACCTTCTACAGTTCAGCTATGTAAAGATAACAAAAGTAAGTACATGATTTTTGACACGTTATGATTTTTCCGAACGACCTCACCGGACACCCACCGCACGTAGGACGTTCATAGAATTCAATCTGAAAATGCGAAGCTTACTGCCTCGCAGAGAATCTATATTCGTACCTCGGTTCAAATTAGGGGATTTCCAAGTAGGTTACATCGAATACTTATTTAATTAAGTCTGCCTCTGTTTTAGTTACGTCACGAGCAAGCAATAAAAGTGTGTTTGCATGTTTGATATACCGTTTGGATGCGGGAAATGGATGCTTATTGGCTCTGTTACTGCGGAGTTACAAAGCAGGAAGCATATTTATTACTTACCTTTATCAGTCTTATGGGTTAGATTTATTTGTATCTATTTGTTTGTTAATTATTTTAATTTGCTATAGGTACTTTATACTTTATTGCACACACAAAATACATACAGAAAACATAAAATAAAAAAGTGCACATGGTGAGGTTATTTCATCAGAAATCTTATTAATTCAATCCTTCATTTATTTAGAGTGAGGTTCATGATTTTACAAGGTACTGAAAAACTTGCCAAACTTTGTGCGCCAAACACTTGTTATTTAGTACATAGTCAGTTTGACTTGCACCAATTTTCCGAATCTAAGGCGCATCATCATCATCGGCCATATGACGCCCACTGCAGGACATAGGCCTCCTTCGCAGTTTTCATAACCATGAGGGGTTTTGCCATAATCGCCATGCTTGGCAGGCGGGTTGGCGATCGCAGTATGCGGTTGGAATCTCAGGAAGATGCTGCTGCCCGTCTCCTGACAATTGATTTCCTTAGTAGCCTTCTACGACATCCACGGAAGGAAATGGAGTGACGCTATTCTTAGTCCGGCATCACACGGTAAGGGTTCGGTTTTTCCTTTTGAGGTACGAAACCTAAAACGCGATTCTTCTAAAACACTCATTTATTTATTTATTTATTTAATAGACACAGCCAACATATGTTAAGTTAGAAAAATATTACACATTATAGAACTTATAATCTAGCTTAACACCCAATTACAGACATGCAACAACACTCTTGCCTGACAGTTACTTACAAAACTAATTATTACGAGTATCTGGCTTATCAGAGGTGTTTAAGTAATCTGTGGTAACGTCTTTCCCTTATCACAGACTAATTAAACTACCTCTGGGGAGTGTTGTAAGGAATCGTGTTTTTATAGATAAGCTCGTTTACTCTATTGATGCACAGTTGCAAGCAGGAAGTATAGTATATTCATAAGAAAGAAAGAAAGACTTTTATTGGGACAAATTAATACATTACAAGAAAAAAAAGGCTTTTTTTTTTTAACCAGACGGCTGGCTCATATGCACGCGATTCGCGAATTCTTTTATATTAAGAACGGCAGAGATGAGGAACGCGTTGCCGTCGTCTTTTTTTCTGGGAGTCTTTAAAACTAGAGGCAACCGGCATCTGGCAGGTAAACAGGTAACATCTTAGACCCCGTCTTCGTTTACCATCAGGCGTGATTGGAGCGGTAGTAGCCTAGTGGCTAGAACATCGGACTCAGACGCGAGAGACCCAGGTGCGATCCCCAGTGCGGGCATGTACCTATGACTTGGTTTTCTAAGTTATGTACATTTGTGAAGTTATAGTAGCAATACCACTCGCTAACGGTGAAGGAAAACATCGTGAGGAAACCTGAGTGTCTGAGCTATTCACATACCTCAGCGCTTGAAGTCGCCAACCCGCGGTGGGCTCGCGTGGTGATTAAGCCCATACTCTCTCCCTGAGAGAAGGCCTGTGGGTATGTATGTGATTGGGGTCAAGTGTCCACCTGTCCCAATAAAAAAAAAAAAATGTTTGACGAAATATAGTCAGAGTCACAGAACAGAGAAAATGTTCTGTGGTCAGAGTGGAGTATTTGTCCCGCTGCCTTTTTCTCCACTATAAATTCGGCGCAAAGGCAGTGACGGCGGTGGCTTATATTGACATTCAATAGAATGTAACTTCTGTACGTTGAAATAAAAAAAAAAAAATATTTTAGAAGTTTTGAGAAGTATGTTGTGTGGAAGTTATTTACAATTATTATATACGGAGTTTGGAGGTGTACAGACCGCATTATCAATACTGAAGAAACAGTTTTAAGTTTTTGCCCCATTTCAAGGAATGTTGCGTTGGTTTGGACATGTCGAGAGGATGAAGGAAGAAAGACTGACAAAACAAATATATCGGGCGAATGTGGATGGAAGGGCCGGTAAGGGACGACCCAGACGGACATACTTCGACCAAATAGTTGATGTAAGTATTAACAAAGGGCAAGATAAAAAGTACCCGAAACCGGCGTGCGTGCATGCAACGACTAATGAATGGTAAGGAAGCGAAAGTGATCTGTCAGGATCGTAGCAAGTGGCAGTCCCTGGTCTCTGCCTACCCCTCTGGGATACAGGCGTGAGTTTATGTTATGTTATGTTGTTCAATAACACGTTATATGAGACACCCTAATTAGCGCAACCTGGAAGCAATTAACCCACTCTAGCGAGGAATTGTAAGGGCGATGTTATAATCAAGATTCAGGCGAGTTTACCCTATAACTAGATACTTAGGGCCGGCTTCATGAACCGGTTAAACGGCGTTTAATTGCCCAAAACAAAGATCTAGCGAGATTCTCAAGGCAAGCGAGCGGACGACAGTTTTCTAGACCGATAAGTGTTAGTAGCGGATTAGGAGAATCGAAGAGAAAGAGAAGCCTCATTTGGGCCATGTACGTAGCAAGCGCTAAGGTATGTAAATATCTCAGACACTAGGGTTTTCTCACGATGTTATCCGTCACGGTTAGCGTGTGGTATTGCTACTACAAATGTAATTCACAAATGTACGTAACTTAATAAACAAAGTCGTTGGCACATGCCGGGATTCGAACCCACGGCCTCCCGAATGAGAAGCTGGCGTTCTACCGCTCCGCTACCACTGCTCTTTCTTGTTAACTATAAAACCCTTATAAGGACCAACCCTCATATATTTTTTATGCAGTAAAGTTTGAACAATCATACAAATATTGATCGACGGCCTTAGATTGATATTCTGACGACTGTGCTGTCGACGCTGACGACCCTACCAGACGCGCATTAAATGATTTTTAAAAACAATTAAAAAAAAAATGGCCAAGCGAAAGTCGGACTCGGGTGCGAAGGGTTCCGTACCATTATCTATACAACATTAGACACAGATCGAATTCGAGAACAGCACCATCTATAAAAACCAACAAGAAGCGTTTAACATTGACATTTAACGACATGACATTGGCGCTGTGAAGGTTACATGATAGCCGCTAGATGGCGAACGCTGTCTTTAGACAACGTTTGTTGTATGGGAGCCCATTTAAATATTTATTTTATTCTGTGTTTTGTATTTCTTGTTATAGCGGCAACAGAAATACATCATCTGTGAAAATTTCAATTGCCTAGCTATCACGGTTCATGAGATACAGCCTGGTGATAGACAGACGGACAGAAAGACAGACAGACGGACGGTGAAGTCTTAGTAATAAGGTCCCGTTTGGCACCCTTCGGGTATGGAAACCTAAAAAATATCATCAGCGGGAACGCCAGCTAAAGTCGTGGTGGAACCGGCCAGCTAACGATTATGGCGTGGAAATGCAAATTTCGTGAATCACTTAATTAGAGGGTACATTGCGATGACGCAAGAATCACGCTGAGCTCAGTTGCCTGAGCTCGTGATAAGCAAAGGCCCTTACGTGGCTTTTTAAAAAGTATCTCGGAGTGTCTGTGTTGTTCAGCTCAGCTCTTGAAACTCCCAATCTGAGGTAGGCACGCATGGATACATAATCATCCTATATAAGCAGCCTATAAACCTCCCACTGTAGGGCACAAGCCTTCTCTACTGCAGAGAGTATGGGCAAGCGTGTATCACTAAGCGTGCCCACCGCGGATTGGCAATTTCAAGCGCTGAGATATGCGCTTGAAATCGAGGTAGCTCAGACACTCAGGTTTCCTCACGATGTTGTCCTTCACTGTTAGCGAATGGTATTGCTACTATAACTTCACAAATGTACATAACTTAGTCATAGGTACATGCCCGCACTGGGAATCGACCCTGGGTCTCTCGCTCCCGAGTCCAATGTTCTACCCACTAGGCTACCACGCGTGGTTATTAAGCCCATAGTCTCTCGCCGAGTGAAAGCCTGTGATTTCTCTCTGGAGTCTTTTGTGTTGGATGCTATTAGGCAGGTTGGTATTTGTACAAACTAATGTATTAAGTAATACGATTTGAGAAAAGATAACGAGAGTGGAGTTTTCTTTATTGCCCGGTCTTTTTTCGACTACAAACTCGACCCGAAGGCAGCGACTAACATTAGTTGTAAATTGACATTCAGCAAACAGAATTTAAATGCTTTACGTCGAAACAAATTTTTCATTTCTCTCATTATTTTACTACAGAAAGCCACCGAAGTCGTAAACGAGTTCCGACAAGGACAATAGGACATTCTAATTATAATTTACCTCTAGTTTTTCGTACACTAACAACCTGTTATAATATACTGTGTTATTTTATTTATTATTTTACTTATTTACAATTTTTTAACCGCATACTGCGATCGCCAACCCGCCCGCCAACCGTGCGATTATGGCAAAACCCTTCATGATTAGGAAAACCATGAGGGAGGCCTATGTCCTGCAGTGGGCGTCAAATGGCTGATGATGATGATGATGATGGCTGTTTTTTGGTAAATTTATAGCACCCATTTTATTTTATTCTATTGGGATGCATTATCAAAGGTCACTTATCTTAAAAAAAGTACCCAAAACCAGCGTGCATGCATGCAAAACTAATGAATTTTAATAAAGCGAAAGTCATCTGCCAGGATTGCGGCAAGTGGCAGTCCCTGGTCTCTGCCTACCCAGCCTTAAGATCTAATTTGACTTTGCGTCTACATAATGAGATGATTTATACAGCGTCCAGTGTCACTTTCACTAGATGGGTGAAGGGACCATTCGGACCCTGCAGTGAGTTGGACATTGTTTTTTAGATGGTGTAGGCTTTCTCAGCACCTATACCATCCGGACAGTTTAGTCGGCCTAGCCCACAGGAGAGAAAAGTCAATACGTCTGGAGGCAACGAAGCTACGGGTTTGCTCACGGTGTTTTCCTTCACAATTAGCGTGTGGTATTTCTGCTACAAATGTTGACTACCCTCCTCCCACTATTAACTGCTGTCAGATATTTTTTTTGTATGTACTGACAGCTGTTATCAGCAGATTAACATATTGTTCGTGTACGAGAAACAGGGGGTTAAAAGCATATGAAATAGTATTAATAAAATCTGTAAGAAAATAGTTGACTAGTTATTTGATGCCCTGTCGAAAAACCTGTGGTGGTAGGTTTAGCTAAACAAGTCTCCGGTATACCCAAATTGGCCTTAGGTGTATACATTGAATCCAGTGAGGTTGCTGGTACAACGTCGAAGTAGATAACACAGAGTGAACATAAACATCTACTGCATTCTCCTATTTCATGTGCATCTAATATATTCGCTATTTTACCGGCGACTTTTATGATGCTAATGCTATTGTTGCCTGCGAAAAGTCTCGACCGATATATTTCAACAAGCTTCTTAGGGTAAATGCACACTTGATAACGATAAAATAAAAAAAAATCTAAATTATTCTATTCAGAGCAACACAGAAACTGCGACAAAATGAACTAGGTGTCCATTTCAAAATATAGATCATTTTGGAGAAAAGAATTATACAAAAAACCTATTACGCAAAATTTCTAGCTAAACCATCGATTTTTTCGCATGAAATTCAGATAGTTCTGTAATTTCCACATAAGATGGCGCCATGGTCACCATGGTTTATCCTCCTCAGTCCTGACCTTGAAAATAACAATTCAAACCATTGTTGTTTTCAAGGTCAAGACTTTTTGACATGGCATATTAATTTAGCAAACTGCCTATGGAAACGTACCTTCATAGGTACGTTCATAACCTTTCCATTTACAATTTGTATTTGACATAAGTCACAGCCTCTCCCTGAGAGAAGACCTGCGCCCTACAGTATGACGTATATAGGCTGCTTATGACACACTCACGGCATATAAAATACAGGTTGATCAATAATTACAGCGGTAAAAAATAATTACAAATATAATATGACCCGCAAAGGGGAAAGGGCAAGATAAAAAGTACTCGAAACCGGCGTGCATCCATGCAACGACTAATGCATGTTGAGGAAGCGAAAATGATCTATCAGGATCGTGGCAAGTGGCAGTCCCTGGTCTCTGCCTACCCCTCTGGGATACAGGCGTGAGTTTGTATATGTATGTATGTATGACCCACAAACGATACCAGCGCCTTGTTTATGTGACATTAAATGGACAAATCTGTGTACAAAAACGAAATGTCTACTGGACTTAGTCGGTCAATTGTGTGTCTCAATATCACTGTCACGTCTCAGATATCCACTGAAATGCGATTTCCTCTGTCATCATCATCAGACCACCGCTGCCCACTGCTGGGTATAAGCCATTTCCGTCAAATGCCATCTCTCACTCTCTCTGATAATAATATCCTCTATGGTATAATATATTTATTTATTTATCTTACTCACTAATCCTATAGTATATATGCAGTTTCTGTTAATACCTCACTATGTCACTAGAATTGAGTGTATGTCTTTGATTAAATTGTAAAGTTGTAACAAAACTAACATTAACGGTAAGCGCCAAGTAATCATAATGTCAAACCTTCACCTGGTTACTACCGCACAGATTTACGTCTAGTATGGTAATAAACGCAAACCATGCTTGTAATGTCTTTCTTTTTAATAAAACATTTTGTATTTGTATGTGTGATACAAATTACGCCTCACAACTCTACAACAAAGCTAAGTAAATGTTCCGCTTTCGCACGCAGATGCACGTTAGAAGTTACACAATCAAGGTGTTGATCTTATACCGAGCTAGTCTAGTGTAACATAGGCCTTATATGCCGCCGCCTTAACGCCGGAGATGTCAAAATGCACAGAATATTCGGGTACTTTCTCAATGTCAGTGCTGTGAAATAAAACAGGTTTTTCTGTCAAGAGATTGCTTTGCGAGATGCAACCGCCACGTACAGTAGGTATGAAAATAGAAAATAAAATAAGGTACGAACTCAAGACAGGTAAGGCCACTCTTTTAGGTAGCCCACTTAAGGGGCTCCATGAAGCAACACTAGCGCTATCAATGGAGAAAAAAAAATCTATTTTATACATCGTTTTTGCAAAAAGTGTCAGACCCATCTCTCAATCATGTTAATAGTAATGTTTAGGACCCATGGCCCTGAACATAAGGCAAAAAACCGGCAAAGTGCGAGTCGGGGCACGCGCAGTGTACGGTTCCGTAGAAAGAGGGTTTTATATCTGCTTTACAGAACTGACAACTTCATCAAAGTAATTTTCAATTGATTTTGTACGGAATTTTCCTTTTATAAGTTGGTCCCGTATTACTTGTTAACGAGTAATAGGCGACCAGAATAAAGCATTTAAGAATAGAAAACAATTACGTAATGCTCAGTAGCCGAATCGAAAAATATGTGTCGCTTTATAGTCCAGTCTGTTGAGGCTTTTGCTCTGCAATAAGTGGATATAAATGGTTTTGATGAATGAATACAATGAAGAAAACAAATCTTGCTAAAAAACCCCGCTCTACTATATTTTTCCTCGCTTGCAACTTTTTATCTGGTTGATTTATATAATAAGTAGACAAAAATTGTTAGTTATTTTGTTTTCTTTATACTTTTCTCACTCATGGAGTTCAATCGTTAAGGAATTATTAAAAAAAAAGAACATTTTTTGGCACCTCCAATTCAGGATGCCGGCTTACGTATATTCCGTTGGGGGTACCAGAGGTCGAAAACTTGAATTTTTATTGCGACCCCATTCCTAAACTACATATTATATCAAAACCATAAATTTTTCATCTATTGCAAAGCAAAGGCCTTTATTTACCCCCACGGCCTGGACTATCATCTTAAATCAACCCAGTTACGTTATTATGGGCCACTTTGGAACTACATTGATAATATTGATGCGTTGTCGACTGCAGATTTAGTCAACGGTTACAGTCTACAGCACATTAGCGATCATTACAAAGTAAAGTTTGATGTGCTGTCAACTGTACAACGCCCTGTTACTCTTTTTGGGACATGTAAATAAAATAAAAAGTAATGCTCAGGACGGAGAGAAAAATGTAATTTTTCGTTGCGTATCGTTTGAGAAAACTATTTCATTTTTTCTCGACTGGGACATGACTTCAATTCCGAAGTGCAATTTTAAATTTAATATCCAGGTTTTGGTACAAGGAAACGTGGTACGCTCTTCAGCTTGGACCAGTAATCGACACTGGTACTTGAACAAGTCCAAAAGTGAAATTTGTGACATTAACAACATTAGAATGAAGAAGAAGAAGAAAGACATTTATCAAACCAACAAGACACATCGCAGAAAGAAAATAAGCAGATAAGTAACATAATATGCACAATAACAGAGAGAAAACTAAATACACAACAGATAAAACAAATAAATAAAACAGGACCATAGAATGTGGTGTATCTAAGTTGCCACAAAAGGCAGCTTACTCAGCGTTGTGCTGAGGAAGTGATCCCTCAGCGCTGATTTTCAGTCAATGTCAGTGAATAAGAAAACAGAGCAAGGTTGAGAAATAAGAGTTTTTCGAATATGATAAATATGAAAAGCTGACAAGACAAATGTTGTTTTGTTCAATTTAGGACCATAAATTTATAAGAAATCAAATAAAAACCCTTTCAGTTTTTCTACAACAAATTTTGAAATGTTCCGGGCATTTTTTTAATTTGCTCTCCTTAGAAGCCTTATGCGGGCTGAGACAAATATTAGTAATAAAATGCAATTCACCCGATCTATTTTTATTTTATTTTATAAGGCACACTAAGAGCATACATACAGAACATAGTAGAATCGTGTTATATAAAAAGATATAATTACGTGTATGTACACCACTTATAGGTAAGCACAAAATTTACATGTAAATTAAGCTTCCATCGTAAATGAGGTTATGTTACAAGGATGATAACTAAACATGCAATCAACTATTTAAACCAATGTCTTGAAATCCCGGAATGTTTGATGGGTCGTCATAAAATGGGATGGTCATAAAATGTGCTTAATAACGAATAGCGATTCACTGTTATTTAGATGTTTTAGCCTCTAAATAGGTTTTTATGTTTAAAAAACCCAAAAAATAAACCAATGGTCAGAGTAACAGACTTGTCACAACAGTAGTTTTAAGTCTAGTTGAACTATAGATTTAAAGGTAAAACTTTTGGTCTAAGTTTTAAGTTTTAGCCATCGCCTACGACGGCTTTTATACGCGTTTCTAAATCGTGTCTTGTGACATTTGAAGCTATGCAAACGCGCCTACATTACTTTGGGGCTCATCATGGTAAACTTTGGCATTATGGCACCAAACAATCCCCAAGTGGTGCTAAGTGGTTCTAAGGCGTGTCAACGCACGAATGGCTTGTGAACAGACAAACAGCTGGCTGGCGCTTAGCCGGTTTCTTTTCACTTATTGATCAAAGTGTCACTTCAGCAGTATCAAGCGCCATTTCGTTATCCCAAGATGCCAGCGACAAGCATGTCTTTTTGCGGATTAAGAATTCCGGCAAGCTTTCAGTTTTATTAAATTTTTTAATACCACACACAACATTTTCGAGAGTATGAAACTTTAAAATTTTTAATTGCACGTGTTCTTTCTGGTCAGTTTTGTGGAACCAAAATATTTTTGACAGAAAATATGAGCAGTTTCTCTACTACGACTAGAATATTTACTACTTTTTATTTTGGAAAGTCTATTTCGCTTTTAAGGCAGAAATGGACTTATAAAACAAATTAGATTTTTTTCAAGTCAGACGTAGCGTACCTTTTGTAGAACCAAAACATTTTTGAGGGAAATTGAATTTGAGCAATTTTCTTGCTACAACTTTACTAAAGATCACTACGAATGATTAAAAAAAATCTTTTCTGCTCAAAAGTTCGCAGACCACCGCTACGGTCTGTCAACGTATAATTGGTACCATTTTAATTTGGTGAAGATCTGATGAAGACTTTCAGAGATGGAGAACGGAACTCTTCACTGGAGAGCAGTAAGTAACGACTAATGGGGCCCATCCTTAAGTAATATCCGCATGTTTCATAAAATAGCATAAAAGTAGTCCTAAGGTAATTCGGTGATATTCTGGTGAAGACTTTCGGAGATGGAAATTGAGAACGTCAAATTTTAATGCAACGAATTAAGTAGGGTAAATTATGGTTATAAGGGTCTGGTTTATATTTCTCCCGATCCCCCACTAAAAATTGAAAAATAAAAAAATTAAACAAAAAATTAAACCTGACTTATTGTAATACCTGAGGTATTGTAGAAGTATAATTTGTAGTCTGTGCCCAGTTTCACGACCAGCACATATATTTTGGGTAACGACTCCAAATTATAGTTGTATTATAGCTACATGTATAAATACTTCTAATTATTTAAATTATTTTTAACTTTTTAGTGCTGTAGTGTTTCGAAATCGATTTCTATTTTTTATAAAAATTTTTTTTGCATGTAAATTTTTCGAAATAAACCTTTTTATTCTTTATTCGATTTCTTTAATTATCAGTGTTAAGATATCCACTATGCCATCCCTGTTTATCCAACTACTACTTGGCTGGAATAAAACGAAAACACGAAACGCAATTCCATTTACAAAACACTGAGCCATGAAATAAACTCGCAATTTTAATAAAGAACAAAGGGGCACTAATAATTAAATTCCCGTTTTTGATGGACCTAAGGGCAGTTAATATTCGGCCCATTGTTTTGCAGTGAGGCAACAATCAGAATCTCGTAACGACATTTTGATCTATACGACTAAAGGTCCCTTTTCAGAAAATTAAAATGTGTACATATTATGAACACGGGTTATGAAATTCTTGATATTTCACCAATATCTTTAACATTTTATTTTATAGCACAACATTTTACAGATAGTAAATAATGCGTTTTTATTTTAGCCTTTGGTAAGCTGAAGAGCAGATCTGCACAGGGCAGTTTCGTTGGTTAGGTGCAGATTTGCATCAATGAGACTACTTAAATATTATTATAATAAGGTATCAAATTGCCTTTTTTGCAACTTAACACTTTCCACTAAACCAGGTTTAACCGGGTTATAACGGTTTAACGGGTTAACCCAGTGTCAAATTGTGCTGGTAACTATAGTTATTCGAATGGTGCAAGTGGCGTTAAGTCAATTAACCCACAGATTAAGAAGAAGAAGAAGAAGAAAAAGAAAGACATTTATTATACCAACAAGATACATCACAGAAACAAAATAAGCACATAAGTAACATAATATGCACAACAACAGAAAGAAAACTAAATACACAACAGACAAAATGAATAAATAAAACAGGACCATAGATGTAGCCCTGTGGTGTATCTACATTGCCACAAAAGGCAGGAACAAGACCAACGACTTTGTTTTCTTCGTGTTTAATGACGTTGCCGGCATTCGAACCCACTGGAGTGGGTTCCAATAGTGTAACCCGTACTAATACGACTTGCATTTTGGAGAGCTACCACCCAGGGCGGAGTCAAGTGGAGAGTTCTTGGGTCGAAGACCGAGGTCCACCTCGGGTCACTGATCCAGCGGAGCGAAGCAAGTAGCGGAAAAATCTAAAATATTGTTGAAGGGAAAGTTCCTGTCGTAGTAAAATAATTATGTTAAGTAATTTTATTACAAACTAGCTGTCCCTGCAAACTTCACACCGCCTCAGAATCAATAAATATTCCGTTCCTTTCTGTGCAAAAGGTATCAGAAAATGTAGATTTTTATTTGAGTCAGTAAAAAAATTAAATGACGCCATCTACCGGGCCCAATTTTCCCAATTTTTCATCCAGGGACCCACACAAATATACATACAAAATTTAATCTAGATCGGTCAAGCCGTTTGGGAGGAGTTGGGTATTGTATGGAATCAGGCGTTACTTTGCGGAAATCCAAATTAGCATTAACATGTGAAAATTACTTTGCTAAATTCCGCCAAAATTTCCGAGTTAGGTGACAAACACAGGCACAGAAGAATTATATATATGAAGATGAGATAAAAAGTACCCGAAACGGGCGTGCGTGCATGCAATGACGTGATCTGTCAGGATCGTGGTAAGTGGCAGTCCCTTGTCTCTGCCTAGCCCTCTAGAATACAGGCGTGAGTTTATGTATGTATGTATGAAATAAAAATGCTTTATTAGTGTTAATACTTTTATTACACTTAAACTAATGTACAACACGGCGGACTTAATGCCATAAGCATTTTCTATCGGTCAATCGCAGGAGGCGGAAGAAAGATTGGTAGGCATGAAAAAAAAAGGGGGAATGCATTTTAAGGTAAGATTGAATAAACCTACATATTAATATAATGCTATACATTATAAAAGCAAATCATCATCAACCCATTATGTCCCTACCGAGGGGCACGGGTCTCTTCCCTGAGGAAGGTATAGGCCATACTCCACCACGGGGGCCAAGTCCGGATTGGTGGAGGCTTGTAGACTAGTGACTCGTCTACTGTCAGAAGTTGTCAAGCCGCCTTAAGGCCTCTGACTTGGCTTAACGACTGAAAAGCAAATGATACATATAATTTACCATACATATTAAAATGAAGTATGTAAACATACTATTTTTTTTTTAGCAGCTGAGAGTACAGCTGAAAGATTCTTATGACTAGGGGCTAAGGGAGGTGGGGTAACACTTCTTGAGTGTATCCTTTAAAACCTGGAAAACGAACCAGTACCAGTACCGCTCAAAGCATGTTTCAAAAGCATACCGATTATGCAAACTTACCTCTGAATTTCTGCAGCAAAGGTAACCAGCAGTTGGCAAGCATTTAACTGTTAATTCGACCGTTATAGCTCGATTCAATTGTGCCCCGGCTCTCTAGGGACTACATTATACCTCCAGTCTTAGACTCAAAGCTACACCAAGTTTGACCCCTACAGTACAGAGAGGGACAAAATCATTTAATCATACATCATCATCATCATCATCAGCCATTTATCGCCCACTCCAGGACATAGGCCTCCCTCATGGTTTCCCTAACCGTGAAGGGTTTTGCCATAATCGCCACGCTTGGCAGGCGGGTTGGCGATCGCAGTATGCGGTTGGAATCTCAGGATGACGCTGCTGCCCGTCTTCTGGTAATGTATTACCTTAGTCGCCTTCTACGACATCCACGGAAGTAAATGGAGTGGCGCTATTCGTAATCCGGCACCACACGGAATTATACACAACCCACTGTTACCGCTTTTCAAAAAAAAGTCCATAGATTCACAATTATTCCGAAAAGTGAAAAAAAAAAAACAACTAAAATTACAAATGAAATCCAAATGAAAGCAATCGATGTATGTTTAAAACAAAACTGAAGCGTAGTCTCCTCGGGGTGGCACCATATGACATTCATGATCTTAAAAACCTATTTAAATATAAATAATTATTATTAACTGACATGTAACTTTATTTTATTTGATAAAACATTGAAATGTAATTTTATTATATTGTATTTCATTTTATTTGATAAGACATCGATATGTCATTTTATTTTATTTTATTGATCACACATTGACATGTAATTTTATTACTATGAATAATATAATGTAATTTAATTTAATGTAATGTTACTGTTTGCATCAATATTTTAATTCTACAGATTATAAGGGCTGTGCAGGGAATTTTTTTTTTCTGAGTGATATTTTTAATAATTTAAGGTCCAAAATGGGCCAAACCAATGAGTCCCCGGCCAAAGTCCGTAGGACCACCAACGTTCTGGTATAAACATTTTATTACAGCCTTGGAAACGGGTTAACAGCTAGACCTCGAGTTTAGCTAACTGCTGATTTCTACGAGATAATAATTGTATTTCTTCGCGTTCCGGTTTACGGGGAGGGAAAAACGGGTTAAGCAGGGCCGGCTTAAGGTCTTAAGTAAGGACTGGTACCTATATTTGAACTCGAAATGCTATTTAGGAGCTACTAGCCTGTCCAGATAGTCTATGTACTACGTAGATTAATGAAAAACTACTTAAATGAGTAACAGTGACCCCTGTTGCCTCAAAAAATGTGTAAAGCACACTTTGTGCCAAAAAAGCTACTATACATAACATTAATGATTATTTAGATGACAATGATGTCTGGAATTAAAGCCGGTTCAGTGCATGAGTTCCAGGTTTTAGAATATTTATATCAACTCTGTTAATTAAGGACTTGAAAAGACTAAGTTTAGAGTTTTTTTTGTCCATTTTTTTTCTCCAAAATTATTTAGATTTTGAAATGAACACCTAGTTTAACTTGTAACGTTCATTAAGTCGCAGTTCCTGTGCATTTATTATAAAACATTTTTGATTTGATTGATTTGATTTGAATGTCATATCACTGTTAACCATATTATTTATTTATTTATTCAGTTCGGAAAATCATTGGCTTAAACTTATCATGGAGACGTTACGCTGAACATGGAAGTACACCCAGACGGAGGCCATGTGCACAATCCAAGTACGGCGACCTCCAGTGGAAATAGAACCCATGACCTAGGTTTTAGTAGTCAATCGTGTTAAATGGAACCCATGACCTAGGTTTTAGTAGTCAATCGTGTTAAATGGAACCCATGACCTAGGTTTTAGTAGTCAATCGTGTTAAATGGAACCCATGACCTAGGTTTTAGTAGTCAATCGTGTTAAATGGAACCCATGACCTAGGTTTTAGTAGTCAATCGTGTTAAATGGAACCCATGACCTAGGTTTTAGTAGTCAATCGTGTTAAATGGAACCCATGACCTAGGTTTTAGTAGTCAATCGTGTTAAATGGAACCCATGACCTAGGTTTTAGTAGTCAATCGTGTTAAATGGAACCCATGACCTAGGTTTTAGTAGTCAATCGTGTTAAATGGAACCCATGACCTAGGTTTTAGTAGTCAATCGTGTTAAATGGAACCCATGACCTAGGTTTTAGTAGTCAATCGTGTTAAATGGAACCCATGACCTAGGTTTTAGTAGTCAATCGTGTTAAACGCTAAACGAAAAGAAACAATTAATGTACTCAACATCGGTTTCCATTTATTAGAGTTAGGGCCAATTTTTCAATAGTCAGATAAAACTAACCTGGAGAATAAATTGCATGCTGTCACTGTCTAAATCATATGACAAGACAGTGACAACATCAGTTTTATTCTCCAGTTAAGTTTTATCTGACTATTGAAAAATTGGCCCTTAATCAGTTTTAATAGTCTTAGAGCGCTCCGCCGACAAAATGCTATACAGTTTGGCGAAATTGTGTACTACATTAAGGTTTTTTTTCTTTTGAATCATCATCATCAGCCAATTGTACTGTACTATATTATTGTTAAATTTTCATATGTAATTCCTGCGGGGGGAGCATGAGATTTTTATCGTATCTAGATAGATAGGTTAAAATTTTAAAACATTACGATATTATATCCCACCCGCGAGCATGACTTCTCTTCGACATACATATCTTCCTTAGATAGGAGATAAGATTTTATCTACTTATTGGTATGACAACACTGAATCGGCAAATAGGGATGTGACGAAAATCACTATTTCATTCGTTCAATTTGCGTTTTTTGACAGATTGAAATCTGATCTGTGTGTGATCATTCCTTTACTTAGTCTGTGCTAGGTATCAAATAAAATGTAAATAAACAAACAAATAACGGACAATAGATGCTTAGATGCCGAAAATGAAGTAAGTACAAACTTTATAGCCATTGCAGTTAATTTATACAATACTACAATAGTTGGAGATCCTTCCTACAAGCTCATACGGACATCACATCATATACAAGTCACTCATCGGCAAGAACTATAATATTTTTCTGTTTTAGAGGGCGCAGTAAACAAAATCAACTGGGGTTCGTTCGAGTATATGACGCTCCACAGTAATTTAGCCAACAATGAGTTTTCTGGCCCCATGGGAAGCGAAAGGTTGTTGAAAGAGTGGGGCGCATTGAGCCTTGTCGAAGGAGCATGGTCCCGACACGACTGGAGCAGTGGCGGAATGTAAGTGTTGATAGTACCTACTTATTATCTAGTGATATATTAAATTAAGTTCAATACTTGACTCACCATCACCAACCGAGTACAATAGGTAAATAATATGCTTGTCAAACTAATGCAAATGTGTACTTAGGCAATGCTCAGTGAATACCTACAGTATTTGGATAGATAGACCATAGAGGTCTATCCAGTATAGCGTCAATTTTTGCTCTTAGGGGCATCTAAAATAATTTTCGTAACATGTCTTACCTTTTTTCTTTTCGTCTTAAGCTATTACATCATATTGGAATGTTTTGGACTCCTTTTTAATTATGCTCTTTATTTGTTACAGGATATTTTGAACGCGCTGACTACAATAATATTTGGTCTATGCTACAATCAATCAAATCTTACAAATAAATCAAATATTAAAACGTAGGAATATGTATGTACGAATTGTATTTTTTCAAAATAGTAACTCAAAATTGGATGCTTAATTACCCAAGTTCCACTATAGTTTTTTTATATTACATGCACAGAAGCATTCATTCAAGGGTTAAATATAATTAGGGAATGTTCCATTGAGCTGGCCATTCCTCCTCTACTGGGTTTCAGGCTCCACAATGGCAATGTGTGTACCGAGCCTCGGGAGTCTACTCGGCCTCTCCTCTGATGGGCGTCATCAGCCAAGGCAGGCTCAAAGGCATATCCAGAGTCTCCTAAGAAATGCATTACATTTTTTTTACTTCTTATTTTTTTGTTACAGATTACATCAAAGGTGAAGAACATATTAATTTGTTTGGTAACAATTTCCCGTTTTCAGAAGAAAACATATCATGCTTCTTTTCTCCATTGGGTACCCAGTTATGTAGTAAACCACCTATTTCATTGTTTAAAGTTACAAAATAAATATTAGATTTACTTATAAAGTTATAACCAAAAGCATTTTATTATTAACGGACTTAAAAAATGGAGGAGTCTGTGTCAAGCTTTTTCCAGAAAACTTCCTAGAAACCATACATTTGTAGTAAATACACCATACATACTTAGGTACTTAGTAGAAGTTAGGTATGATTTGTGGGGTGAGTAAATGGCTTGGGATGCAAGTTCATTAGAAAGAAGTAATTTTTGCCCTTTTTAGTGTGTCGGTTTAAATCTTTGTTTTAGAAGTTTCTTATTTTAAAATTTTTTGTTGACTGATACATTTTACCTAGTATTATTTTAATTGAGATAGGCACTGGACGACGGTCTGAGCAGGACGGCAGAGGGTGCTTGGTTGCGTGGAGTAGGGCTGAACGGAGGTCAGTGAGCGGGTCCTTAAATCCCTGGAGACGGCCACTGGACGTCGGTCAGTGAGCAGAAACAGAGGAAGGGCACGAATGGGATGCGTAGGTGGCGCGAAGAGGCACCAGTGGACAAATCATGACAAATGTGATGATTTTATTCGTAGAATGACTGACAGAAACGCTAGATATAAGTTTATATGCCCCTCTCAAAAGTGGGATAAATTTAAATGAAACATCTGTCAAAAGTCGATAATATATCTTTTTATGTTGTCATCATGCTCGCATTTGCGATAGGGTTTATCTTATAGTGACAGATGATTTTTTATCTCACGGCACTGGTATAAAAACGATGCATTGTGCTCGCGACGATAAGTTAACCTACTATAGACGTCAAAACTCGTTAAAACGGCCATTTTTTGTAGATAAACCGCCTCGATAAAACCTCATGCTCGCTCCGCTGGTGTATATACAATAAAGAATACTCTATCTATCTATCAGCCATTTGACGCACACTGCAGGACACAGGCCCCCTTCGTGGTTTTGCCATAATCGCCACGCTTGGCAGGCGGGTTGGCGATCGCAGTATGCGGTTGGAATCTCAGGAAGACGCTGCTGCCCGTCTGGTAATTTATTTCCTTAGTCGCCTTCTACGACATCCATGTCACGGCGGCGTGTCACTGCTGCTATAAATGGCAACTGATCAGCAGTATGCTGAGGGTCAAGCCTTCAGCGCTGATTTTCAGTCAGTGCCAGGAGCTACCCCGCGAGCGTCACATACCGCGGTGTGGTACAGCCGTGAACAATACTATATAGAGTAGAATACTATGTTATACAGAATAATCATTATATACAATAGGATACGTATTATTTATACGGTATGAAACATATACTTAAATTGTTTTCATTAAGTGACTGAATAAACTACGATATACAAATTAATAAAGGTATACAGCCAGCCTAAATTATGTTTAAAAAATTATAAATACAATTAAATTTATCATCATCATCATCATTCAGCCACAAGAAGTCCACTGCTGGACATACACCTCCTCCATGGATTTCTAAAAAGACCGACTGGAAGTGGCCTGCATCCAGCGCCTTCCTGCCACTTGGATGAGGTCATCTGTCCATCTTTTGGCTGGTCGTCCCACACTGCGCTTGCCGATATGTGAACCATTCGAGAACTTTTCGGCCCCATCGGCCATCAGTTCTGCGTACTATGTGCCCCGCCCCGCCCACTGCCACTTCAACTTACTAATCCGCTGGGCTATGTCGACGACTTTCGTTCGTCTACGGATCTCATCATTTCTGATTCGATCTCGTAGAGAAATCCCGAGCATAGCCCTTTCCATAGCTCGTTGCGTGACCTTGAGCCTTCTTATGAGGCCCATAGTGAAAGACCACGTTTCAGTGCCATAAGTCATCACTGGTAGGTAACACACACTGGTTGTATATTAAATTTATATGTATACATAAATAAATAAAAATATATAGATATATACAATATTACATAGCCCTACTAGTGTGAAACATCAAAGGGATTTGAATCCGGAACTGTTGCAAAACAAAGCGCCCAGTTGTAAAATAACTGTAACGTGGCTGTAATCGGGTAGTCCCCGGTTTAGTGCTGATAACTTTGTTTTGCAGTTAACTTGAGTTGGAAGTTAATGTTACTGTTGTTTTGGTTAGCCGGGTTCAGTTACCCGACGTATTTTACTGTCCCATGGGGAGCAAAGTACAATCGAAAACACGTCACATTTTACACGCTTGCACTCTGTTCAGTTACGTTGCGGGCGATTTTGCCACTATTTTAGTTAGTAAAGGCTGATTTGCTGTTGACTCTGCTGTATGTAAACAGAAGTTTACAATCTGTTAATGCATTGTAGACTGTCGAACAATGGCAATTGCAGGAACACTCAATATTACAATGTCCGTGTCACTATGTTAGAGGTTCGCTGGAAGAGATTTCTGCTGAAGTAAGCACTTTTGTGAGGAAACGTGAGTGACTGAGCTATTCACAAACCTCAGCGCTTGAAATTGAGAATCCGCGGTAGGCACGCGGGGTGATTAAGCCCATACTCTCTCTCTGAGAGAAGGCTTGTGCCCTGCAGTGGGACGTATGTATGCCTTTTACATAAAACATTGCATTACATAAACTCACTCCTGTATCCTGGAGGGGTAGACACAGACCAGGCTACGCCACTTGTCACGATCGTGGCAGACACCTTTCGCTTCATCAACATGTGTGTAGTTTTATTGCCGCTTCAAGTGTACGCGCGGATACCTGTCAAACCTTCTAAGCATCAATGGAATGAAAAAACGTATCACGTGTCCCGACTATGAATCTTTCATTGTACGGTGGATAACTCATAAGAATTTTACAACCATGCATTCTACTTAACGTTACAGAATCGGGTCCGGTGTTTGCCCAATCTGAAATAGAACAACGCCGAGTCAACGACAAACAAATGATTCCCAAAAACTCGAAATACAACGACAAGAAGATAAAATAAGATAAGAATTTTCCTTATTGCACACAAGAAACAAGACATAAAATATTAAAGTTATAATGAAAAAGTACAACGGGCGGCATTATTGCTAACAGCAATTTCTTCCAGACAAACTTGTGATGGAAAGGTTGCCGAAGGAGAAAGAGAGACGGGTAGTTGGTGCAAATACGAATAGCAAGTACTTAAACTTAATAATAAACTTACATAAATCTTACTTAAATAATTGTTATAAACTACTACATAAATAAGTTATAATACCTACCTAGTGTAAGAGGAGGACCGGATATAATTAATATAATATACCTACATAGAAAGAAAAAGTAGTCCCTTACCTATAAAAAACTTAATTTAGAGAGAAAGATACAGTTCTTCTACTCTATTTTTAACCGACTTCAAAAAAGGAGGAGGTTATCAATTCGACGCGTATATATATATATATTGCTATGGTCCTCCATAACTCCGTCAAATCTTAACCGATTTTGAAAATTCTTGAGAACGTAAAAGAAAATTATGGTTATAAGGTTCTTCTTTATTTTTCTCCCACTCCCCCACCAAAAATTTAATATTTAAAAAATTTATAAAAAAAAATTAAAAACCGACTTCGAAGTGCCCAGTTTCATGACTAGCACATTAATTTTAGGCACTGACTCCAAATTATACTTCTACAATACCTACATGTGTACATTTTGTAATTGTTTAAATTATTTCTAACTTTTTAGTGCTGTAGTGTTTCGAAGTCGGTTTTTATTTTTTATTTATTGAAGATAGCTGGAGACGGAGAACGCCTTATTGAGACCGGCAGATCATTCCACGGCCGGACAGCCCTTACCGGACCATCGGACATTAGATGAGATTAGATTAGAACCCTTTATTGTACACACCAGAAAACAAGTTAATTAGATAGACAGATAGATAAATCATTTATTTGTGCTTAGAGACACACACACATAAAGCAATAAGTACATATAGAAAAGTTGATGACATACAATAGTTTAGGTACAAGTACCGACTTATCTTACAAACTAACTTATATGTATAAACATTAAGTTCTAAGGCACTTTTAGGCCATATATTATGGCCTTACAGGACCTTTCGAAACCGTGGCCAAAGGTGCAGCGCAGATGACAGACTGTCTGTGCGATTGAGTCTGCGGCGCACAAAAAGTCCGTCGCGGATTTCTCATAGACTCGAAGCACACGTCGCACATCTTCGATCATTGTGTGGGCAGAACTGTAGGGGCGTACACGACGTAAACGAGTGCTGACTGCAGACTAAAGTGTGCGCCGTCTGCATTAGCGCGCGTTGAAGCAAACGGTTCTATTTTTTTCGCGGACATTTTGTGGGCGCGGCGCGGTCTTTTTTGCGCGCCGGAATTTTTGCGCGTCGTATGCGTTACTGTATACGATTGCATAGGTTCTTTTTCCACAGACTAACAAGTGCGTCAAGGACAGGCTGTCGTCTGCGTCGGGCCTAATAAATACAAATATATCTAGTTTGACTACCTATGCCCTGTTCAGAGTATGTCGCTGAGCCATTGACTGACTCAGCCATATTGTTTTTTTTTTTTCGGTAAGAGGTATTTTTAGGGTTCCGTATCCGAAGGGTGCCAAACGGGACCCTATTGCTAAGACTTCACTGTCCGTCTGTCTGTCTGCCCGTCTGTATGTTTGTCTGTCACCAGGCTGTACTTCATGAACCGTGATAGCTATGCAGTTGAAATTTTCACATATGATGTATTTATGTTGCTGCTATAACATACTAAAAATACTAAAAACAAAATAAAATAAATATTTAAGTGGGGCTCCCATACAACAAACGTTATCTAAAGACAGCGCTCGCCATCTGGCGGCCATCTATGTAACCTTCACAGTGCCGATGTGATGTCGTTAAACGTCAATGTTAAACGTCAATGTTAAACGCTTCTTCTTGGTTTCTATAGATGGCGCTGTTCTCAAATTGGATCTTTTTCTAATGTTGTATAGATAATGGTACGGAACCCTTCGTGCGCGAATCCGACTCGCACTTGGCTGGTTTTTTTGCTTTTTGTTTTGTAAACTCAATCAAAAAAGTATCGGGAATGGATAATTTGTTTATGGTTCCAAATTCGGCTTTTTGTTTTTTTTTATGTAGATTCGCACCACTGTAAATAAATGTTTGGTACAATGGAAGTCATTATCTTTCACTCACTTCACTTTCACCACTGTTTTCCATTTTGGTGCGGAGTTTGAGTTGCATCTGTTACTTACATTAAAAACAGTGCTCTTGTAAGTTATGCCATACCTAGTGTGTATTGCGAATTTTATAATGGACAATAATATCGAACAGAGACTTTGTCTTAAATTTTGCGTCGCCAATGGAATTTCGTGCTCGGTGTCACTGAAAATGTTATAAAGGGCTTACGGTTAATCGACTTTATTACAAACACGTGCTTAAGAGTGGTACAAAGCATTCAAAAGCGGTCGAGATGTAGTGGAAGATTTGCCTCACTTTGCTAGGCCATCGACGTCTGCAACTGAAGTTAACATCGCAAAAGTGAAGGAAATAGTGACTGTAAATCCTCATTCAAGTTTGAGAGAGATAGCCGCCGAACTTTCTGTGCCATTTTGAATAATCACGTGGGTATGAAACATGTACAATAAAGAATTGTAGCCCCGGCTGCCTGAGTGATCTTAAACGATCACGAAGGTTAAGCAACTCAGGGCGCGTTCAGTGCATGGATGGGTCGCCGTCTATGCTTAACGCTAGTGGCATTTTTCCGAGCGGTTCCGTGCTTCGCAAGGCACGTTAAGCTGTTGGTGCCGGCTGCCGTCGATAGATGGCAGTCGTTAAGCCAAGTCAGAGGCCTTAGGGCGGCTTGACAACTTCTGACAGTAGACGAGCCACTAGTCTACAAGCCTCCGCCAATCCGGACTTGGCCCCCGTGGTGGAGTATGGCCTATACCTTCCTCAAGGAAGAGACCCGTGCCCCTCGGTGGGGACATAATGGGTTGATGATGATGATGAAACATGTTGCCGCTCGGCTAGTCCCAAAAGACCTGAATTTTCTCCAAAAACTCCATCGCATAAAAGTCGCTGAGAACATGCTAGAACGAGTCAATTCCGACCCAACATTCATAATATTATGCATTGTTGCTGGTGACGAGACGTGGGTTTACGAGTCTGACATACAAACACGCCAAAGTCGATCAAAAGTCAAAGTCATGTTGACTGTCTTCTTTGACTATCGCGGTGTTGTGCACTCGGAATTCTTGCCGGAAGGTCAAACAGTAAATAAAGAACATTATTTGTGCGTTACGCGGCGTTTAAAAGAGTAAAAAGGCCAGATTTGCAACACTATTTGCACAAGGCCATCATTGCGAACGAATTTTGGACTAAAAACTCAACAAATACCATCAAGCAACCACCTTATTCACGAGATATGGCTCCAGCTGACTTATTTCTTTTTCCTAGACACAAATTACCACTTCGTGGCACCCGTTTTCATGCGGAATATGACATTTAAAAGGAGAACTCGCGGCGAGAACCGAACTCAATTCCAGAAAAAGCGCTTAAAAATGTTTTGGTGATTGGATTATTCGTCGGCGTAAGTGTATCGTTTCTGAAGGAGCATACTTTGAAGGCAATAAAATTTGTAATTTATTTGTTTTTTGTATTTTATCGCCTTCAAAGTATGCTCCTTCATTTTGATCTTTTCCCGGTACTTTCTTGTCAGAGTACTATTTTGTGTCAGTTAACGTTGTACTTCAACTTACTAATCAGCTGGGCTATGTCGATGACTTTCGTTCGTCTACGGATCTCATCATTTCTGATTCGATCTCGTAGAGAAATTCCAAGCATTGCCCTTTCCATAGATCTTTGCCTGACTTTGAGCCTTCTTATGAGGCCCATAGTGAGAGACCACGTTTCAGTGCCATAAGTCATCACTGGTAACACACACTGTTTGTTTAATTTTGTCTCGAGCGATTGAGGTAGGTATATTAGACGAAAAGACTTTTCTAAGTTTCCCGAATGCTGCCCAGCCGAGTTGGATTCGACGAAATTGGTTTTAATTTTTTTTAAAACCCTTTATTATCACATTAAATATTGAACATTGCGGCCGGTTACATACACGAAAAGTAAACACAAAAATACTTTTTATATTAGGATCAAAGGTCTCGCAGAGAAAAGGCGCTTGATGGATAGCCCGAAAAAATACGAACAAGCGCGATTCAGACTGTACTAACTGGGTTCTGTATACCCAAAAGTGTTTTTTCCCGTTTTACGATTTTTAGGGTTGCGTACCCAAAGGGTACCCTATTACTAAGACTCCGCTGTCCATCCGTCCGTCCGCCTATCCGTCTGTCATCAGGCTGTATCTCATGAATCGTGATAGTCAGACAGTTGAAATTTTCACAGATGATGTATTTTTGTTGCCGCTATAACAACAAATACTAAAAACAAAAAAAATATTTTTAATCGGGGCTCCTATACAACAAACGTGATTTTGGGCCGTTTTTTCTAGATATTAATAATAGCAACAGGTAAACGCTTCAAATATTCAAATGTTGTATAGATAATGGTACGGAACCCTTCATACGCGAGTCCAAATCGTACTTGACCGGATTTTTTTGCTTCTCTTTTGTTGTTTTATGTTTAGTTGTCCTGCCACTACACATGTGTTAAAATTGGCAATCCGCGGTGGGCACGCGTAGTGATTAAGCCCTTTCTCTCTCTCTCTCTCTGAGAGAAGTCATATATGTACAGTGTTACCTATTAATAAATAAATAAAATTAAATCGGACACCTAACTATCGCCGATAATACGTAATTTCATAATTAAACATATGTAATTTATATACATACATAAGCAGCCTAAATTCGTCCCACTGTAGGGCACCGGCCTTTTCTCAGAGAGAGAGTATGGGCTTTATCACCACGCATGCCCACCGCGGATTGGCGATTTCAAGCTCTGAGGTATGTGAACGCCTCGGATACTCGGGTCTCCCCACAATGTTTTCCTTCACGGCTACGTTTAATGCTTCCACAAATTTACAAATATACGAAACTTAACAAAGTCTTCGGTAGGACATCCCGATGGCTTGAAACTGCGGCCTTTCGAATGTACGCTTTTGTTGACAACGGATCCTTAAAAAATGTTCCGGCAGCGTTGCCAGCTCTCACGCAAGGGGACGGTAATTAATAACAATCCGTATTCAGTGGGAAAACAATTACTATACCAGCGGTAATCGATCAGAGGAAAAGTTCCGCCTTTTTAGTGCAGAGCTTTTTCTCGTTTTAAATGAAAGTGAGTTTTGGCATCCTTGGACTTGTTTTTTTTTTTCGTTTGAAATAAAAGAAAGGAAAAAATCAAGACGGCGTCGGTTTCTGAATAGGGAGTTTCACTAATTAAATCCTTAAGCCCAGTGCGTTTCAGATTGCTAAATAAAACGAATTCCACCAAATGTTCTATCAATTTTTTTTTAATTTGTTCTATCTTGTGAATTTCAACATGCCTTATTGCTGCCGCCAATTGTACTGTATATTAGTAAATAATATATGTTTGTTTTTTCCTGGTATAAAATGATAGTCTTGCAATTAATGAATAAAGGACGGATTTAAAGCAAAGGCCGTAGACGAATGACGAGCAAGTGAAGGATTGCTGCGTGATAATTGATTCAAGTGCTGGTAATCCTTCACTTGCGAGTGATTCATGGCGCTCGATATAAAATACGTTTTATTCAAGAGTTGCATGGTATACTTTATACATTGACTACGAGGAAAAATAAAAGCGCCCTGTGCGAGTCCGACTCGCGCACAAAGGTTTTCGTACCATTATCTGTACAACACTAGACACAAAGATCGAGAAGAAACGGCAAACAATCACGTTCTTTATATGGAAGCCCCCTTAAATCTTTATTTTATTTCAGTTTAATTAGGTATTAATTTTTTAAGCGATTATAAAACTAAATATTCTGTGAATATTTCAAGCGTCTACCTATTGCCGTTACTAACATCAAGCAAAAAACGGCAACAAAATGTCGTTTGTTATATGGGAATCCCCCTTAAATATTTATTTTGTCCTGTTTTTAGTGTTTGTCGTCGTAGCGGCAATAGCAATACATCATCTGAGAAAATTTCAATTGCCTAGCTATCACGATTCATGAGGTATCATAGTTGAATAGTAAACGCTATTCAAAAAAAGAACAGTATTTGTCGCTAGATTCGAGTGAATTACCGGGCTCAAGCGCGACGTTGACGACCCTTCCGATAATGTCGCAATTTTCATAATAAGGGCCAGGTGTGTTCTAAATTCAAACACCAAAATAGTGATTAAAATTGCTTTTTATTCACAGCTTTCAGTGAATAAAACAAGCTTTACAGAGGGGGAATGGTATAAAAATATTCTAATATATGCCTTAGGTGCTGTCTGTAAGTCAGGACGCAGCACTGTTTCAAAGTCAAAGTGAAAGACAAAAATTTTTATTCACTATTAAAACAAAATGTTTACTTAATGAACGTCAAAGCTGTTAGTTTCACAATTAATAGATTATGTGGAGAATAAGCTAACAAAGAAACTCCACATTTATTCTTTTCAAAACAGGTTTGCTTAGTTAACAGAGTTTTCAACATAAAAGTTACACTACACTAGAACAGATACAATCGTTCCTGTTAACATTATTTAAATACCAGACATCCTTGTCTTCCAAATAATCCTTAATGTTATAATAGGCTTTTTTTCACAGAGTATGCTTAATACCTACATTTTTTAAACCGCGTCGGTGGTAACTCTAATATATCTTGAGGAATCTTATTGTAGAACCATACACAGTGGCCCATAAAGGATGTATTAACTTTTGCAAGTCTAAAACGTGGAAATGACAATTTATGTTTATTCCTAGTATCAATATAATTATTGCGATGGCTACCAAAATTTTCGAAATTGCTGATGTTTTTTCTACTTTTTCCTACTTTTGTAATAATAGTAACTAATGTTTTAGCATTGCAAATTTTCGATTGCACTCATGAGTCCCATAGGACAAAGTTAGAAACTCGTACAAACTTCTGTATGAAATTTAAGATGATTTGAGAAAAGATAGTAGGAGAGAAGTTTTTTACTGCCATTTTCTCCCCTACAACTCGACCCTAAGGCAGCGGCTAATATTGTAACTTGACATTCAACAAATGGTATGTCGTTTGTTGTCTGTTGTTGATGTCTTTAAGGGGAAATAAGTTTTTGATTTCTGATTTCTTAACTGCCACTCGAAAAGTTAAGATTCTACAACAAAATTCCTCAAGATATATTATTCTGTGCAAAAAAACTTACTATAAATTCAAGGATTATTTAGAAGACAAAGATGTTTGGCATTAAACAGTAGATTAATATTAATTACAGGACGATTGTGACTAGTGTTCAAGACATTCATGACTAATATTTTAAGTTCAAAACTCTGTTAATTAAGTAAAGACGTATTTTGAAAAGAATCAATGTAGAATTTCTTTGTTAGCTTCTTCTTCACATAATCTATTAATTGTGAAACTAACAACTTTGACGTTCATTGAGTAAACATTCTGTTTTTATAATGAATAAAAATATTTGAATTGAATTGAAGATCGGCCCTTATTATGAAGCAGCGATTTGTTCGGAAGGGTCGCCAACGTTGCGCTTGAGCCAAAGAATTCACTCGAATATAGCGACAAATACGGTTCTTTCTTGGCAGGTTTCAAAATTTCCTGCCAGTGCGTAATGAACGCTAGAAATGCATGGTCCTTTGTTAGCCCAGGGACGTCACATCATATCTTGAGATACGGATTGGCAACCATCTCGCTACTTCCGATAATGTCACATTTTTGATAACAAGGGCCCAGAGGCCTAATTATGCGCACCAAGTGAATGAATGATAGAATGAATGATTTATTGCCACAAACAAACATGCTTACATACAATAATAGAAAATAAAGGAGTGTGCGTGTGACAATGATACTATTTCAGTGTTTGCTGTTTCTATTTGAAACAGCGCTGGTTTTCAAATAGCACCTCCACACCGAATGAATAAAACGTGTCATGCAGGCAGGTACCGCTAAAAAAACTTAAAACCACTAACCTAACCTTCCTCAGGGAAGAGACCCGTGCCCCTCGGTGGGGACATAATGGGTTGATGATGATGAAATATGTAGATACATTTGAATACTGTAGGAATCCTGACTTTTGCCATAGAAATTACTATGGAATTTGTCGATTGGAATTGTTCCGAACACTTCAGTCTCCCTAAGCTCAACAGCTTAATACATGAATACTTTAGTCGGAATTCATTAAAAAAAGTGAAACTCGTCTATTACTTTTTTCACATCCTCAACACGAGGATCCCGGCAAAAGCGTAAAAAATGTTTTTTTATTTACACGCCAGCGTGGTGTTTGAATGAGGAAACATTGGCGGCGCGTGTAAGGCTAAAAGGAGGTAATATTTACGTGTTTTTCTCGTAATTAATGTGCTAAAACCTGCGCCTCCTAGCTCCCTTTTTGTCGGCGGATGACCTGTGTTTTTGCCCGACTGTAAAAGCAACAGGTTAGTGTTTCTGGGGTTCATGCTTAATGTTAGTATGCGTACGTGATTGTCACTGGGCAATGACATCACAATAAAATTAAAACAGCGGATGGCAGCTGTCATAGTGGTGTACGCATAGTGATGTAGTGGCGTACGCTCGGGAATATTGTCACTGTTGAAAAACTTCTTTCTTCTTCTTTATGACAAATGTGTCATCTCCTATCGGAGGTTCGCAGCCAATTCGGCTGTCTTGCTTTTTGAGGTCTCAAATACAAACTAGGAACTGGTACTCTGTTGAAACAACTATCGTAAGTTGTGTAGCTATGATATAAACTTCTACTCCCGATATTCCCAGAAGTTTACCGGAAACATTGATATTATTGTCCGAAATTCCCAGCGCCTTTTCGCAACTTACAAAATAAATTCTTAGTGAAAACTTAAGGAATGTTTTTTTATTGACCGTCTCAGTCCATTTATTTAGATTGAAAACAAGGGGCCTGAACGATAGTTAAGTACTTACTTAATGTGATTCTCAGATCAGAAACTTTACCGCCAGTTTCTTACCTTATGAACGAGAGGGCCCGAGAGGGGACTGAAGCTGAAATATAATAATAATAACTTACACACATTACAATCACTTGTCTTGGTCCCAAATTAGGATACCCTGTGCTTTGGTAATCAGGCAAGGACATCACAAAAATGGAAATATATCCAGACCGATAACATCTGTACAAATCAAGCACGGCCTTCAGTAGGAATTAAATCCATCATCATCAGCCATTCGACGTCCACTGCAGGACATAGACCTCCCTCATGGTTTTAATAACCATGAGGGGTTTTGCCATAATCGCCACGCTTGGCAGGTGGGAGATTAAATCCATGACCTGTCCATAATGTATATCCGATTACATATATATATCTATCTATCTATCTATCACTCATCGATGCCTTGTTCAAGACTTGAAGAGCAGAAGGGTGTTTTATTTTTTTAAAAAGATTTTTTGTCGGTGACTTAATTTTTACGGAGCGTGTAGCGTCTAAACACCTCGATGTCTGGTTTTTGTGGCCTCAGTGAAATAACAAAGGCCTCATCATTCATCATCATTCAGCCATAAGAAGTCCACTGCTGGACGTAGGCCTCCTCCGTGGATTTCCAAAAAGACCGGTTGGAAGCGGCCTGCATCCAGCGCCTTCCTGCCACTTGGATGAGGTCATCTGTCCACCTTGTGGCTGGTCGTCCTACGCTGCGCTTGCCGATATGTGGTCTCCATTCGAGAACTTTTCGGCCCCATCGGCCATCAGTTCTGCGTGCTATGTGCCCACTGCCACTTCAACTTACTAATCCGCTGGGCTATGTCGACGACTTTCGTTCGTCTACGGATCTCATCATTTCTGATTCGATCTCGTAGAGAAATTCCGCGCATAGCCCTTTCAAGGCCTCAGTCAGGTTTTATTCTCTTGATCCATTTAATAAAGGGTGTAATTTAAACGCTTACGTGAGTAATTTTTACGAGCAAATTACTTTACTCTACCGTATGTTTAGTACCTGGATGACCGAGTCTTGCTCGGTTTTTTTTTTTGGTTGATAGCGTTTTTTGGTTTTTTTTTTAGATACGATGAAAAAAAGGGGGAAATAATAATCGAACTGGAGACGTCTGAACTCGAACCGGGGTCTTCTGGTTACGGGACAGCCCGATTTCCCACTTGAGCTATAACAACCTTGCAGATGGTAGCACAGTTTTTCACTGCCTGAAAACACGGATAAAACGACGTCATCTAAAAATAAATCCTAGCTAGATCGATTTATCGCCCCCGAAACCCCGTGCGTACTAAATTTCATGAAAATCGTTGGAGCCGATTTTTAATCTACCTAAATCACAAAATCTATACATAATTATACATTTAAAGGTATTAGACTTACACATAATTTTTTTATTACTTACTTATTTATTTTATGGAATAAAGCATAACAAGTGTGCTTCGGGATAAATAAAATGGAATAAACCGGTTTAATGCCAAAGTGTTTTTTTTTTATCTAGCCTTTATACAGCCCACTGCAGGATACCTACAGGCCTTCTCTCAGAGAGAGAGGATGGGCTTAATTGCCGTGCGTGCCCACCGCGGATCAGCAGTTTCAAGCTCTGAAGTATGTAAACACCTCGAATCGTTAGCTAGTGATATTGCCACAAAAAATTGACAAATGTACGCAGTTTAAGAAAAAAAGTCATTGGTATAAGGGGACACCCCGGGATGTCCAGCATATATCCGGGGTTCGAGCCCAAGAACTCCATAAAAAAAATACCACCGCTGCCAACGTGATCATCATCAGCCATTTGACGCCCACTGCAGGACATAGGCCTTCCCGGTGTTGTGCCGCCCGCATCCAGCGACTCCTCACCACCCTAACAAGGTCGTCAGACCATCTGGTGGTGGGCCTGCCCACGCTGCGTCGTCCGGTCTTTTCCGCCGGAAATTACTTCACATTAGCATAAAAAAACAATGTCAGGACGAAAAGTAACAAAAATCCAAAAAAACTATGTTTTGAGCGTCTAATGGTCGGCGCCGGCCAAGTCAATTGTTTTTTTAAATTCTTTACGCGGAATCGGACGACTAGTACTAGTAATAGTTTCTAGTATTAGTAATAAAACTTACTCCGATGGTTAATACGTATATACTTGCATGAAATTATCAATTTCCTCCGTATTATCGGGATATTTTTTCGATTATCTGCTTAGCAAACCAGAACTTATCCAGAGCTCATTAAGCAGGGCTAAGTAAATTTAAGACGTTGGATTAATCCAACTTCAACGGCTTATTCCCACGCTCTCCGCGAAAACCATCGTATCTGCTCCACAGATGCCTTTAATAGGCTTATCTTTTATATGACTAACCTCCAGTAAGAGCTGTCAATTGACCAAAGTGCATACAAAAAAAAACCACTGACAGCTGTTAACAGTAGATTCAGCTTGTTAGTGTACCAGAAACCAGGGGTAAGACTGGCTTACTCATATAAAATATATTAGAGCGGTGGTAACTAGGCTACCAAACATTGGACTCGGAAACGAGAAACTCAGGTTCGAATCCCAGTGCGGGCATGTACCTATGACTTTGTTTTCTAAGTTATGTACCTACATTTGTGAAGTTATAGTAGCAATACCACTTGCTAACGGTAAAAGAAAACAACGTGAGGAAACCTGAGTGTCTGAGCTATTCACATACCTCAGCGGTTGAAATCGCCAATCCGCGATGGGCACGTGTGGTGATTAAGACCATACTCTCTCCCTGAGAGAAGGCCTGTGGCCAAGTCTTACTAGTGACGGTAAAGAACACAAAACAATTTTTATTCTAATGCTAAACTCCTTGTCGAAAATCTCGAACAAATCTCGAGGAGTTATTTGCACAAGGAGTCTGATTGTTGAGTATTCTTCACACAAGGAGTTTTTATCAGGTATTTTTTGCGCAATGAAGTTGTATATCATTATGATAGATGTCGAATATATTGGTGTGTTCTAAATTCAAACACGAAAAATAGTGATTAAAAGTGCCTTTTTATCGTATCTCTTCAAAAAGAGCTAGTTTAGTACTCTTAAACAGGGACAGTAATTGTTTACACACACAATCGCTCCGCTCTGAATCCAAAGAAGAAATGCACTAAAAAAAGTTGTTTGCTCTATGAGTAAACAATCTACTATTTCATTACTCATACTCGGAAAGTAGGTCTGAAGTTGCCGTGGGAGCGGGTAGAAAGTAATACTTCTCAGCCCTAGGGAGAGATGTCAAATTATTAAAAATAATAGTTTCATTTTCACATTTCGGTTAAACAATGTTCTAAATTTAAATGTAAAATTAAAATAACATAAAGTTAATTAAAGAATATATTTTTCTGAATTACAAATAACATAGATTAAAATAACATAGATTTGGGCAAAATATATACCATTTTTTTAAGATGAAAATTAAAAATAATAAATATGGCCAGAAAAAAAATAGGCGGGAAAGCGGCAATCCCATCTTCATTTGTTTTTTTGAATTGTAGAGTTTTGTGTGTTCTTTAGCTAATTCATGTTTTTATTTTTACTTTCCTTATATTCGTAATGAAAAGCACAGCACCTCGATTTAAAGATTTATTTAGTCCCTCGAACTAAAACCCCGTCTCGGGACTAAATAATTTACTTTCACCCCTAGGGTAATTATGTAGATAGATAGATAAGATAGATAATTGTTTATTGATGCCAACTACCATAAAAGTAAAATACAAAATACCCGCATGTTAAAAAACTATTTAGAGGCTAAAAATTCCACCCGTGCCAGCACTTGACTCCGCGACTTCGACCACAAGTGATGTAAATTGCTTCAGCCAGATGTCGCTGTCTGTACGTAATACAGAGAAGTTTGTAAAGAGGTTCGAAATTTCGCCGATGCCTGCACTTGCCTATTAGCTTAGTTGGGAGAGCGCTGGCACGGTTACCCAGAGGTCTCGGGTTCAAATCCCGGCATGGGTGGAATTATTAGCCTCTAGATAGGTTTTTAAAATTGTCCTCAGCACAGCTTAGTGGAACAAAAATAATATAAAAGAAACTTGTTAAAGGGATGCAGGCTCAGCACGTGCTGCGCATAATGCTTGGAGACACTATGCCAGCGCTGATCTTCTCATTTCTCTTGAAGCTTAATACTATAGGTACAGGGACAGGCACAAAACACTCTATACACACGCACACACACATTCACACACACACACACACACACACATTCACACACACACGCACACTCAGACACACACCCACCCACACACAAATCTCTAATCGGCATTCGGTTCGAGGGGGTGCTTATTTTCCCGCTTCTCTGTTAATTAAAATAATTAGACAAACAAGACTCAGATCATCGCAGTATGTTAAGATTAGGGTTGTTCAAAACATACAATACAAAATTGATATGAACAAACTCAGCCCCGCATCACCAGCACGACGACTGGTCGATTTAACATATTTAGCATATACAAACTCACGCCTGTATCCCCGAGGGGTAGGCAGAGACCAGAGCCTGTCACTGACTGTCGATTTAATGAGTACTTAATAACGATTATTGGATATTATTGGAATCGCTCGTAGCCCCGGCTGCCTGAGTGATCTTAAACGATCACGAAGGTTAAGCAACACAGGGCGCGTTCAGTGCATGGATGGGTCGCCGTCTATGCCTAACGCTAGTGGCATTTTTCCGAGCGGTTCCGTGCTTCGCAAGGCACGTTAAGCTGTTGGTGCCGGCTGCCGTCGATAGATGGCAGTCGTTAAGCCAAGTCAGAGGGCTTAGGGCGGCTTGACAACTTCTGACAGTAGACGAGCCACTAGTCTACAAGCCTCCACCAATCCGGACTTGGCCCCCGTGGTGGAGTATGGCCTATACCTTCCTCAGGGAAGAGACCCGTGCCCCTCGGTGGGGACATAATGGGTTGATGATGATTGGATAATCATGTCACGACTGAGAAAATTCCACAATTATTATTAATTAAACCAACGATTAATACTAAACCAAATACATAAAGTTATGTACTATTTAATTCCTTGTATGGAGAATGGTATAAATGTCATAAATGCTTAACATGTTGAAGTTAATATCACTTTTAGAACAATGAGTGTGGAGCGATGGTAGCCTAGTGGGTAGAACATTGGACTCGGAAACGAGAGACCCAGGTTCGATTCCCACTGCGGGCATTTACCTATGACTTTGTTATCTAACTTATGTATATTATTTTGTGAAGTTATGGTAGCAATACCAGTCGCTAACCGTGAAGGAAAACATCGTGAGGAAACCTGAGTGTCTGAGCTATTCACATACCTCAGAGCTTGAAATCGCCAATCCGCGGTGGGCACGCGTGGTGATTAAGCCCATACTCTCTCTTTCTGAGAGAAGGCCTGTGCCCTACAGTGGGACGTATATAGGCTGCTTATGATTATGATGAGAGTGGACCGGATGGGAATAAACCAATCTAACCGCAGTCGCTATAGAGACCTACTAAGACTTCAGCCATCCTTGGAGCCAACTTAGAAGCCTACACAACTCGGTAAATCTTCTTTGAACTCAAACTTATGTAAGCTCTACACATTATTACCTCGATTCCGAATTTATTTACTTAAAGGAAGGGACCGAATAGCTTTCGCTCCGATTCGCGGAGCTTAAACGTGGTGAGTAGATAAGGAGCTGGAGTCGTCAGTATGAGTATGACTTTGTTTTCTAAGTTATGTACATTTGTGAAGTTATAGTAGCAATACCACTCGCTAACGGTGAAGGAAAATATATTCACATACCTCAGCGCTTGAAATCGCCAATCCGCGGTGGGCACGCCCATACTCTCTCCCTGAGAGAAGGCCTGTGCTCTACAGTGGGACGTATATAGGCTGAGAATGACTGCTAAACCAACGAGACCCTTACTAAAAGTAAACTATATTCTGACTTGACAAAATGAAGACCTAATCGGTATTTTACGCTTGTTGACGAAGCCGAGTTCCGCGTGGCGCCGGATTAAGAATAGCGTCACTCCATTTCCTTTTGTGGATGTCGTAGAAGGCGACTAAGGAAATTTATTACCGGGAGACGGGCAGCAGCGTCTTCCGGAGACTTCAACCTGCCAAGCGTGGCGATTATGGCAAAACCCCTCACGGTTATGAAAACCACGAAGGAGGCCTATGTCCTGCAGTGGGCGTCAAATGGCTGATGAGGATGATGATGAAGCCGATCCTCTCTTTCTGAGAGAAAGCTTGGCCCGACAGTGAGACAAAAGAAAGTTGCTGTATCTTTAGCGATAATTCTTCACCACGTCGCCCGATTTCATTGATTATTTTTCTTATAGCGTATACCTCTGGAGTGATTCCATATCAATTTCGTCAAGATCTCAAGATGGGGGGCGTTCCGTATACTTGAACATTTAACACCAATCGTGAAGCGCACTAACCCGCTGCTCCAAAAGAAAAATCCATCAAAAATAACACGTCATGTGTCTCAAGAAAACTATTGCTTGATCAGCGCACGGAGATCACCAGCACCTCAAATCCATCACCGAGGCACGGATATACTGCTTCTGCTGCGGACCAGGTGAGTGAATTCATGCATCGTATAGGTACATCTGTCGCTGGGGGCCAATTTGCTCTACAAATTCCCCTACACGAGCCAAGAGCAAATCGTCAAACTCTATAATTTGCAAAGCCTTCTGCACGACACATGGGTTCAACCATACCGCGATAAAGAATGCCGTCAGTGAGATGTGGTACATAAGTAATCAGCCTATATACGTCCCACTGTAGGGCACAGGCCTTCTCTCAGAGAGAGAGTATGGGCTTAATCACCACGCGTGCCCACCGCGGATTGGCGATTTTCAGCGTTGAGGTATGTGAATAGCTCAGACACTCAGCTTTCCTCACGATGTTTCCCTTCACCATCAGCGAGTGGTATTGCTGCTATAACTTCACAAATGTTGTACATAACGTAGTGGTACGTAGCAATTAAATTATAAGCGTAGTTACCTTACCGCGTCACAGCGACGAATAGTGTTAAGTTAGCAATAAGATGCATTTAAAAAATATATATTACTTACGCATCGAATTGATAACTTCCTGTTTTGAAGTCGGTTAAAAAATAAGTTTTTCTATGTAAACTGTATGTACTCTCTACCTAGCTACATAAGAATACTTTTATACCTCATCAGTACAGTATATCATATAAATTACTGAAGTATAATATCTGTGTATCTTTTTCATGGAAATGCTTGCCAAGTCGCAGGCACTGAAGTAGTCTGTTTTCAATTATAAAGACTGGTCGTCTAGTCCTCTTAAAAGTTATAAATCACTCTAAAGACACTGCAAAAAAATAACGCTGTTAAAAAAGTTTCCTAAGGAGACAAATTGTCTTTTTCTTCCATTATTTTTAGTTGTTTGAAGTTTAGCGAACTTTTTTAACTGAAATAAAAAATCACCAACAACCCGACTGCTGAGCATTAACTAATAAGCAGGCGGGACTAACCTAGGTACTAATCTGAGTTATAGGTATTGTTGAATTCTGTTCCTGCCTGCAATGTGTAGTGAATGCTCAGTAGTCGAGTTTATGGTTATATTTTATTTGCGTTTTTTTTAAATATTTTTTTTGTTAATTTATGCTGATTTCATTTAGACTATAACACTCGCGCAAATATGTCAAATCGATTGAGAGCTTATTTATCAAAATCTGACCAATGGTTACGGAATTATGAGGGAACATGGAATCAGACATACTTACATACAAACACATTACTCTCCTCTTGGGCTCTGCTGCAGTCAGGCAAAAATCAGTGAAGCCGTTTTGGAGGAATCGATAACAAACACTGCGACACGAGATTTTTATATATTAGGTAATCAAAATCAAAATCAAAATCAATTTTTTTTATTCAAAGTAGCACAGAAACTGCGACTTAATGAACGTTACAAGTTAAACTAGGTGTCCATTTCAAAATCTAGATCATTTTGGAGAAAAAATGGACAAAAAAAACTCCAAACTTAGTCTTTTCAAGTCCTTAATTTACAGGATTTATATAAATGTTCTAAAACTCATGCATTGAACTGGCTTTAATTCCAGACATCATTGTCATCTAAATAATCTTTAATGTTATAGTAGCTTTTTTGGCACAAAGTGCGCTTCACACATTTTTTGTTTCTGGCAAGCTTATTATATCTTCAGGGATCTTATTGTAGAAACGTATACAATGCCCCATAAAGGATGTATTAACCTTTGCCAGCCTAAATTTTGGAAACGAAAGTTTATGTCTATTTCTAGTATTTACATTGTGTTGGCTACCTACAGTTTTAAAGTCACTGATATTTTTCCTAACATACATAATATTTTCATAGATATACTGACTAGCAACTGTTAGGATGTTAGTTTCTTTAAAGAAATCTCTTAACGAATCTCTATTGCCTAGCTTATATATGAATCTGATCGCTCTCTTCTGCAGGACGAAGATGGTCTCAATGTCTGCTGCCCGACCCCACAGTAGTATACCATAGGACATAATACTATGGAAGTAACTAAAATAAACAAGCCTAGCAGTTGCGACATCAGTTAGTTCCCGGATTCTTTTAACTGCGTATACTGCAGAACTGAGCCTATTTGCCAATTTTCCTATATGGGGACCCCATTGAAGCTTTGCATCAATTGTGATACCCAGAAATACAGTTTCTTCTACAAGGTCTAGTTTATCATTCCCCAATATAACCAATGTTCCCAATCATAACACGAAGAAGGTAAAACGCCTTTTAATGAATTTCTCAGCACTTTTTTAAGTTTTTGTTGTGCTTATGACAGTTTTTAGTTCGGAAATTTATGAGAACTTTGTCTTTTAACCGAAAGCTAATTTACTTTGATATAAATATCAAGACTTATTCCCGAAGCCCGTTCACTTGGTCCTAGTTTAATTTAGCCCCAAGTTGAAACGATAAGAATCGATTTCGCCAGAACAAGGGTTAAGGCAATTACTAGTTTGTTCGAGTTCCAGTTGAATGTCGTCTGCCTTTGTGAATTTTGTGGATCGTTTATAAGGGAATGATTCTCAAGTTTTTCTTTCAAATCAGACGAAATAGAACATTTATTTTCCAACAGCAAAACACATATCTTATGTAATGACATTTCTTACTGGTTGCCTGCCCGCCTGGTAAATTTATGTAAGACATATGTTTTTCTCGTAAGCAATATCTGTCCAATAGCGCCACTTAAAAATCCGGAAAACAATGTAAATAATAATGACCGTGCTGGGGTATAGGCCTGTTAGTCCTTTTTTCAAGCGCTTGTAAAAAGCCTTTTTCAACTGGTTCAAATGTTAATGGGACAATGGGGCATACGAAAATTATATCTAGACCGCTCCCGCTTTCCTTTCTAAATGGCCAGTCCGATGCGCTGGCCGAGATAGCAACGACGGGCTCTCCGGACGCCTGACTAATATTATAATTAATTTCTATAATATCTATCTATCTATATAACGTTCGGTCAGCTACTGCACGTACTCCATCAGTCACAGGAAACAAGCCAGTGTTTTTAATAACCCAATCCTGGAGCTTTCCGTCTTTGTGCCATTGTCTGATGTCCTAGATGGGGGCTCACCCTGGAGTTACGAAACGCGGTCGTTTTACCGGAGCCCGTTTCGACAGCTCTGTGGCGGAGTTTCGTCTGGAACTTGGCGAAGTCCGCGTTCGTGGTGTCGTTCCTCGGTTGCAGTGTGAACGATTTCCTGTGATGCCAGGACTATTCAACTTGGTTCATATGCAGAAGGATGTAGATGTAGATGTAAATTAATTGAATAAGATGTAGAACCGACTCCGGTGGTAGCAGAGTGGTAGAACGCCGGCTTCGCATTCGGGAGATCATGGGTTTGAATCCCGGCGTGTACCAATGACTTTGTTTTCTAAGTTACGTACATTTGTGAACTTATAGAAGCAATACGACTCGCTACGAAAACCTGATCATCTGAGGTGTTCACATATCTCAGTGCTTAAATTTGCCAATCCGCAGTGGGCACGCGTAGTGATTAAGCTCCTAGTCCCTCTTTGAAAGTACCCGAAACGATGCTTCTGCTTTGTTATGTAATCACGATTAATAAGTTCAGTTCAATAAAAAAATCAGTTCAATTAAATTTATTAATTTCAGACAATTAGTCCATGTTTACATCAAAAGCCTTACATATGTAAGTTTCACAATTGGCGGTGTTGTCGCTAAAAGCAATCTCTTCCAGACAATCTTGGGATAATAGAACAAAAAAACCGGCCAAGTTCGTGTCGGGCCACGGGCAGTGTAGCATTCCGTAGAAACAGGGGTCTAATCTAACACCCTCATCAATGCAATTTTCAATGGATTTTGTACGAAGTTTTCCTTTCATAAGTCGGTCGCCTATTGCTCGTTGACTTGTAAAGCCTACATAGCTGTGATAGTTTTACTCTTACATTCATTAAATGTTCTACTGCCTTGAATTTTTTCACCTTTCTACAATCAATCGTTTAGCCAAGAGAGGGGGGGCCCTACTCTGACAAAAAATTGCGCTTTAAAGCTTAATACTTCGTGAACGGAACCTTAAATGCAGAAATTGTCTTCGTACAATACTTTTTAAAGACCAGTCCAACGATATCCCACATTATAATGTAAGCGAGAAAAAAATGCACTCCTAATCTAGGTGTAGGAGAGGTACTCTAAAAAATGTTTTTCTAAATTTTTAAATTTTGTTCTAACGTTTGGTCGGCGTAGTAAGAATTGTTTATCGATGCCAAATTCCGACTCTCTAGTGTTTATCGTCACTGTGCTAAACCACGGATAAACATACAGACAGACGGACAGATATGGCGAAACTATAAAGGTTCCTTGTCGACTACGGAACCCTAAAAAGATGACGAGTGGTGGTTGGAGGGCGTGCATAAAATATGTAAAGAAAATATAATAAAATTAAATATACCTACATGTTTTCTTAGTTGTAAGAAAAGTTTATTTAAGCGGATCCTAGCCAAGTTAAATATTGGGCACATTACGAGAAAACCCTACATTTATTTATTTATTTATTTATTTATTTATTTAAGGAGAAAAAACAGAATTGACAAACTTATAGTATAAAAAATATTAGAGTCAATATAGTACATTTTGCCAATTCCTCAGCATTTCCCACAGATAGGTAATACTTAATATAATAAATAAGTAAGAGGCGCATTACAGGACTTTAGATTAAGTTCTAAGATTAAAATGAACAAACACTAAAGCAACTAACTATTTTAGAAAGAGATACATGCACAAACAATCATTAATATTATACATTGGAAGAAGTAAACGCAACAAATCGGTACAGCTCATGAATTTGACAGGATTCTTGCGAACATTTGCTTGCAGCACTGCTTTGACTTATGAAACAAATCAACTTCCGTAAATGCTATATTATAGCTATCGCACATTCTGTTGAGAGGTGCTCTTTTGCCAGCATTGGTTCTAGAGACACCCTGTGAAAAAACACGTTTGTTTCTTATAGATCGGACAGGAACGCGAAAACATAGTTGAGCTAATAGATCAGGACAATTAAGTTCAGATGTACAGATACCCCGAAGAACATTCATGTCGGACAGAGTTCGGCGGTTTTGTAATGACAGCATTTTGAATTTAACTAAAAGATCGGAGTAGGAAAGTTTAGGGAAGCCCATTCGGTAGTTGAGGGCGCGCAGAAATTTCTTTTGTATCATCTCCAAGCGCCTTTTATATATATCATATAGCGGATTCCAGACTGCTGATGCATACTCCAGATGAGATCTAACCAGGGCTTGAAAGAGAGTAATATATGTATCAGCTTTCCTGAAATCTTTGCCTACGCGCAAAATGAAACCCAACATACGGTAAGCTTTATTTACAACACTCTCTACATGAACGTCAAATAATAGTTTAGAGTCGAAGTAGATGCCCAAGTCGCGAATAGACTCCACTCTACTCAGGCTATAGCCTCCAATTTCATAACTGTTCAATAGATTATCTCGCCTCCTAGAAAAAGTTATGACTTTACACTTGTCGTGGGCGAGGAAGATCTTATTAATTACACAATAATCATGGAGCCTGTTGAGATCTTCCTGAATAAGTTGACAATCAGCTATTTGCCTTACCTGCCTATACACCTTTAGGTCATCCGCGTACAAAAGGTAGCGACTGTGTTGAAAACAAACACCTAGATCGTTTAAAAAAACTACAAAAAGTAATGGTCCTAAAATAGAGCCTTGAGGGACTCCAGAACTGATGGTAGAGACGTCTGATATGTAGCCATTCATTGTGACCGCCTGATGCCTGCACTCCAAATAAGAAGCGAACCATCTAAGAAGGTTTCCTTTTATCCCGTTGAAAGACAATTTCTTCAATAATAAAAGATGGTCGACTTTATCAAATGCTTTACGGAAATCTGTGTATATAGAGTCTACAGGGATGTTACTATCTAGTGATTCAAAAATAAAATTGGAATATACTAAAAGATTTGTGACCGTTGACTTTGCCTTTACAAAGCCATGCTGATTTACATCAAGCGACATTTCAATGTAAGCATAGAGTCTGGTGTGTACTAATTTTTCAAATACCTTTGCTATGGCAGATAGTATAGAAACATGGAATAAAACAGCCCAGACAAAAGCCCCTGCACACATTCAGGCGTCTCCGTCCCACCGTATGAGTATGTTAACATTTATACGGTTTACTTGGCACGAAGCACAATGCGGGGTTGGGCGGAATTTTTATTATTTGTCACTACAAGCCCAGCGTACTAGCAGAACTAACAGCTAACAGAACGTCAACTCAGTTTTGGGCGCGTGTAAATGGTTGTAAAAGTTACGTAATTTATAATTAAAAATGCCATCTATTTACGCCATTACTTTTAAGTATAGCCATAAAAAAATTGCGAACAATTCCTACCGGAACAATGACCCGCGGATCCGGAGCACGCACGTACCGCTCTGGCTGGCTACTAATGGTTCACATAGATTCGAGTTTTTGTCGATATATTTTTGGAAAGTGTTTAGCTTTTATTAAGGGACGTTCATTTTGTTTTCTTTCAAACCACTCAAAATTCATGGTGTATAACATACTATATAGTCAAGATAGGTTACATCAGTCACATGAGGGTACATGACAGACTATTACTTAATATGATTTGAAAAAGATGGTCAGAGTAGACATTTTTTCCCTTTTTTACGTCAGTCACATGAAGGATAACGAGCGACGCTCTCCCTAGCAGTAACAATTGCCACGACCGATCCCGGTAAAGAATCATCGTGATTATCATCATAACATACATAATCAAAATCAAAATCAATTTTTTTTATTCAAAGTAGCACAGAAACTGCGACTTAATGAACGTTACAAGTTAAACTAGGTGTCCATTTCAAAATCTAGATCAATTTGGAGAAAAAATGGAAAAAAACTCCAAACTTAGTCTTTTCAAGTCCTTAATTTACAGGATTTATATAAATGTTCTAAAACTCATGCATTGAACTGGCTTTAATTCCATACATCATTGTCATCTAAATAATCTTTAATGTTATAGTAGCTTTTTTGGCACAAAGTGCGCTTCACACATTTTTTGAACCGCGTTTCTGGCAAGCTTATTATATCCTCAGGGATCTTATTGTAGAAACGTATACAATGCCCCATAAAGGATGTTTATGTCTATTTCTAGTATTTACATTGTGTTGGCTACCTACAGTTTTAAACTGATATTTTTCCTAACATACATAATATTTTCATAGATATACTGACTAGCAACTGTTAGGATGTTAGTTTCTTTAAAGAAATCTCGTAACGAATCTCTATTGCCTAGCTTATATATGAATCTGATCGCTCTCTTCTGCAGGACGAAGATGGTCTCAATGTCTGCTGCCCGACCCCACAGTAGTATACCATAGGACATAATACTATGGAAGTAACTAAAATAAACAAGCCTAGCAGTTGCGACATCAGTTAGTTCCCGGATTCTTTTAACTGCGTATGCTGCAGAACTGAGCCTATTTGCCAATTTTCCTATATGAGGACCCCATTGAAGCTTTGCATCAATTGTGATACCCAGAAATACAGTTTCTTCTACAAGGTCTAGTTTATCATTCCCCAATATAACATTGATGTCAACCGTTTTGACATTTGGTAGTGTAAATTTTATACATTTTGTCTTTTTTGAATTTAATAATAAGTTATTAGAAGTAAACCAATATAGTACCTTAGAGAGAGCATTATTTGTACCCGCAAGGTCATTTTCTTGTCTCTTAATCTTAAAAATAAGTGACGTGTCATCTGCAAACAATACTATCTCTGACATATTTTGAACCATGAACGGCAAATCATTTACATATACGAGGAAAAGGAACGGCCCCAAAATAGATCCTGTGGCACTCCCATCTTAACCTCCGACCCGGATGATTTAGTCCTATTTATGTCAGCTTTTTGAACCCTCCCTTCTAAATATGATCTCATAAGTTTTAAGCTCCTCCCATTCACTCCGTAGTGTTTTAATTTTAAGAGAAGTGTTTTATGGTCTACGCAGTCAAATGCCTTCGACAAGTCACAGAAAACACCTATAGCATCCTTCCGATCCTCCCATGCACTAAATATATGTTTAACTAATGTGACACCAGCATCCGTCGTAGACCGCCCTTGCGTGAAACCGAATTGCTCACTATGAAAAAGTTGATAATTATTAAAGTGTGTAAGTAGTTGACCTAGAACTATTTTCTCGAATATTTTACTCAAAACGGGTAGAACCGAGACTGGTCTGAAATTTGTGGGATCTTGCCTGTCGCCACTTTTAAATAATGGAACGAGCCTACTATATTTCATTAGGTCAGGGAATGTACCCTCATCTAAACATTTGTTAAAGATTCTGGCCAAATGGGGTGCTAGGACATCGATTACTGAGCTAACTATTATTACTGACATACCCCACAGGTCTTCAGTTTTTTTAAGATTTAGCTTTTTAAACGCTTTATTCACGGTATGAGCTTCAATATAATCAAATGAAAAATCGTGATCGCAGGGAGGGACATTATCTTTCAAAATACTTTCTGCAAGATCAGGAGATGAATCTAAAGGAGCCGTAGTTATAATTGGAACATTTGTAAAGAATTGTTCAAAAGCCGCGGCAACGTCTTCATTTGACGTTATTAATTTATTATCTATCTTAAGCGAAAATTCGGGGTCCGCTGATTTGGATTTACCGGTTTCCTTATTTATTATATTCCAAATGGTTTTAGATTTATTAGACGATTTAAGAATTTTGGCTTTTATATGCTCGCATTTAGCTTTGTGGCAGACGGCCCTAAATAATTTTGAATATAATTTAACATACTGTAGAAAACTAGGGTCATATGTGTGTGGGAATAAATAAAAACTATTTATTTTTACTTTGTCCCCCGTCTTTTATTTTTAAAAGAATTAACTTCTAAACACATAAATCGCCCGTCGTTCGTCTTTAGCAAGAAGCGAAAAACCTATATCTCTATCCTCCTCTATCTCATTCGACAGATCCATCCATCCCTCTCGCTCACACAATCAACACGTTCCTTTTCATACATCTTCTTAACGTTCCATTCATCACACATCCCACACTCGGCCCTCCTGCGCAAAAGGCTGCCCTCAGCCTCTCAACATTACATGGTTTTACAGTAGTCTTCATAGAAAGTACAGTAAATTTTCAAACAGTGTATACTCTTAATAAAATTGTAGTAATATTAACCTAAGTCTTAAATAATTACACACCCTTTCTTATATTATTTTGATGTACAGTGTGAAGTTATTTTATATTACAGTGCAATGTGTTGCAAGCAATCTTTAAGTTTAAATCACATCTTTAAATAAAATTGAACTCCTGTTAGTCTAATTAATTGATTAACTCCTACAACAATTTTAACAATTCAATGCAAACAACATCTTGAAATGGAGTATAAATCCAACTTAGTGTAACACATCTCGATTTCTTTTATTATTTGCACAATACAAAAATAAACCTATGAGTAACATACTTTTAAGTTTCATAGTTACAATAACAACACCTAACTAGTCATTCATTCATCATCTAACACAAACAAAACATGCAAAAATAACAAAAGATCCTCTTACTTACCTACTCTTAATGGTCTGGCCATGGCTTCATGTGGTCTGCCGAGCTAGAAGTACGTCCTGGACCCTCACTGCTAGGATCTAACTTCTCTAAATCATACCTGTCATTCCGCTTCACCTTTTTCACTACATAAGGGCCTAAATATTTGGGTTTTAACTTGAGACATACCCCAAATTGAGTCCTCTTAATCGCAGCCAAGTCTCCTTCCTTATATTTGTGGCTTTCCTTCCTTCCTTTATTGTAATTCCTCAGGTTCTCCTCCTGGATTTTCAAAATAGACGCCTTAGCAGCCAACCGTGAATCATCTCTCTCCTGCAAAAAGCATGCTCTGGTCTCGTCTGAGATTAAATTACATAGCTCTAGATCATCCTTGTTTCTCATTTTCGCTCCTATTAGTAGCTCATACGGCGTTGTGGCAATGCTGCGCTGATAAGAGGAATTGAGCGCTCTCTGCACTCGGCTGACATGCTTATACCAGGCTGCTGGTTCTGAAATACATAGCTTTGTTAATACTTCAATTAAAGTCCTATGGATCCTCTCCACCTGCTCATTTCCCCGTGGAATGCCAGTGGTAATTGTAAGATGCTGTATACTCTCACGTTCGCAGTAATCTTTGAAGTCTCCGCTTGTAAACGCTGTACCTCTGTCTGTGACATATCGCGTGGGATTGCCAAATGTCTGTTGTAGTATAAGCAACTTATCTATTGCCTCCTTGCTCGTCGTGCTCTTGCATGGGAACAACCATACAAACTTGGTGAAGGCATCCACAACAGTCAATATGTAATTATATTGTTTCCTTGTCTCGGACAGGGGTCCTATGTGGTCACAATGAAGTGTGTGCAAAGGTATAGCTTCTTTCTCGATGCAGTTCAACCATCCTTCTTGCTTTCCTGCTTTTCTAGTAGCCAACAAGCATGGGACGCAACTAACTATGAACTCTTCTATCTTCTTATCTAAGCCTCGTATGTAATAGTCTTTAGTGATCAAGTCCATCATTTTCCTCTTGGAAAAGTGACCTTTTTCATGAATTCTCTTAAGTATCTCTTGTTCCATGCTCCTTGGTATGACTAAAAGTTTCTGTGTACCTTTGTAAAGTAGTGTGCTGTCTAAATAGTAGTCCTCATACGGCTTTTCTTTCAAAATCGTTATTATGGCTTGCAATCCGTCGTCATTCGCCTGAGCCCGTCTTAGTTGATCATGGAGGTTACTCACCACAGCCACTATGCAGGGATTTCGGCTGAGTGCGTCTGCATGCTTCATTTTACTGCCAGATCTGTGTTCCACCTCGTAGTCATACTCGTCCAGCAATAGCACCCATCTAGCCACTCGTGTTGTCAGATCTTTTTTTTTCAAAGTCAGCTCGAATGCTTGGCAATCTGTAATAATTTTAAAATGGATCCCATAAAGGTAGTGTTTGAACTTTTTCACACCTTGAACTATAGCTAGAGCTTCTAGCTCGTAGCTAGTGTACCGGCTTTCAGCTTCCGTCGTCCTCTTGCTCATAAAGTACACCGGGTGGGGTCCATCATCATGCCATTGCATTAGAATTGCAGCATAAGCAACGCCTGATGCATCAGTGTGCAGTTCCGTTGGTAACCTGGGGTCAAAGATCTTCAGAACAGGGCTACTTACTAACCTACGCTTCAATGTTTCAAAAGATTGTCTCTGTTCGTCATCAAAAACAAAGACTGCGTCCTTCTTCAGCTGATCGGTTAATGGCTTTGCAATGACTGCATAGTTTTCTATATATTTTCGGAAATAGGAGGCAAGTCCTATAAAGCTGTGCAGCTGCTTAACATTCTTAGGCTCAGGGTATCTTACCACGGAGTCCGTCTTCTCTGGCGAGGGTCTGACCTCACCGTCCTTGATGAGATGGCCCAAGTATTCAACTTCACGGCACATCAGTCGAGCTTTCTTCCAGTTGAACTTCAAACCATATTGGGAAGCTAAGTGCAGCACCTCTTCAAGTCTTTCCATGGCCTGATCGCTGTCTTTTGCTGGAATGAGAATGTCATCCACGAAAATTACAACCTTTCCCTGTGATATTAGCTCCCTAAAAATCATTGAAATAAATCTCATAAAATACTTCGGACAATTTGTCAATCCAAACGGCGCGCGTAGGAATTCATATTGCCCGTGATGTGTTACAAACGCTGTATATTTCACTGACTCTGGGCATACTTTCAAATGGAAAAACCCTTGTTTGAGGTCCAGTACACTGTACACTCGGGCACACTGTAACCTATCTATGATATCTTCAATTATGGGCAATAGGTATTCATCTTTAACCATCTTTTTGTTTATTAACCGATAATCTACACAGACTCTGATGTCTCCGTCCTTCTTTTTAACTAGAACCAAAGGGCTAGCGTACTCTGAGTAACTCACCTGGATAACGTTGTCCTCCAGCCACTCCGTTACTTGCCGTTCAACTACCTTTTGTTCCGCGAGTGAGAGACGTCTTGGCCGCTGGGCGACAGGAATGTCATCCTTCAACACGATTTTCAGTTGGATGGGAACCTCCTTGACCTGTAACGGCTGGTAGCTCTCCACCATCTCTGTCAGCCGCTCCTTGTACTGGTTCTCGCCAATGTAATCTACAACATCACAAGACATACACTCCACTTGCTTCATCCACTCGTCATCTTTCGGTAATAGCCTAACACACCCGTCTTTCATAATTAGTAACACACTTTTTAGGAAGTCCTGTCCCACAATAACACTATAGGGTAAACTATTCTTCTCTACGACGTAAAACATTACGTTATTATAAATGTCACCACTAATTTTCACCGACAAGTTCACCTTTCCTAATGAAATAACCTGTAAACAACCGAGTCCCGATAACTTCACATTATTTCCTGCTTCAAAACTTGGTGAGCCGACTTTCTTATAGAGTTCGTCCGTCATGAGATTAACTTCGCTGCCAGTATCGATCAAACATTCAGAAGATATCGTCGTATTTCCACTGATCTCGATCTTCATCATTGGTTTGTTGTTTACGTTTCCGCCATCTTTGTTTCGCACTAAGTTCACGTCGCTGCCGCTCACGTCACTAGTGTTGCTACGTTGGTCGTCGTTCCGAATCGGTGGATTGTCGTGCTGGGGCTCCGTAGTGAACATCGCGCGCCTCGGTCCACTCTGAACTTGCTGCATACCTGGTTGACCTCGTCCAATCACATCATTGCTTCGCCGGTTGCCGCCTGGCTGTTGACATTGCGACGCAATATGCCCGAAATCGTTGCAGCGGAAGCATTTTAATCCCATCTGTTTGTAGGGGCAATCTGCTGACATGTGCCGGCTCTCTCCACAGCTGTAGCACAGTCGCGTAGCCGTCCTATTGCCTGGCGCAGGCGCAGCTGCCACAGTCATAGTAGGCACATAGTTGTTAGCCGGTCCTCGTCTTGCACTCGCAGTCTTTTGCTTGATAGTTTCATATATTTTCATCTTCTCCTTCAGGTCCCCGTACGTAGTTACACCATACAACATGATTTTATTAGTTTCTACGTCTTGTATTCCGTCGATTATGTATTTTATGGCTACATAGTCGGGCATCTTGCCGCGTTTTCCAAGCTCCTTCATTACCAGCAAGTAATCTAAACAAGTTTCACCCGCTTTTTTCTTTCTGCTACTCATCAGTTCATGGATCATTTTAGCGTCTATTGCATCAGGAAATTCTCTCATCAGAGCCGTCTTTAGATCTTCCCAAGTTTTGAAGGGTTTTTCTGACCGTAGCCACAAGGCTGCCGTGCCGATCAGGGATCGTCTGCCTATAATAAGTTGTTGCAGGGCCGTCCAGCCGAAGATTTCAGCATTCTCGTCCACCTCCTGGGCCCATCGAGCCGATGACTCTGTCTTGTCCTGCCCACTAAACTTGGGTATCAGCTCCTCAGTATAAAGCATGCTTGGTTTTGGCTTTCCATCTGAACCACTAGCTTCTGCGTCTTCACAGTCAGCTTGGCGGCTCGCTCGTCTTGAATTTGCGTCTTTTCCCATCGTAACCCACAAGAATTTTCCGTGTTCTCGTGGACGGCGTCAATGGCGTGGCGTACGAAATCCGTCTCAATCTCGTCGAAATCTTGATATTTTGTTAAGATTTTGATCCCGGAGGGGCCCCCAACTTGTGGGAATAAATAAAAACTATTTATTTTTACTTTGTCCCCCGTCTTTTATTTTTAAAAGAATTAACTTCTAAACACATAAATCGCCCGTCGTTCGTCTTTAGCAAGAAGCGAAAAACCTATATCTCTATCCTCCTCTATCTCATTCGACAGATCCATCCATCCCTCTCGCTCACACAATCAACACGTTCCTTTTCATACATCTTCTTAACGTTCCATTCATCACACATCCCACATGTGTATGTCTTTTTCTCATATAGTGAATAAAGTGTGTCCCTACTTTTCCGGATGCCGGCAGTGGCCCATTCACTAAATTCTACCTTATTTCTTTTCGATGATAGCTTTTTCAATTTAAAAACTTTTTCAAAACTATCTGAAACGACCTTAAAGAAATCTCCATAATGGGCATTAGCATTGATGGTTTTATTTTTTTCGGTATGTAAACTACTTTGTAAATCAGTTTTAAATAATTCTAATTTTTTTGTTGTCATGGGCCTGTAAAGTATATCTTGTTCTGATTTTTTAAAATCAGATTCAAAGTGTACAATTTGACCACTGTGGTCTGACTTTAAGCAATTTATTGTAGAATAGTGCGAAAATTCACAGTCACAGTATACATTATCAAGACAGGTGGCTGTGATTTCGGTAATCCTAGTGGGCTCTAAGAAAATATTAACTAAATTAAAAGACTTGAAAATAAGTTTTAATTTAGTATTTAAAGTGGAATCTACCAGCAAGTCGATATTAAAATCTCCACAGACTATAAGGTTCTTGCTACTACTTGAAGCTACATTTAAGACATCCTCTAGTACTGATTCAAATAAACTGTAGTCACTGGCGGGGGGCCTGTATACGCTTACTACAATGTGCTTAGCCAGTTCAACACATGATAGCTCAATAACTTTTTCAACAGAAAGTCTGCAAATATCTTTCCGTACTTTATATTTTAAACTACTATTTACTATTATTAAGGATCCCCCGTGCAATGCAGACTTTCTATTGAAGCAACTGGCTATTTTATAATTATGTATAGCAAAATTCATTTGAGACTCTAGTAGCCAGTGCTCTGTGACACAAAGTATATTCACTCTATGTTGTTCTAAGAACAACTCTAATTCTAGTAGTTTACCAGAAAAGCCACCCTGTAAATTTTGGTTAGCTAAGACAAGTTTGTTTAAGGGGGACTTTTCTGTTGTCTGCGCTGACAGTTTAAATCAGCAGTCAAGCTTAACCTACTTATGCTAGGTTTTTTTACAGCCTCAGAATACAGAGGTTTGCAAGTAGAATTTTTTCTACAGTTTGTATCCACGACTGGTCCCTGTTTTATTGTCTTAACAATAATAGGGTCATAAATATTGAATGCCAACAATTTGGCAATCTGTCGCTTTGAAGAAAGGGGCACATGCATTGTGTCCCTAGTCAATATAAAGTTTCGAATAAATTTATTCGTATCAAAATACAATACTTGGTCTCGATGGCCAAAGGTCATATTATACAATAGCCGGTTTAACTTATCTATCCGGGCATTTTGTGTCTCTGATAGAGTCTTAGAATAAGGAAAAGCACAGATTACAATTTTCCTTGCTTGAAGAGCAACTATAGAATCATAATAATTTGTCAAATCATCGCGCTGTATTCCTTTGCTGTCCCCTATTAATAACACAACAGTGGTATTATTATCATACTCCTTACTAAGCATACAGTTGACTATCTGCATATAAGATGCATAGGGCATACAAACATTCTCAACATGTTGCTTTAAATTATTTTGTAGTATACTGCCTAACCCTACACCTATTTTATCTGAATAGATAATGGTTTTGTACTGGGCGTGATTGTCAGGAACTCTGCAGGTGGTGGGTCTAGACTGCGGCTGTCCATCCAGTATGGAATCAGGGGTCGGTGTGGCACTGCACCGCTCGTTGACTGGAACTGAGTTGCTGGTTGATCTATTTGTGGGTTGTACTCCAGGTCTTGCATCACAGGTCGACGGCGCACTGGTCTCCGCTGTCACATTTGATGGTGCAGGCTGTCCACTTAGCTCGCCTCCATGCTGTTGTGCCGGATCCAGCGGTAAAGGGGCCGGTGTGATGGGCACATGGCACGGTGTAAGCAAGCCTAGCTTCTGACTGCCCTTTTCACTGCTCCGTGGCTGCATGGTGCTCAGCTGTAGAGGGGCTGGGTCTCCAATCACGGCAGATGATGGTTGTAGGGACAGCAAGCTTGATTTGCCTTCTGAGTCTTCCAAGTCCTGGATAAAGTTGGACTCAACACGTTCCAGATTGCTCTTGCTTAGTGCAATAAACCCATTCATCGATGAAATGCAGTCATTGTACTGAGTTTGTATAGCTGAGTACTTGCAGGTGATGTCCAGTAACTGAAACTGCAGGTCTTCCACTTGTATTTGTAGTTCAGCCATCGCTAGCTCGTGGTCCACATTGTTAGTGAATAGTTCCTTCTGACATTCGGCCATTTCCATTTCTAACTGTAGTTTTTGACGGTGAATTGGTATACTTTCTATACTCCTCCGGCTTCGTTTAATCAGTTTCTGTACCCTTTGTATATATTTTTTTGTTTTAATATATTTCTTGATTTTCCTTACGCTGTTCATTTTTATACTGCTGCTACTGCTGGCTGTAGTTAGGTCGACAGTTGGTATCCCCGTGTCACTCATAACTTCATTATACAAAGCCATGGTTCTAGCGCTCTCTTTTTGTTGTTCATGCTCACTTATTTGCTGAAGCTCGTGGTGTGCCTCAGCAAGCTGGTGTTCAAGTGAGCGTATACGTTGTAGTGCTACATCGTGGACATCATGGCATTTGTTGAACGAGTGGACTTGATGTTGCAGCTCGTCCCGCTGGGCACTTAGGTCCTGGCATTGGATGTCCAATTCATTGAGCTCTTCTTTGAGCGCTGAGTTGGTTTTGTTCTGTTTACGGATCTCCTCTTCACTTTCCTCTCGTTCTTGAAGAAGCGTGTCGCACAGCTCTTTGCTCTTTTTGAGCTCGAGCAGGGTCGCCTTTAGCCTCAGCTCCATGTCGCGTACAGTCATCTTGCTTCGGGTCAACATGCTAACTGTCACCTGGAAAAAACCGGGAATCGGTGTCAGTGTCGGACTATGTAAGATGTTATTGACCGATAACAAGTAGATAGTACGTTTATAGATGTGGGGTATGAGTTTTGTGATGGCTGAGGCTAGTTGTTTTGTCTCAACTTTGCTTCCACTTTTCGTCAAGTAAAGAGAGCCAAAACTGAGCCGGAGTGGTTGTATGGGACGTGTCTCACGTACGTGAGGTTATGTACAGCTTGTTTAAGCAGTAAGGAGTGTAGTATGAGGCGTAAAATACAGGATTAAAACAATATTTCCCCGGTTTAGTCGTTGCAATTCGAACCGTTTGACAGTTCGGTGGCCCGGTACAATTATAGTACGTTTGTCTTGTAATTGTCTGATTTTCACTATTAACTTTTAATGTAACTGCACTATTATGAACTCTTGATATGATTTAATGTTTGATTGGACTCTAAATACACTAAAATTACAAATTATTTTAAATAAAACTACTGAGCTGCTTTTGAAGTCAGCTGTTCGGTCTGGGGTTGCCAGCCGAAAAAAAAAGCATCAGCCTAAATAATCTGCAGGGAACAGGTCTATTTCTAAGAGAGATAGAGAGAGGGGGGGATTAATCACCATGAGTGCCCACAGCAGATTGGTGATTTCAATTTGAGGCATTTGAATACCTCAATTATACTTATTGCCTCACGATTTCCTAAGTTAACGAGTGGTACTATCCCTACCACTTGTGAAAGGCACGTTTCTGGTGAACACACGGCATTTCCTCTAACAGTTTTGAGCTGATGCTCCAACAGAAATTTGCGCTTTAAAGCTTAATGTGTCGCAAACGGATCCTACTGAGTCGACCTTCTGTACTCAGTGCGAATGTTTGCCACTACAGGGCATTATCCCGGTGGATTGCAATAAAAATAGTGGCTAGGGCTTTATGGAGATAGCTGTGAGTTTATGTGTATGTTGCTTAACGGGGATGGGTTTTGCGGAGCTGTTGTTTTGTTTTTGTGACGGTGGCGACGTAATTTAGGCCCGACTACTGTGAGGGAAAAATATCACGAGGAAATATAAGTGTTTGAGTATTTTTGTTCCATGTGGCGCCGGATTAAGAATAGCGTCACTCGATTTCCTCCCGTGGATGTCGTAGAAGGTGAATAAGGAAATAAATTACCAGGAGACGGGCAGCAGCGTCTTCCTGAGATTCCAACTGCATGCTGCGATCGCCAACCCGCCTGCCAAGGGTGGCGATTATGGCAAAACCCCTCATGGTTATGAAAACCACGAGGGAGGCCTGTGCCCTGCAGTGGGCGTCAAATGGCTCATGATGATGATGATGATTTTGGGGACGCTACTTGAGCGCTCAAAATCATCGAACCGAGGTAGATGCGTATCTAAGTTGATAGCGTAGATGCGTTCATAGGCGGTGTTTTAATGCTTATATACTTAATAAAACTTTTATACGACATTATATTCCTTTTGTAGCACTAACCCGTGGTGAGGACAATTTTAAAAACCTACTTAGAGGCTAAAAATTCCACCCATGCCGGGACTTGAACCCGCGACCTCTGGCTAACCGTATACATGACTAATGAGCCAGTTTTAGCACTCTCTAGCTACTACGTAGTTTCTTTAGTGATGTTATTGATCTCTACATGTTGAGCCGTAAACCACAGTGTAATCCAACATAACATTTGTTTCAAGTAACCATAGCACAGGTTACTTCTGTGATCCATGTTATATAAATTCATATAAATAAACATATTTGTATTTGTTATATGATGTTCCAAAACCTGTGGTTGATTGGTAAGAAATGCTATGGCAATGTGACGGAGTCAATGCTATATTTTGTTTACCTAAGTGCAATAAACGTGGATGTTAGTAATAATAACAGTATTAATATTTCTAATTTAATCAGTATGAAAAAATACAAACCGTATTTGAAATAAACCACAGTGCGGACTGTGGTTTAACAACAAAGTGTGGTACAACAAATAGAGTTCTGATTGTAGTTCAATATGAATTGGATTGTAACATAATTTATATTGAATTAGTTTAATATGAATTGAATTTTACCATAATATTAATTCAATTGACGCGCAAACTAAAATGCGGCGCAAACGCGGTCGGCAGAACGCTTGCCTCACATTAAGAGGCCGTGGGTTCGAATCCCAGCATGTACCAATGACTTTGTTTTCTAAGTAAAGTACATTTGCGAATTTGTAATAGCAAGAAGGAAGGTAGGACGGAAGGAAGGCAAACATCGTGAGGAACCTGAGGTGTTCACATGTTCACCTTGAAATTGCTAATACGCAGTGGCCATGTGTAGTGATTAAGCCCATACTCTCTCCCTCTCTGAGAGAAGCCCTTGTGCCTTGAAGGATACGTCGCACTGGAGACCATAGGCCTTTTCTCAATAATACATACATACATCCGTCCACCAGTCTTCAGTTTGCTCATCGGATTAGCAAACTGAAGTGGCAGTGGGATGGTCATATCTGCCGCAGGACCGATAACCGTTGGGGTAGATAGGTTCTTGAGTGGAGACTTTGAATTGGCAAACAAGGAGTAAGACGCCCTGTGACCAGGTGGAGAGACGACATTTGCAAAGCGGTGGACAGTGACTGGCAAGGAAGAGCCGAAGATCTGGTTCAGTGGTGTGTATTGGAAGGGGCCTATGTCCAGCAGTGGACTGACACCGGCTGATTATGATGATGATGATGACGTCGTGTACCACAGTAGGAACCTTTCAGAGATACGAATAAACGGAATACAAGTAAAATGTTACATTCAGCGCCCACCTATTGTCGAAATCGGATAGCAAATCAAACACCTTTGTCCGAGCTGGAATCCCAAAAAAGCGACTAGGTGTACAATGGCGCACAAAACTCTAATCTCCCGCAGTGGGCGATTAAATTTAATAACCATTATCGCACGAAGAGCGCTCCGTATTAATTATTTGAATACGTAGCCGATTTCCATTCGAATATCGAACAATACGCGTTGGGGCCACGCGACCGTTAATTGGAATTCGCTTTTCGAAATCGCATTGTGCGAGTTTGAATTAACAGACGGCCATTGGCACTTTCCAGCCAGTACCGGAAAGTGGTGGGCATCTTTTTCACGCACGCTCTCCCCCCCCCCCACCTCCAACCAATTTAACGCAATATACAGTACCTGAATGAAGATTTATCATACACACGCAAGTGTTTTGTACTCGGATATCTCTCCAGTTAATATACGGAGGTAGGTAATAAACGTTAAATAGATGCGTGTTTTTTCGCATCGTTTTTAATTCTCTGTGTACATTTTCAATTTATTCCGTTTTTTGTGCGCTAAGGGCATCTCTGGAGGGTTATTTACGGGACGTTGACCGTTTGTGAGCGGGAAATCGGGTTTTGAATATTGTATGCTGGGAATTGCGTCGGTAAAAGTTTATGAAAGGTCGTTTTGGGCTGGGGTCTCGGATCTAAGCGATCTTAAAGTAAGGTTTATTTTATCTGTATATTACAATAACCTTTAGGAGGTGGGAAGAGACGAAAATTATAAGAAGACTGGTATTAATATTCATCATCATCATCAGCCCCTTGACGCCCACTGCAGGACATAGGCCTCCCTCATGGTTTTCATAACCATGAGGGGTTTTGCCATAATCGCCACGCTTGGCAGGCGGGTTGGCGATCGCAGTATGCGGTTGGAATGTCAGGTAGACGCTGCTGCCCGTCTCCTGGTAATTTATATCCTTAGTCGCCTTTTACAACATCCACGGGAGGAAATGGAGTGACGCTATTCTTAATCCGGCGCCACACGGCGGTATTAATATTAACCTCAGTTTATTAGATCTTATATTTGGTAAATCAACCCTTAATATCTATGCAAAAAATAGTTAGGTAGGTTTTTTATCTCAATAGATAGGAACATTTTAGGGTTCCGTAGGTACTCTATGGGTGACAATGGGAAATTATTTATAAGAGCACTACTTGTGCCTATCTGTATGTCTAACCCATAAAAGGCTTTTTCCCTTACCGTAATAGGGAGCTATGTGACATTTTCACAGACAAACGACAGACGAACAGACAGACAAAATTAATATGCTCCCAGGGAGCATATTAAGTTCAGTAGTAAATCTCAGTATCGACATTTAACGACGTCGTCGTTGAGAGATGGTGCGGTTCGGCCTTGGTATACTTAAAATAGTAAAAGCTGTCAAAAGAATGAAAGTAAACCAAGTTATAAGAGCGCAACGCCAACAAACGGTTTAGCGAAATTTGTAAAAAAAAAAATATGGTTCTTAAATCATCATCATCATCAGCCATTTCACGCCCACTGCAGGACATAGGCCTCCCTCATGGTTTTCCAAGCTTCCCGGTGTTTTGCCGCCCGCATCCAGCTACTCCCCGCCACCGTAGCCAGGTCGTCAGACCATCTGGTGGGGGGCCTTCCCACACTGCGTCGTCTAGCCCGCGGTCGCCAGGTCAGAACTTTTTTTTTAATGTCAACAAAAAAAATCACTGGTCCTGGTCCCAAACTAGGACACCCTGTGCTATGGTAACCAGGCGAGGACATCACGAACATGGAAGTGTACGCATTTTTACAATTTATATTCAGCAAACTTTTGAAATTGTATTTCTCTCATTTTTCATACAAACTGACCGCGTCTAATTTCAAGGTTGTATGAAAACATAAACAAAATAGAAAAAAGTTTCATCGGTACCGCAGAAACAGTTTTCAAGTTTTGGTTTATTTCAATAACACGTTTTATAAGGACAAAAATACATAAGGAAATAGATTCAAGCGGAAATTACGTACAAAGTGTCTGAAATAGTTAATTTTCCAGCAAGTTTGTTAACCTAAGTATGCGAGTAAACATACCTAGCAGAAACAACTGCACAAGAGGATCCGTTCATAGAATTGTTAGCCGCAGAATGACGAACTAGACAAGAGATGTGCACCTATGAATATATACTAGGAGTGAGCGTTCCAAAGACGCACCGTTTAAAAAGACCGTTTTACTGCCAAGAACGCACAGACCGTTTTTCAAATTCAGCAAAAGCAGTCTCCCTAAACTAGTCTAACTATAAGACGGAATGGCGGCGCTCGCACGCTCGACGCGACAAAACATGGCATTGATTAGAAGCAGTCTAGTCCCTAAACTAGTCTAACAACAAGACGGAAAGCGGCGTGCGTGCGTCGAACGAGACGAAACACTGCATTCAGAAAAAGTAGTCTAAAATAATGAAATATGAATCTTATCTCTATACAATAAAGACGGAAATTGCACCAAAGCAAAACCAATCACGAAAATACCGTTTATACTACACCTGCTTGGAAAGTACCTTGATACTTTATCAAATTTACGGTAGAAAGTACGTCATTGCATATCGAACAAATATGCGGGGAGAAAACGCATCTGAGCGGGAGAGAAAAGTGTATGAAAATCCATTTCTTACGTGGTTTTTCTTTTTTAATTTTGGGTAAGACTATGCGCCGGTAACCTAAATATCAAAAGCCAAAAAGTTTTTACAGTGAGTTTTTATCTCCAAGTTCGCAAAATGACACTGGCCACTAGCTGTGTGTTGGATGGTGTCGGGCTGGCAGTGCGACCCTGCGGCGGCAGGATAAACAATTTGAAAAAAGAACATGTGAAAATTCCAAGCAGGTGTAGTATAAAGCACTATGTATCACTCGAGAGAAACTGCGATTCCCGATCTCGGGTGTTTTAAAGCCCTCGCCTACGGCTCGGGCTTCAAACGACACCCTCGACGGTAATCGGTCACTTTCTCCTCTCGGTGAACAATGTACTATTCTAAGACTAGTTTTTCTATCTGGAGGACGGGTTTCGTCTCGTCATTGAAAAGTACAGTGACGACCCACCCGTAATATATACACTAATATATACAGTGGCCGCGGAGCGGTAGAACGCCAGCCTCAGGTGCAGGTTCAAATCCCGGCTTGTACCAATGAATTTGTTTTTTAAGTTATGTACACTCGCGAAGTTATAGTAGCAATACCATTCGGTAACTAGTGGAAGGAAAGCATCGTGAGGAAACCCGAGAGCCTGCGGCGTTCATATACATCGGCGCTTGAAATTGCCAATCGGCGCTGGGCACGCGTGGTAATTATGCCCATACTCTCTTTCTGAGAGAAGGCCTGTGCCCTGCAGTAAGCAGCTATCAGCTGTCGCGATGTTTTAGGTATTACCACCCCAAATTTTGGAAACATAGAGAACAGTGTTTTTAGGGTTCCATAGCCAAAGGGTAAGGGATAGATAGATAGAATTAGGACCCTATTACTGAGACTTCACTGTCCGTCTGTCTAGACAGTTAAAATTTTCACAAATGATGTATTCATTCTGTTGCCGTCTTAACAACAATTACTAAAAACAGAATAAAGTAAATAACTAAGGGGGTCCCCGTGATACCAACGTGATTTTTTGCCGCGTTTTGCTCGATATTAATAACGGCAACAGGTAGACGCTTGAAATATTCAAATGTTGTATAGGATACGGACCCAGACGTGAGCGAATCCGACTCCCACTTGGCCCGTTTTTTTAACAAAACATAAAATTTACGTGGCAAGATTTGGATCAAAAAGTAAGTCCAATCCAATCCAAGATCCAATTGTTGCATGCATGCACGCCATTTCCGTGTACTATTTATAATATCGAAACTTGACAGGCAGATTACAGCAGAAGAATCAAGAAAGTAGGATTAATCCAGTAGAAATGAGGTCCTTGAGATGTGTGCGTGGTATTACTTTGAATGATAGGATAGGAAGTAGTGTGATTAGAGGACGTTGTGGACTGAAATGTGATGTAGTGACTAGAAATGAGTCAGGAATGTTGCGTTGACTTGGACGTATGAAGAGGATTAAGGAAGAAAGATTGATTAAAGAAATATACCAAGCGAATGTGGATGGAAGGGCCGGTAGTGCCGGTAACACAGTACAACCAAATAGAACATAAAAAATAGATTCGGAATCCCTGAGCCTTTGCTTAAACTGAATAGGGCTCGCGTGAGATATCTTCCGGCTAAGCGTTATTACTCTATGGTCCCATCCACATAGTTGTGAAGTACCACAGTCGCCGACCAGCGGTCCGTGTTACCTGCATTAACCGCTGCCACTAATGTGTACAACCATGCTTGAACTGACAATCTGAACTCGACTCTGCGGCTTTACGATAAGAGCTGTTCAAAGTCCAGAAGGTAAAATTGACGAGTTTACTTGTATAGCATGTTGTCTGCTACATGTTAGCTCAGGTTACATTCAAAGTGATATGTTGAATGAGACCTTTTGCTATGTTTTACCTTCGTTTGGTAGATCTTGGCAATTCACCAAGTTCCAGTTGGTATTCACTGCAAATTCGTATTCAGTAACAGACTAATAGTGTGCAATTTATAGTTAAAGAAGTTAGTAGGTACGCACATATTTTGTTCTCCACTGTTTTATGTTTCAGTTCTAAAAATAATAAGAACTTCCACACAACACAATCACTTGTCCTGGTCCCAAACTAGGATACCCTGTGCTGTGATAAGCAGGAAGGACAAGGACAATGACATCAGTGAAAAAATTCAGGGCAATAACACATATACTAAACTTAAACGGAAAACTATCAAGGCTAAGACTTTACAAGTTAACGAGCTATAGTCCACCAACTTATAAAAGGTAAACTTCGTTCAAATTCAATTGAGAAATTACTTCGACGAAGTTGTTCGTTGTATAAAGTCACCCCTTCATCGAAGTTCGGCCAAATACGGAAACCTCGGCACGCATTTGGCCGGTTTTTTTAAATCTCAGGACCCACTCTACTCAAACATCCAGCAATCTGATTGGCACACTGAATCGATCGATAACCATTGTTAGAAAAAAATATGTATACCTACAATTGGCTACCTTTTTAAAAAATAAATTTAATATTATTTGATAGAATTTCACATAAAAATGTAATTATTTTTGATACATTTTTGTTTTTGTTAATTTGAGTCAAAATATTAAATTATTATTAAGAATTACCTAGCATTAATGTTAACATTGTATAATTACGTAAAAAACTATCACATTAACAATTTTGCAATATATTAATTAATAGTGTGCATTTTTCCATGTACATATTTTTAATTAATTAATTTAGATAATTAATTAATAAGTTATATTTCAAATACAATGCCAATTGTCTCTGAAAAAAAAAAAAAAAAAATCAATGGATGATCGTTCGCATTCGTTGGCTTGTTCCTCCATATCTATTCTTATCCAGCCGCTACCAGTAATCTGCCTCCGATCGTCTTGCTCTCAGAGAGAGCTCTTAGAGTATCATCATCATCATCAACCCTTTGACGCCCACTGCAGGACATAGGCCTCCCTCGTGGTGTTCATAACCATGAGGGGTTTTGCCATAATCGCCACGCTTGGCAGGCGGGTTGGCGATCGCAGTATGCGGATGGAATCTCAGGAAGACGCTGCTGCCCGTCTCCTGGTATGGGCTTAGAGTATGGGCTTAATCAACACGCGCACCCGCTGCGGACTGGCAATTTCAAGGTAGGAACAACTCAGACACTCAGGTTTCTTCACGATGATTTCCTTCAAAGTAAGCAAGTGGTATTGCTACTCCATCTTCACAAATGTATGTGACTTAGGTAACAATGTCATTGGTACGTGCCGGTATTCGAACCCACGACCTCCCGAATGCTACCACCGCTCTTTATCAGCAGCTCTCGTAAAAGGCCATCAGTGCCTTAATGCGCTAGTGTCTTCTAGTCTCTACCATACCACAGCCGTTTTCTCTCTGGCGTCGGTTCTGCAGCCTGGCTGCTCTGTCGATATATCAGCCAAGCAGCCTCTGACAGACGTTATGGGGCCAGCTGAACGGGCGTATCCCGTTGTTTCCCTAATCTAATATCTATAAATGTAATTACCGTTTTTGTGTGCAATAAAGTGTTCCATTTTTTTTTCCAGGCAACTTTGTGAGTTTGAAAGGTTGCCGAAGGGGAGTATATTAGAGAGTATAAGAGAGTATCTATGTATCTTGTAAATGACGACTGGCAGAATGTACGAATGCCGTTTGACGCCCACTGCAGGACATAGGCCTCCATCGTGGTTTTCATAATCATGAGGGGTTTTGCCATAATCGCCACGCTTGGCGTGTTGGCGATCGCAGTATGCGGTTGGAATCTCAAGAAGACGCTGCTGCCCGTCTCCTGGTAATTTATTTCCTTAGTCGCCTTCTACGACATCCACGGAAGGAAATAGAGTGACGCTATTCTTAATCTGGCGCCACACGGATCGTACGTCGTACTTTAAAACCGTTGAAATTTTAACCGAAATTTGTTAACTGCGTCCAGTAGATGGCGTCGTATTTTAAACTCAAAAAATGTATTCACTATGAATGATGAAATGAACGTCAAAGCTGTTAGTTTTAGAATTAAAAGATTATAGTGAAGAAGATGTTATCAAAGAAACTCAACATTTATTCTTTTCAGAGCACGCTTTAATTCATTGACAGAGTTTTCAACTTAAACTTACGCTACACTAGGCACAATCGTCCCCGTTTACTTTTACTTTATATTACTACCAGACATCTTCAAAATTTGAGCTGGATTGAAAGTATAGATAGTCAACGATGAAGCATTTGAAAACAAAATTATCCTTGGCCAGTGATACGTAAGCCTAAGAATTCTTAGACTGACTGGCAGCACTTCGTGAATGTGACTAAGGTGACCATTTTAATAAATTTTTGTGTGAAGTTTTTTCAATCCCGAATTTAAATACCGGCATGTATCAATGACCTTGTTTTCTAAGTTAGGTACATTTGTGAAGCTGTAGTAGTAGCACTACCACTCGCTAACGGTGAATGAAAACATTTTCAGGAAACCTGAGTGTCTGCGGTATTCACATATCTCAGCGCTTGAAATTGCCAATCCGCGGTGGGCACGCTTGGTAACTAAGCCCATATTCTCTCTCTCTGAGGGAAGGTCTCTGCTGCCCTGTAGTGGGACAAATATAGGCTACACAGGAAAAAATTGGTCAAGAGCTCAGCTCTAGCCACTCTTAGTCGGCTTAATTTTTGTTGATTTGAAGTTATTGCACAACCCGTTTCTGAGATTTATATAAATAAATTACATAACTTTACCATAAAGATCTTGATAGGCGAACGGATGGACGGGCAATGAAGTAATCATAGAATAGTTCCGTTGTTTTCCTTTTAACCAGTAATAGGGCCTGGGGGGTATGAATGTTTCCTTGGTTTTGGACTTTATTTCAAGATGAATTAAATTTAAAGTACCTAGTAATTACACCATTGGGCTATTAAGGGTTGCAGCACGGAATACTAAAACGAAAATCCTCGGTACCTATGAAAGACGAGGTATTACTTAATTTTATTTCAATTTCCCTTTTTCTCATTGTATAAGGGGGGATAACGGGAATGAACCGAAAGCTATATCTGCTTGCGTTCTGTTGAGATACGTTTGTGCAGACATCTTATTGTAACAGATCTAGCAATTTAACTGCGCCGGAGGTGGAACTCACATTCTTGGATAAAAAGATAAAAATAATAGATATTTCTTATACAAATTTTAAAGGACTGTATTTTTACCCGACTGCAAAAGCAACGCTTTGAATGCAAAATACTCTTTCAGACTGCTGTTTGCCTGTATGTCTGCTTATTACTGCTTACAACTGCTGCGCGATGCGTGTGGAAAAGCACTGCTATTGGCACGACAGAAAAACACATTTACTGCTAACAGGACAAGCTCATATAATGCGCTACACAAATCCTAAACGATTCCAATTGTTTAACTGTCAAATTAGTGTGGAATTTGACAGTCAGACGATAGGAATCGCTCAGGATCTGGTGCGCGTTATTAGATCTTAACATTAGCTCGCATTCTTTTGGTTTGGCTGTACCTATATTATCCTGTCCTCTCTTGGCGGTTTGTTGAACATCACCTGTTCCCCTATCTATCTCAAGCCGAAATTACACGGTTCAATCACATTGAAGCAATGCCATTGAAAGCCATTGAACATTGAACGGCTTTGCCTATTTACACAGTTTAATCACATTGAAGCAAAGCCACTGAGCAATGGAAATTGAAAGAATTTACCTGTTTACACGGTTCTATCAAATTGAAGCAATGTCATTGAAAAGCATTGAATATTAAAAAATGCGCCCGATCGTTCAATCTCCGTGTTTACACTTTTCAATCGCATTGAATGATTCGTTCGCCGAGATTTAGCTTTCAATGAAATTGCGCAATGGCATAGCAATGTATTTAGACGTTTCAATGCCTTTGAAGAAATGAAATTGCAAGCAATATCGCACTGAAACTGAACCTTGTAATATATCTTGACGTTTAAATGCCATTCATCATTATCATCATCATCAGCCATTCGACGCCCACTGCAGGACACAGGCCTCCCTCGCGGTTCTCACAATCATGAGGGGTTTTGCCATAATCCATTGAAGCAATGAAATTGAAAGCAATAGTGCACCAAAATTTAACCGAGTAATATCGACTACGGAACGGTTTCTCCATCTTCAAACTGATGGCCGCCCTCAGCGACCGTCCCGGATTCTTCATTTCCGCACCCCAGCGCTTAATGCGGCGGGATATCAAACTCTTTTACAGTGACGGCGACGGTTTGCCTTAGGACATAATTTGTCAGGCTCAATCTTTGAACATTTTCAAAATATTTTTTAACTCTTCCTCGATTTACAGAATAGTTTGCAACTTGTCCTGATGCAGGCCGCTTCCAACCGGTCTTTTTGGAAATCCATGGAGGAGGCCTATGTCCAGCAGTGGACTTCTTGTGGCTGAATGATGATGATGATGATGATGTCCTGATTATCTTTATTGCGTGTGTTGGTATTGTGCAATTATTTAATATGTATATATACATACGTAGGTTTATATACATATCTTTCTCCCGTCCTCTTTCCTTAGACATGACTATTGCAGATATTTTGTATTTATTTTTGTAGATTTAAAAATTAAAACCAAGTAAGTTTATCCGGTGTTATGTTAACATATCTTTTCTTGCACCACCCTTCGAGTCTCACCAAACTCAAATGTTAGGTGGAAAAAAATGCTTTTCGCATTAAGAATGCTCTGGCAGATTTGCATGCATCAAATAAAAGTAAAATACTCAGGAATTTATCATCGTTAGCAAGTGGTTCTTCGACAAGAAATTTACATAATAATAATAGTAACACTTCCACACAACACAGTCACTTGTCTTGGTTCCAAACTACCCTGCCCTGTGATAATCAGGCCACGACATCACAAACATGGAAACACGACCAGACAGAGGCCATTTGTACAAATGTGCGGCGGCCCCCGGACTATTGTAAATGGGCTATCTTGTCATCAAACGAAAAGGAGAGTTGCTGCTTGCAGAAAGGTTATCAAAGGATGATCACTTTCTTTATATACGCGATTTAAGAGCATTGCTCTCAGCGCATAACGTAGAGTCAAACTATACATTTTTGTTTTGTTGTAAGGTCAGCCTTAACGTCACCGATTAGAGTTAACGTATGAAAAGGTTGATGTGCTCTAGACTCTGTACTTGTAATGTAAACAATAAATATTGGCAACTTCCTAGTGTTATCAGTTGAGACTTTGGTGATCTCTGATCTCTGATCTCTTTATTTATGAAAACGCCATTTGATTTATAGTGTTGTAAGTTTACGATCATTTGCGCAGCTAGCTTACGCAGTGCTCTTGAAATCGTAAGCAATGTTTTGAGGGAATGTTATTTTCATTACATATTATTAACGATTTAACATTTATGGTATAAAATATTTGTAAATAGGTAAGATAGTTGAGGAAGCGAAAGTGATCCGTCAGGATCATGGCAAGTGGCAGTCCCTGGTCTCTGCCTACCCCTCTGGGACACAGGCGTGAGTTTATGTATGTATGTCTCCTTAAAAAATGGAGAATGAATTCAAAGACACCCTGTAGTTTAGTATGTATCATCACATACGACGAATAAATTACCTTTCGGGAATGACCGTTAATTGTAGGCATAGTTTGGTACAGGAACGATGCTGTATAAACAGTGTACTGGGAGATATGGCGGGCATTCCACAAGAACATCTTCGTAAGAGAAAATCTCTTTATCCGCAGTGAAAAAAAAACAGCTTTAATAAAAATGTGAGGCAAGCATTATTTGATTTTTAGTCTCTATTATGTTATCATTAAATTGCGGTTTATAAAGATTTAAAACAGGTAAGTGATTGAATCAATACAGTATGCTATTATTTTTTTTTTCTTTTTAATGTGCTGTGGTACTGCAACGGTAGAACGCCGACCTCACACTCGGGCGGTCGTGGGTTCGAATCGGCTTGTATCAATGACTGCTTCCTAAGTTACGTACATTTGTGAAGTTATAGTAGCAATACTGCTTTTTACTGTCAAGATCGTGGTGAAACCTGAGTGTCTGGGGTGTTCAGATACATCGACGGTTGAAATTGCCAATCAGCGGTGGACACGCGCGGTAATTAAGCCCACACTCTCTCTCTGAGAGAAGGCCTGTGCCCTGCAGTGGGACTTATATAGGCTACACAAAAAAAACTATGCTCTACTCTGGGCTTTGTTCATGGACTGACTAGGTAGGTACACCGTAATCTAGGTTCATTGGTGGTTGGCATAACCTTTAGGATTATCAAGCATAAGTAGTAGTGGACTGATCACATCTGCCGAAGAAACGATAACCGATGGGGTAAGAAGTTCTCTAGTGGAGACGACGAACTTGCAAACGCAGCTGCCCACCAGCTCACTGCACTGACGATCTAGATTAACGGTAGCGGCTGGATGAGGATAGATGCAAAACTGCCTGTTTTAAATGCTTATAAAGGGTTTAATAATAATAATAGTTTGGATTGTCATTTCTATGTTTTAGTGTATCGCGGACTGTGAATGGGTTGTAAGTGGTTGTGCAATTAAGTGTTCTCTATCTATCTATCAATCTTAATACGTGTGTCAGAAACGTACGCCATTAAACGATGTGCTAGGGAGTTACACGTTTAAGAATGTCTGGTTAACCCCCAGTTTTTCGTACACTAACACGCTGTTAATCTACTGTTAGCCAACTGTTTCTAATTAGTTCCATTGGATCTGAACTATCACTAATAATTTTAATTAGGAAGAAGAACTTCAAGATAAATAGAGAGATGAGTTTTTTTTTCAAAATCTACTTACTAGTACGTTACTAGTTACTAGTTACCGGCGTGCGTGCATGCAACGACTAATGAATGTTGAGAAAGCGAAAGTGATCTGTCAGGATTGTGGCAAGTGGCAGTCCCTGGTCTTCTCCTACCCCTCTGGGATACAAGCGTGAGTTTATGTATGTATGTATGGTTAGTATGATTACTAGTTGGTTCCAGTAACCAATAATGGTAATATCTCGGTTTTGAAAGAAATGTCCCTTACTGTGTTTTTTTTTTGGGACAGCCGAGATAGAGAACATTTTATTGCACAAGAAGGAAAAAGAAGGAATTACAACTATGATATCTTAAATCAACGTAATATTATACAATTGACGGGCTTATCGCTTAGAGATATCTCTTCCACACTGTTAGAATAATAATGGAGATTAGTTTTCAACTCGTGATACGCAAACGATTTATTGTGCAGTGTAGAATTTTCAATAAATCAACTTAGTCCTTTCGATTGGGATTCGTTAGTTCATCACTGTCATCCGAATGATTTATCAGATGTTAATTGAAAGTTCACCGAATTACACGTCAAACCAATTGGATTCACAAATTATACCTTCAACGGGTCTAAAACTCACAATAATTGACTGAAGTTGCCCGGGATTCGTAACCACGGCAACTGCAACGTTGTCGAAATGTCGGGACTTGATGTAGTTAATTTTACTTTATTGCCTCTCTCTTTCTCTGAGAGTGGGCCTGTAGGCCCTACAGTGGAAGGTATAAGGCTGTATTAAATTATGTAAGTAGGTATGTAATAAACCACCGCGATTATACCCGGTCAATGTATGTATTTATTGTGTTTGAACATCGCGTGTCATCAATAAACGAACCCTATCATACCAGAATGAATGTATGAGTGAATGAATGAATCAATGAAGGAATGATTGAATGAATTCACGAATGAGTGAGCGAGTGGGTGGGTGGATGAGTGAGTGAGTGAGTGAGTGAGTGAGTGAGTGAGTGGGTGGGTGGGTGGATGAGTGAGTGAGTGAGTGATTGGGTGGGTGGAGGAGTGAGTGAGTGAGTGAGTGAGTGAGCGAGTGAGTGGGTGGGTGCGTGGATGAGTGAGTGAGTGAGTGAATAAATCTATGCATTCATGAATAAATGAACGAACAATCGAACGATGAATGGTGAATGGTGTTTGACCTCCTTAATATGGGCGTGTAAGGTGCTCATTTTGTCATTTTTCCTGGCCTACAGGGTAAGCTTGGCTACAGCCATGTATTATGTTGTATTTATGTGACTTGTTTTTCTTTTGTACTTGTTTATGTTACCTGATATGCCTTTTTTTCTTGTGATGTGTTACTTTGGCCCAATAAATGTCTTTCTTTCTTTCTTTCTTTCCATGACCTCTATAGCGGCGATGGCGGTACTCTGACAGGGTCCGCTTACAGGACCAGTGCGATTGGCCCCAACGGGCAGCAGAACTACATGGGCGGTCGGCTCGACCGGGCTGGTGACAACAACAAGGCTGGCGACAACACCAGCAGGCCTCAGCACTCGGACAGGCATCGGGTAGGTGATGATGGTCTTTTACCCTTAGTTTCTCGAACGCTAACAGCTGTCAGTGATTTTTTTGTACGCACTTTAGTCAACTGACAGTTGCTTAGAGTAGCAATCATGCAATCATGGGATCTTGTTATTTACTAAATAAATATAAATCTATGTTGTTTTTGTTTTGTCTGTTGTGTATTTCGCTACGTGCATTTGCAGTTATAGCAGCAATACCACTCGCTAACTGCGAAGGAAAACGTCGTGAGGAAACCCGAGTGTGTGAGATGTTCACATACATCCGCGGTGGGCACGCTTTGTAATTAAGTCCATACTCTCTCTTTGAGAGAAGGCCTGTGCCCTGCAGCGGGAGGAATGTAGGCTACATAAATAAGACCCGGCTATGATAAGGGCTCATTCAATTAATAATAACACTAGTTTACAATTAACACTCCATAAACAGTTCATAAAAGCACGGTTAAGCCGTTCATAAAACATTAGCCGACCCATTCTCCTCTAATAATAAAACCCTCCAACTAAAAACAGAACATGTGCCCTTCCCACGCTGCCGCCTTATTAACGCCATTTTAACAAGGTATGGAATGTAAATCAGAAGGGTTTTCCACGGCCTCAAACCAAATTATTATTGTTATAGTTGTAGTTTATAACTACACATCGTGAGGTAACCTGAGTGTCTGAGGTGTTCACGTAACTCAGCGCTTGAAATTGCCGATCCGCGGTGGGCGCGCGTGGTAATTAAGCCCGTATTGAATACTCTCTCTCTGAGAGAAGGCCTGTGCCCTGCAATGGTACGTATGCAGGGTACATGAAAAAGCAACAAGTTCTCACTGCCTGCGGTTAACACGTTCAACTATCAAAACAGAGGTCATGGGTGCGATTCCCAAAAAAATCCACTCTGACCATCTTTTCTCAAATCGTCTTAAACACAATAGGTACTACCTACATGACAATATGCCGTGACTGTCATCAATAACTTGATGCCAAAACATTAGTTACTTCTCGGGTACGTTATAATATATATTTTTTAATTAGCCTATATACGTCCCACTGCAGGAAACAGGGCTTTTCTCAGAGAGAAAGAGAAAGTACGGGCTTAATTACCACGCGTGCCCACCGCAATTTGCAATTTCAAGCGCTGATGTGTGTGAAAACCTCAGATAGTCAGGTACTTTACCTCCAAGGTTAGTCAATCTAAAAAAACCATGTCCCAGGCACTGCAGCGTCCAAGTGGTCCCTTCACCCATGTAGTGCGAGTGAAGGTACCACTGGACGCTGTATAAATCATCTCATTACGTAGATGCAAAGGCCAAAGTTTTTTTTTTATACTAACAATATTTTTGTTTCTGGTGTGCATAATAAAGAGTTGTAATCTTATAAATACAAATACAAATTTATTTATTTGTGAAACATGAAAACAAGAAACAATCTAATCTAATCTAACAATATTACCTATATACTAGTAATCTTTATCTACACAACTCAATCACTTGTCCTGGAGCTCTATTTTTGAATCACTCGTATCGCGTCGAGCGCTCGATTTCTACTGATTTTCGTTCGACATCTGAAATTCCGTATTTTTGAATCACTCGAACTGCAACGAATGGTCCTTACCACTCGTCTCGCATGGCGATCGGTAGATTAATTGTCAAAAAACGATAAATGTGTGTTGGCACTGTTTGTCATTCTGAGTGTCAACCCAACCTTTTACCAAATAACCAATAATTAGATAGATTCTTTGTTGCTGCTGACTGTTGTAGATTGTGATCCTCAGTTTACAAAATGATTTTGGAAGAATATCTAATCCTTAATGGATATTTGGATAGTGATGATGAAGAAGAGATTGAGGGAACAAGAGAAAATTGACACAATGCATTTAATGATTCCAATAGAAAATTCGTGTCTAACTATAGATTGTCGAAAGAGCTTGCCAAAAATTTGATTGAGATTCTTAGACCTTTAATGGTCCCGGGTAATTGAAATTAAGGTTAGTCTTTTATTACCTATGTCGATGATATTGCTATTTCTAGCTTCTAACCGAATTTATGTAACCGTGCATACTAAGCTAGGTCCCTTGTATAGTTGCATTTTGAGCATCTTTGTGCGTAAAGGTGATTGAAAATTTGCCGGAGCGTAACTGTGGCTTGTTTGAAAGCAAATCCAGCAGTTTGTGTTTTTGTGCGGAATTAATTTTTTTGTTTCGACATTTTTTTAGAACAAACACAAACCAAAATGACAGTAGTAGTGTTTTGTTTGTAACAAAAGACAAAGATTTTTTATTTAAACAGCCAATAAAACAAAGTGTTTTACGTTCCGTTTCTGTTACGGTAGTTTCCGGTTTTTTAAATTTCTGCTTGGAATGGATAAAATACAATACTTCAAATTGTACTGGCAACACTTCAGGCGAACGATCCAAAAATACGGAAAAACGACATCATGCGACTTTGAAGACGAGTGTGACTTAAGTCGCATTCGACGATACAATTTCATACGAGTGATTCAAAAATAGGTCTCCTGGTCCTAAACTAGGTAACTTGGCAATGACATCACAAACACTTGAGGCTATTTGTAAAAAGCAAATAGGCAGTCTCCAGTGGAAATCGACTCACCACCTCTGGTTAGGAAGTCAAGCGAGTTACCGCTAGACCGACAAGACAGTCAAATGAAAACTATAATAATATGAAAGAAAATCACCATTTCACTTGTTTATAAGAGTAATTAAGGGGGTCAAGGAAGTAACACTAGCACCACCAAGGAAAAAGAATCATATCTTTTTTTACGGACCGAATTTGCATAAAGTGTCAGTACAATCTGTCAATCGGGTGCGTAACGATCGATATAAAAACTTTTGATATATTTTCACTGGATATAACGATTAAAGGACATAATGCACTCTTGATATAAACAACATTTGATACATTCTCATGTAATATAATTATCAACAGATATTGGTGAAGCATCATAGCAACAAGAAGGCACACTAGTACTTGTGTGCAAATGCCCACTTATTTCGGATTTAATCGGGTTGCACTGGAGCTTCCAGAGATGGCGCTACCAGTCTTTTTTGGAGCCAATTATTCATTTTATCTTGGCTCCGATTGGTCGAGCTGACCGCTGTTTTTTGTTTTACCCTCTTGGCAACGATTTCCTGGGTGATGGACGTTTCTGTTATAACAAAAATACGTGAAAAAAATAAGGAGATGGATTAATTTGAGACTTTCCGCATCAATTTGTGCCCCCTGTGCTAGTGACCACCCAAGATTTGCGGTGTATTATTGACCGGCCGGTCTAGGGACACTTTTCCTCCTGATCAACCAAATAAACGAGTCTGGATGACCGCCGCCCTCCTGCTGCATGGTGGGGCTGAAGGTGTACTCTCGTTCGATGAAGAGGTAAGTGGGTTCTATTGCTACGCAGTGTTGGTGTTACTTCTTGTTCCTTTCTTCCGTGTTTGCCATTATTGATAGGCTCAAATAAATTTATTTAAAAATTAACTAAAAATTTAATATACGTACGCAAGTACATCTGGTCGTGGCTATTTACACGCCACACCACAAGTTGGTCCTCCGAGTCGCATACTCCAGTTAAATATAGCAAATGTGTTCATAACCGTTAGAACATTGTATGTACATATTAAGTAATTTAAGTACTCAGTACATATTGTTTAGTACAATAGTACATAATTTAATTGCTATAAAGTCTTCTAGTGGCTGTGGAAGGTACTTGCCCTAGCGACAGGCCCTACATATCTACTCGGACTTTATCCATTTTGTTAAGTTGCCACCTACATACGAGATGATCATATTATTTAGGTCAAAGTTGTAACAACATTTACTTGGTTCCTGTGACAACACTTAAAACTTGGTGGGTATATAATATTAATACCTACTCATTTATTTATCTGTTGCACAGGTAGTTACATAAGAGTAGTAACATTCCTACTTAGCTTATCTTTGTTCCACGATCATACTGTTTAGATCGCAAGTTACGTTATAATACTTACCTGTACCAAATAACAAATTAATACACAGGATTGTTTTTGGTTAGTGTAAACAGGTAATTTCTTTCATAATGGCGACTCCGTCGCAGCAGGGTGTCAAAGAAGCTAAGTTGAAAGTGCTGATTGGTAAAAAAGAAATGATTTACGCAAGATTAGTGCGAATTCACGATCTTACAAAGAACATTTCCAACTTTGATTCTAGGTCGAATGAAAAGTTCTTGACAGAATCGGAAACGATCGAAGAGTACCGCGAAAAATTCGAAGAGCTGGTTGATCAAATTAATGAGCTAATTTTGTTCCATGATCCTTCGAAAAGCCCGAACTATAATGATTTGATGAACTTCGATGATTTGTACGTAAAAGTGAAACGTGTGAAAAACAGAATCTTGAGCTCGCGTTCCGATTCCGATCCTGCCTCAAGAAGTTCAATGACCACTAATATAAAATTGCCGCCGATTGAGCTGCCTAGTTTTGACGGGAAAACTGAAAATTGGCCAATATTTTATGAGTCTTTTAAGTCGAATATTCACGAGAACTCTCAGCTGTCCGACTCGCAGCGTGTGCAGTATTTAGTTGGTAAACTCACACATCACGCGCAAAAAGTCTTAGCGGGTATTATACCTACGGGTGATACGTACAAAGTAATTTGGGATAGCCTGGTTGCGAAATATCAAGATAAACGTACCTTAGGTACTCATTACTTAAACAATATCTTCGACTTGAAAAATTGTCAGAATACGGCCAGCAGTCTCGACGCGTTCATCCAGAAGTACTCGGCGTCCATTGCTGCATTAAAACAGCTGAATATAGCTAACCTCACAGATTTTATTCTGTTGCATTGCGCACTAAAAAAGATTGATCCGCAGACTATGCAAGCATTCGAGCTGTCAGTTTCGGATAAAGAGATTCCGTCATATAATGATTTAATTTTATTCATACAGAATCAGGTTAAAATATTAGAAAGGTCTAATGTCAAAAATTCGAGTTCATTGTCGATTTCGCGCGCGGTTCATAATAATAATAATAATAACAACGCCTCAAATGTACGAGCGCACGCCTTCATCGCAAGTGATGAGCCAGAGGCGCGCAATATTCGCTCTTGCGTTTTGTGCAATAAGAGTGATCATGCACATCTCCGTGATTGTGGGCAATTTAAAAATATGAAGTCTCCGAAAGCTAGATTTGATTTTATTAAATCTAAGCAAGGTTGTGTGAACTGTTTGTGTCTTACACACACTGTTTCAAATTGCTCTGCTTCCGCGAACTGTGGCGAATGTAACAAATGGCATCACAGCCTATTGCATTTCTCTAATAATAATACAAACGCTAAATTTAATAAGACGATGCGTTCACACCTATCACACTTGAGCACTGAGAATCATTCGTGCGATTCTCACATTACACCCGCTGCCGTCACCGCCGCCGCTGCACCTAGCGCGCCTGCGCTTCCTTCACAGGCCGGCGAGCGCTCTGAACATTTATGCCGGCATTCTGATATCCAAGCAGCTGCGGAGTGTGATCGGGTACTTCCATCGTGCATGCCACAGAGTAATGTAGCGGACAGAACGGACACTTCCCTTGCACATGAGCCATCGCATAGTTTAAGTGCGAATACTCCTGCTAATTCTAGTACTATACTACTAGCTACTGCGCAAGTTTACGCGAAACCTAATAGTGGTAACGGTAAATTGCTAGTGCGCTGTCTTATTGACAACGGCTCACAAAATCACTTGATAACAGCAGAGTGCTGTAAGAAGCTTAATTTAAATGTTACGCCTCTGAATAATTCTGTGATCAGAGGAGTGGGTCTTTCCTCTCGACCGATTCACGGATATGTGAAGTTGGATATTGAGTCTCGGATTAGTCCACATAACAAATATAGATTGCATGCATTAGTCGTTGACTGCATCACTGATCAATTGCCCTCACAGTTCATTGAGAACTGTGACATGGCTTACTTGCATAATATTGAGATGGCTGATTTGACCTGGAATATTCCAGGAGCCATAGATATCGTCATTGGTTCGCAATTATTTCCATACATTTACATGGGACAGAAGATAGAATCTGAGTATCGCGCTCCTCCTGCCCTATTGACAACGTTCGGATACGTTCTCATGGGCGACTGCCCTAATGTTAATCGAAGTTTGAAACCTAGTCCGTCTTTTACGGCATTCGCTATGAATGAGTTGAATTCTTCATTGCAAAGATTCTGGGAGTTGGATGAGATTCCAATCGCATCCAAAGGTTTCCTAAGCCCTGAAGAGACCGAATGTGAAAATTCATTTGTCACATCTGTCACACGAGATGAAGGAGGTCGTTACTCTGTGGACCTACCATTCTGTGCAGACCCGAAGGGCTTAGGCAACTCTCGCTATGCTGCTCAGCGTCGTTTGTTTTCATTGGAGAAAAAATTCAAGCTAGTACCCGGTTTGCGAGAAAATTATAATGCTGTTATTAATGAGTATTTAGATAAAGGTTATCTCACTGAAGTTGCTGATTCTGAAATCAATGACGAAGGATATTACATTCCACATCATGCAGTCGTACGTCCAGATAAGCCGATGCCGCGTATTGTTTTGGATGCTAGTGCTAGGACAAGCACCGGCCTGTCTCTCAATGATGTACTTCATGCGGGACCGAATTTACAGACCGATTTATTCCTTCTACTGTTGGATTTCCGACTATTCCCAGTCGCCATGCAGGCAGACATAAAACAGATGTATCTGCAGATAAGTGTTACTGCTTACCATCAAAAATATCTAAGAATCTTATTCCGATTTAATGAGAGTGAGCCGCTTCGTGTTTTTCAGTTTGTTCGGGTGGCTTTCGGCTTAAAATGTAGCCCGTTCTTAGCCATGAGATCAGTGCGTCAGTTGGCTATTGATATGAGTCCGCACTTTCCCGACGCCGCACGTGTAGCAGAATCCAAATTATATATGGATGATCTAGTTCACTCGGTTCCTGATGAAGAAACAGCTGTTCGTTTAGCTAAAGATCTTATATCGATGTTCAAGTCCGGTTGCATGGATTTAATAAAATGGACGAGTAATTCATCTACTTTACTGAAGAATCTCCCAGACTCGCACCGGAGCTCTGTTAATTTTGATGAGGGTAATGCGAGTTCCAAGGTTTTGGGACTTTCTTGGGATCCCGTTGGAGATCACTTCTTTTTTACTACTGAAAATATTCGAGAAAAATGCACTAAACGCATTATACTTTCGGTTGTAGCCCGTTTGTTTGACGTGCTTGGCTTAGTAGCACCAGTGATACTTCAAGCTAAGCTACTAATTAAAGAGTTGTGGCTAGCCAAGATTGATTGGGATGATACTCCACCTGAGGATGTCATTAAGCGTTTTTCTGCTCTTATGCAAGAATTGCCACTACTGTCGTTGTTGAAGATTCCTCGGCATATCGGGGTGAACAACTCTAGTACTGTACTAGTTGTGGGTTTCAGCGATGCAAGCCTGAACGGTTATGGTTGTGTCATATACTTACATAGTACTGATACAGAAGGTAACATAACAGTTCGATTGCTTTGTGCGAAGTCCAGAGTTTCTCCCACCAAAGTGACGACTTTGGCTCGTTTGGAGCTGTGCGCCGCACTCTTAATGTCGAAACTAATTAAATTAGTCCTTAACACTTACCAGAAATGCACAAAAATAGCAGGTGTGTATGCTTTTTCAGATTCCACCATTGCTCTATCCTGGATATGCTCCTCTCCTCATCGTTGGTCGATATTCGTCAGCAATCGAGTCGCCCAATGTCAGGAAAATGTAGCTGCCCGGAATTTCTATCATGTATCGGGTATTGAAAACCCAGCTGACTGTGTCTCACGTGGGTTGCTGCCATCGCAATTGATTTCCCATGATCTGTGGTGGAACGGTCCTTTATGGCTCCAGCGTCCTCCACGTGAGTGGCCGATTAATAATTTTTCTCCGTTAAATATCGGAGAGTTGCCGGAACACAAGTCAAATGTCATGACTGCGATAGTTCATGCCGAAACATCGGTTTTATATGCGTTGTCTAGGAGAGTGTCCTTTTGGGATAAATTACTCCGAATAACTGGACACATCCTTAGATTCTTGAAAAAGGTTACACCACAATGTCCTACTGTTGATCGGTTGATGGTAGCTGAAAGATACATAATTCAGGCCGTGCAACATGTGCACTTTGCTGAAGATATAAAATTAATAAAAAACAATAATTTACCATCAAAGAAGTTGCGTAAACTGTCGGTTTTCCTGGATACTGGAGGAACCTTACGAATTGGAGGACGGCTTACTAAATCTGATTTACCTTTTGAGGCCAAACATCCTGCGCTTCTTCCTAAACATGACCATGTAGTGAATCTGGTTATCAGACATTTTCACGAGATGAACTGTCATGCTGGTCCGGGACTTCTTATGTCAATTATAAGGCAAAAATACTGGATATTGGATGCTAGAACGGTTATCCGAGCTAGAACACGGGAATGTAATGCTTGTTTCCGCGTGAATCCATCTCATCCGACTCCTAAGATGGCTGATCTTCCACCTTGTCGTATAACAGAAGCAAAAGCTTTCATGCATACTGGTGTCGATTATGCTGGTCCAATCCGTATACTCCTTACTCGTCGACGTGGCCAGCACGCTCAAAAGGCATATATCTGCTTATTTGTCTGTCTTGTCACTAAAGCAATTCATGTTGAACTTGTCACTGAATTGACAAGTGATTGCTTCCTCCAAGCTTTCAAACGCTTCATATCACGCCGTGGTCCAGTATCGTATCTTTATTCGGATAATGGCACAAATTTTGTTGGTGCACGTGCCCAGTTGGATAATATATATAATTTGCTAATTAGCTCTCAATATAACGACTTGCTGAGGAAAGAGCTAGAAAGCCATCGCATACATTGGAAAATGATTCCACCCCGAGCTCCTCATTTTGGTGCAATATGGGAAGCTAACATTAAAAGTTTAAAAACCCATTTATATAGAGTCATCGGTAATCAACTCCTTACTTACGAGGAATTACAAACTGTATTGATACAGATCGAATGTGTCATGAATTCGAGGCCTTTGAGTGTTGTTACTTCCGATCCTCATCCTGAAGTTATAACACCAGCACATTTCTTGATGTCGACTCCTCTACGACATCTACCTGCACTGGATTTGTCTGATACTTGTAGAAATCTCACAAAACGGAAGCATCTGCTTGATAGTTTGGTAGAGTCATATTGGAAAAAATGGCGCATCGAGTACCTGCACACGTTACAAGTCAGACAAAAGTGGCAGAGTAACGATCATCCAATTACTGTTGGTACTGTTGTATTAATTGGACAAGACGATGCTCCTCCATTATCATGGCCTATAGGAGTTATCACAGAGGTGTTTCCTGGTACAGACGGTATTATCAGAGTAGCTCAAGTTAAGACTGGGCAGAGTTCATTCAAGCGCCCTGTCATTAAATTGTATCCTTTACCTAATCAATAGTTAGGATAGACATGCTAATAATCTGTTTTAAGTTCAATAAGAGGGATTATATCTTTTGTTTTATTTTATTGTAATTGTGTCTGTACTTACAAAGACTTATTATTATATTATTTTTAAAATTTGAGTTAGGATAATATTTAACTGGAGAATGTTTTTGTGTTGAAAGTTAAGTCCTTTCAAGGCGGGGTGCATGGTGAAGCATCATAGCAACAAGAAGGCACACTAGTACTTGTGTGCAAATGCCCACTTATTTCGGATTTAATCGGGTTGCACTGGAGCTTCCAGAGATGGCGCTACCAGTCTTTTTTGGAGCCAATTATTCATTTTATCTTGGCTCCGATTGGTCGAGCTGACCGCTGTTTTTTGTTTTACCCTCTTGGCAACGATTTCCTGGGTGATGGACGTTTCTGTTATAACAAAAATACGTGAAAAAAATAAGGAGATGGATTAATTTGAGACTTTCCGCATCAATTTGTGCCCCCTGTGCTAGTGACCACCCAAGATTTGCGGTGTATTATTGACCGGCCGGTCTAGGGACACTTTTCCTCCTGATCAACCAAATAAACGAGTCTGGATGACCGCCGCCCTCCTGCTGCATGGTGGGGCTGAAGGTGTACTCTCGTTCGATGAAGAGGTAAGTGGGTTCTATTGCTACGCAGTGTTGGTGTTACTTCTTGTTCCTTTCTTCCGTGTTTGCCATTATTGATAGGCTCAAATAAATTTATTTAAAAATTAACTAAAAATTTAATATACGTACGCAAGTACATCTGGTCGTGGCTATTTACACGCCACACCAGATATAATGAACTTGTAATATAACAACTATTAATCTAACAGTCATAACGTATAACATACATGGGATATAACTTTGTTGGATATAAAACTCAGTTGGTATAATGCACGCCCTTGTACACTTACAATGTAATTAGTGCAATAAAGAATTAAAATAAATAAATACTATTGGCATAATCTGGAATCGTTGGACGGGTCAAAAGCCGAAAGTACAAGATGACAAAGTTTTATAATTCCTATTTGCAACAACAAAAATATAGGTGCGACGAAGCGCGTATTGTAGCGGAGCGTGTAGGAGCGTGTTAGGTTAAACATGTAAGACCGAAAACTAACCGAAATTATTAACGTAGGTTATTGCAACCGAAAAAATATATTATATCTTACCAAACATTATACCACTAATACTTATATCCAATATACATTAAACGTTATATCAAAAATGTATTATACTATTTGAGCATTATACGCCATGAAATTATACTGATTGTTGTTATACCAAAAGTTTATTATGTCCCTTGAGTGATTATATCCAATGAAATTATATTAAATGTTGTTATATCCAGTGAAAATATATCAAAAGTGGTTATACCAATCATTATACACCCCTGTCAATCATGTTAACAGTGATTTTTCAGTAATTTTTAGGACCCACGACAAAGAACCTAGTATCACGAACCTGGGACTTGATAGCATTTATGACAAAAACGGCCGATTCTGGCGTTAAAAAACGGCCGTTTAGGTTTTTTGCCTTAGGTCATGGGTCCTAAAAATCACTATTAACATGATTGAGAGATTGTACTGACACTTAGCGCAAATTCGATCTGTAGAAAAAGATATTATTTTTTCCTTGGTGGCGCCATTGTAAGGGATGGAGCCCCTTAAACCTTCCCCATCCAAACAAAAGACTGTCTAAATAAACCACGCTTCACAAATATTGTGTTCAGCCCCCCAGCAATAATAATCCTTAAAGTGTCGATACAGAACAAAAGCAAATCCCTCCAAAAACCCTTGTATCAATAAGGTACAGAGTGGCGTGCTCCATCCCGCTCTGCGGGTATTATCTAGCGGAAAACTGTAGATTCAACATGAAATAGGGTTGATAAATAGCGCTGAGGTCCGTTTGCTCTGAGTTTATGCCCACTGACATAGTAGAGAAAGACTAAGAAGCTCTTGGCGGCGCTAAAGTTCTGTTTTAGGAGTCCCTTATAGGAGAAACCTGTAGGCCAATGTGTGGAGCGGGGGCAGCGCCGGCCTCACATTCGGGAGGTCATGGGTTTGAATCCCGGCTTTTATTTTTTTTGTGAAATATGTGTAGGTACAAACATAATGATGCGTACAGGTGTAGAAAAAAAAGTGACAAGTGCTCCATATTTTACCTTGTGGCGTACAAATATTAAAACAAAACTATGTACAATGTCAAATAAACTGTTAGATCGACGTCACTTAGGTAGATGGTCAATGATTAGTCAATATATAAAATTATAAAAACAAATTATTATTATTATATAATTTATAGAATTATTATATATTAAAATTATCATAGAATTTAACATAAAAGTGTATTAAATTATAGATTTTAACATTTATATTAAAATTATAGATTTTAACATTACCAATGACTTTGTTTTCTAAGTTAAGTCCCTTTGTAAAGTTGTAGCAGCAATACCACTCGCTACCTGTGAAGGAAAACGTCGTGAGGAATTGCCAATCCGCGGTGAGCGGATGTATATTATAGGCTACATAAAAAAAACATACATAATGTCAGAAGAAGGTGTCAAAATTGTAAAATGATGGTATATCTTTGTAACTGCATTTGATGCTGAATATTGCCTTCTGTGCTCTCCCATTTTGGCAAACTCTGCTCGAGACTGTCGGCTTAGATTACCCGTTCACAATTCCGTTTCTATTCTATTCAGAATCCGGGATCGGAAATGCACTGCAATAGTAATACTGTGGTACCAAGAAGTCTAACGATAAACCTTTGAACGTTACAATGTTGAATGAATGAACGAACACCTATTGAGATACGAGATTAGGTCATAACTATCTTATTTATGCTTGGTTGCCAGAATACTGTCTTATTGATCTAGCGGTATCACGTCTGTTTACCATGCTGGAGATCGAGGGTTCGATTTCCATTGAGGGCCGCCGTACAAACGGCCTCAGTCCATGTTCGTGATGTCAGTTCCTGGTTACCGTAGCACAAGGTAGGTATCCTAGTTTGGGACCAGGACAAGTGACTGTGTTGTGTAGAAGTTATTTATGATTTGCTGTTTATTTAGCTATATTTTTTACCTTTACTGGGGGCACGGCAGTGACCGTAGTCTGTACAAACCAGCAAGGCAGTTATAAAAAATAGCCAATTACCAAGCAATTCCTCGTAGAGAGAACAAGGTGGAAACACGAACCGCCTCTAAAGGGTGGGAGTGGAAAATTATTCAACAAATAACTGCCCGGTCATGTTTACTTTGATAAGTGGTGGTTATAAAAAATAACGGTTATTTTCAACCCTCTATAGCGAGTCACAGCCTAAATAAACATAGTAAAGAGTGCTTTTATTTGGCAAGCTTTACGTATTTCTGGAAATCACTTTGCGTCCCATTACAGGGCACCGGCCTTCTCTTAGAGCGAGGGCCTTTATTTCCACGGGTGCCCACCGCGGATTGGCAATTTCAAGCGCTGAGGTATGTGAATACCTCAGACACTCAGGTTCCATCACGCTGTTTTTCTTTTAGATAAATAGATAGAAAGTTTATTTGTTATCTTAAAAAAAATACACTTATCATAATAGTAGTTTATGATACTGTTACAAAATAAGGGTTCTTATAACACGAGTGTGTTTTAAAAAAACGAGCCGTAGACGAGTTTTTTTATAGTATCACACGAGTGTTATAAGACCAAGTTATTAACAGTGTCATACACTACTTTATCTACTCTCATACTATAATACATAAAATAATATTGCAAATAAAACGCTGAATATCAACAAATTTATTTTTACTTGTAATAATTATTGTTGTTCTGAATATTAAAATTATGAAATTGAATTTGAACCGGACAGGAAGCGTTAAGGCAGGTACTCGGAGAGGGTATGTTAATGTTGACCTCATTTCTGTTATTTTCAATACTGTTAACTAATTTATTTTACAAACAGAACCAAACTTTGTTTAAATATTGAAAAGTTTTTAAATGTAAAATGTTGACGCCAAGGCGCAAACATCGATTGCACATGCGTGTTGCGTCGCCGCGGACTCGTTCATTGAAACCTTTTTTTAAAAGTAGAGGTTCAACCTTCTTGGTCCAGCTGGAGGTTGTATAGGTGTATCGTTATGATTAAACAGTTATATTATGATACAGGTGTCCATACAAGGCCTGTATCGTAATAAAACTTTTTATTTTTTATTTTTGGCCTATGCGTAATGTTTGTCAAAAGAGTATGGTTTTCAGTTTTATAATCTTTGTATTATAGTATCAGAGTAGATAAAAACATTTAAAAACTAGTTCTTTTGGTGCCAAAATGGCCTCCGCTCAACTTTATGCCCTGGCCGATAGCAACCACGACGCTGGTTTTCAGCGGATACCACAAAACAAAACTTACCCCCAGTTTCTCGTACACTAACACGCTGTTAATCTACTGTTAACAGCTCTCAATTGACCAGAGTGCGTACAAAAAAGACAGTAGATTAACAGCTTGTTAGTGTACGAGAAACCAGGGGTAAGACACATAGACTGGCATCACTGTGACATAGAAATTCGTTAACGGTCATTATAGCACAATACCTAAAATCCAATACATAATATCACAAAATTTGTCATATTAATTAGACGACCTATTCTGATACCGATCAAAAAATTATAAAATTCGAGTGGTATTCCTATAACTTAACAAATGTATGTAACTTAGAAAACAAAGTCATTGGTGATTGCCGGGTTTCGAATCCACGACCTCCCGCATGGGAGGCTGGCGTTCCACCACTCCGCTACCACCGCAGTTATATTAACGTTTTGATATAAATTGCTATAACTATTAATAAAATTTTGGTTGTTCACGTTTTTAACGGATCGTAAATAAGTAAATAACTTCCACGCAACACGATATATAGAGATAGAGCGCTTCGCCAACAAACTGCTTTGCAATTTGGCGAAATTGTGTACCCACTAAATATTAAGGTATTTTATTTTTAATAATATTAAACGTTTAAAACAAAACTATCACTTAGGCTTACCTATCGTAACCAGACAAGGACTTCACAAACATGGAAATATACTCAGACTGAGGTCATTTGTACGAATCAAGTGCGGTGACCTCCAGAGGGAAACGAACCTACGACCTCTGTTTTAATTTTTTTTTTTAATAATAATTACGTTATGTTCGCGCAAACATCCACATGAATATTTTATGTCAAAAAGCTACACTAAGGCCCGGTTTCTGAATTGAGAATTACACTAAGTAAATACTTAAGTAACCTTCTGTCACGCTCTTTTCTGTAGAACTCGAAGAGACAACACTACAGTTCTGCCGCGCTTACGAATACCGCACTAACTATGGTTTAACAAATTATGAGAAAAACGCGTTTAAAGTTTTTGTTTTTATTTTACTTGTATCTCCGGAACTAAGCTAGCTATTGAAGTGAAAATTGGACTTAGAGAAGCAACTAAGTATAAGGTACACTTTTTTTACTATGTAAAGTTTAATTTATTACAATTTTTTAAAAACATAAATTAATAATTATAAGTAAAAAAAAAAAAAAAAATTAAATAAAATAATAATAATAATACATCCACAATTGTTTCGTCCAAAGTAATAAATCAAGATGACGAATGAATTAACTGTCAAACAAACCGCCCCGAGACATACTCGAGCCAAAGGTTCCCATAACGCCGGCAGCGCTGCACAGCGAGAGAGATCCTCTGCATCAAGTATGCCCCAGAGCGGTAGTCCATGCCGCGGTTCCTCAGGCGACGCCCTAACTCCTTTATAAAGGCTCTTCCCTGGACTCCCCATACCCCAGTAGTCTCAATAGCTAGAGGCACAAAGAAGTAGCTACTCATTAACGAGCTGTACTTGGAACATTTGTGGTTAGCAGCCGCTTCCGCAGCAGCCCCAGGAGAAATGGCCGTTGAGCCTAAGTGAGACGGAGCAAAGGTACAGACACATGTGGCATCCCAGAGCAGGCAACGACCCCTCTCCCACGGAATCATAGTGAGACCGTCCGGACGTTTCCCATCACTGCGACACAACCCTGGTGGTTCAAGAATCGCAGGAATGTCAGCAGTAATAAGAGCCCTCCGGACGATGTCATTGATGGAATGATGCCGTGAGATCCTACCCGCGCTCCGAACGCAATGGAGTCCGTGGCGCCCCAGTGAATCCACCTCTGCACCACAAATACAGCGGTGTGGTTGGCAGATGTCGCAGCCTAAACGAAGCGCTACAGCCACGCGCAAAGAATTGTTGTCCAAAAGTGTTCCCAGTTGCGGTGATGGCAACGCGTGGAGCCACAGCCCAGAGTCTGGCCGCGAAACCGCCTTCAAACGTGCCAGTTCAACTCCCGAACTCCGCTCCAGTAAAGCGTCCAAAGTCACTCGACATATCTCTTCATCCCAAGCACGCTGCCGATCAGGCTGCTGCGGAACATCAATACCAGGACAAAGAACCTGCCACAACCTCAAAGCCTCATCAGCAAAAGGGATGCGAAACCCGTCACCATTAACATTTAAAATACGAGTGACTAGGTCCCACACCCCCCGCGACGAGGCCAGGAAAGCCGGCAGCCCTGTGCCCTGTTTATGTAAAACTCTAAGTACATTACTGAGGCCAGGTACACTTTGTGTTTTATTATAGTTGTGCAAATATTATAGTTATATTTATAATTTTTAAAAACTACTTTTTGTTAGCAACTTATTATGGTTTAATTCTATTCAAACTAATCATAAATGCATCAACTATACTACATAATGCGATTATGCTTAGCAAATAATTTTATTCCATTTTTCAATAGAATGCTTTTTACCAGGTAAGTTTAGTTATGCTAATATTAAGTGCATCAACTACATCGGTTAATGCGTTTATGTTTAGCAAAATCTCTAAATTTACACAAGTAAAAGTCTAAGGAAGCAAAATAATGGGAAGATTATTCAACTCTAGTCTAATAAAAATAAAAAATTAATCATACAAAGTTTTTATTTGTTCAAAAGATACTAAAAAGATACAAAACAACACACTTATTTTTATTTATTATCAGGTTAAATCTAACACAACCATTTTTATTTAATAACAGATTAAACCTAATTAATATCTATGGCACGTATTGAGATCGAAATTACCGTTAGCACAATCAGTCTGAAATTCTTCTTCTTTTCTTCATTTAAATTGCCGGTGACTTCCTGTCTGCCAAAGATATTTTGTGTATTTCTTGTCTTCTTTTTTACTGTTTCTGGTTCAGTCTTTATTCTTGACACGTAGTAAGTATAATTTTGATCAAGCTCATCGTCTTCATCTGGCAAAGTTTCGTAACACAGCAAAGAAGAACGTGTATCATGGACGTGTGGAGGTGTGTCGTGTGATGATGATGTTAGCACCGTATCTACGAACTTTGTTGTGTTGATGTCACGCGCGCTTGACAAGAAGTTTTCATATTCATTTCTGTGATCAAAAATTTTTGAAAAGTCATTGAGCCTTTAACTAGGTTAAACCTGTAACTAGGGCATCCGGAATTACGGGTGGCTTTCCATCAGGCTGGATTGAAGTCGAACGGAGCCATTTATAAAAAAAAATATACATAGTCAAACAATACAAAAATGTATGTTCGCCCGGCCGGGTGTCGAACCCGGGACCTATGGCACTTGGTCCACACTACTGCTAACCGATCATAATTTGAGTAAGTTAGTACAGCAGTTACATGTAATCCCCCATAATACAAAATTAAGGCTATCTTTTGTCCTAGCTTAAACTCTCATCCCGATTTGTGTCATCCGAAAGTGTTAAGACGCAAGTAAGACTAGGACTAAGGATAAATTTCATTTTGTAACAAGGAGCCCAGTTAAAAAGTAGGTCACACGATTGCCCACCTACCAACCAAGAAACGATATGAACTGATCTAATAATGCATTTACTCATTCTTATGGTAGGTTATTCAGAACAAGTACCTATTTTGGCCTCATTGTGCCGCCTACATTCGCCTTACATGCGTCACTGTGCCAGCCAGCCTGCACGTACCGTCTAATGTGTACTGTTAAATGTAATTTATAATTGTGGCGTAATGGCTGATGATGATGACAATGACTCAGTTTTAATTTAGTAACAATTATCGAACTGAGACTTTCGTAAGCACCACATATTTTTAACTTAATTCCCGATTCACTTATTTGATTTTTTAAAGGAAAACCCGACCAGGTTTGCTCTGATTTGCAGAGCTTAAGCACGGTGAGTAGAGACGGAGAAACCAGCTCCTGACTTCTGACTGTCAAACTAGCATGGAATTTAACAGTTGGTATAATAAATGTCTTTCTTCTTCTTCCTTAGAATCGCTTAGGATTAGGTGCGCTTAGGGCCGGTTTCTTAAGTAAATACTTAAGTAACGTCCTGTAACACTCTCTTCTGAGAAATTCGAAGAAACAGCACTACAGTTAACTATTTATTTAGCGAAATTCTCAATTCAGAAACTGGCCCTTAGTTAGGCCCCTGATCGGACTCTTAAGACAAAAAATCAAGTAAGAATTTGGAATGAAGCTAATATCAATTATAATGCGGTGGGCACGCGTGGTGATTAAGCCCATACTCCCTCTCTGAGAATAGCCCTGTGCCCTACAGTGGGACGTATATAGGCTGTTTATGATGATGACGATGAATTATTATGGTCATAATAATAACGTCCAAACAACGAATCCGATCTCTTATCCTGGTCCCAAATTAGGATACTTTTTGCTATCATGAACAAGGTAAGGACATCACGAAAATAGAAATAAGAGTCTTATACGGACTAAGGCCATTTGTACAAGTACCGTACAAGTACGATGGCCTCCAGTGGAAATCAAACCGACGACCTCTGAACAAATTGGGAAAGTGAAACACCTTTCAACTGTACTCGTATGGAAAATTTTTGAAATCAGTCGTCTACAGTGAGGTGTTACGTCAGATTACAAAAGAGTATTATCAAACGTCTCTTTAAAAAAAAAAACAGAAATACTTTTTGCTGCCCGGAAGATTTTTTCATAAAGAACGCAAGACTGGACATTTTAGACTACATATATTCGAAAATATAAGCACCTATCGCCGAACAGTCTTTACTGATACGTGACCTGATTCTAGTTAGATTACTCGAGGTCTTCCAACCTTTCCATAAGGGATCTCAGACTGCCTTTACTTACTTATGTATGCTTAGATCTAGTTAGAGAAGTTCACAGTACCTACCAGCAGCAGTTTAGCATCAAAATAGTCTATTTGTCATGTTCCAAAACATAACCCGGTTACAGATTAGGATGGGCGTTTTCCATTTTACTGACGTAAAATTTTATTATTATTGTTACAATTGTACGTTGGTTTTACGTATTAACATACACTGTCATTATAAGCAAGCCCATAGAAATCAGTAGAAGTATCTAACATTAGTACAAAAATAATATGTTAATTAATCATTCGGGACCAAAATGGTGACATAAAAATGTCGAGTATCGTGGTAAATTAAAAACAAAAAAACTGGCCAAGTGCGTGTCGGGCCACGCGCAGTGTAGGGTTCCCTATAAAGAGGGGGTTGTATCTGCTGCAGAACTAACAACTTCATCAACGTGATTTTCAATAGATTTTGTACGAAGTTTTCCTTTTAAAAGCTGGTCGCTTATTACTCTAACTTGTAAAGCTTACTTAGCCGTGATAGTTTGACTTTTAAATTAATTTTGTGTGCTATTACTATGATTTTTGTCACGTTTCTAGAATAAACCGTTTTGCCAGAAGAGGGGAGCGACAGACAGACGGACGGACATGGCGAAACTATAAGGGTTCTTCGTCAACTATGGAACCCTAAAAATGGTATAAACTTTAACTGGTCAATACTTTTACAGAATAAGGAACATTTAAAATTAAAATGAATAATAAAGATCATTACAAATAAAAGTCAAGGAAAAAACATACATTAATACTTTTGCGGTTTTTAGGGTTCCGTATCCAAAGGAATAAATCCGATTTAGGATTACTAAGACTTCACTGTCCGTCTGTCTGTCTGTGTGTCCGTCACCAGGATGTACCTCATGAACCGTGGTAGCTAGGCAGTTGAAATTTTCAGAGATGTTGTATTTCTGTTGCTGCTATAACTATAAATACTAAAAAAAGAATAAAATAAATATTTAAGGGAGCCCCCCATACAACAAACGTTGTCTAAAGACAGCGCTCGCCATTTAGCGACCATCTATGTAACCTTCACAGCGCCGATGCATGTCGTTGAATGTCAATGTTAAACGCTTCTTGTTGGTTTCTATAGATGGCGCTGTTCTTAAATTCGATCTTTTTTAATGTTGTTTAGATAATGGTACGCACCCTTCGTGCGTGTCCGACTCGCAATTGGCCGGTTTATTGTATAAATATCTAGTCCAAAAATGAGGAGGAAAAATGTAAAAATCCTTTTTTCCAAAAGCAATTCTTTATATTCCAATTATGGTTCAATGGCCGAATGCAAAAAAAAAGGCGTCCCTTAGCAGCGTATATCTAGCAGTAGATGAATGTGAATTAAATTGACAAAAAGTTAGATCGGAAGTGACTTGTCGCTGAAATGTCCTACGCCCATGTTACATTTCCCAACCTCAACCTATGTCTAGACTGTTTCTGTATTTGAGTTGACTAAGTTATGGCTCACTCTATTTCCATTGTACTCGCCACAATTGGGACCAAATTTCGCTTAATGTCAACCTTATTCCGTGCGTAAAAAGGACCTAATTGTATCGCAAAAAATTGGGCGAAAAGTGGTTCTAAATTGGATTTTATTTCTGTGTAGAATAGAGAACGATACAAAGCAACTTTGCACTCTTGTATAACAAATAACTATTTCAATTGAGTAATATAGATGTTGAATTAATGTCTGTAGCATGTGGAGTACATTGCGACATTCCGCAATGTAGGTACTCTACATACTACATCAGACAGAAAAACCGTTCCTTTTAATTCAAAGTATTAAACTGTCGTTCACGAGATAAAATTCTTAATGAAAAGTTGGACTTATTCTCAAAAATACAAGAAATAATTGAATATTATTAATTTACGATTGTAGCATCATTTATGTACCTTTAGGATAACTGTCAGGATGGTATAGGTGCTGGGAAAGCCTACTCCATCTATGTTTATACATATGTTTATACTTTACGTTTATACATATAAGTTAGTTTGTAGGATGTCTGTACTTGTACTAAACTATTGTATGTCATCAACTTTTCTATATATATGCCCCGTCACCCATCATGGGTGAAGGTGCCACTGGACGCTATATAAATCATGTTATTACGTAGATGCAAAAGCCAAAGTTTTTTTTTTACCTTTAGGCCTGGAGCACACAGGAAGGATGTGGGACAAGGGCGCGGAAAAGACGCATCGCGTTGTATAGAGTCCGCGTCCTAGTCTCACATCCTTCCTATGTGTCTCACGCCTTAAAATATTGTTTGTTAATATGTTCACTAATTAGGACAATCCCCATTGCAATAATGTAATCGGAGTTGAATTTAATAACAGTTATAATCACATTAAACGAAGTAATTATTATTCTGCATGAGCCGCCTAATAAGCAAACAGTGAACAAAATTTACAAAGTTACGGTAATTAGTGGTTATTAGGTACGTTACGTTAATTTATTTATCGGGCTTTTAATTAATAAGCATTACACGCGGCTTTCAACCGGCATTTTGGGTCGCGGGAACGATCACCGGCTGTTTGATAGTTTCATTACGATTGTGGTTAGACTCAGGTAGGTACGCTTGTCAATAAAATTGTATGCGGCCTGCGACGGAAACTTGCACGCGATTGAACGAGTGCATACGCAAACCTGGTTCTGTACGAAACTATACTCGGTGTTTCGTATTATATGCCTGAAATGCCAGCTTTCTGGAGTGTGCTTGTGTGTGTACGCTGATACCGCTAGACCAAGAGGCAATTTGCATCAAAATTCTTTAAGTTATTGAGCAATATAAGGCATAATCTTTGCCCACTCTACAATAACTTATTAAATACCATTTGTTGGCAAATTACACCTGTTTTTGTTAAACGGCGTCGTCAGGTACTCAACAAAGCAGCAATATTCATAAATAACCAAAAAACAATGTCAACACGTATTTGCATAAAAGTTGCTTACTCTGGCCAATTATAATCCCGCCTCGACACGTAAGGGGCTTGTTAGAGCGTATAAATCAACATGTAATTCGTCCACAAATAACGCCCTGCGAACACGCTATTACGTTTAATATAGTAAACTGTAATACTGACCTTTTCTAATTCTTTGTCATACATTCTTATTTGCTTAGTTTATCAAAATTCAGGTTCGCCTCTTGCTACGATCTTGATAGACCACTTTCGCTTCATCAACATTTATTGGTCGTTGCATGCACGTACATTGGGTACTTTTTATCTTGCCCGTTGCTAATACATCCCCTATTTGGTCGACGTATGTCTGCCTAGGAAGTTTCTTACATATGCTCGATACAGTTATTTCGGAAATCTGTCTTCCTTAATCCTCTCCATACGCTCAAACCAACGCAACATCCCTTCAAGTTCTTCGTCATTGAAAATACTAATAGTAATTGCTATCGCAAACGTCAGGATTCCGAGAGGAGCACATAATTAGAATGATAGAAAGACAAACATATTTATTTGTCGACACAATCCTCAAAAATATAAAATCACACAACAAAATACAACAGAAAACACATCAGCCGAAATGTGGGTAATTAGACCACTGTTACATTTCGGCTGATATTGTGTTTTCTGTTGTATTTTGTTGTGTGATTTTATATTTTTGAGCATTGTGTCGTCAAATGGTTGTTTAAGAGAGTATTTGTTTTGACTTCAATGTTCAGTTTGTAATCCTTTTTTTTGGACCCCAAAATTTGTTTTGACTTCAGTAATAATTTTGTAATCGTGTCTTCCTTGCACTTGTCCGTTTCCTGTAGGTAGTTTGGTAGGTGCTTAGCGTCTAGTTCTGGCCTGTTAAGTCTAGGTGGTGATTTATCTCAAGCAAGTGGCGCCCGACAGTGCAATATGTTGGCTTTCGCTGGCACCTGCTATTAGTTACTCGGTAATTTGAGTGACTTAAAAGTTATTGATGGCAATAATGGAATCTTAATCATGTAGGTAGCAACTGATGTTCAAGATGATTTGAGAAAAAATGATCAGAGTGGAGTTTTTAACCGCTGCCTTTTTCTCCGCTACAAATCGACCCGAAAGCAGCGGCTAAGATTGTTAATACGTTTATTGCACAAAAGTAAATGTTACAATGGCAATAGCGGACTTAATGCTATGAGCATTTTCTACGAGTCAACCGCAGGAGGTGAATGAGACTAAATGATAGGCATACGGAAGTGTGAAAAAGCTGAATTAAATAAATAAAACAACAAAAGCGGATACAATACATAATATACATGTAAATAAATAACATACATAAAACTGTAAACTATAATATTGTACATTGATACTCAACAAACAGAATGTAAATGATTTACATAGAAGGAAATTTTTAATTTCTGACTTAACGAGGTGCTTACACGGGCTATTTTGGCATTTTGTGTGAATTGTTGGACTACCCTGGTGATTTCCAAAACAGTTCGTGTATTATCAGGATTTAGTAGTAAGACCAGTGTCGGAATTGATCGTCAGGAATATAAAATAAAATATAGTCATTGAAGTTGTTGGTAACACTAAATATGGTGTTTTTGTACGATTTAATATCAAATTATTGTTGATCTATGTAGAAGTGATGAGAGGGTTGAAAGAGTCTAAAATAGAGATTAGGTTACCAAGTTAATTAGTACAGTGTCTGCTCGTGAGATTGAAACTACGTATGACGTAAACGGATTTCTAAGCACTGTGACCTACTATTGCTCATTGGTCATGTGGATATTACCAAACTTTAAATATAAATGTGTGCTTATTATTCAATACAACTGAGACTTAACTCTGCGCTTTTCGATGTTGATGAACTGCAGTCCATTGCTAAACTAAAATAAACATGTGGTCGCCCAGAGGGCTAATTACGCGCACCAAATCTTGAAGGATACCTAACGTCTTTTGCTGGTGTTAAGCTATCTATAGCACACGCCAGTAAAGTATGCTGAATTGCAAATCTTGAAGGATACCTAACGTCTTTTGCTGGTGTTAAGCTATCTATAGCACACGCCAGTAAAATATGCTGAATTGGAGCCTTTTTGTTGTCACGGAAGCACCAGAGGCCTTTGGGGCACGAGGTGACTGGTGCCATACATGCTCTCTTCACAATTGTTTTGTTTTTATTTTTTTTGACGTTCGTGTGTTTTGTTTGTGTACCTATGTGTTTACTTTGTGTTTCTGTGACAATTTAAATAAATGTCTTCTTTCTTTTCTTTCTTTCTTAATCGTCAAATACCGTACTAATTGCTGTCGCAGAAGTCAGAATTTTGACAGGATTTGGTGAAGCAGTTCGTACAGACCACCATTCAGATAGCTAGATAGAATATTATGTAATATCGTATGTAATATCTCTACTTATTTAAAATTCAAATTAAGGGAAAATATCTTTTTATTACTCTTTTTTTATCGATGCCCTAGCCTAGCTGGGGATCGACTGACATCTAAAACAAAACGTAACGATTCCCTTCAAAATATTCAAAATAAGACGAGAAGGCTCTGCCAGCCAGCTTCTATAAAGGAGAATCGTTACAGTACATCGGGAATTACATTTAAAACTCACTCATTTACAGCTCTTCCTTCATGATCCCGAACTTGCAGCCATAAATATTTACATAATAATATTATTAACTTAATTCCGAATTCACTCACTTGGTTTTTTGTCGGAAGAGTCCGTGGATTAAGCGCTGCGAATCAGAGCGAAAGATATGTAGTGCTTACGAAAGTTTTAGTTTGCAAATTACATATATGGGCAGAGTTTGACGGAAAGTTGTTGAAAACGTAGTCGACAGCACAGGACTTTCTACGGAACTAATCCGATGTAGATTAGAACGTTTTTAAAATTTGTATAGCAACTCGAAGTCGAAACATTGTCCAAGACTTCACAGAGTTATCTTTAAAACACCCACATATTCCAGCAGATTCCGATCGGGAGCAGTCCTGCAATTTCCTTCTATCGAATTCTATGCATTAAACATTCGCGCTCTGAAATTCTGAAATGTCTTCTCATAGGGTTTGTCCTAATAGAACGCGGTGCGAGCGAGCGACGCGATCAAAGGAGTGAAACTAGGTTAGATTTAGTCGTGATGGAGATATGATATGATATGGACACAATATAAGGTAACCTCAATATGCTATTGAACCATATTTTTATTAGATCTGAAGTGGTTAATTTAATAATAGTTGTTCTATAAGTGCGTATAAAAATTGTTTTTTAAGGTTTAGAAAAGTACAAAATTTCAATTTTAAATTGAATTTTTTATGAACAGATGAAAACGCTGTCAGCCATGATGTTTTAGAGTACCTCTGCCTTGACATTACATAGTAAACAAACACGTAAGACTGGGGGCGGTCCATGGAAATTTAAATTTTTACAAACATAGTGACGTCACGACCATGGCAATTAGCGTTTTCGATCTTGGGAATCAGAGATTAAAATAAGACGTTTACATTAAATTCCTTCTACTTTTATGTAAGTATTAAAATTTATATACTAAGGTTAATAATTATGGGAAGTTACATGGGATTTTTTTGAAATTGAAATTGATTTTATTCCAGAAAAGTTTAACAATTTACTTATCCTATTTTAGCATAGTTGGAGAAAATGTAATTTTATTTAACTAATTATAGGATTAAAATGATGATGTCTGTACTAGTTATAAAATTGTATGACAGACAGCAGCGCCTTCCTTCTGCGAAAGTTAGCTATTTTATTACATTGCTGTTTGCTAGTTACAAGCTACAACAGATGACAATGTATGAGTGGTACAGTGTGTGTGTCTGCGTGTGAGTGTGTGTGTGTGTGTGTGTGTGTGTGTGTGTGTGTGTGTGTGTGTGTGTGTGTGTGTGAGTGTGTGTGTGTAAGTATAAGTGTGTGTGTGTGTGTTTGTTTTGTTTTGGGTCAACCAGCGTACTGTCTCTGTATTTACAAACCGATCTCGCTCCCTCATTTACTCACACACATTGTATTTAACTAAGAATGAGCGAGACGCACGACGCGGTATCGCGGATTTGAGGAAGCGGTCCCGTAGTTTTTTCGGTTACTCTTCCTGACCTCTTTCAATCAGAGAGCCGTATGAGCTGTATATGAAGAAGAAAATAAGTGTGAATTGCAGACTAGAAAAGAGAAGCCATAGATGTGAACGATATGAAATGTGATTAAGATAATTATAGTATGTTCCAGAGAGAAAAGATATGTGTTATGGTATAATTATACTTTTCAAATATAATTATACTTAATTCTCGGTGTAACCAGACGCGAGCAATGGATATAACTTACCCCCAGGTTCTGGGGGTCTACTACCCCCCAGTACGCTAAAAATCTGTTAATAACGGTTGTCAGTTGGCCAAAGTGCGTGCAAAAACGATTCCACTAAAACACACTTAAGACGGGGTTAAACCCGGTTTATGGCAGTAGTTCCTCTTATAAACCGGTTTTAATTGCGTCTTAAGAGTGTTCAAGTGGAAACGACTTTTTATAAAAGATACCGATAGTTTTAACAGTAGGTTAACAGCTTGGTATACGAGATTCCCGGGGTAGTTAGTTAGTTTGACCGGTGGTTTCCGCTTTTCGCACTTAGCCTCGTTGGGCCATTGTACGTAGCAGGACTGCGGGATCACTCCAGTGATCTAATGTTACTGCCGGGTTCCTGAAGGGATCCCATCTGGCAGCCAGGGAACCCAGAGGTAAGTATACGAGAGTTCACTCAACACGATCGAATGCGATGGCCTTAGACATAAAATCGAACATGTGCATGTCTGTGTGACTCCACGGCGCCCCTTAAGTCCATACTCTCTCTTTCTTTCTTTTTCTCTCTCTATGTGGGAGAAGGCATGTATTTTTTGGCAATCTGAGGCTCATCATCATAATCGCGCACCTGTTACGGAACGCACCTCTCACACGGGCTCTAGGCACGTTAAACCGAGTCGCAGGGAGTACAGATTTATTTTTTTGTTCTCTGAATGAATCTAAAAAAGTCACTCTATTTGTGTTGTGTTATAGTTAGTATTTTGTATGTCTTTTAAGGCTAGTTTATAAATGGATTAGGTTACGTTAAGAATAATTAGAATAATTAATTCTAAAACTAATAAATAAATAAATAAAAATCATCAGCCATTTGACGCCCACTGGATGACATAGGCCCCCCTTATGGTTTTCCAAGCTTTGAACATAACCATGAGGTGTTTTGCCATAGTCGCCACGCTTGGCAGCCGGTTTGGCGATCGCAGTATGCGGTTGGAATCTCAGGAAGACGCTGCTGCCCGTCTCCTGGTAATTTAATTCCTCGCCTTGCTGAAATAAAGCAACGTTCGCTTGCTCGCATAGCGTTGTATTATGACAAGCCCTTATTGTGAATAGTAGTGCTTTGTCACAGGATTATCGACCTTATGGCAAAGTAGGTAAGAGTCTATGGAGGTATACAAGTGAGACAGTGCAGGCTAAAGTGACTCTTAGCTTAAGCGGATTAAATTGATCGTGAAATGAGAAGGGGTTGACTTAAAGGTATTGAGTTCGGTAATACAATATGACTTACATTGGATTTTAGCAAAATTCAATGACAATAACAATGCTCCAACAATTACTTTCTCAAGCACTTCACATTATTAACTTTAGTCCTGATTCACTTAAATTGTGATTTTGTACCCGACACCGGTGTGCGAGCATGCAACGACTAATGAATGTTGAGAAACTGAAACTGATCTGTCAGGGTCGTAGAAATCATAAATCAGAAATCAATAATTTATTTCAACGTAAAGAATTTACATTCTGTTTGCTGAATGTCAATGTACTATGTTACTATGTTAGCCGCTGCCTTCGGGTCGTAGCAAGTGGCAGTCTCTGGTCTCTGCTTACCCCTCTGGAATACAGGCGTGAGTTTATGTATGATGTACGTATGTGGTTTGGTTAGAAGAGTTCGATGAACAACAGGTGAATCTGGCCTTAAGTAATTCCACGGCACAATCAATCAGCCCGTATTGGACCACTGCTGGAGATAGGCCTCCCCCAAGGCACGTACCTAAGTTTTTTCGGTCCTCGACCATTCTCGTCCAGCCGCTGCCAGCAATCTGCCTCAGATCGTTGGTCCATCAAGATGGTTGTCCTCGCGTTTGCCAGTTCCCGGTATCCAGGAAACTTTAAAGTGTTATTTTTCAAGCAGATGCTGTATTTTTCAGTTCCTTTAAGTTATTTCGGTTAGTCAGTATTAATTTCTTCTGTAAATTATGATTTCCACCGTGCTAGTGAACATTCATTCAGTGTAAATAAAACTTGTACATATATTATGAACTGTTTTTCTGCTCTTGGCACCGAGTTCTAAACAGGGGAGTGATGTGGGGTTGACTCTACACCACAGAGTACGGAGTAAGCATGTATGGAGGGGATCCGCTATCGACTGTACTTTAAAACTTTAAAATTTTGTTTATTGTTACCTAATACAATTTTTTTTTAAATGTTAAAAGAGTGCGATTAATCCGCCAACAAACGGCCACGCAGTTTGGCGAATAATTTATAAAATTTAAAACTCTGCGATACAAACGTAAGTCAATAAAATAAAATAAAAAATAATCGCAGACGGCAGTCAAGTGGGCGCAGGTTCGAACCACATTGTTCCAACCTGCGAACGCCTAGCAGGCTATACATGGTGAAGTAGCCTGAAAGGAAAAGTTTTGATTTAAAAAATTGTTTTTCTCCTGTCTGTCTGGAAAATTGGTGGCTTTGATAGGTTCTGATTTTTCCTTTAAAATGTTATTTTTCAAGCAGATGCTGTATTTTTCAGTTCCATTACGTTATTTCGGTTAGTCAGTGTTAACTCCTTCTGTACATTATAATTTCCACCGTGCAAGTGAGCATTCATTCAGAGTTAATAAAACTTTTTATTTTATTAAGGAAATCAACAGCGAAAACCAATAAATTGAACACAATAATAAAGATACAGTTCACAAGGTCAATAACAGATCTCCACCGATAGGCAGTTCATAATTCCAAAAAAATATATGCCACGATAATACATGCATTTTTTTAAGTTTAAAATAATATATCTTGTTATAATTTATACTAATCAAGATTTTCACCTTTATATGTGAGTGGGTGTGTACATGTGTGTGTGTGTGTGATGTATGAGTGTGAGTAGATGTTTCTCCAATAGATTTAGCATTATCTTTGAGTATTATTATTATTACATATGCGAACTGTTTCTCTGCTCTTGGCGCGGAGTTTTAAAGACGCTTTATCCACGGGCGCCGAAAGAGTGCCCATGCTTCGAACTCTTGGACCTTAGATGTGACTCTTGGATGTGAGTGTTCGTAATTGTGTTCTATTGTTTAGTTTTAAGATTCCTAGTTTACATCGTTCATATTTGGTAGCAAAACGTGGTAAGCGTGGTTGTTTCCAACAGTTAGGATTCGTTCATTTTGCTAGGGCTTTCAAACCACCCAAAATTCACGGTTTATACACGAGGAATAATTTAGTTATTCACTCCAATTAGCGATGCGAGTGAGGACAGGCAAGTGCAGCTAGTATAGTTTGTTTAATAATACAGCATAATAATTTTCCATCAACTTTCGCAAACTGTAAAGTTTAAGGGTTCGTACCCAACCGTCTTTCTGAGGTATGACCTGATCGGATTGAAATGTCTATTATAAGATTAGATTATAAAGACCATACATTATAAAGATACATGCAAAATCTTAAATAAGCTATCATTCCAAATGGTCGGTCAAAGTGAGTGAACTCCGTATTTCAGGGAAAGGGAGGTGAATTTCCCGCCGTTCCCGTATCGCTATAATAGTTCTGGGGCCTAATTATGTGCACCAAATCCTGTCGAAATCCTGACATTTGCGATAGCAATTAGTATGAAATTTGTCAGTGAGACGATAGGAATCTTTCAAGATTTGGTGCACATAATATGGTGGCAGTTAGGCAATCGTGAGTCTTCGATTTTAGTTCCGAATCAAATTCTGCTAAGTAATTTTATTTGTATTCGTTTTTTTCTACGTTTCCTTTCAGGGTTTCGTAGTCAACAAGGAATGCTTATAGTTACGCCATGTCCCTCTGTCCGTGTGTTGGTCTCCAGCTTAGAGATGCTTAGTACTTGAAAGCTGGAATTTGGCGTAGTTACACATATTAAGATAACATGTTCTTTTTTGTATACAGGAAAAAATGTTACAGAAACAGCAATGTCAAAAGAAAATTATACAACTGATATTAATTACACTAAAAAAACCATAAAGTAAGTTTGAAATAGATAGATAACACTTTATTCTGCTCTATAATGAATTCTGTATATCGTTCTGCTCGCAGCATCAGAGAAAGACATAGTTGCCAACTTCCGTAAGGAGAAGGTGCATAAAAGAGATTTGTCACTTAACTGCTTGAGTGAAGGGACGTGCCATATAAGCCTTAGAGATGACAAAAGATGGGGTGTAAAATTGCTAGTCTGGAGACCTCGAGATGGTTGCAGAAGTGCGGGCAGGCAGCCAACGAGATGGACGGACGACCTGGTTCAGTGGTAGGCAAAGACTGGATGCAAAAAATCCTAAGACCGCATAGTGAATGGCGTGCATCGGGAGAGACCTACACTGGGTGGCTATGGGCCGGTTTCTAAATTGAGAAATTAACTAATTAAATACTTAAATAACGTTCTGTCACGCTCTTTTCTGAGAAATTAGAAGAGATCGATAGCACTGCTATTTACGAAGTTCTCAATTCAGAAACTGGCCCTATAGATTGAAGAAGGCTTGAGTGGAGGTTACCAAAAATACAAATTTTTGCAGCCAATCTTTGTAACGGCTTGGCAATGGTCTAATCTAGTGGGTATTTTGGGTAAGAGCCAGTTTTTGAGTCTTCCTGAAGGATTTGTCTGCATCGCCACACTCCAGCACTAAATACTTGGACCAAATTAATAAAACTTTCACTAAAAGATCTTGGGGAACTAAAGTGGGGCGTTTCCTCCACCAACTGCTTTGCTCGAACAGCTGTTTCATGTCCCGTGGAGTGGAAAAAAGATATCTATATTGCATAGCCAATTTTCTTATAAGTACCCCAAGCTTACTCGCTCGTTCTTCGAAAAATCTGATAATCTACTATTGAAAACAACTTCCACGTAGTAGGCGTCTAAGGAAATCAATTACCATGAGACGGGCAGCAGCGTTCTCTTGAGATCTTGAGAACCCCACACTGCGATCCCCAACCCGCCTGCCAAGCGTGGCGATTATGGCAAAATCTCTCATGATTATGAAAACCACGAAGGAGGCCTAAGTCCTGCAGTGGGCGTCAAATGGCTGATGATGATGATGATGATGAAGAACATCACATGCCCTCTGTGGCCTGGCTCGTGTAGCAGCAGCGAAAATCTTTCCTGCAAGTACTGTGTGGCACTGGGGCTTCTCAGTAAATCCTATAGGAGAGACAACATACTCGTATGAACATTGCGCTACATACGAATGGGTATACACTTTAGTTGATTGTTAGTATACGAGAAACAGGGAGTCAGAAACATTTAAGCTTATTCCTAAGTTAGACTTGGTTTGTTACACCAACTGCAGTTCTAGGATTTTTTTCCAGATTGACATCTTAGCAAGAAGAAGAAGAAGAGGCAATAGCATATTATTACCACGCGTGCCCACACCGGATTGGACATTTTAAGCGCTGAGTTATGTTAACCCCTCTGACACCCAGGTTTCTTCACGGTGTTTTCCTTCGCAGTTAGCGAGTGGTATTACTACTACAACATGGGTTGAAAAACAGTTAGCGCAACCATGTAAAACAGCTGTTCTTGTCAAGATCTGTCTTTGCGCAACTCCTTTCAGACAATCCTATTATGCAAAGTGTATTTTAAGCCAAGGAAGTAAAATTGGTTTTGCTGTGAAAATTTTACACCGAATGCAATTTTGGCTTACTATTCCTTCCAGGGTGTATAGTGAAACTTTCCGCATCTTGAAATCCGAATCCCGTTGATTGTTCATTAAAGTGTTTATTATGGTTATTTAAGGCTGGGTTCTCCAAGCGCACGGTTTTGTACGGGACTTATTGCGCTCTGCGAGCGAATATTTGGAGGAAAATAGGCATTTTTGAAATTTTAGAAATACAAATACTATTATCAGAATTTTGACGACAGACGTGACTAACACATTCAATGATAGTCAGTTTGGTATATTTTTTAATATCCGAAACGCAGTAGAGCAAAATAAAACCATATCTAGTTATAATTTAGATTCATGATCGCGATTGTTTTTGATGCTATAAAGTTTACAATATCATAAAAAAATATGACCGACGGCCTAGCCACAGATAGGACATTGAAAGTAATTAGTTTTCAGATTTTAAATACTAACCATGACAGAGTAAATGTATTTTAAGTCACCTGATTTAGAGTTAACGTGGGAGAACCCAGCCTTAAACAGGCTATCTAAGTCCGCTACAGGGCGCAGGCCTTCTCTCTAGGTATGAGTTAGTCTACAGTAGATTTATATCAGAGAGATCTAAATGATACATATCACCTCAAATATATCTTTGACTAAGAAGATAAAGTATTGTATTTTTTGAGGTTAACACGAGTACTAGACATAATAAAACTTAAATTTAACGGATATTTACTCGTTTACTTTTCCATTTTACAATTTTTCGACGTTTCGATACTTTTGCAAGTGCCGTGGTCTCGGTAGACTGAGAGACCACGACTGCCGAAGGTAGTAAACTAACAGTTAATGCTTTCAAAAAGATGCCTGTTACCTCAGTCTACCGTATCTTCTCTTCCTCAGTCTATCGTATTGTATCTTCTCTCAAAATGCAAATCGATTGAATGATATAAATGCCCCAGCTCTTTTCTTAGATAATATATTTGAAGAGGATATTTCAATAAAAAATGTTATATTACTTACAAGACCTTGTTTTATTTTAATTTTTTTCCTTCTTAGACATGCCTATGACTTTTTTTTAAAGATATAATATTGCAGACTGTCTTATAGATATGCGATAATATTAAACGAATCCTATTACTTATTGCATGAAACCTACGGATATTTTGTATTTTATACAGAATTATTACTTAGCACTAACTAACCACACCTACCTAATAATGACCTATGTTTATAATTCAAACTGACTAGGTGCCAATGCCAACCCAAAATAACACCAAACCACCAAAGTTGTCATAACCTCAAAACATGGGTTCAAAATTAAGATTTCTCGAAACTCCCATCTAATATTTTCATAATATTTTTCCTGCATAATCCAGAGCTAATTTCTTATAGTTTACCGTTGGTTTCATCAATGCGCAAGAAGACGCAAAAATTGACTAACTCCTATAGTAAATTGATCATTCTCCTTTAGCTGGATATTGCCTGCATTTTTTCGGGAGCTTTAGAACTAACATTTTTATTTTTATTATTTTTATTTCTATTCGAGGATTGGCTGCCTCGTTGGTTAAGCGGTATCACGTCTGATTACCATACCGGAGGTAGTGCTTTCGATTCCCGCTGGAGGCCGCGGTACATTTGTACAAATGACCTCAGTCCGTGTGTATTTCCAGGTTTTGATGACCTTGCCTGGTTACCATAGCATAGGATATTCTATTTGGTGACCAGAACAAGTGATCGTGCTGTGTGGAACTTATTTATTTAAGTTTTTTATTTCGTCGTATCATCCGCCCTATTGAAGATCAGGCCAAGTGCGAGCCGTACTCGCGCACAGAGTTCCGTATGTTATGTTTATTTGTCTTGCTTGCTTAGCTAAAGGGACCCTTAGGTCTCAAACGGAATAAAAGAAAATAGCCCAAAAAATTACAAAAACAATTTTTTATTTTAGTAATTTAAACCTTTTATTTACAATCAAATGCTGAAAGAAATATTGAAGAAAGAAATACTTGTATCGAGCGAATGTGGTTGGAGGAGCCGGTAACGTAAATCGCAGGCGGACTTACTACAACTAAATATGGGATGTATTAGTAAAGGGCGAGATAAAAAGTACCCGAAACCGACGTGCGTGCATTTGTCCTACTGTTTTGTTGGCATGATTTATATGTATATCTGTGCTAAATTTCAGCTTTCTAGTACTTATTGTCTCTTTCTTTTTCAGACAGATAGACGGATGGACATCGGAAATGGCTAAACTATAAGACTTCCTTGTAGACTTGTTAATTAAATGTACCGAATCGGTATATTTCAGTTGCAAACTAATATAACTGAATAGAGTGCTCGGACTTGCTGTCGACTGTATTAAAAGAAGGAAATATTTCGCATATTTTTATTGTAAACAGTCTTCCGCTTGAAATTGTGTACCAGTTTACGAAGAGCTTATACGTATATAAATGGAAAAATTCATACCGTATCACGGCCGTGATCCTAGGTTCTTGGCGGTGGGTCCTAAAAATCACTATTAACACGATTGAGAGATTGGTCTGACAATTTTTGCAGTAATGATCTGTAAAAACCGGCCAAGTGCGAGTCGAACTCGGAACCTGCACCATTATCTATACACAACATTTGAATATTTCAACTGTCTACCTGTTGCCGTAAAAAGCATATAAAGCCAAAAAAATCACGTTTGTTGTATGGGCGTCCCCATTAAATATTTGTTTTATTATGTTTTTAGTATTTGTTATTAAAGCGGTAATAGAAATACATTATTTGTGAAAATTTCAACTGCCTACCTATCACGGCTCATGATATTCAGCCTTGTGATAGACAGATGTAAGTACAGTGGAGTCTTAGTAATATGGTCCCTTACCCTTTGGGTACGGAACCCTTAAAAGCATGTGATGCGCTGCGCAGGCAAGGACGTCTGGCTAAAGTAATTTACATCATTTGCAGCCTTGAGTACACGGATTAGTGCAACAAAGAATATAATCATCTAGTATAGCGATATCATTCCGATGTAAAACCTAACTGCCAAGTGGGTACTCGGGGCTTCAAGTGATATAAATTACTTCAGCCAGATGTCGCTGCCTGTACGTAATACAGGGAAGTTTGTAAAGAGGTTCTAAATTTCGCTGATGCCTGCACTTGCTCATTAGCTCAGTTGGGAGAGCGCTGGCACGGTTAGCCAGAGATCGCGGGTCAAGCCCCGGCATGGGTGGAATTTTTAGCCTCTTAATAGGTTTTTAAAATTGTTCTTAGCACGGATTAGTGCAACAAAGAATGTAATTATATAAGCGTGTCAGACTCTAGGGCCTGTTTCCGCTCTAATTTGGTGAATTGATAAAAAATATTGTTGAAGAGATGTGCGGTTGCACCATTGTAACCTCAGTCTGTGACATCCCCTTTCAATCACTTCAGTTGTGAGACAACCATCCTCAGTTAAGTGCACAGCTCCCAGCACTCAAGTGCAAGTTGCGAGCGATTCGAGCTTGTATGCCCCAGGCAAGGGGACTACTTGGGAAGATTAGACGTTGCGACTAGATTTCCGTAGTTATAATAATAATATTTATGTGTTTCAAGTTAGCAACACAAATTTTCTTTAGTAGGCTTATAACTATATATATATTAGTAATTAAAGCAAAAGACACGCATAATATAAATTACATTTTAATTTAACAGTACACATTAGAGGATACATGCAGGCTGACACGAATGTGAAGCTCGCATTATGTGCATTAAATATATTCCACACAACACAATCACTTATCCTTGTCGCAAACTAGGATACCCTGTGCTATGACAAATACATCACAGACATGGAAATACACCCAGACTGAGGCCATTTGTACAAATGCCCCCAGTGGGAATCGAAGCCACGACCTGCGGCATGGCAATCAGACGTGATACCGCTAAACCAACAAGGTAGTCAAATGTCCACATTGATGTACCGTGCCCGGTAATATTTTCAATATGCCCATGAATGTAACGGCAGTCAAAGTGGGCAAGCGCCGTTTTTCTACCACTCGTCCACACAGAGGTAAGGCCTTATAATGTATGAAGCGTATTCAATACTTAGTTATTTATGTCGTAACATAATGTTATTATTATTAGTATCTACACTTTAATTAGAAAAAAATTAAAATTCAATGAAAAAGCGAAATCTAAGAAGTATTTTTTATGTATTTAGAGTATTTTGCTTTTCTTGCGACCTTTCAAACAGAAAAATTAAAATAATATGTGTAATTTCACTTATATTTAGGTTTTAATAGAATAGTATTATTTATTGTACCCTAGAGCACATGATATAAAACATGTACATATACAGAGTGCAATTTGTACCAGACTACCCCATCATAGATTTTCTTTTTTCAGTTTTTCTATGTCTAGTATGTTAGAAGAATAATGTCACTCCACTCTACGTTTGAGGCAATTTACCCATTAGCTTCAACCTCATAACAGAGTAGACCCCCGGGCAGGTCGTGTGCCATCAAAGAAACAGCTTGCCTACAAATATTGCCGCCTCTAGTCACGTGTGCCAAGTAAACAGCTTCCGGTGCGAAAGCAACATGGCGTCACATCCGCCTGGAAGTGCGCGAGGAATCCCTTCTGTACTTGAACTCTCACTTTGATAATTATTTCCCTCTGAAATCTGTCCAAAGTGGGGATGTTTTTTATGTTATTACGTGAATATCTGGAAAATCTGCTTCTAATTGACCGGAATGGTGAGACGTCGCTAGGCACGTGGTATCAGCCCACGATAAATATCATCATGAGGACGATTGCTTTGTCAAGAGCGTACCGTCCAAGAAGAAGAATGTAAAAATCTGAAAGTAGTTGAGAAGAAAGTGTTAAGTGTTTGTGAAAGTGTCAGGAAGAATTAGAACTAAAATAGTACATTGTACACCGAGAGGAGAAAATGATATATTTCTGTTCGAGAGTATGTTCTCGTAAAAGTAAACTCGAGAACACAAATAGACCTTTCTCCCGAGTGATGCATAATGCTTTATTATATTGTTCTCCAAGGGCGCAAACAAAATTTTTGCGTCGAGGTTGTGAAATTGAATCCAGAGCGAACTGAGGCGATTCTTGCATTAAAGCCCGAGTGAAGCGAGGGTTTTAACTAGGAATCGCTGAAGGAGCGAGGGATTCAACACTACTGAGACCAAAAATTATTTGCACCGGTGTAGAACACTCTGCTTTTCACTACCATCTGAGAGGAATGAAATAAAAGATAACACTTACATACCACTCAAATGTAACTTCTGGCAGGAGGTTTTGAATTGCTTGTGTTGCCTGTTTTTTATATATTCTGGTTATCGCTTGACGACATTTTTCCGAGAAAATAAGTGAAAATAGACAAAAAAAGCGCGCCAATGTTATTGATTTTTTGTATAGAAAAAAAACTTGCGTTCCAATTTCAAATACCTGTTTGACAATTAGGTACTTAAAAGTTTTGCAGCAAAGAGTTTGGTAGTTCATTAAGTAGTTCCAAACTCGGTTTTAAAACTTATTGCTTGGGTTGGAGTCCGACTTCTTAGTAAATGAGTGCATTAGTATATAAATTCAAAATTTGATTTTGAGTCTATTTACTTAAAGGTACCTAAAGGTTAATAGATTCAAAAGCCAATTTTGTGTCTATTTACTTTGATGCATCTTAGCTTGAACAACAATAGCGTGTTTTGGGTCCTGAATTTGGGCAACAAAATGCATCATTTCGAGCAGATGGAGGGAAGATTAAATTATTAAAAGCATACTATTAAATTATTAATTTAGTAAAAAACAAAATTTCCGGAACAAAACAAATTGCCGCTCTTGTTTTTTTTTTCTAAATGCAGAAAAAGGTTGCCAGCCTCCTTACATTGAAAATCGAGTACGAAAAAGATTCCCACCTCTTTTTCTAATTAGCATAAAAAGGTTGCCTTTTCATTGAAAATCAAATACAGAATTAAAATTCCCACCTCTTTTTTCTAATTATTTGATATAAAACCTTTTTGAAATTTTATGTTAGTACCCCAGATGTATTATGTAAAAATTCAATTTTTAACAAAAATGCTTTAAAGTCCTAGGTACATTCTTGCGGTTCTGAGCTGTAATAAAACTGAATTTGAACGGATATCACTCGTTTACTTTTCCATTTTACAATTTTCCGACGTTTCGGTACTTTTGCAAGTTCCGTGGTCTCAGTAGACTGAGGTGACAGGCGTCTCTTTGAAAGCATTAACTGTTAGTTTACTACCCTCGGCAAAAATTAATATTAAGTTACGTTCCAAAAAATTTTTTAATTCAAATTGGCACTAAAATAATTTTATATTTACTCAAAAATACTCATTTTCATTATGTCTAGTGCTCGTGTTAACCTCAGAAAATACTTTCTGAGCTGTAATTTTTAAAAATGGTTTTGAAAGTTACTGAGATTTTTATTACTGGGATTAGTAGAAATTATTTTAAACCTCCATAAATGAGAATACATAAATAAAAATAGAGAATAAAAATAACAGCAATAATACGTACATACATGAAAATGATTACTAATCACGATTACTTACATACCAATAAGCAATAAAATAACTGAAATACCATTTGTTGGGTACTACCACATAAAAAAGTTGTGTTTTCTGTAATTAATTTCGCGACTCTAAAGCCTGCTATACATGTTGGCCGAGCGGTGCCGAGCGACGGCCAACGCCAACATGTAGACAGCCTATTTGCCTTGCCTTGTCATCGCTCGGTGTCGCTCGCCTAGCTGGCCGAGTGAAGCCAAGCGCCAACGTGTGTAGGGTTCTTTTGGCGCCACTTGTCTACGCTCGCCGTCGCTTGTGACCACTCGCCTCACTTCGGATCGGTGTCGGTTTTTGTGCACAAATCAAAGGCGCTCGCCTGCGCTCGGCCAATAGCGTCCACATGTTTGTCCGTGTATTATTATGTGGTTGGCGTCCGTCGTATGAACACGAAAAAATGTCGCTGTCAACAAACGACGACATATTCAAATTTTTGGAGTTGGATAAGCACTCATTAAATATATAGCAGCAGCTGAAATAGCTACTACGTCGTCGTCCATATTCTTTCAATTCACAATATAAACTGACCAAGGCCAACGTATGGGCATCTTTCAAATTAGCTTGCGTCCATTGGTCTAGGCTCGCGTTGGTCTTTAACTTGCCAAACATGTAGACAGTAGCGTTTGGCTTGTGTCGATTTGCTTAGGCTCGTGTTGGTCTACGCTCGGCCAACATGTATAGCAGGCTGAAGGAGACCAACTGCTACTTCGTCGGATTTCATTATTAATATTTGGTGCTATACTATAAAGTGCACTATAAACCAAATTAAATACTGTATGAACCTATTACCGCAATGCAAAAGTAGAAATTTGTTGTTTTTATCAGTATAAACGTAAAATGGATTAGACAGAGAATAGAGTTATTTAATAGAACAATGTGATTAACGTTCTAGAATGTTCTGTTCTATGACTTTTTTGTACTTGTGAAGATCCCACTTAAAGCTTTTCCATGCGACAGTACTTAGATACAGCTGGTCTAGGATTGGATCGAATTAGATTGGATTAGATCAGTCGCAGGTTTGTCGCTCGTACGACGTTCTACGTGTCTGGAAAATGAATACAATTTCGATTTTGACCCTACTTTGTTACTATTATATAATAAAAAAAAATGTATTTCAACGTAACGTAACGTTTTGAGTGGTGGTAGCGCAGCGGTAGAATGCCGGCCTCACATTCGGGAATTCTTGGGTTCGAATCCCGGCATGTACCAATGACTTCGTTTTCAAACTATTCGTGAACTTGTAGTAGCAATAGCAATATCACACCGCTAACGGTGAAGTAAAACATCGTGAGGAAACCTGAGTGTCTGAGTGTATCCAGATACCTCAGTGCTTGAAATTGACAATCCACGGTGGGCACGCGTAGTAAATAAGCCCATACTTCTCTCTCTGAGAGAAAGTGAGAGATAGTGTGCCCTTCAGCGAGACGCTCTGAAGGGCACACGCTTTATATAGGCACATAAAAAAATCTACGTAAAGATTAACATTCTGTTGAATATCAATGTGCAATGTTTTCCGCTCCCTTCGGGTCTTCGGGCTGCTTGGTCTTGTAAACTATGTATGTATACTGCATTAATTTTGGGTTGTTTGAAAGTATAACGAAGGCGTAAAATCAAAGCACTTTTATATTAATCACATGCTTTTATTCAAAATTATCACCGTGACATTTATACAATCGGGCAGAGGTTCTGCTTATCTAGTTACCACTAGAAAAAGTTCTTTAGACTGACTGTGCAGGAGGTTTTATACTCGGCCCACCACCACTTTGCTACCACCCACTCGACCGTTTCAACTTCACTTCTATCTAGTGTTGCCATTTACGTAAAACGTCTATTTTTAACATAATGCGAGGCTGGGAGTGTAGTTGACAAAGAGATGGTGTTACAGTCGGCCATCCGTCTTACAAACGAGTCCTCGCGTTTAGGTAATTATAAAGAAGGCTTTAGCGATGTTAAACAATTAAGTATGTAAATTGACACTTTCATAGATAATAGATAATTAGTAAACCTATGAGCATCTACGACAGTGAAATGTATGTTACTTACATATGTAATAGGACACTTAGTCAACTTTGCGGTAGGTGCGAGTATTTTTGTTACACTGTCGTAATGAGCAAATAATTCTAATAATAAATATAATATTTTCATATGTATAATAATCAGTCTCAAATTATACTTTGATGTGATGCTATCTTCTAAATCCTTATGTGTCTTTGATTTTATAAACCACTCTGGTGTGCTGAATATAAATTCTCAATTAGAAGAATAAGTCTATTTACAATGTAACCCACTAACATTAGATTGTACTTATATTATAGACGCGACTATAAATCAGAATAGTGTCTAGGAAATCATAATTCATGCACAAACAATTAGTGTTATAGTACTTATATATATCTTAGATTAGATACCACTCCTTGAGCTGTTACCATCCTGTAACGATCCTGCTCTGTGGTACTCCGATACCAAGGTTCTGCCATGGTACTCAGACACATAAATATTTTATGTGCTCCAAACTTAATTTACGTGGATACGTTCAGTATTCAGACTCAACCCTTGTAGGTTATGCTCAGGTTTGAATTTGAGACCACATCTTATATGAATTGTGAAGAGCTTTTGAAAAATTTTTACATCTTAGAGCATCATGCAAGTGTACGCGACAGTGTTCACAAAATTTATTCAGACATACCGTCATCGCTGGATATGGGATCAGTGGGATCATTGTCAAAGCTAAGCCATGGGAATATCTTATCCGCGGAGACAACCCCTTCGTAGCGTTTGCCCTTTTTAGTAAGAGGAGTGTCTTCAACCACGAAACGATCGTTAGGTAATATTTTCTTTATACGATACGGCCCTTGACATTTTGACTCCAATTTCTTCGACTGACCGTGCCCTGGGACAATGACTCTAATGATTCTAACTAAGTCACCCTCTGTATATTTTGTGCAAGTCTTCCTCGATTTGTCAAATCTTACTTTGTCACGCTCCTGACTCTTGGTTATTAAGTTACCAGCCTCACATCTGATTTCGTCTAGCGTTTGTCTCGCGTTCTCTTCCCCTAGGTCATTTATAACATCCTTTAGTATAGCTTGGGAGGGGTTTGTAACTTTATACCCAAATAGGAGTTCAGTCGGAGTTTTCTTTGTGGTCTCGTGGGCTGTGGAATTAATGCCTAACTGAACATCTGGCACTAATTCATCCCATTTTTCTGGATTCTTCCCATGTGCCATGGCACCAAGAGCGGCCAGTATGGTACGATTGTACCTTTCGACTTGGCCATTGGCTCTAGGCGTGGCCACAGAGTTCAGGATGTGTTTGACACCTAGTGTTTTAACAAAAGTCTGAAATCTTTTGCTCGTGAAACTAGTTCCTCTATCAGTAATGAGACGTGTTGGAGTACCAAAATAACTGAAAAAGTTTTTAAATACCTTGATGCTTGCCTTGGATTTCGTACTACGAACCGGTGTAAGATTTACGTATTTAGTGAAACCGTCAACGATTACCAACAAGTATACGTTTTTACGTTTGCTGCGAGTAAATGGGCCAAGATGATCCGCGTGAATGGTGTGAAAAGGAATTTCAATTTTTGGGATAGGGTGGAGTTCTCCTTCTTTTACGCCAGATGGGATTTTGTGATGTGCACATTCCAGACAAGCCCCTACATACTTTTTTGTAAACCTACGCATCTTAGGAAACCAGTAATACGCTTGCAAGCGCAGAAGGGTTTTCTCAAAACCGAAATGGCCTACGTCATCATGGTTCGCCTTCAGCAACTGCCAACGTACGCCTCTGGGAACTACCCAACGTAAGGTGTTTTGATCAATAATGCGAAAAACGCGTCCATTCTTAACCTTATAGTCCTTAAATACTCCTGCAATCTTGGCAGTCTCCGGATCTACTAATGTATCTTTGATGTTCTTAATTTCAGGGTCACTTGCTTGTACGGTAGTGATCCAATCTTCTTTCGTGACCGACAATATGTCTAGCACATGCGTTGGGTGGACTTCATCACAAACCGGGCTTCTGCTAAGTGCGTCCACGTGTGACATCTTACTCTATGTCGCAATCATATTCTAAAAATTGAATCCACCATCTCGAAATACGTGTCACTAAGTCTCTTTTCGTGGACGTTGACCGAAGAGCGTTGCAATCAGTGACTATAGTAAACTTAGTGCCTAGCAGATAGACTCGAAACTTGCCAAGCGCACTAACTACGGCCAGAGTTTCAAGCTCGAATGAATGGAGTTTTTGTTCGTCGGCAGTGGTTTGGCGGCTGTAGTAGGCTACAGGTTTCCACGGATCGCTACCGCGGCGTTGCAGCAAGATGCCGGCTAACCCCATTTTGCTGGCATCTGTGTGCAACAGCGTTTCTGCGGAGTGATCATAAAGTGCAAGGACAGGTCTTTCAACTAAATGACGTTTAAGATCCGCAAATGCTTGCTTTTCAGCGGCGGACCAACGCCAAGTAGTATCTTTTTTCAAAAGATTTGTCAGTGGTCTCGCAATGAGCGCAAAATTCTTTACAAATCTTCGGAAAAAGCTTGCCAGTCCTATAAACCTTCTCACGTCATGTTGATTCCTTGGCGTTGGAAACCTCGCAACTGCCTCGATCTTAAGCAACCCTGGCTTTACCCCATCCTTACTAATCTCAAACCCTAAGAAGTCAATTGTGTCCTTGAAAAACTTACATTTTTCCATTTTAAGGGTAAGACCACTACTTTCTAGTAAAGTCAACACCTCCTCTAGTCGAGACATCCCTTCGTTGAAGGACTTGGCTGGTATCAATATGTCATCCATATATATGACCACATATTTGGCTTTAGCTAAAACTTTGTGCATCACCCTTTGAAAAACTGCCGGGGCATTTGCTAACCCAAATGGCATACGATTGTATTCCTATTGCCCATCTGGGGTAACAAATGCAGTTTTCTCTTTTGATTCCTCCGCGATGGGTATTTGGTAGTACCCGGAGGCCAAGTCAAGGGTGGTGAAGACAGTATTGCCTGACAATTGATCCAGCAAATCCTCAATCCTTGGGAGAGGGTAATGGTCCCTACTTGTCTTACGATTCAGTGCTCTGTAATCGACGCACAACCGCTTGTCGCCAGTCTTTTTTTGCACTAAGACGATGGGACTTGCGTATGGTGAATTTGATTCTCGGACTATGCCATTTTGTACCATCTCATCTACCATTGACTGAACCTGATTTCTCTCTGAATGCGATAACCTATAGGGCCTATAGACTACTGGATCCGAATCCTTCAGTTGTATAACCATTTCTCCTTCAGTCGTGAAACCCAAGTCATGTAACCCAGTAGAAAAACAGTGTTTTCTATGCTCTAGAAGCTTAAAGAGTCGTTCTTGCTCAATATTGGTTAGGTGATCACCGAATTTAACGACAGGTGACTCAGGGGTATCATGTCCGACAACTACGTTTAGTATTTGACGGCCCGTCCCTACGTCTCTAGCTCTAGTAATTAAAAACCCCTTGGGTAATGATATTAGTAAAGTAAAGTAAGTAAAGTAAAAATATATTTATTTAAAATTACACAGTTATGAAAGAGAACTTTTTAAGATGCGTGGATATAAAAGAAATTTGCTTAAAATCTAGAATTCAACGACAGCCCCCAAACTCGGCCGAGCCTGTATCTTGGGGACTCTTTTTCAGTTTTAAAATATTAATTACTTTAATAAACGACTGTCTAAAGCACACAAAAAAATTCGTTATAGACATTTAAAACTGAACATGCATTATAATTAAGGCTAATAGCTCCATTACAAATAAGAATTAATACATAAAAAAACATTTTTAGGTATTTTTACAAAAAAGGTTTTCGGTATCTTCGTAATTTAAGGTTTTCAAATATTTTGTAAGAACTGTTTTTGCCGCGAAATGAGTTAAATTTGTGATGTTACAGAACGGCAAAAGTTTATTATATAGAAATGGGAAAATGAACGAGGGAAAGCGTTGGGCAAATGAAGTTTTACACATGGACACCTGTATTTTGGGTTTACGCCTTGAAAATATAGAGTTTGGAATGTATGTTTTGTGAGCTGTGAGTACAGCCTTCCGAATGTATAGTTGGCGCACACGCAATAGACCACTCTCATTGTAAAGTTTGTCAGTAGAGAATCGGTAGGGCTTTTTTAACATGACCTTTAGTACTGATCTTTGGGCCCTTTCTATTTTAATAAAATGAGTTTTTGCAGCACTACCCCATACCGATATGCAGTAGGTGAGCAAGGATTCGCATAAAACTTGGTATATATTAATGAGTAGTTTTCTGGGTACTGAGCTCCGGAGCATTCTCATGACGTACACAAGTTTGCGCACCCGACTGCACAGAGCAGTTATGTGAGGCAAGAATGACAAGTTCTCATCCAATAAAACCCCTAGATATTTGAGTTTTGGAACTCTTTGCAGGCTTTTGCAACTGCACACGAAGGGAATGGTCAACCCAGGACAGTTGCTCGTATGAACTTTTAGAGTCATTTCACATTTTGGTTCTGAGGCCTTACTTATGTGAAAGACTAGGTATCTCGTCTTTTCTGCATTAAGCGTGAGCAGGTTTCTGTCCAACCAGTACGCAACCTCCGCCATGCCATAATTGGCTGAGGAGAATACCCTTTCCCATGAACCCCCATGGAATAATAAGGCTGTGTCGTCAGCATAGCAAATGACCTCGGCGTCTATAAGGGGCAGCGTCAGAAGATCATTTAAGTAGATCGTAAATAATGTTGGCCCTAAGATACTGCCCTGTGGGACGCCAAAATGTACGGAAGAAAGCTCACTGGTATACTGGTCAACCTTTACGAACTGTCTCCGTTCCGTTAGGTAACTACCAAACCAGTCTAGTGCAATCCCGCGAATTCCAATGGCGTTTAGTTTATTCATAAGTATTGGAACGGAGACAGTGTCGAAAGCCTTTGCTAAGTCGAGAAATACGCCTATACATCGGTGCCCATGATCAATTTTACTCGAAACATGGTCCACAAGAAGCTTAGCAGCATCTTCAGTTGACAAGTTTTGGCGAAATCCAAACTGTTTATCTGATATCAGCCTATTTTGTTGTAAGTACTTTATAAGCCTATTGCTGACCAGTCTTTCCAAGAGCTTTGAAAATACGTTGAGTAAAGCAATTGGTCGGTAATTATCCGGTAGAGTTTTAAGTCCTGCTTTGTGTATTGGAGAAACAGATGATATTTTCCAGGGGGCGGGGAAGACGCCACTGGTAAAGCTCAGGTTAAAAATGTGGGTGAGAGGCTCAGCCAACAGACATGCGATATGTTTGATTAGAGTGTTCGTAAACCCGTCAGGTCCCGGCGCGCAATCATTCCTCAACGACCGGATAGCCTTTATTACTTCGTTTTCATCGGCTGGGTGTAAGAAAAAGGAGTTAACAACATCCGATTTCTTGATAGCGTTTGCCAGTTCCTGCTCCGACATTCCAAGCTTTTCTATTATTTTTGAAGCCAATTCTTTCCCAACGGTTGTAAAATATGTATTCGTTTTATTAAGAGATTCAGTTGGACTTGTAGAAGAGTGAAGAAGTTCTTCGGCGGTTCCCCGCTTTGTTTTGGTATGCGTAATGTTTTTGATGCATTGCCAAAGCTTTTTAGGATTCCCCATGTTGCCTTCTAACTGGTTACTTTCATAGGCAGTTTTAAGACGGTGTAACAGATCATTGCAGAAGTTCTTATATTTTATATAGATGGCCTTTGCGGTAGGGTCTTTAGGCCTCTTACGGGAGTCTGAATGTAGTTTATCCCTAGTCCTCACACAGCGTATAAGACCGGGAGTAATCCATGGTTTCATGTTAAACTTGGTACGGCTTATACGAACACAAGAGCTGTGATTGACGATCGCAGTTTCAAGAAACGTTTCTAGAACAGAAACCGCTTTCGAGACCTCCGTTTGTTTCGTTACTTGTGACCAATCACAATCCTGCAAGTCATCAGCGACTGCTGAGTAGTCTACCCTTAGCCGAGTTCTGTCACGTTTTTTTGAGTTGCCTGAAACGCAAAGACTGGCTATGGCCATGTCATGGTCAGTCAGAGAACATTCACAGACGGCTGATTTAATTATTGCGGAAGATCTTATAAATATATGATCCAAACAAGTGTTAATGCGGGTTGGTTGGTTTATAGCCTGTATTAGTCCGTGCTCTGCCATAAGACTCATATAGTCGCTGCTATGTCTGTCTTCGCTGTCCTGCATAATATTGATATTAATATCTCCTGCGAGAAAAATTGACGTAGCAGAAGCTAACGATTCCAATATTGTATTTAAAGAAAGCAGGAATTCAGATGTATTACTGAAAGCGGGACTTGGGGATCTATATATTCCAACTAGGGTAGGGCCATCTTTTACTTCTACTACTAGACAGTCTGCTTCATTTATCTGGGGTTCATACGAAGTGGCTGACCAATTATCCTTAACGTATATTACTACTCCACTATTTTGGTTTGTTAGTAGTTGTGTGTAAAAGGCCGAGTAACCATCAATTTGACCTATGATGGAATCCGGTGATAATCGACATTCCGTTAGCACAATAAAATCTAAGGAAAAGCCCAGTCTGGCAAGCATGACTATGAATCCGTCGAAGTTTTTGCTCATGCTTCTCAAGTTAAACGTTGCTATGCTTAGATTAAACTCTGGCGTAACAATTTCTTTATAGTTTTCAAGAGCATTTAGTTTGCGGCAATCCACAAAGCTGAATTCTTCTAAATCTAAGTCCTTATCCAGGCCCACAAACAATAGGGGTTATGTCTGGTTCAGACTGCTTCGAACACTGGCAGGGGACCATACCATCAAAAAGAGCGCTTGATACCTTTAAGAGAATGTGGATGATTTTAACAATTAAATTGGTTGAGCAATTGCAATGTGATTTGAGGATAGGGAAATGAGAGAAATTTTGTATGCATTGAGTCCCAAAAACTATATCTACCATGCAATTTATCATTGAACTAAAAATATAAATATACGGTCCGGTCAGAGCAGCCTCGTGCTTCGTGTAGTTAAGTAGTACCAAAGAAATAAACACACTAAGACTGTTGGCTCGAAATTGTTGCACAAACCATATCAGAGTGATCCATTGAAGTGCCGGTGGTAGTATTCTCCATGGCAGGTCCGGCAAGAAGGTCCAGGTCTTCGAGAGAGCGTATGTGCATTGAGGGCTTTTTGTCCGCTTTTCTGATGTGAACCTGGCCGTTGCGCAGCCAACAGTACTGGAAGCCATAATGTTTAGCTCGGGCTCTCGCTTCTCGAAATAACTGGCGATTTTGCTTTGTAAGCCTCTCGTTCAGGTAGATCTTGGTTCCTGAGCCTTTCACAACTTCATTGGAGCTCAGGTTGCGCCTTACTCTGGCGGCCCTAAGCATCTCGTCCCTTTTCGCACGGCGTAGCAGTCTAACCACTATAGGTCTTGGAAGTTTTTCTGTGGATTCCGATGCTGTAGATCTGGAAAAAGGCCGACGGCGAGGCCCAGCTCTATGCGCCCAGTCCATATCAATATCAGATAGATCGACTCCTATTTTAGTGGCAGTTAAGAGAATTATATGGTGTAAGTTTTCATTGTCTTCTTCTGGGACGCCCGAAATTTCTATTTCGTTTTTTAGCGCCGCCTGTTCCTGGAAATTGTAAGACTCTCTCAACTCGTGGATGGTTGCCTCAAGTTTCGCAATCCGTTGTTCTTGAGCTACATTCTTTTTCTCGTACCCGTCAAGCCTTTCATTCGTTTGTGTTAGTGCAGTCAGAAGTTGTTCCCTAAGCTCAGCCATATCTTTTCGCATTAGACGAATCTCTGCAGTTAGATCGGCTAAGCTTGAGCATTCTGTCGGAGAGTTCGCCTTGCCGACAGCTTCAGTGCGTTCTTTAGAGCGCTTGGTGACATTGAGGTCCACGGGATGTTCGACTGATGCTACGTTTGCTGTCTCGACGTGGTAGCGACCTGAGCCTCTAACAGGAGTATCTCCATCCCTGATGACGCGGTCTCTGCATCGACAAGCTGGGCACGACCAGCTCTTCTTTGCCTTTTCCTCCATTGTATTGTACTTCGAGCTGCTGATATTGGCGCACAAAAGGTCGTATCGTTGTTTACATAGAGCGCATGCTAGTACCTGTTTTATGTCTTTGAAAGCAACTCGGCACCCATAACATTCGTTAGGGTTAGATGCCGGCGGAGGTACCTTTGCGGTCTCAGCTTTCTTTGAGGCCATGACAATATTGTTGCGTCACGCGGAAGCTATGAGAGGCTCACTTGGAGGTATTCACGGCAATTCCGCCGATTGAGTAAAAACGATCCCAAGTAGACGCTCGTTCATCGGCGTCCGGCGCGCGGCGTCCCCCGTCCGCTGGTGGTGGTATTAATCTTGAGTAGACCCCCGGTGTAGGCCGGCTCGTCGTTCGTTGTCCGTTCGGTTTGTGCTCGTGCGGCGTCGGTGTCGGTTGATGATGAGTCACCCACTCCGGTCGTCGCGCAAGTCGATGCAGATGTTTGGAATTTATCCGTTTGGTTCCGTTTATTATTTGGTCAATATCTTTATAAATAACCACTTATACTGGTATTTTTATTGCACTCACTTGAGGATTATGATTACACCAAACTATGGTAAGCAGCTAGGTTTCTAAATGACGATAATAATGGTATTAACTTGGAGCAAATGTGGAGCAAAAAATTTTACGTGTTGATGGTTCTACAGTCGCGCGCATACTGATCAGTTGGATCAGTACATAGACTTTGAATCAGTATAAGACAAGATCCTTCATCGACTTCGTATTCACCAGGTAAAAGATAGTATTCACTACTAGCAGCGCCCCTAACCGAACCACCTACGTATATATTGCCACTAAATTGATCGTCAGTATTGACGTGGACAGCTTTAATTCCACCACTATCAATCACCACGTCGTCAGTAGTTTTCAGCATTACTTTTCTATCGCTTGACTCGTTCGCTTTCTCAAATATCAGGTCAGAGTTACTTTTAATAATTCTTACAAAGGGACGTTCGGTAAATGTGTGTCCAAGCAAAACTGGGTAGTTAATTAAATGATCATCAATCACCAAAATCTCCACGTCCTTTTCTACAACACCATGAACGTCAATTGTGCCGTGAAGCCTCCCTAACGGTAAATAAGGTATATTACCTAACCCGCGCAACAATGGGCCATCCACCGCAGACCATATCAAGCCTAGCTTTTGCGCGTCCGATTTTCTAATTAATGTTGCTTCACTTCCCAAATCTACCTGACACGCGATAGGGCTTTGATTTATTTTTATGAGTAATTTGTATTTGTTACTGGTGTCATCACCGGGATCATTTTCATTGCTGTTTTTAGTCAGCAATTTGGTGACAGAAGCAATATCCGGGACACCCCCCATCTGCACCCTAAGTACGCTTTTTTCTGCAGAATCGGGTTTCAAACTTTTCCTAGGACATTCCCCAATGACGTGTCCAATCAAATAGCAATATGAACATTTGACAATTGGTTTAGGACACCTAAAGCTTGGATGACCGACAGCTTTGCAGTTAAAACAAGTGATATTGTCCATACTCTTCAGAGGCTTGGATTGGTCGGCATTACCATTAACCTTATTAATGGGATTTGAATTGTTGGCTACTGACGTGTGAGTAAATGTTCGGTTATGTTTCTTAACTTCGGGTTTGTTATCCCGTGGCTGAACCTTAACGGTTTTGAAAAACTCCAAAACGTCTTCGGGCGTTCCAAACCTAGCCGCTTGTGCGCCTACTTTTACATTCCTATCGTCTACACCATGAATTACGCAGTCTACAGCGTCCTTGCCACTGATTTTGCATCGATTTAGTAAATTTATTTTAGAATAATAGTATGCCTCGAGAGATTCTCCGAATTTTACCCGTTTATTAAGCATTTCAGTTAGTAGTTCTGCGTAATTCTCAGTGGAGGGGAAAGATTTGGTCAAAAGTATTTTCCACTCGGGCCACGTACGCTTTATAGAGGGTAAACCCTGGTACCAAGTTTTGGCATGCCCCCTGAGCTTTGGCAAAGCATAATGAATGATCTGAGTGTCACTCCATTTATATATTTCGGAACATTCATCTACCTTGCTAAGCCACGTGGCAATGGGTTGTTCCTTAACCATTGGATCAAAAATAGGTATAACGTTCTCATTCAAATTGGGAAAACTGTCGCGGTCACGAGTTTTGAATACCTTTAAAAGCTCTTCAAAAAGTACAGATGTGGACTCATACCTTGGTGTTTCCGTTATGTCCCTTGGCAGGCTCCGTCTGCTACTGCGCAGCTCCGACTCTCGCCGTCTTTCTCGCTCCCGAAGCGCATACAGCTCGCGTTCCCTTTCCAGTTGATGATTCAGTATTTCCAGGCGTTGTTTCTCTGCTTCCAACTCTTCCTCTCTATCCTTTAGGTTTTGCAATCGGGAGCGGCTACGTGCACGATTACGTTCGCGGCTAGGCATGCGACTTGATCGCCTACGCGTAAGTAACCGTCTCGGTGTGTGTTCACGTTCATCACTCCCTGATCCCTTCTCATTCGCCTCGTCATCGATTATCACAGGTTGATTCAAGACTGGACTATTAGGCGCCTCTTGAGGGGGTCGGTATTCGTCATCGTCAATATCCATGTTCCTGAAACTCGAAACAAAGTATATACGTGAGTCAAGATTTTTAAGTGTAATTGTCAATAAGTAGGTGTTCTAGAAAAGTCAGTTAAATTGTTGATTTTCAGAAAAAGCAAGTGACTGTTAGCTATGCATACGCAATAGCTCCCAGGGGGTAGCCCTGGAATGAGAGTTAACAAGTACATATGAGTGAACGTACCAGTGTAAAAGCGTCATTTAAATTATTCGCTTTTGAGGGTGACCCCCGAAAAGCGAGTAATCATAAGTTATGTAACTGCTTCCAGAGAGTAGCCCTGGACTGAGAGTTAAACAACTATTAGACGAGTAAATGTGTCAGTGTGTGAGTGCGTCATTTAAATTATTCACTTTTGAGGGTAACCCCCGAAAAGTAAGTAATCGTAGGTTATGTAACTGCTCCCAGAGAGTAGCCCTGGACTGAGAGTTAAACAACTATAAACGAGTAAATGTGTCAGTGTGTGAGTGCGTCATTTAGATTATTCACTTTTGAGGGTAACCCCCGAAAAGTAAGTAATCGTAGGTTATGTAACTGCCCCCAGAGAGTAGCCCTGGACTGAGAGTTAAACAACTATTAGACGAGTAAATGTGTCAGTGTGTGAGTGCGTCATTTAAATTATTTACTTTTGAGGGTAACCCCCGAAAAGTAAGTAATCGTAGGTTATGTAACTGCTCCCAGAGAGTAGCCCTGGACTGAGAGTTAAACAACTATAGACGAGTAAATGTGTCAGTGTGTGAGTGCGTCATTTAGATTATTCACTTTTGAGGTAACCCCCGAAAAGTAAGTAATCGTAGGTTATGTAACTGCTCCCAGAGAGTAGCCCTGGACTGAGAGTTAAACAACTATAGACGAGTAAATGTGTCAGTGTGTGAGTGCGTCATTTAGATTATTCACTTTTGAGGGTAACCCCCAAAAGTAAGTAATCGTAGGTTATGTAACTGCTCCCAGAGAGTAGCCCTGGACTGAGAGTTAAACAACTATAGACGAGTAAATGTGTCAGTGTGTGAGTGCGTCATTTAGATTATTCACTTTTGAGGGTGACCCCCGAAAAGTAAGTAATCGTAAGTTATGTAACTGCTCCCAGAGAGTAGCCCTGGACTGAGAGTTAAACAACTACAAAAGAGTGTGAATGAATCAGTGTGCGAATGCGTCATTTAAATTATTCACTTTTGAGGGTAGGTGACCCCCGAAAAGTGAGTAATCATAAGTTATGTAACTGCTCCCAGAGAGTAGCCCTGGACTGAGAGTTAAACAACTACAGACGAGTGAATATAAAAGTGTGTGAATGCGTGAAAGTATTGTACAGGCATCAGCACATTAGACGTCGTAATACTTGCGCTACAAAGAACGATGCTATGTACTGCGCTCGGAATTACACTTAAGGTGATCAACCAATTACGGTAAATGTGCCGTAGACCGTACATAATCAGAAAGAAAAAAAAATAAAAAAAATCACTATACTTAACTTACTCAGATTTTCCTTTTCGGGCGTTGATTCTTATTGCACTTCTGAAGATATAACGAAGGCGTAAAATCAAAGCACTTTTATATTAATCACATGCTTTTATTCAAAATTATCACCGTGACATTTATACAATCGGGCAGAGGTTCTGCTTATCTAGTTACCACTAGAAAAAGTTCTTTAGACTGACTGTGCAGGAGGTTTTATACTCGGCCCACCACCACTTTGCTACCACCCACTCGACCGTTTCAACTTCACTTCTATCTAGTGTTGCCATTTACGTAAAACGTCTATTTTTAACATAATGCGAGGCTGGGAGTGTAGTTGACAAAGAGATGGTGTTACAAAAGGCATAGCAAAATGGACGTGCCTGCCAATAGCCATCGAACACGCTGGTTGGTTTTTAAAAAAAAATGTGCTTTTAAAAAATATCTCTACACAAACTCGAATCTATTAGAAACATTGTAGCCATCCAGAGCGGAGCGTGCGTGCCGCGGGTCCGCGGGTCATTGTTCTGTTAGACGGAGAGGCGGTAATTAGGTATTTCTCGCGCATTTTTTTTAAACGGGATAATTGTCTAAATAGATGCCGTTTTCAATTACTAATTACATAACCGCGGCTTTTGAACCACCCAGAAATCACCGTGTATAATTCTATGTGAAACGTAAGACAGTAGACGCCGCAGGGCATTGTATGCTGGCGATATTACCATGATAATATTATTTATCCAAAGCTAGACAGAATCTTGTATTATGACGGGAATCCGGGATAATACCTACATTATTTTACTATTGAAGCATAAACGCTGAGGAGTTCGGGTTTATCCTTCGGTGACTGTTATTCGTAAAGGTCGTAGCATATTACACACCACACACAAGGTGTAACAAACGCCCCAAACGACTGCCTCGTTGATCTAGCGGTACCACGTCAGATTGCCGATGATTACTATGATGATGATTACTGTGCCGAAGGTTGTGGGTTCGATCCCACTGCCGTACAAATGGCCTCAGTCTCGGTGTATTTTCGTATTTTTTGTAATATCCTGGCCTGCTTACCATAAAACACGGTATCCTAATTTGGGGCCAGGACAAGTAATGGTGTTATGTGGAAGTTATTATGGTGTTACACGTTAATACAAACCACTTGTACTATAGTAAAAAATTGCAAATCGCGAGAGAATTTCATACTTAATACAATTCAAGGCAATAATTCATAGTTTATTTTGATAATTCAATGTACATTGCGTAGTCGATTAGTATAACTAGTCTTCCCAATTGTTAATTTGTTATGCAATGCGCATCGAATGTCAAAGTAAACCAAGAATTGGAGTTTTATGAAATGAGGCCCTGTAATGGTCGCCTTTCCTGCCAAATAAGGAGATTTTATTACACCCTGTATAATTCACTAGCTGTGCTCTCGACCTCGTTCGCGTGGGAATTGGATAAAATGTCACCCTTTGGCTAATAAACTCAGTAATAAAAAACTCACCTCTATACAAAAACCTTACTCCAGCAAGGGCTTTAATAAGTAGATTGAATTCTAATTATTGGCTGTATAATTTCTAACTGTCTAAGATAAGTTTAAAAAATACTAGTCCATAATTGGCCGATGTTTGGTCTACTTTAATTGTCTATCTTTTGTAACTTTGTGCTGTGGACTTTGTAAAATGAATAAAATAAAATAAAATAAAATAAAATAAAATAAAATAAAATAAAATAAAATAAAATAAAATAAAATAAAATAAAATAAAATAAAATAAAATAAAATAAAATAAAATAAAATAAAATAAAATAAAATAAAATAAAATAAAATAAAATAAAATAAAATAAAATAAAATAAAATAAAATAAAATAAAATAAAATAAAATAAAATAAAATAAAATAAAATAAAATAAAATAAAATAAAATAAAATAAAATAAAATAAAATAAAATAAAATAAAATAAAATAAAATAAAATAAAATAAAATAAAATAAAATAAAATAAAATAAAATAAAATAAAATAAAATAAAATAAAATAAAATAAAATAAAATAAAATAAAATAAAATAAAATAAAATAAAATAAAATAAAATAAAATAAAATAAAATAAAATAAAATAAAATAAAATAAAATAAAATAAAATAAAATAAAATAAAATAAAATAAAATAAAATAAAATAAAATAAAATAAAATAAAATAAAATAAAATAAAATAAAATAAAATAAAATAAAATAAAATAAAATAAAATAAAATAAAATAAAATAAAATAAAATAAAATAAAATAAAATAAAATAAAATAAAATAAAATAAAATAAAATAAAATAAAATAAAATAAAATAAAATAAAATAAAATAAAATAAAATAAAATAAAATAAAATAAAATAAAATAAAATAAAATAAAATAAAATAAAATAAAATAAAATAAAATAAAATAAAATAAAATAAAATAAAATAAAATAAAATAAAATAAAATAAAATAAAATAAAATAAAATAAAATAAAATAAAATAAAATAAAAAATAAAAAATAAAAAATAATTATATTTCTTGCAGATAGTTAAATGTTTAATCTACAGAGGTTGAAAACTGTTGCCAGGAAAACATTTTCACTATATTTCAGCGTTTGTACAAGCGTCATCTATTAGTAGTCTGCTTATAATTTTTAAACTTTTACTTTTTTTTTATTCGTTCATTCGTTCGTTCGTTTGTTCGTCCGTTTGTTTTGTTGTTACGCTTTATTGCACAAAAGTAAAATTTAAAATTTAAATAACAGGTAAGTATAGATGAACAAAGGCGGACTTATTTCAAAAGACATTTCTTCCAGCCAGCCTAAGAGAGGTTCTGAGTGATACAGCAGATACTTGATCTAATTTAACTTCGATTTATGTCGGAAGAAGGGATGTTCCACGTAAGTAACATTTTGACGAAGATTTGAGAAACGTTAGCTTTACTGGAATTACGTATACCAGAATAGCTTGGAGCGAGCAGTGGTATCGCTTAGCTCACACAATGTCTTTTCTTTTACAAAAGACGGTATGTTTGCGTCTTCAAAGCACAATGTTCACGATTTCTGCGAAGCGACTAGCGACAACACCGATTAATTCGGTCAATCTAATTTTTTTTCCATAAAAAATTAAAATGTCTTTTTTTATTTCCATTTCCATTAGCGAAAGGTATTGGATACAAAAAATGCGAAAGAAAGTGATAAAGGTACTTATAAGTACCTGATGTATTATAAGGAGGGGGGCACCTATAAAATATATATTTTAGCAATGATGTATATATATACAGGTCCATTAAGAAACTATCTAGCTTTCTAGGTAAACTACCCAGTTGTAAACAGAAGTTGTATAGTAATACCTCTTTCATAATAACGTGCGATGCGCTATTAGACCCATTAAATGACATGTATGGTAAAGTTTCATATTGCCTAAAAACCATAAAAGTAAATTGATTTCATTTCAATTAATTTATTTCAGACAGTCCATATTTACATCATCATCAGCCATTTGACGCCCACTGCAGGACATAGGCCCCCTTCGTGGTTTTCATAACCATGAGGGGTTTTGCCATAATCGCCACGCTTGGCAGGCGGGTTGGCGATTTACATATAAATATATGGATTAGTATGAATATTTTGTGTTAGTAACAGTCTCATAACTATGTTAGTACTATGGTAAAAAAATATAAAAACCGGCCAAGTGCGAGTCGGACTTGCGCACGAAGGGTTTCGTACCATTATTTCAGGCGTCTACCTGTTGCTGTTATTAGTATTGAGCAAAAAACGTTAGAAAGTCACGTTTGTTGTATGGGCACCCAAACTCGTCCACGAAGGGATCCGTACCATTATATATGCAACATTTAAATATTTCAAGCGTCTACCTGTTGCCGTTATTAATATCGAGCAAAAACGCCAAAAAATCACGTTTTTTGGATTGAAACCCCCCTTATAAATATTTATTTTATTCTGTTTTTAGTATTTGTTGTTATAGCAGCAATAGAAATACGTCATCTGTGAAAATTTCAACTGTCTAGCTATCATGGTTCAGGAGATACAGCCTGGTGACAGATAGCCAGATAGACAGACAGACGAACAGCGGAGTCTTATTAATAGGGTCCCGTTTTTATCCTTTGGGTACGGAACCCTAAAAACAAAATGGTGCTAATAGTATGATTTAAATTTATCGTAATTTAAGTAAATTATAATGCTACAATCGTAAATTAATAATAGTCACTTATTTCTCGGATTTTTATGACTTTCATTCGATCTTTAGTCGTTGCATGCACGCACGCCGGTTTCGGGTACTTTTTGTCTCGCCCTTCGCTAATACATTCCTAAAGGACTAATGAATGTTGAGGAAGCGCAAGTGATCTGTCAGGATCCTGGGAAGTGGCAGTCCCTGATCTCTGCCTAACCTTATGGGATACAGATGTGAGTTTATGTATGTATGTCCTTCGATCTTCTAACTTTCGATTCACATGTGAATGAAACTGACAAACTGTCCGAGAGCTTGTATTTATTTTTGTAGAATCTCAAACGATGACGTACTTCCGGTTTTGTAGACTCAGATTTCACGAGAAATAATTAAAGCAGCCCAAATGTTCGGACTTGACCTTCAAAGTTAGTTATTTTCTCTAAAATTAAAATAAAGAACAGATAGAAAGAGAACACTTTATTGTACGGGAAAAAGGAAATTTCACAGATATTTCATAACTTAAGAGTAGAGACAGTGACCTCATCACTAAAAGTGATCTCTTCCAGACATCTTTTGTATCCCTAAACCTCACACACCAAGTCTAAATCTAAAAAAAATAACCATTGCTTATGTTCGCAACTAATCATTTCTAGCCTAATTGTAAATTAATCTAAATGTTCAAAAAGGTACTGTAACCTAATCAACAGATTGAAACATCCTAGCATACCCTTAGAATAAGATCTTTGTGGATCATGTTTCTGCATAGTATTAGTCAAATAAAGAATTTTCAAATCAAAAAAAATCAAAATCTTCCAGACAGTCAACAACTGCAATATATTTTTTTGTAATACAATGCCCAGTGCGCCAGATCAATGCTTCTAGATTGCACTACCTTCCCCATCTAAAAGGACTGTTATGTAAATACGGCCGTGATAATCTGACAAATGAAATATCAAGACGATAATTATTTTGCCGGTTTGTAAGGCAGTTGGGATGGCAATGTAATTTGGACGGGTCAGCCAAACATCCGGTTTGCGAAGCCATGAAGGATTACAAGTAGTTTGCTTTGGGACTGAGCTTTTGGAAAGATTAGGTTAAATTTTATTTTATGGTTTGTGTAAGACGAGTGGAAAATCCTGATCTCTGCCTACCCCTCCGGGATACAGGCGTATGTTTATGTACGTGACTGTGTGTGCATATGTGTACTTGTACGTATGTGTACGAAAGATAAAACCTCTGAAACTTTGAAACACTTACGCCACTGCGAGTACCCAAACTCCGTTCGAGATATTCATTTCCTGTACAAACAAGCCGCTGATCAAAATTGCTAACCGAAGTAATTTCCCACTTTCAAGCAAATCTATTACGATATTTACTGGGAAAATCCTACACAAATTTGCATACCCGATGGCAGAAACCGCACGAGCTGACATCGATCGAGTTAATCTAGACCGAAAGATATTAACCGAGCAGATCCGCGCATGACGCTAGCCTGGGTAGTGGGATTACACGGCCTTGTCATGCAACTGTGACCCTAGCATGCACTTGGTTATGGTTATACGACGCAAAGCCCTTGGTCTACTAGTGTCGATAACAAAATGGCTTGTGAGTAAGGCACATAATTCTTTAAATTGACTTTCAGGATTTTTTTTCGCCATAAGTGTAGTGGTATTATATAGCCTTGTCACAGGCCTGTAACCTTAGCATGCACTTGGTCATAGTTATACGACAAAAAAAGCAAACTCTCTGAGAGGTCTAATGGACGACAATGGCTTTTATTAATGTCTTATTAAATGAGTAGGGCATAAGTCATGAACTCTTGGCACATTGAGACATAGGCTTCGTCACGGAAGTGTACTAGCATGCACTTGGTTATACGAAGCAATATTATACAGTCTTATTTTTTTCAAATCCTGCAACAATAAAGATCAACACGGACAAATGCGAATCCGACTGTACTGAGGGTTCATCATCATCGACCCATTATGTCCCCACCGAGGGGCACGGGTCTCTTCCCTGAGGAAGGTATAGGCCATACTCCACCACGGGGGCCAAGTCCGGATTGGTGGAGGCTTGTAGACTAGTGGCTCGTCTACTGTCAGAAGTTGTCAAGCCGCCCTAAGGCCTCTGACTTGGCTTAACGACTGCCATCTATCGACGGCAGCCGGCACCAACAGCTTAACGTGCCTTGTGGAGCACGGAACCGCTCGGAAAAATGCCACTAGCGTTAGGCATAGACGGCGACCCATCCATGCACTGAACGCGCCCAGTGTTGCTTAACCCTCGTGATCGTTTAAGATCACTCAGGCAGCCGGGGCTACGAGCGAGTACTGAGGGTTCCGTACTTATAATTATTAAGCATTATATTTTTTACATAGCTAAAATGTATTTTTCTCATTTACTTTGGGAATAGTCCAATTCACGTTTATCCGGTTTTTGTGATTGTGTGCTGTTTTCAGGCTTAGCCTGTTTCAAAGATATTTTTATGAGCAAAAAGGTGTTGTTATTGTTTAAAAAGTTCAGCATATTTTGCCATTTGAGCCGTACAATTAATTACAATTATTTGTTTCTCGCGAACTCAATACGATAAACTAGGACGATCTGTATCTTTCTTTTTTAACCGACTACGAAAAAGAAAGAGGTTCTCAATTCGATACGTGTGTTTTTTTGCTATTTTCCCGCACAACTCCACTTTTTTTCATTTTCACTCCGTCAAATACTTTAAATTCGAAGTAGGTATACACGTAGGCATTGTAGAACTAAGAATAATTAGGAGTCGGTGCTCAGTTCTATGTACATTTACCAGCGTCCAGCGTACAATGTACAATTTGGGCACGGACTCGAATATTTCTGCAATGCCTGCATGTACACCTATATAAGGAAGAGCGGGTGATCGTGCTCTTCCACTATAAAGGGAAATTTCCCGCCAGGCAGATCCCGGGAGATCACCATCAGTACCAGTAGTCGGTGCGTTGACTGTAGTAGAACTGATGAGGTGAGAGGGAAGAGGATGCTGGCCTTGCTTTGAGACTGATTGTATGTGGGGTGCTGCGAGAGCGAAGGAAGGTTGACAAAGTACTTTCGGGGGTCACCTCTATAGGGAAGAGCGGGTGATCGTGCTCTTCCACTATAAAGGGAAATTTTCCGCCAGGCAGATCGTATGCCTGGGGACGGCCGGTCCAACTGATGTTTGTCGGACGTTATATTTAAGTTATGTCATGTGAAACATTTTGCTTGCGCGATGCAGGAATATCGGAGTTTATAGTGCGCGCGTAGAGTTGACATGTGCTCGCCACACCTACTTTGAATTAATGGTCATTTAAGTTTTTTTAATTAGTGCTGCAGTGTTTTATTTAAAATTTAATTTTTTCATAAAGTGCATAAAATCATGTGTTTGTTGAGCGCATGCTAGGTAGACAACAAAATGGCAACATAGGATTTTTAATCAGAATAAAATTTTCACATCGGGTTCTTGGTAAAAAAAAGTTCTTTTATATCCACGTACACGTAAGCCTTGCTGATTAATTTTAGAAAAAAGTTGATTTATCAGATAGTAATATATTATATTTTTGTACAAAAATCTGATGCATTGAGGAATTTTTGTGATATTTCGTTATTTTTGCGGAGATTAATGTTATTTCAAAAATACGATGATGAACACGATGTTTGTCTTAAAAACCTACACTGAAAATGTTTACAACCTCAGGCTCCTAAAGATAATTCTACCACTTAAAAATAAAAGAAACCTAATATAAAATAACATAAACTCATGCCTGTATACCAGTGGGCTAGGCAGATACCAGGGACTTCCACTTGCCACGATTCCTGATAGATCACTTTCCCTTCATCAACATTCAATAGTCGTTGCATGCACGCACGCTAATTTCGGGTACATTTTTATCTTAAATTAACCCGCCATTGGTGACGTGAATTTGACTAACATTGTTGGTGACCCCGGTCTTACGCACTGGGGTTTTTGACTACGATTTTTTCTGCGATTTACGGTTTAAACTACTTTTCATTGGAAAGGTTATAAAATTTGATCTCTAACTGTCAATAAAACATAAGTATTTCACAAAAAAAATATATAGCATTAGACAATATCTTTGGATGTACTAAAATTGTAAGGTATTTTAACTAGTTTTTTTAAACTCAAAAAATAGCTTTCATCTTAGTTATTTAACAATAACATCAGGCTGAGTCAGTCATATGACATTGGAAACATAAAATAAAATAACATAAATGGTAATACTTGTAACAAAAAAAAATTTATACAATACCAAACAGCCAGCAACGGCCAGCAACTCACGCGACGCTGTTGCGGGGTAGACTGGCGGTAGTTGGCGTCGAATTAGGCAGCTACTCGAAACCACAGTGTAATTCGATGAACGGTGACAAAAATATTTCATTTCTTTTAACTACCCGGTCTCACAGACACATAGGTACTAACCATTGGCGGGTTAAAAGAAAGTTCAGTGCTAATGAAGAATAACTTTTTATCTTAAATATTCGCGATCTGCCATCGACTTGCAGCGCGCGCATGTGAAGATTGATGGTAAGAAATAAAGAAAGAAAGACATTTATTGGGACAAGTTAAGACATGACAAGAAAGAAAAGGCATAACAAGTAACATAACAAAGGCAAAATAAGTCACACAAGGTAGGACAATTATAATTAATATTACTCAATAACTAGCTTTCTCTCTCTCAAACAATATTGACGGCTTTGTTGTAAAAGCGAGAAGCAAATATTAGTCCACTTTGGCCTCTGCATCTACGTAATGAGATGATTTACCTATACAGCGTCCAGTGGCACCTTTACTCACACTAGACAGGTGAACGGACCACCCGGACGCTGCATGACTGGGACGTTGGTTTTTAGATGGAGTAGGCTTGCCCAGCACCTATACCATCCTGACAGCTTAGTCGGTCCAGCCCACAGAAAAGACAAGTCAATAGCGGGTTTCCTCAACCAAGTCGCGGGTTTCCTCACGATGTTTTCCTTCACAGTTAGCGTGTGGTACTTGTAATAACAAATAATAGTCCAGTCCTTCTCTTTAATTGCCAGCGTTCTACCCTGTGCAGGCTTACAAAAGAAAGTAATAGCAAATTATAAATTCGCGACTTTTGACAGAAAATAACATAACAAAAAGTGCGGGTTGGACTCGCGCACGAAGTTTTCCGTACCAATCATCATCATCATCAACCCATTATGTCCCCACCGAGGGGCACGGGTCTCTTCCCTGAGGAAGGTATAGGCCATACTCCACCACGGGGGCCAAGTCCGGATTGGTGGAGGCTTGTAGACTAGTGGCTCGTCTACTGTCAGAAGTTGTCAAGCCGCCCTAAGGCCTCTGACTTGGCTTAACGACTTCCGTACCAATATCTACAATATTTTAAATATTTATATACCTGTTGGCGTTATTAATATCCAGCAAAAAACGAAAAAAAAATGTACCTATGGGAGCCCCACTTAAATATTTGTTTTATTTTCGTTTAATTATTTATTTTGAAAGCGAGTATACAACTAAATATCCTGGGAATATTTCAAGTATCTACCTATTTCCATTATTAATATTGAGCAAAAACCGGCAAAAAATCACGTTTGTTGTATGGGAGCCCCCCTTAAATGTTTATTTTATTCAGTTTTTACTATTCGTTGTTTTAGTGGAAATACATCATCTGTGAAAATTTCAACGGTTCTTGTGATACAGCCTGATGATAGACAGAGGGACAGAGGATTCTTAGTAATAGGCTCCCTTACCCTTTGGGTACGAAACCTTAAAAAATACATCATTTCCATTTCGGCGCCCCGTCGCAGTTCTCTCTACTTAGCCAAGACAAGAACAATAAACAAAAAACCCTTCCACAAAGGATCCCTGCCATCGAAGCCGCTAACAGAATTAAGCCCGCAGACTCGAGGGCACCGGCAAATCCCCTACGGAACCAGATAGAGGCAGATTATGCAGATTGTGATAATACGCCAGTCTACCAAGCTACAAGACGCAATCAAGTGCGAGATTATCTGAAATATCGAGCTGAAACTGTACACATTTTCGAGTCAGTTTTTTATGTCGTTATTACCTATTTATTTCATTAACTTGTAATTTATGTCTGGCCGCAGTATTGGTGTTTTCTTACTATTGTGAGAAAACACCAATACAGCGGCTGCTACTGTTTAGTATTGCATGTTGTTGATTGCACTCACGGGATCTTGGACCAACAAAGATAAGATAAGATATTCTCTATTGCACACAAGAAGCGAGACATACAATATGAAAGTTACAATGAAAGAGTACAATGGGCGGCCTTATTGATAACAGTAATTTCTTCCAGACAACCTTGTGACGGAAAGGTTGCCGAAGGAGAAAGAGAGACGGGTAGTTGGTGCAAATACGAATAGTACGTACTTAAACTTAATAATAAACTTACATAAATCTTATTTAAATAAATAAATTATACCTACATAGAAAGAAAAAGTAATAATATACTGATAAAAAACTTAATGTACAGAGAAAGATACAGTTCTTTTACCCAACTAATGCATCTACTTAAAATTATTTTAGAAAAGATGGTCAGAGTACGGTTTGAGGGTCAGAGTCGCTGTCCTATTCTCCACTAAAGCTTATTTATTTATTAAGGACTACAAACCCTCACGGTCATGAAAACCACGAAGGAGGCCTATGTCCTGCAGTGAGCGTCAAATGGCTGATGATGATGATGATCCTTCTTTACTGAGAAAAGTAACTTACGTTTTGGCATTTAAAGTTGCTGATGGCCATCATTAATACTTATTACGTATGTACCATCTGATGTATTGTTTAATGGATTTGAGAAAATATGATCAGGGCGGAGCCTATTCCGTGCCGGTTTCTCCATTACAAAATCCAAGAGACGAAGGCAGTTTAGATGCCATTGTATATTGACATTGAACAAACAGAATGTAAATAATTTAGATTTCAATACATTTCTGATTTCTCACTTACTCCCGTTTTCTCGTACACTAACCTCCGGTTTCTCGTACACTAACAAGCTGTTAATCTACTGTTAATAGGCTGTCAGTGGTTTTTTTTTGTATGCACTTTTGTTAATTGACAGCTGTTAACAGTCGATTAACCGCGTGTTAGTATACGAGAATTTGGGGGTAAGAATCTAGTAATTTACAATTAACAGCAGTGAGTTGACCAAAGTGTACAAAAAGAATATGTACTCGTATTAACGAAGAGCAAGATAAAAAGTACCCGATACCGGCGTGCGCGCGTGCAACGTCTAATGAATGTTGATGAAGCGAAAGTGATCTGTCAGGATCGAGGCCAGTCGCAGACTGCCTACCCCTTTGGGACACAGGCGTGAGTTTATGTTATGCTGTTTTATAAAAATATAAGAATAAGCGGGTGAGAGGAATGGATGGCAGAAGTGAAAGTCTCCAAAAACGAAAACCAAATAGCTTTCAGAACACCCTAGTTAGTCATTAAAGTTAGCTTGAAAATAGCGAGTCAGGGGGTTGTAACAAAATATTCTTCCGATTGATGTAACGTTCTAATAAAGGAGTAGTGAGCAACGGTGAAAAAAGAACCGTATTTGTCGCTAGATTCGAGTAAATTGTCGGTCTCAAGCGCGAAGTTGACGACCCTTCCGATGTTGTCGCAGCTTTATAATAAGGGCCCTGTAATGCACGAATACATGACAGGCTGAATGGTTTATGTTAAAGCGCATGATGTTTCTTTTTTTTACTGGAACCTCTTACAAAGAAGGAACACATTAGCTTCTCCAAAAAAAGCCACTCGAAATGAGATCTGAATACCAAAGCGTCTCGAATAGGACTAATCCCCAAATCCCAGGGTTCGCTTAAATCTAGCCTTGCGTAACACGACCTTCAGAGTCTGGGGAACTACTCTGTTGAAGATAACGATTAATTTCTTCGCGTAAATGTGCCATTGTTTAAATAATCTGTGGTTAATTAAGTTAAAACGTGTTTTGAAAAGAATAAATGTGGAGTTTCTTTGTTAGCTTCTTCTCCACATAATCCATTAATTGTGAAACTAACAACTTTGACGTTCATTAAGTAAACATTCTGTTTTTACAATAAATAAAAATATTTGAATTGAATTGAATTGTTAAGTATTTGCTTTTACCGGACAGTATAACTGCGTGGTATGGAGCTGGGCAAGCCTGTTTAATAGTAGTTTATGTGACTGTCACATAATGAGGGTTATTAAAACACGAGCGAGATTTTAAAAAACGAGCCTTGGCGAGTTTTTTAATAGCATTCGCGAGTGTTTTAATACCAAGTTATGTGCAGTCTCATACACTACTTTATCTACACTCATGTCTTAATCTTCAAAGTAAGGAATCAAAGGAAAACACGTTTGACAAGCTTTGTACTATACATAAATCTACGGTTATTTTTTAAACAAAATGGCGCAATTTCGACAAAAGTATCTTGACATTCAATCGTCTGCACTCAGTTTTGCGCGCGCAATTTTAGGTATTTTTAGTTGCACTTTTAGTACCACGAAAATGAAATTAGGTTTTTTATAGAGTCAACTTTGACATTAAAAAAAAAACTTAAGTTTTGTTCCGTGATCACAGCAACACTTTAAAAAAAATAACTATAACATAAAGTGAAAAATCTGACCTTTAATGTAACTTTATATTACACTTTTTTTTTAATTTTCTTTAAAGTTATGTATTGTTTAAAGCCTGTCAATATGTGTTTACCTTTGAATTCTTAATTTGAAGATTATGATATGTGTGTAGATAAAATACTTTAAAATGCAATTCCAAGCACTACAGCGTCAGTGATCGTTTCGTGGGCCGTCTATCCAATTCAGATAAGAGTTGTCACTATGATATGTAGAACATCTTACTAATATTATAAATGTGCAAGTTTGTGAAGATGTTTGTGTGTTTGTTACTCAATCACGCAACAACGGCTGAAAGGATTTACATGAAACTTGGCGTACAGATAGACAAAGACCTGAATTGAGACATAGCTTACCTGTTATCTCGGTAATGCGTTCCCGTGGGATAATATTAACTTTAAGTTTAAAATAGATGGCGTTGTGCGAGCGAAAGTTGTGTTTTAAAAAGAGATGGCGTTGTGCATGATTCGTAGGACAGCTAGTCTGACATAAATGTATAAGGCTTTTTGGTAAATAATTGCTAATAAAAAAGAAAGTATACGCTTGTCACCAACAATAAGTATACTAAATTATAATAATATTGTTGTCATGAGGAAATAAGTTACTTTTAAATAAAGTTCTGTTTATTTATTTATTTATTTATTAGATAATTAATATGTTATTTTTAACTATCAATGCTCATTGGGCACGCATGGTAATTAAGCCCATATTCTCCTTCCAAGATCTGGCCTGTGCCCTGCAGTGGGATGTATAATGTATAAAGACTACATAAAAAATATGCTGATCACCATATGGTAGAAGTGAAGCCTTATATGATTTTCAAAATATAAATATTTATTCAGCGTCACTGATTGACTCGACTGGAGCTGAGTATACCCGATTTGGCGTCACTGAGCCGGCCGTGACGGTTCAGTTTTCTTCACTGTTCGAATAAAATGCAACCTTACTGTTCAAAATTATTATAAGTACTTTTACTGCCGTACTCAGAGTCGTCAATTAAGATTTAATGTCAATTAAGTATCATGTCATCTCTTTCATTTCAATGACATATGAAAGGGATAGCACGACACTTAATGAACATTAAGTTTAATTGACGTCTCTGAGTACGGCAGATATTCTTATAAGTACTTATATTCGTTTTAATCTCTCGCTATACTTATTTGTTACTTCACATAGCATTACGAGTATATTTCAGATTTTCTTTTTTTGTACATCCATCTACCGACTATGTTCTTGCTGCAATCCACTCCATCCAAAGGTTGTCTGGAAGAGGTCGCTCTAAGCGTTAAGACCACCAATTGTATACCACTACTTAGATATAAGAAACTATTTGCAATATCTTTCACCTGGTTGTGCAATAGTGTACTCTATCTCTATCTATCTATCTATCAAAAGGAGCGCAAAGTACGGCCTATGCATATGTCAGATTTAAAAATATTGTGGGCATTTAACAAACATTTTCAAGTAGCCCCTCTAAGAGAGAGCTGAAATCCTCCATCACGCTAATCCTGCTGATTAAGCTCTCAGTAGCACGGTGAAATGCGAGGAAATTTTGCACGCTGAGTGATGAAAAATGTGTTAATAAGAAAAATCCCGAATTGCCTTCTTTGTTGGATCAAGATTTAATTACGAGTTTATTTGAAGGCGACTGAAAGTGAACTTTAGTTTAATTAAGCAACAAGATCTAATTGAAATTAAGGCTTAAATTTATTTTCGTGTGGCGTAATGTTCATTGAGTCAAAAGGGAGACGATCAAATTAAATTGCTTTCATGTTTTCCAAGACAAACACTCACAAAACCGCTCTCATACATCGTTGGAGCACTACGTCACTGGGCGGAGCTCGCGCCGCAGGCTGACAGCGACCGAATTCTTGCAAGCAAGTCGGTGGAGCGCCGAGACACTTCACATTATTTCACCAATGCGTCGATACGATTTTTGCGTTCTTTGATTTTCGAATTTCCTATATTAAGTCAGAATGTAACCACCCTTGCAGCAACTTAAAACCTATACAGTTGGAAGGGTCACTGAAAATACATGTTTTTATATTATGGCAACACGGTAGATTCACGAATAAAAAAGTTATTCGACTTAAAATATACCGAAATTCTTTGTGAATTCATCCCTCGCGTCATTGACGCGCTTCGACGCGAAAATGAATCGTAACTTTGTTAGAAGCAGCCTGTGTACGTTCCACTGTAGGGAACAGGCCTTCTCTCAGTGAGAGAGTATGGGCTTAATCACCACGCGTGCCCACGGCAGATTAGTGATTTCAAGTGCTGAGGTGTGCAAATAGCTCAGACACTCAGGTTTCCTCACGATGTATTTCTTCAAGGATAGCGAGCTCCTTTCTCAAAATCATTAATTCATTGGTTCATTCATTTTTGACTGTCAAATATATATTTTTTAAATGACACCTAGGGGATAGGGGATGTATTAGCAAAGGGCAAGATAAAAAGTACCCGAAACCGGCGTACGTGCATGCAACGACCAATGAATGTTGAGGAAGCGAAAGTGATCTATCAGGATCGAAGCATGTGGCAGTCCCCGGTCTCTGCCTACCTGTGAGTTTATGTTATGTTATGTAATGACACCTAGTTTTAATGCTTCAAGGGTGCGTACGGGGTCCATACAACATTTCCCATGGTTATTTCTAGTCCAATTACTTTTTCCTTATACTCTTATCACTCTGTAAGACCCAGGTCTGACATACTCTCTGCGGGAACGTAGAAAAGGCAAGCGTGTACAGCAGGTTAATGATGTCACCCTTAACGTAACTGATAAGGGTCTGTGAGCTGTCGACTGCACAGTAAAAAAAACCGGCCAAATGCGAGTCGGACTCGCGCACGATGGGTTCCGTACCGTTATCTATACAACATTAGACACAGACACCGAGAAGAAACTGATTTATTTATTATGTTCTTTTTGTTGCACCAACCTGTGCTAAGGAATTTTTTTCATTTAATTATTTATTTTTACGCTTTCAATGTTCACAGAATATTTAATTCTATATGAACTAAATATTCTGTGAACATTTAAAGCGTCTACCTGTTACCGCTATTAATATCAAGCAACAAACGGCAAAAAAGTCACGTTTTTTGTATGGGAGCCCCCCTTAAACATTTATTTTATTCTGTTTTCAGTACTTGTTGTTATAGCGGCAACAAAAATACATCATGTTTGAAAATTTCAACTGTCTAACTATCACGATTCATGAGATACAGCCTGGTGACAGACGGATGGACGGACGGACAGCAGATTCTTAGTAATAGGGTCCCTTACCCTTTGTGTGCGGAACCCTAAAAACTGACATAATATTTTTGGCAAAACAAAGTAACAGCCAGTTACATTAGCAAAACAAAACCCTGTAGAAGTAAACCATGTTCTCTGCTAATAAGTTATAAGTTACAAGGAGACATTATATGTTATACGTTAATGGAGTTATATCAAAATAACTCCACACTCAGTCTTTTCAAATGTAAGGCACACATTTGAAAAGACTGAGTTTGGAGTTTGGAAACAGATTTTACGATTTACATTATTATTCTAAATCCTGGAACTAATGAATTGAACTGGCTTACTGGCCTAGCTCGGTGGAGTGATACCTATGTCCGAGCTTATTTTAGTGCCAGCTTTACTGCCAATGCCGACGCATTCCGCGGTTTCATTATGCCTGAAACAATTCAAATTGCTTTAAGCCATCTATCTGCACGATTATCCGTCAACGACAGAGAAGCGATCATTACAAATTGGACGCCCAGCTTATTGTGATATCCATCGCAGGCTTTTAACTTGACGGTTTTAAAGGCGTTATTTGACCACCCCGGGGTCATTTGTATTCTTGCCCGGCTATATTACGACAGTGACCAGTGTTTTTCAACCTAGATCTAACCTAAAAAAAAAGGAACATAATAACCGACTTTGGTGCCTGAAACGGATCGGCGGACCAAAATAGGTTGTTTTGTTAGGCTTAGGTTTTAATTATTTACGAATTACGTTTCACTCACTTAAAATGCGAAAAACAGGACTATAATCTAAGTAAATACAAACATGAACCTGCAACACCCCATAACTTTCAGTTATTAGATTGTAACAAACGCTTAAATTTTATATTTTTCTTTGATGTGGCATCTTAATCGGAACTTAATCTCTTATATCTTTCGGTAGTTTGTTAAACAATTGGGCTCCTTCAAACAGAAGACCTTTTTCCGTATTGGGTTCGTGGTGCAAAAAGTTTGTTTTGTAAATTTTAAGGATTATTTGGAAGACAAGGATGTCTGGTATTTAAATAATGTTAACAGGAACGATTGTATCTAGTGTAGTGTAACTTTAAGTTGAAAACTCTGTTAATTAAGCAAACCTGTTTTGAAAAGAATAAACGTGGAGTTTCTTTGTTAGCTTCTTCTCCGCATAATCAATTAATTGTGAAACTAACAGCTTTGACGTTCATTAAGTAAACATATTGTGTTTTATAGTGAATAAAAATTTTTGACTTTGACTTTGTTTTGTGGCGCAACTGGAAAGTCGCAACTTTTGACATTTGAAATGAGTTTTTGGTCTTCGTAGCACACATGCAGCACAGGCAGTATAACGATGTCTTCAACGACGCGAGCGCGAGCCGCACACGCTCAAGTATCAAAGGCCTACTCGCGACTTTCCAGCACATTAATTATTAAATTTTGGCATTCAAGGTCTATCTCCGTTCTAAATTTCGTCCCTTGAGACATTTTCGCGATGATATTAAATTAACTATTCAATAGAATAATAATCCTACCTCAGATATAGTACGAGATATATATAGATAAGATAGCATAGGTAGTACCAAAGTAAGAGTCACGCGTTTCTGTGGTGCTAAAACGTCCGGATTTGACAATAAATGTGATGTGACAGTGCTACTCGCGTCGTGTTACTATCCATCTTCTTATCGTGTCGGTGGCCAAAAAGTTAGATTTGATTGGCCCTGAACTCGGCCACGCGCACTCCAGCGTCTGTGGCCTCCAGCAAGTCTTCTCGAGTGCATTTGGACTTGCACAAGGGTGCTGCATAGTCTGAGGGATGACTCTGCAACAGCAGTCGTTTCGCCCATGCAATGTTACTACCCAGGCTGGTGGAATAGAATGCTCAATATAATAAGTAACGTGACTTGTCATTTGGATCTGTTTGCGAAATATTGCCAAACGCACGCTGCGGACGCAGGACGCTCACTAGCTCACTGAATCGACGACGTAAGGCAGGTTGTTGGTAGCGGTTGGATGAGGATGGTCAAAAACAGATAGATGTGGCGTGCATTCGAAAAGCTTATGCCCAACATGAATATTCGCGCTGCAATGATAGATTAGATTAGTCTGAGCCACCCAAAAATATTAATTAACTTTTCCTTATAGAGCACTTACCTAGAGCATATCATTTTAAATATAATTTTTCCGCACAATCATACATAGTTTTGCGTCGAAGATGATTTTTTTTTAAATATTTTTGATTGTTTATTTAGGTGTCAAGATTATTAGTACATAAACAAACTAAATTTTTTTGAACCTATCAGTTGTTTTTTTTTTATATTACTTTATTAGCATTTATGTTTTTATGTTATTTATGTTGAGTTTTGACTTCTGAAACTTAAAAAAAAAAGTTTACATGTAATGAGGTCGTACAGTCGAAAACTTTTGCTGCTAACGACGTTTGAAAAAACCGAAGCCGAACCTAATTTCAAATAAATAATTCAGTTCCTTTGTCACGTTTAAATTTGCACAGTACTAATTTCAAAAGAGAAACTACAGCGATTTATTTTAAAAGGTTGATAATGTTTTATATGTGCGTTAATCTGTGAACGAGTTAAATAATTGGACCGGATATATCTGTCCGCACAATTTTTGGTCGTACAATATTTGGTCATATCCTTTTTGTTGCACTAACCCGTGCTGAGGACAATTTTAACGTACATTCATATTATGTCGTAACATACTTTCATTGAAATCTGAAGTTAATCATAATAATTATTTCGCCGATAATTCGGCTCTCTTATTTATTTATTTTTTTATTTATTTATTCAAAATAAAAAAAAAACTCAGTATAGTACACCATTTCAATTTCAATTTCTGTTGTTCACAATTATTTTAAGAAGTCATATGAAAATTAATGATCGATGTTGAATTAGCCATTATTTGTTTGTAACGCTTTGTTATTAAGATAATTAACAGATATACGTAAAAAGAAATTATATCGTCTCGTCAGTGCCCGCAGCTGTATGTTATTAGGTTCCAATAGCAACCGATTGACTCGGTTAGTACCTACCTGGGGCTTGTTTCATAGAACGGCAATTCATGTTTACTATGAAAATTCGATTTACATTCCAAAGTCGAATGATGCTCAGATTAACAAAACAAATCTGCTACGGAATGTACCTCCAACTGTCATAATAAACAACAAATTATTGCAGTGTTGTGAAACTCGGCCCTGAGAGTTCATAGGTTTTATAGTGTCGAATACAATTAACAGACTAGGTAACGAAGATATTTATATTGATTTTCTCGCCCCCTGTGGACTCAAGCGTGATGTTACGTAGCCTATATGTAACGCGGGAATCAAATAAATAATCATGGTAAGTTGTATTAAATACCCTTCAGTGGTATTGCGTGATGCGCGCACAAAGAAACAGAATGAGACAGATATATATCAAACAGAGACAAAATTTGCTGATTTAATGTATGTATAGATTTTCAAATTTTTCAACCTCAAGGGCTGAGTTAAATATGTGTTTTAGAGTTTTAGGTGAATACATAGGACACTCACGAAGTTTTCCTGGAGGAAAGTTTTACCTCTGCAAATTCACAAGTAACATGTAAAATAAACTCATTGGTATGTACCGGAATCGAACTCAGGACTGTGAAGAAATGTTTCTATTGACTGGGCCACCACCACTAGCTCTGTTATAACAACGCTGATCTTTGAGGACCGCTGACTGTAGATACATCAAACGCACGCGTTTGGGCCATATTTTACAGCAAACATGTGACGCTACGCTGGAGCGGGAATGCCCGGCAGCACGTTCACCTCAATCTTCCATCTGGTGGCCGGTTATTTTCAGTAATGAGGTCGGTCTGGGGGTCACCGATCGTTGGTTTGTTTTTGAAAGGTGTTAATACAACTGGAGCATATGTCCAGACCCAGATTTTGAGCACCAAGCCCACCAATTATAAGTCATTTAGAAAATCGTCATCGTTATAATCATCACTCACTTCTGCCCACCGCTGGGTAAAGGCGTTTATCTGTCATGCCATCTTCTGCGGTCTCTCACCGTTCGCATCCACGGGTGATCCACTTGAAAATATCCTCTGCCGTCTTGACCACATCGTCGATCCATCAGGATGTGAGTTTTTCCAGTTACCGCCATCCGGAATAATGTTTGCATTTCAATATCAACACGCATGTACACATCAAGTCGGCACGTACGCACACATCAAGTCGGCATACCTGAATCATGTTGGCACGCACAAATCATGTTGGCACATACAAACACATCAAGTCAAGCACATAGGTAGATATCAATTCAGCACGCACGTATACATCAAGTTAGCACGCAAAAATCAAGTCGGCACGTACATAGTCGCACATACATATCAAGCCAGAACGCACGTACACATCAAGTCAGCACGTACGAATCAAGTTGGCACGCAGACACATCAAGTCATTCCGCATGAATTAAGTTGACACACAGGTATATATCAAGTCAGCACACACGAATCAAGTTGGCATGCACGTCCGCATCAATTCAACACGCACGAAACAAGTAAGCACGCATGGTCGCAACAAATGGAGATATTTATCTCTTCTGTAAATCGTCGCAAAAAACTACTTTTTGATAAAAACTATGGTTCAATAAAAAAACGCGTTTCTGGCGAAATATTTTGATAAAAACAAAAGACGAGTGACAGAGAAGGAATGAGTTGGAACTAACAAGGAGGTTACAAACTTTTTTGGCAGGCGCAAACAGTTAGCATGCACGAATTCAGTCAGCATGCACAAATACATGAAGTCAGCAATGACATAAGTGTTACTTATTTCCTACTTTTATTTAAGTGTCTATTTTCAAATGGAAAACAAAGAAAATACTTGCAAAGGCTTGTCGGTTCTAAATGTACTTTATTGAATTGTCAAAATTACAATTGTGTGCATTCTTTTGGTGATCCTAAATAAATAAAAAAATATTAGCTTTATGTCATTTAATTAATTAATCATCATCATCATCAACCCATTATGTCCCCACCGAGGGGCACGGGTCTCTTCCCTGAGGAAGGTAATTAATTAATATTAATTAGTATTAACTTTTGCGAATGTGTTATTGTTAAATATTTTTTTCACCTCACTAGCTCGTAAAAGCTCTGTTTATCGTTCGAAATCTGCGTGGAAAATCGCACTTTATCCGCTAGCGTGGAAAGTGTTTTTAAAATTCGAATATTTTTATTCAATAAAGGTTTTGTACAATAAATTACATATATATAGAACCTCATTGGTTTCGTAATAGTTTATATTCTCTGCAGCCAGTCCATTGATGATTGAAATGCAAATACTTATTTCATGTCATGCGCCAGCCTCATGTAAAGAATCGCACTGGCCGGCAAGAAAATTTTATTTAAAAAATTAATATTTATTAAAACTGTTTTTCTTGCACCTAACATTTTCCTCGCTTTAGTGAGGTGAAAAGCAAAGAGTATGTAATCACTACGTTATAAGAGTCGGCACTTGCTAACAACACGTTTTCAAAATTATGAACGTAGTTTGTACCAACCTAACAAAAAATTGTATAATACCAACATGAGAATGAAATTGCAAAACATTAGTGATGGACTGCTTATCGATATCGATAAAAAAAAATTCGAGACGTCTCTCCCCTTACCTCATTTTCATGCTTTGAAAATTAAAGTAGGCGATAAATCCCAACACAGTAGGTCAACTCAATTATTTCGAGTATGACATGGTGTGAATGGATTATCGCTTACTTTCATAATGAAAAAGGCATTTTTTTAAATCAAATCATTTATTTAGCATCAGGTGTAGAAAACAATGTCACCAATGCGTCACGTCGCTATCAAAACTTTGCACTTTGGTCGAATTTCAGATCTTTGGAGTCTGCAACAAACAAAACAATAAGTAAAAAAATATATTATCTATACCGCAAAATTGAGCAAAATAAAACAACATAAATCATTTCTGTTCTTGCTGTGTGGTGTTCGACGTTTAAAATTAAGTAGTTGTGATCAATTTTAGACAGCATGTAGAAATATCTGGCAGAAATCAATCGTCCAAAATATCGATAAAAAAAAGTACCACATGGGTACCGCACTACAACAGGCGTTAATTTAAATTTGTCAAAATCGTAAATTGTTCTAAATACATAATTCAGTTGTTTTATCCAAGCGCATTAAATAAATATCAAAATTTGCGTACATTTATTATGATAAACTTGCTAATTTTACCTGTTTGGCTCCAGTGGATATCTGGTTAAGAATATGCCAGACGTACATTAAAAAGTTCTGATTTTCACAAGTTTTAGAACTTTTCGCACAAGTTCTGACTCTTCTAATGCCACAAATTTCACATTTCCTCAATGCTTTTCCTCTCATATTTCTTGTTTAATCACTTTTCACGCACTACACCTATTGCTAAAGTTAAAATAAATAAAATAATGCCACACAAAAACGACAAACGAACAAAATTACCGGCCATTTGCAAAATACGTAATACCAACATTACCAACATTAGATTTCACATATAACCCGACTTAATTTTAAATCATGATACATCTACGTGATTCACTGCGGAGTTAATGCCTTTTGTTTTAGCAGGATTATATTTTTTGTTTCAATGTTGGCACAAAGTACGTTCATAATATTTTTTGTATGGAGTGACGAGGGCCTGGTGAAAAGTTGTGTGTTGCGCTCGGCAGCAAAGTTATTTAGCATCTCGTACCTTTGAAACCCTCGCTACGCTCAGGATTCTATATTTGAACCACTCGCTTCGCTCGTGGCTCAATCCTAGAATCCTTCGCTTGCTCAGGTTTCAATACAAGGTACTCGCGCCAAAAATTAACTTTGCAGCCTTGCATAACAAATAACTATTTCATTTCTCAATTTATTGCAAGTGATAGTCCACAAGCGCATTTTACTACTTAAATATTAAAGAGCAAATACTAATGTCTAAGCGCTTTGAAAAACTTAACTTTTTACTGCTGAATTATTAATGAAATCCCAGCTAGATTTCGGTCGTTGACTGTAATGCCACTTTAATCTGGAATTCGAGTCAATTATTACCAACTTTTTGTCCTTTGTCGGGTAATTTTGTGAAAGGATAGGACTCTATTCAACAAAGTTGAACGTAGAGTTTTAGAATTGACTCGCTTTTACCAGCATTTTTTTTGTTACAAATAAGCTTCATTAACGTCAAAATAAACCGGCAAAAGTTTGTTTTGAAATACTTAGCATCTTTTCCACACGGCAAATTTTAGCGAAACTCAGCGCTTGAAATCGCCAACCCGCGGTGGGCACGCGTGGTGATTAATTAAGCCCGTACTCTCTCCCTGAGAGAAGGCCTGTGCAGTACAGTGGGACGTATATAGGCCGCTTATGCTGATGAAAAATAAATTAGTAAATTGGGACTTGTATACTTTTGCGTATTACGAATATGTATGAGTAATGAAAGTTTTACATTGTCATCATCATCATCATTTATTTATTTCAGTAACAATGCGTAACATGTAATATAATTGAATACTGAAAGGCCCGAATTAACTATTCAAAACACAGCTAATAGCGGTTATTGTGTGACCAAGCTATTGCTATGACGTCTAAATAGAAGATTATTTATTTATTGGTCGCTTGTTGTATGTTGACGTGAAACAGAACTGAAGCCAATGTAATTATTCCGGACTTTAAATAAGGTTAGTCAACCTAATTCAGGGTGTTACAAAGTTACAAGGCGATTTTACCTCAAGAAATATGCGTCAGAGCTGCGAACACTCGACACCAAAATAACGGAATCGCGAGAAGGAAAATCATCTGTTATCGCCGCAGTAATCGAAATCTAGTAAGACTGACTTGTATATATTTTATGTATTTTATATAAACAAAATGTGAACATAAAATTACACCTTACGAGTTACGCAGAGACCAGGGCCTGCCACTCGCCACGATCCTGACAGATCTCTTTCGCTTCATCAACATTCATTAGTCGTTGCATGCATGCATATATGTGTGTGTATGTGTGTGAGTGTGTTGATTTGAGAGGCGGCAAATGATTAACCCTGGTATTTGTCTACAGGCCAAGGGAAACTGTATGTAGCACGGTGTATACTCGGTTTGGTGTTTATTTTACGCCAGCAAAGTTTTTTACATCAAAGTGATCCAGTGTGCTTACAAAGTATGGAAACGTTTCATTGCGGTTTCTTTGGGATAGCGTGAATTATGATAACGAAAAATGCATATGTAACCATATGCAGGCTAAATAAGCCCTCTTGCAGCGTACAGACTTATAAAACAAAGTCATTGGCACATGCTGGATATTCAAATATTTTTTAAAAACCTATTTAGAGGTTCAAGTTCCGGCATGGGTGGAATTTTTAGCCTCTAAATAGGTTTTTAAAAATCGTCCTCAGCACGGATTAGTGCAACAAAAAGGATATATCCAAATATTGTTTTAAAATATTTAATCGAATACCCTGAGACGATGTTGTATGGTGTGAAACTTTGATTTTCCCAGTCACAACACTGTCCGTAATTAGTGTACCTGGCACCGGAACAAAATAGACTCATCTTAAATCGCCTAGAAGTTCTGTTCGATATATTTACTTAGACTAAATTGAATACTTTTGTTAGCTTGATTCCGGAATCACTCAATTCTTGTGTCGGATGAGTCCGACCAGGCAATACGGTAAAGAAACAAAAATCCATCTTGCGACGGGCGTTACTCTTTTTGCCCGACAGCGGTGAAGCCCAAAAGGAGAGTTATGTGTTTGCTCGTATGTATGTATATAAGTATATTCGATTCTATGTACCTTTATAACTTTGAAAGGTTCTTGATTTCAGATAAAAAAAATGTTTACGACTTCCAGAAAAACTGGGTTTATTTAAACTTTAGATAAAAATCCACTCAGGATTGCTCCGACTAGTAGTTTCGTCCAAAGGTGAACTAGCAATGAAAATCCAAAAGAAATCTAGAGTGGGTGATATAATATTCAATTTTGTTTAAAAAATGATAGAATGAAAGAAATATAAAAAAATGGCGTAAAGAGGTTTACACCGTTACAACTTCTTAACCGATGGTCAGATTTAGACAATTAAAATCTCAATCGATTCGTCGTATTTGCGCGAGTGTCATAGGCTAATGAAATCAGCATAAATTAAACAAAAACGTAAAAAAAAACACTAAAAGGACAGTAATAAAAAAAACTGAAATAAAAATAACCAACAACCCGACTGCTGTGCCCGACGACTTGAGTACTAAGTAGGCAGGACCCAAATTCAACAATGTACTTAGGTTGGTCCCGTTTGCTTAGTAGTTAATGCTCAGCAGTCGGGTATTTGGCCATTTTTATTTATTTATTTTTATTTTCGCTTCAACAATATTTATAAGTAGTTTCTTGCACGCTCGCTCGTTTCTGGTACTTTTTAACTTGCCCTTAGCTAATACATCCCTTATTATCCATATGGGTCATCCCTTGCCGGCCCTTCCACCCACATTAGCTCGATATATTTATTTCGTCAATTCTCGGTATGACGTCTGATTACCATGCCAGAGGTCGTAGGTTCGATCCCCGTACATTTGTACACATGGCCTCAGTCTGGGTGTATTTCCCCTGACCCTGACATAGATATTTTCTCTAGTTCTCAAATAACTTTCAAAGCCAAAGTCAGCAATTGCACCTAAGATAATTTATTCATGTTTGTTTTAAATATTTTAACGTTTATGAGTTAAAATTTGATTTCTTATGATTGTTTTAGTTTTTAAGTAGTTATTTCAGTTTAGCGAAGGCCGTGTATATGTTACAGCCAAAGTAATAAATCTGGATATTGTACATAATGACTGGTCATTATATATAATGTCTACTCAGTTTAGATAAAGTGATAATTAACACAAAATTAATCACATTTACTAGCAATTTTATTTAATATCATATTAATATCATAATGTAGGGTACCTATGACTTTTCCATGCACCAACCTTGTTTAAGTTTGACACAAAACTAAGTTTTTTAGTGAAATATTTTTTTTTCGCTTTTATATAAAAAAAAAGAACTAACACCCGAACCTATTTTTGCTTATGTGTACTGACCTAACAAACAAAATGCGAAATATAAATTTAATCAAACAATTATTTGCTATATAACACTTGCCAAAATAAAACGTTAGCATAATAATTTATTACTTTGTCTAGTGAATTTGGCTATTATATATAATGACCAGTCATTATGTATAATAGCTATTTAATCACTTTGGCTGTAACATATATTTATAATAGAAATATATATCAGAGCTTAGTTCATTGTACTGTACCTACCTGCCATATGAGGTCAATGTATCTGTTGCAAATGTACCTAAATAAAAATTTTAAAAAAATCCATGTTCGTGATGTCTGTGCCCGGTCACCATGGCATAAGGGATCCTAGTTCGGGACAAGTGTTGTGTGGTACCTAGTTAATATTGTTATTAACTAGAAATGCTGCCAATTATCTATCATCAGCTACCCGTAGTCTGTACGACACCTTTTCATTTGGAGCGCGAAATTAATCGGCAAAGATCAAAGGCCACAAACACGTCTACGCGAAACATCTCATTAAAATCGGTTCGGTATTTTTGATAACTTTTTGATATTTCCAACAGGAATTCGTAAAAAAATGTGGGATCAATATATATTATGTTGGATATATATTGTGGGATTAATATACAAAGTGGTAAGTAATAAGTAAATACGTGCGAGGCCATCCAAGCCGCGGGTTTTCTCACGATGTTTTTCTACACCGTTAGCGTGTGGTATTGCTACTACAAAGTATTTAACTTTCATAGGTCATAGGTCAGGTTGTCTTTCCTGTGGGCCAGGCCGACTAAGCTGTCAGGTATAGGTGCTGGGCAAGCCTACTCCATTTGAAAAACAATGTCCCAAGCACTGCAGCGTCCGAGTGGTCCCTTCATTCATCTTGTGTGAGTGAAGGTACCACTGGACGCGGTATAAATAATCTCATTAGTAGATGCAAAGGCCGAAGTTTTTTGTAAAGTAATAAGATAAGAATCTACTTTAAAATAATGTGTAATATAACGATTTAAAAATAAAATCATCATCATCAGCCAACATCTGCCCACTGCTGGGTATAGGCCTTATCCCCATCACGCCATCTTTCGCGGTCTATCGCCATTTGCATCCACGGGCCACCCGCCGACCTGACCACATCGTCCGACCATCGGGCTGTTGGTCTACCGACTGGCTCACTGTTCACGGCCGCCACTCCGTTACTGTCCTGGTCCACCTGCCGTCTTCCCGCCTCGCCAGGTGTCCCGCCCATCGCCACTTCAGACTCGAGATTCGGTCACCAATATCATCGACCTTCGTCTGACGTCGGATGACGACATTTGGTACTCTATCTACTAGTTTGAGGCATAGCATGGCTCGCTCCATAGCTTTTGAGCCACTGTGACCCGGTGCATATTTTGCTTCGTCAGCATCCGTGTTTCGGCCCCATACGTGAGGATGGGCAGAAAACACTGGTTGAAAGTCTTGGTTCTTCTGACACTGCGGGATATTGGATTTGAAGACGTCGGCAAGTTTTCCAAAGGCAGCTAATCCCGCTTCTTACCTATGGATCACCACACCTACACAACAGTAGTAATTAACTTAATTCGGTAATTTCTTACTTGAATTTAATTCCGCAATTAAGTTAACGATGTGTACTAGGTGCGGAAAGGAACGGAAGGAGGTGGTGGACAGGAAGCGGTGGTGGTTTAGTGGGTAGAAAATCGTACTCGGAAGCGAGAGACCCAGGTTCGATCCCCAGTGCGGGCATGTACCTATGACTTGGTTTTCTAAGTTATGTGCATTTGTGAAGTTATAGTAGCAATACCACTCGCTAGCGGTGAAGGAAAACATCGTGAGGAAACCTGAGTGTCTGAGTTATTCACATACCTCAGCGCTTGAAATCGCCAACCCGCGGTGGGCACGCGTGGTGATTAAGCCCATACTCTCTCCCTGGGAGAAGGCCTGTGCCCTACAGTGGGACGTATATAGGCTGCTTATGCTGTGTAGTAGGTACTTACGAAAGTTTCAGTTCATGAACTAAAATTCAATGTGTAGGTTTAGGTAGCCTTTATTCGTCCCACTGCGGGGCACAGGCCTTTCCTTTAGAGAGAGAGAATGGGCTTAATCACCACGCGTGCCCACCGCGGATTGGCGATTTCAAGCGCTGAGGTATAATACTACCGCAAATGATACTGTTAGCTTTTCAAAATTGTTTAGACATTAGCAACAAAATACAATAGCTCAACGTCTCGTGCAATATTCTCGTATAGAATTGGTTTTCTTCACATACTGATTTCAAAATCGAGCTTTTTTGGTTCTTGACTACGAAGTATGCAACTTGGCATTAACACAATCTTTTTTTCCTTTCTAAGTCAGGTGGCTGATTCACTTCTGTTACGTAAAATCTAGCAATTTTACGACAAAAAACCGGCCAAGTGCGTGTCAGGCCGCGCGCAATATAGGATTTCGTAGAAAGAGGGTTTTTTTATCTACTTTCCAGAATTAACAACTTCATCGAAGTCATTTTCAATGGATTTCGTACGAAATTTTACTTTTATAAATTGATTAACTAGTAAAGTCTACTTAGCCGTAATAGTTTTCCTTTTAAGTTCATTATATGTGCTACTACTCTGAATTTGTTCATGTTTCTACAATCAACCGTTTAGCCAGGAGAGGGGAGAGGGACATACCCTACTCAGACAAACTTGCGCTTTAAAGCTTAATATTTCGCAATCGGGATTCCGTTCCAAATCAAAAAGTGGTCTTCCTACACCCACAATATTTTTCAACGACCAATCCAACGATGTCCCATACTATGGTGTAGGTGAGAAAAAAAAATGCATCTCTAATTGAATCGTGTGATTTTAAAACAACACAAGTCACATGTGTTTTTAAAATAACACTTCATCATAATCATCATCATCATCAGCCTATGCTTGTCCACTGCTGGACATAGGCCTCTCCTATAGCACGCCACTGAGCACGGTCCTCGGCTACTCTCATCCAACTCTTGCCAGCCGCCCTGCGAAGATCATCGCTCCACCGAGTCTGAGGACGTCCCACACTACGTTTACCGATCCGCGGTCTCCACTCGAGAACTCGTCTACCCCATCGGTTATCAGTTCTTCGGATAATATGGCCGGCCCACTGCCACTTCAGCATGCTAATTCGGTGGGCTATGTCGGTGACTTTGGTTCTCTGTCGGTAAATAACACTTGCCCATTTGTTTTTTATTAAATTATTTACACCTACCTATTGATTTACATTAGAAAAAAAATTGTAGTTTATTCATATAGAAATCAATATAATGTGCTAAAATATTGCTGTTGTAGATATTAGTATTTGAATAAAACAGTTTTTTCTATTCCCTGCAAAGTTGTAATGAAAGGACATGTGTCGTTTTAAAATCACACGATTCAATTTAAGTGTAGGGGAGGTTTTTTTTCGAGGTTTTATTCTACCGTTTTGTCGGCGTTAATATATGTACATCTATGCCAAATTTTAACTCTATAGTACTTACCGTCTCTGTGCTAAGCCGCGGATGGAAAGACCGACAGACAGACGGACGGACATGGCGAAACTATAAGGGTTCCTTGTCCACTACGGAACCCCTAAAAAGCACTACTTAACGAACTTTCGCGTATTTGTTACGGGAGCAACAAACTACACATCTACTCAGTTTGAGGCGCGGGGCTGCGAAAAAACACTTGTTTTAATTCCAAGAACACGCTACAGACGTTTCTCTACCAGACACATAAATATCTGCAGCGAAAGAAAAACCAAGAGATCTGGCTTTGACACCTTATTACTTCACGCGTTCTAGTTGTTTGTCAATCTGTCTCGTGAAAAACAACAGCAATATTATCTCGAATAGAAAATATGAACCCTTGAATCAACTGGCCGCGTTCACGATCCGTCTAGTATTAATTCGTGTCTAATACAAGCAGAATGGAACAGAATAGAAATGGCTATATCTTATTTCTATCAGTCTTTATTTGTCACAGTCTGTGATCTATGGGCGGGCACGCAATGTTATTAGGTCGTCGCTCGGGTTCTCAAACTATGGAACGTTCCTATACATTCATAAATAAACTCACGCCTGCATCCCAGAGACATAGATAGAGACCAGGGTTTGCCACTTGTCACAATCCTGGCAGACCATTTTCGCTTCATCTAACTAACGTATGTTAGTCGCGAAAGCACGCACGACGGTTTTGGGTAAATTGTATCGTGCCCTTCGCGAATACATCTTATTTCCTGCATAAGTAGTACGATAAGGCGGACCTTATGACATGTGAAAAATTGAGAAATTGTGCTTTCCTATGAGAATAAACATTTTAAAATCCAGTACAGCACACATGTTTTTAACTGACTTCAAAAAGGAGGAGCTTATCAATTCGACGCGTATATATATATTTTGGCTATGTTCCTCCATAACTCCGTCAAATCTTAACCGATTTCGAGAATTCTTTTTTTGTTAGAACAGATATAATGTGCCATTGGTACCATTTTAATTTGGTGAAGATCTGATGAAGACTTTCAGAGATGAGAACGGAACTCTTCAATGGACAACAGTAAATTAGCCCTAATGGGGCCCATCCTTTAGTAATATCCGTATGTTTCATAAAATAGCGGAAAAGTAGTCCCAAGGTAATTTGGTGATGTTCTGTTGAAGACTTTCTGAGATTTAGAACATCAAATTTTAGAGGAACGAATCATGTACGGTAAATTATGATTATAAGGGACTTGTTTATTTTTCTCCCGCTCCTCCACTAAAAACTGAAAAATAAAAAAATTTAAATAAAATATAAAAACCGACTTCGAAACACTACAGCACTAAAAAGTTAGAAATAATTTAAATAATTAGAAGTATTTATACATGTAGGTATTGTAGAATTATAATTTGTCGTCGGTGCCCATGCGTTTTGTGGCAGCGACTTTTCAGTACATTAATTGTCAAATTTTGACATTTAAGCACCACAAAACGCGTGACTTGCCCCAGCGTACTACCCTTGCAGTACATTAAGGGGCTCCAGGGAGTAACACAGGCGCCACCGAGGAAAAGCAAAATATCTTCTTTTACAGATGGTATTTGGAGAAAGTGTCTGTAAATTAATTTCTCGATGATGTTAACAGTGACTTTTGGGACCCACGACAAAGAACCTAGAATCACGAACGTGGGACTAGATAGCATTTACGCACGCTCAATAGGGATTAAGACTATATTGGTATAAACATGTGTCCTGCGCTGGATTTTAAAATGTTTATTCTCATATGAAAGCACAAATTATTAATTTTTCACATGTCATAAGCTTCACCTTATATTTAAGTAATAAAAATTCATGACCCGCAAAGTAACTTTTATTTCCGACCGGGAAAAATAAAAAAAGAAAACATTTAAAAAGGGGCGGAGGACATTATAATCATTAGCGTAGCCTCGAATTTTTACGACTTAGTAATTTTTAACGACCTCAAGCGGTTCGCGAAAAAAATGCAAAATAGTGATGTGCAGTTGAAATCCCGAAAGCTATGGAGTTATAATATTTTACATTCTTATTTGAAGGAAGACATAATTTTTTTCAACGTATCAAATACATTCTGTTTCTTGAATGTGAAATAAAAGGCTAACTTTGCTCAAATCATATTCAGTTTAATACATTAGTTGGTACCTACCACCAGATCCCACGAGTAATTTGTGATTTTATAACCACGCAAGCCTGTCTCAAAAAGCGAACGAAACAGAAACGTAATACTTTTAAAACATGACAGCACCATCTACATGTACAGTAGACAGCACATCAATCTTTAAATGTAGTTCACTTTCACTTTCACTTTGAGTCCATTCAATCTACTCAGTTATTTCACAGGCGATTTTACAACAAAAAATATGAAGGTTGATATGTTGTAGACTATTATGTGCCGGACCAATTTAAAGGCTGTGGAACGCACTCCAACAGAAAAAAAAACGCTTGTCCCAGGATTGGTAAATTTAAGAAGCATTTGAAAGAGATCTCTATCGTAACTGCTATGTATTATTTACTGTATATTCTATTTATTTTTACAGGTATGTAGTTTATATGGTCTATTTATTTTTGTCAATAGTAGGTTATTGTTAAGGATATTTGTAGTTTATGTAATTTATTTTGTAACACACTTATGTACTCGTGGACCCGTTTTATTGATGATTCTCCGACTCTTCAAGGTTGTCTGGAAGAAATCTCTTACAGAGGTAAGCTTGGCTTTTTACATGTTATTTCCTATGTAATGGCCTAATATATGTTTCGTATATAATACAGTATAATTGATAAATAATTGCATTCGAGAAGGAGGGGAGGCCTTTGCCTAGCTGTGGGACACAAATTAAGTTACGTAAAAAATTTATTCGACTTATCGAGACAATCTCACTCGAACGACGCGAGTCATATCCACACATCACTAGTCCTAAGACGACCACCGCTGTCTTAAGAATGTCTCTGAATAATAAAGGACCGAGGACCGGATAAGGAGCTCGATTTGAATAAATGTTTGAACAACTCAGGGCTAATGTTTGCGAAGCTGAACTTCTTTAACTTACCGCTTAACTCAACTCCTGACAATGTTGAAGGTTTTACCCGACTGCACCAAAAGTTGTGACTTATATTTTTAGCTTACGAGCAGAAAAAATGTAGCATACCTACACGTATGTAAGTATGTATGTAAATACGTCCGATTTTATTCCTTCAGAACTTCGTAATCAATGCGCAGACTTTAAAAATAAGATCTTTATCGATTTAATATAAGCACGGTGGCAAAGCCTTTATAAAATCAGGAAAAATCAGATAAAAACTGGCTAAGTGCGAGTCGGACTCGCGCACGAAGGGTTCCGTACCATTATGTATACAACATTAGACAAAGATCGAATTTGAGATCAGCGCCACCTATAGAAACCAACAAGAAGCGTTGTTTAACATTGACATTTAGGGACATGGCACCGGCGCTGTGAAGGTTACATAGATGGGCACTAAATGGCGAGCGCTACCTTTAGACAACGTTTGTTGTATGTAATTTTTAATATTTGTTGTTATAGAGGCAACAGAAATACATCATCTGTGATTTCAACTGCCTAGCTATCACGGCTCATGAGATACAGCCTGGTATCAGACAGACAGACAGACGGACAGTGAAGCCTTAGCAGTAGGGTCCCGTTTGGCACCCTTTGGGTACGGAACCCTAAAAATGAAGTATTTCAAGAATTGGGCATTGTATATTTTATTATGTAGGGAATCCCGTGTATGAGGGCGGCGGATCTGAGACGCACTTGGCCAATTTCTCATATCTTTTGGGGATTGAGAACCTGCGTTTGAATGCTTAGAAAGCCATAGTGAATGTTCACCGCGACCCTTTTGTAGATAGTTTTGTCCTCAATGAATGGGCCCTGAATTTTTCTCCGTCTATTTTATTGTTAGACCAAAATACCTAAGGCAGATAAGTAATCGTTCTTGTGCAAGGACTTCTTGAATCGTAGTTTTTCCACAGACGGACTGAGGCCGGTCACATACAGTCGAAATTCGGGATTCTGAACGTAGTAAATTCAACAAACCAATGCACCTACGACATACATACATAAGCAGCCTACATACGTCCCACTGCAGGGCACAGGCTTTCTCTCAGGGAGAGAGCATAGGCTTAATCACCACGCGTGCCCACCGCAGATTGGCGATTTCAAGCGCTGCGGTATGTGAATACTCAGGTTTATTCACGATTTTTTCCTTCACAGTTAGCGAGTGGTATTGCTACTATAACTTGACAAATGTACATAACTTAGAAAACCAAGTCATAGGTACATGCCCGCACCGGGGATCGAACCTGGGTCTCCCACTTCCGAGTCCGAGGTTCTACCCACTAGGCTACCACCGCCGCATACATACGGCACATAATTTCGAACGGAAGATTGCCGTATGTATGTGGTAGGTCCATAGGTTTGTATAAATTTACTGCGTTTGGAATCTCGAATCGAAACGGAATTCCAACTGTATGTGGCCGGCCTTGGTTTTAATAACAGTGTTGAAGACTCCCTGGAGCAATTTTATGATTTTTGTATAATTTTTCCTTTTATTGTGTTTTCGTCCTCACTTCACTCATTACGTAATGTTCATGCTGTCACCACCACATTACCCAACTCTCCTGCAATTTTCACGTATATACTACATCGCTGACCAACGGAAAGTTAGGACGCCCTCTGAGGCCTATTGCTGGCAGTGGCTGGATGAAGATGTCCGAGGGCAGAAGGAAGTGGCGTGCTGTGGGGGAGGCGTATATCCAGCAGTGGACGAGTAGATTGATTTGATTTACCCGTTTTTCAATAGTTTTTCTTCTCAACAAACAGTGTAAGCAAAAATGTGATAAGGGATCGTTGTGGAATGAAAGACAATAAAAAAAGGGAATGCGGCGTTGTTTCGGATACGTGGAGAAGATGAAAGAGAAATAATGACGAAAGTAATATATTGAGCTAGGCGGAACGCCCCAGGCGGACATATTATGTTGACCAATAGGGGATGTATTAGCAAAGGGTGAGATACAAAGTACCTGTAATCGGCAAGTGTACATAAAAAAACATAAACATAAACATTTACATACAGGCACATAGATTGCTTCCGGCCCCACACTAGAATACCCTGTGTCGTGGGAACCAGAAACAACGACATCACAAACATGTAAACATCCAAGACCTGGGGTTTTATTGTCCACAGCCGGGATTCAAACCCGGGACCTCTTGCATGGTATGCGGATGCACTACCGCTGCGCCACGAGGTCGTCAGAGATAGCGGCCCCCTGAATGTCTCAGGAGTCTACGTGAAGCCGTGCGACTGCGGCAAATATTATTTAGGTGAGTAGTATTTGCCACAGAGCTCGCGGCGTGGTCACCTCGTTTTAGACACTCAGTAGCAGAATGGATTAATCTAACGAAGAAACACTACTGCTGACTTTGATACTTCAAAGATGCAGAAAACGAAAGCAGATACAAGCCAACGAATCTGGGAGGATTCATTATCAAGTAATCGACTGAGAGAGAGCGACGATTTTGAATTTTAGTTATAAATAACTTTGTATCCATTGTATCAACGGCGAATGTACCTCTAATCGATCCTACGTCCGCTTATATGCGTATCTTTTGTATGACTCAAGTGGGGCGGGGAGGACTGTCGAACACCATTGTACAAAATGGCATAGACGATTATAATCGTAGCGACATTGCCGTGATTGCGTAGCGTCATCGCGGCGTTGTTGTGGCTTGCGATTACGCAGCGAGCTTTCAAGTCGCTCATAAATCACTAGTGTGATAGGGCTGTTATGGGTTGATCGATTCAATTCCCACTTAAAATCGGTACCCAATGGCATTCAAATGTCTTTACCGTCAAACTTCGACTCGAGCGGTATTTTTAGCTAAGCGACAAAATGTGATATCGTTTGAACCTCAACGGTTCGCTCGTCTAAGGACCTGGCCGGAAAAGAAGCGACGCGTTGTATAGAGTTCGCGCCCTCGAGGCCTCTCCCGTCTCATCTGTGTGGGCTCCGTCCCGTCCCTTCAGTACATTATGTATGAAAGTGAATTGGAAAGACGACGCGTACGAGGTATTTTCCGCGCCCTCGTTCCGCGTCCCTTCTGTGTGGCCAAGGCTTAAGCACTTAGTTTCCTCACTTACAACCGTCTACAAGTTGGCGCAAAGAAAGAAAACCCCTCGTCACCCAATAGCCAAGTTTTTGCGCACTCAATAAATATAAATCGGCGGGTTTTATTCAAGCAAACCCCTCGGAGTATCGCTGTGCCGCAATGTTGCCTCCGCGATCTGTCTTTATTTATTTGGAAGCGCGGGGCTCGTGCCACAACGGATGTTGATCAGGGTTCAGCGATTCTATTCTGTCGATGATCAATGTATTATCATCAATTTATTTTTATCGAGACAATTCAGGTCCATTAGATAGATAGATAGAGAACACTTTATTGCACAACCATTAGTTAAAATTGTCCCATTAGAAAATTGGTTGAAAACTATATTTTACTTACAACTCAATTCCAGATAATAAATTATAGTTAGGATAACGATTAAGGATTAAATTTCGTTAAAATTCAATTAGTAAATAAACATAAAACAGAATCACATCTAATAAATTTAGTCTGAATTAATTCATTGCAGCATTAAAAAAAATCTTATTATAGTATACAATTATCCATTTAGACGTCACCGAAGTATCAGAATATGTATCTATTTGACAGTTTTCAGTAGGTTAAATTGGACGAGTCAGTTGAAAAGTTACATTAATACTGCCCCAGATGTTCCATTTCACCTTAAAAAGGAATATCGGAAAATACGTTCCTACCATTACTGTACTATCCAAGATAGATCTATCCAGAGGAAGACCACAGTAAGATATGTACATGTTAGTGCAACAAAGAGAATATAATCATGAAAGTACAGCGATATCATTCCGATGTAAAAACATAACTGCAAAGGGGTTACTCGGGGCTGCAAGTGATGTAAATTGCTTCGGCCAGATGTCGCTGCCTGTACGTAATACAGAGAAATTTGTAAAGAGGCTCGAAATTTCACTGATGGCTGCACTTGAATATTAGCTCAGTTGGGAGAGCGCTGGCACGCTGGTTCAAGTCCCGGCGTGGGTGGAATTTTTAGCCTCTAAATAGGTTTTTAAGATTTGTACAGGCATTAGTTTTCTCCATCTTCCTGTATGGCTCAGAAACCTGGACCATCTAGGCAAAAATGCAGAAAAGGATAGATGCATTTGAGATGTGGTGCTGACACCGCCTACTGCGGCTTCCCTGGACTGCTATGAGAACCAACACGTCTAAACTTAAGGAGCTGAAGATCCGTACACGTCTGTCGATTATATGATTATATGCCAGCAACGTATTCTGTCTTTCTTTGGGCACATCGCACGTCGATCTGATAGCCTCGAATATAATATAATGATGGGCAAAGTGGAGGGGAAGAGAGCTCGAGGCAGACCACCCGCTAAATGGAGTGATCAGATCACTAGGGAAACAAAACTCAAGTTTCACCAGGCAGTCCACACAGCTAACGATAGGTCCAGATGGAGAGCACTCTACACTCATCCTTGTCATAGCAGCTACGATCCTCAGCATCGAGGGACCGACCGATTGGATTGGTTTGGAATACTATACTGTTGTTTGTAATCACTTGTCCATATTCGGTATACTATTTTGTACAAATTCTCCTTACACTTTAGGTTGTCTTTCCGAAATAGGGGAAATCTACTCGTCTAAAGGAAAAAAGTGTAGACACGGAATAACGTTAATTGCAAGCATAAAGATCTGTGGAGCGATGGCAGCCTAGTGGGTAGAACATTGGACTCGGAAGCGAGAGACCCAGGTTCAATTCCCAGTGCGGGCATGTACCTATGACTTTGTTTGCTAAGTTATGTACATTTGTGAAGTTATAGTAGCAATACCACTCGCTAACTGTGAAGGAAAATATCGTTAGGAAACCTGAGAGTCTGAGCTATTCACACACCTCAGCGCTTGAAATCGCCAATCCGCGGTGGGAACGCGTGGTGGTTAAGCCCATAATCTCTCTTTATGAGGGAAGGCCTGTGCCCTACAGTGGGACGTACCTATATAGGCTGCTTATGTTAAGATCTAGACTACACGATAGTTTAACAATGTTGAAAGTTTATCTTTTTCCATATCTAACGTAATAAATTGCGTAAATAAAAAATATTTTCTAGATTAATAGATAAATATAGGTAAATACATTTTTGTTTTTCAGAATTATCAACACTTAAGTAAAACTCAAATTGTTCACAACAATCTGGGAACTCCTGGTAAACGCAATAACATTTTTGTTATGCGCCCATGTCTTTTTGAATATAAATATATCAACTTACTTGTTAGTAATCTGGGTTTAGTAGTAAGGGTTAACGGGCGGGTGGCGTCAGACCAAAGACGTATTGGCGACAAGCCGCTGGTAATGGCTGACGCTTTGTCCGATCATTGCTCGCGCCAGGCCCTCTTCTTTTGTTTGCTGTCGGCATGGTTCTACTATGTTTCAATATTAACCAGCTCCGAATTATAACCAGCGTAGAAATATGCGCCAGAATTGGAAAGTTATCTTACCTGTGCTTTTATATGGATCGGAAACTCACTCAAAATAGGGATGAACGTGTAGAAGGATTTGAGATGCGGGGAAATGCTGTGATTGTATAATTCAATCAGCCTTATTTGACCACTGCTGGACATAGTCCTCCTCCAAGCGATGTCATTTCATTCAATTCCAGCAATCTGCCTCAGATCGTCGGTCCAACGAGCTGGCGGCGATCCTAGGAAATACAAATCCTATTAATAGATTTTTGACGACCGTCGTCACTAACATATTCAGTGGTAGTCATTTTGGTAAGATAAGAATATTCTTTGTTGTACACACCAGAAAATAATTATAGAGACAACAGCTACAAAAGAAGAGGTACAGTAAAATTGGCGGCCTCATTTTTTATTATCTAAAACTTAGTACAGCTCAAATAAAACCATGTCTATTTATAATTTAGGCTCATTTTCGCGATTTTTTTGATGCAGTAAAGTTTAAAAAATCGTTAAAATAATGACTGACAGCGTTAGATAGGACATTGAAAAGAAATATATTTTTTTCAGATTTTAATGAATTACTGTAACAGAGTAAAAGTATTTCACAACACCTGATGAAAGAAATCTTAAAATCTAAATTTGGCTGCGACCCTCTTTCTTTCTCTCTTTCTTCTTCGGCCACCTTTCCATCGCAAGGTTGTCTGGAATAAATTGCTGTCAGCAATAGGCCGCTCATTATAATTTTATTTCTGCATTTTGTATCTTGTGTATGTACACAAGATACAAAATATTCTTATCTTTGAAAAAGGCCTCATGCTCAGCCGAAAGTCGTTAGGGAACATGCTTCACTGCCAAAGCGTTTGATGTTAGATTAAAAGATATAAAATTATTAGAGAGTCGCTGAGCGTAAGAAACATTTAAAATTTTGAATACATTTTAAATTATTATTTTTATAAGCGTAGTGTGCCCTTAGATCTTAGGTGGAATAATCATGGAGTCGCTGAGTGCAAACATTTATTTTTAACTCTGTATATCGTCTTAGCTGACTCACCACACAGTTTTCCGAGAGCGGCTAAATAGGGATACATAAAAAAAATGTATATGACCTATTTGAAAAACAAAAAAAATAATTTTCATTACTATAATTAAAATTGTTTATAGTAAAAAAAATACACAGGCTAACTAAATGCTGACAACACTATCTTCCACTTGACCTTGGTGTTGCGGAAATTGTAATAGACCGGATAGTATTCGTGTAAATATAGTATTAGACGTTTGGTTTATACTTTCATCGAAATTTTTCGTTACATCTACCGATATCTTTCATGTGACGCCTTATTCCTCAAAACCGATTTCTCCGAAACGACAATAGCTAGAGGAAAATGATGTATGAAAAAGTTGTAGGAAATATATGAATTAAAGCCATCCTATGAAGCCGATTTTTTAATTTCGAATGCCTTCTCTTAGGGGAATGGGCCAACTCTTCTGTTCACCGGTTATATTGCCGTGCGTGCACGCAATGACTAATTAATGTTGAGGAAGCGAAAATGATCTGTCAGGATCGTGGCAAGTGGCAGTACCTGGTCTCTGCCTACCCCTCTGGGATACAGGCGTGAGTGTCTGTATGTATGTACGTCATATTGCCCGTAGGAGCACGAAGCAAAAAATGTCAATAAAGTTACTTATGTTGATGTATTTGGTATATTGATAACTAATATTATTACTATGTAATTTTATTATATCATGGTCTGCGTAATTTTTCACAATAACTCTTTCCTGTTGCTACTATCCACATAACTCAAGGCTATCTGGAAGAAAATGCTTGTTAGTTTTAAGCTCGCCTTTGTAAAAATATGCTTGTTGTGCATTAAAGAATTTTCTTTTATAATTTTATCTCCTTTGTTTTTGCATCCGTTTAAAAATGGTAATTTATGTACCGGAAACTTCGATAAAGAAAGTATTTTAGCGAAAAACAATGGCACGGATAAATGCCGCTTCAAAAATGGCTCAAGGCATCCACAATAGTGACAATCAAACAGTCATGAATGTATGCATGAAATTGTCCCCGTTTCAGTCTAGATTCACACAGTCTAGGTGACGCTATTGTTCCGCGAGATTCGTGAATATATTTTTGTTTAGGTTCAAATAGGGCGAAAAATCTTATTGCTGACACCTGAAATTATATAAAGCTTTATTATGGTGCTGGCATGGGTAGAAGTTGTTTGTAAAATATTGTAAAATATGGATTAACTTTTTCTCAACCGATTTCAAAAAAGGAAGAGGCTCTCAATTCGTCACAATCTTCTTTTTCTTTATGAATGGTCCCCTTTTACTCGAACGTGCCTACATCGATTTGGAAAATCCTATTTTTGTTTCAAAGGGTAAACATTGCAGGTGGGCTCATAGTCTTGAAGTGTGGATCTCATGACGGGATCCTGGAGAAATCGTGAGAACTCTTCAAATATTAAACACACTTGAAGCGATTTGGGTGTTTTTAGGGTTCAGTACCTCAAAAGGACAAACCCTAAAAGTTGACTTTGTTGTCCGTCCGTCCGGCCATCCGTCCGTCCGTCCGTCTGTCAAGGCCCTTTATCTCGGGAACGCGTGGAGGTATCGAGTTAAAATTAAAATTAATTACTCAGGTCTACAGTCCCTTGAAGCTGTGAAAAAATCAAACTTCTAAAATAAGACAGGGCCGTTTTTGCCGCAAAAAAACGTATATTTCGACTCTCAAGGGAATCACAATTTATAGGGTACTTTCCGTCACTAAAATTATGAAATTTATCAAGTAATATCGTCTTATTCTACAATTAGAGGGAAAAATCTGAAACTATACATTTATAATTAAGTCATGAAATAAAATTTCTTTTTGAATTTCGATGGAGTCATAGTGATTTCACAAAAAATGTGAAATACAAATTTTTAAATAAAAAATAAAAACCGAATTCCAAGCACTAAAAACGCAAAAATAATTTAAATGAATATGAACTTTAAATTCGAAGTAGGCACATGTAGGTAGGTATTGTAGAAGTATAGTTTGAAGCCGGTGCCGAGTTACAAGACTACATATATACATACATAAACTCGTGCCTGTATCCCAGAGGGGTAGGCAGAGATTAGGGACAGAAAACTACCCGAAAGCGGCGTGCGTGCATTCAACGACTAATGGATGTTGAGGAAGCTAAAGTGATCTATCAGAATCATGGCAAGTGACAGCCTAGCCCTTTTACAAGACTAGGACATACATTTTGAGCATCGACTCCAAAATCTATTTCTACAATACCTACAAGTATGTATGAAGTGTTTGCAAGTCGGTTCTCTGAAGCTCCAATTGTGTCCCACTGCTGGGCAAAGGCCTTTCCTTTAGCTCCACTCCTACCGGTAGAAAGCTCGAAAGAAAACAACTATGTAGATTTAAGAAGTGAAAATTTTATTAATTTATTAAAAAGTTTTTACGCAGAATGTAAAGGCCTGTTTCATATAACCTATGACCTGTTTCATAGAACTGTAGGCGAATCGGAACGCACTACAGATTGCTCACGAATTCGCGTCTATGATAGCCGTTCCGAAATGGACGTCAATGGATATTGGGATAACGTGAATGGATCAATTCGGAACGACATTTATTTCTGATGTGACAATAACATATGTAAGTTTCATTTTATGATTTAAAAATTATATCCATGTGCCCTACAGAAATGATCAAAAAATAATGTGACGATCCGTTCCTTGCAGTAACTAACCAAGTTCAGCGCCATCTATGCAGAGACTAGAGAATAATAAAAAAATAAATAAAAAGAAAAGCCTTCATTGTCACAATAACTTCGAATTGGGTATTTGACAAAATATCAAATGAGTTACTTTTAAAACGGAATTTTGTATGAAAATACTGGCTTATGACGTCACATTTCAGAGCACTTTTTTATATTTAATCTATTTAAAAAATGTTAGAACTGGTAATTGACTAAAAGAGATACATTTTCCGACATATTATGTAATTTTTGTTTTAATAGAGCATATGAAATAATTTATTGTTGATCGTGTCAAATACCGTATTGTAGATTTATGAAACGTGGCCCTGGTCAGTTAAGTGGCTGTTGACAGATGTCACCATTATCCCCATCATCAATCGCCTCTGTACCTTTTTCAAATGACTTTATGCAGCATATTTTTAGTATTAATGCTAGCACTGGTCGTTAGTATAAGGCCCGGCAGGTATCTTGAACAAAAATCCGCGCAGTCGGGATGAGTTTGCGATGGGCTCGTAAGAGCACTGAATTTATTTTTAATTTTTACTTAAATCCGAAAAATTTTAAGTCACATCCCGCGTTCCCTCCTTTGAGAATGGAAATACGTCCATGAGAAGTCAATCATTCAAGTTATTTGTCGGGCATAATATCCGGGCGTGAACAAGGTTGGTTAAATTATTATTCATTACATTTAGATTCTGTCTAGAGTTAACAGGTAATTGTTTGAGAGAGTTACTCTCAAAGTGAAAAAGATAAGATAAGATAATAATGTTCTTTATTGCACACAAGAAATAAGAGACATAAGTTAACATAAAATTTATAATGAAAATGTACAATAAGCGGCCTTATTGAAAAAGAGGCTGAATTTTCATGAATTAAACAACCTAAGACGAGCTAACAGCTAGCTTCCTGTGTTTTAAAGATTTCTAGTAACGATTTGTTATATATTCGTGTGTATTCGTCCATTGCTGAACATAGGGCACGCCACTTCTCTTAGTCCTCGGCCATTTTTATCCAGCCACTACCAGTATTCAGCCTCAAATGCGCGGTTTCAGATACGATGTAATGATAAAATTAAACGTACGAGAAACTGCTTTATTTTTGTGAGCGGTTCTGAGACAGCCTACAGCCGTCTACGATGATTTCGTAGCAAAGCGTAGCACTCGCGTAGCACTTTCGTAGTAACCTTGTAGCGAGCTACGAAGTATTGCTTGTAATTTGCTTTGATGCGCGTTTTAAACGTATTCCTTGTATAAGTATAGGTACCTGTGTAACTAAGTTGCAAAAGCTTTTGCCTCAGATAGCTTGTTTAGGACCCGAGTTCACAAAGTTATGTTTACACACGCTTTGCGTCGTGGCAGAGTATCTATCCACATGTTGGCATAGATAACTTATAGAGGGAAACATCAAAGCTTACGATTTTCTTCCAAATATACCGGTTATTGGAGAGGCTCATACGATATTATCTACGGATTACCTAAGGCTTTTACAATTATACTACATTTTTTTATAAAGCCTATATACGTCCCACTGTAGAGCACATGCTTTCTCTCATAGAGAGAGTATGGGCTTAATTATCACGCGTGCCCACCGCAGATTAGCTATTTCAAGCTCTCAGGTATTCGAACACCTCATACACGCATTTGTATTAGTTTTAGCATTGAATATCGATGACGCACACTCTTGCCCTTTTCGTATCGATTTCGGTGCTTCTTCAAGTACTTTTGCATTAAGTCATCCCAACTTAAATTCACAGATCAAAAGGTAAATAAATAAACAGTTGGAAATTCAACTTGATCGGCGAAATTTTAAAGTTAAATATGTATTTCGTTCTAAAATAAATAAGAACCTAACGGAGTTAATATGAAACTGTGCAAAGTTACTTTATAAAGTTTGTCGAACGTTTTACCGTATATTTTATTTTTTAGAAATAAAAGCTAGATATGAACGAATGAATAAATAACCATTTATTGCCAAATAAGAAAGTCGTGTTACACTTAACTTACAGACTAATGAGAAACTTAATTGATTAGATATTATTTTAAACAAGTTCTAAATTAGAAAAACTTGGCAATCCAACAGACGCTCAGCCTATGCTGCACGATGCAGGGCATCCAACAGCGCTGATTTTCAGCGAAGCTAGAAACTTAAAGTAATAAAGTTATTTTATTGAGATGAAAGAAAGGTGAAACTCTGATACCAGCCAAAAGAAAAAACATCAAAACAACTAAAAAGTACCCACTAACTAAACAACTAATTATGCAATTCAGTGACATAATATGCCATGGACATAAAATCGCAGGCATACACTTACGATGTAGATATATATATATATATATGTTACAGCCAAAGTGATTAAATAGCTATTATACATAATGACTGGTCATTATATATAATAGCCAAATTCACTAGACAAAGTAATAAATTATTATGCTAACGTTTTATTTTGGCAAGTGTTATATAGCAAATAATTGTTTGATTAAATTTATATTTCGCATTTTGTTTGTTAGGTCAGTACACATAAGCAAAATGGGTGCGTAAGCAAATCGGGTGTTAGTTCTTTTTTTTTATATAAAAGCGAAAAAAAATTATTTCACTAAAAAACTTAGTTTTGTGTCAAACTTAAACAAGGTTGGTGCATGGAAAAGTCATAGGTACCCTACATTATGATATTAATATGATATTAAATAAAATTGCTAGTAAATGTGATTAATTTTGTGTTAATTATCACTTTATCTAAACTGAGTAGACATTATATATAATGACCAGTCATTATGTACAATATCCAGATTTATTACTTTGGCTGTAACATATACATATACTTAGATTGAAATTTCTCCTAATACCCGTATTGTTATTTTAACTTTAAGTGGTAAACAATGTTATAGAGCTTTACACAGAAATTGCATTGAGTTATTAAGTTTGTATTTTTCTTTCACTTTTAAAGTGTCTACTCGTGGCTGGATTTATATAAGTTATGTTAAGCTACACGTTTTTAGGCTTTTATACCATGTCTTGTTGCTAAACTTATTTAACGACAATTATGGTAAAAATAAGTGTTTTTTACTTTAAATACCATCTAAAACCTAGTATATATTAAACGGGTCTAATTGCGATAATTTAATTTCACTTAATAAATAATCGTGATTCATCATCATCATCAGCATATGATTGTCCACCGCTGGACATAGGCCTCTCCTATTGCACGCCACTGAGCACGGTCCTCGGCTACTCTCATCGAGCTCTTGCCAGCCGCCCTGCGAAGATCATCGCTCCTATCGCATCCTAATTGTGATTGGACCCGTTTAAAATATAAAACTGTATAAGCATCGCGCAAGCATTGCAAGCATTGAAAATACTGTCTAAAACCTGGCCAACCCTCACGTGTTATTGGAAAATGAGCTGCAAAACCCCTGTATCATCCCGAAACGGCTTAGTTCCCAAACAACACCGGCCGAACTAAACAGTAGTTGATATGCAAAATCTAATCCGCCCATTATTCGCGCGCTGAGTGTACAATAATTAAACCGGGCCCATCGTTTATTACCCTCTGTAGAGCAATATTAACCTGGTTATAATTCATGGCTACCTGTGAGGAAAGGTCGGGCGTTTTTGGCGTGCTACGCACTGGGATTAATGACGCAGCGGTTTTGCCGGGGCGCGCGATCGTTGAAGAACTATAATGGCCTGTCGTAACGCTTGATACTGTTGCTCTTGCAAAGGTTTGCAGTATTATTTATATACATGTATATTCTTTTTAAATGCACCACGGCACGCACTCCGGAGTACAATTATGGGTTACCGTCGGCACTGACTGAAAATCAGCGCTGAGGGATCACTTCCTTAGCACAACGCTGAGTCAGCTACATCTATGGCCCTGTTTTATTTATTCGTTTTGTCTGTTGTGTATTTAGTGTTCTTTCTATTGTTGTGCATAATTATGTTACTTATGTGCTTATTTTGTTTCTTTGATGTATCTTGTTGGTATTAATGTCTTTCTTCTTATTATTATTCTATACAAGATGTCTTAAAACCCTCTTTAAATGCAGTTTAATTAGTATGCGGTGAAGCCTTTCCGGTGGTATCTATAGAAACACGATTCCTTAAAATACCCCTCAGAGGCAGGTTAAATAGTCTGTGGTAAAGGCACAGACGTAACTACAGATTATTTAAACTACCGCTGAGGAGTGCTTTAGATGAATCGTGTTTGCATAAAAAAAAACAAAAGACTTCCACAGACTATTCAAACTTCATTGAAAGAGTATTTTGAATAAATCCCATTCTTATAAATAGCACCGTTAAATGTTTATTTCTTAAACACATAATTATTACCTTATAATGAAGGCGGTTAAAAATAAATTGAGTATTTGTAAAACTATTTGTAATATCTTTCACCTGGTTGTGCAATAAAGTGTTCTCTATCTATCTATCTACCACAATAACAACACAACGGAAACGTCCTATATTCTTCTCCCTAAAGGGTACGGGCTCTCTCTACGAGAGAGAATATCAGAAAGCGTGCTTACCTCTGATTGGCGATTTCAAGCGCTATTGGTACAAATACCTCGGACTTTCTAGTTTCCTCAGGATCTTTTCCTTCACGGCCAGAGAGTGGTATTACCACCACAAACACGTCGGCCTGGACTAGACACATTCGGAATTTGAAATTTAAATTTTTCAACCGTTTTCAAAAGCCGACAACCGCGGCGTTTTCCAAGAAAGGTACGTATAATAACAAATTAAGTTGTAATGCTGCGACTTAACCCTTATCAGGCGCCGTCGTATTGGCCCACATTTTCACCTCGCAGCCGAGTGGGGCCAGTCAGACCCACTCTCTGCCGACCGGGAATCATTAAGTACTGGTTACATTTGGGATCTTTGCACTATATTTTTAGCTGTGATTTTCTAAGTATATATTTTTTTGTGTAGCCTATATACGTCCCACTACAGTGCATAGGCCACCTCTTACAGAGAGAGAGAGAGAGAGAGAGAGAGAGAAAGAGAGAGAGAGAGAGAGAGAGAGAGAGAGAGTACGGGCTTAATCACCACGCGTTCCCACCGCGGATTGGAAATTTCAAGCGCTTAGGTGTGTGAACACCTCAGACACTCAGGTTTTCTCATGATATTTTCCTTCACAGTTAGTGAGGTTGTGGGTTCGAATCCCGGCATTTACCAATGACTTTGTTTTCTACGTTACGCACATTTGTGAAGCTGTAGTAACAATACAAAACTGGGATTCGAACCCTCGACCTTCTGTATGCGTCCTACCGCCGGGGTACCACTCAAAAGATAAACGACCTAAAAAACGCACACTAAAAAAATAAATCGATCGATCTCAAACATTCCATAAACAAATATTGACCAAATTTATACGGGACCATCATGGAAATACTTAAAAGGAAAAAACCAAAAAAGGGTTAGTTAAATCAGACAACATGGCAAAGAATGATCGCTAAACATACGAAGAAAAATATACGGACCTATACAGCCTACCATTAAATTAATTTTTAATAATAATTTTGTTAAATTAACTAAATAACCGGTACGGTAGTTTTTTTTTTTTTGGTTACGCGGGGGAATGCATTTACGCACTTCGCCGCCCTGCTCTCGGGGGACAACAGGGCGCCTTTGTGTGGGACTCCCAGCCCGAGGGCTGGACTACCCACTAAACCCCCGCGGTGTTCCTCCTCTACTCTACCGGGCCACAGGATAGGCCAGAGGTTAAGTCACTGTGGCCCGGCGAAAGGATGTCCCAGAGGGACTCTCATAGCGGGGGGCCAGACGGGCCCCCCTGCGCTGTGTCGCCGCAGCGTCTACTGGCCCGTGAGCGTGCGCGCGGGCACTCTATGTTTTGCTGGAAGGCACCCCGGAACACGTGGGGGCGACTTCCGGCTCGCCGTGATGGTGGGCGGTGGGTCCCCCGACCCTCCGCCCACGGCCGCTCTAGTCGGGGGCGCGCGCATACTCCACGCGGCGGCGCCCCCTAATCGCACGGCGGCGGGGTGGGAGCGTGAGACCAGCATGCTCCCGCTCCCGCAACTCCTCTCTTTTGGCCGCCATCACCTCGCCCGCAAACGTGGCAATGGCGGCCCAACTCTCTTGGCTGCCGACCATTTTCGGGATAATGGCCGGCAGCGACAGGTCGGCCCCAACAGCGGCCACGAGGGAGGTCCGCTGCGCGCTCCAGGCGGAGCACACGGCCAGCGTGTGCTCTGCCGTGTCCTCCGCGTTGGACGCGCAGTACCGGCACTCGGGGCCCGACTCTATCCCTACCACCTCCCACAGGTACTTGGCAAAACAGCCGTGACCTGTGAGGAGTTGGGTCAGGTGATAGGTCGGGGTCCCGTGCGCCCGCTCCACCCATGGCCGCAGGACCGGCCGGACCGCCTCTTCGAGTCTCCGACTCGCAGAGGGGTCCTCCAACCTCAGGGCCCACCTACGGAAGAGATCGTCGCGAGCCTCCTGCCTCCAACGTACGATCTCCGCCAGGGTGGGCCACCCTCCATTGCTCCGCATCAGGGCACTCCGCTCGTAAACCCTCTCAAGGACTCCCGCCTCGAGGTCCCAGGGCAGGCTCACCGCCAATAGGCACGCCGCCTCGTAGGAGACGGTGTGGTACGCTCTTGCAGCCCTCTGCGCTATCACCCGTTGCGGGCGACGCAACAGGGCGGTGTTGCTTGCGCAGAGGGCGGCTTTCGCCCATATGGGCGCTCCATACAAAGCCTTGGAGCGCACCACACCGTCGTAGAGGCGGCGACAAGCGCTCCCGGGTCCGGTACGGTAGTACCTGAATTTAAATTTTAATACCTTTTATGTCTTAAAAAACACATAAGGCAAATAAATTAAAGTAAATATTATAAAATAACAAATTCTATCTATGAACTTTTTATTGTGTTTGGCTGTATGGCTCATTTTCTTTGCCTTAGTACAGACACATTTATAAGTAGATACTTTAATGCACTTGTGCACAAAATTTATTTGTGCAGCCTATATCCTGCACAAATAAGCACTTTCAGAGCATGAGAAGTGAAAACGCTGTTTTTGCCACATTTAAGAAAGTCGTGCAAATCGGCCTTAATGTAACTACCTGCAGGCTCAGCTAGTGCTGTCAGCCAGCCAGTTCCTTGAAATGGAGAGATTAGGGAGAATTTCACAGCAGGGCTATAAGCGCGGGCTTACGTAAGTGCCATTTATTGTACCTGTTAAAACGTGATTTTGAGACGTGAATTTTCTACGATGGGTGTCCAAGTGTAACGCTGCTTGGTGGAGCGTCTCTTTGGCGGGCTAAAAATTATTGCAGCTAAACTTCGCAAGCCTTTTCGTGAATTTATGAAGTGGACAAGTAGGAATTTGTGTTGCTAATAGTTTTTTGTTAGTTTTGTTAAAGTTGTAATATAATTTAGATACATACGGGGCATTGCTTATTATTCCATTAACATTTTGGCGCCTTGCCTGAGTGGTGTTCACAGCGCTTCAAATCACCAATCTGCGGTGGGTACCCGTCATGATTAATAATAATAACTTCCACACAATACACTCACTTGACCTGGTCCCAAACTAGAACGCCCTGTACTACGGTAACCAGGCAGGGACGTCGCAAACATGAAAATACACCCAGACTGAGGGCATTTGTGCAAATGTACGGCGGCCCCTAGTGGGAATCGAACCCACGACCTCTGTTTTGGTAGCTAAGCGCCTTAACAGCTAGACCAACGAGGCAGTCAATCTATCTAGTAAAAGTTTGTTTTGATGCGAAAGACTTTCCCTATTTGGGAAATATTGAGAGATCCCGATGCGGCTGTTTTCGTTGCAATTAACCATATGTTTCCATATTTACACTATTCATGCAAGAACATGAACGAAATCGAGTTTTTGTAAAAAAACATCAAACTTTACGAGGAAGTTTTTTAAGCCAAACTACTGGAAAGTTTCCAAATCACAACTTTGCACATCACAGACGCTGCTGCAGTCAAGAGTTTCTTCCGAAGAAAATCGTGGCACCGGGCCCCGTTTATATTAAGCCCCATGTGTTCGCTCTGTTTTTGTACTCGCGTCACTTCTAAATCAGCAACAAATAAAAGTTTCGTCAATTTTGGCGTCAAATAGAATCATGCTGTAAATTATCTTTATATTATACAACACGTATGATGACAATAATGACAGTATCGCACTTCGGACTCGCCTGCTCATCTCAGCTGCAGTGGGCATAATGTAAACACAACTAAGAAAATCTCCACTTGCGTTTCTCGGGACGAGAACTTTGCAGAATTTACTAGATTGTTGTTGAACTGAATGTCGGTTTTAACTACAGCAGCTGGGGTCAAACTTGGGATAGGGAGCTTGCGTAACAAGTGATTTGACGATTTTTTCCATCTAAGAAGACATGCAGACATAAAGTTAAAAAATATTAAAATATACATACATAAACTCACGCCTGTATCCCAGAGTTAGTCTTTGCATGCACGCACGCCGGTTTTGGGTACTTTTTATCTTGCCCTTTACTAACAAATAGGGCTATTTGGTCGAAATATTTCCGCCTGGGATGTCCCTAACTGACCCTTCCACCCGCAGTGAGTTACATTATTGAATTTGGGTCCCACCTGCTTAGTAGTTAATGCTCAGCAGTCGGGTTGTTGGTTACTTTTTTTTTTTTTTTAGTAATTTTGATAAATTTTTTGCTGTCTTTGTGCTGAATTCGGTAACACTCGCGCAAACATTTTTTTAAATCTGTCCATTGCTTAAGGAGTTATGAGGGGACATAGATTCATATTTGAGAGGTCGTGGGTGCGAATAACTTGTACTTTGTTTTCTCTGTGAAATTGTAGTAGCAATACCTCTCTCTAACATCGTGAGGAAACCTTATTGACTACGGTTACATACCTCAGCGCTTGCTACGTATAATGACCTATATAAGCCTATATACGCCCCACTGTAGGGCACATGCCTTTGGAGATAGTATGGGCTTAATCACCACGCGTGCCCACCGCGGAAATTTCAAGCGCTGAGGTGTGTCAATAGCTCAGACACTCATGATTCCTCATGATGTTTCCCTTCACCGTTAGCGAGTGGTATTGCTACTATAACTTCACAAATGTGCATTACGTAGAATACAAAGTCATAGGTACATGCCCGCACTGGGAATCGAACCTGGGTCTCTCGCCTTTAAGCGTCTTGTTGATATTCAAAAGACCAGTGGAGCATATTTTCACTTCGCACCTGCTTTAAGCTCCGAGCGAGTGAAAACGCGTTCAAAATATTTCGCAAGTCGTGCGCCTGATAAGCGGCCTTCTGGCAAAGAATAAATACCTTTTCTGCTGTACGTACAGTAATAGTAGGTACATCGTACACCGAGAGGAGAAGAACAGGAATAGAACTTTCTCCCGAGTGATACGTAGTGCTTTACCTGCGCGAAAGTTATTAAGAATAACTTAAAGTGTACTGTTAAATTATCAGTTTAGTAAAAAACAAAATAAAAAAAAAAAAAAAACAATTTGCCGCGCATTTTTTTTCGTAGTGCAGAAAAAAGGTTGCCATCATCCTTTTATTGAAAATCGAGTTAAGAAAAAAAAATCCCACCTCTTTTTTCTAATTATTTCATATAAAACCTTTTTGAGATTTGACGTTTGTATTTTTTTATGTTCACTGCTAAAAACAAAACGCTAGCAGGGCAGGAATGGACTTTCATAGAAAATTCCTGCCACGGAAGGCAGGAATAAAATTGCACATAATTTTTCCCGCCCCACATTTATAAGGGAGAAATGACGAACTTTGTAACCCGTTTATGAATGAGCAATGTCTCATTGCTGAGTGGGTATGGTACAGAGAATATTCTTTCTATTTATTTACCTTTGCGGGGTCCAAAGAGTTCTACGGTGCTGCATATATCTTTAAAGGAGTTTACTAATTTAGTTTCGTTTTTCCGAATGCTGCACGTTGGCACACTACTGGGTACTGACGGAAGACCAGCGCTGGAGTGGTCCGCCTCTCCAGCAAATACTGAGTCAGAGCCCCTTTGCATTCACCACACCCACAATTTGTTGCCTTGTACTTTATGTTGATTTACCTGTAACTTTTGTTGTTGCTCTTGTTTGTCACATTGCTGTAAAATTTTGCTTGGTTCTACTTGTGTCATTTGAATTGTTGTTCTATAAGTATGTGTGTATGCAAATGCAAATAAAGGTTTATCTATCTATCTATATTTAACGCCATCAAGAAACGGAAGTGAAATGTCTGGGTTAGCTTTACTAAGGTCTTGTACGCGTCTTGTACAAGCGTTACAAGGTTACCATAGCACAGGATATTTGGGACCAGGAGAAGTGATTGTGTTATGGGGTATATCTACTTGTATGCATTAGCGCTACAGTTGCACTGTCGATAGTTACTCGAATTGTTAGAAGTTTAAATCGATTAAATTAATAATCGAATCCACAAGCACGTTTTGATCGATTCAGTCTATGACTTTTTTTCGAATAATCACCCACCGCTAACCTTAAAAGAGCACAGGCCATTCTATATCAACTTTCTTACCTACCTACTCACCTCATCTATGACGAACCCGCTGAATATAACAAAACAAACGTTCACCGGCATAAATCTGATATGTAGCAAAGCCGTTTATTTACTGCGTTAGGCGCGTTTTTCCCTGAAAGCTTGTGTCTGTGGAAATTATTGCCTTATACTCTGGGTTAAGCTAACGACTGCTATCTTGTTATAGGTGTGATGATTTAAGAATTGTATTTTCTGAGGTTAAGGCGAGCACTAGACATAATAAAACTGAATTTTACTCGTTTACTCTTCCATTTTACAATTTTACGACGTTTCGGTACTTTTGCAAGTGCCGTGGTCTCGGTAGAATGAGGTGACAGGCGCCTTTTTGAAAGCATTAACTGTTAGTTTACTAACTTCGGCAAAAATTATTAAGTTACGTTCCAAAAATATTTCGGCAAATTTTGAAATTTAAATTGATACTATAATAAATTTATATAAACTCAAAAATACTGATTATTAGTTTTTGAAATTAAAATTCAGTCTACAAAATAATTATTTTATATAAACTCAAAATTGTACGAGAAACACACATAGATATCATATTTTAAGAGTATAATTTATGCCAACTCAAAGTACCCCACCCTGAAGTAGTACATCCTATCCTACTTCCCACTATATAATATTATAAATGTGAAAGTTTCGGGAAGATGTTTGGATGTTTGTCATTAATCGTTGTATGCACGCACGCCGGTTTCGGGTACGTTTTATCTTGCCCTCTGCTAATACGTGCCCTATTAGAATGTTGAGGTAGCGAGAGTGATCTGTCAGGATCGTGGCAAGTGGCAGTCCCTGGTCTCTGCCTACCCCTCTGGGATACAGGCATGAGTTTATGTATTTATGTATATGTGAATGTTTGGATGTTTGTTGCTCAATCACGCAATAACGGTTGAACGGATTTACATGAAACTTGGCGGACAGATACACAAAGACCTGAATTGAGACATAGCATACTTGATTTGTCGGTAATGCGTTCCCGTGGGATAATATTTATTTAAAGTTCCTTTGCTTGATATTTAATTTTAATATTTTAGGTAGTTTTCTTTTTGGTTGACATTTAAATTTTTAATTTTTTTTTATATCAAACATTTCAGCTGTCCCAAAAATAAACACAGTAAGGGACATTTTTTTTTCAAAACCGAGATATTTCCACTATCGGTTACTGGAACTAAGTAGGTAACCAATAATAACCAATGACTCAGTTTTTAAAAAAATGTCTCTTACTGTGTTTATTTTTGGGACAGCCTATTTGTCCGCCTTATAAGGAAAAACATGCCGTACGAAATTTATCCAGTACAATCATTTCTACACGCTCGTCTTACAAATAAAGTTTTTTATCTTTATCTTTATTGCTCCATGGTAAATTAGTCAATCAATCAGCCCGTACCCGGCTGGACATAAGCCTCCCCAAGGCATGCCACTTCTGTCTGCCCTCGGCCATCTTCATCCAGCCGCCGACATCAATCAACCCGGCGAGCTAGTGGGCGTCCCGTTGCGTTTCCCATTGTATCTTTAATTAATCACAGCTCGGTTTAAAAACAACTTTTTAAAGTGCGTTGAAAATCGTAAAAACGTTCCTGAAAAATTTCGGTTATAATAGGTCATTTAGGACAACTTTTTTTTGTTGAAATTTCCTTTTTGTTGCAACTGATGTACTTGGCCCCCTTCTGCTTTTATATTTTTTAGGTTTCCGCACCCAAAGGGTAAGGGTATTACTAAGACTCCGCTGCCCGTCCGTCCGTCCTTCCATCTGTCACCAGGCTGTATCTCATGAACCGTGATAGCTAGGCATTTGAATTTAAATTTGTATTTCTGTTGCCGCTATAACAACAAACTGAATAAAATAAATATTTAAGGGGCTCCAATACTGACTGAAAATCAGCGCTGAGGGATCGCTTCCTCAGCACAACCCTGAGTCAGCTGCCTTTTGTGGCAATGTAGATACACCACAGGCTACATCTATGGTCCTGTTTTATTTATTCGTTTTGTCTGTTGTGTATTTAGTTTTCTTTCTGTTGTTGTGCATATTATGTTACTTATATGCTTATTTTGTTTCTGTGATGTATCTTGTTGGTATAATAAATGTCTTTCTTCTTCTTCTTCAATACAACAAACGTGATGTTTTTGCCATTTTTTACTCGATATTAATAACGGCAACAGGTAGACGCTTGTAATATTCAAATACTGTATAGATAATGACACGTAACCCTTCGTGCGCGAATCCGACTCGCACTTGGCCGGTTTTTATATTTTGTACCATGCTAACATAGTTATAAGACTGTTACTAACACAAAATATTCATATTAAATTATTATTTTATATGTAAATATGGACTGTCTGAAATAAATTAATTGAAACGAAATCAATTTACTTTTGTAGTTTTCAGGCGATATGATACCATACATGTCATTTAATGGGTCCAATCGCGCATCGCACGTTATTACGAAATATGTATTACCATACAACTTCTGTTTACAACTGGGTAGTTTACCTAGAAAGCTAGATAGTTTCTTAATGGACTTGGGTCTGTATAATTTGTGTGTAGATACTCGTAACATTCCGAGCAGAGTAGTTAAATGGTTAAGGGAATATTTCATTTAAGTATAATAGCATATTCTGGCGCTATAACAATAATTACTAAAAACAGAATAAAATAAATATTTGAAGGGGGCTATCACACAACAAACATGATTTTTTTGCCGTTTTTTCTCGATACCTGTGTCTAATGTTGTATAGATAATGCTACGGAACCCTTCGTGCGCGAGTCCGACTTGAACTTGGCCGGTTTTTATTTCTTTATATAGCCTTTGTACCTACGTCCCACTGCGGGGTACAGCAGCCCTTTGTGCTTTTGCTTTTGTGTTACCAGCCTTTTTTATTTGTATTATCGTATCATTTAATTAACTGTCTTTAATTTTTTTGTGTATGTTACCTTTCATTAAGTAGGTATTTGTTGAGTTGTGTTATGGTGTTACAATAAGGCGGTGGTAGCGAAGTGGGTAGAACATTGGACTCGGAAGCAGGAGACCCAGGTTCGATTCCCAGTGCGGGCATGTACCTGGCCTATGACTTTGTTTTCTAAGTTATGTACATTTGTGAAGTTATAGTACCAATACCACTCGCTAACGGTGAAGGAAACCTGAGTGTCTGAGCTATTCATATACCTCAGCGCTTGAAATCGCCAATCCGCGGTGGGCACGCGTGGTGATTAAGCCCATACTCTCTCCCTGAGGGAAGGCCTGTAGGCTACAGTGGGACGTATATAGGCTGCTTATGGATTATATGTTACAATAAATGCCTTTTTTAGTTCTTCACACCTTTATCACCTCATTCATCTCGGTACGGACCCTCTCCGATTAATTAGGACATTTTGTCACTAAGAAAACTCTTAACTTAATCAACCTCGAGACGATAACATAATCAATTCCAAGTAGAGTTAATTAATTTATCTTTCGCCACCGGCTCGGTCTCGCTTCACCTAGTGATCTATTTGTTGAACAAAGAAGTATGGTACCGCAGGTCTCCGTATATCAGCCTTTCTCAGTAAAACATTCGTTCATTTAAAAGCAAAGGAAAAGATTTGTTACTTTGATAAAAAGTTTCAAAAGTTACGCTGTGACAGAAACTTCTTCTAGCACTCGTTCGTCTAGCCAGCGTGTGGTGAACCACCAATTAGTATTAACTGTACTGAAAAAAGACCACTAGAAGTTTGAGTGCGAATACGACTTCAGATGTTATTTTTAGAGTAATGTTTTTCATAACCACTAGTCTGGAAAAGAATTCTGAACGAGAAATTGTTGTTACAAAAATGATCACCATTGCTGTGGCTAACCATGAGATTGTTACAGCTGCTGTTCACCAAAGACAAGGGCTGATTTGGAGACAGGTTTTAATTCATAATTAATTAATTCAATCAATCAATCAATCAGTCCGTTCTCCTTTTGCTTTCGGCGATCCTCATCCAGCCACTGTCAGCAATCTGCCTCACGTCGTCGGTTCACCGAAATGGTGGGCATCCTATGCTGCGTTAGTTAGTAATACTTTATTGCGTGCAAATGTAGCATGGCAGGCCCCCAACTAGATGATCTGACGACCTGATTACGGTAGCGGGGATTCGCTGGCTGCGGGCGGCACAAGAGCAGGAAACTTGAAAAACCATGAGAGAGGCCTATATCCTGCAGTGGGCATCAAGCGCTGAGGGATCACTTCCTCAGCACAACGCTGAGTCAGCTGCCTTTTGTGGCAACGTAGATACACCACAGGCTACATCTATGGTCCTGTTTTATTTATTCGTTTTGTCTGTTGTGTATTTATTTTTCTTTCTGTTTTTGTGCATATTATGTTACTTATGTGCTTATTTTGTTTCTGTGATGTATCTTGTTGGTATAATAAATGTCTTCTTCTTCTTGTTCTTCTTCTAAACGGCTGATGATGACATACGAAACATTTAACAGGACATTACGTAAGAAATAACATGTACGAAGGCTCTTTTATCTTTGTACGAAATTATTTAAATATTTCAAATCATAACTTAAATTTTCGTGAAGGGGAATCGTTAATCAGGTGAACAAAAAAATAAGCGGCGCCGGAATGAAAATAAACCCAATACCTACCATGGTCGGCCAAAAACATTGTCGTACAAAAATGATAAGATTTTCAGTGAAATGGGAAGGCCAAAAATGTGGGCATGCAAAATAAAATGTGTGGCCACTAAAATTTCGACTGTTCTTATGAAAAATAACTTTTTCACTTCATTGTATGTATGATATTGCATTTGTTTTAATTATTTTTAAATGCAACCACGGAACGCAATCCGTAGTACAATTATGAGTTACCGTAGGCACTGACTGAAAATCAGCGCTGTGGGATCACGACGCTGAGTCAGCTGCCTTTTGCGGCAACTTTTTTATTTTTAAAGTTTTCTGTCTTACACTTTCTCGTTTATGCTTCTATTCTTGATGTTGTAAGATTGGCTCATGAGACTCAAATAAAATTCGGCCAAGAGCTGACGGTGACGGAAAAGATGTTGCCCGGAAACCTCAGCGCCTGAAATCGCCAGTCCGCGGTGGGCACGTGTGCTGATTAAGCCCATACTGTGCCCTACAGCTGGAAGTAGGGCATTTATACAGGCTGCGTGATTATTTACTAGCAGTGCCCGCAACAACGTTTGCGTGGTAAACGGATTAGCGTACAGCCTACGTCCACCTTGAAGGTCCATTATAAATACTGGCGCAAGAATTTTTTAAATGGGATATGTACTTTCGGATATTAAGCCCTAAAATATAAATTTACAAACTTTTACTCTTTATAATGTTAATACATAACATATAAATAGTTATAATAGTATCATCATCAGTCATTTGACGCCCACTGTAGGACATAGGCCTCCCTCATGGTTTTCCAAGCTTCCCGGTCTTGTGCCGCCCGCATCCAGCGACTCCCCGCCACCGTAACCAGGTCGTCAGACCATCTGGTGGGGGGGGGGCCTTCCCACAGTAATATAGTACAGTATGTCATATATAGTAGTTATAATATACATACATACATACACAAGGTCACGCTTGTATCCCAGAGGTGTAGGCAGAGACCAGGGACTGCCACTTGCCACGATCCTGAAAAATCACTTCCGCTTCCGCAACATTCATCAGTCGTTGCATGCACGCACGCCAGTTTCGGGTGCAGGGTGTCAGTTGTAGGTATAAATAAGTATAGAAGATGTAGATATAGATGTTTTTATTATTACTGAAATAGTAATTATAGCAAAAAATTATGGTTTCAGTGATTATTGTTTTAGTGGCCCCGCCGCCCAAAGCCCGCTATCACAAATAACGGCGCGTGCATCCCGCGCCCGATTTGTCTCTATCCGTGCATTTGTCTTTATCAATGCATGTGCCGTAGAATAACTAGTCAGAAGGCTCACCTAATAAGCCAGTCACTTTAGCACTGTTTGACAGATTATCTTGTTATCGCTTAGGGAAATTGTATCTTGAATCGCCTAAAGCATTTAGTTCTTAATAATAATTTATCTTGTTATCTCTTATTGAAATTGTATCTTGAATCGCCTAGAGAATTTAATTCTTTACAAGAATTTATCTTGTTATCGAGATTAGAGACATTGTATCTTGAATCACCTAGAATATTTAATTCTAGAATATGTTAATACTAATAGATTGTTAGTGTACGAAAAACCGAGAAATCATTAGTATGATTCATGTACCTAATTACCTGACGCAAATCATTGTCTAATGCCGCCTCAACATATTATAGCTTGCAGCGTGAATGCATCAAATAATCATGCATGTTTATTGTCATTTCTCCGACATGAATGTCGAAACAGTAGAAACTAAAAAAAATTGTACATTTTGGATATTTTTGGCAACAGCACAATTTATTATTCATTTATTACTGAATCGTATTTTTTTTACTAAACACAGATGACGACCCAAGTCCATGGAGCTCTGAATCGGCTCCATGGAATCGAGCTTACGCGATTCAGCGTGACAGACCGGCCGAGCCGAGCCGAACATATTTGATTCGGTTTCACCGACCTACGGGAGCCGAGTATATGCGATTCAGCGTCAACGACTGACTGCAGCAGAGTATATCTGATTCAGCGTTACCGACCTACTGCAGCCAAGTATATCCAATGCAGCGCCTCTGACCCACTGTAGCAAAGTAGATCCGATGCAGCGCCACTGAACCCACTGCAGCAAAGTATATCCAATGCAGCGCCACTGACCCTCTGCAGCCAAGTATATCCCATCGAGCGCCAGCAACCCACTGCAGCCGAGTATATCCGATTCAGTGTCACTGAGGCACTGCAGCCAAGTATATCCGATTAAGCATCGACAACCCGAGCTTTACGGTTCAGTTTTGTTAAATGTTTAGAAAAGTGCTCCTAAATAAGTTTTCACTTTGAAAAATATTGCCAATACCAATATAAATATAAATACCAATATAATTTCCAGCTAAAATCTTCTGTACGTTCCTATTGCATGCATCTGGGCCGTTGCCAATTCGCTGTCTCGAGGATTTGTCCAATTTATACCCCTGAAAGGTTTCACAGGTAACTCCCGAGTTATGGGCGTCGATAATACATCCATTGGCCTGTTTGGGGTTTGGCCTTTGATCTTTTTTTAATATTCTATTCTATTCTATCAATATCTATTTCTATTCTATTCTATTCAAGAAATAGTAACTTTTTACAGTTTTTGACAGTTTAAATTCCCAATCTCTTTTGAATTTAATTTTGTACCAAGTATTTTATTTATTTGATTCTGTCCTATTCGCTGTTACGTAACTCTCTAAATAAAGCTGTAGACAATACTCAGTTGGAGAACCAACGATCCCTAAGACACAGGTATTTACCTAGTTTAGGGGTCAAAAGTTCGAATTGTATAGCGACAATGTGTACAATCAACTAGTGTAACTATCCTAAGATAAAAAATGTAGACTGTACTAATAAAATGATTATTATTATTAATAATAAGCAAAGACGGACCGCTTCTAAGGGTAGGCTTACTTAATGCAGTGGCTATTGAAGGTCACGCGCATTAACCAATGCCGGGAATTGAACCCGCGACCTCTGGCTAACCATGCCAGCGCTCTCCCAACTGAGCTAATGGGCAAGTGTAGGAATCAGTGAAATTTCGAGCCTCTTTACAATCTTCTCTGTATTACGTACAGGCAGCGACATCTGGCCCAAGCAATTTGCATCACTTGCAGCCCCGAGTAACCCACTTTGCAGTTAAGGTTTTACATCGGAATGATATCGCTATACCTACATGATTATATTATTTTTGTTGCACTGACCCGTGCAGAGGACAACTTTAAAACCCTATTTAGAGGCTAACCTATTTAGCTAAACCTATTTAGCCTCTAAATAGGTTTTCAAAATTTGTTTTATTAATATGGGTTTTTGTTTTATTAATATGGGTTGGAAAAACCGATGATATGTACAGCATAGGACTGTGCCCTATATTTTGCCTTGCAGCATACAAATTATACTCTCAGCCCATGCTCTCTCTCTGAGAGAAGGCCTGTGCCCTACAATGGGACGTATAGGCTGCTAATGATACAAATTATAAAATTACTCAGTTACGGTAGCATACAATGTCAAGCGTCAAGCCTATAGTACAATTTAATCATCGTCATCATCAGCCATTTTACGCCAACTGCTGGATAACGACCTCCCTCGTAGTTTTCCCTAACCATGAAGGGTTTTACCATAATCGCCACGCTTGGCAGGCGGGTTGGCGATCGCAGTATGTGGTTGGAATCTCAGGAAGACGCTGGTGGCCGACTCCTGGTAATTTATTTCCTGAGTCGCCTTCTACGACATCCACGGAATGAAATGGAGTGACGCTATTCTTAATCCGGCACCACACGGTAAAATTTAATACAGTGCTTCAATCTTATTACAAGATTATTCCACTGCTTATTACAAGCGGTGGTAGCTCAGTAGAACAATGGACTCGGAAGCGAGAGACCAAGGTTCGATTCCCTGAGCGGGCATGTGCCTATGACTTTGTATATTTTCGAAGTTACGTAAGTACATCTGCGAATTCGTAGTAGCAATACCACACGCTTACGGTGAAGGAAAACATCGTGAGGAAACCCACGGCTTCGTTGGCTCCGCACGTATTGATCAGGACGGTATGGGTGCTGGGCAACACTACTCCATCTAAAAAATAATGTCCTATGCACTGCAGCGTCCTAGTAGTCGTTTCACTCATCTAGTGTGAGTGAAGATGCCACTGGACGCTGTATAAATCATCTCATTGCGTAGATGCAAAGGCCAAAAGTCAAGTCGATCTTATTAGTAGTACCAGTGTCATGTCTAGAAAAAAATCTATAATCTTGTTTGTAAAAACACTAATTAATTAGATATTCCTTTAATTTTTTCCTAAATAAACAGCAATTCAAACTTCTAATTGTCTTTACCAATCCTTTCTTTGATTTATCGTGCTATACCTTCGCGTTTGTAACATTTCTGTTTTATCAAAAGTGTTTCTTCCTAAGTAATCCCAATAAAATGTCCTCAGATGAGGATCTATAATAAGATAAAGCGTAGGACAATCGCTGTACAGTTAGAAGGTATTTTCATCCCATTGAAGATGGGATTTAGTTCCATCCAATCGGTTTGGAACTAAACGCATTAGTTGTGGCTGGGCCTGAATTTGTCTCTGAAAACGTAACGCGCGGCGATTCGACTCAAACTTTTTATAAGAAACAACTTTGGATGGAGAGAAAGAGTTGTAGAAGATTAGGTCCATCACGAGTGTTTAACGCGCTGATATTTTTGTTATTTTATTTTTCTTTTTAAGTCTTTATAAGTCGTTATAAATGTTACACCAAGAGTTAGGCCTATGCCCTGCAGTAGGCGTCAAGTGACTGATGAAGATGACGAAATGGTAAAAACCAAAACACGGCCATGTCATAAACTAAAATACATTATCAGGCTAAAGCACCTACTTAAACTTCTTGCATAGAATGGCATATTTGTAACAACAATATTTGCTTAAAGGCATACTTTCATCGGTTGTTTTGTGTGTAAACTTTGGGTATTTCACACTTCTTGCCATAACATTAACGTGCTTATAACAGCTGAGCTAGCCAATTGAGCCTTGCTTAAACAAGCTGTTAGCAAAACCTGGTTATTTTATCGCACTGAAAAGATTTTGTTTGTCTTGTGAAAATTTTAACGCATTTTTTTCTCCTAACACTTAAAAATTTAATGCTTCGATAAAAAACCGAACAAGTGCGTGACAGGCCACGCGCTGTGTAGAGTTCTGCAAAAGGAGGGGCTTTTTTAAAAGTGGTTTTCCAACACCCAATGATACCTCACACTGAAGTGTAGGCGAGAAAAAAAATGCATCCCAAATGCAAATAGTGTAGGGTTGGTATCGGAAAAACACAAAGTTTTTAAAGATTTTATTCTACCGTTTTATCGCTAAGTTTCAGCTTTCTAGCATTAATCGTCTCTGAGCTAAGCCGCGAACAGACAGACAGAGTTCCTTTTTGACTAAGGAACCCTAAAAACTATCCTTGTAAAAAGTACTTCTTAAAATAACCTTATATTTCTGTTTTTATTTGATAAGGTCGACTATTTTACTTTATTATTCCTTTTTAAGTTTTTTTTTCGTCAGTCAAATATTTCTTAACAAGTTTTCTCTTTTTTTTTTGTTCAACACTATTGATTTCACCCTTTTGAGCTTTTCTACAAATTACGGATGGATTTTTTTATTATTAGTGGGAGTAACATGTTTACAAAGTGTGTGTGCACCTATGTATGTATGCATGTGTGCACCTCAATATGTGTGTGTGTATATGTGTGTATGTGTATTTGTATGTTTTTGTATATTTTCAGGTTCTATTTTATCTTTACCTATGACGTAATCTTAGCGGACCTCTATACTTTTATCCCGAAACAACTTTCCTTTGCGCGGATTCGGCGAACTAATCAATAGCTACTTAAGTTCTTTTATTGAACTGGGGGCTCTCTGCATTAGGTGGAGTTGAAAAAGTAATTCGCTTTAGGGGGTAAACGGGTTGTAAGTTACGGGCCTCAAGCGGTGAGCTGTCTCTGCCCAACTTTGAAAGCTCACGAGGGTTGAGTTCTTCGCGCGTATGTATAGTCTATTCATCTTTACTTGTCCAATTTAGTAAACCAGATGCTACCCGCAAAGTATGACTTTTTAGTCGAAAACTGCCATATTCCCATAAATTAAGTAACCTGGGACGCCATTTTGGATAACACGCTGCTATATTTATAAACAAATTGCACGAACTTGCAAGAAAATATCTAGTTTCAGCATCAAATAAACAATAAACATTTACATACAGGCACATACATTGCTTCTGGCCCCACACTAGGATACCCTGTGTCGTGGGAACCAGAAACAACGACATCAAAAACATGTAAACGTCCAAGACCTGGGGTTTTTTTTTGTCCCCAGCCGGGATTCGAACCCGGGACCTCCCGCATGGTATGCAAATGCACTACCGCTGCGCCACGAGGTCGTCAAATGTCAATTTTGAGGTTAGAATATTGTTTACTAAATTTGACAAGTAAGGATGAACAGACTGTATGTATCAAGATTACAGACACGGTGTCTCAGTATACAGGGCTATTTGATAGATAATCATTTGACAGATAATCCTTAAAACTATGTGTTGAATAGACTAGACATTCCTCCGACGCTACAGGCTGCGACGTGGATAGAGCGCGTAAGACGAGAATTTAATCTAATATAGGTGTCACAGTGTTTGTTATCGAACTCCTCCGAAACGGCTTCACCAACTTTTATGATTTTTCAAAACAAAAACAAAACTTCAAGTTTGTCTTTCAAGTCTGACTCAAGGAGTTTCGTAAACGACACCTTTACTTATTTTATAATTTAAAAAAAACACGCCTGGAAGACTTACGAACATTTAATAAAATATATTTCTTTAGAATTCCTTAACAAAAACAAAAACACAAACCAAGCAGAAATCTCTTAGAATATAATGTTAAAATAGTTTCTACTTTTAAAAAATAAGAAATATAGGGCAAGTTTCTGAATTGAGAATTTCGCTAAGGAAGTCATCAACTGTAGTGCTGTCTCTTTGAATTTCTCAGAAAAGAACTTTACCTAAGTATTTACTTAGTGAAATTCTCAATTCAGAAACCGGCCCATAGTAATTATAAAACTTTGATACTACACGAATTTAAGGATTACTGGCTGCTAATAGACAGGGAATCAACAAAAAAATTAAGCCTTATTTGGAAAAATACGATTAAAAATTCCACTTGGCACCTAAATGAAAAAACGTAGCTACAGACTATTTAAACTGCCTTTGAAAAGTGTTTTAGAGGAATCGTGTTTTTTATAAGTAAGACCGTAAATGCTCAGTAAAATTAATATTTTTTGTTGTTCAAGCGCGTGCGAACATACACGGGAATGGCCATTATACCTTTATAAAGGTACTAGCTGACTCCACAAACGTTATTTTGCCATATTAATTAGTCTATGACCTACTCTCAGGCCTACCAAATACACATGCACAAAAATCGGTGCAGCCGTTTCGGAGGAGTTCGATAACAAACACTGTGACACGAGATTTTTATATATTAGATGGAGGTATAAACCTGCTTTATGTGTACCTCCATTCTATAGGTAATTCAATTACACTAGGTGCACACCATTGACATTGGAACCCGATTCTGAGCTCGCCTGGCAACAAGAGGTGATCCGTCACTCTTTGTGTCCGCTGACAGATCATTTGTCTCCATTCGAATAGTGGACTGTGTCCAGCGGCCGATGATTTATTGGGCTTTATTGATTGGAAGTGCAAGGTTGACTGGCTGTTTAGTGTGGCTTTGTTCACTGTGTTAAGCATACGCAGTCTATATAGGCTGCTACAACGGATATGCGTTATTTTACAACGGATATTTACTCGTGTACTTTTCCATTTTACAATTTTCCGACGTTTCGGTACTTTTGCAAGTGCCGTGGTCTCAGTAGACTGAAGTGACAGGCGTCTTTTTGAAAGCATTAACTGTTAGTTTATTACCCTCGGCAAAAATTATTACCTACGTTACGTTATTATATTACGTTCCAAAAATATTTTAGCAAATTATTAAATTTAAATTGGCAGTACAATAATTTTATATAAACTCAAAAGTACTGATTATTTGTTATTGAAATTAAAATTAAATCTACAAAAATATTTTATATAAACTCAAAAATAATGATTATTAGTTATTTTAATTAAAATTAAATGTACAGTCACACTTCTAGCAAGGGGGTCTCATGCACTTAAGCACTGGTTCCCATGCTGCAGCTGTGTTCCAACCACGGTCGCTATTGAAATTTGGATGCCGGCGGATCTCTATTGCCTCGCGTATCATTCTAGGAAAGAAACGGTCCTCTCGGGCTAAAACTTGAACTTTATCAAAATAAATGAAGTGGTTGGTACCGCTGAGTGTATGTTTACTGACTGTACATTGATAAAAAACCCTCTTTCTGCGGAACCCTACATTGCGCGTGGCCCGACTCACACTTGGCCAGTTTTTCTTGTTAAAGTGCCTATTCATCACTGGAGGTTGACAGTCAGCTCTTTACAACGCTCTTTTTTCAGTGTAACTCTGAACAGCTCTTTTGTTGTTTAAACACCGGTCCACTTCTTGATGTTGCATAACCATGCCATCTTTCTCCTGCCCGGCCTTTTTTTTTTCTTTCCACTTTAGCCATCATAATGGTCTGCAGCAACTGGCATCTCTTCCTTCGTAGTACTTGAACTAAGTAGGTTACTTTTCGCTGTTTAATGGTGCAAACAAGTTTTATCTTCTTGTGCGGTCATCTAAGGACTTCGACGTTGGTCCCTTTTTCTGTCCAGCTAAGCATTCGTCGCTAACACCACATCTCTAATAGCCGCGAGTCTTTTTCGGAGATCTTCCTTTATGGTCCATAACTCGCACCCGTAAAGAGGCCATATGTAACAGTGCAGGATCTTATTGCGGAGTTTGATGGAGAGCTGTAGCCGACAGGACAGAATTTTGCTCAAGGTCATGAATGAAGCTCGGGCTATTTTGATACGGACTCGTATTTTAGTATCGCTTTTCTAGTAGGATGTCAGTCACGATCCGAGATACTTGTACGATATTCGTTCTCAACTACTAAAAAGTCAGTAAAATCATTTAATTAAATCCTTATCCGTGTGGCGCCGGATTAAGAATATCCGTGTGCCACCGGATTAAGAATAGCGTCACTCCATTTCCTCCCGTGGATGTCGTAGAAGGCGACAAAGGAAATAAATTACCAGGAGTTGGGCAGCAGCGTCTTCCTGAGATTCCAACCACATACTGCGATCGCCAACCCGCCTGCCAAGCGTGGCGATTATGGCAAAACCCCTCATCGTTATGAAAACCATGAGGGAGGCCTATGTCTTGCAGTGGGCGTCAAATGGCTGATGATGATGATGACGATAGGGCATGATGATGAAATCCTTAGAGTCGGGCTGACCGCCGCCGAAGCCGAATGATTAGTGTGTCCCGCTGCAGCCATAGGCCTTTTCTAAAAAGGAACGAGTATTCTTTTGCTCCCTTCCGCTCTAGATAGATATAATACAATTCGGGAATACGACGACGCGACGGTTTGTTTGGCAGTAGTGCCCAAACTCCGTGGCAGAAGTTATTACCGAGGAGTTAGGACAGGTATTGAAGACGGTGCTGCGTCCGCAGTCAAGGCGTAGCCCTATTCTTGTAGGCTGGAAAGTTTTTAAACGTTTCGTACCTTAAGGTGCGACGATTCTCATACAAATGATCTTTTCTAAATTTGTTAAAAAAATTACATAATTACACACTGAAATTATATCTCTCTGCATGAATTAAGATTTTATCTGCACCAATTTACGTTTCCTTGATAAAAAAAGCAGTACTTTAATACTAAAATGAAATTGATGTCGTTTGTATGGACTAAATTTTCGATCTCATTGAAGCTTATAAACTAGTATTTTTTTCAAGAAAATATAAATTAGCGCAAGTAAAAGTCAAATTAATGCAGATATACATTATTTCAGTGTATAATTAAATAATAATTAATTTTAAAAATTTGGAAAAAATCATTTGTATGGGAATCGCCCCACCTTAAATTGATCCATCAACCTTTTTTCGCCAACTGCTGGACAAATCCGCTCTAAGGCGTTTTACTTCAACTAGTAGAAAGTTGAAACCTAACTCTTGCTTAGCGGCTAGTCAGTTGTATGCTATGTATATATTTAAGAAATCTGTATGGTGTGCCTTGTGCAAAAAAGATTACTATGATCTATGTCTTACTAACGGACTCGGCAGGCATTGTTTTGCTATATTAATTAGGCTACGACTTATTTTATCTAGCTATTACGGTTTTATAAGGTACAGCCTGGTGACAGACAGACGGACAGTGGAGTCTTACCCTTTGTTTACGGAACCCTAAAAAATACCAACAACTTCGTCCAATCAGTTTAATTGGTTGTCGAGAATTTGCCTGTATCGGTGTACAAGCCAAACTGCAGTGCAGACCAGTCGAGTTTCCTGCGATCTGGCAGTTCAAGACATTGGACCACTGGTACTTCTGGTGACCTTAGACTCTATACCTACAATCCAATATCAGGGTAAACTAGGCGATGATGACGTAAGGTAGTCTATGGTAATAGCTTGAAGAAGCTAGATAAGAGACTGTGGTACGAATTATTTTCGTTCTTCGCTTGTCAGATTTTTTTATGAAAACTTGCTTTTTCTGAGGTATTACTCGCAGATAGTCTATAGTTGTATGTTCCAGTTTAACAAAATATACTGTCAAAAATAAAGAGGGCATTTGTTGGAATATTATATTCGTATCTAAATTTTAAAATTAGACCCGCTAAACATACTCGTGGATAGGCCCTTAAAAGCAATACAAACCTTTTTTTTTCACTATAAAAACCGACGCAAAAAGGTAGCGCTAATGTAAGAATGCTAGGTACTCTAAAAAAATTCGCAATTCAGCCAAAGTGGAGTAGAAAAAGGTTTTCAGAGAATTCTGAAATTCATTCAAAGACACTTGTTTTCACAATAAAAGGGAGGCCTCGTTTACTCGTTAACAAGTAGATTAATATCTACTTGTCGCTCGCAAAAAAACTTTTCTAAGAGCCCAGTTAGGCTTGAAATAAAAATGTGGTATTGCAAAATAAATATCACTTTAATTTTTATTCACATTTGCATTATCGTCTTTTACATTATACAAAAATGACAAAGACACCTGAGAGCCGTTTTTTCAATATTGATAAGTACACCACTTTTGTAAGTAATTTTTTTTTTTCATAAAAATTGACAACGTTAGATTTTCAAACACCTGAAGATATCTACAGTTTTCAGGTTTTACGGTATTTTAATAACGGGTTTTAGGAATTAACAAACCGTTAGACTTACCTCTTCCTCTCTTTCTTTTTGTCCGAAATTTTTTGTCTGTTATGTACCTACGTGATATTTTTTCACTATAATATATACAAAAACTAATGATATCCCACACTACAGTGTAGGCGAGAAACAAAAATTGCATCATTAATTTAGGTGTACAAACCAAAAAAACCATAAAACAATGTCTTCTCCATTTCGTTGGCATGATCAACATGTATATCTATCCCAAATTTCAACTTTCTTGTACTAATCGTCTAATTGTCGCTCAGCTAGGCCGCGGACAGACAGACCGACAGACAGACAGACTGACAGACAGACGGACGGACGGACTTGGCGAAATTATAAGGGCTCCTTGTTGACTACGGAACCCAAAAAACTGGGTGTTTAACAACAAAAATATGTCCGTAATTTTATTATCTAGCAGAGCCTCACACCACGTTTTAGAATAACAAAACATTTTAGAATGCACTAGCAAGACGGTACCTATGCTGGCTGTAACAGCATCCTTAAGCACTGTAAATTCTAATCATACAGATGGGCGACCAGTTTTCAATAAGTAACTTGCCCGTACAAACGCAGCACAGGCGAGATGGGACAACGCATCGCGGACCCGTTTCTTTGTGGTTACGAGGTAACTTTACAAAACTGTGGCACTTAAGGTCGGCTAACCGAGTTGCCGCGTTTATGCGGGCCGTACGAATGGATTGAAACGTTCTTGCAAAAGTAGAGGTCTTTGAAAAAATCTGTTAAAGTTCGTGCTACAGGTTGAGGATTCATTCATTAGCAATGTTCTATAGGAACATTCTGGCCGTGACTTGCAACCTAATGGCAAGAGTAAAACAAGATTAATAATATAAAAAACAGCCAAGTGCGAGTCGGACTTGCGCACCGAGGGTTCCGTTCCCGCCCTTGGCAATTTTTTATTAGGTTTCTTTAGAATATATTATAAATCCTACAATCGATAGAGCATAAACAAAAAAAAACCCCTTTTGTTGTTTTTGTTTTGTTTTTGTAACACACATTCTGTGAAAATTTCAACTGGCTACCTATTATGATTCGTATAACGAATTCACAAGAGACACCACGCACACGCACCAAAAAGATACAATAATTTTAAATACGAAACGACGAAGGTTACGTGTCTGAGGTTAAATTTCGGACGGAAGGACAGACAGACAGCAGAGGCAGAGTAATAAGGTCCCGTTTACCACCCTTCGGGTGCGGAACCCTAAAAAAGGACAAAAAACATGCCAGCACAAAAAGTTATACAAATCAATTAAATATATGGTTCGAGTGTGCTATATGGTCTACACCAGACAACTAAATGGATATTTTCCTGACTATTGGACGATCAGCCTTTAAATGTTTAACATAAAATGAAGTATTTTTCAGTGCTTTTATTATATACCTCGTTGCTTTAATTTGCGATTCTAATAACGAACCAAACGTTGCACATATCGATTATCAAAAACGTTATTGCTTACATACACAAAAAAAAAACTGAAAAAAAAATAACCGACAACCCGACCGCAGAGCATTAACTTCTAAGCAGACGGGACCAACCTGGGTCCCTCGCAGAGGGTGACATTATTGAATTTGGGTTCCGCCTGGTTCGTAGCTAATGCTCAGCACTCGAGTTCTTGGTTATTTCCTCCGATAGGAGATGGCACATAAAGAAGAAGATGATGATAAATAGAGCTGGATGAGCATGGCCGAGGACAGAAGGAAGTGGCGGGAGTTGCGGGAGGCCTATGTCCAGTAGCAGACGAGCACGGCCTTATTGATTGATTGATTGATAGTAAATACGAGGTTTGACGCTGGATGCAAGCCGCTTCCAACCGGTCTTTTTGGAAATCCATGGAGGAGGCCTATGTTCAGCAGTGGACTTTTTGTGGCTAAATGATGATGATGACGACGAGGTTTGGCGCTGGCAACACCAACTGTCACTCTGGTGATGAAGTAATTTAGAGAGTGGACCGTTGTGGCGTCGACAGTGTTTGTGTATCTGCACTTGTATAAAATGTCTTTGAAATTATGCAAACCAAACAATTTTGGTACCTGGAAACAGTTTTTCAATTGGAAGTGCCAACTAGGATTGTTTCTACCATATTGGATGATAAGATAATTATATACTAATTTACGGGTGTCAAAAGAGTTATCTACACCCTATATTCACTCCGGACAAATAATATGCAAACTGGCAACTATAGAACAAAAGATATCACGGAATTCCCTCCTTAAATCAAAGATAAACCTCACACGACGCTCAAGTACATTTTACATACACAGAAATGGCTCAAAACTCAGTGTCTTATTACCTTAAGTTATTAAGAGATAGCGACCACATTACTATGTTGTTAATAGCATAAAATAATTAGTGTAATTCCACACAACAAAGGCTTTTATCACGACAACGTAACACAGTGCTTCAGGAATTACATTGTAACAAAATATCTATGTAGAGCGAGTTTCATGGTTATTTTGTTACAGTTTTATTTATAAAAAAAAACACGATTCCTCTAAAACACTCCTCAGACGCAGCTTAGATAATCTGAGGTTCTTTCCCTTCACCTCAGACTATTTGAACTGACCCTAGAGGGAGTGTTTTGAGGAATTTTTGTTTTTATAAAGAAGGCATATTGACACAATATTCAAAAACATTAAAGAAGATGAAGAAGAAAGACATTTATTGGGACAAATTAACATATCACAGGAAAAAAGGCCTAACAAGTAACTTAAACTAGTACTAGTACAAAGGAAAAACAAGTCACTTAAATACAACATAGTACAAGACAAAGCCAGAGCGTCAGAGTGATAGATAGATAGATAGATAAAACCATTTATTTGCATTTCCACACACACATAGATACAGAACATATAAAGAAAATTACAAAGCAAAATCGTACAGCAAGTAAGCACACAAAAAGAGTAACAGAAATAAGCAAACACAAATCAATAGACAATACGAGAGAGCATTTTGTGTGTGTGGTAAAAGCAAAGGGGCTCTGACTCAGCAAATGCTGGAGAGGCAGACCACTCCAGCGCTGGTCTTCCGTCAGTACCCGGTAGTGTAACGACGTGCAGCACTCGGAAAAACGAATAAATTGGCAGTAATTTGGTATTTCAATGTCAAAATAAGCATAAATTAAATTATTATTGCATTATATTACTATGTGTACATTGTGTAATATTATATTGAGTAAATACATAAATTGGATTGTAATCAAATAAATGTCATTGTAAAGATAATTATAATAATTTATGGTGTGTCAAAGTTGCCACAAAGGGCATTACGTTACAAAATTAATAAGGTATCTTATTCTTTGGTAGAAATAAAGTAAATTATACTGCAATTGAAAGACATAGCAAAATGAACGTGCCTGACAATAGCTATCGCATAAGCTAGTCAGTTTTTTAAAAGAACGCAGTTTTCAAAAATAACTCGACACAAACTCGAATCTATGAGAACCATTAGTGGCCATCCAGAGCGGTGTGTGCGTGCCGCGGGTCCGCGGGTCATTGTCCTGTTGGACGGAGAGACAGTACTAATTGTTGGCGCATTTTTATAAACAAGATTTCTCAAGTATATATTTTTTGTTTGCATCTATACTTAAAAGTAATAGTCTAAATAGATGCCATTTTTTATTACTAATTACATAACCGCGGCTTTCAAACCACCCAGAAATGAGCGCGTATGTAGTTTTACTATGCACTTCTGGCTGTACACGCGCGCCCACCGCGGATTGGTAGTTTCAAGCGCTGAGGTAACAGAACAACTCGGACACTCAGGATTCTTCACGATGTTTTCCTTCACAGTTAGCGGGTGGTATTGCTACTATAATGATAATGATACATTACTTAAATTTAAAAGAAAGCTGTTTGAATATCTATAGCTCATGTTTATTTAAATAGTTTCGTTATTATTCTATACGTGTAATATCCTTACGTATATAGGTAACAGTTTTGTTAAGATTTAGATGCATGCTGAGACATCCTATAAGTGGGTGAGCAATTACCATGTTACGTGTTTTTTTTTTCTTTTTGTGAATGTGTTGTTGTATTGCCTGTTGGTTGTCCTAAATAAATAAATAAATAAATAACTTCACAAATATTGGACACTTACAGCTGACAAAAATAATTTCTTAAATTCCTTGTCAACGGTGGCAGCGGAACGGTGGATCGGCATTTAGGTCATGGGTTCGAATCCCGGCGTGTACCAACGACTTTATTAAACTTATTTTTTATTATTGTTGTAAAATTGGTGCTAAAGAAAATATTTTCACTTTCACTTCATTTTCTAACTCACGAAAATTTTGAAGGTGAAGTTATAGTAGCAATACTGCTCGCTAACCGTGAAAGAAAACATCGTAAGGAAACCTGAGTGTCTGATGTAGTCACATACCTCAGCGCTTGAGTAATTGCCAATCCGTGATGGGCACGCGTGTAATTAAGCCCATGCTCTCTCTCGGAGAGAATGCCTGTGCCCTGCAGTGGGACGTTTTAACGCTACAAACAAAAAAATATTGTTTGCTTGCTGACCAAATACGTATTTTTGGACCACTCCATTAGTTTCTTAAAACAAGACCCGCAACGTCTCCCTTTAAAAAGCTAATTATCCTCTCAAGTCATATTAGGAGAATTCTGTATTATTTATAAGAAACACGATTCCTTAAAACATTTGCCAATGTACTTTAAATAGTCTGAGGAAAGGGTAAGACTTCACCATTGACTATTTGAGCTGCTTTTGAGGAATGTTTCAGAGGAATCGCGTTTTTACAAACAAAATCGTCTATTTTAATGAACGACGTTTCATTTTATTGTTCAATCTGTCTTTAAATATGGATGACTTCAAGTAACTATTCTATGCTACACATACAGCGTAGAATGTTCTTAGAAATACAAAAGCGAAGTTTACGTTGTTCAAAATAGTGTACATAATTTTATCCCTAATTTGACTGCGTGATATTTATACACTGCTTCCGCTGGATGGTTGGCTAAAAACTCCTATTTCTAGCCAACCATCCATTGTACTGCCGTAATATTCTTGTTGTTGAAGTTTTCTTAATGGTGCGTTTCGTTCTCGATGAGTTTAATGGTGATTTTTTTTATGCCTCGACATTGTTTGTGAACATCTGTCACCTGAAATGACCAATCCATTGAATTCTAGTATTGCTATAATAAGACCTGCTTGAGTGTTAGAGATGGAAAGGATAAAAATGTATTTACACGAAATATTTATAAAATGAAACTTAGTAAACCAATCACAATCAATTATAATAGTTCACAAAATACATACCAATAGAATTCCGAGTATCTAAGGCGCGGAGCCCACTGTTCTGGCGTCTGGCTTGGGCATGGCGCGAACATCATTCTGTTTCATTCAAATACCGTACCAAAAATACGGTCATAAGGTCATTATTTGAACACACCCAACTGCCTTTTGTCGGACGTACTAAAGCACGCCATTTCAGCGCCCACGCCAGATTGCAGTCAGTTCCAGCTCAGTTCGCGGTCAGTTCCTCCGCCTTTTAATAGTCATGCCCCTGCCATCCTGCGGCATGTCTGCGCCAGGTCCGTGCCATGCCTAACTTACATAACCTAATAAACACCGATAGTAACGAACGAAACTGAACGCTTGAGTCGGTGACGCACAATCAGGTATACTCGACTCTGAAGTAGATTGCTGGCAAAGACTGGAGTAGGCTAGAGAACAGTGACGTGCCTTATGTAAAACCTTTGCTGGGCAGTGTCTGAATATAGGCTTATTGGTTGTATTGGAGCAAGCCACGGTAGCAGTTCACTTTAACCAAGCCACTAAAGCTGAAGTTAACATTTTGAAACACGTACGGCGTTATATTTTAGGCGGAAGAGCTCTCAACAGAATTCAGATTACACGACTATATTATATAAACGTTGGAACTTGTTGAAAACGGAACCTTCTTATATCATCTTCTTATATCCGACTTGGTTAGCATATGACATGACCTATGCTAACCAAGCCCATTCAATCTAGGGAATCTGTTTTAGCCACTTCAGCACTTAGTGTTTTCTATATATCTATCTACAGAGTCTTAGTGATTCTCCACTTCTCCTATCTAGTGTAGATGGCCTAATTTTTGTGTCGTTTCTTGATAATATTAAAGCCTCGCCCCTCTATTTTTTAATATTTGTCTTTGCCCAATATCATAGAACTACAATTCATGGTTTAATATCATCATCATCATCATCAGCTATTTGACGCCCACTGCAACACATAGGCCTCTCTCATGGTTTTTCAACCTTCCCGGTCTTGTGCCGCCCGCATCCAGTGACTTCATGCCGCCGTGAACAGTTTGTCAGACCATCTGGTGGGCCTGACTGCGTCGTCCGATCCACGGTCACCAGGTCAGAACTTTTCCGCTCCAATGGTCAACAGTTCTCCGAGCTATGTGCCCCCCTACTGCCACTTCAACTGAGCAATTCTTTGAGTCATATTAGTAACTCGGGTTCTTATGGAATCTCCTCATTCCTGTTTCGATCACGCAGTGAAACATAGCTCTCTCCTTTGCTCGCTGGGCGACCTTGAGCCTTCTTATGAGGCCCATAGTAAGCGACCAGGTCTCACATCCATAAGTAATCACTGGCAACACATCTTCGTCTTCAGACACTGAGGTATTTTTGGACGCGTTTACTATACCACTCTCTAAGTGACTGAATAGTTTATTATGATAATTCAATGTACACTGCTTAGCCGATTCCCACAGATAAATAAGTACGCATATCTCGGGTACGCAATGTACATCGAATTGTCACAATAAACTACTATGAATTGGATTTTTGGAGTTTTATGAAACGGGGTCCTGGTTGGATTTTCTATGTGATGAACTTCCGAATGTCATATGTATTCCAGTTGGCAGTTGTTCTTTACCTTATCGCATCGAAGCCAAACGATGCAGACTACTCTCTCTAAATTCCACGTCTGTGCAACCTCTACAATAAATTCAGTAGCACTTTAGACGTGAACTCCGATTCTCGACATTGTTACCGGAAAAAAATTACTGCACATCTTATGTCAAACAATCTGTAATTTGCGTTATAGTAACTTTATATTATTATAATTAAGACAAGGGATGATCAGCTAGTCTGTATATATTCGTAAAGTAAGTAAAGTAATACTAAAAGTACTTACTTGTTTATTTTCTATGCATGCGGTGTTTATCTGTAATTGGTTGTACATCTAGTTTAATACACTATCATGTCTCATTTAGCATGTAAGGATGTCGCAACTGTTGATAAACCAAATAAAGAAATAAAAAAAAATAGACCAAAATTCTTAAATAAAGAAGTGCTTCTATATTAATAATATGTATATTAATAATAATAATTTTTTGATGATATATATATAAAAAAATATTAATATCTGGAAACAGAAAAAGCCTTACGAAAATGTTTTTGTTTTGTGTGAGGGTTTGTCCGTTTTGGTAGTCATTTTTTGCTCAGTTTCAGCAGCTAAGCATCTTTTTTGCTATTACTCTCCACGCTGGTGTTTTTCTGTTTAATTTTCGAATGCTATGGACACCTATAATTAAGTTAGTGTTAACGTTAACTTATCAATGCTATAACTAAATACTAAAAGCCTTGGATGTTTTTCTTCTTAGTGACCACAAGTAAATAAAAAAGACAGTTGAAGGTGGATAGGTTGCCAGTTTACGTAGTGTCAGTCCTAGATTTGTTGAAGGAGATACCGCGGTGACGTCACATTCGAGTGTAATATATCGCGCACAGTTGAATGTGGCATCTTATTTTGTAGGGCACTCGGGGGTTGGGAAGGAATTTCGGGTCTTTGGCATAGGCAAAGAAAAACCTATTTGCGTTGAACTGAACCGTGAAAAATCAGTGAATGAATAAAATAAATCTAGTGGAGGTTTATCTTGAATATATCAATAAAAGTTAAGTGGAATACAATAATTTTAGGAATTTTAAATTTTTGTTTAGGATACAAGTACGATATTTTTTCATTAATAATATTTCGTTATTAGGCAATTTACTAGCGATAATTCAAAAGACAGAATCATTTATGATCAGTTGTTTGGAATAAATAAAAGATTTTTTACTGTTAAGAGTAAAAAAAACTGAAATATAAAATAACCAACAACCCGACTGCTGAGTATTAACTGCAATCTAGATACTCGTAAGGAGTTACATTGTTGAATTTGCTTAGTCAAGCAGTTGGGTTGTTGGTTATTCGATATTTCAGTTTTTTTTTGTTTACTGTTGGTTTTATGCTGATTTCATAATAATATAGCCTATGACACTCGCGCAAACACCATATATATCGATTGAGATATTATTTGACAAAATCTGACTATTGGTTAAGGAGTTCGGGGGGAATATAGAATCGGACATACTTACATACATACGAGCCAAACATAGTACCCTCCTTTTGGGCTCCGCCGCAGTCGGGTAAAAATATTAAAACTAGAATTTAAAACAGATATCGCACACGACCTACTATGCCCTCAGGACTCGGGAGGGAATTTCTAGTCCTTGGACTAAGGCAAAGAAAAACATTTGTTTGCATTGTACCGAAAGGTGCAAAATCGAAAAAGTTTTGATAGAGATTATCTTTATTCGAGTCTATTAGAATCCTATCGACATTTGAACGTCCAGTAATTTATTTGTTCAGATTAAAAAAAAATAGTTTTTGTTTTTAGCAATATGTTTTTTATACAGGGTTTTATTTACCGCTTTATTAATTAAAACCATATCACCAGTCCTCGGTATCCATCTCGACTTTTTAGCCGAGTACAAAGGCGGTAACGAGCCGAAAATTAGTACCTCGCTGATAAAACGCTGCGAAGAGTTGCTGTAAATGCTGGTTACGTTACCGAATGGCCGTTTTAAAAGAGAAAAGCGGTTCTTCTACTTTAGTATTTTTAAATGCGTATGATTCTCTACTGCTTTGAAATAATCTAGGCCTAACAGAATTTATTGCGGATGTTTGATTTTGCGTATTTCTGTTAATAATAATAATATTGTTTATTTCAGACCAATGATTCATATAGTTTATTAGTAGAGCTTATCCTATGTTAGTCATCATACAATATACAAATTAATATTAATATCAAGTTATTTACAAATTGAGACATGCATTTTCACCCAATGTCTCAAAATGGGACAATTAATTTTGTCTGATATAGTCTGTAGAATGCCATTGGAGTGTGCTTGTTAATATTCATATTAACAAGCACACTTTTGAAAGATCTGGTCTATGGCGCTGTTAAAATTTCAAACGTATAAAAATTTTCTTCAATTCTTTAAATAAAATTTCATATTCCTTAGCATATGAAATTTGAATTGTCATATCCTAAGGCGATTATCACATTGCACCGCGCTCCGTCGCGTAGCGCGGGCTGCATATTTTAAAAAATGTATAGTACATATGGTGCTACATTACCGCACTAGTGCGATAATGAGCACTTTACGTGCCTATGTCGAAACTTCAAAGGGCCATATGTACTATAAAACGTTGTACGATACACGTGCGAATAGGTAATTCGTAACTCGTGTCGATATAAAACACTCCCTTCGGTCGTGTTTTAATTTATCGCCACTCGTTGCGAATTTCCTACTTTTCGCACTAGTATCGTAATGTACTATTATGCAACCATCTCAATTTGTATAGAAAACACGCCTAGCACAACACACCGGGAGCGCGTCCCGCGCGTAGATTCTGCCAAATTTCGCGAAAGCGCGGGGTCTGCCGCGGGGTATACCACTCTGGCTCCGCAGTAGCGCGCGTGTTTTTGTGCTTAAAAGAAGATCGATTGATAGATCTCGACCATAAATAGATATGGATCCAAAGTCTTCTATGGAGACGGCGTCTCCTAATTCGAGTATATAAAAACCAAATATAACTGCAGCATCGTAGCAATACCAGTAGTAGTATTAGTAATACTAGTAGCAATACCACTCGCTAACCTGGGTGTCTGAGCTATTCACATACCTCAGCGCTTGAAATCGCCAATCCGCTGTGGGCACGCGTGGTGATTAAGCCCATACTCTCTCCCTGAGAGAAGGCCTGTGCCCTACAGTGGGACGTATATAGGCTGCTTATGATGATCGTGAATAAGTTCGTTATTAACCATTTTCATTGACAGTCAACTACGAAGCGAATATTTGGCGCGGGGTCATCGTACACTGCTAACCCGCGCGGGGATGCGGATCAAACCGATAGGTGACGCAGATCTGCGCCTGCGTCGCCGCGCGCGTGATCTGCCGCTCCGTGCTCCGCGGCGGGAAGTGTCGCTAGTGGGAGAATCGCCTTAAGGGGCACTCAAATCTTGTAGGTGCTTGTTTTTTTTTATAAAAAAAATTATAGCAGTTTAATAATTTCAGTATTAACTTTTTTTTTGTCAAACACTTAGTGCAAAAAAATTTCATGAGAGGTACATAATTTTTGTAATGTTTAAAAATATAAGCACATACAAGCAAGAGAGCATGCCAGTCGTAATACCAGCCTTAACGTTTTTATATCTGTTTATTGTGATGCCTTAATGATGTCATTCGACACTAAAACTTCTTCCCCATACTATTTGTCTCATAGCTACTACATCTGAAGCATCGCGTTCGCAAGTTTATATTGAAGTATCGTCAACTTATAACAAGCGAAACCCCTCCGGGATTTCGGACCGTTTTTGGCTCGATGTTGATGTTATGTTGACAACTTTTCTTTTCAGGTTATCTTGAGGCACATAATAAAGCCGTAAGTTGCATCTTGGAGATAAATATGGTGTGAGACAAACTTTTTATATCTGATCAAAAAGAGGAAGCTCTGCTCGTCAGTACAAAGAACAATGTAACGTCCGAAAAGGAAGAAGTGTGTATGGGGATAGGATTCAGGAATCCGTATTTATCAGCCTGAGAGTAAATAACGATGTCTCACGCTTAACTTGTTACAGAGTCTCCCCATTTATTGATTTAGGAACGTCTGTTTACTGTTTGTCTCTCCGTATTACCTACATAGTGCGGTGGTCGCCTGGGTAGAACATTGGACTCGGAAGCGAGAGACCCAGTGCGAGCCTGTTGTACCTATGACTTTGTTTATTTTCAAAGTTAAGTACATCGCGCCGCGGCCGGCGAACATTATTTGTCAATGCCAAACAATCAACGTTTTCATTAAAAAAAAAATAAAAACAAAAAAATTCCGTAAATCTAATGTATTAATCTCGTGTTACATTGTTTGTGGTCGAAATCCACCAAAACGTCATCACCGATTGTTATCAAATTCTTTGTGCATATTTGGTAGGTCTAATTATAGTCCTAGAATAATTACCTAATATGGCAAAACATCGTTTGCCGAGCCAGCTAGTAATATTTTAATAATAACTGCCACATAAAACAATCATTTGTTCTGGTCCCAAACTAGGATACTCTGTGCTATGGTAACCAGGCAAGGAGATCATGAACAAAACTATAGGCAAAACTCCTTTCTGATCCGAGCATGTAACCTATTTAACTCAATAAGCAATAGCGTAGACTTGTTTAGTACGAAACGCAACGAATTAATCAAACACTTCGTGGACAACTTCGTTGAGGCTGTGAACAATCCTGTATTGAGATCTCTGTAAGAAATACAAGACTTTTTTCTCGATCTGCATGTAACATCATCTAGCTCTGTATCAATTTAAAGTATTAATAATTTAAACATTGAAGAAGCAACAATTAACCTAACCAAAATTAGAACCCTCTTTTAAATTTAGTGCTAACTGCGAGACTAACCCATGGCTTTTTTGTGTCATTAATTTACTTACTGTATTTTACTACTGTAAGCCGTAAGATCTCCAAATGTAAAATAAAATAAAATAAAATAAAATAACATGGAAACACACCCACACTGAGGCCATTTGTACAAATCAAGTACGACAGCCTGCAGTTGGGGTTAAATCTATGACCTCTGTTTCGGTAGTCAAGTATGTTAGCCGCTAGACAACGTGGCAGTCAAAGAAGATCATTTTTTTGCGATTTTTAAGTTTGTCCAAGGTGAAAGTGGGTTTTCTTTACTTTCCAGTATTTGTTCGAGAAATGCATGGGAGATATACAAGATATAGGGGAGGGTCCTTTATACCTCCATTTCTCGAACAAACACTGGAAATTGCGTGCTATTCGCTCACACATATAACGCCAAGATAGAGACCGGTTTCTAGGGTGAATCACGAAAACGCCTTATCTTAGGCGTTTGCGGACTCGCAATTCAAAAAAAAGAAGCCAAGTGCAAGTCAGACTTGCACGGATGTGATTCCGTACCCCCACCTAATTTTGTGTGTCCTAGTTGCTTAGCGAAATATTTCCGCATGTACAAATATATGCATGTACTGCATGTACGCAGTGGTAACATTATCACTCGCTAACTGTAAAAGAAAACATCGTTAGGAAACCTGCGAGTCTGAGCTTTTCGCATTGCATGAAATCGCCAATCCGCTTTGGGCACCCACAGTGATTAAGCCCTTACTCTCTCTCCGAGAGAAAGACTGTACACTTCAGTGGGCGTATATTGGCTGCGTTATTATTATTTAGCAACGGGTTACTCCAGTAATCCCCATTGAAAATTCCCATTGACAACCCTTTCTTTAGCGCAACGTGAGTATCATTTCGGGATCCTTAGCGTCAAATATTGAATCAGGTACCTACCTTTTGGGACAGCACTAGCTCCTGAGATAATGGCCGCCTAGTTCAGGAGTTAGAGCACCATGGTATGGTTTACAAATTTAATTTATTCGTGTTCAAATAAACATTTATCCTATCTATCTCATTCAAATATGTAAAACATACATATTTGATATCCTTTGTGTGCGGAACCCTAAAAATGACTGCAGATAGAGAAGTGTATTCGAGAGTTATGAATCTATACTCCGTTCCACAAAATACTCGCATCTCATTTGTCAATGCGCGCGACTAGAGGTAAGCGAAACAATAAGCGAAGACGGTCCGCTTTATAGAGTAAGTAGGTTTACATGCAGTGGCTATGAAGGTCACACGCACTAACCAATGGGCGCACATGGACGATTTTCTTTGGGAGCTCGTTTCGTGGAATGGAGCCTAGCACACATTCCGCTGTTCCAAAGCCAGACAATGGGTCTCGCGTGCTAGTTGGCAGTATCACACACAGTACATTTCTGAGATACCACCAAGTATTAACTTCTGGCGATCTATGGCGTTCATGTTATCAGTAGGAAAGGCAAGTTCACCAAATGCCTTCTAAGTTGACAGTGCCTTGTCCAACCGCGCGAGGAACGACTTGCCTTTTCGGACGTAAACTTTAGCCGCATTCACATTACAAACTCTTCTCCACACGCGAATGTCATTATGTCGATGCGCCGTTTTCTTTTTTTTTATCTCTCTTTGTTGTTAAGAGGCTCCAGGGTGTAACACTAGCGCCACCGCAGAAAAAATCATATCTTTCTTTGGAGATCGAATTTGCACAAAGTGTCAGTACAATCTCTTAATCATGTTAATAGTGATTTTTAGGACCCATGGCCGTGAACCTTAGGCAAAAAACCCGACCGTGTAATAAAAGCCCTAAGGCAAAAAACCTAGGACTAGACAGCGTTGACGCCAAAAACGCCCGATTTTGGCATAAATACTATCTAGTCCCAGGTTCGTAATTCTAGGTTCTTTGTCGTGGGACCTAAAAAATCACTAATAAAGTCGTCAAAATATAAGAAGCCCGTTTTGGCAGCTACAAAAACCATAGAATATAACCTAGTTTGAGATCAAAAACATTAAAAATCTATACTGTGAGTAACGTTTCGGGGAACAAAATCTATTTTTTCTTTTGAGCGTTAAATAATATGCCAGAGTATGTATAGTTTATTCATCCTTACTTGTCCAATTTAGTAAACAAGATGCTACCCGCAAAGTATGACTTTTTAGTCGAAAACTGCCATATTCCCATAAATGAAGTAACCTGGGTCACCATTTTGGATAACACGCTGCTACAAAGTGCACGAACTTGCAAGAAAATATCTAGTTTCGGCATCAAATGTCAATTTTGAGGTTAGAATATTGTTTACTAAATTGGACAAGTAAGGATGAACAGACTGTATCTTTATATGTATTTGTTCGAGTAAATCCAAAGTAAAATGCAATTTTGTGCAGCTGCCAAAACGGGATTCTTATATTTCGAGGACTATAACATGATTGAGAGATTGTACAGACACGTTTTGAAAGTACGATCTGTGAAAAAAGATATGTTTTTTTTTATTGGTAGCGAAACTACCAGCCCTTTCCTTCTATTTAGAAGTAGCTCTTGGTGCACCCCTAAGTAACTCAAGGAATATTTTCTCCAATTTTCAAATCTTTCATACCATTGGTTCAGTCTGTACATTAATAACCTCCTCAGTCCTGACCTTGAAAATAACAATGGTCTTCAATTGTTATTTTCAAGGTCAGGACTGAGGAGGATAAGTCATTAAGTCTCATTACTGTTCTAAATATGGACAGAAGATTATTGGATCATGTTTAAAGGGATTTACCTGTTGGAGGAAAATTTTAAAAAACACTCAAGATTGTTTGAATCTGGTGATCTCGTTGGGAATGGGCGTGTTCGACTCGCACTTGTCCGGTTTTTTCATAAATAACACCGATAGGCGATGGGAAACTAACAAACCTTTATTTTACATCATCATCATCAGCCATTTGACGCCCACTGCAGGACATAGGCCTCCTTCGTGGTTTTCATAGCCAAGAGGGGTTTTGCCATTATTTAGTTACTTTGTTAGTTAACTTAAATCTCGCAGTTTCCGCCAATAAAAAGCCCAGCGTCCAATAAAATGTGCAATAAGTATAATTTCATAGTTTTCTTCACAGATTAAACAGCCTGATAACCCAGTAACGGAAATGGTAGCCTTTATTGTATTGAATGTACCTGCTAATTGTAAGTAGTGGCAATACCATTCTGTGTAGGTGAAAAAAAAGTCTATGTAAATGTTAATGTAATGTTAAGTAAATAAACCTGCACAAGAAGGCTCCACTCTTTCTACAGTGGTGTGCTCATATCTAGTAGTATATTACGAGTATGTTGGGTAGAAACATAAACATTTACTTATCATAGTTAAAAGCGTGCGTTACTTGTACTAAAACAATACATAAAAAAAGTTTTGGCCTTTGCATCTACGAGTACGTAGTGAGATGTTTCATGCAGCATCCAGTGGCACTTTCACTCAAACTTGAAGGGACCACTCTTACGCTGCAATGCCCAGCCCCTATACCATCCTAACAGCTTGGTCGGCCTAGCCCACAGGAAAGTAAAGTCGATACGTGCGGAGCCAACCAAACCGCGTGTTTCCTCAAATACTAATACATATTCGCAGATGTATGAAACGAGTACGAACAATAAATTAGGTTTACTTGAAATCCAAGTGAAAGAAAATAATCGTTCCATTTTCTCTCAGCTTTGTTTTTATTACTTCTTTACATTGGGACCCGCCGTACACTTGTACACATGGCCTCTGTATAGGTGTATTTTCATGTTTGTGATGTACTTGCCTGGTAACCATAGTACAAGATATCCTAGTTTGGGACCAGGACAAGTGATTGTGTTGTGTGGATGTTATTATTATTATTATTATTACACGACTTTCAGCTAAGATTAGAGCACTAAACTTGATACGATAGCGATGACATTTTGAACAAGAAGTGTGGTCTGTGACTTCATACAATGCGTCGCGTCTCTTCCGTGCCCTCGCCCCACAAGGAAAGGACTTGTCGTGGGCCACACAACCTTGTTACGTGGTCTCTGTGGTCTGTGAATCTATACAGCGTCTCGCGGCTTTTCCGTGCCCTCGCCCCACACAGAAAGGACTTGTCGTGGGCCACACATAACTTGCTCTGTGGTCGCTGTGGTCTGTGACTCTATACAACGCGTCGCGACTTTTACGCGCCCTCGCCCCACGTCCTTTCTGTGTGGCCCACGGCGAAGGAAGCGACTTGATTCAAGAGAACCAAAGGGGGCAATTATAGAGAGGTTGAAAGGAATACTGTTTTAGCGACGAAATCGATACCCTTCTGCCAAGCCGGGCCACGAACTGGGTTACTTTGTAATGACCGGATAATTGTAGAGCAGTGGTGACACTGATTACAAACAAATATCCATCCATCCAAATTTCATCATCATCATCATCAACCCATAGCGGTCCACTGCAGGACATGGGTCTCTCCCTGTATGGGAGGTTTTGCCGTAATCTTCACACTTGGTAGGCGGATTGGAGATCACAGTGTTTGGTGGTCTGGTGTCACAGGTCAACGCTGCTGCCCGTTCCCTGGTTTCAGTTTTTTAGTCGCCTCTTACGACACGCACGGGAAGTAATGGGGTGGCTCATTCCAGGCCGGAGCCACACGGCGCAAATTTACGCAATTACAATCAATCAGTCAATGAAACAGCCCGTTCTTGTCCACTTCTGCACGTAGGCCTCACTCAAGGCAGGCCACTTCCTTCTGTCCTCCGCCTTCCTCATCCAGCCACTGTCAGCAATCTGCCTCAGATCGTCCGATCGGATTGCCTCAATTAAAATAGTAATATTCTGACAATCTGATCTTATGATGATGCATTAATTTGTTGTAATAATAGTACATTGTTAACCAAGGGCTGTATGACATCAAATGCATACGAGGTTTTTGGCGCCCGAGATATCGATTGTGAGGTAGGTAAGTAAAAAAACAAGAAAGCAGGACTTTTGAGAAAGAACTCCAAAACACGAAAAAAATTTACTTTCGCGCCTTGCTAGTCCACTGACTTTTTTACTCTTCACGATTTTATGGCACGCAAGCGCGTCAAATCGTGCTGGCCAGTTTGATTTTTAAATCGATTTCAATTAACATATGATGTGACTGCGAAACAAATAGTTCGATATTTAAAATAAAATCTTCATAAATTCTAATATAAATTGTCTCGATTCTGATTCGAGTAAATAATCGAAACCGTGAAAAAAAAAAAATAACTTTAAAAAAATATTCTTCTTGCAGTAGTATGAGTATGACAGTTCTTTTTTCAAATTCCAAAACCTATGCTGTAGTTTTAACATTACATTGTATGTTTTGATGCTGAGATCAATAGCAGGGTCGGTGCCGCAGCTGCAGCATTCGGCAAGCTATGTTCCAAGGTCTTCTGCTCTCATGACCTTAAGTTGGCCACTAAGATATCAACATATATGGCAATCGTGCTGCCAAACCTCTTATACTCCACTGAGACGTGGTGTGTATACCGCCGCCACATTCGCACTCTGGATCGCTTCCACCTTAAATGCCTCCGTACCATCATGAAGATCAGATGGTCTGATAGAGTGCGAAATACAGAAGTTCTGCGACGAGCCAATGTTGGTGGCATTGAGGCCTATTTAATGCGTCGACAGCTTCGGTGGTGCGGTCACGTTTCTCGTATGGCGGAGGAAAGAGTGGCGAAGCGCATCTTTTATTCTGAACTAGAGGAGGGCAAGCGGAATCATGGCGGTCCCCTCCTCCGGTACAAGGATGTCCAAAAGCGACACATGAAGAGATGCAAAATAGAGCCCTCCCGCTGGGAACGGTTGGCAGCACAGCGGCCAGAATGGCGCAGGTTGGTGAACAGTCAAGTACGCGAGTTCGAGGTTCAGCGTAAAGCTGACCTGGATACCAAACGCGACCAGTTAAAGGCTCGCCCACCTGCTGCCATAATATATAATTACGAGAACGGCATTCTCACGTGCCCTCAGTGTGCACGGAGTTTCGCCGTGAAGATAGGCTACATAAGCCATCTTCGAGCGCACCAGCGCCTCATCACTGATTAGGGGTCAAAGTGGTCGCCATGGCCGAAATCGGTCGGAACAATCATCATCATCATGTTTTGAAAACTATGCTGTAATGATATCCATACACCCCGGGATTCAGGGAAGTAAGTGACTACTTACAGAGCAAGTGATATGTAAATGTAATTTTTTCTTTCTTTCTTATTATAGTCTGGTCGTAGCCCCGGCTGCCTGAGTGATCTTAAACGATTACGAAGGTTTAGCAACACAGGGCGCGTTCAGTGCATAGATGGGTCGCCGTCTATGCCTAACGCTAGTGGCATTTTTCCGAGCGGTTCCGTGCTTCGCAAGGCACGTTAAGCTGTTGTTGCTGGCTGCCGTCGATAGATGGCAGTCGTTAAGCCAAGTCAGAGGCCTTAGGGCGGCTTGACAACTTCTGACAGTAGACGAGCCACTAGTCTACAAGCCTCCACCAATCCGGACTTGGCCCCCGTGGTGGAGTATTGCCTATACCTTCCTCAGGGAAGAGACCCGTGCCTCGGTGGGGACATAATGGGTTGATGATGATGATAGTCTGGTACATATGCTTTTTAAGCAGATTAAATACAAACGAAATCGCGGGCAACAGATAGTGGAATATAAGCCTGACATAGCGGCTTAGCACGGTATAGGAACAAAGCCAAGTTTTCCTAAATTGACCAGAGATTCTATATGAATCGATAAATTTATTTTAACTCAAGAGTGTAAAGAATTATTTTTTGTCTCGTGATCGGCATAGTCTTTCTTGTGATTATTGTGATAGAGTTTCAAAAGAATTTAACTGAGAATTTAGCGAGTTTTTTCATTTATTTGTAGTAGTTGCCCTTGCCCGGTTAACATAGCACAGGGTATCCTTGTTTGGGACCAGGTCAAGTGATTGTGTTGTGTGGAAGTACTTTACTATTTATTTATTTTATTTATAAAATAATGGGCCCCTCAAATATAATAAATAAAAGTAACAAAGCATTTATTTAAAAACCACACGAGAGATAAAAAATATTGTGTTCACATGATGAAACTTATAACTACGGAAACATTATGATATTGTTACGTTCTAGGGGTGGGTTCGTGATTAAAAGAGCACTTTATAATGCGATGAATAAGGGTAGGATTTATTTTCATACTATATGTCACAACACTTTTCTCTTTTCCTTTGCTTGAATTTTCTTTCGCTTGCGGGGATGCCCGCTTATATTATATCGTTTGAGATATTCTCGAAAACTCCATGAAGTCGTGGAAGGTTCCACAATACTACCGTCTTGCTCGATCGTGTTGTCTCTGTCACATCTATCCAGAATTTTGAACTATAGCTATTACTCTCTAATAGTGCTATCTCTTTCACTCCTTTTGAAAATTTCGTCATATACTGAAATGTACTTCAAAGACCCATAAGGGCCCTGAAAATGCCTGAAAACGGGTTTTCAGGTTATGGCGTCATCGCGTCATCTGTTTCAGGTGCCTTAAATCCATGGTAACTTGGGTGAAATTTTGATAAACTACTATGTGACAGAGCACCCTCTGAAACGGTTCGAAACGGTATTTCAGCCTGCTGAAAACGCCTCCAAGACACGGAAAAACACGTTCAAAGTTTTACCTACTATCCACCGTCGAAACAATATTGAAACAAAGGGGGAAATCACAGTGAAATTTATTAACGCAGTGTTTGTTACTCTCGGCGTAAGAATAAAGCCTACCAAGTGTTTAACTACGATATTTAAGTTATAACAATATAGACAGATTGATAGATAGATAATAAGTTATTGCAGAACCAGGTGAAAGAATTACAAATAGTAGTGTACACTAGTGTGTGTAGTGGTGTGTGTAAGTATATACGTTGGATTTTATCAAGGACAACTGCCTATGAAAACCAGATGAGGATATTAAAAACACAGAAAACGTCCCGTCTGAGGCCGCTTAAGTAGTCGAAGCACGATGTTCCTTGCAGGAATCCAACTCACGATCCCCCTCTTGATAATCGGGCATGTTAACGCTCGACCAACGAGACAGTTAATGTCATGGCTCAGTTTTTATACACAGTTCCCCGAATTTGAATCCCATGAGCATACCTTAAGCATCGCAGATGGAGGTGATTTGAAACGACGCAGAACGACCTCAACTTCTGCGTCTACTGGAAAACAATTTAGAAGCAAATTTAACATCTAGAGCAATTAGGAACTTTAAGCTGGAACTGGGAACGTAGAACACTGAGATTAGATTAGATTATCTTGTCAATATCTTGTTTTTGTCTTTATAGTTTATTAAATAAACTGTAAAGATAAAAACAAGATATTTTAAAAAGACAACCTCGACTAAATAACAAAAGATAAGCAGTGATAAATTTGATCACTGCTTGTCTTTTGTTTTTCACTAATTTCATAACCGCGGGGCTTTCAAACCACCCCGATTTCGGCGTGCGTTTACGTTTTGATAGGACGTAGCCCTGCTAGCTTTCTGCTAGATGGGTAGCAGGTTCCCTACTGCCCTCATTTCCTCCGTTGCAGTATGAAGTTACAACTCTATTCAGTCAGTTCAAAGACAGCAACTTGGCTGCCGTCGCCGTATCGGAGGAGTTGCAAACTTTGTTGTGTAAGAAACAGATTTATTCCCGTGGCCGCCCCCTTCGGGTCGGCGGCAGTGTGTTTGCACCCCATTCTAGTTCGGGAGCTAGGGAATATTACGACTGTCAAATCGGATTCGCTTGTAACAGTCAGATGGCTCTCGCCAGGGCCTCGAAACTACAGCACTAAAAAGTTAGAAATAATTTAAAAGAATACTTCTAAATTAGAAGTATGTATACTCTCACTCTCTCTCTGAGAGAAGGCCTGTGCCCTACAGTGGGACGTGTATAGGCTGCTTATGATATACGTAGGTGTAGGTATTGTGAGATAAAAGAAAAAAAAGAAGTATTTATTGCCTCATCAAAAAACAACATGAAACAAGGTAAGGAATTGTAGAAGTATAATTTGTAGTCGTTGCACCATGACCAGCACATATATTTTGGGCACCGACTTCAAATTTTACTCCTACAATACCTACATCGACACATACGTCTAAATTAAAGGTATTCTTTTAAATTATTTGTAACTTTTTAGTGCTGCAGTGTTTTGGAGTCGGTTTTTGTTTTTTATGCACTGATCCTTTGCATAAAACCGGTTTGTGGGGTTGCGTAGTCGACATGGAACCCTTATAGTTTCGCCATGTCTGTCCGTCTGTCTGTCTGTCTTTCCGTCTGTCCTCTCTGTCTGTCCGTGGTCTGGCTTAGAGACGTTTCGTACGAGAAAGCTGAAAATTGGCATAAACATATATCATAAGCAGCGTATATACGTCCCACTGTAGGGCACAGGCCTTCTCTCAGAGAGAGAGTATGGGCTTCATCACCACGCGTGCCCACCGCGGATTGGCGATTTCAAGCGCTGAGGTATGTAAATAGCTCAGACACTCAGGTTTCCTCAGGATGTTTTCCTGCACCGTTAGCGAGTGTTATTGCTACTATAACTTCACAAATGTACATAAGTTAGAAAATAAAGTCATAGTGCGGGCATGTAGCCCGCACTAGGAATCGAACCTGGGTCTCCCGCTTCCAAGTCCAATGTTTTACCCACTAGGCTACCACCGCTTCTAGACATATATATTAAATAGAAAAATAAAATTTTTAAAAAATATTTTTTTGGGTAACTTTACACCTAAATTAGGGATGCATTTTTTTCTCTCGCCTACACCATAGCGTGGGGTATAGTTGGATTGGTCGTTGAAAAATATTGTGGGCGTTGAGGAAGATATTGAGGAAGTCATTCTTCTATTTAGGGTTTGCGTTTGAAACGCAAATTTTTGTCGGGCCTCCCTCCCCTCTCCTGGATAAGTGGTTGATTGTAGAAACGTGAAAAAATTCAGGATAGTAGTACATATAAAAAAGTTTAAAGGAAGACTATCACGGCCAAGTAGACTTTAAAAGTTAACGAATAATAGGTGACCAACTAAGAGGAAAAGTAAAACTTCGTACAAAATCCATTGAAAATTACGTTGATGAAGTTGTTAGTTCTGTAATAGTACATTGTTACCCTAAGAGTGAAAGTAACTAAAAGCAGAAAGTCTTTCACCCGAGGTAAATACTGTGCTTTTCATTGCGAATATAAGGAAAGTAAAAATAAAAACATGAGTTAGCTAAAATGTTAATACATCTCCGCTATACGGAAGTACAAACAAAACTCTACAACTCAAAAAAAACAAATGAAGATCGGATTGCCGCTTTCGCGTCTTTTTTTTCGTCACTGGCTAGCTGAAATTTGAAAAGTTGGAACATGGGTCAACAGAAATTTGAAAACAGAACTAGTTTTTTGTTTTATAATTTCACAGCTGTCAGTTAAAAACGATTCTTCCTAAGGCTGAAAAGTATTACTTTCAACACGCTTCTCAGGCAACTTCAGAGCTACTTTCCTACTATAAGTAATGAAAAGCAGATATAATCCCATGTTTCTACGAAACCCTACAACCCCTGACCCGACACGCACTTGGTCGGTTTTTATTTAACTTCACGGAACCTCTAAAATTCACCTTGGCAATATCAGCGGGATTCTGCAGCTTCAACAAAATATAGGATTTTCAATAGACACGTTTCACTGCATAGCAACGGCTGCATACTCGAGATAGAGTCAGCCCCACCAGGAGCCTTTCCCGAGATATGGAACCGGCAAATCGGATGCCTTGTGTGCTAGTCGGCTTAATGTGGCTTGCCGATTCCAAGCGGGATCGCGTTGTTTGAAGATTCAAACAGAACTCAGATGAGTTCTGTCACAAAGAAAAATGGGCTGAGTCCGAGTTGGACTTGCGTATCGAGAGTTCCGTAGCGTCACTAGTATAATATTACACTTGTGGAAAAAGCTTTCAAAAAGTTTGGATGGAATGATCTCACACTTGGCCTGGTTTTTATCATCATCATCATCATCATTAGGTAGCCATTTGACGCCCATTGCAGTTCATAGGCCTCCCTCATGGGTTTCCAAGCTTCCCAGTCTTGTGCTGCCCGCATCCAGCGACTCCCCGCCACTATCATCACTCCCGATTCGATCACGCAGTGACACTCTTAACATAGCTCTCTCCATTGCTCGTTGGGAAGCTGGAGCCTTCTTCTGGCAATACACATTGGCATTGATTATACACCTTTGTCTTCAGACACTGAGGTATTTTGGACGCGAAAATGTATTTCAGTTTCCCGAACGCTACCCATCCGAGTTGGATTCGACGATGACCTCTTTCTTAAAGTCGAACTTACCTACCTGAACATATTTACACTAATATTAACATACTCGTATGTACACTAATATTATAAAGAGAAAAAGTTTGTAAGTTTGTTTGATTTTTTGAGATTGCCCAAAAACCACTCGGCCGATTTAAAAAAATATTTCATTAGTATTTAGAAAGTTTTTTCAGGATGGACATAAATGCGATAGATTATCTTATTAAATTAAAAAAAACCTTTGCGTAGAGACCAATTCTGCAACGTAAGTCGTCGACACGGGTAAAAAAGGGAAAAACGTCCGAGCGAGTCTTACAAAGCGTGCCTCAACGGTAAGAGATATATGAACGCTTTTTATCGGAAAGATGAAGATCTTCAAAAGGCCTGTAAAAACTCCGCGATAAAATATATTATCTCTTAAGGTTAATTCACAAGTCGATAAAACTTACTTCAAATCTCTCAATCTTCCGAAGGTGAAGGTCATTTTAAATCCTTATCACGACAGCGAATTTATTTTGATAAGGATTTAACAGACGGACAGTGAAGTCTTAGTAATAGGGTCCCGTTTGGCACCCTAGGGTACGGAACCCTAAAAATAGTCCCAGTTGCTACCTTTAGGGTAAAGAACCCCATAACCCTTTGTTATCAATTGGGAACAGGTTGGACACTTTTCTCTCTTTCATATGAGACTGCAGTTAGGTCGCCTAGATTTTCACACTATCAGTACTGACGCTTATGTCTCGGTTATATGGAGAGTGTGACACAATAAAACAATGGCACCAACAATCCTCTTTAGGACGCTTCAATCGAGCCTTTGCGACTTGAGAGAAACCAGTCCTAGTTTTTGCCTGTCTCACAAGCCCTGTCTCCATAGCCTGAAGCGCGATTTTCCTGTGACAGGACAACAAAATGACGCTTAAGTAGCTGTATGAGATGAAAAGTACAGCTGTGGTACCTTTCCTTTCTGAAATGTAACCGTCCATTGAGTGGTGAATTGGTGGCAAAGTGGGTGTTAGGGTCTATTGTTTTAAGGGTACTCAATTTACCAGGAAATTCTTGTTGTTTTGTTGAGTTCGTCCGTGCCGAGTCCATTTTCATCGGCTTAACTTCTATTTAACTGTGTTATTTTTAGTTTTTTGTCGTGACAAGTCTTTCTTTTTGGCAGTAAGGCGTCATTTGCTAAGACTACATGCAACGAAAACATGTCGCCTCGGTGAGGGCTGTAACTCTGTCACTGCGTGTAGTGTGCAATTCACCCATATATAGTTGATTCATTTCCTTCCGTGGATGTCGTAGAAGGCGACTAAGGAAATAAATTACCATTAGACGGGCAGCAGCGTCTTTCTGAGATTCCAACCGCATACTGCGATCGCCAACCCGCCTGGAAAGCGTGGCGATTATGGAAAAATCCCTTCATGGTTAGAAAACCATGAGGGAGGCCTATGTCCTGCAGTGGGCGTCCAATGGCTGATCATGATGCTGATGATAGTTTAGTAGAACAAAGTAACCATTACTCAGATCCTCTTGATTCGTGCCGCTAGATGGCGCCGCGTAACACATTACGCAGTTTTCGCTAAAAATTAACGCTTACTTAAAGAAGTTTTAGGTTAAACCAATGGCCGTGTAACCCGACACAGCCCCACCAGATGCTTAAATGTCAAACGTAACTTTTAAAATATAATTCCGGTTTTACTTGCGATTCTGTGTGACGACTTGGACAAAACCGTCAGTCAGTCACAGGCCATCTTATAAAATATCTACCTCCAATTTCTAGGATGCAGCAGTGCAAATTAGAGAGAAACTTGATCGAACTTATCCGAGTAAATTAGAAGTACCTACCTTAGCGAATCTTGCCTCTACAACGATGAAACTAAAACAGTGATCTAGCTAGATTTTGAAATGGACACCTACTTTAACTTTAAACGTTCATTAAGTCACAGTTTCTGTGTTAAAATACTTACTTTGTATTTGGCAGTCTTAAAAAATATGAGAAATATTATACATATTTTAGTCGATAAATATTTCAGTAGATAAATATTAGAATTCCTATTCTCATGTGAGTTCTAATTATTATTTACAAAATTGGCGATTTTTTTCCCCCAAAACTACTATGTTATTTTCATAGAACTAATTCTTATTGTTTGTCCAAGTCAGTTGTTTCAAGTTGCATGTTATCGAACCTCCTCTAAAGGCACCTTGATCGAACCTCCGACTGACCGAAAGTGCATCAGCTGTACAAAACTGAGACTCCCATATCGTTTTCAAGATGGCCGGCGCACACGCTAGGCTTTTGAACTGGGATTCAGTCTAGACCGTTTTATAGTCAATCCTGTCGCTAAGCCTATATCGGTCGGATATGCGGAGCTACGCTCCCGTCGTGTTTAGCACTTCAGCTTGAGTGCCAGCGCTTGAGAATTGAGGTGTTAATGGATACAATAACTGTGTAAAAGATGGGCAGGTTCTCTTTTTTCGTAATCAATTGACTGCTGCATGGTAAAACAACGTAACATAAACTCACGCCTGTATCCCGGAGGGGTAGGCACGATCCTGACAGATCTCTTTCACTTCAATAGAGATATACCGTATCTATGTAGTTATGTTATTAGGCTATATGTGTGTAAGTGATATTTATCATTTGTATGTAGGTTGCAATTAATATTTTCTTAGTATGATATCATATTTTATCATATTTATTACTTATGTATAGTTAAATTATCATCATCAGCCATTTGACGCCCACTGCAGGACATAGGCCTCCCTCACGGTTTTCTAACCATGCAGGGTTTTGCCATAATCGCCACGCTTGGCAGGCGGGTTGGCGATCGCAGTATGCGGTTCGAATCTCAGGAAAACGCTGCTGCCCGTCTCCAAGTAATTGATTTCCTTAGTCGCTTTCTACGACATCCAAGGCATGAAAGGGAGTGACGCTATTCTTAATCCGGCTCCACACGAGCGCAAGTTTAATTATAATAATCTTATAAGTTTATCAAGCACACTATGTACTTATTTATTTTTGTGTCACCCCCATAATTTTCTTCTACCCTTTCAACTCTCCACATCAACGTAGGTTAGCTGTAAGAAAATACCGCCTAGTAAGAAGCTTGCCTTTGTACAAAATGTTTTTTTAGTACAATAAAGAATTTTTCAATTCAATTAATCAATCAATATATTTATTGCCTTAAATTACATATGTGTACAGTGATGTTATTATAAAACAATGTTTCAATGCAATTTTACCGATTAGGCGTAGCAAAAAAACGGTAGGCCTTATATTAGTTTATACATTTAAATCAAAATTAGATTCAATACTTCATAAGCATTCGCCAGTCTTTGCATGCACGCACAATGAATCTAATATATAAATATCTCGTATCACAGTGTTTGTAACTCCTCCGGAACGACTTCACCGATTTTTGTGATTTTTTTTTGTGTACCTACATTTGGTAAGTCTGAGTATAGGTCATAGGCTAATGAATGTGGCAAAAAAACCTTTGCCGAGTAAGCTAGTGGGCTGGTCCTAAACTAGTATTCCCTGCAAAATGGTAACCAGATATAAGAACGTATTCGTATTTGCACCAATTACCCGTCTCTCTTTCTCCTTCCGCAACCTTTCCGTCACAAGGACTAAGCGCTCGCCATCTAGCGGCCATCTATGTAACCTTCACAGAGCCGATGTCATGTCGTGAAATGTCAATGTTAAACGCTTCTTGTTGGTTTCTATAGATGACGCTGTTCTCAATGTACCTAATCTATCTTGTCTCGATCTTTGTCTAAAGTTATATAGATAATGGTACGGAACCCTTCGTGCGCGAGTCCGACTCGCACTTGGCCGGTTTTTCCTATGTTTTAATACTTATTTTGCTGCTCGGGACGGAGACAAATCCAACAAATAAAATCAAATATCAAAAATTTTCTTCAACGTCAAACATTAACATTATGTGTGTTGAATGCCAATGCACGATATTGACCGCTGCCTTCGGGCCGAGTTGTAGTTAGATAACAAAATTCCGTCCAGCCGTTCCTCAGATATATTATATTATATATTTCTTAAACATGCGCGGAAATATTATCATTACTGTTAATAATAACGAACACGCGAAGTATCATATTTACGTAGACTGAAAACCAAAATCACTTCCCGGCGCGTTCTTTGAATTTGGAACGAAGAGCGCACTGGCAATGTTGTATGAAACGGTGTGCTGTTTGAATTTAGAACTCATTGCGTTCTCGTGGCTGTATAGCCACAGATGCGTTTACCTTTCGGCACAAACTGTAAAATAAAAATAAAAATTGGCGGTAAAGCGGAGTTCGTTGTTATTTTGTTAATAAAATAATTAAAATGAGTTCCGATGATTCTGAAAGTGAAAATGAAATGAACATTGACTGCACTCCACCAGATGTAAGATCGGAAGCTAAATTAGCGATGGAAAACCTGCTTCCAGCGAAATCAAAGGAAAATTTATTATTTAAAAGGCCCCTTTTTAATTCCTTGCATTTTTTTAAGAAAAACACTATATATGCCTCGACCGAAATGGCAATTGCCTGTCTTGCCTGCGGCTCGGCCTTCAAACTCATACTCGACCTGCAATTGCCTATTTCACTGCCTTTGCAATAATGTACTATTTTTTTCAAGTTATTTATTCAAGAAATTTCACAAAGTACATGTTTAATACAGCAGACCCTCACTCAAACCCGTATAGGTTTAGTTGTTCAGTTACTCGTATTGTTTTATGTAAGTATGTAAGGGGGAGTCGAGTAAAAGAGTGAGACTTTTTCCGAATCTTTTATCAATCTAGAAGTTAAAAAAATAGCAATTACTCTCAGCCACAAGCGCTCAAATAACAAGTGGCGTCCACGCCACGTTCTGTATTGTTTTGCAAAGATAAAAGGGAGTCGCTCGCTCGATTTCCACTGGCATACGTAGGTGGGTTTTGACTGAAGCGAATAAGGTCAATTGTTGGGCAGTTAACCCTATTATGACGCTGTTTGAACAGGCCATTACGTTTGTTTCATTATTCAAGTTTAAGTAGGCCTACAAGTGCTAAGCTTCGGCATTCACGCTTAAATTTTAATAGCTTTAAAGGCAAAGAAGTTTTGTTTGGTTAATGGCTTATTAAGCAATGTATTGTTAGGTTTGCGGTAAATCGCTCGTCTACAAAGGCTCATTTCCTTCAATAGACCCGTCGATAAATAGGCTTATCGAGAGTTAATTTTTGACTTAAGCTGTGTGGAAGAACAAAAGTGAGCACTCAAAAAGGGGATTCAATGTCCTTCCACCGCCCGTCATAATAGGTATTGTCAAATGGGGTGGTTAACAACTGGAGTATGAATAGGAACAAAAAGCGGAAGAAGGTTTTTTGTCACCGATTTCTTACTGAACATACAACTAAAACGACGTCTACTGCCTTTGACGTTCAGTAAGCAAAAACGCTGTATCTCATGAACAGTGATAGCTAGGCAGTTGAAATTTTCGCAGATGATGTATGTATGTTGCCGCTATGCTGCCGGTTCAAAAAATGTGTAAAGCGCACTTTATGCCAAAAGGATTAAGGATTATTTAGATGACAAAGATGTGTGGAATTAAAGCTAGTTCAATGCATCCTAGTACTAGCTTTTTAGAAGATATGACATGTAAACTCTGTTAATTAAGGAATATGTTTGAAAAGACTAAGTTTGGAGTTTTTTTGTCCGTTTTTTCTCCAAATGATCTAGACTTTGAAACGGACACCTAGTTTTTCTTGTAACGTTCAATAAGTCACAGTTTCTGTGTTACTTTGAATAATTTTTTTTTGACTTTGACTTATAACAACAAATAAATACTAAAAACAGAATAAAATAAAAAAAATACAAATAAATATTCCCATACAACAAACTTTGTCTAAAGACAGTGCTCGGCATCAGCAGCCATCTGTGTAATCTTCAAAGCGCCGATTTCATGTCGTTAAATGTCAGTATTAAATGCTTCTTGTTGGTTTCTATAGATGGCGATGTTCTCAAATTCGATCTCTCTCTAATGTTGCATAGATAATGGCACGAGTCGGACCCGCGCACGAACTCGCCGGTTGTTTCTATTCATACTGCAGTTTCTAATCACCCAATTTCACGGTAGTAAAAAATCGGCGTGCTTGGTCTGCATAAAACTCGCGATGCTGAAGTTGCCTAGCTAGGTTCATAACTGGGATCTATGATGTTTTACCTACAATTCATTATAAAAGTATCACTTCACAAGCAGCATTTGTCAATGTGTCATTTTCCAAACTATTGTCTTAACAATAAAATCTAAATACAAAGATTTATCTGATAGGCAGTCATTTTCAAAGTGCATTATTTATTATTATGTTTAAAAGACAAACTTACATGTCAATATTTGACAAATAATGCACTTTGTAATACCAATATTCGAAATATAATTTGCCTTTTAAAGTAACCTATAAGAAACTAACTTTGTTTTGTCAGAAGAACTTATTGGTAACAAATAGCGAGATCACAAGCCTAACCCAACCTAACATATTGTTCCCAGGTGAGCACGATGATTTTTAGTGCGGTGGGCTTCGCCTCCCTTCACACCCCGTGCCCTGTTTTTTGACTAGCGTGAACTCTATATCTTAAATCATACTAGAATAACTTTGTCGATTTAATGCATTTATTTTCTGAAAAGTTTACAAATTTTCTGTTGCCAAATGATATTATAAGAAAGAATTACTTCGTGAGATGTAAGGTTCCTGAAACATTTTTATACGAAATGTCGAGTTGTGAAATCGAGTTTCCGTGTCGCGCTGGATTAAGAATAGCGACACTCCATTTCCTTCCGTGGATGTCGTAGAAAGCGACTAAAGAAATCAATTACCAGGAGATGGGCAGCAGCGTCTTCCTGAGATTCCAACCGCATACTGCGATCGCCACCCCGCCTGCCAAGCGTGGCGATTATGGCAAAACCCCTCATGGTTATGAAAACCACGAAGGAGGCCTATGTCCTGTAGTGGACGTCAAATGGCTGATGATGAGTTCTGAAACAATATATCAGCATTCCGTTGCTTGTTGTCTGAAAATTTGTTTAATAACTGTCGGTCATTCGAAGGGGACCCTTCAAATCTGTGATATCAACATATATCAAATGTTCGTGGAACAGATTCCCTCGCTGTCATCTCTCACTTAGCTAGTTCTTGTGCCGCTGAATAATAACAAGCCCTTAACTCAAGTTGCAAACTGAAACTAAGTTTTCGCATGAAATATTTTACAAGCACTTGAGGCTCGACGAGCGTCACCAAGTTGATTTTAGGCGAACTTCGCTACTGATGGGGTATAGTCTGCTGTGGTAGCGCAGCGGTAGAAAGCTGGCTTGCCTTTTGGGAGGTGTTGGGGTCGAATCCCGGCACACATACACCAATAGCTTAGTTTTCTAAATTGCATATGTTTGTGAAGTTGCAGGAGTAAAATAACTAAGGTTTTAGAAACTTATTTAGAGGCTAAAAATTCCACCCATGCCGGGACTTGAACCCGCGACCTCTGGCTAACCGTGCTAAAATATAATAAAAAAATTTAAAGTAACTAAAGTTTAGTGTAACTTACTCTCCCAGTCCACAAGAAGCATACATTGTGAAATATAAACTTCATCATCATCATCAACCCACCGCTGCTCACTTCTAGATTTAGGCCTTTCCCCCCAAACATAGTATAAACTCACGCCTGTGTCCCAGAGGGGTAGGCTGAGACCAGGGTCTGCCACTTGTCACGATCCTGACAGATCTTTTTTGCGTCACCAACATTCGATAGCCTTTGCATGTACGTGCGTAGGTTTAAGGTACATTTTTTCTTGTCCTTTGCTAATACCCCCCAAACATAAACTTAATGTTAAGCTTATTTGTCTGCCCGACAAAGAGATTTCCTTAGTCGCCTTCTACGACATCCACGGAAGGAAATGGAATAATGTACAAATACCTTCTTTAAGCAGGTTTTAAGTAGCTAATAATTGCTTTATTAGACCAATGCATTAAGTAGAATCGGGGCCTAGGTCGACGATATTACTGCAGTAGGTCCACAATTTCTCTAAAATCAGCATTGACCCCAAACTAGGATACCCCGAAATTAAATAAAAAAACTTTGACACAACAAAGCCATCAAACACATGTAAAAACGCCAAGGATCAGATCATTTTTACAAATCAAAGTACTGCGGGTTCCAGCGGGAATTAAACCCACGATCGTTTTCTTGGGAATCAATCATGTACCCGCTAGATTAATCTGTAAAATTCTAAATGACCCGATCTGGCCACCATAACCATGGTTTTTAGGGTTCCGTAGTCGCTAAGGAACCCTTTAGTTTCACTATGTCTATCAGTCCGTCTGCCTGTCTGTCTGTCTGTCTGTCTGTCTGTCTGTCTATCCGCGGCCTAGCTCAGAGACGATTATTACTACAAAGCTGAAATTTAGAATAAACATAAAAAAAACTTCGTACAAAATCCATTGAAAATCACTTTGATGAAGTTGTTAGTTCTGTAAAGCAGATAAAACCCTCTCTTTCTACGGAACCTTACACTGCGCGTGGCCCAACACGCACTTGGCCGGTTTTATTAATTGTTAAGGTTAACAAGGCCGTAATACCTTACCGGTTTGTCCATTAAAACACCATTGTAATACTACTTACTTAATAACATTACGTTGTCGGCATTATATTCTAGTAACCGTGCCCGAAAAGCGACCAAGAGGTTGGTTAATGCTTTGATAAAAGACCATTAAATTGCCTCTAAAAGCGTGCTTTTAAATGCATTTTCGCTCAGAGGCTAAAATCAGCACTCTTGCTACAGTCACCGTTTCGGTTTTCTAGATTAACGAGAAACGCGCTGAGTTTGAAAAAAAAAACGCTGCATTATTTTGGGAAGTGACGTTAGCGGAGTCACCAAAAGGAGGGTAATGTGTTCGGCTCGTATGTATGTCTGATTCTGTATTCCTTCTTAATCAGCGAACAGATTTTTACAAGTAAGATATCAATCGGTGCGTCATATTTGTACGGGTGTCGAAGGGTAAGGCGATATTTTAAATCTTTCTTCTGATTAATCTTGTACTTTCACTTACGCATATCGCATACCCAAAATTAAAAAAGAAAAACCACGTAAGAAATGGATTTTCATACACTTTTCTCTCCCGCTCAGATGCGTTTTCTCCCCGCATATTTGTTCGATATGCAATGACGTACTTTCTACCGTAAATTTGATAAAGTATCAAGGTACTTTCCAAGCAGGTGTAGTATAAAACATTTTTCATGGGTCTTCCTACCACTCCGAATTTGTCCAAGAATTTATCAAACAAAGGAAATCACAAATATTTTATTTTATGCCATTACTATTCATTCATTCATTTCTCATCATTTATAATACGGTTCATCATTATGAAAAGAACATTCCGTTAAAATATGGCTAATGATTTCAAAATAGTTAATGCTCAGCAGTGTCTATCGAACTCACGACCTATGTTTTGATATTCTAGCATGCTAACCGCTTGACCACCAAGGCAGTTAGGGTAAGCGAATGAATCCAGCGCCTAGTTTCTCAGGGAACCACAATTTAGCATAGTTTGTAAGCAGTTTTCATGAAAATTGTGTTTCGTCGCGCTGGGGACGTCAAAAACAGATTCTTGATTATGCGACCAGCGGCGATGAATAAACGGTATCATAGAATGCATCCATAGAAGATCGGCTCAAGTATAGAAAGGTCGATTATGGTGGCAGTGTTCCCATAAATGCATTTCATAATGTAAGATGTCGATAAAATTTAACAGTTAAAAAATTAAAATTTGTTTATATTCTTTTTGTTGGGATCCTGCCTTTTCGCAGAAAATTGTTACGCTGATTATCACTTGCCAACCAACATTTCACCTATTTTTCACTTTGACAACAAACGATTTACAAATTTTTGTATGGCAACGTTTCATTTGGTAGGATTGTTGTTAAGCTGATTATTATAATGAAACAAAACGTTTTGGGTATTTATTATTTTTCAAATCTTTTACTAGGCCAAACAACTATTAGATGAATAACGTTTCGTCTGTGAAACAGTTCCCTTTTCGTAAATAGATATAATATATAAAAAAAAAAACAATAAATGTAGGATACGTATTAGAACATGTTAAATTAAAGTTCAAAGCATACGGGTGCTATTTGAATACAGTTTTTTTTTTTGCAAACCTATACTATACTATATTAGGTTAGAACTGTGACCAACACACGCACGAGCCGAGCGAGCGAAGCGAGCGTGCCGCGGCAGCGGCCGGCGAGTGCTAGGAAAATTCTATCCATTTTACTAGGTTTTCCTAACCTTTAGGTGAATCTATAGGTTTGCCCTAACCTTCTTACCAATATAATAATGATAAATCATTAATACCTGTCACAACATTTGGTATACAATAAACAACTGAATGAATATTACGCTAAGTAAAACATACGCTACTTAAAAGTTGGCATTTTGAAAAAATGTCACTATAAAAAGCAAACCAAACAAACTGTTGGCAACTGCGAGGTTGGGAAATAAAAAAAAATAATAAGAAAAGTTGGCAAATAATTATTCCGCAAAATAATATTCTTCGAAACGTTAGTTGCCAAATGAAAATCGGCCAAAAATGTTTCTGCAAAAAGGCAGAGAACCCTTTTTGTTGCACTAACCCGCGCTGAGGGCAATTTTAAAAACCTATTTAGAGGCTAAAAATTCCACCCATGCCGGGACTTGAACCCGCGACCTCTGGCTCAACGCCAAAACAAAAAGAATATAATCATGTAGGTACAGCGATATCATTCCGATGTAAAAACCTAACTGCAAAGTGGGTTACTCGGGGCTGCAAGTGATGTAAATAGCTTCGGTCAGATGTCGCTGCCTGTACGTAATCCAGAGAAGTTTGTAAAGAGGCTCTAAATTTCATCGATGCACTTGCACTTGCTCATTAGCTCAGTTGGGAGAGCGCTGACACGGTGAGCCAGAGGTCACGGGTCCAAGTCCCGCCATGGGTGGAATTTTTAGCCTCTAAATAGGTTTTTAAAATTAAAATTAGTTTTTAAAAATGTGTTTGTTGGATGGGTCATGTAATAGCTATGTACCTAAACAATTCGACGAAAAAAACCGCATTCAAAATAGAAACAGAAACTTTAGTTCGCAAATTGTAAAAAATGGCGCTGACGGTATTTTTATTGTTGTAACCTTAATGCCGTGTCTTTACAAACAGAGTAGGAATATATTTTCATGGATTCCGTCAACAGATCATGATCAAAATTATAAGATAAGATTTTTCTTTATCAAAATCAAAGATACACAGTTATGGTACAATAACATAGTAGAGTACATTTTTGACATAGAGTTACACACAGGGTTTACACTTAAATAATGAATGCCCGATGTATAAACTAGGCGGGGCCTGTTGTATAGAGCATCAGTGTTCTTCCATAGTAATATAATATTGTAAAATATCACAATAGAGCAATTATATCTAAGAATCAGTAAAATCGGATGACGTGGTAAGAAACTGTCGCTAAACATATATAAAAAATATAAAAAAGACAAACTGAGAACCTCCTCGTTTTATTGTAGTTGGTTAAAATAGAAGATAAAAAATGGATTCTATATGTTATCATCATCATCATCATCATCATCATCAGCTTACGCTTGTCCACTGCTGGACATAGGCCTCTCCTATTGCACGCCACTGAGCACGGTCCTCGGCTACTCTCATCCAGCTCTTGCCAGCTGCCCTGCGGAGATCATCGCTCCACCGAGTCTGAGGACGTCGTACACTACGTTTACCGATCCGCTATATGTTTTAATGAGGGATTTTCTTTTTTTTTTAATTATTCCTTAATCGCTTCGTAGATGGCGCTGACCTTAGTAAATTACCTACTGCACGTAACGGATCGTCAATTTATTTTTTTATTATTTTCAGCGCCATACAGAGTTATTGGGAACTATTTTTTTTCTTCTTAATAGTAAAAAAAGCTACATTATTGAATGTGGAGTTTCTTTGTTCGCTTCTTCTCCAGATTAGTGTAACAGTTCTGTTACAAAAAAAATTACGTTATTTAAGTAAACATTTAGTTTTCATAATTTTGAATTCATAGTTTTAATTTTTAACCTGAATATTATACAATTATTAATTTAATTTTTACCATTTCTCAGCGCAGGTAAACAAAATAGCTAGACGGTTAGAGTGCTGGGGAGCAGGAGGCAATATTTTTATTTCCATTTAGCCTTGGCTTAGCTTGTACTCTTTATTGTTTTGTGTGCAATAAATTATATTATTATTATTATTGTTACTAGCAGCATGAAAAATGTTGCTCTTTTAAAAACCTATTTAGAGGTAAAAAATTCCACCCATGCCGGGACTTGAGCGGGACCGTGCCAGCGCTCTCCCAACTGAGCTAATGGGCAAGTGCAGGCATCGGCGAAGTTTCGAACCTCTAAAAAATTCTCTGTATCACGTACAGGCAGCGACATCTGGCTGAAGTAATTTACATCACTTTCAGCACCGAAGTACCCACTTGCAGTTAGGTTAACTTTTTTTATGTAACTTTTTACTGAAATAACTTTCGCATTTGTCGCATTTTTTGCACTTGTATGTTAGACTCTAACTAGATAAGTATTTAAGGGTTATTTTAGATTGAAATCGTGCTGACCGCACGTCGCCAGCCCGTGTGAAATAAAGAAAGAAAGAAAGAGAGAGAAACAGATAGAGAGAGAGAGAGGGAGAGCTAGAGCGAAAGAAAGAAAGAAAAAAAGAGAGAAAGAAAAAAAATCTCACATTTAGTCAAACATCAGACATCAGTTATCAATATCTCTGGTACATATCTTCCCAAAAGTGTACTTTCTACGGTGATCGCGATGAAGGCAGACCTTCTTTATTTCCTCTGAAAACCCGTGATTACAAAACGTCAAGAAGAGTTGCTGAGGCTGTGGCTTTTTTCTCGTTGCGCTCGGGGTTAACAAGCATTTGCCTGGCTAGGTAATTGCTGTGCAAGAAAACGCTGCATATCGTTATGAATAACTATTCAGTCAGGATGAGAATATGGAGTTAATCATCCCGCGTGCCCACCGCGGATTGCCAATTTCAATCGCCGAGGTATGTGATCACCTCAGACACTCAGGTTTCCTCACGATGTTTTCCTTCAAGTTAGCGAGTGATAGATAGATAACTGATTTATTTCCACAAGACACACCTAAGAGTGATATTGCTACCATAACTTCACAAATATACGTAACTTAGAAAAGAAAGCCGTGGTAGCCTAGTGGGTAGAACTATGGACTCGGAAGCGGGAGACCCAGGGTCGATTCCCAGTGCGGGCATGTGCCTATGACTTTTTCTAAGTTATGTACATTTGTGAAGTTATTTATTTATTTATTTATTTAAGGAGAAAAAACAGAATTGACAAACTTATAGTATAAAAAATATTAGAGTCAATATAGTACATTTTGCCAATTCCTCAGCATTTCCCACAGATAGGTAATACTTAATATAATAAATAAGTAAGAGGCGCAATACAGGACTTTAGATTAAGTTCTAAGATCAAAATGAACAAACACTAAAGCAACTAACTATTTTAGAAAGAGACACATACACAAACAATCATTAATGTTACATCAAGGACTATGCAAGTATCACAAATTTCTCAAAATAGAAATAAACATTTGTTTACAACGGTACTTGGAAAAGTAAAATAAGTCGACTTCTGTAAACGAAATATTGTAGGTATCACACATTCGGTACAATGAAGCTCTCTTACCGGCATTGGTTCTTGTAATGCCTAGCGAAAAAACGCGCATGCTTCTTTGAGGACGGACAGGTACTCGGAAACATATCTTTGATAGTAGATCGGAGCAGTTCAGCTGTGATGTGCAAATGCCCTGGAGAACATTCAAGTCAGCCAATGTGCGACGATTTTTCAGTGATAACATGTTATATTTTATCAGTAGATCCGAGTAAGACAATTTCGGACATCTCATTCTAAAGTTTAGAGCACGGAGAAATTTCTTTTGAATCATTTTCAACCGCTTGTTATACACGTCATAGAGAGGATTCCACACCACAGATGCGTATTCGAGATGTGAGCGTACCAGAGACTGATAGAGTGTTATGTAGGTTTCAGGTTTCTTAAATTCTTTACATATGCGCAATATAAAACCTAACATACGATATGCTTTATTTACTATATACTCTACATGCCCATCGAAGAGTAACTTTGAGTCAATATAAACACCTAAGTCACGAATTGACATTACTCTGTCTAAATTGCACTGACCCAACTCGTAAGTATTATAATTAATGTTATGGCTTCTGGAAAATGTGATGACTTTACATTTATCATTGGCCAGAGAGATCTTATTATTAACACAGTAGTCATAAAACCTATTAAGATCCTGTTGTATCAATGAGCAGTCAGCTATGCTTTTAATTTGCTTGTAGATCTTGAGATCATCAGCGTACAGGAGATAATTGCTATGCTGAAAGCACCCACCGATATCATTCAAAAATACTACAAAGAGCAATGGTCCCAAAATTGACCCTTGCGGGACGCCAGAGCTTACGGTAGAGACGACAGATGTGTAGCCATTAAGTGTGACAGCCTGAAGTCTACAACACAGGTAAGAAGCAAACCACCGGAGTAAGTTTCCTTTGATGCCATTGAAGGAGAGCTTTTTCAAAAGAAGCAAATGATCAACTTTATCGAAAGCTTTTCGAAAATCAGTATATATAGAGTCAACTGGGATATTTTTGTCTAAAAATTCAAAGATAAAGTTGGAATAAACTAAGAGATTTGTAATTGTGGACTTAGACTTTACGAAGCCATGTTGATTTGTATCAAGCGACCCTTCCATATAAGAATATAGTCTGGCATGAACAAGCTTTTCTTTTTTATAGTAGCAATACCACTCGCTCGCTCGCAAAACATCGTGAGGAAACCTGGGTGTCTGAGCTATTCACATACCACAGCGCTTGAAATCGTCAATCCGCGGTGATAGAAAAGAAAGTCATTGGTACATGCCGGGATTTGAACCCACGAACTCCCGAATGAGAAGCCGACGTTCAGCCGCTCCGTTACCACCGCTGTTAAGAAATAAGTACCTGGATGACCGAGCTTTGCACAGTTCATCATCATCATCATTCAGCCACAAGAAGTCCACTGCTGGACATAGGCCTCCTCCATGGATTTCCAAAAAGACCGGTTGGAAGCGGCCTGCATCCAGCGTCTTCCTGCCACTTGAATGACGTCATCTGTTTGCACAGTTATTAGTTTTTTTTTTTTTTGCTTAATCGTGTTTTTTTAGAAATTATATTTACTCGTAGATACAATGAAAAAATGGAACTGAAGACATCTGGACTCGAACCGGGGTCTTCCGGTGGTCGGGACAGCCCGATTTTCCACCTGAGCTATACAGGCGGGTCCATACAGCCAGGCGGAAAAGAAATAAAATTATAGAAATGTTATTGGAACTATGTACTTGCTTAAAAATTACAAGATATTTACACGGGGTACATAATATAAATAGGGTACATAAAAATAAAGAAAAATTATTTATTTTAAAAACTTATTTAGAGGCTAAAAATTCCACCCATACCCCGGGACTTGAACACGGGTTAGTGCAACAATCATCATCATCATCATCATCATTCAGCCACAAGAAGTCCATTGCTGGACATAGGCCTCCTCCACGGATTTCCAAAAAGACCGGTTGGAATTGGCTTGCATCCAGCGCCCAGCGGATTAGTAAGTTGAAGTGGCAGTGGGCGGGGCACATAGCACGCAGAACTGATGGCCGATGGGGCCGAAAAGTTTTCGAATGGAGACCACATATAGACAAGCGCAGCGTAGGACGCCCAGCCACGAGATGGGCAGATGACCTCATGCAAGTGGCAGGAAGTGAAACAAAAAGAATATAAATTATTTATTGTATACATAGATAATTTTATTTACTGGGTACTTATCCGACTCTCCAAAAATCGCTTTGGACGGCAAAAATATACTTTTAGTAAAGCCCGGCTACATTTCATTTCTGATATAACAGGTGCGCAATAATAAAAACCACCCACGTGCGAGTCGGACTCACGCACGACGATTTCCGTACCATTATCTATACAACATTTCAAGCGTCTATCTTTTGCTGTTATTAATATCGAGCAAAAAAGGCAAAAACGTCAAGTTTGTTGTATGGGAGCCCCCCTTAAATATTTTATTTTTATTCTGTTTTTAGTATTTGTTATTATAGTGGCAAAAGAATTACATTATCTGTGAAAATTTCAACATTCTAACTATCAACTACCAGCTTACTACCAGACGACCAGCCACAAGATAGACAGATGACCTCATCCAAGTGGCAGGAAGACGCTGGATGCGAGCCGCTTCCAACCGGTCTTTTTGGAAATCCATGGAGGAGACCTATGTCCAGCAGTGGATTTCTTGTGGCTGAATGATGATGATGATGAACTATCAACTACAGCCTCGTGACAGACGGACGGACGGACGGACAGCGGAGTCTTGGTCATATGGTCCCTTACCCTTCGTATACGGAACCCTAAAAATGGTTCTAGAAATGAATTAAAGTGTAACTAATTAATTTCTACAGCCACTTTTATCCTGCTCAAGAAATTGCTTCAAGAGGCAAGATAGCCAAATTAAACTTAAATAATCAAAAGCCGAATCTTTCCAGTCGACTGAGGCCAATTGTCACGAATTATCGCCAAAACAGAAAGGAAGTGCTATCAATCAAAACTTGTTCGGGCCTAATCACCCCCCAATTAGAAACTTTGATTGGAAAACCGGGTGCCTAAGCACAGGGTTGGATCTAGGATGTAATTTTCTTAATATGTTGTTATTCCTACACCTGCATGAATAGCCATTAACTTATAGACGAAGAGCGTATATGATTTTTGGGTCTTACTGGCTTTTTCAGCACCACAGAAAATTTGTTTAAATGTTCTTGTAATTTAGAAATAGTCATAAAATAAAATAAAAAAACTAGCAATGCAATTGGAGATAAAAGCTTTACAAATTGTGAAATTCCCGCGATATCTGTCGATTTTAACCTAAGCATAAGCCGTCAACGTTCTATCCACTGGAGAGCACAATGGAACCCTAATTCAATTAAAAGCGGCCAAGTACGAGTCGGACTCGTGCACGAAGGGGTCCGTATCATTATCTGTACAAATCTGTATCTTTGTCTAAAAGATCGAATTTGAGAACAACGCTATCTATAGAAACCAACAAGAAGCGTTTAACATTTATAATTAACAACGTGACATCGGCGCTGTGAAGGTTACATAGATGGCCGCTAGATGGCGAGCGCTGTCTTTAGACAACGTTTGTTGTATGGGAGCCCCCCTTAAATATTTATTTTATTCTGCTTTTAGTATTTGTTGTTATAACGGCAACAAAAATACATCATCTGTGACAATATCAACTGCCAGCTATCACGGTTCATGAGATACAGCCTGGTGACACTCAGATAGACGGACGCACAGACAAACAGACAGACGGACAGTAAAGTCTTAGTAATAGGGTGCCGTTTGGCATCCTTCGTTTACGGAACCCTAAAAATGGTCTTCTTACACCGACAATATTTTTAAACGACCAATCCAACAATACTCCACACTATGGTGTAAGGGGGACAAAAATTGCACAATGTAGGTGTAGGGGAGGTATGAATTTTTTTTACGGTTTTGTTGGCGTAATAAATAATGTATGGAGAAGTGATGGCCGTTAAAGCGAAAAAGTTGCGACCTGGCGACCGCGTACCGGATGACGCAGCGTAGGAAGGCCCCCCACCAGAGGGTCTGACGACATGGTTACGGTCGCGGGGGAGTCGCTGGATGCGGGCGGCACAAGACCGGGAATCTTGAAAAACCATAAGGGAGGCCTATGTCCTGCAGTAGGCGTCAAATGGCTGATGATGATGATGAATAAATTCTATGCCAAATTTCAGACCTCTAGTACTTATCGTCTCTGTGCTAAGCCGCGGACAGACAGACGGACAGATATACAGACAGACGGACGGACATGGCGAAATTATAAGGGTTCCTTGTTGATTACGGAACCCTAAAAAGCGTGTCCTTATGGCCACACAAAAGTAAAACGTATATAATTTTCTCAATTTTAATGACAAATGGAGTGGAGTACCAAGGGACCCACTGGAGCCGAGTATATCTGTTCAGCGTCACCGACCTAAGTGTGGCCGTACTGAACGGCCACGCTTGGATGAAGATGCTGTATGACTAGCTGCATGATTATGACCATTGCCATAAAATAAGTGGCGCGACTTGGGAAAGCCTATGTGCAGCGGTGGACGTCTACGGGCTCTGATTGATTGACTAAATTCCGCTTTGATCCAGGTGATTCTTTGATCGAGGTGGTTGATGCATACGTCCCTGGCTTAGCAGACCACTCCCCCTCAAGGAAGTGTTCTGTGAAATTCGATTATGAATTTTGATGTCGAAAAGCCCTAGGATCAATTATTGACCCGTAATAATAAAATATTTCAAGGGGAGTTCTTTCTAGTAACTTCTTCTCGATCCATTAGTTCCGCTCATGGCTGAAGAACGTAATGGGGAGCTTGCAAAAAAATTACTTTGAAATTATTTAAAAATTAATAAAAAAAAAAAATCGGGACTTTGGACAAATCCATCACACTGTAACTCTACCTTATCAACAGCTCTGTTTGATTTTATATCTCTGAAAAATATGTGGGGGATCCCACTGAAATTCAATGTAGGTAATATTCTCAGCTCAGATAACCTGACAATCTCATAGCGAGAACAGTTTATTTACTACAGCTGCAAAAAAAAAACGATTATCAAGCAATCAACTGGGAACTTAAATAATAAACTGGCTGGATATTTTCTTATGTTTTAGCCATAGATGACACGATTGCAGAATTTTATAAGCAAATCTGCAGTGTGCAAGGGCAAAGTTAAGGAATAGAAACTACCCACTTTGGTACAGCAACACACTGATTAGGGTGATTTATGAGAAGTCGTAGAAGACGACTAAGGAAATCAATTACCAGGAGACGGGCAGCAGCGTCTTTCTGAGATTCCAACCGCATACTGCGATCGCAAACCCGCCTGCCAAGCGTGGCGATTATGGTTATGAAAACCACGCATGAAAAGCAGTGGGTGTCATATGTCTGATGATGATGATGATGAGAAGGATAAAAAGAGATCAATATTTCGCAAACAGAGAATCCTCGAAGTAAGCATGAGTTCTCATTAATTCAATGTAGGGTACACACCAAAATTAAATTAGATTATAACTTGTATGTGTAATCCTCTATGGTAAACTCAAAACTTGCCCAAAGGCTTTTTGATCCTTTGTTAAGGAGAACCGCAATGTCAAGTTAACCTACGCCTCTCAGATGCAGCTCAATAACGATATAGCAACAAATGAAGTTGAAGTTCGTTAATTGTTTGCCAAACAATTTTCTTCTACGTTCACACAACCTGATCGTAATAAAAAACGCAATCTGAGTAATTTCACACTGAACATTAATAATTCCACCCTATCAAGTAAAAACCCCGCTGCGTGGCGCCGGATAAAGAATAGCGTCACTCCATTTCGCGGAGCGAGCGAAGCGAGCGGAGCACCATGCTGGTTACCATTAAAATTCTTCTGACAAATAAAATTTGTTGCTTATACGTTACTGTAAGAAGCAAAAGAATAATATTTGCTTGGCTTGGAAATTAACCTACACTAATAATTTCGGTTAGTTTTCGGTCTTACATGTTCAACCTACCACGCTCCTACACGCTCCGCTACGCTACGCGCTTCGTCGCACCTATATTTTTATTGTTGCAAATTGAAGTTATTAAAACTTCGTCATTTTGTACTTTCGGCTTTTGAAGCATTATTTAATCTGGGTGTTAGGAATTGCAAACGTATATGTTGTATGCGTCGGTGTTACAGCATTAGGTGATTTGAAGTATCAGGTGTTGTAATTTTAGGGTTTTGAGCATCAGGGTTTTAAGTGTAGATATTAGTAGGGATTCGCTAAGAGATTTCTTCAAAGAAACCAACATCTTAACAGTTGCATGTCAATACATTTATGAAAATATTATGTACGTTAGAAAAAATATCAAAGACTTCGAAAATGTTGGTGGCCACCATAATGTTAATACTAGAAATAAACATAAATTGTCATTTCCACTATTTAGACTTGCAAAAGTTAACACATCCTCTATAAGGTTCTACAACAAAATTCCTCAAGATATATTAGAGTTACCTCCAACGCGATTTAAAAAATGTGTTAAGCACATTCTGTGCAAAAAGGCTTACTATAACATCAAGGATTATTTAGAAGACAAAGATGTTTGGCATTAAACAGTAGATTAATATTATTTAAAGGACGATTGTGACTAGTGTTCAACACATTTATGACTAATATTTTAAGTTGAAAACTCTGTTAATTAAGTTAAAACGTGTTTTGAAAAGAATAAATGTGGAGTTTCTTTGTTAGTTTCTTCTCCACATAATCCATTAATTGTGAAACTAACAACTTTGACGTTCATTAAGTAAACATTCTGTTTTTACAATGAATAAAAATATTTGAATTGAATTGAATTGAATTGAATTATTTTAGATATTTTAATATGTACCCGGCCTAATGGCATCTCTCCCGTATTTATACTCTCATAAACCATAAATTTGGCACTCCCATAAACAATATCGGACCATTAAAACACAGATAAAAAGTAAGAAGACAATGTACATTGAACTGTCATAATAAACAATGAATTATAGTTTTATAAAACGCGGATCACAGATCAACATTCATTAGTACCGCCAGTATCGGGTGCTTTTTATTTTGCCCTAAAACATTGACATTAGTTATATATTATTTTACGTACGACGATGTAAGTGACAAAACCCCGATTTGACTTCGTGTCATACTTTGCAGTAAAAGCAAAAAAGCGTAAATTCGACAAGGGCACATAAAGATGTCTAACGATGTCTAGCGAGGTCCCTGCCGATTTTTAAGGCTATAGTAAAGGAGTACTATCTCGCTAGTTTACTGTAATAATATTTCTATTCCTTGTGATATTGTTCTGTTTTTATTGTTTTACTTAATATGTCCTGCCAATATAAATTTTATTTTTATTTTTGTTAATTATTTGTATATATCTGTTGATAATTATAAGTAACGTTATTGTTTTAAGTTTATTTAGGCATGTATAATTCATATTCCTGATGCCTTGGCTACATTAACGGGAAAAGGCATTAATTGTCGCGTTTTTGGGCGTGGAACGTTAGTGTGGCCGGCTTAACGCCGTAATTTTATAAACGCCGTTGTCAATGACGTTAAACATTTGGCGATAGCTAGGGTGACGGTCTCTTTCGACACATCAAAGGGATTATCGCGTTTCTTGCTGCGTTGATGTTGCTACACTGGGGTTTTTCATATGTCATTCGAGAACGTGTAGAGTTGATTTGATCTTGTTTTTTATCTGTGGTGTGGGTTGGAGTTAGGATGTTGTTTGTTGTTTTTGTTTTGTGAGATGCGTCGGTCCAAAATTAATTTTGTTTACTTTAATGGATTTATGTCTAAAAGTTTGTTCATCACTATGGATTGGTCAAATGAAAAAACTTTATATTTCATAGGAGTTTTGTAAGCAGAACCCGCTTTATGGGATCCGCGAAATAAAGCTGCTTCGACGTCCATCTTGGCTTTCCAATCCAAAGAAATTCCTTGAAATGATTTCATGCGACGTCCATGTTGAATTCACAGAAGTCACAGATTAGCATTTTTTTTTAATTCAACGCCGTAATTATTGCCATTGAATATTGAACACAAGTATAGCCAACAGAATTATCGCGTTTTTTTGACGCTCTAATTTTCCGACTTAATTAACGCGTTTATGGCCATAAAGCGTTTCCTTAATATGGCCAAGACATCATAACTATAATTTTGTTTGTTTATACGTCTACTTCCCTCTCCAATGTATTAGTCCAGTCCATCCAAAGGTTGTCTGGAAGAGATCACTTTTATTGATAAGGCTGCCATCTGTACTCTTAGGTTAAGAAATATCTGTACAATTTCCATTTCTATGTACAATAAAGTGTTCTCTATCTATCTATCTATCTTCTATAACATTGGCTGAAAAAAAAACTAGAAACCAAACAAGCCTGTGATAAAAGAAAACAAAAAGGAAGAATTTCGAATAGCCCTTTCACGTTCAAAAACTTAACTCGTCGACTGCAATTTGTCAAGTAAAATGAGACGAGCAACACGGAACACTCTATCTACTGTCTCGTTAAGTTGAAATGCGCTGTGCACTTTTTGTTGGCCTTTCTCAAACGTTCCTTCGCCTTTTTCAACATTTTTTTTCCTGCAGTGAAAAGAGGTTGATTAACGGCGATTGTAAGTGGATTTCGTGAAGTTTGTTTTTAAATTCTTCCCGGCCAGCTTAAAAAGTTTCCGGCGTGGAAAGATTGTTTGTGGCTGCCGCGGGGAATTTCTAAAATTGAATGTCTTATTTTAAATGTTGTCGACCGCTGATTGAGTTTGCAAACATTTGACAAGAACTGTTTTTAAGGTTCCATACCTCAAAAAGAAAAACGGGAACCTTATAAGAGCACTTTTTTGTCCGTCCGTCCGTCCGTCTGTCTGTCAAGACCATTTATCACGGGAACGCGTGATGGTAGCAAGTTAAAATTAAAACCAAACACTCAGGTCCACAGTACAGTCCCTTAAAGCTGTAAAAAAATCAAAATTATAAGTTAGCGTTAATAAGGATAAGGCTGTTTATGCCGCAAAATAACGTATATTGCGACACTCAAGGGCATCAAAATTTATGGGCAATTTACCGTTGACCTTGAACTACGAAATTAAGCAAGTAATATTGTCTTATACTATATATACAGGGAAAAATCTGAAAACTATACATTTGTTACTAAATCATAACAAAATTCTTTGTCGTTGTCTTTGAAGTTCGGGAAAAGCTCGGAAAAAATTGCGAGACTCGATTCCTAAACTATTTATAATATGTACCTACAAATTTGTAAGGACCCTCGGTGCACGAGTCCAACTCGCACTTGGCCGGTTTTTGATAAGACTAGGTGTCTGTTTGTCTCTAATTCAAGTCCAGTGTTTCTCCTAACGTCGTTTTTCATTATAAAACTAGTCTCATTTGATGCCGCGTCCACACGCTTGAGATGCCTCCACAAGCAGTCACAAATTCAAACGTGTGCATAGGACGTTTGTTTTGGCTTGTCGTCGCTTGTGAGCAGTATTTTGGGCACAAGTGAAAGGAAAACGCTTGCAACGGTTTGCAATGTATCCACACGTTTGTGGGTCGTTTAGTATAGCCTGCACTCGCGTTTACTTACCTTGTACGATTTCCATGAATTTTTATCATCCACCATCTTCGTTGGCAAATTTTCCGTTTCCCTGCAATATTTAATTTATAATAAAAATAGCATACGCATAAGCCAAATATTATAGCTGACACGAGTTAGACATCCGCCATGCTGGCTTGTCTACGACATACTAACGCCCTCCAAAGCGTGTGGATGACGAGTTTGTTTGTCGCTAATTTGCCAAGTATTTGTGGAGGCTTGTTGTTTGCGGCAAGTATGTAGATGCGGCATAATAAAGTAATAGAGAATATTCGCTAATAAAAATAGTATATTTCATTACAAGTGTGGAAAGGCTGTCATTGCAAAGAGTTCCGACAAATGTCTACCCGAGCCGGTGCGCAGCCGAAGGCGAGGGTTGACAGTCGGAACAAGTTGCAATGACGGTTCCGCACGTGTACTGAACGACTATTTTTAATACAATTGCGAAAAAATGAAAAACTATTTGCTTTTTTCTCTTCTCTCCACGCAATAAATTCGTCGTATGTAGATATGTAATGACTTTTTGACTTTTCCGGTAAAATATTCTCCGAAGCATTTTGTGCAATTATACTGAGTTCCGGTGGTGTTAATTCAAAAAAACTAGGGTCGAAATTACTCATTTTGTGCAACAAACAACTAAACTCGCAAAGAAAATTTCTGAAAAATGGCGCCAACCGTAGAATATAAGCAGTTTTTTTTCTTCTTCACCCATTCTGGTAGGCAAAGGAAACTATGCCCATACAGCCAAGTCTTCAGTAGAAGTTTATTATTGATATGAAATGAAAATGAAATTTAATGAGATGAAATGAAATGAAACCTAACCAAACTCATTCAATCAAATAATTAAATCTGATATTGAAACAAATTAGTAGCTTCTTTTTAGAAATATACGTATTTGCATGAATCATAAAAACTTCTATGATTTTTTTTAGTAAAAACTTCATGGTTGGTTATTCTTTTTAATAGACATTATTTTGACAGTTGGGAAAGAGAACGCACGAGTGCGGGAAAGGTAAAAAAAAGCACGAGTGTGTAATAGCCCACATCCCGAACGCTATACGTCCCTGCAATACGCCACTTTTTGAGCAACTGTATTAAAAAATAAATAGCACGGCTGTTGATGATTAGTTGTTTAAAAAGAGTATCTATTTATCAAAAGCATCACAAATGTGAGTTCAATAAAAACAGTCTAGTACATACAAACACAAATGTTATAGTAACTCGGCAGGCTATGGCGCCTATAAAAGTTTTATAATAAAATGACTATTTATGATGGTACCTAGGCCCTTTGCCGAGAGCACAGCCCCGTACCTTTGTACCCCGTACAGCGCGCAGGCCAAGAGCAGGGGTACAATTCACGCCCCCATCCAGTCACTGCTGACCACGTCACGGGGTATAGGGGCCTAACTCTCGGCAAAAGACCAATACCTCCTTCAACTTAGTATATCTATGTTGTAATATATTTTTTAATACAGTTGCTCAAAAAGTGGCGTATTGCAGGGACGTATCGCGTTCGGGATGTGGGCTATTACATACTCGTGCTTTACTTTACCTTTTCCGAACTCGTGTGTTCTCTTTCGCAACTGTCAAAAAAATGTCTATTAAAAAGAAAAAAACTTAATATTTCTAAAAAGAAGCTTCTAATTTGTTTCAATATCAGATTTAATGATTTGATTCAATGAGTTAGGTTAGGTTTCATTTCATTTCATCTCTTTAAATTTCATTTTCATTTCATATCAATAAAAAAATTCTACTGAAGACTTGGCTGTATGGGCATAGTTCCCTTTGCCTACCCAGAATGGGTGAAGAAAAAAAAATCTGCTTATATTCTTTTACGGTTGGCGCCATTTTCCAAAAAACCGGCCAAGTGCGAGTCGGACTCGCGCACCGAGGGTTCCGTACAAACCTGCAATGTCAACAACATTTTTTCACGGGTTAAAGGCAATTAGATCTAAGTATTTGATATGAATTTCAACTTGATAGCTCTACGCGTTCATGAGGAAAAAAGTAATAAGTTTATATTTATTAAAAAATATATATTTTGTAATGTAACTAAAAATTTAAGGTTTTCGGAATTTTTCCTTTATGTGTGCTATAAAACGTTGCTTCATGCCAAATTTCAAGATTCTAGGTCGACTGGAAGTACCCTTTAGGTTTTGATTCCCTTGCGAGTACTTGCGAGTTTCAAAATATGCAGCTTAAATTGCTGTTTCTTTTGATTGCGTTGACATAGAAGTTAGATTTTGTTACAGCTTAAAGGTATTATAGACCTGAGTATTTGGTATGAATTTCAATTTAATACCTCTACGCGTTTATGAGGAAATGGGTAGTAAGTTTAAAATTATTAAAAAAAAATATATTATGTGATGTAACTAAAAATTTATGGTTTTCGTAATTTTTCCTTTATCTATGCTATAAGACGTTGCTTCGTACCAAATTTCAAGATTCTGATTTCACGGGAAGCACCCTGTAGGTTTTGATTCCCTTGCAAGTGTCGAAAATTTGCGGCATAAACGGCTGTATCTTTTGATTGCGTTGGCTTAGAAGTTTGATTTTTTCACAGCTTCAAGGGACAGTAGACCTGAGTAATTGATATAAATTTCAGCTTCATACCTCCACGCGTTCCTGAGAAAAAGGGTCTTGACAGACGGACGGACGGACAGACGGACAACAAAGTGATCCTATAAGGGTTCCGTTTTTTCCTTTTGAGGTACGGAACCCTAAAAATGTTTATGCTTAATTTTTTCGCAACTGTTTTAAAAATAGTTGTTCTGTACACGTGCGGAAACGTCATTGCAACTTATTCCGACTGTCAACCCTCACCTTCGGCTGCGCCTCGGCTCGGGTAGACATTTGTCGGAACTCTTTGTAATGACAGGCTTTCCGCACTCGTAATGAAATATACTAAATATTATTTATTAGGTAAAATGTAATTACTTTTGATTCCCGACGTTACTACTATGTATGAGCATCGCTAGTCACTAAAAAATAATATCTTTGTAGTGTTTAATTACGCACATTATCCTTACTTTGAGTAGTTCGCAATCGTGACATGAGAGTTATTTATAAGTAAAAAAAGAGCAAAAAAGCTCTTAACATAAAAAAATATTGACAGACAATGATGTCTAGAATTAAAGCCAGTTCAATGCATGAGTTCGAGGTTTTAGAATATTAATATAAATTGCCACCATGTCGGTCCGAGTACAGGAGCAGAATTCGGAGGCAATTCCATTGAGAAGAGGCGTGAGACAGGGAGACGTTATCTCTCCGAAACTGTTCACGAACTCACTGGAAGATGCCTTCAAGCTTCTGGAATGGCAGGGACGCGGCATCAATATCAACGGCGAGTACATCACGCACCTTCGATTTGCCGACGATATAGTAGTCATGGCAGAAACGATGGAAGACCTCGGCATAATGCTCGAAGACCTCAGTCGAGTTTCCCAACGTGTGGGCCTTAAAATGAACATGGACAAAACGAAGGTCATGTCGAACGCCCGTGTTGTGCCCACCCCAATAACATTGGGGAACACGACTCTCGAAGTTGTAGACGAATACGTCTACTTAGGACAAACAGTCCAACTAGGCCGGTCCAACTTCGTGAAAGAGGTCAATCGTCGAATCCAACTCGGCTGGGCAGCATTCGGGAAACTTAGAAAAGTCTTTTCGTCTAACATACCTCAATCGCTCAAGACAAAATTATACAACCAGTGTGTGTTACCAGTGATGACTTATGGCACTGAAACGTGGTCTCTAACTATGGGCCTCATAAGAAAGCTCAAGGTCACGCAACGAGCTATGGAAAGGGCTATGCTCGGAATTTCTCTACGAGATCGAATCAGAAATGATGAGATTCGTAGACGAACGAAAGTCGTCGACATAGCCCAGCGGATTAGTAAGTTGAAGTGGCAGTGGGCGGGGCACATAGCACGCAGAACTGATGGCCGATGGGGCCGAAAAGTTCTCGAATGGAGACCACATATCGGCAAGCGCAGCGTAGGACGACCAGCCACAAGATGGACAGATGACCTCATCCAAGTGGCAGGAAGACGCTGGATGCAGGCCGCTTCCAACCGGTCTTTTTGGAAATCCATGGAGGAGGCCTATGTCCAGCAGTGGACTTCTTGTGGCTGAATGATGATGATGAATATAAATTGTAGACTTGAAAATACTAAGTTTGGAGTTTTTTTTTTTGTCCATTTATTCCCCAAAATGGACACCTAGTTTAACTTGTAACGTTCATTAAGTCACAGTTTCTGTGCTACTTTGAATTAAAAAAAGTGATTTTTTTTAAATCCCAGCCAGACAACAATATTGATTGGGTGTAAATGGAATACAAGCAGTGGGTATTCTATTTTTTTTGCGGGCGGCATACGCAACAGACAAAGAAACATCGAGCCGGCCACATCGCGTCTCCAAAACGGCGCACGCTTAGGCCTGTGTAGTGTAGATGGTATGAATTAACCCGTTCGGATACGCTGCCATAATTTCCAGTGGAGCATACATCAAATCGTACACAATGCACAACGACAAGTGATTTTATTTTATACTCGTAGTTAGTATCTAAATGTTATTATTTAGGTACAGGCCATCGGTTATATCGCCCTCACGGGGTTATTAGAGACGATAGCACATAAGATTATATACAATTGACAGCAGGTCAACCGTCAACCCCCTCATGTTTGTTGCAAAGTCGCCCTTAATGTAAGTGGTTAGAGTGCACGTATGTAAACTTTGATGTGCTGTCAACCTTAAACGATCCGTGACAATGACATGCTAATGATATGTATTTATGACAATAATTATTTTTCATTGAAGTCATCAATTAATATTTAAACAATAAGAATTTGTATTATATCACGGAATTATAAGTTGAAATTTGCATTGGGTTGACTAAGACAGTAGCCGTTGTACCGGTGCCGGAGACGCGGTCGACTCAACATTTCTTTTGTTCAACAGTGGTTTTAAAGATTTAAAAATATAATATTACTTAGCAACAGCTATGCCTACGTCACACCAACCGCTAAGGGAAAAAGTTTTGATTGAAAAATGGACGTTTCAATTTTTTTTTTAAATAATAAGAAAGTAGGTAATGAATTTCCAAGTCCTAGTAAGACTTAATTACTCTGTTCAACTATAATTATATTTTCGCTCAGTCTAGAACGTGCCCCACTTGCATACAATCGAAACATGGGAAAATATTACGTTAGTATGTTTAATTGTATAAGCGATGGATTTGATTGAAGCCTCTCATACATATTTAATTGCTTTTTGTGTTGTAGGTATTTTCTGCACATTTTTTCAGAATATATGAATGTAATTTTAGAATCTCGACTAATTTTGGACACTTGAATCCTAGTTGAAAGATACACAGCTCTCATTCTTTACATGTAAAGCTTCCACAAAGTAACTTTTGATTTATTTCTAGCAAGCTTTGGTTCAGATTCAACCTGAAAGTTATAAGATAAGATAAGAATATTCTTTACTGCACACAAGAAGCGAGACATAAAATATGAAAGTTACAACGAAAAATTACAATGGGCGGCCTTATTGCTAACAGTAATTTCTTCCAGAAAACCTTGTGACGGAAAGGTTTCCGAAGGAGAAAGAGAGACGGGTAGTTGGTGCAAATATTCTGTTGATATTTTCCTTAAATTTGTTTGTTTTCATGAGGCCGTTTTATTTTTATAATAAGTGATATTTTTATTTACAAAGTATAGGAGCCACACTATGCACCACGGTTAGGGCATTGCTCAGGGCAAACATTAAGTAGTCATTTTAACTGGTTTCGTGCAAAGCAAAAAAGTACTCGATCGCAACTGGTTACCTAGACGACCGACCGAAAGGGTTTAAAAAATCAAATAAACACCTAGTTTAACTTGTAACTTTCACTAAGTCGTTTTTCTGTTTTGTTTTGAATAAAGACATTTTGATTTTGTTTTTTTTCAGCCTAAGTATCCACTTTACCTGACTATAACTTGACGCCGAGCCGAATGGCGGTCTTTGCAAGCTCTACTAAGTGATTGCATTCATTAGCCACGCGCCGCCGAGCCGACAAAAATAAAGAATTTTATTTGAAAAAAATTATATAACTTGTGGTTATTGTTAAAATTACATTATTACAAAATAAAGCGGTGGTAGCCTAGTGGGTAGAACGGGTAGTGGGTGGGAGACCCAAGTGCGTTTCCCAATGCGGGCATGTAATGCGGGCACGGACTTTTCTTTCTAAGTTATGTACGTTTGTGCAGTTATAGTAGCAATACCACTCGCTAACGGTGAAGGAAGACATCGTGATACTCTCTCTCTGAGAGAAGGCCTGTGCCCTACAGTGGGACGTATATAGGCTGCTTATGAATTGTTAAAATAAAACAAACAGCACCTTTGCCAGTTGAGGCATACAAGATGTCCGGATCGTTCACGGAACAAATTCTATTCGATTCGACCCTGATTCAATGTACCCCAGAATTGAAGCTCGACGACCTCGTGGCGCAGCGATAGTGCGTCTGCATACCATGTGAGAGGTCCCAGGTTCAAATCCCGGCTGGGGACAAAAATAAACCCTAGGTCTTGGATGTTTACATGTTTGTGATGTCGCTGTTTCTGGTTCCCACGACACAGGGTATCCTAGTGTGGGGCCAGAAGCAATGTATGTGCCTGTATGTAAATGTTTATGTTTATTTATATCCACCAAGAAGAATCTCTTCCTCAAGCTGCAAGAATTCTTAAATTTTACTACGTAAACCAGCTCATTTGACGGCTTAACATTGACGATATTTCAGGCTAACGGGGGTGTTTTATGAAATATGGCCTGTACCGAATTTAATTTTGCACGATATTGTGCCGAAGCACAATATGTTCACTAGAGAAGGAGAACTTAGGTCTTTACTTTGCAGCCAACGAAATTAGGAAGAAAAACGTACCTAGTACATTTAAGAGTCCCAGTTGGTATATTATATAATGCTCAATCAGTGCACTGATCGGTCCCGTACACAAAACAAAAAAATTAGGTTGCGCAAATACTGGAATATTTCAAGAAATAATTAAATAAGAAAAACATATATCACAACTAATACAAGCCGGGTTTGGAAAAGCTTTTTAAAAAAACGCGATTGCATGAGAATGACTGACGATAGAAAGAAGTGGCGGACGTCGAGCTGTGGACGTGTATGAGCTGATTGACTGATGGACACACAGTCATTTGAAACTTGAAAAAGGAGATTGAAATTGAATAATAGAAACATCCGACTTTCACAAGCCCGGATATTGAATTGAATTAGTGACCGCTCGAGAAGTATCCAACTGGGTTGGACTGCGTTCCGACAAAGGTCAGAAAAAGGTTAAGTGGAAAATGGAATTCATTGAAATTATTGAGAGGTCGCAACCCGCGCGGAAGAAGGATGATTAGAGACTCACTTGTGTCGAGCACCCGCGGGAGCCTGAAGCCTCAAAGTGCTGACTGAGGTCTAGGTTTGGGAAGCAAGCATTGCTGCTTAGATATTTAGGGTTTAACAGTTCGGAAAATTGCGCCAGATGTTCTCCTCGGCTATTCCTCAGACCAAAGACAAGAGTCTTCAACCAGTGCGTCCTGCCAGTTAATACCTACGGAGCTGAATTGTTGACACTGACAGTAGGACTATTCTACCGATGTAAAGTCGCTCAGCTTGCTATTGAACAGGCTACGTCTTTTTAATGGATCACATCAGGAATAAGATAATTTGCCAAAGAACAAATTTGATTGACATAACCTACTTATAAGATTAGCCAGTTGAAGTGGCAGTGAGTGGGGCTGGTCACGTCTGCCGAAGAACCAAACTCGATGCGGTTGGTACAAACAAAGGTTCTTGGGTGGAGATCACGAAATAGCAAATACTGCTTCGGACGTCGACCAGCTCACTGGACGGTCTGAAATTGAAATATTTTATTTTATCAGTATCAAATTACACACAAAATAATATAATTAATTTATAAATTACAAGCATTACTTAATAAATAATAATATTAATTACAAATTGATGGAGATTGCTAGCAGTGGCTAGATGAAGATGGCTGAGGACAGAAATAGTGGCACAACTTGGGGGAATGTTATAGATCGGACGGCCAGACCTCATAGCCATATTAATGTGGTCCCGTTTGTCACTCTTCGGGTACGGAACCCTAAAACCCGTTTATCGTTTTTTTCACTAACACTTTTTATATTTCAATTTAAATGGCCTGTAACACATAAAAATCTCGTGTCACAGTGTTTATTATCGAAGTCCTCCGAAACGGCTTCACCAATTGTTATGAAATTTTTTGTGTATATTTGGTAGGTCTGAGATTAGATCGTAGGCTAAATAAATATGGCAAAACAACGTTTGCCGAGTCAGCTAGTAAAAATATTTTATCAGTAACTTCGTTAACCTTCTATAGTTACAATTTTGTGGTTGAGACCTCTATGAGTGTATGCATGGTGGTATCGCCAGAGAGTGGCGCAACGGTGCCCTCTAATTTGGTACAGTTAGTTGGATGACGAGGTCGCCAGAAGAAGGGACGTTCGCGGAAGGGATGTGCTGATAATATTATGCCTTTGAAACGCAGCTTTATTGCTGGCTGAAATTTTGAATAGACATGCTCAGTTTAGTGTAGGAGTTGAAAACAAAGGGAAGTTTCCTGGAACAAATTTCGCAGTGGTACCAGGCGGCGGTAAATAATTTCGTAACAAAAGTCTCCGTGACGTAACCGAGTAGAGCTCACGTAGGTGTATAAAGGTTATTGTTGACTGTACTTTCACGTGTTTCTGTTATTTTATGTTTGAATTTTAATCTCGTGTTCATGCTGGTGTTTCTTAGAGTTGCTTTTACAAGTAACTTAATCGGACATGAAGATAGTATATCGGATAGACTTTTAATCTGTAAAGTTCTAAAGGACCCGATCGGCCACCTTAACAATGGTTTTTAGTTGTTCTTTAGGTTTAATGTAAAAACTTTTCAATGCCGCAACACTTTGTACCGCTTGGATTTGTATTCTTTGATTACAGTTTTTTTTTAAGCAGCCTATTATACGTCCCGCTGTAGGGCACAGGCCTTCTCTCAGAGAGAGAGTGTGGGCTTAATCACCACCCGTGCCCACCGCGGATTGGCGATTTCAAGCGCTGAGGTATGTGAATAGCTCGGACACTCAGGTTTCCTCACGATGTTTTCCTTCACAGTTAGCGAATGGTATTGCTACTATAACTTCACAAATGTACATAACTTAGAAAACAAAGTCATGGGTACATGCCCGCACTGGAAATCGAACATGGGTCTTCCGCTTCCGAGTCCAATGTTCTACCCACTAAGCTACCACCGCACCTTTTACAGTTTTGAATGTTGAAAATCTCGATTATCTTCAAAAATGTTATGCCATTACATTAAATTTGAAACTTTTGATCACTTTTAATCTAAATAAAAAGAATATTCCCTTTCAAAATGTTGGTAACGATTTCAAGTTGCCTGCATTACTGCCTCAAAAATTACGTAATCAAAAATTACGTATTCAAAAATTAAGTAATCAAAAATTACGTAATCAAAAATTATGTAATCAAAAATTACGTGTGAGTCCTAAGAGGGTGAAATATTTTGCTTCATCGTTAAAAGGCCGAATGAAAGTAATAGACTTATTTTTAAATATAGGTACGTGAAATAATTAGTAATGGGCATTGTTCAGGGACGCATCGATTGTTGTAAAGTGAAAACCATTTCGAGGAATAAGGATAGTGATTACTTGTAGGGGTTTAAATAAGTGAAATAAAGACGGATTATTAATATTTATCGCAAAAAATCTATAACCTTCATTTGTCCTTTAATTACGTCATGGTTGGCTCTAATGCGGTAGTTCCATTGCCTTCAAATATAAAAAAAAAAATGCATTCGTTCGTTCGACAACTGTCAAAAATCTCAAATTCTTAGATACAGTGAAGATAACCTCAATTCTCAACAAATATCCAATTAATTTGAATAAGTATTACGAACGAGACGCTAGCTTGGTATTTACATGAAAAGATCAATTCAATTCAATTTTTGGTTATTGGCTATATGATTAGAAAAGAAAATATTGGTAAGTAGTTCAGTTCAGAATGACTGATAGTTTGTTTGTCATTGTCAAACGTCAACGTATTTTTATTTTTAAAAAGCACAAAAAAGGCAAAGGAACCTACATAATTATGCCAGTCGTGACGTCATACTTACTAAGCTATTAGAAATTTTAAATAATTAATTAATGAATAATGGCATCGAAAATTAAGAAAATATTTAAATTAGTCTCTTATATTAGTCTATATTTTCGATTTCTAGAATAAAAAATAGAGGTGAACAATGCCCATTAGCGGATTAGTAAGTTGAAGTGGCAGTGGGCGGGGCACATAGCACGCAGAACTGATGGCCGATGGGGCCGAAAAGTTCTCGAATGGAGACCACATATCGGCAAGCGCAGCGTAGGACGACCAGCCACAAGATGGACAGATGACCTCATCCAAGTGGCAGGAAGACGCTGGATGCAGGCCGCTTCCAACCGGTCTTTTTGGAAATCCATGGAGGAGGCCTATGTCCAGCAGTGGACTTCTTGTGGCTGAATGATGATGATGATGACGTGAAATAATAGAATATTATTAATAGATGATTGTAGTATTATATTTAAGGGCTTTATACCTTTACATTCTCGTCTTATTTGTAAACTGTTTATATTTAGGACAATGCTCATTACATCTGATTCCTTTTACCTAGAAGCCTTTTGCCTCTCATTCCAAATTAAAAGCAAAACTTCTACAAACGAATTTTTCATCTTCAATATCCTCTGATCAAATAAATTAAAGCTAAAGTCTGAAATTACCATCTGTTTCTTACCCGAGCAGTCGAGCCCTACTTTGTTACTAATTGGCTTTTGAACGATTGGCGGAAGAAATTAAGATACTTATTAAATATTAGTACTTCGTTCTCGTACGTATGGTAAATTATTTCTTGGGCGTCTTTCATGGTCTTATAAAAACTCGCTGACTACAATACCTGGCTGGTTGGTTTCAAATAGGCTCAATAGACTTGTTCTAAACTGCCATATTATAGGTCACAATGGCCACAAGATAGTTGAACTCCGAAGATAAAGCTTTGATAGCCTAGTGGGTAGAACATTGGACTCGGAAGCGAGAGACCCAGGTTCGATTCCCAGTGCGGGCATGTGCCTATGACTTTGTTTTCTAAGTTATGTACATTTGTGAAGTTATAGTAACCGTACCACTCGCCAACCGTGAAGGAAAACATCGTGAGGAAGCCTGAGTGTCTGGGCTATTCATATACCTCAGCGCTTGAAATCGCCGATCCGCGGTGGGCACGCGTGGTGATTAAGCCCATACTCTCTCCGTGAGAGAAGGCCTGTGCCCTACAGTGGGACGTATATAGGCTGCGTAAGGAAATAAAGAGTTATGCAGCGTGGAACCGATGGGGTGTCGGAGTAGGCCACTGAGATTATCGCTTCCCTTTCAGCTAACTTCTTATTACGGGTGTCTGATTAGTCTGTCGGTGCTTGTTATCATGCTCTATTTCATGCCCCGCCGCGGTACTCGCGTTCCTCGACGTTCTCACAAGCAGATAAAACATGTATATGCCTCTGCACACACACGCACGTGTATGCAATCACGCACAAGAACGCGCGCACACAAACAAACACATACACACCATCATCATCATCATCAGCTATTTGATGCCCACTGCAGGGTATGCCCTCCTTCGTGCTTTTCATAACCATGAGAGGTTTTTCTATGATCACCAACCCGCCTGCCACGCTTGGCAGGCGGGTTGACGATCGCAGTATGCGGTTAGAATCTCAGAAAGACGCTGCGGCTCGCCTCCTGGTAATTTATTTCCTTAGTCGCCTTCTACGACATCCACGGAAGGAAATGGACTGACGCTATTCTTAATCCGGCGCCACACATACACATGTACAACAAATAAAACAAGGCAGGTAGATAAAAATTACTATAAAAAGAACAAAAAGTAATCACGAGCAAAACAATTAAGCCGTAATTAAGTCTACAGGCAATTTGCCGGTGTGACAAACGCAACCGAGCAAAGAAGTACCTTTTTAGCTGTCAATCACCTTAGTTCTTATGCTATTTTATGTCAGTCTAATAGATATCTGTCGATATAGCAGATTTCAACGAGCGCCGCCTTTTTAAAAAATCGCCGCGTAATTTTATGGTCACCACTATGCATTGAGATGTGGTATACAGCAATGTAAATTATTAGCGTAGTTACCGCGTCGCAGCGACGAATAGCGTTAAGTTAGCAACAAGTTGCATTTAAAATAAATTGCGTCATGTAAACTGAAGGCCCTCTCTACCCGACTACATAAGAACAAACATGTACACTTATCCTGCGTTCTGACCACCAAGAACCCTCAAACCTTCAGCATAACGGTTTTGACATTCATTACACCGTGAATTCATAGTGCCCATTTCATTTCTCTCGTCATGTCGCCGCGAGTTACCCGGCTCGTAGGTGCGGGATACAGATTGAATTAGCCTTGCTTTTAACGTTCGCGGATGATTTTATTGATTCTGATTCGGATTATTATAAGTATCCGCTAAAGCGACGGCGTGTTATGATCGAGCTCGAGCTGGGAGATTAATGTTGTTAATGTCGTGGGTGGAATAACCACGCGGGTAATATTGCAACGTTAACGGTGAAGGAAAACATCGTGAGGATGGTTGGCTCCATACTTATGGACTTGTCTTTCCTGTGTGCTAGGCCGACTAAGCTGGCAAGATGGCATAGGTGCTGGGCGAGCCTACTCGATCTAAAACAGTGTCCCAGGCACTGCAGCGGATTTGCAACGACATCCCTTTACGCGTTCGGTGAACTCCTTTCTGAGGAAACTATATGTTTTAAATTATTGTTTTAATAAACTCGCGCACGAAGGGTTCCGTACCGTTATCTATAAAACATTTTAATATTTGAAGCGTCTACCTTGTACCTACTAAACTAATACCTTAATTGGGAAAATATTACTCACTACGGTAATGCCAAATAAATTCTGTTTAAGACCAATATTATCACGTCCAAGTGTGGAAGAGCGGAGTTTCCTGATACAGGTTTTTCCATAATTAAAAGGAAGTTCTTGTCCGATTATGTTACTGTAAACATTTTGTAAAGTATATAAACGATTTTTATTATTATTATACATTATCGGTAATAGTACAACATATTCCTTAATATTCGTGTTTTCCGACCTTTGTTTCCAAACTGTGAATCCAAATTCGAATTTGGTAGAAAGTACCGTACCGTTGAAAATTATTTTCTAATAATTATGTTAAATGCTTAAGAGTCTGACGTTTGACATACGTAAACAATTTAAAAAACAATCGAGTTGGCCGACGCCGATCATAAGACCCTCAAGGCATGTTTTTTTGGATTTTTTTTTTCTCAAAAAAAAAAATATTGTCACGTATTTTTTTTAAACTAGCATTCTGGCCCAGTTTCTGAATTGAGAATTTTGCTGACTAAATATTTAACTGTAGTGCTGTATACGGTGAATGAATTTCAGCTCAAAGCAAGCTTATAAAAACGGGTTGGATCGCACAAAACGCCCCAAATAAAATAAGCCCAGCACAAAATTATACAGGTGGACGGTGTTAAATCACATAGGTATTAGCTATAAATCAAAGATTATCCACGTAACGGTACCCTGCTCTCTAACTGTTAAAAAACAATCGCTTCCAACGTTATTGCTTGGTATGAGGGGTGATTATTGAACGCAGCGAGTAAGCTTAAAAGGAAATTGCTTTGTTAAAGATACTCCCGTGGTTTTCATAGTGTATTAAAAGTTACCGCTGGTGATGCGTTGGGTAGACCGTCTGCTTATTTTTTCAAAAGAGCCCTGATACGAATCATGGTCCGTTTGCCTGTAACTTGTGTGCCAACCTTAGTTATGGCTTGTTTTTTTCTAAATTTCGTACTCTATAGGCTGTGGTTACATCTGGCAAACATAATTAACCCTAGACACCTAACCGTCGTCATTTCGACAAATACGCGACAGAAAAATTGTCGCATATTTTTGGTGCATGTGCGGATAGCCGTGGTGTCTCTTGTCCACTCGGTGTTCGTCACAGCTTGGCAAGAGGCAATGAATTCCGGCAGTCATGTACAATTTTTTTAAGTATTATTGGGTATGCGAGAAGATTAGGTGTTTAGGGTTATTGGCAGCAAAATGTTCCTGAGTTAATGTTCTATCGATTACTTTTACTTCTTCTACAAATTCGCCATCAGCATGTATGTAATTAGCTTAGAAAATAAAATAATTAGTACATGCTGGGATTGAACCGTTATGACTCTTTTTAATTAAAATGTTTTTTCATCATCAATATTTACCCGACTACGGCTGAGCCCGAAAAGAGGGTAAAGTATTTGGCTCGCATATGTGTGTATTTATGTATAACTCTTTAACCGATAGTCATATTTTGATAAATAAAGTCTCAATCAATTCGTTATTAATGTGTGTCTAAATCATCAGAAATTTGACAAAAAAACTAACACTTCATATTTCTAATCTATTTCGCAAGAAGTTCTTCTCAATCACTAGATGTAGCTGTTTACACTTTGCTATTATTTAATCATGCTATTGATTACTTAAATAGCACTGCTGCTACTGTTAAAACATAGTTTTTAAAAAGACAAACATACAACATTAATTAAGGGGTAACAATGCGACTGCTGAGCATAACTACTAAGAACCCTATCACACTAGCGATTTGCGAGTGATTTGAAAGCGATGCGATTGCGCAGCGATATCGCCGCGATATTGAGAAACGAGCACGCCGCGACGACGCCGCGCAATCGCGGCGGTATCACCGCCGACGCCATTTTTTACAATCACGTCCGACAGTCCAGCCCGCCCCACTTGAGATGACTCAAGTATATAAGTTGATATGAATCAAAGATACGTGTGTAAGCGGACCTAGCATCGTTTAGAGTTGATACAATGGATACAAAGTTATTTCTAACTAAAATTCAAAATCGTCCCGTTAAATGGGATACATAGTACCTAGTTGAAGAAGAAGAAGAAGAACAAAGACATTTATTATACCAACAAGATACATCACAGAAACAAAATAAGCAGATAAGTAACATAATATGCACAACAACAGAAAGAAAACTAAATACACAACAGACAAAACGAATAAATAAAACAGGACCATAGATGTAGCCTGTGGTGTAGGTATCTAAGTTGCCACAAAAGGCAGCTGTCTCAGCGTCTCCCTCAGTCGATTACTTGATAATGAATCCTCCCAGATTCGTCACTGACTTGTATCTGCTTTCATTTTCTGCGTCTTCGAAGTATCAAAGCCAGCAGTAGTGTTTCCTCGTAAGATCAATCTAGTTCACTATTGAGTGACCAAAACGTGGCAATCACGCCGCGAACTCGTTGCGCAATCGCATCACTTTCAAATCGCTTGTAAATCGCTAGTATGATAGGACGATACTCATAAGGTAAGATAGAGATACTCACATTCAACATCGTAATTGATTATGACTCTTTGCACCTAAGTTGGTCCTGAGCAGACTTAATGCTCAGCAGTTGGGTTATTTGTTTTTTATTTAATAATATTATACTGCAGCACACCCTCAGTCAGTCTCTAGTCAACGCCTCACTCTAGTTATTAATTAAAAACACACGCTAAGTGCACTCGAAATATAGTGCGAAAACTGTCACGCAGCAAAAATTTTATTCAAGAATGATACTAACTCTCTACAGCGAGTTCCGTATATTTTTTTTTTACCAAAGGGTTTCAAATATTTTAGAGTACCCGATTTAAACTCTGCAATTATAATTTAAATATTTACTATAATTAAGAATAGCCATAGCTCTAGTGCTAATCGTTATGTATGATTATTATAAATACGTAAATATGTGTGTACGCCTGAAAAGGTATAACACGGGAATCTAGATCTAAGCAACTACACAACTGCTAAATGTAACCTTACTATGTTTTTAACAAAGTAAATTCTAAATGAATGAATTTTTTTATGAATTTCACTTTTTATTGGACTTTAACGAAAAATGGGTACTGACAAACTATATTTTATTTTAATAAAATACATTTTACCCGAATCCATACATCTAATACAAGTTTTGCAGCGTTATATATCTTTTTTTAATTCTAAGCAAATGAGGCCGGTCATCAAAATGTTAAGGTCTAATAGGTTTTAACAAAGTATTTTTAATTATCACGTAATATTTATGCTGTCTAGTAAAACGTTCTGTGTAACAGTAGTGTTAGCGTAAAAAGAAAACAAATACGAAGCAAAACTGACTTTGTATTCGTCCATTAAGTAGAGTATCGTTTATTTATGTAGGTACATGGGTAAATAAAATAGATCTTTATGTACAAAATTTCAGTGCGTTCTATGTGCTGCTTATCTTGGCGTGTGAAAATCCATGCAAGCATGCAATAATTAAGTGTTTGTAAGTCAAATTAAAATTTAAAAATTGTTGTAATTAATTATCAATAAAAATTAATTACGTGCCACGTTAAATTGTTTTATCCTCTAAAATGACAATATTTCTGTAGAAATATTTATTAACGAGTAACTTAATTAAACTACTGTTGAATAAATTTATATGCACGTCCGTAATATTGCTCAGTGCTCAGTGGCGTGCAATAGGGGAGGCCTATGTCCAGCACTGGACAAGCATAGGTTGATGATGATGATGAATATTGCTTGGCACTTTATTATGGAAAATGAAATGAAAATACGTCGCGCGCGTGATTTACGCCAACGATAACCGACGAATCCTTCAGGGCCGATCATTGAGATGCCATTCGGACCCGATATTAACACCTCGTATAGCCAAAGTCTCCCCGCCATTATGCAAGAACATTCCTTGTTCCTAACCGTTCTCAAACCAATTAATCTCGGCCGACTCCCAAAACGTCAATTTGCTTCGCCACCGATTTGACTGCGCAACCCCGAAGGCATGAAGATGAAATCCACAGAAGTACATATCCGACTGAGCGGGTTTGTTACGTACTTTGTTTTGGAGAATAAATAAAATGTGACTTATAACTAAGTAATTTGTCTTGGTGCGTAAGTGTGTGTGTGTGTGTGTGTGTGTCAAGTGCGTAAAAAATATATGGTTTCGGTGAGGCACTTTTTGTGATAATAGCAAAAATTATAGTAATTTAGATGGTAGTCATTTAATCACGAACATAGTGATCATTTAAATTTAAGATAACAGAAATATTTCAGTTGTCAGACTGTAATTATATTTGTACAAGGAATATTTTGTAGTGTTTGGAAGATTAATCATTTGTGACTCCCAAATGAGTCAAGCAGTTGAGCTCTCTTGTGAAACTGGTTGTTTCCAGTAAGTTGGAAATCAACAGAATCTTGTTACGGCTATGTAACTAGATCATAAGCTTTCACCATGATATTAATAGGGGTTAAAGTATGAAATTGCCGTTTTATTGCAAAAGGTTCTTTGAATTGACATAGAATCTTCATGGTTTGAGGTTTTCGAATGAAACTTTTTTCAAATGGTTTCTATGATGTTCTTTTTTTAAAAAATGTGAAACATTTGAATATCTACTTTCAATTGTTTTTGTTATTCAATTTAGACAAGAAAGATGGATACTGCGAAAATTCGAGTGATTTTAGAATACGAGTTCCGACGCGGAACTAACGCGGCAGAAACAGCCCGCAATATCAATGCTGCGTTTGGAGAGGGGTCTACTAATGAACGCACCGTGCGATTTTGGTTTAAACGCTTTCGTGATGGAAATTTTGACTTAAAGAACGAGCCACGAGGAAGACCACCCACACAGGTGAATAACGATGAATTAAGAGAGATAGTGGAAGCCGACCCTAGTCAAACTACCCAGGAATTAGCGGCATGGTTTAACGTTACCTTACCCACAATATTGACTCACTTGCGTCAAATCAATAAAATAAAAAAATACAAAAAATGGGTGCCTCATAATCACTCGAATTTTCGCAGTATCCATCTTTCTTGTCTAAATTGAATAACAAAAACAATTGAAAGTCGATATTCAAATGTTTCACATTTTTTAAAAAAAGAACACCATAGAAACCATTTGAAAAAAGTTTCATTCGAAAACCTCAAACCATGAAGATTCTATGTCAATTCAAAGAACCTATTGCAATAAAACAGCAATTTCATACTTTAACCCCTAATATTACATGCAATATTACTTATCTGCTATCTAATGCAATCAATAAACTAAAATAAATTAATTAATTGAGCAGCTATTTGCCTCTTATTTACATAACGTTTTCGTCTATGATGTACGAGCGAGAGATGAATAGTTGTTAATATATTTTCTGAAATTAAAGTGGATTGAAGCCTTTATACCCACCATCACACCTTTGTGGAGCTATAATTTTCTTAAAAACCTCAATCGCCATTCTGTACATTCCCGCTCAGTGGCAAAGGCATCCGGCCGCCCCTCGACACACGTCACTCGCATAATGAAAAGAAGATCCCATTCATGCCGCGAGTGGGGCAAGATTGCGAACGGTGCCGGCGGCAGTGGCCTACTCTCCATTGAGTCATCTGTGGGATCGGTAAAAGCGGCGGTAGGGCAACGACTCATTGATTAAATAAAAAAACCGGCCATGTGCGAGTCGGACTCGCGCACCGAGGGTTCCGTACATTTTTCGGTTTTCGTAATTTTTCCTTTATCTATGCTATAAGACGGTGCTTCGTACCAAATTTCAAGAGTCTGAGTTCACGGGAAGCACCCTGTAGGTTTTGATTCCCTTGCAAGTGTCGAAAATTTGCGGCATAAACGGCTGTATCTTTTGATTGCGTTGGCTTAGAAGTTTGATTTTTTCACAGCTTCAAGGGACAGTAGACCTGAGTAATTGATATAAATTTCAGCTTCATACCTCCACGCGTTCCTGAGAAAAAGGGTCTTGACAGACGGACGGACGGACGGACAGACGGACAACAAAGTGATCCTATAAGGGTTCCGTTTTTTCCTTTTGAGGTACGGAACCCTAAAAATAAAAACGACTTTAAAACACTATAGCACAAAATCACACTAAAACACAAATCCCTACATCGTATTTAAAGGTCATATTCGTTTAAATTATTTCTGTAATTTTGGTGCTGCAGTGATTAAATGTCATAAATAAATAAATAGACCGTAGCACGCTGGCCTCAAAATCGCTGTAAAAACTACTTTGTTACTGATTTCGTAGCTACTTTACTGCTTCAAATAGTGGTAGGAGAAGGAATTGCTGTTAGGAATAAGGTTATACTTTTTTTTACAGTTGTCTCTGTAACTGTTTTCAAGTGTGTACAATAAAGAATATTCCTCTCTCTTACATGGGGATTTTATAACAACATGTATTTATCAATCAATCAATCAATCTGTCTGTACTAGTCCACTGTTGGATATTATAAGCCTCTTCCAAGGCACGCCACTTCTTTCTTCTTTCTGTTCACACCGTATTATAAATTTATGCGGATGGAACGCACCACGCACGCAACGACTAATGCATGTTGGCTAAGCGAAAGCGGCTTGTCAGGATCATGGCAAGTGACTAATATTCATCTCTGCCTACCCCTCCGGAATATAGGCCAGAGTTTATGTAATGTAATGTAGAATTCACCATTTAAGAGTGCGCCGCGGCGCATCTATTCGCATCGCGCCAATCTACTCGCGTGAATGAACCGCACGAACTCCAATATGGGGCGCCTACAAAATGGCGGATGACACTGCCATTCAGCTCCGTAGGTACATGGCGGCTCGTTATCGCCGCGTCTGTGACATTTTTCCGAGTAGGTTCACTTAATTTACTACGAAATAATTGAGAGGTCGTGGGCTCGAACCCCTGGCATGTACCAATGACTTTGTTTTCTAAGTTACGTACATTTGTGAAGTTGTAGTAGCTATACCACTCGCTAACCGTGAAGGAAAATACCGTGACGAAATCTGAGTGTCTGAGGTGTTTGTTTACATAGCTCAGCGCTTGAAATTGCTGATCCGCGGTGAGCACGCGTGGTGATTAAGCCCATACTGTCTCTCTTAGGGTATGTGCTCTATAGTGGGACGTATATAGTCTACATTAACAATGATGTGTATAATAGGGTAGTGCATTCGACAGCACATCAACCTTTAGGATCCTCAGGTTCGATTCCCAGTGCGGGCGTGTACCTATGACTTTGTTTTCTAAGTTATGTACATTTGTGAAGTTATAGTACCACATGCTAACTGTGAAGGAAAACATCGTGAGGAAATCTGAGTGTTTTAGTTCAATTACCTCAGCGCTTGAAATCGCTAATCGGCGGTGGACAAGCGTGTTGATTAAGCCCGTAGTCTCTCTCTGAGAGAAGGCCTGTGCCCTACAGTGGGACGTATATAGGCTGCTTATCATGATTATTGCTAACATTATTATGTAAATAAATAATTTATCTATCTATCTAAAGAGTTCCGACAAATGTCTACCCGAGCCGAGGCGCAGCCGAAGGTGAGGGTTGACAGTCAGAAAAAGTTGCAATGACGTTTCCGCACGTGTACTGAACAACTATTTTTAATACAGTTGCGAAAAAATTAAGCAATTTAATAAAGAAAACTTTTGGAATATGGCGCCAACCGTAAAAGAATATAAGCAGAGTTTTTTTTTTCTTTACCCATTCTGGGTACGCAAAGGGAACTATGCCCATACAGCCAAGTCTTCAGTAGAATTTTTTTATTGATATGAAATGAAAATGAAATTTAATGAGATGAAATGAAATGAAACCTAACTCATTGAATCAAATCATTAAATCTGATATTGAAACAAATTAGTAGCTTCTATGATTTTTTTTTTGTAAGAACTTCGTGGTTGGTTGTTTCTTTTTAATAGACATTATTTTGACAGTTGGGAAAGAGAACGCACGAGTTCGGAAAAGGTAAAGAAAAAGCACGAGTATGTAATAGCGCACATCCCGAACGCAATACGTCCCTGCAATACGCTATTTTTGAGCAACTGTTTTAAAAAACAATGTTAACTCAGATTTCTTCTTCTTTCAGTGCCTCTACACTACCGCGTAGGTAGGATGTCGGCTCTGATACTTTTGACTTTGACAACTCCAGTCCATTCTGTGACGTTACGGAGCCATAGCGTTGTTTTTCTGTACCAGGCCACTCAGAAAGTATTGCGAAATAAGGTTTATCTACCGTCGTTAGATTCTAATTACGATCTTAAAAGTTGATACATAAGGCTTAGTGTTATTTCACAGACAACTGTAAAAATTAAAAAACTAAATTACGATACATCTATGAGAATTTCACCCAGAAGATTCACCCATACTGAGCACTTGGCTGTATGTTGGTATGACGCCTTTGCCTGTCCCAAATGGAACAAATAAAAAAAAGTTTTATTGTGCAGTTTGGATTTGTTTTGCCGCCATTATTAGTTTAAATTTTTTTCTGTGCGGCTGAATGAGTGAAAAATAATTGCATTTCTTGTTTACTTAGTTTCATTTATAAATGAGTGAAGATAAAGTAGTGTTTGCAACTGCATATAAAACGATGTTAAAAAACTCATGTGATACTATTTTTATACGAGGCGAACACTCGTATTCGTTAGAATCTATGACAGTTGCACTTTTTGACTCGATTTACAATGAAGGGAGGCTGGCAACCCTTTACTACATTACGAAAAAAAAACAAGCGCGGCAATTTGTTTTGTTTCACTAAAATTAGTTACCTTATTGTAGGGGTCATTGTCATTCGTGTTATTCACCGATTTTGGATGTACGCACTGATTTTGATATTTCGTTACACCCTGTAGAGTATTCCAATTCATAAGTTGTGTACACGAAATGTTAATGTAGGTAGTCGCTCTAGCTTCACTCCTTTATTGACCGTACGGATTGCATTTTACTTGGAAATGCCATTGACGCTGCGATTTCTCGAGCGGAAGCGTTTTCAAATCGGTTTCGACAGTTTTTTATTTCAACAAAAATGTTGAGATTGACCTGCTATTGACTGCGCATGCAGCGAATGCTAATGAAGCGAAAAATCGTGACAGAGCTCAAAATAAGTACTTCCGAATATTAGTCGCTTTCATGTGAAAAGTATTTCGTGAGTCTTTGTATACACACATTTTGTATCTAACTATAGTGTAACGGCAGAAACGCACTAACGGTTACTAACCCCCAGTTTCTTGTACACTAGCACGCTGTTAATCTACGTACTGTTAACAGCTGTCAATTGACCAAAGTGCATCAAAAAGAACCGCTGACAGCTGCTAAAAGTACGAGAAACCAGGGGTTAACCTTCGAAGCTTCGGTCAAATGTCCGCATTTTTAGAATACTAGCAGTGCGCGACCATGTTTGCGGATGAGCTGATAACCAACATGAAGGTGCATTCTCAATACTGGTGAACAAATTTTTGACATTATGAACTTACAAACTTTTCATTTTTAGGGTTCCGTACCCAAAGGGTAAAAACGGGGCCCTATTACTAAGACTTCGCTGTCTGTCTATCCGTCCGTCCATCTGTCTGTCTGTCACCAGGCTGTAACTCAAGAACCGTGATAGCTAGAGAGTTGAAATTTTCACAGATTATGTATTTCTGTTGCCGCTATAACAGGAAATACTAAAAACAAAATAAAATTACTATTTAAGGGGGGCTTCCATACAACAAACGTGATTGTTTTGCTGTTTTTTTATCTTTGTGTCTAATGTTGTATAGATAATGGTACGGAACCCTTCGTGCGCGAGTCGGTTTTTATAATATTAGTATGGATATGAAAATGTACTAAAGCTCGCGCCGACTGGTACGATATTTGTTCCATTCACCCGCACCCGCACCAGGCACGTTACAACGAGCCGGTGCAGTGATTTGCACGCACAACGATACAAACAAAATAATCCTTGAATACTTACGAAATTAGAGGCTACAATACAAATGCCGTGATATTGTGGTCTCTTACCTTAAATCCAAAATAAAGTTAAAACGATAAAAAAACATTTATACACAAAAAATAAGACTTAAAATTAGGCTAATTATAATGATAAGGGAAAAGGCAGTGGCTCATCTGGTGCTGGCCCGGGCCAATCCCAAGCAGCGCTGGTTTTCAGCCACTGCCTTCTCCCTAAGATGTTACGAGAGCTAAAAGAGTAACAAATAATTTTGGACATCAATTGAAAACGAATCAAAAATGAACTTAAATGTAAAGGAAAAAAAAAACATTTTTCTTCTTTAACGAAAATAAATCGAAAACCAGTTCGTGGCCTCTCATGACCTCCACCGTTGATCTCTTGAGCAAACATTTGATCGTCGCAGATGCTACTCTGCCACGTAAGCTGCGAGGGAAAAGTTTTTGTGGACACACGAGTCTTAGGTACCGGGGACTTTGTTAAAGGAATGTAGGTAAGAATGGTGAGAGGGCCAGGTGTTTTGTTCGGGAACTTCGTGCTGTATTTCCAGTCTAGGAAAAGGGAAGGTACTTAGAGCCGGTTCTTATAATTGTCGTGGGTAATGGGGTGACGATGGGGTGTTACTTATGTGCTTATTTTGTTTCTGTGATGTATCTTGTTGGTATAATAAATGTCTTTCTTCTTCTTCTTCTTCTTCTTCAAAGATTGTCGAATAGAGATCACGAACTAGCAAACACAGCGTAGGACGCCCACCAGCACACTGAAACGGTGATCTCACGACCTTGTGGCGTAGCGGTAGTGCATCTGCATACCATGCGAGAGGTCCTGGGTTCGAATCCCGGCTGGATGTTTACATGTTTGTGATGTCGTTGTTTCTGGTTTCCACAACACAGGGTATCCTAGTGTGGGGCCAGACGCAATGTATGTGCCTGTATGTAAATGTTTATGTTTATGATTCCTGGCAGTAGCTAAATGAGGATGGCCGAGAACAGAGGGGTGTGGCGTGCCTTGTGGGAGGCCTATGTCCAGCAGTGGATGAGTAAGGGCCTAGGCTGGGCTTGAGGAGTCCTATTTTAGGCTTCATGGAAACTTCAGCAACATACCTACTGGCAGTGGTGCGGCATGGTACGGTACGGTAGAAGCACAGATTCGAATCCCACATCGGCTCTATTTTTTTTACTTTTACGTGAAAGTTCCCTGCACATTGAAATTGAAAATTCTGACATAAAAACTTTTACAACTTAACTTCGATGAAGCCTCTATGAGAGTTTGACAGCTTAATCTTGAGACACACTAATAGTTATTATAAATTATTAACATAACTCCAGATTCACTCACTTGCTTTTTTGTCCGAAGAGTCCGACCAGGTTACGTTACCAACTTATTATAAATGTGTAAGCTGTGTAGGTAAATGTTGGTAAATGGTAAATAAACAGGCTGTTGCAGAAAGGTCCAGTAGATCTTGAAGTGCTTGGATCCACCAAATACAGGAGGATTACGTGCACCAAATCCTGAGCGATTCCAATCGTCTAACTGTCAAATTCCATACTAATTTGCCAGTTAGACGATTGGAATATAGGGACCGATCAATCAGCCGGTCGGTTTGTTAATTTATTCAATATTGCGCAAAAACTGCGACTTTATGAACGTTACAAGTGAAGCATAAGTCTTAAATACCTATATTATGAGCAAAGGATAGCTTATGCGAATCCCATGCAAACAAGATCAAGGATGTACCCAGAACCGGCGTACGTGCAAAACTATGCATTTCGTTTTATTCTAGACGTGAGCAAAAAAAAATTATGCTATGAAAGTGAAGAAATTGACAGTAGGAGTCAAAATTTCTTGAAATTATTAGTTGAGTGCATGACTTGACATCCCAGGGATGTATTAGCAAAGGACAAGATAAAAGGAAACGTTGATGAAGCGTAAGAGGATCGGCGATCCCCAACGACGACGTGGTTGGAGAGAGTGTATGAATGTAAGGGCTGATATGGTATCTACCTTACCTACTTATACCTAAGCTATATTTGTTGAACTAAATTTGAACAGTACAGGCACGTCCCCAATATACTCCTATTTGTGAAACAATGTCAATTTCCTCAATTATCCTCCCTACAGCCCCCATACACAGGCTCAATCAGCTACTTGCAATAACGGCAGAACCAAGAACTATCCACAAAATGGAAATTTTCAGATGTCCCACTCAACATCGTGACTCAGAAAATGTGGTATATTTTCTTCACTTTATATTTTGTGTGTTGAGTTTTTTTTACTATAGATTTAAACACAACAGTGAAGGTACTGATACACATGCTCTATAATAGCATGCTTAAAAGTGTGCTTATGAGCATGCTTGGTTTGATCTGTGAGCCTGGATCAAGCTCAAAGTACATGTTACAAATGCTAATATATAAAAATCTCGTGTCACAGTGCTTGTTATCGAACTCATCCGAAAGGGCTTCACTGATTTTTATGTTTTTTTTTGTGTATATTTGGTAGTTCTGAGAAGCGGTCGTAGAATTAATATAGCGAAACAACGTTTGCCAAGTCAGCTACGATTTAAATTCAATGGCTTCATTCTGTGGTATCGCGCCCCTGATGCCAACATTTTGGTCACTGCTCAATTGTTGTCTGCAGACTTCCTGAAGCCTTATTTTATGTGCTACTCACACAAGGAATACGCAACTCAGGCGAATAATACTTACGGTGTAGGGATGTTCTCATGCGTTAGGTCAAGGCATATCACCTAATAACTGGGAGGAAGTGCTCGCCCAGAATCTAGTTCAAGAAGCAATACTCACAAGAAAGGAAAATAAGACGAAGGCTCTCGTACTTTAAAGATCTACAGCACCTTTTCTACTAAATCACAAGGTTGGATGACCGGATGCCATATCGACAAAGTCTCTTTCTACGTACTTATTCTGTGATCGAGCTACTAAGGAACTTCAGGAAGCGTGCACAGTTAGTCCGGACCTGAAACTTGGCCAATAATGAAGTTGCAGCGGAGACTAGCTTTGTGCCCCTGTTTATACACTGCGGCGTTTCACTGAGCGCCGCAGTTTAAGATAAGATAAGAATTTTCTGTATTTTACAGTAGAGCACATGATATAAAAGTAAATAATAATTATATTCGCAGTCAGCTATAAATGTTTGGTTTGAAAACAAAACTCTTAATACTAATATTATAAATGTGAAAGTTTGTGACGATGTTCGGATGTTTGTTACTCAATCACGCAATAACGGCTGAACGGATTTAGATTAAATTTTGTATGGAGTCTTGGGGAAGGACATAGAAGACTTTTCGTAAGTCGCGAGCAAAAGATAGTTGAATATAAAAGAGAGTTTTCTCTTCTTGATCAAATCATCCAAATCCAGAAAGATTATGAGGGGATAGTGCAGTAAAGTTATAGTACAGTTATACGGTGATTTTCCTTTTTTGCATTTAAATGTATTTTTCAAGTCATCTAAAACATTGACAGCGATGGTAGCGCAGCGGTAGAACGCCAGCTTCACATTTGGGAGGATGGAGGGAGAGGAGAAGGATGGTGGGTTTGAATGGCGTGTAACATTGACTTTGAAGTTGTAGTAGTAGTGAAGTTGTAGTAGCAATTCCACTCGCTAATTGTGAAGGAAAACATCGTGGGGAAACCTGGGGATCTGAGGTGTTCACATATCGCCGCACTTGAAATTTTAATTGGCGGTGGGTGCGTGGTAATTAAGCCTATACACTCTTTCTCAACTTCTCAAGTTCCACACAACACAATCTCTTATCCTGGTCCCAAACTAGGATGTCCTGTGCTATGGGTACCAGGCAAGAACATCGCAAACATGATAATACACCCTGAGGCAATTTGTACAAATGTACGGGGGCCCCCAGTTGGAATCAAACCCACAACCTCATTTTAATCAGACATGATACCGCTAGACCAAGCAGTGAAAACCTCATTCTGAAGAAAAATAAGACATTTTCAACACACCTGTTCGTAAAGTAGGTCTTATTACAGGGTATTTACACTGATAATGCAGAATATTACCCATGCCGTGCCTTTTACATTACATTATCGCAATAGTGCCTTTTCATTACATATCTTTTTAAATATTAGCAAGAAGTATTAATGTTTCGAAAACAGCTAAGTAGTTATTTGCGTAAATATAAAATTCAATTCAAAATGTGATAAATAATTAAAGAATTTCATGAAACTGCTTGTTAGCTTGTTGGTATTTATATTTTGACGGTGTATTTTTACCTATAAATAACCAATTTCAAAATTTATAAATATGTGGCTGATTAGCTACTTTGCCGGTGCCCTTATCTCAGACTTGCGCGCGCATGCAGCGCTGAGCGCGCGAAAAAATAAAATTACGGCCGCCATCTTTTAAATGGGTTTCTGTTTGTTAAGTTTAAATAAATGTGAACTTTTATTTACTTTTCCTCGCAAGTGTGTTGAAAAACGTCGTATGAAACACGTGAGCATTGGTCATTACACTTCTCGTCTCCATTAAGCCTTCGCCTTCGGCTCAGGCTTAAAAACCGACTCGAGTGTAATGACCAACATACCACACTTGTATCATAATGTACTATTATTGTACCAACAAGACACATCACAGAAACAAAATAAGCAGATAAGTTACAAACTAACGATGGATTGTTCATAGGAAACCACCTTCAGGAAGTGTCTACGGCTGGAAAACTCAACTTATCTTGTCATGAAGACTTCAATGAAAAATATTCTGATTTAAACATCGCTCGGGCAAATTTGTCTCAATTCTACTTAAGAGGACGACATTTTTTGTCTGACAAAACTTTTTTTTTTGCACATATAAGAGTAAATAAACTACAATAGAGTTTAAGCTAATGGTTATATTATATTTTTTAATGGTTATGGCTATATTTTTTTTAGTCACTAGTTTTCCTAAATATTAAATAAATAAATAATGACTTCTTGACCCGTTCTTTCTTTGTAGTAAAAAAAGTCTTACCGAAGAAAATGCAATTTTGCCGCTAACAAACAAACCAATTAGATGTACGAGAGCGGCTTAATAGTTAATAAAAGAATGTAACAATTTTTCGAAAAATAAAAAAATATGCATTACCGGCAATTTTTTTTTATTTTAATTTACTAATTAAGGAAAAGAATGGTTGCCTACGAAATCATTCGTGTTACGTTAGGTTTCATTCTTTGTCAAGAATTCAAATATAGAATACGGACAAAGTGCAACAGACACTTAAAACAAAATTACAGCTTCCCACAACGGTTCAGCTGTATTTAGCCTCAGAAAAGGCAAATGAGATATTTTTAAATCTTTAGTTTTTTAGGGATCCATACCCGAAGGGTGCCAAACGGGACCCTTTTACTAAGTCTTCGCTGTCCGTCTGTCTGTCTGTCTCTTACTAGGCTGTATCTCATGAACCGTGATATATAGGCAGTTGAAATTTTCACAGATGATGTATTTCTGTTGCCGCTATAACTAAAAATAGAATAAAATAAATATTTAAGGGGGGCTCACATGCAACAAACGTGACGTTTTAGCCATTTTTTGCTCAATATTAATAACGGCAATAGGTAGACGCTCGCAATATTCACAAAATATATAGTTCTATATTCGCTTAAAAAATAAATAATTAAATTAAATTAAAATAAATATTTAAGGGTACATTAGAATACAACTTAATTTTTTACCGTTTTTCTCGATTTTTGTGTCTAATGTTGATGACGTAGGTCCAAATTGATGTCCCTTGGTCGGTCAGAGGGAAAAGTTGGACGTTTTTAATTAAAACTACCTATGTTTTTTCTTACATTGGTATTTTTGAAATAGGAGGAATTGAATAATTTTATAAATTCGCCCTTTACTCACTCTACCAATATAGCGGCCTCGAGCAAAATTTGCCGTGCATAGAAGAATATTAACTTCATTCGACACATGGTTTTAATAGTTATTTATCAGAGAGCGCCACTATAAAGAGTAGATTCAATTAAAATTCAAAATGTTATATTCAAAGTAGCACAGAAACTGCCACGGAAGCGAGATACCCAGGTTCGATTCCTATGACTTTGTTTTCTAAGTTATGTACATTTGTGAAGTTCTAGTAGCAACACATCGTGAGGAAATCTGAGTGTTATGCACACACCTCAGCACTTGAAATCGCCAATCCGCCGTAGGCACGCGTGGTGGCTAAGCCCATACTCTCTCCCTGAGAGAAGGCCTGTACCCTACAGTGGGACGTATACAGGCTGCTAAACAGAGTTTACACTCATGCATTGAACTGGTTTTAATTCCAGATATTATTGTCATCTAAATAATCGTTAATTTTATATTTTGGCACAAAGTGTGCTTTCACATTTTTTGAACCGCGTTTCTGGCAAGCTTATTATATCCTCTTATTGTAGATCTTATTGTAGAAACGTATACAATGCCCCATAAAGGATGTACTAACCTTTGCCAGCCTAAATTTTTATGTCTATTTCTAGTATCGACATTGTGTTGGCTACCTACAGTTTTAAAGTTACTGATATTCTTCCTGACATAGATATACTGACCAGCAACTGTTAGAGGGTTAGTATCTTTAAATAAATCTCTTAACAAATCTCTACTGTACTGGCAGTAGAGAAAATTGAAATTCTTCTGAAATTCGAAGATGATCTCAATATCAGCTACCCGACCCCACAGTAGTATGCCGCAGGGCATAGTGGAAGTAACTAAAGTAAACAAGCCGCACCTGGTTGCACCCGCACCCTTGTGACATCAGGTTAGTTCCCGGATTCTTTTAACTGCGTGTGCTGCAGAACTAAACCTATTTGCCAATTTTTCTATATGAGGACCCCGTTGAAGCTTTGCATCAATTGTGATACCTAGAAATACAGTTTCTTCTAAAAGTTCTGGTTTGTCATTCCATAACACAACATTGCTGTCAACCATTTTAACATGAACTTGATACATTTTGTCTTTTTTTTTATTTAAGAATAAGTTATTCGAAGTAAACCAATTGGGTAACAAGTATAACACTCTAAGACCGGATTAAAGCCGTTTTATGGGGGGATTTCCCGTTACAAACTGGCTTTAAATCCATTTCAAGGGTGTTTTAAGTGGAACCGACTTTTTATAAATAAGATTGTCTAACTACATAGCTCACGCCTGTATCCCAGAGGGGTAGGCAGAGGCCAGGGACTGCCACCTGCCACGATCCTGACACACATTATGTCTAACTAAATAAAAGTAAAATTAAAAAAAATTGGAAATTGACCAAAAAATTTTAAGCTATAGAACAAAATTTGCTGTGAAACACAACCTCCAACTAACGTGTTCTAGAAATTATGCATTTATAAAATAACTCTGTATACAGAAGGTGCTATTTTATTTTTCAAATTAATTATGAGTTTAAAAGAAATGTTAAATCATGTGGGTTGCCACTTGAAAAAGATACTTATATTTATATACGGCTAATTAATGTTGACGAAGTGAAATAGGTCTGCCAAGATCGTGGCAAGTGGCACACCCTGGTCTCTGCCTACCCCTCCGGGATACAAGAGTGATTTTATGTAATGTATTGCATATTTCTAGCGAGAGAAGTACCTGAAATAAAAGCAGCCTTATGTTTCCAAATCTCTTGCGCTGAACGTACAGTTTGAATAGCTTTTATGTGCAGTAGAACTAATATTTTCTTCTATTTGTGCCCCTCAAGAACACTCCACGCTATAAATAGAACACTTTCATTGACAATAAAGTTAAAAACGGAGAGCACAATATTTTTCCCCTGCTTGCTGCCTAAGCTTCTTGTGTTATATGAAAACTTCGCAAAGCCTCTTACGTGAAAGAAATTGAACGATATTGTTTTCAAGTTGTGCCCGAATACTCTCTTTGAATGAAAAAGTTAATCATTGCTTCACGTTTAAGGTTAATAAACATACGAGAATACGGGAGGCATGTGGTCGGTCATAAGGTTAAAATCATAATGTTAATATGTACAATAGCGGTGGTAGCGGACGAGCACTGGCTTCTCAATCGGGAGGTCGTGGCTTCGAATCCCGGCGTGTACCAATGACTTTGATTTCTAAGGTACGTAGTACATTTGTGAAGTTATAGTAGAAATACCACTCGCTAACTGTGAAGGAAAACCTCGTAAGGTAACCTGAGTGTCTGAGGTGTTCGCATGCCTCAGCACTTGAAATTGCCTATCCACGGTGGGCACGCGTGATAATTAGGCCCGTACTTTCTCTCTGAGAGAAGGCCTGTGCCCTACAGTGGAACGTATATAGGCTACATAGAAAGAAAAAACATTAATATTAATGAAATTTTGCACGTTAATAATAATTACTTACTTTATGTGACGCGAGTTTAGCTTATTTTTTAGGGTTCCGTACCCAAAGGATAAGGGACCATATTATTAAGACTCCGCTGTCCATCCGTCCGTCCGTCCGCCGGTCTCCAGGCTGTATCTCGTGAACCGTGATAGTTAGACAGTTGAAATTTTCACAGATAATGTATTTTTGTTGCCGCTATAGCAACAATTATTAAATGTAGAATAAAATGCATATTTAAGGGGGGCGCCCATACAACAAACGTGACTTTTTTGCCATTTTTGCTTGATATTAACAACGACAACAGGTAGACGCTTGAAATAATCAAATATTGTATAGATAATGGTACGGAACCCTTCGTGCGTGAGTCCGCCTCGCAGAAGAGCGGGCGCAAGAATGGGCGGGAATATTGTACGATTTTTTTTTGTAGTGCAATAAAAATATCAATAAATAAATATGGTGAAAGAAATAATTAATTTTTATTTTTTTAATGACGGCTGTAACATGATCCCTCTGTTTTCCTAAAAAATTGGTTGGTTTTATTCACCATTTGTTCGTCGTCACTTGTCTCGCATACAGGAGGTCGTGGGTTCGAACACCGGGCATGTACCGATGATTTTGTTTTCTAAGTTACGTAAATTTGTGAATTTGTAGTAGCAATACCACTCGCTAACCGTGAGGGAAAACACTGTGAGAAAATCTGAGTATCTGAGGTGTTTGTTCGAATGGCTTAGCGCTTGAAATTGCCAATCCGCTGTGGGCGCGCGTGGTGATAAAGCACATACTTTCTCTCTGAGGGAAGGCGCCCTACGGGGGGACGTATACGGGCTGCATTACTATGAACAAGTAGCCGCAGGTGCATTCCAGCCCTTAAAGGAATCACGAACAAAAGCTATCATTATGATCTCATCATAAGCTATATTGCACTCCCCCTTAACAGAGCCCCAACGTCCTCATCCCACTTTTAACGATTCTCCTAATAGCTCGCCTATTATAACTTTATCCTGCATTAATTACAGTTGCTTAAACTCAGTGAGAGGACTCACTGCGGTTGCAGCCTGTGTTTTGATACCCTAGAAAAAACCCAACCGGCATAAGGTTCCATAAGACTCTCCTAAAAGCTTTTGATAAAATCAAAGATTTAAATGAAAGTGTTTTATTGACAATAAAATAGAACCTGTAACTGTAATCAAATTAAAGCAAGTTATTTTTACCTACAAAACTCAACCTAACCTATTGTTCCCTTATAAGTAGCCTACTGAACTACTTGGTTTTGATTTTGTTGCTTCTTTTTGTACACCTAGTTTATTTTGATTTGTCTCCATTATTTTGCACTAATTGGCATTGTACTGTACACATAGTTAAGGGAAGTCACTTGCTCCTGACGCACAGGTAATGTAATCCTAGTTTGGGAGCAAGGGTTTCAAATTTCACAGTGTAAAATTGTATTTTTCAATAAAGGTATTTGTATTTGTAACTTTATGAACATTACAGGTAAAGACAGGTTTCCATTTCAAAATCTAGATAATTTTGGAAAAACCTAGAGAATACTTTATGGCACAATCAGAAAAAAACCGGCCAAGTGCGAGTCGGACTCGCGCACGAAGGGTTCCGTACCATTATCTATACAATAAAATATATTTTAATATTTGAAGCTTCTACCTGTTACCGGGTAGCTTCAAATCGCACTTGGCCGTTTTTTTTAACTTTACTAATAAAAACTTTTTTACTCGTCAACACAAATAACTTTTAGTATGGAGATAACTTCCGAACTTAAAAAGAAAATAAATATCAGGTACATATTTTCAGTTTTGTCACTATTGCACTTAAATCATTTTACGTTCATGAAGATGAACATGAAGACCTGTGGTTGACTAGTAGAAAATGCTTATAGCCCTAAGTCCGCCACATTGCCATTGTATTTTTTTTTACTTAATAATAAAATAAAGTTTTGTACGAATTATTCCACTGCTCATGCCTGTTTTTACTATAAAACTATCCACCCTTCATATTGGCCAAGTTTGGTTTGTATTTTTAGGGTTCTGTACATCAAAAGGAAAAAAACTGAACTTATATAACAAAAAATAGTTTCCGACTTCAAAAAAGGAGAAGGTTATCAATTCGACGCGTATATAAATATTTTTTCTATTTGGCTATGTTCCTCCATAACTCCGTCAAATATTAACCGATTTCGACAATTATTTTTTTGTTCAAACAGATATAATGTCCCATTGGTCCCATTTTAATTTAATGAAGATCTGATGAAGACTTTTAGAGATGGAGAACGGAACTCTTCAATGGACAGCAGTAAATAAGGCCTAATGGGGCATATTCTTTAGTAAAATCCGTAAACATAACATAACATAAACTCACGTCTGTATCCCAGAGGGGTAGGCAGAGACCAGGGACTGCCACTTGCTACGATCCTGACAGATCACTTTCGCTTCCTCAACATTCATTAGTCGTTGCATGCACGCACGCCGGTTTCAAGTACTTTTTATCTTGCCCTTTTTTAATACATCCCATATTTGGTCGTTGGTAAAATCCGTATGTTTCACAAAATAGCGTAAAAGTAGTCCCAAGGTAATTTAGTAAAATCCGTAAACATAACATAACATAAACTCACGCCTGTATCCCAGAGGGGTAGGCAGAGACCAGGGACTGCCACTTGCTACGATCCTGACAGATCACTTTCGCTTCCTCAACATTCATTAGTCGTTGCATGCACGCACGCCGGTTTCAAGTACTTTTTATCTTGCCCTTTTTTAATACATCCCATATTTGGTCTTTGGTAAAATCCGTATGTTTCACAAAATAGCGTAAAAGTAGTCCCAAGGTAATTTAGTGACGTTCTGGTGAAGACTTTCGGAGATTTAGAACATCAAATTTTAAAGGAACGAATTATGTACGGTAAATTATGGTTATAAGGGACTTGTTTATTTTTCTCCCGCTCCTCCACTTAAAACTGAAAAATAAAAAAAAATAATAAAAAATAAAAACCGACTTCGAAACACTACAGCACTAAAAAAATCATCATCAACCCATTATGTCCCCACCGAGGGGCACGAGTCTCTTCCCTGAAGAAGGTGTAGGCCATACTCCACCACGGGGGCCAAGTCCGGATTGGTATAATTTAAATAATTAGAAGTATTTATACATGTAGATATTGTCGAAGTATAATTTGTAGTCGGTGCCCAGTTTCATGACCAGCACATATATTTTGGGCACCGACTTCAAATTATACTTCTACAATACCTACACGTATAAATACTTCTAATTATTTAAATTATATCTATCTTTTTAGTGCTGTAGTGTTTCGAAGTCGGTTTTTATCTTTTATTTAAAATTTTACATTTTTTAAATTTTACAAAATTTTTAGAAAACAAAAATATCAATTTTATCAAAAGTAAACTACTCCGCGTGGCGCCGGATTAAGAATAGTGTTACTCAATTTTTTTTTTTTTTTTTTTTTACTTTATTGACTTACTTTGGTATCGCAGAGTTTTAAATTTTATAAATTATTTGCCAAACTGCGTGGCATTTCCTTCCGTGGATGTCGTCGAAGGCGACTAAGGAAATCGATTACCAGGAGGCGGGCAGCAGCGTCTTCCTGAGATTCCAACCGCATACTGCGATCGCCAACCCGCCTGCCAAGCGTGGCGATTATGGCAAAACCCCTCATGGTTATGAAAACCACGAGGGAGGCCTATGCCCTGCAGTGCAGTATGCTCTATTAGTATTTTTAAGGGCTGGCGATGCTCATACTAGCAAGAGCATCTAAAAACGACAGTAATTAAGGTAATTAATTTTTTCCAAATAAATAATTCCCATTAAACCCGTCCAATACAAATAACTAAGTACCTACACATTTTTTTTACAATCATTAACAATTGTTAAATTTTCGAGCGAGACGTAACAGCAGCCCTAAAAACAAATGTTGTTATTCAAAAGGAGATCAAATTGTGAGCTGACACAGTAACATCACTAGCGAGGAGTGACGATCGCTTTATCTTTCCGGCTATTATTTTGTACCGCTTGATAATTGCTCACAATACAAGTTAGATTGCCTTTTAATCAGAGTTCTGGCTGTTTCTTTTTGAGAAACCGTTTCCTTTGGCAATCTACCAGCAGTCCTGCGAAATTACGTATTTTATAGTAATATATTAACCGGGTCTAACCGCGATTATTTATTTGGTAGAATTTTATTACCTTTGATTCCCGACGTTTCGGCAACGTTGCAGCTGCCGTGATCACGACTGGAGTGTCGAGTAAAGTCAATTATTGTAGTGAGGGTAGGTGGTCTCACCTCAAGTCACTCTTAGTATTTCGCAGCGGGCCGCCACACAACACTCACTACGTCCGCGGACAGGTCCAGTGATAAGGCGCCAGATTTGTATTTTCTAAGCACTAGATTCCACGTGCTTAAAAGCTTCAGTCTACCCGGCAGTTGCAACGTTGCCGAAACGTCGGCAATCAAAGGTAATAAAATTCTACCTAATAAATAATCGCGGTTAGACCCGTTTAATATATTATTATGTATGAGCCTCGCGAGTCATCGAAAAATACCACATAATTTTATACTTTTTTTTCGATAAGTTACCAAATTATGAATCTTTTGTTTTTTCCCATATAATATGCCGGCGGATCTCTATTGCCTCGCGTATCATTCTAGAAAAGAAACGGTCCTCTCGGGCTAGAACTTGAACTTTATCAAAATGAATGAAGTGGTTGGTACCGCTGAGTGTATGTTCAGTTTTATTATTTCTAGTGCTCGTGTTAACCTCAGAAAATACTATATATTTTAATTCCATATTACTAATTTCATTAGAAAAGCTTCTTTGAATTAAAACTTTCGCAAGCACAACATATTATTGACTTAATTCCGGATTCACTTTCATGGTTTTTTGTCGGAAAAGTCCGACCAGGTTTCGCTCGGTCGGACTCTTGCGACAACAAACCAAGCAAGCGAATCTGGAATTAAGTTACTAATGCAAACTTTCTTAGTAAAAAACGCCTCAGACCGCATTTATCAAAAGTAGATAAATCTATTTACAAAAATTAAAAGTGTTGCAACGTGGGCGCAAGACGAGATGCCAGACAAAAGCAGCCTTGTGTCAGTTTACTCAAAATGTAAAGTAGACATTCCATTGTTTTTTTTTTCTCGATCTGAATTGAAAACGGGCCTTTGTCTCGGCGAAGTTATTGGCGTTATGAAGTAAACACTCTAAAGACTGCCTTTGTAATTCACTTGCTAATTAAACTAAACTGGGTCTTTTTCTTTAAAAAGGTTTCCTAGGCGCTTATTTTCCAGTGAGCAATAAAGAAATAGGTTGAGATAGAAAAAATACCCCGGCTTCGTGAACGTCGTCAAAAATTATGATAACGTGATATTAATGTAACAAAACTATTTACTGACTGACAATATGCTAGAGAAGAGTTATAATCTAATCTAATAAACTTCACATAGGTAGGAAGAAAATTTGGGACGGATTTTTCTTCCTACCTTTGTGAAGTTTATTAGATTAGATTATAACTCTTTATTGCACACTATACAAAAACATCATAAATACGTCCCACTGTAGGGCACAGACCTTCTCTCAGAGAGAGAGTATGGGCTTAATCACCACGCGTGCCCACCGCGGATTGGCGATTTCAAGCGCTGACGTATGTGAATAGCTCAGACACTTAGGTTTCCTCACGACGTTTTCTTTCACGGTTAGTGAGTCGTATTGTCAGTATAACTTCACAAATGTACGTTACATAGGAAACATACTCAGAGGTACATGCCCGCTCTGGGAATCGAACCTGGGTCTCTCGCTTCCGAGTCCAATGTTTTACCCACTAGGCTACTACCGCTTTCGCACTATTTGCACACTATACAAGGTGTTTATTTGTAAAGTAACGCCCGACTCGCGGTACTTTCTACTCATCAATATGAATAACTTTTACTATGGGACCAAATCTAAAATCTTTAGAAAGAATCGGTTGGTAAATACAATTTGTTTAGTAGGTATCGAATTTTAGTATGGCACCGCTGTTTGTTTTTGGCGATTTCGAGGTCGACCCTACAGTAAAAGTCGTTCGTGTTGATAAGTAGAAAGTAAACTGAGTCGGGCGTTACTTTACAAATTAACACGCTGCATACAATAAAAGTACCTACATCTTCATCTTCATCATCAACCCATTATGTCCCCACCAAGGGGCACGGGTCTCTTCCCTGAGGAAGGTATAGGCCATACTCCACCACGGGGGCCAAGTCCGGATTGGTGGAGGCTTGTAGACTAGTGGCTCGTCTACTGTCAGAAGTTGTCAAGCCGCCCTAAGGCCTCTGACTTGGCTTAACGACTGCCATCTGTCGACGGCAGCCGGCACCAACAGCTTAACGTGCCTTGCGAAGCACGGAACCGCTACGGAAAGTACCTACATGAATTTTCTTAAATATCTAAGTTACATAATAGTTAGAAATGAGATTTCCGCTCTTAGCTTCATATTTGGGCCACTGTACGTAGCAAGCGCTGAGGTATGTAAATACAACAGCGCAATAAACAGAGAATGTCTCAGCAAAGGACGAGACAAAAAGTCCCTGAAACCGGCGTGCGTGAATGCAACAACGAATTAATGATGATGAAGTAAAGAGGTTTTTCATGACCTTGGCAAGCGTCAAACACTGATCTCTGCCTACCCCTCTGGGAAACTGGTGTGAGTTTTATGCAATGTAATATGTAATGCTTCATGTCATCGTGATATATTTTCACCTTGGCAAGCGTCAAACACTGATCTCTGCCTACCCCTCTGGGAAACTGGTGTGAGTTTTATGCAATGTAATATGTAATGCTTCATGTCATCATGATATATTTTCCCCGATTATTTGCTTTATTCCGGATTCACTTAAGCCGCGTTTTCACGATCTTAGTAGGCTCGGACAGAGTGATTTATCTTAGTGACTAAGGACTGCACGCTACTCGGACGGTAGTGTACATACATTCTATTGAATTCAGATTTACTTCCGCTTTGCTCAAAAAGCTCCGTCTCTACTCAGCGTGATAAAGCTCTGCGGATCAGAGCGAAACCTGTTCGGACTCTTCCGATAAAAAATCAAGTGAGTGAATCCGGAATTAAGCTAACAATGTGTAGTGCCTACGAAAGTTTTAGTTCGAAAATAATTCTCCGGATTAGTAAGTTTTCCCCATATCGGAAAAACACCGTTTTCAGATTGTCATTAAGTGTTTCAATACCACGAGTGGTATTGTTACTATAACCTTCACAAATGTACATAACATAGAAAACAAAGTCATAGGTACATGCCCGCACTGGGAATCGAACCTGGATCTGTCACTTCCGAGTCTAATGTTCTACCCACTGGGCTACCATCGCTCTTATTCTACCCACTAGGCTACCACCGCTCGAGATAGTAAATAGCTGCACCCAACTCAGTTACATTTAGGGCGACTCACAACAAAAAGTTAAGCGTTGATCAGCTGTCAACTGTACCCCATTATTGTAATATCTGCTTAAGGAACCCAAACAAACAAAGTGGCAAAGGAACACTCATCTCAAATAACATTATTATGCAAAATATAACTGAGCACACAACCTGTCCTACAACGGACTAAGTTTTAGATGGATGGCTTCCCCACAAGCCACTCAAAGCCCTATTTTCATGGAAAACATTATATTGAAAGTAGATCACTTAAAGTTAAAAGTTAAAGGAGTATCTAGGTTTCCACTTTTATTTTAAAATAGGGCAATGCACACACACACACACACACACACACACATACACACACACACACACACACACACACACACATACACACACACACACGCACACACGCACACACGCACGCACGCACGCACGCACGCACGCACGCTCAGCTCCATAGTAATGCCCCAGAGCGGTATGTCATGCCACGGTTCCTCAAGCGACGCCCTATCCATCCTTATTTGACACAAGTTCTCGTAACATCTCATAACAATGTTAGAACGAGACACACTGACGGCACTCAAACTTACTTACTTACAAAGAAGAGCGTCATTTTAAAAACATATTTCCGCAGCCAACAGCAAGTTTTCCAATCGATTCTTCAAATACGATATTAAGAACCGCAATTTTATAAAGTTCGGGAAGTTCTACAGTCTCGGAGCTAGCTTATTGGAAGTTATCCGATGGTACATAAATGCCTTGTTTAAGACTTTTTAGCACTTGGGTTCCATATAAAAATATTTGCTGCTTACTTTTTAAGTAAATAACATAATACAGGCTATATACGTCTTACCGGAGGGCACAGGCATGCTCTCAAAGATATAGTTATGCCCATATCACCACGCGTGATGACCGTGATAACCGCGTGGCGCCGGATTAAGAATAACATCACTCCATTTCCTTCCGTGGATGTCGTAGAAGGTGACTAAGGAAATCCATTACCAGGAGACGGGCAGCAGCGTTTTCCTGATATTCCAACCGCATACTGCGATCGCCAACCCGCCTGCCAAGCGTGGTGATTACGGCAAAACCCCTCATGGTTTTCCTAACCATGTCCATGCCTATGTCCTGCAGTGGGCATCAAATGGCTGATGATGATGATGATGATGAATCACCACGCATGCGTGCATACCACGAAATGGCGATTTCGCGCTGAGGCACATCGCAGGGACTCAGGTTTCCTCCCGATGTTTTCCGTTATATTTAGCGAGTGGTATTGGCTAATTTTAAAGTACTTTGCTTTTTTAACTCTGCTAACAACCTTTGCCTTCCCCTGTGAATATATTTTCTCAAGTCTGTTGTACTACCCAGTTCAAGACCTTTAGAGAACTGTGTTCAACTTTTTACCTGCATTAAATAGCTTAAGCGACTACTCGGACACCTGAAACTATGTTTTTAGATGGCTCCCTAGAATGAAGAAAATCCCAGTGAGGAAAACTGAAAATAAATGGCCTCGAATGTATGGATATCGTTTTTCTAGTGGATTTAGCCGTTTTTACTCGAAGCATGTATGTATGGTGATATTTTGAATGACAGGATACGCAATAATTAGAGAACGTTGTAGACTGAAAGAGGATATAGCGACGAGAATTGAGAAAGGAGTGTTGCATTGGTTTGGGTGTATGGAGTGCATGAATAAAGAAAGTTTGATGAAAGAAATATTTTGAGAGAATTTGGGTGAAAGGGCTAGTAAAGGACGTCCCAGTGAACGTACTTCAACCGAATAGATCCCCGATCAATATTGCTAGCCTAATGAAAACAGCTTTGTCAGCATCATGACAAGTGGAACCCTGGTCTCTGCCTACCCCTCCGTGGTATGTGTTGGCAGTTTAACCTGAGCAGATGGTAGGCTAAGGATACAAACTAGAAGAAAACTCTTTCCTATTATTTTATCATGAAAATTCTCTCATTTCGTTCACTAACGAAAAAACTAGCATTAGATATTTCTTTTGAAAAAAGTTCTCGTAACTTCATTAGAGACACTATTAACTCGCAAATATTCTTGGAATCTAGTTTGTGCTCTTTAGAATTGAATTATTTCAGTAGTCTCGAGAAAATGCTAGTTTTACGAAGAAATTTTAATGAAATTAAGTTTTTGATGGGGGATGGACTTTAGAAAAATCCGAAAGTACATGTTTAATTAGTTGAGTCTCTTGCAATTTTGAATTACAATATTTTTTTAATTTAACATAATAAATGACAGACAAATTTTAAGATACTTTAGGGATGGAAATTGGAAAGAAAGCCTAGTGTTATCCGACGGCACAGTACATAACGTAAAACCGTTTTTTTTTAAATAGCAATCAAAACCAGCCAGATTTTTATATGGATATTTTAGACTTGTCAAGGGCGATGTATTGAGGTGGAGGAATAGGGATATAAGTATATTTCATCCCTTACTCTGTCTAGTGCAATCAAGCCTTTCACGCTATTAAAATGGTGTTTAATACGTTTATTTTCTGTAAAATGTTAGTGCTCTGTAGTATAACTGATCATTCAGTAAATCATTGTCCTTTGTAGAATATAATAATTGGCATAAATAAAGCATTATATGGCAGCACTACTGCCAAAAAAGCCGTAAAATCGTATCTACAGATCGTATTTACAAAAAGAGTCTGTTCAATCTATCAATCACTTTAACAGTGATTTTTAGGACCCATGACCAAGAACCTAGAATCACGAATATAGTGTGGCGAGCACATGTCAACTCTGCACGCGCACTATAAACTCCAACATTCGTGCATCAGAAAAAATGTTTCACGTGACATACCATAAATATAACGTCCGAAGAACATCAGTCGGACCGGCCGTCCCCAGGCATACGATCTGCCTGGCGGGAAATTTTCCTTTATAGTGGAAGAGCACGATCACCCGCCCTTCTTCCCTATAATAGGATTAGAATTGACTAGACATCATTCATGCCTAAAAAACGCCGTTATTGGCGTTAATCCTATCTAGTCCTAGGTTTTTGCCTTAGGTTCACGGCCATGGGTCCTAAAAATCACTATCATCATGATTGAGCGATTGTACAGACACTTTTTGCAAATAAGATGTATAGAAGAAGACATGATTTTTTTATTTGCTTTAAATTACAAAGTCTAGGTGAGTTGTTTCAGGAATTTTAACTTTTACTGGTATACATAACGGAAGAATGGTATGCTTATTCATCTTATTCATCATCATCAGCCACTTGACGCCCTTCGTGGTTTTCATGACCATGAGGTGTCATGTTGCCATAATCACCACGCTCGGCAGGCGGGTTGGCGATCGCAGTATGCGGTTTGAATCTCAGGAAGACGTCGTCGAAGATAGTCTTATTATTAATTATAATTTGAATTAATAGGACCGGATTTTTCAATAGCCAGATAAAACTTTACTGGAGAATAAAACCGATTTCGTCACTGTCTCTTGTTGTATGATTTAGACAATGACACCCTGCAACGGGAGAACAGTTAAGTAAGTTTTATCTGACTATTGAAAACTTTAAGTGTTTTCTGCATATACACTTATTTACTCGTAGTTTATCTAAAAATAACAATTCATAAAATAATTCCATCAAACACACACATATTCGTATTATTACTCAGCTTCATTATATTATGTAAGAGTGTTGTTAGGTACGCAAACTAGATAAGTACTACATAAAGATACTTGTAATTAGAGCTACGCTACGCAGTTTGGCGAATGCTTCAAATAAATACACTGCACAGCATCTTTTATCTGAATCAAGAAATTAACAAAGAAGTCTGCCACGAAAAACAACCCATCCATCACCACCCACCTCTAATCATCAAGCGGGTGGATCCGTCTAAAAAGTGACCAAAACTCAGACCAGACATACACTCTCTGCGATCGCCTGAAAATCCCTGGGACGCCCGGCCGTCACCGACGCGATGGTGGCGCCGCCAACCCTCAAACAGCAGTCCCGCGCAACTCCCGCCACGAGCGCACGTCGCCTCCACGCGCCACTGAGCGCCGTGAAAAAACATCGATATTACAGTGCATAGAGGAGAGAAAAAACCCAGTGAGCAGTGGAGTGTTACGAAAATTTACTTAGTGCTTTTGTGCTGTGGCTTTGACGGATAAAGTGCTGTGGAAAGGTTTCGCCGGCGGGCGAAAAATCACGAGTAAATTTTGGAGGTACGTAGTTTGCGAGTGTTTTTTTCGTCTTGTAAGGTCTGGGTTCGTGGAATTCGTACTTTAGTATGACGATTCGGTGATCAGTGCGAAGCTGATTAGTACAGTTTAGTCTTCTTACTTGTTAATCTGTGGTTTAATTGGATGTGCCATGTGCATCGAAATGTTATAGAAAACCACGAATTTATTGTAGTTCTATGAAATGGTTTTTTGCTGGTCAACCAGTAGTTTCTTTGGAGGTCTGGAACATTTTTTTAAGCAATACAATTCGGCATATTTTTGACGTTACTGTTAGGTGTGCTATATTCCATAATTAACAGAAATCCCTTTTTATCGCTGCATTTTGTATAATTGTGTTAAGTTTCTAATTTTTACTACATAGAATTTCAGTGCAATCCAGTTCCCAATGGGAAACTTGCGTCTAACTTAGATTGGAGTGGCATTGCTTTTATACCACAGAAATATTAAAAAAAATTAAAAAATAAAACAATAAAAATATTTTTTTCACGCCTTTTGGGATCACAAAATATGCGAAAAATAAAGTTACTCTAATAACATAATATAACTTATTAGATTTCGTTTTGTCATTGGATTCTTAACGTTTTCTTATAAAGGTGCACATGCATAAAACCATTATTTTACGAGATAACTCAAATATTGATGAACGCTTCTTTACCAGGGATGGCAAGTGTGAAGGTGATATAGAAAGAAGAGTAAAAGCAGGAAATTGTGTAAACAGTGCATTGCACTCCTTTGTGAGTGGCCAAAACATCTCCAAAAGAGCTAGATTGGCTATCCATAATGGAGTGCTGGTCCCAACACTTATGTATGCTAGCGAGACTTGGGTATGGCAGAAGAAGCAAGAAAGTAGGATTAATGCAGTAGAAATGAGGTCCTTGACAAGTATGTCTGGCGTTACTTTGAATGACAGGTTACGCAATAGTGTGATTAGAGAACGTTGTGGACTGAAAGAGGATGTAGTGACAAGAATTGAGAAAGGAATGTTGCGTTGGTTTGGACATGTGGAGAGGATGAAGGAAGAAAGATTGACAAAACAAATATATCGAGCGAATGTGGATGGAAGGGCCGGTAAGGGACGACCCAGACGGAAATACTTCGACCAAATAGAGGATGTATTAAGAAAGGGCAAGATAAAAAGTACCCGAAACCGGCGTGCGTGCATGCAACGACTAATGAATGTTGAGGAAGCGAAAGTGATCTGTCAGGATCGTAGCAAGTGGCAGTCCCTGGTCTCTGCCTACCCCTCTGGGATACAGGCGTGAGTTTATGTTATGTTATGTTATGCTTCATACATATTACAAGGCGTTACGTTAGGGAGTGACGTCATAGTCTAAGGTCTATTTGTATGGTGGGTTTTGTTTTAGTGCCATGTGACTTTATTGACTTTTCGACTGGTTATATTAAAAAAAAAGTATTCGGTAGTCGCAGAGAAAAAAAAATATCACGTTTATTTATCTTTTAACGTGTCTTCTCCTATCCTGTTTAAACATTTTTTTAGTGCAAGTAAATCTCCATTCCGTATGACGCCGGATTAAGTATAGCGTCACTCCATTTCCTTCCGTGGATGTCGTAGAAGGCGACTAAGGAAATCAATTACCAGGAGACGGGCAACAGCTTCTTCCTGAGATTCCGACCGCATACTGCGATCGCCACCCCGCCTGCTGAGCGTGGCGATTATGGCAAAACCCCTCATGGTTATGAAAGCCACGAAGGAGGCCTATGTCCTGCAGTGGGCGTCAAGGGGCTGATGATGATGATCAAATATTATATTTTAAAACCATTGGTACCTCTCGCGAGAACATTTTTAGCTTTCAAGTTAAAATTTAGGTCTAAAATTTTCATTTTCTTTTAGCTCTCGCTCTAGACTTGGATTTTTGATACGTACCTACCTAAGTTGTTTCTAAGTTGTTTTTTTTTCTATTATCTTTTTTCACAAAATGCATTTCAGGAGTTTCTGGGATATATATTTTACATATTTTTATCTTATTTTTGATTCGCGAATCTCAAATTCCTGAAGCATTTTTGTTGCAGTTCTTACCAACGCATATTTAAACTTCAAAGCTCATAACGCTTACCCTCGATTTCTCGTATGTTAACAATCTATTTACTAGCTGTTAACAGTTGTTATTTGGTACTTTGGTACTAGACAAAAACCAGCGGACAACCGTCAGCGTTTGTTAACGTTCCATCAAGAAAAGTGTCAGAGTTTTCTCAAGCCTTCTCCTTCGGGAGAAAAAATATCTTATCTTGCATAAGCAGTCTATATACGTCCCACTGTAGGGCACAGGCCTTCTCCCAGGGAGAGAGTATGGGCTTAATCACCACGCATGCCCACCGCGGCTTGGCGATTTCAAGCGCTGAGGTATATGCATAGCTCAGACACTCAGGTCTCCTCACGATGTTTTCCTTCACCGTTAGCGAGTGGTATTGCTACTGTAACTTCACAAATGTACATAACTTAGGAAACAAAGTCATAGGTACATGCCTGCACTGGGAATCGAACCTGGGTCTCCTGCTTCCGAGTCCAATGATCTACCCACTAGGCTACCACCGCTATTATATTATCTTATCTTATCCTATCTTAAATTGTATCGGTAAGCCCTTTTAGATAGACATACTTGGGATCCCAAGTAAATAACATCGTAACTGCTTCAGTGCCAGCAGATAAATAAGTGGGTTAGGGGCCGACGGCGTCGACTTTTTGTCAATTGGTTCGGCGTTTGATTCTGTAGGCCGGTATAGATTTTCTATTCGATAGATTGACACGCTTCGTAGCCCGGTATAGGAGGAAATCCGATTTACACACACAACATTAACTCACGCTTGTATCCTGGAGGGGCAGACAGAGACCTGGGTCTGCTACTTGCCACGATCCTGACAGGTCTCTTTCGCTTCATCAACATTAATTAGTCGTTGCGTGCACGCACGCCGGTTTCGGATACTCTTTGTGTTGCTCTTTGCTAATACATCCCCTGTTTGGCGTCCCTTACCACGATAGATTTACGTTAACTGAAAATGTATTTTTTTTTTTCATTTTTGCGATCGGAACTAGTCTTTTAGTGAATCGTTGCAAAGCGTTGAATTGTTATTAACCTAAGTAATAGTATCAATGGAATCAGTCTTTCGTAAATCCGCGGTGGGCACGCATGGTGATTAAGCCTATACTCTCTCTCTCTGAGAGTCGGTCTGTGCCCTACAGTGAGACGTATATAGGCTATATAGGCTGCTTATGCTGTATCAGTCGTAAGAGTTTTTCCGTGCTCGTACTGTCCTTGCCTGGTTATCACAGCACAGAGTAGCCTAGTCTGGGACCCTCATGGTTTTCCAGGCTTCCCGGCCTTGTGCCGCCCGCATCCAGCGAGCTTACAATAGAACTTAGCGAATAGAACTTACTCTCGGATTAATTAATGAGTATTGCTGTCAATTCCGTGTGGAGCCGGATTAAGAATACCGTCACTCCATTTCCTTCCACTCCTGTCACTCCATAACCAGGAGACGGGCAGCAGCGTCTTCCTGAGATTCTAACCGCATACTGCGATTTCCAACCCGCCTGCCAAGCGTGGCGATTATGGCAAAACCCCTCATGGTTATGAAAACCACGAAGGAGGCCTATGTCCTGCAGTGGGCGTCAAATGGCTGATGATGATAAACCTGCCTTAGTGATAAGGTCACTGTTAAATGTTCCTTGAATAAATTATCTTTTATCTTTATATTTATCTATCTTCGAATCCAAACAATATCCATTAGCATCAAACGAAAGCAATTACAAAAGGAGAGAGCTACGCCATTCACTTATCTGTTTGTTAAATCGAGCTTTGCTCGTTTTGGAATAAATAAAGCACCTATTTTATGAAACGAATAATAATGTTTGATACGAATGCTGGCGAATGCCTACGCAGCAGGCAGCACTATATGTTTGTTTATCCAGGGGTAAATTAGTCCTTCCAAAATCGTCTTCACAGTTACATTTGCAGAGCTATCCATGGATAAATTGTATGACGGACAACCCTGTGAATCACCTATTTATTTGTTTATTCTTGGATAAATATTTATTTATTTACTTTTTATCCAGGGACTTGGCGAATATCACGCTAGTTAGGATAGTATTTACGTTTTGTTTCATGAAACACGTCAAAGGTCTTATTTATAAAAACACATGCATAAGCAGCCTATATACGTCCCACTACAGGGCACAGGCCTTCTCTCAGGGAGAGAGTATGGGCTTAATCACCAGGCGTGCCCACAGCGGATTGGCGATTTCAAGCGCTGAGGTATGTGAATAGCTCAGGCACTCAGGTTTCTTCACGATGTTTTCCTTCACAGTTAGCAAGTGGTTTGCTACTATAACTTCACAAAGTACATAACTTAGAAAACAAAGTCATAGGTACATGCCCGCACTGGGAATCGAACCTGGGTCTCTCGCTTCCGAGTCCAATGTTCTACCCACTAGGCTACCACCGCATCCGCGTTATAAAAACATGCTAGGTACGTTGGAATCTCTGTAAATACAAACATACATCATCATCAGCCCCTTGACAGTGGGCAGGACATAGGCCTCCCTCATTGTTTTCATAACCATTAGGGGTTTTTCCATAATCGCCACGCTCGGCAGGCGGGGTGACGATCGCAGTATGCGGTCGGAATCTCAGGAAGAAGCTGCTGCCCGTCTCCTGGTAATTGATTTCCTTAGTCGCCTTTTACGACATCCACGGGAGGAAATGGAGTGACGATATTCTTAATCCGGCGCCACATGGTGCCGTTTCTATTTTTTCTATGTAAGTATGTACCAACAAAAAGGTCAAAAACAAATCTTCCTTTGTTTGAATCGATAACCGCATAGTTTGTGGTTATCGATTCATCAAGTGGCTGATGTGAGGACAGATTCTGTACGCAACAAGAACACGCTATCTGGTAATTAGTAGATGGAACTTATTCGAGGAAATTTTAAATAATTGTCACGGAATAAGTAAACAAAAAATTAAAATAATATAAATTAACCATCAAATATCAAATGAAAAAATTATTAAAAATAACTGCTTAATAACTTTAACAGATATCGCACAATCTGTTAACAAACTGTTGCAACTATGTCAGCCAGTTAACAGAGAGCGGTGGTAGCCTAGCGAGTAGAACACTGCACTTGGAAGCGAGAGACCCAGGTTCGCCTCCCAGTGCGGGCATGTACCACTTGCTAACGGTAAAGGAAAACATCGTGAGGAAACCTGAGTGTTTGTGCTATTCACATACCTCAGCGCTTGAAATCGCCAATCCGCGGTGGGCAAGCGTGGAGATTAAGCCCATACTCTCTCCCTGAGAGAAGGCCACAGGGCCTACAGTGGGACAGCCTATAGGCTGCTTATGAACAGATAGTTTCATTACGAGAAACGTTTTTATGGTAATTTCGGCGTTAGAAAATGGACTTTTTTTCATTTTCTGTTTGATCGTGTCAGATATGAAACGAAGAAATACCACTTTTATGTGTAAAGTTAAATCATTTGTAGCAGCGACTCGTCGCGACGCGTCGCGACCTGCGAAGGAAAATATCGTGAGGAAGCCTTAGTGTCTGTAGTGGTCTGTGTTCACATAATCAATTTACACGCCCTCTATCAAATACTCACTCATGCATCACACACACATACACACACACACACACAGAAAGAGAGGATCGCTACAAATTTTACCTTCATTTCTGGTTTAATCTGCCTAGGCTGACCCGTTTCTATGAATTGATATTGATTATGTTCGGAAGAGCGCTGTGTCTGAAATACAGGTCTAGAATCTAGCTCAAATAAAGATGTTTTCGTTGTTGCCTCTAAATGTAATTGGGTACTTGCATCAAACTTAGATTGACGTGGCATTGTTTTAGAAAACGTAGAAAGACCATCAGAAATTAATTATCTGTGAAAATTTCAACTTTCTTGCTGTAACGGTTCATGTGATTCAGCCTCGTGACAGACAGACGGACAGTGGAGTCTTAGTAATTGGGTCACTTACCGCACCGGGTTTTTACATGCTTAAAAAATGCGAAATATCGAGTTAGTGTAATTATAAATAACTTATGAGATTTTGTTTTATAAAAATATTATTTTACGAAATAACTCAAATGTTGATAATAGCTTCTTAAATCATAAGGCGTTACCTTCAAGTTGTGACGTCATAGTTAGAGCCCGATTTGTGTGGCGCGTTTTTGTACCACGTGACTAGAATGACTTTTCGATAGGAAATATCATGAAAAATATAAGAGAAGCAAGGCTACTTGTCTTTTGACATGACCTCTCCAATGAGATTAAAACATTTTTAGGGTTCCCTACCTCAAAAAGTATGAAAAGAACTATGAAATTTTAGCAAGTAATATTGTCATAAAACATCTGAAAAATATACATTTGTAATTAAATTACAAAAAAATAGTCTTTGAAGTTCGGGAAAAGTTCGAAAAAAACTGCGAGACTTGATTCCTGAACTATTTATAATATGTAAGTACCGTCCTACAAATTAGTACGGAACCCTCGGAGCGCGAGTCTGATTCGCACATGTTTTATGTAAGGCTCACGCCGGTGATAGGCTCACGTGATAATTACGCCCACACTATCTCTCTATAAAGGAAGACCTGTGCCCCGTATTGGGACGTACTCGTATCTATATATTGTAGAAGCATAGAGCTATTTAATTCCAAAGAACGGAGTTTTGGTTTGTGTCCCTCTTTCAAAACCCGTTCGACGATAGCCAAAACGTTCCAGCCTCCAAAACGGCACTTAAAGTCGTTCAATATCGACAGAATATTAGGTCGGGCAGTTCTTTAGGGGCCTTAACGTTCTCGCTCGGCCTATTAACTCAGATCATGGCAAAAAGTAGTCAACGTCCATAACGGCAGTTCCGGCCCCTATAGGCCTCCCTGTGGACATCAAAAACGTCCCTACTTAAAGGGTTATGGGCGATATTATCATATTTCAAGTGCCACATTCGACGATTTGAAACAGACGCGAGTACTTTATGTGACTTAAAAGCTTTTAACGCCTACACATAATTGTATAGGAAACCAAACAAACTAAATAGACGATTTTCGAAATAAAAGTTTTGTGAGCACAAACGGTTAATTAATTGTAACAAATAGATTATTTCGACTATTTGTGGGACGCATTAGCGAATGGCAAAGTACTCGAAACCCGAGTGCGTGGATGCATTGATGAACCCAATGAGTTTTGTCAGGATTGTGGCAAGTGGCAAACCCGGGTCTCTGCCTACTCTTCCGGTATGCAGGCGTGAGATTATGTATGGTGGTTTTCCTGTTATTTTTTTAAGAGACGTAGATGTTAACGGTTTTATTTATAGAAAAAAAAACCATTTCTTAAAAAAATTGATAAACGCCGATTAAAATAATCTGTGGTGGAGATTGTACAAGGAAAATATGTAACACCAGATTGAATAAACTGCCTCTGAGGAGTGCTTTAGAGGATTCGTGTTTTTATAAATAAGGCCGTTACTCTATGATCACGAGCTACACCAGACACGACGGTCATTGAAGTGCCATCGCAGAAAGCTACAAGAACTTTTAAGGGGCCGTTACACAAGGAGAGTTTCTCGCACGCAAGTGGCGATTTCTTCTAGGCAATATACTCGTATGTTGGCCTAGTGTAAACTAATGCCCCGAGCTTCGCCTTTTTGCCATAGAAAATTGTATACGATTGTTCGCCGCTGTCTTGAGAGAAACTCTCCTTGTGTAACTTCTACTTTATGTAAGAACTTGCTTTTATATTTCAGTGTCTGGATTATTTTCTTTTTGGACGTGATAGTATGAATACATACTATGAGTACATACTTTGGGTATATCGAGATAAATTTTCTTTCGTTTTTAGTAGAAACTTAGCTTTCTAAGAATGGCTTGAGCCAACGCTATCTGTACTATCTATTAGTTTATCCAGGGATAAGCTTTATCCAGTAAAAAAGTACAAAAACCGGCCAAGTGCAAGTCGGACTCGCGCACCGAGGGTTCCGAACACGCGCTTGGCCGTTTTTTATTATTTGTCGATACAATATAATTATATTATAATAAGTCCTACAATCGGACCAAGTTTGACAGTTTTTACGATAGAGCATAAGGAAAAAAACGGCGAAAAAACACGTTAGTTGTATGGAGACCACCCCTTTTTTTATTAATTTTAAAATTTATTATTCGTCAGGTAATTCGCTTTAAAGATTTTGGCATACTGGTCAGCCACCATTTTGGTTTTTTTTTTTAAATGGCGGCGCATTATGTTACCTATGTACATCGACTGGGGACATGTCCGAAATTGACCGATAAACAATGATTCTAAAGGTAATTATTCGTTTTATTGTAAATAAATCAAGTTGAAAAAGATTTTCTTTTTCTGTAAATAACGCTACAACGTGACGTTTTCCGACATAGTGACCTTATATTTTTTTTGTTTGTATAAGTATCCCCAGTCGACGTGCATAGGTATTATGGTGCGCCGCCATTTTGAAAAAAAAAACAAAATGGCAGCTGGCCAGTATGCCAGTCTTCCAACATAAATCTTCAAACCCCTTTCAACCCTTTAAAGATGGGGCGGACGGATGGACAGACACATAAACGGATTTGGCACCCTTCGGGTACGAAACCCTAAATACGTCTGGAACCATGGCATTAGGGCTATCCATAGAAATGTTGTATGACTGACAACCCTGTCAATCATCTGTTAATTTATCTATTAACATACTTAAGATAAGATAAGATAAAATTTATTGACCCAATTTCACAAGATACTTACATGTTACATTAATCGGTCCATAGTTATTATTATGTATCTCAAGGCTGGTGTAGAATGGTATTCACAGTAGGCAAAAAAACCTGTTTCGAGATCCAGACTAATCTGTGTAATGTCAAACTAGTACAGACAACATTGTTCTAATCCTATCATTCACAATAAGCAGCCTATATAGGTCCCACTGTAGGCCACAGGCCTTCTCTCAGAGATAGAGTATGGGCTCAATCACCACGCGTGCCCACCGCGGACAGGCGCGTGCCCACCGCGGATCGGATCGATCCTATCATTAGTTAGATATGTACATTTTCTTCAACCATGCTAAAATAGAATAAGTAAATTGTAAAACGTTTCTGTAATAAATAAATTTCAATTTCAAAGACCTGGCACAAGTCACACTAATTCACGGATATTTTGTGAATTTATAGTAGCAATACTACTATCCAACGGTGAAAACATCAAAGGCCACATAGAAGGGACGTGGGGCGAGGGCGTGGAAAAACCCGACTTGTTGTGTAGAGGGCGCGCCCTGACCCCGTCTCTTCTGTGTGGGATTCGTCCCGTCCCTTCGGTACATTTTGTGTGAAAGTGAATTGGAAAAACGACGCGTCTTTTCCGAGCTCTCGCCCCACGTCCTTTCTGTGTGGCTAGAGCCTAAGAAACCAAGGTGTTTGTGGCATACATTAGCATTTGAGATCGCTAATCCGTGATGTGTATTGATTAAGTCCGTTCTCTCTCTTTGAGAGAAGGCCTGTGCCTTGCAGTGCCCACCGCGGATTGGCAATTTCAAGCGCTGAGGTATGTGAATGCCTCAAACACTCAGGTTCCCTCACCAAGTGCGTTTTTACCATAGTTGTCGCTAAATGAGACTTACGTGACGAGTACCTACGATACGTTGGATCATCATCATCATCATCAGCCATTTGACGCCCACTGCATGACATAGACCTCCTTCGTGGTTTTCATAGCCATGAGGTATTTTGCCATAATCGCCACGCTTGGCAGGCGGGTTGGCGATCGCAGTATGCGGTTAGAATCTCAGGAAGACGTTGCTGCCCGTCTCCTGGTAATTGATTTCCTTAGTCGCCTTCTACGAAATCCACGGAAGGAAATTAAGTGACGTATTTGTAATCTTATCCAACGAACCCCACGTTGGATAAGATTGCAAATACACTCTCAAGACGCAGACGGCAATTGAAGCCGAATTTATTTAGATTCTCTGATGCTAGGAAAAAAAATCTCAACGCAGCATTGAACATTCTTAGATTACGATCCTCCCGGATCGCACCAGTTTCTTATACTGAACCTAATGTAAAACAAACAGTGACCTAGTATGTGGCAGCAGCCCGGATCGGATACATTTTTCACTTGACCTAAAATAGCCTGGAGATTCTGCTCGATGTTTGCTACCTAAACGTAGCAAAGAAAAGAATGTTCATTTTTTTTCCCAAAGGGGCCATCATTGACTACGTCACGTGTTGAGGGGGAGGGAGGCAGTCAACAAAATGTAACACCGTGTGTGTCATACATAAGTTCCGTGACGTCACAAGTATAGTATTACATACAACACAAAATTTCGACTCTAGCAAATATGAAATATTAGTCCGTCATTATCCTATGTTTGGCCTACATCAATTGCCTGTTTTTAACCGACTTCAAAATAGGAGGAGGTTCTCAATTCGACGCGTATATATTTTTTTTATTTTTTTATAATGTTTTGTGCAGTGGAATTTGTAAATTAAATAATACTGGAAGCGAGAGACCCAGGTTCGATTTCCAGTGCGGGCACGTACGACTTTGTTTTCTAAGTTATGTCCATTTGTGAAGTTATAGTAGCAATACCACTCGCTAACTGTGAAGGAAAACATCGTGAGGAAACCGGAGTGTCTGAGCTATTCACATACCTCAGCGCCAATATAAAATCGCCAATCCGCGGTGGGCACGCGTGGTGATTAAGCCCATACTATCTCTCTGAGAGAAGCCCTGTGCCCTGGGACGTATAAATGCTATTTATGAATACTGAAACCTTATGAAGGTGTAAGGTGTAAAGAATATATAACTTTGTTACATTTATAAATTTGATTGTTTTCATTTAATAATCTTTGAAACATATTTTAAATATGAATTATCTTTAAAAGTGTGACAAGGTCGGGAGTAGGAGAAGACTCCAAAAAGCATAAAATTCGTGTGACCTATTTTATGATTGGCTCCAAACGATTCTATTCGTTTGGAGGAATCCAGAAAATAAGATCTTGCTTAAAATAGACGCCTACAACTAGCTTAAAGATAATGAAGTTCTAGTTTCTTTGCTACTTTGAATAAAAACGTTTTAACATTGACTTGGAAGCAAAAAACAATTATTTCCAGTCTTGCGACCCGGGCGAGTCTCCTTGTGAATAATGCGATTAAACTGAATCATGTACGAACACACGAAAATTGTTAAATCTGCTTATTTTTTCATGTTGAAAAAAAAAAACTTTGGCCTTTGCCGTTACGTAATGAGATGATTTATGCAGCGTCCAGTGGCACCTTCACTCACACTAGATAGGACCTCTCGGACGCTGCAGTGCCTGGGACATGTTTTATTTTAGATGGAGTAGTCTTGCACAGCACCTATACCGTACTCACAGCTTAAGGAGAAATTTTAGGTTATAAAATGCATACTTTTCAACCTCAATATCATATTCAGTGTTTAATATTACAACATTGAGGTTCAAAGTAGCACTTTTAGTACAACTGTTCTTAAGTAATGTATCAAGTATTCGGAACCCAAGGATCATTTTCGAATTTTTAATCTTCCTTTTAGAGAAAGAATTTCCAGGCCTCATGTTTTCGAAACATCGGAATCTCTAATCGCTACCAAGCGCATTAAGTACGTTTGAGAACTCTCAGAACACTTTCATTAATGAGACCAGCACACGTTTTGGACATTTCCCTAGACATTTAAACTTCAAAAAAATTCAGTGATACAGAGATCAAAAGCAGAAATCCTCACACAGAGAGTTGTGACCGTTGAATTGACGTCCCGCAGGGAAATTCGCGAGTTCGGGAACTGTGGTATTAGCGTTCTTTTGTCAGCCTCTGTGTACACATGGTAGCAAGAGCATTTTGGTTTGACAATCTGAACTCTATGCATTTGTAATAAGGATGGTCGATTAGATTAAGGTTGGATAGCAATGGCGTGTAGGAGCTATTTTCGCTGATATTCTCCTTCAGAAACCGCCGCCTTCGTTGCTATTCTTTAAGTAATTTAGTAGTGTGCTATAGTCATCATCATCAACCCATTATGTCCCCACCAAGGGGCACGGGTCTCTTCCCTGAGGAAGGTATAGGCCATACTCCACCACGGGGGCCAAGTCCGGATTGGTCGAGGCTTGTAGACTAGTGGCTCGTCTACTGTCAGAAGTTGTCAAGCCGCCCTAAGGCCTCTGACTTGGCTTAACGACTGCCATCTATCGACGGCAGCCGGCACCAACAGCTTAACGTGCCTTGCAAAGCACGGAACCGCTCGGAAAAATGCCACTAGCGTTAGGCATAGACGGCGACCCATCCATGAACTGAACAGGGCGCGTTCAGTGCTATAGTGCTCGGAGCAAATTGCCTAAAAATAAGCACAGTCGTAGCAACCAATTTGACAAATTGGATGGACTGTCTCGTTGGTCGAGCGGTATCACGTCTGATTACCATGCTGGAGGTCGTGGGTTTTATTCCCACTGGGGGCCTCAGTCTGGGTGTATTTCTTTCTTGCTTTCTTTTAAAAACATTACCTTCTAAAAAAATATAATTTAATAAACATGCTCGGGTAATAGTTACACACACACACACACACACACACACACACACACACACACACACACACACACACACACACACATACACACACACACAACGCACACGAACATTTTTTATTACCTAGTTCTAACCTCATTTAAGTTTTTTCATTAAATATAAACTTTCGTGTCAAAAGCACAATATATTAACAAGGTACATTAATTGTGTAAATTAGTGTATTGAAGTCTGTTGACCTTGAAAATGTAAAATGTTGTTCGGAGGAGCACTGCTTATCCTAAACCACAGGCTTCAACCTTTTTTAGGGAGCAGGGTACCACTGCCTTAGTGATAAGGTCACTGTAAAATGTTCTTTGAATAAATTATCTTATCTTATCTTATCTTATTTCTATTTTTGCTTGCCTGGTTACCAGAGCACAGGGGATCTTAGTTTGAGACCATGACGAGTGATTGTGTTGTGTGGAAGTTATTATTTCTATAATATTAATTATTAATCGTAATATTTATGATCTATTGACTGACTTATTACGCCCGCGGAAAAGCTGGTTTGCCCCTACCCTAAGTTTGGAACCCAGTCTGTAGAAGAATGGGCGACCCATTGAGCTGCCCTCTGCCCGGGGAAATGCAAAGAAGGAGACCGATGTACCCACTTGTTTAGCTGAATGGGCACAAGAATTTTACGGACGCAACACCAGACGAAGAGATCTAAATTTAATTCTCATACCAAGACACGAGACGGCTGGTTTTAGTGGCACTTGCAGATATTTAGCAGCTAAGATGAGGAATGACTTGCCACCAGCCCTACGAAGTTATATGACGCCAATTATTACATCTAAAAACTCATTAAGAAAGAACTACTTTGGCCTTTTCATCTACATAATGAGATGATTTATGCAGCGTCCAGCGGCACCTTCACTCACACTAGATGGATGAAGGGACCTCTCGGACAATGGCGTGCCTGGGGCGTCGTTTTTTAGATGGAGTAGGCTTGCCAGCACCTTCTGCTATCATTCTACCATCCTGACAGCTTAGTTGGCCTAGCCCATTGGAAAGACAAGTCAATACGTGCGGAGTCAACCAAGCCGCGGGTTTCCTTACGATGTTTTCCTTCACCTAGATCAGATTATTTCCAAGGCCTCAAAGATGCTAAGTTTCACAATTAGAAATTGCAAGGTGTTCAGGAGGGCTTCGATCAAGATAGCTATTTATTGCTCTCTGGTTCGGTGCAGTCTTGAATACTGTAGCGTAATTTGGTCTCAATTTTATAGAATCAGAATCAATAATTTATTTCAACGTAAAGAATTTACTATGTTAGCCGCTGCCTTCGGGCCGTATTTGTAGTGGAGAAAAAGGCAGCGGGAAAAAAACGAATCCAAAAAAGGTGCTCTTGGCATCTAGCCTCGCCAGTAAGCTAGATGCCAAAAGAACCTTTTTTGGATTTGCCAGTGACATAAAAAGTTATAAGAATAGACTACTGCATTTCAAAATGGATGGATTACACTCTAGGCGATTATTACTTGAGAAATAAAATGGACTGTTCGCAAATACTGTCCCAAATTAATCTTAAAGTACCAACCAAATATCCTAGGTATAGAATTAATAAACTGTTCAACCCGCCTTGTTCCAAAACCAACCTTAAACACAACACTACAATGCTTCGTCTCTTGCGACTGTACAATAAATTATCAGCTTTCTCTGTCGACATGTTCTCTGATAATGTGTATACATTTAAGGAAAAAATCAAGCATATTTTTAAATCTGGAGTACCTACGTAACGTTTTCTTGTTTTCAACTTAATTTTGTTTATAGCTTAATCGTAGATTTATAAAATTAGACATACATTTTAAGTTAACTTAATCACTAGCAAAGGTGCATGCTGTGGCAACCTTAATAGGCAAGGCACTTACCTTATAACCCTTTAATTTTATAATTTATGATGTATTAGTGTACTAGCGACTAGCTGTCCTAATAAATTAAAATAAAATATAGCTCGAAGAATTGCTCAGTTGAAGTGGCAGTGGACGGGGCACATAGCTCGGAGAACCGATGGCCGTTGGGGCGAAAAAGTTCTGAACTGGCGACTGCCGGCCGGACGACGCAGCGTGCGAAGGGCCCCCCGGCAGATGGTCTGACGACCTGGTTACGGTGGCAGGGAGTCGCTGGATGCAGGCGGCACAAAACCGGGAAGCTTGAAAACCATGACGTCAAATGGCTGATGATGATGACACTGTAAAGACAGTAAGCGATGTGCAAACGATCTGTGACTATGTTCACGTTACCGCCAAAAATATCTGTGCGGACTATATTATCTACTGTGCACACAACTCAGTCTCGCAGTGCGGTTTCAATATGCGGCGCGTGCAGTTGACACGCTGATTGACGAGGGAGGAAAAAATATTGTTGGGCGTGAATATAATTTCAAGGATTTGTAAGCATTGGGGTTTCTATGAGGAAATTCTGTCCGTCAGTTATATTTGTATGGTTTTCAGTTATTTACCAGCTGACTCGTCAAACGTTGTTTTACAACCTACAACGTTGCCTACAACCTATTCTCAAACCTACCAAATATACACAAAAATCCTACTTAAAATTATAAATGTGAAAGTTTGTAAAGACGTTTGGGTGTTTTTTATTCAATCATGCAGTAGCGGCTGTACGGATTGAGATTAAATTTGGTATGAAGATAGTTAGGTTCCGGAGAATGACACAGGATACTTTTCATCTCGGAAATTACTCATTCCATGCGGACGTAGTCGCGGGCAAAAGCTAGTTTTTATATAAACCGGGGAAGCCGTTTCGAAGAAGTTCGGTAACAAACACTGTGACACGTGATTTTTAGGGTTCCGTACCCCAAGGGTAAGGGTAAAGTATTACTAAGACTCCACTGTCCGTCCGTCCGACCGTCTGTCTGTCACCAAGCTGCATCTCATGAACCGTGATAGTTATACAGTTGAAATTTTCACAGATGATGTATTTCTGTTACCGCTAAACAACAAATATAACAAAAAATAGAATAAAATAAATACTTAAGAGGGCTCCCATACAACAAACATGATTATTTGCCGTTTTTTCTCAATCTTTGTGTCTAATGTTGTATAGATAATGGTACGGAACCCTACTTGCGCGATTCCGACTCGCAGTTGACCGGTTTTTTAGGACCCACGATGAAGAACTCAAGATCACGGACGTGACTCTTTTGCCGTTTTTTGCTCGATATTAATAACGGCAACAGGTAGACGCTGGAAATATTCAAATGTATATCTACATGGTACGGAACCCTTCGTGCGCGGGTCCCACTCGTTTCGAAAAAGTTCAATAAGAAACAGTGTGACACGTGATTTTTATAAGATTAATAATTTTATTGCACTTAAAATAAACGTACAATGCGGCAGATTTAACGCCATGATCATTTTTCACCAATCCACCGCAGGAGGTGAACGAAAAAGTTGGTAAGTTGGTAATTTTTTCTTTTATTTCTTTTGGACAGAAATAAAAGGAAAAATTAAGCGAAGGTAAAATATTTAAAATAAAATTTAAAAAGACAATATAGTCAGTCAGTCTTAACCCTCTAACGGGCATAGCTCGTGTAAATTTTTCCTTGGTTTCGGACTTTATTTCAAACTTAATTTCAAAGGTTCAATTTATGGTGGGAACTATTGTACCACTGCCCGGTAAAGGTTTAAGTCGTAAGTCATAATTAATTAACCCCGCCAATTGTACTGCACTGTTTTATTGTTTATGTCTCATGTAATTCCTGGTGTACATACAATAAAAAATGTTCTATCTGCCTAATTATCATAATTACAGGGTTTCGTTTTTTATCGGATTTCATAAAAAAAATGTTCTGAAAACAGTATAGGTTATCTTTTGACTCAATTTGAAGTGCAGCATGCGGAGCCGACATCTGAGAGATCTAGTTTTCAACCGACTTCAAAAAAGAAGGAGCTTTTAATTCGACACCTATATTCCTTTTTTTTTACTATGTTCTCGCATGACTTCATCAAATCTTAACCAATTTGAACAATTCTTTTTGGTTCGAATAGATATAATGTCTCATTGGTATCATTTTTACTTAGTGAAGATCTGATGAAGACTTTCAGAGATGGATAAGGGAACTGTTCAATAGAAAGCAGTAAATAAGGCTTAATGGGGCCCGTCTTTTAGTAATACGCATATGTTTCATAAAATATAGCGCAAAAGTAATTTGGTGATGTTCTGGTGAAGATTTTTTGAGATTGAAATTGAGAACTTCAAATTTTAAGGCAAAGAATTAGGTAGTGTAAATGATGGTTGTAAGAGACTTGACGTTTTTTCTCCCGCTCCCCCACTAAGACTAAAAAATAAAAAAATATGAAAAGAAAAATAAAAACCGACTTCAAAACACTACATACATGTAGGTATTATAGAAGTATCATTTCGACTAAAAATTATACTTATTTTAAATTATTTGTAAGTTTTTAGTGCCGGTAGTGTTGTGAAGTCGGTTTTAATTTTTTATAAAATTTACAGTGTCCTCTAACGCTAATATTATTTTTTAAAACTACCCTATTCCTCGTTTTACCTCAACAGTACGCAGAGATAAATAATGTGACGCAGATACATTTTCAAACGATTCTAGAGTTGGTCCCATATATATAAAATGGATATAAATTTGTTTATATTTTAAATTTTGTTAATTTTATGATATATTTTAAATAATATGTAGTGATATTGTGTAGTTTTTAAGTTTTGTTTTTATGCCTTAACGAATTTGTGCGTATGTTTTGGGAGGCAGTCAAGCTCTGAATCATAAACTTGTAATTTTATATTTTCTCCTGATTGTCACCTGTTGTACTCACTTAATAAATACAATAAAATAAATATCAATCCACTTATGTACTACAAGAATTTTCTAAAACGCCTTGTATAAAAAAAGTTAAAGCACAGTGCTCAACTTTTCCTCCATTCCAGGAGGGCAATAGCTTAGCTGGCTCGCAGCGCAGAAAACTGAATTATATCCACAAACTTCCCTGTCTGAGGCGGAAATTGCGTTTTTTGTACGTTATTACAATTTATTTTTCAGGGCATTCCTACCTGCTTTTTGGCCCTCTTCTTCATTTTAATAGACACAAAGGTTGTTCGGGCTAAGCATGCTTCATCTTAATGGTATGTTTAGCCCGAGTGAAGAAATGCTCCGAAGCATAATGCCCGATTAATAACTTGACTTCATTTTGACTGCGCTAGGAAGTATTTCGGGTCTCATCGGCAGGGTATACAGAATTTTGACATTTGTTAAGTTTACATTTCGTATTTTTTTAATTTTTACAGTTTTTAGGGTTCCGTTGTCGACAAGGAACCCTTACAGTTTCGCCGTGTCCGTCCGTCTGTCCCCCTGCCCGTCTGTCTGTCCGCGGCCTAGCTCAGAGACGATTAATACGAGAAAGCAGAGGTTTGGCATAGACATACATATTAATCATGCCGACATAACGGTAGAATAAAATCTTAAAAAATAGGTTTTTGTACGTTGCTATCCTGCACCTAAATTAGGTGTGCAATTTTTTTTCTCACCTACACCGTAGTATAGGGCATAGTTAGATTGTGGGTCTAGGAAGATTATTTTTTAATTTAGGTTTCCGTTTGTGAAATATTAAGCTTTAAAGCGCAAATTTTTGTCTGAGTTAGGCGCCCCCCCCCTCCTCCGTTGATTGGAGAAACGTGAAAAAATTCGGAGTAGTAGCACATAATAATATAATGAACTCAAAAGGAAAACTATCACAGCTAAGCAGGCTTTACAAGTTAACGAGTAATAGGTGACCAACTTATAAAAGGAGAACTTCGTATAAAATCCATTGAAAATTTTAGTTGATTCAGTTGTTAGTTTTGTGAAGCAGATAAAACCCCCTCTTTCTACGCAGCCCAACTCTGCGCGTGGCCAGACACTACTTGGCCGGTTTTCAAGTCTGTAGTGGCGCTGTTTAATAGATAATGTTTAGGACAGAATTTATTTTATTTTTATTTTTATTTATTGAAAGAAAACAAACAATTGTACAATATGGTTAAATACATAGAATAATTACATTTACACTATGTAATTGCACAACCAGCAGCGTTTTCTATAGACTAAATCAAAGACATAAAAGAGAAAAGCTCATAGCTATATCGATTTCTAAGAGGTAATTTCTACAACTATGTAAAGTTTCACAATAATACTTCAACATATTTAGGTATGTACAATAAAGTGTTATCCATCTATCTATTAGCAAGAGTCAACTCAAGAATGACGTGTTAAAATAGGACAATGATTAAATGGTCAAGTAAAACAAAGCTAGCTCTGTGAATCAGAGCGAAACCTAGTCGGACTCTTCCAACGAATAATCAAGTGAGTGGATCCGGCTAATAACTAAAACAAAGTTTATTGAATAATGCGAGGTAAAGTTATATTTACCGGGTTTCTTAAATTTTCTTTCCTCTATTTATTATAAGGTTCACCCGAGTAGATTACATAATTAGTTTAACTTAAATTTTCAACTCGTAAAAATGTAATGCAAAATTTTACGATTCCTAAGATGAGTCTACATACACCGTAAGATCACCCACATGTGAAATGAGATTTTTTTATGTACAAAGTAAAGAGTTAAGTGTTTAGGAAGTAAATTCACGACATAGGGCGAGGCTTTACGACTTTGTTTATACCTTTCTACGAGCTGTTTCTCCCGAAAAAAAATTCTGTGTTTGTCAAATTTATAAATGTTCATAACATGTAAAGATATAAAGAGTTGTAATTTTTGTACAGTTTTATCAGAAACGTCGCATTACAGACACCAGAGTCTGGTTCAGAGGCCGCATCGAATATTTTACTTCATTTTTAAATTCATAAATTATGTTATATAATCTCACGCCTGTATCCCAGGGGGTAGGCAGAGACCAGCATTTGCCACTTGCCCCGATCCTGACAGACATCTTTCGCTTCAACATCAATAGTTGTTGACCTCGTGGCGCAGCGGTAGTGCATCTGCATGCCATGCGACAGGTCCCGGGTTCGAATCCCGGCTGAGGACAAAAAAAAAATCCCCAGGTCTTGGATGTTTACATGTTTGTGATGTCGTTGTTTCTGGTTCCCACGACACAGGGTATCCTAGTGTGGGGCCAGAAGCAATGTATGTGCCTGTATGTAAATGTTTATTTATTTATTTAATAATAATAATTTAATAATGAATAATTTATTCTATAAATGGTACCTACATGCAATTTTCATTTTATCTCGTTTCCGCCAAACTAAAGTCGCTCAGCGTGCTATGGAAAGGGCTATGCTCAGTGTTTCTCTAAAAGACCGAATTCGAAACGAGGTGATACGACAGAGAACCAAAATCACCCAGATAGCCCACCGAATACGCATGCTGAAGTGGCAGTGGGCCGGCCATATCATCCGAAGAACTGATAACCGATGGGGTAGACGAGTTCTTGAGTAGAGACCGCGGATCGGTAAACGTAGTTTAGGACGTCCTCAGACTCGGTGGAGCGATGATTTTCGCAGGGCGGCTGGCAAGAGCTGGATGAGAGTAGCCGAGGACCGTGCTCAGTGGCATTCAATAAGAGAGGTATATGTCCAGCAGCGGACAAGCGTAGGCCGATGATGAATAGTTTCCTTAATAAATAATCGCGATTGGACCAGTTGAATGTATAACTAAATGGTTATTCAGTTTCTTTATTGTACAAACAGCGCTGTATTAAGGCTATTGTTACATCGGCGGGAGGTCCGTGGATGCGGATGGCAAGGGACCGTGAGAGATGGCATTTGGTGGAAAAAACCTACACCCAGCAGAGGGCAGCGGTAGGCTGATGATGATGAGTATTATTGTACTCTTTTTTACATTTTTTTAAGCCTATATTCATCCCACTGCAGGGTACAGGCCTTCTCTGGGCTTAATCACCACGCGTGCCCACCGCGGATTGTCAATTTCAAGTGCTGAGGTATGTGAACACCTCAGACACTCGGGCTTCCTTACGATCTTTTCCTTTTCAGTTAGCGAGTGGTATTGCACGAATGCAAGTTACTTACAAATCAAAGTCATTGTACATTCCGGGATTCAAACCCACTACCTGCCGAATGAGAAGCCGGTGTTCTAGCGGTACGCTACCGCCTCTAATCTGTAGTTCCATCACATTTTAATAAATCACGTCGCCAAACGCATTCAAACCCATTTCCGCTGATCAAATTGTCAGTTCGTATTCCGAGCCCAATAAAACTCGACATTTTGTTTATTAAGTTCAACTATTACACGGAATTTTCAATAAAAAGTGCGCCCTGCCAAAGCACTGCGCGAGCGAAAATTCAATAAAAACTTTTTCTGTTTTATTCGCGTCATAAATAAAAGTGGTGTTATGTACAGAGGCTCACATGCTCCGCACTCTTGCCATCGGATTCCAGTCTCTATGGTTAGTGCTGCAAGAACAAAATGTTTGATGCGAAGCCGTGTCGGAGATTTTTGTACTAACTGGCAGTTCGCCAAATTATTGGTACGTGTTTTTCGATTTTTTGTGGCTAATGGTCTTGAGTGTTCACACACTTAGTATTAAGCATTGACATACATTCATACATAAACTCACGCCTGTATCCCAGAGGGGTAAGCAGACACTAGGGAATGCCACTTGCCATGATCCAGACATAACTTTCGCTTCCTCAAAATTAATTAGTCGTTCCATGCACGTACGAAATCATGCAAGCATTGACATAGCCGAATAAAACGAAACAGTTCTTCTTCTTACACAGTCATATACCTAAAGTCAAGCCTGTATTCTTGAGAGGTAGGCAGAGGCCAGGGTTTGCCACTTGCCACGAGCCTGACAAACCTCTCCTCTACTTCTTGACGTTCTTGGCATTTGGTTTGGTGATTATGACTTACTGTGACAACTGGTCACTGCCCATGCGCCTTATAAGAAGGCTTTAGGTCGCTGAAAGACCTGGAGAGTTTTCTTTGTATACACTTTGTTCAATTAACAAATTGTTAGTATACTAGTCGCTTGCTTAACTAATATAACAAACGTACAGACATATTTCCGTCTCATTTTTGTAATAGTGTATTGTAAAATATCAGTGTTACTTAGTGCTAAGATTTCAGTCATTATTTATACTATATGATTACGATTCCGGAGGTGGGTTTGATTCCCCCTGGGCGCCGCCGTACATTTGTGTGGCCTTAGTCTGGATCTATTACGATATCTGTGAGGTCCTTGCCTGGTTGCCATAGCACAGGATATTCTAGTTTGGGACCAGAACAAGTGATTGTGTGGAATTTATTACTATTATTAAATGTATCCGAATATCAGCAAATAGGTAATTACTCCTTTTATTTTATCTTTTCTACTTCCTATCGTTCTCCTAGCTAGCCCGCGACTGACACCTAAAACAAAAGCAACGACTTCTCTTGAATTCAAAATCAAGCCAGGGGACTGTTTCATTGAACGACAATTCATGGTTCATTGTGACAATCTGATGTACATTGCAAAGTCGATTAACCCACAGATGAACAATTAGGAAGACTCTGCTACGCAATGTACATCGAATTTTCGTAAAAAAACTACGAATTGTAGTTTTACGGTAACCGAAATTTATGATTTATCAAAAGTTTACAATAATTCAAATTTTCAGCGAGACAGCATGCATCACGTAAGAACAGCCTTAAGACAAATAATTAAGGCTGCTGTTTCGTGTTTATTTATTTATTTATTTAAGGAGAAAATTTGTGTACTTTTAATAAATATCGTCTGAGTTTGATAGGTAATAGAATTACGGACATTCTAAATAGATTTTTATTTTCCTATACGTAGTTTTTGTTAAAGAAAAGTTGATTCCAAAATTATTTATTTTAGTATCAAATTTTCTCAATCAAAAACTAGTTACAGAGTAATAAAAATATTTCTTGAATGTTCGTAATTTTCTTATTTTTAACGAATCTAATTTTCAAAGGACACCGCGACATTTTGTAACTTAATTTCTTTGAGCTCCGGATTACGTAATTGTCCTCAAGTTCGAGACCAGAAAAAAGTCGTGGAAATGTTAATTTCTCATAATTTTATTATGCCACTTTTTAGCGATTCATCCAATCAGATTAGCACGTCTTTTGCTGGGTCCAGCAAGTTTAATTGAAGAAGAAGAAGAAGAAGAAAAACATTTATTATACCAACAAGATACATCACAGAAACAAAATAACGAAAGAAAACTAAATACACAACAGACAAAACGAATAAATAAAACAGGACCATAGATGTAGCCTGTGGTGTATCTAAGTTGCCACAAAAGACAGCTGACTCAGCGTTGTGCTGAGGAAGTGATCCCTCAGCGCTGATTTTCAGTCAGTGCCTACGGTAACCCATAATTGTACTACGGAGTGCGTGCCGTGGTGCAGTTAAAAGAATTAAATCAAACATACAATGAATAAATCACATACATACAATGAAGTACAAAATATCGTCATAAAATACTTACATTATATTATTAGTTTAAAATTAATATGTCTGAAATATAGAGGAACACCATAATAAATGAAATTTAATGAGTAATTATAAGTGAAGTGATGCGTGGACAGTAATTTAGGTATAAATACTAAGCCCGTACTTACTCAGTCTCCGGCGTGGGCCACACAGAAAGGACGTGGAGCACGGGCAAGGAAAAAACGCGTCGTTCTTCCAAATTCACTTTCATACAAAATGTACTGAAAACACGGGACGAAGCCCACGCAGAAGAGACAGGACGAGTGCGCAAACTCTATGCAACGCGTCGCGTCTTTTCCGCGCCCTCGCCCTATGTCCTTCCTATGTGTCCCTCGCCTCCGAGAGAAGGCCAGTTGGATAAAATTGGTTCAGTTACCTTCCAAAAGCTTTTTTGAGGGTGTACCACACGCATCCCGCACGCATCCCAAAATTTAGGGTTCCACTAATCGGTACACTGATATCGCTTACAAAATCAGCTGTTCCGAACATTTTAATGCCGCATAAATTTTATGTTTTTTTAGGGTTTCGTACTTCAAAAGGAAAAACCGGCACCCGTCCGTCCGTCCGTCCGTCCGTCCGCCCGTCGGTATGTCAAGACCCTTTATCTCGGGAACGCGTGGAGGTATCGAGTTGAAAATAAAAACATATACTCAAATCTTCAGTCCCTTAAAGCCGGAATGTAAAAAAAAGACACAGCCACAAAAAACGTATATTTCGACACTTAATGATATCAAAATATAGGTATAGGGTACTTTCCGCTGACCTACAACTATAAAATTTGGCGAGTAATATAGTCTTACACTATGAGTACAGGAAAAATCTGAAAACTATATTTTTTTTATAAAATCATAAAAAAAATTCTTTGAAGTTCGGGAAAAGCTGGGAAATAACTGCGATTCGATTCTTGAACTATTTATAATATGTAAGTACCCACGAATTGGTACGGAACCCCGGTGGGTGAGTCTGACTCGCACTTGTCCGGTTTTTTTTTGTTATACTGGCCCTGGGCCTAGTTACGCTCACCAAATCCTGTCGGAATCCTGACGTTTGGGATAGCAATTTGTATTAAATTTAACAGTTAGATGATCGGAATCGCTCTGCATTTGGTGGGTGTAATACAGGAGCAGACCAACCGAATAAATACGAACGAAGGCACTTACCGATCAGCACCGAACGTAGCCGAAGACGAGCGAAGGCTTCTGTGTGCGTTCGCTTTACTGACCTCCGTATTAAAACTTTGACCTTTGCATACACGTAATGAGATGATTTATATAGCCCAGAGGAAAGACAAGTCAACTTTTGTCTTCAGCCACACGTCATGTCATCACGTGAAATCATCATCAGGTGAAAGAAAACATCGTAAGGAAATCCGTGGCTTGTTTGTCTCCGCACGTATTAACCTCCATTTACTTGCTTTCACCGTAACGTCTCCACTGATTCGTTTGCATTCGGTACTGACCAACTAGGGTTGCCAACTTTTTTTCTAACAAATATAGTGGTTTTGAAGCGGTTACCTCTAAAAATATAGTAGAATAAAAATAGTAAATAAATAGTAAAAATGAGCGGCAGTCGTGCCGCGCGATTCACGGACTTAGACTTGAAGAGCTAGCTTTAGAAAAAAGATTAAGCCTGGGTTCCGCTTTACGCAAAATACTTATAGTACTTTCTGCTACTATATTTTTTTTTAGAAGTATAGTATTTGAGCCCCTGATATAGTAGGATACTATATTATATAGCAGGGTTGGCAACCCTATTACCAACCGATCAGATCCGGCTGTATCTTTACTCCAGCGCAGCGCTTGAGTCTGGTGACAATATTTTTTCCTATGCCAGCAAAGGCATTCTTTGGCTCAATATTTATATTAGGTTGAATGACAAATGTGTCAGAATATTGTAGTGAAATATCATATACGTAGTCTTTCTTCATTTAAGCCAAGTTGCACCACTTTGTTACATATACATAAGCAGCCTATATACGTACCACTGTAGGGCACAGGCCTTCTCTCAGGGAGAGAGTATGCGTAATCCAATCAATCCAATAAAATCCAATCCAACCAAAATAATAATAATAATTTTACTAGAGGAATAGGTCAACCAACTTTGACTGTCTCGTTCTAGCGAAGTCACGTCTGATTCGAGGGTCCTAGGTTCGATTCCCACTGGGGGCCATCTGTACAAATCAAGTACGTTGGACTCTTTTTAGAAAAAGTTTAGAATTTAATGATAAAACGAAATCTAAAATGTCCTTACATTCGACGTAGGTCCGAGAACGACGACAAGTCCCATCAGTTAAATAATTTTGGTTCTAATATAATCATTGCAAGTATGAACTATTACGTAAGTTAAGGTATCATGAGCTATTATGTTAACTATTAAGGAAGGACGGTTTACGAAGTGAAGTCCTTCATTTGAAGCATTAATTAAATAACTTCCACATAACACAAACACTTGATCTGGCCCCAAACTAGAATACCTACCCTGTGCTATGGTAACTACTCGTTGGCAAGGACATCACAAACATGGAAGTACGCCCAGACTGAGACCATTGTATAAATGGGAGCGAACCCATGACCTCTATTTTGGTAGTTAATTACCTTAACGGCTAGATCAACGAGGCAGTCATAATTCGTGAACTACGCGCGTCTCTATGTGACACTTGCGTCTTCAATACCTTTTATTTGACAAACTAGTAATAGAAATCGATGAAACCGTTCAACTTCTGTGTTCACAAAGAAACACATACGAAAACAAGTTAGGTGCTTCTGCAGCTGGGTAAAAAGCTCCTAAGGCACAACATAGATCTATTTTGGTAAACTAACGCCCTTGCGTCGCACAAATGATTTTCAGTTCACAGAGGAATTTTTACCCAAATAGTAAGTAGAAATGTCTCAAGAACGTGTATTATACATTTATCCTTTTGAAAATAAGACTAGGCAAGTTATAAGAAATTCACCTTCCAATTAAAATTATATTGCACGCACTGATACGAATTCCATCGTCAGAAAAAAGGCACTGAAAGTTTCCCATCTACAAAACAAAATGAAGAGTGAGTTCTGAGAAATAGAGTAATTCAATACTTCTAAATACTGTTATAAAACAAAGATCCCCTTTCAGAGCATTAATGCCTGGTTCCTATATTTAACGAATCGTTAATGGTAATCGGTAACTTATTCTTAACAAGTATCCCGTAACTTAAATAGTTGAACTGTACTAATTGTTATCTCCATACATTTATCGTACGGTACGTTATTCGAAATCGTTTTAAGAGGAATACTTAAGTAGACATTTTATATTCTTTTTGTTAGACATTTTAACCATCCGTACGCAAAACGAGTCGTTCTTGAATATTATAGGAACCGGGCATAAGTGACTAAGCTAGATAAGATATACATTATATTGAAATTGCAAGCCTTTTTTCACTTTGTAAATAAATGAACAAGGTTTCGCCATTAAAGATATGGTTATGCTATCTAAATAGATATTTTGATAGAGAACGAATTATTGAACACCGAAAAGGAAATTACACAGATATTTCTCCACATAAGAGTACAGGGGGCGTCCTTGTTACTAAAAGCGATCTACTATTATGTACGTACTACGTGTCTGGGGTGTTTACATACATGAACGCTTGATAACACCAAGCCAATTTGAAAGGACTGAGTTAGAAATAGAAATAGACAGTGTTTAGGAATAGGAATTGTTTTGTCTCATTTTTTCTTAAAACTACCAAGTGCGAGTTGGGATCGCGCACGAAGGGTTCCGTGCCATTATCTGTAGGACATTAGACTCAACGATCGGGAAAAAACGGCAAAAATAACGTTTGTTGTATAGGAGCCCCCCTTAAATATTAATTTTATTTTAATTTTATTGTTTTTTTTGAAGCGAATATAGAATTAAATATTCTGTGAATATTTCAAGTGTCTACCTGTTTTCGTTATTAATATCGAGCAATAAATATTCTGTGAATATTTCAAGCGTCTACCTGTTTCCGTTACTAATATCGAGCAGAAAACGGGAAAAAATTACGTTTATTGTATGGAAGCCAACTTAAATATTTATTTTATTCTGTTTTTAGAATTTTTTTTTATTGCAGCAACACAAATACATTATCAGTGAACATTTTAACTGCCTAGCTATTACGGTTTTTGAGATACAGCCTGGTGACAGACATACAGACAGACAGACGGACTGCGAAGTCTTAGTACTAGGCACCCTTAGGGTATGGAACCCTAAAAACGGAGAAGCTTTACTGGCCACGTAAAAGAGAAGGTGGTGATGACGTACCAGGCTGTCGAAGAACTGATTTGCAACAGGAGTATGCAAAACACCTGATACTTGAAGATATAATAAGCATGTCAGAAACGCGGTTCAAAAAAGGTGTTAAGTACACTTAGTGCCTAAAGGGCTACTATAACATTTAATATTATTTAGGTGACAAAGATGTCTGGAATTATAGCTAGTTCTACGCATAATTTCTAGGTCTTAGAATTATATGTCATCATCATCATCAACCCATTATGTCCCCACCGAGGGGCACGGGTCTCTTCCCTGAGGAAGGTATAGGCCATACTCCACCACGGGGGTCAAGTCCAGATTGGTGGAGGCTTGTAGACTAGTGGCTCGTCTACTGTCAGAAGTTGTCGAGCCGCCCTAAGGCCTCTGACTTGGCTTAACGCCTGCCATCTATCGACGGCAGCCGGCACCAACAGCTTAACGTGCCTTGCGAATTATATGTAAACTTTGTTAATCAAGGACCAAAGGTGGACAGACAAGTTTGGAGTATTTTGTCCATTTTTTCTCCAAAACGATCTAGAGTTTTAAATGGAATCTTAGTTTAACTTGTAACGTTTATTAAGTCGCAGTTTGTGTAATAATCTTGAATAAAGACGTTTCGACTTTTGGAGTTGATTTTAAAAGAGGCGTCACCAGCAATTTCTTATTCTTAAAAAAAATCACTATTATATTTATGTCGAATATATTGAACTATATGTATATTAAATATATGTTTGGTTTCCTTGACTATTAGCTCACCACTGCACTGTAAAATCACCTCTAAGTCGTCCGTAACGTAACGAACTAAAGTAGAATTTGGAAAAGGCCGCTGTGATATCGACAGCACTAGTTCCGTCACAAAATTATTATAGTCACTAGTGACACAATATAGCACTATTAGTGTGACGCTTATGTGACCAGCAATGTCGTTGTACTCGCCCGACGTAGACCGTTTACTAGACTGTGTAAAGCAAGCTACAATCCACAAACTAATAACGCTTAGAAAGCTTTATTGGCAACTTTATTTGTGAAGTTGAAGTAGCAAGGGGGAGGCACAATGTCTAGCAGTGGACAAATTGGGACCGATTGACTGATTGATGAATTAGCAGACTTTAGACTCTCTAGAGCCCCCTTTGTACAGTCTACTATTTCATCAAACTCCAAACGCCTGTTTCGAAAAACTCGCCCTAAGCCCTCTTAGAATTACACATATATCTCTAGCGGTCAACTGTATTATATCGAGCGAATGTGGGCGGAAGGAGTGGTAAGGGACGTCCCAGGCAGACATACTTCGACCAAATAGGGGATTTATTAGCAAAGGTCAAGATAAAAAGTACCCGAAACCGGCGTGCGTACATGCAACGACTAATGAATGTTGAGGAAGCGAAACGATCTGTCAGGATCGTGGCAAGTCCCTGGTCTCTGTCTACCCCTCTGGGATACGGGCGAGAGTTTATGTATATATGCATGTCAACTGTATTGCGGCAGCTGTGACCGTGTGTTTAAGAGCATATTCGGTTTACATCACATCACATGTCGGGTCTGAAAAGGGCCCTTGTCAGGGTGTTGCCGTCGACGGGTTCGTTGTGGAGGACATCATCATCATATTTCATCAAATCAATCAATCATCATCAATCAGCCCGATTGATTAGTATATTATATTACTAATCACAACTTTATTGCTGGGTTTTATGTTATGGGCTATTATGTAATATAATTAATAAATTTCTGGCAACTTTATAATTAATAACTTTATCATTAATCATAACTTTATTTTTGTTAATAATCAGATCAATTAATATTTTGTTTTTACGCCTACTAACCAGACTATGTGTACATAATATGGCTTCCTAATGAAATGGATCAATGTGATCTGAAATAATAATACATTATTGCAAAGGCAGCGAAATAGGCAATTGCAGGTCGAGTATGAGTTTGAAGCCCGAGCCGCGGGCGAGGTTTTTGGTTTTTCAGTCTACGTAAATATGATACTTCAAGTGTTCTTTATTTAAAAGAAATGACAATATTTCCGCGCATTTTTAAGAAAATAAATATTATTATTATTATTATTATTGCCATCATGTCGTTGTTCAGATGTTACATTTATGGTTTGATTTAATGATTGATAGTCTGGTCTGATACTTTTATTAAACAATCAATCGGGTTGATTGATAAAAGAGTTTTTTAGGGAGCGTATATACGTCTCCCTGCAGGGCACAGGCCTGTGAAGGCCTTAATTTGTAATGGTTATAGTAGCAATTATACCACTAGCTACCAGTAGCTCAGACACTCAGGTTTCCTCTCGATGTTTTCCTTCACCGTTAGCGAGTGGTATAGCTACTATAACTTCACAAATGTACATAACTTAGAAAACCAAGTCACAGGTACATGCCCGCACCGGGGATCGAACCTGGGTCTCCCACTTCCGAGTCCGAGGTTCTACCCACTAGGCTACCACCGCCGCAGTGGGCATGCGTTGTAGTTAAGCCCATACCCACTAGGCTACCATCGCCGCGGTGGGCATGCGTTGTAGTTAAGCCCATACTCTCTCTCCAAGAGATAAAATATTTCAAATAAATATTTATTTCATACTAGCTGTTGCCTGCGACTTCGTCCGCGTGGTAATTTTATTGTGTATTTTTTCGGGATAAAAAATAGCCTATGTGCTAATCCAGACTATAATCTATCTCTGTGGAAAATTTCATCCGGATCCGTTCAGCCGTTTTTCTTTCGCGTTTATAATATTAGTAAGGATTTATAATATTATATTACTATGGTAGAACACTGATGCTCTTTCTATACAACAGGGCCTGCCTAGTTTAGACATCAGGCATTAAATATTTAAGTGCAAACCCTGTATGTAACTCTATGTCAAAAATGTACTCTACATTGTTATTGTACCATACCACTGTGTATCTCTGATTTTGATGAATAAAAAATCTTATCTCATCTTATTTTCTAGTATGTATGCGAACTACTTGCGAATGCAGTTGCATGTCTGTTAGTAGTGCAGAAATGAGGCCTAAGACTATTTGTTGTGTTAATTAATATATTTTTATCTGTGATACTGTAGAGTCAACTTTCTGTCGCTTCCTCATCGCTTGCCACTTTGTATTCAGGTCTAGTAGGCAATATAGTGCGGGGTTTGTAATGCTCTCCTCCACATTATGAGGGCGTGCGGCGCCGCAATAGCCGGTGAGTTACGGCTGGTCGAACTGTTTACGAGCTCGGTCAAGTAAAGCAAGGGTTAGATGATCCGTTTTTGTGGCGCTGCGTTGAATGGTGATTAACTGCGTTCAATAAAATGATTATCAAGGACTTAACGGCTCTTTGGTTAAGTACGAGCATTCCTGAATTTATTGTAGCAGTAGTGTTTTTAGGGTTCCGCTCCCAAGGGTAAGAGACCCTATTACTGAGACTCCGCTGTCCGTCCGTCCGTCCGTGAGTCTGTCACCGGGCTGTATCTTATGAACCGTGGTAGTTATACAGTTGAAATTTTCACAGATGATGTATTTCTGTTGCTGCTATAACAAGAAATACTAAAAACAGAATAAAATAAATATTGGAGCTTCCATAAAACAAACGTTGTCAAAAAACAGCGCTCGCCGTCTAGCCGCCATCTATGTAACCTTCACAGCGCCGATGTCATGTCGAGAAATATCAATGTTAAACGCTTTATGTTGGTTTCTATAGATGACGCTGTTCTCAATGTAATGGGTTCCGTTCCCAAAGGGTAAGAGACCCTATTACTGAGACTCCGCTCTCCGTCCGTCCATCCGTCCGTGAGTTTGTCACCAGGCTGTATCTTATGAACCGTGGTAGTTATACAGTTGAAATTTTCACAGATGAAGTATTTCTGTTGCCACTATAATACCTAATACTAAAAACAGAATAAACTAAATATTTAAGGGGGGCTCCCATACAAAAAACGTGATTTTTTTGCCATTTTTTGCTCGATATTAATAACGGCAACAGGTATACGCTTAATGGTACGGAACCCTTTGTGCGCGAATCCAACTCGCACTTGTTTTACTTTTTTGTACTAATCAACCACATCAAGTTTTAAGATCCTTGTTGACAGAGATTAAAAATAAACTGAGAATTTTAAACTTTCGCTTCTTGTGAGTAATTTAATTTACGGATTTAATGAAACAGCCACAGGTATGAGGGTAACATTACTGCCACCAAGAAAAAACAATCATATCTTTTTTTAACACAACGTTTTTGCAAAAATTGTCTGTACAATCTCTCAGTAATGTTAATAGTGATTCTTAGGACCCATAGCCGTAAACCTAAGGCAAAAAACCTTGGAACAAAACGCGGTTTTTGGCATAAATGCTGTCTAGTCCCCGGTCCGTAATCCAAATTCTCGGTCGTGGGTCCAAAAATCACTATTAACCAGACGCCTAACCTTCGCACGTACCCCATAATACTTAACCATTCGTCAATTTAACAACCATTTTTAAAGCGTTAAGTTTTAAATAAAACGTTTTGTTTTTATTACTTTTATAGCACTGAGGTTTTAGACGCATTATATATTTTTTAATAAAATAATTTCTTGTTATTTATCACATACTCATATTTATTTTTATTTATGTTTAAAATGGCTCGCGGACCAAAACTGACATTCTTATGAACAATGTTATTAAAACAGAAATTTGAAAAAGATTTTCATTTTAAAGGAAAACTTGATCTGTAGACATTGGAGAGAGAAAAAAAGTTTTTTACGCACACTCAGTACAAAAATAAATTTACATATTTTAGTAAAATTACGAAAAAAATATAGTACTAGGCTGTCGGAATTCGTTGCCTCTCGCCAAGCCGTGACGAACACCGAGTTGACAAGACACCACGGTTATCCGCACACGCACCAAAATGATTTTTCTATCGCGAATTCGTCGAAACGGAGAAGGTTAAGTGTCTAGGGTTAACATGATTGAGAGATTGCACAGACACTTTTTGCAAATACGATCTGTAAATACGAAACCCTAGAAAATACATGTTTTTTTTTTCCTTGGTGACCCTAGTGGATGGAGACCCTTGAGGCTATGCCCTGGATACGTATCTTTCTATTTAATTACTTTTACAGTAACTCAGAATAACAATAAACTTAATTTGACAACATTACAAAGAATTACACACAGAAGGTACATAATCAAGTTAACCACCTTACAAAGAATTACATACCCATAGGTACATAATTAAGTGAACAACCGTACAGTAAGTGCATAATTAAGTTAGTAAACCACAGAACACAGTTTAGCAAAATACCTGTAAGTACCTACCTGAAACTTGGACGTATAAAATTGTCAAAAATGGGCCAGCCTCAGCATGATTTATTTATTTAGATTTGTAACTTACAGCTAATGCCAAATCGCTACAAACTTAGTAGTAAATAAAAGTTGAACATCGCAAGAAACAATATAAATAACATTGCATTAATCCTTATACTAAACTACTAAAAACAAAAACAGAATCATCCTTCTTCAAGCATTCCCTTGCATACTTCAATCATTCTCCCAATTCCTGTGGTAAACATATCACACTGCGGCGCCGCACTGAGCAGGGAGTTGAGAAGTAGCCTACTTTAGTTCCTTAATTGGGTCAACATTCGTTGAAAACGAAAACGTACAAAATACTGAACGATTTCCCTGAGTCTAGAATAACGAAAACATTCGGAACCCTTCGCTTCCAGTCGGCAAAAGGAATCGAATGTCTTAATAAAATCTTAAGAATGACGTTCGAAATAGTAACTTTCCTTCTGCAAAGGAGGAGGTATCCTCTTTTAGAACTGTCACTTTCACAATCACTACTCCGGCTAAAGCTTTTGAGTTGTACTTAAATTTGTGGGGTAAATGCCTTTAGAGCATTAAAATTTGCCCTGTAACTACCTCGATAGTATTTTTGACGTGGAACATCTTTCAGTTTGTTAGTAGAGGGTCACTTGCTAAAACCGCATGCCACGAAAACATGTCGCCTCGGTGAGGGCTGTAACTCTGTAACTACGTGTTGTGAGCAACACATTCATGTATTATTGAGTAGAACAAAGTAGTCATTATTCAGACCCTCTTGACTCATACCGCTAGATGTCCTTAAAGCCGTGCAACAAATTGCGCAGTTTGAGATAAAAAATAACATATAAATACGGAGTGCTTTTGGGGTGACGGTCACTTGTCAGTCGACCAACGGAGCCTGAGGATGCCTTGTGTTAGAGGCGAAACGCGTCGCAACGCATTTTTTACATAAGTATTGGACTGGTGTCAGTGGTGGTGTGTTTGTGTCTTGCTTCTGCTTGAAAAAGTGGGAGGGATGGCGGTGCATTAACTAACCGCATGGTGCTTGTGGGATTTTGGCGGAATTTAGCAAAGTAATTTTCACATTTTAATGCTATAAAAGATAACGCTTACTTATACACGTTTCACGTTAAGTCCGACAAAGCCCCGCTTTTTTTTAAACGTCTCGCGATGCTCACATTTTCTTACACAGATAACGATTGACACTTGAAGGTAGACCACCTACCTCTACCACAATAATTAACCATACTCGCTACTTCAGTTTACCGGTAAACACGGCAACAGCAACGATGCCGAAATATCGGGAATTAAGGTAATTAAGTTTACTCAATGAATAATCAATGATAATAATGACAGCAGCCGCTTACAGTTGCCAAAGTGGTTTTCATGAGAAATTCGCGTATTGGTCCAGAAACATCACAATAAATAAAGTTATAGGTATAATTAAAAAAATAAATTAATAATAATATTCGATAAAAAAAAATATTGACTCCGTTTCAGGTATGCTACCGTGACGATTTTAATTGACAAAACTATTGTATATAGTGATTGTACATAGTCATGCATTTGTATGGATGCAGTGGTGTATTCACGAAAATTGCCACAAAAAGATGCTGTCCCGTGATAAGGAAGTGATTTTGTGTGGCATGTGGCACAAGGGAAGGACATGGGACGACGGCGCGGAAAGGACGCGGGGCGTTGCATAGAGTTCGCGTCTTGGCCCCTTCTTATCTATGTGGGCTATGTTCCATCATAAGCAGCCCATAAACGTCCCACTCTAGGGCACAGGCCTTCTCTCAGGGAGAGAGTATGGGCTTAATCACCACGAGTGCCCACCGCGGATTGGCTATTTCAAGTGCTGAGGTATGTGAATAGCTCAGACACTCAGGTTTCCTCACGATGTTTTCCTTCCCCGTTAGCGAGTGGTATTTCTACTATTGTGAAGTTTCACAAATGTACATAACTTAGAAAACCAAGTCATAGGTACATGCCCGCACTGGGAATCGAACCTGGGTCTCTCGCTTCCGAGTCCGATGTTCTACCCACTAGGCTACCACCATGTCCCATCGCTTTATAACATTTTGTTTGAAAGTTAATTAAAAGGACGGGACGCCGCGACTTTTCCGCGCCCCCTTCCCACGCTTGTGAATCTTAATTCTGATGTACCTGCTTTTTTCTTTGTTACTTACGAAAGATTCTAAGGCACTCATTAAAACAATAAGTTATTCAAAAAACTTAATATCATGAAATTGTATATTAAACTAACCATTTTGCTGAAAAGCAGTAGGGACGCTCCGGTATAGGATGCCTCAGGCGGACATAATTCAATTCAATTCAGTTCAAATATTTTTATTCATTATAAAAACAGAATGTTTACTTAATGAACGTCAAAGTTGTTAGTTTCACAATTAATGGATTATGTGGAGAAGAAGCTAACAAAGAAACTCCACATTTATTCTTTTCAAAACACGTTTTAACTTAATTAACAGAGTTTTCAATTTAAAATATTATTCATGAATGTGTTGAACGCTAGTCACAATCGTCTTGTAATTAATATTAATCTACTGTTTAACGCCAAACATCTTTGTCTTCTAAATAATCCTTGATGTTATAGTAAGCCTTTTTGCACAGAATGTGCTTGACACATTTTTTAAACCGCGTTGGAGGTAACTCTAATATATCTTGAGGAATTTTGTTGTAGAACCTTATACAGTGCCCCATAAAGGATGAATTAACTTTTGCAAGTCTAAATCGTGGAAATGACAATTTATGTTTATTTCTAGTACCTATTAACATTATGGTGGCCACCAACATTTTCGAAGTCTTTGGATTTTTTTCTAACGTACATAATATTTTCATAAATGTATTGACATGCAACTGTTAAGATTGTCGATCAATTGAAATTTGAGAGGGGCAAGATAAAAAATACCCGAAACCAGCTATGCAGCCTGCATCCAGCGACTCCCCGTCACCGCAACCAGGTCGACAGACCATCTGGTTGGGGGCTTGCCCACGCTGTTTGGTCCGGCCCGCGGTCGCCAGGTCAGAACTTTTACGCCATCAGTTCTCCGAGCTATGTCCCCAGCCTGCTGCCACTTTAACTGAGCAATTCTTCGAGCTACGTTAATAATAGCGAGTTGCGCGGCGTGAGTTTATGTATATGTACAAGGTACAACTGCACCAGGAATAGGCCTACTAAAATCTCCCAAGGAACGTTTTGCCGTCTTCCCTTCTACCACAATGAAGTTAAGAGATAGGTACATCGCCCCAGAAAATATAGCCTCATGATAAATGACCCAAGCGGGAGAGATTCTTTAGAATCGAATGAACTATAGAAATGAAATAGAATTTCGACACTGAAAATGATATTTTTTACGGCTTGAGGCAGATAGGCTGAAGTACCAATTGCTGCTGGGATTTACCGGGTGTTCAAGTACAGCGGAATTTGTAAATCGTCAGCAATATTTGGAGAGAATATTCTGTTCATTATCGTAAAGAGTATTATTAATAAGTTAACAGTAATTAAAAGATTTTTGTTAGGGAGCCGGGCGCCGATTGAGGAACCAATGGGCTTGACTGCCGCTCTGGTGTGCTTCGTTGCCAAAGGATTTCTTTGGCGGTGCAGCGTGGTAATGTTGCCAGCGTGCTGGGGTCCTTTGGTTCAGATGTTTTCCAGGGTGATTTGTTGGGTTAGGTTAGTTTTTTTTTTTGGACGCTTAAACTAATTTTGTACGTATCTGTTCTGTGATGTGGACGAAACTTGTGGTGGATATTGTATGGTACATGCGTTTTTATGTGTAACATATTTTCTAGATTGTATGAATTGGATCCAGAATTAAAAAAAATAGGTATTAAAAGTAAAAAGTTCTTTATTACTATTGACGATTCCAAGCAGAAAATAGAGATAATCCGAAAATAGAGTCAAAGAGAGAGCACACGTAGGCTTAATCATCACGCGAATGCATCCTTCAGGCACTCAGGTTTCCTGACGATGTTTTGTTTCACTGTTAGCGAGTGGTATTGTTACTACAAATTCCTGCTTGCTGAGCTTGGTTAAGACTTTTTAGCAGTTTTTTAATTTTTCTAATATATTTTTTATAGAAGACATTGGAATGCCTTGTTGGCTGGAATTCAGAATTTGGAACATCAAAAGCGATAAAACAGAAAAGTTTCTGAATCATTTAATCGTAGGCAGTTCAGTTTCACATTGAATAAGGCTTGAACTGAACTGTATTTATTTGTTTCCAAATCTATTTTCACCGTTAAAGTCCATGGTAGCAAATACAGAATTCAGTTATCAGGCAGTATTTTTGTACTTTACGTATAACTAAAATCCCTGCATCAGATTGTATCTATATACGTCCCACTGCAGGGCACACCCTAAAGGAGTAGCGTTTCCTTTCCTTTCAGCAGTGCACAAACCTGGGCCTAGATTCTGTTAACGCATTGTAGTAACATGACAACTGCATGAACATGGCGATTTCATTTCATGGCTGCTTTAAGTCTACGCGGGCACACCCATCAAACCTTCTAGGCGTCAATGGTATGAAAAAACACGTCACGTGACCCGTCAGTGTACCTGTCATTATACTACAATGCACTACCAGAATCGAGGCCCTGGACTTTACTACATCTGACAAAGCGGGATTCAAACCAGCCGTGTCCCGTCTAATTGATCCAGCCCTTTAACCACTAAGCCATTCAAACCTCACCATTAAACTAAACAAAGGCAAATTGTATCTTTTCACATTGATTTCCTTTAATTCATACATTTTTTAATTTCTTGTCCACTTTTTGAATACCTAAATGGTTGTTACTGACATGTAATATAATGTTTCGTGTATCATATTTATCTAATCCTGTCTAGGTTAGTTACTTGGTAGTGGACTTTGTTTAAAGGTGAGGGTACACTAGACACTAGACACCCAGTATATACATCGCGTGTCTGCGTGTGTACAACGTCGCGACACCGAGTTGCAGACGTAGTGTCGGTCTCGCTTAGTGTCTGTTGTCACTGCGTAGGGACAGGGCATTGACTGAGTCTGGCTTACATAAGTAGCCTATATACGTCCCACTGTAGTGCACAGGCCTTCTTCTCTGGGGGAGAGTATGGGCTTAATCACCACGCGTGCCCACCGCCGATTGGCTGGCGTCTGCGTGATATTTTTGTAGACACTCGCACACTCGGGACACTCATCTGGCACGGTTTGTCTAGTGTATGTGTCGCTGCCGTATATAATATAATAGAGAATTTTAAAATTTTACTTCTTTGAATTGGTGTATACCTACACCACGCCTGTGCCGGCCATTTTACAGTATGACTATATTTTTGCTTGCAGCTCTCCTTTTTAAAACGTTATTGAAATAATGTAAAACCTTAAATCCAGTACCAATAATTAAACCACTGGATGATCACATCATTTGCTTATCAAAGCAAAAGTTCAAAATTCTTAATTGATTTGTCTTTATGCATAGAATTTGGCATAAACATCAATTACATTGTTTCAATACATATTAGAAAAAAAAGAAATTGAGAATTTTTAAATTTTAATTCTTTGAATTGGTTGAGGTACTTATCGATATTTCAATAACAACATTTATCCATCCAGCTCTTAAGCTCGATTGCGTGACATATACAAAAATATTATGTGTATATATGTCACTCAATCGACACTAGTGTCGACGTTTGTGTCGAGTATCAGTGTCATCGTGTATCCTTAGCTTAAGAGCTGGGTGGATAAACGTTGTTATTGAAATATCGGTAAGTACCTCAACCAATTCAAAGAATTAAAATTTAAAAATTCTCAATTTCTTTTTTTTCTAATATGTATTGAAACAATGTAATTGATGTTTATGTCAAATTCTATGCATAAAGACAAATCAATTAAGAATTTTGAACTTTTGCTTTGATAAGCAAATGATGTGATCATCCAGTGGTTTAATTATTGGTACTGGATTTAAGGTTTTACATTATTTCAATAACGTTTTAAAAAGGAGAGCTGCAAGCAAAAATATAGTCATACTGAAAAATGGCCGGCACAGGCGTAATGAAAACGATGTAATATTTCGACGTCAAATGAGCCTTCGGGGGCGCGCACTGCGCTCCAATTTCGCCAATGTGACTGGCGCGTTATTGTTTATGAGATAGTTCCTTTTTGCGAGTGTACTGGCTGATACTGATAGGTTTAGACCAAACCAGTGAGCAGAATGCAAAGAACACGACGATGTCATTAATTGAAAATTACATTTAGTTTTTAATAATACAGACGTTTTTCCTATGCCTAAAATATAATTGAATAGGTAATAGGTAAATAAATAAACAGAGTTTATGTGAGCCTATGTATGTAATTAAGTTTTTTGATAACATTACTGCTCAAGAAAAAAAATACAATAATACTGTAATCTTCTCTAATATAGAAAAATTTATAACTGGTCGTTAGTCTCGCTAAGACTCGAGAACGCCTGGGAAGGTTTATAAAATTTTTCTTTTTTTATATTTATGCAAGTCCAGAAAATGTTTTTAACAGACAGAACCAAAAAAAAAAATATGTAGGTGATACAAAGTTCATGGAGTAACCACTGAGTAATTTCTCTTATACGGATTCTCACAGAATGACAAATATCGAAAATTAAAGAAAACTCACTAAAACATGGGTGTTATAAGGAGGCGAAATTTTCGTCCGATCAATATGTCTGATATGAAGAAAATTCTTCCTTGAAAATTACGGAAAATTCCTTAGCTAAACTGAACTAGTAAGAGTGCTGATTCATCATCATCAACCCATTATGTCCCCACCGAGGGGCACGGGTCTCTTCCCTGAGGAAGGTATAGGCCATACTCCACCACGGGGGCCAAGTCCGGATTGGTGGAGGCTTGTAAACTAGTGGCTCGTCTACTGTCAGAAGTAGTCAAGCCGCCCTAAGGCCTCTGACTTGGCTTAACGACTGCCATCTATCGACGGCAGCCGGCACCAACAGCTTAACGTGCCTTGCGAAGCACGGAACCGCTCGGAAAAATGCCACTAGCGTTAGGCATAGACGGCGACCCATCCTTGCACTTGTGATCGTTTAAGATCACTCAGGCAGCCGGGGCTACGAGCGACTGAGTGCTGATTACTGATGTGTTATATATTGCTTATGTACGAAAAAATATTGATGCTGGCAAGCAGTTTTCCCACCTTCCGCTAGAACCCGCTTGGTGCAAGTATGCCTCTACGCCCCATAGGTTATGGAGTGTTTGTTGGCAGAATAGTTTTGTTGGCTCTAATGGCGATTCTTGTTTCAAATTTGAGTCGTAAATAAACTGTGTTAAATAAGGATGTGCATTAATCATTTCATTGGCTACGAGGATATACGCCATATTAGCTGCTAACCCCAGGTTTAGAAGAAAACCTAGCCGTCAATAATTACAAAAGTTAATGGTCTAGAATTTCGTTTGTTGATAATATAAGATAAGAATATTATTTATTGTACACTAGAGCACAGACACAAAAATTTGAAAAATACACAGTACAATTGGCAGCCTTATTAAGTTAGTTTATGGTACGGTGTAAATCAAATGAAGGGTGTGTTTACAGGTAGTTCACTTTTGTTGGGTCTAATGGCGATCCTTGTTTCAAACTTCAGTCGCAAATAAACGGTGTTATTTACGAAGGCGTCTTTATCAATTCAGATTACATATCGCACCCTTAATTCAATACTGGCACTAAGCGAAAAATGTAAATTGTGCAGGAGAAGCTATTAGAGATTTTCAATGTGTAGAAATGTATATAGTTCTGTATTATGCTTCGGTTTTCCATCTACAGTTTTAAATAGGAATTTAAGTGAACTAGTCAGCGCTTAGCAGTCGGCGTTACTTTGTAATATTTGCAATAGATGGCATTAAAACCAGAAATTTAGAGATTTTTGTTTAGTGACGGTATTGGATTAAGGCCATACAGAACTGATTTATTGGTTTACTTATGAAAAGTAATACTCCTCTTCACATAAATGTATGCATAGTGTGAGCCGGCCGAGAACTTGGCCTGGCGCACTTTGGATAACTTTTTATTAGTGTTTGTTGGATCAGTCTAAACGCAGCTTGAGGGGAGATTAAAGTTTTGTTTTTATGAACTTCCGCGCCCGCTGTGAAAACGAGTAGCGTGATAAAACCAAGTCTTTTTTGTTCTGCTGTTCTGCAAAGTATGTCGTTTGTTGTTGGTTGGAGCTATCTTTTTAACACTGCGGAAAATAGATAAACAGCTGTTTAATGTCACTTTGGGTAACTTTGTTTCGGTTCATTTTTGTTTTAAGCGATTTTGCGCCTACTTTCTATAGTTTTAAATAGGAGTTTTAATTTTCAGGGTTATTCACTCCAAAAGTGCAATAGCGAAGAGCGGGTGATCGTGCTCGTTCACTATGGAAATTTCCCGCCAGACAGATCGTATGCCTGGCACGGCCGGTTCGACTAATGCTTGTCGGACGTTATTATTTATAATTATGTCATTGAAAAAATTTGATAGCGCGATGCTTAGCCCTGTATACCACAAATTGGGGGGGGGGGGGGGGGGGGAGGACGAGGAAGGCGCTGTATATTTGTACAAATGGCCTTAGTTTCGGTGCATTTCAATGGGAGCAGGACAAGTAATTGTGTTGAGTGGAAGTTATTATTATACGGACGAGGACATAAATAAGTGCCATAACGATATTTAGGACCTCTCTAAGGCAGGCCATTTCTAATATTCAGTCTCTTTGAAAGTTTTAGCTAAATGAAATGTTAAAAGAGTTGCTAATAAACCTACATTATGACCAAACTGAGATGCTGCAGCACAGGTAAACTCACACAGTAACACATATTCTGTATTATGGGAGCCAGTGATCCCCTGTACAACAGCGGACGGCCTTTTAGTGCACGATATAATGTCATATGTATATATGATGTATACGAACAGTGAAATGCAGTGACATTATATCTTAATAATAAAATACAGGAAAAAAGTGTGTGTAATGTGCGTGCGTGCGTGTATGCGTGTGGGCGTGCGTGCGGGCGTGCGTGCGTGCGTGCGTGCGTGCGTGCGTGCGTGCGTGCGTGCGTGCGTGCGTGCGTGCGTGTGTGTGTGTATGTGTGTATATGTGAGTCAGTGAGTAATTTAAGTTAGCTTAGAACACACGAACTTAAAGTCTCGGCGTCATTGTAGCTTAGACCTAACAGATAAGATATTTACGAATTGTATTTTTAGCTTCTGCCGAGGAGGCATTCCTCAAAGCACGATTTTATGCCGCCTTGTTGTATACATGTGTTTGGAGGAAATAGGAGTCTTTGGGTGGAGGATGTTCTAACAGCATTTACGGGCAACTTCTATAATCTTTTGCCGATAGCTGAAGAATACTCCGGTGTATTGAGAAATAATTTATGGGAAAAGAGTGTAGGTACCCAGCTTGATGTACACTTTTCTTACTGTTAAGACCTTCAACAACATCAACATCCTACGAGAACAATGTTGAGAACAGCCGGTTCAAATTAAGTACTCGTATTTTCAATTTGGGCTACCCAGCAAGCGACACAGCCAGCTTTTAAAAAAAATCTCTAACAAAAAGCTGAAACTGAAAAAGATCAAAGAATTCCGAACTGTTCGATATTACGTCATTTCAGCCCCGCGGCGGTGCTCTCGCAAAAATCTTTCACTGCCAAGAAATTTGTTGAAAATGTTTCATCCGTGATCGAACGAATTGTCTCCAACGCCGGAAAAAAGGTCTGCTCATCTTCAGTCCACAGTTTTGTCCCCTTTTAAGGCCACATTAATGAAGTCCTTGATGTCGATTTCGAGTGTTTCATTCCGAAACCACTTACTTGAATTACGACAAATTTAAATACGTAAGTGATTTCGAATCGAAGTTAATAATGAATGACGCATTTGAATTTTGTGCTTAGACCAATGTATAGCTTAGATAATAAATCTATTATTGGTCTATTGACCTCCATATTTTTGTTGCAAAGTCGCCCGTAATGATACTCTAGGAAGAGCTCGTGAAAATATTGATATTGTTTTAACTATACTTAATTAATATTCATATATATATAGCTATTTATATATATATATATATATATATTTATATATTTACATATATGTTTTATTTAATACCTTTAAAGTAGCAATTCTTGTATGTAGATTTACATCTTGGAAACGATTTTTATGAAATTTAGTATGCAGGGGGTTTCGGGGGCGATAAATTGATCTAGCTACATTTCATTTTTAGGGTTCCGTACCCGAAGTGTGCCAAATTGTCTGTCCGTCTATCTGTATGTCTGTATGTCTGTTTGTCTGTCACCAGGCTGCATCTCATGAACCGTGATAGATAGACAGCTGAAATTTTCATAGATGATGTATTTCTGTTTCCGCTATGACAACACGTACCTACTAAAAACAGAATAAAATAAATATTTAAGGGAGCCTCCTATACAACAAACGTACTTTTTCCCCGTTTTTAATTTCGCTCGATAATTATTACGGCAACAGGTAGATGCTTGTATTATTCACAGAATATTTAGTTCTATATTCGCTACAAAATAAATAATTACATTAAAATAAAATAAATATTTGAAGAGGGGAGCCCCCTTAGAGCAAACGTAACTTTATGCCGTTTTTTCTCGATTTTTGTGTCCTATGTTGTAGATAAAATGGTACGGAACCCTTCATGCGCGAGTCTGACTCGCACTTGGCCGGTTTTTTTGAAAACGTCGTTCTATTCGTGTTTTCAGGCAATAAAAAACTCCAAAAATATCATTAGAATACAACAGTAAATTTCGCCACCATCTACAAGGTTGCAGTAGCTCGGGTGAGAAATCGGGCTGTCGTGAAACCAGAAGACCCCGGTTCGATTCCAGATGTCTCCAGTTTGATTTTTTATCATATCTAAATATAATGCGGTCATCCAGGAACTTTATTGCACAAACTCTAACGGGAATCTAAAGCCGAAGCGGGAAGCTCGGGCGAAACAGGAGTGGTCCGGCAAAACTTTTGAAATATCTCATCCAATCCATTTGTACGCTATCCGTTGCTAGTTCGAAAACCAAAGCGCGATAAATATCTCAAACTATTGCCGCAGTGTACGTTGAATTCGACTAAAGTTCGGCTTAATATTTCAACTAGAGATAGTGAATAAAGGGAGGTGTTCCAACGTCACGTGAATATAATGTTAACGTGTTGGAATTTTACATATGAAAGTGGAATGGAAACTGTTTTTCAGACTTTCGTCGCACTTTCAGAGGAATATAACGTTGCATTTGGCATTTTCACATTCAATTGAAATCTATATTTGCATGTGAATGCTTCCGCGTTTGTAGATTCTCAGCTAGGTAGACAGACGGAGGCAATCTTTTGATATAAAATTTCTTGGTAAAAAATTGTATCTGGATATTATGTTATACAAAATGTAACAAAATACCATTTTAGTCAGAAATGAGGGGTCTTACTCGTCAATACCACCAACTATTTATTTGGGTAAAACCTCGAAAATGTGAAAAAAACATCAGCTGCTCTATGCCTTTTAATGTATAAAAGGTAGGTGAGATATTTATGGAACTAAACTTTCTTTAACTTACTTAGGTAATTCCGGAATCACTTGAATTTTCGTCGAAAGAGTCCGACCAGGTTTCGCTCTTACTCGAAGTAGTGGTTAAGAGAGACGGAGCTCGCGTCGGCGGTTGCTCATCTCTGACGTCAGAGTGGGACCGGGTGGACTCTTCCAGCAAAAAATCTAGTGATTCCGGAATTGAGCTAAGAATAGGTAAGGTACGTATGTTATTTTTGCTATTTTGAAGTTGCCATCGTGGTAAAAGCTGTTTGTGTCTTTATTAACCGACTTCAAAAAAGGAGGAGGTTATCAGTTCGACGCGTCTATTTTTTTTTTTGGCTATGTTCCTCCATAACTCCGTCAAATCGTAACCGATTTCGACAATTCTCTTTTTGTTCGAACAGGTATAACATCCCATTGGTCCCATTTTAATTTGGTGAAGATCTGATGGAGACTTTCAGAGATGGAGAACGGAACTCTTCAATGGACAGCAGTAAATAAGCCCTAATGGGGCCCACCTTTTAGTAATATCCGTATGTTTCATAAAATAGCGTCAAAGTAGTAGCAATTAATTTGGTGATATTCTGGTGAAGACTTTTGGAGATGGAAATTTAGAACATCAAATTTTAAAGTAACGAATTAAGTAGGGTGAATTATGGTTATAAGGGACTTATTTATTTTTCTCACGCTCCCCCACAAAAAATTGAAATATGCTGTAGTTTTACAAAGTCGGTTTTTATTTTTTATTTAAATTTTTATTTTATTTATTTTGTTCCACTACAGTACTGATAGATACATCAAACTTAAGGTGATTGTGTCACGATGTTTTCCTTCGCCGTTAACGAGTGGTGTTTGCTACTAAAACTTCACAAATGTACGGTGTACATAACTCAGAAAACAAAGTCATAGGTACATGCCCACACTGGGAATCAAACCTGAGTCTCTCGCTTCCAAGTCTAATGTTCTACACACTAGGCTACCACCGCTCCTATAATCATGTAGGTACAGCGATATCATTTCGATGTAAAAACCTAACTGCAAAGTGGGTTACGCGGGACTGCAAGTGATGTAAATTACTTCGGCCAGATGTCGCTGCCTGTTCGTAATACAGAGAAGTTTGTAAAGAGGCTCGAAATTTCGCCGATACTTGCACTTGCCCAGTTGGCTCAGTTGGGAGAGCGCTGACACGGTTGGCCAGGGGTCGCGGGTTTGGGTCCCGGTATGGGTGGAATTTTTAGGAATACTTCAAAACACAAGAGCACTAAAAAGTTAGAAATTATTTAAAAGAATACCTTTAAATTAGAAGTATGTATACATGTAGGTGTTGCAAAAGTATAACTTTGACATTATGACAAGTTAACAATACTATATCTTCAACAGAAAAGACATGTTTTGAAAGCAATGTTAGCATCTCAACCTCAGACTTAAATGTCAAACTGTTTCCGGTCTTTTGTCATCTTCAACATAAAAGTTCAAATAAAATTCCACAAAAGGCATCCTTAAATGAAACCTACTTACTTACTAATAATTTATTCTTCGCTTTTGCAAAGCAACGAGGCAGCGAAATCACACCAAAGTTGTTTCGGAACGTTTTTTTTTGCTCGACAAAAGGCGAAATTGTAAATTAGGCTACGTCCTTTTTAAGGTTCCATACTAGTCCGTAAGTAGTGTTTTTAGGGTTCCGCTCCCAAAGGGTAAGAGACCCTATTACTGAGACCCCGCTGTCCGTCCGTCCATCCGTCCGTCTGTCACCAGGCTGTATCTCATGAACCGTGATAGTTAGACAGTTGAAATTTGATGTACAGATAATGTATTTCTATAGCTGCTACAACAAAAAATACTAAAAACCGAACAAAATAAACATTTAAGGGGGGCTTCCATACCACAAACGTGATATTTTTGTCGTATTTTTCTCGATATTAATAACGGGTGTGGCGAGCACATGTCAACTCTGCGCGCGCACTATAAACTCCAACATTCCTACATCGCGCAAGCAAAATGTTTCACATGACATACCATCAATATAACGTCCGACGAACATCAGTTGGACCGGCCGTCCCCAGGCATACGATCAGCCTGGCGGGAAATTTCCCTTTATAGTGGAAGAGCACGATCACCCGCTCTTCCCTATAGTGGTGACCCCCGACAGAACATTGTCAACCTTCCTTCGCTCTCGCAGCACCCCACATACAATCAGTCTCAAAGCAAGGCCAGCATCCTCTTCCCTCTCACCTCATCAGTTCCACTACAGTCAACGCACCGACAATTGGTACTGATGGTGATCTCCCTCAACCCCTCGGCACGGCAGCCACACAGCAACAGTGCATGTTGCCAGTGGTACAGCAGCCTTCACCGGTTCCTACCACATGCGCGGTCTCCATGGTACTGTCGCCGGTGAAGTGACTGTTAGCCGCCGAACACCCTCAACCGCTAGTCGACTCACTGACTCAGCGCCTCCTGGCACTTGCAGGCTTTAGAGCACAGACTTCGATTCCTATCAGACCTAGCTATGCATAGCTACGGTCTTGAAGGGGAGTGATGTGGCGAGCACATGTCAACTCTGCGCGCGCACTATAAACTCCGATATTCCTGCTTCGCGCAAGCAAAATGTTTCACATGACATACCATAAATATAACGTCCGACAAACATCAGTTGGACCGGCCGTCCCCAGGCATACGATCAGCCTGGCGGGAAATTTCCCTTTATAGTGGAAGAGCACGATCACCCGCTCTTCCCTTATAACGGGAACAGGTAGACGCTTGAAATATTCAAATGTTGTATAGATAATGGCATGAAACCCTTCGTGCGATAGTCCGACTCGCACTTTACCGGTTTTATTTACTAGACAAGAGGCAAAATTGTGAATTAGAGTACGGCTTCTTTTCAATCTGCGAAATGTACGTAATGTACAAAACTTGGGGTTCCTACTCGAGATTTTTTCAGAGAAAGTAAGGAGTAATAATAATTCGTAAATAAACTACGGTCTCTTAGGCCTAGCGGAATCACGTCTGATTACCATGCCGCGGCTTATGAGTTCGATTCGCTCTGAGGGCCGCCGTACATTTGTACAAATGGCCTCAGTCTAGGTGCATATCCATGTTTGTGATGTCTTTGGTTGGTTATCATAGAACAGGGTGTTCTAGTTTGGAACTGGGACAAGTGATTGTCTTGTGTTGAAGTGATTATTATATAAAAAATATTATAATAACAACCTCCACACACACAGTCCTGGTCCCAAACTATGAAGGACCATCATCACCATCAGATCTTCCGATCATTTAATTTTATGAGTGGCATATCCCCATATGCCCAAAACTCAGGAATGCGTCAACATGTCATCACCATCAGATCCTCCTTCATGAATGACATAGGGGTCGTACAATGTAGTTTACATTGTGCTGATTGCACCTTTAATTCAAGCACATCGAGATGAGATTCATCCCAGCACTCCTGCCGTCTTAGTAATATAGCTGATAAAAAATCGGTTTTTGTAATGAACGCCACACAAAAACAGTGATGGGTCTGCGTCAGGAGCAGAGCCGATGTATGTGGACTGTGTGTTCATTCATGTCAAACCCTGGTGTCTACTTACCTCACCGGGACACAGGCATAAGTTTACGTATGTATGTTTGTACCTATGTCGGTATGGTTGTGCGTATGTAGGTATGTGAACCACTTAAAACTGAGGTTTCCTCATGATGTGTTTTTTTTTTCACCGCCTCTAGTTCTGCACTCACTCTATACCTTCGGCTAGCAAAAAAAAAATAGTTCGTAGTCTACTGTTTAAAGTAGACCCCTACTTGTTAGAACGGCCATGCCCTCGGCCCTGGAGCGATGGAGAAGGTCCAATCTCGGCCCTGTTTTTACTAACAAAAGAAAGTGGAAATATGTGAAAAAAATCGGATTGAAAATAACGCTTTAGATGTTCTGATTTAAGCCGTGTTGAGACTGCGCAAGCGAACGGATGTATTTGGGGTTAGGCGGTCAAATAGGAACCCTTATAGTTCCATGTCGTCCGCCCGTCTGCTTAGCCATTTTGTTGATGTAGGGTTCCGTTTACGAAATATTAAACTTTAAAGCTCAAATTTCAAATTTCTATCAGCGTAGGACTTATTATGAATTTAAAAGGAAAGTTATCACGGCTAAGGATTTACAAACTTCATACAAAATCCATTGAAAATTACTTTAATGAAGTGAGTTCAGTAAAGCAGATAAAAACCTTCTTACTGACCGCAGTTGGTCCATATTGACAGTTTGACAGTTTATCATCATCGTCATCATCATCAGCCATTTGACGACCACTGCAGGATATAAGCCTCCCTCATGGTTTTCCAAGCTTCCCGGTGTTGTGCCGCCCGAGTCCAGCGACTCCACGCCACCGTAACCAGGTCGTCAGACCATCTGGTGGGACCATCTGGTTCACAGTTTAATTCAAGTTTAAAGTATATTTTATTCTCAAAATTGTAACAAACTGGTGCTGGCGGAAGACCAGCGCTGGAGTTTCATTATCCCCAGCCTACGTTGAGTCAGAGCCCACAGTACTCACACTGCATAAGGCATTGCTCTCTATCTCATTTGATAATGTTTTTTTTTTATAAAAATGTTTTATTGTACTTTGTATGTGTTCTTAATACTGTATTATTGTTTTTATTCATAATTCATCTCTCTACCTATCATTTAAACGCGATTCGTTTGCACCGCTTTTCAAAAAGGTACACAGAACGCGATTAGAAGGTCGTATAAAATTCTTTGTGGCGATCGCTCTTAGTGGCGTAATTTAGAATGGCACTTTTATTTCATAAATCCTGAATAACAAATATTGCGTCGAAATGTTGTTGCTGTTGTTTATTGTTGGTATGTTGTGTTGGTTTGGACATGTGGAGAGGATGAAGAAAGACAAATTGACGAAACAAGTATATCGAGCGAATGTGAGCGGAAGCGCCGGTAAGGGACGTCCCAAACGGACGTATTTAGACCAAATAAGGGATTTCTTACCGATGGGCAAGATAAAAGTGCCCGAAACCGGCGTGCGTGCATGCAACGACTTATTAATGTTGAGGAAGCGAAAGTGATCTGTCAGGATCGTGGCAAGTGGCAGTCCCCGGTCTCTGCCTACCCCTCTGGGATACAGGCGTGAATTTATGTATGAATGTACGTAACAAATATTTCTGACAAAAATACATTCTAAAAGAAAGAGGAAAATCGTACTAACTTCCAGCGTCTTGAAATAAAAGCCTCGTTTGGTTGCGTCTACAACTTCTTTACAGAGCATCAATGTTGTTGTCTATTCACGAAGGCAAATGGATGGTACGAAATATTCATCATCCTCACAGAAATAAGTAAATTTTGCGATACAAAGAGGTAGATTAAAAACTTCTTACTCAGTACCCACCCACCTGGGTCTGGAGTCTACTTAAGGCAATTAAGGGGCTCCTTGCCACTAGCTACAACAGCGTCACCAACAGAAAAAAAACTTGTAAACCGGAGACCACGTAAATATTTTTTTTTATGCATTTTTTTGCGTTAAATTGCGTAATAGGGTTGCCATATGCACGAAACGTATTCAAGCTGTGAGCGCACAAGTGAGAGACATAATGTGATACAAGTCGCGGAGTTGGTTTAAAAGGTTTCTGAACACAAAGCCCATCAATCTATAAGCTTTTTTAGGGTTCCGTACCCGAAGGGTGCCAAAGGGTGTCTGTCTGTCTGTCCGTCCATCCGTCCGTCCGTCCGTCCGTCCGTAGCATCACTCCATTTCCTCCCGTGGATGTCATAGAAGGCGACTAAGGAAATATATTACCAGGAGAGAAAAGTTTTAATCTTAATCTATTTTAAAGATTTATTTGTGATGCTATGATAGAAAGTCTGGTTATTATTTATATCACAGATGATTTGAACAACGAAATATTACCCACTCTTGATTTATTTTGTCGTTTTTGTTGGCAATTTGAAGCGCTGAAATATGTGAATACCTCAGACACTCTGGTGTACTCACGATGTTTTCCTTCACAGTTAGCGAGAGTTATTGCTACTATAACTTGATAAATGTACGTAATGTTGAAAAAAGAGTCATTGACACATGCCGGTATTCGGACCCACCACATTCCGAATGAGAAAGTTCTACCACTCTACTGCCAGTGCTCATATTGTCACGAAAATCTCACGATGGCATGGGTTTTTCCTTGACTCTTGACGAGATTTGGTGATATTTTGCCGAACCGCCCTCCCCAGCCCCGCGTTTAACTCGTGTAATTAATGGACGCCCCCTAACCAGCTTGCTAGTAGCAATTTGGCCGAGGCCATGTGTATTCAATAGCCGATAGCTACATGAAAGGGCCTTTGAGGAGACCTATGTTTTACAGTGACCAAATGTCTGTGGGCTCACGATGGATTGGATTTGATTACAGACCAACTACAGGGTAACTTTGAATTCCTTGGACACGTTTTAAGGAGACATTCTAACCATAATTAAGAAATATATGGCGCTATTATTTAAAACAATATCACGACAAGCTAAAATGTTTTTTTTTACTTCATTGAATGGTTTGGTTTTGTTTGGTATTGTGGGGTAACATGATCACGTCATAAACATATAAAATAACGGAAAACATATTTCAAAGTCAGCGTACTTCCTATCACTTTGAATTTGGATTTATAGTTTCGAAGGCTCGGAAATCACGAATATTCACAAATATGTTGAGCAATCACTGTTAATTTATTAATAATACTGTTAACAATAATGAAAAGAATATTCACTCAAAATATGGCTGAAGATTTCTAAATCACGCTGCGGTGATGGCAATCTCCAAAATGCAACCAGAACTTAGCCTTTCGGAGTAATTATTTCGACGTTTGCGTGTTTGCGGAAGCCCGAGAGGAGTTCGCGAGTCCCGTTACCGAAAAACAGAAAATAGAATGCGGGAAGCCTATTAGCTGAGTGCTGGCAACATCAACGCACCAGTCCAAGGCTTGCCACCTTTCCGGCTTTCACCCGGAGTCTACGTGTTTGAATAGGGCATGTCCGGGCTGCGGGTTTGCATTGAAATTCGCCAGGTCTGGGGAATACTTTTATTTACCCAATAGTTACGGTTGAAAAATTAAAATATGCTTACTCATATTACACTTAATGTTTATTTAAGTAAATTTTTCTTAAACACCCATTTTTTCAGTAAAAAAAAACAATGTGCGGAATTAGGGAATAATATACATAAAAGTTTTCCTGAATCTCCGGGCCTAATTGTTTTACGGTGGCAGCCCTGCCTACATAAGAGACCATACTAACTCGGCATTACTTTTCGCTCGCATATTCTATTATTTTAATAAATATGAAATATTTTTGAATAATGTAGAAAATATTGTCACTGGAAAACAAAATCACGAACATTTTAGCAAAGTAGAGTCAAAAGTCATCTCCCGTAGTGGGCATTTAAATTTTTAACATTTCCACGTCCATTGCGGAATGCGGTGTTCATTCCCAGAGAAATCCTCTAGGGACGGACGGTCGTAAATGATGATTGGCCGCTATACACCACACATTTTGGATGGTTTGGAAGCCATAACAAAATGAACGTGGCTTAGCAAGAGGTGTCGAATACGCTAGTTGATTTTTATAAAAAACCAGCCAAGTGTAAGTCGGACTCGCGCATGAAGACCATTGTCTCTACAACATAAGACACAAAGATCGAGAAAAAACGGCAAAAAATCACGATTGTTAAATATTTATTTTATTCTGTTTTCAACAGCCTCGCTATCACGGTTCATGAGATATAGCCTGGTGACAGACAAACAGATAAACAGACGGACAGTGAAGTCTTAGTAATAGGGTCCCGTTTGGCAACCTTATAACAACCTTAAGAATAAAAAACTGAGAATGAAAAGCAACGTGTGGTCTGGGATTGAAATATTTATTGGAAACTAACAGGAAAATAATAAATAAACTTATTAGTGTTGTAAACACTTTCGGATAGACGGTGATGTGGTATTAATTGCTCGCAAATTTTGAAAGAAGATTTCTATTCTCGAAACAATGTTTCTTAACACTATGTTTTATTTTACGTCTATAGTATTATAGTCTACATAGATGGCAAGTTTAGTTACTAACGGCACTTCGAACCACCCAGATTTAAGCATCTGGCTGGTTTTTCATTTCGCAGATTTCAGTATTGATTGATTGAAAATCCTTTATTGCACAATAAAAAGACATTTGTACATAGGCGAGCTTAATACTAATAATTATTTTCTTGCAGCCAACCTTTGGTGATGGAGATAATGGATGGGGTAGTACCGGGAGAGTACAGTATGTATGTGGCAAAAAAAAAGCGGTGGTAGCCTAGTGGGCAGAATATTTGACTCGGAAGCGAGAGAGTGGGCAGGTTTGATTCCCAGAGTGGGCATGTACTTATGACGTTGTTTTCAGAATCAGAATTATTTATTCATGAATATAGGTACAAATATAAAAGGTATTAAATATATTTAAGTTCTTACCATGTTCTACCCATTATGGGCGTATGAATATTCATGCAGGCAGGCAATAAGTTAATTTCAATAATATTACAAGTCCAAGAGAGATAAAAAATAATAATGTCAATAATATTACAAGTCTAAGAGAGGCAAACAATTATTAAAATGTCACGTAATAACCAAAATTACCTATTATTATTACGATTTAATTGTATTAAATTTTCTTATCACACAAAAAGTCGTTAATACTATAATAACATTTTTCTATTAAAAATATATATAGTTTATTTTTAAATTGTCTTAGTTCTAGGTCTTTAATGCTATTAGGGATTTTGTTAAATATCAGTGGGGCCATACAGAAAACACTCTTTCTCATGAGAGCAGTGCTGAATTTTTGTAAACAAAGTCTATGTCTGTGTTGCATTCGTATATCTCTAGAACGAACTGTGGAGGCCTTAACAAAATACTTAGGGTTCATTCTCACAAAGACAGCCAACTCGAAAATATATAGAGAGGGCAGTGTCAGCAGTTTGTGTTTCATAAAATAAGGTTTGCAGCTATCTGTTCTTTTAAGCCCACACATCGCCCTGATGCATCGTTTCTGGGCTTTAAAAATTATATCTTTATCTGTGGAGTTGCCCCAGAAAATAATACCGTAGCGCAGAGTGGATGCTATAAATCCATGGTAAGCTGTAAGACAATTTTCGGAACTTAGAATTTTAGAAAGTTTATGTAACAAAAATGAAAATTTGCTGAGTTTTTCGCTCATTGCTTTTACTTGTGGCTTCCAAGATAGTTTGTAATCTATATGGAGTTATGTACATTTATGAAGTTATAGTAGCGATACCACTCGCTAACAGTGAAGGAAAACATCGTGAGGAAACTTGAGTGTCTGAGTTATTCACATACCTCTTGAAATCGCCAATACGCGGTGGGCACGCGTGGTGATTAAGCCCATACTCTCTCCCTGACAGAAGCCCTGTACCCTACAGTGGGACGTATATCAATGAATGAATGAATGATTTATTGCCACAAACAAACATGCTTACATACAATAATTAAAAGGCTGCTTATGTATTTATGTAGCCTATAGTCCCTCTGCAGGGCACAGGTCTTCCATCAAAGAGAGAGTATGAGCTTAATTACCACGCGTGCCCACGCCACATGGGCAGTTTCAAGCTCTGAGGTACGTGAACACCTCAGACACTCTGGTTTCCCCACCATGTTTTCCTTCACAGTTAGCGAGTGGTATTGCTAAACAACATCACAAAATGTAAGTAACTTGGAAAACAAAGTCAAAGAAAACAAAGGTCGAAGGGGTTTTTAAAGTGTATCCTACCTAAAGTGTAACCTAGCCTAGAATTGAGTTTCATAAGGTAGTAAAAACTCACAGTAATAAAGACAGTGCACGTCCACATGACAGCCCTTTACCTCTATAGCATGTCTGCACGAGACGTTTTTAAAACAATATTTCTTTGTATTAGAAATTTTCTTTCCGAAGGCAATGTTTTCAATTCGTAACAATACCCACGACCGCCAAAGCCTTCAGACATGTTTACCTGGTGCTAAGCAAAACAAAAAACACTGTTATTGGATTTCCTAATTTAATAAAGGAAATAAGAGGAATGCCATTACGCTGCCAGTTTTCCTGTTGGCAAACAATACTCTAATAAGGCCCTAGCCACACAGAAGGCGAGGGCACGGAAAAGACGCGACGTATAGGTGGCCCATACTAAGTTGGACACAGATCTGTGTCGCGGCAGATGAGTGGTTAATCACCACGCGTGCCCACCGCGGAATTTTCCGAGATGAAAAGTATTCTATGTCCTTCCCCGGGACTCAAACTATCTCCATACCAAATTTCATCTAAATCCGTTCAGCCGTAATTACGTGATTAAGTAACAAACATTCAAACATCCAAAATATGCTCACAAACTTTGTAATATTGTAGTACTTTATTTATCGCATTTTTGCGAATAACTTATATGGTTTAGTGTTTTCATTTTTCCTAAGTTTTTATAAGTCTTCTATGGTATAAAACCAATATCACTCTAATCTAAGTAAGACGAACGTTCCCCATTTAGAGAATTTCAGGTAAGATAAGATAAAAATATTCTTTATTGCACACTAGAGCACGTGACATAAAAATTTTAAAAAATACACAGTACAATTCAATATTAAAAATAGAGGATCATCGAACAGAAAACGGAACAAGGTAAGGAAGTCGTCACGTCGTAGCTTGTCGTAGTGAGAACGCGCCTTTAGGGTTAGAGGAAAATCATACTGAGAGAAACTGTCGGAGGTCGCAATAATTGCCTCATTAATACACAATGTAACGCAACTATCATAAACAGAGGGACAGCAAAAGTGTGATTCATATATGAAAATGAAATGAAAATACGTTTATGTTGTATCCACAAGTAAAAATAAAGGTACATGCAACATAAACCTATTCAACATCATCATCAGCCAGATTTCCGAACCATGAAGGGTTTTGCCATAATCGCAACGCTTGGCAGGCGGGTTGGCGATCGCAGTATGTGGTTGGAATCATAAGAAAACGCTGCTGCCCGTCTCCTGGTAATGTATTTCCTTAGTCGCCTTCTAAGACATCCACGGAAGGAAATGGCATGACGCTATTCTTAATCCGGCTCAACACGGATTAAACGTATTACAAGTAATTAATTTGAGAATGTTCATAAGGCAGTTATGCTCATTAGACAGAGCAACATCGTACTACAGTGCGGCATGCTACAAAGTGTGGCATCCGGCTCCTTGCATGCGGCAGTTTATTTTACGCCGAGGCAACATCGTGTTCGGATACAAGCTGCGACAGTCTGCCACGTGACGCAAGGTGTTGCTATGCCGCACGATTCTTGCCACAATGTGCGACATTTTTTATTATTGAAGCATGTGACCTTATGGCACGCCGCAGTGATAGCTAGGCGGTTGAAATACGTCACAGATGATGTACTAAAAACAGAATAAAACAAATATTTAAGGAGAGCTCCCATACAACAAACATATTTTTTGCCGTTTTTTGCTCGATATTAATAACGGCAATAGGTAGTTCTATATTCGCTTCAAAACATAAATAATTAAATTGCATTAAAATAAATATTTAAGGGGCTCCCATATAACAAACGTGTTTTTACGCCGTTTTTTCTCGATCTTTGTGTCTAATGTTGTATAGATAATGGTACGGAACCCTTCGTGCGCGAATCCGGCTCGTACTTGGCCGGTTTTTATTATTTATCGTTAGAACATATAATAAGTCCTACAATCACGCTAAGTTATATTAACCTGTATATATAACCGCATAGTTAAGTTTATATAACCGTTTTTACGATAGAACATAAACAAAAAAAAAAACGGCGAAAAAACACGTTTGTTGTATGGAGACCACCCTTATTTTTTATTTTATTTTTATTGTTTGTTAGGTAATCCGCCATAATAACACATATTCCGCGAAAATTTCAACTGGCTACCTGTTACGGTTCCAAAGATAGAGCTCTTTAAAAGTCGGACGGACGAACAAACAGACGAGGCAGAGTAATAGGGTCCCATATGGCACCCTTCGGTAACTTTACTGAATCAGGCAAAGTGTAAAAGTTAGGCATGTGCCAGCGAGAGCTCTGGAAAAGCCATATTAAACTACCTAAATTATAATAGCTGAGGCAAAAACCATAACGTTTCATTCATTAACCGCGTTTCGACGGATGTATGGTCGGGAGCACATAAATCTTTCCATTAGTGCACTCTTGTCGGTCACGTTACGGGCGACTTTGCAACTAAAATGTAAGATTCGCTATGCTGTCGTCTGTACGTAATTAAATGTTATGTGGAGTAGGAAAGTAAATCATCCGTAACTAGGTCCCCGTTAGTCAGCAAACCCCGTGTGGGTTAAGGTTTACCCACATCTGCGTATTAAGGGCTTGTACCACCTCGGCATTACAATTTGTGCAAGTGTAGACTTAACGTTACTTGCATCTGCAAATTTGTCGTAGCAATACCACACGCAAAATTGAAGGAAAACGTGAGAAAATCCGCGTCTTGGTTGGCTCCGCACATATTGACTTGTCTTTCCTGTGGGCTAGGCCATCTAAGCTTTTATTGACTTGTCTTTCCTGTGGGCTAGGCCATCTAAGCTTTCAGGATGGTATAGGTGCTGGGCAATCCTACTTCATCCTAAAAAACAATGTCCCAGGCACTGCGGCCTCCGAGTGGTCCGTTCACCCATATGGTGTGAGTGAGGGTGCCACTGGACGCTCCATAAATCATCTCATTACGTAGATGCAAAGGCCTAAGTTTTTAGACGTAAGGACTTGATACCAACTGGCTGCAAGTTGTGAACTTTGCGATCAAAATATGCGGCAGCTGTAGTAGGTAGTTACGAGATGGAGTAGCTAGAAAGAACGCTGGTGCGGCTGAAAAATAAAATGAAAACGCATATCATCATCATCATCATCAGCCCTTTGACGCCCACTGCAGGACATAGGCCTCCCTCATGGTTTTCCAAGCTTCCTGGTGTTGTGCCGCCCGCATCCAGCGACTCCCCGCCACCGTAACCAGGTCGTCAGATCATCTGGTGGGGGGCCTGCCTGCGCTGTCTAGGACATCAAGAGTGAAGCAACGTGTCTAATGACTCGCACCGCTCAGTGTGAAACCAGCTTAAATGTAAAATTAATCACGACTGTAAGCCCAATCCACGGAAAATTGGAACCTAATCCGGTCTAATCGTTTGTTCGACTCGCTGGGCGCGAATCGAACGATTTTCAACCTTACATGCAAGAGACGATAAGCTTAAGGCTTCGGTGTTATTTTCGAATTTATAGAGTCGTGTTTGGTTTGCTTATCGAAAAGAGAGCGAATTAGCTTTAAATAACAGTAATATTCAAATAATCTCTATTTGTTTATACCTACCACAAAAATAAATGGTTGCCTCTTTAAAGCTCAATAACTGAATAATGTATATTGATGGAGTACCTTGACCGATTGTGTATATAACAAGAATTTTTCATGTATTCGTTTTTTTCGGATTGATACTTTGAGATATCGGGATTTACATAATTTATAACATAATATTGTAACCCTTGATATACCTATTATGGAAAAATGTCTAAATGTTAATTCGCGTTTTACAAGACCTAACAAGGTCACTGGACATGATAGGACGGTAGAAGACTTTGTAAGTGTGAAACTTTAATGGACTAGTCCACTTTCAGGAATTACGCACTTTGGAGGTGTCGTTGTAAAAGGTTTTTATTTTATTTTATGTAGCCTATAAACGTCCCACTCCAGGGCACAGGCCTTCTCTCAGAAATATAGTATGGGCTTAATCACCAAGCGTGCCCGCCGCAGATTGGAAATTTCAAGCGCTGCTATGTAAACACCCCGGACACTCAGGTATCCTAACGATGTTTGTGTTGTTTGTTGGTACGGTTTTATTAAATAACTTTGAATATTTATCTCGTATCAACGAGTCAGGAAAACGTTTATCCGATGTGATCACTGAAACGCACGTGTTTTGCCTTAAAAAGGCGGGAGTGCGTGAAAAAACGGCCGTTTGACCTTGTTAGTCCATTTTACACGTCACTGGGTTAACACAGATAGGTAGAATGTTTCAAAAAATGTTTAGCTTAACACAACTCCGCTTTGAATTAACTTGTATGAATGGGAAACTTGCGTCAAACGTAAATTAGAGTGCCATTGCTTTTTTACCATAAAATACACAGAAAAATTCAGGAAAAATTAAAAAATAAAACTATAAAAAATATTTTTTTTCAAAGGTTTAGGGTTACCAAAAAATGCAAACAATCAAAAACTTATTAGATTTTTTTTGTTTTTCTTTTTTATTAAATTTTAAACGTTTTTTAAGGAGGGTGTTTTTAACTTTTCGATTTACATATTCATACATACATAAACTCACGCCTATCACGCGTATCCCAGAGGGGTAGGCTGAGACAAGGGACTGCCACATTCATTAGTCATTGCATGCTAGCACGCCGGTTTTGGGTACTTTTTATCTTGCCCTTTGCTAATACATCCCCTATTTGATCGATGTATGTCCGCCTGGGACGTCCCTTACTGGCCCTTCCACCCATATTCGCTCAATTTAGTTTTCAATTTTTTTTAAATACTTTTATTGCACTTCAAGAAATCGTGCAATGCGGCGGACTTAATGCCACAAGCATTGTCTATCAGTCGATGCTGGAGGTAAAGGAAAGAGTTGGTAGGTGTACAAAAAAAAGTTTTTTTTTTATGGATATAAACGCTATCGTGAGCCTTCCTGAAAGGTGTACAACGAAGTATCCCTAAGGGGCCCCTTGCAATTCATTACTAGGCCCATAAAAATATTCACGCCGGAATAATTCGACTCCAGGACATTTTATTCCCAAACTCACTGTTTTATTGCTGCGCCGTTAATATTGATATACGGTGCGTGTTACACGGAGCGCAGTGTAGGGACTGAGTGCAGAATTAAATAGATTTAAACAGTAAATAGACGCTTGTCTATTCAGCCTTGATTTAACCCCAAGCTAGCGGCCACATAGCAGACGTGGGGCGAGGGTGCGGAAAAAACGCGTTGTCTTTCCAATTCACTTTCATGCAAAGAAGGGACGGGACGAAGCCTACACAGAAAAGACGGGGCCAGGGCGCGATTTCTATACAACGCGTCACGTCTTTTCCGCACCCCGGCCCTATGTCCCTTCTGTGTTGCCGCTGGCTACGCGAGTCGTATGACAGCTTCCGATGAAACAAAGGGTGCTAAATAAAAAAAAAATCTCAAATAAACAGAGACAGAGACCACTATTGCACAACCAGAACAAAAGAATTACAATACCCCTAGTTCATCATCTTCATCCATTAGACGCCCACTGCAAGACATAGGCCTCCCTCATAGTTTTTCCAAGCTTCCCGGTCTTGCGCCGCCCGCATCCAGCGATTCCCCACCACCGTAACCAGGTCGTTAGAACATTTGGTGGGGGGCATTCCCACGCTGCGTCGTCCGGTCCGCGGTCGCCAGGTCAGAACTTTTTCTCCCCAACGGCCATCAGTTCTCTGAGCTATGTGCACCGCCCCTACTTCAAAAACTAATAAAAACATTTTAATCCTTATGGAATATTTTGATACTAACAACTAGTGGTGAAGATATTTATCTGACGCTATTTAAAATAAAATTTAAGAAATTAAATACATTTAATGTGTTACCATGAATGTCAAACACTGGGGTTCAGCTTTCCATATCTGTGCCAGATGTCCTCGCTCCTTTACATCTTATGCTTATAGGTGTCATTTCATTATCATTCGGATTCAGACGCTCCCAGCGTCTCAGCGAACGAATGATCAGGAATTCGGTTGTAAACAAAAATAATCATGAGTCCTTATTTGTTTCAGGTAAGACAAAAAACTTTACATAAAGATGACAATGCACCTGTTTGAAAGTGAGTATTTACTAACTTTGCAGATCAGAAGCATTTATTGAAATAACGCAAACCCCGAAAACTGTGGTTTTGTGTCGATTTTTTTGTACAATCGCGAAACTTGGCGTAGTTATTTTGTACATTTTTTATGTAGCCTATATACGTCCCACTGCAGGGCGCAGGCCTCTCAGAGAGAGAATATGGGCTTAATTACCACGCGTGCCCACTGCGGATAGACAGTTTCAAGCGCTGAGGTATGTAAACACCTCAGACACTCAGGTTTCCGTCAGCGAGCAGTATTGCTACTATAAATTCACAAATGTACGTAACTTAGAAAAAAAGTTGAACCTACCTCATGGTTTTCCAAGCTTCCCGGTCTTGTGCCGCCCGCATTCAGCGACTCCCCTTTACTGTAACCAGGTGAGAACTTGGCTGAAATAACTTATTTAAGACCTCACTACAAAAATATCTTTTGAACATATATTTTTATAACGTCATTCTTGCTACGTTTACAGTACGTTACTGTTCGCTTTGTACACGAAGGCTCCCCTTTCATTCATCACCATTTATCAGTGATCTTAATTCAAGTTGTGTGTGTGTAGACACACACACAATTGTTGGTACAAACAGATTACGTCTATCTGTAAGCTGTTTGTATCAACTTAGTCATAACATAACTCGAGGGTCGAGTTGTTTCGTTTTATGACTAGTTTTGTTATTCACTAGCAGTTCCCGCGACTACGTTCGCGTGGTTAACGGATTAGTATGTAGCCTATGTCCACACTGAGGGTCCATTCTAAATACTGGCGAAGGAATTCTTGAAATCGGGTAAGTACTTTCGGATTTTACCCCCTGCATACAAACTCACAACGTAAGTAAGTTTGTCATACAAACTTATACACTTTTCCTCTTTATAACATTCGTTATGCATAACAACAATGTTGTGCAATACTGTCTAATATATAAGAATCTCGTGTCACAGTGTTTGTTTCGGAACCTCCCTGTAACGGTTTCACCGATTTATATGATTTTTTTTGAGAATAGGTCGTAGGCTAATTGATATGGCGAAACCACCACCGAGTCAGCTAATTGTTATAGATAAAAGTGCCATTACTATGAAGCAGCGATATGTTTGGAAGGGTCGTCAACACAGACATCTCAATACAGGGTCGTCAACGTCGCGCTCGAGCCCCACAATTCACTCGAATCTAGTCCTTTTTTTAATAGTTTCGAAATTTCCTGCCACTGAGTAATAAACTCTAGAAATGCTCTTTGTTAGCCCAATGACGTCATATCATATCTTGAGATACGGATTAGCGACCATCTCGCTACTTTCGCTAATGTCGCACTTTTCATAATGAGGGCCCTGGTTCTGTCGAACGCTATTATCAGGAAAAGATCGAGAAAAAACGGCAAAAAAGCCCGTTTGTTGTATGGGAGCCCCCTTTACATATTTATTTTATTTTAATTTAATTATTTATTTTTTAAGCGAATATAGAACTGACTATTCCGTGAATATTTCGAGCGTACCTATTGCCGTTATTAATATCGAGCAAAAATGGCAACAAAATACGTTTCTTATATGGGAGCCTCTCTTACATGTTTATTTTATTCTGTTTTTAGTATTTGTTGTTGTAGCGGCAACAGAAATACATCATCTGTGAAAATTTCGTTTGCCTAGCTATCACGGTTCATGAGATACAGTCTGGTGACAGACAGACAGACGGACAGTGAAGTTAAGACTTCACTGTCCGTCTGTCTCTACTAAGGTAACAGGGTCTGTTTGGCACCCTTCGGGTACGGAACCCTAAAAATACATTACATAGTCGTCAATATAGTAGTGCACGCATTAGTCTAATTATTAACGACTTCGCAAAAAAAAAAAAATAGGTACTTTGCAATAAATTATGTACTGTCGACTGGACATCCTAATTAAAAAACGGGTAATACAATCTTTTGACAGTCACTGAGTGAATATTGAAAAGTCGATTAGGTAGGTAACTATATTAAAACTCTATTTCTATATCAAGTTTGTTACCGCTTGAGTGCATTCGCAATCGTACTCATTTAGACGTTAATAGCCCACTTTTTAAAGGACAACGAGGGGAAAAAGTGGCCAGCGAAATTGTACTGTAAAATAAAAATAAATTGAAAGCACAGAAAGTTGGTGCGGAGAAGGGAGGCATCTGTCAGGCAATCTTTTCAATGGGAGGTCTTCTTTTCGACTATTAAGAAAAAAAAGTAGTTCCCTAGAACTCTGTAGATGGCGCTGAACTGACTACCTTACTAGCCGTGCGCTCCGTTTTGCGAGATTGCTCACGTATTCGCGTCTATGATAGCCGTTCCGAAATGGACGTCAGTGGATATTGCGATAGCGTGAATGGATCAATTCGGAACGATATTTATTTGTGATATAATGGTTAGTAGCCAGCCAAAGCGGTGCGTGCGCGCCTGGGGAACCGCGGGTCACTGTTTCGGGTAGGCAGAGAGGCGGTACAAGTTGTTTGCACATTTTCTTAAACAAACCTTATCAAATATTTTTTGTTGCATTTTACGTCTATATTAAAAGTAATTGTCTTAATAGAAGGACTTTTTTATTACTACGCCCAGATTTCAGCCTGTATTATTAGACATTCAAATTGGGCAATTTTTTGTTGTGTTCACAAACAACGCCATCTAGTAAGCTCCGCAGTGTTTCGTCAAAGTGCCTCTTCAAATTAATGACACCCTGTTCTATTGACACCCTTTGAGAGCCAGTGTGCCTACGCTCTCTGTCAGTTCGTCCATCTGTCTGTCCGTCCGTCCGACCATCTGTCTATAAACCTTCCAAAGGCTAAATATCTTTAATTGTTATAAATATTATATGACGCCCAGCAGCTCTCTGGACCGACGATTTAAGGCAGAATGCCGGCAGTGGCTGGACGACGATGGTCGAGGGTAGAAGGAAGTGGCGTGTCGTGGAGGAGGCCTATATCCTTCAGTTGACGCGGACAGACGGATTGATTGATTGATATAAATAAAGTTCCTGTAGAAGACATGTAGCTGCGGCGTTAGCCGTATCTTAAAAACGGCAAAACAAACAATCATTAAACCTGTTGTAATTATGACTCATACTATATCAGTATAACCACAAAAAATAATAATAACTAATTGTCACCAAAAGAATGTAACAATAAAAACTGGTTAAGTGTGAGACAGACTCCAATGAAATGATTTTTTTTTATGTAGCCTATATAAGTCCCTCTGAAGGGCACAGGCCTTCTCTCAGAGAAAGAGTACGGGCTTAAGTTTCTAACACAGCGCGTGCTTACCGCGGATTGGCAACTTCAAGCGCTGAGGTAAATATTAATAAATGAATGACTTAACAAAGCAATGTTAATAAATTTATAACAAATTGTGGTACGCAACTCAAAACGCGCGAGACGGAATCACAGTGTCCTTTTTTGTCAGCATTATTACCACGAAATCCAATTTTCATCTTTTCTTTATTTACCTATACAGACATAAAGCGGAAAATTTTCCCGCAAATCGCCAGATACAGAAAGCGGGAGAGCCCATCAAAAGGCCGTTGCTCAGAGGGCCTTAAATGATAAACGGGAAACAAAAAACTGACGGCATTTCCTACTTTTTAGGGTTCCGTACCTCAAAAGGAAAAAACGGAACCCTTATAGGATCACTTTGTTGTCCGTCTGTCCGTCCGTCCGTCCGTCTGTCAAGACCCTTTTTCTCAGGAACGCGTGGAGGTATGAAGCTGAAATTTATATCAATTACTCAAGTCTACTGTCCCTTGAAGCTGTGAAAAAATCAAACTTCTAAGCCAACGCAATCAAAAGATACAGCCGTTTATGCCGCAAATTTTCGACACTTGCAAGGGAATCAAAACCTACAGGGTGCTTCCCGTGAACTCAGAATCTTGAAATTTGGTACGAAGCAACGTCTTATAGCATAGATAAAGGAAAAATTACGAAAACCATAAATTTTTAGTTACATCACATAATATATTTTTTTTTTATAATTTTAAACTTACTACCCATTTCCTCATAAACGCGTAAAGGTATTAAATTGAAATTCATACCAAATACTCAGGTCTATAATACCTTTAAGCTGTAACAAAATCTAACTTCTATGTCAACGCAATCAAAAGAAACAGCAATTTAAGCTGCATATTTTGAAACTCGCAAGTACTCGCAAGGGAATCAAAACCTAAAGGGTACTTCCAGTCGACCTAGAATCTTGAAATTTGGCATGAAGCAACGTTTTATAGCACAAATAAAGGAAAAATTCCGAAAACCTTAAATTTTTAGTTACATTACAAAATACATATTTTTTAATAAATATAAACTTATTACTTTTTTCCTCATGTTTTGCAATAAAAATACCATAGTTATGACTCGATTGTCGTAATGAACGAACTTTGTAAACCTTGCAGGTTTGTACGGAACCCTCGGTGCGCGAGTCCGACTTGCACTTGGCCGGTTTTTTATTTCGCAGGAACCCTTTATGCTATTTTGGGCCTCATCGGACGACTATAAATGGAATGAATAGGCTTTTATGCCGGACCAATTTCCTCAAGAGACACGCAAAGAAAAGGTGGTCGAGCCCTTTTCACATGTGCTGGGTTCTGTAGTACCTACATGAAAGTAGGTATTTTAAATTACTTTTTCACACCTGCTATTCAGAAAAGATCCCTTGATTCTCTCAAATGAGGGATCAAAGTTGTACTTTTCTTCCCTGATATTCTAGTTTTTTTTTTATTGCCCTCAGCATGATCCGTGTGCAGATTTTCACAAAATGTAATTCCAATTCGATTTTTATTTTGTTGCAATCGATCATAATTGTCTTCCACGGCACATAAATAATTTTTCCTTGTAGCAGGTGTGAAAAGCAGTATGTGTCACTCGGTAGCAACATTATTTCCGTCTTGGGCGTAAACACTTGAATCCCTCACTACGCTCAAGATTCTACTTTAGAATCCCTCGCTACGCTCGGGATTCTATTGTAGAATCTTTCGCTTCACTCAGGATTCAATATACCGCCCTCGCCGTAAATATATCATTTTGCTCCCTTGAGACACAATCTGCTATTCCATAATATTCCTAACTTAATTTCGGAATCACTTAATTGAACTTTTGTCGGGGGAGTCCGACCAGTCAGTCAGACCGAGTCCGACCAGGTTTCGCCCTTATTCGAAGAGCTTAATCATGACAAGTAGAGACGAAGCTCAAAATTACATCATTAGTTAATAATTACATTTCAAAATTTAATTTCATGGAAAGTAAGAGTAATTACTTATATCCTGTGCCCCTCTATCAGGGACATGGGGCCGTCGAAAAGACAGCAAAATTAATCAAAATTAAAAAAATCTTTTAATCAGAATTACACAGAAACTGTGACTTGTTAAACGTTACAAGGAAAACTAGGTGCCCGTTTCTAAATCTAGATCATTTTGGAGAAAAATGGAAATAAAAGCTCGAAACTTAGTCTTCTGAGCTTAAATATTATTCTAAAACCTAGTACCAATGCATTGATCTGGCTTTAATTGCAGACATCTTTGTAACCAGACAATTGCTTTATAAACAAAGAAAAAAGAAATACGCCCAAACTGCGGCCATTTGTTTAAATCTGTATAAAGTGTTTCGTGAATGCTTCCAGTTTTTCGTGTACTTAACTCTATTTTTGTAGTTAATCGCTAGACCAAAAAGGCTGTGAAATCTATAAAAAAATCAGAAAATTCTTTGATGTCGTTGAAAAACACAAACATTACGTCTAGTATTTGGTAATGTCTGGAAGACTATTCTGAAGTGGCTTTGTTCACTTGAGTTAGTCGCGCTACTTACGGAACATCTTCTGTGATTCACAACAAAGCATTACCTTGTCACCTTTAAAACCGTTTTTAAGAACGTGTCATTGTAAATTAATGTAAGCACTTCGAATAGGTAAAAGTTAAAAGGGGTAAAAATTTTTTTTTTGCTAATCTATCCACGTCAAGTTTCGAGATTGCATGAAAAAAAAGATTGGGAATTAAAAAAAATTCTCATTTAAAGTGGCGCCCAACGCGCGCCTCTTCCTTCGCTTCCTTCGGACGCACACCAGCTTGCTGGACCGACGATCTGAGGCAGATTTCTGGCTGAATGAGGATGGCCAAGGACAGGAGGTGGTTTAATTTGTTTATGATAAAAAAATGGTTTTCAGATTTTGCGTTATTTTAATAACACGTCCTATAAACAGTGTAGATAAGTATAATGTGTACATAATATCAGTAGTTTTATGTGCAGATTAATGAGGTATAGAATATCTTTTAACGTCGATTGGTCAAAATTTTCATTATGCAGGGTCATTTCCAAAATGCACAATACCTGAGACAATTACAGCTTGAGATAAGAATCTGAAAATAAATGTTAAGTGTGTCTGGGTGGTCATGTTTAATGTTAGTAACACAGGGCAGTCAGAAATTAAAATTAAACAATTTATTGCATGTCAATGTAGACAAATAGATAGATAGATAACACTTTATTGCACAACCAGGAGAAAGAATTACAAATGTACAATGTTATCCGCTGTCTTTGGGTTGAATTGTAGTGGGGAAAAAGATAGCGAGAAAAGAAACTCATAAAACATTTAAGTTGTGAAACACGATATTTATTTCGAGTGGTGGGGGAATTGCGCATTTCAGATTACCCTGCATACTGGCAAACATATTTTTAGACTGTTTTGTAAGTACATTTATTACGGGTTTCTTTTTCTCTTATGGATCTATAGAGATGGTTTCTTCCTATCAACACCCCGCCATCGAGAGACGAGTGTCGTAAAATTTACGACGCAAAATTCTTTCTAACACAGTTTTTCTGTCGGGGGAATTTTCCAGAAGAGTTGCTCTGGCTATTCATTGAAAATCATTTTGAGAGACATTTGGATGAGCGAAGGATTGAACGAGATAGATAGATTTACTCAAAGACTTCAAAGTATTGAGAGTTTAGCATTTTGCATTTGACACGCTTTTCGTTCTTAAGAGGCTCCAGCAAGTAGCACTAGCGCCACTAAGAAGATAATCATGCCGTTTTTTACAGGTTGAATTTGCAAAAGTGTCTGTACAATCTATCAATCATATCAATAGTGATTTTTAGGACCCATGGCCGTGAACCTGTGGCAAAAAACGCAGGGTTAGACAGCATTAATGCCAAAAATGCTACCTAGTTCCAGGTTCGTAATCCTAGATTCTTTGTCGTTGGTCCTTAAAATCAAGGTTTACATGATTGAGAGATTGTACAGACACTTTTTGGAAATGCAATCTTTACAAGAAGATATAATATGACTTTTTTCATTGGTGGCGCTAGTTATCCCACTGGATCCCCTCAAGTTGTTCACGCTGTAAGCTTTGTACAAACACTTTGTGCTTTAAACGCACTAAACTCAAATATTTGAGCTGAAAATGCTTAGATATAGTTTCCATGACCGTGGCCCCGTAAAATAAAACTGCACCATCAGCGATCGAATTGCCTTGACTATAATATCATCATCAGCCATTTGACGCCAACTGCACGACATGGGCTTCCTTCGTGGTTTTCATAACCATGTGTGGTTTTGCCATAATCGCCACGCTTGGCAGGCGGGTTGGCGATCGCAGTATGCGGTTGGAATCTCAGGAAGACGCCGCTGCCCGTCTCCTGGTAATTGATTTCCTTAGTCGCCTTTTACGACATCCACGGAAGGAAATGGAGCGACGCTATTCTTAATCCGGCGCCACACGGAATAATATAATGACGTGCAAACTGGAGGGGAAAAGAGCTCTAGGTAGACCAACCTGTAAATGAAGTGACCAGATTACCGAGGAAACAACACTTAAATGCCATCAGGCAGTCCTCGCAGTGAACGACAGGTCCAGAAGAGCACTCTACAGTATCTACACCCATCCCCGTCATAGCTTTCACGACCCTCGGCACTGAGTGACCGACTGATCGGATTGGTTTGCATCATGTTAAGTGATTCCGTAACAAGCGATGGTAGCCTAGTGGGTAGAACATTGGACTCGGAAGCGGGAGACCCAGGTTCGATTCTCAGTGCGGGCATGTACCTATGACTGCTTCTAAGTTATGTACATTTGTGAAGTTATAGTAGCAATACCAAAGGAAAACTGTGAAGGAAAACATCGTGAGGAAACCTGGGTGTCTGAGCTATTCAAATACCTCAGCGCTTGAAATCGCCAATCGGCGGTGGGCACGCGTGGTGATTAAGCCCATAATTTCTCTCAGAGAGAAGGCCTGTGCCCTACAGTGGAGGTATATAGGCTGCTTATGAAGTGAATCCGCAGCAATTACAATCAGCGAAGGCAAGTTATTAAAGTATAAATGATTGAGTTCCTAATTGCCTTTTCGTGTGTTATTAAGTAATAAAAATACTTTTCAAATTTAGGATTTCAATGAAATGACACCATAAAATAATCAACAAAAGTAAAAAAAGGTTTTGTTGGCATAAAAAAAATGCTTTACTAACACAAATAGGTATGCTAGTCACCATACTATAAGGTAAATAAAACAATTTGCGAAAAACACCGGATCGGCCAAATATGGGCCTCGCTGAATCACCGTAATGTTTACCGGAACACATTAGGTATTCCAATCCAGATGGTTCAGCCCGCCTCGCGCGGCGAAGATTCTGACCACACGCCGTATTCTGGTGCTGATACGGTTTCGGCTTTGTTTCGATGATGGTCTTCGACTATGAAGCAATACATTACGAAATGATTTTATTGTAATCTAAAAACAAGTGTCTTTTTGAAAGTTCAAAGTACATGATTAATAATATAAGACAGTGGGCTATGAAGTACTTTTATTGTGTACATACATTTTGTAATATCTGGTAAGGCGCGTGGAGGAGTCGAATTCTTGAATAAAATCATGAGTTTAGATCATTAGTTTAGTTTAGTAATTCTCTTTAGTTCAGAGTTATAATTTAATCTAATCTCATCATCTTATTTAAGAGTTGATCTATTGTCGGTGCAGCATCCTCCACGTGCTCCAGTCACAGGACAGATTGGGTCAGTCTAATCTACAACGTCTACATCTACAGTCCTGTTTTATTTATTTGTTTTGTCTGTTGTGTGTTTAGTTTTTCTTCTGTATATTATGTTACTTATCTGCTTATTTTGTTTCTGTGTTGTGTCTTGTTAGTATAATAATGTCTTTCTTCTTCTTCTTATTTAAGTAATACAAAGCTCGCCTTTGTACAGGTTATTTCTTATGTAATGTCCTCTTAATTGTCTTGTGTGCCATAAAGTATAATAATCTTATAATCTATAACCTTTAGTCTGTATTAAATCTGTAGTTCTAATAGCGGTCAAGTCGTACAGTACCAGCGATATATTTACAATACATTCATTCTGCGATGCAGTGTTTGTTGGTTCATTGCCTTGCCTTGATGGTTCAGGTTTCTGATTCATATAGAAAGATGAAGAAACTTAAAGCATAAAATAATATTAATACACTTTATTGCGCACGAAACATAAACGGTACGTCCGTTTATATAAATAATTTACATGTACAAAGGTGAGCTTATCAGTATTCTATTTCTTTAATCCTAATTCGGTTTTCCTCTGAGAAGAGCGATCCTTCCACATTTTTTCCTTTTCCAATAAGCTGCAACCGCTTTGTCGAGCTTCATAAATCCATAAATTGAGCTCGATCAAAAATCAATCAAAAACCATCAGTAAAACAAGACGCCAAGTAGCCGATGCTAGCTTGCCCGATGAACCGGAATAAGGCGGCGTACGGTTAGGACCGAACCGCTCATTTTGCCCGATAGGCGGTGTCTATAGCAAGCGTAGATTAGTAGCGATGGAGTGTTCGTTACGACAAACTTGGGGAGAGCTGAAACAGCGGTTTCCATTACAAATGAGACTATCGAGGCACCCCAAAATGCTAAGAGGGAAAAAGAACTTTGGTATATTTCCTCAGGCACTATAGAAACGTCCCGTAAAAGATAATTTGCATGGGATTTACACCGTGAATAACTGTGCCGACTACTTTAGTCATAAAAATATTTCAATATCTTAATACAGGTCTAGCAAAGCCATATAAAATCTGTGTGTAATTTTTGGCCAGTTTCTGAATTGAGAATTTCGCTAAGTAAATATTTAACTGTAGTACTGTCTCTGCGAACTTCTCGGCAAAGAGTGTGACAGAACGTTACTTAAGCATTTACTTAGTGAAATTCTCAATTCAGAAACCGGCCCTTAGCTCGTAACATACTTCATGGGAACCCTACATTTATGATTTGTTCAAACGTCGTTGCGCAGATCATGTGACGGTGACGATACGACGTCAATAACACTCATTCATTCATCCTGACAGCTTAGTCGGCCTGGCCCACAGGAAAGACAAGTCTATACGTGCGGAGCCAACCAAGCCGCGGGTTCTCTCACAATGTTTTCCTTCACCGTTAGCGTGGTGACCCAAATTCGAACCGTTTCCTTTTTGTTTTGCTAGTAGTGTAGTGGTCGCTTAAGAATCTACCATGATGAAGTGTCCTACTAATCCGGCACTGCGTTTCCATTTTAGACAGCACAGTCGACGCTGTAGAGTTAATTATTGCGACTAATTTAATTTTAACTGAATTTATGTCTCACTAAACGAGTCTTGGTCTCAGCAGCTGGTTTTGAAGCGGCGTCGCGGTACAGTGGGTGGCGGAAGTTATGCATCCTTTATCTTTTTTAACTATCCGTGTTAAATGGAGGTACGAATGTAATTACTGTGGTCTCCACACTAGGTTATACCTGTATCGTGGAGGCCGATTGCTTTACCATTGGTTTTATCAATTCGTAGAAGGTACGTACTTAAGTAAATATATTTATTCTTTTCAAAAGTTTGTGAGACCTTAATAAACATTATGTACGAGTATTTAATATATTATGCTTATAGTTGCTATGTTTTAATCTATTGTTAGTGGAGCAATTTTTTTTTTTATTTTATTTAAGTTCACATTAATAATTATTATTTATTCGCTTCTTAGCGAAATAGGTACAGAGTAAGGCTAAAAACCACAGGTGCCCAGATGGGGGTTCGCGGACAGCAATCACTTAAGATTTTTCCCTGTGCCGATGACCTTGAGCGTTTGACACAGGTGTGCAGCACTTCAACATTTCGCCGCTAGATGACACGACTGAATTAATTCCTAGTAGTAATCTCCATAGAAAGACGCTCGCGCTGCCGCACACACACAGTCTCATTCCCTTCGCGTAAGCACACGCCGCCAAACGCACACATATATAGCCGAATTTCGAACGCGTCGAGCGAGCCCAGCGGTTTCTACTTTTCTAGCCGGCTCGCCAGCCCGCCCGCGTACGCGTAGATTGAATAGACTTCAATCTAATGCCTTCTTGTATAGCATGCGTCATTACAAACAAAAAAGATAAAGGTAGGTACATCTCTTCAAAACTTATCTATGCTTTGTAGAAAGAATAGCTTTCAAACAAAAATCACATGTTTAGTAAGTGCGTATTTATTTACCTACCTACTTATGAAATAGTACATGTTTTTGCACAACAACAGGTTTTTATGTCAAAAAGTGAAAAAAAATCATCTTATCTTTTTTCAATAAAGTGAATTTGACTTTGATTTCACATGGATGTATTTCGGGACTCAGTGGCAGAATTGGAACGTAGGAAGCGACTTCCCCATATGAAATAAAAAATATATTTCTAATGCCTATTCCATGGAAAGTAGAAATTACGACCATTTTAATTGTTATCCGGATTTTACGTCGTTAGGGTTGTCACGCTCTCAGATAGTAATTTATAATCCGGATCTGATTTGATTTTGAAAAAAATATGTAAATACCTGGTGCCGTTATTATTGATATTAATTAAAATAGTAACATGATATACATCGCATATAACAACTTTATGTACACGGTGTGACGTGAAGAATGTATATAGGTACATAAAGTTGATCAGCGAAAAACACCTAGATAAAATTGTTGTCCCATTTTGATATTACTAACTTGAAATTTTCTATACGATTAGTTTTTTTGCTAAAACCGACGGAGAAAATCGAAAACTTGGAGAAGCTGGTCTCCATGAGTTTCTTTTTTTTCAACGGCTTGGGATAATGGTAACACTTAAGGGTGGTCTTTTAAAACAACATAAACTCGTTGCATAAACCCTAGATAGGACGGTGACGTAAATTAATTTTTATGGCAAATTTAATAGTGCCGATTGAAAAGTAAAATTGCTTAAATTTTCAACCAACACCTAATGCAGGTTTTGCCACCGGGCCCCGCTGGTCTAGCGGCTGGACTAATATGGTATCAACTTTATAGTCACACAGCGTTTGAATGCTAAAATAACTAGACGTGTGAAAATTCTTGAATTTTTGGTTGTTCTAATTTCGGTCTTATCAGGTGCTAAAAGATTTCCAAGTTCCACATATGGTGTAAACTTGGAATTTTCCATCCTTACAGGGTGATCCCTCAAACCGATAAGAAAAATCTGACTTGGAAAATCCGGTCTCTACAGCTTTTTTGTCAAAGCCTGAGAAAACGGTAACATTACGGGGTAGTCTTGTCGAACAAATGTTGAATAAGACCTTGGGTTGGATGACAACGTTAACTTACTTTTTACAAAATGGCGTAAGTCAAATTTCAAGCTGGCTCCTAAAAATTTAAAAATTCTGATTTTTATCTCTGGCTCCGTTTTTCTATGAAAATTAGTATTGGAGGTTTTTGTGGTCGCTGATGACTACTCTGCGCCATGTATTGAACGCAGGTTTGATGACTTCCAGCCTCCCGAACAAGCCGGTTTCCGAAAGGGCTTTAGTACCATTAGACCACATCCACACGTTGCGGCAAATTATACAGAAGACTGAGGAGTATAATTTGCCATTATGCTTTGCGTTTGTGGACTTTGAGAAAGCCTTCGATTCGATCGAGTTATGGACAGTGCTCGAGTCTCTCCAGCGTTGCCGTATTGACTATCGGTATATCGAGGTGCTGAAATGCTTGTACAACAGTCCACTATGACCACAGAACCACTATGTCGGTCCGAGTACAGGAACAGAATTCGGACGCAATTCCATTAAAAAAGGGCGTAAGACAGGGAGACGTTATATCTCCAAAAATGTTCACAAACGGACTGGAAGATACCTTCAAGCTTCTGGAATGTCAGGGACGCGGCATCAATATCAATGGCGAGTACATCACTCACCTTCGATTTGCCGACGATATAGTAGTCATGGCAGAAACGATGGAAGACCTCGGCATAATGCTCAAAGACCTCAGTCGAGTTTCCCAACGGGTGGGCCTTGAAATGAACATGGACAAAACGAAGGTCATATCGAATGCTCGTTTTGTGCCCACCCCAATAACATTGGGGAACTCGACTCTCGAAGTTGTAGACGAATACGTCTACTCAGGACAAACAGTCCAACTAGGCCGGTCCAACTTTGTGAAAGAGGTCGAATCCAACTTGGCTGGGCAGCATTCGGGAAACTTAGAAAAGTCCTTTCGTCTAATATACATCAATCACTCAAGACAAAATTATACAACCAGTGATGACTTAAGGCACTGAAACGTGGCCTCTCACTATGGGCCTCCTAAGAAAGCTCAAGGTCACGCAAATAGCTATGGAAAGGCCTATGCTTTCTCTACGATATCGAATCAGAAATGATGAGATTCGTAGAGGAACGAAAGTCACCTTAGCCCAGCGGATTACTAAGTTGAAGTGACAGTGGGCGGGGCACATAGCAAGCAGAACTAATGGCCGATGGGGCCGAAAAGTTCTCGAATGGAGACCACATATCGGCAAGCGCTGCGTAGGACGACCAGCCGACAGATGACCTCATCCAAGTGCCAGGAAGACGCTGGATGAAATCCGCTTCCAACTGGTCTTTTTGGAAATGCATGGAGGAGGCCTATATCCAGCAGTGGACTTCTTGTGTTTCCATGACTCGAGAGGTTTCTTTACAAAAGCTGCTGAAAACTTAAAATATAGTGTAAAAATACAGAGGTTTTTATAAACATTTTAAAATAGTGGAAATTTTGATAAATTTGAAGCTTGGATTAAGATTTTGGCTCAAAATCTTTGAATTTAAATCATCGACTTTACGCATTTTTTTATTTTATTTTACACTACGCGCATTCACTAAAGCGGTTTCAAAAGGGTGAATATGTGTCATCGCTATCGTGCCTGTGTGGCCAATAGTCCATTGAGCAAATCTGACTCGATAATTTTTTTTCTATGGTATAACACAAACAAAATTATAAAAATTTTAAGAACAAAAGCAAAATAATTAATTTTTTACAGAAGAAAAAAAAACATTTCAAAATGGATATTGACCAAAGAAATAAAACAAAAATTATGAAAATGGAAAAAGACTTCGTTGCTAAGGATGTTGGTAAAAGAGCTACAAATGGATTTGAGTGCTTATTTGGCCTGCATCCTTGTTTCAGCACAAAGACTGATAAATATAATTATTTATCAACAGTGCCTCCTCGTCTTAACTTATATTGGTATATTATAACAGATTAATCTGTTGATAATCGTATTAATAGTGTAATTCATACCATTTCTATTATTTCATTCCAATAGCACAGGAAACATACAGCATTTAAGTGATTTTTGGCGTTAAAGCTGATAGTTAAAAACTATCTATACTATAGTGCAGGGAATTCTAGTTTGATTGCGTTGTGTGGACGTTATTATTATTATTATAATTTTGGAACTCCCCACCGACGAATATTTTCAAGATAAATTACACTATTCATTGTGACACTGAAATAAAAATATGTAATATCGGTAAACCAGGAACGCAGATTTTTGTTTAATCTACTGTGTGATACAGTACTTCTATTTCTATTTGGTTACTTTTTGTTACACTTTTCCTTTTTGTTAAGGTTTCAGTTGTTTTTTTTTTGTTACGTGTACAAAAAATTACCTACTTTCTTTTGTTGTCATTATAATTACGGAACCCAAAAAATATTATGCGCGTTAAATTATATATTTAAATTACGTTGTACCTAAAAATGAGCACCGAATAAATCTTGAATAAAAAAAACCCGGATTTTGTGCCAACCCTAGCAAAAACAATTGAATAGGATCAACTTATACATGTCATGGAAGTGTGATTTATATTACATGTAGGGAAGGTAAAGAGCATAATTATTGCAGTGTAGATAACTTATCCCAATACAGCGGAATTTCGAGAAAATAAAAAAACTAAAAACAAGTACCTACACATGTATATAAATTATAATTCCTACAAAATTTTTAGCATTACGCCATTGATTCTTCTAACAATACTTCCGCATGTACAATAAAATGCGTGATAAAAATATACAGCGTTTTATTTTATTTAAAACAGAAAAACATGTCAGGCAGATAGAAAAAAAATTCAGAGACGAAATCTACACAGATTCGTTTTGTATGTTTAGAAAAGGTTCTAAACAACATTATTGACACAATTCATATAACTATGTAAAATATTTTTCTATATATCCGGATGGGAACGACCGAGCCGAGTTCGATAGCGCTATCTTCTTCTGTCACTACGGAAGTGAGCGGTGCGGAAATACTAAGTACTGTAATTCGGCTTGGTTCACTCAAAGGTTATGAATCAAGTATTATTCGTAACGCCCCAATCGAAATTATTATTTACCAACACATTATTTACCGCCTATGTACCCTACAATCTAACGAGGAGGCGAAGTGCGAGCGCAAGGAGTGAAACAAAACTCAATCAAACTAAAATGAACCTTAAATGCTAGTAATTAGAGACTACAAGGCTCGAGCAACAAGTCTGGCCGCGTGCGGCCGACCTAATCGCGACAATAAATGGATTATAATACATAGGTACCGTGATTTAGGCACAAATAGTAAAACGATGTTTCGCTTAGATTGGTAATGTTACAATAGCTCGGATGGGAAGAGGCGTCCCTTGAACGGCAGAGAGCTCTTGGTTCGAATACTAGTAAATGATCGGTTTCCTTTTTACTTTTCTTTTTTAGTTATTTACTTAAATAAAAAAATACAAGAATTGGGATTTTATATTGTATGTTTTTCTAACGATTGAAGCTCGATCACTACTACAAAAATCAGTTGCCGTGCGTTGGTCTTGCAAACACTCGAAAATGTCTCCACCGATTGGACTAATAGCTATGTAATATTTTTTTGTTTTGTTCGGACATGGGACGTGGGGCGAGGGCGCGGAAAAGACCCATCCCTTCAGGAGCCTGTTTCATAGAACTACAATTCATTGTGACTATGACAATTCGATGTACATTGCAAAGCCGATTAACCCACAGATTAACAAATAGACTCTGCTGCGCAGTGTACTTCGAATTGTCATAATAAACTACGAAATTATAGTTTTATGAAACTTGACCCAGTACATTTTGTACGAAAGTGAATTGGAAAGATGCGGCGTCTTTTTCGGTCCCTCGCCCCACGTCCTTGGCCTACAATCGGTAATTTTGTATGAGAATTGCTACTTTGAATTAATTTCACTATATGGCGCTGGAGGTGAACTTTGGAAGGTTGATTTATGATTGATAAATCGCTTATGAAAAGTTACAATGAATTCAATGGTGATGCGAAGAGCGCCTGATCACAGACAACAGGCAACGAGTAGGCTGGGCGTTCCTCGTAAGGCGTAATGTGATAAATTGGTGAAAACGTTTTTTCTGAATGAGTAACTATTGTTCCTGTTAGTTTTAAACATTAACATACAAGATTTTGATATTGCCCGTAAGACTGTATAAGCTTAAACGTAATCCACTGCGCATTTAAAATGGTATATAAATTCTTAGCTTTTTTTTAAGCATTCTTACGGAATATATTTACTCATAGAAGGCGTAAGGTTATGACAGTTGTCAAACATCCAATAGGGAATCAAGGAGTTAAATTATATCATATATTAATTTCAACGGTCTGCAATGTTCCTAGAGGATGTCACAAGCGATTCAAAAACGTTTGCTAGCCAGTTCCAGCACACTGTAGCCCCTTAAACCATTTCATCACGCCCCACGTGCCCTAACACCAGCAACCAGGAGGACCCAATGACTGCAAGTGATAACGCAGTCAGCATCGTAAAGTTCTGGGCTGCAACTGTTTAATAAATACATTTAATAAAATTAGTTTTTCCATCGACACATTAATAAAAAGAAGAAAAGAACAGGGTCAAGTAAGCTGAAAATAATCATCAGCGCATTTCAGAAGCCCAAAACAATTTTCTTCCAATGTGTACTGTGGCGGTTCTGTTGCCTTTTCCCATTGACTGTACAGACCGGGGGCGATGCTAAAGAGCAATTTTTCACAATTAACCATTTTGCCCACAAATTCGTACCTAACTCCGGGCCAAATTCTTGAATGCTCCGCAAAATGGAGGCAGCGAGCGCTGGAAAATCAGATTTCCGAAACTCACTAAAACAATTTAAAGGCATTCGCAAAATGGAACTGCAAAGTTTATTCTTTGTTTGTTTAGCTTTTTCTGTTCCTTCTCAAAGGAACCTGTAACCTTGGTGCTCCTAAGCTGTAAAATATAAACTCCGCAACAAAGCGAAAAATATTTGCCTTCATTTCGAACCAAAAGTTCTGTAATGTTTGTTGGTCTTGTTCTGTAATTTTTGGGGTATTTTTGTCCTTATAATTTCGAATGGTGGGGAAGACTGCAGGTAGACGGTTACTCAGAGAAAGTACCTAATTGAGAAACTGGAGGTGATTAACTTATACAAATGCCATCAGCCTGGGTGTATTTCAATGTTTGTGATGTCCTTGCCTGGTTACCATAGCAGAGGCTGACACATAGCACACACATATGCTGCAGAATTGTTGAAGCGACAGTCATTGAAACGTAATGTAATTGATCGTACTATACCATCTGAAAGCTTTGGCTCGATTCCGGATATGATTTGTCGTACTATGATTTCGAGCATCTATTTTTAACAAAATATCCATATTACCTCGTTTGTACGTAAAAAAAAAATCCATATTACCTAGGTACGTTTTTACAAAAATTAAGGGGTTTACTCGTCAAAACGAACAACTTATAATATGGGAAAAAAAATCGAAATAGCGAAAATTCAACAAAATACAAACGCATCTGGGGCCTGAAAGTCTTTCAAAGTTACGTACATCTGTGAATTGGTAGTAGCAATATCACACGCTATCATCATCATCAACCCTTTGACGTCCACTGCAGGACATCGGCCTCCCTCATGGTTTTCATAACCATGAGGGGTTTTGCCATAATTGCCACGCTTGACAGGCGGGTTGGCGATCGCAGTATGCGGTTGGAATCTCAGGAAGACGCTGCTGCTCGTCTCCTGGTAATTTATTTCCTTGGTCGCCTTATAAGGTCGTCGTATACGACATCCATAGGAGGAAATGGACGCTAACTACTAACTGTGAAGGAAAACATCGTGAATACTCCGCACGTATTGATTTGTCTTTCCTGCGGGCTAGGCCGAATAAGCTGTCAGGCAGGATGGCATAGGTGCTCGGTTAGCCTACTCCATCTAAAAAATCAATGTCCCAGGCACTGCAGCGTCCGAGTTATATTGCCGAATCGGGGTCCCGTCTGCTTAGTAGTTAATAGTCAGCAGTCGGGTTGTTGGTAATTTTTATTTCAGTTTTTAATTTTCGTCTTTTTAGTGATTTGTTAATGCTGATTTATATAAAGCCTATGACAACCGAGGACGTATGTACGTATGTATCCCAATGCTGGGCAAAAGCTCCCCGCCAGCTCTCCATCTCTCCTTGCCCTCCCACCATCCCGGTAAGGATGATCGTCTCGCCATATCGTGCTTTTTCATTCACAAGCAGCCTATATACGTCCCACTGTAGGGCAGGGGTCTTCTCTCAGAGAGAGTATGGGCTTAATCACCACACGTGCCCACCGCGGATTGGCGATTTCAAGCGCTGAGGTATGTGAATAGCTCAGACACTCAGGTTTCCTCACGATGTTTTCCTTCACAGTTAGCGAGTGTTATTGCTACTATAACTTCACACAAATATACATAACTTAGAAAACAAAGTCACTGGGAATCGAATCTGGGTCTCTCGCTTCCGAGTCCAATCTTCTACCCACTAGGCTACCATCGTGTTTCTAATGAAGATAAAATTTATTTATTTATTTCGTAACAGATCCCGCCCTTACAGGTTACATATAGACATATATACATAAACTCATGCCTGTATCCCAGAGGGGTAGGCAGAGACCAGCGACTGCCACTTGCCACGATCCTGACAGATCACTTTCGCTTCCTCAACATTCATTAGTCATTGCATGCACGAACGCCGTATTGTACATTACGTTAATTGCAATTGTATTAAATAATAATAATAATTAGCCGGTAAAATAAAAAGATGCTTTACATAAATGTACTATCGTAGTCCAAGGCCGATTTGCACCACTTTCTTAAATGTGTTCTAAACAGAATTAAACTAAAATTCTTCTTCAAATGTTGATTTAAATGGCGACTTAAGTAACATTTAAGACGTGGTGCAAGTCGGCATCTAACATCTAAAAAATTGGTTCACCGTTGCACTGCAGCAGTCCTGTAAAACCCAACAGACATCGCTTTACGCATGTACGGGGCGGGCGAGTGAGCGAAGTGAGAGAGCAATTTTGTTAAGTAAGTACGTTAGCGCGGGGAGAGCACAGATGTAACACAGACCACAGGTAAGCCAGCTGTAGGAAGAGCTGAGGCGATGGCAGTAGACAATTCACTTACGTTCACTTAAGTGAATGGTCTATGACTTGTCTGGACAATTCACTTAGGTTCACCTGAATTGGAATCGGTTCACTCACAGTTCGGACATAAAAAACGCAACCGTAGCGAGTTAGGTATAATGTCTTTAAATTAATACAACATAGCGTCCGCGGACCGGACGACGCAGTGTGGGAAGGTTTCCTACCAGATGGTCTGACGACCTGGTTACGGTGGCGTGGTGTCGCTGGATACGGGCGGCACAAGACCGGGAAGCTCGGAAAACCATGAGGGAGGCCTATGTCTTGCAGTGGGCGTCAAATGGCTGATGACGATGATGATGATACAGCGTCCAGTGGCAGTGGCAGTGGCAGTGGTAAAGGGACCACTCGGACGCTGCAGTGCCTGGGACAGAGTAGGCTTGCCCAGAACCTATACCATCCGGACAGCTTATTCGTCCTAGCCCATAGGAAAGACAAGACAATACGTGCGGAGCCAACCAAGCCACAGCAGTATTCGTAGTAGCTATAACACACGCTCACGGTGAAGTTATTAGAGTAACTTTGTTTTTCGCATATTTTGTGACCTCGAAAATCCCGAAAAAATATTTTTATTGTTTTATTTTTAAATTTTTCCTAAGTTTTTATATGATTCCTATGGTATAAAAGCAATGTCACTCCAAACTAAGTTAGACGCAAGTTCCCTATTTGAGGAGATTGTATTTATTACTTCGCATAATGCGACCCAAGTATTGCAGTTTTCTTCTCTTTATAGTCTTTAATAGCTCCAAACCCTTGTGCATTCTCTGTAGAACCGTTTCGTTTTCGACCCCATCTGCCCAAGATATTTTCAACATTCTCCAGCATAATCCACATTTCGAAAGCTTTTAGAAGCTAAGCGGAAAATATGTAACACCGCACCAAACGGCATCTAGTAGATAGTGGTAGACTTCGGCTGCATAGGAGGTGACTCATTCTGATAAACGCAGCCCTGGCTTGTTCGATGCGACATTCGACTTCCACACTGCAGTCACACTTTGTTCACGATACAACCCGGGTATTTATATGAGCAAATTCTCTCCAGAGGTAGGTTCTTGACAAGGAGTGTGGCAGGTGGCAGGTACCATGCAGTTGGTCTTCGTTAACTTCTCTATCACAGTGAAAGAGCTAAAATAAGCAGCTGTATTATGGTCGGTGTACCAACCTACCCATAAACCTATAACTGCGTCTTACCTGCATAAATAACATCCTATAAATAATTCAAAGCGTCTGTCACGAATACCAAATCCACCTGCAAAAAGAACATACCAAATCCTTAGAATCAATCAAACAAAGGCGCTTACTACGCGGTCGCTGAAATAAATCGGTAGATCAGAGAAGACACCAGGTGCAGGTTACAATATCAATACGTATTATTGTGTTGATAGAAACAGTAACAGTTGGTTTGGACACATGGAGAGGATGAAGGAAGACAGATAGGCGAAAGAAATATAATATATTTGAATGTGGGTGGAAGGACCGGAAGGCTTCCGTCAAGGTCAAGGCATGTAATAGCAAGGGCAAGGTAAAAAGTACCCGAATCCGGCGTTCCAGCATGCAACGACGGATGAATGTTGATGAAACGAAAGAGTCTGTCAGGATCGTGGCAAGCGGCAAATACTGGTCTCTGCCTACCCCTCCGAGATACACCGGGAGAAACGTGAGGTTTTTGTAGTATAGAAACAGTAACATTCTTTGTGAACATTACGATTATAATTATACAAGGTGGCGCAAAAGTAATGTCATAATTCGAATTAGCTGGCATTTGGTTATAAATGAAAAAAAAGAGCTCTTTTTTCATCAAAATTTAAATCAGTTTATTTGAAAATGTACAACTGGTTAAATTACTTGGAAAAAAATATATCGCTCAAATGGCCACCTCCCAAATTAATTCATAAGTGTGGCTCCAAATTGGCTATTTCTTCTTCAAGCGGTTGGCATAGCTTATAAGACCTGCAAGTTCAGGTGGTGTTCACATTTTCCGAAGAACCGATACATAGCTCGGAGAGCTGATGGCCGTTAGGGCAAAAAAGTTCTGACCTGGCGACCGCGGACCGGAAGACGCAGCGTGAAAAGGGCCCCCAACAGATGGTCTGACGACCTGGTTACGGTGGCGGGGAGTCGTTGGATGCGGGCGGCAGAAGACCCGGAACCTTGAAAAACCATGAGGGAGGCCTATGTCCTGCAGTGGGCTTCAAATGGCCGATGATGATGATGATGATGACGATGATAGCCATTGGAATACAAAGGTTCTCGAGTGGAGACCACGAAATGGCAATCGCTGCAGTGTAGAGCGGCCAGCAGGGTCGAGCTTCATAAAACTACAATTCGTAATTCATTATGTAAATTCGAGTTACATTGCGTAGCAGAGTCTACTTATTAATCTGTGGTTTAATCGACTTTGTAATGTACTTCGAATTGTCATATTAAACCATGAATTGTAGTTGTATGAAACAGGCCCCAAATGTGTGAGCAAACAGGATGAGCTGTGGTAGCCTAGTGGGTAGAAAATTGGACTTTGAAGCGGGAGACCCAGGTTCGATTCCCAGCGCGGGCATGTACCTATGACTTTGTTTTCTATCCGATCCGATATCCGATCACATTTGTGAAGTTGTAGCAGCAATACCACTCGCTAACGGTGTAGGAAAACATCGTGAAGAAACCTAAGTATCTGAGCTATTCACGTACCTCAGCGCTTGAAATTAACAATTAGCGGTGGGTACGCGTGTTGATTAAGCCCACACTCTCTCTCTGAGAGAAGGCCTCTGCCCTACAGTGGGACGTACGTAGGCTGCTTTGAAACAGGCCCCTGGCAGTTGGACCGACCTGAGGCAGATTGCTGGCAGCAAGTCGATGAGAATCCTATGACCAGAGTCCATTCGGACGAACAAATTGGTTGAATCGACGTGGATTTGCCAACAACCAAGGCATGTACTCTACTGACTTGTATTACGGGTGAATTTGCAATAAAAATGTAAAGGTCGATATGTTACTGACCGTGACGCTTTCGCTATAATAAAACTGAATAAATAAATGGAGGATCGCCATAAATCGACTGAAAGATATAGTAGGGTTCCAATAATATGTTTTGTCGTGAAAAAATATTCAAGATAAAGGAAGGTCGAGTCTATTCAATACTGAAAATAATGATTGGATAATGTGAATGATTGAGTACAAACATTTGACGGTAAAAGGGTCTTCGTCTTTCTTGTTTGTAAGATTCTTGATTTTCCTTTTTTAACGACTTCAAAAAAGTTGGTTCTCAATTCGACCCGTGAGTTCCTTTTTTTGGCTAATAACTTCGTCATATATTATCTTAACCACTGACAATTCTTTTTTGTTTTATTGATGAGACATTCCATTGGTCCCATTCGAATTTGGTGAAGATCTGATGAAGACTTTCAGAGTTGGATCACGGACCTCTTCAATGGGCAGTAGTAAATAAGGCTAATGGGGTCCATCCCTTATTGATAAATGCATATGTTTCATAAAATAGAGTAAAAGTAGTCCCGGGGTAATTTGGTGATGTTCTGGTGAAGACTTTCGGAGATGGAAATTGAGAACTTCAAATTGTAGAGTTTTTTGAACTTTGAACTTTGTAGTCGGTGCCCAGTTTCATGACCAGCACCAACTCCAAATTTAACTTCCAAAATGCCCACATGTTATGCACTTACTTCTAATTTAAATGTTTTCTTTTTAATGATATCTTACTTTTTAGTCCTGTAGTGTTTTGAAGTCGATTTTTAATTTTTACTAGCTAAACCTGCAAACGCTATATTAATTAGCCTACGACCTATCAAATATACACAACATATTAATAAAAAAAAAATAACCGGGCAAGTGCGAGTCGGACTCGCGCAACGAGGGTTCTGTTATAATCACATTTCCCTAGAGACTGTATGCATGGGAGAGTGCTGACGTGTCAGTAGGTGCAATCGACACGTGTAGCTTTTTCCCATGGCATGACGCAAGACCAGTCACTCCTTTTTGCAATTCAATATCCGGGCTCGTGAAAGACGGTCGTCTCTATTCTTCTATTTCCATTGTCCAATTTCATTATTTCAATAAATGTGTTAAGAAAAATATCTTTTTTAAAAAGACTCTCCTGACCCGCCCCGTAACAGTGGTGTCAGAAGTGGGATTTGCTGGTGGAAATCGCATTTCCCAGCATCTCAGACGCGAAAAACGTAAAAACGTGAAAACGCGCAAAACTGTGTGTAAAACTGTGTCAAACTCTTCATGCTGTGAAATCCTTACGCTGTGAACTTTATCCTGTGAACTTTTGTGCTCTGTAATTGCGACAGTCAGCCTCCAACCCTGGAGCCTGCCAATACAGCCTGCCGTTCTCAAAGTCACTACCGCCGCCGCTGTGCTGCCGCTCATCGTGGTCTCCGAATCGCTGCGCCATCCGCCACTCTCCGTATCCTGTTTCCAAGACGGGCCTGCCGCTGCTGCCCGTATAAGTACCTACCTACTTACCTGGTACTTACCTATTGTCGTCGCTGTCGCCGAGTCTCCGTGTCTATCGCCGTCGCCGCCGTCGTCGTCCTGCAACAAGAACCTTCAAACCGCAATGTCTGCCACTCTCCAGCTCACCGTGATCCTGTGAGTCGAACATTTAATTAACCGTTATTGTCACGAGTCCTTTCTATATCCGGTTATTCTACTCCCTTAAATTGACTATTTTACCAACTCAAGTACATACCTACTATATTTACTATTTCTAATTCCAAGCGTGCCGCCGTTAGTTCTTATTATTATCTAATAGGTATTCCTCAAACAAAATGGCAAAGGCCGAGCAATCGGCCCAAATATTATTATCAGAGCCGTATCCCATCCAAGTTCTGTGTAACTTCATTTCTCCATACAAAGGAGACAGGGAATCATTAACAGCATTCCTTACAAATTGTCAAAATGCCCTGGATCTGTCATCACGAAGCCAGACAGACTTACTCTTAAAATTCATCATATCCAAACTCGAGGGCAAGGCCCAAATCGCATGTTCAAACCGAGAATTCAACAATTTCGATGAACTCAAGGCTGTTTTACAACAAAACTTTGGTCAGAGGAAACATTACAACCATCTCCTGCTTGACCTTCAATCATGTAAACAGATGCCGAATGAAACCGTAGCGCAATTTGCCCTCCGAATCGAAACGTCCCTCACAGACTTACAGTCTGAAATTCATAATGCTAACTCCCTTAAAAAGGAGCTTCCGGGACGTCTTGCTATGACAGAAGACTTAGCCCTGTACACATTTTGTCTAGGTCTCAATTCACGCTTAAGTAACATCGTTCGTTGCCGAGAGCCGAAATCTCTCAATGATGCCGTGATAGTGGCAGTAGAGGAAGAAAAAATTCAAAATCTCTTAAACAAGTCAACACCAAGGCCGATCGAAGGCCCTAAACAAAAATTCTGCAGACGCTGCAATAAGCCAGGCCACCTAGAGTCTGAATGTTTCAGGCGCGACTCTCGCGCCCTAGTCCCATTTAAACCAAATCTTCGCCCTCAGCGAGATTATTCAGATAGGTCTCAAGGGCCCTCTAATCCAGCAATTTGCAGATACTGCAAAAATGAGGGCCACGACATAAGCCAATGTAGAAAGCGTCAATTCAACAACGCCCGGAGAAATTCGAACAATACTCCTTATCAACACCAACATCACGTTACAGTCGAGTCGCCTCCACCATCGACCTCCGGCGAAGAGGCTGACGAAGATAACTGTAATTTAAACTAAGCAACCGGGTATCGCATTCGTGCCGACGAATACCCAGTAATTATGCAGGCACACTATCGACTCCCTCTGAATCGGCGAAATCGCCCGAGTCCCAAGTTCTAAATCCCTCTGTATCCAAGGCGAAAAAGCTTAAACGAGTCACGTTCAACTTGCCATCTCCTATTTCCAAATCTAAACGACAGATAAGTCGTCAAAATAAAAAACACCCCAATGACTCCGCGAGTCCTTCTATTTCAAGGGTTGAAAACTCATCGTTACCTTCTAGTTCGGCCACTAAGCCCAGTAACGTCAAAATAAACTCTTCTTCTAAATCAAATCCTCAAAATCCTCCCTCGGGAGCCTCTGTTTCTTTGAGCCAAAATGCTAAGTCCAATTCCAAGCCCGATTCTAAATCTAATTCCACGTCAATTCACGAGATTAATACAACCTCTAAAAAGGTGTCTCTGCCACACGTTTGTCTCAAAACAAACTACTCCGATAACGTGTTGTGCTTTCTCATCGATACTGGTGCAAGTGTGAGTATAGCTAAGCTTACCAACTTCACACAAAAGCCCTCACTCTCAAACGACACTATAAAGCTTAAGGGCCTAAGTGACAATGATTCATACTGTGAAAGCCTTGGCGTATTCCAAATCCAATTTGACTGTCAAACAGATACAGGTTCAATATCGTTCGACCATGAGTTTCACGCCATCAGCGAAAACGTGAACTTGAACTATGACGGGATATTAGGTAACGATTTCTTATCGCGCCAAAACGCTGATGTCCGCTACTCAAACAACGGTCTACACATACAGGGTCATATCATCCCTATAGAGTTCAACCAGCCTACCTACATAATCCCGGCTCGTTCTGAAGCCGTTATAGAATGTTCGATCACAAATGACCGGTCCGAGTTCCACAACTCCAATGAAGCCTTAGTCCTAGACCATTCAATTTCCGAAGGCATCTTTGTAGCAAATAGCCTCGTCTCTATCAAGCCCAATGGAAAAATAAATATTACAGTCCTTAACACTACCAATGCCGAAATAAAGGTTACAAATTACAAAGTCACCTTGACACAGACGTGTGATATACCAAGTTCAACTTCTAACTCTCAGGAAAAAATATACTCTGTATCTTCTAGCGAATCTAATCGACACAACCGCGTCCTTGACAACATTCGCACCTCCCACCTTAATAGCGAAGAAGAAAAACGCTTACTCGACTGCTGTTCTAAGTACACTGATATCTTTCACTTGGAGGGCGAACAGCTAACCTACACTAACGTTACAAAACACACAATTAACACAGGTGACGCCCAACCCATTCATGTCAAGTCATACAGATTCCCAGAGTGTCATAAGGACGAGGTTGAACGGCAAATTAAGTCACTTCTAGACCAAAAAATAATTCGTCCTTCCAACTCCCCTTGGAGTGCGCCCGTATGGGTCGTGCCCAAAAAAATGGACGCCTCGGGCAAAAAGAAATGGCGATTAGTTATTGACTATAGAAAATTAAATGACGTCACCGTGTCTGACGTCTATCCTTTGCCCCTCATCTCTGATATCCTCGACCAATTAGGTCATTCAAAATATTTCACGACGCTGGACCTAGCCAGTGGTTTCCACGAAGTCCTTATGGACCCTCTCGATGCCCCTAAGACAGGGTTTACCGTTTCCACTAACAATAGTGCCGCTGGACACTACGAATTCTCTAGGATGCCTTTTGGGCTTAAAAATGCCCCTGCCACATTCCAAAGGCTTATGAACACCGTCCTATGTGGCCTTCAAGGTCTCCACTGTTTCATCTATCTTGACGACTGCATCGTCTACTCCCACGATCTCGACTCACACATGCAGAAACTGGAACTCGTGTTCTCGAAGTTCCGAGAAGCGAATCTCAAGTTGCAGCCTGACAAGTGCGAGTTCCTGCGACGAGAAGTCGCTTATCTCGGCCACATTATAACGGACAAGGGTGTTTCTCCGAATCCCGACAAAATCAAAGCAGTCACAGATTTTCCAACCCCTAAGAATCCTAAGGACATTAAGTCATTCCTAGGCCTAGTGGGCTATTACCGTAGATTTATAGAAAATTTCAGCAAAATCACAAAGCCTCTGACGTCACTCCTCAAAAAGGACGCTGAATTTCACTGGGAGCAAGAACAACAGAACGCCTTCTCCATTCTAAAATCCAAACTAACTTCAGCCCCATTGCTCCAGTACCCCGACTTCGAAAAACCCTTCATACTTACTACGGATGCTTCCAATTATGCTGTCGGGGCCATTCTATCCCAAGGTGACGTTGGCAAGGACAAGCCTATCGCCTATGCATCACGAACTCTTAACAAAGCCGAAGGCAACTATTCCACCATCGAGAAAGAACTTCTGGCCATTCTATTCGGCGTTAAAACTTTCCGTCCATACCTTTATGGTCACAAATTCAAAATTGTAACTGATCATCGGCCCTTAGTGTGGCTATTCAATGTCAAAGACCCCAGTTCGAAGCTAATTCGCTGGCGTCTCAAATTAGAGGAGTACGACTACGAGATCATTTATAAACAAGGCAAACTCAATTCTAACGCCGACGCCCTATCCAGATTCCCTGTCAATGTCAATGTCACAGATCCAATTCCAAGTCCAAGCAACGTAAGCGGTAATAGTCCACCCGCTGCCAATAACAATTCGCAGTCCCCTCAGTTTCCGTCCACGCCTTCTACATCCGAAACCTACGAGCAGTATTTACAAAGTATTCGCCAATCCTCTGTATCATATGACACAGTCTTACAAGAGCATAATGACTCCTTGCTAAAAACAAAGTGTAAACTAGTTGTTTACCCGACCGCGATCGATTTAGATCCGTCAATCCCATACTGTTCGGACATAATAGAAATGTCAAACAGTGACCCCGACATTCGCTGTATCGAACGCGAGCTACTGAGTAGCTTCACAACATCAAACGCAAACCACATGTATACACACCTATTTCTACGCGTTCATCATTATGACGAGTATAGCTACAAGGACATCTTCAATGTCCTTCGTAACTATCGAGACATGATCATCGTATGGTATCAGGAAGAAAGAGAAATTGCTATCTCTGACTTTAAAGATCCTTTTAATAAAATCTCCTACACCAAGCTATATAATATGCTAGCCTTTCTATTTCATAATACCGGGATCAAAGTTAATATCTACAAAAACAGCATCATATTTCCTACACCCTCAGAGGTGAAGCGAATCTTAAAAGAAAACCATGACTCACCCTCTGCGGGTCATCCCGGTATCTCTCGTATGTACGACAGGATAAAGTCTATGTATTGGTGGAAGAATATGCGCCAAGACATCGAAGCTTATATTAAAAGCTGCAGATCATGCCAAGTTAACAAGCCGCTTCGCCAAACGAACCGAGCTCCTATGATTATTACCTCTACAGCCACTAGGCCAAATGAAAAAGTATTCCTCGACCTTGTAGGTCCTCTTCCAGAAACCTCTGAATACAAATACAAATTCATATTAACCTTACAGGACGATCTTACGAAATATTCTCAGGCCTATCCTATGGTCACCTGTTCCGCCGAAGAAACGGCTAAACGCCTCGTCCACTATATATCCCACATGGGCATCCCTAAATTAATCGTCTCCGACCAAGGCACAAACTTCTGCTCGGATGTTTTCAAGCAGCTGGAACAGCTGTTCGGTATCAAACATTTATTCGCATCCCCGTACCATCCGCAAACATGCGGCGCCCTTGAAAGGAGCCACTCCACCCTAAAGGAATACTTGAAGTCCTACGTGGATGAAAATAGAGAGTGGGACCTGTACCTTAATACAGCCATGATAGCCTATAATTCCAACGTCCATTCAACCACGGGGTTTTCGCCTCTTGAACTCCTTTTCGGGTATAAACCCTATATTCCCCAGAGTATCGACTCTATTGATAATAACACCTATGGTGACTACGTCAGGGCTCTCAACTATAGACTCTATTACAGTCGTCAAAAGGCTCGAGATAATATTGAAGCCTCTAAAGAAAAGTCTAAGAAACATTATGACTCACACTCAAGGCCCGTGACCTATAAGATAGGTGATATGGTATATTTACGATGCCACCACAAACAAAACAAAGCCTTATCACCGGTGTGGAAAGGCCCATTTAAGATTGTCAAGATAAACGGCAATCACACCGCCACGCTGCTAATCAACCGTAGACACGTGCGTCATCATTATGACGAAATCAAGCTCGCCGCAGACCAAGCGGCCCCATAATAATAAGTCCCCATAGTAAGTACCTATTTTTATCTATCTATTCCAGGTCGTTGCTCTCGCTGTATCCCTGTGAGTTCATCTCACCTATCCGAGGAAGCTCCGGCCTATTCTTTGATAAGCTTATAGATGTCAAGTTCACAAACGACAACTGGAATGTACTTACTTATATCGATATTAGTCACGTAAAGCCAACGTTTAGTAAAATCGATTATTTACTCGAAAAAGTAAATACCTTCTGTAACTCTTTTATATCATCCCAAATTAAAACAGATTGTTCTAACTCTTTATCCGCATTACGCAATTTACGTGACGTCAATATTCGAAAATTCTCTTCTATTTCCCATCTAATGGTAAACAAACAAAACCTTCGCATTAAACGTGGTCTTTTCGATATCGGAGGCTCATTGCTCAAAACGTTCTTCGGTACTTTAAACTCTGATGACGCTATAAAATTCACTGACGCTATCAATAAAGTACAGACAGATGAAAAACATCTGATGCACTTAATGAAGGATAACATTCACGTTATCAAGTCTACTATATCTACGTTTAACAACACTATGTGTAAAGTATACGAGAACGAAAAACGTCTCGTCCAAAATATGGAAGCTATACACTCAGCCATGTCAGCAATAAATAATTCTAATGATAAACTACAAGTAAAAACGCAGGTCTCGTCCTTGTTGAATTCCTTAGAGTCCATTATCACCTCTGTTTCCTTCGACATAGACGACGTAAACAATGCTATTTTGTTTGCAAAGCTAAATATCCTGCATCCGACTGTACTTAGTCCTCATCAGCTGTACAATGAACTCGAAGGGCACCGAAACGACTTACCTCAGCATTACGAACTACCGGTGTCTCTCTCACTTCAAAATATTAACGAGATTATCGATGTATCTCAGCTGGTATGCTACTATCATACTGATAAGATAGTCATTGTAGTCAAAATTCCCTTAGTCCTTCCGCAAACCTATGAACTATTCAATGTTATTCCTTTACCAGTTCCCTACGACAATTCCAAACCCGAGACCTTCGCTCTTATCGCCCCTTCCAGTCCTTACGTAGCAATAACGGGCGATCATATGTTCTATTCACTAATCAAAGACTTGTCAAACTGCAAAGTGATAAGTGAAAAGTGCTATGTGTGTGTGTTAACAAACGTTTATTCAACCATCGCGAACCCTCTGTGCGAAATTAGTTTATTAACGGATATAGTTTCTAAGATTCCAGACTCTTGTACTATTAAGCTGTTACGCGGCTCTATTGACTTATTCCATAAGATAACTCATAACCGATGGATCTTCGTCCAATCAGAACCAGGCAGAAGCCACATAGCTTGCGGAGATAACCTGTACGATGAAATGTTATTTGCCACAGGCATCCTTTCGCTGCCGAAAAACTGTAAAGCATTTTTCAGGACCTTACAGTTGTCCTCCACTGATAGCTATACGATTAATATAACTCGTACTCATACTATGTCAAACTTTAGCATAGTCATCGATGACTGTTGCGATAGAATTAAGGTTAATAAAACTCTGTTTAAGATTCCTATGGTTAAGTTAGATAGTGTTAATAATTTAGATTCACTCTTACATGCCAGTATCCATCTCGATCAATCTGAGAGTGAGATAAACGAAATCGAGAATTCCAATCATCTCCAAAAATACGGAGTTCATTATATGTCACTTAGTTATATAGTTAGTATTATATTTGTGTTTTATCTGCTGTATAAGGGTAGAAAAATAATCCTTCGAAAAAATATGTTTTCCAGTTGCACTCAAATTTTCCATAAACGCCGTAACCCGGAAGTTAAACCAGGTTTACCTTTGTCAATAATTGTACCTACTAAGGACACAGCTAGCAACGAATCTTCTATTGCTGAAGCCGAAGATATGGTCCATGTTCAGCATCCAACTCCTCAGAAGAGAAATATCGTACTTACAAGATCCTTATCTAACATAAAATAATCCTGTCATTAAGATCCTTATTCAGGTAGATAGTTAAGAACGTAGGTTAAGTCTAGATCTAAGTTTAATCCTGACAAAGTCTTAGTTTGTGAATCTGGAGCGAGTCCTGAAATTTCACATCACCCTTTCCGTGATGCTCAATCTTAAGGGGGGGGTTGTTATAATCACATTTCCCTAGAGACTGTATGCATGGGAGAGTGCTGACGTGTCAGTAGGTGCAATCGACACGTGTAGCTTTTTCCCATGGCATGACGCAAGACCAGTCACTCCTTTTTGCAATTCAATATCCGGGCTCGTGAAAGACGGTCGTCTCTATTCTTCTATTTCCATTGTCCAATTTCATTATTTCAATAAATGTGTTAAGAAAAATATCTTTTTTAAAAAGACTCTCCTGACCCGCCCCGTAACAGTTCCTTGCTCGCGCTTGGCCGTCATTTATTATAAGTCCCACAATAACGCCAAGTTTGATGCCTGTATGTATAGCCGTTTTTACGATAGAACATCAACAAAAAAAAAAACGGCAAAAGAATGCGTTTGTTGTATGGAATGTCCCTTTCTTTTTTATATTATTATTTTTTTGTTAATCCGCCGTAATAACACATATTCTGTGTTACACACAATTTCAAACGGCTGCCTGTTACGGTTCCAAAGATAGAGCCCTTTGAAGGTCGGACGGACAGACAGACAGACAGCGGAGGCAGAGTGACAGGGTCCCGTTTGGCACCCTTCGGGTACGGAACTCTAGAAAGATAATAATTTGCTAATACCACACACACACCACAGCTTCGCAGTACCTTCTAAATCTAGGATTATTTCTATTAAGACGAGGCTTTCACTTATCGGCCCAAAAAGTTACTCGCTCCACTGAGAATTGATTTATTATTCAGATTAAAACGGGGTGCATTAGGGCCATTAATGCATAAATCAAGTCTAGGGATTTGAACTGCTGAAACCTTAATTGAATCGTGACGTCGTATTTTAAATCAGCCTTGCGAACACCTTTAAATTATCGATTTAAGTTTAGACGCTAGTTATCCCAAATATCCAGTGAAGACTCTAATTGATCAGACATTAAGGGTGGCTTGCAGAAACACGCTAAACTGAGATTTAGTTCAATTAAGTCGACATTTTGACAGATAATGTATGGAAGAACTGTCAAAATTTCGACTTAAATCGGTTTGGTGTGCTTCTGCAAGCGACCCTAATTTGTGAATGCTATTTACTAATTACAAGGAAAACCTTGTGAAAGAATCTGAGTGCAGATAATCCACAGAGGGTACGGAGGTAACTTATGCCACCAATGAAATGAAAATAATTATCTTAGTTTGTTTTTAGAATACCTAGTTTCATCATAAGCCTATATACGTCCCACTATAGGGCACAGGCCTTCTCTCAGGGAGAGAGTATGGGCTTAATCACCACGCGTGCCCACCGCGGATTGGCGATTTCAAGCGCTGAGGTATGTGAATAGCTCAGACACCCAGGTTTCCTCACGATGTTTTCCTAGTTTACTTATATAATATAATAGCGGTGGCACCGCAGCGATAGAAGGCCGGCCTCACATTCGAGAGGTCGTAGGTTCGAATCCCGGCATGTAACAATGACTTTGTTTCCTAAATTACGTACAGAGTTCTAGTTAGACCTGAGATTTCCGCACTTAGCCTCGTACTTCACAAATGTACTTAAATTAGAAAACAAATTCATTCGTACATGCCGGGATTTGAACCCACGACCTCCCGAATGAGAAGCCGGCGTTCTACTGCTCCGCTACCAGCGATTATAACATTTGCGATTGTAGCAGCGATACCTCTAGCTAACTGTGAAGGAAAACATCGTGAGGAAACCCGAGTGTCTGAAGTGTTCACATACCTCAGCGCGTGAAATAGCCAATCCGCGGTGGGCATGCGTGGTAATTATACCCATACTCTTTCTCTAAGAGAAAGCCCTGCGAACTTACAATTCAAGACTTCAAAGTGTTTTAACCCGACTGCGGCGAAGCCCAAAATAAATGTGTAGAGTAATGTGCTGCATCCAATGGGAATCGAACCCACGACACCTGTTTTGGTAGTCAAGCGGTTAATCGCGTTTGATATCAAGAAAGAAGAAGAAGAATAAGGACTTTTATTGGGACAAATTAACACATCACAAGAAAAAAAGGCATGAAACAAGTACAAAGGAAAAACAAGTCACATAAATACAACAAAATACAAGCCAAAGTCAGAGCGTCAGAGTGCGTCCTGTGGTGTGTCAAAGTTGCCACAAAGGGCATCTGACTCAGCATTGTGCTGAGGTGCATTCATCTACTCCTACTTATACTTTACTCATGCATTCGTAAAGTAGGTTTTCTCTCTTTTTATTAAGCTGCACGGCTCAGTTACTCGGTGCCGGCTGTCAGAAATTGCCCGGCCGGCCGTATGGACCGATGATGCGAGGCAGGGTTGTAGTCAGGGACTTGATTTTAGGGTTCCAACACGTTGCCAGTCCAGGGCATCTCTATTTTTTAGGGTTCCATACCTCAAAAGGAAAAATGGAACCCTTATAAGATCACTTTGTTGACCGTCAGTCCGTCTGTTCGTCCGTCCGTCCGTTCGTAGAGGTATCAAGTTGAAATTAAAACCATGTGCTTAATTCTACAGTCTCTTGAGGCTGTGAAGAAATTAAAGTTATAAGTTAATAAAAAAAAAATACGACCGTTTATGCCTCAAAAAACGAATATTTTGACATTCTCAAGGGAATGAAAATTTATAGGGTACTTTCTGTTACCTAGAGCTATGAAATTTGGTAAGTTATATAGTCTTATACTACAAGTGCAGGGAAATATCTGAAAACTATTTATATGTGAATACATTTGCAGTTAAATCGTAAAAAAATAGATCTTAAATAAGGAGGCACCTAAGGCGTTTGGGGTCCGAGATAGCTGGGTGCCATACATTACTCTATAGTACCCTGGTGCCTTTGACTCTATATGCCTCACATGTTCTCTTCACGATTGTTTTGTTTTATCTCTCTGTTTTGAAGCGGTGGTAGCCTAGTGGGTAGAACATTGGACTCGGAAGCGGGAGACCCAGGTTCGATTCCCAGTAAGGGCATGTACCTATGACTTTTCTTTCTAAGTTATGTACATTTGTGACGTTGTAGTAGCAATACCACTCGCTAGCGGTGAAGGAAAACATCGTGAGGAAACTTGGGTGTCTGAGCTATTCACATACCTCAGCGCTTGAAATCGTCAATCCGCGGTGGGCACGCGTGGTGATTAAGCCCATACTCTCTCTCTGAGAGAAGGCCTGTGCACTACAGTGGGACGTATATAGGCTGCTTATATCTCTGTTTTGTTGCCGTTCGTGTCTTTTTTTTGTGTACCTTTATGTTTACTTCGTGTTTCTGTGACAATTTAAATAAATATCCTCTTTCTTTCGCCTTTCTTTAAGAAAATCTATTCTCGCTCGGTACATACAAAGTTGTACGGAACCCTTGGTGGGCGAGTCTGACTCCGACTTGTCCGGTTTCTTATGAACACTAATGCTTAGTCTTTTAATTTCTGTAACATAAAGAAAAAAAAGGATATATACATAACTCTTTATATTTAAAAACACGTATATTTAAAATTGATATGATTATTGATAATAAACTGAGTGGCATCAATAACATTTGTTGTATTAAAAACTCAATACAAAATATTAGAACTTCCCTAATTAGGTTTTATGTTTTTACCGAATAATGCAACAAGTAAGAATGTCAGAGGCATTAAATAAATCAACAATAATCAGATTACTTCACAGTGAGCAAAGAGAAAAAAAAGACCAACCAGGAAACTCCAAGTGAGATGGAAAGATGACATCAAGAAAGTGGCGGGCATCAACTAGATACTCACTACCCAACATAGATCGAAATGCCCACGTTTGAAGGAGGCCTACACCTAAATTGTTAAAATAGCTTACCGTGATTAAAATTAAGATGAAGAGTGAAGAATGATGTTCCGTGTGGCGCCAGATTAATAATAGCGTCACTCCATTTCCTCCCGTGGATGTCGTAGAAGGCGACTAAGGAAATCAATTACCAGGAGATGAGCAGCAGTGTCTTCCTGAGATTCCAACCACATACTGCGATTGCCAACCCGCCTGCCAAGCGTGGCGATTATGGCCAAACCCCTCTTGGTTATGAAAACCATGAGGGAGGCTTGTGTCCTGCAGTGGGGGTAAAAATGGTTAATGATGACGATGACCTGAGCAAAGAGAAAAAAAAACCAACAATTTGTAATTTGAATTTGGAGGTCGTAATCGCAGACCTCTGACTCTGCCGAACACTGACGTAGCGTCACAGATTAAAAAGAAAAAGAGACAAGCATAGCATACAGGACAAGTTTTGAAAAGGAACGTTATGAATTAAAGATGGTACAAAAATTCATGTGGTAAAACATAAGTTATTGTAAATGACAAACTATAACCAACATGTCTCGGGAATTGCTCCGCACAATCATATTATATGTACTTTGATATGCACGTCTCTCGTCCCTTAATACATCCCTGTCGGTAATCCATACCATTATTCATCGGCGAAAAATTTGTGGCCTTATCTTTACGAGATGATGCCGCGCGCCGGGCAGAGTCGTATTTATAAAACCCTTTTTTTGTTTTCCGAGCGCGTTTCGACGTTGGATTTATGTGGGGTGTCAAATTCGGAGTGGTCAAACGGTTGGCTGTTGTGATCCTGTCGTATCTCTTGAAACTGTACCTATCTGTGCAGAGGTTCTCTTATTGTTTGCGGCCATTAGGTGGAACAATGTTTATGATTGATCCTCGTACAGTCGACAGGACATCAACCTTCACATACGTGCAATCTAATCAGTTACATTAAAAATGAATTTCAAACAAAAAGGTTGACCTGCTGCAGGCTGTACTTGACCTTGACCACAAAGCGGTGACAGCTGAATCGATAGATAAGCCGCTTTGCATTCGTATCGTATAGGATAACAAAAATGTGTTAAGATTTCGGGAGACCAGAGGGCTGACGCATACCTCGGCCAGAGAATAAGTCTGGCCATCCAAAGGGGGACTTTTGCCAGCACCCTGGGCTCCCTGCCATGGGACACCGACCTGGGGCAAGTTTTTTACCTGTAAATATGTATACTTAATTAGAAATTATATTCATTAGTATTAGTTTAAATTATTAGTTGTATAGTTATTATTAATCAATTTCTATTTACCTGTAATTTAATCTAGTACGGTAGGTTATTTAATTAATATAAGATTTCCGTAAATTTATTTTCCATTATTTTTAGTTATTTTTAAAATGAACAAATTCATTCAACGTGTTGATTAGAGTTTCTCGTTTTCAGTTACTTTTTTCTACTTTTCTCAATAACGGTTTACAATTTTTCTGCTGTTGAGTGGCGCTGTTTGGTAGATAATTCTTAAAACCATACGTGTTAAATAGAAATAGACATTATCCTACGTAGGACAATGATTTATTTAAGGCTGGGTTATTGCTGCTGGGAGCGCGTAGAGCGAATTTAACAAAATTATATAAACCCTGATTTTTCGAAAAAATAAAATTTGAAATACAAGCCAACCAACGCTGTGGCCAAACACAAACTTAAGTTGATCTACTTCAGAAATTTGAATTTTCATTCTTTCTCATTCTTTAACAATAATTTAAAATAATAAAATGTGCGATCCAGAGGGTAATGAGTAAAATAATTACTATAATTTTGACAGATCTGGTCTAGGCCAGATAGCTTCCTTCAAGAACAAACTAGGAACGGAGACCAGAAAATAAAATTACGTTCATTTCAGACATGGAAATACGAAAGGTCAGAATCTACCTAAATTTGGAATAATACACGGATTTCCATAACAAGAGCCCCAAATATGAGCCCCGAAGTCGATGATTAGGGTAGCGTTATATGTCACAAGTTCCAACACCAAGAATCCATAACACCCACCCTTTCCCTAATATGTTAGACTCAACGAATATGTACGTCAGATTACCAAGTGTCCGTGCGCCGTTCTCACTTTGGGGTTGGAGTAGAAGGTGTTCTCGATCTGTTGTGATATTTTTCACAACGAGGGCTACGTAGAAATGAGATATCAAAAAAACACGAATCAAAAATTTGTCTCGACGTATTATTTACCTACGTTCTAGGGCCTGATCATATAACTACAATTCGTGGTTTACTATGAAAATGCGATATACGTTCCAGAGTCGTTTAACTCACAGATTAACAATATAAGTGAACTGTGCTGCGCGGCATGTCATAATAAACCGCGAATTGTAGTTTTATTCATCTCGGCGCTGTTTTTTGAATATGAACACAATGTTAGCCGCTGCCTTCGGGTCGGTTTGGAGCTGGATAAAATGCATCGAAAAAAACTCCACTCTGACCATATTTTGTCAAATCATCTTAAATATCATCAGTTGCTACTCACATGATAGAGATTCCTTGATTGCCATCAAAAACTTTGCATACCAAACCATTAGTTACCAAAACATTAGTAGAGGGCTTGAAGCTATTCACATTGGTGCGTTTACGCCGTTTACCCTGCTCGTTACCACCAGTGGTGCCAAACAAGTAGCCTCACTGGTGATAGGACATGGCAATGGCTTTATACCTTGGGCTTATGAAGAGAAGAAGAAGAAGAAGAAAGACTTTTATTGGGACAAATTAACACATCACAAGAAAAAAAGGTATAACAAGTAACATAAACAAGTACAAAGGAAAAACAAGTCACATAAATACAACATAATACAAGACAAAGTCAGAGCGTCAGAGTGCATCCTGTGGTGTGTCAAAGTTGCCACAAAGGGCATCTGACTCAGCATTGTGCTGAGGGATGACGCGTCGAATATGATCAAAACTCTGGTACTTATGCACTCTGACTAAAGAATTTACATTGTTCATTAGGAAAAGGAGCATTTTGTCTTACAGGTAAATTAGGCAAATGTGTCTTACACTCGCAAATAAAAAAAATTGAACAAAAAGCTATCTCAAAGGCTTTTGTGATAAAAATATGTTTTCTTTTGTTAAGACTGTGTAAGTACACAGAACTTTGGTGAAAGAGTAGATGATGATATTCCTATTTTTTACAGGTTAGTTTTTGCCTCTTTGACATTGAACATTTCCAAAGTGACAGGCAAGTTTGAAAGTGTCTTATTAAGCCTATACTCCCTCTCGTTGGATTTTTACCATAAAATTTGACTGGAAATATGGAAAAGTGATAAAAAACTATCAAAAGATAAATAAAAGCTCATCTACCTTAGTGGCGAACTTCAATTGAAGTATCTCAGGAATTACGCACTTGAAAAATGACCCTGCTTGATGCATGATTATCATCATATTTTTCGACCTAAAACAGGCTAGGATTTGTCATGTTTCTCACCTAATGGTAAGTGAAGATGATGCCTATAACTTGCCTGTTTGACGTCACCAGACATTACCCCGTAACGTGACAAATCGCTTTGCGACGCGACTTTGTCTGGTGGATAGTTACTAGCTGCAGCCTAGGCCTCCCACAAGTGATGCTCCTCGTTTGGTGCCACTCGGGGGTCAAGTAAAGTAACAAGGGTAACAACCTACGCGACTAGCTTCAACCACCAAAAAATAATACGCAGTGTCACTTCCAGCTCAATCCACCAACTTTTCCTAAGTCAAGGTTGTAACTATTTGTCACACCCTCGTCCAAATGAGGTGTCGATAAAAAATGACAGTAGATGGACCCATCCAATTGGTGGGGCTTCTCTCTGACAGATAGGAATAGTAAATGGAAAAAGTTTTCGTGGAATCCGCGATAACTAAGTTTGGGCCTCTTCGGGCGCAGTGAAAAATGGGACCTTTTTAAAAGGTGCTCCGGATAGTACTATGGGTTTTTATATTGTAGCCACAGTGACATTTTTATACAGGGTGTAAAAAATCCCATATACATACAAAAATGGTGGGTTCTACTTGTCAATACGAACGACTATCGCTATGGGGAAAACTTCGAAATTGAGAAAAATGCTAAAGTTACCACCTACGGCATAAAAAAGTTTGGAATAACTGACACTTGTCGTGATTTTCTCCATAGTAAAAGTTATTCATATGAAAGATTAGAGACCTCCATAATTCGGATATACACACTGAAATCTGGGTGGTTTGAAAGCCGCGGTCATGTAATTAGTCATGCATATAATACCATCTATTTAGACTTTTATTATTATCTATTTAGACGGGCAGCAGCGTCTACCTGACATTCCAACCGCATACTGCGATCACCAACCCGCCTGCCAAGCGTGGCGATTATGGCAAAACCCCTCATTGTTATGAAAACCATGAGGTAGGCCTATGTCCTGCAGTAGGCGTCAAGGGGCTGATGATGATTACTTTTAAGTATATTAAGACATGAAATTAAAAAAAGGCCTTTTCAAAAAAAATCAACTAGCGTATTCGATAGCTATTGATAAGGCACGTCCATTTTGCTGTCTTTAAAACCACCCAAAATGTATGGTATATTTCGTTACACTCTGTAGATATTATTATAGTAGGCATATTTTTTCTTCTGCATCCCATAATTTTTCCGTTGGTCTGTGATATTTGGGGTATCCAGGGTTTTTCGATTCATGTCAAGTGATAGCAGTACTGTCCGTAACAGATTCTTCTAATTGCCTCGGCGAAGGCAAGGATGTAAATTTTTTTAAGAGCTTAGAACCATACGGTAAAAGTGGAAACATATGAACATAACGACTGCAGCCGAGTAAACGAGATTTGTATCACCGTCTGGCTGGGGCCGAGTATATACGATTTAGCGTCACCAACCGACTGGAGCCGAGTATATCCGATTCAGCGTCACCGCCTGACTGGAGCCGAGTATATCTGATTCAGCATAGCCAACCGACTGGAGCCGAGTATATCCAATTCAGCGTCTAAGGCATGCACTCCGTAGTACAACTACAAGTTACCGTGGGCACTGACTGAAAATCAGCGCTGAAGGAGTGATCCTTCAAGTGGAAGTGAAGGAAGTGATTCCTTAGCACAACGCTGAGTCAGCTGCCCTTTGTGGCAACTTAGATTCAACACAGGCTACATCTATGGTTCTGTTTCATTTATTTGTTTTGTATGTTGTGTGTTTAGTTTTCTTTCTGTTGTTGTGCATATTATGTTACTTATCTGCTTATTTTGTTTTTATGATGTGTCTTGTTGGTATAATAAATGTATTTCTTCTTCTTCACCGACCGACTGGAGCCAAGTATATGTGATTCAGCGTGTCAGATCCGAGCGTGACAGTTCAAGTCCATTCACTGTTTACAAAAAGCGTGCCTAAAAAGTTTTCACTTCAAAAAGCGAATAATTACATTAAATAAGCTCACGCATGTATTCCGGAGAGGTAGGTAGAAACTAGGGTTTGCCACTTGTCAATAATAGTGATTCATAATTCGAAGAACCATACCAAGGTGAACTGGAAGATAATGTGGTTAGCATTAAAATAAAATAAATGTATTTCTGAAGACATACATCCATAGACCACACATTACACACTCATTAAGAATTAAAATTAAATTAAACATTATTACAATACATTATATGACTACTAGCTGACTCGGAAAACGTTTTTTTGCCATATTGAGTAGCCTACAACCTTTTCTCAGTCTTACTAAATATACACTAAAAAGTTCATAAAAATCGGTGAAGCCCTTTCGGAAGAGTTCAATAACAAACACTGTGACACGATATTCTTATATCGTAAGCAGCCTATATACGTCCCACTGTAGGGCACAGGCCTTCTCTCAGAGAGAGAGTATAGGCTTAATCACCACACGTGCCCTCCGCGGATTGGCGATTTCAAGCGCTGAAGTATGTAAATGGCTCAGCCACTTAGGTTTCCTCACGATGTTTTCCTTCACGGTTAGCGAGCGGTATTGCGACTTTAAGTTCACAAATGTACATAGCTCAAAAAACAAAGTCATAGGTACATGCCCGCACTGGGACTCGAACCTAGGTCTCTCGCTTCCGAGTCCAATGTTCTACCCACTAGGCTACGACCGCTCGATATTCTTATATGTTAGATTATAATTAATATCGCCTTTGTACTTTTATTTTTATAAGAGTGTAATAAAAAGGACCTTTATAATAACAATTCGAAGCGACAAATCCTCCCTAAAAATAGTAGGAATAAATTACCCCGTGCACAATAGAACTAGAGAAAAGCGACGGACTACAAAAACATGCATTTAGCGCATGAAAGCCATCCGGGGCCAGGGTAAACAGGCATTTGCATAAACCACCACTTTGATGTCAAGCACCACTAAGAAACATGTCGACTTGGCCTGTTTTCCTTTAGTGACAGTTCTGAGTGTAACGAAGGGCGACTGTAAACATACATTCCGAATTTTCACAGTAGAAAAAGCCAAAAAGTACTTCGTGTTATAAAAGTCTATATTTCTTGATTATATTCTTTTTGTTGCACTAACCCGTGCTGAGGACAATTTTAAAAAACCACCCATGCCGGGACTTGAACCCGCGACCTCTGGCTAACCGTGCCAGCGCTCTCCCAACTGAGCTAATGGGCAAGTGCAGGCATCAGTGAAAATTCGAGCCTCTTTACAAACTTCTCTGTATTACGTACAGGCAGCGACATCTGGCCGAAGCGAATTACATCACTTGCAGCCCCGAGTAACCCACTTTGCAGTTAGGTTTTTACATCGGAATGATATCGCTGTACCTACATGATTATATTCTTTTTGTTGCACTAACCCGTGCTGAGGACAATTTCTTGATTTGTTCGCATCTCCACAGCCTGTGAAGTACGCTGACGTTGCTCATAGGCCTCTTCACCGTCACGTCAACCTTCCCGGCCTTCTGCCATTCTCCTTAAGTAACACTAGCGCCACCAAGGAAAAAAATCATGCCTTTTCTGGCAAATTATATTTGTATTTCATAACATAACATAACATAACATAACATAACATAACATAACATAACATAACATAACATAACATAACATAACATAACATAACATAACATAACATAACATAACATAACATAACATAACATAACATAACATAACATAACATAACATAACATAACATAACATAACATAACATAACATAACATAACATAACATAACATAACATAACATAACATAACATAACATAACATAACATAACATAACATAACATAACATAACATAACATAACATAACATAACATAACATAACATAACATAACATAACATAACATAACATAACATAACATAACATAACATAACATAACATAACATAACATAACATAACATAACATAACATAACATAACATAACATAACATAACATAACATAACATAACATAACATAACATAACATAACATAACATAACATAACATAACATAAACTCACGCCTGTATCCCCGAGGGGTAGGCAGAGACCAGGGACTGCTACTTGCTACGATCCTGACAGATCACTTTCGTTTCTATTTGTATTTCAGTCATGCTAATAGTGATTTTCAGGACCCATGGCCGTCAAACTAAGGCAAAAAAACCTAAGACTCGATAGCATTAACGCCAAAAACGGCCGTTTGTGGCATAAATGCTATCTAGTCCCTGCTTTGTGATCCTGGGTTCTTTGTCGTGGATCCTAAAAATCACTGTTAACATGACTGAGAGATTGTACGGACACTTTTTGCAAATACGATCTGTAAAAGACGATATGATGTTTTTTCTTCCCCATAATGTTACCAACCCATCGAGTAGGCGGTCTATTCACCGGACCACTCTGTGCTCGCCTTTTTCCACCATCTTCTCGTCTAACTTTGGTCTTCCGGCGAATTACGGCAATTTTGTTCGCATTATTTTTCGAGTATTTTTATCAATTATTTTTATGAAATCAGGTGACACCCCAGTAACGCTCGATGGATGTGCGATATCATTTCCTGATTAAAACCGTAATAAAGGATTGAAGCGTAACATAGTCGTAAAGTGTAGCTGGATAACTCTCTAACGATCTGAACGTAATCGAATGGGGTATTTACCGGTGATTTGTGCTGACATGCACTAAAACTTTTATTCAGGGGCTTTACCCTGAAGAATAGTGGCCCAATCCAGGAGATAATCATGTTTCCCTGGGGCCGCTGTACATTTGTACACATGGCCTCAGGTTGGGTATATTTCCATGTATGGTATGTCCTTGCCTGGTTGCCATAGCACAGGGTATCCTGGTTTGTGACCAAGACAAGTGATTGTGTTGTGTGGAAGTAATTTTATTTATTTAAGCCTCGATGTTTATGTGATTATGTCCCTACATTATTTTCTCTTCTCTTGTGAATTCCTTGGTACATTAGAATTGATATCATATTTCTTGATCGCCTTCACAAGGGAATAACGAATACTATATAAGATAAAGTCTGATGAAGATAAAAGAAAAAAGGCTGTAAGAAAAGGGCTGAAGGAAAACCGGTATAGACTTATTAAAAACAAAATAACTTTACTGACTGAAAGAGGATGACATGTAGTGACTATAATTGGGAAAGGAATGTTTCGTTGGTATGGTTGGACATATGGAAAGGATAAATGAAGAAAAATTGACGAAAGAAATATATCAAGCGAATGTGGGTGGATCGTTCGGTAGGGGACGTCATAGGAAAAGGGCAAGATAAAGTGTACCCGAAACTGGCGTGCGTGCATGCAACGACTAATGAATTTTGATGGAGTGAAAGAGTACCCCTCTGAGATACAGGCGTTAGCTTATGTGTAATGTAAATTTACCAACACCTAGCTAGCTTTAGCACCTAAACTTTAACACCAAAGCTTTAACACAAAACATATAATAAATATATCTTTACTTTGATAAATAAATATCTTTTTGTAAATGACAAAAATTGAATCAAGTATTTTTTTGCCGTAGAAACTATTAGTACTATTGTAGAAACAAAAACAACAGCATGAAATTTTATTTATTACGAAAATATGTCATCATCATGATCATCAGCCATTCGACGCCCACTGCAGGACATAGGCCTCCTTCGTGGTTTTCATAACCATGTGGGGTTTTGCCATAATCGCCACGCTTGGCAGGCGGGTTGACGACCGCAGTATGAGGTTAGAAATATACAAAAAGCAATTTTTCTGATGTTTCACAGGTAATTTATAATATGACAGGCAAGTTATTTTGCTGGCACCCAATGGAGCAAGATATGGACAAATCGCACTGTCGCAGTCGTAGCCGACGTTTCAAACTGACTCTCGGCGCAAGAGCCCCTAGCTCAGTTTTACGACCGTATTAAATCCTAAAGTTTTCGACTAGTCCACAGCAATGTGGGCGGGTAGTAAACTCTATTCGTGTGCAAATCGCAGCGTCACGAGCGCACAAGAATGGCAAGGCTGAAGTACGAAATATATATATCAGAGTGACGTAGGCGGACCCACCCTTTTCGAAACTCAAAGAAAACTAATGTTGTTGTAAAACAAACTAAAATCGACGTGTTTTAGGAAACGCTTATTCAATAACCCTGTTTAAGCTGCTTGCGTCATAAACGGCTCTGTAAAAACTATGCACTAATATTATAAAGAGGGAGAGTTTGTATGTTTATATATTAGTTTGTATTTAGGGGGTAATCTCCAAAACTGTTAAGAATGGACCTTCATGATGGACATAAGCTATAGATTAATCGGTTAGCCTTGCGAACGTAGTCAAGGGCACTGCCATACGATATAAATTAGTTTTTCTTTACGAAACTTCTTTATGATCGCTGCACTTTTATATGATTATATTTATGGGCCGTGTGGCGCCGGATTAAGAATAGCGTCACACCATTTCCTTCCGTGGATGTCGTAGAAGGCGACTAAGGAAATACATTACCCAGGAGAAGGGCAGCAGCGTTTTCCTCAGATTCCAACCGCATACTGCGATCGCCAACCCGCCTGCCAAGCGTGGCGATTATGTCAAATCCCCTCGTGGTTAGGAAAACCATGAGGGAGGCCTATGTCCTGCAGTGGGCGTCAAATGGCTGATGATGATGATGATTTATGGTCGTGACAGACCAGAGCATTCACCTGTAACAGAACACCGAGCGTTCGCCGTTTCTAAAGTTGTCGAACTGAACAAAAAACAGAGCCAAGCATCATCATCAGCCATTTGACGTCCACTGCAGGACTTAGGCCTCCCTCATGGTTTTCCAAGCTTCCCAAGCTTCCAAGGTCTTGTGCCGCCCGCAAGCATAAAGACAAGGATTTTCGCGATCATTCTAGCGACCACTAGTGAATGCTCGTTATAGTCACAATGTAGGTATTGTGACGTCAAACGGTGGAACAGTAAAATTGCTCGGCTCGGTAAAAACCTCGAAGAAATTTTACTGTCGTTTCACTGGAATCCCCGCTAAAACGCTCCCGTTTAGCTTTTACCTGTAATGAAAATTTGCTAGGATGCTCATTACAAGTGAATGCTCAAGTCTAACAGCAGCTTTAGGAAGACTGAGGGGTCAGTTGCTGAATTGAGAATATCGCTAAGTAAATAGTTAACTGTAGTGCTGTCTCTTCAAATTTCTCAGAAAAGAGCATGACAGAACGTTACTTAAGTATTTACTTGGTTAAATTCTCAATTCAGAAACCGGCCCAAACTGTAAAATTACAAATCTTTCTTTGTAATTTCACCAGCACCAGCTTCCAACTCTTTGTAGTGTGGTTGCGGAAAAATGTATTTGGATATACGAGTTCAGACATGTTGTTCAGAAATCTTGTTTGAGATTCAAGCTTTGACTGGTAGACAAAGGTGTTCTGAATTTTGCCTTGAGGTGGTTGGTACCGGCAGTCTACGTTTAGCATTGTAAAGTATCTATTTTTGTCCTGAATTGGCATTCCTTGCAGCTTCGTAGTCTCCGAAATTGATATTTTCAGTATATTATTATAGGAATTTTTATTTGTTAAATTTTTCGTTTCTTTTGCCTCTTTGTAGTAGCGCTTTTTCATAGATAATAAATTTGTCAGTCAGCTTATGCTATGTTGGTATTAAGTCATAAACACAAAATAATAAACAAAAATATAGTAATAATCCATCGTTAAGAGACTACACAGCTAAATAGTACAACATAAATAAATTGTAGCATAAAAGGCAAAGCTAATAAAGCAAGGCATATTTTTTTTGTAACTCCGGGCCATATGAAGAAGAAGAAGAAGAAGAAAGACATTTATTATACCAACAAGATCCATCACAGAAACAAAATAAGCAGATAAGTAACATAATATGCACAACAACAAAAAGACAACTAAATACAACGATATACATAAATACATATCGGACGCAAATGTCCCCATAACACTGGCTGCGTTGCCACGTTGAACAGGAAGATCCGTTGCATGAGATCATAATGCCCCAGAGCGACAGCCCAAGCTGCGGTCCCTCAAACGCCGCGCTCTAACTGCCAAATAAAGGCCTAGCCCTGCACACCCCAAACTTAATAGCCCGTGGCACAAAATATAACTTAATTCCTGCACTTTTGTCTAGCAGCAAATTCAGCTGCCACTAGCAGCGGTCGATGCCACAATGGGAGGGCGCAAAGGTGCAAACATGGTAGCGTCCCATATAAGGCAACGTCCCCTCTCCCACGGAATCATCTTGAGACCATCCGGACGTTTTCCGTCGTTACGACTCAGGTCTGGAGGCTCAAGCACTGATGGAATGTTTGCCGAAAACAGAGCTCTATGAACAATATGCAGAGATGCCGTGATTTAATTAATTTAATTTCGAGTGTTAGTATTTGGATCGAAATTCTATAGGTTAGTAGACGAGGTGGTGTGAAAATACAGGAAAAAGTCCTGTACTTTCATAACTCGGTTGGACTTCTACGCTTTTAGTTGACTTGACACGGAAACGAAATGTTTTGCGTAATGTTACATGAAAATATATATGAGCACGACAGCTTTTTCAATTCAATTCAATTCAAATATTTTTATTCATTGTAAAAACAGAATGTTTACTTAATGAACGTCAAAGTTGTTAGTTTCACAATGAATGGATTATGTGGAGAAGAAACTAACAAAGAAACTCCAGCTGGCTTTATATTCTTCTTTTTAGGATTACGTACCCAAAGGGTAAGGGACCGTATTACTAAAACTCCACTGTCCGTCTGTCACCAGGCTGTATCTCATGAACCGTGATAGTTAGACAGTTGAAATTTATCACAGATTTATTTCTGTTGCCGCTATAACAACAAATACAAAAATCAGACTAAAATAAATATTTAAGGGGCGGCTACCATACAACAAACGTGATTTTTATGCCGTTTGCTCGATATTAATAACGGCAAGTAGACGCTTGAAATACTCAAGTGTTATAAAGATCCCTTCGAACAAATAACCCTTCGTGTGCGAGTCCGACTTGCACTTGGCTGGTCTTTCTTGTTTTGTGTCATGCTGCTTCAATACATTTATTTTCTGTCTTCACAATATTTTCGTTCACCGTTAGCCAGAGGTAGCAGCGAGTTCAGTAACAAACCACATGAATCACTACCAACAGATTTTACAAAATTCTGGAAAGCGAAGCGGGAAAATATTATAAAACCGGTTTTCCTGAGAACTATTTGCTTGATGGATGCATATGCCGCTGACATGCCGCTGAGTTATTCGAAAATCTCTCGTCAGCCACTGGCGAGCGTATTCACAAAACCCTGGCTAAGCCGCAAAAAAGATAACCGGGACAAGCTTTACTGTTTAAAATTCATAAGAAATTTATGTTGCTTAATTTATTATTTGGGTACTTTCCGTCGACCTACAACTATGAAATTTGGCAAATGATATCGTCTCATAATAGTAATATTATTATCTGACTGATTCGTTGGACTAGCCCGTTAAGGCATTTAATACCAAGATACAAGTAAATATAATGTATATGTAAATTTATGAATAAGCAGCTCCTTAACTCAAAAATCTTTAAATATTAAGATTAGAAGTTAAGTTCATGCCATGTAATGTATATAATTTTTCTTTGAAATAAACAGCTTAAATTTAAATTTTAAGTCGTGGGTTCGATTTCCACTGCGGGCCGCCATATATTTGTACAAATTCGGGCTTCAGTACTCAGGACTCGGATACAGTTTACTGTGGTAACCGGCCAAGGACATCGCGAACATGGAAATACACCCAGACTGAGATCGTACACACATACGCCGGTCCCCAGTAGGAATCGAAACGACGACCTCGTAAAAATTTTTATTTTATTCAAAAATATAAATCTCGGAAAAAACTCTTAGAACAAAAGTGGTTTTAAAACATTTATTGGGAAATTTTGGGAATCATATATTTTATCGGTAACCGGTAACGGTGAAGGCAAAAGTAACAAAACATACACAGACTTGAAAATTTGCTGTTTTGTTGCTTTTCTTTTAGATTCAATCTAAACAAGACCGGCCAAGTGCAAGTCAGACTCGCGCACGAAGGGTTCCGTACCATTATTCTATGCAACATTAGACACAAAGATCGAGGAAACGGCAAAAAATCACGTTTTTTGATTATCTTTTTTTATTTTTATGTAAAAATCGAGCAAAAAAAAAAATACGTTTGTTGTATATTTAATATTTATTTTATTCTGTTTTTAGTATCGATATAGCGGCAACAGAAATACATCATGTGTGAAAATTTCAATTGCCTAGCTATCACGGTTTATGAGATACAGCCTAATGACAAACAGACACATAGAAGGACGGACAGACAGACAGACGGACGGACAGTGAAGTCTTAGTAATAGGGTCTCGTCACTCTTCAAGTACGGAACCCTAAAAAGATCAAGCAAAATGCATATTTCGCACATTTCTATATCGCTGCCTGACAGACCCTGGATCTCCGCATATTACGAGGACAAGCAAAACCGGACAAGTGCGAGTAGAACTTGCCTCTTGGGGTTCTGAATAATTGATTACAAAGTGCCAATAATTTTACTACTTGGTTGGTCTAGCGATATCACGTCTAATTACCATGTCAGAAGTCCTAGGTTCGATTCCTACTGGGGGCCGTCGTAAATTTTAACACATGTATTTCCATGTTTGTGATGTCCTTTCCAGGTTACCATAGCACAGGGTATCCTAGTTTGTACAATAATAATATCAATAGTACATGCATTTTCTCACAATCACAAAAAAATTTAGAATGTGCGAGCGGGATGGGTGCCAGACGTGACAACAGCCATAACTTTACAAACGTTTTCCCGAACAATAAGTTTGTAATCAGCAAAAAAATCTTTGACTTTCCATTTCTCTTTGAAATCATAAGGGTATGTTTTCATAGGTTTCCCTGTAAAATATGGCTGAAATTCTCTAGTATTTAAAAACAAATCAGTACAGTAGTTTCGGACATAAATTATTATCATCATCAGCCATTTGACGCCCACTGCAGGACATAGGCTTCCCACATGGTTTTCCAAGCTTCCCGGTCTTGTGCCGCCCGCATCAAGAATCCCTGCTACTGTAAACAGGTAGTTAGACACACGCTGCATCGTCCAGTCTGGGGTCGGCAGGTCAGAAATTTTCCGCCCCAACGGCCATCCGTTCTCAGATCTAAGTGCCTCGCCCACTGCCACTTCAACTGAGTAATTCTTTGAGTTATATTAGTAACTCGGGTTTTTTTGCGGATCTCCTCGTTCCTGATTCGATCACGCAGTGAAACTCTTAACATAGCTCTCTCCATTGCTCGTCGGGCGTCCTTGAGCTTTCTTATGAGGCCCATAGTCCGCAACCAGGTCTCACATCCATAAGTCATCACTGGCATAACCAGTCTGACGTTTGCTATAGCAAATAGGATTAGGACCGATCTAAGTCACCCTATAAGCCTTCCGTTGCGTCGTCGGACGTACGAAACCCTAAAAGCTACCGAGATGAAAAAGCCTGTTTGCATTTTTAAACGGTGCAGTCGGTTTTTTACGCGACCTCACAAGAACAAATACGTACATGTTTACAGAACAAATGCAATGCATGCATTGTGGCCTCATTTCCATACAACACTAGGAGAAATTTTGCTCGGATCTCTGTGGTTTGTCGGGCTAGTAAAAAGCTCTAGGTTGTCAATGTATCCTTTATCATGCTTGATGTTGGTCCCAACGAAAATCATCGTATCTGCAAAAATAAAGGTTGCATTTTGTTTAACACTAAATCTAATTTATAAATCAGTCTATGATTGGAAAAGAAAAACATGAGACGTGCTATCGATTGTTTACAGTTAAGTTATGATAGGCGCTGCATTGGCTATACAAAGTGGCCTAGCACGCTGGCTAACATGAAGAGTTTAAAAGGTTTCCGCTAAAATATTATTGGAATAATTTTCCTTTAAACAATCTTAATTGATAAATACAATTTTTTATTTTTATTTAAATTAGCATAGAGACTGCGATTTAATGAATGTAACAACTTAAGCTAGGTGTCCATTTCCCAATCTAGATCATTTTGGGGAAAATAGGTTTCCTTCCTTTATTTTCCTTTGTGAAAACCCTGGTCTCTGCCTACCCATCCGGTATACAGGCGTAAGGGTATGCAATTACGTATATTTTTTTCATAAAAATGAACCTTTTAATTTCTTTTCGCAACACGCTCTTGACTGTAGTTTTTTCACTCTGTAGTTTTATTTTAGCGTCGAGAATTTTGTAAAACAAAAGTTAACTCTATGTGAGCTTTCTCACAACGCTCTGCTTTTCTTTTTGAACTGTTGTTGTACAATATAAATTATTCTCTTTTCAGTCGCTATTATTCAAATGCTGCACATTTCGTTTACGATATTAGCTTAAAAGCAAGAATATTGAAGATAGAAACGTAATTTCAACACGAAAACAAATGCAGGCATTGAGGAAAAATTGATTCTTACGTAGGAGCAACAATGATTCCTGTCTATTTCTATCATCAATAACTGAACAAAGCTATTAAGTTTACCTTGGATAGTATTAATTACGTTTACTACAGTAACATTTTTTTTGCTGACCGTTAACAGCAAAAAAGTAAGTTTGGAGCAGCAGCATAGCAAATAAATGCACCAAATTCCAAATTGATCAATAGAAAATTTCAAATTATCTTGTCCTTAAATTTCAATAAAGGTATTAAGTTATACTTTAATGCACACAGGACATTTAACAGAACATTACATAAAAAATAACATGTTCAAAGGCGAGCTTATCTCTGTAAGAGATTTCTTCCAGCAAACCTTAGGGTAAAGGAGAAGCACTATAAAAACGGGTCTGTATTATGTGCACAAAATAAACTACCCAAGGGCTAAATAATAAACCGGCCAAGTGCGAGTCGGACTCGCGCACGAAGGGTTCCGTACTATTATCTATACAACATTAGACACAAAGATAAAAAAACAGCAAAAAATCACGTTTGTTGTATGGGAGCCCCCCTTAAATAGTAAAGTAAGTAAAAAAAGTTAAAAGTTCTTTATTAATAAAAATGGTTACACACACAAACAGTTTACTGTGGTCGCCACGCTAGGTCTAGCCTGTGTTATGGAAACCTTCGTATATGTTAACATAAAGAATTATTTAAAAAAAAATGTTTTTGGTATTTGTTAGTATAGCGGCAACAGAAATACATAATCGGTGAAAATTTTAACTCTCTAGCAATCACGGTTCTTGAGATACAGACAGACAGCGAAGTCTTAGTAGTAGGGTCCCGTTTGTAGGGTCCCGGTTAGTCCCGGGTACGGAACCCTAGCAATAAATTTTCACAAAGTAAAAAAAATACTAAACAACTAGATATCAGAATAAAAATACCTACTTAAATATATATATTACTATATAGCTCAACGTGGCTACGGCACAGTTAACCAGAGGTCGCGGGTTCAAGTCCCGGCATGGGTGGAATTTTTTGTCTCTAAATAGGTTTTTGAAATTATCCTCAGCACGGGTTAGTGTGACAAAAAGAATATAAAGTTTATTCTGCTGACCGAAGTACCTCAAATACTCGAGTGTCCTCACGATATGTTCATTCACCGTTAGCAAGTGGTATTGAAATACATAAATTACGTAACTAAGTAAACAAAGTCCTGCGCCGGAATTGAATTTAGGACCTCTCGGATTTTAAGCCAGATTTCTCTTAAGCATGCAAGTAAATTATATACTATATTTTATTACTTATTTCTTTTATTTAGTGTACAAAACAGATCACAACCATTACACGATATATAAGTAATAATATGATATAAGTAATAAGTTGTGGTCTTAGGCATGTACTCATAACATTGCCACATGAAATTTTGAGTATCTTAATAAAGTATAACATTTTAGGCATAAGCATTTTTTATTAAACCATACAACTCTATGAATTCAGAATTTTGGCTGAGCATATCATAATGTGCGTTAAAGATATCTACTTCCGAGCTAGTGGCTACAACTTTGTTTTAGAGTCTACACATTCTCACTATCGGATTGTAGTATGATGTGTTATTTTTAAAAACATTCAAAATGAATGGCCTGTAAGCTCGACACTTAAGATCAAACGTAATATATAATTGTTCTGCCAAATTTTTCAATTTCCAATTTTTCGTTTTGAACAAAGGGAGTGAAATTGAGGGGAAGATGTGCGCCGGCAGAAAAAAAAATCTTGGCTCCGTAACTTCGAAACTTCGAATTTTTCCGTGTAGGGAGTGGGGGACTGGAGTCTTCAAGATGTAAGCAAATATTTCTTTTGAAAACCGATCAAGTGTAAGTCGGACTCTGTTATCAAATAAGCTTTGAACATAATTTTGTTGTTCTTCTTCTTTCAGTGCCTCTCCGCTTCTGAAGGATGGGCGTCAGCTCCGCATAGTCCTCTCTCATCTTTGCCAAGCGAACAAGAAGAACAAGAACAAAAGTATGTTCAAAGCTTATTTGCTAAGAGAGTTCGACTTACACCTGATCGGTTTTCAAACGAAATATTTGTTTACATCTTGGGGACTCCAGTCTCCTACTCCCTACACGAAACATTCGAAATTTCGAATAAAGAATCCATCAGTAGTAACAGAGTATACCTACAGCGAAAAGATCGAAGAATGGGGACGGACTTGCAACTCCCATTTATTGTGATCAACTTTTCCTTTGTACGCTCGCTTCCGAGAAAAAAGAAAATTTAAAAGGCTTTTTCTTCCTTCACCAAAACAAGGCGTATTCTGTTAACGGATAAGGGCTATTATAATAGCGCCGATGTTTAGGTAAAAATAGAAGGTAAAGTGAAAAAAAATATTCAGCCACGTTTACTAGGCATAATGTCTCCAAAATTACAATAGAGAATAGATTTTCAGTAAAGTCTCAGTGATCTGTCAGGATCGTGGCAAGTGGTGGTCCCTGGTCTCTGCCTACCCCTCTGGAATACAGGCGTGAGTTTATGTATTTATGTATGTATGTCTCAATGTATTATTTCGAACACTTACAACAAGTTATCTAAGCTTACTTTGGTAAGGAATAACTGCCAGTTAGGAAAATTATATCTTGAACCAGTTCTTTTATTAGCAGCGATTTATTCACTGATATTTTCATTCATATGCAACATATATACGTGCCGAAACACCACAGTACGCGCAAAAACCCGAATGATTGACTTGGGCGTCCAGACGGCGAAACTGAAGTGGAGCTGGTCATGTCAATCGAATGCACACGTAAAGGTGGATGAGACTCGCCACCAAGTGGATGCCACAAGACGGACATCGAAGTCGAGGAAGGGCTAGGAGACGGCGGAGAGCTGATCTCGACCAACATCTGCCGGAGTGGTCTGAGGTGGGCCAGAGCCGAAAACTCTGGACTGAAGTGGGGGAGGCCTTTGTCCAGCAATGGAACACAAACATAGAGCCTAGATAAAAGAAAAGCGTTCCGGCAGCCCTGCAAATCCCATATTGCAAAACGTTTTTTAAATGTTCACTGGGTAGATCTTACCTCGATAGATAGTGCTGTCAGATGGCGTTGGCTCAAGCCGAGACAAATATTAAAACAACATCGATATAATCGTTCACAGCAGCCTATATACGTCCCACTGCACGCCACAGGCCTTCTCTCAGAAAGAGACTATGGGCTTAATCACCACGCGTGCCCTGCCCACCGCGGATTGGCAATTTCAAGCGTTGTAGTATGTGAACACTTCAGATACTCAGGTTTTCCCACGATGTTTTCCTTCACGGTTGGCAAGTGGTATTGCTATTAATTTTTTTCATATGTATATTTTAATAAATTATCATTAATTGTATATTATTGCATTGAATTGTGGCACAATGTTAAACATAATTACATTGAAAGTAAAGGGGCATGTTCGTCTCTGATCCACTGATCATCGATTCCAACTGTGTAACCCTCCCAGAATTACCTCCCAAACAAATGGAATACAGCTTAATTAATTTGCAATCTATTGCCTCATTGTTATGCTTTAATTCCGTGGAAGATTGATTGGGCGTTTTCATTGTACCGGCGTCGCTTTGTTCTCGAAATTGATCTCGCTTTTGTCACCTCTGTTTTAGTTGCTGTATTAATTGATATCTATAAACAGGATAGTGGTTAGCCATCAGTTCTTCAAAGGGGAAGTCTAATTTATCAGTCGCAATAGTCAAGGTCGTATTCGGCTGGATAAAGTCATCGCCATTGATGACTTTGTCCAGCAGAATTATCCGTGTTGCCAGAATTCCCAGTGCCTTATTAAATTATATTGGATGATATTTAAGTGGCATTTAATTCTCGGATTTGAAGCGCTAATATATAGTACGAGCACTGTCACAGTCATGCTTATACAATCATGATGGCTAGAAATGCCCCAATTTTATTTCTGTGAGTTGAAAATGTTACCCGTGACTCATAAAGACTAGTATTTTCTGAGGTTAACCCAAGCACTAGACATAATAAAACTGAATTTGAACGGATATTTACTCGTTTACTTTTCCATTTTACAATTTTCCAACGTTTCGGTACTTTTGCAAGTATCGTGGTCTCGATAGACTGAGGTGACACGCGTCTTTTTGAAAGCATTAACTGCTAGTTTGCTACCCTCGGCAAAAATGATTAAGTTACGTTCCAAAAATACTTTGGCAAATTGAAGGACTACCATTACTATAAGAGCGTCACATACATGCAGAATACCATTTCGGAATTTCGGTTCGAAATATCGATTCGGGATTCTGAATGCAGTATATCCGTACAAACCAATGAACAACTACATAGTACGTTACAGTAGATTTCCGTTCGAAGTTTTCTCTGATTTGAAATTCCGCATGGTAGCCTGCAACTAACGGCGACGTATTTTTGGGTGTTTTCTCGTAGCTCTATTATCAAGATACAGCAACAATGCAATCCAATCAGAAAATCGTCGTCCATATTCGCTGAAAAAAGTTCTGAACTCAATAGCGTCTCTCAACTAAGGCTCGCTATTCGGAACTGAAATAAACGCATGTGTGTGATGTATTAAAGGAATTCCGAATCGGTATTTCGAATCGAAATCATGAAACAGAATTTCGACTGTATGTGGCTGCCCTTGAGAACGGTCTAGAGCTAGACGACCCAGTGAAAAAACTCAATAAAAACTGTTTCTTTGTTACAGACTATGACGTGAAAGTGAATACTTGTATCTTGCAAACATCGGGTAGTGGTAAGTTTTTTTTTGACATACAATGAAACTAGTGAAGCTCCAAGTGACTAATCCGTTTGAATTGGTCGACGGCAGACATTGTCATCACACGTCTCAGCGCGGACTAACCACAAGTGGATGGGCGCACTCGCGAGAAACGGTAACGATATTGTGGCGTTGGAAACGCCAGAGTTAAACGTCACATCAAAGGAATAACTTCCACCCTCACACACACACTCAAGCCCGATTTTCAGGGCTTGGCGTACGGAAAAACTTGGCCAATTTTTCCCCTCGTAATTCGATATTCGGCACTAAAATTTCCATGAAAAAATTGTAATCCGGCTACCTTCGATTCTATGCACCTTGTGTGTTCTTTTGTCTATTTCTTTTTATTGTTTTTCTTTCCTTGCATGTATTTTGTTTGTTTACTTTGTGTTTCTAGGGCAGTTGAAATAAACGTCTTCTTTCTTTTCCCTTTCTTAATTTCCTATCGTAAGCAGGCCGCCATCTTGAAATTCCTAAGTGTTTTTTTTTTCGTATATCTGGGTATCTTAAAAACTCAAGGCCATTTATAATACCCTAGTGCATGCCCATTTGGCTGTTGAATTTTTTGCGGGGAGGTCGAAACATTTTGGGCAGTCATATTGGTGCCACCATTTTGAATTTCGAACAACCGATAACATATTTTGATTTGTTGACAGCAATAATCCCCGGATACCGAATCAGGACCAAATAAGTAGACAAACAGTTTGTCAACAAAAACATCGAATTATTTGGCAAATTAATGTTTTTTATTCATCTTCTTTATTTAAGTATTATTTATTCGAAATATCTAAATTGTCGCTGACTGTATAAAAACGATTGGCAAAACGTTATAAAAATCAAATTATTTGAATATTGCCTTCATTTGTTGAATCGACCCACACTTAAACAATGTAACAATTCACAGTAGTGGCCAGATGAAACTGGTCTACGCTTAATTAAACTCAAATCATAGTAATTAACTATCAAAATATTGGATGGTCAAAGTATATCCTTCATAATCAATCAATCAGACCATACTCGTCCACTGCTGGACCTAGGCCTCCTCCAACTCACGCCACTTCCTTCTGTCCTCGGCCATCCCCATCCAGCCACTGCCAGCAATCTGCCTCAGATCGTTGGTCCAGTGAGCTGATGGGAGGACGTCTACGCTGCGTTTGCCAGTTCGTGGTCACCACTCGAGAACGTTTGCACCCCATCGACCGACGGTTCTTCTTTGGCATATGTGACTGCCACTGAGGGCTTTTCAATGACAGCTGTCAGTTGAGTTTCATTAACAAAAACTAGATGGCGCTGCAAGGAGAACAAATGTCATCATTCGTTTTAAATGTTGTACATCGTTATTACTCTGTGATAATCTACACATCTCTCCTCTCGTCAACGAAACAAGCGAGCAACTTGACATAAACCGCAGAGAAGGTACAGTGATGTCATGTCAATTTTGACATATTATGTGACGTCAGCACCATCTATCGGTAACTTGCGGTACTGTATTTTTTTTAATGTTGCTTTGAAAAGCCCTCCTTCAGCTTTCATAATAATTGGCCGTATATTTTTATGAACACCACCCGTTCAACTTCAATAGCGTGAGCTATCGACACTGCAACACCGATTTCGTGCATTATACGATAATTGGCACAGCACAAAATTTTGAATAGTTCGATTCAATTAATTGTTAATCGAATCCGGGTCTTATTCGAATCGCTCGATAACTTTTTATCGACCAATCGTCCATCGCTACCGTACAGTACTAACATTTGAGAAAGACTAATGGAAGGGAGAAAGAAAAAACAAACAGGATAGCCGACGCAATTTGGGCGTTGATTTAAATTTATTGTGGAGCCTCTGGTCTCGTTTCTTTTCTCAGCGTCCTGTGGGGTTTTCAAGAAGCGGAACAATATTTGTAATGGAACGTTCAATATCTGTACCAGGAATCCTGGAGAAGAAACCTACGAGCGTAATATACATAGATACAGAACTGTTTACGCTTTACGCTTTACACAGAACGCTTGCATTCAGTAGGTCGTAAGTTCGAACCCCGGCGCATGACTTTATTGATGATACCAATGACTAAGTATACCAATAACTCAGTTCTTTTTAAGGAATCGAAAGAGACACGGTCTTATTTATTACAATTCGATTCTTTAAAACACCCCTCAGAGGCAGATTAAACTGTGTTGAAGGAAAAGACGTAATCACAGATTGATTAAACTGAGAAGTGTTTTAGAGGAATCGTGTTCTTATAAAAAATACCGTTTATTTTCATGAACGAAGTTTCATTTTATTACACCGTTAGTGTTTGACTGATTCCGGCAATTGAATAAATCTGTAGTTTCTAAAATCATATTTAGTAAGTAAGTAGTAATCAGCCTATATGCATCCCACTGTAGGGCACAGGCCTTCTCTCAGGGAGAGAGTATGGGCTTAATCACCACGCGTGCCCACCGCGGATTGGCGATTTCAAGCGCCGAGGTATGTGAATAGCTCAGACACTCAGGTTTCCTCACGATGTTTTCCTTCACAGTTAGCGTGTGGCAACTTCACAAATGTACTTTACTTTACTTTATACTTTATTGCACACATAAAATTACATGAATAAAACAAAACATTTACAGAACATGACTTAGAAAACCAAGTCATGGTACATGCCCGCACTGGGGATCGAACCTGGGTCTCTCGCCTCCGAGTCCGATGTTCTACCCACTAGGCTACCAAATCATACTTAAAGGCTAAAAATTCCACCCATGCCGGGACTTCTTATTTTTCTTCTTTAATTTCTTCTGAACACGTGTTCGATAATCTCTCACGAATCGGCAGGTAGAATTTGTAGTGTTTTTTTTTATATTTTTATACATCAATTTCAAATTACTTTTGTATGTCTGTCGCCACCGCTCGGTTCGGTCGAGTTGTGGGGCGATTTAGCATTTTTCGGAAATATCAACCTTAACATTTTGTTGAAAAGTCATCTGTTTCATCCTCATCCGTTTGCGAAATGTTAAGTTTTAAAGAAAAATTTTGTTACAGTAGGGCGTCCTCCCTCCCTTATAAGGAACTTAAAAGAAAAACTATCACTGCTAAGTAGGCTTTACAAGTTAACGAGTAATAGGCGACCAACATAGATATCTCATGCTCTGAGGCGACCAACTTATAAAAGGAAAAAATTAGTACAAATTCCATTGAAAGTTACTTCGATGAAAATGTTGGTTTCGTAAAGCTGGTAAAATCACCTCCTTCTACAGAACCTTCCGCTGCGCGTGGCCCAAAACGTCTTCTACGGAACCCTCACACGCAGTTGGCTGGTTTTCATTTCAATAATTGAACACGCAATTTCATTACTACAGCCCACTCAGCGACAACAATTTACTCGCAATATTGCGTAAAAAGGAAAACAAAGCATTATTTACCCATCCTAAGCCTGTACCCTACATTAATAGAGACAAAAAAGCCCTCACTCTATAGCATCAAGTCTAAGGAATTCCATTCATCTCACAAAATGGAACAACGACCTATTTTACTGGGCCATAAAAACGCTTTAGATTATAATATTTGGGCACAAACCGCCGCTCAAAAGTGAACCTTATGCCGTCATCAAAAGGCCCACAATAACTGCGAGACGTGACAATCGCGCGCTTTACTTTTAAGGGGTGTATGGTGTATTTTTTTCGGGGGAAAAGTAGCGGATAAAAAGTTCCGCATGAAAAGAAAGTGATTTCTGAAAGTGGATTACGCAAGGAGCATCATCATTGGGGAGGTTATGAAAACTTAGGCTATCATGTTGGTCTCGAGGCGAAAGGGTACAAAAAGTATCTTAAAGTACCTGTGTAGTCTGTCAGGTGGATAGTGCCTTAAAAATAAAATACCTAAAAAATTTATCAGCCATTCTCGAGTCCGAGGTTCCGCACGTAATATATATATGTTACGACTTAAGATTGGTTTCAACTTAAGTTTAGCCGCCAAATGTTAAGATTGTTTTCGAGGGCTCATGTTCAAAATTATGTTAATTTTTTCATGAACGAGCCGCGGTAAAGTTACTCATTACCGCTTCGCCGAGCTCGGCCTTCAGCTACGCCTGGTGCTGGAATGACATCCCTCCACTCTTAAGACAGCTTAATTCTAAGGCTAGCTTTAAAGTCAAATATAAAAAGGTTCTCCTTCAATACGCACTCATCCACGAGTTTGGATGTTAATTTATTTTCGTAATTAAATTATAATGTAATCCTATTTATATTTATATTTTTGACATGCATCTGCATAGCTGGGCACCGTTAACTTCGTTAATCGCTAATCCGTTACTAAAAAACTTACTTCGTTAAACGCTAAAGCATTTCGAAAGATTAACGTAAGTTGACGTTAATTGTTAATCGTTAACATGTGATAAAATTTTTAAAATTGCGATCTACTTATAAGAACTGTTGGTTTGAGTTCTGGAAGTTAACAGGGTAGGAACAAAAAGGACGTGTATAATTGGAGTGTGTAAGTTAGTCTGGCATACTGTGGATATTTCCCTTCGTGAACATTAATATGTTGAAGTTCTCATCTGAAAGTAGGGCTCGTTTTGAACTCCCTAGCCAATATAAACTTAAGAAAACACTTGTCACGCTAAGCGCCGGCACTAAGTAAAGAAACCATCAAACGAATCATATGAATCGGATTTATTCGCAGTTTTTTCACTCACACAAGCCGGAAAGACATACATGTCTGTCTAGTTTCAAATAGCACAGTCGTCAGCACATCAACCTTTACATAGGTGCACTCTACTGCTCTGCGTTGTGGACGACTTTGACACAAAAATTTGAAGAGTGGCCTGCTGTTGACTGTACTTGTCAGAACGTATTGTTCGCGGTATATTTCTGGTAAATAGTAGGTATCGGATTCCCGGACTTGGGAAATTGTATTTTTTAATGTTAACTTAAAAGTTAATCCGTTAGTAGAAATGTTAACTTCATTAATTAACGGTCAACAGATTAATGCCCAGCTATGTGTATCTGATTAATTGATTATTATTATTAAGGATATACACAATCGTTGTCACGAAGCATGCACTTAAATATTAAATATTATATTATAATAGAACATAATTATTATTATTATCACAATGACATTTATTCATCTACAAGATGTACTTATTTAACTTAATATACCGATAATGCTTTCATCAATCATTCATAATTTGACATTTTAATATCCAATTGCTGCCGATTTATTTATTTAGTTATTTATTAATTTAGTTTCGTTTTTCCGAGTGCTGCACGTCAGCACATTACTGGGTACTGACGGAAGACCAGCGCTGGAGTGGTCCGCCTCTTCAGCATATGCTGAGTCAGAGCCCCTTTGCATTTGCCACACCCACAAATTGTTTTGCCTGTGCTTACAGTGTTGTAGTCTCTATTTGTCTCAATGTTTTAAAATTGTGCCCTGTTTTACTTGTGCAATAATTTCTTGTTTTCAAATTGTTATATATTGTGCGTGTACGCAGATGCAAATAAATGTTTTATCTTCCTATCTAAAACTTACTAAAACATCCCTAGAAGGTAACAATATATCAAGCCTAGTAAATTTAATAGGTCTAATTATTATTATCCGTGTGGCGCCGGATTCAGAATTGCGTCACTCCATTTCCTTCCATGAATGGAGTATCAGGAGACGGGCAGCAGCGTCTTCCTGAGATTTTACCCGCCTGCCAAGCGTGGCGATTATGACAAAACCCTTCATGGTTAGGAAAACTATGAAGGGGGCCTGTGTCCTGCAGTGGGCGTCGAGTGGCCGATGATGATGATGATGACGTTTATTGCAAATAAGTAAAAAATACAAAGGTAATGTGGTGAAAAGTGTCTAATCGCGTATATGTAATAAAAATTCTAACCCCTTCTGTATCGGTATTCCCCGACGATGTCAAAATTAGTAATCCTTTATAAATCATACTAATATTATAAATGTGAAAGTTTGAGAATATGTTTGGTTGTTTGGAGTTTTGGATGTTTGGATGTTTGTTACTCAATCACGCAATAACGGCTCAACGGATTTACATGAAACTTGGCATACAGATAGACAATACCTAAATTGAAACATAGAATACTTGACATTTTGTGCGAGCGAACATTGTGTTTTTAAAATAAATGGCATTGTTCAAGAATCGTATAAACGGATTCAGTGGCGGTACGATGTTTGCCGGGACAACTAGTAACAAATAAGCCCTTATGAACAATACAGATATTGAAGGATCTGTCTTTCTGTCTGTCTATGTATTTTCCAGCTGTGAACCTTGAAACTTAATTAGTATCTGGAAATTAATCTGCTTCAAACTAATTAAATATCGTACAGAGTAGGCGTGTAAGTCTACGCCTAATACATCTTAATTAATATTCTTATAGTACTTCCAGAGTAAATTTCATACAGCGTGTGTTTACGGAAGGCCCGGTGAAACTTTAGTGGAATATATACTCTTCAATAAGAACAACGTTCATTATAAGACCGATCTTCAAATCAAGAAAAAGATATTAGGTGATATCAGTATACAATGTCCGATGTTATGTTCCCTCGTTACTTCTTAACCAATAGTCCGACTTTGACAAATAATATCTCAATAGATTCGTTGTGTTTGCGCGTGTGGCATACTGCCGTTATCTCCAAAAATCAACACTCGAGTTATGCGCAAGAAACCGGGGAAATAATAGAAATATATGCTACCTTGACTATATGCTACATTATTTGACTATACTAATTTGACCATACTTGAGGTACCAAAAGATAGATCTTTATGAGTACTTTAAAATAGCTTTACCTAATAAGTAACGATAGATTCAGCTTAAAAAATATACATTTGGCGTTACTAAACACAATTATTATTTAACTATACTAATTTGACCATACTTGAGGTATCAAAATATAGATCGTTTTGAGAACTTTGAAATAGCTTTACCTTTAATTAGTAACGACAAATTCAGCTAAACAAAAATGTATTTGCGGCGTTCTTAAACACAATTATTATTTAATTATTAATATTAAAACTGACATAACGGCATTTTTGTGTTTTTTATCTCTGGAAGTACAAAGAGTAGAAAAAATTGGGTTGGGGCGATCTATAGAGATATTTTTTTCTAATTAAGATATCATCAAAAAGTCAAAATTAACTGGATGGTCGATAACGGCATTTTAGCTTGTGGACGGCAAAGGCTATATGAAATCAGCATACATCCATAAGAAAATTGAAAAATCACTAAAAACCAAGAATAAAAACTGAAATAAAATATAACGAACCACCCGTCCGTCCTGGACCCAAATTCAAAAATGGTAACTCCTTACGAGGTGTCTAGGTTGGTCCCGCCTGCTTAGTAGTTAACGCTCAGCAGTCGGGTTGTTGGTTATTTTAGATTTCAGTTTTTTTTAGAATAATTCTAAAATGAGCTTGTCAGAAGGAACCTGCTACCAGCAATAACGTCACCAAATGACTTAAATGATGTTAGTCATACAAATAATTCATGTTTCGAAATAAATTAACCGGAAATCGTGGTTACAACTTTAAAAATTCCCTTTTTTCACCGACTTCAAAAAAGGATTGGGATTTCGATTCGTCGGTATCTTCTTTTATATCTATCTACTTTCAAAAGTTTCAATAAAACTTTCCCCAGTATTTTCCTGTCTAGGGTTACCAAGCTCAAAAATACAAACACTGGGCAACCACCATTAAAAGTTGGATATTTTGATCTTAGGCATACTTAAAAATCATGGTTAAATTTTCCGTGTAGCGCCAGATTTAGAATAGCGTCACTCCATCCCTTCCGTGGATGTCGTAGAAGGCGACTAAGGAAATACATTACCAGAAGACGGGCAGCAGCGTCTTCCTGATATTTCCAACCCGCCTGACAAGCGCGGCGATTATGGCAAAACCCTTCATGGTTAGGAAAACCATGAAGGAGGCCTGTATCCTGCAGTGGGCGTCGAGTGGCTGATGAAGATGATGATGATACTTAAAATATGAATCTCGGATTATGAAGTTCAGATTCTCGTCGCCGCTGCAGATCGACGAAAATCCTAAGGGCTTGAAAAATCTTAAGGATTTGAAAGCCCACCAAACAACCCTATAATTGTACCGTCCGATACGTAAAATTGACTTAAAATTAGAACTTTAATTTGACCGACCTTTTATTTATGATCAAAAAAATGATGATAAGAAATGGGCCATTTGACGCTCATTGCAGGACATAGGCCTCCTTCATGCTTTTCCAAGCTTCCCGGTCTTGTGCCACCCACATTCAGCGACTCCCCGCCACCGTAACCAGGTAATCAGACCATCTGGTGGAGGGCCTTCCCACACTACGTTGTCCAGTCCGCGGTTGCCAGGTTAGAAATTTTTCACCCCACCGGCCATCAGTTCTTCGAAATATGTGCCCCGCCCACTGCCACTTCAACTTCTAGCAAATTTTTAAGCTATATCAGTAACTCGGGTTCTTCTGCGGATCTCCTCATTCCTGATTCGATCACGCATTGAAACTCCTAACATAGCTCTTTCCATTGCTCGTTGGACGACCTTGAGCTTTCTTATGAAGCCCATACTCAGCGACCAGGTCTCACATCCATCTGGCAACACACATTGGTTATACACCTTTGTCTTGAGACACTGAGGTATTTTGGACGCGAAAATGTGTGTACTGTAAATGTGTGTACTGAAAATGAGGGGCACGGGTCTCTTCCCTGAGGAAGGTATATTTGGGTTGATATGTACAAATACAAAATACGAAAAATATTTATTTGCCAAAGTAAGATTTACAAAAATAAAAAATAAATCAGGAATATACAAGGTTAGTATTCCTACAAGCAAATGTTTTGATAAATTTCAAGACACAATTTGACCGGGTTTTCTTTTCGTAGCGATCTTGGGATTCGATTGGCAAGTAAACATATTTCTGTCTTTAGCAGCATTGGAATAATAGACTGCTTATTATAACAATTTTTTTTTTAGATACCTTATCTAATTATAACCTATTATTATAAGGTATTATTATTATTTCTTATATGTATTATTTATTATAAGTATGTATTATTTCTCCGTGTGGCGCCGGATCAAGAATAGCGTCACTCCATTTCCTTCCGTGGATGTCGTAGAAGGCGATTAAGGAAATCAATTACCAAGAGACGGGCAGCAGCGTCTTCCTGAGATTCCAACCGCATACTGCGATCACCAACCCGCCTGCCAAGCGTGGCGATTATGGCAAAACCCCTCATGGTTATGAAAATCACGAAGGAGGTCTATGTCCTGCAGTGGGCGTCAAATGGCTGATGATGATTATAAGGTAAGTCCAACTTCGAGAAAGAGGTCACTCATCGAATCCAACTGGGCAGCGCTCGGGAAACGAAAGAAACGGCGCCGTACATAATCATACACTTACTATAATTGTCGACCCGGTGAACGTCCAAGTTAAATCCGGATGTGTGGCAACCCTATTCCCGATTGTACAGCGCCATGTTTTGTAAGGTCTTTCGACAACTTCGCGCGGCGCTTTTTAATCACGTACCGCGCAAACGAGCCTGTTCCGAAAGTCTTTGATTCCGTAGCGTTTCTGTGCAGCTTCACTTTAAAGAATGGGAACTTGTCAAATGTTTTATCGTGTTAAATTAGCTGACAATATTGCGCAAAAGTGTAGGAGTAAAAGGAAAGGAAAGCTGTGTTGTCCCTTCAAGTTTTCACGTAAGTGAAAGTGGAAGGAGCCATTTGTTGTTTTTTCTGTTTCTAGTTATTAACAGTCTTGGGAGTCAAACAGCTTTTGTAGTAACCCAGGTTTCTGCTCCTGTAAGCACCAGTACGTAGGGAGTGGAAGTTTAATTTTATTCTGTCATTGGGTCAGGTCATTGATCTATCACTACTGGAATTGTCAACCTAGATACGCAATGACACAATTTGTGAGTTTAAACGACAAAAGTCATGAGTTTACAGTTCATAACATGTCAAATTGTGTCATTTTAGCACCACCCATGAAGATTATTATTATTATAAAATGTCTTTATTGTACCAGAAAAAATGTACAATTGGCGGGTTTATTACTAAATAGTATTCTATTCTTGCCAACCAACAGGTGACGTGGAAAGGGTAGGGGTAGTGCCAAACGGTGTAATGATATTTTATTATAGAGATATACGGATACGGATGAAATTGCACATTATTATTCTGAAGACAAAGATAGTATTCCTGAATTCTTCTCTTAAAAACGCTGACTGACGATGCCTGATGAATGTATAGCGGTAGCGCGTTCCACAGACGCACTGCTGTCACAGTAAAAAAACCGGAATAGCGTGCCGTATTATGCTCTGGGATTTTAAGAAGTAGATCTCAGCATGAGCGCTGAAGGCGACCATGCGCGCCACGTGGGGAACGTTCGCGTAGATAATGGGGGGAGGAGGGGTCGTGAAGTACGCCGTAAAGGAGCGTCAAGATGTAGACGTTCTTGCGGTGGTGGTCTTAATTTAACTGTACGATAGCGTTATTTTACTAAATATATTTTTACTAAAAGCTCTTTATTCTGCTTAGGAAATAATTTGTATAACGTTGCAGTTTGGCAGAAACACAACTTTGTATTTTTTTCTGTATTTAACTGAATAAAAACCTTCATTCATTCATTCAATGTAGGCCTACTACTGATACAACTTGTGTAGAATTAAAATAGAATGTTACCTCCCTTGATCAATATAATTAAAACTTTTGAAGAACTCCAATAGTTTTGTAGCAAACCTTTTCCACTACGATCAAACGACTTTTAGAACAATGCCAGAACTAAAGCGGACGGACTTCACAAGAAAATTAAATTCCACCGCATTTATTTTTAGGTCTGTTCTTAATTGAAATCATAACCTTCCCCGTGAGTTCGTGCTGAAAATTTTACTGGCTTTTGTGCGTAATTTTATTATTGTAAATCTACAATTATTGTTATTAAAATTTATCACAAAGCTACAGAGAGTTGAGATTGTATTTTTCTTGCCAATTATCATCATCCAATTATCACTATCCATGCCTCTACGAATTTTCGAGCCCCGTACCGTCTCAAACATAAAATTGTGGAGACTGACGAAGCAGAGGCCCATTCAGCCCATCCATTTCAATACAATGTTCAATGCACAGCTGGTACAATTACTCATACATACAATTACGCTCTATGCCATAAGAAAGCTGCAAGTTGTGCGTCTATGACTTGGACCTTTTAAATATTAGCAACATTTTTAATCAATACATTATTTTCCGTAACATTCGGGTGGGGGGAATGTTTTATGCAACATAGCAGTGCCTGCGACTTCGTTCGCGTGGTAATGAATAAACCTTATCATCATCAACCCATTATATTCCCACCGAGGGGCACGGGTCTCTTCACTGAGGAAGGTATAGGCCATACTCCACCACGGGGGCCAAGTCCGGATTGGTGGAGGCTTGTAGACTAGTGGCTCGTCTACTGTCAGAAGTTGTCAAGCCGCCCTAAGGCCTCTGACTTGGCTTAACGACTGCCATCTATCGACGGCAGCGGGCACCAACAGCTTAACGTGCCTTGCGAAGCACGGAAATGCTCGGAAAAATGCCACTAGCGTTAGGCATAGACGGTGACCCATCCATGCACTGAACGCGCCCTGTGCTGCTTAACCTTCGTGATCGTTTAAGATCACTCAGGCAGCCGGGACTACGAGCCAATAAACCTTATAGCTCATGTCTATCCTGAATGTTAATTCTAAATACTGGTAAAATATTTTTTTAAATCGGATCAGTGGTTTCGGAGTTCAGGTACCCCCGACAAATAAACATATAAACTAACAAACTTTTCCTCTTTATAATGTTAGTATGTGTAATATTTGTATTTGTTTTCTAAGTTACATACATTTGTGAAGTTATAATAGCAATAGCACTCGCTGACTGTGAAGGAAAACATCGTGGGGAAACCTGAGTGTCTGAGGTATTTACGTAGCTCAGCGCTTGAGATTGCCAATCCGCGGTGGGTACGCGTGGTAATTAAGCCCTCTCTCTCTGAGAGAAGGCCCGTGGCCTGCAGTGGGATGCTTATAGGCTACATAAAACAAAATATGGATAGTGTTGGATATCAATAGATAAACTACACTCTGCTACCAGAAAATGTTAGACTCAGGCAGCCAAAAGGGTTCATCGCCCGGGGCCCATAATCAAGTGGGATGGCTTAACCCTCTGCGCTAACAGTATAAATCTAACTATAACTTAAAATCTAGTAAAACATGAGTGACTCACTTTACTCGCTGAGCTCCGTCTTCACGTCCGTAGATAAAAGTGTTTGCCGGCGCCTCCTGGCTGATGTGCACTTGTGGTTAAAGGCCCTGGTACTTCCCAAAGACTACCCCAAGAGCGCTCTTCCCACGAAAGCTACTTACAAGTGCTTTGTGTCTTCCGTCCACACCATGTAGAGGCTATACTGCTGCTTATATATATTTAATGTATTTTTATTTTTTAGGTATTCATGAAAGTATATTATTTGTACAATATGTAATTATAAGTACTTATATTCTTGTAATCTCTCGCTATACATATTTGTTACTTCACAGAGCATTATATTCCAGATTCTTTTTTTTTTGTACATCCATATACTGACTAATTTCTTGCTGCAATCCTCTCCATCCAAAGGTTGTCTGGAAGAGATCGCTCTAAGCGATAAGACCGCCAATTGTATACCACTACTTAGATATAAGAAACTTTTTGTAATATCTTTCACCTGGTTGTGCAATAAAGTGTTCTCTATCTCTATCTATCTATGTTTTCACCGGAACTTTCCACTGCGCCGTCGAAATCGCTTTCACGTTATTTCACCAATATTTTTTCTAGCCTCCACGGCAATACTTTATCCGAAAGGATAAATCCTCCCGTTTCACGCCGCGTGAATCACAGATTAAAAAGACAAGGCGTGAATCGCAATTTCAACCAAAATTACACGTAGCGTAGTGTAGAACATCCTCAGACACGGTGGAGCGATGATCTCCGCAGGGCGGTTGGCAAGAGCTGGATAAGAGTAGCCGAGGACCGTGCCCAGTGGCGTGCAATAGGAGAGGCCTATGTCCAGCAGTGGACAAGCGTAGGTTGATGATAAGACTTGTCTTTTTTCTTTTTAATCTGTGCTAATGATGATGAAGCATTAGTGTCAAATCTGACCACAGACTACAGACAAGATAAAAATACTCGTGCGGAGGTCCGCCTATAGACAATCAGCAAAGAGAATATAACCACTACGTTTTACAATCAGTGTTGCTGGCCCCGGCTTTTACTTTTATTTTGAACAGATAGATAGGTTAATAATGGCCGCCGGATTGCCTTTGTAATCTTTACTTATATGCGATAAACGTATTTAGAATAGTAATAGTAATATAGTAATAGTTTATTGACCAATAATATTACAAGGATCTTCAACTAAGGATAAATAAGAATAAGAATAAATAAATAACAATGTATTTGTGAGTCCTCTCTGTGAGGGAGTGTGTGTGTGTGTGTGTGTGTGTGTGTGTGTGTGTGTGTGTGTGTGTGTGTGTGTGTGTGTGTGTGTGTGTGTGTGTGTGTGTGTGTGTGTGTGTGTGTGTGTGTGTGTGTGAGAGAGAGGGTGTGTAAATGTGGTCCGTACCTACAGCCTGAGTTTGTTGTTACAATTTATAGTAATAATTTAAATTTTAAGTAATTGAAGATATGTAGAGGGGGGACGGGTATTAAGACAATGTTTAAATTGTTAGCGCCTGGTGTCGTGATTATTGACATTTCCATTGTATTTAATTTATTTTTATCTAGTCAACAGATCTTCAGTTTGGTCGTAAGTTAGATTGCGCAGAAAATTTGTTATCTTTTGTTTACACATGGTTCGATTTAAGTTGTAAATTTCAACTGACTTATTTATTTTATTATACATATAGGGTCCAAGAAAAGGTAGAAATCTTTGACTAAACTGAGTTCTAAAATGCCTATCGTATTGACACACTCTGTGAGATAATCGTTTATTTGTAGCTAATAACTGCATGTTATGATTTGAGTGCTGCACTACTGCAATAATAACAATGGCGTTATACGAAAACGTTCACCAAGAGTATCAATTGACGACCGTATCGATGCAGCTTATAAAGTACCGCATCATAAATATAGCCCTTGGTATGCTAATGCAGTATTTCGTTACGCGGCGGGAAAAAAACAAGGACAGAAATGTGCGGGAAGACGGGAAAATTTTCACGCTGCGTTACGTAGCCCGGGAGACAACTTGCCCTTCCATAACCGATTAGGAGGGACGTGTCCATGCCATAACTTCACAGAAGGTTAAAACTTTATGGTGTTGAAGCTATATGAATGTGCTAGCGTGCAGTTCCTAGGAGTTTTGGGAATATTCCCAAATTTCCCGAAATTCCCAGTGTCGTATCTAATTATATTGGAATCAGTGCTCGGATTTAAATCGCAAATTACGTCATGCCGATTGCATTACTCATGATGTCTAGAAAAATCATAAATATTTTTTTGTGAATATCGGGAATATTCCGAGTGGCATATCAGTAATCCGAAAACACAAGGCGTTGTATTTCGTCAGATGCTTATGAAAAGCACCCTCTGTTCCGTGTTTATAGAAAGACGTGCATGGAATATGGATATCTTAATATAAGCCTGTAGGGTGCGGAGTGAATAACGACTTTCTGTAGAACACGGACCATTATGTTCGAATGGAGAGGTTCACGTTTTTTTATCTTTTTTATTTTTATCTTCCTATGTTGTGTGTGTTAATGTGAGAGGAAAACATTTATTTGGTCTTCTTATTTAATTAACTGTGTTGAACGCATTTACGTCTCAGAACCTAAAACCAAGGGGTCTTATGTATATAAAAAAAAACTGAAATAAAAAATAACCCACAACCCGACTGCTGAGCATTAATTACTGAGCGAGCGGGAGCAACCTAAGTACATTGTTGAATTTGGGTCTCGCCTGCTTAGTAGTTAATGATTAGCAGTCGGGTTGTTGGTTTATTTAACCTACTCAGTCCTGACCTTGAAAATAACAATGGTCTTCAATTGTTATTTTCAAGGTCAGGACTAAGGAGGTTATGGGTCTTATTTAAAAATTGTTACGGCTAAGTAGGCTTTACAAATTAACGATCAATAGGCGACTAACTTATAAAAGGAAAACTTTGTACAAAATCCATTGAAAATTACGTTGATTAGGTTGTTAGTTCTGTAAAGCAGATAAAACCACCTCTTTCCTGAAGATTATGAACAGCGGTGGTAGCCTAGTGGGTAGAATATTAGACTCGAAAGCGGAAGCGCAGTACAGTGCAGGTATGTACCTTTGACTTTGCTTTCTAAGTTGTGTACATATGTGAAGTTATAGTAGCAATAACTACTATAACTACCGACCATTTACCATGGAACCATTTTAGGGGCTCAATACCTACTTCAAACTAGTAATATTATTTATTTATGTTCGAATTACGATTTTAAAATTTTCTTGTGGTAATCTATCCAATTTTTATTTTATGTTTTTGTTAAATTTGTCTTTTTTATGTTTTTTGTTAACGTTTTGTTTATGTTTGGAGTATTGTGCCGTTAAATAAATTGTTTCTCTCTCTCTCTCTCTCTCTCTCTCTCTCTCTCTCTCTCTCTCTCAATACCACTCGCTAACGATAAAGGAAAACATCGTGAGGAATCCTGAGTGTCTGAACTATTCACATACCTCAGCGCTTGAAATCGCCAATCGGCGGTCGGCACGCGTCGTGATTAAGCCCTGGATGGAATCTCAGGAAGACGCTGCTGCCCGTCTCCTGGTAATTGATTTCCTTAGTCGCCTTCTACGACGCTATTCACACGGACGTATGTATACTTGTAGGTGTTGTAGAATACCCAAATGTATAGAAAAATATACATTTAGAGTCGGTGCCCAAAATATATGTGCTGGTCATGAAACCGGGCACCGACTACAAAATATACTTCTACAATACCTACACGTACGAGTATACACACTTCTCATTATTTCTAAGTTTTTCGTTCTGTAGTGTTTCGAAGCAGGTTTTTATTTTTTATTTAATTTTTTTTTATTTTTAAATTTTTAGTGGGGGAGCGGGAGAAAAATAAACAAGACCGTATAACCATAATCTACCCTACTTAATTCGTTGCATTTGAATTTGACGTTATCAATTTTCGTCTCCATAAGTCTTCAACAGAACATTACCAGATTACCTTGGGACTACGTTTAAGCAATTTTATGAAACATACGGATATTACTAAAGTATAGGCCTTATTTACTGCTGTCCATCGAAGAGTTCCGTTCTCCATCTCTGAAAGTCTTCATCAGATCTTCACTAAATTAAAATGGGACCGATAGAACGTTATATATATTTTTAAAAAAATGTCGTAATCGGTTAAGATTTTACGGAGTTATGCGAAAACATGGCAAAAAAAAAAAAATATCGATAACCTCCTCCTGTTTTGAAATCGGTTAAAAATAAGAGGCCTGTGCCCAACAGTAGGTTCTCTTTATGGGCCGATTAGATAGAAGGAACATAAAATCGCTCTAGATGTAGTTAAAAAGAACCTCGGTCTCTGCCTACTCCTCTAGGATATAGGTGTGAGTTTATGATTGGTGTATTGAGTATATTAGAGTGTTGGAAATAAATGTTTTCCTTTCAAAAATATTTGTTATTAGCCGATCAAAATATATTATAACCACAGTCAACCGGTATTTAACAGGTAAACACGATCATCTTAGACCCCGTCTTCGTTTACCATCAGGTATGTCTGGGGTCAAGTGTCAACCTGTCCTATATGAAAAATATAATTATATACCTATTCGTATTTCAGTTACTGTACGGTAACTCCGTCTACTGTTAACTTTAGATACGTCACTTATTGCACATAGTTACAGTAACTAAGTAGATATACTCTACAATGTCAACAAATGGACCAATCTGTCAGCCTGATGTGGTACTTGGTACGACGTCTCGTGGTAGAAACACACGGGCATTTTCTTCTTCGTCTTACAAAAACAAATTATTAATAGTGTAGGGGTAACTTAGTGGAAGTTTATTTATAGTTCTGGATGCATAAATAAAATATCTGAAGGTGGATTTGGAGGTGAAAAGTCTGTATTCAAAATATTACACGCATAAATTTGTTTATGAATGTTGAGGAAGCGAAAGTGATTTGTCAGGATCGTGGCAAGTGGCAGTCTCTACCTACCCCTCTGGGATACAGGCGTGATTTTTTGTTTGTATGTAAATTTGTTTACACAGGAAATTACACACACGAGTAGAATTTAGTATTAGAAAAACTATACTCTGAGAGGTTCGGGGGACGACTGGCTGGACCCAGTCGTCCGCGCTTGTTCGTTGCGCTGTGTTATAGTCAGCATATATCTTTTTGGCGGTAATGTGAACATAGTTCTAGTTCTAGTTCGACTGGAGATTTCCGCACTTAGCCTCATAGTTGGGCCATTGTACGTAGCAAGTGCTGAGGTATGTAAATACCTCAGACACTATGGTTTCCTCACGATGTTTTCCTTCACCGTTAGCGAGTGGTATTGCTACTATAAGTTCACAAATGTACGTAACTTAGAAAACAAAGTCATTGGTACATGCCGGGATTCGAACCCACGACCTCCCGAATGAGAAGCCGGCGTTCTACCGCTCCGCTACCACAGCTCTTTAATGTGAACATAGTCACAGATCGTTTGCACCTCGCTTACTGTCTTTACAATGTATGTGTGGGTAATTAGTAATTATACTATAACATGTCGCAACGACCAAGTCGTCCCCCGAACCCACACCCACTCTGAAAGTGTCTCAACACTGGTTAAACGGGTTACAAAGTTCGTCATTTCTCCCTTATAAATGTGCGGCGGGAAAAGTTGTATGGAATTCCATTCCTGCCCTCCGTAGCAGGGCAGGAATGTTGCATGAAAATCCATTCCTGCCCTGATAGAAACAAACGTCAAATCTCAAAATGGTTTTATTTGATATAAAACCTTTTTGAGATTTGACAATAAGAAAAAAGAGGAGATTTTTTATACTCGATTTTCAATGAAAGGAGGCTGGCAACCTTTTTCTGCACTACAAAAAAGAAATTTATAGGTACGCTTTTAATTATTCTAAATAATTTTATTTATACTACACCTGCTTGGAAAGTACCTTGATACTTTATCAAATTTACGGTAGAAAGTACGTCATTGCATATCGAACAAATATGCGGGGAGAAAACGCATCTGAGCGGGAGAGAAAAGTGTATGAAAATCCATTTCTTACGTGGTTTTTCTTTTTTAATTTTGGGTAAGACTATGCGCCGGTAACCTGAATATCAAAAGCCAAAAAGTTTTTACAGTGAGTTTTTATCTCCAAGTTCGCAAAATGACACTGGCCACTAGCTGTGTGTTGGATGGTGTCGGGCTGGCAGTGCGACCCTGCGGCGGCAGGATAAACAATTTGAAAAAAGAACATGTGAAAATTGCAGACGCCATTGGCGCCATTTCCAATTTGTGTGTTGTTTGAGGATTCAGTTTTCGTAGAAAGTAAAATAAAACTATCAAAATGATAAGTAGTGATAGTGATGATGAAGATTTTTTAACTCCGCCGCAGTTGAAGGAAACAGCAAAAAGGTAATTTCCAAGCAGGTGTAGTATAAAACACTATGTATCACTCGAGAGAAACTGCGATTCCCGATCCCGGGTGTTTTAAAGCCCTCGCCTACGGCTTGGGCTTCAAACGACACCCTCGACGGTAATCGGTCACTTTCTCCTCTCGGTGAACAATGTACTGTTTCCTCTTTGGTGTAGTATGAAGCACTATGTATCACTCGGGAGAAAGTTCTATTTCTGTTCTGGAGTTTTCTTTAAACATACTCTCGAACAGAAATCGTTTTCTTCCCTCGGTGTACAATACTATTGTTGCTAAAATGTTGACTCAGCGTTCTGAGTCCCTACAATTGGACAAAAAATACGGCTTACAATGGGACACTTATCCTAAATTACAAATAGTTTCCCAACTGGCGACTGTCACCAGCACTGGCAGGTCTTCTTAAGTTTCTTCATATTGTGTGGGAAAGACAAGTTTTGTCTCTATGGACTATTAGCAATAAGGCCGCCACTGTACCTTTGTCAATATTTGATGTTGGTCAAGTATTTTCTTGGTATACAATAAAGCATATACTTGTGTTATTAGTCATCTTTATCATCATTATCATCAGCCATTTGACGCCCACTGCAGGACACAGGCTTCCCTCATGGTTTTCCAAGCTTCCCAGTCTTGTGCCGCTCGCATCCAGCCACTCATCACCACCGTAACCAGGTCGTCAGACCATCTGGAGGGGGGCCTGCCCACGCTGCGTCGTCCGGTCCGCGGTCGCCAGGTCAGAACTGTTTCGCCCCAATGGCCATCAATTCTCCTAGCTATATGCCCCGCCCACTGCCACTGCAACTGAGCAATTCTTTGAGCTGTACTAGTAACTCGGGTACTTCTGCGGGTCTTCTCATTCCTGTTTCGATCACGCAGTGAAACTTCTAACATAGTCTCCATTGCTCGTTGGGCGACCTCGAGCCTTCTTATGAGGCCCATAGTCAGCGACCAGGTCTCACATCCATAAGTCATCACAGGTCTGATTAGTGGACGGAGGCAAATACCGACGGTGGTTCGACGATATAGCTCGACTAGTCAGCAAAATTTGGTGCTTATCTATAGCACAGCCCCAAGAAAGTGGTGTGAACATGAAAGAGCCTGCACCCACCAATGAATGTCAACAGGTTGGTGATGATAACTGGCTCGTTGGTCTAGCAGTGTTACATGCCGGAGGTTGTGGGTTCCATTCCTACTAGGGGCTACCGTACATTTGTACAATTGACCTCATTCTGGATGTGTTTCCATGTTTTTGATGTCCTTGCCTGGTTACCATTGCACGGTGTATCCTAGTTTGAGATCAGCACAAGGGATTGTGTTTTGTGGAAATACTTTTATTTATTTAAACCTCAATGTGTATGTGATTATTATCCTACATTATTCTCTTGAGAATTCCTAAGTATGTGAGGTGAGTGAGTGTGTTGCTTGGAAGTTATTATGTATAATTAAGTTATAAAATCTGTTTTGAACGTGACCTCCGCGGTGTCTCGCGCCTTTAGCGACAGAGCAATCTCCCTTCAGAAGTATTAAATTTTTCATAATATGCCATTGCATGCCATTCCAGTTATAGCCAACTTAATTCTTCTACGTCATTTGTGCATTTGCGAAGTTTTAATAGCAAGTAGCTGGTGTTATCTGAGAAAATTACATCAGGTCTGAAAATCACCAATCCGCGGTAGGCACGCGTTTTGATCAATTCCATAATCTCTCTTCAAAAAAGCGTGCCACGTGCATTTATATATTGATTATTTTTATTAAGAAATTAAAACGTACTGCTAAAGAGAATCCTAGCATGCGTCTACTGTCGGCTGTCTCAAAATTGCGCCCAAGGAGATCTCTAGGGGCGCCTGACGGAATTAACTGGTGAAGGGGGCGCCACTGAGCCCGCTTACAGACGCCCCAGACGTACGTATGAGAAGAGGTATTTATTTCAGTGCTCTTCAGAGCTGTAAGCACTTATTGTGTGACATAGTAACACTTCATGGAGACAGAAGTGGCGTATACAAATACACGTCCCACTGCAGAGCACGGGGTTTCTCTCAGAGAGAGAGAGAGAGAGAGAGAGAGAGAGAGAGAGAGAGTAAGGGCTTGAAGACCATATGTGTGTCCACCGCTGATTGGCAGTTTCAATAGAAACAATCAGGTTTCCTCACGCTGTTTTCCGTCACAGTTAGCTACATAGATATTATGTAGATATAATCATTTATTTATACTGTTTGACACACACACACACACACACACACACACACACACACACACACACACATTTTGAAACATCTCAAAAACAATACCTTGAAATTGTATGAAACAAAAACCAAAACATAAAATTAAAAAAAAACCGGCCAAGTGCGAGTTGGACTTGCGCACGAAGGAGTCCGTACTATCTATGCAGCATTTGAATATTTCAAGCGTCTACCTGTTGCCGTTACTAATATCGAGCAAAAAACGTCAAAAAAATCACGTTTGTTGTATGGGAGCCCCCCTCAAATATTTATTTTATTCTGTTTTTACAGGATACAGGTTAAATACATCATCTATGAAAATTTCAACTGTATTACTATCACGGTTCATGAAACACATGCCTGGTGATAGACGGACGGACAGCGGAGTCTTAGTAATAGGCTCCCTTACCCTTTGAGTATGACACAAAGTAAATGTTCGGCATGCATGACAAATTGAAGTGCAGCGAAACACATCAGAGATGAGAGCAAAATAAAAACCAATGCTCAGCGTGTGTCTGACGCAACAGTATAAAATGGCCGCATCGCAAAGTCCCTATCTAGGGGACGAGTATTTAAAATCCATAGTTGTTGAATAGAGTCATATCAGTACCGTTATGGTTGTATCATTGACACTACTGGTAGTGTAGTAACCAATCGCATTCCAATGGCATAACCCGTGCTATTTAACTCGGCACCTCGCGCGATTCGATCTTCTCTGCGAGAGATGCCTGGCGTTGCAATGACATTGTACTGCTGTTGTTCAGTAGACACTCAAATAGAGGCAAGTAACAGCTATTGTCGTGCTTATGTCATCATCATCATCATGATCAGCCATTTGACGCCCACTGCAGGACATAGGCCTCCTCCGTGGTTTTCATAACCATAAAGGGTTTTGCCATAATCGCCACGCTTGGCAAGCGGGTTGGCGATCGCAGTATGCGGTTGGATTCTCAGGAAGACGCTGCTGCCAGTCTCCTGGTATTTGATTTCCTTAGTCGCCTTCTACGACATCCACGGAAGGAAATGGAGTGACGCTATTCTTAATCTGATGCCACACGGAGTGCTTATATCATTCTATTGAAAAAGCATGGGTGTATAAAACTCTAGAGCCTTCTCTGTAGAACAAACCGCTGATTTTCAGCTGCAGCCTGGAGAATGTGAACGGAACATATCTGATGCTACAGTATATATCGTGTTAGTAAAAGAACGTTCGTGTCTTGGACTGTATGATGACGATTATCTCCATGAAACGGGTATCATCGCGATTACTTAGTAGGTAACATTTAATTACCTTAGATTCCCGACGTTTCGGCAACGTTGCAGCTGCCGTGGTCACGGGTAGACTGAAGTGGCGTATTTTGTACGCGTTTATTTTAGACCCGTTGCTGAATGAAATGTATTACAGAGATGCCCTGTTCAATGTTTCGTGTGCAATCAAATAATTTAATTAATTAATTCAATCATTCTAGCAGGCTTGAGGAATCTATAACATATTCGGGACAGTTTAATTACAAAAGTGGTTCTATGTCACAACTCACAACATTACTTAAGACGGTACGGCATTGAAAGTGCATTTGCTCATTATTAGTTTTAATTTTAGCAAATCTTTATTTTTTATTGTTCCATTAGCGTGCTGTATTCTGAGGTGACTTTTCCAGTATAAACACTTAACTTCCCTTTATTGTTATGTTAAACCTTATACTCCAGACATTAGTGTCTAAATAGCATGATCATTGTGTCCTCTTAGCTTCATAATTGCTGCAAACAAAAAGCTTAATAAAGTTTACTTAGTGGATGAGTGGTAATTTTATGAATATAGTGAGCTGAAATGGTGTATTAAAATTGTGCAATTATCTCTCAAACTGTTGAAGTTTGGTTAGTGCCTACCATAAAGTTCATTACAAGTACATTTTGTATGAAAGTGAATTGGAACGACGATACGCCTTTTCCGCGCCTTCGCCCCACGTCCTTTCCGTGTGTCTTAGGCCTAGGCCTCCAACAGATGACCTTCTGTTGGTGGAAAAAATTGCCTTGAAAAACAAGCCTTCTCTCAGGGAGAGAGCATGGGCTTAATCACCACGCGTGCCCACCGCGGATTGGCGATTTCAAGCGGTGAGGTATATGAATAGCTCAGACACTCGGGTTTCCTCACGATGTTTTCCTTCACCGTTAGCGAGTGGTATTGCTACTGTAACTTCACAAATGTACATAACTTAGAAAACAAAGTCATAGGTACATGCCCGCACTGGGAATCGAACCTGGGTCTCCCGCTTCCGAGACCAATGTTCTACCCACTAGGCTACCACCGTGGTGGAGTAAATTTGCATATTCCTTTTTAAAACATTTCTTTTATAAAAGTCCCTATTGCCTAAGCTTATAGCTTTTCGTCGCTAAGCGAGCACTTAGTAGTAAAAATGTAGGTTCCTCCCAAGCACTCACGCCTGAATTCCCAATGGAGAAGTACTGGAGTTTGGAAATACAGGGTTATTTCTCAAATGAGAAATTTCTGAGATACTCCAATTGAGTTTCGCGTTTAGCAACTGATTGTTTATTGTTTTTATAATTATGTATGAACATTGAACCCACGTGTGCTGGGGCGAAAGTGAAAGAAAGAAGAAAATATGTTTATTTAAATGTATAGCAGTGACGTCATGGGTGATGACCGTTGAACCCACGTGTGCTGGGGCGAAAGTGAATTAAAGAAGAAAAGATGTTTATTTAAATTTTCACATAAACAGAAAGTAAACACGAAGGTACACATACAAAATATACGAATATCAACAAAACAATAATAGTAACAAAGTACCCTATAATAACTTCCACACAACACAATAACTGGTCCTGGTTCCAAGCTAGGATAGGAGGCAAGGTCATCACAAATGTGGTAATACCCCCATAATGAGGTCATTTATACAATTCAAGCATAGCGGCCTCCAGAGTATACGAAATCAGAAATCAATTTTTTTTAACATTAACAATTCGCATTCTGTTTGTTGAAATTCAATGTACAATGTGATCAGCTGTATTCGGGTCGAGTTGCAGCTTACAAAAAGACAGCGAAAAAGAAACTCCGACTATCTTTTCTCCAAATTTAATTATCTTAAATCATAAGTTGGTGCGAGAACCCACCTAACAAGATCCCATGAGTGCAATCAACAACTTGCAAATTAAAAAACATTCGTTACTCTTCTTACAAAAGTAGGAAAACACTAACGCTGCGGCCAGACATACGGACAGCATCCGTTCACGAGCATAACGCAGCGGTCAGCCATCACCAGTCTCACGTACGTCGTACGCACGTCAGCTCAGTGGCCTAATTAAGCTCACCAAATCCTGAGCGATTCCAATCGTCTAACTGTCAAATTCCATACTAATTTGACAGTTAAACGATTGGAATCGCTCAGGATTTGGTGAGCGTAATATAGGGGCAGGCGTCAACTTACCCTCAACTAAACTCACCCAGCGGGTGAGTTGTCACCTTGTAAATTTTCGAGTGGTAGATTCACCCAGCGCACTAACCGAGTGTACCTACACCTGTAACCCACCTGGGTTACAAGCTGACCAAATAGTACTGTCTGGGTAGATAAAAAACATTTCAAGAATCCTCCCAAGTAGGATCGATTCGGGTTTCTAAGGTTATTAACCCAATCAGTAATTTTTAGTCAGCTTGTATTCGCTTAATTTGTAAATTTTAAAATGGGGGGCTGAGTTAACCACCCCAATATTGTGCTCGGTTAGCACACTGGGTGAATCTACCACTCCAAAATTCACAAGGTGATAACTCACCCGCAGGGTGAGTTTAGTTGAGGGTGAGTTGACGCCTAAGCCCGCACGTAGCGTCTCTTAGCGGGAACTAACCCTTCTTCCATAGTAGCAAAGTGAGACCATCCGGACGTTTCCCAAGACTGCGACAAATCCCAGCGAACCGCAGGAATATCAGCTGAGTTCTTAATTGTAAGTGTGTGAAGAGATGGCAAAATGCTTTACCTCTTCTCACCTCTCCCCCATACGCTTTTCCTCAATCTTTCGAGCAGGAGCGCAAAGGGTGAGTAATCGAATTCTATTACGTTTTAATTGAAGACGTTCATTAAATTCAAATTTATTCACGTACCTACCAATTAATATCACAAGGCTCTTTAGCGCGTTGAACTGACGATGGCCTGTTACGAAATAAACGTTATTATTTCGTACAATATGGTACTTGACAAGATCTCAAATAATTTTGTATGAAAAAATTGACAATTGATGCTTTCGTTATATTTGTTTGAGCTCGAACATTTATTCACTGTAAAAACCAAATGTTTACTTAATGAACGTCAAAGCTGTTTGCTTGAGAATAAAAAAATGTGGAAGAGAAGTTAACAAAGAAACTCGTTTTAACTTTATGCAAAGAGTCTTCCAGTTAGAGTTACACTACCTCAGACACAGCCGTCCCCGTTAGCATTATGTTAACAACACCAGACATCTTTGTGTCCTAAAGTAAAAAAAAATTTTTTTCTTAAACATGCGCAGAAATATTGTCATTACTTTTGAATAAAGAACACGCGAAGTATCTTTTACCTAGACTGAAAAACCAAAATTACTTCCTGGCGCGTTCTTTGAATCTGGAATGAAGAGCGCGCCGGCAATGTTGTATGAAACGGTGTGCTGTTTGAATTTAGAACTCTTTCATCTATCGTACACATTGCATTCTCGTGGCTGTATAGCCACAGATGCGTTTACCTTTCGGCACAAACTGTAAAATTAAAATTGGCGGTAAAGCGGAGTTCGTTGTTATTTTGTTAATAAAATAAATAAAATGAGTTCCGATGATTCTGAAAGTGAAAATGAAATGAACACCAGATTTAAGATCGGAAGCAAAATTTGCGATGGAAAACCTGCTTCCAGCAAAATTAAAAGAAAATATTATTATGTAAACGGCCCCTTTTTAATTCCTTGCATTTTTTTAAGAAAAGCACTATATATGCCTCGGCTGAAATGGCAATTGCCTGTCTCGTATCATTGAAGTCCTCGCCTGCGGCTCGGCCTTCAAACTCATACTCGACCTGCAATTGCCTATTTCGCTGCCTTTGCAACAATGTACTATTCTTCTTTAACCTAACGTCATGAAACCTCGTATATTTTCATGCAATTTCTGGGTGGTTTGAAAGGTGCGGCTATGTAATTTGTAATTAAAAATAATATCTATTTAGACTATTACTTTTAAGTATAGACATAAATTAAATAAAAAAAAGTTGAGAAATCTTAATAAAACTATTAAGAGGCTAAGAGCCAATTTCTGAATAGAGAATTTCACTAAGTAAATACTTAAGTACCTAACGTTCTGTCACGCTCTTTTCTGAGAAATTAGAAGAGACAGCACTACAGTTAACTATTTACTTAGCGAAATTCTCAATTCAGAAACTGGCCCTAAATAGGTCCTCAGCACGGATTAGTGCAACAAAAAGAATATGATTGCAAAATCTTGTTTAAAAAAAATGCGCCAAAAATTTGTACCGGTTCTCCGTCTAACAGAACAATGAAAATCTTGATGAGTACCAATGGTTCCAATAGATTCAAGTTTGTGACAGATATTTTATAAAAGTACGTTTTTTAATAACTAAAACAAGCGTATTCGATAGCTATTGTCAGGCACGTCCATTTTGCTATGTCTTTCAAATCACCTAAAATTTTTGCAGTGTTCAATCAGCTGTCAACTATATTATATTGATCGACATTGCCCAACAATACTGCCAAAATGCCCGGCCACTAACTTATTAACGACAAAAGCGCTAGGGCTATTTTTTCTAACAATCCTCGAAAAGCGTCCGCTTAGCTAGCGCGCATTCTTTGATATTGAGTTGACGTTGATGAAATTCATGTCCAATGAAGTTACATTAACCCTCGGGAATATTCCTAATGTACTGGGAATATTGCCGTATGTACGGCACATGAATAACTCTAACGTCAAGTTCGTGATAGCACCCGAAGATGTGCGCGTCATGGGCGAATGCTACGAACGCGACCCGCTGTTTTAATTTCACAGTCTCGGCATATCCGAGAGATACGGAAATTATAACCAGTTTAGGGCCAACGCTGACGGGGCGACGTTGAAATGGTAGAGTCAGTGGTTTAAGCAGACTACCCCCGTTTTTTTTGTAACCATAACGGCAGTCTGTTGTCCGTGGCTTCGTCGGATAATCAGTTTTTTTCAATGCAGTTGCTCGTAAAGTTTTCTTTTTTGTGTAACAAAATTATGCGGAAACCGACTCTTTATTTCACGCGTGAAATAAAACAGTACTGAAATCCTTTATTTCACGCGTGAAATAAAGTAATTTTTTTAAGTTTTTGACTCTGTGGTGCATGGTGCAAGTCATATAATATAAAAAATTACACGGACATCATTCTATTTCATTCAAATTGCGTACCAAACACACGGTCATAAGGTCATTATTTGAACACACTCAACCGGATTTCGTCAGACGTGCTGTAGCACGCCATTTCGGCGCCCGCTTGCAGTCAGTTCCAGGTCAGTCTTGTCACATTCTTGAGATAATTTTTTTTTCATTGTGAAAAACCGTGTTATTAATGATTATTATCAGTAATGGTATAACATATTTATAAATATTCGTGATTTCCGAAACTGTGAATCTAAATTCGCAGGAAGTACCGTAGCGTTGAGTTGGCCGTCGCCGACCATAAGATGCTCAAAACATAGTTTTTTGGATTTTTATTACTTTTCTTCCTGATGTTGTTTGTTTACAATTAAGTAAAGTAATTTTGGGTGTCAAAGAAAATTGTTTTTTATGCGTATTTTTTTCAAAACTAGAACCATGTGTTTCTAAACCATGGTTAGAATGTCCCCTTAAAATACGGTCACCCTGTAGCATCGATAGGGTTTCAATTGCTGAGACTCGTTGCTCCTAAACGAACTCCGAATGATGGTCACTCGGTCGCCACGTGTGAAAGCGGCCTAAAGTTGCGGAAATTATAACATTTAATGCGGATGCGCCGAGCGCTCGTTTCCGCCCGCTCGCCGTTTTCGTTTGAATGCAAATTAAATGTGCTTTATTTATAGCCACGGCTGTCCTTTCTGTGAAACTTTGTTGTGGAGCAAGTTGCGTTTGCTAGTTACAACACTTCGAGGAAACTTTGTCGATAGCAAGGACTCGTTGAGAAAAGAACCGACGCAATGCAGGCCTTACTTGTGTAAGCACTGTAGAACTATTGTTGTTAACATCGAGTTCTCCGGAATCATTCTCTAGTCGGACGACCGGGACAGACGGACAGTGAAGTCTTAGTCCCGTTTGGCACCCTTCGGGTACGGAACCCTAAAAAGGCAAACAATCCAAAATTTTTTCATGAATTCTGTAATAACATGTCCCACTTAGACACTCAGGTTTCCTCACGATGTTTTCCTTCACCGATAGCGAATGGTATTGCTACTATAACTTCACAAATGTAGAGGTACATAACTTAGAAAACAAAGTCATGGGTACACGCCCGCACTGGGAATCGAACCTGGGTCTCCGGCTTCCGAGTCCAATGTTCTACCCACTAGGCTATCAGCGCTTGAAATCGCCAATCCGCGGTAGGCACGCGTGGTGATTAAGCCCATACTCTCTCCCTGAGAGAAGGCCTGTGCCCTACAGTGGGACGTATATAGGCTGCTTATATACGTCCCACTTTGACTCATAAACCCAGCACTCGCCCAATCCTTTTACCGTGAACGATACATCATCGAACACTCATCCATCTTACGGCAATAAATTAATACTTTTTGTTAAAATAATTTTTGTTTTATAACTTTCATTTACCTTTAGCAGATGGTCTCATAATAAAAGAAGAAGAAGAAGAAAAAACAAAGACGAGGAAGAAAGAAAGACATTATTGGGACAAATTAACACATCACAAGAAGAAAGGCATCACAAGTAACATAAACGAGTACAAAGGAGTTTTTCCTTGTGGCATAAATGTATTTATACCTTATACAAGACAAATTCAGAGTGTCAGAGTGCATCCTGTGGTATGTCAAAGCTGTATCGAAGTAGAATATTTCTAATAATATTATAATACTTTATACTCTTTTTGTTGCACTAACCCGTGCTGGGGACAATTTTAAAAACCTATTTAGAGGCTAAAAATTCCACCCGTGCCGGGACATGAACCCGCTACCTCTGGCTAACCGTGCCAGCATGGGTGGAATTCTTAGCCTCTAAATAGGTTTTCTCAATCTCAACAATTGTATTTACTATAAAAACAAAATTTACTTATTGAATTTCAAAGCTGTTAGTCTCCACACAACACAATCACTTGTACTGGTCCCAAACTAGGATACCCTGTGTTAAGGTAACCAGACAAAGACATCACAAACTTGGAGGTGTCACCTGAATATTCAGGGAAATTCATTACACCCAGACGGCGGCCGCCAGTGGGAATCGAAACGACGTCCTTCGGCATGGTAATCAGACGTGATGCCTCTACACCAACGACGCAGTTCAAATTCTGACAGTTCAGCGCCACAAACCACGCGACTCTCGCCACCATGCTACTTATAAAGGCTTCTGCAGCCTCTGTAGATAGAAACGTCAAAACCATCTTTGATCTTCGCTCAAATAATTTTGCTCGAGCAATCTGCGGCTGGTTCTACTCCCCAGATGCGTAGATAACACGGCGTTCCCGAAAGGGGTCACGTATCTCTGTAGGAACCTGCCATGTAAAGCAGTTAACGACATCCATCTACGCGTCCTTGTGGTGTATGGTACAAGTGAGAGGCATAATTTTTTAACAATAAATTGGACCGAATTCTCATGGATAGATCGATAGAATATTCTTTATTGCACCAGTAATTACAGTACAGTACAATTGTTACCAAAAGTAATTTCTTCCTGACAACCATAACCCATACTCTGTCTCTGTGAGAAGGCCTGAGCATGAGCCCTGCAGTGGGACGTAGGTTACATAAAAAATATAAATAAATTGTACCGTTTTACGCAGAAACATTCCAACCCACAATAGATGACTCAAGATATTTAGGTGTTTTATATTATAAATCACTATAGTATTCAACACGTCTGAACAAAAACATAGAACAATGCACTCTAATACATAAAGAAGCGATTATTCTCGCAAGTTACTTATTGTGGTATAGACGCAAGTGGTGTGGTAGCCTAGTGGGTAGAACATTGGACTCGGAAGCGGGAGACCCAGGTTCGATTCCCAGTGCGGGCATGTACCTATGACTTTGTTTTCTAAGTTATGTACCTTTGTGAAGTAATAGTAGTAATACCACTCGCTAACGGTGAAGGAAAACATCGTAAGGAAACCTGAGTGTCTGAGCTATTCACATACCTCAGCGCTTGATATCGCCCGGTGGGCACGCGTGGTGATTAAGCCCAAATCTCTCTGAGAGAAGGCTGTATCTCAAGAACCGTGATAGCCAAAGAGTTGAAATTTTCACAGATTATGTATTTCTGTTGCCGCTATAACAACAAATACTAAAAACCAAATAAAATAATTATTTATGGGGGCTCCCATACAACAAACGTGATTTTTTTTTTTGCTGTTTTTTTATCTTTGTATCTAATGTTGTATAGATAATGGTAAAGAACCCTTCGTGCGCGAGTCCGACTCGCACTCGGCCGGTTTTTATTGTACGTCTTGCATACAAACTCGAAACTTTGGCATTTAGGTAAAACGTTCTTTTTTTGCATCAACCTGGCATCAAACCCACTACCTCTAGAATGTAAGGCAAGCATACTACCGACCGCACTGCCACCGCTTATTTATACTAAAAGCGTATTGTTAATCTTTTTTTATTTTTTCTAATGCTGTCTCAAATAACTATTTCAGTACTATGGAAGAACGGTGACACCTAGTACGCCCATTACATGCTTAAAAGTGACTTCAGTCACTATGTACCGAAAAATAAAGATTTTGTATTTTTTATTTGTATGCGTGTAGCGGCGGATTAAGAATCAATCATCATCAACCCATTATGTCCCCACCGAGGGGCACGGGTCTCTTCCCTGAGGAAGGTATAGGCCATACTCCACCACGGGGGCCAAGCCCGGATCGGTGGAGGCTTGTAGACTAGTGGCTCGTCTACTGTCAGAAGTTGTCAAGCCGCCCTAAGGCCTCTGACTTGGCTTAACGACTGCCATCTATCGACGGCAGCCGGCACCAACAGCTTAACGTGCCTTGCGAAGCACGGAACCGCTCGGAAAAATGCCACTAGCGTTAGGCATAGACGGCGACCCATCCATGCACTGAACGCGCCCTGTGTTGCTGAACCTTCGTGATCGTTTAAGATCACTCAGGCAGCCGGGGCTACGAGCGATTAAGAATAGCGTTACTCCTTCCGTAGATATCGTAGAAGGCGACTAAGGAAATCAGTTACCAGGAGACGGGCAGCAGCGTCTTACTGAGACTCCAACCGCATACTGCGATCGCCAACCCGCCTGCCAAGCGTGGCGATTACGGCAAAACCCCTCATGGTTATAAAAACTACGAAGGAGGCGTATGTCCTGCAGTGGGCGTCAAATGGCTGATGATTTGTAAAAGAGTTTAAATCAATCGTTGATAAACTTGGACCACGAATATGCCAACTCAGCGAAACTGAACTCTCACCCCCCGACTTTCAGCGATGACGTACCCTATCCTTGGGCTTAGATGTTGGAACTAAACATTTGCCGTTAGTAGGCCGTAGGCCTTTGCATCTACGTAATGAGATGGGGAAGCGGTGGTAGCCTGGTGGCTAGAACATTGGACTCGGAAGCGGGAGACCCAGATTCGATCCCCAGTGCGGGCATATACCTATGACTTTTCTTTCTAAGTTATGTACATTTGTGAAGTTATAGTAGCAATACCACTCGCTAACGGTGAAGGAAAACATCGCGAGGAATCCGCGGCGGGCACGCGTGATTATTAAGCCCATACTCTCTCCCTGAGAGAAGGCCTGTGTTAGGACACAGTAGGCAGTGGAACGTATATAGGCTGCTTATATGTATGTAATATAGGAACTGAAAGAAAGAAAACATTTATTTACTGCATTTAATTAGCTGCACGATGCACAGCGTTAAATTTTGCCTGTGTGTTGGACGGAAAAAATCATATGTCTGTTGAAACTTTTTGATATCTATGTTTCTTATTTTTAAATTTATTCCTTTACAAAAGTAGCTATTGACCATGGATACTCTTATTCCTAACTAATGTTATTCAGAATACTGCTCCCCATTGACCAACAGGGTCAAATAGGAATGTCCGACCCAGAGGCAAAATTGAACACTGTGCGATGGTCTAATAACATCAGGGCTACCACAGGTTGACCTGGGCTACAATAGCTGCAGACCAATCGCGATGGAGGTCTCATAGAAAAGCATACGTTCAACAGTGGACAAAGAAACGCTGAAGAAGAAAAAGAAGAATATAAGAGAAAAAAACAAAATAAAAAACTGGAATAAAAATTTACCAACAACCTTACTGCTGAGCATTAACAGGTAGGACTACTAAACAGGTGGGACCCAATTTCAACAATGTAACTAGGTTGCTCAGCAGTCGGGTTGTTGGTTATTTTTTATTCCAGTTTTTTTTTTACATTTTATTGTCTTGAATATCGATTTTTATTGTTCGGTTTTCAATCCAAAAAACTTATGAACCTATTCACACACTGTGGTTAGGTTGTTGGAAGTATTACTTTATCTTCCATTTTTATTGTTTCCCTTTCATTGCCTTCCGGCCACTTTGAAAATGTCGTACAAATTTACAAATATACGTTACTTAGAAGTCCAAGTCATTGGTACACTCATCGAATGTGAGGCAAGCGTTCTATGGATACGTTATTACGGATAAGACAATCAAAAAAATGTAATTGACAAACTTAAACTTCATAATTTGGTAACTATTTGGAGCAAATAAATTATTATGTCTGGAATTTTTGTTAGGTCTTGAATTTAACTAAATAATAAACTTCTTACTAATTTAATCCATGCCAAAATGAAGCGGGCGATGGCGCCAAACAAGAAAATCCTTTGAAATAATAAAATGTAGGAATGCAAAATACATCAGAAGTTTACCTTACAAAACATATTTATTTTGACTCACATCTGTTTAGTAACTGAAGTTGCAGTAGTGCAGTGTTGCATTGGCCCAAGAACCGATATTTATGCAGATTGTAACCCCATAAACATCCAAACGTTGGTGGTCGAGCATGACATAACATGGAAACGGGTATTTTTCAACCGACTACGGCGGAGCCCAAAAGGATGGCAATGTGTTTGGTTCGTATGTATGTATGTCCGATTCTATGTTCCCTCATAACTCCTTTACCAATGCTCGTTAGATTTTGAAAAATTAAATCTCATTCGATTCGTCATGTTCGATAAAATCAACATACTTAAATAAAATATATTCATTAAATGTCACTAAAATAATAAAAACTGTAATACAAATAACCAACAATACGATTGCTGAGAATTAACTGCTAAGCAGACGGAAACGAAATTCAACAATGTAACTCATCGATAGGCACAATATGTATTGTGGTCTTTAACTTCATAGGTACGTAAAAAATTAAGGATTATTTTCGATTGAAATCGTAGCCCATACGTCGCCAGGCCATAGTAACATAGATAAATTAGAGAGATCTTGGATCGATTGTCATTGTGTAAGAGTAGTATTTTCTCTCCGTACTGAGTCAACACTCTGTAGGAACTCTTTATAGAACACGAGCTCATTACAAGCATCGGTGCCGGTTTTTTACATTATTCATGGGTAATAAATCGAGCGTATACGTTTCGTTTTCTGTCTCACGTAACAAGGTCTTTCCACTAGCACAGAGGGCTCTACTGCGGCTGGAGTGAAATTAATTTGTCACTTTCCTCCCAATAATAATAATAATTATTAAAATATTTATTGCATCAAAGAGAGGTTGCACAATAGGCGGGCTTAATACTGATTAAAGTTACGGTACAAAACCAGAAATTACAAATGTGCAAAAACTCACGCCTGTATCCCGCAGAACTAGGTGAAAACCAGGGTTTGCCACTAGTCACCATACTGACAAACCTCTTTCTCTTCATTAACATTCATAAAAAATAAAAAAAATATTTGTAAAAACCTCTACAACGCGAAAATTTGGGTATTTTACAGAAAACACTATACAGGGTGTCCCAAAACTCGACGTCAACCCGAAGCCGGGTGAAAAGGCAAGTCAAGCTGGTTGTCAGAAAAATATAAAAAAAATCTAAGTTGTATGATTTCAAAATTATAGGCATTTTTTTAAAAATCGCAAAATTACACACCCTGTGACAGTCTTTTTACTCCTGTTGCCACAAATCTTTACGTTTTCCAAATATTTTTTTTGCTGTGTAACCCTGAATAATGCTTCTCTAAACTGTAATCAAAATTTTGAAACCAGCTGCTCTAGCTTGCATAAAAAATAGGACTTATTTCCTAGAAAAACTTTCAAAATAAAAAATTGCCTAGTTTTAACTGACTGTATTGAAAAAAAAATGTACTACGCGAGTTTGGCAAGTTATGTCAAAAGTTGGCGCATTTAGTAAAGATTCCAAAATGGTATAATACTTGGTAAATTGTAGCTGATAACATGGATAAAAAAATTTTTTCCTGTAAAACCCAGTTTTTAACAAATTTTTCTTACTTGGTGAAAATGGCAAAACTTATTGCTTTTTACATTGGAGCCGATTCCAATGCACACGCACACACTGATTAAATTTAACTTAATTGTACCTGTGCTTGTCTATCATATACCGATTGAAAAAACAGATTGTCCACTAAATTTAGTTTAGTTCTCTTTGTGTGTGGTATGAAATAGGCACAATTTTTTTGTAAAAGTTTAAATTTTAATTGACACAAGTAAAGATTTGTGGCAACAGGAGTAAAAAGACTGTCACAGGGTGTGTAATATTGCGATTTAAAAAAAAATGCCTATAATTTTGAAATCACACAACTTAGATTTTTTTTTATATTTTTCTGACAACCAGCTTGACTTGCCTTTTCACCCGGCTTCGGGTTGACGTCGAGTTTTGGGACACCCTGTATATACAGACACATATAATATATATAATTTATATAATATATATAATACATCTATGTATAGATTGCATTCTCAGTGGGCCCTTTGTATTGAACAAGTCTACATACAATGTGCACGCTGGCTCTCTTCCTTTCTATCGATAAGTACATAGCTGTTTGTACAGGTTTTACTTATTTCTTATGCTTAAAACATTACACCTATCTACATGAGTTCTGAATGTAACATATATAAAGTTACACGACATAAAAGGCACTTCGTATCAGTACACATACCTATATATTATATTATTTATTGCAAATCATACATATCAAATCATAAAATTAATTACAAAACATTGTTATCTCATAATTATGAAGTTTACTTAATTTTGTTTTTCTATGTTATTCCTGCATGCTAGTTTTATTGCAAATTTTATCATTATTTCCTTTTCATAACTTATAATCATGCTGTGCGCATAATTTTAGGGTTATGGGCTAGATCAGGGTTTCTCAAACGTATGGCTCCACGTACCCCTGTCAAAGTTTCTAGAAGACAACGAACCTCTAACTGGGGGGGTTAGGTTAGATTAGGCGGTAAGCGCAAGTAACAATAAATAAAACATATAAAGACTGAGCATACCGGTGTTGCCAACTCTAGTTTTAGAAAATTTGTAGATGGACTATAAAAATTAGTAGAAGTCAAAAGATTTGAAAAAGGAAAATCAGTAGATCTACCTATGTTATAAAATATAGTTGAGAGGATTTCTAAGAAAAGTCCGTATGAAAATACAAAAATACAAAATAGAAGTACTTATTGTAATAATAATAATTACATTATGTAAATCTTGTAGCGAACCCCCTACCGCCGCGTGGCGAACCCCTAGGGGTTCGCGCACCACACTTTGAGAAACCCTGGGCTAGATCAAGGCAAATTGTTTCTTTGTTTTTCTTCTGTAATATTGTCGGTAACCTGTTTTGTGTGCCAAGTAAATAAATAAAAAAAAATAAAACTTGTTATTCTCGTCGTACTTCGGGTCCGTCGTACTCATACTCTGTCGTACTTTTGATAAATGGGGCACACTTTATCTATATCTTTCAGTCAAGGTCAGGTTAGTTAACCATTTATTACTCAAGAAGTAATTATGTATGTATAAACACAAGATACACATATGGCCCGAAAAGATAGAAGACGGCACATAAAGAAGATGTGTGTGGACCTTTTTTTCGGTTTAGTTTGGAAGACATCCCGCAATATACTAATAAATTTAAAGCCAAGTGCGAGTCGGACACGCGCACGAAGGGTCCGTACCATTATCTATACAACATTAGACACAAAGAAAAACAAAACATGAAAAAAAATCACGTTTGTTGTATGGGAGCCCCCCCTTAAATAATTATTTTATTTTGTTTTTTAGTATTTCTTGTTATAGCGGCAACAGAAATACATAATCTGTGAAAATTTCAACTCTCTAGCTATCACGGTTCTAGAGATACAGCCTGGTGACAGACAGACGGACGGACGGACGGACGGACGGACAGACAGCGAAGTCTTAGTAATAGGGTCCCGTTTTTACCCTTTTTATTTTATTTTATTTATTAGATACACCAACAAAGCTTATAATAAATGTGACTTAGGGCTAGCGATTATGCCAAATACCTTTGGGTACGGGACCCTAAAATTAACTTGTATTGTGATGGGCTTACGACCCCGTCACATGTCAGTGACGGTATTTTTTGCATCAAATTAAAAAACAGACATTAGGACATTTAAATTGAGGGCAAAAATCTTCCCGCACTCAAACCAAGCTAGGTACCTACAAAGATATCGCAATGTACACCAGCAAAATACAATGCTTTTCTTAAAAACCTATAATGCTTTTCTGATAATCTCTGTCTGAACATGACATGTCGTCTATTAAGGCTACATATTGCAATGTTATATCCGAGACAATAAACTGGGGTCAACGTGGCTTCGCTTTATAGCGGGCATAAAATGACAGTTTCATAGGTTTGCAGTTGATCCGGGCTAGACAGAGCAAAGGTCAAAGTTCGGTCCCACAGGACATGACACTGTTTACACATTGAGTTCGGTGGTTGCTGCGAGTCGCCAAGGGATTCGACCTTATCCGTTTTAGTTCCCTATTTTCGATTCTGTCTGCCTTTTGCCTGGTAATTTTGGTGTGACAAAGCGGTGGTGGCATAGTGGATATAATTTTCACTTCACATGCGTGAGGTGCTTATAATGAAATATAAATAAATAAAATATTAAGTAAATTTTATAGCAAGGCCTACGTTAATTGCCAATTGAAACACCACAAGGCGAAGGAAAAAATAATAACTTTTAAGAGTAAGTTTTTATTTTTTCTTGGTGCGAGAGATCAACAACAAAAACAGATGGCGCTACATGACACTCGTAGGTGTTTGAAAAAAAAAGTAAACGAGCGAATCTCGCTCGCCCAGATACTCATAATAATTCGCGCTGAGATGATGAACCGACATTTTCTAACATCCCGGTTACAAATTGGAAGAGGGCAAAAGGCCCAGTTGTTTCAGCACTTAAAATCATCAGACAGCGGAGTTTCATTGAAATGCAATTCATGGTATACTAAGTACATGTTCAATGTACATTGTAAACTCGATTCACCAACAGATTAACAAGTAGACACTGCTACGCAATGTACCAGTATTTGTCGTAATAATCTACGGATTGTAGTTTTATGGAACTCGGGCCTGGTAATGAAAATCACACTTCGTCTCTCTCTGTTAGACTTTTTCTCCGTCTATCTATCTCTCTCAGGGCCGTTTTCTCCATTAGCTGCGCAAAACTGGATTTCATAATCTGGATCATGCTTGAACGGAGTTTAAAAATTAGATTACTGTCCATCCGATTTCTCCGGTAACTTTTCGTAAGGGCTCACGAAATCTAGTTCTCGTCACAGATTAGACAAAAAACGCTTAGATTTGTGGCTGGTAACACTATTTTTTTTTAAATTTTGAAACGCAGCTGTCAAAAATGTCTGAGATTCTGTGGTTTTTTTTTTCCTGTTATTCTGTGTAATATGAAAACTTTGTTCAACTTTGAGTGTGATTATTTTCGAACGGCTCTGGAATTTATAATGTTAAAACGTAAGAGAGAACCAGTATTCACAACGAGTGAAAAACATGCTATAATAGGCTTGGTGGAGGAACACTATCAAATAGTGGAAAATAAAAAATCCGACGCCACGACCATCCGGTCGAAGAACGAAGAGTGGGAAAAAATTGCAATAAAGTTTAATGCTAATTCCAGCATTCACGCAAGGGATTTGTCCACACTAAAAACGTGCTGGGAAAACTTAAAGAAAATTCCAAAGCTCTTCTCATATTGAAAATTAACCTTTATTTCTCAATACTAGATATAAAACCAGTAGTTGGGTAATTTTCTTCTACCTAACTACTTTTGATGTCTTTTTGACAGCTTATGCCCGACTGTTAATCTGGTTTTAGAAGCTAATCCTCCAATATCGGCCGTTCAGAGTCTTTAGTTTAAACTTTCGTTTCCGTTGTTGGAGAAATCCAATTTGGGATTTTAATCTCGATTTAGAGCCCAACACCGGATTTAGCTTGCTGTAATCTAGATTTGGTTCTGTGGAGAAAACGGCCCTAAGAGATTGTCGGTGACCTGCAGTAGGTAATGAGTTGAATTTATGATTATTGAACTGTAGTGCTGTCTCTTGGAATTTCTCAGAGAAGAGGTTTGGATGTTTAGATGTTTGTTTCTCAATCACGCAATAACGGCTGAACGGATTTAAATGTAAGTTGGCGTACAGATAGACTAAGACCTGAATCAAGACATAGCATACTTGACATCCCGGTAACGCGTTCCCGTGGGATAATATTTATTTCAAGTTTAAAATAGATGGCGTTGTGCGAGCGAACGTTGTGTTTTAAGAATAGATGACGTTGTGCAAGAATCGCGTAAACGGATTCTGTGGCGGTACGAAGTTTGCCAGGTCAGCTAATTATGTAAGTAGTACGACGTTCGCGCGGTATATACTGGTGAAAGATTTTTTTAAGTCGGATAGGCAGGATATATAGAATATTCTTTATTTTATGTACACCAGGAATTGGGTATTTGACAAAATATCAAATGAGTTACTTTTAAAACGGAATTTTGTATGAAAATACTGGCTTATGACGTCACATTTCAGAGCACAATTGCCCACCGTGAATAGGCAATTTCAAGTGCTGAGGTATGTGAACACCTAACACACCCAGGTTTCCACACAATGTGTTCCTTCACCGTCAATACTTTAGTTGCACTCAAAGTAAACGTATAATACGGCGGATTTATTGCTGTAGTCAAGGGCTAGATAAAAAGTACCCGGCGAGCGTAAGACCGAAAGCGAAAGAGGTTTGTCAGGGCATTGTTTCATAGAACTACAAGTATACTATACTCCATTCCACGAAACGGGCTCCCATTGTTTAACCACTCGTCTGCCGCGACACAGATCTGTGTCCAACTTAGTATGGGCCACCTATACGTTCCATTCCGCGAGGGCAGTTCAGAAGTTAATGCGCGTGACTTGCACAGCAACAGCCACTGCAATAACCAAACCTACCCTATGAAGCGGACCGTCTTCGCTTATTGTTTCACTTATCTCTAGCCCCGCGCATTGACCAATGAGATGAGAGTATTTTGTTCCTTTGGAGTTCGACTCGTGGAACGGAGTATAATTTGTTATGACAATTCGTGGTACACTGCGTAGCAGAGTCTTCTTGTTAATCTGTGTTTTAATCGAATTTGCAATGTACATCGAATTGTCATAGTAAAATTAACATCAATTGTAGTTCTATGAAACAGACCCCAGGATGTGGAGAACTGGCTTCCCCGTTCTCTGCCTACCCCTCCGGGGTAGAGGCGTGAGTTTATGTGTTTGACGCTTGTGAGCATTTTCTGAGTTCCAACTCTGTGCTCCAGACAACCAGCGACTTATTGCATATTCATCGTAAAACGTCGTTGATGTCGTAAAGTCTTCAAGTGGAAAATACTGTTTTCAGCGAATGAATTTGTATGTGGCAGCGATGTCGGGAATCATAAGGAAGTGGCTCTCGGATTTTTCTTTAAAATTTGCAAAGCTGAATAAAACTGGCTCTTATAAAACTGTATGTGGCAGCGATAGCAGAAAATAATAAGGAATAATTTCTCGGATTTGTATTTAAAAATGAAAAGGGTCACTTTTCCTTCAGCCACTCTCCATAGTCGGTTGCCTGGAAGAAATCACTATAAGCAATAAGGCCGCCAATTGTAGGTACTGTATTTTTGTAAATATTTTATGTTTGTGTTTTTCCTGGTACAATAAAGAATATTCCTATGTTATCTTACCTTAAGGGGATCCATTGAGCTAACTAGCGCCACCAATGAAAAAACAATTATATCGTCTTTTACAGATCGTATTTGCAAAAAGTGTCAGTATGTACAATCTCTCAATCGTGTTAACAGTGATTTTTAGGACCCACGTCAAAGAACCTAGGATCACGAACCTGGGACTAGATAGCATTTATGCCAAAAACGGCCGTTCCTGGCGTTAATGCTATCTAATCCTAGGTTTTTAGGGTTCCGTAGTCCGACAAGAAACCCTTATAGTTTCGCCATGTCCATCTGCCTGTCTGTCTGTCTGTCTGTCTGTCCGCGGTCTAGAGCAAAGGTATGTGTACACACATTTATCACGCCGACAAAGTTATAGAAATAAATGTTGGAAAAACATTCTTTACTTTGTCAGCATTCCCCCCCTCCTCTCCTGGTAAACGGTTGATTGTAAAAACGTGAAAAAATTCGTGGTAGTAGCACATAATAATGAACTTAAAAGAAAAAGTATCACGGCTAAGTATTGTATTGAATTTAAAGATTTTATTAAAGAAGAAAATAACAAATAGGTTGACAGATTTGCCAAACTGCGCAGCAGTTTATCGGCAGTTATTGACTTGTATAAGTGGCATTGTTGTAAACAATCTTTTCTCTGATACATGTTGATGGCGAATTAAATAAGTTTTATATATTACAAACAGTCTTCCCTATGTGCCGTCTCCTATTGGACGTTGGCAACAAAGGCTTTACTAGTTACCGAGTAACAGGCGAACAACTTATAAAAGTAAAATTTCGTACAAAATCCATTGAAAATTGCTTCGATGAAGTTGTCAGTTCTCTAAAGCAGATAAAAAACCGTCTTTCTATGGAACTCTACATTGCGCGTGGCCCGACACGCACCTGGCTGGTTTTTTTGCGTTAGGTTCATGGCAATGAGTCCTAAAAATTGCTAAGTATGAACATGATTGAGAGACGGTACTGACACTTTTTGCTAATTTGACCTGTAAAAAAAGATATGATTTCTTTTTGCTCAGTGGCGCTAGTGTTCCTCCGTAGCTTTCCCCGTGGAGGTCTTATTCCGGCTTAACATCACTTAGAAATCTGATCCATTGATACAGGTCGACAGCACATCAACACGTACATCTATGCACTCTACTCGCTTACTTTACGGGCGATTTTGCGACGTTTAGTTGTAAAGCTTGATGTGCCGTCCACTACATGGCAGTAATTGATCAGCTGCAGATGCCGGCAAACATTTTCGATCAAAAATCTGCGCAAAATGTTCACCGTAAGGTGCTGAAATTTACTTACAAATTACGTCCTTATTCTTACTATCCTTACTAATATTATAAACGCAAAAGTTTGTATGTATGGACGGATGTTTGTTACTCTTTCATCGAATGTACCGATCCGGATAAAATTTTGCAGAGATAGATTATAGTTTGGATTAGCACATAAGCTATTTTTTATCCCGGAAAAATACACATCAAAATTACAACGCGAACGAAGTCGCGGGCAACAGCTAGTAAGTACTACATCTCCGTAAATTACTGGTGTACAATAAAGATTTTTAAAAAACCTATTTAGATCCTAAAAATTCCACCCATGCTGGGACTTGAACCCACGACCTCTGGCTAACCGTGCCAATAAAGAGTTACTATCTATCCATCAACCAAACACCAGAGTCCCAAAAATCGATTAAACTGAGCATTGTTCAAGATGATTGCCGGTACGCGTACCGACCTTGATCTACCCTCATCTCCCTATCCATCACAGGTTGGCAGGAACATAAAACCCCAAGGAAAGGAGTTCCCCCAAATAACACCCCTGATCGAATCGGTTTGAATAAATCACGTATAACATTTCGTGCAAAACGGCGACTAGCGGTCATATATCCAGATTTCAGCATTGGGCTCGTATGCCCTCAATTATTTTATCTGTATTGCAATACGGTATTTGACACGAACAACAATAAATTATTTCATATGCTCGATTAAATAGATTAAACATAAAAAGAGTGCTCTGAAATGTGACGTCATAAGCCAGTATTTTCATACAAAATTCCGTTCTAAAAGTAACTCATTTGATATTTGGTCAAATACCCAATTACTAAACTAGACGATTTATACACACATGCATCGTCTAGAATCTTTAATTTATTAGTATGTACTTGATTTATTTTAAAAACCTATTTAGAGGCTAAAAATTCCACCAATGCCGGGACTTGAACCCGCGACCTCTGGCAAATCGTGCCAGCGCTCTCCCAACTGACCTAATGGGCAAGTGCAGGCATCGGCGAAATTTCGAGCCCCGAGGTGTTCACATACCTCAGCGCTTGAAATTGCTAATTTGCGGTGGGCACGCGTGGTAAATAAGCCCTCACTCTCGCTCGCTGAGAGAAGGCCTGTGCCCTGTTTTAAATTTTTTTTATTTATATCTGTTAACTATTTATTTATTTAATATCGCAATAGGAGCTTACAGTTTCCCAAAGTGCCCCTATTGCTATGAGTACGTGCATAATAAACCTTATTAATTACTTACATAAGTGTAATCTTTGTTCAAACTGCGTCGGCGCGTTGTTAGCGCGGCGCGTGCGCAGCGCGCTTTCCGCGAACAACTGGTGTCGGCGACTCTGCCCAGCGCGCGTGTAGCTGTCGGGGACGAATATTTTGATACTGCATAGTACAGAAGGATTGTAAATTATATTACGCATCGACAAGCAGTAATGGATACCTAATTGTAGCTTCCGTCTCAGCTCCAACGTATCAAGACCAACGATACCATATACCATAGACAGATAGGGAGGGGTAAAGGAACGGGTAGTATCCGTGCATTCGCTTGCACAGGTACCTAGCAAAATTTCTTTGTATCATCTCTATCATTAAAACATGCTTGGCTTCCCGAGGGTACCAAGTAACTGCACTGTACTCACGTTTACTACGAACGAACGCATTATGTAGGAATTGTCCTACAGCCCATCTGCTATCTCGAAACTGAGTAGCAGTTCGCATTTTGAAGCCCATTATTTTATTGGCATTTTTACAAATCGTTTTCATATGCTCGCGAAAGTTAGGTTGGGACTCCATAAGCAAACCTAAGTCTTAAATGCAGGTCACTCCAACCTAAACGTTGTGGTCTTAATAGATGGCATTTTTAATACTCATTACATAACCGCAGCTCTCAAACCATCCAGATTTTAGAGTCCATATTTCGTGCTTGGGTATAAACTTATGGGCCGGCCGGGCTGTTCTTCCTTATGGTCATATATCGAGATTTCAGCTACGTATTACAATATTTGTTCCATTCTACCATCGTTCGCCGGTCACGTACGGGTGGTAGGTACCGTCGATGGAATTCACACGTTTCTGTTTTGTTCTTCGCTAAGACCTAAATGAGAAGTATTACTTATTGTTTTCCTGGCGGTGACCAGGTTTCGCCACTTGCCATCAAGGATATATAGACTATTCTTCATTGTACACTAAGAATTACCTCAATTCAAAGGCAATTTAGGAGGATGGAGGCCAATGGACCTCACTCTGCATCTATCACGAACTACAGAGAAGCAGTAGAAGCCCAAACAGTTTGCTTATTGTAGTTAGAAGGCTACAGATCGCAAAAGTGCACCATAACGATTAGTGAAAAAAAAAAAGAAAAAAAAACTAAGAATTACTAACCTATCACTATTACTTAGAACATTTTTTTAGCGAGGCCTCTTTTGACTTTATCTATCTCCTTTAGCTTTACTTTTACTGAACTATTATTAAGAAGATAGTGTTCACAAACGTCCGCGGTGGGGACGCGTGGTGATTAAGCCGTACTCTCTCTCTCTCTCTCTCTCTCTCTCTCTGAGCGAATGCCTGTGCCCTGCAGTAGAACGTATATAGGCTGCATAAAAAAAAATTAGAACTATTACTTTCAGGTTTATTTATTCAGTGCCTAGATGAGACGTCTTTATCGGAGTTACCGAACAGAAATTACGCGAGTCGTTTGAAACGTTACGTGATAAGACTTTCAAATTAATTGGTCTGTGATTTGATACTACATAATTTACGTTCTCACATAAACTGTCATTAAGACTTTCTGTTTGTCAATTTTACAATTTAGGGATCCGTTAGCGAAATATATAGTTTCAAAGCGTGAGTTTTTGTTAGAGCAGGGCGTCCCCTAATCTTCCAGCTAAACGGTTGATTTGTAAAAACGTACAAAAATTCAGGACAAGGAAACTATAACGATTATGTAGGCTTCACAAGTTGCCGAGGTATTGTCGACCTAGTCATAAAAGGAAAACTTCGTGTTATTATTATTAATTATTTATTCCACAAACGATAGTGTACAAGAGGTAGACTTAATGCTACTGCCATTTTCTACCAGTCAACCCGCAGGTGGTTGGGAAGGAGGCAGAAAGTAATGCTTGATGAAATTGTTATTTCTGTAAAGCATATAGTTCATGTATGAGAAAGTAAAGTAAAATCTTATTATGAATCTGCACGTGACCCAACACGCACTTGTCCGGTTTTTTAATATTTAATTTTTTTGCCTCTTTTTTAGGGTTCCGTACTCAAAGGGGGTCCCTTACTAAAACTCCGCTGTCCGCCTGTCCGTCCGTCTGTCACCAGGCTCATGAACCGTGATAGTTAGACAGTTGAAATGTTCACGCCCTACTCGGACAAAAAAATTCTTGATATTTCGCAAACGGAACCCTATATAAAAAAATGATCTTCCTACACCCACAATCTTTTTAAACGACCAATCCAACGACACCCCACACCATGGTTCCTTGTCGACTACGGAACCCTAAAAAGAAATAAAGCTGCAATGTGACTACATAATAAAATGTTTGAATATTTTTAATTTATAAAAGCCGGCCAAGTGCGAGTCGGAATCACTCACCGAGGGTTCCGTATAACCACATAACAATATACAAATGTCATCTTAATTATTTAGCAGATTGTTGGTAGTGGCTGGATGAAGATGGCCGAAAATAGAAAGAAGTGGTGTGCCTTGGGGGGACTATGTCCAGCAGTAGATGAATACGGGCTGATTGATTGATTGATATAGCAATTACTTCCATTCATTCAGTTCGGGACATTTAACTGGACTCTAAATCACAGTTGGCCGGTTTTTCAATCACAACACAGCATTACCGTTTCTACGATAGACCGCCAACAAACATATTGTTGGACTATAGGTACCTACGCCATAATAACGCATAAAGTACTTTACAGGTCAGACAGACAAACAGATGTTTATTTGACTTACTTGACTTAATGTCAAGGTTTTCTTTCTTTTGTCTTATGGTTTGCTGGAAGAAATCTGAGATAAGCTCGCCTTTGTACATGTTATTCCTTATGTAATGTCCTGTGAAATATCTTGTGTGCAATAAACTGTAATAATAATAATAATAATAATGTCCTATGTCCCCTGAGTGGGGCAGAGGACGTCTACAATATTCCGCCATCTTGTCCTGTCTTGGGCTGCGCTTCTCAACTCGGGCCAGGTTAGGCCAGCCGACTTCATCTCCGCTGCCACTGCGCGCTTCCAGGTCATTTTGTAACTGCCACGTTTCCCCTTTTCTTGGGGGGGGGGTCCACTCTAGAGCTTATTTAGGTATGAGGCTGGGCTTTCTTCTAAGAGTGTGGCCTATCCATGTTCACTTGCGGCGCTTAATCTGATGACCGATCGGTGTTTCGCGGCGGAGCTCGAGCAGCCTAAACTTATGTTATAACAATGTAATTAGGTCTCTAAAAGCTAATAATAGATTCTCGCTAGTAGCAATACATTAAAAAACACGTGTGGACACTCACTCATTCACACAATGGTAAAGTAAACACAAGAAAACTAAAAGAAAAGAAGAAACAAAATAAAGATAGCACAATATTAAATCTCAGTCAATGTTGTGGACTATTTGGCACTTTTCCGGAATGCAAATTTAATAACTTTTTTGGCGTCATAAATACTCGTATGTATACATATACCAAATTACAGCTTTCTAGTATCACCGGTCTTTGCGCTAGGCCGCGGATGGATAGACAGACAGACAGACGGACGTGGCGAACCTATAAGGGTTCCTTGTCGGACTACGGAACCTTAAAAACCGTCAAGCAATATACATTAACCCTAAAAACATTCTTCACTTTTGTTTGTGCAGTCGTAAAAAGGCGGAGCGTGCAAAAATGAGACCCTACAAATGACAGCAGCGATATTCCTCTGATAGTGCCGCGATCGATCTATGTAAATTCCCTATTTATGCTTATGGCCCGAATAAATCTCCGACTCCAAGGGAGCGAGCGTTGTATTTTTTGTCCGGAAGAAAAGGTACGGGATAAATTGAAAACGTTAAGATATGAATTTTTCACCTTCCGTTCTCCACTGAAAGTGACCTCTTCCAGAAGTTTGGCTGTGGCGCTCACTGTTCCGCTGGTGTTATAAGGTGAAAAGAGAGAATTTAAATAAGAATCTAGGTTCTTTTGCCTGGCGGCTTCGAAGGGTACAATTAACCTCACCACCGGATACCGCTTTTTGTTCTTTGTCGCTTAGGGTGTCGTATCATATACAATACAACTGATGTTTAGTTACACAAAAAAACTTCGAATTCTTTAAATTCTGAATTTAGCGCGTCGGTTGTGTGCTGGTTACATTTCTGAAACGTTAAACAGAACGTCATTTCCTTTGACTTTCTGCGCAATTGTAACTCCATGATCCACCGACAAATGTACGCAATTGGAGGTCTTGTAGATTGGGTGTCGTCATATTTTTCTGAGCCCCGAGTTAGGAATTATGGTTTATGCTTGGGCGGGTACCGACCGGCAGATATAAATGCGGCTGCCACATAAAATTGAGATCGGCAATTTGGTCTGTTGAAATTTGAAATTTTTATCTGTGTCGTTAACCGACAAAGTGTTTTGCCCTCGCGAGGTAAGGAGGTTGTTTTGTAAAAAGTGGCTTATTTATAAAAACCGGCCAAGTGCGAGTCGGAATCGCGCACAAAGTGTTCCGTGCCATTATATATACGCCGGTTTTGGGTACTTTTTATTTTGCTCTTTACTAATACATTTGCTAATTTGGTTGAAGTACGTCCATCTGGGATGTACATTACCCAAATTGAATTCTGCAAAGATGACAAAAATATCGGTATTTTTTACTACAATTTTCGCCCTATCTTTGCTCAGGTTCTGGTAAATATCTCGTAAGTCCTAAACCAATTTACGAAGTAGATTAAAAACACTGGCGTTGACGCAGGCATTCAGTGTTTACTTTTTTCGAGAAAATGTTTGATATCAATTTTGTGTCACGATTTTGCTGGAAATGGCCATGGTTTACTTAAAATTGTATTTTAAGTAAGTACTTTTTCGCAGTTTACTTAGATGTTTTAGTTATTTACGGGTACTTATTAAGAGTTTCTCCTCGGCAAAGGTTAAATAATAAATAACACTGTTTTCAATATTTGCGTTATCCTTGACTTATTATTACAGCACAATATATGCTAGTTTGGGACCAGGAGGAATTAGGGAATGTACTGTGCCATGGCTAATTTATTTATACCACACCTACTCAGAAAGTGTCTCATTGCTCGTTCATAACCGAGTTACAAGTATTGTCATTTCTCCCTAATGAATGTGCGGCGGGAAAAGTTATATGGAATGTCATTCCCGCCCTGCGAGCCAGGGCAGGAATGTTGTATGAAAATCCATTCCTGCCCTGCTAGCGTTCTTTTGTTTTTTAGCAGCCAACATAAAAAAAACATACAAACGTCAGATCTCAAAAGGTTTTATATCAAATAATTGGAAAAAATGAGATGGGATTTTGTTTTTACTCGATTTTCTATGAAAGGAGGCACCTTTTCTGCACTACAAAAAAAATCAAGCTCGGCAATTCGCTTCGTTTTGTTAATTTTTGTTTTTTACTAAATTGATAATTTAACAGTACCCTTTTAATTATTCTAAGTGAATTTATTTTCCACGGAGGTTTAGTATAAAGCGCTATGTACTACTCGGGAGAAAGTTTTCTCCTCTCAGTGTACAATGTAATATTTTCTGTGAGATAACTGGATTACTAGATTTGCCACTCTTTCACACAATATGTAATTATTATCGTCTATGTTGTGCGAGTGAGAAGCTAGTAGGCTTATCTACTCTTAATTTCGCTAAGATAGGCTTATCTACTTTAAGGCGGCCGCTCAGGGAGCAATTCCCATACAATCGTAGTTTCGTTTTTATTTACAAATGATATGCTGGAACGCAATGAAACTTTACCAATACATTAAGAGGACACACATCGAGGTTTGGTCGTGCTTATAATGGGAAATAAACTTATCAAAAATAAATTATAGCCTTGTGAATAGTTTCTATGAAAAGTTTCGTGAGGCTATAATTTATTTTTCACCTCACTGGCTCGTAAAAGCTCTGTTTATCATTCGAAATCTGCGTGGAAAATCGCACTTTATCCGCTAGCGTGGAAAGTGTTTTTAAAATTAGAATATTTTTATTCAATAAAGGTTTCGTAGAGCCTCATTGGTTTCGTAATAGTTTATATTCTCTGCAGCCAGTCCATTGATGATTGAAATGCAAATACTTATTTCATGTCATGCGCCAGCCTCATTTAAAGAATCGCGCTGGCCGGCAAGAAAATTTGATTTAAAAAAAAACTTTAAAATTTTCTTCTCTTTATTGAATTCACTTTACTTCCATTATTTTGGTTTGTTTTTTGATAAAATCGAAAACAGTAATTTAATATTTATTAAAACTGTTTTTCTTGCACCTAACATTCTCCTCGCTTTAGTGAGGTGAAAAGTTGTGTGTTGCGCTCGGCAGCAAAGTTATTTAGCGTCTCGTACCTTTGAAACCCTCGCTACGCTCAGGATTCCATATTTGAACTACTCGCTTCGCTCGTGGCTCAATCCTAGAATCCTTCGCTTGCTCAGGTTTCAATACACGGTACTCGCGCCAAAAATTAACTTTGCAGCCTTGCATAACAAATAACTATTTACTAGGTTTTGCCCGTGACTTCGTCCGCATGGCATAGTTTCCGGGATGAAAAGTATCCCATATCCTTCCCCGAGACTAAAACTATCTCCATACAAAATTTCATGTAAATTCGTTAAGCCGTTAATGCGTGATTGAGTAATAAACACCTAAACATCTTTACAAACTTTCACATTTATTGACGTAAACATAGCTGTTGTGAGTGCGACCAAACCTTGATTCGTGTCCACTAAACATATTGGTAAAGTTTCATTGCAATCATGTAGTTTGTAAATAAAAACCAAACTACGTTTGTATGGGAATTACTCCGTAAGGGGCCGGCCGCCGTAAATACGAAATACATTAAGTGTAGATAAGCCTATTTGCTTCTCACTCGCACTACGTGTGAACAAGCGGCATATTATGTCCAGTTACCTTAGATAAAAATAAATTAGCCAAACTACGTTTGTATGGGAATTGCTTCCTGATGGGCCGCCTTACGTTTAATGACCAGCAGATAACTTGAATAAAAGCATCCCCCATTGAGATAAGTTTGCGATGCACAGTAGGTTAATATTTTTATTGATCAAAGTCCACAGTATACTAAGTCAAATCCCGCGACCCCGCCAATGAGACCCGACATACGTCATTGCGAAGTCAAAATCCTTTAATTCAAGTTATTTGCCGAGCGTTATAATCGTTTTGCAGTTATTTATCAATATCAGTGATTAAAGTCAGCCTCATGCCAAAACAAGATTCAAGTTTCTCACAAAAATGAAACTTTTCTCCGAGATTCCCTAACTGCACCCTAGAGAGAGATTTGAGTTTTATTTTCATCCCTTTGCATCGGATATAGGTTGCCGCGGAGGGACTGCGTAGAAATGAAGGCAGAGCCCTATTTCATAGTACTACAATTCATGGTTCACTATAAAAATTCGAAGTTCATTGTATAGCCAAATCAGTAGTAAGACTTACTTATCAGCTACGCAATGTACAGTGTTTTTTGAACACACAAACACACACACACACACACACACACACACACACACACACACACACACACACACACACACACACACACACACAAAATACGCACGTAACGTAGTAAGTATTGCGTTGAGTCGACAAAATTACTTGTGAATTATCTATTTTCCTGTCGTTATTCTGTATTTTTACGAAGTTCTCTGCTACGCTGACATATAAGCAGCCTATATACGTCCCACTGTAGGGCACAGGCCTTCTCTCAGGGAGAGAGTATGAGCTTAATCACCGCGCGTGCCCACCGCGGATTGGCGATTTCAATAGCTCAGACACTCAGGTTTCCTCACGATGTTTTCCTTCACAGTTAGCAAGTAGTATTGCTGCTATAACTTCACAAATGTACATAACTTAGAAAACCAACTCATAGGTACATGCCCGCACTGGGGATCGAACCTGGGTCTCCCACATCCGAGTCCGAGGGTCTTCCCACTAGGCTGCCACCGCTGAAATAAAACCAGTTTTTTGAGGTTTTCTACATTATATTTTATCATTTACACCAAGGATCCCGCTTTAAGCCTACACGTCCTACTGCAGTGGTTTTTTTTCAGTGGTCCACATGTACTCGAGAGGACTTGCTGGAGGCCACAGACGCTGGAGTGCGCGTGACCGAGTTCTGGGCCAAACAAATCTAATTGGTTTTGTCACCGTCACCATAAGAAGTGATTTTTTGTACAAACGCGACGTATTATTTTTGTGATTTGATTTCGAAGCCACGGGTTAGCACAAAGGTTTCACAATCGATGAGAGTTTTTTTTTAATCGAAGCGCTTAGGCCGATATTCAGAAACGATTTTGAGCGTGAGCTCAATGTGAGTCCGGGTCTTCCAACTGTCAAAATGAAAGTCTCAGGGATATTTTGTATTCACAGTTGAGTTTGAGATAACAAAAATTGAGCGCAAGCTAAGCTGAGACTGAGTAGTGGATTTCGGCGACTTAGCTCAGACTCAAGGTGGCAATGACGAAGAAAGTAGCGACACCTGTAGGCAATTCGAGAACTCTAAATAACCTGTGGCTGTGGTGAAGTAACCTTTTTTTTATTCACAATTTGACATTTTGCATGCTCATTTTCCTTCAAAAAGTTAAATTGTGTTTTTAGAGTAATGAGAAGTCAAAATAAAGTATAACCGCGCGTAAAAAGTTTCGACATTTGTTGCCATCTCATTCACTCCTGTGGATTATTGTATGCCTTTCATGTAGCTTTAACAGATAATATAAACCGATAACGTCAAAAACTGTACCACAGATTACACGCTCACGTAAGTTTAGCTTGAGCTGTGGCTTAGCTGAGTTCGAGTCGAGATATTGACTGTGAATACAAAATTCTTGAGTCTTTGTTGAGATTGCTCAGCCGATGCTCAGCTTAGTGCTCGTTAAGTGTAGCTCAACGCTGTGTTTCTGAATATCGGCCTTAGAATCTGCATCGAACGACCAGCAAAAACCTCACACTCAGACCTCTTCACGATGTCACAAAGAACCGTTTTCATGTTTACAAAGGCACCCTGTGTCACACCGGGTAACGGAATACTGCCATCTGCCCCAGTTCATAACAAGTTGCCAGCTGATTTACATGGAGGCGTGAGAGCACGCCCCGGGGTTGCATAAAACACCCTTTCGCGCGCATTTTTTACACGACACAACGCACTTGACAGTTAGTGACTTGCTCTAGCGAGTTAACAGCGGAAATGTCGGGGTATTCGTCTCAATAACGTTAAGTAAGGACCACGTAATACGAACAAACGCCAATCCGCGGTGGGCACGCGTGGTGATTAAGCCCACACTCTCTCTCTGAGAGAAGGCCTGTGCCCTACAGTGAGACGTATATAAACTGATATGATCAATACGAACAATGCAGAACTTGCATTTAAAATGTGTTCATATAATTGAAGAGGTCATGATAAAAGATAAATAAACGATGTTTTTCTTTTTCTCTACGACTTTTGTACTTTTCATAATAGCCCGTTCAAAAGTCAGTATTATTATAGCCACGTGCTACGAAAACGCGCCATAAAAATTGGGCTCAAACTATGACATCACAACTTGGACGTAAAGCCTTAAAATCTATGAAGCGTTTATCAATATTTGAGCTATCTCGTAACATTATGTTTTTATGTATCTACACCCTTATAAGAAAAAACGTCTATAATTAAATGAAAAACTTAGTCTACTTAATAAGTTTTTTATTACTAGAATAAATTATTTTTTCGCATTTTTTGTGATCATGAAAACCACGAAAAATTTATTGTTCCGAGTTTATTTCGTAATTTTTTCGTAAATTTCTATGTCATCTGTGGTATAAAAGCGATGTCACTCCAATATATGTAAGTCAGACGCAAGTTCCCCATATGACATACGCCTGTTTCTGAATTGAAAATTTCGTTATGTGCAAACAGCAATATATAATTATGTATCTTTCTTTTTTTCAGAAATCTGGAGAGAGAACAATACTCAAGTAAGTAAACTGTTAACTTTTCTAATCAAAGAGGTAGATGCAGACTGCCAAATTCCCTAAGCCCTACTATCCTACTAATATTATAAATGTGAAAGTTTATGAAGATGTTTGGATGTTTGTTACTCAATCACGCAATAACGGCTGAATGGATTTATATGAAACTTGGCATACAGATAGACAATGACCTGAATTGAGACAAAGCATACTTGATATCCCGGTAAAGCGTTCCTGTGGGATAGAATTTATTTGAAGTTTAAAATAGATGGCGTTGTGCGAACGAACGTTGTATTTTAAAAATAGATGGCGTTGTGCAAGAATCGTATAAACGGATTCTGTGGAGGTACGAAGTTTGCCAAGACAGCTAGTGGTATATAATATAAGTCTAGAAAGGAGTAATTCTTAAAATAAACATAAGTCTGACTTGATGTCAAAATGGAGAATGACAAATTCTGTGAGAACTAACACTGGCATTATAAGTGAAATTTATTTTTTAGGGTTCCGTACCCGAAGGGTGCCAAACGGGACCCTATTACTAAGAATTTACTGTCCGTCTGTCTTCGAAGTTATCGGAGCCTCCCTTAAATATTTATTTTATTTTAATTTAATTATTTATTTTTAAGATAAAAAGTACCCGAAACCGGCGTGCCTGCATGCAACGACTACTGAATGTCGAGGAAGCGAATGTGATCTGTCAGGACCGTAGCAAGTGGCAGTCCCTTGTCTCTGCCTACCCCTCTGGGTGACAGGCGTGAGTTTATTATTTGTTATGTTATTTATTTTTTAAGCGAATATAAAACTAAATTCTGTGAATGTTTCAAGCGTCTACCTGTTGCCGTTATTAATAGCGAGCAAAAAACGGCAAAAAAATACGTTTATTGTATGGGAGCCCCCTTAAATATTTATTTTGTTCTGTCTTAGTGTTTTTTGTTATCGACAACAGAAATACATCGTCTGTGAAAATTTCAACTGCCTAGCTATCACGGTTCATGAGATACAACCTTGTGACAGACAAACAGACAGACAGTCAGACAGACGGACAGTGAAGTCTTAGTAATAGGGTCCCGTTTGGCACCCTTCGCGTACGGAACCCTAAAAAATGACTAAAAAGGCAAAAATAAAAAACTAGAATAACCAACAATCAGCAGAGCATTAACTACTAACCAGACCGGACCCAAATTCAACAATGTAACTCATTGCCAGGTACCTAGGTTAGTTCCGCCTGCTTGATACCTAGTTAACACACAGCAGTCTGGTTGTTGGTTATTTTTATTTCAGTCTTTTTTTCCTTGTAACGTATCAAGACACTACAAAGACAGGTTAGTAGTAGCGAGAGGTAACTTTGGCCCTATACGTTCACAGCACACGCACACCACCAACTTTACGACGGTACAAGCATCCGCCATTATTGTGTGTCACGCTAAAACTGATACCGTTTTATGTCAGTTAAACGGGTTCCAGGATCGTCCTAATAGAACGCGATGCGAGCGAGCAAGCGACCCGACCGATGTTGGGCCGCGTTTCATAAAACTACAATTCATAGTTTCATCAATGAACCCGTTCTCGCCACTGCTGGACATAGGCCTCCCCCAAGGCACGCCACTTTCTTCTGTCCCCGTCCATCCTCATCCACCCATTGCCTCAGATCATCGGTCTAGCAAGCTGGTGGGCCTCTTACGCTGCTTTTGCTAGTTCGTGATCTTCCCTGGAGAACCTTTACATACCATCGACCATAGATTCTTCGGCATTATGTGACCAGCCCATTGCAATTTCAGTTCTGTGGCGGGTTGTCTCATTTCAGATGTGATCCATCCATGATCCATCATAGAAACTCCGAGCACTAGCCCGTTTTACAGCACGCTGAGCGACTTTAAAGTCCTGCCGTCAGTGTCTACGTTTCAGCTCCGTATGTCATAACTGGCAGGACGCACTTGTTGAAGACTCCTGTTTTTAGACTCTGAGGAATAGCCGAAGAGGAAACCTGGCGCAGTTTTTCAAACACAGCCCGACCCAATAGATCCTTCTCTTGGCCTCTTTCGAGAAATAAAGAAGTGGCCTCTGCCCGGTTGGATAGTCTGCCCTAAGTAGACATATTCCTAGACAGCTTTGAAGGCAACCTGGTGTGTTTGATCGTGTCGCAATCTGTTTGATCGTGTCGTATTATGTTTGATTGCATTAGCATGTTTGCTTCCGCCGCGCACTTTATGAAGCTCTCGTCTTCCCTACTTGCAGTTACTAGGACAAGTTTGGTATTATTTTTAGATCTGCAACAAAAAAGTACCAATTTTACTACAAAAAAAAACCAAAATATTTGATGAAAACCAAAAGTCTCGATCAATATTTTTGCTAATAAACCTCGTTTATTATTTTAATATCAGATATATCGAAATGAAAAAAATGTATTCGGACAGCCACACTAACTCAGATTATTTATATACTTTATTGGGATTTCATATAAGAAATGGGATGAGAAAAAATTAATTCCATTGTGCGGCGCAGAGGCCTACTTGCTATTATAATATGTCTTCTTGAGTAAATAGTAATATATTAAACGGGTCTAACTACGATTATTTATTAGGTAAAATCTTCTCGAGTAAACGTTCAATTTGGATACTACGAGATAATACTTTACATTCAATTTGTTGTTTTATATTTCTGCTTAACTTTAAAAGATGTAATATTGTCTATATTGCGTATTCATGTGATATACAGGGTGATAATTTGAGAAGGGATATAAGGGGAACTACCTGAACCATTGAATCTACTGAGAAATGTTATTTGGATTTTATCTGTAATTTTTGAGCAATTATAAACTGCATTCAAAGAGTTTTGAAAAATAGCACCATCAGCAAAAAAGGGCAAGTTAGCATATGGTAATTTTATAATGTCAATCGTTTCTACTAATTATAAGGCTTAAAAGAATCTGTTGAAACAAGCAAAATCAGTAATTACAAACTGAATGAACTCGCATGACGAGACCTTATAAATGGAAAACCTAATGCAGATGACCTCATCCAAGTGGCAGGAAGACGCTGGATGCAGGTCGCTTCCAACCGGTCTCGTTGGAAATCCATGGAGGAGGTTTATGTCCAGCAGTGGACTTCTTGTGGCTGAATGATGATGATGATGATATGCACTGAGTTTACTGTAAATTATTTCAATAAGGATAATTGTCACTTTTTTCCAATTTCAATTTTCAATTTCCATTCTCCCCAGCCCATCATTAGTTGCGTTGCTCGTGTTGCGTTGTTTTAGGACTCTCTAGTAAATTTAATCAACGCGATCAAATATTTTGGCGTCAAATGTCAGAATATTTGATCGTGTTGCTCGCTCGCCTCGCGTCCAATTAGGATGAGCCCCCCTAGTAGGCGCAAAGCAATTTGTCCCAAATAGAAGAACGTTTCCGCGAAATAAACTTACACATTGTCTTTAAGAGCCTACTTTCTTCCTACGCAGGAAAAAGTTGAGCATAGTAGATGACGTCAATATGGGTTGATTCTGTAGTTTGTACGAATATTTTCTGTCAGTGATGTCTTTGGGAATAGTGCGACAAATCGAATACAGTGTATTTTAATTAAATATTGAAATGGTATGAATAACAAAGAGCCATTCCTGGGTCTATCAATTAACAAAATTGTTAGAGTTTTTCTGCTTCGTAGCAGCGTTATTCGATTGATCATAGAAAAATACCTGCTAGATGATAGAATAGACATACTTAAAGCCATAATTTGTCATCATCATCATCATCAACATTATCATCATTATCATCAGTCCACTGCATGCTGCCCAGTGCTGGGTATAGGCCTTTTTCGATATGACTTGGGGTGGGTCGGACCGAGGGTCGGACGGTCGAACGTGATTGTGTAAAATGGCGTCGACGGTGATAATTGCAGCGGTAGGGCTCTTAATGTCGTACAATAATTTACTTGGGGCTGCTTCATTGGTAAAGCGCGTGAAGGGTAAATTCAAGAATTTTTTTTACATACTCGTATTTAAAGAAACAAAACTATAAGTCTGCGAAAAACATCACCGAAAAAAATGTGGTAAAACTCAAGCTTATTTGGGGTATTTTAGGCATTGTGCATTTTGTGGCAACCCTGTAATAACAGTAACAATAACTTTTACACAACAAAATCACTAGACCTGGTCCCAAACTAGGATACCCTGTGCTATAGTAACCAGGCAAGGACATCACAAACATGGAAATACACCCAGACTGAGGCCCTTTGTACAAATGTACGGCGACCCACAGTGAGAATCGAACCCACGACCTCTATCTTGGTAGTAAGCGCCTTAAGGGCTAGTCCAACGAGGCAGTCTGTATGCATGTCTGTATACATGTATTGAATGCGATGCGGGAATTCATTGCATGTGATTGGTTACAGGCAGAGTCAGAACCCAAGACACAACAAGACAGAATCACCCTCTATTTCTAGTGCCAATTTCTTATAACAAGCTGTTATTGCATTGATAACAGTTGCCAGTTGGCAAAGGTGTATATAAAAACAAACCGGCCAAGTGCAAGTCGGACTTGCACTCCGAGGGTTCCGTAGTCTTGCTTGGACGTTTTTTTTTAATTTGTCGTTAGGACAACAAGTCCCACAATCACGCAAAGTTTGATGCCTGTGTGTATTACCCTTTTTACGATAGAGCAAAAGCCAAATAAAGACAATATTTTTTATGATTTAATTACAATTTTTCTGTATATTTGTAGCATAAGATGGTATTATTTACTTACCAAATTTCATAGTTCTAGGTCAACGGAAAGTATCCTATAAATTTTGATTCCTTTGAGTATCGAAGTATAAGTCTTTTGCGGCATAAACGGCCGTATCTTGTTTTTACGTTAACTGAGAAGTTTAATTTTTTCAAATCTTCACGGCACTCTCGGGACTTGAGTATATGGTTTTAATCTCAAATCGATACCTTCACGCGTTCTCGAGATAAAGGGTCTTGACAGACGGACTGACGGACGGACGAACGGACGGACAATAAAGTGGTCTTATGAGGGTTCCGTTCTTCCTTTTGGGGTACGAAACCCTAAAAACAACTGACAGCTGTCAAAAGTAGAATAACAGATTGTTGGCGTACGAGAGACCGGGGGTGAATCTTGAAACTGGATTCTCTAATAATACCTTAAAATGGCATCCAAACTCGAGTTTTACTTATTATTCATTCACCAAATTATTCCTCAAGAACCACTTTGCCAACGGTGCATTAATAATTTTGCTTGAGTTGAGAACTTTCCAATTTTCTGCTACAGCAAAATGATTATCTTGCTAAGCTCGGCGGTTGGTATCTAACGTTGTTCTTCTTTGGGTAGAACAAGAAGTAAATTGTGGTTGTGCTATGAAAATTAACAGGGTTATCCTACAGGGACTGCCTTGCTTGTCATGCGGTATCACGTCTGATTACCACGCCGGAGATCGTACATTCGATTCCCACTGGGGGCCGTCGTAAATTTATACAAATGTCTTCAGTCTGGGTGTATTTCCATGTTTGTGATGTCCTTGCCTGGTTACCATAACACAGGGTATTCTACGTAGTTTGGGACCGATATGAGTGATTGTCTTGTGTGGAAGTTATCAATATTATTTCTGAAATGCGCAATTACTCAAACATACTCTAGAAGAACATAAATATAATAATTGATCATAAATCACTATTGCGTTCCGTAATAGTGTCCATTCCATACATATCTCTTTTTTTCGGGTTCCGTAGTCCGACAAGGATCCCTTATAGTTTGCCCCGCCTCCCCCCCACTCTCCTGGCTAAAAAAAACAGGGTAGTAGCACATATAATTAACTTAAAAGGATAATTATCACCGCTAAGTAGTCTTTACTAGTTAACGAGTAATAGGTAACCAACTTATAAAAGCAAAATTTCGTACAAAATTAATTGAAAATTACTTCGATGATGTTGTTAGTTCTGCAAAGCAGATAAAAAAACACTCTTTCTACGGAACCCTACATTGCGCGTGGCCCGACAGGCACTTGGCCTGTGTTTTTACCTAGATGCCACCTTTTAAAATAGTTTTAAAAGTTCAAGTTTAACATAACACTGTATTGACTGTGTTTTATCCCGTTTGGTACCCTTCGGATACGTACAATGAAACCTATCGATGTGAACCTCTTTGATGGCGTACACAAACGGTGCATACAATCGGCGGTCTTATCAATTAGTATTACGAGTATAAGCTGAGTTAAGTTAGAGTTGCGCTTTATGTAAGTTCGAGACCGCGCTAAGATTTTCATTAGCCAAAGTCAAGCGTCTAGAGGTCTGTTGTCGTCGGGTTTATTTGCCATCAGGGGGTGCGATGGTCTGCTCAGAATGTAATATTTTAAAACTGTGTTTTTGTCACCCACTCGGGTGTCATAAATAATAACGTGACGGGGCCTACTTCAGATAGGGGATGCCTTCAAATTTAACGCCAAGCTGTTGAGGTACCGAATAATATTCTAGCGATTGTAACTCTGCAAGTAAATTCATTTAGGCACATTACTGGCCGACCGCAGAGATCTGAACCAATTTAGTATTTTTGTTTTATTTTATATTCGTTTGAAATTAGTAAGAAAAATTTAGATAAATATTAAGAAAAAAGTGAATTCAACATAATTATTGTTGTAACATACATACATACATACATAAACTCACGCCTGTAACCCAGAGGGGTAGGCAGAGACCAGGGACTGCTACTTGCTATGATCCTGACAGATCACTTTCGCTTTCTCAACATTTATTAGTCGTTGCATGTACGCACGCCGATTTCGGGTACTTTTTATGTTTTTTTTGTTGTTGTTACCTTGCTAAAAATTACCTTACATAAGCAGCCTACATAAGTCCTACTGAAGGGCATAGGACTTCTCTCAGGGAGAGAGAGAGAAAGAAAATTACCTCGTTAAAAAGTTATTCTAGTCACGTGGTACAAAATGCTCCGCGCGAGTTAGGCGTTACCTGTTATAAGTCGCTTCACTTCACACGTTGTAAGTGGTTCCTGTTAATGTATGATGATAAAGCCTTTACCAATATTCGAGTTATCTGGTAAAATAATGCTTTACCAATTTGGAATTAAATTTGGAATTCAATCATCATCATCATTCAGCCATAAGATAAAGTTTACTTAATTTCTTACACTTCTAAGTCCCGAAAAACTTATACACTCTTTTTGTTAAATGTTCTACGTCCTGTATTTTCTAAATACGATGTCATTCCAATCTTATTTTAACCCGTCAGATTATTAACTTGAAAATAACAACTAAAAACAATTGTTATGGTGATCGGAATTGGGCCATTCAGAATTGTACAGAATAAGGAATATTATAACTCCTTGATATTTTATATAAGTAGGTTCTTAGAATGTATTTTCTTATGTATGTATGTATATTTATTTGATGGTTTATGTAGTTTATTCGTTTCCTTATTAGCATGACTGTAATATACATTTTTTTCGGAAGATATTTATATTAGTATTATTTTTTTATCTGTGTAAGTGTATATTATGTAGTCTATGATGTGCACGTGCATAGATCCGTTTTACACCTCCACTCCGACTCCCCAAGGTTTGCCGGAAGAACTCTCTCACAGAGATAAGCTCGCCTTTGTACATGAAATTTCGTATTGTCATATTTCCTGTACTGTTTTTCATGTGCTCGTTCGACATAATTCTCATGTTGTGATTTAACCTGGGTATTCACATATTTAATTTATGAGAAGCTAATACAATTTTTGCTACAAAAAAAAAATTTTTGTTTAAATAATGCAGATTTTTTTTTTGCTTAAAATAAAATTTTGCTTAAAATAACATACACAGTATAAACTCACGCCTGTATCGCGGAGGGGAAGGAAGAGACCAGGGTTTGCCACCTGCTACTATCCTGACAAACCTCTTTCGCTTCATCGCCATTTATTAGGCAGTAATAAATTAAGCTATCATAAAACATATGGTCCAAAACTAAATTGTTGCCGTCTCAGTGTCCTCTTAACTGTCTCAATTCATCTGTTTGTCAGGGCACTAGGTTTTAGGTTTTTTTCTGTGACGTTACTTGGATTTGGTTGACACTTATAAATTTATCTAAACCGCGGCGATTTGAGTAGATTCAGCCATCCTGTACCTTATTCGATTCAACGGCGAAGTGCAAAGCGAGTAGACCCCTGGGACCATCATCGCAATGAAAATGGGGAAATTAAAATCTACGGCCAGCATTATTTAAGGCCGCTCTTATGAAAGAAAAAAATTAAATAAAGTTGATGCTTATTTTTTCTGAGAACTTCGCAAACTCGTGAAGTTAATCTCAGGGCCGCACTGTGAGTATCGTAAGTTTTTTTAAGCCTATGTAAGTCCCGCTACAGGGCACAGGCCTTGGGCTTAATTACCACGCGTGCCCACCGAGGATTGGCAATTTCAAGCGCTAAGGAATGTGAACACCTACGACACTCTGGTTTCCACAGGATGTTTTCCTTCACGGTTCTAAAATATATGTAACTTAGGAAACAAAGTCATTGGTTAATTATCGTTAATATTGTTCGAATAATAAAACGCTTGCACATTTGTGATCGATTTTGAGTGCGCTGTTAAAATGTGGTCTTCTTTAAAACCCTGGTAACAGCTATCTAAGTCTTATTTTAAAGAAATTTAGTAAAATCTGGTTAGTATGTGAGCGGTCAGAATCATTACCGGAACATCTCCAAAATAACGTGTTTTGTGACAAATAATATACGCACGCTTGAACCGGACTACGTTTATTGCAAGACTGGGGCGGGAAATATAAAACTACCTTACCTATATCTAACACCTCCACCCTTATTTAATAACTTAAAAAATAATTTAACAAACATAGATTAACAATTTATACCTTCTTATGAATCTTTATTCGTTCAGTAATTTATTTACATAACAAACTTAATCAATTTCTCCAAAGCCGTATCTTAAAGGCGGCTTTCGATTTCTAAAGGGATACCTACGCTCAGGAGCCTGAGTCGGTTCGCTATTCGTAGGCACAGTCGGTATTGTCGGTACTGCGTGTGAAGGCGAAGCTGTATCTGCCGGCCCCTGTGAGGATGAGTGCGCGGGCGAATGCGCAGATGGGTTCTCGACGACCCGCGCTGACCCCGGAGACGACGCTGACACGTCACCCTCTATGGCCTCCCCTTCAGCCCCAGGAAACAACAGGGAGGTCCGACGTGACTGCCTATTTTCAACCCCTACTTGGGACAACGATTTACGCTCACTGTCATCTTGAACTTGAGTCATCCTTCGTCTCAACTGATCGACGTGTCTATGTACCTCGGTTCCTAAATTGGCCCTCACAGTATAGTCAGTATTCCCTAAAGACGCCTCAACCCTACCAGCAAGCCACTTATCTGTACCGCGATAATCTCGATACCAGACCTCGTCCCCCGGTGCAAACTGGCGGCACGCCCCGCCCGCGGCGCGCTCGCTGCTCGCCTGCCGCGCCGCCACGCGCGCCTCGCGCTCCGGCTTGAGGCAGTCGAGCCGCATGCGCAGGCTGCGCCCCTGCAGTATGCTGGCGGGGCTGTCCCCGGTCGTAGCATGTTCTGTGTTTCTATACGCTAGTAAAAACCTGCAAAGGGCTGTATCTACGTCGACATTTTGTTTTAGCGCCTTTTTTATCGCTCGCTTGCAAATTTTTACTGCGTTTTCGGCTGCCCCATTAGAAGCCGGATGGTAAGGGGCACTAAAAATTTGTTCTATCCCATTTTGGTCTAAAAAATCACGAAATTCTGAGCTTGAAAATGGTGGACCGTTATCACTCACAACTTGCCTAGGCAACCCGAATCTGGCCCAAATATCTCTCAAAACGTGTATTACCGCCTGTGCCGTCGTTCGAGTCATTTTTATCGCCTCTATCCATTTTGAGCAAGCATCAATAATCACCAAGTACGTCATACCGGCATGACTCAAAAAATCTATGTGTAAACGCGACCAGGGGCGCGAGGGCCACGGCCAGCAGCGCGGTTCGTGCCCGGGCGGCGCGTCGGCCACTGCCGCGCACACGGCGCACGCGCGACAGACGCGCTCCACGGCCTCGTCCACGCCCGGCCACCACACGTAGCTGCGGGCTAGGGACTTCGTCTTGACTATTCCCATATGGGAATCGTGCAACTCTGATAAAACTTTTTCTCTGCAAGCCGGCGGAATGACAACCCTATGACCCCACATAATGCACCCTAGCTCACTATATAGTTCCCGTTTACGATTTAAGTACGGTTTGAGCTCTCTCACATCTATATCGTCCGGCCACCCATCTCTAATGAAACTCAGGACACGACTTAAAATTGGATCGGAGCGCGATTCTTTTTTGAGCACTGTTGAATCAAGTAATAACGCATCGGAACTAAAATGCAAATACGTTTGCTCGGGCATGTATTCTTCCTCGTTCTTAACGTCATTCTTATGCGACTTAATTAAACGAGAGAGTACATCCGCTGTGTTCATGTCGGTCCGAACATACTCAATCTTGAAATCGTATGCAGACAACTTAATGGCCCATCGCTGTAGCCGACTAGTCGCCGCGCTAGGTATGCCGATATTCGGGCCAAAAATACTCACCAGCGGCTTGTGATCGGTCCGAAGAGTGAAGCTGCGACCGTACACATACTGGTGGAACTTGTCAATGGCAAACACTATCGCCAACGCCTCCTTATGGATTTGACTGTAGTGTTTTTCAGCCTGTGTGAGCGTGCGGGACGCGTACGCGACAACATGCTCCCCCGAAGGCCCCCGCTGGGCTAAAACCGCCCCTAACCCGCCCGCACTGGCGTCTACCGTCACCACGGTCTCTAGCGACATATCAAAATGTGCTAGTGCACACGCTTCACTCAACTGCCTTTTAACTTGCTCAAACGCCGAGTTTTGTTCTGGACCCCAATACCAATGTTTACCTTTGCGAAGCAATGCATATAACGGGTTCAAACGCGAGCTAAGGTTACTTATAAATCTGCCATAAAAGTTGGCCATTCCAAGGAATGATCTTAATTCGGTTACACAAGTAGGATGAGGCATTGATACTATTGGTTTAATTTTATCGGGATCTACTCGCACTCCGTCTTTATCTATAATAAAACCTAAGTACCGAACTTGTCTTGCCAAAAACTCACACTTGCTTTTCTTTATCTTTAACCCATTACTTTCGAGTGTCATGAGCACATCATCAATAGCTTTTAAGTGACTCTTTAAATCTTTGCTTTTTATTAATATATCGTCAAAAAAAACTAACACATCAGGATGATGTTTGAGTGTGTTCTCCATTAATTTTTGAAAAATGCCTGGGCTCGATGAAAGCCCGTATACTAAGCGGTTATATTTGAACAAACCCCTATGGGTATTAATCACTGTATATTCTTTAGACTTTTCTGACAACACTACCTGATTGTATGCTTGTGATAGGTCTAGCTTGGTGAAATATTGATTGCCACTGAGGCCGCTAAATAGATCATCCATTTTAGGAACCGGGTATCGGTCAATCTTGAGAATTCGATTAAGGGTTACCTTGTAATGTGCACATAAGCGTAAACCGCCGTCCGCCTTGTTTACTATGACCAGAGGGGTGGCCCAGTCGGACTGATCAACGGGCTCGATGACGCCTGCCCGGAGCATAGCATCGATCTCGGAGTCAACGCGGGCGCGCAGTGCATAAGACAGCGGCCGCGCCCGACAATAGATAGGTATCGCGCCCTCTCGCACACACAGCTCGGCCTCACCGCCCGTATAACAGCCCAAAGTTCCATCGAATAACGACTTATGCCTGGAAATAATGTCATTCATAGCTTTATCTGAATTTTGTACACAATTGTTTACATTATAACTATTTTGGGGGGTGCTTGGAATAATTATAGGAATTTCTAGCTCTGCCAGCCATTGCCGACCTAAAAGATTAGTCGTCCCCTTATCTATCACATACAGATCCAAGATTCTTTTCTTATCATTATAAATAACCTCAGGACATACATAGCCTAATGGGCGCACAATTGTTCCATCGTAAAACTTTAAGGTTAATCGACATGATTTTAATTCTAAGTCACCGAACATTTCTTCATAAACATCTTTGCCGATACACGATAAAGCCGACCCCGTATCTACCTCCATATTTAATAAGCAATTATGAACCTTAAGTTTAATACACACCGGTTTGTATTTGCTCAACGACATTTGATACATAGGCTCTTCATAATCTTCACTAGGCGAGTCATCCCCGACGTCATCAATTTGCGCTCGCGCCGCCTCGCTGTCCTCTTCTAACATATGCAACTGGGGGGCCCGGTCCCGGCCGCTCCCCGCTCCGCGCAACCCGCGCCCCGCGAACCCGCGGCGGCTCGCTCGCCTACCTCCGTTCACGCGACCTCCGCGTGATGAACGATTAAATTCCCTGGCAGTTCCCGCCATTTCTGCCCGTCTTGCAATATTATACTCCGCATACGATTCTCGCATCTTCTGGCACATTCTCCTTAGGTGGCCCTTCTCTTGGCAATAACTGCATATATATTCTTTATAGAAACAGTTGTTGGTATTGTGTCTGCTGTCTCCGCATGTGGAACATCCTTTAATGTACAACTTGTGTAGGCCCGCCGCTAAATCTTTGTTGCTTTCCTCGCCGAAACGCTCCACCGCACTGGCGTCCTTCTCCGCAGCCTCCAAAGATAGCGCTAAGGATACTGCTTTTTTGTAGGTTATGTTATTCTCGGCAAATAAGCGTTGCCTGGTTATCTCGCTTCGTATACCACAAACAAGCTGATCCTTAAGATTCTCCTCTAGGTTAGCGTTAAACTCACAGTATCTGGACATTTTCTTAAGCTCGGCTACATACTCCGCTATTGATTTACCCGTCATTTGGCGGCGCTGGCGAAACCGGTACCGTTCCGCCAGGATGGAAGGCTTGGGCTGAAGATGGTTTTGTAAATAGCTCACCGCGGTGGCATATGTCAACGACGCTGGCTTAGTTGGACTGGCTAACGTTGCTAGAAGTTCATAAGCTTCTTCACCCATAACTGCTATTAAATTAGGTAGTTTGACATCATCCGCAATTTTATTAGCCACAAAATAGCTTTCCAGTCTTTCTATATACGACGACCAGGTGCCAGTCTTCACCAAAAACTCCCGAATTTGACCGACTGACATTTTTTTTTGCACTGTTTCTCACTTTTAGATATTGACCTCGTTCGCCACTGACAAATAATATACGCACGCTTGAACCGGACTACGTTTATTGCAAGACTGGGGCGGGAAATATAAAACTACCTTACCTATATCTAACATTTTGAATTAAGTATGAAGAATTATTACGAATTTAAGGACATTTCCTAATCACTAATGGTACAAGTCAAACGTTAATTGCAACTATTATCAAACGTTTTTCAAATTTTACAGATTTTTAAATGTCAATTACTCAAAACAGTATATTTTAAAATGTTCCCAAAATAATTTCGGCAGACGATATAGTAGTGCAAAAAATGTTATTCTTGAGTATATTTCTTAAAACACCTTCCAGATTTAAGAACATTGTGACCGAAGTCACTCGATAAAAAATGCCAAAGTTACTCCTTGAAATAACCATCCAGCAATAATGTCTCTGTTATTTTTTCAACTTTACCGACAGGACTAAGGTAAATAACTTTAAGTAACGTATTTAAAATATACATTGTTATCTTACATTGTTGATTTATGTCTTCAAAAAATATACTAGCTTTTTATAAAAAAAGCATTTCTTTAAATTTTTCACTTAGTAATATCCAAGAACATTTTTTATGCAGCCTATATACGTCCCACTGCAGGAAACAGGCCTTCTCTCATAGAGACAGTATTGGCTTAATTACCACGCGTGTCCACCGCGAATTAGCAATTTCAGGCGCTGAGGTATGTGAACACCTCAGCCACCGTCACCGTCACCTCAGGTTTCTTCACGATATTTCTAAAAACATTTTATTTCCCCAAAAACATTGCTATAGATACAATTTTCCCGTTTTCACCCCATGAATAAAAGAAAGAGAGAAGTATCATTCCCAAAAGTATGCTTCACGTCAGCCCTTAGCAACCGCACGATCAATCAAATATGCCAAACATTAGTAATAACATGCGTTTCGATTACTGATCCCGCTCAAGGAAATTGCTGAACATAATCTTGTTTTGCTATGAGGTAGCAGTCAGTCGATGGTATGTCAGCCTGGGCTGCGTTTCGTACAACTACAATTCATGTTTTATTATAACATTTCGATGCACGTTGCGTAACCGACTAGTTCGATTAGTCTTCTTGCCCGTTTACAGCTACGCATTGTACATCGAATTGTAGTAAGAAACTAATTGTATTTATAATGAACTGGAGCCCTGGAAAATGGAAATTAGGACCGACACAAAAATCTATGAACCTGGCCCCACACAAGGGACGTGGGGCGAGGGCGACGAAAAGATCCATCACAAACATGTAAACATCCAAGACCTGGGGTTTTTTTATCCCCAGCCGGGATTCGAACCCGGGACCTCTCGCATGGTAGGCAGATGCGCTACCACTGCGCCACAGAGGTCGTCAAATTGATGGTTTACTATGACAATTCGGTGAACATTGCAATGTCGATTAAAGCACAGACTACATAGTTATGTATTTGACAGGTAATATCGCGATAAGAGCTGTTTTATAGATAACTATTGACCTGGCAAATGTTGTTTTGCCATATGAATTAGCCTAAGAACTATTTTCGGACCTACCAAAAATACAAAAAAAAAAAATTCATAAAAATCGGTGAAGCCGTTTCGGAGGAGTTCGATGACAAACACTGTGACACGAGATTTTTATATATTAGATGTATGAGCCACGCGAGTTATGAAAAATACTAAGGGCTGGTTTTTGAGAAATTCACTAAGTAAATATAGGTACTTAAGTAACGTTCTGTCACGCTCTTTTCTGAGAAATTTGAAGAGACAGCACTAAGAATTACCTACTATAAACTATGTTATGGATCCATGTTCTAGCAAATAAATTATTTTATTTTTATTTATTTACAGTTAACGATTTACTTAGTTAAATTCTCATTTCAGAAACTGGCCAATCACATATTAACAAGTAGATTCTGCTACGCGATTTATTAGAGGTTTACCTCGAATTGTAATAATAAACTACGAATTGTAGTTGTATGAAACTTGTACGTGTGATTGCGAAGTCGCTCGTAATCTAACGGAGTAGAGTGCACGCATGTAAAGGTTATTTGTTGCCAATTGTACCCCAGTACACAAATGATGACTCGAACAATGTCTTCGCAAAACTATCCGGTATAATATTAGGGGTTAAAGTATGAAATTGCCGTTTTATTGCAATTCTACTGCGAAAATTCGAGTGATTTTTGAATACGAGTTCCGACGCGGAACTAACGCGGCAGAAACAGCCCGCAATATCAATGCTGCGTTTGGAGAGGGGTCTACTAATGAAAGCACCGTGCGATTTTGGTTTAAACGCTTTCGTGATGGAAATTTCGACTTAAAGAACGAGCCACGAGGAAGACCGCCCACACAGGTGAATAACGATGAATTAAGAGAGATAGTGGAAGCCGACCCTAGTCAAACTACCCAGGAATTAGCGGCATGGTTTAACGTTACCTTACCCACAATATTGACTCACTTGCGTCAAATCAATAAAATAAAAAAATACGAAAAATGGGTGCCTCATAATCACTCGAATTTTCGCAGTATCCATGTTTCTTGTCTAAATTGAATAAAAAAAACAATTGAAAGTCGATATTCAAATGTTTCACTTTTTTTAAAAAAAGAACATCATAGAAACCATTTGAAAAAAGTTTCATTCGAAAACCTCAAACCATGAAGATTCTATGTCAATTCAAAGAACCTATTGCAATAAAACGGCAATTTCATACTTTAACCCCTAATATATAGAAAAAACTTTGGCTTTGCATCTACGTAACGGAACGATTTATACAGCGTTCCACAGCGTGGCACCTTCACTCACAGTCGATTGGTGAAGATACCACTCGGACGCTGCATGCCTGGGACATTGTTTGAGACGGAGCAGGCTTGCCCAGCATCTGTACCAACCTGACAGCTAGTCGGCCTAGCCCACAGGAAAGACAAGACAGTACGTGCGGAGCCAACCAAGCCGCGGGTTTTGTCGCGATGTTTTCCTTCACAGTTAGCGTGTGGTATTGCTACTAAAAATTTGCAGATGTTCGTAACTTTGAAAATAAACAAAGTTATAAATTGTGACACATGCTGGCACTGGGAATCGAACCTGGGTCTCTCGCTTCCGAGTCCGTTGTTCTACCCACAGGGCTACCACTGCAATTTGGTGCTTAAGAAATCATTGAATAATAATTTAGGTTATGTACATTTGTGAAGTGGGAGTGGGCGGGGCACATAGCACGCAGAACTGATGGCCTATGGGGCCGAAAAGTTCTCGAATGGAGACCACATATCGGCAAGCGCAGCGTACGACGACCAGCCACAAGATATACAGATGACCTTATCCAAGTGGCAGGAAGACGCTGGATGCAGGTCGCTTCCAACCGGTCTTTTTGGAAATCCATGGACGAGGCCTATATCCAGCAGTGGACTTCTTGTGGCTAAATGATGATGATGATGACATTTATGAAGTTATAGTAGCAATACCACTCGCTAACCGTGAAGGAAAACATCGTGGGGAAACCTGAGTATCTGAGCTATTCACATACCTCAGCGCTTGAAATCGCCAATCCGCGGTGGGCACACGTGGTGATTAAGCCCATACTCTCTCCCTGAGAGAAGGCCTGTGCCCTACAGTGGGACGTATATAGGCTGCTTGTGAATGAAAACTCACTAAGTGTGTAAACATCGTGAGCAAACGCGAGTGACTAAGGTGATCACGTACATAGCGCTTGAAATTGCCAATCCGCGGTGGGCACGCGAGGTAATTAATTCCATACTCTCTCGGAGAGAAGGCCTATGCCCTGCAGTGGGATAGATAAAGGCAACATAAAGAAGTGCCACTTATTACAAAAGTAATTGCTCAAAACCAAAATGTAACTTATCACACACAGCGATTAGTCTAGAACACCTATACTAACTACATCAGATGCCGCCACAGGTATAAGCCACCTCACGGCCGTACTAATTGAAGGGAGTTAAAGGCCACCTAACTATGGACAGTTTTTCCCTACACAAATACCATGTCTCTCCTTCCTGCCGCTGGCTCAGCAGATTACATAAAAACAGTTTCATTTGACTTGGCGTATTTTGTTTGATGGCATTGTACAGTGGGCTGCGCAAGTAGATAATGAAATATTTTTTTGAGGGTTCCGTACCTCAAAAGGAAAAACGGAACCCTTATAGGATCACTTTCTTGTCCGTCTGTCCGTTCGTCCGCGAGTCCACGAGTCAGACTCTCCTACCGAGGGTTCCGTTCAACTTTGTAGGTAATAATAAAAATAGTTCAGGAATCGAGTCTCGCAGTTTTTTACGACTTTTTCCGAACTTCAAAACTATTTTTTTTATGATGTGATTACAAATGTATAATTTTCAGATTTTTTTCTCTGTATTTATTTGCAGCATAAGACAATACTATTTGCCAGATTTCATAGTTCTAGGTCTACGGAAAGTACCCTAAAAATTTGGATTCCTTTGGGTGTCGATATAAACGACCGCATCTTTTTTACGTCAACTTAGAAGTTTGATTTTTTTTACAGCTTCAAGGGATTGTAGACCTGAGTGTATGATTTTAATATTAACTCGATACCTCCACGCATTCTTAACATAAAGAGTCTTGACAGACGGACAGACGGACAACCAAGTGATCGTATGAGGATTCCGTTTTTTCATTTTCAGGTACGTAACCCTAAAAATATGACAAAAACTCTTGGTCATGTCAAAAACAAAAGTTATCGTGGATACAGGCGTGAGCTTGTGTCATGGTATATATTATTTTTCACTTCTCATGCTCTAAAAGTTCGTCTTTATGTCGTGCGTAGGCGACATTAAGTCGCTTTTTATGCTCTAGAGCATAAAGTAAAATCTTCGTCGAAGACCAAGGCAATCGCTGCAACAGCCACACGAACATCTTTAACTTCATACAACAACCTCTTTATTTTATTTCGTTTCGTTCGTATTCTAAGACCAAGGCAAAGATACCAACAGCTTTAAATATTTCTCATTGCTCTAATGTAACTTTCAATTTTAATTAAATTAGCATTTACTATATTTACATGTTGCTGTTTCATTTCCTCGCAATCGAAGTGAAAAGTAGAGTGTACAACTCGTCCATAAAACCCATTTTACACTCGACTTTATATCTATCCTCGCTCGCAAGCTCGCTCGGATGGATAAACGTCTCGAGTAAAATGGTGCGTTTTATGCACTTGTTGTACAATCTACTATTGTCAGGCAGGTTATTAAATATAACGGTGGTACATATTTATTTTATATAATATAGCAGCGCATACTTTTACCTGATGTACACTTGAAAGTGCTCAGTATTAACGGCACTAGATTTACTCAACGCTTCAACGTGGTTGCCCCTGCCCGGTGAAACGGGATTTCTATGAAAGAAACCCGTTAGGGGGTCATACATAAAGTACGTCACACAAATTTCGTGATGTTTTGACCCGTCCTTGTCACAGTTGGTCAAATTTGTGAGACCCCCCTTCCCCCTCCCAAATTTGACATAATATATTTTGCAATTTTACATCTAGAAATTATTAAATTAATGCAGCAGTTACCAAAAATCAGTTTTCATCATCATCATAATCAGCCATTTGATGCCCACTGCAGGAAACAGGCCGCCTTCGTGGTGTTCATAAACATGAGGGGTTTTGCCATAATCGCCACGCTTGGCAGGCGGGTTGGCGATCGCAGTATGTGGTTGGAATCTCAGAACGACGCTTCTGCCCGTCTTCTGGTAGTTTATTGAAAATTAGTTTTATTTCTATTTAAATTAATTTTGTGAAGAGAAACGAGAACGAAAAATCAACAGTATCTAATAATATTATACAATTACACCGACATAGCTCACCGAATTAGCATGCTGAAGTGGCAGCGGGCCGCCCATATCATCCGAAGAACTGATAACCGATGGGGTAGACGAGTTCTTGAGTGGAGACCGCGGATCGGTAAACGTAGTGTAGGACGTCCTCAGACTCGGTGGAGCGATGATCTTGCGATGACTGGCAAGAGCTGGATGAGAGTAGCCGAGGACCGTGCTCAGTGGCGTGCAATAGGCGAGGCCTATGTCCAGCAATGGACAAGCATAGGCTGATGATGATGATGATGATTTATTTATTTATATACTATCATTTATGTAGGTTTATAATCATTTCTATTATCCCCCCCCCCCTCCACTAAGTCTAAGTTAATGTATTTAGGTTTACGTAAGTTTACTATTGTATTTAATCTTCTCCTTGCACTACCCGTCGCCAGTCTCTTCAATACCAAAGGTTTGCTGGAAGAGAATGATTCTTGCATTGAGCACGCCCTGGTACACTTACAATGTAATTAGTGCAATAAAGAATTAATTAAAAAAAAAAGATGATGATGATGATGAATACAATGTAGGACTTTGTCAACCCCGACGTGTGACGTACTTTATGGATGGTCCCTAGCGGAGCGAGATACAGGCGTGAGTTTATGTTATGTTGTTATCTGCATGCCTTTAAGTACATTAAAGTTTAAATTTGGTTAGCCCTGAGATTTCCGCACTTATGTAATGTCGGTTTATGAATTGAGAATTTCTCTAAGTAAATACTTAAGTAACATTCTGTCACGCTCTTTGCTGAGAAATTCCAAGTGACAGAACTACAGTTAACTATTTACTTAGCGAAATTCTCAATTCAGAAACTGGCCCTTAGCCTCATTGTTGGGCCATTGTACCCAGCAAACGCTGAGCTATTTAAAGAACTCAGATACCGGGGTTTCCTCACGATGTATTCCTTTACCATCAGCGAGTGGTATTGCTACAAAACTTCACAAATGTACGTAACATACGAAACAAATGCTGGGATTCAATCCCACGGCGTTCTACCGCTGGGTTATTGCCGCTAAACTATATTACGGAATCGACTGTACACCCGGAATCTGTGCATACGAAAATAAACGAATGTTTTCCCCAACTTCTTCCTCAAGCAAGAAGGGTAAATATTTCCGGCTTTTTTTCGTATTCTGCGTGTTTTTTCTACACTTATGTATACGTAGTCATTGGCAGCACCTACCACATAGTAAAACTTATTACATACTACGTAAGGTTGCTTATCGAACCACAAAACCATTTCTAGCCGTCCTTAAGAAAAAACTTTGGCCTTTGCATCTACGTAATGAGATGGTTTATGCAGCGTCCAGTGGCATCTTTACACACACTAGATCGGTGAAGGGACCACTCGGACCCTGCATTGCCTGGGAAACTGTTTTTTAGATGGAGTAGGCTTGCCCAGCACCTATACCATTTTCACAGCTAAGTTGGCCTAGCCCACAGGAAAGGCAAGTCAAAACGTGCGTTGCCAACCAAGGCGCGGGTTTCGTCACGATGTTTTCCTTCACAGTTAGCGTGTGGTATTGCTTGAATGTTGAATGAATGTTGCATCTTCTGTTGTGTTTGGTGGGAATCCATGATTAATCTCTACGAACTGTTTCACCAGTTTTCTTTTTCTTTACTGTAGTAAATCTTTCAAAGTGTGAATCTAGATAATAAATCTTATTACATTAAACACCGAGCGACAGAATAAAAATATATTATACTTCTACGTCCCTGGTGTAAAGTCGATTTAAATATCGAAATATTTTATCGACTGGGTCAAGCTTTATTGCAAGAAGAAAATATTCAGAAAGAACGGAATGAGGTATGAACGAACGATATTTAACCACACTTAAGGGAATGTCAAAGTACCATTATGTTGTCATCATCATCATTCAGCCACAAGAAGTCCACTGCTGGACATAGGCCTCCTCCATGGATTTCCAAAAAGACCGGTCGGAAGCGGCCTGCATCCAGCGCCTTCCTGCCACTTGGATGAGGCTCCTGTCCATCTTGTGGCTGGTCGTCCTACGCTGCACTTGCCGATATGTGGTCTCCATTCGAGAACTTTTCAGCCCCATCGGCCATCAGTTCTGCGGGCTATGTGCCCCGCCCACCGCCACTTCAACTTACTAACCCCCTGGGCTATGTCGACGACTTTCGTTCGTCTACGGACGTTGTTGTCATATAAACATGAAACTTTTTAATGTCGATCGGCGTATTACATCTTGTTTAAATGTTGCACTTTTTATTAATTTACTAAAGAAGCACCGCGCATAGAAGTACAAAATCATACTTACGGGTGATAAGAACATTAGCTGTTTGGTTGCTGTAATTCAGAACCGTGGTCATTTAACCACGGTAAGTGGCACGGGGGGAATAGGCGAAAAAGTCAACTGTGTCGCGTCCATTGTGTAAAACGTTCTTGGTATTATCGCTTGACTATGAAAATCGACGAAAAATTCCGTATTTGCTCTCCTAAAAACATTCCGCTAAAGCGTACGCAGTCTTACAGCCTACGAAACTGGTGACCCCGAGGTCCGTACTGTAAATTCTAGATAAAATATCGCAAATTCCTTTCGATGCTAAGATTATCAAAGGTGGAAATGCCTCGTCGTACCTAAATAATTCATATATCGTCCTTCGTTGCGGAAGTCTTAAGATTTCTAATTCAATTTAGCACCAGATGCCTTAAACGTTTTCAGCTTGTCTCACACTCAGAGCAGAAACGTTTTAAAATTCTTTGCAATGTAATTATACGGTATTCGAACTAAAATGTTCGAGAAATGAATAAAAAACACTTAACACTTAAAGCAGGAATCTTAAAGGTTGTTATATTTTTGCAGTGTATGTTTTTTACTGTTTTCGAACTAAAATTATGTACTTTCAAATATTACCCATAAATATTTTCGGAGATTACCCCCCCCCACAAACATTTTCTCTTTACAATATTAGCATAAAGACTGCCTCATTGGTCGAGCTTTTCATGAAAATCGTTGGAGCTGCTCCCGAGATTCAGGTTATATATAATATATTTGCTCGTTTAAAGGTATTAGATAGATAGATTATTGAATGAATGAATGTATGAATGAATGAAAAAGTTTATTTGCCTGAAACTTTGACACACCACAGGATGCACTCGGCGCTCTGACTTTGCCTTTTATTATGTTTTATTTAGGTGACTTGTTTTCCTTTGTACTTGTTTACGTTACTTGTTATGCCATTTTTTCTTGTGATGTGTTAATTTGTCCCAATAAATGTCTTTCTCTCTCTCTCTCTCTCTCTCTCTCTCTTTCTCTTTCTTTCAAATGTCGTACAGGTAATGGTCAGTATAATAAATAACTATCTACACATTTCACCCGTTCAGGTATGCAAAAATGATATCTAGAAGTAATTGTACGAGTATAAAATAGTCTAATTATTATTATCGTACATAAATTAACGGATTGTTACTATGCATATCATCTTCAATATGGGTGCTCAACTTCAATGTCCTCGAAATTGAGACGAAACACAGGCTTACGTGTAAAGCCGAAGGTCTTACCCGCTTCTTTACCCGTGTTAGCGGCTCCCGTGACAGCCTTTCGGCCTGGGGTCCCTGGGGCAAACAGGAAGGACTTACCTATGGGACGTGGGCGCGGAAAAGACGCGATGGGTCGCGTCTTCGCCCCGTCGTATCTGTGTGGGCTATGTGCGGTTTCACATCCCCTTACCGTGCCGGAGGTCGTGGGTTTGTCGTTCCCACTGGGGTCCACCGTACATTTGTACAAGTGACCTCAATCTGGGTATATCTCCATTTTTGTGAAGTCGTTGCCTAGTTACCATAGCACAGGGTATCCTTGCTTGGAACCAGGACTAATGATTGTGTTGTGTGGAAGTTATGTCCCATCGCTTCTGTGCATTTTGTGTGAAAGCGAATTGAAAGGACGCCGCACCTTTTCTGCGCCCTCGTCCCAAGTTCTTCCAATGTGCCCAACGCCTTTGGATTTTCGGGGGAGTGTTTAATGCGAACACGCAAGTCGGGCTACCTTTAAGCCTTTTGAGGCATGTCGCTCGACGAAAACCGCCTTAAGGTGCCGATAAATCTAAGCCTTCTCTTGTAACAGAACATTTAGCATTTGCTGTGTTTTTGGATTTAACTGTATGTACTTGAGTCCAAAATAAAATTATAGACCATTGACAGAATAGTTTAGAGGAAACATAGCAATTCTTCTTTATTTTTTTAGGGTTCCGTACCTAAGAAGGAAAAACGGAACCCTAACAGGATCACTTTGTTGTCCGTCCGTCTGTCCGTCCGTCCGTCCGTCTGCCCGTACGTACGTCCGTCCATCTGTCTGCCAAGACCCTTTATATCGGAATCGCGTGGAATTGACAGCGAAATATCTATCGCGTCGCACGCCCGTGTATTAGGACGTTCCTATGACACCGGTCAGGATGTTTATTAGGACGTTCCTATGATACCTGTATGTTTGATCGTGTCACGTTTTAGACAGATAGATAGAGAACACTTTATCGCACAACCAAGTGAAACTATTACACATAGTTTCTTAGGAAATTCCTTTGACACTCGTACCGGTCCTATGACAGTAGCATTTTAATAGCATTGTTCGCCTGCTGAGCATCCTCTTGCTACAAAACATTGAGCATTTACCGTTTTAATTTTGTTCACCATCGAAATTCTGGAGGCGTTCAAATCATGTCGTCTGAGAATTTACTTGTAACATTTCCTCGCAAGTGAACGCTCAGGCTTATCAGCGCCCCAGACGTGTGTTGACAAGGGTTTGGGATTTCATTATCTTAAGACAGCCCCATATAATAATCTTTAAGTATATTCAGGTCCGTACACCTATGTTAGAGGCTTTGTACAGCGTCTCTTGTATCACTTACGCTGCGCTTAATAGTTTAGGAGACCACTGGTATAAGTTTTCGGGTTCGAAACCACTGGTGTATGGGGGACTCAGGTCCATCATCAACCTACGCGTGTCCACTGCTGGACATAGGCCTCTCCTATTGCATGATACTGAGCACGGTCCTCGGCTGCCAGGACTCAGGGCAGAGCTTTTATTCGGGAGCTGGGCCACCGACTGAGGGACCGTGGCATGGACGTTCGCTCTGGGGCATATCTGAGCCAAAGGATTTCCCTCGCTGTGCAGTGCGGCAATGCGGCCAGTATCATGGGGACTTTGGTACTACAAATACACACAGAAACCGTAAGATATCGTAAAAAATCAATTGGAAAAATGACCTGCTGACTATATACCTATTTACCAGCGAAAGATAGATGTCTAACTAGCGCTATAAATGGCTCCACGTTCAATTGTGGGAAGGCGGGCCGGGCTTGTCAATTGTGTTACCAATCGGAGCGAGTTCCCTATTACCCGACAAAATATCTATGCACCTGCCACCGTCAGACCGCCATTATGCGACTCATCTAGATATTTCGACAGGTTATACAACGTGAAGTCAATGGTTTTACTTTTTTTGTATAAATACCTATTTATTTTTGTATAAAACCAATCATAAGTTACGCATCGTGAGGATACCTGAGTGTCTGAGCTATTCACATACCTCAGCGCTTGAAATCACCAATCCGCGGTGGGCACGCGTGGTGATTAAGCCCATACTCTCTCCTTGAGAGAAGGCCTGTGCCCTACAGTGGGACGCATATAGGCTGATTATGCTTATGCTTAGGTATATATTGCGCTCATTGCTTTGGCACTGACCAATCGAGAGGACAGGGGCCGGTTTTGAGAGTGAGTTGTGTAGGAATAAAACCTTCTATAGTTTTTGAGAGCGAATTTTATGGTTTTTTTCTATTCGCAGTATAAGGTCACATGTCAGTGTTCGTATTTGCCTAAAGGCGAAGCACTGATTTCCAGTTGCAGCCCGCTGAGGATACAGGGACACGCAGCTCATTATAGTTAGTTTTGCACATGATTTTTTTAGTTATTTGATAAGATCACAATTTATATTCTATTTGTTGCACTAACCCGTGCTGAGCACAATTTTTAAAAACCTATTTAGAGGCTATTTTCCTCAGCATGGGTTAGTGCAACAAAAAGAATATAATCATGTAGGAGCGATATCATTCCGATGTAAAAACCTAACTGCAAAGTGGGTTACTCGGGGATGCAAGTGATGTAAATTGCTTCGGCCAGATGTCGCTGCCTGTACGCAATACAGAGAAGTTTGTAGAGGTTCGAAATTTCGCCAATGCTTGCACTTACCCATCGGCTCAGTTGGGAGAGCGCTGTACAGTTAGCTAGAGGTCGCGGGTTCAGATCCCGGCATGGGTGGAAATTTTAGCTTCTAAATAGGTTTTTAAAAATATCCTCAGCACGGGTTAGTGCAACAAAAAGAATTACAGTGATATCATTCCGATATAAAAACCTAACGGCAAAGTGCGTTTTGATTTCCAGTTGCAGCCCGCTGAGGATACAGGGACACGCAGCTCATTATAGTTAGTCTTGCATTATTATGTTATTTTAATACAGTTGCTCAAAAAGTGGCGTATTGCAGGGACGTATAGCGTTCGGGATGTGGGCTATTACACACTCGTGCTTTTTTTTTACCTTTCCCGCACTCGTGCGTTCTCTTTCCCAACTGTCAAAATAATGTCTATTAAAAAGAATAACCAACCATGAAGTTTTTACTAAAAAAAATCATAGAAGTTTTTATGATTCATGCAAATACGTATATTTCTAAAAAGAAGCCACTAATTTGTTTCAATATCAGATTTAATTATTTGATTGAATGAGTTTGGTTAGGTTTCATTTAATTTATTCATCTCATTAAATTTCATTTTAATTTCATATCAATAAAAAACTTCTACTGAAGACTTGGCTGTATGGGCATAGTTCCCTTTGCCTACCAGAATGGGTGAAGAAAAAAAAAACTCTGCTTATATTCTACAGTTGGCGCCATTTTTCAGAAATTTTCTTTGCGAGTTTAGTTGTTTGTTGCACAAAATGAGTAATTTCAACCCTAGTTTTTTTGAATTAACACCACCGGAACTCAGTATAATTGCACAAAATGCTTCGGAGAACATTTTACCGGAAAAGTCAAAAAGTCGCTACATATCTACATACGACGAATTTATTGCGTGGAGAGAAGAGAAAAAAGCAAATAGTTTTTCAGAAAATGTTATGTTGGCATACTTCTCCGAACTCTCAGCAAAATTAAAACCTTCTACGTTATGGTCGAGGTTTTCGATGATAAAAAGTATGCTGAAAATAAGGAACAACGTGGATATAAGTGAATATCCAAAATTAAATGCTTTTTTAAAACGACAATCAGACGGTTTTACAAGTAAAAAGTCGAAAATATTAACATCGAATGAAGTGGAAAGGTTTTTGAACGAAGCTCCCGATGATCTTTATTTAGCCACAAAGGTAATTTATCAATAAGTACTTGTATTGTTCTTTAGTATTCAGTTAACGAAATCGCAAAATACAGTCAATACATTATTTAAAAAAATATTAATCCAATCCCTTTTTTTGTCTGATTTTTGGCGTTGTTGGAGCTTGCCGCAGAGAGGAGCTAGCCAATATTACTTTAAAAGATATTGAAGCCCATGGAGAAATGCTACTAATCAAGATTCCGAACACAAAAAATAAGATACCGAGAAGCTTTGTTGTTGAAGGAGATTTTCTTAGAATAGTGAAAAAATATATGAATCAGCGGTCTCAAAAAGGAAAAACCGACCGTTTTTTTCAAAATTACCAAACAGGGAAGTGTACAGCTCAAGCAATCGGGATGTAATATGCCAAAAGAAATAGCTACGTTTCTTGGTCTGCCGGATGCTGAGTATTATACTGGGCACAGCTTCAGGAGGACCTCTGCTACATTATTGGCAGATTCAGGAGCCAATTTGACGTCCTTAAAGCGACTAGGAGGTTGGAAATCAGACAAAGTTGCAGAAAGCTATATTGGTGATTCATTAAACAACAAACTAGAAACTGGGAAAAAAATCACACACTCCATTAACTTAAGGTCCAGTCCGTCTCCTTCACATTTAGCAGAGAACGTTCGTCCATCTACCTTCGTTGATAATGATAATTCATTAGATCCAACTCCATCAACTAGCAAACGCCATTGTATGACAAATATACATGAACAATCATACGAAATTAATAATAGTTTGTCTTAAACAGTAAATATGCAACCTAAAACTTCCCCAGTTAGTATAAAAAACTGTACCAATTTCAATGTACCTATATGTGAATTATAACTTTTATAACAAATAAATGTTAAGTTAGTTGAGTTTATTGTGTTTTTATTATTTTATTAAATTGCTTCATTTTTTCGCAACTGTATTAAAAATAGTCGTTCAGTACACGTGCGGAACCGTCATTGCAACTTGTTCCGACTGTCAACCATCGCCTTCGGCTGCGCCTCGGCTCGGGTAGACATTTGTCGGAACTCTTTGCAATGACAGCCTTTCCGCACTTGTAATGAAATATACTATTTTTTAGATATTTGCTCAGATCACAATTTGTCAATTGCCAATTGGTCAGATATTTTTGGTACAGTAAAGCGTAACTAGCAAACAAACGGAGTCTCCTGCGTAACGTGCCTTTTCTGGCTTGGATATATATTTATTGGATGATTAAACTTTACCTTGTCTGAAATTGGAAGATGAAACATTTTATGGCATTTTTTACATAGCCTATACGTCCCACTGCAGCGCTCAGGCTTTCTCTCGAAGAGACAGTATGGGCTTAATTATGACGTACTGACCACGGATTGGCAATGTCAAGCGCCGAGGTACGTAAACACCTCATACGTCAGGTTTCCTAACAATGTTTTCCTTCACAGTTAGCGAATGGTATTGCTAATACAACTTCACAAATCTAAGTAACTTAGTTTAACCTACCTACTTAGCTGTATAACGACAAATAAATAAGTAACTTAGAAAACAAATCCATTGGTACACGCCGGGATTTGGACGCACGGCCTCCCGAATGTGAGGCTGGCGTTTCGTCGCTGTGCTACCGCCGCTGCATATTTTACTAGCAAAAAATTACAGGTAAGGTAAAGTAACGTCCGAACATTTGCAGCAGTAGTCTCAAATAGTTCGCTCGTTAAATTAACTGAATTTTCATCCTTGAAACACGTACATGTTTGCATGTTTGTCAAACAATAATTTTCGCACAAACACGCTGCGCCGGTTCATAGGTGGCAGTAAAGTTTGCGCAGACTGGCTGCGTGCAATTCAAGCGTTAGAGCCAAGTAGGGTTGCCAACTTTTTTTCTAACAAATATAGTATTTTCGAAGCTATTACATACCTCTAAAAATATAGTAGATGGCGAAATAATGGTAAAAAAACAGTAAAAAAAAATAGCGGCAATCGTGCCGCGCGATTCACGGACTTAGACTTGAAGAGCGAGCTTTAGAAAAAGATTAACACCCGGTTTCTCGTACACTAACAAGCTGTTAATCTACTGTTAACAGCTGTCAGTGGTTTTTTTTAAATGCACTTTGGCCAATTGACAGCCGTTAACAGTAGATTAACAGCGTGTTAGTGTACGAGAAACTGGGTGCAAAGCTGGGTTCCGCTTTACGCAAAATATAGTAGTTTCGCCTACTATGTATTTTTTTTAGAAATATAGTGTGTGAGCCCCTAATATAGTAGGATACTATATTGTATAGTAGGTGGGCAACCCTAGAGCCAATTAGCTCAGTATTGCCAGTGCTGCGGTAATTGCCGTGTTCTACGGCTTTTGGGCTAAAAACACTTAACAAAATCTCGGTGACTGGCAAAACTTTTGTATTAGCAAATTCTTCAGCTTTGAGTAAATTACTGCTACTACTACTTTTATTAATATATTATTGCTGGGAGCGGTTGGATGAAGATGGTCGGGGACTGGAAGTAGCGTGCTTTGGGGGAGGCCTATGTCCAGCAGTGGATGATTACGGACAGATTGATAAGATAAGATAATAAGATTATTGTTTATTTGGGCACTAATACATTAAATGGTTTACAATATCATTGTGCCCTGACTCCTAGACTAGACGGGGACCTGTATCTCAGGAGCCAGATGGTTGATTCTATACCATTACTTAAATATAGGAAACGACTTATAGTTAGTTTTCTAGTGACATTAAAAGTGGGGATGATTTTTTTTCTCCTCTATCTCATCATGTAGGGCATCGTTGGATTGGACAATGATAAATATTATAGGTGTAGGAAGACCATTTTTTTATTTAGGGTTCCGTTTGCGAAATATGAAGCTTTAAAGCGCAAATTTTTGACCCGGCTAAACGGTTCATTATAGAAACATGAAAAAAATCAGGGTAATAACACATAAAGAACTTAAAAGGGAAAGTATCACGACTAAGTAGGCTTTACCGGTTAACGAGTAATAGGCAAACCAACTTTTAAAGGAAAATTTCGTACAAATCCATTGAAAATTACTTCGATGAAGTTGTTAGTTCTGTAAAGCAGATATAAAAGACCCTCTTTCTACGGAACCCTACATTGCGCGTGGCCTGACGCGCACTTGGCCGCACTTTTTTTTTCATTTCTATTCAGACTTAGACTCTACGTACTAGACAGTAAGTTTTGAAATTTACGCATTATTACACAGTCACTATTATAAAAATATAGATATGTAAATATGTAGAATATACTTTATTGTATGTATGTTACAGCCAAAGTAATAAATCTGAATATTATATATATTGTCTAGTCATTATATATAATGTCTACTCAGTTTAGATAAGGTGATAATTAACACAAAATTAATCACATTTACTAGCAATTATACCAGGAACAGAGTTTAATAAGGTAACTTTTCGTAAAAACTCATTGATAAGAATAACTTCCAATCAACAAAATGACTGGTCCTGGTCCCAAACTAGGATACCCTGTGCTATGGTAACCGGGCAAATACACCCAAGCCGAGCAAGAACTCCCGTTATCCTCAACTGGAATAAGGTATTCCCGCGTCTAACATAGTAAGATTATTACGTCAAGTGAGGCTTGTCTTTGCCAGACAGCGTATCATTTTTCAAAAAGAAAAATGGCGCTCTCCTTGAAGCAAAACCCTATGCAAGTTTTATTATTGTGTTATGTTTATGTTCGGTGTAAAAAAAAAAAAACTGAAATAAAAATTAACCAACAACTACTAAGCAGGCGGGACCCAACCTAGGTTCCTCGCGATGAGTTACATTATTGAATTTTGGTCCGCCTGAATCAGAATCAGAATTATTTATTCATTAACATAGGTACAAATATAAAAGGTATTAAATATATTTAAGTTCTTCTACCCATTATGGGCGTATGAATATTCATGCAGACAAGCAATAACTTAATTTCAATAATATTACAAGTCCCAGAGGTAAAAAAAAATATGTCAGTAACATTGCAAATCCAAGAGAGGTAAAAAAATAAATAATGTCAGTAATATTACAAATCCAAGAGAGGTAAAAAAATAAATAATGTCAGTAATATTACAAATCCAAGGGAGGTAAACAATTATTAAAATGTCACGTAATACCAGCCTGCTTAGTAGTTCATGCTCAGCAGTCGGGTTATTTTTTATTTCATTATTTTTTTGTTTATCTTTTTTTGGTTGCTTTATGCTGAATTCATTACATACTTACATACAAACATAACACATTACCCTCCTTTAGGCTTCGCCGCAGTCGGCCAAAAAGGAGTAATTCATAGTAAGAGTACGTCACTGTGATAAATAGGTAAATAAAAAATTACAGATTCAATCAATAATGGTAGAACAGCAGCCCCATTCGGGAGGTTATGGGTTCGAATCCCAGCATTTATTAATCATTTTGTTTACTAAGTTACGTACATTTGTGAAGTATCTGAGTCGCAATACTTACCATTCGCTAACCGTGAAGGAAACCTGAGTGTTTGAGGTGTTCACATCCGGCAGCCCTTGAAATTGCCTTTCCGCGGTGAGCACGCGTGGTGATTAAGCCCATACTCTCTCTCTGAGAGAAGGCTAGTGTCCTACAGTGGGACGTATACAGGCTGCATTATTATAACATTCACAGCACACACAGACTTCTGTATTACGCGCATCAAATCCCGAACGATTCCAACCGTCCAATCTACTGTCAGTTAATTCCATACTAATTAATACCGCGAACGACAGGATTCCGACAGAATTTGGTGCACATTATTAGGCCTCTGGTTCCAAAGTAGGATTGCCGTAGGTAATAGATTTCCTAGTTCTATCTAGACCTGCAATTTCCACACGTAGCAAGCGCATACGCATAAGGTATGTAATACCTCAGACACTAGGGTTTCGTCACGATGTTTTCCTTCACGATTAGCTAGTGGTATTGCTGCTACAACTTCACAAATGAGCGTAACTTAGAAAAAAAAGTCAATTGTACATGCCGGGATTCGAACCCGCGACCTCCCGAATGAGAAGCCAACCAGTCCGCTACCGCCACTTTAACAGATTTCCTAATATAATTTAACCGAAACCGGTACGAGTATGCCCCACTCACTGCAGGGCACAGGACGTCTCTCAGGAGAAAGAGTGGGATTAATCAGCACGAGCGCCCAAGGTGGATTGGCTATTTCAAGAGCTGAGGTATTTGACCACCCCATATACTCAGGTTTCATCACGATGTCTTACTCCACCGTCAGCGAGCAGTATTGGTGCCATAAATTCACAAATCCGTAATTTGGAAATCATACTTATCTTACTTACCGGAATCAAACTCAAGACCTCATACATTTACATTTTAGTTTCAAAGTCGCCGGTAATGCAAAGGAGTAGAGTGCACGGATGTAAAGGATGACGTGCTATCAACTGTACGCTCTCTTGCTCTCTCTTTGAGAGAAGGCCCTACGGTGAACTTATATACACTGCATCATATCGCCAAAAGACAAATAGCTAGCTCCTGTGTTAATTTATAGTCCCACTGAATCCAATCAAGCCTGAAATCCCGACGACGCTAGGTCAGTTACAAACTGAATAAACCAGGGATCGACCGGCCGATTGTGTCAATCTGTCCGGGCAACGTGGGCCTTGCATTCGATTACCGGGCGTGTTGCCACTCCGGGTTACCCTTGGCGCCAATATTGGTTCGAATGAGTGTTTATTTGGCTGCTTAGTCGAGTCTTATAGCCAATCATTGGGTAACATACAACCAATTTCTCGTCTGACAATAATTAATTGAGCCATCTTGTTTGTATATTTACATACCAAGATATTTTCTATTTTATTATTTACGTACAACTGCCTACGGACTCTATTCTTCCTGCAATCCACTCCGTTCAAAGGTTGTCTGGAAAAGATTGCTCTAAGCGATAAGACCGCCAATTATAATACCATTACTTAGATTTAATAAAATTGTGCAATAAAGTGTTCTTTATCTATCTACTGAGCACGTAGGTACCATCGAGCTTAAACGGTTCGGTATCAAAATTGACTTCGAAGTAGTTTAAATGCACAAGGTATTAGTGAGACTTTATTCGTTTGCTGGTTATCGAGAGTATTTGATACGAATTTAAATGTTAAGACTTCGGCGACATTACATTGTCTTTCAAACAAATAGGCAAAACGGTGTAAAAATGATAGGATTTAATTTTTACTGTCTTCAATCATTTGTAGAGTTTCTACAATACGAAAACTCGTTGATAATAGCAAAGTTTTCCAATAGAAAAATGTATAACAGAGTGTACACTCACTAGCGTCATCAACATTATCATCTGACGCCCACTGCAGGACATAGGCTTCCCTAAAACCATGAGGTTTTCCAAGCTTTCCGGTCTTTTGAATGGGCTCTTGCCACCGTAACCAGGTCGTCAGACTAGCGTGAAGAATGAATAAAAATAATAATTATCTTTATATAATTTTTGTTGCACTAACCTGTGCTGAGGACAATTTTAAAAACGTCTGGCACGGTTAGCCAGAGGTCGCGGGTCCAAGAGCTGGCATGGGTGGAATTTTTAGCCTCTAAATAGGTTCTTAAAATAATTATCTTGTTTACGATCAGGAATTTTTGCTTTCTTATCTATTCTATCCTTATAAAAACAAAAATAGGTATTTGTTTTATGAAATCACCCTTTATGTAATTATCCCCATTGTTTAATAAATCTCTAAATAATGAAAACACTTGTAACATAAGAAATTTAGTATTTATACTCTATTTGCATGTATATGGCCTATAATAAGGTGATGAGTCTTTTGACACTCATCATCATCATAAGCCATTTGTCGCCCACTGCAGGACATTGGCCTCCTTTGTGGTTTTCATAACCATGAGGAATTTTGCAATGATCGCCACGCTTGGCAGGCGGGTTGGCGACTGACACTTCTGCTCCTAAATTACGCTCACCATATCCTGAGCGATTCCTATCGTCTAACTGTCAAATTCCATACTGAATGCTATCGCCACCGTCTGGATTCCAATAGGATTAGATGTGCGTAACTAAGCCCCAGGTAAGTTACTCCACAAAAGCTTACAGGGTAGTTAATGGTTAAATAGAATGCTCGCTATTGACTACGTTAGCGAGAATTTCATTATATTTACAAAAAAACGCGCTGTATATAAATTTTAGCCTAATGTTTGATCAACTGTGATACATACATACATAAACTCACGCCTGTAACCAAGAGGGTAGGCAGAGACCAGGGACTGCCGCTTGCCACGATCCTGACGAATCACTTTCGCTTCCTCCACATTCATTAGTCGTTGCATGCACGCACGCCAGTTTCGGGTACTTTTTAAGTGTGATAATGTTAATTAATTGCTTTAGTTCAATTGTTACGTCTACTAAAAGTATTTTTAAAAACATTAACTTCGAAAGAGGCATCTAAAAATCATTTCGTCTTCGAAATACAAGCCTTATTGCTAGGCAAAAATTATTTGCTCTTGTGTCTATCAGAGATCCAGTCTGCCAAACTTCGAGAGACATATTTTAGCCGATAAATAATGATATCACAAAATGATCTAGACATATCACATTATTCTCTGTCCCAAAAAAATATATGGCAAATAAATCGGCCTGGAATTATGATAATAAAATACTAGGTTCAGAGATAATATAATACATGATGAATGGCCGCCACTAAAACGTATTTGTGATAGTGATGGGCTCTTTGGGGTAAAATATGAAATTACTAAAACACATCAGTGTTTGTGACACATGAGCGTTGGTAGCCTAGTGGGTAGAATATTGGACTCGGAAGCGACAGACCCAGGTTTGATTCCCAGTGCGAGAATGAACCTATGACTTTGCTTTTAAAATTTACGTACATTTATGAAGTTATAGCAGCAATACCACTCGCTAACTGTGAAGGAATACATCGTGAGGAAACCCTAGTGTCTGAGGTATTTACATACCTCAGCATTTGCAACCTACCATGGCCCAACCATGCGGCTAAGTGCAGAACTCTCCAGTCGAACTAGAACTAGCACGGTTGTGGATATATCAAATTTGAGTTGTTAAATTTCGTTACATGTATCATTTCCACAATTATTAAAAATCAACTCATGAGTAAAAAAACTATTAAAAAACAATTAAAAACCGGCCAATTGCGTGCCGGGCAACGAGCCGTGTCCGCTCGTTGGTCGGGGTCCGCTGAAAGAGGGGGTTTTATCTCCTTTACAGAACTAACAACTTCATCAACATAATTTTCAATGGATTAACCATAAAAAGAATATTCTAAGATTTTATTCTACCGTTTTGTCGACTTGATTAATATGTCTGTCTTGTCTATGCCAAATTTCAGCCTTCTCGTACTAAACGTCTCTGAGCTAGACCGCGGATAGACAGACGGACAAACAGATAGACGGGTGGACGTGACGAAACTATTCATTCATTGTCGACTACGGAACCCTAAAAAAAGACCAGTGGTGTCTGTTGAATTACCAGTTGGATTTATGTGTTTTAAATTTTGAAAAAAAAAACCTAATTGCTAGGCACTTTAACCCAGCGGCGTCTGACCCGCCACCGTTCCCAACTCTATTTTCGCGTGGTTTTAGATCGAAATCACCATCATATTGGACCGTGACAGCGCGGATAATACCAACAATATGTTTAAGCAAGCACATTGTTATTATGTATGAAGTGACTCATTTCATATTAATGCCTATCGAATTTGCCAATGGAGTCCGCTTCCGATTGATTCTGACCTCGGAATAAATCGGAAACTGCCTATTCGCATGCTGACCTCTGCGTGCGAATAAGCAGCTTAATTTAGTATACATGCTACTGCAGGGCACAGACTCTCTCTCGGAAAGAGATGTCAGGTGTCCACTCAAACATAAACCGAGCGACTCAGGTTTCCTCACCATGTTTTTCTTCACAGTTAGCGAGTTGCGTAATGCTCGACTAATCCGCAGAATCTGTTGTTAACATTGTCGGTTTATTTTTTTGTGCGCACTTGATGTACTTTTACCAACTTACTGACAGCGGTTGACAGTAGATAAACAAAAGCATTGATACTTGCCGGGATTCGAACCCACGACCTCCCGGATGTGAGGCCGGAGATCTACCGCTGCGCTGCCACCGTTCAGCCACCTTGGTCTCCCCATTTTGACAAAACATAATTCGGTATTTGACACGATCAACAATAAATTATTTGTTATGCTCGATTAAAACAAAAATTACAAAATATCTCGGAAAATTTATCTCTTTTAGTGAATTACTAGTTATTACAATGTCGGCTGCCGTCGATAGATGGCAGTCGTTAAGCCAAGTCAGAGGCCTTAGGGCGGCTTGACAACTTCTGACAGTAGATGAGCCACTAGTCTACAAGCCTCCACCATTTCGGACTTGGCCCCCGTGGTGGAGTATGGCCTATACCTTCCTCAGGGAAGAGACCCGTGCCCCTCGGTGGGGACATAATGGGTTGATGACGACAATTTTTAAATAGATTAAACGTAAAAAGAGTGCTCTAAAATGTGACGTCATAAGCCAGTATTTTTATTAAAAAATCCGTTTTAAACCTAACTCATTGGATATTTTGTCAAATACCCAATACGGTATTTGACACGATCAACAATAAATTATTTCACATGCTCGATTAAAACAAAAATTACAAAATATCTCGGAAAATGTATCTCTTTTAGTCAATTACTAGTTATTACAATTTTTAAATAGATCAAACATAAAAAGAGTGCTCTGAAATGTGACGTCATAAGCCAGTATTTTCATACAAAATTCCATTTTAAAAGTAACTCATTTGATATTTTGTCAAATACCCAATTGAGCCTACACTCATCCACTGCTATCCCTAAGCCGCCCAGAAGCATGCCAGCCGTCAGCCGACTTCGTCCAGCCACCAACCGAAATTTAGCTTAAATAAGTAATACTGCTAACAATCAGCAATTTCCACCTAATAAGCATGATTATCGTATTGTGCTATAAACAATGTGACTATTAGTAATTAATGCTTGCACGCGTGTTGTTCAAGATGTACTTACTCTGGATTTCAAGGAATAGGGTGGGCTATACTAAATAATACCGTAAGAATCAGGAATATGTTCAAAGTTTGACAGGAAGAGATAGTTCTAAGCGATCAGACCGCCAATTGTATACCACTACATAGATATAAGAAATTATTTGTAATTCTTTCTCCTGGTTGTGCAAAAAAGTGTTCTCTATCTATCTATATGCAATCTTTTGATAGTTATTTGCTATACAAGAGTGCAAAGTTGCTTTTTAACCGCGTGCTCAATTTTGGTGATAGAGCAAGCGAAGATTCTAAAATTAGAATCCTGAGCGTTAGCGAGGGAATCAAAAGAGCACGAGGTGAAAAAGCTTTGCACTCGAGTGCAACACGTAACTTTTCCTCCCACCTCAGCGAGAAAATGACTATATGAAAAAAAAAAAACACAAAGGAGGTTCCGAGTCTGAGTTGTATAATAAATTTAAAAAAGTAGTATAATAAATTCGGCACCATGGAGGTAGAAGTAAATAGGTTTAATGATGTTTACAAACTTACAATTTACAAACTTAGTGCACTCGATGTTCTAAATTCAATTTACTTTATCCTCTAGCGGATAAAAACGGCTTTTGCGTTCAGATATCGAAGAGCAAAAATACTCTTTCCGAGATGGAGGGATGAAAAATAAATTTTCAGTTGAAACTGGGGCTTTATAGATTTTTTTATGTGATGTGTTCTGGGGTACATTAAAGAATGTCTTATCTTATCTTTACTGCAACTATGATTTTAGGATAGGAAATAGCGGTGAAAGTGATCGTATTGACGATGAAACCCACCTTTTCGTGAAGGAAAGATATATTTTGATACGTATCATAATCATAAGCAGCCTATACACGTTCCACTGTAGGGCACAGGCCTTGTCTTAGAGATAGAGTATGGGTTATGGGCCACGCGTGCCCACCGCGGATTGGCGATTTCAAGCGCTGAGGTACGTAAATAGCTCAGACACTCAGGGTTTCTCACATGTTTTCCTTCACCGATAGCGAGTGGTATTGCTGCTATAACTCCACAAATGTACGTAACTTAGAAAACAAAGTCATAGATACGTGCTCGCGCTGGGAATCAAACCTGGGTCTGTTGCTTCCGAGTCCAATGTTCTACCCACTAGGCTACCACTGCTCTACATATATCTTATCCAATACAAATCACTAGTGGATCAGCTGACTATAAAGTAAAACACAAAACATTTTTCCGTGTCCTGCTTTGAATAGCCCTACAGATTTTTTTTTAGTAGCCTATACACGCCCCACTGCAGGGCATTCTTCTCTCAGAGAGACAGTGTGGGCTTAATTGCCACGCGTGCCCACCGCAGATTGGCGATTTCAAGCGCTGAGGCATGTGAACACCTCAGACACTCAGGTTTCCTCACGATGTTTTCCTTAACCCGACCCTACAGATTATTATTAACTAATAGGCTATTTTCCCAATCTGTAGCATGCCTAAAACCCGCCAGCTTGGAGTTTTTGACAACACAACTCGTCTGGAAAATAACACTCAGTGAGGAGCGATAATTTACTGCCAAACCTAGGCACTAAGGGCTTGTCCTAAAACAAAGCTAGGCGAGCGAGCGAGCTACTCGAGCGAGATCATCATCATCATCAACCATTTGACGCCCACTGCAGGACATAGGCCTCCCTCATGGTTTTCCAAGTTTCCCGGTGTTGTGCCGCCCGCATCTAGCGACTACCCGCCACCGTAACCAGGTCGTCAGACCATCTGGCCTGCCCACGCTCTGCGTCGTCCGGTTCACAGTCGCCAGGTCAGAACGTTTTCTCCGAGCTATTACTGAGATAGTACAGGAATATTCCCCACCTGCCCCTATATTACGCCCACCAAATCCTGAGCGATTCCAATCGTCTGACTGTCAACTTCTACACAAATTGCTATCCAAATTTCAGGATTCCGAAAGGATTTGGTGCGCATACTTAGGCTCCTGATTAAAATCGCTTGGAGGTTCTATTCGATAGATTTACCTTAACTATCAATAGTACATAAAGCGTTTTCCTGCTAAGCGGCAAGTCAATAGGGATTTGTTAAGAGATTTTTCTAAATAAACTAACATCCTGCCAGTTACTGTTCAGTATATTTATAACAATATTATTTACGCCAGGAAATATTATATATATTCGTTCTAAAAAAACTTTTGTTTCCTAGATAGTCCTGCAAATGTCAAAAAGATCCCTGAAAATATAAAAGGCTTGCCAGAAACGCAGTTCAAAAAATGTGTAAAGCACACTATTCAAAAAGTGCTACTATAACATTAACAATTCAGTTGAGAAATTAAATGTTTAGATTAAATATTTACATGGAAAATATGTTTGGTATTACCGAGTTCAATGCACGAGGTTTTACAATAAGAATTTCATTATCATCATCATCAGCCATTTGAAGCCCACTGCAGGACATAGGCCTCCCTCCTGGTTTTCCAAGCTTTTCAAGCCAATAATTTAAATAATTAAAATTATGTATACATACATGGTTTTGTAGAAATATAATTTGGAGTAGGTGCCCAAAATATATGTGCTGGTCGTGAAACTGGGCACCGACTACAAATTAGATAATAATAAATTAGAAAATACGAGTACAATAATCGTTTAAGTTATTTCTAACTTTTTAGAGGGTTTCAAAGTCAGTTTTTATTTTTGATTTAATTTTTTTTATTTTCAATTTTTAGTGGGGGAGCGGGAGAAAAATAAACAAGATCTTTATAACCCAAACTTACCCTACTTAATTCTTTGCTTTAAAATATGACGTTCTCAATTTCCAACTCCGAGAGTCTTCACCAGAACATGACCAGATTACCTTGGGACTACTTTTACGCTATTTTATGAAACATACGGATATTACTAAAGAATGTGCCTCATTAGGCCTTATTCACTGCTGTCCATTGAAGAGTTCCGTTCTCCATCTCTGAAAGGCTTCATCAGATCTTCACCAAATTAAAATGGGACCAATCGGGACGTTATATCTCTTCGAAATAAAAAAGAATTGTCGAAATCAGTTAAGATTTGACGGAGTTATTTGAAAACATAGCACATATATATATATATATACACGCATTGAATTGATAACCTCCTCCTTTTTTGAAGTTAATACGGTTAAAAACTACATTATTGCCATTTGCGTATTTGTTAATCTGTGGGATAATGGCCTTTGTGATGTACATGGAATTGACATAGTTAACCATGAATTGTAGTTCTATCAAACAGGCCATGTCTGTTTGCTCGCTCCCTCGCATAGTACTCTATGAGGACTAGCCTTTGGGTATCTCAAATACCTTCAGCGCAAATCGTTTACGATGCCCGTAAGGCATGTAAGCAATTTTCTTTTTGTTTTAACGGTCCAACAATTCAATCTGTGCTTCTCTACTAAGCAATCTTAACGCAATCTCTACTTAAGAAATCTGCATGAGTTTTGCTTAAATCACTATTCTTAACCGACTTCAAAAAAAGAAAAGGTTATCAATTGGACGCGTATATATATATTTTGCTATGTTTTCGCATAACTCCGTCAAATCTTAACGGATTTCGACAGTTCTTTTTTTGTTCGAAAAGATGTAACGTCCCATTTTAATTTGGCGAAGATCTAATGAAGGCTTTCAGAGATGAAGAACGGAACTCTTCAATGAACATCAGTGAATAAGGCCTAAGGGGGCCCATCTTTTAGTAATATCCGTATGTTTCATAAAATAGAGTAAAAGTAGTTCCAAGTTAATTTGGTGATGTTCTGGTGAAGACTTTTGGGAGATGGAAATTGAGAACATAAAATTTTAAAGCAATGAATTAAGTAGGGTAAATAAAGGTTATAAGGTACTTGTTTATTTTTCTCCCGCTCCCCCATTAAAATAGAAAAATAAAAAAATGATGAAAAATAAAAACCGACTTATTACTTACTATGTGTACATATTTCTAATTATTTTTAAATTATTTTTAACTTTTTAGTGCTGTAGTATTTTGAAGTCGGTTTTTATTTTTATTTAAAATGTTTTGTACCTAGTAGGTGTACCTGTGTGTTTGTACCTTTGTTGTTTGTTTGTAGTTTTAATCATAAAAGTTTAATCCCACATTAATCTTGTCAATTAATCAGCAATGAAAATAAATCACTCATCTTATATTAAAAATTCTAATACAGTATGTTTTTTTTGTTGTCAATAATGACAAAAACGTGTTTTTATTTTCTTTTAGTATTACTCAATGCTAGATTCTACATTTGTAGACTGAGAAAATAAACATATTTGTTTTTGTAATGCAAAAAGTTATAAGATATGGCTGCACAAAAATTTAGGCAGTGTTGCAGTACGCCTCAACTAATACGACAATAGTCGATCTTAAGTAGACCCCCCCCGATCAATTTCAAACGAAGTTTTAGGTTAAGTTTTGTAGTTACGGATTCGAAGTTTTCAAATTTTGATTGAGCTCTCTTTTTTAGGGTTCCGTAGTCGACAAGGAACCCTTATATTTTTGCCATGTCCGTCCGCCTGTCTGTCTGACAGTCCGCGGCTTAGCACAGATAAGTACTAGAGAGCTGAAATATGGCATGGATATACATATTTATTATGCCGACAAAACGGAAGAACAACATTTGGAACAACAATTTTTTTAGGGTAGGTTCCTCTAACCTCCCCTACACCTAAATTAGGGATGCATTTTTTTTCTCGCCTACACCATAGTGTTGTATATCGTTGGATTGGTCTTTAAAAAATATTGTGGGTGTATGAAAACTATTTTTTTGAATTGAGTTCCATTTACGAAATGTTAAGCTTTAAAGTGCAATTTTTGTCAGAGTAGGGCGTCTCCCCCTTCTCTCGTAGGTATATGCTCGATTGTAAAAAAATTCAGGGCAGTAGCACACATAACGAACTTAAAAGAAAAACTATTCCGGCTAAGAGGGCTTAACAAGTTAACGAGCAATAAGCGACCAACTCATAAAAAGAAAACTTCGTACAAAATCCATTGAAAATTACTTTGATGAAAGTGATACATCAGTAAAGCAGGTAAAAAAACATTTTTTCTACGAAACCCTACACTGCGCGTGGCCCGAACCGCACTTGGCCGATTTTTTAACTTCTAATTTATTCCTTACAAGGTGACCTAAAGGTGAAAATAGTGTGACTTTCTAAAATAAATTACTATTCAAGATTAAAAAAGGTTCATTCCTTTTTTTTCTACAGCCTTTTAAAGGTAACACAGACAGAGTCATCCCCAGACAGGCATTAAATATTTGTACGCCGCGCCGCGAGGCAAAATATGGCAAAAGAAATTATATAATCTTATCCAACTGCATGTTCACAGCCATATTTGACAAATAAAGATATTGTATTGTCTTGTACGTAATTGTGAACAAACGGCCTAGCCTAGGCATAATAATATGGTCCCGTTGGTATAATAAATAAATAAATAAAATAAATACTGAGGGTGAAAAGAGGCTACTGGGAATACAACAAGTAGGAGTATCTCTCAAACAAATATGTTTGTCATTAGCCGGTCCAATGCACCATTATATTAGGATTAGGTGACAATAGAATTATTTGCTTGAGTTCTTTCGAAAAGATGTTCCTTAGGTATTACCCGCTACTTGTTTTTCACAAAAAAAAAAAGGGTTCTTAGTGAAGCTGGCTAAGGCGTAGGGCGTGGGGCAAGGGCGCGGAAAGGACGCGTCGTCCTTCTAATTCACCTTCGTAGAAAATGTACTGAAGGGACGGGACGGGACGAGGCCCGCACAGAAAAGACGGGACGAGGGCGCAAACTCTATGCAACGCGTCGCGTCTATTCGTCGTCCTCGCCCCACGTCCTTCCTATGTATCCCGCGCCTAACAGTACCGTGTTTTTACGTTCAATAAGCAGGCTCTATACTCTAATACACATATAGTTTTTCAATAGAATGATACAAGCATGACAATAGTTGTCATTTGCCTCTATTTGGGAGTCCACTAAGAAATAACAGTTCAATGTCATTCCATAATAACTCGCGCAAATTAAATAGGCATCTATCGCGAAGAAAATCGAATCGCGCAAGGCGCCAAGTTAAGTTAAGTTAATGGGTCATACCATTAAATGAAACCACCATTTCAGTACTAATACGAATCTATTGAACAACAATGCATATTAGAGACCCCCCAATACTTTGTTCTTTTCTAAGTGCAGACAATGTTCCTTATCGCCAACCATTTTCCGCCTTGGCCCATTAAAAGGCGTTGGGAAAATTCATGCGCCCCGGCGGGGAAGTAACCAAGTGTAATGATGGCCTTCCTTCGGTTTTGACTGCCTCGTTTGTCTAGCGGTACCACATCTGATTACCATGCGGAGGTTATGGGTTCGATTCCCACTGGGGGCCGCCGCGCATTTGCACAAATAGTGTATCTGTAAGTTTGTGATGTCTTTGCCCGCTTCCGTAGTGCATCTGGCATGTTTTCAGAGGCTCGGGTAGACTGCTTCTAGGCTACTGGGCGTGAGCGGTGCCTATCGATGCTTAGCAGGGTGCGGGGCAGCTCCAACAGCATGATGGCAGGCCGCCTAGATTCGCCCTATATGCGTTACTGTGCCAGTCTGCATGTACCCTCTAATGTGTACTGTTAAATGTAATTCATAATATTCTACATTGTGTCTTCAGCTAAACTGACTTACTTAGATATTTGGAATTTTTCATGTATCTTTGTAATGTATTAATCTAATTTAAAATTACTGTTACTTACTTGAAATAAAATATATCTAATTATTATTATTACCGTGTGGCGCTCGAGTAAGAATAGCGTCACTCCATTTCCTTCCGTGGATGTCGTAGAAGGCGACTAAGGAAATACATTACCAGGAGACGGGCAGCAGCGTCTTCCTGAGATTTCAACAGCACACTGCGATCGCCATCCCGCCTGCCAAGCGTGGTGATTATGGCAAAACCCTTCATGGTTAGGAAAGCCATGAAGGAGGCCTATGTCCTGCAGTGGGAGTCAAATGGCTGATGATGATTATTACCATAGCGCAGGATATCCTGGTTTGGGACCAGGACAAGTGATTGCGTTGTGTGGAAGGTATTTATTATACACCGTACGCGAAACAAATGGGTATAAATAGTCCTGAAATAAAATATAACTTACTAAAAACCAAAAAAACTCCACTGCTTAAGCAAGGCCTGGTCATTCTGTTGATTTTCCAACCTCCAAAAGCAATATCATTCGATTTCTTGTACTTAGGTAAGTTTCTTTGGTTAAAAAGTCAACAGACTTATCTAGACCTTTTAGCAGCCGGGGATTTTTTATTTGATATTTTTTACTGACTTTTACTCAACTATATGACAGCTGACGGTCACTACGTCTTTGTGCTGTTGTGATACTCGTGACTTCCACACAACAGGTTATGGCTGAAAACCAACGCTACGGATTTTATTCGTAGCTCATGCTGAGTCTAGACACGTTTTTATATCCAGGACACACATCGTAAGATGCATGGATATAAAATAAATTTACTTAAAATCTAGAATTCAACGACAGCCCCCAAACTCACCTGAGCCTGGGGACTCTTTTTCAGTTTTAAAATAATTACATGTAAAATAATAGTTACTACTGTGGCGAGCTCATGTCAACTCTGCACCCTACACTACTAATAATAATCACCGTTCCTTAAAACACTCTATAAACGCCGTATAAAATAGTCTGTGGTAGAGATTTTACTAGAGAATACCTAGCGTCACTCCTCCCGTGGATGTCGTAGAAGGCGACTAAAGAAATAAATTACCAGGAGACGGGCAGCAGCATCTTCCTGAGATTCCAACCGCATACTGCGATCGCCAACCCGCCTGCCAAGCGTGGCGATTTTGGCAAAACCCCTCATGGTTATGAAAACCATGAGGAAGGCCTATGTCCTGCAGTGGGCGTCAAGGGGCTGACGATGATGATGAGAGATTTTACAAGGAAAAGACTTGAATTGCTTCTGAGGTGTGTATTGGTGGAATAGTGTTTTTATAAATGAGACCGTCAGTGTTTAGTGACTTTTTTTTATTTATTTTTTTAGGTTTTTCTGTTTTATGTGTTCATTTCGCCCTAATGTACAAATGTGTGTTTTGGCGTCTAAATAAAACATTATTTTATCTCTTTTTTATTTTTTTCGTGATGTCTTATAGTCATTAACCCTCGAGTTGTCAATAACCTTTTGTTTGGTATCTTCTTTATCAAAATCGATCAAGCCGCTCGGGTGTTCTTGAAGAAACGTACATACAAAGAAACTCGAAAAATAGAACACTCGTTCGCTTTCACAATCGGGCAAACAGATCCAGTAGACTAAAAACTTTTTGAATAAAATAACTTTCACTTTGGATGTTGCTTGACCTATTCTTAAGGTGACATTTACGTCCCCTACATTTAATTAAGAGGTTATGCAGAAAAGACGATAGATTACGTACTGTCCAATTAATTATGCCAGAGATTCAAAGGACGAGAGGTCAGTCAGAAGCTTGCTATTTACATAAATGATTGATCGCGGTCGGAGAGACAGAGACTGGGTTTAATTCGAGAAATGCATGCATAAATACATAAATCCCTCTGTATTCCGGAGGGGGTTCCTGAGAACCAAGGATTGCGATTTGACAATCCTGACAAACCACTCTCAGTTTCTACAAGTGATTGAATTTTGTGGAAGTTATTAATTATTTATTTACTCATTAGTTCTATGAGTTCTACACGAGAATCTGCGAACAGATTCTCGTGTAGAACTCGTTGTGTGTGACAGGTAATCAGCGAATTGTCGCTGCGACCAGTATTCGCGGCGACTGCACTCGTAGCGACTAGTCTCTGTGTGTGACCGAAGCTTAAGTGAGCCCTTTTAGTGGCAGAAACATAAATCAAACTCTGATGTAAGTCACGTCTCGGGAAAAGCTCCGCCCAAATGTATTTAGCTACGCGCAGGCCCGTAAGCACTCCGGTTTGCTGCGGAAGGGTTAAGGGACCCGGATACGGACCGTAGGGAGCCTGATTGCTTTGGCTTTGACGGAAATAAACATAAGACACGTAACATAAACTCAGGCTTGTATTCCGGGGGGCAAGCAGAGGCCACGGTTTGCCACTTGCCACGATCCGGACAGATCTCTTTCACTTCACCGACATGCATTAGTCGTGCGCTATGGAAATCGTGCGAAATGTGCGCTCAAATTCGTTCTGAGTTTTAGAATGAGTTGCAGGCCTGCAATAATTCTGTCCGCCAATTTATTGGAAATGCATTGGAACACTAACAGTTATCACAAGGTATAGTAAGTAGAAAAGTAAATATAGTAAGTATGTACACACAGAAAAATTAGAACACACAAAGCCAATTAAAAGTCTTCACAACTAGATCTAAATTATTATATATTCTTTTTGTTGCACTTACCCGTGCTGAGAACAATCTTAAAAACCTATTTAGAGGCTAAAAATTAAACGCACGCCGGGACTTGGCCAGAGGTCGCGGGTTCAAGTCCCGGCATGGGTGGAATTTTTAGCCTCTAAATAGGTTTTTAGACCTAAATTAGATAGAATGTAGACAGTTCACATGTGATAACTGATTCACTTGCACATTGTTTGCCACTATTACTATATGCGGAAACTTATTCTTAGCTTATGTGTAGTTATTCTACGTCTCTATCCATTTATAATGTAAGCTGCAAGTTTCCCAAACAAATAATAATAATAACAGTAATAATAATAACCACCACAAAATTATAAAAACAAAATTGATAAACCAAATTACATAAAACACTCAAATTTCATCATCATTATCATCAGCCATTTGACGCCCACTGCAGGACATAGGCCTCCTTTGTGGTTTTCATAACCATGAGGGGTTTTGCCATAATTGCCACGCTTGGCAGGCGGGTTGGCAATCGCAGTATGCGGTTGGAATCTCAGGAAGCCGCTGCTGCCCGTCTCCTGGTAATTGATTTCCTTAGTCGCCTTCAACGACATCCACGGAAGGAAATGGAGACTAATGACTGCAAATCTTGGTCTGAGCCGAGTACTCGCGTATCAGCATCATAGACCCATTGAATTGTAACGTTCTCTGTTTACAAAAAAGTGCATCTAATGTAGTTTTTAGTTGGCTGGCTTACCATCAGGCCTAGGTGGTAAGCCAGCCATCTGTGCTATTAGGTTAAAAATATCTGTGTAGTTTCCTTTTTTGTATACAATAGTGTTTTGTATCTATCTATCTAGTTTTGTCTTGCGCTAACGGTATCTGACACAACTAATATCTCTCCGTTTAACCAGGGGTAAGCTCTATCCAGTGAATAAGTCAAAAAACGTCAGCACCATAACATTGGCACAGATAGTTAGTTAGACCTGAAATTTCTGCACGTAGCAAGCGCTGAGGTATGTGAATAAGGCACTAAGATTTTCTCACGATGTTTTCCTTCACCATTAGCGAGTGTTATTGATAATTCAAATTCACAAATGTACGTCACTAGACAACAAAGTCGTTGAGAAATGCCGAGTTCCGAACCCACGACCTCCTGAATGTGAGGCCAGCGGTAAATTGTGTGACTGGCAACTTTGTCAATCAGCTATTTATTCGTTTATCCCTGGATACGTATTTGTCTATTTAGTTGCTTGTCTCAATTTCTCCTTCGGCAATCTTTCCACGATATGCAGTTGCCGGAAAGATATTTCTATCAGCAATAAGGCCAATTGTACCTATTATTTTATAACTGTTGTCTCTGTAATTGTTTCCTGGTGTGTACAATAAAGAATATTCTTACTTTTCTCTTACCTTATCTTATCTTATCTTTCTATCCAGGAGCCAGACACTCTAAGGAAGGCACATCTGTCCATTTCACAAGTAAAGTACCTAGTCCTACGATATTCACAGGCGGGGTGAACACCCCGTTATGAAAGGACCAGGTTTTTATGGGAGTCCTCGATTCAATTTCCCGAGCTTATTGCCGGAAAGTCGTCTCCGGCAAGGGTTTAGGGAAGAAATAGGAATAAATGCAGAGGATCCTTTCAGTGATGAAGCAGAAAATAAAAAATAAAAACCGGCAAAGTGCCAGTCGGACTCGCGCACTAAGGATTCCGTACCATTATCCATACAATATTTGAATATTTCAAGCGTCTACCTGTTGCCGTTATTACCTAATATCGAGCAAAAAACGACAAAAAAATCACGTTCGTTGTATGGGAGCCCCCCTTAAATATTTATTTATTCTGTTTTTAGTATTTGTTATTATAGTGGCAATAGAAATACATCATCTGTGAAAATTTCAACTGTCCAACTATCACGGTTCATGAGATACAGCCTGGTGAATTAATTAGAGAAGAGGATTAGATAACTATCTGCTTCTAGATCACACAATATTGCCTTCTATACTTTAAATTTTGTGTTTGAAAGTTTTGTTGTTTGAAAGCTATGGTAAACTATCGAATGTGCTAGTCTTATATATATTAAACATTTTTTTGTAAAAAGCACTTTCCATAAATATCTCGACGCAATCTAGAATCTATGAGAACCATTAGTAACCATCTAGAGTGCCGCGGATCCACTTGTCATTGTTCTGATTGACGGAGAGGCTGATTTATTTGTCGCAATTTTTTTTAAGCAAGATTTCTCAATTGTTATTAATTTATTTCACCTCTATACTTAAAAGTAATGGACTAAATAGAGATGGTATGAAACCACCCAGATTTCAGCGTGTATCTGGGGGCACGGCAGTGCCCTCGCCAAGTCGAGCAAAAAAGCGGCACGGCCGTACCATCCTTTTTACGAAGCAGTTCAGGCCATTTGCAACCCCCTATAACTTTTTTGTGGATAAAATTAGAAGCCTGAATTTTCAGAAGCCAAACAGAAATAGTATAAACGCAGTATATTACAAATTTCATTCAATTTGAATCTGTAGCTTAAGAATTATAACTAGTCAAAGTTCTTAATTTGGTCACTCTCTGACCACCCATCATCAAAACTCTAAGGCACTTCTTACAGACGTCGAAGCTTCAAATTTAGAATACAATTAGTGTTTAGTGTGTCACTTTTCTAGATACACAAACTACATAAATAACTTTGTAATCCCATATAAAAATACAGGTACAAAGTTACATTTGTAGTGAATGAACCAAAACTGGTAAACACCTGCATATGTATAATTTGTAGTGAATGAACCAGTTTACCTGCATATGATGATATAATGGAATAATAAGTGTATACCCAGATATAATTATGTGCAAAGTAACTTGTAGAATGGTCAACGGAATGAGAAAGCAAGAATGGGACATGTCTTATGAAGTTGTACCAAAATCCCGCAAAGACTAAATTGCCTGAAATTGCCATGAACAAACATAAAAAAAGAAAAAAGAAAAGATAAGATAAGAATATTCTTATTGTACCAGGAAAAACACAAACATGAAATGTTTACAAAAATGCAGTACAATTGGCGGCCTTATTGCTTATAGCAATAAGATGCCATTAAAAACATAACTTATAAAAAACCAAGTCCCGTAACTCAGTTCTTCAAAAGTTGTGAGATCCACGTAATACCAAGTCTACTTGACTACGGCAGGAAGCGCTGAACTAATCTTCAGTGAAATTGTGACTTTTAACTGAAATTCAAGAAATGGAGCAAGTTAAGTATCCAAGTCCTTCAAATTTCCACACGAAACCCGATCAGTTTTTATGTATGATGGGTACTGGAAAATGACTGTCCTCTTATCGAATTTCTCGCTTAAAATGATTTGTCTGATGAGATGGCAGAATCACACTTTTATGCCCAAAGGAATCAGTTGAACGGTCGCCTTTCATTTATTGTGCGGATAATTTTGACTTGACAGATATTCTGTGAGTCTTTCAGCTTACAGTTTAAGTCTAAATGTATTTTGCCAAGAATCTTACTACTTTTTAATGTACATGCGAATGTCTGGATGGACGAATATTTTGTTAATCAAGAACGGCTGAACGGATATGGATGAAAAGCATAGATATACAATACAAATACAAATGAAATAAGAAACCAGTAAATATCCGTGTAAATTCAGTTTTTATTAATACAAATAAACTTTATTTCTCCATCCACAAATTAGGTACAATAGAGGTCGCTCAATAAACATTTTAAACATTTAAACATAAACATTTACATACAGGCACATACATTGCTTCTGGCCCCACACTAGGATACCCTGTGTCGTAGGAACCAGAAACAACGACGTCACAAACATGTAAACATCCAAAACCTGTTTTTTTTGTCCCCAGCCGGGATTCGAACCCGGGACCTCTCGCATGGTATGCAGATGCGCTACCGCTGCGCCACGAGGTCGTCAATGGTACACAATGGAAGTAATTTGTGGAAAGACTGGATCCTAAACTTGATCAGAGGTCTGTCATGTCAAACATAAATTAAAGGAATTCTTCCTAACAAGTAAACCAATTCTTTAAGTCTTTCTACAAATGTATATCTATTTTCTATAATGTATAAACTATTTGTAATATCTTTCACCTGGTTGTGCAATAAAGTGTTCTCTATCTATCTATCTGTCTATTAACTAAACACGGCCCGCTGGCCTGACGCACATGCGCGCCGATTGTTCGATGGGCTTTCGCAACTTATTAGACTACCTACATATTAACATTTTTGTGAACTTAAATAAATAGTTTTTAGAATTGTATTTAAGCATATTATTATTTACAGAGAGTGTCTGCCGTTAAACTGCGATACAGTTTGTCAGAAGGGAACATATTGTGTTACTTTGTCACTGTACTTAAAAAAATAACAGAAAAAAAAATCTTAGTATGCCAGGCGTCCCAAAAACAGGGACAACAAAGTATGAAACATACTGTAGACACTAAGTCAGCCCAAGTCAAGACAGACGGAGAAATCACACAATTTTATTAAAGAAAATATACAAACACAAAAAGCAAAAAGGGGTAATTGGGATTGGGTTTCAGCCACTGAGTGTATGTATGTATGTGCGTGTGTACAAGTGTGTGTAATGAGTGTGTGTGTGTGTGTGTGTGTGTGTGTGTGTGTGTGTGTGTGTGTGTGTGTGTGTGTGTGTGTGTGTGTGTGTGTGTGTATGTGTGCGTGCGTGCGTGCGTGCGTGCGTGTGTGTGTGTGTGTGTGCATGATGATAAGTTGAATTAAGTTAATTTACGTTAGATTTTCATATCCATTAAGCTTTCAGTTCTAATATAATCTAGTTCACTTAGGTATGAAGATAATTTTATTTCTGCTTTAGCTTAAATTTTGTCACATAATGAATGCTAAGTATTTTGTTGAAAAGGTTATAGAGCTTGCGAGATCAATAATGGTAAAAATACTGCGTAAATGAGGATTTGACAAATACAGCTACGCAAACCGTGTAGTCTTCTGCGGCTACTTGCTATTAGCTAAATTAGAGACAGTAAAATGCTTGTGAAGGATAGTATCCAGGATATACAGTTGCCTGATCGTTAAGATATACATAATACTCTGGAATAACATATAAGCTTTTAACGCCGTATTTTTTCATGTAATCTATATACCTACGTCCCACTGCAGGGCACAGGCCTTCTCTCAGAGAGAGATAGGAAGGGCTTAATTACTACGCGTGCTCACTGTGAAGTTGTCTTGTGAACACACAGAATACACTCAAAATTATTTATTTAATAATAATTTGTATAACAAAATACTGAAATTTATTAAAAGGAGACGGTGAGCTAGGTATAAGGAAAAACAAAATCCGAAAGAGAGAGGAGTTTCGTTCAAAAAATGTGTAAAGTGCATTGTGTAATTATGTAAGTATCCTAATTTTAAATTTATATAAATAATGCATATTTTAATACGGCACAAGCAGTAAAATGTTGCGTGCCCAACAGGGTCCACAAAGGTCTTATCAAATAACTGTTAAGTTAAAATGTAACAACTCTAAAACTTGTGGTATGCAATAAAGTATTGAGTATTGAGTACCAAAAAGGCTACTATAACATTAAATACGTATATATTTTAGATAACAATGATATCTGGAATCAAGGCCAGTTTAATGCATGAATTACCTTTTAGTCTAGGTTTTAGAATAATATGCAGACTCTGTTAATTAAGGAACGATTTAGAAAAGACTTACTGGAGTTATTTGTCCAATTTTCTCCAAAATGATGTAGATTTTCAAATGGACACCTAGCTGACCTGGCAAACGTTGTTTTGCCATATTAATTAGCCTACAATTTATTCTCAGACCTATCTAAAAAAAAATCTTGCAAATCGGTGAACCCGTTTCGGATGAGTTCGATAACAAACACTGTGACACGAGTTTTCTATATATTAGATAATATATTTTGTTGCCACATGTTTTTTCATTGGAGAGGGTTTACTTTTTTGCAGTGCAAAAATTGCACAAAAAGTGCACAGTGCACAGAAGTTGGATCCATAATAAAATTATTTTAGTGATTTCTACAATTTCTAAAGAGCTTTAAATGCTTGCAATGCAGAGCTTTCAGCTTTTATTGGTACCAATATAAACCAACCCCGCACCCGAATCACTTTCAGACCTTTGTTTAACAGCAGATTCTTAGAATTCACGATCTTCACGACACTTCTCACTTTGGCATTACAGCGCCTCACATAAAACTGTAACAAAGTGTAACATATGCCACTATTGCTCCAAAAATTACGGTTTCAAATCATCGTCCTAACTTGTAACAATGGCCGTAAAAACTGTCTTAATTACTGGCATGAGTAATGAGAAGTGCTGCAGTTAAGGCCCCTTCGCACAAAGCAACAAAAGTTGCGGGACAAGAGACTGGGGCTCGAGTCTACGAAACACACAGTTGTTTAATAGAAAGATATATATCCAAAAAGGCTTTTAATTGACATTATTTTACAAAGTATTAATGACGTTTAAACCTACTGGCACTTAATTATTTGCATCTTGTGATAATTCATAAGTAGCTTGTGTATTTAGATTTAAGTTGTGTCTTGAATGTATTGATATACAAGCTGTGAGTAATCCCAATAAACAAAACCAAAACAAAACATGACGTAAATAAATACAATTACATAATTATCTCCTTATTACCGGACCTGTCCACGGACGTGGTGAGTGTTGTGTGTCGACCTGCCGCGAAAAACTAAAGTTAACTTGAGGGTAGACCACCTACCCTCACTACAATAAATGACTGCTCGCCACTTCAGTTTCTCGACGAGGCTTCAAGGTCCTGAGGTAGGTTTGATAGTTGATTCCTCGACTCGCGTGAGAAATTTAGTCGAGTGGAGAAAATCTATGACGTTTTATAATACCGCTTTCCTTAGCCGAGCAAGAGTGGAGTCGAGGGAGACTTTGAGGAACGTCTTAGAATACAAGTGTTACGCTCGGTTTCTAGAAGATCGATCAAATGTTAATCTCACGTCAAGCTAATTTCAGCCAATCACGTGCCGGTATTTTTAATTAATCTTAGATTAATCTCTTGTTACATTTGAACACTCTTTCAGAAACTGAGCCTAAGTCTCGCACCTCAGTTCAATCAATCAATCAGCCCGTACTCTGTGCTGGACAATCACTCAATCAGTGCTGTACTCTAACAATACTGTACTCAATCAGTGCTGGACATCCGTCTCCCACTGGACCGACGATCTGAGATAGATTGCTGGCAGTGGCTAGATAAGGATGCTCGAGGTCAGAAAGAAGTTCTTCTTCTTAGCGTGTCGAGAAAACGCCGGCTTCAAGGCTGGACTTGATTTTGCCATAGTAATGAAAGGATTTGCCAATCAGCGCACCGTTAGGAACTCGCCGGGGTGCGCCAGACATGCGGCTCATTGAGCTCATGGAGGCTCCTTTCATGCACCCCATGAAAGAAAAAAAGAAGTTGTGCAACTCAGTTGCCTAATGTGAATCTAGCCATTCCACTCAGTATGCGCCGCAGCGTTCGCGCTTCCCACGTAGAATATGCATTGTGGATTTCATTAAAACTTATCTAGGGTCCTTAACATGCACTCTTGATTACTTCAGCTGCCAGGCTCGAGCATTAACTTAGAGGAGCTCGAGGTCGCAAGTGAAAATAATGATGGAACTTGAGCATGCCTTGTAACTGAACAGCCAGCCCTGCTCGCGAAATTCCTAATTGTATGGCCTTGGTTTTTACCCGTTTTTGGATATAATGACTTCCGTAATACACCTAAGGCCGCCAGTTGTACTCTGTATCTTTATATGTTTTTTGTCATGTGCTCTGGTGTACAATAAAGGATATTCTTATCGTATCTTAGCTTTGAAATTGAAAATTTGAAAAACATTTATTTCAAAATCAAAAATCAAAATCAATTTTTTTATTCAAAGTAGCACAGAAACTGCGACTTAATGAACATTACAAGTTAAAATAGGTGTCCATTTCAAAATCTAGATCATTTTAGAGAAAAAATGGACAAAAAAACTCCACACTTAGTCGTTTCAAGTCCTTAATTTACAGAATTTATATAATAAAACCTGGAACTCATCATTGAACTGGCTTTAATTCCAGACATCATTGTCTTCTAAATAATCGTTAATGTTATAGTAGCTTTTTTGTGCACAAAGTGTGCTCTACACATTTTTGAACCGCGTTTCTGGCAAGCTTATTATATCCTCAGGGATCTTATTGTAGAGACGTATACAATGCCCCATAAAGGATGTATTAACCTTACATATATGGAAATAGTTACGTGATACGAGTAAAGGTGGTAGCCTAGTGGGTACAACATTGGACTCGGAAGCGGGAGACCCAGCTTCGATTCCCAGTGCGGGAATGTACCTATGACTTTGTTTTCTAAGTTATGTACATTTGTGAATTTATAGTAGCAATACCACTCACTAACTATGAAGGAAAACATCGTGAGGAAACCTGAGTGTCTGAGATATTCATATACCCTAGCGCTTAAAATCGCCAGTCCGCGGTGGGCACGCGTGGTGAGTAAGCATACTCTCTCCCTGAGAGAAGGCCTGTGCCCTACAGTGGGACGTATATAGGCTGCTTATGATGACATGATAAAATGGATAGGGCACAGTGCTGTGACACTGTGAGTGCATGCATCATCAAGGCACTTACTTTTCCGCCCGCCCCTGTTTCAATTAACTAAAACATGAAGTAAACGGATTAAAAACATTATTTGTAACCGTTTTAGGATATAGTTTTTTCATTTTTCAAATTCAATTGTACTCTTTATTCAATTAATTACAATTATAAATCGTAAAATTAATTAACATTCAATTTAATTAAATGGAATGGAAACTGACGTGTGTGCATGCAGCGACTGATGAATGTTGACCGAGCGAAAGAGATCTGTCAGGATCGCAGCAAGTTTCAAACCCTGGCTAACCCTTATGTTATGTTGGAATTAAATTATATAACATAACATACACTCATGCCTGTATCCCAGAGGGGTAGGCAGAAACCAGGGACTGCCACTTGCTACGATACTACGATGACTGCGACGAAACTATATATAAATTTACGGCTATATAATATAAACAGCGATTATGGCAAAACCCCTCAAGGTTGTGAAAACCATGAGGGAGGCCTATGTCCTGCAGTGGGCGTCAAATGGCTGATGATGATGATGATGATGAACAGCGATACAGATCGCTGATCTAGTTTAGGACCAGTCTTTCCGCAAATTGCTTCTATTGTGCCATATTGTACCACTCCTAATGTACCTAATTTGTGGATGAAGAAATTAAGATTATTTGTACTTTGCTTTTGTATTTTTAGTATTTAAATCAATAATTGTATGGGGCTAACTACTTTACGATCATCATCATCATCATCAGCCATTTGACGCCCACTGCAGGACATAGGCCTCCTTCGTGGTTTTCATAACCATGAGGGGTTTTGCCATAATCGCCAGGCAGCTGGGTTGGCGATCGCAGTATGCGGTTGGAATCTCAGGAAGACGCTGCTGGCTCCTGGTAAATGATTTCCTTAGTCGCGTTCTACGACATCCACGGAAGGAAATGGAGTGACACTATTCTTAATCCGGCGCCACTCTACGATATAAATATTTTATTGGTAAATTTTCATTTAAGTCAAGTAGAGTATTGCACGAAGATAGTTTAAGAAGAATATCACGCTGTTTTCCTCAGTTGCTGTAAAAGGTAATTAGATCTTTGTGTTCTCGAGTCCAAAGCCATTTTATAATAATACGAAAATTTTCAATTACCTACAACCCTCCATCCCTTTTTGTACAAGTTTGTTTCCCTTTGAGAGCCGAAATTTTCTGTTAAAAAGTTGGTAATGAATTTGGGAGAAACGCGTTGCCTTGTATTTTTGGTCGTGAGAAAATAAGTTTTAGGTTAACAGCATTGTTTAATGAATTCAGTAATCGGAGTATGGAGACATCTAAGTACTATTTTTCTAGTAAATAAACGATCAAATATTATATTTCTTTATGTACCTTATGTATGTTATGAAGCATATGAGAGAGCGAGTACGGGCTTAATTATAACGCGTGCCCGTCGGGGATTGGTAATTTCAAGCGCTGTCGTATGTCAACACCTCAGATATTCAGTTTACCCCACAATGTTTTCCCTAACAGTTAGCGAGTAGTATAAAACAACTACTACAACTACAACTTCACAAAACTTGGAAAACAAAGTCATTCATACATTCGAACCCACGACCTTCTGAATGTGAGGCTGGCGCTCTACCGCTACGTTACCGCCGCTCAAACACAGAATTTTTTTTTTCTGATGCTTGGAGTATTTTCGTGGCGTATTACCTGTAAAATATTATACAATGTACTTACGCGAAAGGATAGGACCCCCATTTTTTTGGATGTCCCATCAACCCGGACCATATATCGAATCGATCAACACCTCATTTATGAAATGGACATACACACATACACCCACGCACGCACGCACGCACGCACGCACGCACGCACGCACGCACGCACGCACGCACGCACGCACGCACGCACGCACGCACGCACGCACGCACGCACCCACACACACACACACACACACACACACACACACACACACACGCACGCACGCTTCAAAATCCGGCTGCATTCAGCTCAGTTGTGCTGGGAATGTGGACTTTATAAAGCCGTTTTCTATGCGGAGCTTACACAAGGCAAACGCTTACGGTAGGATATTTTCAAGTGATACCTCAAGACCCTCAGCATATCGCCTGATCACTGGAAAGATCTTATCAGTGTATCTGTAGAGTGGCGTCGCGTAGTGGTGGAGAAACCTCAGTAGGCTTTGAGCACGCGTTGGACGATCTAAAAATAACCTCCAGAAATGGTGATTTCTGCCACTCGACGCCAACATCAGAGCGCCTGCGGGGAACTCACGATACCATGCATGTGACGAATCGCTCGTAGCTCCGGCTGCCTGAGTGATCTTAAACGATCACGAAGGTTAAGCAACATAGGGCGCGTTCAGTGCATGGATGGGTCGCCGTCTATGCCTAACGTTAGTGGCATTTTTCCGAGCGGTTCCGTGCTTCGCAAGGCACGTTAAGCTGTTGGTGCCGGCTGCCGTCGATAGATGGGGTGGCTTGACAACTTCTGACAGTAGACGAGCCACTAGTCTACAAGCCTCCACCAATCCGGACTTGGCCCCCGTGGTGGAGTATGGCCTATACCTTCCTCAGCGAAGAGACCCGTGCCCCTCGCTGGGGACGATGACGGGATGATGATGACGCAATTGCACCCGGGACAACCTTGCGAGGGCTACCCCCGTGCGATACAAGTGGCGAGATATCTGCATGAAATAATTTGACAAAACCAAAAACACCGGCATGATCATTCTCACTCGAATAAGAAGAAGATAAGCCTTTCTTTTGGCTCTGCCCTTTCTTTGGGTTCTCGAGTGGAGACGAACAGGCAAACGACCACCAGCTCGCAGGACTTACGATATGAAGCTAATAGCCCGATGGGAGCTAGGTAAGGATGGCCGAGGATAAGTCTAGGACTTTTAGTAGCCAGTTTTTTTTTATTTTTACTTTTTAGTGGCTTTTAACCAACAATATGGCAACTGCCGTCCGACATTTAGTTTTTTCGTGACGTCATAAAATCATTTGAGTGACGTTTGCATCGTCGATACCTTTCATTTGACATGAACCGACCGGAATTAGTTTATCAATTTATTTAAGTGTTTCGGTTTGGTATGTATTTAATATGTTTAGACTTTTATTATTTATTTATTTAAACTTTTATTGCAATTACATATTTTCATATGTAATCTACCACCCAGCCGCAGGAGGTAGTGGAAAGTTTATATATTATGTTTAAAACACAAGTCGATAAAAACAAAAACAAGTTTAAAATACAAACTAAACACAAAATACAATTCGCTCATTTTAACACGCGCACTATAAACCCCAACATTCCTGCATCGCGCAAGCAAAATGTTTCACATGACATACCATAAATATAACGTCCAACGAACATTAGTTGGACCGGCCGTCCCCAGGCATACGATCTGCCTGGCAGGAAATTTCCCTTTATAGTGGAAGAGCACGATCACCCGCTCTTCCCTACAGTGGTGATCTTCGACAGAACATGGTCAACCTTCCTTCGCTCTCGCAGCACCCCACATACAATCAGTCTCAAAAAAGCAAGGCCAGCATCCTCTTCCCTCTCACCTCATCAGTTCCACTACAGTCAACGCACCGACTACTGATACTGATGGTGATCTCCCACGCCCGCCCGCACGCACGCACGCACGCCCGCCCTCCCGAACACCCTCAACCGCTAGTCGACTCACTGACTCAGCGCCTCCTGGCACTTGCAGGCTTTAGAGCACAGACTTCGATTCCTATCAGACCTAGCTATGCGTAGCTACGGTCTTGAAGGCTAGTGATGTGGCGAGCATATGTTAACTCTGCACGCGCATTATAAACTCCAACATTCCTGCATCGCGCAAGCTTAATGTTTCATATGACATACCATAAATATAACGTCCGACGAACATTAGTCGGGCCGGCCGTCCCCAGGCATACGATCGGCCTAGCGGGAAATTTCTCTTCATAGTGGAAGAGCACGATCACCCGCTCTTCCCTGCAATGCTATTGCCGATTTTAATATTTTTTGTCATGGACGTCATCAACAGATCTTGACGAAATTTATACCACTTCTGAGGTAGCTACGCCCTTTAAAACTAAAAAGATCAATGAAATCTGACAATGTGATGGAAAAAAATCGCTGTTCATAAAAAAAATATATATATTGACGAACTGAGAACCTCCTCCTGTTTTGGAAGTGGGTTAAAAATAAATCAAAAAATTTAAAATGTAATGTTAATTCTTTAGATTTAAACTATAAGTAAGCAGAGGTGGATATCTGATTGGGCAGATAAACTTTTTTTTATGTAGCCTATATACATCCCACTGCGGGGCACAGGGCTTAATTACCTCGCGTGCCCACTGTGGATTGGCAATTTCAAGCGCTGAGGTATGTGACCACCTCAGACACTCACGTTTCCTCAAGACGCTTAAGACGCTGATAAACTAGACTCTTTTTTTATTTTCAGGTATTCTTAATGTCGTCACGTGGAGTTGAATTCAGTGGTAAGTAATTTTGCAATTGCTCCTACCTAATTCTGTTGCTTTTAAATGGCATATTTATTCTCAGTTTAGTCACGTGACATGTTTTTCCAATCCACTGACCCCTAAAAAGTTTTATAAGTGTACGTAAACTTTAAGCAGAAATAAAATGGAATTGACGCGTTTATGCAATTAAATACACAATTATTTATTGGGTGAAAAAATACTGGCCATTCGACCGTGTCGCAGGGTGACAGTCATACAAGAAAAGATGGCCCAGAGCATTTAGGATGGTTACATACACAACCTCGCTAACGGTGAAGGAAAACATCGTGAGAAAACCTGAGTGTCTGAGCTATTTACATACCTCAGCGCCTGCAGTGGGACGTATATAGGCTGCTTATAATAAACTCACGCCTGTATACCAGAGTGATAGGATAGGTTACTTGTTACTTAAAAATTGTCACTTTTAATGCCTTTATCTACACTCATATCATAATCTTCAAATTAAGAATTCAAAGGTAAACACATATTGACAGGCTTTAAACAATACATAACTTTAAAGAAAATGAAAAAAAAAGTGTAATATAAAGCTACATTAAAGGTCAGATTTTTCACTTTATGTTACAGTTATTTTTTTTAAAGTGTTGCTGTGATTACGGAACAAAACTTAAGTTTGTTTTTTTAATGTCAAATGTTGACTCTATAAAACACCTAATTTCATTTTCGTGGTACCAAAAGTGCAACTAAAAATACCTAAAATTACGCGCGCAAAACTGAGTGCAGACGATTGAATGTCAAGATAGTTTTGTCGAAATTGCGCCATTTTGTTTCAAAAATTTCATTATGAGTGTAGATAAAGTAGTGTATGAGACTGCACATAACTTGGTATTAAAACACTCGCGAATGCTATTAAAAAACTCGCCAAGGCTCGTTTTTTAAAATCTCGCTCGTTTTTTAATAACCCTCATTATGTGACAGTCACATAAACTACTATTACTGAATCGAGGGCCTGATTATTTCTAAATACAATCGTTACATTACTTTAACTCACGCCTGTACCCAAGACGGGTAAGTAGAGACTACGCTCTACCACTTGCCACCATCCCGACAACCCAGTTTCGATAAACAAACCAATTAAAAACATTAAACAATTTGCAGAAATGTAAAATTATTTCAATATTAATTAAAAGTGATCCTACACTACAGTTTGAATTGAGTCACGAATTTGTAATTTGGCGAAAGTTTTAACGAATGTGATATGAATTGTTGAAAACAACATTTTGTACTGAAAATCACGCTTACAGCTGAAAAGGTACCTAGACTGTGTGATTGTATACTGTCGAAATTTAAATGCTATATACTTCAATTATTATTAGGAAGTAACCTATATGTAAAATGTATGTGTGACAAATAAAGACGAAAAAAAAGAAGAGCCTATAAGAGATACTTAGTACTTTAGTACTAACTATAATCAGCCATTTGACGCCCACTGCAGGACATAGGCCTTCTTCGTGGTTTTCATAACCACGTACCAACTATAGAGATACTTAATTCAAAAATCATCAAAAACTTACCATTCTTCAGGATGAGGTAAAAAGGGGCTCCATAGAGCGCCACCAAGGGATAAAAACATTATATATTGTTATACGTGGTAGGTATGTGTAAAAACTTTCAGTACAGTTTCTTCATGTTAATAGTGATTTTTAGGGCCCACGACAAAGAACCTGTGATTACGCACCTGGGACTAGATAGCATTTATGCCAAAAAGGGCCGTTTTTGGCCTCCTAGATTTTATGGCTTAGGTTCACGGGCATGCGTCCTAAAAATCACTATTAACTTGATTGAAAAATTGTACTGATTGTACCTTGCTCAATTCGCTCTTTCTGAACACAGCCTTAATATCCTACAATGATAAAAACCTATTTAGAGGCTAAAAAATCCACCCATTCCGGGACTTAAACCCGCGACCTCTGGCTAGTGCGTGCAGGCATCGGCGAAATTTCGAATCTCCTTACAAACTTCTCTGTATTACGAACAGGCAGCGTACAGGAACCGTGATAGCTAGACAGTTGAAGTTTTCACAGATTTGTTTCTGTTGCTGCTATTACAAACAATACTAAAAACAGAATAAAATTAAAATGTAAGTAGGGCTCGCATACAACAAACGTGATTTTTTTGCCGTTTTCGCTTGATATTAATAACGGGAACAGGTAGACGCTTGAAATATTCACAGAATATTAGTTGTATATTCACTCCAAAAATAAATAATTAAATAATGTAAAATAAATATTTAAGGGGGCTCCCACACAACACACGTGATTTTTTTTGACGTTTTTGCTCGATATTAATAACGGCAACACTATGCTTGAAATATTCAAATGTTGTATAGATAAGTAGGCATCACCCATAAACATTTTTCTGTACTTACACAAAACATACGTAGTGTATGGAAAAATTTCAGAGACTTTACAATACTTCTGGCTCGACTAAAATTCAAAGTGGACATTATAGTTCTGACAGAATGTTGGTTGACAAATGATTCTGCCCCCCCTACTCTTTCAGGATACAACCTTTTCTTCTCAAAACAGTACCGTAACCAAAATGATGGAATTGTCATATACTGTAACGACAACATCCAAGCAATAGTGGAAGAACCACCATTTAGCGATGGTAGTTGTCTGAAATTGAGAATAGGAAACGAATTATCAATTATTTCTATCTATAGATCCCCCAGCATTTCATATATCGATAATTTCATTGTTTCACTTGATCAAGTTATGCAGAATTCGGTCTCAAAAACAAATGTAATACTAGGTGACATAAACATCGACATATCACCTAACAGTAAAGACAGAAACTGTGATGCGTATCTTGAACTAATATCATCGCATGGGTACTACGCCTCCCATACTATAGCGACCCGTTTAACAACATGTTTGGACCATATTTTATTAAAAACTAATAAACCGGCTACAGCTGTAGTGTGCCAGTCCAGCATAATGGACCACTATACTGTAATTGCATCAGTTGATATGCAGATAACAAAACCGGGAAAGCTACCTAGGACAGCTACCAAAATCGACTTTAATCTTCTTGAATCTCTGCTACTTGGAAAAGACTGGTCCTACATATACAATATCACTGATGTGAGCACTGCTTGTGACGAATTCACTACTTCATTATCGGCTCTGGTAAAAAAATCTTTTAAAACTTATAAAATAGCACACAAGTTGTATAATATGAAAACTTGGATAACTCCTAGCCTAATCAAGTGTATTAAAAAAAAGAGACTTCCTTCACAGCAAACATCGCAAATACCCTAATGATATAAACCTTAAAACACACTACTACAAATATCGTAACGTATGTTGCCTTATTATACAAACTTTAAAAAATCAACACGATCAGTCAATAATTGCAAAAAGTCTTGACAACCCTAAAAACACGTGGAAAGCAATCAAATCAGTATGTAATATTGAAAACAACAAATCCACAACATTTGACCTCCTGAAACTCTCAGATACACCAGTTTCATCACTAAATATTGTCAACTTATATTTCACGTCCATTGACAAACAAATCGCAAATGAAATTCTCGCAGTTACCAATACCACAGAAGAGGAACTTCAGTCGAGACTAAAGAACAACTCTACAAATTGTCCTTTTTCATTCTTTCTGACGCCTACTGATCCTATGGAAATTTCTAAAATAATAATGAGTTTGAAAACAGATGGATCACCTGGGTGGGACCAATTAACACCCAGAGTATTCAAAGACTTTAAACATCTTTTGGCTGAACCTCTCACTTACATTGCCAATCTCAGTATTGCTACAGGAATAGTTCCTAACACCCTAAAACTGTCTCAGGTGTGCCCAATTCACAAGGGCGGTAATTTGTCTGAGCCCAACAACTATCGGCCGATATCTCTTCTGACTGTAATTGCTAAAATTCTTGAAAAGGTTGTAAACCACAGATTAATTACTTATCTCGAGTCTAATAATATTTTGGCAAGCCAAAAATTTGGTTTTCGTGCCAAAAGGTCCACGGAAGACGCAGTTGTTATGCTTACAAATTCAGTTGCACAAGCACTTGATAAGAGAGAAAAGTGTATTGGGGTATTTTTAGACTTAAAAAAGGCATTTGATACCGTCTCGATACCCATCCTCCTCAGAAAACTAGAAATTATGGGGATCACTGGTTTACCGTTACAATGGTTTGTCAGCTATTTGACAGAGAGAGAACAGTGCGTAAAACTAAATAATTACCAGAGTAACACAGAAAACACTTGCTATGGCGTTCCGCAGTGAAGTGTCTTGGGGCCGACCCTTTTTTTAGCTTATATAAATGACTTGTGTAAGTTGAGGGAAGGGTCGGCTGATATAATTTCCTTTGCCGATGACACGGCACTAATATTTCGAGGTAGGAATTGGAATGAAGCTAAATCTAAAGCGGAAGAGGGACTTGTACGTGTTTCTAACTGGCTACAAGCTAATTTACTCACGCTGAATACGAATAAAACGAAATTTCTGTGTTTTCATATCGGACAAAACTAAACCACCAGATTTTTCACTAAAAATTCATAAATATAATTGTTTGAAACGTGACCCCAACTGCGGATGTGAAACAATATCACGTGTGCAGTTCATAAAATACCTAGGGATTTTTATTGACGACAAACTGTCCTGGACTAACCACATTGACTCCCTTGTATCTAGGGTTAGGAAGCTCTTGTTCATCTTTAAAAGACTAAGAACAGTTGCTCCTCATTTTGTACTAAGGTCAGTGTATTTTGCGCTTTGCCAATCTATTCTAAGTTATTGTGTGGTGGCGTGGGGAGGTGCCCCAAAAACACTTCTACTTCGACTGGAAAGAGCTCAGCGCGCTACACTCAAAGTTCTATTCACAAAGCCTTTTCGTTTCCCTACTAGCCAACTCTATCAAGACGTCAAAGTACTTACGGTTAGACAACTCTTCATTCAAAAATCTATTCTACGTTATCATAAATCCTCAACTGCAAGTCGCTTGTTACCAACAAGATCCAACAGGTATAATCACTGGCCGACACCGAAAACTAACACTCAATTTGCTACACGCTTCTACTTTTTTAAAGGACCAACACTATACACCAAACTTGATAAAATATTAAATATTATAAATATACCAAGAACCAAATGTAAAAACACCATAACTAATTGGTTACTTTCTAAAAATTACAACGAAACTGAGCTTTTAAATAACCCATCCTAATAAATGTCTGTCTCTGGGAGTTTTCCCTACACTATGTTTATTGAATGTTTACTCAAGCAATGCCCCACGCATCCCTGCACTGACATATAATGGGAATGTTGTGGTGGCCTCTGGCTGCAATACACTTGTTGAGGCGAGCACGTATCCGAATAGAACTGCAAATGTTTTAAAAATTATTCTATCTTGTGGTGGCCTCCGGCCGCACTTCATTTACTGGTGTAGGTGGGCGCCCAGTCAGCGTCTATATGGCATGGGTTGGTGAACCGAGTTTTATTCACTACCTCAATGTACAAATTCTAATGGATAGAATCGCTAGCATTAGATGGAATTATATTAGAACTCCTTATTGTACACACCAAAAACAAAATAAGCACCTACTTTAAAACTGCAAGCCTCACTAAGTTAAGTTGATGTTGTATATTGTTAAGTACCTACAAGTTGTTGTGATTCTTAGCTTATGGAATCGTATGCTAAAATACCATCTACCTTCAATAAGTATTTAAGTATTCGAAGGGTTTTTTTGTTCCTTTTTTACTATGACGCTACGTTTAAACACAAACCGCAGGTTTCTGGAATGGAGGTCTCATTGGGTTAACTAAGTGATCGTTTAAGTGATCTTTGCTTCGTTCTTTTTTGGGAATTCTGAAGGGTTGAACTCATGTTTTTGAGTATTTTGCTTAGTGGTATCCTTAGTTCAGAAACAGGTCCACAATCTAATTAATGTACATTTTATTAAAATTTATGTAATGTAGACTATGTGCTAATTAACATACATTGTTGTTATAATAATTATTAAAAAACACGAACTTTCATATTAAAAATTAGACGACTCGTGTTTCATGGTTTGTAAGCTGGTATTGCTATTTGTGTTGTTTCCTGTAGTCGTTACTTACGCTACGGTATAAGAACATGTAGATACTAGATGCTATTAGTAACTATTGTAAAACACTCAGGTAAAACACATATTATTATGTATTTTGGAAGAAGCCTGGCTGCCCATAGCACAGGGAATCCTAGTTTGGGAGCCAGTAACCACTTTTTTAACCTCTTTTTTAAATAAAATTTTTTTCATTTTCATTTTCATTTTCATTTTCATAATGGTACGCAACCCTTCGTGCGCGAGTCCGACTAGCACTTGGCCGGTTTTTACCTTTTTTCGGGTCTTGTACATCTAGTGCAGTCGACAGCACATCAACCTTTACACGCCTGCACTCTGCTCCGTTGCACTATGGGTCACTTTGCAACAAAAATATAATGGTTGCCCTGCTGTCGACTATACAAGTCTCGTTCGGTACCAGACGTTTCTTCTCAATGAACCTTATAGAACATTTTGAGCTTCTAGAAAAACCATTTAAAATTCCAACGCACAATTTATTCAAAACATCCGGATAAAAAAACCTAATGACGTTTACTAAGAGTGAAATTACTGCTTTTCCTACCAACATTTTATGGATATAGTAGTTTACATTGATGTCCACTTCGCGTATAGCTCTTGGGTTAGACACAGTAAGTTAGTAACGGTCTCACGCGTTAAAACACTTATACCCCGCATGTTATGTCCCTTGCGTAAACACTTAAACCATAAATTAGAATGTCTGGCTGCAAGTTCGATGTTTGGTTGGGATCGGCTCCCTTGGGGCGCTCATACACGGGTTGCAAACGTGCCGCCCGTGTATTAAATAAGCGCCCTTACTCTCGCCGCTATTGTAACTTCCACACACAACACGACTATATTGTATTATCATTGTATTCCACATGACCATGTTATACTGAAATAAAAGTGTCTTTATTATGTTAGGCTCACATGTTGCCATTTAACATTGTTCATTGTAGCTGGTGTTATGGCTTATGAATAAAATATTTTTTACTCTTAAATATACGTAATGTAATGGGACCGTGTTACGAGTTACGTAGAAACATCTCAACTCACAATAAGTAACTTTCGAGAGAACCTCTTTTTAATTACGCTTCTTTTTTTATACTAAAAACTAAGACAGCTATTTTAGCTCACTCAGTCCGAGTGCACCAAGATCGTAAACACCTGGCTTAATTGAAGCGCAATAGAGGCAACTTAATCTCCAGAGTACGGGGGCTGGCCTGAGTTCGGAGCGGCGGGGGTGTACGTGGCATAGTTGTCTGGGTGTCTATGAAGTTTGTTCAGGCGTGAGTTCCTAGAAAGAGACCAAACTCCAACGTCAGTCGATACAGAACTTATGCAACGCAAACGCAAACGCATGCCGAGTGCTGATTTCTCGGAAAAGAAAGGGGAGTGTTTACATGTTGAAGGAATTTCAAGGCTGCGTGGCTAGCCCTACTGCGCATCGATGTTTTACGCAATAGTTTCTTTTTACTGAGGTTGTCCCATCATCATCATCATTCAGCCACAAGAAGTCCACTGCTGGACATAGGCCTCCTCCATGGATTTCCAAAAAGACCGGTTGGAAGCGGCCTGCATCCAGCGTCTTCCTGCCACTTGGATGAGGTTATCTGTCCATCTTGTGGCTGGTCGTCCTACGCTGCGCTTACCGATATGTGGTCTCCATTCGAGAACTCCCGGTTGTCCCATAGTTTAGTCAAAATCTGTTGATAAGGTGAGAACATTATCGTTCTTTTGTTTTTATGGCCCTATTACACTAGCGATTTGCGAGCGATTTGAAAGCGATGCGATTCCTATTGATATTATTTGCTATATCAAGATATGATATGACGTCATTGGGCTAACAAAGAGCCATGTATTTCTAGCGTTCAATACTCAGTGGCAGGAAATTTCGAAACTATTAAAAAAAGAACCGTATTTGCCGCTAGATTCGAGTGAATTGTCGGGCTCAAACGCGACTTTAATGACCCTTCCGAACATATCGCTGCTTCATAATCCCGGCTGGGGACAAAAAAAACCCCAGGTCTTGGATGTTTACATGTTTGTGATGTCGTTGTTTCTGGTTCCCATGCCACAGGGTATCCTAGTGTGGGGCCAGAAGCAATGTATGTGCCTGTATGTAAATGTTTATGTTTATGGTTATAATAAGCGCCCTTAGTATCCAAAACACGTAACGCAATGCGATGCCGCGCAATTGCTGCGCAATCGCGACGAGCTTGCTGCGCAATCGCATTGCTTTCAAACTGCTCGCAAATCGCTAGTGTGATAGGGCTGTTAGTGCGTGTTATTCTTGAAGTCGGTTTTTTTCATAAGAAAAGTAGTTTTTTACAATTTTTTTTCTTTGCATAGTTTTTTCGCAAGGTTACTTGTCGTTTTAATCCAATGAAATATTACGTTTTACCTACAAAACGTATTCCCTTATCTTTTGAGGTAACTTCATCTCAGGTCTAGCCTTCATCATATCCCATATCCATCAAAAGTTTCGACGAAAAAAAACTTACTTTAAAATTATAATACTTTGCTAACTATAATATAAGCAGCCTATATACGTCCCACTGTAGGTAGGGCACAGGCCTTCTCTCAGGGAGAGAGATTGGGCTACGGGTGCCCACCGCGGATTATTACTATGAACGATAATAATCGTGATAAGACCCGTGAAATGAATAACATTACAACTGAGCAACACGAGTCATCAAAACGATCCACGATCGAGAGCGAACGAGAGCCACGATCTCCCGAATGAGAGGCCGGCGTTCTACCGCGCCGCTACCACTGCGCTTGTTTTTTCAAATTCTACTCAGTCTATGAAATAAAGTTAAATGAGAGCGTCCCTGTGGGTAGGTCAGCGACCCTTTGACATCAATTAAAGGCGTTGTGCCGAGGACGAGGTAGTTAAAACTTAATCTAAGTTTCGAGCGAGCAATTTTGTTTTTCGACGCCGAGGAACCTAAGGTGTTGTTCTAATTGCACTCTATGCAAGCGAACGACTACGCTAGAGATGGAAATATCAGCTTAAAAATCCCAAACAAATGTATAAACTGTCGGTGATTATTTTTACGATTTTTGTAAACTTTATAGGATAAAAAAAAATCACGAACACGAGTCTTAATTATCACTAGATATATTTATTTGATCTGTACTGCGTTTATGATAACAAAATATCCTAAAATGACTACCACTGATATTCAGTGACGTCATTAGTGACGTCGGTCATCAAAATTCTATTAATAGGATTTGTATTTCTGTAATTTCAAAATACCTTCTTTTTCCCCAAATATTGGATCGCGTAGCGCAATAAGTCCCATACAAATCTGTGCGCACGAAGAACCCAGTCTTAAGCTTTAGGCAGGGGGGCGAGTCTCATAAATGCACAGTGGTTCAATAGGACAATAGTTGTTTCATTGGCATTATTGGGAACCTATAAACCATTCGCATTTCAATAGTACAGCCTGTGCAACTCAGCTGGATTTGATTCGATTTTCTTCCCGAGAAATGCCTATTTAATTTGCGAGGGTGATACCATTGGAATGTCATTGTACTGCTATTGCTTAGAATGAATGAATGAGGAGCCTACGAGTATATAGGTCCCACTGTAGGGCACAGGCCTTCTCTCAGAGAGAGAGTAGAGAGAGAGCTATTGCTTACTAGACTGCAAAATATAGACAAGTAAAAGCTATTTTTATACTAATTATGTTTATTAGACTCTGGGCCCTGAACAGTGTAGAGGTGTACTGTTTGTTTGAATTGGATTAGAGGATGCGTTATGATGTAAGGTCTCCGGTGCTCTCCTCGTTCAACGCCCTGCTGAAATCAGTGAGTGTGATCTGTTTACTGATAGGTTTTTATTAAAAGTGTACATAGTAGAAGAATGACTCGTATATTGTGAACATCTGTGAAACAATCTGTGAAACCAATTGATTGCGACTAATTTTCACCACCATCATTATCATCGTCAGCATACCTCTGCCCTCTGCTAAGTATAGGCCTTTTCACCATTACCGCCATCTTTCGCGGTCGGTCTCACGTCATTCGCATCCACGGGCCCTTTAACGACATGCTCAAATCGTCCGATCATTGGGCTGTTAAGTAGAGTAAATAAGGATTTGAGTAGAAATTTGTTCAAGGCACACTAAAATTAATAAATGATGCCTCTATCGATAACTGTGCTTTACGCTCTAATTTATCTCTTAACTCTTCTGTCAATCAATCACGCTGAACTGTTATTACCTTCGCTCGCTCGCTAGAGGCCCAGTGTTTCGATCGCCTCGCTCGCTTACGTCGCATTCAATTAGGACAACCTTGACATCCAACTTTTGTCTTTGTTGTATTTGAAAGGGTTCGATGAAGTTCCGTCTACGGGTCGTGTAATTTAAGAAATTATTATTTTTATAGGGAAGAGCGGGTGATCGTGCTCTTCCACTATAAAGAGAAATTTCCCGCCAGGCAGATCGTATGCCTAGGGACGGCTGGTCCGACTAATGTTCGTCAGAAGTTATATTTATAGTATGTCATGTGAAACATTTCGCTTGCGCGATGGAGGAATGTTGGAGTTTATAGTGCGCGCGCAGAGTTGACATGTGCTCGCCACGTCACTCCCCTTCAAGACCGTAGCTAGGTCTGAAAGGAATCGAAGTCTGTGCTCTAAAGCCTGCAAGTGCCAGAAGGCGCTGAGTCAGTGAGTCGACTAGCGGTTGAGGGTGTTCAGCAGCTAACAGTCACTTCACCGGCGACAGTACCATGGAGACCGCGCATGTGGTAGGAACCGGTGAAGGCTGCTGTACCACTGGCAACGTGTGCTGTTGCTGTGTGGCTGCCGTGCCGAGGGGTTGGGGGAGATCACCATGTACCAGTTGTCGGTGCGTTGACTGTAGTGGGACTGATGAGGTGAGAGGGAAGAGAATGCTGGCCTTGCTTTGAGACTGATTGCATGTGGGGTGCTGCGAAAGCGAAGGAAGGTTGACATTGTTCTGTCGAGGGTCACCACTATAGGGAAGAGCGGGTGATCGTGCTCTTCCACTATAAGGGAAATTTCCCGCCAGGCAGATCGTATGCCTGGGGACGCCCGTTATAGTTATGGTATGTCATGTGAAACATTTACTTGCGCGATGCAGGAATGTTGGAGTTTATAGTGCGCGCGCAGAGTTGACATGTGCTCGCCACATTTTCACTCGTGACTTGTTTTTTCGTAATTTTGATTGTTTACTTGTTAATTTAATGTTTCTGTAGAAATTCACAATACTTAATTTTTAGGGTTTCATACTCAAAGGGGTAACTAAGTTACTAAGACTCCACTGTCTGTCTGTCTGGCTGTCTGTCATCAGGCTGTATCTCATGAACTGTGACATCTAGACAGTTGAAAATTGCATAAACAATGTATTTCTGTTGCCGCTGTAACTACAAATACTAAAAACATAATAAAATAAATATTTAAGGGGGCTCCCATACAACGAACGTTGTCTGAAGATAGCGGTCGCCATTTAGCGGCCATCTATGTATCTTTCACAGCGCTGATGTCATGTCGTTAAATGTCAATGTTAAACGCTTTTTGTTGGTTTCTATAGATTGCGCTGTTCTCAATGTACCTAATTGATCTTGTCTCGATCTTTGTCTAATGTTCTATAGATAATGGTACGAAACCCTTTGTGCGCGAGTCCGACTTGCACTTGGCAGGTTTTTTCTTTCGTACTTGCTGCATCTGGGTGGGCCGGATGGGCGGCCGGATGCATTATACACAAATTTACATATTCATAAAATTACAAACAATCATTGCACAAATACATCAAAATAGGAACATGCCGTAGGGTGCCGGCTATGCCGTGGGGTGCCGGCTTTAGAATAGTACTGGTGCCGTAAGAACCGGCTAAGGGACACATTACCAGAAGGTGGGCAGCAGCGCCTTCTGCGAAAATGCGATATACTGCACTCGCCAACCCGCATGCCAAGCGTGGCGAGTAAGGCAAATACCCTCATGGCAGTACACCAAAAAACCAGGCCCCCAGTCCCCGGCGGCTCCGCTATTCCTGGCTACGGTAGCGGCCACGGTAACGGCGGAGCAATGGATGCTAAGAATCTCCGGCAGAGATCCGGCTACCACCCCCAAAAACGAAAACGACTGGCCCTGGTAACACACAACATTCGCACATTGAGGACAGACGAAAAGCTAATTGAGCTGGAAGAAGAAATGGGTAGGTTACACTGGGATCCTAGGGTTATCTGAAGTCCGTCGAGAGGGCGAGGACACGATGACCCTGAAATCCGGTAACCTGCTCTACTACCAGGAGGGCGAGCAACAGTCCCAGGGTGGTGTCGGGTTTCTCGTCCACAAGTCCCTCGTAAATAACATTTTGGTCATCAACAGTGTGTCGAGCAGGGTGGTGTACCTAATACTCAGAATATCTCAGAGAATACCTCGTCACACTCTGATGAGGAGGTAGAGGCGATGTATGAGGACATTAGTAGGGCCATACATACCTCGAAGACCTATTTTAATGTGGTTATGGGGGACTTCAATGCGAAGCTGGGCACAAGAAGCGAAGGTGAGATGAGAGTAGGGCAATTTGGTTATGGGCAACGGAACCCGAGAGGACAAAGGTTGGCAGACTTCCTGGAGAAAGAGGGACTCTTTATGATGAACTCTTTCTTTCAGAAGCCACCTCACAGGAAATGGACCTGGTTGAGTCCCGATGGTTCCACGAGAAACGAGATAGACTTCATCCTGACCTCCAAGAGACAAATATTCAATCACGTCTCTGTGATCAACATGGTGAAAACCGGAAGCGATCACCGAATAGTAAGAGGCACATTGAATATCAATGTCAAACTTGAGAGGTCTCGTCTCATGAAGTCCACGCTCCGACCTACACGTGCTCATATCCAGAACCCCGAGAACTTTCAACTCGAATTGTCAAATCGCTTTGAGTGCCTGGAGAGCTCCGCATCGGTGGACGAGATCAATAACAGGTTTGTAGAAACTGTCCGTACAGTGGGCTCGAGGTTCTATAGACCCAACCGTACGATTAGACCACAAAAGCTCTCAAACTATACTCTCGATCTCATGGCTAAACGTCGCGCGTTGCAACTGCAGTCCTCCGAGGATGCTAAGTCATATAGGCAGCTCAATAGACATATCTCAAAGTCTGCGAACAAGGGCTCCAAAGTGTTCGCAAAAGACTTGTCTATTGGACAAAGCCAGCTGACGAAGCTGAAGAGAGAGGACGGCAGTATAGCGTCAACCAAATCAGAGGTGCTGAGGGAGATTGAGAGTTTCTACGGACAGCTATACACCTCAGTCGCAAAACCTGTTAGCAGTTTGAACAAAGATCCGAGAGCCAAACTGACCCGACATTATACCGAAGACATCCCGGACATCAGCTTGTAAGAGATTAGGATGGCCTTGAAATAGCTCAAGAATAACAAGGCACCAGGAGAGGACGGAATCACATCAGAGCTCCTGAAAGCGGGTGGAACACCAGTACTTAAAGTCCTTCAGAAGCTCTTCAATTCCGTCGTGCTTGAAGGAAAAACGCCAGAAGCATGGAACAGAAGCGTGGTGACGCTGTTCTTCAAGAAAGGGGATAACTCTCTATTGAAGAACTACCGACCCATCTCGCTTCTGAGCCATGTTTATAAGCTGTTTTCGAGGGTCCTCACGAATCGTCTCGAACGCAGGTTTGATGACTTCCAGCCTCCTGAACAAGCCGGTTTCCGAAAGGGCTTTAGTACCATAGACCACATCTACACGCTGCGGCAAATTATACAGAAGACTGAGGAGTATAATTTGCCATTCTGCTTAGCGTTTGTGGACTATGAGAAAACCTTCGATTCGATCGAGACATGAGCAGTGCTCGAGTCTCTCCAGCGTTGCCGTATTGACTATCGGTATATCAAGGTGCTGAAGTGCTTGTACAACAGCGCCACCATGTCGGTCCGAGTACAGGAGCAGAATTCGGAGGCAATTCCATTGAGAAGAGGCGTGAGACAGGGAGACGTTATCTCTCCGAAACTGTTCACGAACGCACTGGAAGATGCCTTCAAGCTTCTGGAATGGCAGGGACGCGGCATCAATATCAATGGCGAGTACATCACACACCTTCGATTTGCCGACGATATAGTAGTCATGGCAGAAACGATCGAAGACCTCGGCATAATGCTCGAAGACCTCAGTCGAGTTTCCCAACGTGTGGGCCTTAAAATGAACATGGACAAAAAGAAGGTCATGTCGAACGCCCGTGTTGTGCCCACCCCAATAACATTGGGGAACACGACTCTCGAAGTTGTAGACGAATACGTCTACTTAGGACAAACAGTCCAACTAGGCCGGTCCAACTTCGTGAAAGAGGTCAATCGTCGAATCCAACTCGGCTGGGCAGCTTTCAGGAAACTTAGAAAAGTCTTTTCGTCTAATATACCTCAATCGCTCAAGACAAAATTATACAACCAGTGTGTGTTACCAGTGATGACTTATAGCACTGAAACGTGGTCTCTCACTATGGGCCTCATAAGAAGGCTCAAGGTCACGCAACGAGCTATGGAAAGGGCTATGCTTGGAATTTCTCTACGAGATCGAATCAGAAATGATGAGATCCGTAGACGAACGAAAGTCGTCGACATAGCCCAGCGGATTAGTAAGTTGAAGTGGCAGTGGGCGGGGCACATAGCACGCAGAACTGATGGCCGATGGGGCCGAAAAGTTCTCGAATGGAGACCACATATCGGCAAGCGCAGCGTAGGAAGACCAGCCACAAGATGGACCAGCCACAAGTGGCAGGAAGGCGCTGGAGGCAGGCCGCTTCCATCCGGTCTTTTTGGAAATCCATGGAGGAGGCCTATGTCCAGCAGTGGACTTCTTGTGGCTGAATGATGAATGATGAGGAACATGAATAGTCAAGTTGTTAGTTAATAGTTTACTCACTGTCTAATATTTTTAATCGAATTTCAACGTCAATTGGTACTATATTAGGCGCGTTTCATACAACTGGAATTCACTGTTTATTACGAAAATTCAATGTACAAGTATATTGCGTAGGCGATTAGACGGAAAAAACAGACGGAAACTTCCTACTTGTTATCCTGCTATAAAATGTAGGTACATCGTTTCGTCATAGTAAACCATGATTTAGTGTTCTATGACCTGGGGTCCTGATAAAACAAGTTCACGTAGAAATAAAAAATGCGGGCCCAAAAGGGATTCGAATCCGCGCCCGCTTTTCCTTTCTATGCCAATTTTGTTTACCGCTGTCTCCTGTCATATCTCTCTGACTTTCTTTTGCTCAGGACAGCAAAAGAGAAATCCTCCTTTCGTTTTATTTTTATTATTTTCAACGAAAAATAATTTCCTTTCGAGACGAAAGCGTCGGCAGGAAACCAATCAGTGGCCTTGAAGGGAATATTATATTCTTTCAGCCGAAAATATCCTTTGGGCGAACCTTTTAGCCTATTCGAACGAAATCGCGCGACTAATTTTTTGTGACCCGGCTCTTTATAGGATTGGCCTTTATCAATGACGGCCGTGAATAGGGGTGTTTTAGGCCCTGCGTTGTCTGAATGGTCACGGAAAAGCTATTAGTTACGGAAAAGACACGGTTCTAACTTCAGGTAAGATAAAAAAAAGTTAATTTGCCGTGAGCATTACGCAGAGAGTGGCATTCGGGAATGAACCACAAAAACACACACCGTATGCGTAGTTGAACCTATTGGAATAATTGATTTATATACCTCGATCTTAAAAACAATCAATAAATATCAGACAAAACTGTTCTGCGACGACAATAATATAAATCATTATAATAGTATTTAAGTGTTTTGGTAGTCGAACGTTTTACTGCTAGTCTCGTTGGTATAGGAAATAATTTCCAACGATCACAGGTGTGTCGCGGGAGAGCCTTGCTTACAAAAATGGCAGATATTTCGAAAACAATGTATATTGACCGAAATCGGGTGAATAAATCCGTGCCGACGACCATCTGAATATGTAAGGCCGCCCATTAAAAAAGAAGAAGAAGAAAGACACTTATTATACCAACAAGATACATCACAGAAACAAAATAAGCACATAAGTAACATAATATGCACAACAACAGAAATAAAACTAAATACACAACAGACAAAACGAATAAATAAAACAGGACCATATATGTACCTGTGGTGTATCTACGTTGCCACAAAAGGCAGCTGACTCAGCGTTGTGCTGAGGAAGTGATCCCTACGGAGTGCGTGCCGTGGTGCAGTTAAAAAATTGCACCTTTTTTCGTTATGACTGCTATTTCTGTGCATTTTTGTGTGCCATAAATAATATTCTTACCATACTACACTATATATCAGGACGTCTGATGACGTTATGCTTCATTATGCCAGATGTCGCTGCCTGTAAGTAATACAGAGAAGTTTGTAAAGAGGTTTGAAATTTCGTCGATGCCTGTACTTGCCCATTAGCTCAGTTGGGAAAACGCTGGCACGGTTAGCCAGAGGTTGCGGGTTCAAGTCTCGTCATGAGTGGAATTTAGCCTCTAAATAGCTTTTTACAATCGTCCTCAGCACAGGTTAGTGCAACAAAAAGAATATAATCGGTTTATAGACGTTGTGATCTTTGTAGGCGCCAACGTGATAAACATCCAACTTTTGTTTATAATTTGCAAACCGATATCATTGTGGCCACTGTTAAGAACAAAACAATCAAAGTGATCACTGACGCATTGAACTAGTGGTGTATTTCTGACCTTATAAAAAATCTTCTATTGTCGCACGGGGCCACCGTACTTTTTTACAAATCAAAATTCTTAGTCTTGGTATTTTCCATGCTTACTAAATCACAAGGTGTCCAACTCCCGGATTAGTGGCTACCTTGGGTGGATATTATGTTACTTGCTTTTTAACTCAGCAAGTAATTACATTTAGAACTGTGAGTGATAGATGTAACTAACGCTAGTCAAGGCGTTGGAGGATGAGTGGTACGGTAATACAAATTTTGCAGAGTCATTGCAGGTGTGGGTAAAGTTGAAAAGGGTATTGGAGGTGCAGGTTGAATCTCGTTCTTACCCAAAATGTATCTTTCCATGTACATACATAAGCAGCCTATATACGTCCCACTGTATGGCGCAGGCCTTCTCTCAGGGAGATAGTATTAGTCACCACGCGTGCCCACCGCGGATTGGCCATTTCAAGCACTGAGGTATGTAAATAGCTCAGACACTCAAGTTTCCTCACGATGTTTTCCTTCACCGTTAGCGTGCGGTATTGCTACTATAACTTCACAAATGTACATAACTTAGAAAACAAAGTCAAAGGTACATGCCCGCACTGAGAATCGAATCTGGGTCTCGCGCTTCAGAGTCCAATGTTCTACCCACTAGGCTAGGTACCACCGCTGTTTTTGATAAACAATCTTTTCATGTAAAGATTGTTTATCTAAAAGTAACATGGTATGTATGTTGTAAGGCAATTGATTTATCTGTTTTAAATAAGCAATTTGAAATTATTACGTAAAGTATCTTCAAGATAGACAAACAACGAGTAAACTAGCATCTAACAGGCAAGCACGTCATCATCTCCATTTTAGCAGAAACGAGGGTTTCCCACTTGTTACGATCTTGATAAACCTCATTCGCTTCATTAACATTAATTAGTCGCTGCATGCACACACATAGAATTCGGGTACCTGTTATCTTTTCCTTTGCTAATGCATCTCCTATTTGATTGATGTGTCATCATAATAGATAGATAGATAGAGAACACTTTATTGCACAGCCAGGTGAAAGATATTACAAATAGTTTCTTATATCTAAGTAGTGGTATACAATTGGCGGTATATAATCATCATCATCATCAGCAATTTCACGCCCATTGCAGGACATACGCCTCCCTCATGAATTTCCAAGCTTCCCGGTCTTGTGCCGCCCGCATCCAGCGACTCCCCGAAACCGTAACCAGGTTGTCAGACCATCAGGTGGAGGGCCTGCCCACGCTGTGACTGTTGACGTATGTTACGTCGTAATGTTCCGTATGATAGGACATTCTAGAACATCCCTTATTGCCTTACACTAGACATATTATGAAATGTGACGGCAGCAGGGCTGAACTTTTTTGCAGCCAGCTGTATCATCAAGCACTGCGCAAATTGGCAATTTATACACTGAGGTTGTAAACACATCCCTTAGAGATTTTTATTCTAATATTACTTTTATTACCTACGAAAACTAGTTAAAAACCTCTCAAAAGACCGACACAATTCAAAACCATTCCAAGGGTTAATGTGCAATCGATACGGTCGTAAGTGAATGTATATGTGGGACTAACAACGGACGCCCAAATATTTTCTCGGTTAACACAACGGAGCAGAAAATTTGACTGTGATTGTTGAACAGAATAAAATTATATTGTTTACACAAAACGGAGATAAAAATTATTTTTACATTTCAAATTGTGATCCATATTTACAAAATGTACAATAGTAAGTAATCATCTGAAACTACTTATTATTTTATACAAATATTTGCTCCGTAACTTTGTACTGTGACATCTTTGCTTTGTGTTACAAGGAAACTCAGTCTTCGACGGTCACTTTCGTTTAGTACGTAAAATTATCATCCCGACTCAGCAATCTGACTTCGGGTACAATGTATTCGAGATACAGAAGGGGCCCAAGGTGACTGCCTTACGGAACCCTTTTAGTGAACTAACTATAAATCACGCCGTAATGGACTGTGTCACTGTATCTAAAGATGGTACTGGGTCGGACCAGGCTGCTACTTGGGACTTACAATTCGGTGTGTCCTTGCCGGAATAAAACGTGAACATTAGCTATTTGAACGATCATTTGTAGGTATGTATGTACAAAACAAGAATTTGTATTCTTACGTCTCATAGCACAGGCGTTTTAAAAGCTACATGTCTCCATTGTAGATAAGCGCCTTGGAACTTCCCACGTATTTAGGTTTTCCCATGAATATTTTTTACTTGAAGTTGCGAATAGATTTTTTATTGCAAAATTATATGCCTCTGTGGTGCAATTTATCGCATTTTGTAATTTAGTGTTAAAAATGTCGTGTTAGAGTAGGCCAGTAAAAAATCTTCGATTTGTTAGGTGGGTCACGTAGTAGACGCTACCAATTGGGCCGGATTTTGAGGCTGACCGTTGAGGCAAAGGCAATACTGTATCCTAGGATTACTTGGCTTACCATGTACCCTTGATTTATTTACAATGTTTCCTCAGGTTTCCTCACGATGTTAACTTTCACGGTTAAAGAGGGACTACATTAAATTTTGTAACAATTGAGATTTCTGAAACCGGGGTGCTTGCCCACAGCGATTAGTCAATGTTGGTGAACGGATACAGATACATAATTTGTCAAACATTGGTGTACAATACCTGCATGGTTTTATAAATATCAAACGTGCACTGTCTTTAGCCAATAATGCGAACATTTGTTTTAAAGAAAACCTAAAATAATCGGTGACATTTTATATTAATATAATAGCAAGTCAATAATAATAATTGATTATAGATAAAAAAAATATTAAGCGTTATAAAAAAAGCACACAATGTCAAACTTTGTGGTTTAACCGCCGACGCGGTTTAAAAAATTTATTAAGCTACTCTGCGCAAAATAGCCTATTATAACATTAAGGATTATTTGGAAGACAAGGATGTCTGATATATTTAAATAATGTTAACAGGAACGATTGTATCTAGTGTAGTGTAACTTTAAGTTGGAAACTCTGTTAATTAAGCAAACCTGTTTTGAAAAGAATAAATGTGGAGTTTCTTTGTTAGCTTCTTCTCCGCATAATCTATTAATTGTGAAACTAACAGCTTTGACGTTCATTAAGTAAACATTTTGTTTTTATAGTGAATAAATTTTTTTGACTTTGACTTTAACGAAGATGCTATATAACGATTTCATTAAAAGTAAATTCTTCAACCTAAATTTAAACTTACCTATGGGGAGTTCCCTCCATGCCGAAGGCAGTTTATACTCGTATAAAGTAGGAGCCATGTGACAAACGCTTTTCGTCACTAGTGCCGTTTTATTATTCTAGTGGGATCTCTTTGAACTCGCTTATTGTTCTGGTGGGATCTCTTTGGACTCGCTTATTTATTATCTCTACCCTTATGGAATAGATTTTCATTGTTTTTTACAAAAAGACACCTATTTCTAATATGTATCAGAATAGTGGCAAATGGCAGGCCCTCGACTCTACTTACCCTTCCGGAACACAGGAGTGTGTTTATGAAAGTTCCCTACACCGAAATCCAGTACGTTAAAAGTGTTCTTAAACAATCCAATTTAATATTTAAAGAGTAGCCCGCTTTCACCAGCCATTACATGAGCAACTTAAGGGGAAGTTTAATGAGATTGTAAGAAAAAGTCCACCTCAAAAATAACACTCTCATTAAAAAGCCTTTTTAAATAGAACGAATGAGAACATAAATGGTAGGATGACTACATTTTATGTTGCATAAAGTTAGTCTTAGGTATGGGCATAATAGGTAAAATAAAAAAGTTGAAAAATGTTCATTGATTAAAGTAAATTCAAAATTTGTTTAGGTAGTACAATGTACATTACTTGAATTTAAGGTTACAAAGTTTAAAATGGTTCTCTAAATGGGTTGGGCCTGTATCTTAAGGCTGGGTTCTCCGAGCACACATTTGTATGAGCGAAAACTTGGGGGCAAAGTAGGCAGAAATTTCAGAAATACAAATCTTATTAATAGAATTTTGACGACCGACGCAGTCACTAACAAATTCAGTGATAGCCATTTAGGTATATTTCTTATTATCTAAAACTCAGTATAGTTCAAATAAAACCATATTTAGTGATAATTTAGACTCATTTTCCCGATTTTTTTGATGCTATAAAGTTTAATAAAACCCGTCAAGTGCGTGTCGGGTTCCGTAGAAAGCGGGGTTTTTATCTGCTTTACAGAACTAACAACTTCATCAAAGTAATTTTCGATGGATTTTGTATGAAGTTTTCCTTTTATAGGTTGGTCGCCTATTACTCGTTAACGTGTAAAGCCTACTTAGCTGTGATAGTTTTATTTTAAACACCATTATGTTTGCTACTGCCCCGAATTTTTTCAAGTTCCTACAAATTAACCGTTCAATTTGGAGCGAGGATGACGTTACGAGTATGATGTTAACGCGTATTTTGACAACGGGTATTAAGCGTTCTATTCGTTCTACTACCTACGTTAAAATAACCGTCCTGTTAAATATGTCTTACCTATTAGTCACTTAATCTAACCACCATATCTTCTGTCTTATATAACTTACCCTTAAGCTACTTTCGCGAACGGCTGTGTGTACCTACAATAGGCTACAATCAAGAGCCCAGCGTAGCGCACTGAATTTTACACCTTATTCAAAATAAGTAGAGCTGTTTTCTCAGCGGAAATAAGTGATATTGAATTTTATAAACACTGGAACTTAACTTTTAACCTGGGGACTTGAGTTGATGTTCTCTTTTAATAGGAAAAGTTTCTAGTATTCCGTTGAAAGGATCTCGTGATGATGTTCATAGTAAAGTTGAATTCAAATTAATGCTACGGGAACCACGTTTGCTCAACGTTTTCATTCCTTTTTACAGCCCGTTTTGCTTAATAAACTTATTAAACTTTGTTCCGTTATTAACCTCAAGGTTAGAGAGGCCAAGATAAACATAAGAAAGTTTCTACTGAATTTAAATTATAACCCTACAGAATAGCTCCATGAAATTATTACCTAACTCACATTTTACTCACGCAACTTACACACATCATCTCTTAAACTAAACTTACTTTCAATTTCATATATGCACAAGAGCCTGTTGAACTACTAAATAAACCAAGTAAAACTAACCAAGGGCCTGTCGGGTCAAGTAGGCTTTATAAGTTAGCGAGATACAGTCGACCAACCTATAAAAGGAAAACTTCGTAGAAATTAAATTAAAAATTACTTTGATGACGTTGTTATTTCTGTACAGCAGATAGTTAAAGCAAGTTTAATAAAATCCTAATATCAATTTACGGAACTGTGTATATGGTGATCAATCTTTACATTTTGTTGGAAACTCGCCCGTAATACTCACGTGTAGAGTGCGCGGATGTAAAAGTTGGTGTGAAGTTGTCTGGAAGTATCGACCGCGCCTACAGGGCGAAAGTACAATCGACAGCAACAACCTTAATTATTATGTACATTTTTCTTGTCAAGTAGCCCTTAATGAAATTAAGTCGAATGCACGCGTGTCAAGGTTGAGGCTTAGTACGAGAAATGTTGAACTCCTCCGAGCCTAACGTAAACAAAAACTTCCATGAAACACAATTACTTGTCCTGGTACCAAACTAGGTTACTCTATGCGGTAGTAACCAGGCTAGGACGGAACGAAGCAGCCGCAATGATAGCCGATCCGATAGGTGATGACACCAACAGTAGAAGAAGAAGTAACATGGATATGCTGTCAACTGTACTAATCTTACGCTTGAGACGACTCGATGTCGTTGACATCCCCCTATGGAGGGATTAATCCCTATGGCTAAGCTCGGCGTGGCTTTCACGACAGACCGACCCGTGGTTGATCTGCGATTAGGTAAGTACACACGTTGATTTGGACATCATACCCCATAATAACATGGAGAGAATGAAATAGGCAAGCGGCGAGCGTGCAGCGATCAATGAATATTGATGAAGCGATAGAGGCCGTCAGGATCGTGCCAAGTGGCAAACGCTGGTCTCTGCCTACCCCTGCGAGACGTAGGCGCGAGTTTATGTCATGTAATGCGTGAAAGAGGAAAGGGTGGCGCAAAAACTAGAAGGTGATATAAAGATCGGTTTTTTAAATTTTCTTTCTAATTTGCAAACGGTGCACCTTAGCGACAGTTTTTACGGAATATCAATAAAGTATTAATAATTTACATAATTCTGATATTGTACGGAATCAGGCGTTACTTTGCAGAAATCCATAATAGCATTAAGCTGTGAAAATTACTTTGCTAAAATCTGCCAAAATCCCAAAAGCACCATGCGGTTAGTTAATGCACCGTCCTCCCTCCCACCTTTTCAAGCAGAAGCAAGAAACAAACACACCACCACCAACACCAATACATAGTTACATAGTTCTACTTCATTTTTTTACGGGCGACTCTACTAGAAAATGCAAGGTTTCCAAGACATAATATAGCCTACCTATGGTAGGTAATTAATAGACAGATTTCGAGTCACATTATTCAAATTCAATATCAAATGTTCGAAATTCAAAATTTTTGATCTTCACGCAAAAAGACGGCGACAGACAGAAAGTTCAAGATGGCGCCCGAGATATTGACGATCGAAGTAAAGTTTGTATACTCAATGAACTATAATTTTTCTGTGAAGACCCTTGAATATATATCTTAAAAACGACGCGTTGTCCGTAATTATGTATGAACAAATTAGTAGGATATTTACCAAGTTTTAACTCTTTTTGTAGAATTATTACTATGGCCACCGTTTCAAGTTACGAACAAAAAAAACGAAAAAGATGGTAACTTAAAATACCTGGTTCATAGTTACTATTATTGTTGATATAGTAGCAGCTTGGAGCTGATGCGTGTTTATTTTATCACAGCACTTGACATTATCCAGTCTATTTTTAAAACAGTTTATTGAGTCAGCACTAATGACACAGTCAGAAAGTTTGTTCCACTGGCGCACGACCCGGTTTGGAAAGAAATGCTTCTTAGCAGTGGTACCCTAGTGGGTAGAACATTAGACTCGGAAGCGGGAGACCCAGGTTCGATTCCCAGTGCGGGCATGTACCTATGACTTATCTTTCTAAGTTATGGACATTTGTGAAGTTATAGTAGCAATACCATTCGCTAACTGTGAAGGAAAACATCGTGAGGAAACCTGGTGTCTGAGCTATTCAAATACCTCAGCGCTTGAAATCGCCAATCCGCGGTGGGCACGCGTGGTGATTAAGCCCATACTCTCTCTCTGAGAGAATGCCTGTGCCCTACAGTGGGACGTATATAGGCTGCTTATGCTTCTTAATCTTTTACATACAACCCACCACGCCATGCTTCTAGAACCATTTACTCTACACAGAAACACACAATTTCATTGTGAACATAGCATTTCGCGTACAATTATGTACCCTTATTTACGTAGGCCGGGCATATTACGAAAAGGCTCTCGGTGTGTTATATCAGGACCAATGTCCCAAGTAGTCCCAACCTTAAGCCGGGTTTTGACGTTCTTAGTACGCTGGGACCGTGTGCGTAGAGTTTTATTTGATTATGACGACGGTCATTGCGCTCGGACCGAGTACATTCATACATAAGCAGCCTATATATGTACGTTCCACTGAAGGGCTTCTCTCAGGGAGAGAGTACGGGCTCAAACACCACGCGTGCCCACCGCGGGCTGGCGATTTCAAGCGCTGAGGTGTGTGAACATCTCAGAAACTCAGGTTTCCTCACGATGCTTTCCTTCACCCTTAGCGAGTGGTATTGCTACTATAACTACACAAACGTACATAACTTAGAAAACAAAGTCATAGGCACATACCCGCACTGGGAATCGAACCTCTAATAGGCCTCTCGCTTCCGAGTCCAATGTTCTACCCACTAGACTACCACCGCGGACCGAGTTCATCGTCATAATCAACTAAAACCGTACGCACACGGTCAGAGCGTACTTAAAACCGTCAAAACCCGGCTTTAACCAACGGTGTAAGGGTAGTCGATTAGCAATAAACGGAAAGGTCTTTCTCCGGTGAGTAAAATTGTGCAACTTAGTGCGGCATAAATAGAAAATGGATAGATAAAAAACACTTATTGCACAACCACAAAAATAAATTACACATTATTTATTGGATGAAGAAGACGCACGAAGAAACATTGACGAAATAAATATATAGAGCAAATGTGGCTGGAAGGGCCGGTAAGGCCGTCCCAGGTGAACATACTTCGACGAAATCGAAGAGCAAGATTAAAACTACCCGAAACCGGTGTGCGTGCATGCACGACTAATGAATGTTGATAAAGCGAAAAAGATTTGTCAAAATCGTGGCAAAGGCAGGCCCTAGTCTCTGCCTGCCTCTCCGGAATACAGGCGTGAGTATATGTTGTTGTTCGTATATCTAAGTAATTGTGTACCATTGGCAGTTTTATCGCTTAGAGCGGATTGCAGATGATTCGGGTCGTGGATTCGTTCTTCCTGCATTCCACTACGTATTTCAGGAATAATATAATCAAAAGGTGAATACATACATTAATCAAGTGAATCGAAAATAATTAGTGTGTGAAGTTGAAGTGGCAGTGGGCGGGGCACATAGAACGCAGAACTGATGGCCGATGGGGCCGAAAAGTTCTCAAATGGAGACTACATATCGGCAAGCGTAGCGTAGGACGACCAGCCACAAGATGGACTGATGACCTCATCCAAGTGGCAGGAAGGCGCTGGATGCAGGCCGCTTCCAACCGGTCTTTTTGGAAATCCATGGAGGAGGCCTATGTCCAGCAGAGGACTTCTTGTGGCTGAATGATGATGATGATGATGATGAAGTGAGAGAAAAATTGCAAGAATATTAGAGACAGTGATACTCAGACTCAGTGCCTGGGACATTGTTCGTATATAGATCAGATTATTTCCAAGGCCTCAAAGATGCTAGGTTTCACAATTAGAAATTGCAAGGTGTTCGGGAGGGCTTCGACCAAGATAGCTATTTATTCCTCTCTGGTTCGGAGCATTCTTGAATACTGTAGCGTAGTTTGGTCTCCATTTTATAATGTTCATATCATGCGAATAGAACGAATCCAAAAAAGGTTCTTGTGGCATCTAGCTTACACCAGTGGAATTTCCAGAGACATAAAAGGTTATAAGGATAGACTACTGTATTTCGAAATGGATGGATTACACTCTAGGCGATTATTACTTGATGCAACCTTCCTCTTTAAAATTCTGCGAAATAAAATGGACTGTTCGCAAATACTATCCCAAATTAATCTTAAAGTACCAACCAAATATCCTAGGTATAGAATAAATAAACTGTTCAACCCGCCTTGTTCCAGAACCAACCTTAAACACAACGCTACAATTCCTCGTCTCTTGCGACTGTACAATAAATTATCAGCTTTCTCTGTCGACATCTTCTCTGATAATATGTATACATTTAAGGAACAAATCAAGCATATTTTTAAATCTGGAGTACCTACATAATGTTTTCTTGCATTCAACTTAATTTTGTTTATAGCTTAACCGTAGATTTATAAAATTAGACATAAATTTTAAGTTAACTTAATCACTAGCAAAGGTGCATGCTGTGGCAACCTTAATAGGCTAGGCACTTACCTTATAACCCTTTAATTTCTATAATCTATAATGTATTAGTGTACTAGCTACTGGTTGTCCTAATAAAATAAAATAAATAAAATAAATAAAATAAAATAAATTGTTTTTTAGATGGAGTAGGCTTTTTACAATAAGGCTTCACAAAACCAATTGCTCGGTTTGACTGTAGGAGCAGTCTTGTTTACGATAAACCTAGTTTTTTTTTACATAGCGCTTACTCAGGTAATTGCCATAGTTATGACAATCCGATGTAGGTGCATTGCCTAGCCGATTAGTGCAATGAATCTGTGTAGGTACTTGTTAATCTGTGGATTAATCGGCTTTCCAACGTTCATCGAACCTATATACGTCCCACTGTAGGGCACAGGCCTTCTCTCAGGGAGAGAGTAAAGTTGACAAAAAGTTAACAAAAAGTCGAATTCTCATAGTAACCATGAATTGTAGTTCTGTGAAATGCGGCCCTGGCGGCTCGACACCGTGTCGCGCGTGATGAAGCGATGAAAAGTCGCACAAAGCAAGATGACGCGATTCTATATCGCTTTATCGCATTGGACACAGGGACTGTATTGTCAATACTGATTCTTTGAAAGGACTCAAATAGTGCAGTCATCATTATCATCAGCCATTTGACGTACACTACAGGACATAGGCCTCCTTCGTGGTTTTCATAACCATGAGGCGTTTTGTCATAATCGCCACGCTTGGCAGGCGGGTTGGCGATCGCAGTATGCGGTTGGAATCTCAGGAAGACGCTGCTGCCCGTCTCCTGGTAATTGATTTCCTTAGTCGCCTTCTACGACATCCACGGAAGGAAATGGAGTGACTCTATTCTTAATCCGGCGCCACACGGATAGGTGCAGTAGGTAGTGCAGTAGGTAAATACAAAGAAAAAATATGTATTGGTATATTACTGTAAACACAACGTAAGTACGAGATAAATATTCATGTCTATGCATATGCTTCGCTTGTTACCGGTGGTGGGGAGTCGCTGGATGCGGGCGGCACAAAACTGGGAAGCTTGGAAAACTATGAGGGAGGCCTATGTCCTGCAGTGGGCGTCAAATGGCTGATGATGATGATGATATGCTTGGCTGAGGTACGCAATAATTTTTTGGGGCCACAGTACTGATGCTCAGGATTTGTTTATAGCACAAAAGAAATGTCTACGCATTATTGTCAACGTAGCATAACGACAAAGCTGTATACCTAACGTGACCATTTATTTTTTAGCTCTAAACGGGACATTGGTTTATTTAGGTCAATTAACAGGTAGTTAATGAAAAACAAAACACTTTTAAAGTTATTTATTAAGAAAAAGTTGGTTAGCTTAGTTACGAATTAAAAACTATACCCCAAATGATTAGTTATATTTATATTTATCAGAGGAACAAATTTGCTTTAATATAGCTGGTGATGATTTTAAGTAAGAGTGAAACTCTTGGCACGTTTTTTTTATATTCACCTTAATTATCAACATCGCCTTTAGAACTGAAATTTGTAACTGGGTTTTCTCAGATGTCCACAATTTGTTCATCATAGAAAATACTCTTTCTACTGGAGCATTTGTAGCAGGCAAACATAAAATATATTCAATTAAAATAGAAAAAATTTTATGCTGAAGATTGTTGGCGTGAAAGTGTTTGAATACTTCCACCCAACGAGTTTCCATGGAGATATTTAGATTATTCCATTCGGTTACTTTTTGCGATGTAATATAGTTAGAAATTAATGAAAATTCGTCAAAAACTTCTGTATCTTTATTACAGTCAATATATTCCTTTTCCATTAACACATCCAGACATTTTTGAACGTCTTCCCATAGGGGGACCTTTTTTAAATCTGCCCAATAAAATATCTCCATTTCTTTGCTAAGAAAGCAAGTCCACTGCTCCAGATATTCACAGCTTGTTTTATAAAAATCTGTAGCCGTCCTTTTCACAAACTCTTCATCTATATCAGTACCATTATCTTTCGATTTAACCATTAATTGACGGACCGTAAATGGAAGAAACTGATTACTCTGTTTCTGAGTCAAATTGTCTTTTAGATGATTGATCTCTTTTGCAGCTTCAATTGCCGATACATTCTGACCCTCAAGTTTCAATACCGCTTGGTGAAAACTTGCTGACTGAGCGTGTAAAAAATAAAGCCACAATTCGGACGTGGTATCTTCAAAAAAGTTTTTTAGTAACATGGGACATTTTTCAATGCTCAAAAAGTAGTTTTATAATGGCTGGTACATTTTTAAAATCCTTTCCAAGGCAGGCATAAGAGCAAGCCATCTGGTTTTGCTATAGCCGAGCATTTGTTGATATTCCGTTTCAGTTTCGGCGCAAAACTCCTTTAGAGCTTCAACTCGAATCGTGTAAATATAAAAAAATGAATATATCTTCACAATAATGCTCTCGTAATCTAAGGGTAGCCCATCTGCAGCAGATTTTATTGCATTGTGAATTACATGGGCTCCACATCCAATACCTATTAATGGCTTTTTCAGAGATGATTGTAATTTTGTTAACACATTGTTAGTTCCTCGCCTAGCCGCGCCTCCAAAATTGACGTTGGCATTGTCCCCACAAAATGCCACGACTTTTGCTGTCAAATTATTATCTGTCAACACTTGGTTTAAATAATTGACAATGATATCAGAAGTCTCACCTGGTTGATCTTGGAGATCTAATATTTTTACTTGCACACCTACGTAAGGTTGAAAAAATCGCACTACAATAGGGTATATTTTCTTGTTACCGTGGTTTGAAGCGTCGTTTAGTATTGTAATACAATTGGACTTATCAAGATCATCTTTTAATTCTTTCATCGCTGTAGGCGTGACAAAACATTGACTACAATAGCTTCTGATTTCGTACGCGCGCATGTAAATTTGGGATCAAAACATGATTGAATTAATTTCGATGCACAATCATTAGAGCGAAAACTGTGGTTTTCTTGTATCGTGTGATAAGCCCAGACGCCTTCTGCCGCGGCGATGTCCAAATCCTTTGAAGTTGGCGCGTCCGACTTTTTGAAAAAGTTTAACATCGAAGAACTCGAAGCGGCGGCACGATCGGCATTTTTATGTTTTTCGGACTTTAAATGCTGTTCAATATCACCAGCACCACTGTGGGAAACACTAAATTCCGTACGACACTTTTCGCATCTGACATCTGAAGGAGTATTTACTTGCTTGATAAACGGATATTTTGCTAACATTGAATGAACACTTGCGTTTTGGCATTTTCACTTACTTAAGATTCCAAACAAACAACGGTTATTTACTACACACGCATTAAACAACAAGAAAATCAATAGCGAGAAGTGAGCGAACGAACAATCTGTCAAACAATAGTCAACAAAGCGCGAGCGATGACATCTTGGCCACTCTCGGCTAACATCGCGTCGACCGGCGACGCGGTCTCGCTCTCGCACACCGCTCGCGTCCGACCGAGCGGCCACGATCGGTGGCGCGGCGGCTATCTGCCCGGCTCGACTACTCAATTTTTCGTGCGGTTTCCGAAAACGGGACAATTTTGCGTCCCGGAGTTCATTTCGGGGACACCGGGACTCGTAATTATAAAAAGGGACAGTCCCGTTCAAAACGGGACGTCTGGTCACGTTATGTATACCCCACTTTATACAAGAAAATATACCTTACCGTCAATATATCTTCTAGAAGCCGCTCTATTTTTACACAAAAATATGATTCTCTTCGAGCAAAATAAAAACAAATTTAAACAACACATCTAACGAAACCCTACACTATGGTGTAGGCAAGGAAAGAAAATCGCACCCCTAATTTACGTGTAGGAGAGGTACCCTAAGAATAGTACATTGTTCACCGAGAGGAGAAAGTGACCGATTACCGAGGGCTTTAAAACACCCGAGATCGGGAATCGCAGTTTCTCTCGAGTGATACATAGTGCTTTATACTACACCTGCTTATCATTTTGATAGTTTTATTTTACTTTCTACGAAAACTGAATCCTCAAACAACACACCAATTGGAAATGGCGCCAATGGCGTCTGCAATTTTCACATGTTCTTTTTTCAAATTGTTTATCCTGCCGCCGCAGGGTCGCACTGTCAGCCCGACACCATCCAACACACAGCTAGTGGCCAGTGTCATTTTGCGAACTTGGAGATAAAAACTCACTGTAAAAACTTTTTGGCTTTTGATATTTAGGTTACCGGCGCATAGTCTTACCCAAAATTAAAAAAGAAAAACCACGTAAGAAATGGATTTTCATACACTTTTCTCTCCCGCTCAGATGCGTTTTCTCCCCGCATATTTGTTCGATATGCAATGACGTACTTTCTACCGTAAATTTGATAAAGTATCAAGGTACTTTCCAAGCAGGTGTAGTATAAAAGTTTTTTTTAACGTTCTATTTTATTTTCGTTTAGTTCGTTTTGTCGGCGTTACTGATATCATTGAATTTTAAAATTCAATGTTATTACTTACCTACTTACTGTGTACATACAATAAAGAAAATTCTATCTATAAACTTGCACCTTTCATAAGTTAAGTAAGAGAAGGCTTTTAAGCCACTAACTATGCGTGAACTGTTAACGATGCAAGGGCTTATAGCGCTAAATAAAACCTTACATCAATAACCTCTGAGTATGCGTAAATATTTTAAGGAGATGGGGGTAAACGGGTTGTTCCTTGCCCGTCTAATCCGAAGGAACCCATCAGCCCACACTCGTCCACTACTGGATATAATTTGGGTCCATTTTTTCTCCAAAATGATCTAGATTTTAAAATGGACACATAGTTATATTCTTTTTTTTTGCACTAACCCGTGCTGAGAGCGCTGGCACTGTGAGCCAGAGGTCGCGGGTTCAAGTGCCGGCATCGGTGGAATTTTTAGCCTCTAAATAGGTTTTTAAAAATGGACACATAGTTTTACATGTAACGCTCATTAAGTCACAGTTTCTGTGCTACTTTGAATGAAAAAAAAAATGATTTGATTTGATTTTATATAAGACTCCCCTGAGGCACTCAGCTGTCGACTGAACTGAAGTTCTAACTTTCCAAAATTATAATGAATTATACTATAAATTGAATGAAATTAATTAATTATAATTTAAACACCCTATGCTAAGGTTGGCTGGAAGATATCTCTCTTCGGGATAAGTTCGCCTTTGTAACAAATTTTATGTTATTCTGTTTCGAATTCTATAAGGTGTGTCACGTATTATTGCTGTAAAATAATTCATGTACTCTTCATGAATTACTCAATACACGCCCTCACCTTAAACTTACTCAGAATAAATTACTTAGTGAGATATATTTTTGGATGCATGCCTAGCACATATATTTACCACCTAAGTTTAGAATAAGTGGCATGTTTCTGTAATATCTCCGTATTAAATAAATAAATAATATATATAATACGAATAAGGGAACTAAAAAGGTGTGAATGTCAGTCCAGCGCTTTAGACAGAATAGCGTAAACATATCTACAGATACATAAACTCACACCTGTATCCCGGAGGGGTAAGCAAAGACCAGGATTTGTCAGTGAGTGGGCCGCAACAGAAAATAATTAATATCGATGCATTGAAATAAATTTATTTGGGTGGTGACAAAGTGGCAACTTTGATTGCCGCCTACCCCTACGGGTAATTATATGCATGATCCTTTGTATCTGTAGTTATATTTACACTATTCAGTCCAAAGTGTTAGCGTTGGAATGCCATCACCATCGCTCGTGTCCTGATGTATTAGATCTTGCCTTCAATTATTCACCTGATATGATCATTTTACTTGTTCCTTCGTCAATTGTAGGTGATCCGTAATTGACGTAGAAATTTATTTTTATCCTTGTACGCTACATATGTCCCACTGCAAGGCACACGCCTTCTTAAGCGTTCCCTCCATGTTGTGGCAATTTCAAGCGCTGAGGGAAGACACACAAGTTTCCCCGCGATGTGACACGTGATAATTGATTGCTTGGGAAGAAACCTTTGTGAGGGACAAAACTTTGCCATTCAGTGAGTATTTTTTATGACTCCAACTTGACTGGCTTTATTACCATAATAGCATTTCGGTCGTTAAATAAAAATCAAGTAGGAGGCGATGAAAGAAAATTCTATACTTATATCGTGCCGGTCCAATAAACACTTTTCTCGGTTCCAGGTTGGACCTGAATAACTCCATAGCTTAAAGGACTCCTTGGAGTAACACTAGCGCCACCAAGGAATACAAAATAATACCCTTATTAGGGTTCCGTACAAGTAGGGTGCCAAACGGGACCCTATTACTAAGAATTCAGTGTCCGTCTGTCCGTCTGTCACGCAATCTCCGCTAACTCTATTGGGTGCCTTTTCTATTCATAAAAATATTCTTGTAAGTCTCGTAATACGTGTCAAATTAAAATATACATAAAAGAATATGAAATAAATCAAATTAAAAGCCCTAAAAAGGAAGCAAGGCCGAGGCCAGAGTTGAAGCAAAATGCCGCTCAGTGACAAATAAAATGTTATTTACATTGTTTGCCCTCCATAAATCGGGTTCTTAGCCCTATTTGTCATGAGGCAACAATAAATATAATGCGAGAAGCAAACCAAGGCGTTTCCTACCATTCAGAACGTTCGGAAGCTCGCCTTGAACGCCAATTTGGGGATTATTCAGGTTTAGCGCCCGTTCTAGGATATGGGAAACCTTTCAGCTAAGTGACTGATTTAGGGTTCAGTATTCGTATGGTGTCAACGGGATTATTATTATGTCTACAACGTAGATGGATAGACAGAATATTCTTGACTTGATTCCGGAATCACTTACTTGATTTTTTGTCGGATGAGTCCGACCAGGTTTCGGTCTTATTCGAAGAGCTTAATCATAGCGAGTAGAGACGGTTGCTTGTCTCTGAGTAGTGCTTACGTAAGTTTTAGTTCCAAGATTGTTTTTATTGTTTATTGTTCACAGAAATCCATTTTGCACAAATTTCGTAAATCGAAATGTAATAAAATTGGCAGCCTATTACTAAGTATACGCACTTATTACTGTGCCCCAAAATACAATTTAATTTAGTTTGGGGTTCAGAGTTACTTTATATATTGTTAAGTTTTGTTAAGCTCAATAAACATTTTTAATTTTTAATTTTCAGTTTCATAAGTTCACACCAATTTCTTCCATGAAACCATGGAGATGAGAAAAAAATTAGAGACGGGTAGCCGGTGCAACTAACTACTCCGATGCTTAACGGACACCGTTTGGCCGTAAAGATTATGACGCCTAGCGTGATTAGCGGACACTATTGTGTCCGTAAGCAAAGTAGTCTGGTTGGTCGACGATTTTCACCGTTCCGGTTTGAGCTAACCAAAAAATTACAACACCGCTGTTAATTTGAACATCTAGTGCTGCATTGATAAGCTTTTTTGATGACATTTTCAAATCGGAGCGCGCCATGGGGAATTACAACAAATGAGGAATTACATTTTTGCTGTATTTTCGCAATTTTGATGTTTTTTGAATAGTGCTTAGGGTAAAAATAGCTAGTGAAGTGATAACCATCAGTGCAAAAGCAATAAAATAGGGGGCGGTTTTAGACATTTATTATACCAACAAGATACGTTACGTAACGTAGTTCCGCTTGGGCCGCGTCTCATAAAACTACAATTCATAGCTCATTATTACACAACACAGTCACTTGTCCTGGTGCCAAACTAGGATACCCTGTGCTGTGGTAACCAGACAAGGAGATCACAAATACGGAAATACACTGAAACTGAGGCAGTATTACGTACAGGGTACAAATGTACATAACTTAGAAAACAAAGTCATAGGAAGATGCCTGCACTGGGAATCGAACCTGGGTCTCCTGCTTTCGAGTCCAATGTTCTACCCACTAGGCTACCACCGCACCGCACTTGTAATGAATATTATCAATAAATTATGTCTTCATCATCTAATAAAGGCATGCTAAAAATATTGTTTTTATCCAGCATTGAAGTCATATTTTATTCTACGCCCATCGTATAGTACCTCATTATAGCGCACGTGAAACCGATATAATTGAATTGGATCAAAATTTCACCCCAAGAGGGAACGCTAAGTTAAGTTGCAAACTTTGGAGGCTTCTGCATGTTTGGGATTAATCACCGTAAAGCCTTATAATACGCGTTCTACCAAGTGGATGATATTTAAATTGAGTTAGACTCCTCCTGCCTGACAAGTACCTTATACAAAAGCTACGAATATCAAGTGTAAATTTGATTTGGGGAAGAATGCAAATGTCTGCAACTTTGTAGCGACTGACAAACGTTCTCATGAGACCACGTTTAACTTTTGAAGTAGGCGAATCCTTGTAATGCAAGTAGGGTTACATAAGCAGCCGATACACGTCCCACTGTAGGGTATAGGCCTTCTCTCAGGGAGAGAGTATGGGGTTAATCACCACGCGTGCCCACCGCGGATTGGCGATTTCAAGCGCTGAGGTATGTGAATAGCTCAGACACTGAGGTTTCCTCATGAGGTTTTCCTTCACGGTTGGCAAGTGGTATTGCTACTATAACTTCACAAATGTACATAACTTAGTAAATATAGTCATAGGTACATGCCCGCACTGGGAATCGAACCTGGGTCTCTCCCTTCCGAGTCCAATGTTCTACCCACCGCTGTAGGGTTACTAATCAATAACCTTAATTGCATCACCAAACTCTGTGATCTATCGATTACAAACTCTAACGAACTCTGTGATATCTATCACAGAGTTTTTTAGCCGAGAAGTTAGAACTGTGTGATGGAAAACAAAATTTCACTATCAAATGTGTTTACAAAAATAACACTACCAAAACGGACAAATTCTCACCAACTTGAATAAAAACATGTCCCTACCAAAATGCACTTGCCTATTTGGTCGCAGTATGTCCGCCTGGGACGTCCCTTTCCGGCCCCACCACCCACATTTGCTTGCTCGATATATTATTTAATTTGAGTTTAAAAAATAGGCCCAAAAAATGTTCGTTGAGCGTTTAAATCATAGTCCCTTAAAACGCTAGGTCGAGTTGTAAAATTCCTCATATACAGCAAAATGGAAGCAGTATTTTGAAAGCTTCATCCATTCCAATGAATTCCGAATTGGCGCCGACTTGGAGCGCAAAATTGAATTAGCCAGAGCAAACTCTATTCTACAGCCATCGCGCGCCATCCAATTGGATTTCGTTTTACAAATCGCACACAAATAGACTCACTTGCTAGGTAAATTTAGTCTTAAGGAGGTATTGTTCAAGGACTCTTTCCCATCAGCAAGACTTAACTGTTGTCAAACAACTCTACAGTGTATCCATCACCAGTTAGTTTCAATAAATGCCTTTCATTCTCAGAAATGTTGTGGTTTTTAAAAAGATGATGGCGGTGGTCAGAGATACTCGTATAAGTGATCAGTTGATCACATACCTACATACTAGAAACGCATCTTATTTTGATGAAAAATTATGGTGCGTTTCGTGTGATGTCACTTACAGTGATATGTATATTTACCGATTTCGTAGTAAAATAAACCATTTTCCGGTAAATTAATCTACATATTAAGGGTTAGACATACCCTGTATTGGTGAAACAATTGCTACAATATTTTTAGCTACGACTTTGGGACAATTTAAATTTTTTTTTTCCGAAACGTCGTAAAATTGTAAAATGGAAAAGTAAACGAGTAAATATTCGTTAAAATTCCAAGTAGTGATTAGTGCATTGATTCACCAATGGCTGCTACGTACAGGCTATTTCAAGCGTCACGTACCCGTGGCACTCAGGTCTTCTCACGATGGCTTCCTTCACCTCATCACTTCATCAGGTTACGATACTTACCCCCAGTTTCTCGTACACTAACACGCTGTTAATCTACTGTTAACAGCTGTCAATGGAAAAAGTGCATACAAAAAAAAAACACTGACAGCTGTTAACAGTAGATTAACAGCTTGTTAGTATACGAGAAACCGGGGGTTACTGCCTGGCTATAAAACACACATACCCCGTCTATTTAAGTTTTATTTTTGTAAACCACTCACTAGACCCAAAGCTTTTTTCATCTGTAAACCGTATTCTGATCTTAAGTACTCAACATTAGTTTTACTGTAACAGTATGTAAAGCTATTTTGAAAGGAAACTTCCGCAAAAGAAAAACGGGAATCTTGAAAAACCTGTGAACACTTGCGTTGTTCTAACAACTTAAGCAATATATTTTATGAAGCGGAACATTTGAGATATTGTAAAATTACATTTTTAAGGCCATATTTTCTAAAGAACAGTACGTGCCTGAGGTCATATTTCTTGCAAGTTAACTTCGTTCGCATAATGGTATAGCCCATTCTATGGAAAACTTGTGCTCTTGAAAATGTAACAGTGAGATTCTTAGCCGTTTCAAGAGTGTTATCTTGAAGAATCTTTACATTAACGTAAACTTATATTTCCAAGCGAAAATTGTACTGTGTTCGTTCCCTTGCATAAACACGTAAGCATTTTACATAGACGTGAGCAATAACGGTATTCTCCAAAACCGGTAACGCAGCAGCTATCAGAGCAGCGAATTGAATACTTTCAAACTACCTTTCAGACGACCTCGTGGCGCAGCGGTAGTGCATCTGCATACCATGCGAGAGGTCCCGAGTGCGAATCCCAGCTGGGGACAAGAAAAAACACCCCAGGTCTTGGATTTTTACATGTTTGTGATGTCGTTGTTTCTGGTTCCCACGACACAGGGTATCTTAGTGTGGGGCCAGAAGCAATATATGTGCCTGTATGTAAATGTTTATGTTTATGTTTATCTCATTAGGAGCTTTTGTCGTGTTGTTTTACGCCGTGATCGTCAAAGTGCGAGCAGGGCCCAGTTTCATAAAACAACAATTCGTGATAAACACACAATTGTTACTCATTTTCGCCTTACCTATGTTTCATATAACTAATATCCATTACTCTACTCACAATTGTATTTAAATCACATCTCGTAGAACTTGTCGCCGCAATCACTGCAAAACGCATTCACAAACATACTTCTTTGTTTATTTTACGTTTCACTAATACATAACTTGGGCCTACAGTCACAAGATTCACCAACCATAGATTCGATCGGGTTCGATTATCACTGGATGACGCCGTACTTAATTTCTACAGATGGCCTCAGGTTGGGTGTATTTCCATGTCTGTGATGTCCTTGCCGGTTACCGCAACGTAGGGTATCCTAGTTTGGCACCAGGACAAGTGATTGTGTTGTGTGGAAGTTATTCATTGCTGTTATTTAACGGGAGTTTGCCGATAAGCGCCCGCAAGTGCGTTTAATCTCAGGCCAGTCGATATTCGTAATCGTAGCGACCCGTGTGTGCGGCGCCAATGGGTTGTTAATCTTATTCAACCCAACCGGCCGTATTTGCTCAGTTCCGTCGCTTTACATGTCCTAATCACATAAACACACTGAAAACAATGATAATGCGCGCACAGAGCTGGACCAACTCATGAATAGTAACACAAGACGCCGTGTAAGGCTGTTAGCGAACTAACGGGAACTACATTAGCATAAACCACCCCGCTCCTCATGTAGCCTTAATAATACCCGCAGACATTAACATCATACAGGATCCTCATTACGAGTTTACTGTGTTGACAATTTGAGGTAACGAAAATATTTACGATCTTAGTAATATATTATTACTATATTATTATTACTATGTTGTACTACTACATTCATTATTATATTTTTTTGATAAACATGACCACCGCCTACTGTCTTCCGCCTTTTGCAAGAGGCACGGGCCTACTAACCATAAATACAGGCTACTCGATAGTCTAGTTATTGTAGCAGTCACATAAAATTACGTTTTTGTTATGTTTTTCTGTAAGAATAATATAAGCACAAAAAATGTAAGTCATTTTAACCATTCCTTTAAATAAATATTTTTTCATTTTAATTTCATTTAGTTAGTATATTCTTTTTGTTGCACTAACCCGTGCTGAGGATAATTTTAAAACCCCTATTTAGAGGCTAAAAATTCTACCCACGCCGGACTTGAACCCGCGACCTCTGGCGTAATACAGAAAAGTTTGGAATTTTATTAAAGTGGAATTTTTACCACCCATGCCGGGACTTGAACCCGCGACCTCTGGCTCACCGTGCTAGCGCTCTTCCAACTGAGCTAATGAGGAAGTGCAAGCTTCGATGAAATTTCGAGCCTCTTTGCAAACTTCTCTGTATTACGTACACGAGTAACTCACTTTGCAGTGGCAAGTAACAAGTGGCAGTCCCTGGTCTCTGCCTACCCCTCTGGGATACAGGCGTGAGTTTATGTATGGCGTGTATTCCGTGACGATCCGTAATCCGTCGCCACACGGAATATCGAGTGTATTTCGTGTGGAGCCGGATTAAGAATAGCGTCACTCCATTTCCTTCCGTGGATGTTGTAGAAGGCGATTAAGGAAATCAATTACCAGGAGACAGGCAGCAACGTCTTCCTGAGATTCCAACCGCATACTGCGATCGCCAACCCACCTGCTAAGCGTGGCGATCATGGCAAAACGCCTCATGGTTATGAAAACCACGAAGGATGCCTATGTCCTGGAGTTTGCTTCAAATGGCTGATGATGATGATGATGATGATGACACAACACAATGAATCAATATTTAAAACGCTAACAGTGGAGGAAAACATCGTGAGGAAACCTTGGTTGGCTTGGTTGGCTCCGCATGTATTGACTTGTCTTTCCTGTGGCTTAGGCTGACTGCTGTCAGGATGGTATAGGCGCTGGGCAAGCCTACTCCATCTAAAAAAAAACAGGCACTGCAGCTTCCGAGTGGTTCCTTCACACATCTAGTGTGAGTAAAGGTGCCACTGGACGCTGTATAAATCATCTCATTATGTAGATGCAGATTATTTTTTTTACATATTCACGACAGACCGCTGCAAGTACTTTTATGTATAGTATATTCTTCATAGCAAACAGTAAATTCAAAATATCATTGCATAACGTTTTAAAATTTTAATTGATTTATTTAATTTGGTCTGTTTTTCGCAAACGCACAAAGTCGATATCAGATCGTCAGTGTCGGGTCCGACTGTCCTCGTTGTTCAATGGATCCTGTTTGTAGAAGACGTGCAATATCCTGCAGTCGGAAGTGGCTGGTTTCACATTAGACTACAAACGTTATGACACGACATCATCGGGCCGGTAAATAATTTTATTCAGCCTTCACCTCTGTGGGAAAGCAATGAAAATCAATTAATTGTTTCGTGGGTGGAAGGGCCAGTAAGGGACGTCCCAGGCGGGCATACTTTGACCAAATAGGTGATGTATTAACAAAGAGAAAGATAAAAAATACCCGAAAAGGGGGTGCGTGCATGCAACAACAGAATGTTGAGGAAGCGAAAGTGATCTGTCAGGATCGTGGCAGACCCTGGTCTCTGCCTACCCCTCTGGGATACAGGCGTGAGTTTATGTACTTACGGTCCTTACTGGTCCAATGCTGGATATAGGCCTCCCTCAAGGCACGCCACTTCCTTCTGTCCTCGGCCATGTATGTATGTAAGGTATGTATGTATGTATGGTATGTATGTATATATGTATGTATGTATGTATGTATGTATGTATGTATGTATGTATGTATGTATGTATGTATGTATGTATGTATGTATGTATGTATGTATGTATGTATTTCATGTTTGTGTTTTTACTGGTACAAAAAAGAATATTCTTATCTTATCTTATCTTATGTATGTATGTATATATGTAGGTAAGTATGTTTGATTCTATGTTCCCTCTTAACTAGTAATTTGCGATCCACTCCTGAACCACCCCCATATAATTGTTATGCAGCCACAAAGGCCAAGTACTAGGATAACATAAAACAAAGCACAATGGCGTTATCCGCCCGTACATCGCGTGCTGGGGGATAATTTGAGCCAGGCATCAATGGTTAGAGCGCCAGACGCGTTGCAAGAAAGCCCGAGTTACCTTCGGCCGGTACGTAGATGTGTCTTTTACTAATAAATAAATCTGACCTTGTAAATTGTTTGCAATAGTAGTATGGGGATCTATAACCGGCGCTGCTTACCTCTGCCGTGGTCCCTTTGATACATGGTAGGTATGCCATAAAAAAATATTGAAAAAGTCTTAATAATACAGAAATTTGCCATAGTAATTAAGACTGTATTCCTAATATTATAGAGACCAGTTTTGACAAAATACTGCTTCTATAGATACAGTGTTTTGCTATAACAAGTTCAGTGTTTTTTTATGTCATGTGATTTCAGATGCAGTGTTTTGTCGTTACAATCTCACAGCGTGCAGCCTACTTTTTTCTTTACCAACTATTTTATTTTATTTTATTTTATTTATTAGGCACACAAAACAGACATTAGCCAGCACATCATCAAGACAACATCAATTACAATTACAGTCTACGACATTAAACTTGAACGAGTCACTCAGCTAACACATTATTATTTGCACAAAACACAACATAATATGTAGTTGCAGTGTTTTGTGAAATCAATTATGTATTCTGCTTAGCTAGAACTTTACGTCATAACATAAGACGTTTTATGCTGTAAATTCAATAAATAACATATTTTTTATTTCTTCTTAGGGCATAATTATGTGTACAATGTTAAAAATTTAAAATGCGTAATTTTCGTAACAAAATGTTTTTTGGGTTTTCTGGAAAATGCCTATTATCAAATTACAGTGTTTTATCATGACACGGCAGACCTGTAATCATAATAGTTTCCTCATAGCACAATCACTTCTCCTGGTCGCAAACTGGGACCTTGTAGTATGTTAACCAGGCGAGGATATCACAAACTTTTTGATGATTTCGATCAATTATTTTTTTTTTAAATCGTGAATTCAATATCAACTCTTCCATATTCAAGTTACTACTAATGTTATTAAGGAACAGTTGATAAACTTCGGTGATTTGACAGTTTTCCCCAAAAGTCTTTATTCTTGAGTATTGATTGTTAAAGCAGTGGACAGAAGATTGAAATTCCCAATTTAATTGTCATAAATACACTATTTTGCCAAACGTTGTTTTGCCATATCAATCAGCCAACCACCTTTTCTCAGGCCTACCAAATAATATACACAAAAATCGGTAAAGCCGTTTCGGAGGAGTTCGGTGTCAAACACTGTGACAAGAGATTTTTATATGTTAACACCTACATCTTTCTTTTTTTCTCACCGTTTATACCTTCCCCGTACTTCTACAGACATAAGAAAAGCAAAATTAGCCAAATCGGTCAGCCGTTCTCAAGTTTTAGCGGGACTAACGAACAGCATTAATTTTTAGGGTTCCGTACCCGAAGACTTCACTGTCCCTCTGTCTGTCTGTCTGTGTGTCTGTTTGTCTGTCTGTCTGTCTGTCTGTCTGTCTATCTGTCACCAGGCTGTATCTCACGAGCCGTGATAGCTAGGCAGTTGAAATTTTCACAGATGATGTATGTCTGTTGCCACTATAATAACAAATACTAAAAACACAATAATATAAATATTTAAAGCAGGCAAACAAACAAGAAACGCACTTTTTGACGTTTTTTGCTCGATATTAATAAGGGCAACAGGTAGACGCTTGAAATATTCTCAGAATATTTATTTCTACATTTGCTTCAAAAAAAAAAATAATTAAATAAAAAAAAAAATAAGGGGGGCTCCAATATATCAACCGTGATTTTTTGCCGTTTTTTCTCGATATTTGTATCTAATGTTGTACAGATGGTACGGAACCCTTCATACACGAGTCCGACTCGCACTTAGCCGGTTTTTATATACTTATAAGATCAACCGCGTCAAGTTTCACAAATGTACGAAAAATATTTAAGTAATGTTGACAATTTTAAACTTTTGATGATTTGAAGTGGCTTAATTATCAAACGATAACAAAGAAATAGATTTCAGGTTTTACTCTATTTGATTGCGACACGTTGTATTTATACTTGAAGTTTTTTTCGTTGTCATTTTCTCCACTGCAACTCGACTCGAGGACATCAGATGACATTGTATATTGACATTCAACAAACAGAGTATAAATTGTCTATGTTGAAATAAATTTCAGATTTGTGATTATTTGTACCCGTACAAAGTGACTTTTTGATAAATTCCGAGATACTCAGATATCGTGAACTACTACTCTTCGCATTGTTTTACTATTGAATGAATGAATGAATAACCTTGCCAAGAACAAAGATATTCAATCGTGAAGGTGTTATTGTAACTTTGGTAAACTGAGTGAGCCTTTTGCCTCTTTTCGTCTCATTTTAGCTTAACTACTAAAGAACGGAAAAGAGCTGTTCGCTCCAGTTGCTCTGCAAAGGAAACGTCTTTGAGTGCTGCGATCCTAGCAACTTTAGCAGTGTAATATAGTGCACTGAGCCCATTGGGAATCATGTCGCTTTTATATTATACTTGAGTTTTTAATTCTAGGCAGTGATTTAACGGTTTTTGATAATGAAAATTGTGTCTTAATTCCTAATGATGAGCTATTTCACGTTTGATATTCGACTGTCCGGTAGAGGCCTAATTTCAGTTTCGGCCTAGACTATGCAATCATATTTAAAAATAAATATGGTCTACTAAACATTAATAACTCTGACTGCCTCGTTGGTTAGCGGCATCACGTATGATTACCATGCGGAGATCGTACGTGGAAGAGTCCCACTTGGGGCCGCTCTACGTTTGTAGAAATGTCCTCAGTCTCGATGTTTGTGATGTCCTTGCCTGGTTACCGTCGCATTGTATTGTGTGGAAGTTATTATTATTATTAAGTGACTAAAATTTAACTGAAAAATTTCTTCTCCACATAATCCATTAATTGTGAAACTAACAACTTTGACGTTCATTAAGTAAACATTCTGTTTTTACAATGAATAAAAATATTTGAATTGAATTGAATTGAATTGAATTGAATTGAATTGAATTGAATTGAATTGAATTGAATTGAATTGAATTGAATTGAATTGAATTGAATTGAATTGAATTGAATTGAATTGAATTGAATTGAATTGAATTGAATTGAATTGAATTGAATTGAATTGAATTGAATTGAACTGACTGACTAAATGTTAAATTATGAAAAGTATTAGTCGTAGAGAAACAAAAAAAGTTTATTTATATTTTAACATGGACTATCCGATTAAATTAAGACATTTTTTTTTGCAAGTTCTCCATCGTAGGTCAACGCCTTTATAATAAAAACTAGGGGGTGAACCCCCTGCGCGCTTACGCGCGCCAACCCCCAGCCGCTCCGAGCTTCGCTCTCCGCGGCGCTCGGCCTAGGGCCTCGCTAGACACTTAGGGGTTGGGATTTGATAAGTGGGAACATGTATGGTCTCGGCCTTCGGCCTCGGCCTGAACGGAGCTCGGCCTTCGGCCTCGCTGCGGCGGGGTTCCACGTGCCCGCTTCGCGGAGCTCGGCTTCCGGCCTCGCAAGTTTGTCCCATCTGGCTTTTGCGTCGTTGCTTGTTCGCCGAAAATGTATAGTCTCGGCCTTCGGCCTCGGCCTGAACGGAGCTCGGCCTTCGGCCTCGCCGCGGCGGGGTTCCTGGTGCCCGCTTCGCGGAGCTCGGCCTTCGGCCTCGCAAGTTTGTCCCATCTGGCTTTTGCGTTGTTGCTTGTTCGCCGGAAAATGTATAGTCTCGGCCTTCGGCCTCGGCCTGAACGGAGCTCGGCCTTCGGCCTCGCCGCGGCGAGGTTCCTCGTCCCGGCTTCGGCCTCAAAAAAATGTTTATTTGAAAAATTGTTCAATTTTGTTTAAAATTTTGTACTAAAAGTCGATTTTCAGTACAAATTCTCCATACAAAATTTTCTCATTTTCAATCGTCGATATCTCGGCCGCCATCTTGAAATGTCAAAATGTCCGATTTTTCTCATATACCTGGGTCCTTTGAAAACCCGATGCCGTTTAGGGCACGTCTCCAGCATGTGCCCAGTTGGCTGCCGACTTTTTTGCGCAGAGGTCGATTTTTCGGGCGGCCATATTCTCGCCCCTATTTTGAATTTCGAACGTTCAAAATTTTTTTTCACAATTAGATCACGAAACGAACAACTATTCCAAATTTCATCCAAATCGGCCGGTAAACAAAAGAGTTGGCCCATTTGTATAGGAGAAGGCGTTCGAAATTCAAAAATCGGCTTCATAGGATGGCTGTAATTCATACATTTCCTACAACTTTGTCATACATCATTTTACTCTAGCTATTGTCATTTCGGAGAAAACGTATGGATGAATCAGTGAGTGAGTATACCGGATTGTAGCTTTATATATATATAATAACAATATTTTAGGACACAATATTTACATATTTTTGTCCGTGTGGCGCCGGATTAAGAATAGCGTCACTCCATTTCCTTCCGTGGATGTCGTAGAAGGCGACTAAGGAAATACATTACCAGGAAACGGGCAGCAGCGTGTTCCTGAGATTCCAACCGCATACTGCGAGCGACAGCGTTGGTAGACTAGTTGGTAGAACATCGGACTCGGAAGCGAGAGACCCAGGTTCAATTCCCAGTGCGGGCATGTACCTTTGACTTGGCTTTCTAAGTTATGTACATTTGTAAAATTATAGTAGCAATACCACTCGCTAGCGGTGAAGGATAACATCGTGAGGAAACCTGAGTGTTTGAGCTATTAACATACCTCAGCGCTTGAAATCGCCAATTCGCGGTGGGCACGCGTGGCCATTAAGCCCACACTCTCTCCCTGAGAGAAGGCCTGTGCCCTACAATGGGACGTATATAGGCTGCTTATGTATGTAAGTATGTACTGCGATCGCCAACCCGCCTGCCAAGCGTGGAAATTATAGCAAAACCCCTCATGGTTATGAAAGCCTCTCTCTCGTTCAATATTATATTCTTTGTTGCACTAATCCGTCATTTTTAGCTTCTAAGTAGGTTCATTCTATGTTGCCAACTATACTGTGCGAGAGAGAGTTAAGCAATCATTCAGTCCCGTTGTTTAAGTAACCATGCTATATAGTTGTATGTTACTGGCTTCAGAAACAATAAAAATAACTCTCACACAACACAAGAGCTCACGTGGGAATCGAATTCACGACCTCCGGCATGGTAATCAGACGTGACACCGCTAGACCAACGAGACAGTCAATAATGCAACATAAAATAATTATTTTCCACAAAGACGGATCCATGTGGACAAAGTGGCGGGCGAAGTTAGTTATTAATGCGAATACTCGAGTAACTAGGTCGAGCGATCGGCCGCCTTTGAATAAATCCAACACATAAAACATCTTTTGCCACTAAAGAAGCCAAGTAAGAAACTCTCTATAAGAGGGAAATATTCACTTAGGAAAAAGTACTTGCTTGCGCTTGGTAAATAATAAAGAAAAAACTTCTTTGATTTTCTTTGACGCGGCTTTAGAGATCGGTAAATGTGTTTTGAAAATCACTGAATGCCTCGATTAGAATTAAGACTTTTCTCAATGACCATTTTACGCAAAGCCATGTGTCAGGGGACACATGAAGGTGCCACTGGACGCTGTATAAATCATCTCATTAGATACGTAGATGCAAAGGCCAGTTTAAAAACGGATTTAAATGCGATTTTTTATTAAGTTATATCTAATTACCCGTAATATTCCGTGTGGTGCCGGATTAAGAATAGTGTCACTCCATTTCCTTAGGAAGGCGAAGCCGACTAAGGAAACCAATTTTAAGGAGAGGGGCAGCAGCGTCTTCATGAGATTCCAACCGCATACTGCGATCGCCAACCCGCCTGCCAAGCGTGACGATTATGGCAAAACAAAACCCCTCATGGTTATGAAAACCACGAAGGAGGTCTATGTCCTGCAGTGGGCGTCAAATGGCTGATGATGATGATGAGTCGAAAAAAACAAAAATACTTTTTTTTCGGTAATGCACTTAATAGTCGAAAATAATGTCCTACTTACTTAATGTTCAGTTGCCAAGCCAAAAATCGTGGGGCATTTCGTCCATATTTAAACATTTTCTGTTTATATTTGTACTAATTAAAAACCGATTTTTGCAGCAGAAATTCAGAAATTCATTGAAAGAAACACCAAAAAGCGCAAACACACCGACTCCATTTCAAATATTTCAGGAATTGCGAATTCATAGAATAACCCTGTGTGTAAATTACGCCAGTGTTTGAAATAACTAGTTTGCAATGGGAATATTATGTACTATAGCGCTTAATTTTATGTTCATCTCTTTGAAAGAAGGCCAGTGCCCACTTATAGGCCATGCTGTAAAGACCGGCCAAGTGCGAGTTGGAATTGCGTACGAAGGGTTCCGTGACAATATCTATATAAACATTAGACACAGAGATCGAGAATTATAATAATAACTTCCACACACACCTGTTGCCTTTTATTTATTTATCGTATAGCGTTCAACATTGGTCTTAGTGGGTTGCATGCATTGCATTAAATTATTATTATAATATGTCATATTAATATCGACACACTTAAAACGGCAAAAACATTACGTTTGTTGTATGGGAGCCCCCCTTAAATATTTATTTTATTCTATTTTTAGTCTTTTTTTGTTATAGCGGCAACAGAAATACATCATCTGTCAAAATTTCAAGTATCAGCAATCTATCACGGCTTATGAGATACAGCCTGGTGACAGACAAACCGACAGTGAAGTGTCAATAATAGGGTCCTGTTTGGCACCCTTTGGGAACGGAACCCTAAAAAGCATATACCTTTCATTTACGCTGGATCATTTTATACTTGTAGTTTAAATTATTAAATTCTTTATTGCATCGAAAACAATTCTCATGCAAAGGCGTACTTGCTAAATATCATTTTCTTCAAGTCAACATTTGGTTTGTAGTTAGTGGCTTGGGCAATGCACGATACATACTATAAGTACATAAATTACTTAAATGCAAAAATCAGGGGGGTGGTGGGGGGTCAAAATTATGTACCTACATAGTCAATAAATACATAGATAAATATATGTTACAGCCAAAGTAATAAATCTGGATATTATATATATTGTCTAGTCATTATATATAATGTCTACTCAGTTAGGTAAAGTGATAATTAACACAAAATTAATCACATTTACTAGCAATTTTATATCATATCTTTGAAGACTTGGATAATGTAATAAAACGGTTTACTAATGTATTGCCAAAAATCGTTTCCCAAAGTATTACTTCCCAAACTATTTTCCGCAAATTATCACTTGGCAAAAAAACATTTCTTAAAACAACTTAAAGCAAATAAACAGTTAGCAAAAGTTATTATGGCAAGTTATTGTTTACCAAATAAATACTTGGTCAAAATTCATTTTACCAAGCATTATTCAGTCAAAAGTATCGTTTGGCAAAAACGGCGGTATCCCACGTTTTGCCATATCATAATGTAGGGTACCTATGACTTTTCCATGCACCAACCTTGTTTAAGTTTGACACAAAACTAAGTTTTTTAGTGAAATATTTTTTTTCGCTTTTATATAAAAAAAAGAACGAATGCGATGCGATGCGAATAATTTATTACTTTGTCTAGTGAATTTGGCTTTTATATATAATGACCAGTCATTATGTATAATAGCTATTTAATCACTATGACTGTAACATATATATACCTGACAAACACGTACAATAAACTATGTCAATGATTCATACTTGTGCCTCTTTGTCACCAAAACAGAGGCATTGGGTTGGATCCACATGCATTTCAATTTTTTTTATATATTTTTTTTACTATATTTATTGCAAGAATTAACATAATAATATTTCCATGTCTGTGATGTCTTTGTCCGGTTACAGCACATGGCATCCTAGCTTAGAACCAGGACAAGTGATTGTGTTGTGTAGAAGTTACTGAAAAAATAGGTACTTTCCCCGCGATGTTTCCACGTAAGCTTGGAATAAGACTGAACCCTCCAGATTAATTCCCAGTCTCACCCTTAACCCTGCCCTGGCTTCTATATTTCTCCTTTCGACGGCAGCCGGGTCTGGCAGACTGCCAGCGCGAGTTTTTGTCGCGTCCAATCGAGGGCAATGGGTTCGGATTCATTAAGTAAACTGTCGCAGAGATGACCCTGAAGGGTTAGATGGAGTTGTCTCCTGAGTTATGTGGGTTGTAGACTGGTAGCATTCTCGTCTTTAGTTGGAATACAGTACTTGCACTGTGGTCCACCTAAAGACAAATCAACGGTTCTGAATAAATCTAGGTATTTAAATAAATACCTATATTTTTGTCCCGAAATAATAACATTATTGTAGCCTATATACCTACGTCCTAATCAGCTATTTGACACCCACTGCAGGACATAGGCCTCCTTCGTGGTTTTCATAACCATCAGTCTTATTTATAAAAAAATAAGTATTGCCGCTCTTAGTGTCTCTTTAAGTAAGACATTATTTAACTTTAGTGGGCGTTTTAACTTTTTCTAATTTATAAATAGTTTGAGTTAAAACGTTTTTGTTGTTGTAGCTTCCTAAAAAAAATGACGAATTTTAGCGACTTTTTTTCGAATCGAAGAAACTTAAGATTGAAAATATCGAGAGTGTATGTACCTCCTAAGACGAAGAAACCTAGGTGCAATTGCAATTTTTGGCCGCCATAATCGCCTCATCTGGCAACACTGACAGAAACAGCTGGGCCCTTATTATGAAGCAGCAATATGCTCGGAAGGGTCGCAACGTCGCGCTTGGGCCCGACAATTCACTCGAATCTAGCGACAAATACGGTTCTTTTATTTAATAGTTTAATTGAGTTAATAGTTTTAATCGAAACTATTCGAAAAAGTAACCGTATTTGTCGCTAGATTCGAGCGCTCCTTACCCATGGTCCACCTCCTGCGACCACCTGGGTGAACCGTGGGATTTTTTTGCAACGGTTCACCTTTCTGTGAGGATGACGATACAATAAAGAATATTCTATGTATCTATCTACTCCATCTAAAAAAATAATATCCCAGGCACTGCAGCGTCCGAGTGGTCCCTTCATGCGTCTAGTGTAAGTGAACGTGCCACTGGACTCTGCATAAATCATCTCATTGCGTCGACGCAAAAGCCATAGTTTTTTTTTTAATATACTTTTATATAGCGTTACCAAACCTCTTGGCAGTTACTATAGGAAGTTTAATCTATTCTCTGCATTACAGTCTTATTTATCAAAAGTTGATTCTACTAAAACACTCTTAAGATGGAGTTAAAAACGGTTTTCGAGAGGAAATCCTATCATAAACCGACTTTAACTCCATCTTAGAAGTGCTTTAATAGTCTCAACTTTTTTTTTATGTAACACCAATTAAGTCTAATGCGGATACTGCGAGTATTGTAAATATCCTTATTTCTTTAAAAAGAAAACGAAACCTTTATAGCATCACTTTGTTGTCCGTCCGTCCGTCTGTCTGTCTATCAAAACCCTTTATCTCGAGAACGCGTGGGAGGTATCAACTTGAAATTAAAACAGTATTCTCAAGTCTACAGTCCCTTGAAGCTGTGAAAAAAATCAAACTGCTAATTAAGGTAAAAAAGATACGGCCGTTTATGCTGCAAAACAAAAACAATATTTCGACAGTCAAGGGGATCAAAATTTATAGTCTCAAATTTTTTTATTCAAAGTAGCACAGAAACTGCGACTTAATGAACGTTACAAGTTAAACTAGGTGTCCATTTCAAAATCTAGATCATTTTGAAGAAAAAATGGACAAAACAACTCCAAACTTAGTCTTTTCAAGTCCTTAATTTACAGGATTTATATCATCATCATCAACCCATTATGTCCCCACCGAGGGGCACGGGTCTCTTCCCTGAGGAAGGTATAGGCCATACTCCACCACGGGGGCCAAGTCCGGATTGGTGGAGGCTTGTAGACTAGTGGCTCGTCTACTATCAGAAGTTGTCAAGCCGCCCTAAGGCCTCTGACTTGGCTTAACGACTGCCATCTATCGACGGCAGCCGGCACCAACAGCTTAACGTGCCTTGCGAAGCACGGAACCGCTCGGAAAAATGCCACTAGCGTTAGGCATAGACGGCGACCCATCCATGCACTGAACGCGCCCAGTGTTGCTTAACCTTCGTGATCGTTTAAGATCACTCAGGCAGCCGGGGCTACGAGCGATTCATTTTCTTTTATTTTCATAGGATAGGATTTATATAGGATTTATATAGGATTTATATAAATGTTCTAAAAGTCATGCATTGAACTGGCTTTAATTCCAGACATCATTGTCATCTAGCATAATCAGCCTATATGCGTCCCACTGTAGGGCACAGGCCTTCTCTCAAGGAGAGAGTATGGGCTTAATCACCACGCATGCCCACCGCAGATTGGCGATTTCAAGCGCTGAGGTATGTGAATAGCTCAGACACTCAGGTTTCCTCACGATGTTTTCCTTCACCGTTAGCGTGTGGTATTGCTACTATAACTTCACAATGTACATAACTTAGAAAACGAAGTCATAGGTTCATGCCCGCCCTTGGGATTGAACTTGGGTCTCTCGCTTCCGAGTCCGATGTTCTACCCACTAGGCTACCAACGGTCCTCATCTAAATAATCTTTAATGTTATAGTAGCTTTTTTGGCACAAAGTGTGCTTCACACATTTTTTGAAACGCGTTTCTGGTTGACCTAAAACTGTGAAATTTGACTAGTAATAATGTATTTTACTGCAAATACGGGGCAAAATCTGAAAACTATACATTTTTAATTAAATCATAAGACAACTAGTCTTTGAAGTTCGGGCAAAGCTCGGAAAGTACTGCGAGGCTCGATTCCTGAACTATTTGTGAAATGTAAGTAGCTACCTACAAATTTGTACGGAACCCTCGTGTACGAGTCCGACTCGCATTTGGCCGGTTTTTTCTTTAGTAAGTAAATAATCTTAATCTTATTTTACAAAAGTGACTGCTACTTCGCCAGCCTCTACTCAATTTCCCGTTTCTTAGCGAGACAGTTTGTAATTAGCTGAGGCCAATCCTACAGGGACGGTCTGCGATGCAGGATGAAATAAAATTACGAATTGCAAACTTATACAGCGTGTTTCACGAATGCCCTGTAGCTTTCAAATCTCTGACTGCTTTGTAGATCTAGCGGTATCACGTCTGATTACTATGCCGGAGGTCGTAGGTTCGATTCCCACAAGAGGCCGCTGTAGATTTGTGCGAATGGCTGCTGTCTGGGTGTATTTCCGTGTTGAAGTTATTATTTTTATATTTTTAAATTATCTGGTCTAAATCCTACAGGAACGGTCTGGCAATGCAGCACGAAATAAAATTACAGGTGCAAACTTTATTTTATTTTTCAATTTAGTTTCATACAGGCACAATGCAAACGTAAATATCTTCTTCGTGCACTACCCGTCGCCAGTCTCATCAAAACCAAAGGTTTGCTGGAAGAGAATGCTTCTTGCATTAAGCACGCCCTTGTACACTTACAATGTAATTAGTGCAATAAAGAATTAAAAATAAATAAATTCTACCAGCGGGTGAGAACCGAAAAAGGTTTATCTGCCGCTGTTATCTCTCGGTTAGGTAACATACATTTTTATAACTAAATCGTAAAACCACTAGTCCATAGATTTTAGTAACTTTTTACATTACTTTTACAGCGTATTTCACATAATGTCCTGCAGCTCTTTAATTTCTAGAAGACCTTCTTTGCTTTTGTAATAAGTTTTCCGAATTTATCGTTCGTAAACGCGGGACCCTCTGATTCCGAACGTATTTCTCAACAACTTCCCGTGTTGCTCTAACTCCTAATCAAACTTTCACCTGCTCGATTGATTAATTACCCTTTACTAAATTCACTGAAGGGATAACTGGAGTCCCAATTCAAATATAAATAGATAATTGTCTGATACAGATCTTTTGAGGAGAAGTAAATTAAAAGTCGATATGATTAAAGCCGGGTTTTGACGGTCTCAGTACGTACTAAGACCGTCAAAACCCGGCTTTATTTGAAATAACTTTACTGAATTTTCCGAAAAAAAATAAAAATGTTACTATACATGCGTATCATTCAATCAATAAATCAATCAGCCTATACTCGGCCACTGCTGTACATAGGCCTTCTCTAAGGCACGCCACTTCCTTCTGTCCTCAGCCATCCTCATCCAGCTGCTGCCAGCAATCTGCCTCAGATCGTCGGTCCAGCGAGCTGGTGGGCGTCCTACGCTGCTTTGCCAGCTCGTAGTCTCCACTCGAGAACCTTTGCACCCCATCGACTGTCGATTCTTCGGCAATGCGACCAGCCCACTGCCACTTCAGCCTGCGTATCTTATTAGATTAGATTAATACTCTTTATTGCACTCCATACGTTATAAAGATACATGAAAAATCTTAAATATCTAGGTTAAATAGTATACAACTGGCGGTATTATCGCTAAAAGCGATCTATCTATCTATCTATCTATCTATCTATCTATCTATCTATCTATCTTATAGACTATTTCAGTCCCCTTAGTTTTTTGGCGGATTGTCTCATTTCTGATGTGATCCATCAAAGAGACTTCGAGAGTAACCCGTTCCATAGCACGCTGAGCGACTTGGAATCAGTGAACTAGTTTTGCAGACACTGTCCAAGTTTCAGCTCCGTAGGTCATAACTGGCAGAACGCAATAGTTGAAGACCTTTGTCTTTAGGCTCTGAAGATACTTACGAAAGATACATTGTAGCATAAAGGAATAGCACGTACCTACTTACTTTTACCGGGACAAAATCACGAGCAACAGCTGCTTGATTTAGTCCATTTTTTTTCTAGCCTCCTAAGATTAACCCGGCATGAATGAGGACGCAGATTATTTAATGTTACTGTTGCCTTAAATAATCTGCGTCAGAAAATTTCTCGGACATTCTTCGACCAAATAGAGGATGTATTAGCAAAGTGCAAGATAATAAGTACCCGAAAACGGCGTGCGTGCATGCAACGCCTAATGAATGTCGAGAAAGCGAAAGTGATCTGTCAGGATCGTAGCAAGTGGCAGTCCCGGGCAGTACAGGCGTGAGTTTATGTATGTAGTAACACCTCGGTAGTGTACAGAGAGTCACCGACGACGGGCGGTCCACTGCTTATAATCTTCATCTCTTCGTTGACGACAAGTCGTATATTTATAGCTCCCTATTTGAAAAAGATCTATATTTCAACACCGTCCTGTTCAATTAGAAGCATTGACACAGTGATTAATATTTACGCAAAGGACTTGATGGCGTCTCTCTTTGAGACGCTCTTTATAAGCTTGCTTGTGTATACTGTTCAGAAGATAAGTAATTAAACTACTGTACAGTTAACTTGATGATAAAACACAGGAATTTCAAGTCGCCTTTAATCGTTCAAGTACTTGGAACATACAGCGTGGTTTTGAAATCATTAACAGTATTTTGTTGTTAATTAAGTAATCCTAAGTAGTCATATAGTGTCCGGCAGATAACTTCAACAGTTTACGATGGACACATATTATGTGTCTTATTAAGAGCCTTTTTTTAGATAAGATAATATATCAAATTATACAATACAGCGTGGCGTGGCGATTATGGCAAAACCCCTCATGGTTATGAAAACCCCGTATCATCATCAGCCCCTTGACGTCCACTGCAGGACACAAGTCTTGCCATAATCGCCACGCTTGGCAGGCGGGTTGGCGATCGCAGTATGGAGCTGCGCAGTATGCGCAGGAAGACGCTGCTGCCCGTCTCCTGGTAATTTATTTCCTTAGTGGCCTACTATGACATCCACGGAAGGAAATGGAGTGACGTTATTCTTAATCCGGCGTCACACGGACGAATTTGTAGGTACTTACATATTATAAATAGTTCAGGGATCGAGTCTCGCAGTTTTTTCCGAGCTTTTCCCGAACTTGAAAGACAATGTTTTTTCCCTGTAGCTGTAGTATAAGACGACATTACCTGCTAAATTTCATAGTTCTAGGTCACCGGAAAGTACCCTATAAAGTTTGATTCCCTTGAGTGTCGAAAAATAGGTTGTTTTGCGGCATAAACGGCCGTGTCTTTTTTAACACAGGCTTAGAAGTTTGGTTTTCTCAAAGCTTCAAGGGACTGAAGACCTGAGTACATTAGTTTAATTTTAACTCGATATCTCCACGCGTTCCCGAGATAAAAGGTCTTGAAAGACAGACGGAAGGACAGATGGACGGAGGGAAGGACGGACGAACGGGCGAACGTACGGACGAACGGACGGACAACAAAGTAATCCTATAAGGGTTCCGTTTTTCCTTTTTAGGTTCGGAACCCTAAAGTCAAAATCAAAGTCAAAGTCAAAAGTTTTTATTCACTATAAAAACAAAATGTTTACTTAATGAACGTCAAAGCTGTTAGTTTTACAATTAATAGATTATGCGGAGAAGAAGCTAACAAAGAAACTCCACATGTTTATGTTTGTTTATGTTTATTTATTCTTTTCGAAACAGCTTTATTAACAGAGTTTTCAACTTAAAGTTACACTACACTAGATACAATCGTTCCTGTTAACATTATTTAAATACCAGACATCCTTGTCTTCCAAATAATCCTTAATGTTATACCTAAAAACGATTTGATGTTTATTAATTAACCGATTTTTTTTTATAAAAGTCCGGTGAATTCTAAATCACACATCCCGCGTCTTCCGCCAAATAGACCCCAAATTAAGTCCATGCGATGTCAAAGTTATTAGTTCAAGTTATTGGTCCGTCACTATACCGCATTTTCATCAGTCTTTGATCCAATCATGTATATTCATCGCTATCGCGCCCGCCTATCCGTCTCCTATAAAAGTTACGCATCCATTATACCCATAACTCTTTATCTGTCCACAATGATTCCTTTTAACGGCCTATCAAATAGACTCGGTTTACGAGCCCTCATACTCATCCCTTTTAAGCCCTTTTCAGTACGTCGTACTCGAGAAAAAAACTCTTCGTATGTTAAAGGGTAACTAAGCTAATGCGTTGTATATTCAAAAGGGGCAGAACCTTTCAAAGTGAAAAACAAAAAACACAACTGCTAAAATCGTGTTGACGAAATTTTAGGCGGAAATACACAAAATCACCCGCCATTTTTTCCACTACCCCCCATTTTTTAGCAGTGGTAGCGGAGCGGTAGAATGCCAGCTTCTCATTCGGATGGTCGTGTGTTCGAATCCCGGCATGTGCCAATGACTTTTTTTTCTAAGTCACGTACATTTGTGAAGTTGTGGTAGCAGTACCACTCGCTAACTGTAAAGGAAAACATCGCGAGGAAACCCTAGTTCTGAGGTATTTACATACTTTAGAGCTTGCCGCGTTGTACGGTCCAATTGTGAGGCTACGTGCAGAATTCTCAGATCTAAATAGAATTAGAACTACCCCTCGTTTTCATATGTACGTTCCGTTCTAAGTTACCATCTGCTGCATTAAAATGTTTAGAACACGTGACATTTTCCTGAAGTTTTCTCATAGCAAAAGTTGTTCGTGTGGATGAGTAGTTTTTAGGATTCCGTACCTACCCGAAGGGTGCCAAATGGGACCCTATTACTAAGACTTCACTGGCCGTCTGTCTGTCTGTCTGTCTGTCACCAGGCTGTACCTATCTCATGAACTGTAAAAACTAGGCAGTTGAATTTTTCACAGATGATGTATTTCTATTGCCGCTATAACAGCAAATACTATAAAAAGTAGAATGAAATAAATATTTAAGGCGGGCTCCCATACCACAAACGTAATTTTGTTGCCCTTTTTTCGCTCCATATTAATAAAGGCAACAGTTAGATGCTTGAAATATTCACAGAGTATTTAGTTCTATATTTGCTTCAAGATTAAATATGTTAATTAAAATTTAATAAATATTTAAAGCTCCCTTTGCCATTTTTCTTTATTTTTGTATCTAATGTTCGTGCAAGAGTCCGACTCGCACTTGGCCGGTTTTTTATTGCCTATGTGGATTCAGTTACCTTCTGTATGTTTTTCCTGCGATGTCAGTTGCGGCATACTTTATGACCTGAAATGCCTAGCTAACTGTTTAACTTGACACCTTATTTGTCAAATTTGATCTAACCTTTTGGAAAAATAGGAACATACATAAGATAACACAAAAAGATAAAAGTATTCTTTACTAAAAATATTTTTGACACTAACTGTAAGTGGCTGAAGAGAAAAAGAGACGCATCTACGTATTGAGATGATTTATACAGCGTTGAGCGGCACCTTCACGCACACTAGATGGGTGAAGGGACCACTTGGACGCTGCAGTGCCCGGGACATTGTATTTTGGACGGAGTAAGCTTGCCCAGCACCAATACCATCCTAAGCTGTCAGGATAATTATTATGCTTACATATTTATTTATAATACTTATTCTTACATACATACGCAAGAAAAACATAACGATCATTCGCTTTCGAAGTCCGGTAAAAAACGTCACATGTGATATTTTCATAAAGAAATATCATCTTTACTCCTTAAGGGCTTAATTTGGTTGCGTGGGAAGGTATGGGATTTGAACTGGACTTACCGTACAGTCACGTTGAAGCTTATCCTTGTCACGTGGATTACGCACCCTGTCTTGCTAACTCCGTGTACGCAGGAGCTTATACAGTGTGCTACCAAATATACTAAAATATACTAGTATATTTAGTTGTAGTAGGTAGATAGATAGAATTTTCTTTATTGTACACCGATATTAAATTAACAGAATTTCAATAAATCGAAGTAGAATTGTCTGCCTTATTACTACAAGCAATTATAGCATAATTGATGCAATTTTAATATATTTGGTTAGACCTGAAATTTCCGTACTTAGCCTCATAGTCAAGCCATTGTATGTAGCAAGCGCTCAGACCTGTGAAGACCTCAGACATTAGGGTTTCCTCACGATGTTTTTCCTTTACCGTTAGTGATTGGTATTGCTACTAAATATTCACAAACGTACGTAACTTAGAAAGCTACGTCATTAATACATGTCGAGATTCGAACCCACGACCTCCCCAATGTGAGGCCAGCGTTCTACCGATGCGCTATCACCGCTTCGCAATAAATAGTATGTTTAGTAGCTGGGTTCTATGTACTATCAATATAAACTATTTTGAACTAAAAGCTGCCTGTCCGTATAATTTTCCTCTTCCGAGGATATTGGCCATGCTTTTAGTTATAATAAGTGTTTGTTTGTTCCGCGTGGCACCGGATTAAGAATAGCGTCACTCCATTTCCTTCCGTGGACGTCGTAGAAGGCTACTAAGGACATAAATTACCAGGAGACGGGCAGCAGCGTCTTCCTGAGATTCCAACCGTATACTGCGATCGCCAACCAGCCTGCCAAGCGTGGCGATTATGGCAAAACCCTTTATGGTTATGAAAACTACAGAGGAGGCCTGTGTCGTGCAGTGGGCGTCAAATGGCTGATGATGATGATGAAGTGTTTGTTTTATAGAACACGCTGCAATGAGTATTTTACTGCAGAAAATTCGGCACTACACTAGAAGGCAAAGGCTAGAAAGCATTTGCTCTGCTGCTATAAATACGTTTTTTTTTAATGTTATTAAGATAAGATAGATACCGGATTAAGACTGAAGCCGTTTGCATTTGCTCCAACTTTTATTTCAATTTCTACACTACTCTTATAAATTTATAATAGTTAGTTTTAGGAAAGCCATTGACATTATATAACTTAATACTATTTAAAAATATGAGAACAGAAAGTCATTAACAGGCTTCCACTGATAGCAACAAAATATTAAAACTAGTAATGTAAATGTGTGCAGGACTGCCTCGGTCTAGCCGTTAACGCGCATAGCTACCAAAACAGAGGTCGTGGGTTCTGGGGGCCGCCGTAAATTTGTACAAATGACCTCAGTCTGGGTGTACTTTCATGTTTGCAACGTCCTTGCCTGGTTACCATAGCACAGGGTATCCTAGTTTGGGACCTGGTCGAGTGATTGTATTGTGTGAAAGTTATCATCAATCATCTTCGATCATATAATCTTAGGATGAAGCGAGTAAGTGAGTCCAGAATTAAGTTAATAATGTGTAGTGGTTACGAAGTGGTGGTTACTTTAGGATGTGAATATTTCGAAAGCAGTGACAAATCATATTAGAAAATTGCTTTTGTTAGATATTCTGCATAATACCATCGATTTGCTACATCTCGCTACGCCGTAGTAGCTTCGTAGTAATCTACGTAGCACTAACGTAGCCGCACGTAGCACTACGCTGCTACGAAATGGTACCTTTCGACATTATAAATTTATTGTTAAATTATTAATTGTTATATGTAGGTCTTGTTAATAATAATAATAAAAACTTCGATACAATACAATCACTTGACCTGGTCCCAAACTAGGATTTGTACTATTTGTACCAAGGCCATTTGTACAAACGTTAGACCTTTAATCACCACGCGATGCCAAGCGCTGAAGTGAGAACATCTCATCTCACGTTTCTTTTCATCAACAATTAATTAATCTTCTGTTATCAGCTGCTAGTTGCCCGAAGTACATACGAAAAATTCACGGACAGTGTACAGGTTAACAGCATATTAATAGGTTCTTCATGTACGGTTAGACTCAGATTTGTTCACGAGTGGTATTTGACCAGCATCTGCCACTGGCCACGATCCTGACAGATTTCTTTCGCTTCATGAATATTGATTAGTCGTTGCGTTACGTGATGTTGGTTTCGGGTACTTTTTATCGTGCTCTTTGCTAATACATACCCTACTTGGGCTAATACATACTCCGCCTGGGAAGTCCCTTACTTCCACCCACGTTCGTAGTAAAATGTACGTAAGTTAAAAAAACGTCAAAAAGTCGAGTCACGCTGGTATGAACCCAAAACCTTCGAACATGAGAAAAGCGTTGTAGGGACGCGCTCTAGATAAGTCTAGTTACTATGAAAAAAAAAAAAAAAGGTTGAGATGCGCTTGAAAGTCAGTGAGTGTGCCTTTTTTATTTGCGGCGTGTAGGTACAGAGTGGTTTAATTAAGATTTTTACTCACTAAGCCAAAGTTTTTTTTACTCACAATCAAATGGCTTTGAAATTAATTAACTGGTAGGTAATTGGGTATTTGACAAAATATCAAATGAGTTACTTTTAAAACGGAATTTTGTATGAAAATACTTTCTTATGACGTCACATTTTAGAGCACTCTTTTTATGTTTAATCTATTTAAAAATTGTAATAACTAGTAATTGACTAAAAGAGATACATTTTCCGACATATTTTGTAATTTTTGTTTTAGTCGAGCATATGAAATAATTTATTGTTGATCGTATTGGATTGCGTGCAAAGTAATACACAATAAAGTAATACATAATTACAGGGTGTTAGACGGCTGACAGTCGACCCAATAGCTTCAGTTCTGGACACAAAAGTTAGGTTCTTCATCCATCTTATTTGCTGGGAAATTAATTAAGATATTTCAACTAAGCGAATGTTACAAATGTTATTGCGCAATCAATTCGTTAGTTAGGTTTTAATTTAAAAAAAATATTTTATAATGTTTTTTAACTTTAAACTATGTAGTCGTACCTAGACCCTCCGTATTAGGATAATTTTAGGATTTTTGAGGCCTTTTGACGCCTGCTTAACTTCAAAAATATAAATGGGTCCCTAAGTACAATACCTAGCGTAGATAGAATAGATAGATAGAATAGCCTTTATTGTACTCAAAGATAGCATACTACTTAGACTGCCTCGTTCACGTCTGATTACTATGCTGGAGGTCTTGGGTTCTTTTCCCACAGGGGGCCACCGTACATCTGTACAAATAGCTTTGTTCTGGCTGTATCTCCAGGTTTGTGATGTCCCTGTCAGGTTACCATAGCACAGGGTATCCTAGTTTGGGACCAGGACAAGTGATTGTGTTGTGTGGAAGTTATTATGATCATAGGTAAGCAGCGCTGGTTATAGATCCCCATAATTCCACGCACAAACTCACGTAAGGGCGTAAGTCTATACCCAATATACCTAAAAATTAATCTGTGGGATAAATTTATCTGTGGAATATCGAGCGAATGTGGATAGAAGGGCCGGTAAGGGACGACCCAGACGGGCATACTTCGACCAAATAGAGGATGTATTAGCAAAGGGCAAGATAAAAAGTACCCGAAACCGGCGTGCGTGCATGCAGCGACTAATGAATGTTGAGCAAGCGAAAGTGATCTGTCAGGATCGTAGCAAGTGGCAGTCCCTGGTCTCTGCCTACCCCTCTGGGATACAGGCGTGAGTTTATGTTATGTTATGTTATGTTAATCTGTGGCTACGTATTCCACCGAACGCTTACCTGACATGCGACGACATGACCTGACGTCGTGGGTTGGAGTTTCAGCAAGACTGTTCACTGAGTTACGTATATTTGTGAATTCGTAGCAGCAATACCACTCGGTGAGGGATGTCGAGTATTTGAGGCCTATCGCCTTACCTACCTATTTTACTTAATTTCCACAGATGAGATCATTTATGTCTATAAAAAAAAACAGAATTACTTGAACAGTTACATAAAACAGTTTATGTTACTGTTCAAGTAATTCTCAAGGTTAAGGGCTTCAGGTTCACCGTCGCCATAAATGAATAAAAATCATTGTTTTGTACAGATCATTTTTGCAAAAAGTGTCTGACTTTTCCCTCAATTTGGTATTTTAATAGTGATTGTTAGGATGGACTTGGGACTAAATGGCATTTTTTTGCCAAATACGGCTGTTTTTTTCCGTTAATGCTGTCTAGTCTTAGGTTTTTTGCCTAAGGTTCACGGCCACGGAGCCCTCTAATAGCGTTTACATATTTAAACTCACGCTTAAATGCCGAAAGAGTAGACAAAGACCACGATCCGTCAACATTAATTTGCTTCTTTGTTTCATTCGTGCACGCACTCCGATCACGAGCATCCTCTATTTTAAAAGCATTCCCTGTTTGGTCAACATTTGTCAGCACTAGTACACATTAAAACGAGTGACCCAACAACTACCCTCTATTGTTTCCTCAAACCGTTAAACGAATCTTAACCTTCACCCTCTGTAACAGCGTCTGTTCTTGGCCACAGAAGACGTTTATACTTATCCGCGTTTGAATTAACCCAATGTCCGAATTGTCTCCTCCACCCGTCAAACGAATCTAAGCCTTCGCCCTCACTGTAACTGAGTTTATTGTTGTCCACAGATGACGGGACGGCCGCGTAGAGTTATGCACGGTCACGTGGTCTGACAAGATGGCGGCTTTGGCGCTGACGCTTGGAGCCCTCGCGCTGGTGGGCCGGACAGGTAAGGCGCGAGCCACACAGATGGGACGTGGGCGAAGATCGGGCGTAAATGCGACGCGTTGTAAAAATAACCTACTTTCTGTCTAATAATCCCATAAACCAAGACTGTTGGGCACAGGCCTCTTCTCTTCCACGTCAACTATATTTAATTGTACATATTTTACATCTTATTTTTTATTTTTTATTGACAGAAATGAATCATTACAGTGGTATGGTTACTACCATACACAGTGACTACCATACAAAGTCAAGCCTGAATCGTGGTAGTCGTGGTCGTATAAAATTTGCGCCCTTGCCTCGTCTCATCTGTGTAAATTGAATGGACGCCACGTGTTTGCCCCTTTCTTTTCCCACGTTCCATCTATGTGGCCTGCGCCTAAAAATATTTTTATAACTTAACCCTTATATTACAATATATAGAATAAGGCTGACTTGCACCACTTCTTAAATGTCACTTAAGTCGCCATTTAAATCGACTTTTGTATGAAGAATTTCAGTTAAATGCTGTTTAAGTCACATTTAAGAAAGTGGTTTAAGTCGGCCTAAGACTCAGCAAATGACAGAGACTTAGATAACATAAAGTACTTTAAGAAATTTGTTAATTAAACAATTAGATGACTGAAAAAGGTAGATGGCTGACATAACTAAAGTTCGAAGTATTCTTAGTCACGGATGCAGGTACTAGGCTCTACACGCCTCATTGGTGGGGACCAATGAGGCGTGTAGAGCCTAGTCCGTCCATCTTAATACGACCTAATAAGTCATTTCATCAAGAAATGTGACGGGAATTTCACTGCAGAGTGTTCGCCATTGCCGCTTCATTTGTTCGACGTGACTGACAACAACACCTAGCGGATCGATAGTTTGACTCGAGGCGATACCGTTCCGTTGCTGATTAGTGTACGATGAGCATGGAGTCATATACAATAAACAGTGTGAATAAAGCTAGTCTTTAAGGTGTCAATGTCACGTAGAAAACGGTCTCAGTAGGTACCTACTGTGAGATGTCTCAATATGTTTTGAATTTCACTCCGATTGTGTGACCTAGAAGAATTTGTTTTAAGATAAGTAATATATCAATATATTATTTTTTTTGTACACCACAAAATACTATCGTCCAAGAGTATTTCAATATTTTTTTTTTGCTGTTTATTTCAAAAATAAAAGAATCTTGCTCTGGAAGCTGAATCTCTTCCAGATTCTTCCAAATTCCCGAACGCTGCCCATCCGACTTGGATTCGATGAGTGCCTCTTTCTCGAAGTTGTAATTACCTAACTGGAGTGTTTATCCCAGGTATACATAGTGGGCGACGACTTCGAGGTCATTCCGTGTGTCGCCGGATTAAGAATAGCGTCACTCCATTACCTTCCGTGGATGTCGTAGAAGGCGACTAAGGAAATAAATTACCAGGCGACGGGCAGCAGCGTCTTCCTGAGATTCCAACCGCATACTGCAATCGCCAACCCGCCTGCCAGGCGTGGCGATTATGGCAAAACCACCTCATAACTACTTGCCACACAGGATGCACCCAATATCTTTTATGTCTTTGCACATTGATAAGTTGTAACGTCGTCTTCTTATAGAGGCATGCTTACGAAAAGAAATCCAACTGTATAATACCGCCGCATCGCATCGCGCCGCGCATCTCTGCCACTTCAGTATAATTTATGCCGCGACGTGACAAATGTCCGCGCCACGCCATACGCCATAGGACGCACGCCGCACGCCTCTTCTATATAAACCAAGCCTTAGAATTTGAATTCACACAAACACAAGTGCAGTTGGACTCTGGGAACTAGAGAGAGTGCCGAGGTAAACATAATTAATAATTAAAGGTAATAAATTAGAAACAGATAATTCAAAGTATACTCTTAGATGGTACAACACAAATAATGGTGGCACCACAAAATTATTTTTTGTTAACCAAAAAAATACAAAGAAGCAATTGTGTTTTTAATAACTCGCGATGTTTATACATAGTTTTACTCATATATTTACCGGGTTTAGTCGTGATTGTTTATTGGGTAAAGTTAATTATCCTAATTTCCGACGTTGCGGCAACGTTGCAGTCACGGATAGACTGAAAAGGCGAAACGCAGGAAATTAGAAAGAAGGAATAAAAAAAAATAAGAAAGTCTATGGTGATTGGTGACTAATCATCCGCAAAATACTTTATCCTTGGATGAAACGTCACCCTTTTTATATAATAAGGCTACAATTACTCCGTAAGCTGTGTCGCTATCGGATAAGTCGTCACATAGTTTAAACCAAGTTTTCATTTCAGCCGAATCAAAAATATACTGTATATCAGTGTTTTCTCATGATTTCATTATTTTGTCCCGTTAATGGTTTTACGAGGGTTACTATTTCCCGTAGTCCCATCAATGTTCCTGATCGCTCCTGTAATAGACATAGCGACATCATCATTTCTTTTTTTTAAATTGCCGGTTTCGAGACAAACTATTTATCCTACTGTATTATTATAAATGTAAAAGTTTGTGAAGGTGTTTGGAGGTTTGTTACTCAATCACCCAATAACGGCTGAAAGGATTGACATAAAACTTAGCGTACAAAGACCTGAATTGAGACAAAGCATACTTGATATCCCGGTAATGCGTTCCCGTGGCATAATATTTATTTTAAGTTTAAAATAGATGGCGTTTTGCAAGCGAACGTTGCGTTTTAAAAACAGATGGCGTTGTTCAAGAATCGTATAAACGGATTCTGTGGCGGTACTAAGTTTGCCGGAACAGCTAGTAACAAATCCTGGAGATAAATTTTTAGGCTCCCACAAAAGCGCAAGACTTATAAGCTTATAAACTCTTACATTTCCATGTGATCCGAGTAGTTTTGCGGCCGCTACAGATACGTCTGATTTTATCTCTATTATCTAATCAAAAGCAAAATATTCTACAAGTCTATAAACTATGTCACGACACGTCCTTTACATCCGTGACTTGTGTCGACCGATAAGGACACAACTTACGGATGAATTGTCACCTAATCATTTAAAAAGGGTGATGTTTCATCCGAAAAAAATATTTTGCTCATGAATTGACGCCTAGTAATTTTAAAAGGGTGACATTTCAACCGAGGATGAAATATTTTCCGGGCGAATTGTCACCTGAGCTGAATAAAACAGAGAGAATGGTTTTAAGCTTTCAAGCAGATGGACTCCAGTGTTAAGTAAATACCAATCACGCGCCTTATCGTCGGACCTATCCGCGGATGTAGTGTGTGTATCGGCCTGCTGCGAAAAATAAAAGTGTCTTGAGAGTAGAACACCTTCTCACACTATAATAATTGACTGGTGTAGGTACTTGCCATTTCAGTTTACCCGTAACCACGACAACGTTGTCAAAACGTCGGGAATAAAAAAGCACATGAAAATTATAATTAGGACAGAGATAATTTTTAGGGTTCTGTAACCGAAGAGTGCCAAACGGGACTCTATTACTAAGACTTCACTGTCCGTTTTTCTGTCTGTCTGTCACCGGGCTGTATCACATGAACAGACAGTTGAAATTTTCACAGATGATGTATATCTGTTGTCACTATAACAACATATACAAAAAACGTGATTTTTTGCCGTTTTTTTTTTTCGATTTTTGTGTCTAATATCGTATAGATAATAGTATGGAACCCTTCGTGCGCGAGTCCAACACACAATTGGCCGGTTTTTTTTCCTTCAAGAAACTATCAAAAACTAACAATAGAACCATAGAACATTAAGGTTTTGTCTATCTTTGTGCTCTTTTTCTGCCCATCTGCATCTGCTCAAGACTAAAAACTGCTAGACCTGGCAGAGGCAAACGGCACTTTTATGCAATTTCCTGCCTCGACGACCGGCGCTGCTGTCTCCATAGTCTTGTTATTAAATACAGCACAATGCTTGTCGCCACGTCGGTAGTTAAGCGTGGACTTTTGTCTAGACTACCCGTGACGCTGGCCTATTCACAGCGCGGACAGCCTTTGTGAATCCTGAGTTATGGAGCGATCCATCTTGCTATTATTTGGCCACTACACTCAGGCGAAAGACTTGATAATTTCGCCTTTGTGCGGGCCGCTGTAGTTGATATTATTTTGCGGTATTCAGGTGGAGCGAGCGCCGGTAGAAACAAGGTGTTTGTTTTAGAAAGGCACTTTAGGATGCAGCCAAAACTTATGCAATAATGGGCTACAGAGGCTGCGTACTATATAGCTCTTTATTGACTGCCAAGAAAGTTTTCAACTTCATGCTAACGCGCCAACAATATTGCAGTGCTGTGGAACGTTATTTTTTCGAGGCTGGTACGTCCTTGTTTTTTTTTGTGGTTGCCAAGTTTTTATGTGGTTTGGTTAAATAAGAGATTGCTAGTTTCTTTCCAATAACATCACTCATCATCATCATCATCATCATCCTCATCAGCCCCTTGACGCCCACTGCAGGACACAGGCCTCCCCCATGGTTTTCATGAACATGAGGGGTTTTGCCATAATCGCCACGCTTGGCAGGCGGGTGGGCGATCGCAGTGTGCGGTTGGAATCTCAGGAAGACGCAGGAAGATAATATCACTCGTTACGTAGATAATTAATTGGACGTAACAAAACTTCGTCAATATGGTGTGTTAGAACATTTTAAAAGAGAGGATGGGTAGCTAATTTTGTTTTTACTCTTTTTTATTTTGAAGCTTGAATTGAAGAAGAAGAAGTAGAAAAACATTTATTTTACCAACAAAACCCATCACAGAAACAAAATAAGCAGATAAGTAACATAATATGGACAACAACAGAAAATAAAATACACAACAGACAAAACAAATAAATAAAAGAGGACCATAGATGTCGTGTAGCCTCTGGCGTATCTAAGTTTCCCCAAAAGGCAGCTGACTCAGCATTATGCTGAGGAAGTGATCCCTCAGCGCTGATTTCAGTCAGTGCCTACGCTAACTCATAATGTACTATGGAGTTCGTGCCATGGTGCATTTAAAAAGAATTAAAACAAATGCATTTACATACAATAAAGTTAAAAATATCGTCATAAAATATTTACGTATACTATTATTTTTAAATTAATATGTGTGAAATATAGAGGAAGACCACAATAAACTAAATTCAATGATCAAATATAAGTGAACTTAAATAATAAGGAGAAGAGAGAGAGAAAGTTGCACACCAAAGTACATGCCCGACATGGCGACAATTGGTCTCTCTTTGTTTCATATTATATTATTCACGTCAATTTAGGGTATTTTTTGATAGTAGTAAAAATTTTACCAAGAATAATTCAGTTAATTCGCTGTTAGAAAAACTGACGAAAAGGCCTAATAACTTTGGTCACACTTTCAAATTTAATTCCATAATAATTCTAATATTCATGATAATACATCTGTATCCCGGAAGGGTAGCCAGAAACCAAGGTTTGCCGCTTGCCAAGATCCTGTTATACCTCTTTCAAGACTAATCTTTCATTTCTAATACGCCAACTTCCAACATGCCGACATCAATTTATGAGGCAGCTACGTATTATTTTCTCTATACTTAATTTTTTTGGGCTCAGAGATTAATTAACGAACAAATATATTAATTTTCGATGCAAAGTATTTTAACGACTCGCGATGCACATTAACAGTCCAATCGGGAATAATTATATGAAGGTTAACCATCGGGAATGAGGCTTATTAAAGTGTACTTTTTAAAAAATTGCTATTAAACCCGATAATTTACTAATGAACTATTATCGAAGCTGTACTTCCAAAATCATTGTTTTCCACGCCAGGCTGCACAGACAATCCGAACGGCGTGGGCACAGAGGGCGTGCGCGAGCTAGACTACACGGAGGTGGACCTCGGCCTGCACCAGAGAGGCCCGCACTTCGACATCGCCTATTCGCGCAACGTCACTGCGCTTGTTGGGAAGACTGCACAGCTCAACTGCCGAGTGCACGAGCTTGGAAATAGAACGGTAACTTACATGCTACATTTTGCTCTCACTCTTCTACATGGAACTACGAGTAGATAGCGGTAGATTTGAGATTACAACAGCGAGGCCCGCACATCGACTTCGCCTACGTAGTTAAAAGTGCACGAACTTGGAAATAGAATGGTAATTTTTATGATAAGATATATATAGCAATATTAGTAGAGTAGTATAACTCTAAGTTTATTACGTAGAGCACAGCTGAACCACGCTGGGTTTGCATCAGTAATTCGCGCAGTAATTTTGCTCTCACTCTTCTACATGGAACTAGATAACGCTAGACTTTAGACCAGAGAGGCCTGCACTTTGACGTTGCCTACACGCGCAATGTCACTGCGCTTGTTGAGAAGACTGCGCAGCTCAACTGCCGAATAGAACGTTAATATTTCATATGGTTTCGAGCTTGTTAAAGCAAAATTAGTAGAGCTATGTTGCTCTAACTTTATTACGTAGAGCAACAGCTGAACCTAAGTGGCCTATCTGAGCTTGACTCAAGATTGTCAAGTATTTATACCTTGCTACCCCACCTAACGTCCTAACTTCCATAGAAAGCTCAGTTATAATATATTCAGTCCGATTTGTCAGACTCTTACTAGACCGTCAGAAATGTGATCGTGCTTTTTTTTCACTGAATGTGACTTGTGTTTGTCATACATACATACATAAACTCACGCCTGTATCTCAGAGGGGTAGGCAGAGACCATGGACTGCTACTTGCCACGATCCTGACAGATCACTTTCGGTTCCTCTACATTCATTGATCGTTGCATGCACGCACGCCGGTTTCGGGTACTTTTTATCTTGTCTTTTGCTAATACATCCGCTATTTGTTCGAAGTATGTTCACCTGGGTCATCTCTTACCGGCCCTTCCACCCACATTCGCTCGATATGTTTGTTTCGTCAATCTTTCTTTATCCTCTCCAAATGTCGAAACCAACGCAACATTCATTTCTCAACTCTAGTCACTACATGCTTTTTCAGTGCACAACTATATTAAAAACGTATTCAAGGATAAATGGAAAAATATTATCTAATTGAAAGTTTGTCATCCCGTCGAGTACCTATAGTCCCTGGATACATAATATTTATTTACTTATCCAGTGACTTGGCTAGTTCTGCAAGTGTTATGGCGCAAGACGTTTTTATACTTATTCACTGAACAGAGCTTACCCCTAGGAAACAAATTGATTGTGCTATCAGATATCTTTGGCGTACTCCAGCCAAGTAAACCTAGTTAGTCACTTAATTCGATTTCCGACTCCTTGCAAGGAACGGCGAGCTCCGTTAGAGTTTAAAACTCTTTTTTATACGCTCATAGGTACAAGCGTTTACTTTTGACAGTAAAATTTGTATAGGAAGGTTGAAAAGTACTTTGAGCTTTAAAATTTGTACCTAACCTAGCAATACTCTCATGTTTTATGTAAAAAAGTAAGTTGAAATGACATGAATTGAATACTTAGCGAGCAAGTACGCAGTAATATTTCCAATTGCTAAATACTTACCCAGAACGTACAATGATTTTAAAGGACTTATTATACGGTATTAACTTAATTCCGGAATCACGTACGTGATTTTTGGTCGGAAAAGTCCGACCAGGTTTCGTTCAAATTCGAAGAGCTTAACCATGGCGGGTATAAACAGTCGTGATAGCTATTTTTAGATAATACGGCTCAGAAACTACTTACAATAACTGTTAAGGGGGTCCAGGGAGTAACACTAGCGCCACCAAGGAAAACAATCATATCTTTTTCTACAGATTAAATTTGCGAAAAGTGTCAGTACAATATCTCAATCATGTTAACAGTGATTTTAGAACCCACGACAAAGAACCCAGGATCACGAACCTGGGACTAGATAGCATTTATGCCAAAAACGGCCGTTTCTGGCATAAATGCTATATATAGCTAGGTTTTTTGCCTTAGGTTCATGGGTCCTAAAAATCACTGTTAACATGATTGAGAGATTGTACTGACATTATTCGCAAAGGAGAATAATAAAAAACAGTCTATGTTGCGCTTTAAGCATTTATACCTCAAAATGTCATTTGATAAATTAAAAGAATCAGGGGCTTAAAAGTAATAATTAAAAAATGTCTGTATTGATTGTATAACTAAAAAACTTCAGTCAGTCAATACAGATTACAAACACAGATTAGATTACATTTTTGAAAAAATCCCAAATCGTGTACATACATAAAATGCGAAAGTGCAAACTGCAAACGGGGAGTTTTTGACGGGAATTCAAACGAGCGGTTTTATTACGCTTTTATTTTTGCAAATTGATTCCAGTGGATTATATACTGTTTAATTAGTGTAGTTTATTGTTAAAATGACCATGTGTATGAACAATCCAGCCCTTCTGGAAATTGTTCGGGGAGGCTTTTGTTCAGCAGTGGACATCCAATGGCTGAAATGATGATCATGATGATGTATGAACAATATGTGGAATAAATAACTAAAATAAACCGCCATTGTGGGCTTAGAATAGTATTTTCTCATGGGCTCAAAATTAAGATTTCTCGAAACTCCTATCTAATATTTTCATAATATTTTTCCTGCATAATTTCTTATAGTTTACCGTTGGTTTCATCAATGCGCAAAAAGACGCAAAAATAGACTAACTCCTGTAGTAAATTGATCATTCTCCTTTAATCTGTAGAAAAGATATGATTTCTTTTTCCTCGGTGGCGCTTGTGTGTTACTTGTTGTGTTACTCCCTGGACACAAGACTTTAAAGCATTTTTGCCAAAAACTGCCGTTTTTAGCAGAGATCTATTAAGTTCTTTACACTGGGTTCTAGGCTAAAAATAGGTTCTAAAAATAGCTATCACGATTGCTGCGTTTATTGGGTTCTCTTTTTAAAAAAAAACGTATTGTATCAGAAAATCTTAAGAGAAAATAATATATGTCTTTTTCCAATGGTCATGCTAGTTAATACCAAGTTTTAGAAGAAGAAGAAGAAGAAGAAAGACATTTATTATACCAACAAGATACATCACAGAAACAAAATAAGCACATAAGTAACATAATATGCACAACAACAGAAAGAAAACTAAATACACAACAGACAAAACGAATAAATAAAACAGGACCATAGATGTAGCCTGTGGTGTATCTACATTGCCACAAAAGGCAGCTGACTCAGCGTTGTTTTCTTCTTACCATCATCAGCCATTCGACGCCCACTGCAGGACAGGCCTCCCCCGTGGTTTTCCTATGTTCTTATAACACGGTTAAATAAAGAAAGTGATTGAAAGCTTCTTTTTGCCTCCCGCTCAAATAAAAATAAAATTCACTTGACCAAATTATACTGAAGACTGAAGGTCACTGAGGGCCGTGTTCACGTTTTTGAAAGTTTTAAATGTTGTTCTAGTGAACCCGCCATGTTGTTCTGTTTTAGTGGTACATATTTTGTCCTCAGGTATCATGGATAAGACACCGCGACATCCATCTACTAACTTCCGGACGTATGACATACACGTCCGACCAGAGATTCGTCAGCGTTCATAACCCTCACACCGAGGACTGGATCTTGAAGGTATGGACGCCCAAATTATAATCAGCATATAATATATAAGAGCGATTGATCGTGCTCTTCCACTACAAAAGAAAATTCGCCGCCAGGCAAATCGTATGCCTGGAGACGGCCGGTCTTACTAATGATCATCGGACGTTATATCGAGGGGTGAAAGGCTAATTGCTTTAAGCGACATTTTGTGAACTTTAGAGGAGAGCGTTTTAAAGTTTTGAAAAAAGAAAAAAAAATCGTAGTAAATCAGGTTTTTGTTTAATTTAGATTCTAAGTATACAGTTCTTTTGGAAATTAAATTTTTCATCAGATATTGTAGTTTTCAATCAAATGGATCAACGGGTTACAGAAATAAATGTCGCTTGAGTCCAAAATGCTCGTATGCTCTTTTTTTTAGGGTAAGGCAAAAATAATTAAGCGACGGTTGCCCTTGTTTTTGGAGTAAGACCAAATGCTTTAAGATACAACAACTATCATGATTAGTGGAGGACTAAATAAGTCAAGGAGCTCGTAGTCGTGGTTTTCGAGTAGAGCTAATTGATTGAACTACCTAGCTATAGGTGAAATAGATTACATCTAATTAGTTGAAATACCAGTTCCATTCTTATTTAGAAACAGGAAAAATGACTTAAGCAATGATCACTATTCTAATCTCGTTGACTTAAATCATCATAATTTTGAACTTTGGTTGAATTTGGCGGTTGAATCCATAACTAAAATGTAACCGCATCAAAATTGGAGCAGCATTCATTATGAGATTTATGAGTTTTCGTTGATGTTTGGCGAGAATAAAACAAAAAGTTAAAGGAACAAAGTGTTTATTTATTAAATCATCAAAATTAGATAAACATTGAAGTTAAAGAAATTCTTAACCATTTCTAATTGGAGTTATCATTCACTACTATTATTTTTAATAATTATAACCTACTAATACTGTAACAATCAGTCAGTTATGTTCTTAATAAGAAATCACAGAAAACTATTAGGTCGATAAATTCTTTGCACAAATATCGTTTAACAATAAATTATGCTTAATGTTCATAAAGTCAGCCTCAAAAATTTAAGATCTTAATTGAGGATACTTAATTAAACCGAAATACATGAGTTACACAGGTTTAAAAGCTTACTTACCAATAATCTTCTTGCGCGTGACTCAAAAACAACGCGTGCGTCCGGCCTCCGTCACGGTTCGGCGATGACTGAAGCGCCCCCCGCGCGTGCGCCCCTTTATTCCCGAGAAGTTCTAAGCGCAACGCAAAGATTATACCTACGTCTTAAAGGACATCGTTCAACTAGTGTCATAGAAAAATGAATTTGCTGAACAGACGTTCGTTACTAATTGTAAAACAGGATAATTGATTCAAGTACAAACACTATTAATAATTTTTGAATTAAGCGACTGTTTATTGTAAAAAATGTAGGCCATAATTATCTCAAACGACCTGCTCTCTTGAATTTTCGAAGAGGGTAAATACTTTAAATGACTGCTCTTAACATAAAATAGAGCAAATATAATTGATTCAAAGGCCATACTTTATTTATTTTTGGGGAGGGCTATTTGATTCAAACGACATTTCCCATATGTTTTTGTGGAGAGCTAATTGCCTCAAGCGACAAGCTTATATTTTTTTTGTGGCGGGCTAATTGCTTTAAATAACAATTGTTTGTGTATTCTGAGGCAAGCTAAGTGATTCAACCTACTATCTTCTTTTAGTATAGAAACAGCAAAAAAGCGTTAACAACCATTTGAGTTTAAATACGAGAAAGGCAAAATGAGTTAACCAACTACCTACAGTATCTTAACATAGCTCAAGTCAACCATGTTTTAAAAAAAGGCACTTTTTGTGTCAGTTGAGTCAGTAGCGGTGTAAAAATCAGCGTCAAATCTAATTGCCTCAAGCGCCAAAAAAGTGCTCAGATCGGCATGAAACCCGGCTCAAAAGACGTAGAAAAATTTGCTGATTCCGAATATATATATAACTCAATATCGCCCATGGTGTCGCTTAAAGCAATTAGCCTTTCACCCCTCGATATTTCTTGTATTTTATGGGAAAAGTTTTGCTTGCGCGATGCAGGAATGTCGGAGTTTATAGAGCGTGCGCAGAGTTGAAATGTGCTCGCTACATCATAATATCTCACACCCATCATAATCCCTTATCCTGGTCCCAAGCTAGAATGCCCTGTGCTATGGTAGTAAACACAGAAAAACACCCAGATAGTGGCAATTTGTAATCACTTACGGCGGTCTCCAGTGGAATTATTTAGTGTGAAATTAAAGAGGTGGTTTTCTTCTTTGCTTTACCAAAATAGTGGTCGTGGATTCGATTCCAATAAATTCTATCGGTCTACCTTGTGTTTGGTAAGATGACTTTTTACGAAACACTTCTTTAGGTACCAAATAATCATTTCAGTTGACAGTATCCACTAAGTTACCTAGCGACCGCCTGCACAAAAACCGTAGACAGATAGATAGAGAACACTTACAGGACGATGTAAAAATAATCTAAAGTAAATTACCTATGTCAACTATCGTCAGGCTGTCAATAGGGAGGCGCTGCCGCGGTTGCTGCCCTTTTGCAGTCACAAGCTGGTCTGGTTAGCAAATAACAGGTGGCAGCTAATCAGCAATCAGCGCTAATGATATAAAGGACCTCCCCTGCTGACCACATCCGTTTCATGCGGGCAGAGGCTGTTAGTGGGCTATTTGGCGATGGGTCTTCGTTTTGGGAATTCGTTGAAACTTTCAGTAGCTATTGGATGACTGACTTGTATCGTTGCTCGTTTCAAACTCGGTCAATAATAATTTTAGGCAAGAATGAGACTCTTCTTCGAGTTCTCTGAGTGAGATTCTTTCGTTCAAACTGTGTGAGATTTTATTATGTCAGCTGTGATGAGTACGTGGATATGTTTTTGTCGTTTATTCCAAATCTTTCACTTGGAATGAATCATCTGAGCATAAAATGAACGTAGAATACCGAATGAATTCATTAGTGAACAGATACAATAATTTTGAGTCGTTTATCGTTAGTTCAGTGACCACGGTACTGAGTGAGCTGGAATACATTACATCTCATTTCAATCAACTTTTGTCTGCATACATTTAGACAAAAGATAAACGAACCATTGATAGAAATCCTTAAAATACAATGAAGTGGTTTGCTCGTCCTCGGTCATTTATTCACCTCATTAATTGATGAATTATCAACACCTATTATTTATTTATCAACATTGATAGTATTTCAAAAATCTATTGCTTCCACCCAGACAAAATCTGAATGAAATTAAACATACATCCGTACATAAACTTACGCCGGTATCCCAGAGGAGAAGGCGAAAGCCAGGATTTGCCACTTGCCAAGATCCTGACACATCTCAAATCACAAAACAAAACAAAAATTTATTTCAATAATTTACACTCTGTTCGCTGTCAATTTAAAAAAATTGCCGTTGCCTTCAGGCAGTGTTTGCAGTGGATAATAAGGCAGCGGGAAAAAAAAAACTCTCTGATCAAGGAGTATTAACCCCTGAACTGCCCGCGCAGAATAGAACGTATAGGTACTAGATTGGACACAGATCTGTGTCGCGGCCGACGAGAACTCCTTGCCTCCGATCATCATCATCATCAGCCATTTTTACGCCCACTGCAGGACATAGGCCTCCCTCACGGTTTTCCCTAACCACAAAGGGTTTTGCCATAACCGCCACGCTTGGCAGGCGGGTTGGCGATCGCAGTATGCGGTTGGAATCTCAGGAAGACGCTGCTATCCGTCTCCTGGTAATTTATTTCCTCAGTCGCCTTCTACGACATCCACGGAATGAAATGGAGTGACCTCTGTTCATCTTTTCTCAAGTCATCTCAAATCTCCTTCAACATTCATTAGTGGCTGCATGCACGCACGCCGGTTTCGGGTACATTTTGTCTTGCTCTTCTCAAACTGTGGCAGTGCCTGCGTAACGTCGCATTTTTCTTTACAGATAAGATTCCCGCAGCGGCGTGACTCCGGCACCTACGAATGTCAGGTGGGGACTACTCCGCCCATTGGCCACCGGATGTACCTCTCCGTTGTTGGTAAGAAGTACAAAGCTTTCTTCTACCTAACTGTACAGGCTGTGGTTTTGTAACGTTACAGGTTACAGGTAGGTGTAGATACTTACGATACTCATGCAATTCTTTGTTATGTAGCCTATATACGTCCCTCTGAAGAAGCAGATGAAAGACATTTATTGGGACAAGATAACACATTACAAGAAAAAAAGGCACGACAAGTAACATAAATACAAAGGAAAACCAAGCCACATAAAATGCAGTCATAAAGTTACTGCAGGGCATAGGCCCTCTCTCAGAGAGAGATTGAGAGCTTAATCATCACGTGTGCGGATTGGAAATTTCAACATTTACCCTCAGAGGATCAGGTTTCCTCACGATGCGAGGCGGCGGTAGCGCAGCGGTATAACGCCGGCCTGACATTCGGGAGGTCGTGGGTTCGATCCCGGCTTGTACCAATGACTTTGTTCTCTAAGTTACGTAAATTCATAAAGTTGTAGTAGTAATACCACTTGCTAAAGACAAAGGAACAAACAAATTTAGTACTTAATTGATTCCGGAATTAAGTAAATAATGTCACATTTTTTGTTCTGTTTTTTTTTTAGCGAGTGTTAATGCTACTATGGTACCATTGAAGCTACGGTAGCCTACTCTTCTTTCCATTCTCCCTGAGCCCATGGGCCCCGGCGTGAATACTACTTAAACTACTCTCACACGTCTTTATTGTCTTTCCAACAGAGCCGCTGACAACCATCCTGGGCGGACCCGAGCTGTTCATCAACATGGGGAGCACGATCAACTTGACTTGCGTAGTCCAGCACTCGCCGGAGCCGCCGCCGTCCATCCACTGGACTCATAATGACGAGGTAGGCGCTGATCGAGAGACGGTCTCCTAGCTGGTAAATGGTATTTGTGCACTCGTAAGGCGGTTGTGGCCCAGTGGGTAGAACAGTGGACTTGGAAGCGAAAGACCCAGGTTCGATTCCCCTGTGCGGGCAAAAACCTATAACTAAGTTTATTTTCAAAGTTATGTGCATCTGCGAATTTGTAGAAGCAATACCACACGCCAACACGCACGCATGCACTCACTATGGATCAAGTCGTTCAGTCATTCAAATATTTGTGGAAATATCAATAGAAAATCTCTGCAGAATGTTTACATTACTTAGATAGATAGATAAGATAGATTAATAATAGGGGTTAAAGTATGAAATTGCCATTTTATTGCAATAGGTTCTTTGAATTGACATAGAATCTTCATGGTTTGAGGTTTTCGAATGAAACTTTTTTCAAATGGTTTCTATGATGTTCTTTTTTTAAAAAATGTGAAACATTTGAATATCAAATATTGAATATCAACAAGGCAACACAAGTTTCAACAAGCGTTTCTTTCTGCAGATCAGTCAAATCATGAGGCACCCATTTTTCGTATTTTTTTATTTTATTGATTTGACGCAAGTGAGTCAATATTGTGGGTAAGGTAACGTTAAACCATGCCGCTAATTCCTGGGTAGTTTGACTAGGGTCGGCTTCCACTATCTCTCTTAATTCATCGTTATTCACCTCTGTGGGCGGTCTTCCTCGTGGCTCGTTCTTTAAGTCGATATTTCCATCACGAAAGCGTTTAAACCAAAATCGCACGGTGCGTTCATTAGTAGACCCCTCTCCAAACGCAGCATTGATATTGCGGGCTGTTTCTGCCGCGTTAGTTCCGCGTCGGAAATCGTATTAAAAAATCACTCGAATTTTCGCAGTATCCATCTTTCTTGTCTAAATTGAATAACAAAAACAATTGAAAGTCGATATTCAAATGTTTCACATTTTTTAAAAAAAGAACATCATAGAAACCATTTGAAAAAAGTTTCATTCGAAAACCTCAAACCATGAAGATTCTATGTCAATTCAAAGAACCTATTGCAATAAAATGGCAATTTCATACTTTAACCCCTAATAATTTATTCACATAAGACACACACGTCATTACAAGTCACAGCACGAAGAAAGCATAATATAACAAAACAGTAGCATTCATGTCATAAAAAGCAAAAACGCACAAAAAAATTGCCACACACGGTACGGTAATATACCTGGACAATGTACTGAACTGAGAGCGACCAACGTAGGTGTCGCAAATGTAAATTTCGCAGACTTCATTAATTTTACCAAAGTAGGTATAAAGTATTTAAAGTTATTACAACAAAATCTTACGACAAAAGTAGCAATTTTTTGACCAGCAATAATAGAGTGCAAAACATTTCTTTACAGTGCATTTAATCATATCCCTAATATAAAACGTTAATTTTAACGTTTTATATTTTGATTTTGTTCCGTGTGGCGCCGGATTAAGAATAGCGTCACTCCATTTCCTTCCGTGGATGTCGTAGAAGGCGACTAAGGAAATCAATCACCAGGAGACGAGCAGCAGCGTCTTCCTGAGATTCCAACCGCATACTGCGATCGCCAACCCATCTGCCAAGCGTGGCGATTATGGCAAAACCCTTCATGGTTAGGGAAAACCATCATATCCCTAATATAAAACGTTAAAACGTCTTAAAGTACATTTAAACACACAAACCTTAAAATTATTAAAGGACCTTTGGGCACACTGAGAGTTATAAACGTTAAAATTGTGAAAGCTCGAAGTCTCTTCTTTGAAATTCCGGTAAACTGACAATCACTAGATAAAACAAGTAACAAACACAAAGCTTAACTCCCCGGTCGATTTTAGAGACAATTTTTGCCGAAAACGTTTTTTAATAAATCCAGAACACAATTTTTCAGCGTCCGATGTTCCAGTTTAACACGAGGTACTGACGAAATTGGTTACAACATTCCGCCTATCCGATTACAAAACGAACCGATATTTCAGTTTTTAACTTCAAAACGGGTTCTAAGTTCGTTCGTGCATTTTTTATGTATGTAGCGATAAATCTTTTACCACATTTTCAGTTTTTCTGAACTCTTCCGTGGGGTTCCGTAGTCAACAAGAAAACTTTATAGTTTTCGCCATGTCCGCCAGTCTGTCTGTTTGTCGGCGACTTAGCTCAGAGACAATACGTACTAGAAAACTGAAATTTGGCAAATATATTATAAATTAATTATTCACATTAACTACGCCGACAAAATGGTAAAAAATTTAAAAAAAAAAAAAACCGTAAAAATTCACCCCGAAATTAGGATAGCATTTTTTTTCTCGCCTACACCATAGTGTGGAGTATTGTTTGATTCATCATCAGCCATTTGTCGCCCACTGCAAGACATAGGCTTCTCTCATGGTTTTCAAGCGTGACGATCATGAGGGGTTTTCCCATGATCGTCACGCTTGGCAATCGGGTTGGCGATTGCACTATGCGGTTGGAATCTCAGGAAGACGCTGCTGCCCGTCTCCTGGTAATTGATTTCCTAAATTGCCTTCTACGACATCCAGGGAAGGAAATGGAGTGATGCTATTCTTAATCCGGCGCCATACGGATATTGTTTGATTGGTCGTTTAAAAATATTCTGGGTGCAGTAAAACCATTAAATTTCCTGAATTAGGGAGCCGTCTGCAAAATATTAAGTGAAAGTGAAAGTGAAAATATTTTATTTACCACACAAAAATAATAAATAATAATCATTCACAAATGTTTGTGGTAAAAAGGAATGGGCTCAGCTTTATTGCCGTGACTGGATGCGTAGTCTCGGCGCTGGTTTTCAGCACGTCCCTTTTAATAACTTTTTAAAATTATAAATATTGTACATATGCGCCATTACGATTACGCTAGAAAGAACACAAGCTAATTAATAGATCATACAAAATTAATCACACACAAAATAACTAACGACACGAATAGTAATTATTTACAGAAAAATTAATCATAATAATAAAAATGTTACACTTCAATGGCAAATTAAAATTGATTAAATATAGAGCTAATAAATTGTCATTCAATTAACCTTTTTACACCCGCGTGCGTGACTGGTATGAAATTTCCCCATTAAAATGTCATTCTTAATTCTGACCGAAATAGACTTTTTAGAAGCTAGCAGCTACAAAGCCCTTTGTTGTTCCATCAGTTTGCATTTTAGGGTTTTCTTAAAACTCACGTTAGTCATAAATTGCTGCAGGGGTGGTGGCAGGTTGTTCCAGATCTTTGTAGCTGCGTACTTTAAACTTCCTCTAAAGCCCGCGGATCTATGCCTTGGTATTAACATTAAATTCAAGTCCCTGCTGCGAGTGTTGCGAATGGTGTTGTCATTTGTCCAGACAATTTTTTTATAAAGGTACCAAGGTCTCCTTCAGTGTACTACCTTATGGACCAGATTTAATAGGTGTAGTTCTCTCCTCGCTTTCATTTTTAGCAGTCTCTTTGCGTTCAAAAAAGGTGTGACATGTGCTCGTTTTGGGACGGAGAAGCAGAATCTGGCACAGGCGTTTTAAACGCGTTGGATCGCTGGTTCTGTTTTATTGAAAATACTTGGACCGTAAACCACATCGCCGAAGTTTAAAAGAGACAGTACCAAGCTTTCTACGAGTGTAATGCGTATCCCTTCCGTTAGGTACGGTCTGATATTATATAGCATCTTAAGTCTGAAAAATGCGCTCCGTATTTTGGCGTCAATATGATAAATAAATCTCAGTTCAGAATCCATCAATAATCCCAAATTGCGCGCCTTGCTTGCATGCTCAATTACACTGCCACTTATGTTGATTCTTGGGTCATGATCGTTTGTGACTTTTTGTTGCTGTTTGGTACCTAAAACCATAAATTTGTAAATTTAATATAATAATTAATTTGTATAAATTTGTATATTACGTCAAGTAAATATACATTCATGGCTAAACGGTTGATTGTAGAAACGTGAAAAAAGTCAGGTCAGCTCAGAAATAATTAACTTAAAAGGAAACCTATCAAAGCTACGTAGGCTTTACAAGATAATGAGTTATAGTCGACCAACTTATAAAAGGAAAACTTCGTACAAAAATTATGTTGAAAATTACTTTGACGAAGTTGTTAGTTCCGTAAGGCATGTCAAAACCCCACCTTCTGCGGAACCCTTTACTGCGTGTGGCCTGACAGGCATGCCCGGTTTTGTTATGTATGTTTAACGATCGTTATTTGCCACATTTTCCGATTTTCTGAACTATTTTCTTCTGTTAAAAAGGGAATACCCACTCTGTCCACCTTTTCTCAAAATCATCTTAAATTTAATACAAACGTTGGTACCAGTACCTACCTAAAAAGATCCCGTGAGTGCAACCAACAAGCTTGCAATTCTAAAACATTAATTACCATTCAACTTCAATTTGCTTTTGATTTCAAAAAGCTTACGGTCCTATTTATAAAAAACACGATTCCTTAAAACACCGATTAAAATAGTCTGTGGTTTAGATTTTACAAGGAAAATTCTCGACCACAGCGCGAATCAGTCCGATGTCTTTGTAGTCCATGGGCCAGCAAAGATATCGGTATAATTTAGGGGTACCGAATTTCCTTTTCACAGCAGTTAGATAGGTTTATTATGATGTTAAATAAACATGATTGCCATCTCAAAATAGTAGCTAACAAAAATGGCCCATGGACTATTGTAATTAAAGCTTGACCATAGTCAAAGCCGTCAAGAATATGGAACAGATTTTCAATTCTGTTACAATCATGCTTTTATTTGTTTTTCTTGGCCATTTTGTACTTTCAATTGGCGATTTCAAGCACAAAATGTAGATTTTTTTGTATTCTCTGATGGATTTGGCCTAATTCCAATAAAATCAATGAAACCGTTTTACATTATAATCAAGACAGACTCAATTCTTAAAACTGGGATCTAATAGCGCAATTTATAACAATGGTTACAGCATCCAAGACAATTCGCGCGCTGGCACGCTGAACAGAGCCTCATTTACATTCCTCCCCTCGCCTTGCAACTGCACTTTTCACAAATATACCAGTATGAATGGCTTTTGGCCAAGACATCGTTTATATTCAACTAATAGAAATTAACACTCAACTAGTTACAGAACGCAAAATTATGCGAAAAAAATTTGGCCCCTTAAGATGCAAAGATTGCTCATGGAAGATCCGCAGGAACACCGAACTCGAAAACCTGATGGCCGAGCCCAACATAATAGGAGAGACTCCATCCGCAAGAATCCGATGGCTCGGTCACGTGGAATGAATGGGAGAGGATCGGGCTGTAAAAAGAGCATATGAAGGGTGTCCCGTTGGGCGTCGGCCGGTCGGACGCCCCAAGGAAAGACGCGGTGGAAAGTGACCTGCACTAGGTGGATGATTGGAGGGAGGCAGCGCAGGATAGGGAAATATGGCGTCTTTTGGTTGCGGAGGCCAAGATCCATTTTGCGTCCCTGAGCCAGAATGAATGAATGAATGAATAGGAATTAAACCAATAACTACTGTCAAAGAAGAACTGAAGGAACTGTTTTATTTTCACAAGTTACTTTTAGCTACCTACAATAGCAAAATTGTTCATTTATTTCAAAATAATCGCCGTAGATCGGACAATAAAACAATTGTTAACTTATTTCTAAATGATTACCGAAGATCTGTGACAGTACCCAAATCCTACAATCCTACAAATTTTTAACAGTCTTAATAAAATTCGTCCCTATAATTTTTTTAGCGTTAATTCTTTATTACGTTATCCGATTCTGTTCAGAAGCAAAAAAAAAGACTCGCTGCTTGAAGAAAAAGACGTAAATAGGTACAAGTTATCACGTTTACAGAGAGAAGCAGCTAAAGAATGTAAAAACTCCACATTTATTCTTTTCAAAATACGATTTAACTTAATTGACAGAGTTTTCAACTTTAAGTATTAGTCATGAATGTGTTGAACGCTAGTCACAATCGCCCTGTAATTATTAATAATCTACTGTTTAATTCCAAGTCGAGTGGCATTCAACGTTAGGTTGGTCCGGAACTTGGCTGGTGATGTGGTATTTGTAAGAGTTTTGGTTCAAAAATTTACTATTTCTTTATTGATAAATCTGGAAATCTGGTGGATATTATAAGATTTATATAAATTATTATCACCTTGATATGTAATAAAACGTATACAACTTCCAGTAACATAACATGACATAATATAACTTCCAATAACATGTAATATAAATAAAAAATCAATGCGCCTTTACACTCCTTACACTCCAGTCAGAGTGGGAGCAAAGTAAAGCGCTCGTTGGTCACGAAGGATGTTGGCAAGGAGTCAAATCCAGTGCCACAGTTCGCTCTATCTTTGTAAATAAAATCGGACAACTTTTGCCGCCCCCTCTGCAATTTGGAGCGACAAACAGTTTCGTATAGTTGACTGTAAACAGTGCAGATAACTGGAGCGAGGGCAAATCTTGAATGCTAAGCAGATTGTGTGTGTATTTCCAGTATAAGTTTGTTAGTTCTGACAGCTATTTTAGCCGGCGTATAAAGACGCAAATGATGTAGGTAACTGTTTTTGCTTGCAACGATTTGTGGATGTAATTAAATAACATGCAATAAATATGTGTTAAGTTAATGACGATGACTTTGCAATACACATATCAGTCGTCACAGTGTTTCACATATGAATATTGTGATAAATTGTAAACAAAAAATGTCTATTGGCACCAAAACCAAAGAGTCGATTAAAAAAAATAACCACTACTAGATGCTGTTTAATACTATAGTTATCGAATCAAGACAGCTTTAAAGTGGATGAACCTATCGAGTGCCAGAATACGAAATAGGTTTAAAAAAAATTAATTATAAGAAAACAAAAGAAAAGTTTGGAATAACAAATTAAAAAGAAATCAAGTGAAAAGGGCATCAAAACTTACATACGTAAGGAACAAAAGACATCCCTGAAACATAAAAATAAAAAGAAATTATGTTCAAACCTACATCACATACGCAAAGAGTTCTTATGTCGCCCCCACCGAACTAACCTCCTTCTTTCTGAAATGAGTTTTTGCGATGATCACAAACCTCTTTTTATGCTGGCAGGAAATAAACTATGACTCGCCGCGCGGCGGTGTGTCCGTCATCACGGAGAAAGGGGAGACCACCACGTCACATCTGCTGGTGCAGCGAGCCAAGCAGCCCGACTCTGGACGGTACACCTGTGCTCCAGCCAACGCCAATCCAAGATCTGTCCTGGTTCATGTCCTTAGTGGTAAGTATTTCATGTTCTTTGAGATGTTTTGTTGATTAGACAAACAGACCCACCCAAATGTCTTCTTTACACGCTGAATCTGGGTGGTTTGAGGCCGCGGTCATTTAATTAGTAATAAAAAATGCAATGTATTGAAACTATATTATAATAAATAGACGTAAGTAAAAAAAAATTGATTTTAAAAATTTTGTTTCGATTTGAGAAATCTGGTTTTAAAAATGCGCAAGCATTTTCGACCGCGTAAAATGTCTATCAGAACTGTAACTCGCGGACCCACGGCACGCACGTATCGCTGCGTCTGGCTACTAATTGTTCTAGTAGATTCAAATTGGTCTCGGGATATTTTTGGAAGTGCTTTTTTTTAAAAAAAAAAAGCTAGCGTACTCCTTAGCTATTGTTAAGGAACGTTTATTTTACTAAAGCTTTCAAACCACCCAAAATTCATGGTCTATACGGAACGAAGAAGATCGGTGCCGCATTTCGCATTTTTCATACAATCCATGTAACCCACACATACAGTAATTCATACATTAAAACAGTGGACTAAGAACGTCGGTGGATTATTTCAAAACAATTTTTATTTTTATTTTTTATTTTGTTTATTTAACAGAAATCCACAGCAATACAATTACAGTAAACAATAGGTTTTTATTTGTTTCATTTTTTATTGACACAACCAACAGGCCTTTAGCATATAAAATACAATCATCCATCAAACCTTACAGTCCCCATTTACATGAACGTAACCATTTTACATGGTGCGTATTGAGTTCGTGCTTGGTTTAGCCAATGAATACACAAAGCTAGGAAATTCACACGTTTTTTGCTTAAAATCACTGTCTCTAATAATATTACATTCAATGGGTCTAATCGAAAACACGTCGGGAATTAAGGGGCTCCTGGGAGTAACACGCCACCGACTAAAAAAATCATACCCTGTTTTTACAAATCGAATGTGAAAAAAGTATCTGTACAGTCTCTCGATCATGTTAATAGTGATTTTAGGACCCATGAACTTACGGCCGTTTTTGGCATAAATGCTATCTAGTCCCAGGTTCGTGATCCTAGGTTCTTTGTGGTGGGTCCTAAAAATCACTGTTAACACGATTGAGAGATTGTACAGACACTTTTTACAAATACGATCTATAAAAGATATATTTTTTTATTGGTAGCGCTAGTTAGCTCACTGCATCCCCTCAAGGTCGCGACCCGTTAAATGTATAGGTTATTTTGTAATAATCTACTTTTGATTGTGTGATAGCTACTGATAAATTCTATTTTTCATTTAATCATCAGCCATTTGACCTCCTAATAGGCCACCCTCATGGTTTTCCTAACCATGAAGGGTTTTGCCATAATCGCCACGCTTGGCAGGCGGGTTGGAGATCGCAGTATGCGGTTGGAATCTCAGGAAGACGCTACTGCCCGTCTCCTGGTAATGTTTTTCCTTAGTCGTCTTGTACGACAGCCACGGAAGGAAATGGAGTGACGCTATTCTTGATCCGGCGCCACACCGAATTTTTCATTTAAATCTTACAAAATAAAAAAGATAAAGATTCATTTATTCGCATAAACATGTGTCAATAGTACAGTGGCATGCATTACTATGGTCTTAAATATAAAATTGTCATGTTAGTTTTGCTTCAACATGTTTTGCCAGAAGGTGGCGTGCAAATAAGAGAGATTCGCCATCACAGTAATTATTAATCAGTCATAAAAATTTTATAAAAGTATGTCAAGCCAAAAATTACACTTTATTATTATGATCAAATTGGGTCAAAAAGTAGACAGGCACATGTCTTTAATGTAATGGTCAGGAAAAAATTAATGACAATGTGTGATTTAGAAATTCATTAAGATTATACTAGTAACATTTGTCAATAAGCAGTTTTTTGAACCGTGTCTTAAATACATTTGTGTTTAATTGTTTGTAGATTGTCGGAATTTTATTATATATTATAGGAGCCATACATACAATGCTTTTGCCCACTAAGGCTGTTTTTGCGTGATGAAGACGTAATTTACTTTCATCACGTCTATTTCTCATTACAGTTGCACACAAACGTGGAAACAACTCAGGGTGTTTTTTTACGAACATAGCTACCTCAAATATATATAGTGCCGGAAGTGTCAGGATGCGGTATTTCACAAAGAGATGCCGGCAGGTCTCGGAGGGTTTAATATGAAACATCGCGCGAATGCAGCGTTTTTGCATTTTAAAAACAATTTCTTTATTAGTTGAGTTGCCCCAAAAATACACTTCACTTCACTTCACTTAATAATCTTTTATTAAAGAAGTACATTGAGAGTATCGTGAAGCGGTCGTCTTAGTTATTAGTTCAACTAATGGCTATATCTGCTAAAAGAATTAAAACACTCGTAATAAGAATACTCTCTAAACTGTTCAGACTGACATAATTAAACTGATACATCGTTTTTAAAAAAAGTTATATGATTTTACTATAGGTGGCGCTAGTGTTACTGTATGAAGCTCCTATCGCGATGACAGCGCCGCGCCCGCACATTTCATAGCAAACGTAAAATATCTGGCTGCAATCTGTACAGGCTACGGTCGTGGCCTTAAAGATTCAAAGAGGAAAAATAATTTTATTCTGATAATCACTCGTACCACCGTTAGCCTTCACAGTATTCCATAATTGAATTTTATTTTTCTTTTCAGGCGAGCATCCAGCGGCGATGCAACACGGTGGCCAGCTGCGCCTCCAGTACCCTCTGTCGGCTGCTTTGCTGAGCGTCATGGTCACCCTAATGGGCTGCTAGTATAGACATTACACTGATTAAGTCTAGTTTGCACGTGTGGATACTAGAGCGTTAGCGCTGTCGGTTGGCGAGCGTGTTTGCAGCGAGGCGATCCATTAACATACTGGTCTGGCAACTTTAGCATTTTTTTTTTGTTACGTCAACGTACTGGCAACTCCATTTTACTTTCTATTGTTTTATAGCTGTACTCACGATCTGTGTGTGGGGTTTGAACAGATATTATAATTTCTGTTAATTTACAATACTCCGTTCCATTTTTTAGAAACCTGTGGGAAGTCTATTCGTAATTTCGTGGCGTTATATATTTTTACATTTATGATTAAGTTTAAAAGCTCTTTCGCTCCTACATGCATGTCAGAAGAAAGCACCCTTTTAAACTGTGCCAGTACTTTGATGTATCAGGCTCTTTATACGGTGAATATTTCGTTTGTATAATGAGAGCCTTACCTAATAAGCTAGCTTTCGCCAGAACTCATGAGAACCTCAATCACGCTGCAAAGCTCGCTATCCAAAAACCATGTCTCATGTGAGCGCGTTTCTGAATGTACATGCAAATAAAAAACTACTCATGTGTTTAATACTTATAAAATATTGAAATAGTTAAGTATAGAATACATTAATTTTCCGTTGAACTAACTACTTCATTTCGAGGCGACACTGATCTGCAGCTAAACAGCTGGCCTGCAGTGATGAAGAGGCATTTTAAGAAAGAAAGAAAGAAACATTGTGGCAAGTGGCAAACCTTGGTCTCTGCCAACCTCTCCGGGATACAGGCGTGAGTTCATGTAATGTAATTGGGAAACGTGATTTCACCAAAATATTAATATAAAAAAACTGGCCAGCTTCTCGTAAAAAAATATATAGTGTACATGCCAAGTAGCTCGTCTTCGCGGAATGAGCAGACGATCGATCAGTGAGTGAGTGAGTAAGTGAGTGCCGAAACTTGCATTTTTAATCCCCCACATCTTATAAAGTTTACTAGTTTAGAGCAATTATTATTTTCAGTAACCTTACTCCCATGACTGGCTTCGAAGATAGAGGGGGTCAAAAAGTGCTCTAATGCGAGCCGGCCAAGAACTTGACCTGACGCACTCTGTGCGCCTTCATAGGATGCATTTACTAGATAGGTATAACAGCACAAGTGTGTAATTATTGCTTACAGCGACGGGAGATGACAAGACGAGACATTTCATAAATTATTATACGAAGAGAATTTCATGAAAGAAAGAAGTCGGTTCAAATTTTATTTTGTTTCTATAATGATTTTAGTTTAAAAAAAAAGTGATAAAAATTTTGTTTGGAAGTTGACAAAAGTAAAATTTTATAAATATTAAGGTAACAATAATAATATTGTCCAATAAAATTGTAGCTATAAAAATTAGAGTATACAACTGTAAAAGTACTTACTAACATTATTAATAAAATTATCAACTACTTTATTGTACTTAGGTAAAATACAGGGTGTAACAAAAATATATCTAAAGATCTGAAACAGGGAGTTCTACTCGTCAATACGACTTACAATAACATTTATATCGTAGAAAACTTTGAAATCATTAAAAAATATCAGCTATTCATTTTAACCTGGCTTCCAACCGGTGTTTTTGAAAATCCATGGAGGAGCCCTATGTCTAGCAGTGGACTTCTTGTGGCTGAATGATGATGATGATGATTTTAACCTGTTAGATTATGACCTTGAAAAATCATTGGTGGTGGCAAACCATTTATGGTGGCCCGATCGGGTCATTTAGAATTCTACAGATTAATGCCACAGATATTAATACCTTAGTATGGAACAGCAAATAGGTATTTTTTTGCAATTTTTATGTTTTCACCATTTTGCAATTTCTGAAATATTGACGAGCGGAACACCCCATTTTTGGATGTATAAGGGGATTTTTACACCCTGTATAGTTACAAGTTAGACAGGATAAAACTATAAGCTCTTTTCTTCTGCCCGTTGGTTACTTAATGTGTTTATACACTGCTCTAATTAAAATTTACAGTTATCTACCTATTTTATTTTAATGATCTATTTATCTGTTAGTACATTTTTTTAAGTTTTTTAATAGTACAGTGTAAATACCAATCTATCACATAGTAAATAGAGATGTCATATTTTTTCTTTTATTTATCTTTTATGATATATTTTTTACATGGTTCACTAAATATGAATTAATATTGTATGTTCTTAATTCATAGTAAATTTAATATTTAATATTTAGACGAAATTTATAATAAAGTACCTATTAAAATATTTGTGTTTATTGAAAATAAATACAGCTATAGTTGTTTATTATGTTACATTTGATATTTCAAATATTTGGATTGCTCTACGAAAAAAAACAATTTGTTTGTAAAATTTAATACTACGGTAAAGGTTGTGTAAATAAATTGATATTTAGGTTAATAGATTAAGATGTTATCTAAGAAAAATTAAAATATTGATCGTCGCTCGTTTTTTATTAACAATCATTGACAGCAGCAAAGTACCTAATCGACGCATTAAAACAAACGCTTGCAGGGCCATTAATTAATTAATGTAAAGTGAGACATCCATATTGTAATGTAAGGAGATCCTAAGCGCAACCATAGAAAAAAAAACATATCTTCTTTTAACCTCCTCAGTCCTGACCTTGAAAAGAACAATTGAAAACCATTGTTATTTTCAAGGTCAGGACTGAGGAGGTTAAAGAGCGTATTTGCAAAAAGTGACTATACAATGTCTCAATCATGTTACCTGTGATTTTTAGAACCCACGACGAAGAACCAAGGATCACGAAGCTGGGAGTAGATAGCATTGATGCTTAAACTGTCTAGTCCAAGGTTTTTTGCCTAAGGTGCACGGTCATGGGTCAAAATCACAATTAACATAATTGAGAGATTGTACAGACACGAAGTTGTAGTATGAAGGGAAGTTATAGTAGCAATACCACTCGCTTACGGTGAAGGAAAACATCGTGAGGAAACCTATTATACCGTCTGAGCTATTCAAATACCTCAGCGCTTGAAATCGCCAGTCCGCGGTGGGCACGCGTGAGAGAAGGCCTGTGCCCTACAGTGGGACGTATATTAGGCTGCTTATGATGCTTATGTACAGACACTAATGCCAAATTCGTCAGCGTCAGAATGACCCGTCACTACGCGTATTTATCGTCGAAATTGTGATGAATAATATTTTAGAAGAAAAACAACATTTAAGGGTGATTGTGGAATTATGGAAGCAATTCTCTACTTAAAGGAAGCAAATAGAAGCAATTGGGCAGCAATTATTCATCACAATTTCGACGATAAATACGCGTAGTGACGGGTCATTCTGACGCTGACGCAAATTCGATCTGTAAAAAATATTTGTTTGCTCGGTGGCGCTAGTGTTGCTCTTTCATCATCATCAGCCTATGCTTGTCCACTGCTGGACATAGGCCTCTCCTATAGCACGCCACTGAGCACGGTCCTCGGCTACTCTCATCCAGCTCTTGCCAGCCGCCCTGCGAAGATCATCGCTCCACCGAGTCTGAGGACGTCCCACACTACGTTTACGGGCTCTCTGGAGCCCCGTAAACATTTCAATCAATCCGCCCGTACTAGACCTAAAGTGCCGGAAATAACCCTCCAACAAAGCACGCCACGTCCTTCTGCTCTGAGCAATCCTCAGCCAGCCGCTGATCGATGGTCCAGCGTGATGGCGTCCGTCCTACGCTGCTTAAAATAAATTAAATACAAATTTTATAAATACTTTGTGTCATGGTAATTTTATACGTTCATGATGGTTTCCTAACTCATTTCGTATTTTGCCTCGTCGCCCTAGCGATATCATGTCTGATTACCATGTCCAGGGCCGTGAGTTCGATTCCCACTGAGAGCCGCCGTACATATGTATAAACATATACATATGTGATGTCCTCGCCTGGTTACCATAGCACAGGGTGTTATAGTTTTAGGACCATGACAAGTGAGTGTATTTTGTGGAAGTTGTATAATATTATATTATACTAGCTCACTTGGCAAACGTTGTTTTGCCACATCAATAAATTTAGCCTGCGACCTATTCTCAGACCTGTCAAAAAAAAAAAGACATAAAAATCGGTGAAGCTGTTTTGGAGGAAACTGAAACATAACCAACACTGTGACACGAGATTTTTATATATTAGGCATATTACCTAATTGTTTTTTATGTAGCTGTAAGGCACAGACCTTCTCTCTGAGAAAGAGATATTATATCTATCTATATTTTTGTGAGTTGGAATTATTCTCTATGGCGCACTATGTATCTATGTATGAACATCGAATGCGCTCAGTGAAAACGGACCCTTCAATTTGCGGCCACAAATTGCAACCTAAATCAGGAGCAATTTGAACGTTCAATCTGAACCCATCACGGGCTACATAACACCGACTGATTAGTGGTTTTAGAACGTAATTCGGACAGTGCAGGGTTAAACTCACGTGAGTCATGTACGGATGGCTTGTTAGCTAATTGTTTTCTACTTCTGTTGAAAACTCACTGACCACTTAAAATTCGAGTTAGACTCGAATTTTAGGGTTTCGTAGTCAGCAAGGAACCCTTATACTTTCGCCATGTCCGTCCGTATATCTATTTGTCCGTGGCTTAGCACAGAGATGCCAAGTACTAGAAATTTGGCATAGATGTAGAAACCAACGCCAACTAAACGGTAGGATAAAATGTTGAAGAAACATATTCTTAGGGTATTTGTCAGTTGAGTCTCATTAAAAAAAACTAGATGGCGCTGCAAGGAGAACAAATGTCATCATACGTTTTAAATGTTGCACATCGTTATTACTCTGTGATAATCTAAACATCTCTCCTCTCGTCAACAAAACACAGAGAAGGTACAGTTATTTCATGTCAATTTTGACATATTATGTGACGTTAGCCCCATCTACAGGTAACTTGCAGTACTGTATTTTTTTAATGATGCTTGGAAAAGCCCTCATTACATTGTATCACTAATGTAGAAGGTGTAGGGGACACTTAAATTAGAGATGAATTTGTTCTCGCCTACCCCATAGTGTCGGGTATCGGTGGATTGGTCGTTTCAAAACACTGTGAGTGGATGACTACTTTTTGATTTACGCAACGCTTTCTGTGGCTCAATTATGCGCACCAAATCCTGAGCGATTCCAATCGCTTAACTGTCAAATTCCATACTAATTTGACAGTTAGACGATTGGAATCGCTCAGGTTTTGGTGCGCGTAATATAGGGGCTGATCGTGAACGCAGCAATCATTTGTTCAACGGGCAATCTATTACGCTATTACCTAATCACGTCCATATAAATACAAATAAAACGCAATTGCACAAAGCGGTGGTAGCCTAGTGGGTAGAACATTGGACGCTGAAGCGAGAGGCCCAGGTTCGATTCCCAGTGCGGGCATGTACCTAGGACTTTGTTTTCTAAGTTATGTACACTTGTGAAGTTATAGTAGCGATGCCGCTCGCTAACGGTGAAAGAAAACATCGTGAGGAAACCTGAGTGTCTGAGGTGTTCACATACCTCAGTGCTGGAAATCGCCAATCCGCGGTGGGCACGCGTGGTGATTAAGCCTATACTTTCTCCTTGAGAGACGGCCTGTGCCCTTCAGTGGGACGTATATTTTATTTTCTCCAACAATGCACTTAAAAATTAATACAACCCTTAGCATTAGCATGTAACATTATGTAGTAGGAGATAGGAGTCCAAAATAGGTTTACCCCGTGCTACGGATCTCCCGGCTTCCACTTCTCAAAAACCGAGGGCACTGTTCTTAAAGTGTATGATGGCGTCGACAAGGACGTATATAGGCTACATAAAGAAAATATGTGAAAGAAAATTATGTTTTTTTTCGATTGGTGGCGCTCGTAAGCTCGGCTCTACTTCCGAGGACCGACCTAACTATCTTATACTGCACCCACTTAACTAAACCGAAGGTGGCATTTGCATAGGCTCAATATTATTCACGTAAAATCTAGGATTGGCGGCGCCGGCCCCTTTGCCTGATTTACATCGCTTCCGTGTAAGTGGGTAGGATTTGGAATCGCTTTCAGTGGGAAAGTGGAGTTTTTAAGTTGTTGGGCGATTTGGGTGATTACTTCTTTTAAGACTTGGAATTTGATGATTGTGATTGGAATGATGATTTACGTGAAAGTAAATTCTCGTGTAAAATATCATCATCATCATCATTCAGCCACAAGAAGTCCACTGCTGGACATAGGCCTCCTCCATGGATTTCCAAAAAGACCGGTTGGAAGCGGCCTGCATCCAGCGTCCTCCTGCCACCCGGATGAGGTCATCCGTCCATCTTGTGGCTGGTCGTCCTACGCTGCGCTTGCCGATATGTGGTCTCCATTCGAGAACTTTTCGGCCCCATCGGCCATCAGTTCTGCGTGCTATGTGCCCCGCCCACTGCCACTTTAACTTACTAATCCGGTGGGCTATGTCGAATATACCCTTTTGGATATTTGTTTGAGCGACCACTTAGACTTGCGTTGATTTAGACGAGCTAAAGGCTCGGTAAAGGTCATCCCAGGCGGGCTTGCGTCGGCCAAATAGGGACTGTATTAGCAATAGGCAAGACAAAAAGCACACGAAACTGGCGAGCGTGCAGACACTAATAAATGTTGATGAAGCGTAAAAGATCAATCAGGATCGTGGCAAGCAGCAACCCCGGTCTCTACCTACCCCTTCAGGATACAGGCGTGAGTTTAAGTAAGGAAGTTACCAATCCGCGGTGGGCACGCGTGGTCATCATTATCATCATCAGCCTACGCTTGTCCACTGCTGGACATAGGCCTCTCCTATTGCACGCCACTGAGCACGGTCCTCGGCTACTCTCATAAAGCTCTTGCACGCGTGGTCATTAAACATATATAGGCTGCTTACGCAGTAAGTTGCCCTGCCATGTAATCACACACCAAAACCTTGTTCTTTCACCAAATATAGTACAGTTAAAGGGAAACTCCGAATCGAGGCCACTACCACCAGGTCACCACCACCAACGAGTTGCCACCGATTTTTTAAAACAACTGCTGCCCAATTGGGCTATACGGCTTAAGAAGAGTCGGCCAGTTGAACAAGTGCACTAGTAAGTCTAGTAATACAGTATTATCCAAGAAACAGTAGGTAGATGAAACTTGCGAATTACATTTGTGTCAGTGAGCTGTAATGTTGGTACCTGATCGAAGCCTTTTTTTGTAATTATTATTACTTTAGAAAGAACACTGTAACAATTATATGTTTTGAATAGATTTTTATTAAATTACTTAATTTTATTTTTTTACTTATTATGAATTATGAAAAAAATAACTTTAACATATTGAGCAAAAATTTTAACTTTTAATCAAATAACTGCAACATATTGTATAAGAATGTTAACATTAAAAATTCGTAGAGAACATTTGAGGAATATATATGTTTGAGGAATATAATGTACAGATACGGGCGTGAGTTTGTGCACGTACGAATTTCAGAGAAGGGCTCCATTTCGAAATTGAAAAAAAACTCTATAAAATTTTATGATCGTTCAAAAACTGTATATACGTTTTATCATAAGGCATATCATACTGTGAATAGTCACGCGGGTGAGGCATTCCCGTTACAGGCGGGCTATCAATCAGATAGCATCACGTGAAGAAAAGGGCATAATAAAGGGTAAAAGAGATGACGTAAATTCCTTTCATCATCGCCAGGCTCAGGTGGTCGTCCAATGCAGCGTTTCCTCCACACAGCAGACTTCACATACTTAACAATAGGTCATCAATTCTTGGACAGTGCAAGCCTTGTCACAGCACTCACTGACGATAAGCTGCCTCTTATTTCTGGCACCAGAGCTAAGACTCCTGGCCTTTAGAGCTGACATCCAAGGCCAACCGTACTCAGGCTGCTGAAGCTGGCCACCTTCATTGTAGGGGCCGGGGATGAGGTTGTGGTACATATTCCCGTTTCCAGAACGCTTGGTTTCAGACACGTCGTCCTCGTAGCACAGAAGAGCCAGAGCTGTAGCCAGAACTCTTCCGCAATAGGTCCTAGGTTTGTCGTACTGTGTGTTTATTGGACGCCCGATAAGTCCTGACGTGGAGGTGAGGAATCCTAGAAGAGTCAGCAGGACAAATCCTTGTTGGATCTTCATCTTGAAGTTTGGTGGTGCTTGTGTGTTCTTCAGAAACTTGAGACCGAATGTGTCTGGAGGAGCAAAGGGCTCCCGTTAAATAGTCACCTGAAGACGTAAATGGGTCATGCATATTCAATAGCTTGTCTCTTCTGATAATATGTAACATGTTCCGCTTGCTGTAAAGATCGGATGATAACGCGTCACGGTTGAGGCGTGGGAGTTATGTTTAAGGTCAGAGACGTGATATATCTATAATTTTTGGGCAGAAGTCCCTTCTCATACATACAATACATATAATCTATTTATTCTTAATGCGGTGAGTTAAATGGTTTAAGGTTGTGTTTGGGGTAGAATTTACCTGAAGAATATATACGGTACTGTCTAAATGCTACTAATATTAAAGAAAGTGAACAAAGCTTCTATTGGTATTTCAGGTTAGTATAATATACGAGCCGCGGTAGCGGAGTGGTTAAACGCCGGCTTCCCATTCGGGAGGTCATGGGTTTGAATCCTGGCATGTACCAATGAAGTTTTTTTCTAAGTTTCGCACATTTGTGAAGTTATAGTGAGGAAACCTGAGTGTCTGAGGCGTTCGCATACCTTAGCGATTGAAATTGCCAGTCTGCGATTAGCACGGGTGGATTCCGTATGTTGTGGAAAATAGCCCCCACCGCTTAATAGATGACAATAATGGGATATGAACTTATAGTATTAATAATCTAATTCTTATGAATCTCATAAGAATAACAAAATATAAACGTGTATATAAACTTAAATAGAAAATAATGATTATGCAAAATTATTAACAATTATTTAGATTACAAATTATTATGCATGTGTGTGAGTACGTACGTGTGTGTTTGTATTTTGGAGAGTAAAAGTGCATGTGTGTGTGTATGTGTGTGTGTGCTTTGCTCAGCCCTACGACCGTGGCCTTGGGTTCGGGTTTCAGCCACTGAGCAGAGGGTTTGTAGGTGTGGAGAGAATGAGGTGTGGAGTAAGGGAGTGAGGGAGTGAGGGAAATCTATTCGATTTCCCACCTTAGAAGTGCCACAATAAATTATGTTTTTTTTACAAGAAAAAGATTGAAAGATAGATGGATAGAATATTTTTTATTGTATGTACACCAGGAATTACATATGAGAATTTAACAATAATATAGGACAGTACAATTGGCGGTCTTATTAGGAAAGGTTCTGCTCGCTGAAGTATACAATAATTCTTTGGAGTCTTCTAGGCATTTAAATCATTCTTAGCTGTTCATTCAATCATTCTCTTAAGTCGTTGATGGCACCTAATTGACTGCCTCGTTAGTCTAGCCGTTAAGGCGCTTAGCTACCAAAACAGAGGTCGTGGGTTCGAGTCCTTGCCTGGTTACTATAGTACAGGGTATCCTTGTTTGGGACCAGGTCAAGTGATTGTGTTGTGTGGAAGTTATTATTATTATTATCTATTCTCTATTCCATAGGAAATTTTATAAGGTAAGGCAAACCAAGCAATGGTTTGCCTTGCGTAATTTATTGCTAAATTATTAGTGATTTGAGGAAAGATAGTCAGAGTGGATGTTCTTCGCTGTCTATTTTCGACTATAATTTCCCCCGAAGGCGGCTAGCTTACTTTGTACATTGACATTCAACTACAGAATGTAATTTCTTCACGTTGAAATCATTTCCTTGTTATTCAAAGGCTGATTAGGTGGCGATTACAGTACTGCCGTCCACAAGCTAAAAACACCGTTATCAACAAAAATCAACTTTCGAGTTACGCGTAAAAGAACATGGGAAATAATAAAAATGTACGCTACTTAATAAATAAACATAATTTGACTACACTTGAGGTGTCAAAAGATAGATTTTTTTAGAGCACTTTGAGATAGCTTTACCTTTAATTATTAACGTCAAATTCCGCTTAAAAAAAATGTTTGCGTTATTAAACACAATTTATTATTATTTAGTAATGAAAGTAACATAACGGCATTTTACAATTTTTATTTCTGGTAGTATAAAAGCTGGGAAAAATTGTGTTGGAGGGATCGATACAGATTGTTTTTATGATTAAGATGTCATCAAAAAGTCAAAATCGACTAGATGGTCGATAACGACATTTTAGCTTGTGAACGGCAGAGTAGGTTCAGTGGCTCACGTCATCATCAACCCATAGCAGTCCACTGCAGGACATGGGTCTCTCCCTGTATGGGAGGTTTTGCCGTAATCTCCACACTTGGCAGGCGGATTGGAGATCGCAGTGTTTGGTGGTCTGGTATCACAGGTCAACGCTGATGCCCGTTCCCTGGTTTCCGTTTTTTAGTCGCCTCCTACGACACCCACGGGAAGTAATGGGGTGGCTCATTCTAGGCCGGAGCCACACGGCACGTAACTCACGTAAGGTAGCTGAAATAGAGTGCATGCAATGACCAATAAATGTTGATGAAACAAAAGAGGTTTGTTAGGATCATGACAAGTGGCAATCCCTGGTCTCTGCCTACCCCTACAGCCGTGATTTTACGAGAGTCTTACCCTCTAGGCTGACTTAGAGTGCGCTATGAAGACGCTGCCAAAGCACCTCGCGGGTATGCCAACATTTTGTTTTGCTCACTCAATATCAGTCTTAGCAATGAAATCGTTTATTCCATCAATCAATCAGCCCGTACTTGTCCGCTGTTGGACATAGGCCTCCCCCAAGGCACGCCACTTCCTTGCCTTGGCCGTCCTCATCCAGCCAGCAATCTACCGCAGATGGTCGGTCCAACTAGCTGGTAGACGTCCTACTAGCTCGTGGTCTCCACTCGAGAACCTTTGCACCCCATCGACCATCGGTTCTTCGGCATATGTAACGAGCCCACTGCCACTTCAGCTTGATAGTCGTATAGGCTATATCAGTCACCTTGGTTCTTTGGCGGATTGTCTCATTATTTTATTTATACGTCCTAAAAGTATGCGTACTCAGCTACATGCCAATGGTATCCCAGTAGTGACGATTACGTCGCCACTGGCATATTAACGAGCTATGTCTATCAACCAACCGTAACGCGTATACTTCTCACGTACATTTTCATCCATTTTCCTCTCGCACGAAGAGGCGCGGAGTTACGATGGTTTTTGATATATTATTTCTTATCGGATAAGCCACGATTTAAGACTGACTTCTAGTATCTGATTTGAGATTTTCGGAAAATAAAATAAGAATTGCATTCTAGTACGTTTCTCATATAGGCAATGTATTTTGGGGAATGGCGTCAACAATGTCTTTAAACACAGGAAGGTCGTATGCCGCAACAGAATAAATGCTTTGCAAACGTCAACCACGGCTTAGATGTCATTTGGGCTCATGGTGGTTTTTTTTTTTTCTTTTAGTCACAAGTACATAGAATGGGATAAAAAAGTACAGTTATATGTGCTAAAAAAAGTACGGTTATATTATGTGCTCTAATTGCTACTATAATTTCACAAATGTCCATAACTTAGAAAACAAAGTCATATGTACATGCCCGTACTGGCTTGAACCTGGGTCCCTCGCTTCCGAGTCAAATGCTCTACCCACTAGGCTACCACCGCTTTGGAAAAAAAAATTCAGGGCAGTAGCACATATATGAACTTAAAAGGAAAACTGTCACGGCTAAGTAGGCTTTACAAGTTAACGAGTAATAGGCAATCAACTCATAAAAGGAAAACCTCGTACAAAATCCATTGAAAATTACTATTAGTTCTGTAAAACAGTTAAAACCCTCTTTCTACGGAACCCTACAATGCGCGTAGCTTGACACGCACTACGCCAGTTGTTTTTCGATTTTTATTACTTTTTGTCCTGCAACTGTTTGTTTCTGCTTGAGGGAAGTAATTTGTGGGAATATAAAAAAAAAATTATCGTCTCATTTTTGTCACAACTAGCACCACATGTTTGTAAATCATGGTTATAACTTCCCCTTAAAAACTGTGAACGAATTCAAAGTCACCCTGTATCTTCTTACATCCGTGCTCCGGTTACATTTTCTTCCCCTCAGTGCGTGGCAGAAATAAACACGGGTTGCGTACACACGGCGAATAAATTAGCTAAACGCACCAATTCTGTGTGTGTACTTCGAGACGTGAGTCGTGGCTTTAATTAATTAAGTGTTAATAAAGTGCCTGTATTTCAGGCGCAATCTTTTTCAGCTGATTCGGAATTAAATACCAGAATCAGTGTTAGTTGAGAAAATGCTATTAGTACCTACATAGTTCGATGCTGACGGTACTTTAACTTCGTTAAGCTGTACGGATTGTTTCAGAAAAGTCAAGTGAAACCGGTTTCACTTGAAAACCGGTTTCATAAAATCACTCGGTTTGCAGTCAGCGGTTGTAAAAAATCAAATCAAATATCGTTTAATTTAAAGAAAATAAATGTGCGTGCCGACTATTTCCCACTTAACCTAAGTACTGTAATGTTATAAAATATGAAGGTTTCGTACAGTACAAAGGAACCACCGTTACGATAACAAAACCCTTTACAGCGAATTTTGTACACTAGAGGAATTAGCGAAACGCCAACGTCACGAAATTGCGGTCTTCTCTAAGTACACAAGGGTCAGTCGCGCTGACGGAAATGTACGTGTCGCGGGTTTGAATCGGGCCGGGGTTACAGCCACCAAGGGCTAGTGGCGCTTGGTGCCAGTAAAAAAATATTTTCCGTGTGGCGCCGGATTGAGAATAGCGTAACTCCATTTCCTTCCGTGGATGTCGTAGAAGGCGACTAAGGAAAGAAATTACCAGGAGACGGGCAGCAGCGTCTTTCTGAGATTCTAACCGTATACTGCGATCGCCAACCCGCCTGCCAAGCATGGCGATTACGGCAAAACCTTTCATGGTTAAAAACCATGAGGGAGGCCTATGTCCTGCAGTGGGCTTCAAATGGCTGATGATGATGATGATGTCTAAAAAAAAAGAAGGAAAACATACCTATTTATTATAAGCACAAGACATATCACAGACACCAAATGAACCATGTTACGCAGAAACATTCCAACCCGTAATAAGATTTATATTGAAAAAGTACTTTCTAAGCTAAACTTATACCTAACTGTTGCGTATTATTCGGTGTACACTTTATTTGCGTATAAAGTGTACACCGAAAATGACGCAAAAACCTCTCTGGTTTTGGTGATTTTGGCTGTGTATAATTGTATTTTATTTTAGTACAATGAATAAATAAAATAAAATAAGTACCTAACTGTCGAAAAGAACCTTTTCTTTATGTACCTATATAATATTATTTTTTCCGTGTTTTTGTTCAGACGTTTTATATTTTTAATCACTATAACATAATAAATTATGTACAACATCAGAAAGAAAACGTGATCGTCAATTAGTATTATTATACTTTCTTTGTTAATCTGTAGGTTAATCGGCTATGCAATGCACATCGAATTTTCATAACAAAAAATGCGCAAGGCTGTATAGCTGCGAGTGTTGGAGGCACACACGGCAGGTCACTAGGACTGCGTTTCATTAAACTTAGCCGGGTTTGGACGGTTTTAGGACCGAGTGTGTCGTCATAATCGTTCATTAAGTAAACAATTTGTTTTTATAGTGAACAAAAATTTTTGACTTTGACTTTGACTTTGAATCAATTGAAACTATACGCACACGATCCGAGCATACTAAGACCGTCAAAACCCGGCTTTAGTTTATTATAACGATTCGATGTAATTCATAATTCATAATTCATTTATTGATTTGTGAGACACAAGTACATCAGGTGTAATGGTTGAAAAAATATAGCTTCTTTTGTGCTCTACCTAAATAGGCATACAAATCTTATGTCACAAGTAAAACTTTTTAAATAATTTTATAAAAATACAATTAAATACAGAATGTCAAAAATTAAAAGATTAAGTTAATATTAAAAAAAAAACAATTTAAATAAATACAAAATTAATGTCAATGATAAAAATATACATGTCAGCGTGTCAATAATTACAAACTAAATTAATAAATATCTGATCTAAATTACAATTTATCTTTAAAGAACTCTTTCATGTCATAATAGCATTTATTAGTCAGCATGTCATATAATTTTCTTTTAAATTGAATAGTATTTAGCGATTTTAGATTATCTGGCAACTTGTTATATATTTTTGGTCCCATGACCACAATGCTTTTTTGTTTGAAGGCTGTTTTACAGGATTCAATTTTTAGTTTATGTGGATGTCGTATTGTTCTAGAGCTATTTTCATGCGCCTTTGGAAATAGCGACTCGTTTGTTTTGACAAAGACAGCAACTTCATATACATATAGACAGGTAAGTGTAAGAATTTTCAGTGACTTAAAATATGGCTTACAGGTTTCAGTAGATTTTAACTGACACATCGCTCTCAGACATCTTTTTTGGGCTTAAAATATTGTAGTTACTTCAGTGCAATTGCCCCAAAATACAATTCCAAACCGCAATGTTGACATTACATACCCGTGGAAAGCTGACAGTACGGCGTCTCTACTAACAATTTTTGATAGCTTGTATAAGGCGTAGGCAGATTTACTAAGCTTATTGCACGTTACCTCGGCTTGGTATTTCCAGCTTAAGTTATGATCTATCGTCAAACCTAAATACTTGGTGACATGTTCTTGCTGGATTGCTACATTGTTGTATACCAAGTTTACAGGAGGTGGATTGGTTTTTTGTGTAAAGTGCATAATTTTAGTTTTGCTTCAGTTAGCCTTTAAACAGTTTGATTCTAGCCATGACATTATTTCTTGGAGAGTTTTATTTATTTCGTGTTCGTAATTTTTATTTTCTGATTTTTTTATGACCGCTGTGCTGTCGTCAGCAAAGAGGGTCATAGGGTAGCTTACATTCAGCGGCAAATCGTTAATGTAGAGCAAAAAAATCAATGGGCCGAGTATACTGCCTTGCGGGACTCCATGTAGAGACAAGCGGTCATTTGAAGTATATGTTACTTCGTTGTTTGTCTCTATGCAAATATTTGAGAGTTGAGTTTGTTGTGTTCGCCCGTTTAAATATGATTTTATGAGTTTTAAAGCTGTACCTCTCACTCCATAGAATTCCATTTTTTGTAGCAAAATTTTGTGATTAACGTAGTCGAATGCTTTTGTCATGTCCATGTAAATAGCCGATACTGGAACTCTAGAATCTACGCATCGTATTATATCCGCAAGAAAGTCGTATATTGCGAGATTAATACTTTTTCCTTTTCTGAATCCTTTTTGCTGCTCTACTAATATATTATATTTATCGAGATAGTTGTAGACCGAATTATAAATAAAATTTTCAAATATTTTGGAAATACCTAATTGGTCTGTAATTGTGAACCGAGTTTTTATCGCCTTTTTTATAAATAGGCTTAATTATCGTTGTTTTCAATTTTGCAGGGAAAGTCCCGTTAACAATGCATAGATTTATTATGTGGCTTAGATGGGGTGAAATTATTTCATTAACGTATTTTATCACGTTAGTGCTAATGTTATCATAGCTTACGCTTGTTTTATTTTTTAATGATTTTATTATTTTGATTATGTCATACGAAATTGTTGGTGATATAAATAATGAAGATGGTTGAGAATTGAATTTTAGGTTATATGTCATATGTAGGTCCATAGGTGGAGTTGCTATTTGGTCTATGAAGTGGTCATTAAATGTGTTTGCAATTTTTATTGGGTCTGTAATCAATGTATTATTATCGTCCTTTAGTTTTCTAATGGGTTCCCTGGGTTGATAAGGTTTAGTGCTGTTAATAATTTTCCAAGTTGTTTTTGACTTATTAACTGACGTTCTAATTAAATGACTGTTTATAGATTTTTGTGTCAGCTTTATAATTTTTCTTAATCTTTGAGTATAAGTTTGTACCGGCATCACTATGTACATTACCTACATAGTGATGCCGGTGATCCTATTTTTCAATATTGCAATTGCAAAGTCTATTAACCCACAGAAGGTTAGGGGAGTCAAATAATCGGCAACGAAAAAGATCTCGTTATTATTAAAAAAGGGAGCAACTAATACTGAAAGTGTGCAGTCGGCACTAACCCGCCGCCGAGGTCCAAGGTGATTTTTTCGTAATTATTTGCGCCGTCTCCCTTGTACCGCTTCGATTTCGCTCAAAGGATCGTCAGTAATTGGAATTCTAATTAAAAAGTCTTTTTAATTTGTGACGACCCAATTTTCTTTGCGGGCGCCTAATTTACATTTTGCAAGAGTGTCTGGTAACGACTTGTTTACTGATCACTACGTGTTGTGTTTTGTTCGTAGGATCCAATGAAAACCCTCCAAGCGTGAGTTGGCCGCGCACTGAGGGTTCCGTACACAAACCGACACAAAATATAGATGCTTCGTAAGCTTTATTTTTCCTCTATACTTCTCTCTTTCTCTGAGAACCTTATGTTATGTCATCAAGAAGTGAGGTTGTACCCATACTGCTACTTAACGTGACATCGAGACTGTTTTTGCTTATTTTTTTTTGCTGTGCGGAACTGTAAAATTTCACAAAACCATCGTAAATAAAAATAGCAATGCAGGAACTCATTCAGCCAAGTCAAGTGTAATCCTGTAACCGGCTGGATGCTTCACCCGGTCCTGCGGTAAAAGGAGAAAATATTAAAAATTTGAAAGTGCTCTCTGCGCCGTCACAAGCGATTATCGCCGGAGCATGTGTTCCCATTGGACTCCGCCAAACTGATGACTATTTTCACTGCTAAAGAGAAATAACATTAGATACTAAGGTATTCTTAAGTAACGTTTAAGTGTAAATACTCGCATTGCCCTAACAGGGTTCTTGTGCTGAACTTAATCTTATGCAACAACATTGTATACCACATCATCATCAGCCATTCGACGCCCACTGCAGGACATAGGCCTCCTCCGTGGTTTTCATAACCATGAGGGGTTTTGCCATAATCGCCACGCTTGGCAGGCGAGTTGGTGATCGCAGTATGCGGTTGGAATCTCAGGAAGACGCTAGTGCCCGTCTCCTGGTAATTGATTTGCTTGTATACCACAAAAGTGTGCAATGAAGTGATTTGACTTAATTTGGTAACGTCAGCATGATGAAGAAACCTGAATGCCTGCTTAGTATCACCAATTCGTGGTGGGCTCGCACAGACATTAAGATCTCTCTCTCTCTCTCTCTCTCTCTCTCTCTCCGAGAGGAGGCATGTGCTCTGCAGTGGGGCGTATAAAGGATACTTATAGACTTACGGATAAGAGCATCTGATTGGACACTTCACATCAGTCTACCCAGCCAATCTCTTTCCCGAAAGCTAGCAGTGCAACAATGTTCCCTGATTCCCAAAGGGATTCCAGCTTCCCGATGGTAGACGTCCGTTGCCTTTCCACGTTCTCACAATGGATAGTCACGTGGGCTTTTGTCCTTCATTTGTCTTCCTTCTGGTAGCCTCGGCATAGTGGGCTGTCGGTCAGTCCCATTGTGTGTTTATTCAGTGGGCAGCGGCCCGTCAGAAGTCCTACTGCTTTTTTTAGATGCATGTCCTCAGACGCAGCAGGCTGCGTGTGAAGTGCTTGGACATTTTTATTAAAGCCACTCGCACGACACTTGGCTCTTTCATCACATTTGTTAACTGTTGCCTCAATTTAAAAATATAGCGCAAAAATCCAGCTCCGAAAAAATGAGTCGCTTGGGAGCACGGTCTGTATTACCGGAACGCTTTTATGCAGATTGCAGGACGCTGAAGTGCAAGCGAGCGGGCGCAGAGTGAAGCGATGTGCCCGAGTGGTGCCGAGATTTCCGTGTATCATTTCGGAATGAACTCTTTTTAGGGTTTTGTCTGCTTTTAGTTTCGAAGTCACCCCGTTGTGTTGTTATTCTTAAGCTGTTTATTACATTTGAATGTTCTATAGAAAGTTTGTAGCTACTTGCGTTCTCATTTTTCTTTTCTCGGTGAAATAATGTACATGCTTTTGACGAAAAAATGAATGACGATGATGAGTTTTCCGACAGCAAATGCACGAATCACTGTAAAAATATCCAAATCGGTACAAGCGCGCCTTTAAAATTAGAATATTTCCCTCGATTTCTCCAGGATCCTATCATCAGATCCTGACTTGTCGACCACCTTTTCCAAGTTGATCCAGGCGTTTTTGAGTAATTGGGGAACATACAAAAAAAAACTGACGCATTGAGAACCTGCCCCCTTTTTTGAAGTCTGTTAAAAATTGTATTTACTCATTGTTTTTAATTCATGAACAAATTCTGTAAGAACTTAGTACTTCAATTCGCAATGCAGTAACCGGTGCTCTGAATTCCTTAGGCTAATCAAACCGCCGTGCCGTAATGTATCTTATTTTCTGGTGTGTACAATAAAGTGTTCTTATCTAAACTTACCAAAGATTGGGTAATGCCGAAAATATTCAATGTCATACCAAGCGATCTAATAAACCTACAAGGAACAAAACAAAACTTTAAACATAAATTAAAGGAATTCTTCCTAACAAGTAAACCTATTCTTTAAGTCTTTCTATAAATGTATTACCTAAACACGGCCCGCCTGCGTGACGCACATGCGCGCCGGTTGCTCGATGGGCCTTCGCACGGCGCTTACATGGGCATCCGAGCCAGAATGCCGTCGCATTGTACAACTTATTATTAGGCTACATATTAACAATTTTGTGAACTTCTCAAAAAAATTATAGTTTTTAGAATTGTATTTAAACATAATATTATTATTTACAGAGAGTGTCTGCCGTTAAACTGCGATACAGTTTGGCAGAAGGGAACAATTGTATTACTTTGTCACTGTACTTTAAAAAAAACTAATCTTATCTAATCCCAGAATCGTCAGTTCCTTATATCAACAGGCTCCAATGCTTGACTGTGTGGAGAAACTTCAAGTTAGGGATTAAAAATGGTTCAGTTCCAGAAAGTAACTGGGCCCCAACCCACGATTTTAACTCGCTCTTGGCATATTCTTCCTTTTAGCGACGAAAAATGTGTGGTGCAATTCTTTAGGTAGAAGCTCGGTCGAAGAACTGTTTTCAAGTACTTTTCAATAAGATATAATAAACATAAACATTTACGTACAGACGCATACATTGCTTCTGGTCCCACACTAGGATACCCTGTGACGTGGGAACCAGAAACAACGACATCACAACCTGGGGTTGTTTTGTGTCCCCAGGATTCGAACCCGGGACCTCTCGCAGATGCACTACGACTGCGCCACGTGGTCGTAATATTAAGGTTTCTACTCCTCCTGCTTAACACCCCAAACGTTAAACAGATCAGTGACTTAACAATTTGTAACATCGGCATCGAACTGTTTCTTTAATTTGGCCTTTGAATCTTCGTAGTGAGCATCCTACATCGGTGCTTTGCCTTCAGGCAAATATGAACACTGAGGTTGTATGCTATGTATACACACGCCATTTGTCCAATTGATTTTAATTGTTTTACACTATACTGTTTCAGTTTTTGTGCATATTTTAAGGTTTGTGTGCACTGCCGACGGCTGATCCAACTGCCTCGCCGCTCTGGGCAACATGGAATGGAGCGAGTATGTCTACGCAGATTGAGTCCCACACCAGCGGCCTTCCGTGTTTCTGCGGGAGCGTTGCAACTTTAACGCGTCACAAGTTTGACCCCGAGCTTTGGCTCAACCCTTTGCTATGATAACAAGGCAACTAACAGTGAAATCAATAGATATTGTAGAAATGCACTATAAATAGACAATAAAGGATTATCCGCTGGCCGCGAAACTGTTGGCGTGTTCTCGGGCCCCGTAGACCCCTCGATTCCACTCCCCGGGTACCCGGCTGCCTTCGACTTCATATGCCTCCCATGTTCTCTTCACGATTGTTTTGTTTTCATTTTTGTTTTGTTGACGTTCGCGTCGTTTGTTTGTGTACCTTCGTGTTTACTTTGTGACAATTAAATAAATGTCTTCTTTCTTTCTTCTTTCGAAGGGCACAAATATTTTGTTGTTTCCGACTGAACCATACTTGTACCGCCGGCCGCTGATCCAAAATGGAAAGGATCCGCTGTGGGCAAAATGGAAGGAAGGTATGTATACGCAGGTTGCGTCCCACACCAGCGACCTTTCATGTTTTCACAGGATCGTTATAACTTCAACACGATACAAGTTTGGCCCCAAACTTTGAGTCAACCCTTTGCTATGGTAACTAGGCAATTAGCAGGAAAAGACAACTTAAGTAAACATGAGTTAAGTTGGAAAAGCGGCGGCGGCGCATCGGTAAACCGCTGGCCTAACATTTGAGAAGTCATAGGTTCGAATCCCTATAACGATGACCTTGCTTTAAAATTTACGTACATGAGTGAATTTATAGTAGCAATTGTGAAGGAAAACATCCTAAGGAAACCAGAGTAACCTGTCAGCTTATATGTAACCATTTTTATTAATAAAGAACTTGTTACTTTTTAAAACCAGATTGTTTGCAACGCCAATCCGCGGTGGCGCCTGGTGACTCTTTCTGAAAGAAGGCCCATACGCCCTACTGGACATATTTAGGCTATTAGATGTATTTAGGGTTATGTGAATACACCCAGGGATAATTAATTAACACACGTGTAGGTACCCTACTCTACTACATTACGGATTATTTTACCAAAAATATAAAGCCTAATCAGCTGACACTATAAAATGGACTCGGATAACGAATTGCTGAACTTATGAAGAGGTTGACATGGGCTCGATGAATTAGGCAAATGAGGGGGTGGAGAGACTGTTTTGATTATTTATCCGACCACTGGCGGCGGAGCCCAAAAGGACGGTAATGTGTTTAGCTCGTAAGTATGTCTCTCTCTATGCATATAAATGTATGTTTATTATTTTTTTTTAGTTTAATAATCATCATCATCATCAGCCATTTTACGCCCGCTGCAAGACATAGGCCTCCTTCGTGGTTTTTATAACCACGAGGGGTTTTGCCATAATCGCCACGCTTGGTATGCGGGTTGGCGATCGCAGTATGCTGTTGGAATCTCAGGAAGACGCTGCTGCCCGTCTCCTGGTGATTGATTTCCTTAGTCGCCTTCTACGACGTCCACGGAAGGAATGGAATGACGCTATTCTTAATCCGGCGCCACACGGTTTAGTTTGATTAATAAATATTACGTATTATTTCATTATACAAATTTATATGTGATAGTTATGCTATTATTTTGCTTTATAAAGTATATTTTAATTCTACCTGCATTATTTAAAATAGTATTTCCTTAAATTCTCGGTTTGGCACTACCCCCACATTCTCTCGTCACCCATTAGTTGGCTAGAATAAAATACTAATTAGTATTAAGCCCTCTTATTCTACAATGTTTACTTGGTGCAGTAAAGAATTTTTAATAATAATACGTATATCCGATTCTACGTTCCCCCTTAAGTCCTCCAAAGGTCAGCAGATTTTGACGAATGAGACCTCAATCGATTCATCGTGTTTGCGCGAGTGTCACAGGCTACATGAAATCAGCAGAAATCTAACAAAATATATAAAAATACTAAAAAGATAAAATAAAAAAAAACAACCAACAACCTGACTGCTGAGTATAAGATACTAAACAGGTGGGACCCAAAGTCAATGTGAGGTACCTGTGTTGGTCCCGCCTGCTTAGTAGTTACATTCTCAGCAGTCGGGTTGTTTGTTATTTTTATTTCTTTTTTTTTATAATGATGTCTAGCCTTTTCCAAGCTAGCCTCATGCTTCGTTTACACGTTTTAAGTGACTTTATACACAAACTAATTTTAACTTGTCCGGGGTTCACATTTAACGTGAAAATTCATGTAGGTGCCGGCAAGAGTCTCTAGGGCGCTTATACGAGGGGTGTTCAATAAGTAGTGAGAATGAGGTATAAACTCCTTGGATAGAGAAAAAGAAAATACTGGCAGGCATAGCCTATACTTATTTGTCGATATAATAAAATAAAAAAAATTTGATGGTCTTTTGTCTTTTTAATCATAGAAGGTTCACTTGTGTTCTGTCGCAATGAGTAATCGAAAACGGCGAAAATTGAAGTTCGCGCGATAATTAAATATCTATGTTTGAAACATTTTACTACGGAACAAGTAAATCAAGACTCGCAAGAGAGTTCACGTTAGAGGTTCATGCTCCTCCTTATTCTACGGTTTTGTGTTGTTGTGCTGAGTTTAAGAGGAGAAAAACATCCACTAATAACGAATCGCGCCCAGGGCGCCCTACTACTGTAGTAACTGAAGAGAAGAAAAAAATGTTGAAAATATTGTTTATGCGGATCATCGTTCTAATGGTAGTTTTATAGTTGAAAAACTAGAGATTTCAATAGGGAATGTTCATAATATATATTCATGACCATTTGGGAATGAAAAAAGTCTCAGCGCGTTGGGTGCTTAGAATGCTAACGGCCAAACAAAAATGAACTAGGCTGAGAATTTCACAAAGCTGTTTGCAAGTGTTACAACAAGATCCTGATCACTTTTGGCTCGATTTCTAACCATGGATGAAACGTGGTTTCACCATTACGATCATGAAACAAAAAAAAATCCATGACTTGGAAGAGACCATCCGCCGGCCAGATCATGGGTTCTCTTTTATGGGATAGCCAAGGAGTGGTGATGATTGAATACCTCAGTCATGGAGCCACTATTACGGGAAACATGTACGCAGAACAAATCAAAAAGTTGCGTGACGAAATACGTGAAAACCGGCGTGGCATGCTGTTGTTGAGTGTCGACAACTGCAGTTGGCACACATGCCGCCCGTGTATAAGCGCCCTAACTATTAGGGGTTAAAGTATGAAATTGCCGTTTTATTGCAATAGGTTCTTTGAATTGACATAGAATCTTCATGGTTTGAGGTTTTCGAATGAAACTTTTTTCAAATGGTTTCTATGATGTTCTTTTTTTAAAAAATGTGAAACATTTGAATATTGACTTTCAATTGTTTTTGTTATTCAATTTAGACAAGAAAGATGGATACTGCGAAAATTCGAGTGATTTTTGAATACGAGTTCCGACGCGGAACCAACGCGGCAGAAACAGCCCGCAATATCAATGCTGCGTTTGGAGAGGGGTCTACTAATGAACGCACCGTGCGATTTTGGTTTAAACGCTTTCGTGATGGAAATTTTGACTTAAAGAACGAGCCACGAGGAAGACCGCCCACACAGGTGAATAACAATGAATTAACTGACGAATTAGAGATAGTGGAAGCCGACCCTAGTCAAACTACCCAGGAATTAGCGGCATGGTTCAACGTTACCTTACCCACAATATTGACTCACTTGCGTCAAATCAATAAAATAAAAAAATACGAAAAATGGGTGCCTCATAATCACTCGAATTTTCGCAGTATCCATCTTTCTTGTCTAAATTGAATAACAAAAACAATTGAAAGTCGATATTCAAATGTTTCACATTTTTTAAAAAAGAACATCATAGAAACCATTTGAAAAAAGTTTCATTCGAAAACCTCAAACCATGAAGATTCTATGTCAATTCAAAGAACCTATTGCAATAAAACGGCAATTTCATACTTTAACCCCTAACTCTTAAGGGGCTCCGTGCTGGCGCCAACAACGGAAAAAATCATATCCATTTTTGCACATCGTGTTGCAAAAAGTGTCAGACTTATCACTCAATCATGTTAATAGTGATATTTAGGACTCGTTTCCGTGAACCTAAGGTAGGCTTTTGCATACGTGATTGATTTCATTTTTAAATTGCTTTCCGGAAACGAGTGTAACCTATTAAATTATACAGATGCTAGTTGTCTCGGCAAATGTTGTTTTGCCAAATTAATCAGCCTACAACCTATTCTCAGACTTACCAAATATAAATAAAAGGTTTCATAAAAATCGGTGAAGCTCGACAAGCAAACACTGTGACACGAGATTTTTATAAATTAGAGGAATCGTGTTTTTAAAAATAAGACCGTACATATTAATTATTCCGTGTGGCGCCGAATTAAGAATAGCGTCACTCCATTTCCTTCCGTGGATGTCGTAAAAGGCGACTAAGGAAATCAATTACCAGGAGACGGGCAGCAGCGTCTTCCTGAGATTCCAACCGCATACTGCGACCGCCAACTCACCTGCCAAGCGTGGCGATTATGGCAAAACCCCTCATGGTTATGAAAACCACGAAGGAGGCCTGTGTCCTGCAGTGGGCGTCAGTGGCTGATGATGATGATGATGATATTCATTATTTAGCCCACTAATCGTTCAGTCGACCGCACACAAACCTTTACACACGAGCGTCGTGCACTATACTCAGATATGTTACAGGCGATTTTGCAACAAAAATGTTTAGGTTGTCTGTCGACTGAACATTTTTTTTTGGTCTAGTAATCTTAAAGTCGTTGTGCGAAAGTATTCAATTGCACCTTTGTACCTAGAAAACATAAACCAATATAGCCCCTTCCTTGGCCAACAGTGTAGCAATACCTCTCCCTAAGGAGCTTGTATCGACCTTGTTTTACTCCAATTTAGCTGTAAAACTATTTTTATTGCGACGCCTAAAGCTGTACACGCACCGCAAGCAACTTTCTAACTTAGTACCTACCTTCTATCTCTGTAAATTATTGGTGTGCAATAAAGTGTTTTCTATCCATCTATCTTTGTTTGCGCGGAATTGGTTATTATATTCTTTTTGTTGCACTAACCCGTGCTGAGGACAATTTTTAAAACCTATTTAGAGGCTAAAAATTCCACCCATGCCGGGACTTGAACCCGCGACCTCTGGCTAACCGTGCCAGCGCTCTCCCAACTGAGCTAATGGGCAAGTGCAGGCATCAGTGAAATTTTGAGCCTCTTTACAAACTTCTCTGTATTACGTACAGGCAGCGACATCTGGCCGAAGCAATTTACAGCACTTGCAGCAATTTCACTGATGCCTAAGCACTTAAGCTATTTAAGCATAATTGTGTGATAAAGGACTTGTATGGACCGGCGACATGAGGCAGATTTCTGTTAGCGGCTGGATGAGGATTGCCGTGGACAGAAGAAAGTGGCGTGCCTTGGGCGTGTCCTATGACCAAAATATTTGCAAGCATTAATGATCTTTGGCAGTTTTCTGGTAGCGACTGGATGAGAATGACCGTGAATAGAAAAACAGAAGCGTGCCTTTGGGGTGTCCTATGTCCAAAGAGTTAAAAGTATTGATGACTAGAGGCAGTTTTCTGAGGCAGTTTTCAACTGGATGAGAATGACCGTGGATAGAAAGAAGTAGCGTGCTTCAGGAAGGTCTAGGTCCTTCAATGAGCGATTGTGGGTTAATTGGCTTATTTATTGATTGAATAACGTCGACCTCCATAAATACCTTTAAAGAAAGAGCTCTTTATCTGACTTCAAGGGGGTGGAAGGGTCGAAATGTTATGTATGTTGAGAGATATAATTCTTTACCATGTTGTGCTTTTCCGTCATAAGCCGGTACCTTAAGGATAATTTGGCTAAGATCCGTTGATGAAGTCAATAAGAACATCATCAGATTATTTTCAATATGCTCCCAAATTGAAATACTTTCCTGCAAAATTCTGTATAAGCGTTCGCATCGAATACACACACTTTCATCGCGTGATTGGCATCAGAATGCGGAGATTGGAACCAGTAAAAGAGGCATCGACTTTTGATGAGAACTTTTTTACGGACATCGTCATCCACCTGACGTGAGTCGGGTGGTGAATTACTTTGTTCTGTTGCTCCCTGTGTTATTCATTGGGTGGTGGCTTAGATCAGATCGAAAAGAAATATTTGATGCCCAGTGACGGCCGACGAGGTAAAATGACTCTAGTTCTAGTTCGACTGGATATTTCCGCACTTAGCCTCATAGTATGTAAATACCTCAGACACTAGGGTTTCATCACGATGTTTTCCTTCACAGTTAGCGAGTGGTAAAGCTACTATAACTTCACAAATGTACGTAACTTAGAAAACAGAGTCATTGGTACATGCCGGTATTCGAACCCACGACGTCCCGGGGTAAAATAACTCTCCAAGGGCCACAATAGTAAGAACGCTGCGTATGATGCTCGTAAATACATCAGACACTAGGGTTTCCTCACGATGTTTTCCTTCATGATTAGCGAGTGGTAAAGCTACTATAACTTCACAAATGTACGTAACTTAGAAAACAGAGTCATTGGTACATGCCGGGACTCGAACCCACGACCTCCCAGGGTAAAATTACTTTTAAAGGACCACAATAGTAAGAACGCTGCGTGTAATGGTCAATGAGGATGGCTGAGGACTGAAAGTGGCATGCCATGGAGGAGGGGGCTATATCTAGCAATGGATGGGGATGGATGTGACGTGATGGATTGGATTTAAAAGGTTATCATAATGGCTGGTTACGGTGGCGGGGAGTCGATGCGGGCGGCGCAAGACCGAGAAGCTTGGAAAAGCATGAGGGATACCTGTGTCCTGCCGTGGGCGTCAAACGGTTGATGATGATGATGATGGCTGGATGAGAAGAGATGAGAGTGGAGAGCTGTGATTTGCTTCGTTGGGAGCCTTTGGCAGCTGGTGGGGATTTCTTGTCTGGAAGTTATTTATTCCTGTTATTTAAATGATTAGGTATTTATCGAATACCTTATTCTAAAAGTCCTCCACTTCTGTTTCTTACGTTTTCATCGCTATCTTATAATGTGCTGTTAATTGATTATAACAATTTAAAAACCAACCATATTTACCCTTCGTAATTATCAATTTAATTAAAAGTCACCCAGCGTGCTACGGAAAGGGCTATGCTCGGGGTTTCTCAGAAAGATCGAATTTGGTGAATTTGAACGACGACCAAAGTCACCGACATAGCCCACCGAATTAGCATGCTGAAGTGGCAGTGGGCCGGCCATATCATCCGAAGAACTGTTAACCGATGGGGTAGAAGAGTTCTTGAGTGGAGACCGCGGATCGGTAAACGTAGTGTAGGACGTCCTCAGACTCGGTGGAGCGATGATCTTCGCAGGGCGGCTGGCAAGAGCTTTATGAGAGTAGCCGAGGACCGTGCTGAGTGGCGTGCAATAGGAGAGGCCTATGTCCAGCAGTGGACAAGCGTAGGCCAATGATAAATTTTGTTGTGTAAAATATTTATTTTCGGTATTAATCATAACTACATTAAATCTCATCGTGATTAGAGATACCTAAAACTACATGGAACCACATTTCCAAGTAGAATGCTCCAAGCCTTCACTGAGGCTCTTCAGCTGGTGGGGCATTCGTTACTGGAATCAGTGGAATGTATCTCTGAGGTTGAATTGATTCGCGATCTCCTTTATGGTATGCTAAACGCATCACGGCGATCAAATCAGTAAGAATAATATCGTAAACCCTTTAATACCATATCGAAGCTGTCTTAGGCGTGAGACACACAGGAAGGACGTGGGGCGAGGGCGCGGAAAAGACGCATAGCGTGCTATAGAGTTCGCGCCCTCGTTTCGTGTCTTGTATGTGGGCTTCGATCTGTTCCTTCAGTAAATTTTGTATGAAAGTGAATTGGAAAGACGACGCGGGTTTTGCGCGCCTTTGACCCACGTCCTTTCTGTGTGAGTAAACCCTTTCTAATAGCCCACGTGCTGATAAATCAGAAAACTTTCTGACAGACAGTTGGACTACGAAACCCATGTCAGGGAGCCTTCTTTATAGCGGATCTGTGATTTGAATACATCCGACTTCGTATAGTTTCTCTCCCGATAAGTTTTGAAGCGGTGGGTAGCCTAGTGGGGAGATGATTGGACTCGGAAGCGAGAGACGCAGGTTCGACTTTGTTTTCTAAGTTATGTATAGGTACATTTGTGAAGTTATAGTAGCAATACCACTCGCTAACGGTGAAAGAAAACATAGTGAGGAAACCTGAGTGTCTAAGCTATTCGCATAGCTTAGAACTTGAAATCGCCAATCCGCTGTGGGCACGCATGGTGATTAACTCCTGAACTGCCCTCGCGGAATGGAACGTATAGGTGGCCCATACTAAGTTGGACACAGATATGTGTCGCGGCAGACGAGTACTCTCATACTCTCTCTCTCTGAGAGAAGGCCTGTACCCTACAGTGGTACATGCCGAGATTCGAACCCACGATCTCCTGAATGAGAAGCCGGCGTTCTATCGCTCCGCTACCACCGCTTTTATTTTTATTGAAATAATTCACATTAACTGAGTTTAAACTCAGTACATATTTTTGTGAATTATAGAGAATCATTTTTATGAAATTAATTGAACGAAATTGAATATTCTACCCCATCTCTACACATAGTAGAGTGATGAATCAAACAACTGTCTTTTTTGTAGTAATAACCATCTCTTTCAAAGCTGTTGTAAATATTTTTTATTATAGTTTATCAATTTAACGTAAATTCGTAACAGACATTATTGTCTTGTTGGACACATATATGTATCTATTTTATGAACTTTATTTCGTTGCATGACATTTATATTTCACTCGCGTGACGAGTCACGATAAATAGCATCTTGTTGTCAGTTTTAAAGCTAATAAGAGCCATTCATCTTTAATACGCCATCATTTTGTCCAATTTAATGCCATTACGCCAATCGTTTGGCCGAAACACGCCAATTAAACTCAAACAGGAAGACAAATGCTACTCATACATATCCAATGCCCTACTCTGAGTAGTGAATGAATTCTGATAATATTACAACCTCCGTATTTGCATGTTTGGATGTTTGTTGTCCAGTTGTGCAAACATAACTAAACGGATTTTGTTTAAAATAAGCTGCTCGGCACATCATATCCCTATGGATGTACCGTGCCCGGCAATATTGCCAATATCATCATCATCATCAGCCATTTAATGCCCACAGCAGGATATAGGCCTCCTTCGTGGTTTTCATAACCATGAGGGGTTTTGCCACAATCGCCACGCTTGGCAGGCGGTTTGGCGATAGCAGTATGCGGTTGGAAGCTCAGGAAGACGCTGCTGCCCATCTCCTGGTAACTGATTTCCTAAGTCGCCTTCTACGACATCCATGGAAGGAAATGGAGTGACGCTATTCTTAACCCGCGCCACACGGAGCATTGCCAATATACCCGTATTTCTCGTACACTAACACGCTTTTAATCTACTGTTAACAGCTGTCATTGGCCAGAGTGCATACCTACAAATAAAACCACTGACAGCTGTTAACAGTAGATTAACAGCTTGTTAGTGTACGAGAAACCCGTCATAATCATCGAACCTTGAACACAGCAGCACTGATTTGGAGCATTTACGCTCGTCGGCATACTCACAGTGGCCGTAGCCAGAGTAGGCCCACCGACAATTCCCGCGCATACCTCGTCCTTTCGACGGCGGAGACAAATGGGCGCGCTTTCGCGCCACTTTGCGGGATGAAAACGGAATTGGCCCGTAATTGACACCGACGACTTTATTTTCGCAATCATGTACCTTTTTGTCCTTAGTTGTGTCTGGGTTAAGTCGGCAATCAGGGATACACTTACTTGTAGGAGGATATGTATTTGTAAATAGTTTGGTACCCATTTAAAGGATCTTTTAGAGATAAAGAAATAAACTTAAATAATAATAAATAAGAGCTCTATCACACTAGTGATTTGCGAGCGATTGGAAAACGATCACGCGGCGAGCACGCCGCGACGACGCCGCAACGATACTCGCGTCGTGCAATCCGCGTTTTGGACACTCAATAGCAAAATGGATTGATCTGGCGAGGACATACTACTGTTGGCTGTGTTACTTCGGAGACGCAGAAAACGAAAGCAGATACAAGTCAACGATGAACCCTGGAAGCATTCATTGGGAGAGAGCGACTACTATGTACCTGAAAGATTAATATAGATGAAAGATTGTTTTAGGTTCTAACTACATATTCTTTGAAATCACTGACACTTTTAATATGGTCTTTGGGGCCCGGGGGGTCGCTAGAATTTTTGGGAGGGTAAAGGGGGCCGCGTCTTCGTAATTATTGAAAAATACTGCTCTAACATCCCTTAATATGGCTGGTTATGGTAACCAGAAACTAAAAAAAAATAGAGCACGTGACCGACAAATCTGAAACTAAATTGTCTTTCCCAGAATTAGTCAAGATTAATGACTGAACATTAAAAACCAACGCTGAACGAAATAAAGTGGTAAATGACGTGAGTGGACGATAAATTAGTGCCGTCTCACAGTCGGTATGCGCCGGAGTCGATGGCGCTGCCATTTTGTAACAACAAAATTTTATTAGGGAGTGCTCGTAAAATCTATATCTGGCTGAGGGCCTTGTATGTATACGTATATTGTATTTTTCGTCCCTTTAGGGAGTTTAACAATTACAATAAAATAAAAAATAACATTCACACGAGACAATGGCTTGTCCTGGGGACTTAATGTTCTCTGAAGGAGCTAACCAGCGCCACAAATATAAAAAATACACATTCTTTTACAATAATTTTATTATATTTGGCCGTAAAATAATATTGAATGTTTTCGAGTCTTAGAAAACTACAAAACTTCCTGACAAATTTAATTTCATGGACACATCAAAACGCCGTCAGCCATGATGTTCTAAGATTACTTCTACCACGACGTCACATCGTTTGCAAGTAAACGAATCTTTACTAGCTTAGTGACGTCACAATCATTGTGAATACCGTTATCGGCGTTTCAAATCAATGATTATTAAATTGAATTTTTGCAGATATCTTCTACTTTTATATATTAAAATGTATATAATACGTAAGTTTTTTAGGCCAAGTACTAAAGGAAATAAATATTTTTAAGGTTCCGTACCTCAAAAGGAAAAACGGAACCCTTCGTTATCCGTCCGTCCGTCCGTCTGTCTGTCAAGACCCTTTATGTTAATCAATGTTGATATGAGTCAACTAGCGTATTTAAGACGCTAATCATACGTATATCTGTGGAAATTATTTGAGGACATGAAAGCGATGTCTCTTGTGAATAGCCGTTGTACTTACGATCGTATCTACACTTAGTAATATTTGTGTAATTTTATGGTTGTTAGGGTTCCGTACCCGAAGGGTGCCAAACGGGACCCTGTTATTATTAACTTCACTCGCCGTTTGTCTATATGTATGTCCGTCTGTCTGTATGTCTGTCCGTCTGTCTGTCTGTCTGTCTGTCTGTCACCAGGCTGTATCTCATGAACCGTGATAGCTAGGCAGTTGAAATTTTCACAGATGATGCATTTCTGTTGTCGCAATAACAACAAATACTAAAAACAGAATAAAAAAAATTAAAGGGGGCTCTTATACAACAAATATTGTCGAAAGATAGCGCTCGCTATCTAGCAGCCATCTATGTAACCTTCTTAGCGCCGATGTCATGTCCTTAAATGTCAATGTTAAACGCTTCATGTTGGTTTCTATAGATTACGCTGTTCTCAAATTCGATCTTGGTCTAATGTTGTATAGATAATGGTACGAAACCCTCCGTGCGCCAGTCCGACGCGCACTTGGCTGGTTTTTTCTTAATATATCAGCCTTCTAATGAAGCAATCACAAACAGGGTCGAAAAAAACAGTGAAAAAGCAACTAATATTTACTTTACATAAGCAATCGTGCTACGAGAAAAATAAGAGGGAGCCATGATTAAATATGTTAATACATCAACGTCGGCACAAGTTACTGAACTCAGTTGATGGATTGCGTATGGCAATGTTCTCATTTGGGCCTGGGTTCTATTCCAGGGAATGCCTAACTAGGTTTCAAAGCAAATCCGCGATAAGCACGCAAATTTATGATTTTACTGATTCGCATGTTACTGTTTAAAAACACAGCAATATTATGGTGAAAAATATTTTCAGAACTTTTCTGTTTCCATTGCGGACAAAAAAGTTTACTTATGTGACTGAAACTTTCTTACTCGTACTGTCCCTGCATTATGTAGCCTTAAAAATATATAAAAGTAAAAGTATTATTTTATATAAATATGCAGACATGTACCAAAGACTTGGTTTCCTAAGTTACGTACACTTGTTATATTATAGTAGCAATACCACTCGCTAACGCTGGAGGAAAACACCGTGAGGAAACCTGAGTGTCTGCGGTGTTCGTATACCTCAGCACTTGAAATTGCCAATCCGCGGTGGGTACGCGTAGTTATTAAGCCTATATTATTTCTCTGAGAGATAGCCTGTACCCTGCAGTGGGACGTATATAGGCTGCATAAAAATAATTGTAGTATTATTATTTACTTATTTCTGGAGTTACTTGATAAAAAGAAAATACGGATTGTATTTATTTTTATTAACCTAGTCGTTATTTTTATTAACCTAGTCGGACCTTCCGTCAAAAATCAAGTAAGTGATTCCGGAATTAAGTTAAAAATGAATGTGTAGTACGTACGGCAGCTTTAGTTCAAAGAATTATTATTTATAAATAAACATTCATTTTGCTCTCTATTGCTTAAAGTACAACTTAGCTATGCCAGCGAACTTAGTATTGCCGCAGAATCCGTTTATATGATTCTTGCACAACGCCATCTATTTTTAAAACACAACGTTCGCTCGCACAACGCCATCTATTTTAAACTTAAAATAAATATTATTCCACGGGAACGCGTTACTGGGATATCAAGTATGCTTTGTCTCAATTCAGGTCTGTATCTATCTGTACGCCAAGTTTCATGTAAATCCGTTCAGCCGTTATTGCGTGATTCAGTAACAAACATCTAAAAAATCTAAACATCTTTACAAACTTTCACGTTTATAATATTAGTAGGAAGGAAGTAGGATAAAAAGGACGAAGCATCACGGTTACAGGAAGAACAAACCAAAGAACTTCATGAAAGCTATGCGTATTCCGGTGTGTATTAAACATTTTTATCCGTCTAGATACTTTAAGTGAGAAACGGTAAAAAACAATGCGTAACGGGGCTTCCTTAACATAAACTCGCGCCCGTGCCACCGAGGAGTAGGCAGAGATTAAGATTTTCCAGTTATCACCATCCTGACAAATCCCTTTATAAGCGGCTGCACGCATGCTAGCCAGTTTCGGGTACTTTTGGTCTAGCCCTTCGCTAATCCGCTTTTTGATCGAATTATGACCTTTATCGACCCTCCCACACTTTTAAAAATTAGTGATAAATAATTTTGTGTAACATAAGTGTCGATGTATTATTTCCCGCGTAAGGTAACTAGGGTGACATCCAAATTCATCGAATTAGCAAAAGATGATATTCTAATAATTGTTATTAAGTCTTTTGTTGGTATTGAGGGTCATTAAAGATGTGATTGAATTATTACCTATATTAGATTACGCCCTCCCTGTAGCATAATCTAATATAATAATTATATTCAATAAATTTATATTGTTATTTATTGACTGCCTCGTTGGTCTAGCGGTATCACGTCTGATTGCCATGCTGGAGGTCGCGGGTATGATTCCTACTGGGGGCCGCCGTACATTTGTAGAAATAGCCTCAGTCTAGGTGTATTTCCATGTTTGTGATGTCCTTACTTGGTTACTATAGCACAGTGTATCCTAGTTTGGGACCAGGGCATTGTTGTGTGGAAGTTACATTCTCACGAGAAATAAGCTCATTATCATAGCTGGGCACCGTTAATCAAATAGTTTCGTTAATCGCTAATCCATTACTAAAAAAGTTAACTTCGTTAAACGGTAAAGTGTTACATTTCAAAAGATTTAACGCAAGTTAACGTTAATCGTTTTTTTTATATTATTTATTAGGTACTTACACGTGCAAACACGGAAAAGCTTATATAGTGAATGTAATGTAGAGCTAGCCATTATGCCAATTAAAGGTAGCACTCTACTTCTTTTTTAGCTTGCCGTGAAAAATGTATTCTGTGAACACTAATAAAGTCCCCAAGATACAGGCCTCGCCTAGTTTGGGGATTGCCGTTAAACTGTGTATTGTGCACCTACCCACCTCTTTTGTTAAACAAAATATTATTATGTAACAAAAATATGCTGTAACTGTGTTATTTCAATAAATCTTATTTTACTTTTTTACTTTTTTTTACTTATATGAAAACCAAAACACTTCAGACGGTTCTCATATAGAATTAACTTGTACGGTTATGCACGCAATTTAAGAATGTTGTAATTTTTATGCTTTATATTCTTGGACTAAATTTAGACTTAAATGTCCCAAGGCTGTCATGAAAAATATCCAAATTTAATTTTCTCCAGCACTTACTACATAAGTTAGGAGCATCCTATTCTATGGTGCAGTAGTTAATAAAAATTACATTTTTTGTATCGTTACGTTATTGATCTACTTATAAAAACTGTTAACAGGTTAGGAACAAAAAAGACGTGTATAATAAATTGGAGTGTGTAATTTAGTCATCTGGGCATAATGTGGATATTCCCCTTCGTGAACAATTAATATTTTGAAGTTCTTGTTTGAAAGCGACGCTCGTTTTGTAACCTTTAGTATATATGCAATATATACTTAACAAATATAACAGTCGCCCTCTAGCGCCAGAGCTAAGTAATGAAACGATCAGACAAATCATATCAATAACATTTCTTCGCAGTTATCTCACTCACACGCGCCGGCAAGACATAAATGTACCCACCTAGTTTCGTTCCAGTAGAGTCGCGGCACGCTTAAACATAGATAGATAGATAGAATATTCTTTATTGTATGTACAGGAGGAGATATGAGAATTTAACAATAATATAGTACAGTACAATTGGCGGCCTTATTACTAACAGTAATTTCTTCCAGACAACCACTAACGGAAAAAAAAGAGAAGCTAAATGACGGGTAGTCGGTGCAACTATACAATACTAAGAAAGATACATACTTGTCAGAACGTGTTTTCCGCGGCGCGGCGAGGTGCTTACGGTATCTTTTTGGTAAATAGTAGGTACTGGATTAGCTACTAACCGACTTGGAGGAAATTTGACGGAAGTTAACAAGTACGTTAACATTTTTTAAAGTTAACGTAAAAGTGAATCCGTTAGTCGAAATGTAAACTTCGTTAATTAACGCTTAACGGATTAACTAATCAATGCCCAGCTATGGTCGTTATTTACATCTGAACAATACTGACCCATGAACGATGTGTTGTAAAATTACATCGGTACCGATTTGGGCCTAATCCCCGGTACGAGCCAACCCGCCTCGGTAAGCCACCGCATTATGAAAGGCCAGCAAAAACTGGGGGCTTCACACGTACACACACGTAGCTAAACTTGTTACAGCCCACAAATTACTTTAGCAGACGTGACGAAACAAAATATGACTGGGTAGAAGATCCGACACGCGTATGTGCAGGTGTAGGTCTACACCTACGACAACGCGCGTGTAACCGTTAGACCGACGAGGCAGTCAGCATTTACATAGGTACATAATGACTGCCTTGTTGGTCTAACGGTTACACGCTTGACTAGCAAGACGGAGGTCGTGCGTCCCGCAAAAGAGGATATTCTAATAATTGTCATTAAGTCTTTTGTTGGGGTTAAGGGTCGTTAAAAATGTGATCGAATGTGCCCTCCCTGTAACAATTATATTCAATAAATTAGTATTATTATTTATTGACTGTCTCGTTGATCTAGCGGTATCACGTCTGATTACCACGCCGGAGGTCGCGGGTTCGGTTTCCGCTGGGGGCTGCCGTACTTGATTTGTACAAATGGCCTCCGCCTCAGTCTAAGTGTTTTTCTATGTTTGTGATGCCCTTGCCTGGTTACCATAGCATGAGGACAAAAGGAAGTGGCGTGCGTTGGGGGAGGCCTATCTCCAGCAGCGGACGATTATGGGCGGATTGATTGACGTTTCCGAAGGTTCAAAATATATGAGTGTAGAGTACAAAGTTTTGAGTAGGTTAAATCGGAAGAGTCCATACGGTGGAGAAGTTTTGCAACAATACCCTTGGTACTTTTGTTTTGAGTAGGTTAAATCGGAAGAGTCCATACGGTGGAGAAGTTTTGCAACAATACCCTTGGTACTTTTGTTTCGACGAGTTTTGTAGTGACAAAAGTAGAGGATTCGCGGATTTATTTCACAGCCTGGAGTGACTGCGTGGTGCGGGAGGTGACATGTTGAATAATGATAGAAAGTCAAAGTTCAAGGAGAAACGCTACGAAAATTGCGTTGACATTTCCAAAGTAAATTGTTTTTGCTATTAAATGGTGAAATTCTGGCTTGAGTAAAGGTTAAAATAGTGAAAAGATGTTTTAAGTACCTACTGCATCATTTATTAGACGATAACAAAGTTTCAACGCTAGTTTAATTTAAATACAGCGGCATTTTGTACTGGTTTATTTATATTTTTCGTAGGTGTAGTATGGTAAAAAGTCTTAGATAAATTGTAAGGAATTATGTAAAATGTCATAAGCAGCCTATATACGTCCCACTATAGGGGGCCGGTGCCCTATTGCCCTATTGATTAAGCCCATACCCTCCGGCCTTCTCTCGGAGAGAGAGTATGGGCTTAATCACCACGCGTGCCCACCGCGCATTGGCGATTTCAAGCTCTGAGGTATATGAATAGCTCAGACACCCAGGTTTCCTCACGATGTTTTCCTTGAGGGTCAACGGGTAGTATTGCTAACCACCACCTAACTTCACGAATGTACGTGACTTAGAAAACCAAGTCATTGACAAATGCCGGGATGCGAACCCACGACCTCCCGAATGAGAAGCCACCGTTCTACCGCTCCGCTACCACGGCGTTGTAGATGTATATAATATACTTTTAGGCATGTTCATAGTATGTACAGTCAACAGCACATTAACCTTTACACGCGTGCACTCTAATCAGTTACGTTAAGGGTGACTTTGCAACAAAAATGTAAGGGTTGACTTGCTGTCGACTGTACCCTTCATCTATTTAAAATACATAATAATATGCATTACTCGGTGAATTTTGTGAGTACAGTTCGTAATTTTCTGTAAAAGATAGATGCAATCTTTTTCAAAAAAAAAAAATACCGAATTTTTGTAGATGCGAAATTCAAACTTCTTCCATTCGACCCTCCATTTGTCAAAATCGGTCAAGCCTTATTACAGTTAGACAGAGGATTGCCCAACTGACGTTGACTTGAGTAATCTGTTTTTATTAAGGATAAAACACACCAACGCGGTGGCGGTCCATACAAAATACTACTGCCGTAAATTATGTATGTATGGACCGCCACTGCCATCACCCCCAACGCCACCGCGTTGGTGTGTGTTCTCCTTTAATAAACCAGCTTACTCGGAAAACGTTTATTTTGCCATATTATTCTCAGACCTACCAAATGTACACAGAACAATTCTTAAAACTCGGTGAAGCCGTTTCGGAGGACTTCGGTAACAAACTGTATGACACGAGATTTTTATATATTAGAAGATTTTAACTTTTTCCTACCACGAACTGGTAAACGCAGGGTACGACGCCCACCAGCTCGCTGGACCGACGATCTGAGGCAGATTGCTGGCAGTGGCTGGATGAGGATGGTCGAGGATGGAAGAAAGTAGCGTGCCTTGGGGGAGGCTTGTGTCCATCAGTGGACGGGTACTGGCTGATTGACTGATTGAATTAATATTGCTGTCATTTAATACAAAAGGTGTCAATATATTCCAAATCAAATAAACTTCACAACATAAACAATTTATTGTGACTATTGCATATCACATGGTGCGTAATTCGTTTTAATTCCGTATTGTCCATGACTACCTATTGCATATTACATAGATATGTCAGGTGCGTAATTCGTTTTAATTCCGTATTGTCCATTATGCGGAAGTGGGGTCAATAAAAGTAAATTTCACTTCAGTGACGATATAAATGCAAAATATCAAATTAAATTTAATCGATTCATGTTGTTGGTGCACCGAGTGCTGCCTGTACAGTGGGAAGCTAATCAACGTATACGTTTTAGTTACAAAGTCACCGTGACGTAATAGAGTAGAGTGCTGTGCACGTATGTCAATTATGTATGATGTGCTGTCGACTCCCTGGTTCCTCCTTACTATTTATCATAATTACTCACATTTATATAAAAAAAATATAAGATTTATAAAAAAAAAAATTACACGTAGGTGATGCGTTGGTATGTTAAGTAAGTAAAATGTGTTATTAGAATACAACATGCCATTGAAAAAACGCAAAACCTGAAAAAGGTTTCTATACCTTTATGATTATGAAAAGATTTTTAAATAAAAAAAAAACCGCTCTCAAAACACTTAAAAACACACAAATAATTTAAATTTAAAATTTATATGTTTTGGTGCAGTGTTTTGAAGACCGGTGTGAAGTTAGCTGACAAACTTAGCTGACAAACATAGCTGACACTATTACACGACCAAATAAAATGGTCGTTTTTAAAAGGCTTTCATAAGCCAGTAGGTACGACAAAATGCCTATGGCAATAATAAATTTATAATGGTATTAAACGGTCAAGACCGAAGACCAAATGTTATATTTAGAATTAAGAAATACTGTCCCATCAAAAAATATTCTGAGATAAGCTCCTCACAACTAAGCTATTTTGGGGAACATTCTGACCGTTAGTAATTGTGACAATAAAAGATGTTAAAACATATCTTAATTATGGCTCAATACCGTGGCATAGCAGTGAAAACGTGAAGAAATAAAAAAATATTCGCAAAATTTTCAGTACGCGTTTATGTTTCTTATTGGGATACTAAAAAAATTAGAATTTCTAGAAGGCTGGATCTTAGTTATTACGGTTCCTTAGATACTAAGGAAACTGTTAAGGTATAAATAGAAATCAAACCCTTCAGTTTTTGTGATAAAGTTTGCGCCCTCGACGACATACCGCAGAAAACAGAATTTCTACCACTTTAGAAATACAAATTATGATTGCATAGACTCTAAAGTATTTTAAATAAATCAATTTATACCTTCAGACCATTCAGTTTCTCTGAAATCGGGCGATAGACAAAAATAATGGAGAAAATTTCAAAAAGCCCTTTATGATTTTCTTGGGATATACCAAAATAACGAATTTCTAACAGGCTGGATTTATGTTATTTCGGTTCCTTAGATACTATTTAAACTACTTACTATAAATTGAGACATGAAACCATTCAGTTTTTGTGACAAAGCGGAGCTGACAAATAATTTGTGAGAAAAATCTCTCCAGAGATTCTTTCTGGGCGACGTATTGCAGCAAAACGAATTTCTACCACTTTAGAAATGCAAAATTATGATTGCAGAGACTCTAAAGTATTTTAAATAAATCAATTTTTACCTTCAGCCCATTCAATTTTTCTGAAATCGGGCGATAGACAAAAATAATGGAGAAAATTTAAAATAACCTTTGTGTTTTTCTTGAGATATACAAAAAAACGAATTTCTAACACTTTAGAAATGCAAAATTATGATTGCATAGACTCTAAAGTATTTTAAATAAATCAATTTATACCTTCAGACCATTCAGTTTTTCTGAAATCGGGCGATAGACAAAAATAATGGAGAAAATTTAAAATAACCTTTGTGTTTTTCTTGGGATATACCAAAATAACGAATTTCTAACAGGCTGGATTTATATTATTTTGGTTTCATAGATACTACTTAAACTACTTAACTATAAATTGAGACATGAAACCATTCAGTTTTTGTGACAAAGCGGAGCTGGCAAATAATTTGTGAGAAAAATCTCTCCAGAGTTTCTTTCTGGGCGACGTATTGCAGCAAAACGAATTTCTAACACTTTAGCAATGCAAAATTATGATTGCATAGACTCTAAAGTATTTTAAATAAATCAATTTATACCTTCAGACCATTCAGTTTCTCTGAAATCGGGCGATAGACAAAAATAATGGAGAAAATTTCAAAAAGCCCTTTATGATTTTCTTGGGATATACCAAAATAACGAATTTCTAACAGGCTGGATTTATATTATTTTGGTTTCATAGATACTACTTAAACTACTTATTTATAAATTGAGACATGAAACCATTCAGTTTTTGTGATAAAGCGGAGCTGACAAATAATTTGTGAGAAAAATCTCTCCAGAGATTCTTTCTGGGCGACGTATTGCAGCAAAACGAATTTCTACCACTTTAGAGATGCAAAATTATGATTGCAAAGACTCTAAAGTATTTTAAATAAATCAATTTATACCTCCAGACCATTAAATTTTTCTGAAATCGGGCGATAGACAAAAATTATGGAGAAAATTTAAAATAACCTTTGTGTTTTTCTTGGGATATACCAAAATAACGAATTTCTAACAGGCTGGATTTATATTATTTTGGTTTCATAGATACTACTTAAACTACTTAACTATAAATTGAGACATGAAACCATTCAGTTTTTGTGACAAAGCGGAGCTGGCAAATAATTTGTGAGAAAAATCTCTCCAGAGTTTCTTTCTGGGCGACGTATTGCAGCAAAACGAATTTCTAACACTTTAGCAATGCAAAATTATGATTGCATAGACTCTAAAGTATTTTAAATAAATCAATTTATACCTTCAGACCATTCAGTTTCTCTGAAATCGGGCGATAGACAAAAATAATGGAGAAAATTTCAAAAAGCCCTTTATGATTTTCTTGGGATATACCAAAATAACGAATTTCTAACAGGCTGGATTTATATTATTTTGGTTTCATAGATACTACTTAAACTACTTATTTATAAATTGAGACATGAAACCATTCAGTTTTTGTGATAAAGCGGAGCTGACAAATAATTTGTGAGAAAAATCTCTCCAGAGATTCTTTCTGGGCGACGTATTGCAGCAAAACGAATTTCTACCACTTTAGAGATGCAAAATTATGATTGCAGAGACTCTAAAGTATTTTAAATAAATCAATTTTTACCTTCAGACCATTAAATTTTTCTGAAATCGGGCGATAGACGTAATTACTAAGATCCAGCCTTCTAGAAATTCTAATTTTTTTAGTATCCCAATAAGAAACATAAACGCGTACTGAAAATTTTGCGAATATTTTTTATTTCTTCACGTTTTAACTGCTATGCCACGGTATTGAGCCATAATTAAGATATGTTTTAACATCTTTTATTGTCACAATTACTTACGGTCAGAATGTTCCCCAAAATAGCTTAGTTGTGAGGAGCTTATCTCAGAATATTTTTTGATGGGACAGTATTTCTTAATTCTAAATATAACATTTGGTCTTCGGTCTTGACCGTTTAATACCATTATAAATTTATTATTGCCATAGGCATTTTGTCGTACCTACTGGCTTATGAAAGCCTTTTTTAAAAACGACCATTTTATTTGGTCGTGTAATAGTGTCAGCTATGTTTGTCAGCTAAGTTTGTCAGCTAACTTCACACCGGTGTTTTGAAGTCGGTTTTAAATTTTAAAAAAGTATTTCACGACTTTTTGTGAATATCACTATGCCTCCACCAAATTGTGTTTCCCGAGAGCAAATGCATGAATCACAGTAAAAAACACCCAAATCGCTTCAAGTGCGCCTTTAAATTTTGAAGAACCTGACTTTATGTACACCACCTGTGATGTCTACCCTTTGAAACAAAAAAATAATTTTCTAAATCGCTCTTGGCGTCTTCGAGTAACCGGAGAACATACTAAACATACTAGAAATGAAAAAGATTCCGACGAATTGAGAATTCTCCATTAACCCCCTACATTTTTGAGGTCGTTTGAAAATGGTTTATTGGAATGCAGCATGTCATTGAAAAACGCCAAATCTTAAAAAGGATTGATAAATTAACCACTCGTCTGCCGCGACACAGATCTGTGTCCAACTTAGTATGGGCCACCTATACGTTGCGTTCCGCGAGGGCAGTTCAGAAGTTAAACCAATCCAATAAAAAAACGTAAAAAATTATCAATTACTATTTTTTGTTCTTAAATGATAATCTCTGCCCTAAGATAAAAAAACTCTGTAAGTTACGTATTACGTGGTAATCTGTGATTTGCCATGATATTAATCTTAAATGTTAAGTCTTTTGTTATTAATTTAGCTGTAGATTTCCCTATCATTAATAGGGCGCAAACAAAATATTTGCGTCGAGGTTGTGAAATTGAATCCAGAGCGAACTGAGGCGATTCTTGCATAAAGCCCGAGCGAAGCGAGGAGAATCTCTGAAGGAGCGACGGATTCAACACTACCGAGACCAAAAATGATTTGCACCCGTGTAGAACACTCTGCTTTTCACTACCATCTGAGAGGTATGAAATAAAAGATAACACTTGACGACATTTTTCCGAGAAAATAAGTGAAAATAGACAAAACAAGCGCGTTCCAATTTCAAATATTTGACAATTAGGTACTTAAAGTTTAGCAGCAAAGAGTTTGGTAGTTCAGTAAGGAGTTCCAAACTCGGTTTTAAAACTTATTGCTTGGATTGGAGCGAAATAGGGCGAGGATCCTCAAGAGTGAAAGGGAAGTCCGACTTCTTAGTAAATGAGTGCATTAGTTTAAAAATTCAAAATTGGATTTTGAGTCTATTTACTTAAAGGTACCTAGAGGTAAATAGATTCAAAACCCTTGAGTCTATTTACTTTGATGCATCTTAGCTTGAACAATAATAGCGTGTTTTGGGTCCTAAATTTGGGCACAAAATGCATCATTTTAAACAGATGGAGTGAAAATAAATAAAAATAAAATAAAATACAGGTGTATGAAAAACAATGATGGTTTAAATTAATTTGCCTAACGCTTTGCTTTTTAGATGTGGTTTGTTTTGTGTTTCTCCATTACATAACACGTTGTATATTTTAATAGTTACTTTCCAACGACGACCAACACAACTATTAAATTGTACACATTTTTTGCACAGGAAAAATACAAAATTATTAATTAACTAAAACGAGTTCAAAAGAAAACGGTATGACGATTATTATCAGGCATTTCCGTGTGGCGCCGGATTAAGAATAGCATCACTCCATTTCCTTCCGTGGATGTCGTAGAAGGTGACTAAGGAAGTAAATTACCAGGAGACGGGCAGCAGCGGCTTCCTGAGATTCCAACCGCATACTGTGATCGCCAACCCGCCTGCCAAGCGTGGCGATTATGGCAAAACCCCTCATGGTTAAATACCATGGTGGAGGCCTATGTCCTGCAGTGGGCGTCAAATGGCTGATGGTGATGATGATGATTAGGCATTTTTTATATTATCATAAAGAGGATTTCCTTGTTGCGCCAATTGTTTTGCGGATGTTCAAGATTACCTCTTAAATATTTCTTGTTGGTATATTGTACAGTTGAAAGCACGCCAGCAATTACATCCCTGCACTCTAGATACTCAGTTAGATTACGACGGCTTTTCAACTAAAATGTAAAGGTTGTGTTGCTGTCAACTGTACTAGACTGTTTGCCAATTTGAAGTGATTCCAGGTTTTGTGTTATTGAATAGCATCAGCCGCCCATATACGTCCCACTGTACGGCACAGGCCTTCTCTCAGGGAGAGAGTATGGGTTTAATCACCACGCGTGCCCACCGCGGATTGGCGATTTCAAGCGCTGAGGTATGTGAATAGCTCAGACACTTATGTTTCCTCAAGATGTTTTCCTTCACCGCTAACGCACTCGTTCGCAGTAGCAATACCACTGTATTGCTACTATAACTTCACAAATGTACATAACTTAGAAAACAAAGTCGTAGTTACATGCCGATACTGGAAATTGAACCTGGGTCTCTCGCTTCCGAGTCCAATGTTCTACCCACTAGGCTACCACCGCTTCCCTGTTATGATTGAATGACGCGTTGTATTTATCAAAATGTAATGTCCTCAATAAATATAAAGGTTAATTTGCTGTCAACAGTACTACAGACTTTTTCCATTTGGCATTGTTTCAGGTTTTACGTTCTCCCAATAACACGTTGTATTCCAATAACACATTTTGCTTACTTACCACACGGACTCAAAGTCTACGCCTCAACAAAGGGACGCGGGGTGTCACTCACTTTGGCGCACACACCTCCGAACGCGATAAAAGCGCGAACTTATTTCCCCTGAATTAAATTCCAATACAGCCGACCGATAAAACGCGAATAGTTCGTAAAACTAGAATACCACAACGGGACGGTTATAAACGTACGCAGAAGGCTAGGTTAGGGCTTATGAGTAAGGCATAGAACTATCGTGTGTGTCTTGTGTGTTTTACTTAACTGGACAACAGTAACTAGTTAAAACACTAGGCGTTCGACTGTTTGTAACTTAAACAGCAGCAGTTAAACTTTCGCCATTCGCCAAATATACTCCAGCTTCAAAATTGGAAGTATACATACATACATACGTACACAAACTCACGCCTGTGTCCCAGAAGGGTAGGCTGCCACTTGCCAAGATCCTGACAGATCACTTTCGCTTCCTTAACATTCATTAGTCGTTGGATGCAAGCATGCCGGTTTCGGGTACTTTTCATCTTGCCCTATGCTAATATATTCCCTATTTGGAGGTATCTATTACAGCTTAATCCTTAAAAATTGGAATAAAGAACAGTGACTCCGCAGAAGTACATTCCTAATCATACTTGTAAAGTATCTGAATCTGAGGTAAGCTACATCAGAATTCGACTCCAAATATGGGCTTCTTTCATTCGTTTCAAATCCAGGGTGGTCAGTTTAACCACAGGCTCTACCATTGGGATGCGGGATGATTAGTTAGTAGAGTACCAATAATGTCACTGAAACGCGTGACACCGTTGGTAGTATACTAGCGGAGCGGTAGAACGCCGACTTCTCATTCGGGAGGTTGTGGGTTCGAATCCCAGCATGTGCCAATGACTTTGTTGTCTAAGTTACGTATGTATATTTGTAAAGTTATAGTACCAATACCACTCGCTAACCCCCGAGGAACCCTGAGTGTCTGAGGTGTTCACATACTTCCGCGCTTGAAATTGTCAATCCGCGGCGGGCACGCATGTTAAATAAGCCCACACTATTTCTCTCTGAGAGAAGGCCAGTGCCTTGCAGTGGGACGTGATATAGGCTACATAAAGAAAAACCTATTAGAATAACATTGTACTGCCATTGCTTGTAGAGAAAATACAGGCAAATAACTGCTATTGTCGTGTAAAATTAATCTGTTGAACCTACGTGTTTACTTGAATCTAGAACCTGTACTTCTGGCTCATCCATCCAGCTCAGAACTAGCACGCGAGCACGCGGACGGTATTGCAATAATCGTAAAAGATAATAATCATCGATAAAACCGCATCCGAATGCCGGGCAATATGGCCGCGCGGCGGACGCATCGCAAATAATTGGCGCGAAAACGTGACGCCATGTTGGATTTATAGAGCCACGCTGTAGTTTTGAGAGGTTGTATTTTTACCTGACTAGTAGAGGGACGATTATAGTCATAAATAAAAGGGATAGACTTTGTGCGGTGACCCGTTGCTAACTAGGCGTTACCCATGGAAGAAAATCATATAGGTATTCTATAACACGGTTTTGCAAAAAGTGAACGTCATAAGTCTCGATGACTGTGTTGCTAACACTTGGGACGATTTTCGCTAACAAACGACCGTTTCGGTAAAAATGCTTTAAAGTCCTAGGTTTTCGTAGGTACCTAGATTCTAGGTTCTAAAAATAGCTATCACACAAAGAAAAAAAATCACTCAAGACGTAAGCTAACATAAGCGATTAGGAACATAGGCGAGCGTAATATCGCTTCCTGATCTCAACTTGGTTATTAATCAAAAGATGCCAGGCAGCACAAGAGATGTAACACCTTGGAAGTTGTTTCATGTTCCCGGATACACCGAGAGGTTCACCTTCGTTAGTCTAATATTAAATTTCTAGAAGGGTGACCGCATATGATAGAACGTTGCCTCTTTGTGTTACAACGTCGATAAACCGCTCGCTTTTCAAAGGATTTAGACTTATAGTGCGGATAGACGCTCAAAAAGTCTCTCACACTAAGGCTGGGTTTCTCGTACACTAACAAGCTGTTAACCCAATGTTAACTAGTGTCAGTGGTTTTTTTTTATGCACTTTGGTCAATTGACAGCTGTTAACAGTAGATTAACAGCGTGTTAGTGTATGGGAAACTGGGAGTAAGATTCTTAAATTAAATGTCATCTTCGTTCTTAGTGTGGTGTATGACCGCCGATGACGTTCCATTTGAATATAAGCGAATAAAAAATAAAATAAAATGCATTTATTTCCGGTTGAGCGGTGGTAGCCTAGTGGGTAGAACATTGGACTCAGAAGCGAGAGACCCAGGTTCGATTCCCAGTGCGGGCATGTAGCTATGACTTTGTTTTCTAAGTTATGTACATTTGTGAAGTTATAGTAGCAATAACACTCGCTAAACGTGAAGGAAAACATCGTGAGGAAACCTGAGTGTCAGAGCTATTCACATACCTCAGCGCTTGAAATCACCAATCTACGGTGGGCACGCGTGGTGATTAAGCCCATACCCAGCCCTTTTCCAAATTGAAATTTATTTTTATTTATCTCCCAAAAATCTGTTGGAGTTGAAATTAGCGTATTTATAATATAACAGACATAGACATCGTGTACTTTACTCTTTTTTTTTACGGCGTCTTTCAGCTTAGGAAAGGCAAATCGGAAGATAAATCCTTCCAGCCCGCCATAATCTCTAGGAAGCGGCACAAAAGTTGGTATCAGAAAAAAAATATTAAATAAAGAATAAAACCCGACTTCGAATCACTACTGCACTAGAAATAATTAAAATGATTAGAAGTATGCGTACATGTAGGTATTGTAGAAGTTTAATTTGGAGTCGGTGCCCAAAATGTATGTGCTGGTCATGAAACTGGGCACCGACTACAAATTATACTTCTGCAATGCCTACGTGTATACATACTTCTAATTATTTAAATGATTTGTAACTTTTTAGTGCTGTAGTGTTTCGAAATCGGTTTTTATTTAATTTTTTTATTTTTCAGTTTTTAGTGGGGGAGCGGGAGAAAAATTAACAAGTTCCTTATAACTATAATTTACCCTACTTAATTCCTTCCTTTAAAATTTGATGTTCTCAATTTCCATCTCCGAAAGTCTTCACCAGAACATCAACAAATTAACTTGGGACTACTTTTACGCTATTTTATGAAACATACGGATATTACTAAAGGGTTGGCCCCATTAGGCCTTATTTACTGCTGTCCGCTGAAGATTTCCGTTCTGCACCTCTGAAATCTTTGACGTTAAGATTTGACGGTGTTATGCGAAAACATACCCAAAAAATACGTATATACGCGTCGAATTGATAACCTCCTCCTTTTGTGAAGTCGGTTAAAAAGAGCCGGAAATCTTATCAAACCGCCCTTTACTAGCTGTCTTCCAAAAATGCTAGTATTTAAATGCGTCGGGACCAGTCCATGCGTCAATGTCACCGAGCCGATGCGTCTGTCTCCAGCTGTTTGATTGATGCCTACTACATTGGCTGGTTAAAGGAGGCTATACACGATCAAGTTTACTGTCCAGTTTTTTAGCGAACTTGATAAGATAAGATAAGATAAGACGGTCGTTTGTTGATGCCTACAATTTTATTAATTTTACAAAGTCCACAGTACAAAATTATAAAAAATAGCTATGAACTTGCCTTCATTCAGAAAATATTTAGTAAATAAATATTTTCGATTTCAATTACAGTTGTTTCACGTAGTGTATAAAGAGGTTAAAAAAGACTTAAAATCCAGTGAAAACAAAACAAGTAGTTATAGTCGCAGTTCTCGGAAGTTGCAATAGAGGCACGAGTCGCTTTAAAAAACGTTTACTCTACGAAACCTAGGCCGTAATTGAATTCTAATCGACACTTTTTTGGAATATTTATTTCACATGCGCTGACACTTATTTAGAACCGCTCTTATCAACCAATGTGCACGCGGACGAAGTCGCGGGCTAAACCTATGCTTGATATAAAAAGAATATAGGTAATTTGGTGATTGTTAACAAAGTTATAGAGACTCAGCGCTGATATGATCATGCTTGTAGGCACTATGGCTCCAAGCATGATATCAGCGCTGATTTACTAAGCTTGCTACTTAATACAGGCAACTCTACACACAAACACAATGATAGCTAAATTTAGAGATTTCAGACAGCATAATGTCTTTTGGCGGCAAAGTGACTTGTCGCTTCATCAAGTAAACTTGACAGTGTAGATAGATATATAGAAGATAGAATATTCTTTATTGTACACAGAGATTACATTAACAGAAAGGCAGTGCAGACAGTGTAAGGCAGCTTGCAGAATTTGGTTTGAAAAATCAATCTTGCAGTATTATTTATATTCCAAAATGAGTGGAAACTATAAAATATTATAACAAAGATATAATGTCAGACAACTGCTTTCAAATTTCGGTTTTCTTGAAACTCCGTTGCAAACTAGACGGTAAATTTGATCGTGTATAGGTAGCTTAACGATTGTATGGGAATAGCCTAGAGCGGCGCCCTTCGAAAGGAGCTACAGTGATGTAAGCACATGCAATCTAACATACATAAAACTTGAAATATGATTTTTGAGCTGAAGCAAGACTCAAATCCAAGTCAAGTTTATTTATCATACATATCTAACACAGAAAATTATCTAGCAAATAGATAAAATACATAATATTGACGACGTAAAGAACTTAAAATACAGTTATATACAGGGTTGTGGCAAAAGATTCGGTGGAAATTAAGAAGTTTAATCTGCAATCGCAAAATAAAACAGCTTTTGAGGATTTTTTTTTTGTTATCAGATAAATATTGAAGATATTAGATGTTGTAGCAATACAAGGACAAGAAAATCGTACATACATAACAATATCATACAAACATACATAAGCTCACGCCTGTATTCCAGAGGCGTAGGACAATAACCTCCCGAAAATTAAATCCTTGGAATTAACCAGTTATCTCCCATGAAAAAAGGACTTCACAGGATAACTTGGTAGTTATCTCATCTCAGCTACCTACATGGAACAACGGGATTATAAAGAAGTAAGTGTTGGGGTAAATTTGTAAACATTTTGATAATTAACGCTTGAAATAAAAAAATTGAGGATTTTAGACTTTTAGAAGTGGTTATTGATACTGAAGAGTCAGTTCTCAATAACACGTTATAAGCAACTGCATTGTCCGATCAGATTCGCTGTACTTCATTCGTATACACTGAACTGTAACCTCAATGTATCTGTTTCAGCGCGCAAGAGTGTGTGAGTGACGACATTGACAAGCGAGTTGGTAACATCTGCGTGGTCGTATGGTAGTGTCGCACTTCTGGTGGCCTACTTATAAGACCGGAGCAGTACTAAATGAAGGTCGCGCAAGAGTTTAGTTTCGTGAAGCGAGTTGTTTGAATATTGATTTATGGGAATAGTATTTTAAAAATACAGGTGGAAAATTTGGGGTATTTGTTGTCATTTAGTCCAGTTCTTTTTGGATAGTTCGTCAGATTTTCTTGTGCTTAGTTGCAAAGATAAATTTTTCGTAATATTATGAACGGTGGCGCGGTGGATAAAACGCTTGTCTCACATTATAGAAGTCGTTGGTTCGAATCCCGGTATGCACTAAGGACTTTGTTTTCTAAGTTACGAACGTTTGTGAATTTGTAGTAGCAATTCGTTTCGCTGGTACGTAGAGCTGAGCGTTGGTAGCGGAGTAGTTAAAAACCGGCTTCTCATTCGGGAGATCGTGGGTTCGAATCCCGGCATGTAGCAATGACTTTTTTTTCGAAGTTACGTACATTTGTTAACGGTGCTTGATATAACGTTGAATTTTTTATTTTGGTGCTTGATATTTTAGAAACGAAGAGTGATATCAAAAACTTGAAAAAATTAACTCTGGGCAATTTAGTCAGGTACAATTTGAGCCTGAAACCAAGACGATCGGGTTCAGGGTTTGCCCTACAGCCTAACCTGGTTTGAAAAAGTCAGAACGACATTTTCACATGAGATTTATGACTCTATTCATTTCCAATGTGCTCGATAGTCATGTGAGGCACAAAATCTGTGAACTTTTTTTCTAAACTACAGTAGTCCTATATATAATAATGTTCTATTTAACATAAATAGTACTATTCAGATCTTAAAAGTCGTAGAATAAAAGTTGTTTTAAATTATAAACTCTAAATGGCTCGTTTCAGAAACTGCGCATTTTAGAAATAACTTTGTACATCTTCTAAACAGAGTGTTAAAAAATTCTGTCGCTAAAGGCTTGTTTTATGTGCCCTATATAGGTCCCACTGTATGGCACAGGCCTTCTTTCAGAGATTATGGGCTTAATTACCATGTGTGCCCACTTCGGATTGGCAATTTCAAGCGCTGAGGTATGTGAACACCTCAGACATACTCTCCCTGAGAGAAGGCCTGTGCCCTACAGTGGGACGTATAAAGGCTGCTTATGTACGCCGGGACTCGAACCCACAACCTTCCGTATGTGAAGACGGAGTTCTACCGCTCCACTGCCACCGCTAAAAGGGAACTTAATACCACGGATTTTACGTGATTCCAGATTGGGAAAATTCCAAGGGGCATAATTGAACAATTTCAAAATAGAATTAACTATACCATAATTAATGGGCCTCGTAACACAAAAGGACAAACAAAGACAAATTTTATGTTCCCTTACGTTCCACCGCATTCCTAAGCCAAATGGAATAAGCTCCAAAATAGCCCGCCAGTTGCTACGGTATGGGGACGGACAGAAGTACCTGTGGAAGTACCGCTTGTTCTTCAGTAAGGCAGTGTTTTTTGATTGAAAAATACTTTAAACCAAAATACTTGTACACAGGCGAGCTTAATGACATTGAGTTGAAAATTCAATGCTTAATGAGTATTTTTTTCCAGTTTAACTAGCATGCGTGCAGGCAACGATTAGTCGGATGTTGAGGAAGCGAAAGTGATCTGTTAGGATCGTGACAAGTGGCAGTCTCTGGTCTCTGCCTACCCCTCTGGGATACAGGCGTGAGTTTGTCTTTATGTATGTATGTATGTATTACACTAGAATTCATTTAGTTTTATGAAAACTATCAGCTTTCTTGTTTTTCTCCAAAATGATCTAGCTCTTAAAACTTTGAATAATAACATTTCGGCTTTGAATTAATTGCCTATCTCATCCAACACAAACATTTTATGAGTTGTGTTTGTGATTGACTAAAGTAAAACCGATATAACGTCAGTTTCAATAGTTGCAATTGCCATTGAATAAGTTACAGGTTTGTGTAACAATTTTTATTGATTTGATACTTCGTTCTACGAGATTTTTTTCGGCCAGAGGTTAATTAATCTAAGATTAATTAGTCGTCGGTAAAGTAAGCTGGTTGTCATCCTAAGCTGCGAGCAGCAGTGGTGATAAAGTCGTATAATTATGTTTATTGCCTATTACGCTACTCTTTGGGTAAAGCGGATAGCCACTTCAATCAGATTGGAACTTTATCTTCGAAAACCATATCCAGAGTTCAACTTCTGTGACTTCCACGCCATAGTTGTTTGCACAGCAACAAATTTACGTCCCACTAATAAAGAAGACAGAAAGATAGATGCCTCCTTATGTATGTAGGATACGATTCGGATTTCTCGGGCGTACCCACAGGGGATTCGTTTACATTTTACAACGCGTTCTGGGCTTAGACGGTTCCGTAGTCGCTGTGATGGATCTCACCGTTTCGAATAAACTCAAATTAAATATAATTATTTCGATCTCAGTTTAGACAGTTTAGACAGTTCGAAAAGGTAAGATTCACTATAAGGAGTCCTTATAGTGAATCTTACCTTTTCGATGAAACTCAAACAAAAATATAATTACTGAAATTTGAGCATTGCAATTCCAAATAGATACGTAATAGGAGTAAAAATAACAACATCCACATAATAAATAACAGAACACCTGGTCCCGAACTAGGATACTCAGAGATATGGTAAATCACACAAAGACATCCCATAAGCAGCCTATATACGTCCCACTGTAGGGCACAGGCCTTCTCTCAGGGAGAGAGTATGGACTTAATCACCGCGCGTGCCCACAGTTAATTGTCGATTTCAAGCACTGAGGAAACTCAGGTTTCCTCACGATTTTATCCTTCACAGTTAGCGAGTGGTATATATTGCTACTATAACTTCAGAAATGTACATAACTTAGAAAACAAAGTCATACCTACCCGCACTGGGAATCGAACCTGGGTCTCTCGCTTCCGAGTCAAATGTTCTACCCACTAGGCTACCACCGCTCTAATTGGTACACTAATTATAGGTATTAGATAAGTATAAGAGTTTAATCTAAGTATTTTTAATACAGTGACTCGTTCTAAGGACGTCACATCCTGCTCAACGTCGCTAGTGCGTCAGTCCCAATTATAGCGATACATACGCTGTGTAAACATGTTCAAAGCCAAAGCCGACGAGAGTAATTAGTTCAGGAAGTACCCAGCTTCCTAAATGAATACTTGCTTGCTAAAATATACCCTTCAGCGGCCTTTGACATAGTGAAAATGAGTGCCAGCCCACCAACACGGCTTGCAAAGCGTTAGGCGCGAAACACACAGATGGGACGTGGGACGAGGGCGCGGTGAGATGTATAGAGTCACAGACGAAGAGCGACCGCCGACCAAGGCCTGTTTCGAATTAAAACAGACAACAGTCAACTAAAACAGATAACAGTCAAAATAATTTAATTGGTATAGATCAAAACAACATGGTTTTGTGTAGATCGCTTACACACTTCATCTTTTTATCCTAGCATCTACTAATAAATGCATCTGGTTGAGCGGAGGAGTTCATTTAGCAAAATAACACATAACAGATACTTACACCGGTCCCGCAAGGGTAGGCAGAGACAAACGTCTGCCACTTGCCATGATCTTAACAGAATACTTTCACTGTATCAACGTCCTTAGTCGTTGCAAGCACGCAAGGAGGTTTTTTAAAAAAAAAAAAGAAAAAAGTCTTTCCGCGTCATCAAATGAGTGCTTTTCGAATCGTCATACAAAAAATATTACAGTACTGCAAGTTACCGATAGATGGTGCTGACGTCACTTAATATGTCAAAATTGACATGACATCACTGTACCTTCTCTGTGGTTTCTGTCACGTTGCTTGCTTGTTTCGTTGACGAGAGGAGAGATGATTAGATTATCACAGATTAATGACGATGTGCAACATTTAAAACGTATGATGACACTTGTTCTCCTTGCAGCGCCATCTAGTTTTTGTTAATGAAACTCAACTGGCAGCTGTCATTGAAAAGCCCTCATTGCTGGTAGCGGCTGTATGAGAATGGCAGAGAGCAGAAAAGAGAGGCGTGCATTGGAAGAGGCCTATGTCTAACAGTGGACAAGTACGGGCCGAAGAGCGTTAAGTAGTCAAGCTTGTATAATATATATATTTTTAAATTATTTATTCAAGAAATTTCACGAAATACTAATACAAAAAACCCTCACTGAAACCTGTACACCTGTGAGGTGAGTTGACCTTAAAAATCTGTACTTAGTAAGAATTTGAGTAGTAAAAATTTGAGCCAGCTATCGAACTGTATTTATAACTTAATTTTTTTTTATATAGCACTGTTTTAATTAAGATACATGTAATGTAAACTGTCGTTACGACTGAGTAGTAATAGAGACAATATCCGAAACCGTACCTCATTCCGCGTACGTTTCTGTCGAGGAGTCTAGACTGACAATTAGTCAGGATCAGTTTGAGACGAGGGTTATTTACTTACTAATGAAATAAGACGAACGCATTTGGCGCCAGACGCTCGAGAGTGCGCACCCCTTTTGTCTGTTTGTCTGTCACTATTACAAATTGTCTTCGCTTAGGAGTTTCGCGCCGATTCACTCGCGCAAAAGCTAACTTAACTTCATCGCAGGCCCGATGTATTTCCATGCTTGTGATGTCCTTTTCTGGTTACGACAGTACAGGGTATCCTAGTTTGGGACCGAGACGAGCGGTTGTGTTGTGTGGAAATTAATATTATCATTATCATCTCCATTTGACTTGAAAATTGCAAAGTCAATTTCAAGTGAAGACAGATGTTTGCTTGCATGCTGAGAAATTATAAAAATTACAAAACTGTGCAATAATCAAAATACCGTATTAAAATTGATAATAATGCTTAATAAAAGTATAACGAATCAAATTAAAAATAGTTTATTGTAAGACCAACAGCTTACACGAGAGGCATATTTACAAAATTGAGACGATTAATGTCAAAGCCCATAACAGGTTTTGTAAATTGGAATTATGATAATATATATTTATAGAATAAAAATAATACATTACTTACCAGGAGACGGGCAGCAGCGTCTTTCTGAGATTCCAACCGCATACTGCGATCGCCAACCCGCCTGCCAAGCGTGGCGATTATGGCAAAACCCTTCATGGTTAGGAAAACCATGAGGGAGGCCTATGTCCGCAGTGGGCGTCAAATGGCTGATGATGATGATGATTCGTCAAATAATAAAAATAATAACCTCCACACAGCTTTATCTCTAGTCCTGATCCCAAAGTTGGCTGTACAAAGAGCTATCGAGCGAGCTAAGCTAGTTCTCTTACTTATAAAATTGAGGATAGAGTACCAAATGTCGTCATCCAACATCTAACGGAAGTTAGCAATATTGGTGACTGAATTTTAAGTCTGAAGGTGCAATATACGGGATAGGCACTAACACAGTAGATATAACGGAATGGTGGCCGAGAAGGACGGCGGTCAGTGGGTAGACCAACAGCCTGACGGATGATGGATGGACGATCTGGTAAAGTCAACAGAGGGCCCAAAAAGCCCTTCAAACGGCAGTGGGCAAATGTGGGCTGATAAAATCAATTTAAAATAAGCTTTCCCTCATACGTCAAGACTTAGTGGTAAGTAAAGTCAATTGTATATTCACAGCACATCACATATTATCTTGAGATGTAACGCAACTGATCTCAAAGACATTGCGAGCTTTCATTCTATTTATTGTAAGTACGATCAACTTAGTTTGGGTGTCCCTAAGGTAGCTCTTACTGCTCGTGCCATAAGAATGGGAATCGTTGAGAAAGATGCATTTGCGAACGGCACTTACCGTACATTAAACTTCGTCAGTCGATAAGTTTACTACAAGCGCCTGTGCTATTTCTGATACCACGTGAACGGTAAATTGTCTTCCGACGTTTTTCAGTTTGACACTGATGCTCAAAAGAAAAATGAGGAGGAATAAATAAAGAAATGTTTACATAGTAAATATTACTTATCCTGCTATTAACATTATTTCGGAATCACTTATCCTGCTCTCAGACTAGAATACTCCGTGCTATATTATAAGCGGACAAGGACATCACAACTTGGCAACCATAAATACCTCAATGGCAACGTACCTAGATTAAGGTTATTTGTACAACAAAAAGTACGGCGTGTACTATGATATTCATTTAGTACAATCAGATGTCAACTTTAAATAGATATAATATCCTTTATTGTACGCAAGAAATAAACAAAGTCATAGGTACATGCCCGCATGCTCTATCCACTAGGCTACCTCCGCTTCTACGTACATCTGCGAATTTTTAGTAGCAATACCACACGCTAACGGTGAAGGAAAACATCATGAGGAATCCCGCGGCTTGGTTGGCTTCGCACGTATTGACTTGTCTTTCCTGTGGGCTAGGCCAACTAAGCTGTCAGGATGGTACAGGTGCTGGGCAAGCCTACTGCATCTAAAACACTATGTCCCAGGCACTGCAGCATCCAAGTGGTCCCTTCACCCATCTAGTGTGAGTAAAGGTGCCACTGGACGCTGTATAAATCATCTTATTACGTAGATACAAAGGCCTAAGTTACAAAAGGGATACTTACGAAATACTTTATGTGTACTTGTATAATTTTTTTTTTCTTGCGTACAGCTAAATAACATTAATAATAAGTAAGTACTAACCGATCAGGGAACTAAAACACTCTTTTGCGTTCAAAACATCTCAGTGTCTCAAGACAAAGATATAGCCGATGTGTGTGTGATGTGGGCCTCATAACAAGGCTCAAGGTCGCCCAACGAGTAAGGGAGAGAGCTATAGACGAGGTTCACTGCGTGATCGGATTAGGGATGAGTAGAACGGCAGAAGAACCCGAATTACTAATATAGCTCGAAGAATTGCTCAGTTGAAGTGGCAATGGGCGGGGCACATAGATCGGAGAACTGATGGTCGTTGAGGCGGAAAAGTTCTGACCTGGCGACCACGGACCGTATGACACAGCGTGGGTAGGCCCTCTACCAGATGGTCTGAAGACCTGATTACGGTGGCGGGGAGTCGCTGGGTGCGTGGCATTACACCGGGAAGCTTGGAAAACCATGAGAAATGTCTATGTCCTGCAGTGGGCGTCATATGGCTGATGATGAAGTACTAACCAAAGTAAATGAAAAATGTAACATGCAAGCAAAAATGATACCCAAAACTAAATACATCCCCGCCAGTTTCGTCATAAATGATATTAATCATAACAGCTAAATTACTTTGTCAAGATCGTGGCAAGCGTCAAACATTAGTTTCTGCTTTGCCCTCCGGAGTTCAGGCGTGTGTATATTAACACAATAATAAAATTGTTTTAAATATTTTACCAATTATGTGAATCGAATTAAAATCAATAAATTAATTCAATAAAATAATTGTAACGCCATTTAAAATATGTTCTAATTTAATTACAGTGTCATTTGCGCAAGATACTACTGTGCATGCGTAGACAATTCTATTTCCAGTGACAGGCAGACAGACAAATTGTCAGGTCTATTGTCGGCACTGCACAAGTTCACGTAGTGAGTACATTCTTCGAAGTTCGTTCCTGAGTATAATTAGTACTACTATCGGTGGTTGCGTTGTTCTAGAATCGTGAAATTAGACTAAATTAAACTAGACTAGACTAAATTAGACTAATTTGGTGACACGAGAGATTGATTTTACGCTTCTGTGATTTCTCGAACCTGAATACAAAGGTCAATTAAGTACATGTTATTTCTTATGTAGTGTCCTGTTAAATGTCTTGTGTGCAATAAGGTATAGTAATAAAAAATAAGTTAATAAGTCAGTTTTTTATGACATTCGGTCCGGATAAGGTATCAAAATCTGTTTCAACACCAACTATTTTTTTTTTATTTTGCATATAATCTTGAAACTTGACGCGGTCAATATGTATGAAAAATAAATTGAGAATGTTGACCTTCTAACGTAGGTATTTGAAGTGATTCAATTTGACGACCTCGTGGCGCAGCGGTAGTGCACCTGCATACCATGCGAGAGGTCCCGGGTTCGAATCCCGGCTGGGGACAAAAAAAAAACCCAGGTCTTGGATGTTTACATGTTTGTGATGTCGTTGTTTCTGGTACCCACGACACAGGGTATCCTAGTGTGGGGCCAGAAGCAATGTCTGGCCTGTATGTAAATGTTTATGTTATGTTATGTTATGTTATGTTATGTTATGTTATGTTATGTTATGTTATGTTATGTTATGTTATGTTATGTTATGTTATGTTATGTTATGTTATGTTATGTTATGTTATGTTATGTTATGTTATGTTATGTTATGTTATGTTATGTTATGTTATGTTATGTTATGTTATGTTATGTTATGTTATGTTATGTTATGTTATGTTATGTTATGTTATGTTATGTTATGTTATGTTATGTTATGTTATGTTATGTTATGTTATGTTATGTTATGTTATGTTATGTTATGTTATGTTATGTTATGTTATGTTATGTTATGTTATGTTATGTTATGTTATGTTATGTTATGTTATGTTATGTTATGTTATGTTATGTTATGTTATGTTATGTTATGTTATGTTAAATTTATTGTCATCGGAGAAACAGTTTTCGGTCATTGCGCTATTTCAGTGATACGTTGTTTTTTCTACCCGACTGCCGCGAAGCCCAAAGGGAGGGTAATGTGTTTGGCTAGTATGTATGCACGTACGTTCCCTCATAACTCCTTAACCAATGGTCAGATTTTGACAAATAGTATCTCGATCGGTTCGCCGTGTTTGAGCGAGTGTCATAGGCTATATGAAATTTAAAATGAATTCCACAAAAAAATAAAAATCACTAAAGAGACAAAAGTAAAAAATATCCAACAATCCGATTAACTACTAAGCAGACGGGGTCAAAATTCAATAATTTACTTAGGTTGGACCCGCCTGCGTGTTGGTTATTTTTTATTTCAGTATTTTTTTTGTACATCAGTTTCATTACATTAAGAGAACTGGCCGAAACTGAAAAACAAACAAGAGAAAATCCTCTGTAAGTAAAGGTTTGCTCACACACAGATGGTAGCTGGCTCCAGTGACTATGGAATAAAACCAGTGTTACACAAATGATCGCATTTTCATGCTCCGCGAGTGACCAGAAGGCCCTAGCTGAAAATCAGTGTTGTGGGTGCAAATTTTTCCTAAATCTGTAGGTTTATGTATTTATTTATTGTATCAAGTATTATTTATTATTATGTTGTATTTGTATAATATTTCCCCCCTATTATATTTTATATATCTAGGTCTGAATAAGTAATTAGTAAGTATATTTAATATTTTACAAGTAAGTTGCAATACCTGCTAATGTTCTCTTCAAAACTTAGGTTAGCTGGTAGATAATGTTAAGTAGCTTTAAGCTCGCCTATGTGCAAAACTGCCTGTTTTAAATGCAATAAAGAAATTAGTAATAATAATAATACTGAGCATGAGGCCTTTTTTTGCTGCATCGACATACATCCACTGTACCCTTAGCCTTTGTTTTTTCTCACTATTAGCTTCAAATTTCTTCTACTTTTGTCCTATATCTGCCTTATTTTCTGTATTTACTTTTCCTGCATAATTATGTGTGTCTTTGTGGCGTTAAATGTTTTTCTTCTTCTTCTTCTTCATTTAGTTACAAATGCAATCATTTGTATTACAATAGTTACAAAAGATTGCAATTGTAACTATGCAATCATTTCAAGAATAGTTAACGTAGTTCTAGTTCTATCTTATTAATGTCGTAATTTGTCAATAAATGCTTTCTATTTCTATCTTAGACCTGAGATTTCCGCACTTATGGCCAGTTTCTGAATTGAGAAATTCGCTAAGTAAATGGTTAACTGTAGTGCTGTCTCTTCGAATTTCTCAGAAAAGAGCGTGACAGAACGTTACTTAAGTATTTACTTATTCTCAATTCAGAAACTGGCCTTTAGCCTCATAGTTGCCCAACATTGTACCTAGCAAGCGCTAAGGTATTTAATAACTCAGAAATTAGGGTTTCCTCACGAAGTTTCCCTTTACGGTTAGCGAGTGGTATTGGTTGCTACTACAACTTCACAAAATGTACATAACTGTTAAACAAAGCCACGACCTCCCGAATGAGAAGTCGGCTACCACCGCTCTAGTTAGTTGACGTAGTTAACGAAAAAGATAAATAGTAGGTACTCTAATAATGACTAAATTAATGTGTTTTAGGTACCTTTTGTTAAGTTTAAAATTTCTTTTCATAATCAAACGTTGTGGTTTTTTTGTGTATCCTATTTTAGTAATCCGTAACTAAAAAGACGGAGTCATTGGTACAAGCTAAGAGTTAGTGATTAATTAGTGAAAAATTTTCAGTGTTTTTAACAAAATTAGTATACTTTTGATAAATGTGGTCTGATGAAATTTCGGAGATTTTAAACAGATATTTGTTCGCCCATACATAGTTTTTGACGAATAAAATTTGTTTCCAAAATTACAAATGTTCGTACCAAAGTTTCTTAACGAAAAACTTGGTAGAGGAGAAGAATATGTATGCATGTATGGGTAGTTTATTTATATTTTTATTCAAAAAACCAGCAGCGTAACAAAGTGTCATAAGTTAAAGTAATAACAGTTTGTCTTTTTAACCGACAGGATACTCATCGTAAGCTAGAGTTAAACGTGATCATAGGGCCGACCCTACCAAACTTCCCCAAATCTTACCCAATAAGAAGTGAATACCAAGACCCAGATGAGCCCGGAAAAGTCAGCCCCGTCCATCATCATCATCATCATCAGCCATTTGACGCCCACTGCAGGACATAAGCCTCCTTCGTGGTTTTCATTACCATTAAGGGTTTTGCCATAATCGCCACGCTTGGCACGCGGTTTGGCGATCGCAGTATGCGGTTGGAATCTCAGAAAGATGCTGCTGCCCGTCTCCTGGTCATGTGTTTCCTTAGTCGCCTTCTACGACATCCACGGAAGGAAATGGAGTGACGCTATTCTTAATCCGGCGCCACACGGATAGTCCATCATCAACCAGCCCTAACACGTCCACTGCTGGACATAGGCCTTTCCCAAGGCACGCCACTTCCTTCTGCCCTCAGCCATTCTCAGGCCGCTGCCAGCAATCTGCCTCAGATCGTCGGTCCAGCGAGCTGATAAACATAAACATAAACATTTACATACAGGCACATACATTGCTTCTGGCCCCACACTAGGATACCCTGTGTCGTGGGAACCAGAAACAACGACATCACAAACATGTAAACATCCAAGACCTGGGGTCGTCCTACGCTGCGTTAGCCAGCTCGTGGTCTCCACTCGAGGACCTTTGCACCCCATCGACCATCGGTTCTTCGGCATATGTGCCCAGCCCACTTCGGCTCTGAGAAATAACTTAGGAGAAAACCTGGCGGAGAAAGTCGGTTCCAAACCGACATTTTTTTTCTTTTTCCTTTTAAACAATTATTACCTATTTTACTTCGGGCGGATTCAAGACTATATAAAATACGAAAAGTGCTACCTACCTAATTCATTTTACAGAATTTACTTCACCAATTTAATTCACGAGTTACGTACCAAACAACATGTGTAAACCAGCCGTAACCCGGTAACCTCAGCCACTTTGGTAATATAAACTTACCCCTCGCAAAGCCCAAACAAAGTGACAAACTCTATTTCAAACAAAACGCGGTATAAAAGGAGTTACAACTGGGTGTAAACCCTTAGACTGTTTGTACCTCGGGGGTTGGTCCCTGATGTACTATAAATTCTGTATCTATTCCTGAATTTTGAGAATTACCTACGTTGTTAAATTACGCTGTATCGTAAGTACCAGCGACATTCGCCATCTTGAAGAAGAATAATTTGGATGGAATATTTGCAGTTTATTAATAATGAGGATAGAAGTGAAATAAAAGCCTAGTGGAATTTCATTTTCATTTTAATTTTCAATGTAATACAAACAGCGTCTAATCTCGACGCAAATTTACCCAACTTGCGTTACAATTCAGCCAAAGTATGCTTTCAGTTTCCGTTGGGCTCTGAAGTTCCAATAAGTTTAATGCTTCATATTTTTGACTTATTGCATTTAATTGAGACTTTGTGTCACAATCTGAAAGCAACGACGTCGAGACGCAAACGTTTCCGTAACGCTGACACCATTACCGCGCTTCACATCACAAAACATTAATACAGTACGCCCTAAAGCGGTAATCGAACCCACGGTTAGAAGGACGGTAGCGCGTCGGTAGAACGCTGGCCTTACACTTGGGAGGTCTTGGGCTCGAATCCCGGCATACACCAATGACTTTGTTTTGTAAGTTACGTACATTTGTAGCATTACCACTCGCTAACTGTGAAGGAAAACATCGTGAGGAAAACCAAGTGTCTGAGGTATTTACATACCTCGGCGTTTGCTATGTACAATGGCCCAAATATGAGGCTAGGTGTGTAAATCTCAGGTCTAACTATCGGTTAGTTATAACCCACGGTTCCTAAGACGACCCTATCCCTTTAATTTATTTCCGTTGAAAACCTAAACCCCTCCTCCTCGTACATCGATATTTTATACACCATGAATTTTGGGTGTTTTGAAATCCATAGCCGAATGAACGTTAGCTATCGAATACGATTTGCTTTTTATTTTAAGGCACTTTCTAAAAATAACTCGACACTAATGTTCTGACAGATGAAGATTGACAAAGAGGCTATACATTCGGGAATTTTTCGAAACAAGGTTGCTCAATTCGTAACAGATTTCTTAACATTTTTTTTAATTCACGTCTACCCTTAAAAGTAATGTACTAAACAGACGGCATTTTAACCACTAATTACATAACTGCCGCTGAAAGCCACCCAGATTTCAGCGTGTACAAATCGTTTGACAGTAAATTCCTTTCAACGATGAAAATTCCTTTGTCGAATACCTACTACGTTCTACAAATACCTTTGTTGCGGCGTTGTACGTTAAATAATTTTCGTTGGCAAAAATACCAGTTTATTAAAATTCAATTCAATTTGTATTAAAATAAAATAACTGTATCGGAGAGTGCAGATGTTTACGTATTAATTGAAAAAATGTATAATAACGGACAGTAAACCTAGAGGGTCATCCACGAAACTAAATTTTGTTCAGAAAACTCCAGCCAAGGGTACAGACACTGAGCTAATTGGTCCAAAAGGCTGGACCAATTCCGGCACAATATAAGCCCGTAACGGCATGCTTGTCACGTCCACTCTCGGCATTTCTACCTAGTTGAGGCCAAGCGACCGAGCGTATCGCTTTTTTTTCTTTATTCACACTGTATAACATTGCAAGTCACTATTATCTTTGTAATATGGGCCGTGCCGGCGAATTTTCCTGAAATAAAGTTTTCTAAAGGTGTTCTGCATATTTTGAACATTATTTTTTATGGAAATCGCTGAAGAGCGTTCCTGTTACGTAACTTTCCACTGTATTGGGTTATCAAATTTTATGTTTCCGAAGTATCAAAATATGTATGTATTTGACAGTTCAGAGTACGTTGAATCGGACGAGTCTATACACTGGGAAAGGTAAGTATCAGCGCCTCAGTTCATTTAAATAAAATAAATCAGTGGTTGAATCAGATGAGTCCTTATAAATAAAAATTAAAAAACTGGACAAGTGCGAGTCGTACTCACCCACGGATGGTTCCGTACAAATTTGTAGGTACTTACATATTATAAATAGTTCAGGAATCGAGTCTCGCAGTTTTTTCCAAGCTATTCCCGAACTTCAAAGGTTTTTTTAATGTTTTAATTGCGAATACATAGTTTTCAGATTGTATCCCTGTACTTGTGGTATAAGATGATATTACTTGCCAAATTTCATAGTTCTAGGTAAACGGAAAGTACCCTATGATTTTGATTCCCTTGTTGTGTCTTAAATATACGTTTTTTGCGGCATGCGTGGATGCAACGACTAATGAATGTTGAGGAAGCGAAAGTCATCTGTCAAGATCGTAGCAAGTGGCAGTCCCTGGTCTCTGCCTACCCCTCTGGGACACAGGCGTGAGTTTATGTTATGTTTATGTTATGTTTTTGCGGCATAAACGGCCCTTTTTTACGTTAATTTAGAAGTTTGATTATTTGACAGCTTCAAGGGACTATAGACTTGAGTATATGGTTTTAATTTCAACTACATGCCACACGTTCCCGAGATAAAGGGTCTTGACAGACAGACGGACGGACGGACGGACGGAGGGACAACAAAGTGATTCTATAAGGGTTCTATTTTTTCTTTTGAGGTACGGAACCCTAAAAAACAGTGAACTTGGTTCGCGGCCTGCATGGATAGTTAAAACAATATGTTATTGTTGCAAAAACCAAGTATTATTGTGTTACGAAAAATATTATTCGATAATTTTCTACACTAGAACTAATGGGCAATTAAAACGTTCATCGTACAAAAGTGCTACTGGCAACAATGAGCTCCATACACAAAACTACTAATCGGTGCGATGCGAATTCGCAACACATTATTCTTTCGATGACCGTCAACAGTAGTGAACGTATTTTGTAAACTATTTCGTGACATTGATCGTAAAAAGAAGTGCTCACTTCTGTTACAATAACATACGGGAAAAAGAAACAAAGAAGATTTTGGGTTCATACATTTGTTACTATTATGAACGCTGGTACCATCAATTCGCAAGCTCTTGCGATGCGTCGCGCGAGCTCGCAGATTTTTACGATGCGACTTCGCATCGCAATTTTGTGTACGGGCCCGTAAAGTTGTGGGAGCTGCCAACTGTAACGGGTCTCAATGAAAGAGATTAGTGACCGTTAACAAAAGATTTAATTACTAATAATAGAAAAGGTGGGTAGTTTACAAAATACCAAAACAATACAAAAGTCGACAGAAGGACGTGACTGAAAGAGGACCTAGTCAGTTTCTAAATCAGTGTTGAACTGACAGTCCTGGTTTACTGTAAGCGACGAACCGGCAGAGAAGTGGACCGGACTAATTCTGGTCGGTACGAGCAGAAGTTGTCTAATATTACTACGTAACAACGGAAGTAATAGATATATAGATATAAAAACTCACGCCTGTATCCCAGAGGCGTGAGTTTATGTATCTGTAAGCAGATACCAGGGTTTGTCACGTTTGTCAGGGCGGACTTCTTTCGCTCCATTAACAATCATTAGTCGTATTAGTCAAATATTAATATTTCAGCCTTAGAATGAGAGATAAAACATACACACGCTATAATTCGCCAACAAACTGCCACGCAGTTTGGCGAATGATTTGTTTTTGAGAAAAATGTATTAACTCTTTATAAATAAATTTAAGAAGAAAAATAAGAGGCTCCTTCACGCATGGCCTCTACTGCCACTCATGGCCTCTTAAGTATAATCATGAAAAGGCCTTCACAGTTAGATACGTATAATGCTTGACAAATGACTTTAACTCTGCATGGACGAATTTCGAGTCTTATCAGTGGGGGCACGTGAATTCGGACTATAGTTTAGTGAAATTGACCAATAACTAAAGAAAAAAATATATACTAAGGTGACTAACATAGCCTATAAGATTAGCAAGCTGAAGTGGCAGTGGGCTGGTCACGTGCCTAAGAACCGATGGTCATAAGCAGCCTATATACGTCCCACTGTAGGGCATAGGCCTTCTCTCAGAGAGAGAGAGAGAGTACGGGCTTAATCACCACGCGTGCCTACCGCGGATTCACGATCTCAAGCGCTGAGGTATACGAATAAGTCAGACACTCAGGTTTCCTCACGATGTTTTCCTTCACAGTTAGCGAGTGATATTGCTACTATAACTTCACAAATGTACATAACTTAGAAAACAAAGTCATGGGTACGTGCCCGCACTTAGAATCGAACCTGGGTCGCGCTTCCGAGTCCATTGTTCTACCTAAGCTACCACCGCTGAACCGATGGTCGATGGGGTGCAAAGGTTTTCGAGCGTAAACCACCAACTGGCAAACACAGCGTAGGACGCTCACCAGCTCCAATCATGGACCGACGGTCAGAGGTAGACTGCTGGCAGTGGCTCGATGAGGATGACCGAGGACTGAAGGAAGTGGCGTGCCTTGGGAGAGGCCTATATCCAGCAGTGGACGAGCACGTGTTGATTGATTATTTAAAAAAAAATTGATTTCACCACCAGTGTCCATCGTAGACTCAATCAACCCTGCTGCTACGTGGATTCTGTTCAAGTTATCTAGCGGACATTACTCCCAAAGAATAGCTGTATTTTCGTTGTGATACTTTTCCTAAGAACGTCTACTGGTGCCTTAGATTTTTATACTTTTAACACTAGCGCGAAGATCACCACAATTTGTTGGCTCTCTTCACCCTTGATTGCTTCGCTTCGTTGCTTTGTTATTCTTAAGGCTGCCGACATTTATCAAAACCGCGGAATAAAATTAATGTTCTAGAAAACGAGGGAAACGCTAAACTGTTAAAGAAAATAAATAAAATTATTTTAATCTATCAGGTCAGAGTAAAGAGTACAAAAGTTTTGTACAAAATTATTCCATCATTTTACAGATAAATAATTTTACACGTCTATAATAATTATAATGCAGCCAACATATGTCCCACTGTAGGGAAAAAGCCTTCTCACAGAAAGAGAGATCAAATTTTTACAGATCGAATTTACAAAAAGTGTCCGCACAATCTCTCAATCGTGTTGATAGGGATTTTTAAGACCCATGGTCGTGAAACTACGGCAGAAAACCAAGGACTAGATAGTACTAACGCAAAAAACCGCCGTTTTTGGCATAAATGCTATGTAGTCTTAGGTTCGTGATCGTAGGTCATGGGTCTTAAAGATCACTTAACATGATTGCGAGATTATACAGTCACTTTTTGCAAATACGATCTGTAAAAGATTCGATTTTCTTTTCATTGGTGACGCTAGTCAGCCCACTGGATCCCCTTAAGAGCTCAATCATCCTGTGTGGCCACAGCGGATGGTCAATTTCAGGTTTCCTAATAATTACAGTGATGCCAGGGAGCGGTATTGCTACTACAAATCTACCTATCTTATAAACAGAGTACTTGGTAGTACACCAAGTACTCTGTTTATAAGATAGGTAGATTTGTAGTAGCATGCCGGGATTCAAACCTAGGATCTCTTGAATGTGAGGCCAGTGTTCTACCAACAGCGTTGTCGCCGCTTACATATGACTATATCGTGAGAAAATCCGCTATCCTTCCTTTCATACCTTTCTTATAGAACTCAGGGGCGCGATTACGCGTACCAAATCCTGTGGAAATCCTCACCTTAGCGATTGTAATTAGTATGTAATTTGACAGTTAGACGATTGAACTGATGAAGTTATAGTAACAATACCACTCGCTAACGGTGAAGAAAAACATCGTTCGCCGTTAGCGAGCGTACGCCCTACTCTCACAAAAAGATGCGCTTTAAAGCTTAATAAGCGTAGCAGGGAAGCAGGGTAGACAGGCAGCAGCGTCTTCCTGAAATTCCAACCGCCTACTGCGATCGCCAACCCGCCTGGCAAGCGTGGCGACCCTTATGGTTATGAAAACCACGAAGGAGGCCTCTGTACTGCAGTGGGCGTCAAATGGCTGATGATGATGATGAAGCGTAGCGTACTAATATAGCCTACTTATATCATATTATTACTTATATATCGTTGTGATCTGTTTTGTACACCAGATAAATTAAATAAAATAAATTCACAAACGGAAACTCAAATCGAAAAATGGTTTTCCTACCAATCCAACGATACCCCGCACTATGGTTTGAGCGACAAAAAAAAATGCATCTCGAATTTACGTGTGCCCGAAAGATTTTTTTAACATTTCATTCTACCATTTTGTTGGCGTAATAAATATGTATATCTATGCCAAATTTACGCTTTCTAGCTCTTATCATCTCTGTGCTAAGCCGCGGACAGACAGACGGACATGGCGAAACTATAAGGATTCCTTGTTGACTACGGAACTCTAAAAAGACGATTGGCATCACTCAGGATTTGGTGCGCGTAACATGTTCCGTGTGGCGCCGGATTAAGAGTAGTGACACTCCATTTCTTTCCGTGGATGTCGTAGAAGGCGACTAAGGAAATCAATTACCAGGAGACGGGCAGCAGCGTCTTCTTGAGATTCCAACCGCATACTGCGATCGCCAACCCGCCTGCCGAGCGTCGATTATGGCAAAACCCCTCAGGGTTATGAAAACTATGAGGGAGGCCTATGTCCTGCAGTGGGCGTCAAATCGCTGATGATGATGATGATGATGAACATAAGAGCAGGTAACTATATTAAGCATCTAAATACCACACGCTCCATACGTCATTAGAGCTTTTTGAAGACGCTCTTGAACTAGCAACCACAGTTATATTCCAATACCACAAACGCCGACGAACATTCCATTAAGTGATTGTAGTGCCATCCAACATATTAACAGGCGTTAATAGGCTTAGAGACTAAAGTGCATTGAATAGGATTTAAGCTCTCGTGACCTATACGCACGTACTAAACACTTTGTTAATGGAGCCGCTAAATTGAGGAGAGTAGTTTATTTGATAGAATGTGTGTTGCATAGATTCGGTGCCTATCGGTCAAACTACACTACCATTCGATTGTGAGTTCACTCAGTTACAAAATGACTTTCACCGTCGGGTAAAAAGAAGCCATCAAAAATATAACAAAAATATTTAAAAAAATAAGTCTCGCAACTCAGTTCTTCTACCGTAAAAAGTTGTGAAATCCATGTAAATACCAAGTCGGTCAATTTATTTAGTCCCTTTTTAAAGGTCCTTAAGGTCCTTCTGTCTTAAGTTATTGCGTAATTAGCTGACCTAGCAACATCTTAAAGTGACCATGTTTCATACCAAGTTTTAGATTGACTTGACAATCGCACTTAACAATCTAATTTAATATAATATATATTACTTGTGAGATACATTGTGTTTTCATGCAATGTCCAAAGACAATCTATTTATTTAACTCCCCTGTGATAATGATAGTGACGCGATAATGCAATTATAATATTTTACCCCACCTCGTCACTTGTATAAATATCGATCCTCGGAAAAAAAATATGAGAATCAAAATTACAGGGAATTTAATTCTAAACAACTTTTGTAATTACCATTTTTCGTGTGAAATTGAAATTAAAGGAGTTCAATAAACAAAAATTAAAACTTAAAATCAAAATGGCGGATGATGCAACGAATCGAGTACCATACAAAACAAAATTTAGACTATATGAGCATCGCGAGTCATTAAAAAAAATACGAAAATTTAGACTGCCAGCAAAGGACAATTTCTACTTATAATATTTTCGGGGATTGCCCCTTTTTTATTCGACTGGGCCATCGCTAAAAGTAGTAATTAGCGCAAACTAGCATTTCACGTCATGTGCTCTTCTCGTGTTTTTTTGTTTTTTTTTTCCTTGTATTTATTTCTCTCATTTTGTTCATGAGTTGAAGATACATAATACTATATCAAGGTGATTTGCATAATCTAGATCTTTCTAATCGAGATCTACTCTCATGTCTTCGGTGTGCGCAGAAATGTCTAGGCCTTTAAATTGCCAGGCCTGCCACCAAATCACTCTTTTTAAAACGTGTGGCTGAAAACATCCAAAATTTGTTATTTTTAGTTATTTTTATTTTTTAAATTGGTTATTAAGATAGTTATTTTTAAAATTTTTACTGAGCATGCGAGTTAGTAAAATGAGAAATTTTAGGTAATGAAAGAAAAATTTTAATTTAGTGCCATGTGTATGGAAGGTGCGTTTGTGTGTGCGTGCGTGCGTGCGTGCGTGCCAAAAAAGTTTTAACCAATCCTTGGTGCGTGCGTGCGCGTGCGCGTGCGTGCGTGAGTGTATGTGTATGTGTATGTGTGTGTGTGTGTGTTTGTGTGTGTGTGTGTGTGTGTGTGTGTGTGTGTGTGTGTGTGTGTGTGTGTGTGTGTGTGTGTGTGTGTGTGTGTGTGTAATACATTTTTAATAACTAGTGTCTAATCCGCAATATGGTCTAATCCATCTTTACCTATGCGCAGCTATTTCTCAGCGAAGGGGGGAAGCTTCGCTGAGAAATAGCTTGATATAACTAAATATTTTGACAGACATTCGACTAACGAATTTACTTGTTAGTGCGTATAATTTGCCGACGCTTTGTTAAATACTTACACTTGATTAATTGGCGCGGATGGTTGGGAATCGCTGAAATAGCCCTTAGTATAGGAGAGGAGGGTTGTAGAGCGTATCGTTCATGCCTTTGGATGCGTTATCATATTTTTGTAGAGTTGAATCAGATGCAAGAGGTGCTGGCTTGACCAGGGGAAATAGCTAGCGCGATCGGCAGAACGTTTGTCTTTTATTTTATTTTTTTTATATTAAACTTCTGTGATTCGCCCTTCGAGATGAAATTTTCAAAGCTATGATCTAAAAGATCACGCTCTTGACCGTTTCATCGGGCAATCCTTCATACACGTTTTGTGTCGCGGCCATTTTTGCGCGAGTTTTTTTTTTCTTTCATTGGTTTTTTCGATAAAAACATCATGGGGAAACAACGAAACGAAGAATATTACGAAAAAAAGTTAAGAAAACTACGTAAAAAGAAAAAAAAAAGCTTGACGCCACCGCAGCAGGCGACGTGATGAGTCGTCAAGCCGGTCACGTTTCCGGCACCGTTCCCGGTCTTCACCAGACTCCTCCTCGTACTTTGAAAGGTTATTATTACCTTATTTTATGTTTTTTCTGGAGCGTAGCCTCTCCTATTTGCAAGCCACTCTTGGTAAAACATGTTGGACCAAAATTAACATGACAATGTTATCTTTAACACCTTAATAATGCATTTTGTTGTACTATTGTACGTTTATGCAAATAAATGTAGATAGAAATACAAATAAAAATAGATAATGTTTATTTGTCTTCAATATAGTAAGGCACAATAATCACTTATACTATAAAGCAATGATGACAGTTTAGTGAGTAATTTATTTAAAAGCATTTTAATGAGGTATGAAGACAAAAAGGTCCGTACCTCGGCTAGTAACTAATGTGCACCAGTGTGCAATTAGTTGCCGATTTTCAGGCAAGGCCTTTCCTTAAACTAAGTTATACCTACCTGGGTATAATTATACTACTGCTATACTATAGATAGATAGATAGAATATTCTTTATTGTAATGTATCCTTATCTTACAAAATACCAACCAATCTACAGATGGCCATGCCGCCAGTCCTAAATCCAGAGGTTAAGGTGGCTATTATTAACAATGTTGCCATACGTGATCACATTCTGACTGAAAAGCAGAACCTGAGAGGACTTAAAGAGGGACAAGCCCCTATTCTCAGACTTAGCGATTTCTAAGACAGGGGCTGAGATACAGCAAGTCAGCATGGCAAAAACTCCAGCTCCCAACACTAACACTACCAAGGCTTTAAACTGAAGAGGCCCGTCGTCACAGGCAACGCCTCGCCACGCATTTGGACAGCAACCGATCGGCGGGCGCAGACCGCAGCCGCAGCAGCAGCAGCACCGCCACCATAGGAGGACCAGCGAGAAGAGGCCGTCGAAATCGTTCCGGCCAACTAGCGGCGCTCATCGTTAGTACAGATAGTACAGATAATTAGACTGTTAGGGTACTATAACAACTGCTAAGCGGTCTCAAGCTAACGACCCAGTCATTTGATCTTGGATTTCTGGACTTCGATTACCTTTCAATGAGAAGGTAAAACAGTCCAATGTACCAAAAGACAAGTCACTATCAACCAAATATATATATGACATGTCTATTGAAATTAAATATCTAATCCAAGTTGGTGCGGTTCAAGAATGTAGCCTCGGACATTTTCTTAGTAACCAAAAGCAATGGGGTTCATACTGAATTTAAAACAGCTCAACAAGTTCACTACCTACTTCAAATTTCGGACTTGAAGATTATAGGACAGTTATGAGGCTTATCAAATACCAGGAGACGGGCAGCAGCGACTTCCTGAGAATCCAACCGCATACTGCGATCGCCAACCCGCCTGCCAAGCGTGGCGATTATGGCAAAACCCTTCATGGTTATGAAAACCATGAGGGAGGCCTGTGTCCTGCAGTGGTCGTCAAATGGCTGATGATGATGAGGCTTATAACAAAGGATTGTTATGTGTACCTCAGACCTAAAGCGTCTGAGGTAATGCGTATTTTTCGGTCTCAATCCATCCTAAAAACAGAAAGTAGTTACGCTTTCATTGGTTCGAGTACAAAGTTCTTCCTTTTGGCCTATAAACTCCATGTTTTACTAAATTAATGCGTCCGGTTATAAAAGCCTGCGGGACAGAGGTCACTTATCAGTCATTTTTCTAGATGACATCCACTTAAATTGCGGATTTGTCTGCCACGTTACAATGTCACATGGGACCCCGCTATAGTTTTGAATTTCTACAGTGAACAATATCCAAGTGAAACCCTTTCGCTCGAACATCTTAGAAAACAGGTCGTAACTTTATGGCTCTAGTTAGATAGGCTCACAGAGTTCAAACAATTATAAGTCTGACTAGATTATAAAATGTAAAGATTATAAAGAAAGAAAATATCAGCAGTCAATAGATTACAACTTTCGCTAGTATTACTATGCTACAGTTACAGCTCTAAAAAATACATAGCACCAACTAAAGATAAAACACCAACCAAATGTGAGTCATCGTTCATAAGTTTTAAAAAATCTTTTAAAGAGGTCTCATATCAAACTATTAGTAAATGGGTTACGTGTTTGGCACTCACAGCACCAGGCACGCTGCTACTTCAGCTGCTAACAGGTTAGAAGACTGCCGGCTGGACCGGAAGCTCTCAAACGTTTGCTAGATTCTATAATAAAGAAGTCAGTGCCGATGACTATGTTACATTTGCGCGCTCATTGCTAAATAACAATGACTGATAATTTTTGTTTTTTTTACTTGGGATAAGCTTAGTTCTGTAAGACTTATAAACTGAATACTATAAGATTTATAGACTGGATATTGATATTTTAGAAAATATTATGTTTGTGCCAATTAATCATAAATTTAATTCCACTTTCATTTATCATTATGAAGAAGTCATTACAGCATTTGGTTTCCAGAAATCTAGAGTTTCAATCACATTAAGGCCACTTTAGCATTTCGTGGAGATCTAAACATCTACTAGGTACTAAATAAGAACGTAATCTCGAAGGGCAAATCACAGAAGTTTACTAGATAATCAAACGAACTTACCTTATACAACGTTCGATGATTATTAAACGATGTGATTCGCCGGAGAGATTACACAACCCGATTTCCAGCTCTTTTAGATCTGGACTGACCTTATTACAACAAAATGGAGACAATGGGCTGCCCTAAAGACGTGTATGAGGGTCCAGATAAAACGATCGAGAGCGTGATCATTTAGATCGTAGCTTTAACAATGTATACAATGGCAGCGCATATGAGTATATCTACAAGTTAATAAGAATGTAATCTCTCGGACGAGTAACATCGTTTAATAATAATCGAACGTCACTTATAGTAAGTTCGTTTTATTATCTATAAAAATGTCTCATATTCAAGGTTAACTCTTGAGGAAACCTGAGTACCTGAGGTCTCTGGCCTCAAACCTGATTACTAACACACATGTTTGCTTGTATCTAGCCTGCAAGTTTATCACCCTAGGCGAAAAAATCAAACTGCTTGTGATCTTTTGCCATGCTTCCTACTGATAAGCAACCTGCCAACACAGTTCCGATACACAATCATGTAAGTAACTGGCACGCTTTTGCCCGAGTAACTTTGTTGAGCATCAAGCGCTTAATATTCCGAGAAGCTACCGCACCGCATCCAAAACAATGGAGGTTTTCCTACATTCGAATCATCTCACTGATGAAAGCGGGAATAAATGCCATTGCTCTGCCGTGTGGAATCCACGGTACTATACGCGCACTCGACGGCCTTTTCTAATAATATTAAAAGCTTTGCCTCTCCTAGTCATTTTGTTTTGTTGTCAAACGACCGTCCGGGATCGAAATGAAATGTTTTTGTCAGAATAGCATTAAAATTCGTAGGTACGGTACCGGATGGGTCAGCGTGGAATAGAAGAGTCATATGCCCAACAGTGGCATTTGTTTATGGGCTGATTAAATGGATCATCATCAACTTCTTCTTCTTCTTTAAGTGCAGTCTCCTATAGGAGATTGGTAACCAATTCGGCTATCTTGCTTTTCGAGGCTGCCAATACGAACAAGGAACTAGTACTCCAATGAAACCACTTTCGTAAATTGTGTAGCCTTGATATATTTGGTCTCCTAGGTCTCCTTCTTCCTGGAACCTTGTATGATAAGTTGAAGGAGACTATACTTGGCGTTACTCATTATTATATAAATACTCATTAAATACTCTCGCTTCCGTTTCTTGATGGTCGTAAGTACCTCTGTCTTCTTCTTCTTCATTCTATGCAGAATGGTAGAGTTGCGGAGCTTTTGAACCCAATAAATTTTTAGCATCCGGCGGTACACCCGTGTCTCAAACGCGTCCGTCATCATCATCAGTTCCTGTTATCGCTCATTAGGGACATAGCGCTCCTAAAACACACTTCCCCTAGCGGTCGATTTTGCGCCTTTAATTCCGGCTCAATCATATTTGTCTCGATAATAGTGGCTTCCTGCTTGACTGATTAAATAAATAGATAGACTAAATTGGTTACCTATCTTTCTTTTATGTACAATGTGTAGGCGACAGCACAAAAACCTCTATATACATGTACTCTTCTCAGTCACGTTACGGGCGACTTCACAACATAACTGCAAAAGTTTCGTTGTTGACTGTACCTATTTATGTCGCTTCGTCTGATCATAATTTCAGTTTAGAGGAATTCTAGCTATCAGGAGGATGGGATAATGCCAAAAAATTCAACAGTGTATGAATGAGTGCGCACGTGAAGGCTCAGTAAAAATAACAAGAGACAGCGTATTTTGGCTTCGGAGGTATTGAATTCGTGCCGACAGCAAGTTAGCCAACCTAGAACTAGTTAAACCAGCAAGAAATAAAAAAGGATCTTAATGAAGCTGTCCAGTTTCGTGCTTCTCTTAGTGTCTAAACACACTACGCCGAAATTACGCGGCAAAATTTCTGCGTCGGAACTTACGTTACAATTTTTTGGTTGACATGACACATCAAAGTAAAAATTAGGCGCGACGTAAGTAATTCACGCTTCTATCGAACGGACATAGTGCAAGTGTCCTGTCGTCCCAACTACATCAACATTTTTACGACAACATAGCAATTGCAGTGAGTTTAGAAGAGGAAGATAATAACAAGGATATTCGGCTGTACGGTAAAAAGCGACGTAATTGCGGAGATTATGTTGCAACATTACTTCGAATAATGCAAGCGTAATCACGCCGAAGTTCTGCCGCGTATCTTCTTCAGTGTATTACAGTAAGTTTCTAGTGAAGTAAGAAAGCGCGTTTACCTTTGAAATTTTATTTGATTTGAAATTTCTTTTTTGCACAAGAGCAAACATCCGCACAAAGGCGACCTTAATACTAAAAAGTATTTTCTTCCAGCTAACCGTGGGTGTCTGAAATCGCTCTTGAGTTTACTGTCAAGTTGTTGTTAAGTTTTGCAAATAACAGCAATCTGAAATAGACACTCAAGCGATTGATGCACCATGCCCGGGAATATTCCCAATATGGCGGGCTCGAAAGCCAATTAAATCATTCGCCGCGCAAGCTGAGCGGAGCCCTCCCACGTATTAGATTAGATTAGAACTCTTTATTGCACACCTTGCACACCATACATATGAAACACAATATAACATAAACTCACGCCTGCATCCCGTAGGCGTAGAGAAAGACCGTGAAATTTCTTAGATGTCGTATTCTTAGTCAAAATAGCGCTAGGGCGTGTTTGCTCCGTTGCCACGTTAATCACGTTCATTACATACATACATCTATATTTACCTACGCCAGTTTCTGGTTCTTTTTATCCCTTTTCGTACCAGGCGGAGAAACGTCCACGTTTGTCGCTAATACACTTCCTATTTGGGCCACCTAATAGGGAATGCATTAGCGAAGAAAAATATATTTGGGAATGTATTTGGAATCATATCATAGAAGGCTTTGATGTATTAAGTTTATGATGATTTGAGAAAAGATAGTCAGAGTTGAGTTTTTTTTTCCCGCTGCCTTTTTCTCCACTACAAAATTTGTATTAGGTGGCCGTATTCGACACGATCGACAATAAATTATTTCATATGCTCGATTAAAACAAAAATTATAAAATATCTCGGAAAATGTATCTCCTTTGGTCAATTATTAGTTATTACAATTTTTAAACAGATTAAACATAAAAAGAGTGCTCTGAAATGTGACGTCATAAGCCAGTATTTTCATAAAAAAATCCGTTTTAAAAGTAACTCATTTGATATTTTGTCAAATATCCAATAGCGTGGACGTTTGTCCGCCTGGTAGGAAAAGGGATAAAAGGTATCAGAAACTGGCATACGTAATTATCGAAAGCAGCGGCTAACATAGTAATAGTACATTGACATTCAGCAAACAGAATGTAAATTCTTTACGCTAAAATAACCAACCTCAGTTTCTAACATTTTCCACGTACCTTACCATCAATCGCAACTGTCAAACCTTTATTTGTCGAAACTTTGACGTGAATAGGCTATACATAAGAAAGGGGTGGGTAATTATATATTTTTCTGCGGCAAGATCCGTAGTCAAAACTTCCTGTTTTGTTCAAGACTTCGTCCGGGATTTGGACCGCTGGATATTCAATACAGAATTTCTACTTCGATCTGTCAGCTTATGATGCGGGGAAGTAAAAATGTAAGGGAAAAAATATAGTCAAATTACTCATGTGTGTGTTATTCGTCGAATCCAACTCGGATGAGCAGCGTTCGGCAAACTAAAACACATTTTCGCGTCCAAAATACTTCAGTGTCTCAAGACAAAGGTGTATTAACCAGTGTGTGTTAGCAGTGATGAATTATTGATGTGAGGCTGAGTATGGGCCTCATAAGAAGGCTCAAGATCGCCCAACGAACAATGGAGAGAGCTATGTTAGGAGTTTCACTGCGTGATCGAATCAGGAACCCGTACATCAAAGTGATCTCCCATACTCTCTCTGAGAGAAGGACTGTGTCCACAGTGGGGCGTATATAGGCTGCATAATAACTATGTAGTAGGGATTCGTTAAGAGATTTCTTTAAAGAAACTAACATCTTAACAGTTGCAAGTCAATACATTTGTGAAAATATAATGTATGTTAAAAAAAACATCAGCAATTTCGAAAATGTTGGTAGCCATCACAATATTGATACTAGGAATAAACATAAATTGTCATTTCCACGTTTTAGACTTGCAAAACTTAATACATCCTCTATGGGACACTGTGTACGGTTCTACAATAAGATTCGTCAAGATATATTAGAGTTACCACCGACGCGATTTAAAAAATGTATTAAGCATACTCTGTGCAAAAAAGCCTATTATAACATTAAGGATTATTTGGAAGACAAGGATGTCTGGTGTTTAACAGGAACGATTGTATCTAGTGTAGTGTAACTTTAAGTTGAAAACTCTGTTAATTAAGCAAACCTGTTTTGAAAAGAACAAATGTGGAGTTTCTTTGTTAGCTTCTTCTCCGCACAATCTATTAATTGTAAAACTAACAGCTTTGACGTTCATTAAGTAAACATTTTGTTTTTATAATGAATAAAAATTTTTTACTTTGACTTTCATATATTTAACAAAACGCCAGCCAAGTGCAAGTTGGACGCACGCACAAAAAGTTCCGTACCATTATCTATACAAAATTTGAGTATTTCAAGCGTCTACCTGTTGCCGTAATAAATATCGAGCAAAAAACGGTAAAACATTTACGTTCCTTGTATGGGAGCAAACTTAAATATATATTTTATTGTATTTTTAGTATTTATTGCTATAGCGGCAACAGAAATACATCATCTGTGGAAATTTCAACTGTCTAGCTATCACGGTTCATGAGATACAGCCTGGTGACAGGCAGACGGAGAGTGAAGTCTTAGTAAAACGGGCCCTTACCCTTTGCATACGGAACCCTAAAAATGGAGTCACTATTACAGAACTAATTTATCAAAGTTGCTAAAACCCCTAATCTGTGAGTGGATCTTCTGCGTAACGTATTTTGCGTTTGAGCCGCAGAAAGTTTTCTGTTTTGAAAACGTTCCAAGTTTTTTGGTCTATTGTTCTTCTTCATTGGAAATAAACAGCGAGGAAGGGGATCTAGGGTTTCTTTTCTGGTGCGACGCGAGCGGCAACTGATGGATTATATTTGCGCACACAAGGATGACACCAGCCTTTATCATGAAAGTCTCTATGGCCCGAGACACACAGAAGGGACGTGGGACGGGGCGCGGAAAAACGGGTCTATTAGATTATGACCTTGAAAAAAAAAGATTAAAAACCATTGTTATGGTGGCCCGATCGGGTCCTTTAGGATTCTACAGATTAATACTAAATCACTTTCAAACAAAATGCACTGAAGGACGGGACGAATCTCACACAGAAAAGACGGTGCGAGGGCGCAATTTCTATAAAACGCGTCGCGTCTTTTCCGCGCCCTCGCGTCACGTCCCTTCTGTGTATCAGGGGCTAAGGATTTCTACTAAATGGGTATATAGGTTTTTTTGCCAAAATTGTTTTGTACGTATATAATTTTTTATGAAAATGATTGTGCATGGTCTACTTGCGACATTAAGCAATTCATTGTAATCAAAATTGTACAGTCACAGTGTACATTATCAAGACAGGTAGCTGTGTTTTCGGTAATCCTAGTGGGCTCTAAGAAAATGTTAACTAAACTAAAAGACTTCGAAATAAGTTTTAATTTAGTATTTAAAGGGGAATCTACCAGCAACTCGATATTAAAATCTCCACTGACTATAAATTTCTTAAAAACCTATTTAAAGGCTATTTTCTTTCTACGAAACTTTCTTGTTACTACTTGAAGCTACCTTTAAACATCCTCAATTATTGATTCAAATAAACTGCAGTCGCTGGCGGGGGGCCTGTATACGCTTACTACAATGTACTTAGCGAGTTTGACAATGATAGTTCGACAACTTTTTCAACCGAACCCTGCAAATATCTTTCAGTTCTTAATATTTTAAACTACTTTTTATTTTATTTTGTTTTGTTTATTTATTCACACGTTATAAAAACAAAATTTTTAATATTTAATAGTATCAAACTATGAATACAGTTTGTTGGTACATTGTTCTCTTAATTTACTTTTAAAGACTTATGTTAACTTAATATATTTCCGTACGAACAAGACCATATCTTACTTAGGTAGTGTTTCTTTAATACATTTTTAAACATTTCTTTTGTCTCAGCATCAGGTCTTCAGGCAAATTCAGGCAAATAATTGCACATTAATGGGACCTGCAACTATTTACCTACTATTATTAAAATATATAATAAACTGCCAATGAGTATTAGAGAATTGGGTAACGATAATGTGTTCAAAAGACAGGTGAAACTAATACTCATCAAGAAATGTTGCTTCAATTGAAAATTTTATTTTAATCTGACATTTTAATTACTTACCAATCAATTTATTTATTAATTTTTTTATCTTATTTTAATATTTCGATACAATTCTAACGTAAAAAAAATAATAATCTTGTAAATAACACTGTAAATATTAGATTATTTTAAGATCATTAAGAAACGAACACACCACCACCGACAACAATACTTGTGTGAAAAAATGCGTTGATATGTTAAGATGTAGACATTTATACTTCTTCATTATTTACCTTTAAGAACTTTTATGTACACGCATGTTTCACAAATAAATTAATTTGTATTTGTATAAGAATCCCCCGTACAATGCAGACTTTCTATTAAGGTAACTGGCTACTTCATAATTATGTACAGAAAAAATCATTTGGGACTCTAGTAGCCAGTGCTCAGTGGCACAAAGTACATCCACTCTATGTTGTTCTAAGAACAACTCTAATTCTAGTAATTTACCAGAAAATCCACCCTGTAAATTTTGGTTGGCTAAGATTTTCTGTTGTCTGCGCTGACAGGTTTAAATCAGCAGTCAAGCCCTACTTAATAGAAAATCCACCTTGTAAATTTTGGTTGGCTAAGATTTTCTGTTGTCTGCGCTGACAGGTTTAAATCAGCAGTTTAACCTACTCATGCTAGGTTTTTTTACAACCTCAGAATACAGAGGTTTACAAGTAGAACTTTTTCTACAGTTTGTATCAACGACTGGTCCCCGTTTTATTGTCTTAACAATAATGGGGTCATAAATATTGAGTGCTAACAATTTGGCAATCTGTCGCTTTGAAGAAAGAGGCTTATGCATTGTGTCCTTAGGGCCAGTTTCTGAATTAAAAATTTCGCTAAGTAAATAGTTAACTGTAGTTCTGTCTCTTGGAATTTCTCAGATAAGAGCGTGACAGAACGTTAGTTAAGTATTTACTTAGTGAAATGCTCAATTCAGAAACCGGTCCTTAGTCAATATAAAGTTTCGAATAAATTTATTCGTATAAAAATACAATACTTTGTCTCGATGGCCAAATGTTATAATTATACAATAGCCGGTTTAACTTATCTATTTGGACATTTTTTGTCTCTGATACGGTCTTAGAATAAGGAAAAGTGCATTATTTTACAATAATTAAAATGTTACAATATGGAAGCTATAAAAAAACCACCTTTAATAATTTTAGGGTTCCGTACCTGAAAAGGAAAAATAGAACCACTGTTGTCCGTCCCTCCGTCCGTCCGTCCGTCCGTCCGTCCGTCCGTCTTTCCGTCTGTATGTCAAGACCCTTTATCTCGGGAACGCGTCTAGATATCGAGCTGAAATTAAAACCATTTACTTAGGTCTACAGACCCTTAAAGGAGTGTAAATAAAACTTCTGAGTGAACGTAAAAATAGATATTAAAAACGTATATTACGACACTCAAGGGAATCAAAATGTATACTTTCTGTTGCCCTAGAACTATGAAATTTGGCTAGTAATATCCTCTTATACTTACTACACCTACAGGAAAAAATCTGAAAACTGCACATTTACACATTAAATCACAAAAAAATTGTCTTTGAAGTTCGGAAAAGCTCGGAAAAAGCTCGGAGAAAACTGTGAGACTCGATTCCTGAACTATTAATAATATGTACTTTTAACAATATGTAAAAACCTACAAAGTTGTACGGAACCCTCGCTGTACAAGTCCGACTCGTACGTGGCCGGTTTTTTTATAATTATTATTAAGTATCTAACTTTCGTCTGTGATGGAGTACCTAGGTGTAAATAGAATGTACTCTCTCCGGCAAAGTTGAAACCCACTTCAAAGCGCGCCCGTGTAGTAAAGACAAACATCAGAACAACAGCTAACAACATAATTTTAATGTTAAACATACCCACAGTGTTATCTCTGTAAAGGTGAACACACATCTATAGCGAGTCGCACGCGACAAACGAGCGAAGACAGTTTTAGAATTATATGTATCAAATCCTATAAGACCTCGCACCGCATCGGGTGAACATTTGAAAATTTAAAAGGCTTTCATCCCACTGTAAGGCCCTGTGCCTCACAGGGCTCCACGCGTGCTCACCGCGGATTGACGATTTCAAGCGCTGAGGTATGTGAATAGCTCAGACACTCAGGTTTCCTCACGATGTTTTCCTTCACTGTTAGCGAGTGGTATTGCTACTAGAACTTCACAAATGTAGATAACTTAGTAAGTCATGCACGCACTAGGAATCGAACCTGGGTCTCTCGCTTCGGAGTCCAATGTTCTCCCACTCGGCTACCAATTTATGAGGCATGAAGATGCGTGCGTGGCGTTGGAGGAGACTAACGTCCAGCAGTACAGGACGAGTTTAGGTCGAGGTTGATGAATTGATGGATAATCATGAATACCAACAGGTAGACGAAATTGCCATTTTTGATGTCGTTAAAATTTCTAAAAACATAATTAACTAAATTTTAATTAGTGAGACCGCACCTTTACACAAACAGAACCTTCTCTTGCTTAATACAATTTAAGTATTTGTTTAACTCGAGTATGTTGTTGTACTATTATTTGATGTTTTATTTAGTATTACAAGCCTGATTGGATTATACATCGGTTCCATGTTTTGAGAAATTTGTTGACTCACTTTCATACTGAACTATTACAAAATTGTAAGTTGAACAAGATCATACAAATCATGCGTTGCGAGTATGTTTTTAGGATTAACAGTCTTTTTTATACAAATACGAATCCTTAAACCACTCCTCAGAGTCACTTTAAATAGTGTCTGATGAAGGGAAAAGTCGTTAACACAGATGGTTTTTGATGACGAATTGTGTTTTTATAAATAAGGCAATAACAATTTGTCAATTAGTTGCGTACACCCTGTAGGGATACAAAACGGCATCTTGATCTTCAGAAATCCGAAAATTATTTCCACGTAAAGAATTTACATTATGTTTGTTGAATGTACTATGTTAGCCGCTGCCTTGAGGCCGAATTTGTAGTGGAGAAAAAGGCAGCGGGGAAAAAAACTCCACTCTGACCATCTTTTCTCAAATCATATTAAATCTAATACATAAGTTGGTACAAGTACCCACCTAACAAGATCCCATGAGTGCAATCAACAACTTTTAATTCTAAAACAAACATGTTTTTGTCTTACAAATGTAGGAAAATACTAATGCTGCGGCCCGACATACGGACAACACCCGTTCACGACAATAGCCAAGATGGCTCTTAGAGGTATTAATTTTCTAACGGTGCAAACCTTCTTTTTTTAAATTTATTCAAGGAGAAAACACAGTATTGACAAACTTATAAGATAAAAAAAAAAAAAAAAAAAAAAAAAAACGCAGTCGCGTGCGGCGAGCGGCGGTGAGCGCACGTACCTATTTAACTGTCGATCCGCATTACGTGATGCTAAAACATTTAGTAACTACCCTACGTCTGTTACCTACGTAAAATGAGTGATAATGAGGGAGAAAAAAGTATTATATCTAGTGGAAAGAGTGATGTGGTGAACGAAGAGTTATTTGGAGCCACTATGGAGAGGGAGCAACAAGTAAGTGATGACGAGCTAGAGTGCAATAATTCCGTTATGGAGGTGAGAACAATCACAAAGAGACCCAGACAGGACAGTCCAGGTAGCGATGAAAATGATGCATTTACAACTGTGCAAAGGCGATCGAAACGTGTAGCGAGAAGTTTGTCAAACAATAGTCAAACCTACCATACTAAACAAATCAACGATGAAGTTTGCATCACGTCAAAGGAAATTCTACCGAAACAATTAGGGCTGGCCAAATGGCTACGATCTGAAAATATGACAGATATTATAAAAATCGTATACAAAAACCCCTATAAAGTTCTTATACAATTTAACAAGAAAGAAGACGCTGATCGCTTATTGAATTGTAGCACATTGGAAGAGAAAGGTTTCAGATGCCAATCTACACAAGAAGTAAACTTGAGCTATGGAGTCGTAAGGAACTTGGACTTAGATGTCCATGAGTCAGAAATAACAAAAATATTCACAGCTGAGTTTGAGGTTATGGCTGCGAAAAGACTGCAAAAAAGGAATGTTGATGGCCAGTGGGTAGACAGCGAAGCTGTACGTTTCTGCTTTAAGAGTTCCACTTTACCCCCGTATGTCTATGCATACGGCTGTCGGTTTAAGGTGGAACCTTACGTCTTTAGAGTGTCACAATGCTCAGGGTGCTGGAAGTTTGGGCGCAGCGCCCGACAGTGTCCCACTAAAAAGATTATTTGTCCAAAATGCGGAGGCGCTCATGATAACTGTGTAACTACAGTCTATAATTGTAAAAATTGTAAAGGGGACCACATGGCTCTGAGTAGAAACTGTCCAATATTTTTAAAAGAAAAAAAGATCCGTCTTATCATGGCTGAAGATAACGTAACATATAGAGTGGCCTTAAATAAATACACTATAGAGATGAAAGCAAAACAGGAAGAATATTCAAAGAACAAAAATACGGAATTTAATAACGATATTCCTATAGAAACACTGGATCCCCCCCTCAGACCAACTTACCGAGATGTTGTGGTAACCCGAGCTACGATACACCGAGAGATAACCCAAGGAACCGAGGAGGATGCAGCACAAGGACAAAAAGACACAGAAAAAATCAAGCCAAACAGGAACATGAAAGAACAGAAGAAACACAAGATAAGCATAAACCCTAATTTGGAGGAGATGGATACGGCGGACGAGCAAACTGCACAAAAAATGGAAACAACTACAGAAGACAATAGTGAACCAAGGAGAAAGAAGAGTAATTTGATGGTACTATTAAGAAGAATAAAGGATATCATTATATCTAAGAAAACTTTTGACGAAAAACTAACAACGATATTAAAACTTATTCTGGTACAGGCCAAAGAGCTAATTATAGAGATGTTTAAAGAAGTTGTCTGGCTGAATGATCTATTTAAGGTTTTTAATTATGGATAAGTCCCAAAAAAAGATGGAAATCAATATAATGCAATGGAATGCGCAAAGTTTAAGACCAAAATTATCGGAGTTTGACTGTCTTCTCTCCCAGGAGAAAATACACATAGCATTACTAAGCGAGACATGGCTAGAACCAGAAACAGAACTAAAAGTTAGTGGCTACGATGTGTATAGAAGAGATAGAGCTGATTCATATGGTGGGGTCGCTATTATTATACACAAATCCTTGAGAGCACACTTATCTACATTCCAGGTCAGTAATTTAGGAATTGAAATTATACATGTTACGTTATTGAATTGTTCTAACTTAAACGATATTATCTCTGTTTACTGTCCGTCTACCATTAAAACTACACAATCAGATTGGGACAATCTATTGAGCAAGTTTCCACGCAAATGTTTGGTAGCGGGAGATTTCAACGCTCATCATACTAATTGGTCGTATAAAAATGATGTCAGAGGTGCCCAAATAATGGACTCTGCATTAGAGTATGGTTTTATATCATTAAATGATAACAGCCCCACTAGAATAAAATTAGTTAATGGTCGGCTGCAACAAACATCACCAGATATCACTTTTTGTTCATTAGACATAGCAGTTGATTTTTCTTGGAAAATCACTAAAGAATCTTTGGGCAGCGATCATTTAGTGATAAAAATCACAGCAAATTTAAAATCTAGCCATGACAATTTTGTTAAAAAACGTAATTTTAAACATGCAAACTGGAAATTATACAGTGAAACTCTTAAAGATTTGTTTACAAATCCTAACTGTAGCAGTAGCATTGAAAATATTCAGGAAAGATATAATTTATTAATTGACAAAATTAATTTGTCGGCAGATAAGTCCATTCCATGTATAAAATTTTGCACAGACCCTGCTTCAAAATTTAAACCAAAGAGTTACTGGAATGCGGATCTCTCCAGGTCCGTGGCTCAGCGAAGACTAGCTCTGACCAAGTTTAGAAGAAACCCTACTCCGGACAACCTTAAAAAACTTGAAGATTCGGTATCTAAAACTCAACGCATGATAAGGCAAGCTAAGTCCCGAAGCTGGAGAGAATTCTGCGACAGTATCGATGAGACTACGTCTGTGTCAGATATGTGGCGCCGAATGCGGTGGATGAAGGGATACAAAAATTCAAAATTTTGTCCGTCAAATGATAAAAAAGAAGAATTACTTTGTAACCTTGCTCCCGACTCTGTTGCCATACAAAGACCAAAGTTTCTATCAAATAACCCATCACTGGAAGCTAGATTCACTATTCATGAGCTGAACAACTGTATAAAGAAAAAAGATACAGCTCCAGGAACTGATCAAAAAACATATTCTATGATTTATAATCTACCTCAAAAAGCCAAATTGTTTTTGCTTAACATTTACAATTCCATTTTTGATACAGGATATGTACCGAGCCAATGGCGAGAAATTAAGATAGTTCCTTTACCTAAATTAACCATTATCCCAGATGCTGAGCCAAAGTTAAGACCAATAGCTCTTATTTCCTGTTTATGTAAGACATTTCACTTGATGATTACCAAACGACTTGAGTGGTATATTGAGAAAGAACAAATTTTGTCCAACAAAACTACAGGCTTTAGACGCTCGCAATCATGTTTAGATGCCCTAACTCGTCTGGTATGTCACATACAAATACACCTGAGTAAAAATATTCCCACTTTGGCTTGCTTTTTAGATATAGATAATGCGTATAACAACGTTTTAATAAACAAAGTTACAGAACGTCTAGAAGACATTGGCGTAGGGGCTAGAATTAGCTTGTATATTTGGGAGTTTCTCAATGAAAGGAGACTAGCCATAACTAAAGACAACGACACCGCAAAAAGTACTGAACTTACTAGATGGACGAACAAGGGAATTGCCCAAGGAGATCCTATGTCCCCCTTGATTTTTAACTTAGTTACATCTGAAATATGTCAAATTATTGAGAATGTTATGGTGTCGCAATACGCTGACGATTTTGTATTATATACTAGTTGTAGAAAATTGACTGATAGTGCTAGCAATATACAAAACGCTATGAATATTATAAATACATTACTAGCGAATTTAGGATTAGAATTGAGCGCACATAAATCTAAATATTGTATTTTTAGTAGGGGTAATAAAAATCAAGAAGTAGACATAAGGCTAAATGGATTACTTTTAACTTCCATAAAAACTATAAAGTATCTGGGTCTATGGCTAGATAAATCATTACGTTGGGGCAAACATATTAATGAAACTGTCGAAAAAACACAGAAATACTTAAACTTACTCAAAGTTTTGGCTGGTACCTCCTGGGGCATCCACCCTAAATACTTACGTAGATTATACATAACATTGATAAGAAGTCGACTAGATTATGCAAGTTTTTTAATTGATAATAGTGCTAAAACAAATATGTACAAATTAGAAAAAATTCAAAATCAAGCCTTAAGAGTGATAGGGGGGTTTATAAGATCCACTCCTATACACGCTATGGAATCCGAGGTGTGCATACCCCCACTATCACTAAGACGACAGTATTTGGCCTTTAAGTATTGCCTGAAAGCTCAGTCCTGGGAAAATAATGTCACTGTGAAATTATTAGATGAACTGTGCACTCTATGTTCTGATAGGTACTGGATTAATAGGAAAAAGCCCCTTTTAACACAAATATTTAGCAAGACTAAATGCGAAGATATTTCGTGTCACTACCCACTAGAAATGTACAAACTTAATACTTGGATCAGTAACATTCGACTGAATGATATTATATTAACTAACTTAGAATCAATTCAATTAAGTAAGAAATCATATGAGTCACATTTGATAAAAAACCAGGTACTTAAAGAATTAAATGAAAAGTACAATGGATGGTGCAAAATATATACAGATGGATCAAAGAGTACTGATGGCTCTGGGGCGGCCTTTTTTGATGCTGGTAATAAGAATAATGGCTGTTTTAAAATAAGAAATGTAAATTTATCTATCATGTCGATAGAGCTTATTGCAATCTCAGAAGCCCTCTCGTATCTGAAAAGGATGGGCTACAAAAAGTGCGTTATCTTAACGGATAGTAGAAGTGCTCTCCAGCACATTGTTCGTTGTGGCTCTGGACACATAAGTGTGACAAGAGCATACACAATTGTTCAACTTTTAGCAGATCTTAACAGTAACAATGTCGAAGTAAGATTGCAATGGGTTCCGTCTCACATTGGCATTTCGGGTAACGAAGCGGCTGACCTCTTGGCAAAAAGATCTGTGATAGAAGGTAAAGAAAGTGATGTGAAGGCTTGTTACTTCGAAATGCTACCCAAATACAAAGGATTATGTTATCAAATTTGGAAAGACTACTTCGACGAAAAATCTAGAGAGAAAGGCATTTGGTATAAGACCATGCAAACTGAGCCGCCTCATGTTCCCTGGTTTGCCAATGTGAGACTGAAAAGGCGTTATATTATATCTGCACATAGACTTAGAACTGGTCATATGCCATTAAATAAATTCAATTTCCTCATGGGCAAAACCCATAGCCCAAACTGTGAAACTTGCAACACGGTGGAAGACGTGCAACATATACTTTTGGAATGTACCAAGTATTCAGAGCAAAGAGCGGAAATTATAGCCGAATTAAAGTTAAATGTAATGGATATTGGTACATTCCAGAGCGTGTTGCACGACCCTACTTCAAGTGCAGCTTTATTAATATATAAAATGTTAGATAGTAAATCGTTATAAGTTACTAGTTATATTTAGAGTAAAAAGTAATACCCTATGTACTTATAATAGTAATAATTTTAGTGTTAAAGTTAGTGTAAGAATACATATTCTGATTTGGTCTGATGGGGCTGACATGATCACATGGTGATCAAAGCCTCTAAATAAAACAAAGATTAAAAAAAAAAAAAGATAAAAAATATTAGAGTCAATATAGTACATTTTGCCGATTCCTCACCATAGCGTAGCAATTTCTTACACCAATTCTGTTATTTTCTTTCATTCTGTCTATCACCTAAAACTTAAAAATTTAAAATTGCGTCACCCATTTTTCTATTTGTTTTGGATTTTCATCATTACTACTTGACCTTTTGACGAAACACCACTACTGACAAAATTACTTGTGAATTATCATATCAAAACCACCAATAATGAAGTTCACTCATATCAAGAAACCTTAGAATGGCGCCCAACGTTGGGTACGTCAAATAAGCGTTTTATAATCGTTTTATAATACAGGTGGTACTAGTAGCAGAAGATCCAATAAATCAACAAGAGTTTACCTAATGTATTTTGAAAATAACAGCCTATCTAGGCCAAAAAAATAAGATCCTAAGTGTCAGGCAAAGACTTACCGTCAAATTAGTGTCAGACTGTTTTTTTCCGCTGAAAAGTCACCACAACATAATGCCGGAGTTCCAACAACAACAATTTTATTATCGACGGTTAAAAATCTGCTTCTCTCAGAAAACACCAGAAACATGTAAATAGTTATTAAGTACCTATATTATTAATAAGATTTGTATTTTATAAATCGCAAGCTCATCAAATTAGAACAAGTTTTTATGGAAAAAATAACGAAATAAAAACGTAATTTTTCTAAAAACATCGTTTACGAACGTATAAAACGTGATCGCCATTATTATTCTAACTGCAGTTCCGAGAAAACATTTTCCCGCGGCGTCCGCCAGCTTGAAACGTCATCGCTCAAACCCCAAGCGTCTAATCTTCCCGCTTTTTTTATATTTCGAACGTTATTTTTGAAACAAAGCCGCTTGCTTTGTGATTTCCCTCGAGCGTGCATTCGGCAAATTTCGACAATCATCGGCTATCATCGCCGCAAAGTTTCGGAGAGTTTTAATGTGGAACGTAATCAGAAATCTCGTTGCAAATGATGCGGTCTGAGAATAAAAGCGAATAATGACTATGACTTTTGTTGTTGATAAAATACAGAAACGAGCTTACCGCACAATTTATTGACGAAAACAGAATACATTGTATTTTTCACGCAAAGAAGTTTGCACCTATGTTATTTCAAGATATTGGATAACATTCTTAACTTAATAAACTTAATTCTTTTTGTCTACGCGGTCTTCGTCTATATGCACCAAACCAGGGTCAGACTCTTCCGAGAAAAAATCATGGAAATGATTCTAGAATTAAGCCCAGAATTGTGTTGAGCTTACGAAAGTTTTAGTTCCAATACTGTGTAACGTTATTTTTATTAAAATTTAGACGTAATACTTGTCATGGCAAACGCTCGTCTTAGATTAAGGCTGACTTGCACCACTTCAAAATCATATTTAAGTAGCAGTTATATCGATTTTCGTATGAAGAATTTCAGTTAAATAATAATACTCCATTTCCTTCCGCGGATGTCGTAGAAGGCGACTAAGGAAATTAATTACCAGGAGACGGGCAGCAGCGTCTTCCCGAGATTCCAACCGCGTACTGCGATCGCCAACCCGTCTACCAAGCGTGGCGATTATGGCAAAACCCTTCATGGTTATGAAAACCACGAAGGAGGCCTATGTCCTGCAGTGGGCGTCAAATGGCTGATGATGAATACTTTAGTGCAAGTAGTGCAAGGCTGACTTGCACCACTTCAGAACCATATTTAAGTCGCAGCTATATCGATTTTTGTATATAGAATTTCAGTTAAATAATACTTTAGTGCAAGTCCGCCTAAATAAGTTGCAGCCAAATGGCTGGCACTTTCGCGACACAAATGTTGTTTGAGGAAATATCCTGTCCGGCTGTTCTAACAACTTTAACATCCATGCACTTTACTCAGTTACGTTACGGGCAACTTCGCAAATAAAATGCAAAGGTTGATGTGCTCTCGTCTGAACATAATAACTTGGTTCATACTTACAATACCACAGAAAACACTGGCCAAGTGAGGACTCCTACCCTAAGGCACTTGAAGGTTCTGAACAAAATTATTCCAAACTAATTTCAAACTTTGCGGTAGAAAAAAAAGTTCTCTCATATATCGGTCGAGATACAGCCGAAGGTATATCAACCTTTACGTACGTACACCCTAATGGGCGATTTTGGAACACAACTCACCCCCAGGGCGAGTTTAATTGAGGGTGAGTCGACGCCTAAGCCCAAAAGGCAGGACGGGCTGTATCGGCTTAACGTGAAACGTCTATAACTAAGCGTTATTTTTAGCAAATTGAGAAAGAAATGTAGCGTTGGTTTGGACATATGGAGAGTACGAAGGAAGAAATATTGACCAAACAAATATATCGAGCAAATGTGGGTGGAAAGGCCGGTAAGGGACGTTCCAGGCGGACATCATCATCATCACAACTGCCTATGGCGGTCCACTGTTGGATTTTTGATCCAACAACCGCGTTACCGCCGCTTCACTTTTCTTAACTTTTCTCATTTCTAAGAAAACGGATTCCGTTATCCTTTTTAGGTAAAGGACCTAAAAAAACACATCCATATACCTATTTATGGAGTAGGCTCAAGCGTTTATCTTTGCGGAAACAGAGCTTTGTTCTGCAACAAGAAAGGTGCAATTCACAATGCAATTTTTAAAAAACCAATTCCGTTCCGCCCTTTTGGTTCGTTATTATTTTACACAACTGAATCGTGTAATCCGCAATATATTCACACGCAAAACTGACAGGTCAAGGCGCGAAAGCTACAAACCGCATAAGGGATAGAAGCTTCAGCCTGTAAAAAGATGAGGCACTTTAAAAATAAACTTTCTCTAGATGTCACATGGAGGTACGGTTTATCTAAAATAAGGGTTGCTTAAATGCATAGTTGTTCAATGTAGGGATATAGTAGTCGATATAGGGTAGCATTAAAATGTGAAAATTACTTTGCTAAATTCCGCCAAAATCCCACAAGCCCTATTCCGTGTGGCGCCGTATTAAGAATAGCGTCACTCCATTTCCTTCCGTGGATATCGTAGAAGGCGACTAAGGAAATCAATTACCAGGAGACGGGCAGCAGCGTCTTCCTGAGATTCCAACCGCATACTGCGATCGCCAACCCGCCTGCCAAACGTGGCGATTATAGCAAGACCCCTCATGGTTTTAAAAACCACGAAGGAGGCCTATGTCCTGCAGTGGGCGTCAAATGGCTGATGATGACCATGCGGTTAGTTAATGCACCGCTCTCCCTCCCACTTTTTCAAGCAGAAGCAAGACACAAACACACGACCACCGACACCAACACTTGTGTGAAAAAATGCATTGCGACGCGTTTCGCCTCTAACACGAGGCGTCCTCAGGCTCCGGTGGTCGACAGACAAGTGACTGTCACCCCGGGTATAGGGTAATATAGGGTAGTTCACTAACCAATCGCATTCGAAATCAAATTAAATCAATTCAAAACTGTTATTTCAACTTAAAGAATTTACATTCTATTTGCTGAATTTATGAATTATTTATGCCTATTTGAATGACATTGTACTGTGGTATGAAAGAAATACTAAAAATTTGTTAAACTACTGTTAGTAGATGTCATCCGACCAAAGCGCATTAAAAAATAAAAGAAAAAGCCCATGTCCGAGTCGGACTCGTGCACGAAGGGGTCCGTACCTTTATCTATACAACATTAGACACAAAGATCGAGAAAAAACGGCAAAAAATCTCGTTGGTTGTATGAGAGCCCCCCTTAAATATTTATTTTATTTTAATTTACCTATTTATTTTTGAAGCGAATATAGAACTAAATATTCTGTGAATATTTCAAGCGTCTACCTGTTGCCGTTATTAATATCGAGCAAAAAACGGAAAAAAGTACATTTCTTGTATGGGAGCGTTTATTCTGTTTTAGTATTTTTTGTTATAGCGGCAAAAGAAATACAACATCTGTGAAAATTTCAACTGTCTAGCTGTCACGGTTCATGAGATACAGCCTGATTACAGACACATAGATAGACGGACAGTGAATTCTTAGTAATAGGATCCCGTTTGGCAGCCTTTGGGTACGGAACTCTAAAAACAACTGACGGCAGTGAACAGTTTATTATCAGATTTTCAGTGCCCGAGAAATAGTTGTGCTATTGTACGTAGATCTGCTGGGGTCTGTTTCATAGAACTAAAATAAATTCATGGTTGGTTATATCAATTTTGTTTTCTGGTGTGTACAATAAATTGTTCTAATCTAATCTAATCAATTCTATGTACATTGCAAAGTCGATTAACCCACAGAGAAACGAGTGGACTCTGCTGCGCAATGTACTTCGTTTTGCCATAATAAACTACGAATTGTAGTTTTATGAAACTGGGCCCTGCAGTCATGTTAAACTAGCAAAACTGTCCTTCCATTAGTGTTTATTTGGAAAACGAACTCAATTCGTGCACAGCGCCGCGCAACACGATGTATTCACAACAAAAATTATGTGGTGTTGAAACCGAATGAATCAATCAGCCTGACAGTTGATGTCTGAAATAGGCTTCAAGCAGTTATTTTCTATCATATAGGGTGTAGGTAAGACTGTGTAAACTTTGTTTCTAGGTTTACGATGGCAACGCTATTTGATAGTTCTATATATCTGTTTAACCAGGGATAAGCTCTCCAGAAAATAATAATAAAATTAATACGAATAATAACTTCCACACAATACAATCACTCGACCTGGTCCCAAACTAGGATACCCTATGACATGGTAACCAGGCAAGGAAGTTACAAACGTGAAAACACACCCAGACTGAGGCCAAGAAAAACAAAAACGTAAGATTTTATGGCTATCTATAGATAAATTGCATGAATAAGAATAAGGAGAAATAACATTTATTTACCGCCACAGAAGGGGTCGTAAAAACAGATATAAAAGCACATTTTTAAAAAGCAAATTTAACAATATTAAAAGACAGAAATGACAACAAAGTAATGTATTGCAGATTCCCCCCGTGGCAACCAATAGGTCTCCAGCGCCCTATTTCTCTAAATTTATTAGACTAATAATATAAGTCCAAAAAGAAATACTTTTTACAGGTTTACTAGTGTACGTTTCTCGAAGCTACTGTTATAACATATCAGTTACTAGTAACCAACTAATAAATATCAAAAACCTACGGGTATTTGTCCTCAGCACGGATAAGTGCAACAAAAATAATATAATAAATATTAGCTAATATTATTACAGTCAATTGGGTTTTGGTTTCACGAATAAAAAGTAAAAAAAATACACTAATAAAGCTATTAGGCTTGGAATGTTTGTAAAAACTATAAGTGTATTTTCCTATTAACTATTAAAGTATATAAGTCTATTATGTATGCTTCCGTGTGGCGCCGGATTAAGAATAGCGTCACTCCGTTTCCTCCCGTAGATGTCGTAGCAGGCGACTAAGGAAGTGAATTATCAGGAGACGGGCAGCAGCGTGTTCCTGAGATCCCAACTGCATACTGCGATCCCCAACCCGCTTGCCAAGCGTGGCGATTATGGCAAAACCCCTCATGGTTATGAAACCCACGAGAGAGGCCTGTATCCTGCAGTGGGCGTGAAGTGGCTGATGATGATGATGATGATTAGTGCATTTTACCAAACAAATTTATAAAATGTGTACCAATTTGGACGCTTCCGACGGTGAAGACGGTGACGGTGAACCGTGCCACGGTACGGTTAGCCAGAGGTCGCGGGTTCAAGTCCCGGCATAGGTAGAATTTTTTAGCCTCTAAATAGGTTTTTAAAATTGTCCTCAGCACGGGTTAGTGCGACAAAAAGAATATAATTTGCACAGCTACCCACAGATAGATTGTCTGACTGATAACCCTGTCAATCAACTATTTATTCGTTTATCCCTGAATAAGATACTTATCCAGTGACTTGGCGCACATCACTCTAAGACAAAAGTAAATGAATATCGATGTGACGACTGAAATTATAACTTTGTTCGTAAACGAGATTTATTGATTTTACTCTATCAGTAGCGATCAATCTCTACTGTTTGGAAGTAGAATTTATTAAATATTCAAACTTATTCTTTCGACACGACCACTGTACTAGATTTTTTATTAACATGAGGTGTGTACTCTGAGCGCTGCCAGTTGCAAAAAATATAAGAGGTAATCACTAAATTTAGTTTAAATTTTTTTTTTTCGGCTGGCAGCCCCAGACCGGGCCACGAATAAGATAGGTATTCATATCTTTGTCACAAGTCCTAGGTTATTGACAGTATGTTCTAGGTTGTAGATTCTAAAAAGAGCTATCACAATGAGGTTCACGGTGTTCACTTTGTGCAAAAACGTGTTAATTGGGGAAAATAATTATTGTATTGTTTTTTGTTCCATTGGTGGCTCTAGTTAGCACCGGGCCGCGCCTTAGGTAAGTTCTACTGGACCTTATAGCTACGAATAAAAAAACGATCGAAGTAATTCGTCCTACAAAATTCATACTCAAAAACGGCCCCAGTCCTCGAGATTAGTCTTTTAAGTAATGAAATGAGCGCAAGATGTGCTGCAGAGCACTCTGTGATTGGTTCGTTCTGTGCGCTATGCGTCGCGACGACGCGACGTGAACGTTGATTGATCGATAGTAAGTGACAGCAATACCACTCACTAACGGTGAAGGAAAACATCGTGAGGGAACCTGGATGTCTGAGCTATTCACATACCTCAGCGCTTGAAATCGCCAATCCGCGGTGGGCACGCGTGTTGATTAAGCCCATACTCTCTCTCCGAGAGAAGGCCTGTGCCCTACAGTGGGACGATGATTGGTTTTATACGAAAACATCAGCCCATTGACTTCATTGATGCATAAACCGTCAAAATCTCTAGGTGCCTGCCTTCGGTCTGGCGGTGGCAGGTGCATAGATGTTTGACGGGTAATACTGAATTCGCTCCGATTGGTAACACAATTGGCAAGCCCTGCCCGCCTTCCCACAATTGAACGTGGTGTCATCTTTTAGTTTTAGTGGACAACTAGACATCTATGTTTTTAACTATCACTTCCTTTCTGCCTCACGTAATAACTACCACTTTTAATAACTACTTTTGAACCTGTATGACGTGAAAACACTGCTTCACCAACCGCGCCGCCGTCACCCATGCGTTCTCGTGTGAAATCATTCATTCATGAATTGTTTTGAAAACAAGCTCAACGTCCGGGTGCGCGATGAAACAATATTTTTGCATTGGCCATTTTAATAGCAACGTTTGTCCTCATATTGTGTTCGGATTTGCTCGCTTTGACAAGTTTATTTGCAATGGTAGTGCGAAAAAAATCCTTTAGTTAGATAGGTACCTATACAATACAAATACACACACACACACACACACACACACACACACACACAACGCATTTTTATTACCTAGTTACCACCTACATCATTTGTAATTACCATGCTTTAGCAAATAAATACTCTTACTTACTCTTACTAACCTCATTTAAGTTTTGTCATTAAATATCAATATATTAACAAGGTACATTAATTGTGTAAATTAGTGTATTGAAGTCTGTTGACCTTGAAAATGTAAAATGTTTTTCGGAGGAGCACTGCTTATCCTAAACCACAGGTTTTAACCTTTTTTAGGGAGCAGGGTACCACTGCCTTAGTGATAAGGTCACTGTAAAATGTTCCTTGAATAAATTATCTTATCTTAAATCTCATTTCGTGTCATATGCACGTTTACTGAGTGTAGATGCAAAGAAAATGATAATAAAGATCTACAAAATATGGGAATGAGCCTAGCCAATTAAAGGGTCACGAAGTATTGTCGTGGCCGCTTTTTAGGGTTCCGTAGTCGACAAGTAGCCATGTCGGTCCGTATGTCTGTCTGTCCCGGTCTAACTCAGTGATTAGTACTAGAAAGCTGAAAGTTGGCATAGACATAGTATATTAACACGCCGGCAAAACGGTAGAATAAAATCTTCAAATAGTTATTTGTTATGCAAGGCTGCAAAGTTAATTTTTGGCGCGAGTACCTTGTATTGAAACCTGAGCAAACGAAGGATTCTAGGATTGAGCCACGAGCGAAGCGAGTGGTTCAAATATAGAATCCTGAGCGTAGCGAGGGTTTCAAAGGTACGAGACGCTAAATAACTTTGCTGCCGAGCGCAACACACAACTTTTCACCTCACTAAAGCGAGGAAAATGTTAGGTGCAAGAAAAACAATTTTAATAAATATTAATTTTTTAAATCAAATTTTCTTGCCGGCCAGTGCGATTCTTTAAATGAGGCTGGCGCATGACATGAAATAAGTATTTGCATTTCAATCATCAATGGACTGGCTGCAGAGAATATAAACTATTACGAAACCAATGAGGTTCTATATATATGTAATTTATTGTACGAAACCTTTATTGAATAAAAATATTCGAATTTTAAAAACACTTTCCACGCTAGCGGATAAACTGCGATTTTCCACGCAGATTTCGAATGATAAACAGAGCTTTTACGAGCTAGTGAGGTGAAAAAAATATTGTTTTAGGGTATGTACCAAAATTAGGGATTAAATTTTTTTCCTCGCCTACACAATAATGTATCCCACATTATGGTGTAGGCGAAAAAAAAATTGGATTAGGCGTTTAAAAATATTGTGAGGGTCAGAAAACTATTTTTCAATTTAAGGATCTGTTGAATTTAAGAATAAAGCTTCAAAGCGCATTTTTTCCTTAGAGTAGGGCATCCCCCTCATCTCTCGGTAACAAATTACCAGGAGACGGGCAGCAGCGTCTACCTGACATTCCAACCGCATACTGCGATCGCCAACCCGCCTGCCAAGCGTGGCGATTATGGCAAAACCCCTCATGGTTATGAAAACCATGAGGGAGGCCTATGTCCTGCAGTGGGCGTCAAGGGGCTGATGATGAGGGTTAGAAAACTATTTTTCAATTTAAGGATCTGTTGAATTTAAGGATAAAGCTTCAAAGCGCATTTTTTTCTTAGAGTAGGGCATCCCCCTCATCTCTCGGCAAAACGGTTGATTGTAGAAACGTGACAAAATTCAGGGCAGTGGCACATAATAAATGATGAATTTAAAAGGAAAACTATCACGGCTAATGTAAGCTTCACAAATTTCACTGAAAATTACTTCGATGAAGTTGTTAGTAGTAAAGCAGGTAAAAACCCCATCTTCTACGGAACCGTACACTGCGCGTGGCTCAAAACGCATTTGGCCGGTTTCTGATATTTTACATTCTAATATGTACTTGTTCTAACCGACTTCAAAAAAGGATGCTTGAAAAATAAAAAATAAAATCTTTTTGCTTGAAAGGGTAGACTTCCCAGGTGGTCCCATGGTCATCAAGCCAGGGTCTGATTGTGGGATCCTGGAGAAATCGAGGGAACTCTTCTTACTTTTGTATTTTTCTTGATAATTAAACCGTATTTCAATTTCATTTCAATTTCAAATTTTAAAGGCACATTTGAAGCGTTTTGGGTGGTGCCGTGAAAAACATAATTTGTTGGAGTTGTTTGTGTATTTTTAGCTCTGTAGTGTTTAGAAGTAGTTTTTTAGAATCAACAATTCATACTGAGGTTAATGGTCGGATTCTCCGAGCACACTATTTTGTATTGGACTTATTGCGCTGCGCGAGTGAATAGTTGAGGGAAAGGTAGGTTTCTTGAAATGACAGATGCTCATCTAATTAATACAATTTTGAAAACCGTTGTCTATTATATTTAACACATGGAAATAAATAACGATTATGCGCGGTATCACGTCTGATTACCATGCCGGAGGTCGTGGCTGGCGCCTGTCACGGCTAAGAAATTTATATGTCAAAAATGTCAACTTTACAGGGCGGCGATTTTAAAATGTTCAGTGGCCAGAGGCTAAGCCAAGAGGCGTGGGGCACTAGCAACATCAACACTCATTGCAGCCGAAAGTTTACAAGGTGTTGGTAAAATTAAGATATTGGTTAAAAAGTTATGAAAGAACATTGAATCAAACATACTTATATACATACATACGAGCTAATCACATTACCCTCCTTTTCGGCTCCATCGCAGTCAGTTTTAAGGACGACTTTTGAGTTAATAAATTCGCTTCATAATATTATTACATGTTATTGTCAGTTACATGACAAACCACTGCTTCTTCAAGTAACCAAGATTAATACTTAGTTAGATTGAACACTCATGTGAAGAAGCAATAGAGAAAGTGTTAAGCAACCCTTATGTAGGTTATGGCGCGGATATTATCAGATTTTACCATTTAAAATGAACTGGCAGTATGCCCGAAGGTTTCTAGGTTTATGGGAGTACAGACGGCTGGAAAATAGGGGTTGGTGTGAGAATAACAACAAAGTAGATTAATAGATGGTCAGTTTCTAGATTGTGATTGTTTGTTTTACTTCGAGAATTGTTAGCGTACCAGAAACCGGAGGTTCGTATCCAGGTTGTTAAAAAAATACCATCATCAGTCCGGACACCATTATAAATTACTTTATGTAATATATAAAATTTAGATGGGAAATTAATACTTTTTCTCTTTTTTAAGAATTGAAAGAATAACGCTTTTGACTCTATTAAGGGTTCCTTAGTCGACAAGGAACCCCCCTAGTTTCGCCATGTCCGTCCATCTGACTGTCTGTCAGTCTGTCCGTCCATCTGTTTGTCTAGCTCAGATACGATTAGTATGAGAAAGATGAAATTTGGCATAGACATACATAGTTAGTTAGATCTGAGATTTCCGCACTTAGACTCATGACTGGGCCATTGTACGTAGCAAAGCTGTGAGTACATTCCAGGCATCCTATCTTTTTTCAGAAAGCCAGCAGTGCTCTGATTTCACTGCAGACATCCAGTAGACATACATGTTAATCATGTCTACAAAATGGTGGTATAAAATCTTGTTCCCCCTTCATCTAAATTAGCCTACGTATAAGTCGCCTACACCAAAGTCTGTGGTTGAATAAATTTTTGTCCGAGTTGGGTGTCTCCCCCCCCCTCTCCTGGCGAAACGGTTGAATGTAGAAAAGTGATTCAGGGTAATAGCAAGTATAATGAGCTTAAAAGGAAAACTATCACGGCTAAGTAAGCTTTACAAGTTAACAAGTAATAGACGACCAACTTATAAAACGAAAACTTCGTCCTAAATCCATTTGACACCCGATAGACTTCTGCAGTTGACTATACGTATCTGTAGCGAATGTGTTGGCCTAGATATCTGGAGCGCAGCGTTATCTTTATCTGCACTACATAGAATTAAGTTTCTTCCGGTTTCGCTCCGCTAACGGTTTTCTTTCATGGAAACACCGTTTCACAGGGCAGGGGCAACAATGTTAAAGGGTTGAGTAGATTTAGTGCCGTTTGTACTGAGAAATTTCAAAGCAAAAAGCAGTAGCAAGGTAGCAAGCACAGAACATATTTTCTCTGTTCTGTGGTAGCAAGCGAAGCATCTGTGTGGCGCCGGATTAAGAATAGCACCACTCCATTTCTTTCCGTGGGTGTCGTAGAAGGCGACTAATGAAATCAATTACCAAGAGACGGGCAGCAGCGTCTTCCTGAGATTCCAACCGCATACTACGATCGCCAACCCGCCTGCCAAGCGTGGCGATTATGGCAAAACCCTCCATGGTTAGGAAAACCACGAAAGAGGCCTATGTCCTGCAGTGGGCGTCAAATGGCTGATGATGATGATGATGTGGTAGCAAGCAAGCGCCGTTATATCTCTATTACCTTTTTCAATAAGAATTGCTGTTCGTTAGTCTCGCTAAGACTCGAGAACGGCTGGACCAGTTCAGGGAAAGTTTAAATGGTGCAAACAAAAAAATAAAAAGGGTAGGTGATACGAAGTTCAGGGGGTCATCTAGTATCACATAAATACCACGGTTATAAACATAAATTATAATTTGATACGTAGGGTCAGAAGGGGGAATGGCATTACATAGGGAAAAACGCTGTATTTTTTTAATCTATTGCTTAATGTTAAACATAATAAACAATATTTCAACAGAAACTGCCTTTATCTTTGACACATTGTTGCTAGGAAAACATTAAAAAAAAAACGGCCAAGTGCGAGTTGGACTCGCGCACGAAGGGTTCCGTACCATTATCTATACAACAGTAGACACAAGATCGAGAAAAAATGCCAAAAAAAAACTTTGTTGTATGGGAGCCCCCCTTTAAATAGTTATTTCATTTTAATTTAATTATTTATTTTTGGAACTAATATAGAATTAAATATTCTGTGCATATTTGAAGCAGACGCTTGATAGACATCTGTTGCCGTTATTAATATGGAACAAAAAATGGCAAAAAAAATACATTTATTGTATGGGAGCCCCCCTTAAATATAAATTTTATTAAATTTTTAGTATTTGTTGTTATGTTGACAATAGAAATACATCATCTGCGAAAATTTCAACTGCCTAGCTATCACGGATCATGAGACACAGCCTGGTGACAGACAAGCAGACAGCCAGGTAGACGGACAGACAGACAGACAGGCAGACGGACAGTGATGTCTTAGTATTAGGGTCCCGTTTGGCACCCTTCGGGTACGGAACTGACCGTGGGTAATGCCACTCAGGCAAAGAGGTAATGACGCTCAAACCGATCGGTTACCATTAGAACAAGTAAACTAATTAAATAATACAAGAAGGATCAATCTAATACAACTAAATTAAAGTCTACGATCACAGCGCTGAGGGATCACTTTCTCAGCACAACGCTGAGTCAGCTGCCTTTTGTGGCAATGTAGATACACCACAGGCTACATCTATAGTCCTGTTTTATTTATTCGTTTTGTCTGTTGTGTATTTAGTTTTCCTTGTGTGTTGTGCATATTATGTTACTTATGTGCTTATTTTGTTTCTGTGATGTATCTTGTTGGTATAATAAATGTCTTTCTTCTTCTTCTTCTTCAAATTACCATGAATTTAAATGAAAAAAAAAGAATATTTATCAGATTACATTAAGCATACAAATCACGGATGTACTCGTCTGTAGAATCCCATCTACAGTATATATCATGAGACCACAGCTCGTGTGTGTTGCAGCAATAACACATCTCATAATTTTTTCAAAATTCTTCCCAAATATCTGTTATAGTTTTCATCGTCCATATCAATTTCGTCATCACTGTCAGTGATGCAAAGGTGAGATTTTCTTCATCTTCACTATTCTTAGGCAGTTTTACTTCGCTCCCAGCCGCTTTAGTTTTAACCAAATGTTAACCAAATGTTTTGTGTTCCCGGGGTTCTGCGATTATGGAGTGGACTGTATGTTGACGACTTATAGGTTGCGATTGTTTGAGTGTTCAAAAATGGGACAAAGAAATGGCAGAAAGACTCACCAGACCCGTGGTGCAAGGAGGGCTAGAGGTCAGCGTACCTCTAGTGGGAGCCGCTTCCGGCTCCTCGGCGATTCACCTTCCACGACCGCCCACCGGCGATAGCTTACACTGATAGCCCGACGTGACTGGAACCTGGTTGCCTTTCAGCCTTCTTGGGATTTAGTTCTGTGGTGGCACTGGGCACGTGGAATAACGAGAGGTCGAAGATGTAGCGTGTCGACGTAATGGCGACTTTTGCTAACGGCCGAGAGAACAGTTGTACCGCGACGATAGTGCTTAGTCAACAACTAACGAACTTTTTCTTTAACTTTTAATTGGGGGTCCGAAAATAGCCGCTAGGTCTTAGGATTTTTAGGTAAACACCTACGTGTAAGAAAAAAAAATGAAGTCACCATGGGGACAATGAGCGATATTATACCAAACGATTGTTTTGTATTAAAGTTGAAATTTAAAAATATTCAAGTACAATTGTTTAAAAGGGTTCACTTTATTATTACCTATATAGAATGTTTTATTACGTACAAATGTAACACCAACAACCGATAAGGAATAAAGTTGTAGACTTGCCGACAAAAAAATCCAGCTGAAAATTGGATCGGAATGGCTGAAAATAAATCAATTTACTTTGTTGTCTCACGTTGCGAGCTGACTGAGGTTACTTATCTTTGGCTCTTACCGCATCAGAGTATTTCTATGTACCCTTTTTTAAGTTAGGTATTTGGGTGAGCGCCATTGCCCCTGCTTACCCTAATGCTTTATTTACGTATGTGTGTGTCTCTTATGTGAGTAAATCATTATAATTGTTACAAATTTTTTTTTAAATGTCTGAGCTCACGGCCTTGTACTTCGGGGGCTCCTCAGGCCTGCCACAATATAGTTCCGCCACTGACTCCAGGCGAGACTACTATAGTCTATATATTAAGGTTTTTAAGGTGAAACAAAGGGGGCGCTACAACATAATTTATTTTCAAAGTGGGCGTTAAACAAAATTAGTTTGGGAACCTCTGATCTAAAGATACACATAGATTCTTAGGTACATACATTTACAGGAGCTAATAATAGTACATTATGATACAAGTGTGGTATGTTGGTCATTACACTCGAGTCGGTTTTTAAGCCTGAGAAGTGTAATGACCAATGCTCACGTGTTTCATACGACGTTTTTCAACACACTTGCGAGGAAAAGTAAATAACAGTTCACATTTATTTAAACTTAACAAACAGAAACCCATTTAAAAGATGGCGGCCGTAATTTTATTTTTTCGCGCGCTCAGCGCTGCATGCGCGCGCAAGTCTGAGATAAGGGCACCGGCAAAGTAGCTAATCAGCCACATATTTATAAATTTTGAAATTGGGTATTTATAGGTAAAAATACACCGTCAAAATAATTATAAATACCAACAAGCTAACAAGCAGTTTCATGAAATTCTTTAATTATTTATCACATTTTGAATTGAATTTTATATTTACGCAAATAACTACTTAGCTGTTTTCGAAACATTAATACTTCTTGCTAATATTTAAAAAGATATGTAATGAAAAGGCACTAGTGCGATAATGTAATGTAAAAGGCACGGCATGGGTAATATTCTGCATTATCAGTGTAAATACGCTGTAATAAGACCTACTTTACGAGCAGGTGTGTTGAAAATACATTAACCGCTTTTTGGTCCGCGCCGCTGTCGCTGTTAATCAACAGCTCGACAATAGAAGGAGCTAGTAATCCGCTGAGAAGCAGTGTAAACCCAGACTAAGCTCATGTTGAGTAGTCGCAAAAATAATCCTCGCATTTTGTAAATCTATTGTCGGACGGAGCGACATCGGTGGACCGTTAATGTTTTATGCGACGCGAGCAGAATTTATACCGTGTGTGAGCCTGTAAACGTAGAGTAACAACCCACCAGAGGTACCGTACAGTACAGGTACAGTACTGGTACAGTACAGATACAGTACATGTACAGTACAGGGGTAGTACATGTACAGTATAGGTGCAGTACAGGTGCAGTATAGGTGCAGTACAGGTACAGTACAGCTATAGTACAGGTACAGTACAGTAAAGGTACAGTACAGTTACAGTACAGATACAGTACGGTACACAGGTACAGTACAAAACAGGTTCAGAGATACAGTATTGAATGCAAGAATAGGCCAGAGAGAATGTTCTCCGCGAATGTTCATGAAGGACGAGATACCTTATAAGTATAAAATGATGTCTTTGTTTAATTCATTCATTAAATAATTCACTCAGATATCATCTATAATCTACAAAACTAGGGTCGGCGGACTAAAGCACATTAGTCAAGTAGTCATTAAATTAATTGTTCTATACAACATAAGTAATGAAAATAGCAGTTGCCTTAATTTTGGTAAAAAACATGTACTCGTATGTTTAATCCATCGTTTCATGACAGCTCTCCGTTAATACAACAAAGATAATAAAAATGTTATAGAGTATTTTTAATAGGCTTTATTCACTGCCTCGATGTTTTTTGTTGTGGACTTATGTACTTTAGTTCGCCGGCTCTAAATATATTTGTACTAAATGTTATTTATTTCAATAAAGATAATTCCCTTTTTTATTATTTTAAGTTCCAACGTATTCTCCCTCGCCCATCACCAATCGAGGGTGATGGCGGTATAAATTGCACTCACTCTCCACATAAAGCATTATGTGGAGAGTAAGAGCAAGATGGTGCTATGTTTTACCGCTTTGTTACGCTCTATGCAGTGGTTGTGTCTCGCGTTTTAGTGACATGCCTTCTAGTGGTGGCATAAGTACATTGTACTTCTTCCATTGATGGATCCTGTTTTTTTTTTGTCACATTTATACTGATTCTATATATTATACTACACGCGATTGAGACCTTATTTGTCAAAATCCGACGATTGTTTATGTATTAAGGAAACATACCTCTTGAACCAGAAATCGCATTACTTACAGACGTAAATACTTTTATACATACGAGCCGGGCTGTTAATGAAAGAAAGAGACTGGCTAACTGTGTAAGCGAGTTAGTAATTCATTTTGAGATAGATATTCAGTCCGTTCGCTAAATTTGCCTTCTGATTTCCTCTAGTCTATGTACTGTAGGGAAGCCTGCGGACGTTTGCAGGGTTAGCGGGGCCTATGAATGTGTGGGTTTGTTTTTTTTTCAAAAAAACCGGTTCGTTCTCCTACAACGGTGAAGAATGACGCTTCTACCGAAAAAGTGGGTCGAAAAACTAGGCTACGAATAAAATATTCGTTTGGTACTGAAAAACTTTGTGGGTTTTATTTCGTAGAACGTATTCTTACTAAATTAAAGAAGAAGATTAAGTTTATAAAAATAACTCGCGATAACGTTTAAGAATTATTCTTAGTGTACATAAGTAAATACACACGAATAAAAGTTACGATGAAATAATGCCGGCCTTATGAAATAAATTGGCAATTTTAATAGATAGAGATAGAGAACACTTTATTGTACGTAAAAATGTAAGTCACACAGATATTTGTTGACTTAAGAGTACAGATGAAGGCCTTATCACTAAACGTGATCTGTGTCAGACAACCTTTACAATATATTTTACTCTGTTCGTATTCACTTGAATCAATCGATAGTACGAGCCGATTGACTGATTGATTCATTTGAATCAATCAATTAGCCCGTACTCTTCCACTGCAGCTCGACATAGGGCTCCCCCACGCCACTTCCTTCTATCCTCGGCCTTCCATTTGAATACAAGGGGTTATTTTTAACAATAATAACAAATTTACTTATTTAAAAGTTACACACCGGCACAATACAGTTATACTCAACTAGGATTACAAAATAATGAGTTGGCCTCCGTTGCCGAACTAGGTAAGGACCTGTATTTCAGCAAGCAGCGCCTTCTCCACAGAAAACAATTATAGCATCAAAAATTCGGCAAATAAACAACTTTAAATTCTAGTTTAAATTAAATAAAATGTGAATTTTAGTGTGACCTCTCGGTGTGTGGAGTGTGTATGTGTATGTATGAGTGTGAGAGGGTGAGTGTGTTTGTGTAACTATAAGAAAGACCTCATTCCAGAAAATAATTATTATAATTGATAAGAGTTATTTTATACTGAATACGTAGTGGAAATTTGAGGTGGGGCACGAGTATGAAGAAGTACCCGAATGTCTGAATGTCTGCCTGGATTACACAAGCACAGAAAATATATTGTTCCTATGAGGAAGAGATGATATCAGGTTAATTTTAGTTCATGTGTTCATGTGTACTCGTATATCCCCTAAAAATGTTTTCCACAGGATTATGTTTAGGCCATTATTAAATAATTATGTTTATCTACACTAATGTTGTAACATTCTACTTATGTTTTCAATACTTGACTTATAATTACTACTGTTATAGCGCAGACAACAAAACACTCAATTTAAGCAATTTCACATGATGGTATAATATTCACATCGATATCGTAAAATCTCATTATAACATCAATAAACCGCGACCAACTAGATTGCAGGGCCAATCAGGTTGGTCGCGTTTTATTGAAGCTGCGCTCTCATTGGTTAAATTTTAATGGCGGCAAAATCGCTGTGATTATACACGTACGCGTGAATTTAATTTAATAAATTTGTTGTTTGATTAATTGCATTAGTGAAGATAAAGTAGTGTATGCAACTGCATTTAACACGGGTATTAAAACACTCAATGTTGCATTGACAAGTGGACTGTAGATTTTAGGGGAAAATGAATTAAATATCGATGACTCGGGTTGCACAAATCCGACAACAAAGCAAGGGAGTACGACTCACCTTTCCTCTGCAACAGCCGGCTTCTCACGTAGAATCGCAACTCCTGAACTGGTGAAGGCGTACGACGTCTTCCGAGACCCTGGCCAGGGTTGATAGGTTCTAGAGGGAAAAGCTGTAACGCACACTCATAAACTCACACTCGGGTTTTAATACCCTTCATTATATGACAGTTGCATAAACTACTATTAAGAAATTATGTTGTTAAATTTAAATTGGTTCCTCTCGATACACGATAAGCCTAGTGAAAGGACTATTGAGGAAGGATATTTGTAGGATTAAGTTTTTAATAATAAAAACATTTGTGTTTTTAACGGAAAAAGATCACTTCTAACTTTTGGAGGAATTTACTGATCAACAAATGGCAAGGTCTTCTTGAAAGCTGGGCCAAAAACCCTGTTGGCTCAGTCACTAAAAAAGGATGGAAGAGGAATGGGCGGTGAAGAGGACATACCTGGGGCTGCCAAGCGGCCAAAGACCGTTTCTCCGCCCCAGATGATCGCCGGAAGGACCAAGGAGCTACGTGAGCTCCAGGTAGGCAACTGATAGGAGACCGCGCAAGACAAGACAAGTGGTGATTTCTTGTATCGGAAGCCAAGACCGACTTCAGGTCGCTGTGCCAGCGGAGTAAGTAAGTAAGTAAGCAAGCAAGCGTGAAAATGACATAGCGTAAAAAATATATGAAAGTATAAAATATATGAAATTACCACCCGGTTTTGGTTTTTGTCGTATATGTGCATTTGAACTGGCAATAGCTAATGAAACGATTGAAATAATGTATTAAAACCGATATGATTCTAACTGAGAAGCAGAATTTGAACATAAACATTGCCCCCAGAAGTTGTCAAGCCGCCCTAAGGCCTCTGACTTGGCTTAACGACTGCCATCTATCGACGGCAGCCGGCACCAACAGCTTAACGTGCCTTGCGAAGCACGGAACCGCTCGGAAAAATGCCACTAGCGTTAGGCATAGACGGCGACCCATCCATGCACTGAACGCGCCCTGTGTTGCTTAACCTTCGTGATCGTTTAAGATCACTCAGGCAGCCGGGGCTACGAGCTGACAGTAGACAGCCACTAGTCTACAAGCCTCCACCAATCCGTGGCCCTTGGCAATTTGGCCCCCGTGGTGGAGTATGGCCTATACCTTCCTCAGGGAAGAGACCCGTGCCCCTCGGTGGGGACATAATGGGTTGATGATGATGATGATGATTGCCCCCAGAGTCAATTAGTTTAGTGCTGCCTTGTTATAAGAAATGTAAGAAGTCCTTTTTTTATTAATAGATATAAAATAAAAAATACATAATATAAACAGCCTATACTGGGTTATTTCTAAGATGGGCAATTCCTGAACCACCGCAGCTAACAGTATTTAACCTAGCATAAACAGTCTATATACGTCCCACTGTATGGCACTGGCCTTCTCTCAGGGAGAGAGTATGGGCTTAATCACCACGCGTGCCCACCGCGGATTGGCGATTTCAAGCGCTGAGGTATATGAATAGCTCGGACACTCAGGTTTCCTCGCGATGTTTTCCTTCACAGTTAGCGAGTGGTATGGCTACTATAACTTCAGAAATGTACATAACTTAGAAAACAAAGTCATAGGTACATGTCCGCACTGGGAAACGAACCTGGGTCTCCCGCTTCCAAGTCCAATGTTCTACCCACTAGGCTACCACCACCACCTAATCCTTACTAATATTATAAACGCGAAAGTTTGTATGTATGGATGGATGTTTGTTTAACGTTACCTTACCCACAATATTGACTCACTTGCGTCAAATCAATAAAATAAAAAAATACGAAAAATGGGTGCCTCATAATCACTCGAATTTTCGCAGTATCCATCTTTCTTGTCTAAATTGAATAACAAAAACAATTGAAAGTCGATATTCAAATGTTTCACATTTTTTAAAAAAAGAACATCATAGAAACCATTTGAAAAAAGTTTCATTCGAAAACCTCAAACCATGAAGATTCTATGTCAATTCAAAGAACCTATTGCAATAAAACGGCAATTTCATACTTTAACCCCTATTATAAATTTGAGTAAAATGCCATAGAAAAACACAGTCACACATTACAAAAACACGCGCACTCGACTCATAAATCAACTTATGCATAAAGGAACATTGTTAGATCTTATTCTGCATCTAATATAAAACAACTCAGTACGTGATACCGCACCGTTTCGCAGTAAAAGTTTAATGTATGCGCATGTTGCTGGGTTGTTGGAAAATCTGGCGGAGAGGGAAATAACTGCTCTCGTTGTTGGTGCCTGTGTTAATTAGACGCGGAAATTCTCCATTTAGTTTGATACGGTAGTGTTGGTCGTGGCTGTTTTAGGCGTGTCGTTGAAAGAATCGACTGTCTAATGACTGACTGCCACCACAGTCTGTAAGACCGTCAAAACCTGGCTTTAGACTCTTGTCGGCGCAGCGTCTTCCACGTACTCCTGTCACGGGTCAGTTCTTTTAAATTCTAAGTGTTTTAATGCAAACTAGCACATAAACTGCGATTTAATGAACGTTACAAGTTAAACTAGGTGTCCACTTAAAAATCTAGATGGTTTTGGAAAAAAATGTGCAAAAAAGGCACCAAAATTTTTGGTCCCTCCACTTCAATTTTAAATCCTCAAAACATCATCATCATCATCATCAGCCATTTGACGCCCACTGCAGGACATAGAACGAAAAAAACATACATATACTCACATACATAAACTCACGCCTGATTCCCAGAGGCGTAGGCAGAGACCAGGGACTGCCACGTACCACGATCCTGATCACTTTCGCTTCTTCAACATTCGTTTGTCAAAAAAAACACGAGCCAATTCGCCCCACATTAGCGGTGGCGATGCACGTATAGGGAACGGAAAGTGGGCCCTTATCGGACGAAGGAAGGGGCGGTGACTGCGCTATCAGACGGGGATCGACTCCAAGGCGAATGAGATACGGGCGTGCGCTCGAATACGAGCGTGTGCCGACTTTTGCGACTTTGCGAGAAACGCAAAATTAATCAAACCAATTCGACGTTTTTCTTATTCAAAATAACATAGACAGACTGACTTATTGAACGCTACAAGTAAAACTAGGGGTCCATTTCAAAATCTAGATAAGTTTGGAGAAAAATTGGACAAAAAAACTCCACTATTTCCCAATTATATACCTTGTAGCCCTTTCGGCACAAAGTGTGCTTCACACATTTTTTTAATTATGTCTTCAGGGATCTTATTGTACATAACTATTAAAGTACACATTAAAAAAGCAGTGTAAAATATGGTTCCTATCTGTACGAAAGTCTTCCAATGACTGGAGCATTGTTACGAACGTCAACATCAGCGAATAACTGCTTACTTGTGGCACCGGCTGGTCTATTCTGTTTATTTTGTTTTCGTGTTTATGTTTGTGTTTTAGGTGTGAAAAGAATAGACCGTATTAGGAACACGGCGCTGCGTGTTAACGGCAATGAAACACAAATCAACTAAACGTTTTGCATTTAATGCAAATTAGGCGGTTAAATTGAAAAGCCATGAATGAGCCCAATTAATGAATAATCCAGAAAGGGATCACGTGATATGAGCAAATAAACTAAAGTGTGTCAGGCGGTAACGATGCAAAATAAATACATTACGAGGCCTGTCCTTTGCATTGATTTTAACAGATCGAATTTTGAATTGTGAACGTTCTTCAGTTTTTATTTAAATTATTTTTTGTCTTGACACTTTCAACTTTCACAATTTAAAATTCGAACAGGTTGTTTACTTCATCTTTTTCTTATTATTCTATGAATTGATGACTGCTTAATAGTGAAACATTAGACACGAACGACGGCTTGTAGTAAGAAAAAAATCTCGTTCCAAATTTAAAACGAACTATAAGTAGGCCGTGGTATGATATGAATATGGAGACGAGTTAACTCTCAATTTAGTGCGTCTTTTCAATTCGAATATTCAAATCTGGAAGACGCTGGATGCAAGCCGCTTCCAACTGGTTTTTTGGAAATCCATGGAGTAGGCCTATGTCCAGCAGTAGACCTCTTGTGGCTGAATGATAACGATCATGATTCAAATCTATTTAGTAGTTCTATACGGGGTCAATTACGCTTTCCTTTATGGAATTATGCTTTCCTAACAATCGTCCTATCTATCGCCCTAGCTACTCTACCCAAACTCTAACAATAAAAAGATTGCCTGAAGATTAGCATAACACATCTGGCCATAGATCAAAGGCTCTAACAAGGTGAGGTGGCGAGGTAACAAACCGCCCTCAAGGGAGCCGGGATCACGAAATACTTTGGTACACACGTAAAGTTAACTCAGTATCTCTCCTGCCCACTCTTTCTTACTACACACAGCTCGGTATCCAGTAGAAGTGAAAGAAAAGGATGGAGGTATAATTTATTTAGAAAATTCGGTAAACCCGAACGTATCAAATTGGTTCTTTGGTATCCTAACGTTTACAATCCAGGGGCCTGGTTTGGTTTCCGGCTTTTACTTTTATTTCAAAGTTAAGTAGTTGTGATACTCGCTAGCGTAAAGGAAAATATCGTATACCAAACCTGTAGTGGCGCCTATGGTGACAAGTTGATCAATTATGGTAACTTACAATAGCTTACATCAGAAACATGGAAAAACACTCAGGCTGCGGCCATTTGTATAAGTCAAACTAGGACGCGGGAATGGAACCCGCGACCTCTGTCTTGATAAACCACTGTATTATCGCTAGACCCACAATGTATCAATGTCATCATCATCATCAGCCACTCGACGCCCACTGCAGGACATAAGCCTCCCTCATGGTTTCCCCAACCATGAAGGGCTTTGCCATAATCGCCACGCTTGGCAGGCGGGTCGGCGATCGCAGTATGCTGTTGGAATCTCAGGAAGACGCTGCTGCCCGTCTCCTGGTAATGTATTTCCTTAGTCGCCTTCTACGACATCCACGAAAGGAAATAGAGTGCCGCTATTCATAATCCGATGAAACACGGAAGGCAATGTATTGCCAATGTATCTATGTATTGTATCTAATGATATTTTCAACACATGCTAAAGTGGCTCTTAAAGTTATCATTGTCGCGTTATATGAGGTAATTTTGAACAAAAACCTTTTCCAGACATTTTATTATATTTATTAAGAGCATTTACGCACCGCTATACACACACGTTTTCTCACACATATACACAAACCCACACCAACTCGATCCCTCGGTCACTCAAAACACACCTTATATTTCTTTTATTACGATTCACAAATAGTTTGATGATAAGAAAGATAAGAATATTCTTTATTGCACACAAGAAGCGAGACATAAAATATGAAAGTTACACTTTCATATTGCTGTTGCTGTATCGGCAAACGTTGTTTTGCCATACTATTAGCCTACGACCTATTCTCAGACCTACGAAATACATACAAAAAAAATCACAGAAATCGGTGAAGCCGTTTCGGAGGAAATCGATAACAAACACTGTGACTCGACATTTTTACATATTAGATATCATCAACATCATCAGCCATTTGACGCCCACTGCAGGACATAGGCCTCCCTCGTGGTTTTTCAAGCTTCCGGGTCTTGTGCCGCCCGCATATCCAGCGACTCCCCGCCACCGGGCATTAGACATATAGAACAACAATTATTTTTGTTTGGTGAGTTGGGTATTCCCAGCAGTAGGAGGGAGTGGATGCCCTTCGTACTTTTACGGATTCAAATATCGGACGCAGTGCTCAAGCGACATTCGGATTCCGCCCGAGTATTCTGTGTTTACTCGGAGAACACGAGTGTTCGCGCATAATTCGAAGAATGAAATCGCATCGTACTGTTATAACCCCATTCCAATACAATGTAAATGCAATAGTCAGCAATCACCGTTTGGTATAGATTTATTTAAAAACCAATTTCTGCGGACGCGGACAGTCAGTCCGGCCGAACACTCACAGTTTTACTTAGCTCCTAAATTTCCTGTTTAATTTGTATTACGTGTATTCTCGTGTTTTCTAGACAATATAACTGTCAAAGTGTAATTTGGTGTTTAATTTCGAAAAGACCCAGGGTGAATACAAAACAACTGGTGTCAGAAGTTGGATTTTGGTGCTGAGTTAGTTCGCCTAGTTAGTACCAGAACTCCGCCCGCTCCATCCAAGGGTCAACTTGAAACAGTGGTCGACGGTAAGACTTTACCTCCACTGCTCATCGGCGTGAGGCCGTACCAGCCGCCTACACTACAGTTTTGTGGAAGACTCCGCTCCTGCGCGTGAGCACGATCCGTGGAAAACCAATACACGATAACTTCTTGGTCAACGCATAACTCTCCGCTAACAGCGTGTGCACATCACCTTCAGCTGCAGCCGTTATACGACTCTTTGAGTCTCACGGTTCCCGATCTGCGGCGCGCTCTGTATAACGCAAAACCAGACGCCGCTAACATATCAAAGGCGTTACCACTGGGACCTACCTGCACAGACTCTGTTCCTGAGACATTCCTGATTCTAAGGTTACCATGGTCCTGCCGATACTGGTGATAATTCTGTGAGTGTTTTTGTTTTTCTAACTCTAAAAAGTGCTAGTTATACATTATTCAATTTCTTTCACTGTGTCGTTATTCTATATCTCACTGTATCTTATTCTAAAACTGTAGTTATCAATATCTAGTAGTTTTATGACGGATAAAAAATCAGAGCTTTCGGTAAAACCTGACCCCAAGACAATATTATCATCTGCGAGTTCAGATAACTCTCAATCATCTGATACCTAAACCACAATCTGAATTAAAGGAATCGGCACAAAAAATGTCTGAAAAAATAACACTGAATGTCCTGACAAAGTTTATCAAACCCTATAATGGTGATAAGGATTCGCTTCCGGCTTTCCTTACCAATTGCGATAACGCAATTTCTTTAGCTACCAATGAACAGCATAATGTCTTATGCAAATTCATTATTTCCCAGTTGGAGGGAAAAGCTCAGTTGGCGTGTGCTCTAAAAACTTTCGCCACTTGGGCAGAACTAAAATTGTTTCTTCGGTCAACATTTGGTGAGAAAAAACACTCCTCGCACTTGTTGATCGAGCTGCAGAGTTGCAAACAGCAGCCCTCTGAATCTGTAGTTCAATACTCTCTTAGAGTGGAGTCATGTCTAACACGACTCCAATCCGATATACACTACAGCTGCATTGAAAAGGCTGAACTTGTTGGGAGAATAGCCGCAATGGAGGACCTAGCTCTAAATACTTTCTTGCTGGGCCTCAATTCCAATTTTGGTTTCATTGTCCGATGCAGAAACCCTAAAACGCTCAGCGAAGCTATTACACATGCCACAGAAGAAGAAAAACTCTATAATCTGGGCAGAGCTTCGATAAAAGTCCCGAAGCAGTGTAAAATTTGCGATAGAAAGGGACACGATACATCTGAGTGCTTCAGAAACAAAAATCGGTTCCCTCTTCAAAAGGCTTATCACACTCAATCTTCACCAAACTCGCCTAGTACTTCTCAGTCAATTAATGCAGACAATCCAACTCACATAAAAACGTGTAATTATTGCAAAAATTTGGGACACTCAATTAATGAGTGCATCAAGCGGATGTACAACATGCGTCGCCGCGAAAACGCAGAGTCCGCACAACGTGATAGTGCACCTGGTGCAAGTGCAACGACCGCGGTGAATGTATGCACAGCATGCTCCGCGGCCGCTTTCGAAGATGAAAAAAACTAAAATCGGTTTCGGATTTGTGTCTGCCGAAATCTGAAAAACCAAATGACACGACTACTAAGTCCACTGAATCTTCTACATCTCAACCAAAGCAGTTGAATTCAAGTACCAGATCTTATACTAAATCTTATGCCTATCAGGTAAAAAAACTGAGAAATTCTAAATCTACTACGTCCACTGCATCTCAACCTCAGCCGTTGAGTCTTCCTTCTCCTTCTATTTCTACTAAGCCTCTGCCACGAATGCAAACACAAAGTGAAAAACGTGAGCCACGAACTACCAAATCTCCTATACAAATAGGATACGGCAGTGATTCTAACTCCGCCGGTAATAAGACTTACCGAATAAACTTGCTGAATCATAAGATTTCTCTCCCACATATTAGTATAAAAACTAATTATTCAGAAAAACCACTATGTTTCCTTGTCGATACAGGCGCAAGCATCTGTATTCTAAAACTATCGAGTCTTACAAAGAGACCACCCCTTGATACTAAGAAAATACACCTTAAAGGTATAAACAACACAGACGCTATTTGCGAAACCCTGGGCTCTTTCCAACTTTGTTGTGAATTTCCAACTTCTTCAAATTCTACAACATCACTTCATTACATTTTTCATGCAATAAGTGACGACATAAACCTTCAGTACGACGGAATTATAGGCAGCGACTTCTTAAGGTGCCTGGATGCTGACATTCAATACTCGACCGAATCACTTTGCATTCAAGGTTATTGCATGCCAATAAGTTTTAGCAAACCATCATACTTAATACCTTCTCGATCTGAAGCGATAATCGAATGCGCCGTGTCTAATGACCCCGACGAGCTGCGTCAGTTAAAAGAAGCGCTAGTTCTTGACCATATTATTTCAGAAGGTGTTTACGTCGCAAACTGCGTCGTTTCATTAAAACCAAATAAAAGGGTAAATATTTCCATATTAAATACCACTGAATCTTGTATCGAAATTAAAGATTTTCAAGTCCGATTGACCCCAATTGATAAATTACAACCTTCGGGCTCTCCTGAGACTTGCCAAAATATACACACCGTTTCTATTTCAGAGTCTGATCGAAAAAATCAAGTCCTTGACCTTATTCGCACTGAACACTTAAACAGCCAAGAGAAAGAATCTCTTTTGAGCTGTTGTTCTCAATACACAGATATATTTTATTTAGAGGGTGAGCCTCTGTCCAGTACTAATGCAATTCAGCACTCGATCAAGACGGGTGATTCACCGCCCATTCACGTTAAGTCTTATCGCTTCCCTGAGTGCCACAAAGAGGAAGTTGATAAACAAGTGAAAAAAATGCTCGACCAAGACATAATACGACCATCTATTTCGCCATGGAGTGCACCTGTATGGGTCGTACCCAAAAAAATTGATGCCTCCGGTAAACAAAAGTGGAGGATAGTCATAGATTATCGCCGACTCAATGATGTAACTGTCACCGAAATTTACCCACTGCCTCTAATCAATGACATCCTTGACCAATTGGGCCACTCCAAGTACTTCAGTACTCTGGACCTCGCAAGTTCTTTCCATCAAGTTATAATGAACCCTGATGACGCTGAAAAAACCGGGTTCACTGTTTTGACTAATACTAGCACTTCTGGGCACTACGAATTTACCAGAATGCCCTTCGGGCTCAAAAACGCCCCTTCCACGCTGCAAAGACTTATGAATACTGTTTTATCCGGGCTACAAGGCCTTCACTGCTATATTTATTTAGATGACTGCATTATCTACTCCCATAACCTTGAAACCCACTTGGAAAAAACAAAGATGGTGTTCGACAAATTCCGCCAGTTCAACTTGAAGTTGCAGCCCGATAAATGCGAATTTCTCCGACGTGAAGTCGCTTATCTCGGTCACATAATCACCGATAAGGGTGTATCCCCAAATCCCGAAAAGGTCAAAGCCGTTGTTCAATATCCAACCCCTAAAAATCCCAAGGACGTAAAGTCATTTCTAGGTCTTGTTGGCTATTATCGCCGCTTCATCGACAATTTCTCTAAAATTACAAAGCCCTTGACCTCTTTACTAAAAAAGGACGCTGAATTCTTCTGGTACGCTGAACAGGACCATGCTTTCAATACCCTTAAGGAAAAACTTACTACAGCACCGCTACTCCAATACCCCGATTTCAAGGAACCTTTCATCCTCACCACAGACGCATCCAATTACGCTGTCGGGGCAGTCTTATCCCAAGGTGATATAGGTAAAGATAAACCCATTGCATACGCGTCCCGAACTCTAAACAAACAAGAAGGAAACTACTCTACGACGGAGAAAGAACTTCTTGCGATAATTTTCGGCGTTAACACATTCCGCCCTTACCTTTATGGGCGTAAGTTTAAAATCGTCACCGATCACAGACCCCTTGTTTGGTTATTTAACGTAAAGGACCCGGGTAGTAGGCTGGTCCGTTGGCGATTAAAACTTGAAGAATATGATTATGAAATCGAATACAAACAGGGCAGACTCAATTCAAACGCCGATGCCTTATCTCGAATCCCAATTCATGCTATAGACTCTGAAAACATCCACTCTGAATCATACGACGAATATTCGAAATTGCAACTTACTAAATCGCTTGATAATGATACCAGAATCGAAGAATATTCTCAAAAGTTAAGTGATTCCAAACAGAAGAATATTGCCTGTCCCGTTCCTCTGGATTTTGACTACTCTATGCCGAATTGCGAAGACATATTGTCTGGCTTCGATTCTGCTGACTTACTATCAGCTGAGCGCGAAGTGCATACTGTGCGCTCATGCTTTTCTAAAGATAGAACATACCATTTCTTATTCACTAAGGTGCATCACTACGAAGAAACAAATTATCAAACAATTTACGATCTACTGGTGAAACTTCGAGACAAGATTCTCGAACCAGGCACAAGCGTGATGGATCTCGCTATCTCTGATTTTTTTGACCCATTTTCAAAATTATCTTACGTAAAAATTTACAACATGTTGTCCTTTATATTCCATTGCACTAATATAAAGTTGCATATCTATAGAAACCAATTGCATTATCCTACCCCTGCGGAAGTCCCTAAAATACTGCGGGAAAACCATGGTACCACAATTGCGGGACACCCTGGCGTCTCGAGAATGTATAATCGTCTTAAGGCGGCATATTACTGGAAAAATATGCGTGCCGACGTTGAAAGATTCGTAAGAGATTGTAAACTCTGCCAATTAAATAAACCTTTACGTAAAACAAACAAGGTGCCCATGGAAATAACATCATCCAGCACAAGGCCTTTTGAAAGACTCGCTCTTGATATAGTAGGCCCTCTACCTGAAGCTGGTTCCCCAAATTTTAAATTCATTCTCACTCTCCAGGACGATCTTACCAAGTTTTCCTGTGCCTACCCTATGGCCTCTTCCACAAGTGAGGAAATTTCCCGAAGCATTATCCATTTCATGTCCTTGTTTGGCTTTCCAAAATCTATTCTTACCGATCTGGGTACTTGCTTTACTTCAGAATTATTCAAGCAGATAACAGATATTTGCAAAATAAAATCTCTGTTCACCACTCCTTACCATCCCCAAACAAATGGAGCACTAGAGCGCAGCCACGCCACCCTTAAAGAATATCTTAAATCGTTTGTCAATGAAAACCAAAGCGACTGGCATAACTATTTATCAACGGCAATCCTATCTTATAATACAACACCTCATAGCACAACACTATTTACACCATTTGAACTTCTCTACGGTTATAAGCCGTCTATCCCTAGTTCACTGTTTGAAACAACTTCCAATTCCACCTATCACGAGTATATCCGCGCCCTCCAATATAGAATGAAATTTAGTCGTGAAAAGGCACTTGAAAATATAATTGAAAGTAAAGAGAGATCTAAAAAATACTACGATTCCACAAGTCGCGAAATCACTTATAAAACGGGTGATTTGGTATACTTACGCCATCATCACCGCTTACGTAAAGCCCTATCTCCGATTTGGAAGGGCCCTTTTAAAATAATCAAAATGAACGGTAAAAATAACGCCACCTTATTAGTTGGTCGTAGAAGTACCAAGTACCACGTAAATGAATTAAAACCGGCTCATCCTTAACTATTTATATTCCTTCTATTTCAGATTCATGCCTTGCAATGTTTTGGCCAACGTTACTATTGATCCAATCTACCATAAACAGTTTTAATACAACTATTCTGAAACTCCACGAAAATGAGAATAAGTTGAATAATCGCTTAACTACTATGTATTACCTACTAAATAATTTAGCTAAGTCTAACAACGCTATTGCTAGAATTAATGGATATATCAATATCATAGAAAGCTCTCTATTATGTACTTATTTCCAATATTTTAGATACTATTTTAAATTCGATTTTGTTTGCTAAAGCAAATATTCTGCATCCCTCTATCTTAAGTCCGTCAACCCTTTTTGTAGAGCTCGAAAAACAATCGAAATATATTGACAAAAAGGTAGATTTTCCTATAAGTCTTACTCTAGATAACATTCACACTATCATTGATGTTTCTAAATTAACGTCTTATTATTTAAATAAGAGATTAATTTTTGTGCTTCAGATTCCTCTAATTACTTCAGCAAAGTTTAACGTTTATAAAAACATTCCTCTACCTACACCCCACGGGCAATCCGAACCTCTGACTTTTGCTCTGATAAATCCGACCAGAATGTTTTTAGCTATTACAGATGATAGATTAAGTTACACCCTATTTGATGACAAAACCCAATGTAATTCCATAGCTAATGCTTATTCAATTTGTCCTCGTAACTCTATGTTTTCTAGTATAAGCAACCCGTCGTGTGAGACGCGACTTTTATCTGAAGTCACGGTGTCATTGCCTGAAGAATGTAATTCGAAACTTTTGTATGGTCAGATAGATATTTGGCAAAATCTCAACAACAATAAGTGGATCTACGTACAGTCTAAACCTAATAAGCTGACGACTAAATGTGGGTCAAAGTTCAAAGACTATATATTATTAGGTACAGGTGTACTGACTCTGTCCCAAGACTGTATCGCTTACTGCAAAACCATGCAACTTATACCGAGTACTGTATACAATCTTTCCATCGAGAGCCATTTAGAAGTAAACTTCGATATAACTCAAGATGTTTGCTGTAAAGGAGACATATTTAATAAGTCATTGCCATACCTTTCCCCAATATCTCTAACTAATGTTGACCTTGAGTCTTTGAAACATTCTTCTCATAAATTAGATAATTTAGAGTCCGAAATTAACCATATCAGAGATCAACCGCATTTTATTAAATATGGATCTTATTATTCATCTTTTACTTATGTTATGATAGTTTTAGTTTTAATATTTTTATTTTGTAAATGTTATCGTTATTTTGCCTGTTTTCAGTCACTTTGTCGTATTTGTATAAGAAGAAGATTACTGAAATATCCAATGTCTCGGATTCCGTCGAACAATCTAATCTCCAACCACAGTACTTGTCTAACAGAAATTTGAATCATTAATGCTACTGTTTGTTTTAGCTTAATTTTGTAAATACTTCGCTATCACCCTTAAAGTGATAAGCTTCGTCAAAAGGGGGGAGATGTTATAACCCCATTCCAATACAATGTAAATGCAATAGTCAGCAATCACCGTTTGGTATAGATTTATTTAAAAACCAATTTCTGCGGACGCGGACAGTCAGTCCGGCCGAACACTCACAGTTTTACTTAGCTCCTAAATTTCCTGTTTAATTTGTATTACGTGTATTCTCGTGTTTTCTAGACAATATAACTGTCAAAGTGTAATTTGGTGTTTAATTTCGAAAAGACCCAGGGTGAATACAAAACAGTACGTTGTGTTTTATAGTAGTGCCGTTACTATCCGCATATACATTTTTATTAAGTGTACATTTTACATACCGCAAATAAGTGTGGTTTACTTTGGTTTCTGTGTTAAATTGTAAAATTATTGAGATGACTTTGAAAGAAAAGAAAGAAACGCATTTTATCATAACACCGAGACACGTCACAGAAAAAAACAACAGATAAGTGACATAATATGAAAATAACACAGAGAAAACTTTGCGTATTCACTGGCTTTCAAGATACAGGTTTCCTATTTTAAGAGTCAGAGTATTTTGTAAACTAATTTTTTTTATGCTTCATCATCATCAGCCACTCGACGCCCGCTGCAAGACATAGGCCTCCTTCATGGCTTTCCTAACTATGAGGGGTTTTGCCATAATCGCCACGCTTGGCAGGCGGGTTGGCGATCGCAGTATCACGGTAATTTTTACAGTAATTTTTAATCATAAGCAGCCTATATATATACGTCCCACTGTAGGGCACAGGCGTTCTCTCAGAGAGAGAGTATGGGCTTAATCACCACGCGTGCCCACCGCGGATCGGCGATTTCAAGCGCTGAGGTATATGAATAGCTCAGGCACCCAGGTTTCCTCACGATGTTTTTCTTCACCGTTAGCGAGTGGTATTGCTACTATAACTTCACAAATGTACATAACTTAGAAAATTTTTAATGCTTACAATAAATATTTTTTGAGTTTAAACGTTGTGCGTGAATGCACCCGTCCACCTGTCCGTCCCTATTGTTTCCGATATAATTATCAACTCTGGAAGATATTCCAACAGCGATGCACATCGTTTACGAAGAAAATGTATTGGAAATTCTCTCCGCTGCGAAATTGCGGGTGTTTTCTATGAGAAATATTTGCTTGAAAACAATGTAAGAAGTGGGTTGTTTAACGAGTAGAACCCTGTTTTTGGATCGATAGATCTAGAGATTTTGTTATACCTACTCCGCGATTAAGCTTAGTTATTGTTAAAGCCCATCACAGACGTAGCTATAATATATAATATTATAGCTCAACATCTAGCGATGGATTACGATATATTTTCCCTAGTAATCTGCGAAAGACCACAGACGGAGCTATAATATATTATTATGACGTCACCAAAATCTCGATATATTTTGGCATATTAATATATATTTTGGTACAATAATATATATTTTAAATAGGCATCGTCAACAGATTAAATAGGTCACATTATAAAAGTCCAACATAAATAACTTACAACATAAAAAGCAAAGCTATTAAGCAAAGCAAACATTTTGAGGATACGGGATATTCCATTTTTCAGTTTTTCCGCCGAAAGCCTGCCATTTCTCATTTCATGAGCATTTCTCCCCCGCCCGATTCAACTCAACGACGCAAAAGTCCATGCAAACGTAAAGGATGGTATAGGAGCTGGGCAAGCCTACTCCAACTAAAACAATGTCCCAGGCACTGCAGCGTCCGAGTGATCTCTTCACCCATCTAGTGTGAGTGAAGGTGCTACTGGACGCTGTATAAATCATCTCATTATGTAGATGCAAAGGCCAATATCTTATCTAGATTATTTTTTTACTATGGACGGAATGCAATACAAATAACCCAGTAAATAACCAGAAATGCCGCTTTTCGTTGATTCGTAATAGCACCTCAGTTTCTAATAGCCACTTGCCACGGTCCTGATAAACTTCTTTCGCTTCAAAAGCATTCACAAATCGCTGCGTACACGCCGGTTTCGGGTACTGTTTATCTTTCCCTTCGCGAATACATCCCGTTTTTGTTAATAATTATTATTGCAATTCAAATTAATTTTATTGAGATAAAACAATCTGCACAAAGACCAAAAAGAATTATACTATTTAATCTAATGTATAAAAATCTCGTGTCACAGTGTTTGTTATCGAACTCCTCCGAAACGGCTTCACCGATTTTTATGAATTTTTTATGTAAGTATATTTAGTAGGTCTGAAAATAGGTCGTAGGCAAATTAATACGGCAAAACAACGTTTGCACTGTAATTTTTATTCTCTAGATAGTGTTTATTCTAGGTATTTATGTTGATGAATTAGGTAGGTATATTGAGAATTATACCATAACCTATGAATTTTATTATATTATTACGGTCTATGTATCTTTTTGCAACAACTCTTTCCATAAGAGCTACGGTGAGGTAGTTGATGGAACTGAGCCGTACCTCGAATGCTGCGTGCAGACCGACCGAACGAATTCGAAAACTGACCAGCAAAGGAAGAAAAAGAGAAGGGATAGACATGTAGAATATTCTTTATTTTACGCAGAAATAAAATTCATGTTGGGAGAATTTGTGATTTTGTGTACCCTGAAAAATTTGGTAGAATAATCTTTAATATTGTACTACGCGTAGAAAAAGTATGTTACCTCCTTGTTTGTTAAAACTATCAACAGAACAAATGAAGTCACCTATTTAGGTATGAAAATTTATGGAAGCTTTGGCCGGAAAAACCATTATATTGTTTTTGTTGCACTAACCAGTGTTTTTTTTTTTATAAACCATATTAACTTCCTTTTAGATAAACTAACTATACTATTAGGCAAGTTTAAGCTTAAGTTAAGTTACGAAACCACGAAATCTGTATTCAAATGTTTGTATAAATCATTAGTTGAATCAATAATTGCATATGGTTTAGAATCGTATGGATTAACATTTAAAACACATAATATTGATAAAATAGAAAACTAAGATTAAGATAAGATTATTAAAACTGTTGGTTAATGATCGTACTAAATTCAAATGTAGATTGATTCCATAATTATAATATAGTATAAATTGAATAAATGATTACAGACAATCATTCAAATTTTTTAAGATACTCCCAGTGGCCTATAACACAAATATTTATTAGCTAATAATAATTTTAAAGATGAAGATTAAAATATACTAATTCAACGATTTATAGGTATCTAGGGCTGTGAGGGGTAAATTTCGAACATACAGGTTGAATAATTAGTTTAGTGGTAGAATGCTAAAACGAAAAGCCGAATAATGGCCAAATTTCGGGCAGCCATATTGGCGTTGCCATTTCTTTCGAAATTCGGTCACCAAAAGCCCTCCAACTAAAAATTTCATCCAAATCGGCCAATAGACAATAAATTTAGCTCATGCTCATAATAGAATGCATTCGAAATTCAAAAATCGGCTTCATAGAATGGCTGTAATTCATATATTTGCTACAACTTTCTCACTCATATTTTTTGTGTAACAGTTTTAGTTTCTGAGAAAACCTATAAATTATTAGTCAGTCAGTCAGTTAGTATACCGGATTGTAGCTATGTATATTAGTAATTTATTTTTTCATTCGATCGTTCGTTCATTAATTCATTTATAGCAATAATTCGTTTGCATTAATTTTCTTGGTCTAAACCGTCATGAAGAGAACGGACTGGACTCCCTAACGAGCTACCTTAGGGACCTGACTTGCTGAGAGATAAAAATTTCAGCCCGAACCAATTCCCTCGGCTAGGGTAGGGTCGATGCACTTTTGATCAGCACTGGTTGTAATTATAGAAATGGCTACACCAACTTATTTATTCAACTAACTAATTCAAAATCAAAATAATTTTTTTTTATTCAAAGTAAGTAGCACAGAAACTGCGACTTAATGAACGTTTTTTTATTTTAATATATCAACTAAAAGTTTTTTTGTAGCTTTATATTCTAAACCTGATTTCAGGGGTTTGTACACCTAAACCGCTGCTGGGTATCAACCTTTCCCCATCACGCCATCTTTCGCACACTAAACTATAAGCATTAATATTAAGATATTAATTTATTTTTCTAAACTTAACAAAAACTCACGCCTGTATCCCGGAGGCAGAGTCGGGGTCTAACACTTGCAATGATCCTGACAGACCTCTTTCGTCAAGAATCAGTAGTCGTTGCATGCACTCACGCTGGTTTCGGGTACTTTTTTCTCGTCTTAATTTTAGGGTTCCGTAGTCCGACATAGTTTCGCCACATCCGTCTGTCTGTTTGTCTGTCCGTCCACGGCCTAGCGCAAAGACTGGTGGCACTAGAAAGCTGTAATTTGGTATGTGTATACATATTTATCACGCCGACAAAATTAAAGAATAAAATGTTTGAATTTTTTTTTACTGTTCCTCCCCTAACATGAAAAGCGGGAATGATTTTTTTTTCTCGTCTACCCCATCATGTCGGACTACGCGCAATGTAGAGTTCCGTAGAAAGAGCGTTTTTTATCTACTTTACAGAACTAACAACTTCATCGAAGTAATTTTCAATGGATTTGGTACGAAATTTTTCTTTTATAAGTTGGTTGCCTATTACTCGTTAACTAGTAAAGCCTACTTAGCCGTGATAGTTTTCCTCTTAAGTTCATTATATGTGCTACTATCTTGACTTTTTTTAAGTTTCTACAATCAACCGTTTAGCCAGGAGAGAGGGGGGACGCCCTACTCTACTAATATTTCGCAAACAAAACCCTAAGTTCAAAAATGGTCTTCTTACACCCACAATATTTTTCAAGGACCAATCCAACGATATCCCACACTATGGTGTAGAAGAGAAAAAAAGCCGCATCCCTAATTTAAGTGCAGGGGAGATACCCTAAAAAAAGTTGTTTTCGAGGTTTTATTCTACCGTTTTGTCGGCGTTATAAATATGTACATCTTAGCCAAATTTCAGCTTTCTAGTACTTACTGTCTTTGTGCTAAACCGCGGACGGACAGAAAGACAGACGGACGGACATAGCGAAACTATAAGGGTTCCTTGTCCACTATGGAACCCAAACATCTGAGGCATTGTTTATTTTATAGAAGAAAATGTTCACAAGTCTGAAAATATCGTTAGAGGTTTTTCAACAATTCTTTTCGAGCAAAAGGAGAAAGTATAAAGCATATAATTGCGTAATAGGCAAGTTTAAGCTTAAGTTACGAAACCACGAAATCTGTATTCAAATGTTTGTATAAATCATTAGTTGAATCAATAATTGCATATGGTTTAGAATCGTATGGATTAACATTTAAAACACATAATATTGATAAAATAGAAAACTAAGATTAAGATAAGATTATTAAAACTGTTGGTTAATGATCGTACTAAATTCAAATGTAGATTGATTCCATAATTATAATATAGTATAAATTGAATAAATGATTACAGACAATCATTCAAATTTTTTAAGATACTCCCAGTGGCCTATAACACAAATATTTATTAGCTATTAATAATTTTAAAGATGAAGATTAAAATATACTAATTCAACGATTTATAGGTATCTAGGACTGTGAGGGGTAAATTTCGAACATACAGGTTGAATAATTAGTTTAGTGGTAGAATGCTAAAACGAAAAGCCGAATAATGGCCAAATTTCGGGCAGCCATTTGAAACCGCGGACGGACAGAAAGACAGACGGACGGACATAGCGAAACTATAAGGGTTCCTTGTCCACTATGGAACCCAAACATCTGAGGCATTGTTTATTCTATAGAAGAAAATGTTCACAAGTCTGAAAATATCGTTAGAGGTTTTTCAACAATTCTTTTCGAGCAAAATGAGAAAGTATAAAGCATATAATTGCGTAATAGGTAGTATAGACCGCAAGAATAAAGACCCTAGAAACACGTCGTGTGAAAATCCGGGTGACTTAGCAACGTACACGAAGGCAGGTGTACCTAATCTGTGTATCACAAAGAAGGCTTATACCTCTAATACTTTATTGTCTGTGACAATAACGGCCTTTCGCAAGATAAGCTTATGGGCGATAACATACACAGCCACCTTACTTTTAGAGTTACCGTAAAAATATATGATGTTGAATTTTTATTTCGTGTATGCTATGTCTCAGGAGACCTTTGTCGGTCCTTGAATGCTTAAACCTTTTACTTATAATGTAGCAGCTGGTAAATAAAATGTTTCGAAATATGTAGAACATTCATAGGGCATAGGCCTTCTTTCAAAGAGAGAGGCTGGGGTGAGTAACCACGCGCGCCCACCGCGGATTGGCGATGTCAAGAGCTAAGGTAGGTATGTGAACACCTTAAATGTTCGATATTCGTCACGATGTTTTTATACTACAAATTCATAGATATTATTATTTTTATTATTACTATTTGTTTGGGAAACTTGGACTTTACATTATCAATGGAAAGTGACTTAGAATAACTACACATAAGCTAAGAATAAGTTTCCGCATATAGTAACTAAGTGGCAAACATGTGCAAGTGAATGAAAAATTTTAAGTACATAAGTTTACACCACACTACACACAACAACACAGAGGGCGTAACATTATTATGCCCATGACCAAAGTGAATGCACTTTTCAGAAATTTATTTCAGCGTTTTTGAGCTACCTTCGGGTCGATTGTGTAGTGGAGAGTCAGGCAGTATAATATGTCGGATTTATGAATTCAAACCCTGCAATGTGTGAGCGGCGCCGGCGTTCTACAATTGCGCCATCCTCGCTTGAAAATATAAATAACGGCCTTAAATCACATCCTAAAAGGATCCAATTCCCAAAAGTCTACAAAAGCGGTTGTATTTAGATGCTGCCCCAAATCCACTAATTGGCGTTAATATTTAACCTATAAAAGGACCTCTTTCCACAAACGTTATGCAGTTAAAATTACGTAATAATTGCAGGAAACTGGAGCTTCGCCTGGAGCACTCTGCTCATGATAAACTGGACGGAACGATGGTATTACAGTGAGTTTCGTTCCCGCTGGACGTCCGACCAAGACAAATTGAGAACTGATAGTTCGACGCCTCTCACCGACTTTTATTTCATCTAATACCAAGTATACGGAGCAAAGGGCTAGTAAAAGGGCTGGTCCCTGGTGGACATACTGCGACCGAATAGGGGATGTATTAGCAAAGGGCAAGATAAAGGCACCCGAAACTGGCGTACGTGCATGCAACGATAAATGAAGCGAAAGAGATCTCTCAGGATCATGGAAAGTGGCAGACCCTGGTCTTTGCTTACCCCTTCGGGCCACAGGCGTAAGCTTATGTTATGCTTATGTTTAATATCTAAAAACCAGACAAGTGCGCGTCGGGCCACGCGCAATGTAAGGTTCCATAGAAAGAGGGTTTTTTTCTGCATTACAGAACTAACAACTTCATCGAAGTCATTTTCAATGGATTTTGTACGAAATTTTACTTTTATAAGTTGGTTGCCTATTACTCGTTAACTAGTAAAGCCTACTTAGCCGTGATGGTCTTAAGTTCATTATACCCTGAATTTTTAATAACTTCCAACATTTTATTGTTTAACTTGGTCGGCGTGATAAATATGTATACACACACCATAATAGCTTTCTAGTACTATCGGTCTTTGCGCTAGGCTGCGAACGGACAGACATACAGACACACAAATAGACGGACATGGTGAAACTATAAGGGTTCCTTGTCGGACTAGGGAACCCTAAAAAGGATCGACAAAGTCACCGCACCGAAACCAAAATCAGTGACGTTGGAGCTGCGAAAAAGCCCGGAAAGGTGGGCAAAAATAGTGACCCATGGGATGCCATGCAATGGCCAGCAGCGACGTGGCAGAGGCCGAGGGCGGAGATGGTGTGACGACTTGACAAAATTTACCTGGGCGTCAAAAGTTGGCTAGGAGGAATTTTACTTCGAGTTTTTCGTCTTAACGTCTTAAGGCCTTTGCCAAGCAGTGGGACACGATCACCTGTCTTGGTCCTGAACTAGAGTACCCTGTGATATGGTATGGGATGTATTAGCAAAGGGCAAGATAAAAAGTACCCGAAACCGGCGTGCGTGCACGCAACGACTAATGAATGTTGAGGAAGCGAAAGTGATCTGTAAGGATCGTGGCAAGTGGCAGTCCATGGTCGCTGCCTACCCCTCTGGGATACAGGCGTGAGTTTATGTATGTATATATGTATGGTAAAATGACAACGACATTACAAACATGAATAAAACACTCAGACTTAGGCCATCTGTACAAAGCATAGTGCGATGGTAAAACCTTCTCTAATCAAACTATTGCGTATCCTGTCATTCAAAGTAACACCACACATCCTTCTCGACGACCCTATTTTTCTACTGCAGTAATTCTACTTTCCCATACCCAAGTCTCAATACCATACATAAGTGTTGGGACCTGCACTCCATTATGGATAGCCAATATAGCTTTTTTTTAAATGCTTCGACTACTCACAAAAGAGTGCAGAACCGTTTACACAGCTTCTCGCTTTTACTCTTCTCTCTATAAGTATCACCTTCACACTTTCCATCCGTCGTAAACAGGTTCCCCAAATAGACAAATTCTTTCACTTGTTCCTTTCACCTCTAATCGTTATCTTGCACTGAATCATTTCATATGTTTTTAGTTTTGTTACTTCAATACTTTTCTTTGTTTCTTAAACCATAACTAAAAAAAACTAATGAAAAAAACCGTTTAATTGATCTATAAAGTGTTCTCTTGTCTGTATATAAAGGGTTATCTATCTCTTCAATAGTCACATATAAAGTCAACAGCTATTTGAATAATAGTACAGGACAGGGTCGACACTTCAAAGGCCAACTGAGACCTCACTGTATTAATTTCCTAGCGGAAAATAAGCCTTTCATCCCCGAAATTTACTGATAATTGGGTTACAGGTAGACCGCTGACTCCTACCTCCCTTATCTGAGAAATGTGGGGCCTACACTGTAGGGTGGAGCAATTTAGCCTTTTTTCGGAATTTCACTAGGGCAGGGCCCGCAAAAGTTGCGTAATTTTATGTAGATAAAGGAAAAATCCAGGATATAACTTTTACCCTTCTACCAGCGATTAAATTGCGGAAAAATTCTGTGAAGTAATGTAAATAGTTTCTATATATTTTTTTATATTTTTATTGTTTTGAATTCTATTCTTTAGCACTCTGTTTCAGCTTTAGACACTTTAACATTAAGTTTTGACCTATTACAAACTTAAAAAAGATGTTGGTTTCTTTACGCTATCTTCGCTGAAATGGCCCTTTAGTAAAAAATCTCAACCAAAAGTGCAAAACTTGGAAAATTTATAATTTCCCGAGAAAGAGTCATTTTAACTGTATTCAATGACAGGAAAACTCACGCCTGTATCCCAAGGGGGTAGGCAGAGACCAGGGACTGCCACTTGCCACGATCATGACCGATCACTTTCGCTTCCTCAACATTCATCAATAGTTTAACAAGTGGAATCATAATGTAACAAGTTAAATCAAAATGGTGAAAATGAAATTACTGAGAAGTTAATAAGTATGTCTCCTGATTTTGGTTCCTTCACAATAAAATTGGGTACAATGAGCACTTCAAGGTGATTTTATAGTTTTTTTGTCACTAAAAATATAAACTAAAAAAGCTTAAAACATTATAACCAGTGGAAAACCACAACGTTCTTATTTTTACGACGCTTTGAGTCAGAAAATAAAGTTCATGTAGTAAAATGCATGTGTTCCTTCTGTGCCACAGGAATGTGTAAAATAGTTGCCAAAATTAATGTAAAAACCTCCCACTAACATCAGGATATGATGTTAGTGGGAGGACTACAAATAAAAATGAAAATAACACGGTAAAATTATTTAAATCATCACAATGTGGTTAAAACACAAAATTGTATGTATCTTCAAAGAAATGTGAAGCAAAAATGTATTTAGCTCCGTCAAATCATATTCTCAGGCTTAATAAAGTACAAGGAGCCTTCTGAATATCTAAAATATATATTTTTCAAGTAAATTATTTATACGCCAGGCCGTTTCTTATAAGCATCGAGTAACATTGAAAGACAGATTTAAAAGCATTATTATTATTATTATTAAATTCTTTATTGCATAGAAAACAATTTTTCGAAGCCAGTTCAATGCATGAGTTTTAGAACATTTATATAAATCCTGTAAAATAAGGACTTGAAAAGACTAAGTTTGGAGTTTTTTTTGGCCATTTTTTCTCCAAAATGATCTAGTTTTTGAAATGGACACCTAGTTTAACTTGTAACGTTCATTAAGTCGCAGTTTCTGTGCTACTTTGAATAATAAAAAAAAAAATTCGATTTTGTTTTTTTTTTTTTCATACAAAGGCGTACTTAATGCTAAATAGCATTTTCTTCCAATCAACCTTGGGTCTGTGGATAGTGTGGCTTGGGCAGTGTACGATACATACTATAAGTACATAAATTACTTAAATACAAGAAAAACAAAAAAATAAAACTAGGGGGGGCGGGGGCCCTCCTAATTATATACATGGTCAATAAATACATACATGCATATATATGCCTAACAGACGTACAATAAACTTACTAAAAATAATAATGAATAGTCCATCGTCATATTATTATGCGTTCTTAGATTGAGAAACTTCAAACAGACCACGAACAAAATAATTATGCATAAAGCACAAATCTCAAAACAGGTCTTCGAGCTCCCAAAGATGAAATTTTCGGCTCAGTACAGTAAACTTAATGCAGGCAATACAAATCAATACAGTATATTGAAAAATATACTACATTGGGAACATCATAACGTCAGCTCTCATAGATTTTTTCAAATTCCATTGAAGGCATCTTGCCACAAGCAAGCTATAGAAAATAATTCAAGCTGATGTCAAAAGCTACTCCGAGTATCACTGGAGGGACACTTAAATCAGACATACTTGTAAATTTCGCCAGCAATGCTGACTCTTGAACATAAAATATGTTTAAAACCTTATTATGGTGAAAAAATTCATTTTATGACTAATTTTTATTAACCATTCGTCGAAAACTTAACAATATTCAAATGCAAAGGCAAATGCAAAAACGATCTGACTCAGTATGTGCTAAGGCAGAGCTGTCCAATCGAGCGATTAAAGATAGTTTAACTTGTTCCTTAAGATTTAAACCTACCCACTAGGAAGGGTCCTTAATAGTTCAAGGACCCTTCCTTCACCGCTAGCGAGTGGTATTGCCAGTACAACTTCAAAATTAATGTAGGTACGTAACTTGGAAAAGAAAGTTATTGATACAGAATTCGAACCCACGACCTCCCGAATTCGAGGCCGGCATTCTACCGCTGCAAAAAAGGTACACCTGACGATTTAAACCTCAGTGCAATATTTTTTTTTACGTTTTTATTACGATAAGGAAGTATATTATGGTACGTCAGTACCTACCAGGTAAATTGTTTTCCTTCGGCGTTAGCGAGTGGTATTGCTACTATAACTTCACAAATGTACATAACTTAGAAAACAAGGTCATAGGTACGAGTACATGCCCGCACTGGGATTCAAACGTGGGTCTCTTCCGAGTCCAATGTTCTACCCGCTAGGCTACCACTACTGTGATAGCTGCTGCCGCATTAATAGCAATACCAGCTACTAATTGTGAAGGAAAACATTGTGAGGGAACTTACACAAGTTGGTTGATTGATCTTGCATAGCCTGCAATCAGACTGACTAAGCAGATCCCAAGGAGACAATGTCCCATTTTGCGCCTTATTTACGGAAAATTTAAAATTGAGTTTGGATATTGGAAAAAAATATTAGAAATTGAGTTCCCTCAAGTTAAGAGTAGACGCCTTAGTTAAGTTCTTTTAGATAAATGGCTAGAAAGGATGGTAATGAAGGAAATGGGTTAAAATTCTCTGTTTTTCCGCGAGAATAAAAGCTGGCAAGAAATGCGATTTCCTCATTCCTCGTTGCCTAATCTTGCCGTTTCGCTTAAACAATTTTAAACACGTTCATTTCGAAATCTAAACTTTTTAGAAGGAAGTCATTAAATGAAATTAAGCTTGTTACATTCTGATTGGTTTTCCAGTAGTTTGTAGTAAACATTTTCACATTGAAGCTTCACAAATACCCTTGTTTTTTACAACTGTGATGCAAAGCCCAAGAGGGGGTAGAAGTTAAAAAACTTTCAAATTTTAATGCCTCACGAAAAATAAACAGTATCCTGTCATTGTCCCAAACCGGGATAATTATGTAGGTGTTTTACAAGGACATCATTAAGGTGGGAAGATTCGATTTCCAAGTTGTAAAAAAACTGAAATTATGTATATCTGCATTAATTTAGTCTTTTATTTGCGCTAATTTATATGTTCTTGAAAAAACAGAAGTTTATAAGCTTAAATGAGATCGACAATTTAGAAAGAAAGAAAGAAAGAAAGAGGATATTTATTTAAATTGTCACAGAAACACAATTTAGTCCATACAAGTAATATCAATTTCATTGTCGTATTAAACTACTGTTTTTTTTTCAATGTAAATTGGCGCATATAAAAATCTTAATTAAGCCAGCAGATATAATTTCAGTTTGTAATTATGTCATTTTTTTTTTTAACAAATTTGGAAAAAATAATTTGTATGAGAATCGTCCTACCTTAAGATCCAAACTGGGGCCATTTCATAATAAGCAATGGAACGACCGTCGGTTGCCATACTTGATATGTTACCATGATGAGACCTACCTATCTTAAAAATGAAATGACGATGTATCTTAAAAATGGGGTTCCCTACTTGTCTGCGAAAGTTGATGATTCGATTTTTATTATATCGAACACGATGTGTCGATAATTCAGTAGCGCGATGTTTTATCCCATCGATGCTTTATTGGTGCGATGTAACGTTTGTCCGAAAAACCCTGTTGCGAAAATCTCAAGTGCGATTGCTCATTAATTCGGAAATTTATTAGCTCGATATTATGTTGGTTCGAAACGCATTACTGTACTCTGTAACCCTCTTTAGTAACCCTGGTACCCACCAGGGTACCCACCTTATTTTGCCTTACCCTTTATTAGCTCGATGGTATGTTGGTTCGAAGCACATACCTACTGTTGTCCATAGTACTGTCCTGTACAGATATTTATCATAATCCCAAGTTTTATCTCAAAAATAAAGTACTTATTCATTAAAATGTAATTGTATTGTAAAATCACACAAAAACATAACAAAAAATATTAGAAATCATCTTCTAATTATGATTATTGAGTAGAGCCCATTATTGAATAGTAGATTATGTACTAAGGGAATAAAACCATGTATTATGTCATGGGCGGCATATTGAACCCTGAGCGGAGCGAAGGACTCCGAGTTAACTCGCGAGCGCAGCGAGGGAGTTAAATTTTAACTCCTGAGCGAAGCGAGGGAGTTATGTAGAGTCCTGAGTGAAGCGAGGGGTTCATACCGCCCGAGACTAAGACATGTTTTATTCCAGAGGTGAATACTCTACTTTTCACACCATCTGGGAGACAATAAAAAGACAGGGCTGCATAAGTTGAAAATATGTATTAAAACCTGAAATTAAATATAAAGTCCACACTCTTTTACGGCTTAGCAACTTAAATTGAATATAACTTTTAAATTCGTATTTGCAATTCGCGCCTTTTTTTCTTTTTTTTTGTTGGTGTTTCGCGCGGTCACAGGACACAGTATTTCAGAAAAAAAAGAAAAAAAAGAGGTGAGTTTCGAACAACAATTCGAATTTCGAATTGCAATGCGGGGCTTCTCCATAGTTTTCATGCGAATTTTGACATTCTAAATTCAAATCACTTTATTCCCTAGGGAAATTCTTCATTATTATTGCCCTCGAGAGACAAGGCCATGCTTTACGATGATATTTGACGGTACGTAATAAGGCATTGTCGAGCAGGAGGTGTGAAAAGAATATTATATATTTTCTATTAATGATCAAATAAAAAAAAACTTTACAAATCATAAAGGGCTTCTTAAATCATTGTCTCGAACATAGGTAGGTAATTATCATAAAACAAGAAATAAACAGAACATTAATGGTAAATAAAAAATAATTTTCACGTAACTAAAAAAAACTGTTACATTATTGTTATTACAATTCTATATGATTAGAAATGGCTCTTAGGAAAGCAAGAAGCTCCATGTTATTACGGTTTGCACAAATCTTCGCAATAGAATCGGATAGCGCTTTTCTTTTTTTTTTAGGCGGAGTTTTATCAACGCTGGCGTGTGCTTTTCCAATAGCTTGATTAGTGCTTATTTGCTCTTTTATAAGGCTCCGTATAGTGGCATATAGGCCATGGCGGTTATTATTTTGTAAGTAGTTCCACCGTCTATGCCAAGCCTCCACATTATTCTGGGTCCTTGGCAGGCCAAGCTCATTTATTCTATGTATGGACCACAAATGTGGTGGGAATAATGGTGGGTTTTGTGAGATACATAACCTTGTCCCTTTTATTTGTGATTTTTTCCTTCCCTGTACATAATATATCTCGAACCAATTTATGATAGCTTCTGCTTCTTCTGGTAAAACATCTTCTTTAAGGAGTTGAAAGGCATCCGGTATCTCTTCAGGAGTAAGATATGCCAAAGCTACTATGTGGCGAAGTTGGAGAGAAAAGTTGCTGTCATTCCCGTACCTTGAAGCTAAACCTGACTTCTGTATTTGCCGCCATAAATTTTGGGCCAAGTGAAAAAGGCAACCTGTATGAATAGCTTCAGGAAAATATATCTTGACGACATTTATAACAGCCGTTTCAAAATCTGTAAGTATATGCTGTGGGTTCAATTCACATTACAATTCTTCAGCATATGCCAAAAGTTCTTTAAACATCACCATATAAGTCTCTTCAGTCTTATCTCCTAAAAAGCAATACACCAAAGGCACTGTTTTTCTGCTATCAATATCATCTCCAACCATCCCGTGTAAAAATAAATTTGAGTATAAATTTGAGTGAAGAGTCCTGGGCAAGTACAGAATGTTCCATCCATTATCCACAGATAAGAATCACGTAAAATTTGTATATTACGCTGAGTACAAAATATAAGTAGGCATTTATTATCACCGTATTTTGTTTGCCGTGCCAAAAAAGACTCACCTTCAACTTTATATTCAGCAGGTATATCTATTTCCTCCAAAGTAGAAGGTTCTTTTGGAAATGATTTTTTTCTTGCTCTGTAGACAATTTGTCGTAAAGCATTTTTATTAGGAAGACTACACGCACTCGTGCTCGGCACAGCTTCTAAATTATTTCGGATGATCACTGCAGGACCGTCATTGCTAGTAGTGGCATCCCTCTTTAATTTGTTTTTAAGAATAGTCGAGTCCTGCATGCCAGCGTTTGGGGCGTGTGAATGTTCACTCATACCTTTGATTACAGTGTGCTCATTATTTTCTTTAAGCTCCGTTATCATGCCGCTTTTGCACTGTTTTTTGTTTTTGAACACACAACACCAATAATATTTCTTATCCACACGTTTATTTAAAATTAATTCATATCCATCAATAAGTATTATATCGTTTCCGCATTTAGACTTTTCCGTTTTGATAACATTGTCCGACATAGTTGCAACAGAAACCGCTCATTACAATTATTCACAAATTAATGATTGATTAAAGCAAAATATGAGACGTTTAGATGCAAATGTCAACATTTTTTACGCCTACCCACATTTATGCTACCAACATACCTTATCTAAACTGAAACGCCTGCAGCCAGAATTTAGCAAACGTTAAAAAGATATAAAATATTATTTTAAAAATATTAATAAAATTATTTAATTAGAAACTAGTTTAGTGTCTAGTGGTTTGATTTTTAAGCATAAAAGGAATTAATTTCATAAATGTCCATGATGCAAAATAAGGTACCAGGGTTACTAAAGAAGGTTACAGAGTACAGTAATGCGTTTCGAACCAACATAATATCGAGCTAATAAATTTCCGAATTAATGAGCAATCGCACTTGAGATTTTCGCAACAGGGTTTTTCGGACAAACGTTACATCGCACCAATAAAGCATCGATGGGATAAAACATCGCGCTACTGAATTATCGACACATCGTGTTCGATATAATAAAAATCGAATCATCAACTTTCGCAGACAAGTAGGGAACCCAAAAAATGTGCACCAATCTAAATATAATTAATGGGGTAATTAATTAGTAGTTGTAAGGTCCTAACCTGGAAAGACTTATACCATCAGCAAAAAAATAAGAAATGTTGTATGAGATTCGTTTCAAATATGCCATTAACGTCCAACAAAACATCTTTGCAGTCAACCCTAACCCTAGCAAGTTGAAGTATTAAATTTTATTTCTAGAATTTTTGATAGGTAAAACTCGACTAAGAAATCTTCCAAAGCCAGGGGCGAGAAATAAGGTTTTTTATTAATGTGATGATAATGCCTTGGAACTTTCTCTGCTAGACCAGAGATATACAATGGAACTCAAAGTAAATCTTTAATCAAGGTCCCTGAATGAATAAATCAGGAGAATGAAAGGGGTAAAAAACAGCCCAGAGCACTAAAAATCACTGCCCTCTTTCACAGTAGTACAACACTGGTTCACCTTGTCAGCAACCGTAACTTCTCAGCAAATAATTTTGTACCACACCCACTCAAAAAGTGTCTTATTGCTCGTTCTTAAACGGGTTACAAAGTTCGTCATTTATCCCTTATAAATATGCGGCGGGAAAAGTTACGGAATTTCCTTCCTGCCCTCCGTAGCAAAATTTTTCATACAACATTCCTGCCCAGCTAGCGTAATTTTGTTTTTAGGGTTCCGTACCTCAAAAGGAAAAAACGGAACCCTTATAGGATCACTTTGTTGTCCGTCTGTCCGTCCGTCCGTCCGTCTGTCAAGACCCTTTTTCTCAGGAACGCGTGGAGGTATGAAGCTGAAATTTATATCAATTACTCAGGTCTACTGTCCCTTGAAGCTGTGAAAAAATCAAACTTCTAAGCCAACGCAATCAAAAGATACAGCCGTTTATGCCGCAAATTTTCGACACTTGCAAGGGAATCAAAACCTACAGGGTGCTTCCCGTGAACTCAGAATCTTGAAATTTGGTACGAAGCAACGTCTTATAGCATAGATAAAGAAAAAATTACGAAAACCATAAATTTTTAGTTACATCACATAATATATTTTTTTTTTAATAATTTTAAACTTACTACCCATTTCCTCATAAACGCGTAGAGGTATTAAATTGAAATTCATACCAAATACTCAGGTCTATAATACCTTTAAGCTGTAACAAAATCTAACTTCTATGTCAACGCAATCAAAAGAAACAGCAATTTAAGCTGCATATTTTGAAACTCGCAAGTACTCGCAAGGGAATCAAAACCTAAAGGGTACTTCCAGTCGACCTAGAATCTTGAAATTTGGCATGAAGCAACGTTTTATAGCACACATAAAGGAAAAATTCCGAAAACCTTAAATTTTTAGTTACATTACAAAATATATATATTTTAATAAATATAAAATTATTACTTTTTTCCTCATGAACGCGTAGAGCTATCAAGTTGAAATTCATATCAAATACTTAGATCTAATTGCCTTTAACCCGTGAAAAAATGTTGTTGACATGGTTTGTACGGAACCCTCGGTGCGCGAGTCCGACTCGCACTTGGCCGGTTTTTTTATAATAGTGGTTATATTCTCTTTGGCGAACATTAAAACAATACGAACGTCAAATATCAAAAAGGTTTTATGTCAAATAATTAGAACAAAGAGGTGGGATTTTTTTTTGCTTTTCGACTTTCACGAAAGGAGGTTGGCAAACTTTTTCTGCACTAAGAAAAAAAATAAGCGCGGTAATCTGTTTGGTTTTGCAAAATTTTGTTTTTTACTAAATTGATAATTTAACTATACCCTTTTAATTATTCTGAATAATTTTATTTTCCTCGTAGGTGCAGTATAAAGCCCTATGTATCACTCGGGAGAAAGTTCTATTTCTGTTCGAGACTGTGTTTAAGCCCGACATGCAGCGGAGGGCTTAAAGGAAACTCGGATCGTTTTCTCCCCTCGGTATACAATGTGCTATACAGTCACAGTGCACTGAAGCAAGCGGTGGCGAATGGATAAAGAGCAAATAAATCTCCAAGACAGAAACGTAATTAATTATTCACGATGCCCATAATTATCCCGTGGCCAGCGTGCCGGAAAATGGTGATAAGTCTATGGGAATTAGTGGAGCCAGTCATCTTGGGTAGTTTGATTAAGACGTCTTGATACTTGCTTAATATTTATGTGCGTTACGTATTATATCGCACTCTTTAATATTCTTCTTCTTAGCGTTTCGATGATAAAACAAGATTTATTAAAAGTCTCTATTGAATAGTTGCGGCGCAGACCTTTGCAACACTGATGCTTGCAATCAGTAGGTCCTCTTTAGCGCAGGTGTTAGGGCACGGAAGGCACGATGAAAAATAACAATTAAGTAGATAAGGTAATTTTAAGGCAAAGTAACTCATAAATCGAGATTTCTGAGATTTAGTAATAAAACAAACCAGAAACAAACGACATGAGAATAATATGCACAGTCCGACAGCTGAGCAATTTAATTCTGAGCAAATTTAAATAAAAATAAAAATAAAATATTTGCACCAGTAAAGGCACATAGAACGTGAACATATAACAAGTAATAAGTTTGAAAATGTACGTAAGGCAGTTAAACTCTTAACTCTTTTACTGGATGAAATTCTGTATCTTAATAGCTAGTCATTTTACTTATAAGTGGATAAATTTATCGAACTATTTGGTATGTACAGTAGTATACAATCGGTCACTCCTTTTCTTACAAATATGACGGCAATGTGCACCGTAAAAAAGTGATGTAATTCGTGATATATTTAAATTAAGAACATATGTCCCACTGTGGGACACATAACTTCCTTCAGAGGTCGAAGATGGCGGCTTAATCACCACCCGTAAACACCTTCATCATCAACCCATTATGTCAACACCGAGGGGCACGGGTCTCTTCCGTGAGGAAGGTATAGGCCATACTCCACCACGGGGGCCAAGTCCGGATTGGTGGAGGCTTGTAGACTAGTGGCTCGTCTACTGTCAGAAGTTGTCAAGCCGCCCTAAGGCCTCTGACTTAGCTTAACGACTGCCATCTATCGACGGCAGCCGGCACCAACAGCTTAACGTGCCTTGCGAAGCACGGAACCGCTCGGAAAAATGCCACTAGCGTTAGGCTTAGACGGCGACCTATCCATGCACTGAACGCGCCCTGTGTTCCTTAACCTTCGTGATCGCTTAAGATCACTCAGGCAGCTGGGGCTACGAGCGATTAAACACCTCGAACACTGGTTTTCTCACGACATTTTGCTTCGCCGTTGGTGAGAGTTTCTGATGATTTAAATTACAAATGTATAATATAACCTCACATACAAAGCAACGAATCTATCCAATGAGCTACCACCGCTGCATTGTCATCTGGTTGAGCTTCTAGATCTTAATTCTACTCTCGTGATTAGTATAATGTATGGAGTGGAATGATTATGGTTGTCGAAATATGTGTCTGACAGAAACTTATGCAGTCTACAGGCGTAATTTAACTAACCAGGTCCTCGATTTTGTTAGTGCAAAGACAATGATAATATGTTTTGGTATGGTCCGGTCATTGGTCTAGCGGTATCGCGGCTGATTACCATGCCAGACGTAATCGTGGGTTCGATTCCCAATGGGGGCTGCCGTACGTCTGTACCCATGGCCTCAGTCTGGATGTATTTCCATGTTTTTCATGGCCTTTCCTGATAGCGCAGGGTGGTTTGGGACCAGGACAAGTGATTGTGTTAAGTGGAAGCTATTATTATTATAATATATAAAATATTTTTTCATTTTATATGTTTGATAAGTACATGCGTAAACGCAAAGCGGCTACATACTATACAAAATTAAATCGCCGTATACACGCAGTTTTCATAATATAGCAAAAAATCAACAGAATCTAGGTAAGGTACCATTTAAAGCTGTAAACATTCATATATAGACCTCCACTGACCTCGATTTTTATGAGGAACCTACAATATCTCCCAACAGCAAAAAAATAACAGAGTGATGTATAAATTATTACCTAGGATTTTAAATGCAATCACCTGAAATGAATTCTACTTATTCTGTGAAAACGAAATTTACATGGAAAATTCGTTATGAATTTACTTTATTCATGAAGAGATTCGTAATATTTCCGTCGCAAATAATTCTGATACAAAATATGTGTTACCGTTAAATAAATATTTAATTCTTATGTAATAAAATAGAAGTTTCGAAAGTACCAAAACGCTTCAGTCGGACTACATTGCTTAGTTACGTTTCTTTTCTCAATGATTCTTAAGGTAATGGCCGAAAATAATTTGAGAAGGAAGAAGTTTATTTGTTGTCTAACAACGTTTTCCCGAAGTAGTTCGGTCATAAAATACTTAGATAATGAGATACTCTTTGCAAGTCGTTAGCGGTTGCTTAGGTCGGTGTAAGTTTAAGTATCTTGGCCTACATTAATGGTGTTACCATGCAATTAGGGATTTAATCGGACGACCCGTTTGGCCGTTTGAGGTTGTGCCAGGCAATAGTAGATTGTATCATAAGGGCGTAAAATATTTTTTTTAAGCTGAGAACGCTTTTTTGAATCCAGAGCGAAGTGAGAGATAGTAGAATCCTGAACGTAGCGATACACCCTAATATATTTTACGCCCGAGTGATAGACTCTACTTTTCATCACCCACTATGAGAAAATAAAAGGCGCCTCTTGCATTACTCCATTCAATAAAATTACCATAGGCTTTCATATATTTCTCCCGGGATTTTGCAGGTAATAGATTATCCATCACATTTCTCGCGTCAGTTCTACGAGTAATACTTTCAGGAGTTAATTCTACACTTTCACTGTCACTTGAAGAACTCATTTTTTAAAACAAAACCATGAATTTCTAACAATCCGTGAAAATTGATAAAAACGCGGACTGTAGTTTTAATTTGATTTCTTTTTATTCCGCCGGCGGCGCGACTATGGGTTGTCGTACCAGCCAGTCTTTATTCAATCAATATTTGCGTTCGATTTCTTTGGCGCTGAACATTAAGATGAAAGATATTTGCGGCGAACTCATAAAGAGGATTAAATAGTAGATTATGTACTAAGGGAATAAAACCATGTATTATGTCATGGGCGGCATATTGAACCCTGAGCGGAGCGAAGGACTCCGAGTTAACTCGCGAGCGCAGCGAGGGAGTTAAATTTTAACTCCTGAGCGAAGCGAGGGAGTTATGTAGAGTCCTGAGTGAAGCGAGGGGTTCATACCGCCCGAGACTAAGACATGTTTTATTCCAGAGGTGAATACTCTACTTTTCACACCATCTGGGAGACAATAAAAAGACAGGGCTGCATAAGTTGAAAATATGTATTAAAACCTGAAATTAAATATAAAGTCCACACTCTTTTACGGCTTAGCAACTTAAATTGAATATAACTTTTAAATTCGTATTTGCAATTCGCGCCTTTTTTTCTTTTTTTTTGTTGGTGTTTCGCGCGGTCACAGGACACAGTATTTCAGAAAAAAAAGAAAAAAAAGAGGTGAGTTTCGAACAACAATTCGAATTTCGAATTGCAATGCGGGGCTTCTCCATAGTTTTCATGCGAATTTTGACATTCTAAATTCAAATCACTTTATTCCCTAGGGAAATTCTTCATTATTATTGCCCTCGAGAGACAAGGCCATGCTTTACGATGATATTTGACGGTACGTAATAAGGCATTGTCGAGCAGGAGGTGTGAAAAACTTATTACAGCCCGCTAAAAGTTTCTTATTTCTATAGTGGTGTTTTCTGACACCATCTTTGGGTGCACTTAAAGGCGAACCAAGTCGTCCTTTTCGAATAGATGGGATGAAAAATATTTTATCTACACTCATATCATAATCTTCAAATTAAGAATTCAAAGGTACACACATATTGACAGGCTTTAAGCAATACATAACTTTAAAGAAAAAAAAAGTGTAGGTAATATAAAGTTACATTAAAGGTCAGATTTTTTGAAAGTGTTGCTGTGATCACGGAACAAAACTTAAGTTTTTTTTTTTATCTCAAAAGTTTACTCTATAAAAACACCTAATTTCATTTTCGTGGTACCAAAAGTGCAACTAAAAATACCTAAAATTGCGCGCGCAAAACTGAGTGCAGACGATTGAATGTCAAGATACTTTTGCCGAAATTGCGCCATTTTGATTCAAAAATTTCATTATGAGTGTAGATAAAGTAGTGTATGAGACTGCACATAACTTGGTATTAAAACACTCGCGAATGCTATTAAAAAACTCGCCAAGGCTCGTTTTTAAAATCTCGCTCGTGTTTTAATAACCCTCATTATGTGACAGTCACATAAACTACTATATTATACTAGTCCGGCTCTTTTAAAAGCCTCATAAATGGTAAAACAGAACCTACTGTGAAGGGAGATATCGTGAGGAACTCTGAGTGGCAGAGACTCAGCACTTGAAATTTCCAATCCGTTGTGGTGATTTAAGCCCTTAACCTCTCTCTCTCTAATTGAAATATTTCATTCAGTATCAAAAACAAAACATTTAATTAATCAACGACAAAGTTATTAGTTTCAGAATGAATACACTATGTGGAGAAGAAGCTAACAAATAAATTCCACGTTTATTCTTTTCAATGAAGCTTTAACTTAAATAACAGAGCTTTTGACTTAAAAAATAAAACTCATGAATGTGTTGAACACTAGACACAGTCCTCCTCTAAATAAATACCCATTAACACTGATGTATGTTTAATACCAGATATCTTTGTCTTCTAAACTAACCTTGATGTTATACTTAGTAGGCTTTTATGGAAAGAGTGTGCTTAACACATTTTTTAAACCCTGTCGGAGGTAACTCAAATATATCTTGATGAATCTTGCCGTAGAAATCTATACAGTGCCCCATAGAGGATGTATTAACTTCTGCAAGTTTAAATCGTAAAATTTATATTTATTGCTAGTAGGTATTTAGGTCAAAATGTCGGGCTGTACTGCGTTACTGCGCGGTACTGCGTCGAGCTAGGTTTTTGTATTTTAGGCCTGGCGACCCTGCATATTATGATGGTAGCGGAGATGGTAAAACAGTTGTCTCTTATTTGGCAAGTCTTGGATTCGAATTCCGACATTTAAGTAGATAAATAAATAAATAACTTCTACACAACATAATCATTTGTCCTGGTCCCAAACTAGGATACCCTGTTCTTTGGTAACCCTGTTATATGGTAACGGAAATACCACCAGACTAAGGCCTTTTGAGTAAATATACGGCGGCCCCTAGTAGGAATCGAACTCACGACCTCATCATCATCAGCCATTTGACGCCCACTGCAGGACAAAGGCCTCTTTCATGGTTTTCTTAACCATGAGGGGTTTTTCCATAATAACCACGCTTGGCAGGCGGGTTGGCGATCGCAGTATGCAGTTGGAATCTCAGGAAGACGCTGCTGCCCGTCTCCTGGTAATTGAATTCCTTAGTCGCCTTTTACCACATCCACGGAAGGAAATGGAGTGACACTATTCTTAATCCGGCGCCACACTGAACCACCGGCATGGTAATCAGACGTGATACCGCCAGAGCAACAAGGCAGTCGGCAGGCAGCATTTAAGCAGTAATGAATTAGTTTCTGAAGGATGTCAAGATCGTGCCAAGTGGAAAACTCTGGTCCCAGCCTATCGCTCCGGGATACAGATGTGAATGTATTGTATATTTCGTAGGATGATTTGATAAATCAATTTTCGAAAAAATTCTAGGAATATTGCGAAAATACAGATAATTAGACAATGGTGCAGATATTTCTCAATCTTACTGAAAAAAGCTAAGGTTTTTGCAAAAACGCGAGTCGCCTTAGAAGATTGCGAAAATAATTGTTGGATCTTATGATATAAGCATACTGATTGGCCGGTCGGAGCGCCCAAAACAGTATCTTTTCTGATTGGTTGACGAGTGTGATGTGTTTGCGGATGGGATTGAAAGTGTGATGAAGGTATGTAAGATAATGCTAGAAGATGTTTGATAGGTAGTGCTCAGTTAAAATATTGTAACGCTTTGGTGTAATTACTGTTATGTTGAAATATTTATGTAAATAAACTAAAGAAATAAAATAAAGAAAGAGATATTGACCAAACCGAACTCTTATAGAATCACGTGTGTATCTGCAGTTACAATTTTTTTAACATTATTGTAAATAGAAGCAATACCACTGATACAGCTCTTTGAAGGTAAGTAACTCATAATTATGTCTTGAAGAACTACTGATGTCGCCTTCCCAGTAAAATTATTCTCTTCATTTTTTATTCCGATGGAACGACCAAGTATGAATATGTTCCATGACGAGAATCTAATGGCTCCACACTTTTATGTTCAGCTGGTGATTACTTTCATAAATATGTAACGTTCAATTTACTTCCAAAGAGGCGTATTACAGTAAGTTTCCAAAATAAAAACAACTGCGTACCTATTATTTTTGTATTTGTTTTCATCAAGCCCATACCTATTGTTCGTAGCTTTTGGAACACCGGTTTTTATGAACTTGGTATTTGGTGCGGTCTACTGCAGAAAGTTACTCGTTTCACTTGGGGCCTATTTAACAACTCGTCTGCCGCGACACAGATCTGTGTCCAACTTAGTATGGACCACCTATACGTTGCGTTCCGCGAGGGCAGTTCGGGGGTTAATTCACTACAATTGATGGTTCACTATAATGATTCGATGTGCATTGCGTAGCGGAGACTTCCTACTTGTTAATCGACTTTGCAATGTACACCGAGTGGTTAGAAAAACTATGAATTGTACCTTGTTACCACCTGTAATTATAACTGTGTAGGTGATTTAGCAATAAATAATATGAATATATGACACGCGGTTTTTGAACGCACCCTCTATATTTATTTATTTATTTATTAGTTCTCTCTCTCTACGAGAGAAGACCTGTGCGCTGCAGTGGGACGTATATAAGCCACATTAAAAAAAATTAATACCTTTATTGCACATAAATAAAAATTACCAATGTGGCAGAATTAATACTATGAGCATTTTCTACCTGTCAACCAAGGGCCTTTACTCTCTGTAAAGTGTAAAACTACACACTTACTTAAGAAACTACATTTTCCATCCTTACCAGGTGCTTGCCATGAAATAAAATCAATGCCCCCAGCGCACCGCAGTTAGGAGAGAGCGCTAATGGTCCCTCAAAAGCGTTTCGCTCCGAAAAATCCAACCCCGGAAGAGATATTCGTACCGAGCTCGCTTCACCTGCTCCGTTTGTCTTCCTCACGCCGCGTGCGTAATGGGGCGTGCAGAGGCATCCAGGCGGGCTCCCTGTTTGGGCTTCGGAAACAACTAACGATATCGGAGTTGTTATGACGTCGCTTTGAGAGTACGTCGCTTCGGTCCGAGCTCGTTTGTTACGCAATCAGCCGGTGTGTGGTCCCAAACGAAAATGTTTTTTCGGTTGTCAAATAAGATTCTTATAAAAAATGAATAAAGTATTTATTATAAGCAGCGGTATCTTTAACACACTGTGTGCAGTAAATAAGGTTTTAAACGACGTACCCGAAAAAGAGAATAAAGTATTTGGCTCGTATATTATGTTTGTTTGTAACGACTAATGAATGTTGATGAAGCGAGAGGGACTGTCAGAATCGTGGCCAGTGGTAAACTCTTGTCTCTGCCTACACCTCAGGTATACAGGCGTAAGTTTATGTGATGTAATGTATGTCATATTTTATGTTCCCTTATAACTCCTTTACCAATCATCAGATTACGTCAAATAATAGGGGTTAAAGTATGAAATTGCCGTTTTATTGCAATAGGTTCTTTAAATTGACATAGAATCTTCATGGTTTGAGGTTTTCGAATGAAACTTTTTTCAAATGGTTTCTATGATGTTCTTTTTTTAAAAAATGTGAAACATTTGAATATCGACTTTCAATTGTTTTTGTTATTCAATTTAGACAAGAAAGATGGATGCTGCGAAAATTCGAGTGATTTTTGAATACGAGTTCCGACGCGGAACTAACGCGGCAGAAACAGCCCGCAATATCAATGCTGCGTTTGGAGAGGGGTCTACTAATGAACGCACCGTGCGATTTTGGTTTAAACGCTTTCGTGATGGAAATTTCGACTTAAAGAACGAGCCACGAGGAAGACCGCCCACACAGGTGAATAACGATGAATTAAGAGAGATAGTGGAAGCCGACCCTAGTCAAACTACCCAGGAATTAGCGGCATGGTTTAACGTTACCTTACCCACAATATTGACTCACTTGCGTCAAATCAATAAAATAAAAAAATACGAAAAATGGGTGCCTCATAATCACTCGAATTTTCGCAGTATCCATCTTTCTTGTCTAAATTGAATAACAAAAACACTTGAAAGTCGATATTCAAATGTTTCACATTTTTTAAAAAAAGAACATCATAGAAACCATTTGAAAAAAGTTTCATTCGAAAACCTCAAACCATGAAGATTCTATGTCAATTCAAAGAACCTATTGCAATAAAACGGCAATTTCATACTTTAACCCCTAATAATTTCTCAATTCGTCATAATTATATGTACCTCTGCGCCCGAAATTGCCAGTCCGCGGAGGGCACGCCCATAAACTCTCTCTGAGAGAAGGCCTGTGCCCTGCATTGGAACGTATATAGGCTACATAAAAAACACGGGCGACTTAAGCAATAATAAAGTCATAAAACATTGAATCTAACAAAATATGACTTTTTGATGGGAACAATAACAATTAAGCCTACCTCTGTAGAGCACAGGTATTAGGTCAGAGAGAGAACGGGTTTGATCATCACGCATGCCCACCACGTGCGCTTGTGTATGTTCGTTTTGATGATGAATTTCATTTATTTAATTCAGTTCAAACTTTGATACATTACTTTAAAGTGAAAGGCTCCGTTCTACTAACACTCTATTGCAGATCAGGTTATCATTCGAATCCCATAACTAGGCTGTTCATCTGTCTGTGCCACAAAGGGCTTTATCTTTTAAACCATGAAGCGGTCGCCAATCATACTTGGTTTATATTATACTAGCTGGCTTGGCGAACGATACTTCGCCATATTATTCAGCCTACGACCTACCAAATATAGGTTCACAAAAATTTCATCAAAATTGGTGAAGCCGTTTTGGAGTTCGATGACAAAAACCGTGACACGAGATATTTATATATTAGATTAAGTGTTTACGTAATCTCCTGGTGTAGGTTCAATAAAAAAATATTCTTCATTACGTAATCATCGACTACAGCCGATTGGCTACCAAATAAAAGTAATAGACAAGTGACAACGTTGCAGAGTGTTTACAACACATAGAATGCCAACCCTGGCAATATGACATAACCAAATGGTAGTCTACCGAGACCACGGGACTTGCAAGAGTACCGAAACGTCGGAAAATTGTAAAAAGAAAAAATTAACGAGTAAATATCCGTGAAAATTTTTATTAGCTCTAGTGATCGTGTTAACTTTAGAAAATACTACAACCAACCTTTTTAGCCGACTTCAATTCGACGCGTATTATATTATTCTTAATATGTTCCTTCATAACTCTGTTAAATCTTAAAGGATTTGGAAAATTCCCAACTATAACGTCCCATTGGTCTCATTTTAACTTGGTGAGGATCTGATGAAGTCTTTCAGAGATGGAGAACGGAACTCTTTAATGGACAGCAGTAAATAAGGCCTAATGGGGCCATCCTTTGTAATATGCATATTTTTCATAATATAGCGTAAAAGTAGTCCCAGGGTAATTTGGTGATGTTCTGGTGACTTTTGGAGACGAAAATTGAGAACTTCAAATTTTAAAGTAAAGAATTAATTAGGGTAAGTTATGGTTATAAGGGACTTGATGTTTTTCTCCCGCTCCCCCACAAAAAATTGAAAAAAATAAAATAAAATAACATATCCAGCACATATATTTTGGGCACCGACTCCAAATTATACTTCTTCTATATGTATATGTATACGTACTTCTAAATTAGTAGTATCCTTTTAAATTATTTCTAACTTTTTAGTGCTGTAGTGTTTTGAAGTTGGTTTTTATTTTTTATTTAAAAAAAATTTCCTTGGGACTTCAAAAATATATTAAAAAAGCCTCAATAGCATTGAAGTGCACCAATAAAGCTGGTTTCCGCTTCTAGGATGACTAGGGCATCTATCGGCCTGTGCGAGGCTCCGGGTGCTTAGCTCAGCTCACTGGATATTCATCCGATTTTAGAGCATTCACTCTAGAACTGACAGCTATTGTGCTTGTCGAAAAAAGCAACTTACTATACAACCAGTTCGATGTAAATGAATTTAATGAATGAATATTTTTCTACTAATTACTAGGTACTAACTTTTTTTCTAATTCTGTTCAAAATTGTCATTGGATTGTCATTTGGCGAGCTTAATACGAGGTAATTAGTAGAGCTTAATCCGGTGCCACACGGAAATCCGTGTGGCGCCGGATTAAGAATAGCATCACTCCATTTCCTCCCGTGGATGTCGTAGAAGGTGACTAAGGAAATACATTACCAGGAGACGGGCAGCAACGTCTTCCTGAAATTCCAACCGCATACTGCGATGCCAACCCGCCTGCCAAGCGTGGCGATTATGGCAAAACCCCTGACGGATAGAGCGAGGCCTATGTCCTGCAGTGGTCGTCAAATGGCTGATGAAGATGTCCTGCAGTAGAGCTTACTTTAACCTCGGAGGATTATAACCCTCTCGTTCTCTCGCCAAAATTTCTATCGTGCAGTTCTCCGTAAGAAATTGCTAGGCCTCTATTTTCACTTGTACTCGCTGTCTCTACACTGTTCCCCTTTAGCCCATCATCATCAGCCATTTAACGCCCCCTGCAAGACATTGGCCTCCCGCATGGTTTTCCAAGCTTCCCGGTCTTGTGCCGCCTGCATCCAGCCACTACCCGCCACCGTAACCAGGTCGTCAGACCATTAAGTGGGGGGCCTTCCCACACTGCGTCGTCCGGTCCGCGGTCGCCAGGTCAGAACTTTTTCGCCCCAACGGCCATCAGCTCTTCAAACTATGTGCTCCGCCCACTGCCACTTCAACTGAGTAATTCTTCGAGCTATATCAGTAACTCGGGTTCTTCTGCGGATCTCCTCATTCCTGATTTGATCACGCAGTGAAGCTCCTAACATAGCTCTCTCCATTGCTCGCTTGGCGACCTCGAGCCGTCTTATGAGGCCATTGGATAGAGACGTCCTCAGGGCACGCTACTTCTTTCTACCCTGTTTAACCATTCAATGTAGAGAGCTCATCCACCTTATTTTCAACTTAGAAAATCTAATCTTCATTCTAATTTTGAACGCAATTGAATTGAGATTGAATAATTATTTGATTAGTTTGTTTGGTTGAATAATAAAGCATATAAAATATTATATACGCTTAAATCTGGGTGGTTTGAAAGCTGCGGTTATATCATTAGCAACTAAAAATGGCATTGTTTAACTTTGAAACTTTCTTACTTTGAACGCAATCGAATTGAGGTTGATAAATGATTTGATCTGTTTGTTTGTATAATCAAGCATATCAAATATACACTCTTAAATCTGGATGGTTTGAAAATTAGTAATAAAACATGGCATCTATAGACTATTAGCTTTTAAGCATCCACCTACCGACTATACTGTTTCTGCAATCCGCTCCATCTAACGATTGTCTGGAAGAGATCGCTCTAAGCAGTAAGATCGCCAATTATATAACATTACATAGATTTAAAAAATAATAATTGTTCTTTGTCTTCTGGTTGTGCAATAAAGTCTTCTCTATCTATTAATCAATCTATAGACGTAAATAATTAAAAAAACGGCCAAGTGCGAGTCGGTTCCGTACCATTATCTATACAACATTAGCCACAAAGATCGAGAAAAACGGTAAAGAATTACGTTTGCTATATGGGAGCCCCCCTTAAATGTACCTATTTATATAAAAACTTCTGTGTTTGAACTTGAGTGATGAATAAAATGCTATTTATTTTATTTTAATTTAATTATTAGTTTTGAAGAAAATATGGAACTAAATATTCTGTAAATATTTCAAGCGTCTACCTGTTACCGTTATTAATATCGAACAAAAAACGGCAAAACAATTACGTTTTTTGTATGTATTTATTTTATTCTGTTTTTAGTATTTTTTGTTAGTGTCCACAGAAATACCTCATCTGTGAAAATTTCAACTGCCTAGCTATCACGGTTCATGAGATACAGCCTGGTGACAGACATACAGACAGATAGACAGAGGGACAGACTGATAGACAGACAGACAGACGGACTTCGGGTGCATTACCCTAAAAATGAGTTGACAAATTAATCTTGTTAAGAGATGAGAAATCTGGTTTAAAAAAGAACAAGTCGACTTATAGTCTTACTTATCTAGTCTTCGTCTTGGTGTGAAAGCTCTCTGGCGCAGTGCAGTGAGTATGTGCGCGCCGGAACGCCTTTCCGCTCCATTAGACCGCGCACGTGCCACGGTCGGATACCAGACTGTTCGTGGAGGAACCGTTCGCTTTAGCCTAAAAAAAAATTATGGAAACGCTGACTGCTCTAGTGCCATTTTTTTACCGCTCTCGTGGTCGTATTTTTAGTCGGAATTACTGTTGTGAAGTAGTCACGAAACGCAATACAGTAACTAAACGTTGGCAGGTACAGATGCGGTGGAAATTACCTGAGGGTCTAATACGCACAAGCCGCCTTAAGTGTAGGCAGGTGCAGACGAAAAATAACTGAGTAACAATGTAAACAATTTCTCATGACCTAAAAGTCTGTAATACTTTAATATATAATTAAACTACGTTATAATTCCACACAATTTAATTAAACAACAACACAAAAACTTCTCGTAAATGAATCCCGCCCTCACAAAAGTACAGGCAAATCACAGTCGAAATAATTGCGTAGTTGGGCGTCAAAATATGCAGACTTAGAGGGATGGGTAAATTTAGGAATGATCTGGGCGCACGTCAGTGCCCCCGCCAAGTCGAGTTATAAAGCGGCACGGCCGCATCATCCTTTACTCGAAGCAGTTCAGGCAATTTTCGACCCCCTATAACTTCGTTGTCGATAAAACTAGAAGCCTGAATTTGAAATTCCTAAAATTAATGAACTGAATAAAACCTCAGGCATTGTATAAACACGGTATGCTTATAGTTTCTTTCAATTTGAACCAGTAGTTTAAGAATTATAACTAGTCAAAGTTTCTTAATTTTTTCACTCGCTCACTGACTGACCGATCATCAAAACTCTAAGGCACTTCTAACAGACGTGGAAGCTTCAAATTTAGATTACAATTATTTTTTTGTGTATAAATCAAGGAAAAACTAAAATATTTTGCAATTTCGGTCCATTTTTCTAGATACACTAACTGCATAAAGAAGTTTGTAATCCCATATAAATGTATAGGGCTACAAAGTTACATTTGTAATTAATGAATTAGTCTACCTGTATATGTATAATATCATGGAATAATAGGTGTAGATAGGTACCTAGATATAATTATGCTCAAAGGTAACTTGTAAAAAGAAATAAAATGCCATCAAAAACATAACTTGTAGAAAAAAACCAAGTCTCGCAACTTAGTTCTTCTACCGTAAAAGTTGTGAGATCCATGTAATTCCAAGTTGGTTAATTTATTCCAAGTCGGTAAACCCCGATAAGGGTGAAAAGGGGTGCGAAAGTTTGTGCGGGGCGTAAAATATTTGTGGTCAGATTTTATTGAAACATAGTACAAATTTTCTTTAATAAAATTTATGAAACACGTATTTCACAGTTTTTCAAATTTCAACCCCTAAAAGGGGTGCCAAAGTTTGTACATGGAGTAGAAGAGAGTAGTTGTCAGATTTTATAAAAACTTATTTCAAATGTTCTTCAATAAAATGTATTAAACACGTGATTCTCAGTTTTCCAAAAATCAATCCCGAAGAGGGTGAAAAGCCCCATACAAAAAAAATTGTAAGAGTCGTTAAATATTTGTGGTCAGTTTTTTTTTCAAACTAAGTACAAATGTCTTTCAATAAAATTTATGAAACATCTATTTCTCAGTTTTGCAAAATTCAGCCCCGAAAAGGTTGAAAAGGGTTGCCAAAGTTTGTACGGGGAGTAATATATTTTTGGTCAGATTTTATTAAAACTTGCTATAAAGTACCCAAACTGACGTGCGTTCATGCAACGAGCAATGAATGTTGAAGAAACGAGAGTGATCTATCAGGATGGTGGCAAGTGGGAGTCCCTGGTCTTTTAAAAAATGTTCTTCATAAAAAAGTATAAAAGTGAAGATTGGTGGTCGGATTTTATTGACAAACATACAGACGTACGTCAACATAGTTGACGAGACAATATTTCAAGGTTTTTCAAAATTCAACCGCTAAGACTGTGAAAATTGTACGGGGAGCAAAATATTTATGGTCGAATTTTCTTGAAACTTAGTACAAAAGCAAGTCAATACAATTTTATGAACCACGTATTTCACAGTAGTTTAATATTCAACACCTATGAGGGTGTAATATAGATGTCAGGATTAAACACTTCGTGGTTGAGACCAACTCTTTGAGCTTGGGCAGGGTAGGTAAATGAGTTACCAACCCTGCTCAAGCTCAAAGAGTTGGTCTCCTTATACTTCCTATGACCATTAATAAGTCACAGGAACAGTAATTGAACAGCAGGAATTGACCATACGTTGCCTGCTCTAGAGTGAGATTTTCAAGCAGCCTGGTCATGTTTATTTTATTTTATTAATTTTACAAAGTCCACGACATAAAATCATAAAAAGTAGGTGTTTCACGTAGTATATAAAGAGGTTGAGAAAGACTTAAAATTCAGTGAATACAAAAACACGTCGTTATAGTCCCAGTTCTCGGAAATTACAATAGAGGCACGAGTCATTTTAAAAAAAGGTTTACTCGACGAAACCTAGGCCGTAATTAAATTCTAATTTACACTTTTTTGTAATATATATTTCACATGCGCTAAAAGCATATTAAACTTATTTAGAACCGCTCTTATCAACTTAAATCCACGCGGACGCAGTCGCGGGCAAAAGCTAGTTAAATTGTGTATTCTTTGTACAAAGTATTCTTTTTTTATATGAACTTACGTGTGAAATAAATATATTCACCTGAGCTCAAAAGGAATGCATCTCACTAGACAGCTATATCGCCCCCTAATTTTCTCTGAACATTCTGTTCTATTGAACGCCTCCTAAGAGTGTTAAGCCCACAAGATTATCGCCCATTTTGAAAAAGACTGGTTTAGGGAGTAAAATTCGCTTCTACCCACAATGTAAAAATATACAACAAAGCAAATAAACATCAAGAGCACTCCTACAAAGAACGCTGCACGCTGATGAAAGACATAAGGTGACGGAATTTCGGGCCGATTTGAATACTTAATGAGAAAGAAGGATGACAATAAAAGAAAAGCGACTCCCGTTCCTATTTTGTTCAATTTACAGCGAGAGAAAAAATCCTACCAAGTTGGAGCTTGAGTTGTTACATCTGGTTCCGTAGAATATTAAACTTATAGTCCTCACTTTCAAAGCCAGAAAATGTTGCAAATATTTTCTCTCAATAAAACTTTGTTTCTACGAAACATCAACATCAGCCCTTTGACGCCCACTGCAGGACATAGGCTTCCCTCATGGTTTTTCATAACCATGAGGGGTTTTGCCATAGTCGCCACGCTTGGCAGGTGGGTTGGCGATCGCAGTATGCGGTTGGAATCTCGGGAAGGCGCTGCTGCCAAGTCCTGGTAATTTATTTCCTTAGTCGCCTTTTACGACATCCACGGGAGGAAATTGAGTGACGCTATTCTTAATCCGGCGCCACGCTACGAAACATAGTAAATGTTATCTATGGAGTGTGAATGATATTTAGTAACATCTGTAATTTTTGCACTTAACCGTATTAGGCTATTCAAAGTCAACAGTAAAATGTTTATTCAGAGTAGGGCGAAAACACAAGTTGAAGATGATGTCCATTTCAGGTGAGTCTTAAAAAAAAAAAAAAAGAGAACTTCAAACTAACCTTGAAGAAACTGGTTCTCGTTGCCAAAATAGCATACAAGAAAAAACACTGACAGCTTTAACAGTAGACAACAGTAGCGCAGTAGATTACAGTTAGTAAGTTAATTGCACGTAGTGAGGCTGTGAGACAATCTTATATCTTTCCAGACAGTGCTTTGATGTCACTGCAGGCCTTCTAAGGAGATCGCAGCTTCGTGATGATGGCAATCCGTTGCTTTTCCACGCTCTCTCAGTAAATGCTGACGTGGACGGATGAATCTTCTTCTTTGAGGTATTCGCGGCATCGCGGGCTGTCAATTAGTCCAACGGTGCGGATATGTTGGGCTGTGATGTTAGTGGAAATATTTTTTTAGACACCGAGACATGGGCCACAGTAAATTTGGTATTAGTATAGCGAGACAATACTTTGCTTTCTATATGCGACGAAGTGCAGGGCACAGACCTCCTCTAAGAGAGATAATACGGACTTAATCATCACGCAAGCGTGCGCTAAGCGCTAAGTTATCTGAACACCTCAGACGGGTGACACTCGGGTTTCCTGATAATGTTTAGCTCTAGAAATAAAGGTACATGCCGGAATGCGAGCCCAAGATCTCTCGAATGTGAGGCTAGTGTTCTACAAAGAAAGAAAGAGAGAAATATATCCACAGAGAAATCATAATAACTTCATCAGTTATCCTGATCCCATATCAGACCCCGCCTTGTTACCACAAGACCCTGGGCTATGGTGATCAGGCAAAGGGCATCACAGACACGAAAACACTGCTGAGGCCATTCCTATATTCTTTTTGTGGGCTGTGCAATAAAGTGTTCTCTATCATCATCAGCAGCCGTTTGACGTCCACTGCAGGACATAGGCCTCCCTCATGGTTTTCCCTAACCGTAACCATGGTTTGCCATAATCCGAAAGTCATCCCTAAATATTTATTTTATTCTGTTTTTGTAGTTTGTTATAGCGGCAACAGAAATACATCATCTGTGAAAATTTCAACTGTCTAACTATCACGGTTCATGAGATACAGCCTGGTGACAGACGGGCGGACGGACGGACGGACGGACAGCGGAATCTTAGTAATAAAGTCCCTTACCCTTTAGCCACGGAACCCTAAAAAGTATGTCGGCCCCCGTACACCATTTGAACCCATGACCCCTGCGTCCATAATTGTATAATCGTTAAATCAACGAGGCAGTCAGCGAGAGAGAGATACTTTAGAGTAATTACATTTACATACAACACACTTATTTATTTCCAGAAAGACAATTCAATAAAAATAACTTGTTGAGTGTATTACAAAACTGACTTTTAGTATACGTAACCTGATGAATTATGGGGTTTCGCGTTTACTGGTCAGCCCCGAGGCCCCAAAATGCTCTCGCTTAATGAAGAAAAAATGAAAAGAAAGCGAGAACGCCTAGAGCCCGTACAAAAACGAATTAAAGTGAAATCTCAATTCTGCCGCGAACAGCCGCTTTACTCAATGGTCCTGTCACGAGCTTGTCGATACGATAATCTTATTAACTCTCTTCATCTTAAAGTTCTATCCATCCTAAGGTTGTCTGGGAGGGATCGCTTTTAGCGATAAGACCGCCAGTTTTATAATATATAGCTCAGATATTTAAGATTTTTCATGTATCTTTATAATGAATGGTGTGCAACAAAGAGTATTAATCTAATCTAATATTATTAACTACTTCTTTGATAAAAAACGACTTCAAGAAGAATCGATTGAAATCTTATTTGTCAAAATCTGACCATTGGTTAAGGAGATATGAGGGAACATAGAATCGAACAACCTTACACACATATATACCTACGAGCCAAACAAATTTCTCTCCTTTTAGGCTCCACTGCAGTCGGGTAAAAAAAGAGTTCGATTATTTTCTCACGGATGTTAAAAACAGATCTGAAACTCCTTTGAAACAAAAAAGAATTAATAAAATTGGGCAAAGCGGTACAGAATTTTCCTTGAACATACATAATGACAATTTACGGACTATATTTTTTAAACGGAATTCAAAAAAGGAGGAGGTTTTCAATTCGACGCCTATATTTTTGCTATGTTTTCGCATAACTCCGTCAAATCTCAACCTATTTAGACAATTCTTTTTTTGTTCGAATAGATATAACGTCTTTTTGGTCCCATTTTAATTTAGGGAAGATCTGATGAAGACTTTAAGAGATGGAGACTCTCTCATGGACAGCAATAATTAAAACCTAATGGGACCAATCGTTTAGTAATATCCGTATGTTTCATAAAATAGCGTAAAGGTAGTCCCAAGGTAATTTGGTGATGTTCTGGTGAAGACTTTCGGAGATGGAAATTGAGAACATCAAATTTTAAAGCAACGAATTAAGAGGGTAAATTATGGTTATAAGGGACTTGTTCATTTTTTGCCCACTCCCCACTATAAATAGAAAAATAAAAAAATTAAAATAAAAAATAAAAACCGAAACATTACAGCGCTAAAAAGTAAAAACTAATTTAAATAATTAGAAGTATGTATACATGTAGGTATTGTAGAAGTATAATTTGTAGTCGGTGCCCAGTTTCATGACCAGCACATTTATTTTGGGCACTGACTCCAAATTATACTTCTACAATACGTAGGTATTGTAGAAGTATAATTTGGAGTTTACAAACTTCTAATTATTTCTAACTTTTTAGTGCTGAAGTGTTTCGAAGTCAGTTTTTATTTTTAATTTAATTTTTTTTTCGAATAAAAATAAAAATATAAAGTTTTTGTTTAACAGCTCATCTTATAAATCGTAAGGACGTAAACACAATTGCTGATATTGACACTTAAAGTACTCGTGTTTTCGGAATAGTCACAGCCAAGTTCACGATAGGCCCCCACTGTCCGTCGCCTGTCGTTACAATCGCGGCCATCTTAGTTTTTACGGCCTAACATTTCATTTCTATCTCGAAGGCCACGCAGTTTCGAAGCCGGTGCAAGCCACAAGCTGTGAGATCTGCGAGCAATCAAGACCGGTCCCTTAAAAGTCGCAAAATAGTTTTTATGGTGCCGTACCTGAAGGATCGAAATCAAAGTGTTTTTATTTAAAATGACACAGAAACTGCGACTCAATAAACGTTACAAGTTAAACTAGCTAGATGCCACAAACTAAAACGTCTGTTCGTCTATCTGTTTGACCTACAAAGGGCTTTTTCTCTTGAACCAAAATAGGTAGACAGAAGTTTCACAGAATATGTATAATCATAGCAAATTTTGTGTCAATTTTTTTCATATGTTCTACATACGTCCTATTGTAGGGCACAGGCCTTCTCTCAGAGAGCGAGTAGAGAGAGAGGCTAAATTACCACGCGTGCCCCCCGTAGAATGGGAATTATAAGCGCTGAAGTGTGTGAATACCTCAGACGCTCAGATGATTTCCTTCACCAAAGTGATATTCAATTCAATTCAATTCAAATATTTTTATTCATTGTAAAAACAGAATGTTTACTTAATGAACGTCAAAGTTGTTAGTTTCACAATTAATGGATTATGTGGAGAAGAAACTAACAAAGAAACTCCACATTTATTCTTTTCAAAACACGTTTTAACTTAATTAACAGAGTTTTCAACTTAAAATATTAGTCATTAATATGTTGAACACTAGTCACAATCGTCCTTTAAATAATATTAATCTACTGTTTAATGCCAAACATCTTTGTCTTCTAAATAATCCTTGATGTTATAGTAAGCCTTTTTGCACAGAATGTGCTTAACACATTTTTTAAATCGCGTTGGAGGTAACTCTAATATATCTTGAGGAATTTTGTTGTAGAACCTTATACAGTGCCCCATAAAGGATGTGTTAACTTTTGCAAGTCTAAATAGTGGAAATGACAATTTATGTTTATTTCTAGTATTAACATTATGGTGGCCACCAACATTTTCGAAGTCTTTGATATTTTTTCTAACGTACATAATATTTTCATAAATGTATTGACATGCAACTGTTAAGATGTTGGTTTCTTTGAAGAAATCTCTTAGCGAATCCCTACTACCTAACTTGTAAATAAATCGGATGGCTCTCTTCTGCAAGATGAAGATAGTCTCAATGTCTGCTGCCCGGCCCCATAGTAGTATACCGTAGGACATAATACTATGGAAGTAACTAAAATAAACAAGCCTAGCAGTTGCAACGTCATTATTTATATTATTACTATAACTGTACAAACTTAGAAAACGAAAAAAATACAGTAAGATATAACTACACAGGAAACATGTTGTTTTTGCTCTATCATTTAAATAATAGTACAAATTACTTTGTTTCTTGTGAGCTAGCAATAAATATCAATCTCCTATTATCAGCTGTCCGTTGGCTAAAGTACCTACAAAAAAAAACTACTGACAGATAGTGTCACTCCATTTCCTCCCGTGGATGTCGTAGAAGGCGACTAAGGAAATAAATTACCAGGAGACGGGCAGAGAGATGAGATTCCAACCGCATACTGCGATCGCCAACCCGCCTGCCGCTGATGGTTACGAAAATCATAAGGGAGGCCTGTGTCCTCCAGTGGGCGTCAAATGGCTGATGATGATGATGAAAGTCGACAAGTATTACGTACGGAAAATAGTCACGTGCATTTGTGAATTTCAAAAACGAAACAATCTATCAATTTACTGTTAAGGTTGGATTCCCCAAACGCATGTATTTGAATGGGAGTTATTGCGCTGCGCGAGCGAAAAGTTGGGGGAAAGGTAGGTACTTTTGTAATTACAGAAATACAATTCCTATTAATAGAGTTTCGATGACCGACGTCTCCCTGAGAGAAGGCCTGTGCCCTACAGTTGGACTTATATAGGCTGCTTATGTTATGTATGACCGACGTCACTAACACATTCAGTGATAGTCATTTTGGTATATTTGTCACTATCTAAAACTCAGCACAGCTCAAATAAAACCTCATCTAGTAATAATCTAGACCCATGTTTGCGACTATTTTTGATGCCATAAATTCTAAAAAATCATACAAATAATGACCAACGGCCCTAGATAGAACATTGAAGGTTATATATTTTTTATTTTCAGATTTAAATATTAACTATTAGATAGGATAAGATAGATAAGATAATCATTTATTAAATTGCCACAACACACAAAGATATTACAATTGACAGGCAAAGCATAAACTGTATTTAAAACCCTTGATTTAGGGGTAATGTCAGAGAACTCAGCCTTAAAAGATGTACTTTGGGCAATCAATCATCTACAAGTAAATGAATATGGAAATGTCACTTATTAAGTTGAAAATGTTATTCCTGATTCACTTACTTGTAATATGCTCAGTTACGGTCGGATTCGCAGGTATGTAATAAAGTGTAGTGCTTACGCAAGTTTGAATAAAAAAATAAATACATGGATAAATAAAAAAAAATTAAAATAATAATTTAGTTAAAAAAAGAGCAAACCAGCCAACAAACTTCCTCAGTAGTTTGGAAAAAAATAATGTATATGTTCAAGTTAATGGTCACAATAAACACTTTACTTACTTATTTTATCAATCAATCAGTCCTTACTCGTCCACTTCTGGACAAAAGCCTCCCCCAAGGCACGCCAGTTCCTTCTGTCCTCAGCCATCCTCATCCAGCCAAATCTAGTTGGCCAAAGTGCTTATAACAAAACTACTCACAGGTTTCTCGTACAATTACCTCAACCAGTCACCATCATGAGAAAACTTGAGTGAGATATCGCCAATCAGCTATGGGGACGTGTGGTGATTAAACATTAGTCTCTCTCCCTCTAAGAGAAGGCCTAACCCTGCAGTGGAACATTGTGTAGAGTGCTTATCTAATGTAGCTTATAACCCGTATACACCTATAAGAAATAGTACGAAAAAGTATTACTAAGCTCGAAGTACATAGTGATATCATATTAGTTCGTAGCGCTGCCGTAGCCCGTAGCGCTGCTACGTAGACATGCTACGAGGCGTAGCACTTGCCAGAACGACATAGTTCTGGTGAGCAATCTAAATTAAACGAATTACTTTTATAAAATTATAAGTCTCAAAATTGAAAGAAAGATTGACAAAACAAATATATCAAGCGAATGTGGATGGAAGGGCCGGTAAGGGACGACCCAGACGGACATACTTCGACCAAATAGAGGATGTCTTAGCAAAGGGCAAGATAAAAAGTACCCGAAACCGGCGTGCATGCATGCAACGACTAATGAATGTTGAGGAAGCGAAAGTGATCTGTCAGGATCGTAGCAAGTGGCAGTCCCTGGTCTCTGCCTACCCCTCTGGGATACAGGCGTGTGTTTATGTTATGTTATAAGTTTCGAAACAAAAAATAATGCAAAACAATTCCAATGGTTTAATTTACGGATTTTGGTTTTAGTTTTTCGATGGTCCTACTCTCATATTCGTGGAGGACTATTTGATAGAACAGTTCCACGCGACAGATATAAACAGCACTGCCTATTTTGAAACATTAGATGCGGGATATAACACTATACTTTGCCCTAAGATATAATTTAATTTAGTTTGGCGTTTTCTGAACGTTTTTCTTTCATCATCATCAGCCGGCATTTGACGTCCACTGCACGACATAGGCCTCCCTCATGGTTTTCTAACATTGAAGGGTTTTGCCATAATCGCCACGCTTGGCAGGCGGGTTAGTGATCGCGGTATGTGGTTGGAATCTCAGGAAGATGCTGCTGCCCGTCAAGTGGCAATTTATTTCCTTAGTCGCCTTCTACGACATCCACGGAAGGAAATGGAGTGACGCTATTCTTAATCCGGCGCCACACATTTTTCTTTAGATGTTGTTAATTATTGTTACGCCCAATAGATACGTAAAGCCAGCCAACTGAAAAAACCCACTCTTTCAATCCGAGCTTGAAACCCTCGCAATTAGTTCCTACCCTCACTGATAATCTCACCGCCTCCACTCAGACCAGCCGCGTGCTCCGGGAATGTGCGTAATGTCCGCCGTTCCTTAAATTGGATTGATGTAATTCCTCCCTTATATCTTTTTCCTGTCTCGCGCCAATATAGCCGCAGCTCTGTTATATGTAGGGATTTGGTAACACCGAATAATAAAGCATATTGCTTTTGTTACAGAATGTTACGGGAAGACAGATGAGATGAGATAAGAATATGGTTTGTTGTACGTCAGGAAAAGACAAACATAAAATATTTACAAAGATAATCTAATATACAAAAATCTCGTGTCACGAGTGTTTGTCATCGATCTCCTCCAAAACGGCTTCACCGATTTTTATTATTTTGCTTGTGTATATGCGGCAGGTCGGTGGTAGCTTAGTGGGCAGAACATTGGACTCGGAAGCGAGAGACCTAGACTTAGACCAATAGATCTGTGCGTGGCCTCTGGCTACCAACGCCATCTGGCTTCTCGTTAATCGGCTAACATTAATCTACTATTAACCTCTGTCAGTTGTTTTTTTTTTGCACACTATTATCTAACTGGCAGCTGTTAATAATAACTAAGACACTAATTAACAATGACAGATTGTTAGTGTGCGAGAAACCACGGGACAGACACGTCGCTAAGCGATTCGTCCTATTCTTGTATCAGGACATGTCATGTCTATTCGTATGCTAAACTATGACATGTTAGTCTTCACTTGAAACCCAGTGTGACAGAGATCGTGTACTTCAATGTGGGCCATATACTTAAAAGAACTTTACGGAGTTCCGTATGCCAGGGCACACGCATTAAGTGTAGTGCAGGGCACAGGCCTTCTTTCTGTGAGAGATACATAAAAAAAATCGGGCTAAGTGCATGTTGGGCCACACGCAGTTGAGACAGAGAGTTTTATTTTTTGTCTGCTTTACAGAACTAACAACTTAATCAAAGTTATTCTATTTATTTTATTTTGGCAACAAACAGTCGTTACTGGAAAGGATAATTAAAATTACATTAGTAGAGATAATGACACCTTTAGTGCCAAAAATTAACAAGAATGTCAAGTGCTCTGGTGTACAATAAGGAATAATCTTAATTTTAATATTTCCACTCCTCTGAAAACATGCAGAAATGTGTAACCAATAGTTTTAGATAGGGTTTTCCTTTCATAAGTTAGTCACCTATTACTCATTAATTGTGAAGCCTAATAAGCCGTGATAGTTTTCATTTTAAGTTCATTATATGTGCTACTACTCTGAATTATTTCAAGTTTCTAAAATCAACCGTTAAGCCGGGAGAGGGGGGGACGCCCTACTCCGGCAAAAATGTGCACTTTAAAGGTTAATATTTCGCAAACGGAACCCTAAGTCGAAAAATGGTCTACCTACATCCACAAAATTTTTAAGTGACCAATCTAACGATACCTCTTTTTTCGATATTTTATTCTACCATTTTGTTGGCCTAATAAATACGTGCCTATATCTACGCCGAAATTCAGCGCTCTAGTACTTCTGGTCTCTTTGCTAAGCCACGGACAGAAAGACGGATAGTCAGATGGATAGACAGACAGACGGACCGACATGGCGATAAGGATTCCTTGTTGACTACGGAGTTTTTTTTCTTGCTGCCTTATAGTAACATAGGACATTGACATTTAGCAAACACAATGTAAATCCATTATGTTGAAATAAATTACCGATTTCTGATTTTTGAGCCCTAAAAAAAATTTAGTAAAATTAAAAACCGACTTCGAAACACTACAACACCAAAAAGTTAAAATTAATAATTAAATAATTAGAAGTGCTTGTGTATATATGTAGGTATTGTAGAAGTATAATTTGTAGTCGGTGCCCAGTTTCATGACCAGCACATATATTTTGGGCACTGAATCCAAATTATGCTTCTACAATACCTACATGTCATAAGTACTTCTAATTATTTAAATTATTTCTAACTTTTTAGTGCTGTAGTGTTTCGAAGTAGGTTTTTATTATTTATTTATTTTTTTTACTTTTAAGCTTTTAGTGGGTGAGCGGTAGAAAAATAAGGAAGTCAATTTCTCAATTTCCGTGACCAAAAGTCTTCACTAGAACACCAAATTAGCTTGGGACTACTTTTACGCTATTTTATGAAACATACCGATATTACTAAACGATTGGTCCCATTAGGTTTTAATTACTGCTGTCCATTAAAGAGTTCCGTTCTCTCTCTTAAAGTCTTCATCAGATCTTCACCAAAATAAAATGGGACCACTGGAACGTTATATCTATTCGAACACAAAAAGAGTTGTTGAAATCGATTAATATTACGGAGTTATGCGAAAACATAGCCAAAAAAAAAAACAATAACCTCCTCCTTTTTTGAGGTTGGAATGAAATGAAAGCTTGTCAAGAATATGCAAGACACAAGGGTTTCCGGTGGTTTAATGATCTCTAACTTAAAATCTAGATTGAACACAAAGTGTTTGGAGTAAGCCCACGCTGCAAGTCGCCAACATAACTTAGGTCACACGTTTAAACCTAAGGATGTGTATAAAATATAAAGATCAAGTGTGGGTCGACTTCAATCTTTTTTATCTACACTCATATCATAATCTTCAAATTAAGAATTCAAAGGTAAACACATATTGACAGGCTTTAAACAATACATAACTTTAAAGAAAATAAAAAAATAAAAAGTGTAATATAAAATTACATTAAAGGTCAGATTTTTCACTTTATGTTACAGTTATTTTTTTTAAAGTGTTGCTGCGATCACGGAACAAAACTTAAGTTTTTTTTTTAATGTCAAAAGTTGACTCTATAAAAAACCTAATTTCATTTTCGTGATACCTAAAATTGCGCGCGCAAAACTAAGTGCAGACGATTGAATGTCAAGTTACTTTTGTCGAAATTGCGCCATTTTGTTTCAAAAATTTCACTATGAGTGTAGATAAAGTAGTGTATGAGACTGCACATAACTTGGTATTAAAACACTCGCGAATGCTATTAAAAACTCGCCAAGGCTCGTTTTTTAAAATCTCGCTCGTGTTTTAATAACCCTCATTATGTGACAGTCACATAAACTACTATTAAGTTGTACAACGAATGCACTCGTTGTACAACTTTAGAAAAGATTGAAGTCGACCCGAATAGGCACCTGCGATTTATTTTACCACCTGCGATTTTATCGAACTGCGTACATGTTAAAAATAACGTTAACCCACCCCATAAAGTACAATATCTAAGGGTCTGAAACGATTAACCTTTTGGTTCATTGGGCGTTGTTACTTTGATTTATAATATCGAGGCAATAATTAATTAATACTTCGTTATTGGCAAAGTTAATATTTGTTTTTGTCTGAAGTAGCATTATCATAGCCTTATAATATGAGTTGTTTATCAAATCAACATTATTTAATAAGCTCTGCCCATTTGAAATATGTTATTAGTTTTATTCAACTTTATTTGATCGTTATTATGGAGGTTCTAAAGAATGCCATAACATTTTATTGCAGGTTTATGTTCATGTAAATCAATTTTTGTTTATGTAAATCAATTCAAAACACACAGTTAGATGTGATGCCCGGCAGATAGCTTGAACAAAATCCGCGCAGTCGGGATGAGTTTCGATGGACACGTAAGAGCATTTTTTTTATTACTATTTGTTAATTTGACTAAATTAAACCTAAAGTTCTAAGTCACCTCATGCGTCCCCCGCCAATATGATCCGAAATACGTCCATGGGATATCATATAATTATGGATATTTGCAAAAAAAGTCCTTGGGCAACCGATTATACACGCTGAAATTTAGCTGGTTTGAAAGCCGCGGTTATACATGGTTGACTGTTTTGGGCGAAGCGTTGGGAGCCCAACGTGACCTTCATATTGCATTGGTATACATACCTCCTGACCGTAACCTACCCCAACGAATACACAATTTTCTTGACGCACTCAGTGACGTCACGCAATCTCACTCTGCCCCTATATTACGCTCACCAAATCCTGAGCGATTCCAATCGTTTAACTGTCAAATTAGTATGGAATTTGACAGTTAGACGATTGGAATCGCTCAGGATTTGGTGGGCGTAATTAGGCCACTGATGACTATTTCTTGACACTGGGTGATTTTAATTTACCGTGTTTGAACTGGGACTTGGGCGAACCGTTGTGCATCAAGAAGGGCTCAATTGAAATACAAAATTCTGCTACAGTGTTAGTTAATCACATGAGTTTTCTAGGGTTAAGCCAATCTAATAAATTAAAAAATTGCAGCGGCAACGTTTTGGATCTGGTTTTTTCCAACTTTGCTGTCAACACTTATGTAGCTGTTACCCCTGCTGTTGACGAGGATCGCTTCCACCCAGCCCTGGAAATTGACTCAGTCGATATCTCGATTCAAACAATACCAGCCACTAAAAGTTTAAGATACAGGTTTCGTAAGGGAGACTACACTGCCATTAATAAACACATCTCGAACTATGACTGGTCCAATATTGCCAATGCCACTGTGGATGAGGCGGTCTCTTGGTTGTACTCGTGTCTTCATGAAGCAATTGATAGATTCGTACCTAAGGTAATGGCTAGCAATACATATGAATACCCTATGTGGTACAGTAAGGCACTTGTAAACATAATTAGGGAGAAAAAAAAGTACCATAAACTTTGGAAAAAGCACAAAAATCCCTTAGATTATGATACCTTCAGCCTTTTACGCAGAAGGCAAAGCTTAATGAATGTTTTGCTAAGCATATTCAATTAGCTGAAGAAGGTATACAACACAATCCTAAGCTTCTATGGTCTTACGTAAGATCGCGTCGAAAGGAGGCATCTGGCTACCCTGAGAGTATGACTTACGATACCAAAACGCTATCTACTCAACTGGATATTTGCAACGCATTTAACCAGTACTTTGGTAAAATGTTTGGTGTCCCTGCCGACTCTTACTCTAGAATGGATTTGCCTGAACCTTCTCACCAACAAGTTGTGTCGTCTATTGAGGTGTCGGAAGACTACCTTCTCAAACTGCTAAGTAACATAGATAGAAGTAAAGGACCTGGAAGTGACGGAATTCCTTCTATTCTAGTGATCAATTGTGCTGCATCACTAGTTAAACCATTGGCTATGATGATATTTAATAAATCGTTTCGTGAAGGAGTGGTACCTGAAGTTTGGAAGATGGCACATATTGTTCCAATACACAAAAAGGTGCTAAAGTTTCTGTGGAACATTACAGGCCAATTTCAATTTTAAACATTCTCAGCAAGATAATGGAGAAGGTGGTACATAATCATATTTATTCAAATATTTCTCTCAATATACCTAGTGAACAGCATGGATTTGTGCGGTATAAATCAACTACTACCAATCTTGCTGTTTTCGTTGATGCTGTTCTCAGGGGTATGGATGGTGGAGGACAATTAGATGTAATATACACTGACTTTGAGAAAGCGTTCGATCGCGTGGCCCATGTAATATTATTACAGAAACTTGAAACACTGGGCATTAGGGGTGATCTGCTCCGCTGGACAAAATCTTACATCAGCAACAGAAGTCAAGCAGTGGTAATAGGTGATTTAAAGTCTGACTTTATCCCCGTACCGTCTGGGGTCCCGCAAGGGTCTATACTGGGACCGCTTCTCTATGTAGCCTTCCTATACGATATTGGTCACTGTTTCAGGCATGCTAGGTTTCTCTTGTATGCTGATGACAAGAAAATTTATATGAATATCAAATCGACTGAGGACTGTCTTCATCTGCAGGAGGATCTTGATCGCTTGGCAATATATTATCTTAATAACAGGATCAATGTTAATGTTTCTAAGTGTAATCAAATTAGTTTTACGAGGAGCACCAAACCTATCAATCACGTTTATTATATCGATAATACACAAATTCAAAAAGTTAACTGCATACGGGATTTGGGGGTGCTTCTGGACTCAAAGCTAACTTTCCAGGATCACATTGAGGCCATCACTAATAAGGCGTTTAGAAATCTGGGTTTTATTCTTAGGGTCAGTAAACCTTTCAAGAACCCAAAAAGCACCCGCGCTCTGTACTACGCTTATGTTAGAAGCATATTGGAGTACTGCAGTTCTATCTGGAATCCACAGTATATTATTTATCAAGATCTAATTGAGCGTCTTCAGAAAAAAATTTTTACGCCATCTCAACTACAGATCTGGCTACTCCAACGATGACTACCTGACTTCTTGCCAGAGACATAATATAATGACTCTTGTGGATCGGCGAAAAATCTTAGACATGCAATTTCTATATAAAATCTGCAGCGGCACTATTGACAGCCTTGAACTAGTTAATACTTTACTAAGCTTACGAGCCCCATCTACTCGCACTCGACATGACATGCATAGTATCTTCCACATTCCTTTTGTCCACACGAACTATGCTCAAAATTCTATAAGCTGTCGCTTGCCTGAAACATACAATAAATTTTTCTCAGACATTGATATATTTCATGTGTCTCAAGAAACTTTCAAACAGCAGGTTATAGAAACTTTAAAGGGTAAAACTTGAAGTCTAGTCTTTCTCTTCATTCTTACACATACACACACATACATACACACACACACACACACACACACACACACACACACACACACACACACACACACACACACACACACACACACACACACACGCCAAACTTTGCAAGATTTACGTTAGTTTTGCTTTATTTTGTTTATGCTTGGCTATATAATTTCTAACTGTGCTTTGTAAATAAGATAAGTTTAAAAAATACTAGTCCGTAATTGGCCTATGTTTGGTCTACATTAATTGCCTATCTTTTGTAACTTTGTGCTGTGGACTTCGTAAAATTAATAAAATAAAATAAAATATATAATTATTAATTGAAAATGCAATCTATTTAGACTGTAAATTTTAGGTATAAACGTAAAATATAAAAAAAATTGGTTGAGAAATCTTTATTCGAGTCGACAAATCTTGTTTCGAAAAATTTGTAAACCAGGAACCCGCGGTTCGCACGCAGCACTCTATCTGGCTTCTGATGGTTCTCAGAGATTCGAGTTTGTATCGAGATATTTTTGGAAAGTACCCTTTTGAAAAAACTAACTAGCTTATTCGCAGCTATTATTTAGACACGTTTAATTTGTTATGGGATTCAAACCACCCAAAATTCATGGTGTATTGAATTATTAGTAGTATTAAAAGTAGCAAAGTGCGATAGTGGGCATGAACTGAAATTAAGTCATTTGGTCAACTTGTTTGCCGGGAATGATATCTACATTGTTCACAGCCTGGCTTAACTATGGTGTTTATGCCATCATAAAGTGCTTATGCAAAGGGGTTAGCGTTTGCGCTAGCCATTCAGTTTAATGGCTACAAGAGTTATTACACTTTATTGCCCAATTTCGCTGGACAGTGCATTCAAATTATTTCACCATAAAATATTTAACTGTCAACCGGAGTTGAGGAGCCTTTTATTTAATACGTCGAGAGATAACTCAACGGTGGGGACGTTCAAAATTGCCGCAGTGCGACATTAGAATCCTTTTTTTGTACACCGTGAAAAAGTCAGTGCTGACGTACAATTGACGGCCATCTGACTGCCTCGTTTGTCTAGCGGTATCACTTCTGTTTAGCTCTTGGGTTCAATTCCCACTGGGCCCGCCGTAAATTTGGCCACACAGCCTCCGTTTGGGTGTATTTTCATCTACGTGATGTCCTTGTCCGGTTATCATAGCACAGTCTCCTAGTTTGGGACCAGGACAACTGGTCGTTTTGTGTGGAAGTTATTTAAAAAAAAAGCCATCGGGTTAATATTGTCATCACGTTATTTATATCAGATAAAACGTACTGAATATTTAGTAAATGACTTAAACCAGTGAGATTAAGCGACACAATTCCGGATACTAATTTACAAGCACCATCATCATCATCATTCAGCCACAAAAAGTCCACTGCTGGACATAGGCCTCCTCCATGGATTTCCAAAAAGACCGGTTGGAAGCGGCTTGCATCCAGCGTCTTCCTGCCACTACGATGAGGTCATCTGTTTCTCTTGTGACTGGTCATCCTACGACGCGCTTGCCGATATTCATAAGCATATTTATTTATTAATACGATGCTACCTGCCTTTTTACCTGACTAAGTATGTACCTAAGTATGTCCTATACTATTTTCTCTCAAAACTCCGTAACCCATGGTCAGATTTTGACAAATGAGATCTCTATCGATTCGCCATGTTTGTGCAAGTGTCATAGGCTATATTAAATCAGCATAAATGTAAAAAAAAATACTAAAAAGACAAGAATGAAAACCTGAATTTATTGCTTGGTTGAGTTGGGTTGCTGGTAATTTTTTTATTTCAGTTTCTTTTGCTTAGTGCTTTTAGTATGCTTTCAGGTGCTCCGGGAATGTTCACGTTTGGTGTTGCTGATACCTGTCGGGGTTCGAACCCAGAACATATTGAATGTGAGACAGGTATTCTACCAACTACGCTACCGCTGCTGTAACAAAAACAACATGTTTAATATAAAAGGCGCAGAAACATAAATAATGTAAAGAAAAGTCTCTTTGTTATCCTTTCTTCGGAGAAAATGGTTCGAAGGGAAAACAAAAAATAAAGAGAGGTTGCAGGGGCGTAAAATATGTCAGGTGATAAAGGATGGAAGGGCCTGTAAGGGACGCCCTAGGTGGAAACTTTATATCGACAAATAGACTCGTGAAGCGAAAGAAGTTTGTCAGAATCGTAGCAAGTGGCCAACCCCAGTGTTTGAAGGGGTAGTCAGAGACCAGTCTAACTACTCCTTGCGATACATGCGTCACCTATGTTATATACTGAGCACGGTCCTCGGTCAGCGGCGTGCAAAAGGACAGGGCTATGTCCAGCGGTGAACAAGCGTAGACCGTTGATGATGTTATATACACACCGCGAAAAAATGCAAGTTCACAAATGTACCTTACGTAACTTTCAAATCTTCAAACTAAAGTTTCAAATTAAAATCGAACCCAGAAACTCCCAGCCACCCCTTCACGCCCATCCTTTTTCAGGAATGTGTGTGTGTGCGTGCCTAAGTGTCTGCATGTGTGCGTATGTGCGTGTGTGCGTGTGTGTGCGTGTGTCTGAGTGTGTGTGTGTGTGTATGTGTGTGTGTGTGTGTGTGTATGTGTGAGTGAGTGAGTGAGTGATAGTCTTACATACAGTAAATACTGCTATTTTATGTTGCAGATTATATTAAGACGATAGATTTGATGTGCTCTTCTAGACCTCTACACTTCATTGTACAGACCTTCAACGTCCTGTTCCCCATTCGCGGCTTATGAAGCATCTTCAAGCGACATCTTAGCTAAAGAACCGTCTGCAAAGCCGCATCCGCAATTAGCTTAGCAAACACACCCGGCGAACAAAGAACGACGGACACGGATCTTATTCGGAAGATACGTAGGAGGTTCAGCAGTTGAATGAAAATGAATAAATATGGAGAAACAACTGGAATAACAATAAATAACCAACAACCAGACTGCTATGTATTAACTACTAAGCAGGACGAGAGCAACCTACATACCTCGCATGAGTTACTTTGTTGAATAAAGATCCCACCTGCTTAGTAATGCTTAGCAGTCGGGTTGTTGGTTATTTTTTTATTCCATTTTTTCTATTTTGTTTTCTTAGTGATTTTTGTTTTATTTATGTGTTAAGGAGTTATGAGATACATAGAAGCCAAACACATTACCCTCCTTTTGCTCTTCGCCACGGAGGGTTAAAAATATTTATTTATTCCAAATGTTTATATATTTTTTTTGTTGCACTAACCCGTGCTGAGGACAATTCTAGAAACCTATTTAGCGGCTAAAAATTCCACCCATGCCGGGACTTGAACCCGCGACCTCTGACTTACCGTGCCAGCGCTCTCCCAACTGAGCTAATGGGCAAGTGCAAGCATCGATAAAATTTCCAGCCCCTTTCAGTTAAATCAAAAAGGCCGCCAAGTACGTAGGGTTCTAAAAAAATGGGGTTTTCGGGTCGCTTTACACACTAACAGCTTTATCAAAGTAATTGGAATGTGGATATTGTACGAAGTTTCCCTGAAGGGCTCCAGGAAGAAACACTCGCGCCACCGAGGAAAACAAATCATAATTTTTTAACAGGTCGAATTTTCAAAAAGGGTCTGCACAATGTCTCTTCTTGTTTGTCTTTGCCTTATCCCATTATTTGGAGTCGGCTCTCCTCGTTCGTTTGCTCCAGTATTTTCTGTCCTGGGTTGTCTGTTCGCTCAATTGGGATCGCTCCAAGTCCTTTGCTACAGTTGACCACCAGGTAGTTTGTGAACGTCTTCTACCTCTTTTGATGGTTGGACTCTGTAGTGTTAAGAAACAGTCATAAGCAGCCTATATACGTCACACTGTAGGGCACAGGCCTTCTTTCAGGGAGAGAGTATGGGCTTAATCACCACGCGTGCCCACCGCGGATTGGCGATTTCAAGGGCTGAGGTATATGAATAGCTTAGACACTCAGGTTTCCTCACGATGTTTTCCTTCACAGCTGTTAGCGAGTGGTATTGCTACTATAAGTTCACAAATGTACATAACTTAGAAAACAAAGTCATAGATACATGCCCGCACTGGGAATCGAACCTGGGTCTCCCGCTTCCGAGTCCAATGTTCTGCCCGCTAGGCTACCACCGCTCTCAGAAAACAGTATATTGGCGCAAATAAAAATTTTAATTAATCCAGACAGACATAATTCCAGTGTACAATTATGTAATTTTTTTAACAAATTTGGAAATATTCATTTGTAAGGTAATCGTCCCAGCTTAAGGATCCAGTGGACTAACTAGCGCCACCAGCAAAAAACAAATCACATCTTCTTTTGCAGATCGTATTTGCAAAAAGTGTCTGTCCACAAAAAAGAACCTACGATTACGAATCTAGAATCTAGAAGCATTAATGCCAAAACAGCCGTTAAAAGGCCTCAGGTTCGGGAAGGCAAAATAAGGTACCCACCAGGGTTACTAAAGAGGGTTACAGAGTACAGTAATGCGTTTCGAACCAACATAATATCGAGCTAATAAATTTCCGAATTAATGAGCAATCGCACTTGAGATTTTCGCAACAGGGTTTTTCGGACAAACGTTACATCGCACCAATAAAGCATCGATGGGATAAAACATCGCGCTACTGAATTATCGACACATCGTGTTCGATATAATAAAAATCGAATCATCAACTTTCGCAGACAAGTAGGGAACCCCTCAGGTTCACGGCCGTGGCACCTTAAAATCACTATTAACACGATTGAGACATTGTACAGACCATATTAGTGGCAGTTTCAAAGTGGCCCCGATCAAAAAGAAGCTCACTAAGACACGGCTTAGATGGTACGGACATGTGATGAGAGAAGAGGACAAAAAGAAATTAATCCCCCCTAAAGAAATTAATTTTAGCTAATCAGAACATACAGGGTGGCTTTTCTGGAAAGTAACTAGAGTTAGAATTATTTTTAGAACAACATGAAGTTGACATACTTTGTGTCACAGAGCACTGGCTACTAGAGACTCAAATGAATTTTACTGTACATAACTATCAAATAGCCAGTTGCTACAATAGAAAGTCTTTACTGCATGGGGGATCTTTAATACTAGTAAAAGATAGTTTAAAATTTAAACAAAGGAAAGACATTTGTAGGCTTTCTGTTGAAAAAGTAATTGAGCTGTCATGTGTTGAATTGTCTAAACACATTGTTGGCGACCGACACCGCCTTTTTTTCTCTTTGGTTTTAGTTTAAATTCAAATATTGGTCAAATTCTAGTGTTCTTAAACAATTGTAAATATTTTCAGTGACAAAGTAAACGTGGTACATTCAACAGCTCTCGGTATTTCATTTTCGCCGTCCTGTTCATTGGTGTCAGAAGTTTTAAAATAATTATGCCAGTCTATTGAAACTATGTAGAAAAAAAACAGTCTATGAAACGGGGTAGAATTTTAATGGCGGTTATAACTATCTCACTCATTTCCGTTGACTTCTCGTTCTATTATGTCAATTATGTCATTGTCAGATAATTATGTTGTCAGATGGAGATTGGCGTTTTTGTATATCGTGTTTGTTTTCAGTTTTATTTGGATTCTTTGTAAACTTTATATTAAATAACGTGGTTGGTGGCTAAAGTTGCGACAAGAGAGGACCAGCCAGACAAATCGATTGTTTGTGTCTAGGTAAAACTGTGCGTCATGAAGTATAGAAAGTACGAGATATGTGGAATGAAGACCGAAAGGAAAGAGGGACATAAACGTTTTTTATGGCTCGGTTTCCCCTGGAGGAGACACGGTAATTAAATATGTACAGTAATTTAAAACCAATGTTACTCCGAACATCTTATAAGTCCTAACAACAATGTTGATTCATATTTTCCTACGAACAGTGCGGTGTATCAAAACATTTTATCGATATCGATTTTTTTAAACAGATGTAAGAAGTGGGTCAAGGTTACTGGAAACCAACCTCTGGTTTATGTCAGCAGATACATTGCATTGGCTGTAATCAGTCGTATTCACACGTCAGTTCAAAGTGCTTATGTTCTTTGACAACCGATTCGCCAGGTGATCAGATTTTACATTAATATTTTCATTACTCTCGAGTTACCATTATTTTCTTTCGCTTTTCGCGATTTTATTATTACAGAAGAGGGGAACCATTTTACTCATTTTTTCAGATAATGTTAGGTTAAGTTCTTTTGGCTTGTTTACAAAGCTTAAATGGTTTACGGCAAAATGCAAAGTACTCTGTGGTGGCAGTTATTTTTAAAAGATGTGAAACAAGGTTCAAATCAGTAATGTTTAAATTGTTTAAATGGCTACCAAGTCAACTGCCAGTACGTACATTGCATGCAGTCGGTGCATGCACTTATTCGTTGGTATACTTGGATTTAATAAAATTATTCAGCAAATTTACCTGTGTTGCAGGAAATGAAGAAATGTACAAATACATTGATTTAAATGAGTGGCAGAGCGACAGAAAGCTAACTTATCCCACTATCAATTTATGCTCAATGGTTGCAGATACTCTCAAAGTATTTGAAGAGGAAGTACGACCCTGCTTACATCAAACGGATATCGCTTCATATTGTCGCGTCTTGATGTTGAAGGTCGTTGATTCGTCATGGATTTGTGATATACATTCTGATCAAATTTTAGAACAGCTGTTCTTCTTCTTCTTCGCTCTTGATCAGAAATGAGTGTAAAAAGATGAATCAACACTAGCGAAACAGAAGAATTATGCGCAGACTACAATAAAAAAGCTCAAGTGTTAGGTTTTAGAAAGTAAACTTTATTTCCAGTATAACTTCTTATTTATTACCTGTATTTTTCATGATAACTGATATCGCGGCTTAAAATATTGCTTTCTATTTCAGTTTCTGATTTTGTCTACTCACCGATTGACCCGAGGTTATTAGTTTTCAGTTCATACTATAAAAAGTGACTATATAAAAGCTAACCACCCCGAATCAATCGCAGAGCCGAGACAAAATCGGTAACTGAAATGGAAAAGCAAAATTTTAAGTATCGATATCGATAAAAAATGTAATAAACAAAGGCAGACAACACTACGTAGCTTCGTTCTGTTGGCAGCACTGGCCGGGTGAGCGTATCCGTCTTTTTAAATGTTGGCTATGATGTGAGAACCCTGTTTTGACATTTTGTTCGTTCATTTTATTCTGTTGTAGTTCCGACTCTTAAAACGTAGTGGTTATATTCTCTTTGAATTATGCGACCATGCCTATGAATACCAGAGCTCGATCAAAAGTCCGACAAGAAAACGAGTTAGTGGCAAATCCAGTGCCAGTGCCTATTATCGAGTGCAGTGCTCCTATGTCCAGTGACGGTGCCTCTATTTCCGGTGCCCTTGCACCCGGTGCCCCTGCACCAGCAACGTCCAGCACACCTCAATCCATCGCTGCGCACACTTCGCCGCTCGTTTCCGAAGACCCAGTACCTAAGGCGCTAGACCGCACCCTTGTGCGCCAATCATGGTCTACATGCGAAGGTACCACCACGAAATCACTCACAAAATCCAGCATGCGCTCCACCAACACTGTGAAGGCGCAACAGCTTGCTGTGAAGCTGGAACACGCCAGACGCGTGGCCCTTATTGACGAGAAGATCGAAGCTGACCGTGCCGCAGAGCGCGCCCAGCGCGCTGCACGTGAAAAAGCATTGGCGGATCTCGAGCTGCAGGCAGAATTAGCTGCCATTGCCAGCACTGCCTCCCAAAGCAGCTGCAGAGGAGATTACGTCGAAAAATGGTTAGTTAACTCTCATAAAAGTACTGTAGGTTCAGAACATATTAATCCAGTGCAGCCCTTTTGCAGGGAAACAAACAGCTGCGCGGCGTATGGCCACGCTCGTATATTACTGGCATCGCCAGCACGGCCGTCGTCGTGTGATGCCGCGTTTACTACGCGTGGAGCCGGAGCTGCTCCGCCGTGCCCGATGCCGGGGCTAGAGCCTGCCGCAGCTCAAGCATTCGCCCAGCCGCACTCTGCAGCTCTCCCGTGCGGCGGCGGGCGCCCTCGTGAGAACGCTACGGACCTAACCACCACTTTACATGCCCCCATGCTAGGCACACACCACTGTAGTGACGATTATTGTAATTTGTACAAAAATAAAACTAACAATGAATGTACACATGACAATATTACTTTATTGGCGAACGCAATTGCAGACCTTGGCAAGAAGAAGGTACGGGTGAGTGATATCCCTAAGTTCACAGGCCGCGCGTTGGATTGGCTTCCTTTCAAGAGGGCTTTTGAGCAGTCCAAGGCAAGTTTTTCCCCGTGTGACAACATTAGCAGGCTTGCAGCTTCCCTCCACGGTCCCGCGCACGAAGCTGTTGCCGTACTCCTCGCCTCTGCTGACAATCCGGAGCAAGTAATGGCTGCATTGGAGACCAGGTTCGCCCAGCCCGAGCACATTGTCCTACAGCAGCTAGCTCTCATCCGAGGTCTTCCAAGGCTCAACACATACGACACTCCACGGGATCTCACTGTTTTCGCATGCCGAATCCGGAACTGTGTAGAGGTGATAAGATTCCTCCATCAGCCTGAGTACCTCGCAGCTCCAGAACTGGTAAATACAGTCATTGGGAAGCTAACTCCTCTCCTCAGATCTAGGTGGGCTGACTTTGCGGCGGCAAGAGTTGGTTCTGGCTTGTTCAAACTAGAAATTCTAGCAGCTTTTCTAGAGAACGAGGCGGATTTACAAATTAAATTTGGTTTTATTTTGCCAGAACCGACATCTGTCAAAAGTCAACCCGTCTGTCAAGTCTGTCAAAGACAAAATTTATTCTATTTCAGTCGACGAGGAACCAAAAAGTTCGCATACCTGTTTGTACTGCAACACAGATAACCACAACGTCAGTGACTGCCGTCAGTTTAGATCTCTTTCGTTAGATGAGCGCTGGCAATGGGTGCTAACAAATAAGGTTTGTCGAAAATGTCTCAGGAAAGGATCTCACCAATATAGTGGCTGCAAGAAAAGGTGCTCTGTGGAAGGCTGCATGAACAAGCTTCGGCACCATACACTTTTACATAGGTCCCAGTCAGCTACAGCAGCTCATGTGGAGGTACAGTCGAGCCCATCAACCTCTTCAAATTATGAGGTACCGTCTACATTACAAATTCCTTGCACTAGTGAGGACTCTGCTACGTCTAACGATAAACAGCCATCAGCTGTCGTAGCCCATAGCATTTCGCCCCCCAAATTGTCGAGTCACAAACCACTTCTCAAAGTAATAGCAGTCACCATTACCGGACCTCTAGGTAGCATTGACACGTACGCCCTTCTCGACGATGGAAGCTCGGTATCCCTTTTAGACCAGTCAGTGGCGGACTCAGTGGGGGCCAAAGGTCCTACAAGTAAATTAAACATAGATTATATTGGTGGTTTAAGTAGACAATCTGAGATAAGTTTTGTTGACATTAAAGTCAAAGGCCGCCATAGTGCGAACACTTTCAACATTAGTGCGCGGTCTATTTCAAACCTAGGAATAGCTAGTCAGTCAGCGCATTTAGAAGACATTGTCCAATATCGTTATCTGTCCGACTTGGTAGACGAACTCTGTTATGACGATGCTAAGCCTATGTTGTTGATAGGCACTGATAACTGGCATGTGACGCTCCCCAAGGCTGTTTGCCGTGGGTCTCGTTGTCAGCCGGCAGCTGCCCAAACACCCTTGGGGTGGGTTTTATTCGGCTACATGTCGCATAGGCCCAACGTAGAAGCATCCGTCAATCACATCTCCATGGCCGATGGTGAATCTTTGCTAGACGTTCTTGTCAAAGATTACTTTAAACTGGATTCTATCGGAATTACAAAGGTTGATCATCGTAGTGCCAATGACGAACGTGCTTTACGGATCCTAGAGGATACAACCAAGCGCTTAGATTCAGGTAGATTCGAAACCGGACTATTATGGCGCGATAATATTTCTTTTGTCCCCGAGAGCCGGGAGCTAGCTTTAGCCCGCTTTACTAGTCTCGAGCGTAAAATGGATAAAGATAGCTCTTATGCAGACGCTTACAAAAAAAACATACACGGTATGATTAATAAAGGCTATGCCGAGTTATGTGAAGGACCACCTTTAGGCCCTATGCCGTGGTACCTTCCTCATTTTGGAGTGGTACATCCACACAAAAAGAAACTGCGAGTAGTCCACGACGCAGCAGCAAAGTGCGCTGGGGTGAGCCTCAACTCACTTCTCTTAACTGGTCCTGACCTCCTTCAGCCGTTGCTTTCTATAGCTATGCGATTTAGGGAGCGTTTGGTTGCTTTAACAGGAGACATCCGGGAAATGTTTCCTCAAATCAAGATTAGACCTGAGGATCGAGATTCTCAGCGCTTCCTGTGGAGAGATAACCCTGACCTGCCACTGCAAGAATATCGTATGTCCTCAATGATTTTTGGAGCAGTATCCAGTCCATGTACCGCGCTTTGGGTTAAGAACAAGAATGCCGGTCAATTTCTCCAAGAATACCCCGATGCTGTTCGATCCATCATCGAAGACCATTATATGGACGATTTCTTGGGCAGTTTCGACAGTGATGAAGAGGCGGCCAAGGCAGCCTCTGATATTTTGATGATTCATAGAGTGGCTTGTTTCGAAATGAGGTCTTGGGTCTCTAATCGCAAGGAGGCGTTGGCTTCTATTCCTTTAGATTTACAAGCAACTGATGTGACTGAAGTGAGTTTAGGCCCCACTTCCCCTCCGCAAGTACGTGTGCTAGGCATTACTTGGAGCGTAAATGACGATAAGCTTTATTTTATAAAGTCTTTACCAGAGCTTCCCACAAAGTTTTCTAAGCGCTCCGTGTTATCTTTGTTGATGTCAATTTATGACCCCTTAGGGTTTTTAACCCCTATTATAATGAAAGGCCGTGTGCTATTCCAGAAAACATGGAATTTAGGAATTGATTGGGATAAGAGTTTACCTGAGATAGCGGTAGAGAATTGGAAAAAATGGTTTCTCGAAATTCAAAATTTTGCTAACAGCTCTATTCCTCGATGTTATTTGGATAGTACCAGTCCCATTAAAAATGTTCAATTGCATTTATTTGCTGATGCCAGTGAGCGAGCTTACGCTTGTGTTGCCTTTTGGCGTTTTACTTACGAAGACGGCAGCGTCAGCTTGTCTCTCATTGGGGGAAAGGGTCGCCTAGCACCCCTTAAACCTGTATCAATCCCTAGATTGGAATTACAAGCGGGCCTTATCGCGGCTCGTTATAGTGTTTATATAACAGACGCACATACACGAAAACCTAATTCGACCTTTTACTGGACGGACTCTCTTACAGTTCTAAAGTGGCTGCGTAGCGACGCTTGCATGTTTAAAGCCTTCGTTTCGTTTCGTGTAGGAGAGATTGTTGAAACCACAAATGTTCACGATTGGAGATATGTTCCTACAGGTTTAAACATTGCCGACGACGCTACTCGGGACAACGGGGAGTTCTCATTGCGTTCACGTTGGTTTACTGGCCCAACTTTTCTTCTGCTACCTGAAAACCAGTGGCCCAGCGAACCAAAATGCAATGTTCCTCCAGTCGCGGAAGAAATGAAAAAACTTTCCGATGCGAATGGAGCTTTAGTCGGTTACACGACACAACTGCCAACCCTGTCACCGGTTGTCGCCAACCATCAGCGGTTTAGCAGCTGGTTGCGCCTTGTTAGGGCAACCGCTCGCGTACATCAATCGGCTTGCGTATTTCGATCGCTGTTATCGCAAAATTCTAATCGATCTTTATGGTCTAATTCTTCACGCGATCATTCCCATTTACCTTTGCTTAATGTTACAGATCTCAACGTTGCCGAGATCCACTTATTCAGACAGTCACAACTAGATTTGTTCCCTGATGAACTTATTCGCGTTCAAGCAGCACGCCCCGTCTCGAACGATAGTAGACTTAAGAACATTTCACTTTTGTATGGAGAGGACAGGCTTCTTCGGCTATCCGGACGCACCGCTGCCACGACGGCTATTGATACGCACCCGATTGTGCTTGATGGCAAACACCCAATCATCGGACTGCTAATAAATTCATACCACGTCAAGTTTGCGCATGGGAACAACGAGCTAGTGGTGAACGAGTTGCGCCAGAGATACTTTATTCTTGGCTTAAGACCGGCCGTCCGAAGAGCTTCTCGGAGATGCCAAGTCTGCCAGAACAGGAAGACCAAACCTGTTATCCCACCAACAGGTGACTTGCCAGAGGCCAGGTTAGCGCATCATGAACGACCCTTTACCCACGTTGGTCTAGATTACTTCGGGCCTTTAAACATTACGATATGCAGGCGGACCGCTAAGAGGTGGATTGCACTTTTTACCTGCATGACAGTTCGAGCCATTCATATTGAGATCGTGGAGAACCTCACTTCAGACTCTGCCTTGATGGCATTACGACGGTTTATTGCAAGGAGAGGCTGCCCATCGCACATTTATTCAGACAATGGAACATCATTTGTTGGCACAACTAAGATTCTCCCAGAGCTGTTCAATTTTTGTGCGAATGAAAAAATTGAGTGGCACTTCACGCCGCCGTCCGCGCCGTTTATGGGTGGATGTTGGGAGCGTATGGTGCGATCGGTCAAGAACGCTCTTTCGGTGACACTAAAGGACCGCACTCTGAAGGAGGAGGTCCTACACACTCTTCTTTTGGAGGCGGAGTGTGTCGTGAACTCTAGACCGCTCACGCACGTACCAGTCGACGACGAGTCGGACCATGCAATCACACCTTTTTCATTCCTCATTGGAAGTTCCAGCGGTGGCCCTCAGTTGAAACTGTTAGAAGACGCAGACCTGTACGGACGCGCAAATTGGAGAAAGGCGCAGAGGCTTGCCGACCACTTCTGGCAGCGTTTTGTCAAAGAATACCTGCCACAGCTCATCCCACGCAAGGAGATATCGAAATCAAGGCAGCTGAAGATTGGCGATCTGGTGCTTATAGCTGATGGGACTCTGCCTAGGAGCTGTTGGCCTCGTGGCCGAATAGCTGCAACCTATCCGGGCAAAGATCATATTGTCCGAGTCGTAGATGTTGCTACAACGGGAGGAGGTGTGCTGCGTCGTCCCTCGCGCAAGGTAGCGTTGCTGGTCGCCGGCCAATAGGTATTTGGTGCTTCACACCGTCGGGGGCCATGTTGGCGACCGACACCGCCTTCTTTTCTCTTTGGTTTTAGTTTAAATTCAAATATTGGTCAAATTCTAGTGTTCTTAAACAATTGTAAATATTTTCAGTGACAAAGTAAACGTGGTACATTCAACAGCTCTCGGTATTTCATTTTCGCCGTCCTGTTCACACATTGTAGTAAGCTTATACAGGCCCCCTACCAGCGATTACAGTATATTCGAATCGGTATTAGAGGATGTATTAAAAGTAGCTTCCAGTAGTAATAAGAAAGTTATAGTGTGTGGTGATTTTAATATCGACCTGCTAATAGATTCCCCTTTGACAACTAAATTACAAATTATTTTTAAATCATTCAATTTAGTCCATATTTTTTTAGAGCCCACCAGGATTACTGAAACTACTGCTACTTGTCTCGATAACGTCTATTGCGATTGCAATTTTTTTGATTACTCCACAGTGAATTGCTTAAAGTCAGATCACAGTGGTCAAATTGTAAATTTTGAAATAGATTCAGAAAAATCTAAGCAAGTTATTCTATGCAGGCCCATTACAAGTAAAAAACTAGAATCATTTAAATTACATCTTCAAAGTAGCTTAACTGCTCATAAAGGTAAAACCCTAAATGCTAACGCCCAATACAAAGACTTCTTTAGAGTCGTTTCAGTTCATTTTGAAAATGTTTTTAAATTAAGAGAATTACCTAGCAATGAAAATAAAGTAGGGTTTAATGAATGGGCCACTGCGGGCATCCGAAAAAGTAGAAACACACTGTATGCATTGTATGAGAAAAAAACATACACATATGACCACAGTTTTATAGAGTATGTTAAACTATATTCTAAATTATTCAGGGCCGTCTGCCACAAAGCTAAATGCGAACATATAAAGAAACAAATCCTCCAGTCTTCAAATAAATCTAAAACAATCTGGACTATTATAAATAGGGAAACTGGTAAAGCCAAATCAGGAGATCGCGAATTTTCTCTAAAGATAGATGATAAAGTAATAACATCAAATGAGGACATTGCTGCGGCCTTTGAACAATTCTTTACAAATGTTCCAATTGAAACTACGGCTCCTTTAGATTCGTCTCCTGATCTTGCTGCAAGTTTATTAAAAGACAATGTCCCCTCGTGCGGTTACGAGTTTTCGTTCGACTTCATTAATCCCCATAGCGTAATTAAAGCGTTTAAACTATTAAATCTTAAAAAAACGGAAGATTTGTGGGGAATGTCAGTAATCATAGTTAGTTCAGTAATAGATGTCCTCGCTTCTCATTTAGCAAAAATTTTTAACAAATGTGTAGGTGAGGGTTCATTCCCTGACCTAATGAAATACAGTAGGCTCGTTCCGTTGTTTAAAAGTGGCGATAGGCATGATCCCACAAATTTCAGACCAGTCTCGATCCTACCCGTATTGAGCAAAATATTCGAAAAGATTGTTTTAGTTCAACTACTTACGCACTTTAATAATTATCAACTTCTCCATAACCAGCAGTTCGGCTTCACGCAGGGACGGTCGACGACGGACGCTGGTGTCTTGCTAGTTAAACATATTTATAGTGCATGGGAGGATCGTAGGGATGCTATAGGTGTTTTTTGTGACTTGTCAAAGGCATTTGATTGCGTGGACCACGAGACACTTTTGGTAAAACTAGAGCATTACGGAGTAAAGGGGAAAGGTTTAGAACTGATGAGATCTTATCTAAAAGGAAGGGTTCAAAAAGCGGACATAAATCGTATAAAATCCACAGGTTCACAAATAAAAATGGGAGTACCACAGGGATCAATTTTGGGGCCGTTCCTTTTCCTTGTATACGTAAATGATTTGCCGTTTATGGTACAAAACATGTCCGAGATAGTATTATTTGCAGATGACACGTCACTTATTTTTAAAATTAAGAGACAAGAAAATAATCTTGACGATGCAAATGATGCTCTCTCGCGTGTGTTGGATTGGTTCACGGCAAATAATCTGCTTCTAAATTCCAAAAAGACAAAATGTATAAAGTTTACCTTACCAAACGTAAGATTAGTTGAAAACAACATTGTACTCGGAAAAGAAAAACTAGAATTTGTAGAAGATACCGTTTTTCTAGGCATCACAATCGATTCAAAATTGCAATGGGGTCCTCATATTGTAAAACTAGCACACAGGCTTAGTTCTGCAGCATATGCAGTCAAAAGAATTAGAGAGCTCACTGACGTTGCAACTGCTAGGCTTGTTTATTTTAGTTACTTCCACAGTATTATGTCCTACGGCATACTACTGTGGGGTCGGGCAGCAGACATTGAGACGATCTTCATCTTACAGAAGAGAGCCATCCGATTTATTTACAAGTTAGGTAGTAGGGATTCGCTAAGAGATTTCTTCAAAGAAACCAACATCTTAACAGTTGCATGTCAATACATTTATGAAAATATTATGTACGTTAGAAAAAATATCAAAGACTTCGAAAATTTTAATACTAGAAATAAACATAAATTGTCATTTCCACTATTTAGACTTGCAAAAGTTAACACATCCTTTATGGGGCACTGTATAAGGTTCTACAACAAAATTCCTCAAGATATATTAGAGTTACCTCCAACGCGATTTAAAAAATGTGTTAAGCACATTCTGTGCAAAAAGGCTTACTATAACATCAAGGATTACTTAGAAGACAAAGATGTTTGGCATTAAACAGTAGATTTATATTATTTAAAGGACGATTGTGACTAGTGTTCAACACATTCATGACTAATATTTTAAGTTGAAAACTCTGTTAATTAAGTTAAAACGTGTTTTGAAAAGAATAAATGTGGAGTTTCTTTGTTAGTTTCTTCTCCACATAATCCATTAATTGTGAAACTAACAACTTTGACGTTCATTAAGTAAACATTCTGTTTTTACAATGAATAAAAATATTTGAATTGAATTGAATTGAATTGAATTGAATTGAATTGACAATCATGTTATCAATCTTGTGCCTATATTTATGCATAAAGTGTGTTTTTGGCAACAAATGTAGTTCACTTTAACTTTGAATTTAGAAGAAGAAGAAGAAGAAAAAACATTTGTTATAAAAACAGTGCACACGCTACAATAACAAAACAAAAAAAAAACAACCAAGAACATATTTCAACAGAAATGTTATAGAAAAGAAAGGAAAACGAAAGGTCACGGCGTGTCACTGCTGCTATAAATGGCAACTGACTCAGCAGTATGCTGAGGGTCAAGCCTTCAGCGCTGATTTTCAGTCAGTGCCAGGAGTTACCCCGCGAGCGTCACATACCGCGGTGTGGTAACAACCGTGAACAATACTATATATAGTAGAATACTATGTTATACAGAATAATAATTATATACAATAGGATACGTATTATGTATACTGTATGAAACATACACCTTAATTGTGTTTATCAAGTGACTGAATAAACTATGATATACTCAAATAAAATCATACACAAATGAATAAAGGTATATAGCCAGCTTAAAGTATGTTTAAAAAAATATGAATGTAATTAAATTTATATAATCCAAAAGCACATCCACTGGACGCTTCACGGATTGGAGGGGGAATGTCGTTCCAACACTTGAACGCCGCAAACCTGAAACTACCACGGAAAGTGTACCACGGATTTCACTTTCTAGTGCAAATAAAATTCTTTATTTCTGTATTATAAATGAGTACCTGAATTGAAAAATAGTTTTTCTATACCCACAATATTTTTCAACGACCTATCCAGCGATACCCCAAACTGTGAGGTTGGCGAGAAAAAAAAACATCCCTAATAGTTGTAGGGTACCTATTGTCTAATTTACCTTAAATATAATTTTCAAAGATTTATTCTACAGCTTTGTTGGTGTGTTAATATTGTATGTATGTTTTAAAAAAAAAAAAGAAGCAATTTAGAGGCTAAAAATTCCACCCATGCCGGGACTTGAGCCCGCGACCTCTGGCTAACCGTGCCGGCGCTCTCCCAACTGAGCTAATGGGTAAGTGCAGGCATCGGCAAAATTTTGAGCCTCTTTAGAAGAAGAAGAAGAAGAAGAAGAAAGACATTTATTATACCAACAAGATACATCACAGAAACAAAATAAGCACATAAGTAACATAATATGCACAACACAGAAGGAAAACTAAATACACAACAGACAAAACGAATAAATAAAACAGGACTATAGATGTAGCCAAACTTTCTCTATATTACGTACAGGCAACGACATCTGGCCGAAGCAATTTACATCACTTGCAGCCCCGAGTAACATATCGGCCAGATGTCGCTGCCTGTACGTAAGGCAGAGGTCGGTGGTTCAAGTCCCGGCATGGGTGAAATTTTTAGCCCTAAATCAGTTTTTAAAGTTGTCCTCAGCAAGGGTTAGTGCAACAAAAATAATATAATCATGTCTATCTGTGCCAAATTTTTGCTTTCTAGTATAATCGTCTCCGAGCTAAGCCGCGGACAGACAGGTAGACGCGTAGACGGACGAACATGGCGAAACTTTAAGGGTTTTTTGTTGACTACGGAACCCTAAAAAGTTTAATGGTATAATAATAATGATAACTCCACACAACACAATCACTTGACCTGGACCCAAACTAGGATACCCTGTGCTATGGTAACCAGGCAAGGACGTCACAAAGATGGAAATACACCCAGACTGAGACCATTTATATAAATGTACGGCGGCCCTCAGTGGGATTCGAACCCACGACCTCTGTCTAGCTAAGTAAGCGCCTTAACGGCTAGTCCAACGAGGCAGTCTATGTCTGTCTACTTGAACACAACTCGACCAAACTTGTTCGTCGGGATCATGGCGAGGGATAAACCTTGGTCTCTGCCTACCCTTTTGGGATACAAGCGTGAGTTTATGTATGTAAATTAACCCTGAAAACTCAACTTTCCCTTTTTGTTTCGAAAGTCGTATAAAAAGATTACATAAAAACTTATGTAATAAAAAAACTAAGGTTGTGAGGGGAGAACCTTGATAACGTAGCTTTGATACTGAAAATAAGCTCCGGTCCAGAGGGGAGATACGAGTAAAAAAGCTCGGAATATAAGTACGAATGTAAGTACTTAGCGGAAAATGTCAGTGGAGTGTTTATTTTGTCGTAATCGGAATATAAACGGCGCCGACGCTTCTAATCTGAGCTTACCTGGGAGCGGGCGTCGGAGGTTCGCTCACAAGTCATTACACAATTTATAAGGAGCTAAAAGGAAAATATGAGTGGCTGAATAGGCAAGACTAATATTTCTACTCGTGTCTTGTTATTTCACTGAAACATTAATTGTCTACTAATAAATAGTTTGTGAACTGTCAAACTTGGTTATTAGAAACTGCTTCTAATGACCCCGCCTCACAAGTTAACGAGTAATAGGCGACCAACTTATAAAAGGAAAATTTCGTACAAATTCCCTTTGTTAAAGTTGTTAGTTCTGTAAAATAGGTAAAAACCCCCTCCTTCTTGGAACCCTACACAGCGCGTGGTTCGACATGCACTTGGCCGAATTTTTTATAGATAACATTGTGTATAAGCATCATTTGTGTGTATCGCGCATACGCTGACCCCTACGTTACGCTCGTGAACGAGTTATGTCTATGGACGAGTGACAGGTGTCACTCACTTACTTTTCCTGCGTCAGATAGAGAATACATACGTTTGCTGATTATTTGATATTATAGTATTATTTGCATTTAGTCCACTATTATTCAGTACCTAAATAGGTACCCAATCAACTTTACTTATGAGGAAATGGCCACATGCCTGGTTCAAGTTGAGGCGATCCTCAATTCACGGCCACTCACTCCTCTATCCTCTGAACCTAATGACTTTTCCGCCCTTACTCCTTCCCACTTTCTAATCGGACGACCACTGACAACTGTGCCTTATCAGCAAGTTTCAGAAAGAAACATTAATAGCCTAGAGCGATATAAGAGAATCGAACATATGAAACAGCATTTTTGGATGCGATTCTCCAATGAGTATGTGTCACTCTTACAACAGCGAACCAAGTGGCATACGTCAATAGGAACCCTGAAGCCGAACACGCTTGTTCTCATCAGGGACAAAACTCTACCGCCTCTACTTTGGTTGCTCGGACGAGTAACGAAGACTCATCCAGGCAGCGATGGCATCTCACGCGTTGCTGAAATAAAGACTAAGAGAGGCACCATACGAAGAGCCTTCAACAACATCTGTCCGCTCCCGATAGAAGAAGATTCTTGAACGAAGTTCAACCCCGGGAGTATGTCTATGGACGAGTGACAGGTGTCACTCACTTACTTTTCCTGCGTCAGATAGAGAATACATACGTTTGCTGATTATTTGATATTATAGTATTATTTGCACTTAGTCCACTATTATTCAGTACCTAAATAGGTACCCAACCAAGTGCTGTTCGTGTGTCTGGCCGCAGCATTAATGTTTTTCCTACTTTTGTAAGAAGTGTTATTTTGTCTTTTAAAGTTATTGGTGGCCATCACGGAATCATATCATATAGGTTTTGATGTATAAGTTTAAGATGATTTGAGAAAAGATGGTCAGAGTGGAGTTTTCTTTTTCCGCTGCCTTTTTCTCCTCTACAAATACGGCCCGAAAGCAGCGGCTAACATAGTAACATAGTAACATAGTACATTGACATTCAGCAAACAGAATGTAAATTCTTTACGTTGAAATAAATTATTGATTTCTGATTTCTTGGAAACAGTATTTTTTTTAGCTTTATTGGTAAATAAGCGTTCAAGCATTCAAGGCCAATCCTGACGCCAAATAAAACGTCTACAAGATAGACAAAATGGTCAAGTGCGACTCGCACAAGTTCACTGAGGGTTCACTTTAAATATAATATTAAGGCGGCAGGCGGTAAGCGGGCACTGGCTAGAAACAATTATTTATTCATTCATTTTGATGTGAGGTATTTGAATGCTAAATATTCATATTATCTTTTTAATTTTGTGTGAATTTCAAAACTACAAAATTTGTTATATTTTTGGCAATCAGCCCTGTCGTTTGATACATGATACGAAAAACAAGATAATTTTTCTTGTGCTCCTCATAAAGTGAAAACTCCCAAAATCAGTACGCATCATCATAATCATCATCGCCCTACGCTTGCCCACTGCTGGACATAGGCCTCTCCTATAGCACGCCAGTGAGCACGGTCCTCGGCTACTCCATCCAGCTCTTGCCAACCGCCCTGCGAAGATTATCGCTCCTACACTACGTTTACAAATCCGCGGTCTCCACTCAAGAACTCATCTACCCCATCGGTTATCAGTTCTTCGGATGATATGGCCTGCCCACTGCCACTTCAGCATGCTAATTCGGTGGGCTAAACACAAGTGCTTAATTATTATGCTACACATCCCTGAAAGTTATTCCATATTTTTATATCTTGTAGGTTCTGAGAAAATAGGCAAAGAGATAAAAGGACATCACCATTCCGTTTCTTCATCTGATGTAAGGAACCCCAAAAGTAAGCTCTGGGAAAGACGTAGACGTAAATACAGTTTAATGTCACTGTTGTTCCTTCTATTTAGCTGAAGTGTTATGTTTCTCTAGCAGACCTGAGTGAAACTATGAGCGAAAGCGATTTTAATTTCAGCAACTTCTTTTATTCAGGTATTTATAAATTACGGTAGTGTGGGTGGCGGTGGTAGCGAGGCGGTAGAACGCCAGCCTCACATGCGGGAGGTCGTGGGTTTGAATCCTGGCATGTCCCAATTACTTTGTTCCGTACATTTGTGAAGTTAATACCACTAGCTGACTGGGAAGGAAAACACCGTGAGGAAACCTGAGCGTCTGAGGTGTTCACATACCTCAGCGCCTGAAATCGCCAAAACGCGTTGCAAAGAATATAGACTGCATTATTATTATTTCCGTGTGGCGCCGGATTAAGAATAGCGTCACTCCGTTTCCTTCCGTAGATGTCGTAGAAGGCGACTAAGGAAATCAATTACCAGGAGACGGGCAGCGGCGTCTTCCTGAGATTCCAACCGCATACTGCGATCGCCAACCCGCCTGCCAAGCGTGACGATTATTCCAAAACCCCTCATGGTTAGGAAAACCATGAGCGAGTCCTAATGTCCAGCAGTGGGCGTTAAATGGCTGATGATGATTATTATTATTACACCGTGTAGAGGTAAGTTTACACTTTATCTCTTGGACCACCGCCTCTGTCGCTTCTGGCCGCATCACCTAATGAGAGTGTTTGTACTGCTAGGCACAAAGGGCGAGACGCGCGCGACGCAGGGCAAAAATTACCCGAACAGCTGATTACTTAACTAATTTAAAAAAAAAGTGTACCTACAGATTGTACCAAAATATAAGATAAGATGAGATTTTTTTTTATTGTACACCGAAATAAAAATCAAACGTAAGATATTTACAGAGGTTCACAGCGCAAATGGCGACCTTATTGATAAAAGCAATTCCTTCCAGGCAACGTTACGATGGATCGATGCTTATACTTCAAAAACAAACCGTACCACAATAAAACTAATTAGAGCTGTGTTTTTGAAAAATACATCTAAATCTGACCGGTTGAAAAAACCTCGATTGTCACACTTAATTGTGAAGGTTTTGTTTATAAGTATGTCGAGCGAATGTGGGTGGAAGGGTTGGTAAGGGACGTCCCAGGCGGACATACTTCGACCAAATAGGGGACGTAGCAAGGGGCAAGATAAAAAGCACCCGAAACCGGCGTGCGTGTATGCAACGATTAAAGAATATTGAGGAAGTGAAACTGATCTGTCAGGATCGTGGCCAGTGGCAGCCTCTGGTATCTGCCTGCCCCTCTGGGATACAGGCGTGGGTTTATGTAGAGGCCGTCAGCGCAAAGTGGCCTAACCCACAATTTTTCATATTCCTACTTATCTACTGCAATTTATTTAAAACATAATATTTTTTTATGCAAAACCGGCCTATCCCTAGTTTCACCTATGGATAACAGATGGCATTGTAGACATTATTTTTGCGCGTATTGGTTTTGCCTACGAAGCAGACTATGTATTCAATTTAAATTCATGAAAATGTATGGCTCATTATCTCCATACTAACTATGTTAAGCTTAGGCCACTTTTGCGCCGTCGGCCTCATTTGTATGTATGTTTTGTTTCCAGACGAGCTTTCTATCTGGAAATTATTCGGAAACTCAGTTGACAGAGAAATCCTCCAAGGCTAGGGGTGGCAAACAAGGTTTTCTATTGATAGCCTTTCAAATGGCACGTCTGACGTACATCTCACGCTTCATTTAGTGACATGACGTAGTTTGAACACTACATTAATAACTTACACACAACGCTTCCTATATACCTTTGTAAATATTTTGTGTTTGTGGTTTTTTAATAAAGAATATTTTTATCTTACCTTATAACAACTTGCCCTGGTCCCAAACTATCCTTACTATAGTAACCACATGTATCTACTATATTGTTTTTAAATAAATAAAAATCACTTTGTTTGACGCAAAAACAATTACATTTTGTACTTATATTGTACAGGTTGTTAGCATAGAATAGGCAAAGAATCGTTGAGATACACTATTAATTTTGGTTAACCTTGTAAATAATATATAATTCTCTGAGCACTAGCATTTAAACTAGGCCTAGCCTTGCCTTCCAGTGTTTTAACAAATTGCTTAAGTTGTTTGTCGTTAAATGTTATGGTGCAATTGATATGGCTATTTGGTCCGCTTTTTAAACCACACAAGATGTCATAATATATATTTACACTAGTCTTTTTAAGCTATACTTACAACCCTAATTTATAAATTCGCCTTAAGTTGGTTACATATGTGACGTAACCTTACCGGCGTCCGACCAACGGCCTATAATATGTGAGTGGTTGACCAAAAAGGGACCTGGAGGGATTGGAAACCGCTATTTTTTTATTTGAATTTATTCATCTGTGGTATTTTAGCTTTGTTTTGGTCTAACCAGAATATTTTTGGGTGCCGTAGTTATTTTTTTATGATTTTTTTTGTGAGCCGAGGCAGTTTTGGAAAAATTACACCTTACACACAGCGTACCTACACTATGTTTTGTGATCGAAACCTGCGCCTCGATTCTGTTAGTGTATTGTAGTATAATCACAGATAAACTGTCGGGTCACGTGACGTGTTTTTCATACCATTGACGCCTAGAAGGTTTGACACGCGTGCCCGCGTAGACTTAAAGCAGCCATGGAAATGAAATCGCCATGTTCATGCAGTTGTCATGATACCACAATGCATTAACAGAATCTAGGCCCTGTTTATACACGAAACTTCAAACGCGATTTTCTCGAAATCAATTATTTTCCCTTGAGGTCCCTTTTTGGTCAACCACTCACATATTATAGCAATAAAATCTATCAAAACACTGTGTAGTCTTATTCGTTTCATTCAGCTTTTGTCTAGGTGTATACAAATTTTTAAATGCGATAAGAGTCAAGAAATTGATATCAATAACATCCTGTGGGATAACTAGCGCTAACGATGAAAAAAAAATCATATCTTCTTTGACACATCGTATTTGCATTAGGTAAGTGTCTGTATAATCTCTGAATATTCTGAAAGAGTTAATATTTATAGAATTAATGAGATGAATGTCCAACGTATAAGTGCAGTCTAAGGCATCATAGAGGTTTCATTGAATATAGACGTAATTCATTCTTCTTGTACTTTCCCAATGTCATTTGGTTTTCTCGTGGCTAACCCCAAAAACTTTGACTATTTACGTATTTTTTTTACATACGGAATAGACAAGGAACTAGGACACAAAATCAAAAATCAAAATCAAAATGTTTAGTTATTCAAAGTAACACAAAAACTGTGACTTAATGAACGTTACAAGTTTAATGAGGTGTAGGTAAATAAATCAAGATAAAAAACTACAAACTAAGGCCCGCTTGCACCACCTATTAAAATCCATTTAACTTTAAGTTAAACAGAATTTTGACAGTTCCGCCATACACTATCTGTCAATATTCTATTTAACTTAAAGTTAAATGGATTTTAGACGGTGGTTCAAGCCGGTCTTAGTCTTTTCAAATTTGATCCTAAATTAACGGTGTTTACATAAAAATATTATTCTAAAATCTAGAACTCATGCATTGAACTGGTCTTGATTCCAGACATTTTTGTCATCTTAAGTCACACTTACTATTATAAACTATTAAAAAAACGCATGTGGCGAGCACATGTCTACTCTGCGCGCGTACTATAAACTCCGACATTCCTGCATCGCGCAAGCAAAATGTTTCACATGACATACCATAAATATAACGTCCCCAGGCATACGACCTGCCTGGCGGGAAATTTCCCTTTGTAGTGGAAGAGCACGATCACCCGCTCTTCCCTTGGCACTTTCCCACTTTCTTGGCGTAAGGCCTAGCCAACAGCAAACAACTGGTTAGACATTATTGCTTTTCGTATTCTAGCAATTTCTATCAATGGTTTTGTTACGTGTAGACTATAGCTGAATTAAATAAAATCTTTCTTGCTTCCAAGTAAACCACGCTTTCTGGGCTGCACTCAATAATTACAGAAGCCAGTGGATGATCATTAAAATTGCATTAGCCGACCGTGCGTCGTTATCATTTAGACAAGACGATCGTATTCTACAGTAAGACCGAGTGAGAATAGATGGCTGTTTCAATTCTAGCTCTTATTGGGCATGTTCGTATATCGTAAAAGGGATGGAGGGAGAGTGAAACATACATACACTCACGCCTGTATCCCGGAGGGGCAGGCATGTTAGCCAGTTTTCAGGATCCTGACAAAATTCTTTCGCATCGTCAACATTCATTTGATTGCTTCGTTGGTCTAGCCGTTAAGGCGCTTACCTACAAAAGCAGAGGTCATGGGTTCGATTCCCACTGGGGGCCGCCGTACATATGTACAAATGGCCTCAGTCTGGGTGTATTTTCACGTTCGACGTCCTTGCCTGGGAACGATAGCACAGGGTATCCTAGTTTGGGACCAGGTCAAGTGATTGAATTGTTATTATTATTCCTCAGCCCACTGCTGGGTATAGGCCTTTTACCAATTTTAGTATCTTAGATTTCAGTTTAGATTTCAATTCTATTTCGAAAAAAATACCAGAGCCGCGTACAATTAGATATACATTGCGTAACTGTCTTCTCACTTGTTAATCGGTGGGTAAATCGACTTCGCAATGCAAAACGAATTGTCATAGTAAACCGTTACAGGCCCCTGTGTTATAATACCATAGGTACGGGTACATGGGAATCAATACATGATACGAGCTATCTAACCTAACACTTCTGTCTCTAAGCTGCTCACTACCAGTACTGTCACTGATGGTAATCGCATTCATCCACTGGTGGATAGACCTCCCCTACGGCTTGCTACTTCATTCTTTCCGGATTTACCTACATTAGATTGACCTACATTAAGGAACCTTGTCGGATTTTTTCAAAAAAATTCGAAGCACAACGCTGAGCTGCCTTTTGTGGCAACTTAGATACACCACAGGCTACATCTATGGTCCTGTTTCATTTATTCGTTTTGTATGTTGTTTATTTAGTTTTCTTTCTGTTGCTGTGCATATTATGTTACTTATGTGCTTATTTTGTTTGTGTGATGTATCTGGTTGGTATAATAAATGTATTTCTTCTTCTTCTTCTTCTTCTTCTTCTTCTTCTTCTTCTTTCTTCTTCTTCTTCTTCTTCTTCTTCTTCTTCTTAAACGAACAGTGTGTGGTACTATTAATAGATTGATAGATAAAACATTTATTTGCGCTTTGAGACACATATAACATAACACCATAATATTATACATTTGTAGTTAGTTCGAACATACTCTTCACTATCAATGAAAGCTATAAGTATCGAAGCTTGCATACTAAGGAGTTAAGCTCGCAGCTGTTTGTACCAAGACAGCCATTATCTACCGTGGGAGATTTCCTGCTTTTGTTACTATCATCCTGTTGCATTTAAACCACAACTGAGAGGGTTAATCTACATCAAGACCTACGGGTTTGTAACGGGTATGTTCGGACTACAAACCCAAGAGCTAAGGCGAAAGTCACAACTAATATTGCACTACTGCCTTGGTTGCCAAACGTTATAGATTACCCGTCTATCTTGGCCACAATTCAATTATTTGTGCCCGACAATGCGAAGCGGTGGTAGCCTAGTGGACTCGGAAGCGGGAGACCCAGGTTCGATTCCCAGTGCGGGCATGTACCTACGACTTTGTTTTCTAAGTTATGTACATTTGTGAAGTTAGTATTAGCAATACCATTCGTCAACGCGAAGGAAAACATCGCGAGGAAACCTGAGTGTCTGAGCTATTCACGTAGCTTAGCGCTTGAAATCGCCAATCCGCGTTGGGCACGCGTGGTGATTAAGCCCATACTCTCTCTCTCTCTCTCTCTATGAGAGAAGGCCTGTGCCCTACAGTGGGACGTATATAAGCTGCTTATGTATGCGATGCGAGGTGGTGGAGGGGGCGCCACGCGCCGCTGCGACCGCCTGCTGGCCGAGCCCTTGGCCCGCGCTCCAGCGCTACTCAATGCCCTGCTCAGATACCACAATCTGACCCATTCGCTGACCCCATAGATGAATTTAAAAAAGCAGCATTTTTCTCACGGTTACCTTACTTAAACCAAGTACGGTACTGTAATATCTAAATCTGATTGATTGAAATGATTGTGAATCTCACACAATCATTTTGCTCATCCACTTCTTCAGACGCAATTTTTTAAGATGTACAACCCTTACATGGTTTCTTCAGTCATCTTCTTTTAGACAAATAATTTTAGAAACCTATTTAGAGGCTAAACATTTCACTCATGCCGGGACTTGAACCCGCGACCTCTGGCTAACCCTGCCAGCGCTCTCCCAACTGAGCTAATGGGTAAGTGCAGGCATCGGAGAAGTTTCGAGCCTCTTTACAAACTTCTCTGTATTACGTACAGGCAGCGACATCTAGCCGAAGTGATTTTAGGTTCGTTAGGCCAAGTACACAGAACATGTTTCAGCCGGTTAGTTAGAGCGTAAAAAATATTAAGTTTTTTAGAAACGTAGAAAAAGACAAAACTTTAAATTTAAACTCAACTTTTTATGAACATACGAAAACGATGTCAGCCATGAAGTTTTAACATTACCCCTGCCATGACGTCACTTAACTTAGTACCAAACACGTAAGGCTCGTAATCATGACGATTCGAATTTTGACTAATTTAGTGACGACCGATGTTGAATAGCTGTCGAGGTTTCGTCAGGCCAAGTAGGTACTTTTAGTATAAATATTGTTTATTGAACTTTTGACGTGAGTCAACTGGCGTATCGGTTTCATTTTGGTAACGTATGACGTAGGCTTGTCGACGGCCTACTCCTGATCTAATTCTTATTCTGCCAACCCATTTAGGGGCCCAGCCAGACTATAGTCGAACCTCTTGTTTATCGTCGTCGGATGCAATAATATGAATAAAGACCATTTTAGTTCGCTGCTTTGGCTGCTTTGCATGAGGATAACAATAGGGGCTTAGCTTTTATTGCTGGAAAAATAGACTTTATGGCCTTCTAGGTAGGTTGAATTGGTACCGTAAAAACTATGTTTGATGCTTAAAAATAACTGCCTGCAATAAATATCAAGTAAATAGATACGTGGAAGCTAGCTTCAGCAAAAATGCCAACTCGATGAAAAAATTACGATTTCCATGTAAAACACAAGTAAGCTTAAATACCTAGTTCAAAACAAAAAGTACATAAAATTTGTGTACAGTTTCTTGGAGCAAATATTTCTTAAAATATTAAACTGTAAACGTAGGCAGTCAAATTGCTGATCGAACTTTACATGTTTGTTGCAAAATGCCCTGTACAATATTTTCAACATAAATCGTATTTTCAGAGTAAAGGAAAATACACATACATACATAAACTCATGCCTGTATCCCAGAGGGGTAGGCAGAGACCAGGGTCTGTCACTTGCCGCGATCCTGACAGATCGCAGTCGCTTCCTCAACATTCATTAGTCGTTGCATGCACGCACGCCGGTTTATCTTGCCGGCCCTTCCGCCCACATGAATGAAGAACATTTACAATCGAGACCATATTAAAAGATAAATAAACGTGGTATATTTTTGTTCTTTACGTATAATACTTTTCATTATATAACCCGTCGAAAACTCATTCTAGTCACGTGGTCCAAAAACGCGCCATACAAAACGGGCTCAAACAGTGACGTCACACCTTGCATAGAACTCCTTGCATTCTAGCAAGTAGCGTTTATCAATAATTGAGTTATCTCCTATGATAATAATTTTATGCACCTGCACCCTTATTGAAAACCATTTAGAATTTAATGAAAAAATGTATATACATACTAATGTAATACTCACGCTTGTATCCCAGAGAGGTAGGCCACTTGCTACGATCCTGACAGATCACATTCGCTTCCTCAACATTAGTCGTTGCATGCACGCACGCGGGTTTCAGGCACTTTTTATCTTGCCCTTTGCTAATACATCCCCTATTTGGTCGAAGTATGTCCGCCTGAGTCGTCCCTTACCGGCCTTTAGTAAAAAAACTAAATCTAATAAGTTTTTTCTAAACCTTTATTTTTCACATTTTTTGTGATCCCGAAAAGCCTGAATTTTTTTTAAGGTTTAATTTTTAAGTTTTTCCTGAGTTTCTATATGTCTTCTATGCTATAGAAGGAATGTCATTCCAATCTAAGTTACGAGTAGACGCTAGTTCCCATTGAACACAATATTTAAATTTTCCAAGAATATTTGTTTCTCTTACACTAAGAATCTATTCTTTACCATTACCAAATACAACTGGCACCAACAGTAAGTAGATTAAGCAGTTCTTATTATACGAGAAACCGGGGGTAGGCCTAAATAATTTTTTAAAAAAAGAACATCATAGAAACCATTTGAAAAAAGTTTCATTCGAAAACCTCAAACCATGAAGATTCTATGTCAATTCAAAGAACCTATTGCAATAAAACGGCAATTTCATACTTTAACCCCTAATATTTGCGGTGTTGTTGATAAAAACACGATTCCTCTAAAACACTCCACAGAGGCAGTTTAAATAATCTGTGGTTACGTTTTTCCTTTCATCATCATAAGCAGCCTATATACGTCCCACTGTAGGGCACAGGCCTTCTCTCAGAGAGAGAGTATGGGCTTAATCACCGCGCGTGCCCACCGCGGATTGGCAATTTCAAGCGGTGAGGTATGTGAATAGCTCAGACAGCCAGGTTTCCTCACGATGTTTTTCTTCACAGTTAGCGAGTGGTATTGCTACTATAACTTCACGAATGTACATAACTTAGAAAGAAAAGTCATAGGTGCCCGCATTGGGAATCGAACCTGGGTCTCCCGCTTCCGAGTCCAATGTTCCCACTAGGCTACCACCGCTTTTCCTTTACCACAGACTATTTAAACTGCCTCTGACGAGAGTTTTAAGGGATCTTGTTTTTATAAATAACACCGTAGGACTTTAAGTACTTGAACTGCCATCTTACAATGTGAAAGGTCAGTTAGAATTCAACCCATTGCTGTCTTGTTTCTGGTGCTTTTCTAACTCCCGCTAAAAACTGATCGGCCTTCGGCCTCTCTTCCGAGCAATTACAACGGGGGGCGTTAATTACGCGGGCAGCCACCGGAAAGCACAGATAAGGGGGGGTAATGACGTAGACAAGCAGAGAGGAGAGCGGGCTACCACGAGTTGAATCAAGCCCTAATGCTCTCTATTAGGGCCCGTACACAAAACTGCGATGCAACGTCGCAACTTAAAAATCTGCGAGCTCGCGCGACGCATCGCAAGGACTTGCGAATTAATTCGCATCGGCGTTCATAATAGTAATAAATGGATGAACCCAAAATATTCTTTGTTTCTTTTACCTCTATCTGAGCAATAATAGAAGTGAGCATTATTTTTACGATCCATGTCACGACCTAGTTTACAAAATACGTTCAGTTCGGTTAACGGTCGTCGAAGGAATGGTCACCCGAATCGTGGAAGGGAGATGCCTTACCGCACGAAATAGCATATATTTTCACTATTTCGATGCTTTCTCCATAGTAAGTGGTTCATATTACGAATAGAACCTTCCATTCCCGCGTGTATATGGGACTTGTGTTACATTCTGTTTATTCCAGAGCAAGGCACATGCTTAATACCACTTTTCCCGTTCGAGAATCAACATCGGAATCACTGCTCGTTATCCTGTCCGCCGCCGACCACGTCGAACCATAAATAAACTGGGCAGGCCATGGCTAACCCCCTGGAGAAATTCCGCCTCGTCATGCCATCGCCGTGTATGTTAGGTGAACCGTTTTTAAATCCGCATGATAAAGTGCCCTTCGGCGAACATACTGGCGATGACATGTTGGAATAAAAGGCTGCGGTAATATAGGAAAAAAAAATTTTGAGAGTGAGTACTTGTTAATTGGATTTTATGGAAATTGTTGTAGGCAATAGTCAGGAATGAAAAAGTTATGGAAAGTGCATTATTTCAAGCTCTTTGGGAGTATCCAAAATATAAAAATGTGACACGAGTCACAGTGTTTGTTATCGAACTCCTCCGAAGTTTTTGTGCATAAGTATTTGGTAGGTCTGATGCTAATAGGTCATAGGCTAATTAAAATGGCAAAATAACATTTGCCAAATCAGTTACCTAGTTTTTTTTTACAAATTGATGGCAGTTATATCTATAACAATGACCAACACCATGCAATCTCACATCTCTCTCTCTCAATCTCAAATAAAAGATATGCCTAACTTGTATCTTTAAAGTTGGCTTACATTAAATCTATATGTGGCCTTAAAACTAGAAGCAGAACCTCGGCAATCAGGTATATGTAGCACGTTAATAATTAATTTTCCACTTGATTGTGCTCTATTGCTCTCCTCGTCACAGTAAATTGCTGCTTGCTGTTTATTGTATCCCGGCAGAGCGCTCAGAGAGGCAATGCTTCATTTCACTCAAATGCTCTTTAGTAAAAAGTTTTGTTCTTTTTGTTTAATTTTGTTTTGCAGCGAACAATGTCAATCCAGGCCTTTTAGTCCAGTCTGTGGGGGTTTTCGCTCTCCAATAGGTGGAGAATAAATAGTTTTCTTGTATGTTAAGGTATGGGACCACAATAAAGTCCAAGTATTCGACCAAGGGGGAGGTGCGAGCCGCCTTCTTGAATTATTGTGCCACTAGCTGTTGCCCGCGACTTCGTTCGCGTGATAATTTTTATTTGTATTTTTCAGGGATAAAAAATAGCCTATGCGCTAAACCAGACTATAATCTATCTCCGTGCAAAATTTCATCCGGATCCGTTCAGCCGTTTTTGAGTGAAAGAGTAACAAACATCCATCCATACGTACAAACGTTCGCGTTTATAATATTAGTAAGGATTTTTTCTATATTGCCTCAACGATTGAGTCTATGACAAAAGTGTCTGAGAAAAGTATGTTGAAGACAAAATAACTAGCATTTTTTGTCCGCATGTTTATTTTGTGAATCTTTCATATAAAAAGTTTTTGGCGAAGGAATATATTAAAGTGTACCGGGGGGTTGGGTAACAGTCGACTGTTACCCAGTGACTAATCGTCTCTTTTACGAAAATCATAGTCCCGATTGATTTACACTTAAAACAGGGTATGGTTGGATTCGTCTGATCGCAATGATCTCTGGATCATAAAACTGCCTATTCTAATTCTAGAAAACGGAGACTGGTCTAGTCATGACGTCATACAGAAAACGGTTAAGTGGTGTGATTTTTGTTTTATTTCTCTAGTTTTATTCTACTACTAGCTGTCCCGGCGAACTTCGTACCGCCACTGAATCCGTTTATACGATTCTTTCACAACGCCATCTATTTTTAAAACACAACGTTCGCTCGCACAACGCCATCTATTTTAAACTTCAAATAAATATTATCCCACGGGAATGCTTTTTCGGGATATTGATATGCTTTGTCTCAATTCAGGTCTTTGTCTGTCTGTACGCCAAGTTTCATGTAAATCCATTCAGCCGCCATTGCTTGATTGAGTAACAAACATCCAAACATCCAAGCCTCCAAACATCTTCACAAACTATCACATTTATAATATTAGTAAGACATGAGGTATAATTTTTAGCGTCCACTTTGACGTCCACTGCAGGACATAGGCTTCCCTCATGGTTTTCATAACCAAGAGGAGTTTTGCCATAATCGCCACGCTTGGCAGGCGGGTTGGCGATCGCAGTATGCGGTTGGAATCTCAGGAAGACGCTGCTGCCCGTCTCCTGGTAATTTATTTCCTTAGTCGCCTTCTACAAAATCCACGCGAGGAAATGGAGTGACGCTATTTTCAATCCGGCGCCACACGGATCACGGCCACAATCATCTTATTACGTAGATGGAAATGCCAAAGGTTTAATCAACAGGGACATCAAAAGTAAAAACTAACGTAAAACGCGGCGCGTGCAGCAGATACGATATACGATACTGGTATATGTCATCATCATCAACCCATTATGTCCCCACCGAGGGGCACGGGTCTCTTCCCTGAGGAAGGTATAGGCCATACTTCACCACGGGGGCCAAGTCCGGATTGGTGGAGGCTTGTAGACTAGTGGCTCGTCTACTGGTATATGTGCGTCCAGCTTAAACATATAAAGGCTTATAAAAGATTCTCAACATTGTACCATTGTTTTATTCGTCTTTCATTTTAGCAAGGCACGGTAAAGTTAATACTCAATATCTGTTAAGAAAGAAAAATACTTTCAAAGTGATATCTCTTCATAGAACTACAGAAAGTACTCACTTACAGTGCGAGCAACAACGCTTTGGTTTATATTACTTGGCTGGAATTTGTTTGTTTCTGGGTCAAAGGAGTAATATATCACGATATTATGATTTACTGAGCGCGATATTATGCTGAACCGCGTAGGCCTTTTATTCGCGATTATTATTAATCTTGGCATAAGTTTCCTACTTTGTTGTGATATAAATAATGTATGGAATTATGAATGACATAATTAGAACATGTTTTGGGGGAGTGCACGCTCGAATTGGCAGAAGTTTCACTAAAGTCGCACGTATATTGAAAGTCATCGACACAAATATTTTTTATCATTTTTAGGGTTCCGTACCTAAAGCGGAAGGGACCCCATTACTAAGACTCCGCTGACCGTCCGTCCATCTGTCACCAGGTTCATGAACCGTGATAGTTATACAGTTGAAATTTTCACAGATGATGTAGTTCCGTGGCCGCTATAACAACAAATACTAAAAACTGATAAAAATAAATATTTAAGGGGATCTCCGTTTGTTGTAACGTGATTTTTTGCCGTTTTTTGCTCGATATTAATAACGGCAACAAGTAGACGCTTGAAATATTCAAATGTGAATAATATATAATACTTAGTACGGAACAGAATTTAAACAGAATTTTACATTGAGGTCTAGACTATTATGGAAAAGAAATTGACAATCAAAACTCTACACTTACACCATGGTACTCAAAAAGGATGTAAATTATTATTTTATAAGCTTGAACTCGTGCATTGAACTGGTTTTAATGCCAGTTATCTTTTAGACTCGTCCCCCAGATATATTTTTAACAGACTTCACAAACCGAGAGGGTTCTCAGATCGCTTATACCTACACTTTTTTTTCATTTAAGGATTGACCGCGGTGGGCACGCGTGGTAATTAAGCCCATTCTCTCTCTTCGACAGAAATCCCGCCTTCGACTCTATATGCCTCACATATTCTCTTCACGACTATTTTGTTTTTGTTTTTTGTCGTTCGTGTATTTTGTCTGTATACCTTCGTGTTTACTTTGTGTTTCTGTGACGATTTAAATAAATGTCTTCTTTCTTTCTGTCTTCTTTCTAAATCCTGTGCCCCACAGTGAGACGTATAGAGGCTGCATTTACTATTATTACTTATAACCCAAATTTATAAATAAAATAAAACTAAAACCCCCTACTAAAGCCCACATATCACGTCTCTAGGCGACACAAGAACATGTCATAACGTAGTCGCCACAACTGTTACACAAAACAGATAGCCCGACCCGCGCGTCGGCGCCGCGTCAGTAATAAAATGTCCGATGCAAACTTTGCAATAGATTAATGTCTGTCTGTCCATGAAACTGGAGATAGTAGAGTAGAATGCAGTTTGGAGAAGGCGTCACTCCAAATATTTGCATAACAATGCAGTGTATGTGTACAAACAATGGAGAGAGCTGTGTTAGGAGTTTCACAGCGTGATCGAATCAGGAATGAGGAGATCCGCTGAAGAGCCCGAGTTACTAATATAGCCCGAAGAATTGCTTAGTTGAAGTGGCAGTGGGCGGGGCACATAGCTCGGAGGACTGATGGCCGTTGGGGCGAAAAAGTTCTGACCGCCGCGGACCGGACGACGCAGCGTGGGCAGGCCCCCCACCAGATGGTCTGACGACCTGGAGCTCTATTTTTGAATCACTCGTATCGCATCGAGCGCTCGATTTCTACTGATTTTCGTTCGACATGTTCGAGATGTCGAGATGAAAATTAAAACCGACTTCAAAACACTACAGCACTAAAAACACAGATATTATTTAAATAAATAAGTGCGAGCCAAGTGATAGTTGGACTCGCGCCCGAAGGGTTCTTTACCATTATCTATTCAACATTAGAGACAAAGATCGAGAAAAACGGCAAAAAATCACATTTGTTGTATGGAAGCCCCGATTAAATATTTATTTTAATTTAATTATTTATTTTTGAAGCGAATATAAAACTAAATTTCTGTGAATATTTCAAGCTTCTACCTGTTGCCCTTACTTAAGTCGTCAAAAATATAAGAAACCCGTTTTGACAGCTACAAAAACCATAGAATCTAACCTAGTTTGAGATCAAAAACGTTAAAAATTTATTTATTTATTTAATACGGAGATATTACAGAAACATGCCACTTATTCCAAACTTAGATGATAAAAATATGTACTGGGCATGCATCCAAAAACATATCTCACTAAGTACTTTATTATTAGTAAGTTTAAGGTGAGGGCGTGTATTGAGTGATTCATGAAGAGTACATGAATTATTTTACAGCAATAATATGTGACACAACTTATAGAAACTAAATTAAAACTTAATGAACGTTCATGTGGGGTCCTGAAGTGAGTGCACAACACAATATTTAAGTCTTCCGGTTTCTCCCACACCAGCAAACCGCCAGTATCAACAGCAATCTAAACTATGAGTAACTTTTCGGGTTATAAAGTCTGTTCTTTCTTTCGAGCGTTAAATAATATGCTAGAGTAGGTGTCTTTTTATGTATTTGTTCGAGTAAATCCAAAGTAAAATGCATTTTTGGGTAGCTGTCAAAACGGGCTTCTTACATTTCGACAACTATAATACCGAGCAAAAAACGGCAAAAAAAAATACGTTTGCCGTATGGGAGCCCCCCTTAAATATCTATTTTATTTTGTTTTAACAGAAAAAGGCAGCGCTCGATTTCTACTGATTTTCGTTCGACATGTTCGAGATGTCGAACGAAAATCAGTAGAAATCGAGCGCTCGACGCGATACGAGTGATTCAAAAATAGAGCTCCAGGTTACGGTGGCGGGGAGTCACTGGATGCGGACGGCACGAGACCGGGAAGCCTGGGAAGCTATGAGGCAGGCCTATGTCCTGCAGTGGGCGTCAAATGGCCGATGGTGGTGAATGCAGTGTACGTCCCACTGTAGGATACAGGCGTTCCCTCAGAGAGAGAGTGTAGGCTTAAGAAGAAGCTAAGTTAATCCAACACGCATGTCTACGCTGATGTGTGAGAACACCTTAGGCACTCAGATTTGTTCGCAGTGTTTTCCTTCACCGCTAGCGAGTAGTATTGCTACTACAACTTCAGAAATATACATAACTTATAAAATAAAGTCACTGGTATAAAATTTATTAAACTGGTACTACATTGATATTAATCACCGAATACGTGCCGTTACTTTTCTTTTCAATAAATTCAACAATAAACGTATAAATCTGTAAATCCATTTTTATTCAACACGTCAGACATTAGACATTGTGGTTAGAACAAAAAACTCCATAACTCAATAGAAAGAAAGCAAACAAAATTAAAAAACTAACAATAATAAAAAAAAAACCGGCCATGTGCGAGTCGCACTCGCGCACGTAAGGTTCCGTGCCATTATCTATTCAACATTAGACACAAAGATCGAGAAAAAACGGCAAACGTTTTTTGTATGGGAGCATCCCTTAAATATTAATTTTATTCTGTTTTTAGTATTTTATTTTTTTTTGTTATAGCGGCAACAGAAATACGTCATCTGTGAAAATTTCAACTGGCTAGCAATCACGGTTCATGAGATATAGCCTGGTGACAGAATGCCAGACAGACAGACAGACAGACAGACAGACGGACGGACAGTGAAGTCTCAGTAATAGGGTGCCGTTTGGCACCCTTCGAGTACGGAACCCTAAAAAGATCGTCCTGCTTAGTTACAATGGTATATGAGGTTTTTATATCTTTATCTTATCTTCCTTGAATAAATTATTAAATTATCTTATCTTATAATTCGACGACCTCGTTTCGCAGCGGTAGTGCATCTGCATACCATGCGAGAGGTCCCGGGTTCGAATCCCGGCTGGGGACAAAAAAAATGCCAGGTCTTTGATGTTTACATGTTTGTGATGTCGCTGTTTCTGGTTCCCACGACACAGAGTATCCTAGTGTGGGGCCAGAAGCAATGTATGTGCCTGTATGTAAATGTAAATGTAAAAAAATGTTTATGTTTAATTACAATTTATGTAAAATACATGTGTGGGATGTGTCATACCTAAATTGGATCATCCTTCCGTTGAGGCATGGGGATCAACGATCAATTTTTTTCTGTTATCAAATATGCATATTGTTCATACCTCAGCGAGCCAGGTGCAACAGAAAACCAGCGCTAGTCGCCTTTGACTAGTGAGCTGCAGCCTTTTTCTGTTAAAACAAAATAAAATAGATATTTAAGGGGGGCTCCCATACGGCAAACGTATTTTTTTTTGCCGTTTTTTGCTCGGTATTATAGTTGTCGAAATGTAAGAAGCCCGTTTTGACAGCTACCCAAAAATGCATTTTACTTTGGATTTACTCGAACAAATACATAAAAAGACACCTACTCTAGCATATTATTTAACGCTCGAAAGAAAGAACAGACTTTATAACCCGAAAAGTTACTCATAGTTTAGATTGCTGTTGATACTGGCGGTTTGCTGGTGTGGGAGAAACCGGAAGACTTAAATATTGTGTTGTGCACTCACTTCAGGACCCCACATGAACGTTCATTAAGTTTTAATTTAGTTTCTATAAGCTGTTGTGTCACATATTATAGCTGTAAAATAATTCATGTACTCTTCATGAATCACTCAATACACGCCCTCACCTTAAACTTACTAATAATAAAGTACTTAGTGAGATATGTTTTTGGATGCATGCCCAGTACATATTTTTATCATCTAAGTTTGGAATAAGTGGCATGTTTCTGTAATATCTCCGTATTAAATAAATAAATAAATTTTTAACGTTTTTGATCTCAAACTAGGTTAGATTCTATGGTTTTTGTAGCTGTCAAAACGGGTTTCTTATATTTTTGACGACTTAAGTAAGGGCAACAGGTAGAAGCTTGAAATATTCACAGAAATTTAGTTTTATATTCGCTTCAAAAATAAATAATTAAATTAAAATAAATATTTAATCGGGGCTTCCATACAACAAATGTGATTTTTTGCCGTTTTTCTCGATCTTTGTCTCTAATGTTGAATAGATAATGGTAAAGAACCCTTCGGGCGCGAGTCCGACTATCACTTGGCTCGCACTTATTTATTTAAATAATATCTGTGTCTTTAGTGCTGTAGTGTTTTGAAGTCGGTTTTAATTTTTTATTTAATTTTGTTTTGTATTAAAACTTTCGGAAGCACTACACATTATTAACTTAGGGCACATCTCCATCTAATCTTAAGTCAGAAACGAGCTACGGATGCAGGCTCCATACCTACTCACCACGATTAAGCTCTGCGAATCTACAAATAAATCATCCGTACTTATGCTAGGAATTAATTTAATGCTTTGGATGAACGTCCTGCAGTGGGCGTCAAATAGCTGATGACGATGATGACTTCGGGATACAGACGTGAGTATGTTATCTAGTATGAGTATGTTGCTCTACCCGTATTCGTAACTCAGCGCTCCGAAATATATTGCGAGATTTGTCCGCGTACACGTATAAAGTTCAGTTAACAACGTTGTTTAGACAAAAACATACTTCTCGTCCGAATTGGAACCGAGTCATGCGGAACTTCGCAAACTTTCGGTGGAATTGGTGCTTCAGGACAATGTTATTACATTCAACCTTCGGAGAACATCAGACGTCGTGGATGTGAATGAAACGCTATATTGTCTAAGTCTGAGCTGTAAGTCTGAGGGCTATGTACATTGTGTGTGGGTCATGGATGTGAATGAAATGCAATATTGTCTAAGTCTGAGCTGTAAGTCTGACGGCTATGTACCTACATTGTGTGTGTGTGTGTGTTTTTTGTAATTATTCATCCAAAAATTTTCACAAAATACATACTACATACAAAAAGCCCTCAAAACCTGTATAGGTTTGTCTGTGAGGTGAGTTACCCTTTGCTTAAAATTAACTTAAGAAATATTGTTTTAAGACATTTCGGCACCTATGTTTGGTTCACAAAAGCTATGTATGCTCGCTCGTTGGCCTAGCGGTATCACGTCTGATCACCATGCCGGAGGTCTTCCGCCCACGTCTTCCCCGAGGCACGCCACTCCTTTCTCGACACGCCACTTCGGCCATCTGAGGCAGATTGCTGACAGTCGTGAGCTGGTGGGCGTCCCACGTTGCGTTCGCCAGTTCATGGTCTCCACTCAAAAATCCTTGTACCATCGACTATCGACTCTTCGGCATATGTGATCAGCCCACTGCCACCTGAAGTTGCTTATCGTGTAGGCTATGTTAGTCATAGTATCTTCGCGAATCGTCTTAATTCTGATGTGACCCATCAAAGAAACTTTTAGCATAGTCCGTTCCGCAGGTCATTAAGCGTTATAGTACCATTTTTTTAATATTCTTTTTGTTGCACTCACCCGTGCCTAGGACTGTTTAGAGGCTAAAAATTCCAGTTCATGCGACCTCTGGCTAACCGTGCCAGCGCTCTCCCAACTGAGCTAATGGGCAAGTGCAGGTATCGGCGAAATTTCGAACCTCTATACAAACTTCTCTGTATTACGTACAGGCAGCAACATCTGGCAGAACCAATTTACATCACTTGCATCACTTGTCGCGGGTTCAAGTCCCGACATGGTGGAATTTTTAGCCTCTAAAAGGTTTTTATCATTTTTTTTATGTTAAGATCTTATTTCTGTAGCTCAGGATAAACACAAGCCTGCTTGCCGTTCCCAATTACAATCCAGCTGCAACTGATTCACAGGAAGGGAAAACTATTATCTGGAAAGAGCCTAGGAGCCCATTTCCTTAAGGCGATTTGCTCCTTGAGAAAATGAAACTCGCCTCCTGCCTCTGTTGCTGAGTTATTATTTGTTTACTGGTCTCTCTCTAGATGTATATAGGGTGATCATTCCGCGCGTTATCGATCCGTTCCAATCCGAAGATTGGTTCAGAAGGGGGGTTCTGCTCGTCAAAACTAACTTATTAGCCCATCATCTTAGGACTGTCGGACATCTTAGGATTATCCCCTGGAGTAATTTCTCGCCAGCAATAACATAAATAAATGCTAGGATAGGTACCCTGCACCTACTATGGTAACATGCATCATGCAGTATTTATTATTATGATGTTAGATACTTAGAATACTACATAGAAAAACGTACAACGTTGACATGCCCCATACACTGTCAAACGGGTTGATTAGAAAATGAAATACAAGTATGAATAAAAACAAAAATGTCACCTTTTATCTGATATTTCGTTCAGATCGTGAGACGTCGCTGAACAGAACTTACCTACAACAATAGCAAGCGCGGTCCACCGTTGTGGGCGCGAAGGACATGTCCACAACCCTAATAAGTAGATGTGTTACTAGTTGATAAGGTTTAATCCTGCATTGTTTTGATGCCATATTTTTACGGTCTTGTTTGTAAATGCGCCGTTCCTTAAAACGCTTTCTAAACGCCGTATAAAATAGTCTGTCGTTAGATTTCAGAAGGATTTTACAAGGACAAGACAATTAAACTGCCTCTGTCCTCAGAGTAGTGTACTCCTGTGTATTGGAGGAATCGTGTTTTTATAAATGGGACCGTTAGTATTTAGTGTCTTTTTATTTTTTTTTCGGCGTTTTATGTGTTAACTTCGCCCAAGTGTGTAAATGTGTGTTTTGGTCTGTAAATAAAACATTATCTTATCTTATCGTGCCAATGTGACGTCACAAGTCTATTACTTGTGACGTCAGATTGGCACGGTCGATTGAGATCGAGAAGCTGATGATATACTCGGAATATCCAATGCCTTCAGGGGTACCTATTAATTTAGGTACTGGTGCTTCCCCCACGGCTTCGCCCACTATACACAATCTTGGTCAGAACATTTTGTAAACATTTCCTATCAATCACGAGCGAGTACATACTCCGACGCGAACTTGGCCGACTTTCGGGAGGCTGTGACCACAACCTCTTTTGAGGGCTGGATTCGCGCCTGAGAAAATCCATTTTTCTACTTTTCGTTTGTATTCATACTCCAGTTTCTAATCAGCCCATTTCACGGTGACTATTATCTTCGTCGCTTATGCCTAGTAGGCGTAGGTACAATCATAGCACCCACCACAGAACATAGGAATCTGTTCTGTGGCACCCACTGTACTTATCTCCGGTTCTGCCTTTTAGCGAACTTCATTATCTCTCGAGACCCTTCAACAGAATGCAGCTGTATTTATCGATACCCTCCTTTATTGCTGCTAACAATGACCCTGTCATTGGCACGATTTGCTTGAAGATTGCTTCGGAAAAGCGAAAATGAGTAATGCGAGAAAATACAGTGCTTATAAATTAATACGGGCTTGAAAAATTGCTTGCGCTTGGTCAATTCTTTTTAACGTATAAGACATTTAATAGTTTTTTCCCGATTTTAAAAGTATATACCGATTCTTAACTTAAGACAAAAAGCGGTGGTAGCGCAGCGGTAGAACGCTGGCCTTACACTCGGGAGGTCGTGGGTTCGAATCCCAGCATGGACTTTGTTTACTAAGTCACGTACACGCTAACCGTGAAGGAAATCATCGTGAAGAAACCTGAGTGTCTTAGTTGTTCACATACGTCAGCGCTTGAAATTGCCAATCCGCAGTGAGCACGCGTGGTGATTAAGGTCACACTTTCTTTTGGAGAGAAAGCCAGTGCCCTGCAGCAGCAGTGGGACGTATATAATCGAAATCATATTTTATTTTCAAATTAAGTTCGAAAAAAACGAAAGTTCGAAGAAAGTTTTATAAGGTTATTTCTATAACAAGAAATTCTTAAGACACGCCAATTAGAGTTTGAGTTAGGCAATAACTTTTGTTCTATGTGTTTTTTTCTCATATTTGGTTTTTTCGAAATAGCAGAGCTTGTATAATTTAAATTAATTCGCGGTTTACGCGCCCTACCAATGTCGCAGCCTGTCATTCTTCTATGCAAGGATGTTCATTCCGAAAAATCGAAGAAAATTGTGCAATTGCTTTTCAGATTGACTTTTACAAAAAAATATAGCTCAGCTCTAGTGCAAGTCGGCCTTAGGATCGTGGCAATAGGGAAACCCTCTCTGCCTACCCCTCCGAGGCACAGGCGTGAATTTTTTTGTGTAGATTTTTTTCATGCCATAAAATAAGAAGAAAACCTATTATTTTTTAAGCTTAAAGATGGGGCCTCCACTTTACGCAACTCGAACCCTTTCATCCTTCCCCGAATAATAATAATATATTTTCACGAGTCCACTTTCAGAATATTTCTAATATAACTTCCGTCATTTCCTATCAGGGGCCTTTTTGTTTAGACAGCCTACCGACTGAGTCCTTTGTATCACGAGTCACGAACAAACTAAAATGGCGAGAAGCATACACAGATTCCTATTTCTAGGTACTTAAGGCTGTTCTTACATTAACATTATTTTTTTTTGTAATAATATGAGTAAACTTTTGATAAATGTGACGGTTTCGTGCATAATGGCCATTCTAAATATATTTTGGTTTTCCTATACGTAAGTAGATTTAATGAAGAAAAGTTGTTTCCAAAATTATTAATTATGGAGTCAAATTTTCTCAATCAAAAACTTAGTACAGGATAAGAAACAATGCCTTGAATTTTCGCAATTTCATTATCTATCCAACCTTCAGACCACAATCAATCAATCAATTATTTTTTTTATTCACAGTAGCACAGAAACTGCGACTTAATGAACGTTGCAAGTTAAACTAAGGTGGGTGACCCAAATAAAGCCTATGTCCTAATAAGGCCTATTTTTTAAATTTCCCGCTTCACGAATTCAAATGGCCGCCAATTTTCGTAGAAGTGTGCGTGTACATTAACTAATGCACACAAGCACAGCAAGCGGCCTGTGCCGCGAACGTTTTGGAACCTGCAGTCAAAAACAACCATGACGTGGAGCGCACGCTTATTTTTATAAAATTCTGGCCTAGTAAACAGTAAGTATTTTTATCTTTATTCGTACACGGTATGCTATGTTTTGTCTACAGGATAATGATACGTTTAGCCATCTCCTCATATAAGTGAAAATGCTGTAATATCGGTGTAATCCGTATAATTGTTGTTTTGTTTACCCATGAGCCATGCCCTAATAAAGCCTATAAAAAAAATGTATAGGCCTTATAACGGCACAGGTACAGGCCGTATTAGGACAATGTTTTATGTCAGTTAGAAAAGTATTACAATAAAATACTAAACGCTTGTTTTCAGTAATATTATGGAAAACGGATCACCAGCTTCTACCACAAGGAAAAAAGGGCTCAATGAACTTTGCAACACATGGAAAACGCTATTAAAATGGTAGAAAGGGGTTTGCGCTCTCTGCGTTGTCAGAACTTCCAAATCCTACAAACAGTGAGAATATTGCTGACTTATCTGATGAATCCTAGGAACAAGAGATTTTAACTGCAAATGTGGAAGATTCAGATGGCTCAGGCACCGATACTGAGAATTTGCCACTTTCCTTGCTCTCAGAAACAATCCGAATGCTGAAACTCTACATAAGATAGACAATCAATCAACCACGTGTGAGAATCATGAATTTTTACCAACTCCTAAGTTTAACGTTAAAGCGACTGCTCCACGCAAGAAGTCTCTGAATTACAGGGTTCAAGAGGTAACAAAAGATTTGTTTGATGACAATGCTACGAATTCCACATCACAGATTTGAGATTACTGTACCATCGTCAAGAGTAGAAGATGTTCCTGGTACTTCTTCTATGATAAATCTTAACACAAAGACACCAAAATCAGCGTCAGTTACTGGCTGTACATCTGCATAACCTGCAGTTGCTGCAACGCGAAAGCGAATATCAGAAAAGACTGCTTCTTTGACAGTCGGGTCATGATAATAAACCTTCTTGGTACTGTCCAGCTTGTAAAGAAGATCGAGTTGATGATATGCGACACTTTCTTACTTATGGCGTTTGGTATCAAGAGCTCTGTGTTGGTCTCACACCCGTTAATAAAATATTTTACTATTCAGGAGATTGCTTAAAAAAAAGATGAAAAAGGCTGATTATTGTAGTACTTTTACAAGTTAAGTCTTTAAGTCTGATCTAAAATGACCAAAAGTAATTAATAGGATCTCATTAGATTTAATATAAGTATTGACAACGTTTTGTATTTTTATTAAGGCTTTATTAAGACACAGGGTTCCCAATAAGGCCAAAGTGACATTTTAGTTATTTGTGTTCACAAAAGTGTGATTTTGGTTTCTAAAGCAATTTTGTTTCATTTATTACAAAGTTTAATAAGTAAATATGAGTATTTCAAATTACCAGTGCATTTTCATTATAAACCTGCTAGTTAGATGATAAAAAAATTAAGGTAGGCCTTATTTGGTGACCTTACCTTAGGTGTCCATTTCAAAATCTAGATCATTTTGGAGAAAAAATTAACAAAAAACTGCAAACTTAGTCTTTTCAAGTCCTGAATTAACATAGTTTATATAAATATTCTAAAACCTGGAACTCATGCATTGAACTGGCTTTCATCTAAATAATCTTTAATGTTATAGTAGTTTTTTTGGCACAAACTGCGCCTTACACATTTTTTGAACAGCGTTTCTGGCAAGCTTATTATATCCTCAGGGATCTTATTGTAGAAACGTATACAAGGCCCCATAAAGGATGTATTAACCTTTGCCAAATTCTGGGAACGAAAGTTTATGTCTATTTCTAGTAATTACAGTACGAACATTGGACTCGGAAGCGAGAGACCCAGGTTCGGTTCCCATGAGCGGGCATGTACCTATGACTTTGGTTTCTAAGTTACGGACATTTGTGAAGTTACAGTAACAATACCACTCGCTAACTTTGAAGGAAAACATCGTGAGGAAACGTGAGTGTCTGAGCTATTCACATACCTCAGCGCTTGAGATTGCCGATCCGGGGTGGGCACGCGTGGCGATTTAGCTCATACTCCCCTGTGCCCTGCAGTGGGACGTATATGTATAGGCTGCTTGAGTATTTTATGTAGACTAATACTAAAAAGATACAGTTTACGGACAGTTAATGGTTTGTGGTTACGTTTTCCCTTTACCAAACGTTTTCCCTTCACCAAAACGGACGTTTTAAGGAATCATGTTTTTAAAAATAAAACCGTTAGTTTTTTACCAAGTAAAATTCTCAGTTCAGGAACCGGCGGACAGGCTGTTGCTCTGTTTGTACTTTGTTCAGAGCCCAGGCGGTTTTTTGAAAGCTTGATTCGGCGCGAGTTCCTCAGTTCACCGGTTTTCGTAATAAGCAGGGATGTACTCCTGTTACGGGTCCGGTGTTTGATCGCTTTTTTCATGAAGGATATTTTAAAAAAGCAGTGCAAATAATAGTACATTATGATACAAGTGTGGTATGTTGGTCATTACACTCGAGTCGGTTTTTAAGCCTGAGCCGAAGGCGAAGGCTTAATGGAGACGAGAAGTGTAATGACCAATGCTCACGTGTTTCATACGACGTTTTTCAACACACTTGCGAGGAAAAGTGAATAAAAGTTCACATTTATTTAAACTTAACAAACAGAAACCCATTTAAAAGATGGCGGCCGTAATTTTATTTTCACACCTCCTGCTCGACAATGCCTTATTACGTACCGTCAAATATCATCGTAAAGCATGGCCTTGTCTCTCGAGGGCAATAATAATGAAGAATTTCCCTAGGGAATAAAGTGATTTGAATTTAGAATGTCAAAATTCGCATGAAAACTATGGAGAAGCCCCGCATTGCAATTCGAAATTCGAATTGTTGTTCGAAACTCACCTCTTTTTTTTCTTTTTTTTCTGAAATACTGTGTCCTGTGACCGCGCGAAACACCAACAAAAAAAAGAAAAAAAGGCGCGAATTGCAAATACGAATTTAAAAGTTATATTCAATTTAAGTTGCTAAGCCGTAAAAGAGTGTGGACTTTATATTTAATTTCAGGTTTTAATACATATTTTCAACTTATGCAGCCCTGTCTTTTTATTGTCTCCCAGATGGTGTGAAAAGTAGAGTATTCACCTCTGGAATAAAACATGTCTTAGTCTCGGGCGGTATGAACCCCTCGCTTCACTCAGGACTCTACATAACTCCCTCGCTTCGCTCAGGAGTTAAAATTTAACTCCCTCGCTGCGCTCGCGAGTTAACTCGGAGTCCTTCGCTCCGCTCAGGGTTCAATATGCCGCCCATGACATAATACATGGTTTTATTCCCTTAGTGCATAATCTACTATTTTTCGCGCGCTCAGCGCTGCATGCGCGCGCAAGTCTGAGATAAGGGCACCGGCAAAGTAGCTAATCAGCCACATATTTATAAATTTTGAAATTGGGTATTTATAGGTAAAAATACACCGTCAAAATAATTATAAATACCAACAAGCTAACAAGCAGTTTCATGAAATTCTTTAATTATTTATCACATTTTGAATTGAATTTTATATTTACGCAAATAACTACTTAGCTGTTTTCGAAACATTAATACTTCTTGCTAATATTTAAAAAGATATGTAATGAAAAGGCACTAAAGCGATAATGTCATGTAGGTAAAAGGCACGGCATGGGTAATATTCTGCATTATCAGTGTAAATACGCTGTAATAAGACCTACTTTACGAGCAGGTCTGTTGAAAATATTTGAATGCCTCATTGGTCTGGCGTGTTCACGCTTGACAATAAAAACAGAGGTCGTGGGTTCAGTTCCCATGCGGAGGCCGCCGTTCTTGATTTATACAAATGGCCTCAGTCTGAAAGAAAGAAGACATTTATTTGAATTGTCCAATAAAAAGTAAACATAGGTGTTTTTCCACGTTTGTTTTTCATGTCCTGGTTACCGTAGCACAAGGTACCTTAGTTTGGGATCAGAATAAGTGATTGTGTTGTGTAGAATTTATTATTTCCCGCCACATCACTGAATTTCACCTATTTTCCGTTTCAGCAATACACTTTAAGCAATAAATTATTAAATAGGATAGACCTAAAAATCCTACGAGGCTCCTAAAAATCACTATTAACATTGATTATGCAGAGAGATTGTGCAGACACCTTTGCAAATTCGATCTGTAAAAGAAGATCTGCCCCTATATTACGCGCACCAAATCCTGAGTGATTCCAATCGTCTAACTGTCAAATTAGTATGGTATTTGACATTTAGACGATTGGAATCGCTCAGGATTTGGTGAGCATGATTTTTTTTTCATTTGTGGCGTTAGTTAGCCCACTGGATCCTCTTAAGAGAAATCCAGAACTCCTTGGGTCTGTCCTATAGTGCATTGCTGAAACTGCAAATAAGCGAAATTCAATAATGTGGCAGGAAATAATAAATTCTACACAACACAATCACTTGTCCAGCCCCTATATTACGCTCACCAAATCCTGAGCGATTCCAATCGTCTAACTGTCAAATTAGTATGGAATTTGACAGTTAAACGATTGGAATCGCTCAGGATTTGGTGCGCGTAATTAGGCCACTGATCCCAAAGTAAGGTACCTGTGCTACGGTAACCGGGCAAGGACATCACAAACGTGGAAAAACATCCAAACTGAGGCCATCTGTACAAATCAAGTACGGGGACTCCGTATAGGGACTGAAACCAACGCTGAGTCAGCTGCCTTCTGTGGCAATTCGGTATTTGACACGTTCAACAATACATTATTTAGCTCGATTAAAACAAAAATTACAAAATATCTCGGAAAGTGTATATATCTCTTTTAGTCAATTACTAGTTATTAAAATTTTTAAATAGATTAAACATAAAAAGAGTGCTCTGAAATGTGACGTCATAAGCAAGTATTTTCATACAAAATTCCGTTTTAATATATGATATATTGTCAAATACCCAACTGAGACACACCACAGGCTACATCGTTATATTTTTGTTTTGTTTTTTTTTGCTTTGTTTCTTATGTACTTTTTCACTCTGTTATTTTCATATTATGTCACTCGTCTGTTTGTTTTTTGTGTGATGTGTCTCGTGGTTATAATTTAAACGTCTTTCTTTAAAAAAAAAAATGTTTTCTTTTTCCTCGGTGGCGCTAGTGTTATTCCATGGAGCCCCTTAATCACTTCTTAAGACACTTAAGGGAAGGAATTAAGGTAGTCATATTCTCACATCGAGAATAACATGGGATCTTACACTGAGAACCACACACGTAGGTGGTGGTCATCACGATGGTGAAACCACGAACGAGTCACGCTTAAACTCGATCATTATCGCGAAAAATCCGCGTTAACCACAACAAAAGCCTCAATTGAGCCGCATTATATTCATTAAAGTGTCATTAACATGACCGTTCCGGCGTTATTAATTAGCAAAGTTGCCCCCGCTATTCATATTCATGAATAGAGTTTTCATTTTCCGCGTCGGCGACTGTGGAACGTCACGTAAAGTGTCGAAGGTCTACTCGTTTATCTGGTCTTTTATTAAAGTAGTTTTTAGGCCTACATTTGGCCTCTGTCTCACTCACCTAATGGAGACACGCAGAAAAAAATGTTTAAGCCTCATTTAAGAGGCCATGTTAAAAGATAAATAACCACGTTAAGTTTTTTTCTCTACGACTGATACTTTTCATGATATAAACCGTCGAAAACCCATTCTAAAATTGAATTTTAATATTCAATGATTTATATAACATAAACATAAGCAGCCTATATACGTCCCATTGTAGGGCACAGGCCTTCTCTATTATTAATTTAATGTAAATAAATCTGTCCATAAATAAAATTATATACCTACACTACACTGCTCAAAACAATTAGGAGAATAAGATTTCAAAGTGGAGTAAACCTTTTTGCTTAGGTTTTTGATTATAACTGGCCACTAAGTATTAAAGTGGCATCCTTTACGAAAAGTAAAAACAAAAGAACATCACGTTTTTGTTAGCAGTTCTTAATATCGTGGCCAAGAGTCTACGTACGCATAAAAACAAAGTGATGCCATTTAATTTTTTAACCTTTTAATTACAGAAAACTCTCTCAGAAGACTTCAAAGTAGGCTTTCTATGCCATGACATAGCTCGGGATACTTGGACTTCAGTCCGTTCTGGCATAATAACCTTTTGAACCATATTGACACTCACTGATTGAAGTAGTATCAACACTCAGTTGACTTGAATGGTGACTTAAAATAAGAGAACTTTTCTGTACCAAATAAAAAATTAAGAAAATCAGTGACGTCAGTTTGTTTTTAGGTGTGCACAGACTCTTGGCCACCATATTTTGGGGTTTACGCGGGTAACTAAAGCTGCAGGATTTTTGCAGCGCGGCGAAAATCGACCATCTAAATGGCAATTCGGCTAGTTCGCAAGTGACTAAAGCCGCAAGCCCCAATGTTGGGTAGCATCCGCCATTGGCCGCACGGGGGCGGCGGGCGACTGGCCACGTGCAGCCGGTGACTAAAATCGACCGTGTAAACGATCAGTTGCAGACGATCGCCCGCCGCATGAAGGAGTGTTTCGCGCACGTTGTTCCAACTATTTCAGTTCCGGCACAAAGGACTCTGCTCAACATTTTCGAAGGAAATGACCGATTTTAAGTCACCTGTGTAAATGGGCTAGCGATGCGGCTTGGCGAGGGCGATTTGTGAAGCGACTAGCCGCACGGCGAAAATCGACCCGTGTAAACCTCCTAATTAAGAACTGCTAACAAAACATTACGTTTTTTTGTTTTTATTTTCACGAACAATGTCACTTTAATATTTGGCGGGCAGTTATAATTAAAAAGCAAAGAACTTTTTTTTTTATTCCACTTTGAAAAATAATAGTACTTAATACTTAAAAGTATGTATGACTGACAATAAATAGTAATACATACGTGGGTAGTTATAACTATTTCTATTTCTGTTAATGAAAATTCGCCAGTTCGTGGTCGTGACATACATAACAAGTACTAATTAATTACTATGGAGGTCAATGAAGTGTGCTTGCATTCCTAATGTCTAGGAGCCCTACTTAAGGAGGGCGGCGGAAGCATCTACCCCTCCACAACCCCTTCTCCTCCCGTCCACCCGCATACTGCTTCAATCCAGAATCACCCAAAGAACAATCAAGCGGCTTTCTTCATAAAATCCAGGGTCCCCACACAAGAGATGAATTTGAAATGGTACTTATCGAAGTCAAGATATTGATAATATAATAGGAGATGATACTTCTTGAATTAATGAGAAACGAGCAAACAACTCATTACTGCCCGTGTTTCAACGATTTTCATCAATGGTTTGTTTACATGGAAATGAAATAAACATGTCATGAAATCGTAAGTGGATATTCTGTCTTGTATCACATTCTATGACGGTCACGAAAGCACAAATATGGCAATCAGCAGTACAATACCTACTGCTTAAGTTTTTTCAATTAATTATTGACTTTATTAGTAGAGTCGACAGCATATCTACCTTTACTATGTCAGTCTAAATTCGCCTATAAGCCTTCGGCATAAGAACGTCCAAAGTCCGAAGGTTTATCAGGTGTCCACAGTACATACTTATTTTGTTCAATTCGCGAGCGTCTATTGTCTTCGGAAATGCATTGTTCTTGGCCTATAGAATATATTTTCTTCCGCCTATTGTTTCCCGTGAAGATTTACTAAACAATTTTGCAGAGTTTGACAGTTTCACGACAGTATAAAATGGATCGTGCTGTGTTGGAGATAAATTGTGTTGTCGTTTAGCACAATTTTTTTTTTCAGGACTCCGTACGCGAATGGTGACGAAGGCGTCCACTTCAGTTCCACTTCAGTTCCTATCATCTGTATGCAGACGATCTCCAACTTTACACATCGTTTAAAATGGAGGACATCGATACCGCTATCGCCTCTATGTCTAATGACCTGGAGTCCATTCGGCAGTGGACCATCAGGTACGGTCTTCTTTTGAACCCCTCTAAAACTCAGGTCATGTTTGTCGGTAGCAAGGCCCTCATCGCCAGACTAGATTTGACCTCTCTTCCCAAGGTGCTCTTTAATGGTATTGCACTTCCCTACTGCAGCAAGGTGAAAAATCTTGGTCTGCACATCCAGAGCGATCTTTCGTGGGATGTGCATGTGGCTGAGATAAGTAGGAAAGTATTTGCCTCAATGCACTCCCTTAAGCGTTTACAGAAGTTTCTTCCATTCTCAGCCAAGGTTACGCTTGTCAATTCATTGCTACTCCCCATTATCGATTATGCTGACGTATGCTATCCTGACCTTGGTGAGGAGCTATTAAGCAAACTCGATCGACTTCTCAACTTATGCATTCGATATATTTTCGGATTGCGTAAGTATGATCACGTCTCCCAATTTCGCTCCAAGCTCAAGTGGCTTAATATCCGTTTCCGCAGGAATGCTCATATCTTGTCCACTCTCTACAATGTGTTGAATAACACTTGCTCCCCTTCCTATCTCAGGGAACGCTTTGTTCATCTCCACAGTGACGCCCGCTCTATGCGGTCGTCCCGGATTCTTCATCTCCGCACCCCAGAGCATAATGCGGCGGGATATTCTAATTCTTTTACCGTGACTGCGATTCGCTTGTGGAACAGCCTGCCTCTGGACATTCGTCAGGCTTCAACCCTGGAGATTTTCAAAAAGAAAGTTCTTTATCACTTCCTTGATCTGCAGAATAGGCAGTAAACGATCACCAGTTATTTTATTTTATTGCTTATTGGTATGTAAGTCGTGTTTAGTAATAGTAATTATCTTCAATATGTATGTACGTATTTTTGTTGTTATTTATTTATTCATATTTATTTATGTACTATCATTTATGTAGGTTTATAATAATTTCTATTATCCCCCCCCCCCCACTAAGTCTAAGTTAATGTATTTCCCTAGGTTTACGTAAGTTTATTATTGTATTTAATCTTCTTCTTGCACTACCCGTCGCCAGTCTCTTCAAAACCAAAGGTTTGCTGGAAGAGAATGCTTCTTGCATTAAGCACGCCCTTGTACACTTACAATGTAATTAGTGCAATAAAGAATTAAAATAATAATAATAAATAAAATAATAAATAAGGCGTCCCATTACTGAGTAAAAACTATCTGTCTGTATGTCCTTCCGCCAATCTATGTCTTGAATCGTAAGTCAGCCAGTGCTTTTGCCGTGCCCGACAGGGTCCATAGGTAATTGATACTTTTACATTCAGTGCCATTTATGACCGTGTAAATAAAATTATCAACCCTTCGAAGATGAAATGTCGTAAAAGCCATTTTTGGTGAAAAAGGACTTTGAATGCAGTCTTAACTCAGTATTTCAAGCTCTTTCAATTTGTATATTTCCTTTCCTCAAATTTGAAATAAAATGGCTTTTACTACCTTGATTTTTTAAGAGAAGTTTAAAAGAAAAAAGATATAAAGCATTTTTTTTTGTTTTCACTCCCCTGTCAAATTCGTAAAATGGCTTAAATACTACGTTTCTTCCCCAAAGGGTCGATTTAGGTATCGCAATGGACAACTTGCACAAAAGAAAATTTTAATCTCGTTGGAAAGACCATGCTTAAACTTTTTCTCTACGACTTAATACTTTTCATGATACAACCTGTCGAAATGCTATCCTAGTCCGCCCTTATTAAAAAAACTTGGAATTCCATGAAAAAACTAAACTTTATAAGGTTTTTATTATTTAAGTAACTTGATATTTCGCATTTTACGAGACCTGTAAAACCGCAAAAAAAATACATTGTTAACATTTTTTTTCAGATTTTTGCTACTTTTTCTGTAGTATAAAAACTGATTTTGATTATTTGATTTGAAAAATTCTTTATTTGACTAATAATATGCAGAAACATGATACACAAAGATCTTATTCTAAGGGTATGCTAGGATGTTTCAATCTGTTGATTAGGTTACAGTACCTTTTTGAACATTTAGATTAATTTACAATTAGGCTAGAAACATAAGCAATTTTTTGCGCAAGTTCTCCATTACTAGTAAGTGTACCTAATTAACACCCTTCTGCGAATGACTAGCATTTTGTACCACGGGCTTAAGTGTCAGACAATCATTATGGGGAGGCTATGGCCCTCCAACCCAATCAACTTTATGTCTTAGCTTGGCTGACGTCTGTCTCTAGTTATTGCAGAGTGACTTCCAGAAACTGCGGCCGCCGATGGCGGCTTGGCAACAATAAAAATATGATTTACCCAGTTCCCGCAGCAAGCAATCGAATAAAGTCATACGGTTGGGACAAAATAAAGGTCGAAGCCAGAAGTACAGTTGAGCAAAATTCGTGTTTTACCTGTCGCAGCCAATACCTATATCATGGTGTTCTCTGAACAATCATACATACATACATATATACATACATAAACTCACGCCTGTATCCCAGAGGGGTAGGCAGAGACCAGGGACTGCCACTTGCCACGATCCTGACAGATCACTTTTGCTTCCTCAACATTCATTAGTCGTTGCATGCACGCACGCCGGTTTCGGGTACTTTTTATTTTGCCCTTTGCTAATATTTGGTCGAAGTATAACAATCGCCCAATACATCTAATACGTTAAAATGCGTTTTTCGTGGGTTGGTATGTTTCTGCGCAATAAAGTGCAATACGGTATTTGACACGATCAACTAATTATTTCTTATTTCATAATGCTCGATTAAAACAAAAATTACAAAATATCTCGGAAAATGTATCTCTTTTAGTCAATTACTGGTTATTACAATTTTTGAATAGATTAAACATAAAAAGAGTGCTCTGAAATGTGACATCATAAGGAAGTATTTTCATACAAAATTCCGTTTTAAAAGTAACTCATTTGTCAAATACCCAATTGGCAGTGCCATCTGGAGGACGACTAACAATGAGATTAGTTTCCAGTGGGCTTGGCTGAGATAGCATTGGCGTCGCTAGGATTACTTTCCGGGGTAGGCCTTGCATAGAAAAGCGATGTCCTGTCACACCGAATTCCAAAGCACCTATGCAGTATCCCCGCAATCAACATTCTGGGATGAGCACGTCCAACGTGGCAGCTATCACTGGGAACACGCTATACGAGAGGCGCATCAGGAGCCCGCTTCAGAGCGAAAAAATATCATAATTTAGGTACCTACCGTCTCATTAATTTAGCACCGTAGTTAATTTGAGGCAGAAAGTAGTTGGTTATTAGAGCAGTCGAATGTTTTAATCGATTTTTCAACATGAATCCCATTTTAGGCTTGATAAACAAACTTTGACTGCGCAGCAGTAGAACTCCGGCCAGACTGAGAGGTCGCGGGTTCGTATCCTGGCATATACCAATTTGTTTTTTGGACTTGTTTTCTAAAGTTAAGTAGGTAGTACATTTGTGAAGTTGTAGTAGCAATACCCCTCACTAAATGTGAGGGAAAACATCTTGAGGAAACCTTAGAGTGCACATACCTCAGCGCTTGAAATTGCCAATCCACGGAGGGCACGCGTGCTAATTAAGTCCATGCTCTCTCTGAGAGATGCCCTGAGCGCTGCTGTGGGAGTGGGACGCATATACGCTACATAAAAAATAACTTCACATAAAAAGACCGGGCCGTTGCGGGATTCGAACCCACGTCTCCGGCGTACCTTGCCAGCACTCTTACCTACCAAGCTATTTGGATCACTCCAACTCGAAATTTCACTCATCGGTTCAAAGGTAAAACTCACTGAGTGACATTTTGACACAAAATGAGAAATTGATAGTTTCATTTCTTTAAAGAGAAAATCTACTACAAGAAAAAAACACGGTGCGTATTGTGCTCCATAAGAAAACTGTCACTTTATGAAAAAAGTCTTAACTCCAATGCGTCTGCCCTTTGCAAGTAAAACTCATTTGGCATTTAATAAAGTTTGCCTAAAATTATGCCACAAAATGAGTTTTACCTCTGAACCGACGGTATATCACACCGCTCTAAGCGCTAATGCGACGCTGGAGGCGCGAAATCGAATACCGTCAGCCATTAACCGAATGGTAATAATTAATTATACCGTTTCGACCCGGAATCAGGCGAATCGCCAATTCTATACGCACCGCGCCTTCTGGGCGTGTACCTTCAGCACGTGGCAAACTGGGCTATATTCGATTCCGAGCTCGATTGCGTGTATTGGGTCGACAACTCGCCGAAATCATATTTGCTCGTGTATTGGCATTGTAACAAAACTCGTCCGTACATCGGGCGCCTGTATTTCGGGCACCTGACAGACGACTTGTAAATCTGCGGACCACACAGAGACTTTTAAAGAATTATTATAATGCACATTGGTTTACATAAACTCAAGCTTGTATCCCGGAGCGGTAGGCAGAGACCAGGGTTTGCCGCTTGCCACGATGCTGATAGGTGGTATACCATCGTTCGTTCCATCAACATTCATTAGCCGATGCATGCACGCACACCCGTTTCAGGTACATACATTTATATCTAATATATAAAAATCAAATGTCGTGTCACAGTGTATGTTATCGAATTCGATTTTTAGGATTTTTTTGGTGTATTTTGGTAGGTCTGAGAATAGAGACTAATTACCTATAAATCATAATTCGAACATAATATTATTTATGTTCGAATTATGATTTTAAAATTTTTTGTGCTAATGTTTTCAATTTTTATTTTATGTTGTTGTTAAATTTGTCTTTTTTTGCTATCGTTTTGTTTGTGTTTGGAGAATTGTGCCGTTAAATAAATTGTTTCTCTCTCTCTCTCTCTCTCTCTACCTAATGTGGCAAAACAACGTTTGCCGGGTCGGCTAGTACCTACCTATACTAACGAATGTCAAACTCGGTAGATGAATCATTTAATAGATAGATAAATAAATAATTTATCTATCTATCTAGATGAGATAATAGTGCTGTTGGTACAGTAAAAAAAATTTCAAAATCATGCTCCGGCCAAAGGGCCCGAGCTGAATTAAACTTTCGTAAGCACTGCACATTTTATATATTGGCTTAACGGTTTCACTTACTTTTATTAAGGTCGGGAAAGCCGACTAGACTTCCGGACGATGTCGAAACTAGTCGGCTTTCCCGAAGTAAGTGAAACCGTTAAACCAATTACCTATATAAAATGTGCAGTGCTTACGAAAGTTTAACTTGCAGAACACACATTTTGCTAAATAACTAAGACGAACATAAGTAATTATTATGTGATGGTACGGAACTTAATGGCTGTGCTAATGCGCCCGAGCTCGCCCTTGGCCCGTTTTTTAGAGTTCCGTAGTCGACAAGGAACCCTTATAGTTTCGCCATGACATAGACATTATTTATTGGTAGATAATATTCATTACATGTCAAATTTAAAATAATTACATAATTAACTATTACCTATAGTCGATGATATAAAATGTCAAGAATAATGTCAAATTTTACATCATGGTAGCAATAATAATTTTTATAGTGAAAGAAAATACAAAATACAAAATACAAAAATTCTTTATTCGTTTTCCACTACATCTTAGTCTACGTACAAAATAAAATCCATTGTCTACATTATGTAGACTGTCCGTCCGTCCGTCTATCTGTCTGTCTATCCGCAGCATAGCACAGAGATAACAAGTACTAGAAAGCTGACAGTTGGCATAGATATACATATTATTAATCACGCTGACAAAACGGTAGGTTAAAACTAAAAAAAAAAAAAAAAAAAATTACGGTAACTCCCCTACACTTAAATTAGGGATGCATTTTTTTCTCGTCTACAGCATAGTCATGGGTTATCGTCGGATTAGCCGTTTAAAAATATTATTCGTGTCGAAAAATCATTTTATGATCCGTTTGCGAAATATTAAGGTTATAAGCGCAATTTTTTGTTAGACTAACCCCCAGTTTCTCGTACACTAACACGCTGTTAATCTACTGTTAACAGCTGCCAATTGGCCAAAGTGCACACGAAAATACACTGACAGCTGTTAACAGTAGATTAACAGCTTGTTAGTGTACGAGAAACCGGGGGTAAGTTTATAACCGACATCAGTTACGCTGTCACTATCGCCACTACGTAAGTTACGTATTGTGGGTTGGAATATTTCTGCGTAACACGGTCCAATTTATCTTAAAAAATACAAGTTTTTGGGGAATCTGAATAGTGGAAAATGGAAAATATGAGCCAAGAGGTGAAAAGAAAAACGGGTTTACATATCATACAAATTGTTTATTAGAGCAATTAAATAAAAAAAAATACCGAGAACCAAACCTCATAGTTAACACAAAACTAAATAATGGAGTAAACCCAAACGGCGGCAGCTACGTTTTGTTTGATAATCGCACTTATGCCATACAAAATAAGACCTGCCGCAATGGAGACCTCACCGTACTTGAGGCAAAACATTAAAGACACTGACATTCAATATAGCATCAACTAAACCACATCTGAACTATAAATAAGAATAACAGAATCTTTGTAAAAATATGCCAACATAAGCTGCAGTAAGAACTTAAAATTACCTGCATACTTAATTCGGTATTTGACACGATCAACAATAAATTATTTCATATGCTCGATTAAAACAAAAACTACAAAATATCTCGGAAAATGTATCTCTTTTAGTCAACTAGTTATTTAAATTTTTTAATAGATTGAACATAAAAAGAGTGCTCTGAAATGTGACGTCATAAGCCAGTATTTTCATACAAAATTCCGTTTTAAAAGTAACTGACTTGATATTTTGTCAAATACCCAATTGCAATTATTTATTTCATGTGTCTTTTAGCAACAGAAAAATTGTAATACTTTGTAGAGAAAACAATTCATATCTTACTCCAAAACTTGTTACGTACTGGCCAGAAATGTGCCTCGTTATTCATTTTGTATTAAGACTCCCTTAACTTTCGGCAGCACATTTTTAATGATCGTGAAAAAATATATACTTTGCACAGCAATTAAAACATTACATTATTTCACTTTTTGTGTACAATCAAGAATTTTCTCTATATATAATATTATTATTACTGGAAAAACGGTGCGAGTCGCACTCCCCTACCGAGGGTTCCGTATAAATTTTTATAGTAGCTCAGGAATCGATTCTTTTCCCTGAATTGAAAGACAATTTTTTTTAAATGATTTTATTACAAATTTACGTACTGTACTTAAAAAAGTAAGTAAAAAAAAACTTAAAAATTCGTTTACTGTTGAAACATCTAAAGCGTCTTAAATGTAAATGAAATGAAAAAACTTTATTCAGAAAACGGGTTAAAAAAGTGGTTAATGGCTCCCAAACTAGGGTTCCCTGTGCTATGGGTAGCCAGGCTTCTTCCAAAATACTCTAGTACCGTTATTTGTCAAAAATATACTAATTTCTTAACAATCATTAAGTTGTGCGATTCCAGAAGTAAAAGCAATCTTAAGCGTAGAAACTAGCTAAGACACTGCATAGAGGACCTTAAACACTGCCGATTAAAGTTCGAATTTGTTCTTCAAATGAGCTATTTCCTCCTCCCCGCACCCGTCCACCGTCCGGCAGTGGACCAGCAATTTGTTTAACACTGCAACAAAAGAGATAAGATAGATAAAAAGTATTTATTCAAACAGCCACAGTTTGAAAGATCTTCTTTATTCAAAATTATGCAGAAACTGTGACTTATTGAACGTTACAAGTAAAACCGGTCTAACCGTTTATTTAACTTTTGACAGCTCAATTTAGTGATGTTCTATGAAGTTACCCATTCGATTTTTTATGATAATCGATTTAAATTATGTTGAAATTTTAATCGGTTGATCGCATTGCTATTTTTTTTTATATGTTTGTAGTATGTCTATCTGAGCGTGATAAACTAAAAACTACCCAACGAGTTTTCATATTAATTTGTTTTTATAATATTTAAACCTAATTTCTTATAGTATAGATCTTTGTAATAAGATAGGCTTATATTTTTATAGAAAATCGACTTGAATTGTCTTCGCTACATAATCTACTCGTTATAATATTGTAGCAAAACACGTCGCATCACTATTGTGAAAACATAAAGGTGTCCATGAAGTGTTGCATTTTTTGCCTATGGTTTCCTGTCGAATAAACAAGGAACTTCATGGGTGTGCGTCTGTCAAAAGTTAAATAAACGATTGGACCGACAATAGGTGCGCAATCCAGATCATTTTGGAGAAAAACTGGACAAGAAAACTTCAAACTTAGTCAAATCAATCAAAAATCAAACCGATTTTTTTTTAATTTAAAGTAGCACAGAAACTGCGACTTAATGAACGTTACAAGTTAAACCAGGTGTCCATTTGAAAATCTAGATCATTTTGGAGAAAAAATAGACCAAAAAATTCCAAACTTCGTCTTTTCAAGTCATTAATTAACAGAGTTTACATAAATATTCTACAACCTGACAAGAAACCATAGGCAAGAAATGTAACACTTCATTGACACCTTTATTTTTTCACAATAGAGATGCGACGTGTTTTGCTGCAATATTATAACGAGTAGATTATGTAGCTAAGACCATACAAATTGATTTTCTATAAAAATATAAACCTATCTCATTACAAAGATCTATACTATAAGAAATTAGGTTTAAATATTATAAAAAAAAAATATGAAAACTCGTTAGGTACTTTTTAGTTTATTACGCTCAGATAGACAAACTATAAAAATATGAAATTGAAATAGCAATGCAATCAATCGATTAAAACTTCAACCTAATTCAAATCGATTATCATACAAAATCGAATAGGTAACTTCGTAGAACATCACGAAATTGAGCTGTCAAAAGTTAAATAAACGGTTGGACCGACTATAGCAACTGTCAGGATGATAGTTTATCTAAAGAAATCTCTTAACGAATCCCTACTGCCTAGCTTATAAATGAATCTGATCGCTCTCTTCTGCAAGACGAAGATGGTCTCAGTGTCTACTGACCTATCCTACAGTAGTATGCCATAGGGCATAATACTATGGAAGTAACTAAAATAAACAAGTCTAGCAGTTGCGACGTCAGTTAATTCCCGGATTCTTTTGGCTGCACATGCTGCAGAACTAAGATTATTTGCCGATTTGTATTCTATTCTTCTTCAGCATTTCTTTGTTCACTGTTGGGCGTATGCCTCTTTATGAGTCCTCCATCGCGATCGGTCTGCGGCTATTGTAGTCCAGGTCAGTTGAAAGATAAATAAGACAAATGCAGTTTTTTTTAAATAACGATAAGATAAGAATATTCTTTAGTGTGTACCGAACCGAAATAATGCAAAATCTGAAAACAGTATCTTCAAAAATACAGTGACAATGTTTTCATACAGTTGTAAGCTACTTTTCTGAGCTATGTGGAACTCCAAGACGTTGGTATATTGGATTATTCATTCACATTCTCCTAGTGTCTCACTGTTTCTGGACAATGAGTGACACTCAGAGCTGGGTGCATGAGGGAGTGAACGAGTGAGTTTGAACGAGTTAATTAGTAACTTACTCAATCATACACTAGAATGATTGAGTAAGTTATTTAGTAAGTTAGTGAGTTAGCGAGCGGGTGAGTGAGTGAGTGAGTGAAAGAGTCAGTGAGAGCAAGAGAAAGAGAGCAAGGGTAAAAATGCCGTGACAATGTTTCCATACAGTTGTAAGCTACTTTTTTTTAAGTCAAAGATGATTGCTATAAATACTCACATTCTCTATCAGTTTGGGAGAGGAACATGGCTAAGGTGGAGAGTCTTCGGACCCCGCAAAGGCCCTTAAGGTAAGCCGCGACGGTCCTCCCTTGGAACTTATGCCGGTTCCCGTGCAGCACCTGAACCAGCTCGGACAGAATGTCGCTTTCAAGGGCGTTGGCGAAGATCGCGGGCAGTTTCGTTGGGTCTATCAGCTGTAAGCGGTTAAGTAGACGATTAAAAGGAAGAGCTTTACTGTAGCAAATTAACATGTCACAAGAAAGAAAATGCATACCATTCAAAGTTACATACACACATACATACATAAACTCTCGCCTGTATCCCAGAGGGGTAGGCAGATCAATAGCATCCTGACAGATCAATTTCGCAATGACATTCATTAGTCGGTGCATGCACGCTCGCCGGTTTCGGGTACGAAGGTCCGCCGGGGACGTCCCTTACCGGTCGTTCCACCTGCATTCGCTCGATATATTTGTTTCAAAGTTACAAATAAGGAAAAAAATAACTTGCAGAAATGCAAGATAGGACGGTAAAGTTAGGGGCCAATCAGTTTTGGCACGAAAATTAAAAACCGGCCAATTTCGTGTCGGACCAGCCGCGGTGTAGGGTTCCGTGGAAGGAGGGGTTTTTTAACTGCCTGCTTTACAGAACTAACAACTACATCAAAGTAATTTTCAATGGAATTTGTACGAAGCGTTTCTTCAATAAAGGCGAGAAAAAAAATGCGTCCTCAATTTAGGTGTAGGGGAGGTACCCCCAAATCTAACACGATTAATTTGAGAAAGGGACTGAACAACTATTTGCCTCTCGCTCACACTATACACCATGGATTTTGCATGGTTTGAAAGCCATGACGAAATGAACGTGCCTTAACAATACCTATCAAATACGCTAATTTGTTTTTTTTTTAAAAACATTCCAAAAATGACTCGACACAACTTGAATCTATTAGAACCATTAGTACCGCGGGTCTTTGTTCTGAAAGACGGAGAGGCAGAACTAATAGGGAACTTGGGTCAAACTTAGATTGAAGTGGCATTGCTTTCATTGAAGACATAGAAAAAAAAAACAAGGAAAATTAAAAAACAAAACCATAAAAATACTTTTTAGGTGTTTTCTTGGTCTCATAAAGTGCGAAAAATCAAGTTACTCTAATAATAAAACACATATTTTCGTTTTTTCATTGAATTCGAAACATTTTCTAAAAAGGGTGTAGATGCAAAAAAAAAACATAATTTTACGAGAAAATTAAAATATCTCACAATACAAACTCTTACTTAGCTAGTAGAGCTCCCAAACTATTCAATCAATTATGCCGCGACGACCACATCGATATTTTTAATTCTAGTGTATCTCCCATTAAAGCGTTTCTCACATCTCATTTTAATCATCATCGTCATCATCAGCCACTTGACGCCCACTGCAGGACATAGGCCTCCTTCGTGGTTTTCACAACCATGAGGGGTTTTGCCATAATCGCCACGCTTGGCAGGCGGGTTGGCGATCGCAGTATGCGGTTAGAATCTCAGGAAGACGCTGCTGCCCGTCTCCAGGTAATTGATTTCCTTAGTCGCCTTCTACGACATCCACGGAAGGAAATGGAGTGAAGCTATTCTTAATCCGGCGCCACACGGAGCATCTCCGTTTGCAGAGGACATTATGTTTATATTCAGATCCAGATATTAACAATTAAAATACAATTTCCTTGAACCTGTAAAATTTTCGTTGGTGGGTGACGCAAGAAATTTTAATACATATTTGTATTAATCTGTGGTTTAAAAGTGAAAACATGTACAGATCGCGGCGGATAAGTTGAACCAAAATGGCGGTCGTCCGCGCAGGTATAGTTGTGGACATAAGTGTAACGGAATGCTCCGCGGTTGACCGGGAAATTCAAAAATCTTAAACAAAACACCGTATTTAAAATTATATATCTATACTATTATTATAAAGCTGAAGAGTTTATTTGTTTGAACGCGCCAATCTCAGGAACTACAGGTTCGAATTGAAAAATTGTTTTTGTGTTGGATATACCATTTATCGAGAAAGGCTTTATGCTATATTACTTCACGCTGCTATTTCCACGCAAACGATGCCCTTTTATTTAACAACAAATTGAGAGTAATAAAATAAACCTTTACTTTATGCTGCGACAAATAAAAAATATTTAGTAACAAAATATATCATAAGTAAAAAATGAAATCGAAATTAATATTTAATCACTGTCACTCATTGGCAACGGCACGACACCTTCCACGTAATCATTGAGAGGTATGACACCGCAGTGTCTGGCGTAAATGCAATCTCTTTTTCTGAAAGCCAGGCCTGCATATCAGATTTCTTCGTGTTCGTGTTTGGCGCTAAATCAAACTCCTTGTTGTGATAGGATGCATTGTCAACAACTATAACAGAATTTTTAGGTAGATTCGGTAGCAATTGAGTTTGGATCCTCCTCTCATAATTGTCAAAATTCATGTCGTCGTGATAGTCACCAGACTTTGTACCTGATTTGAACGTTAATAAAGCGTTGGGTACAAAACCAGCCTCCGATCCGGCATGTACTATCACTACACGTTGCCCTTTTGATATGGGTTTTTTTAATCCCTTAGTGGACCCATCCGTCCAACTTTTTGGTGTTGTGTGAGTAGCGTGAACATATGACTCATCAGTGTATATAATTGGTCTTTGCTGCTGTCGATACTGTCTTAGTTTTTGTAGGTAATTTATTCTCAGTAGTCTGATGGCTGATGTTTCTATCAAAACTTTCCTGTTATTTTCAGTTGCCTTCCATTTAAATCCGAGTTCTTTGATGATGCGACGAAGACTTTTTTCTGAACCTTGAAAGTTTATATCACAGTGTAATTTTGCACGAAGTTTTCCAAGAGTCAGTAATTCATTTTCAGTTTTGTGAAAGTTGTGAATACATCGTTTTATTACCCCTTTGTCAAAATCGTCTATGCCTGTGACTGGTTTTTTCCGATACCTTTTCTTACCAGGGGTCCTAAATGTAACCACAAATTCTGAACTTTTACTATCTTTCACAATCCTTTTAACTGTAGATACAGACTTTTTCGTAGCTTCCGCAGTTTTTATCACAGAAATAGTTATATTATTTTCTTTTAAAAAATAATTATATACGTCAAACACCATCTTTCTCGCCTGTCTGTTAGCCCCAAATTCGAAAGAAATATAATAATGTTTAAAACTAAAAAGTTTGTGAACGACTGTACTCAAGGCAAATGCGGCGCGTGTGGGGGTAGCGAGGGGCGAAGTGCGACTGCGCAGGTAAAGCGTCGCTGCGTTGCTATGGTTACGCGCAGCCCCTCGCGTCGCACTTCATACCGCACTTCTATTGAGACCCAAAAATCTATCACTGCGCATTCAAGGTCATAGTTCAACTTATGCGCCGCGATCTGTAACTTGCTTATAATTTGTTCTGACCCGGCGACCGCGGACCGGACGACGCAGCGAGCCCCCCACCAGATGGTCTGACGACCTGGTTACGGTGGCGGGGAGTCGCTGGATGCGGGCGGCACAACACCGGGAAGCTTGGAAAACCACGAGGGAGGCCTATTTCCTGCAGTGGGCATCAAATAGCTGATGATGATGATGATGATGGTGATGATAATAATGATGATGAGAGGCAAATAATTGTCCAGTCCTTTTCTTTAATTAGCCGTGTCAGATACTCACACTCAAATAATGAGTTCTGGCCTCATCACTCCCCTTCAGATTCTTCCATTCGGTCATAAACTGGACGCTGTTGACGGGCGCTGTTAGACTTTCCAACTTGAAGCGCTTGTCGTAGAGTTGCTTTTCCTGCGACAGCCACTCCGCTTGGAGTTTCTCCGACTCCGGGATCAGGCCGTTTAGTTGACTAGATTTCACATCGCCAGCGCCTTTGTCTGAAAAGTAAGATGTTTATTTATTTACATCCATAACACCACCCCTACAGCCGTCGTAGCGGAGCGGTAGAACGGCGGCTTCTCATTCGGGAGGTCGTGGGTTCGAATGCCGGCATGTACCAATTACTTTGTTTTCCAAGTTTCGTACATTTGTGAAGTTACAGAAGCAATACCACTCGCTAACTGTGAAGGAAAACATCGCGAGGTGTTCACATACCCCAGCGCTTAAAATTGTCAATCCGCGGTGGGCCCGCGTGGTAATTAAGCCCATACTCTCTCATGTGCCCTGCAGTGGGACGTATATAGGCTGCGATATTATGACACCGCTATTACAAATTAGCTTGACGTGAGATTAACATGAGACTAACATTTGATCGCTCTTCTAGAAACCGAGCGTAAATCTAGCTATTACGGATATTGAACTTAGCACTAGGTACATCATCATTATCACTAACACTAAATTAAATACGAACTAAAATTCACTAATAAAAATTCAATAGATTATAGTGTAGAAAGAGCGGAGCCTCCTAGTACAGGTAAATATTTACTTAAAAGGAGACTTCCGCAAAGTTCTCTACGAGCATGTTTTTGTTTGAATAAAGGCATTTTTTTTTCAATCATTATTATAAATATTTCATAAAACATAACATAACATAAACTCACGCCTATATCCCAGAGGGGTAGGCAGAGACCAGGGACTGCCACTTGCTACGATCCTGACAGATCACTTTCGCTTCCTCAACATTCATCAGTCGTTGCATGCACGCACGCCGGTTTCGGGTACTTTTTATCTCGCCCTTTGCTAATACATCCCCATTTGGTCGAAGTATGTCCGTCTGGGTCGTCCCTTACCGGCCCTTTCACCCACATTCGCTCGATATATATTTGTTTTATACGACCTCGTGGCGCAGCGGTAGTGCATCTGCATACCATGCGAGAGGTCCCGGGTTCGAATCCCGGCTGGGGACAAAAAAAAAACCCCCAGGTCTTGGATGTTTACATATGTTTGTGATGTCGCTGTTTCTGTTTCCCACGACACAGGGTATCCTAGTTTGGGGCCAGAAGCAATGTATGTGCCTGTATGCAAATGTTTATGTTTATGTCAATCTTTCTTCTTAAAACATTTACATTTAAACACCAAATACATTGAGAAAACAATACCATTAGGGATAACATAACACTCTAAGAGTGGCCTCTGTAAACCAGAATGTAGGTAACATGAGAATTTTCTTTATTGTACACCACAAATATAAAACATAACAAAAGAAGACGAGAGAACAAAGAATAAAGATTAAAGATTATAAAGGAACCTAATCTAAACAAAACAATGCCTATCTGGATTGTAATTTGCATAGTAATACAGCCTATATTCGCCCCACTGTAGGGCACAGGCCTTCCCTCAGATAGAGTAACACTGTAGGGCTTAATCAACACGCGCGCCCACCGTGGCTTGGCGATTTCAAGCGCCGATGTTTGCGAGCACCTCAGGCTCACGATGTCTTCCCTCACAGTTAGCGAGTGGCACTGCTACTGAAATTTAACCAATGGACCTAACTTCGAGAAAAAAAGCCATTGGTACGTCCGCCGCGGTTCGTACCCACGACCTCTTCACGACCATCGCTTGTATCGCTTTGCATGGAGCGAAAAATGGTGCTATTTCTTTTCAGAGCCAAATCTAAAAAAACAAATTAGAAATGTAACCAACAACCCGATTGCTGAGCATTAACTACTAACCAGAGTAACCAGGCAGGGCCAATGTAAAAGACGTAAAGACAGATTATTTAAACTCTCTCTGAGGAGTGTTTTAGAGGAATCGGGTTTTTATAAATTTAACCGTTTGTTTACTTGTTGGATTTACACTGATTTCATATAGTTAAGGTATCTATGGGGTGGTTTAGCAGGTTATTGCAGTTTTATGAAACGACACCCTGGTCAGAAACTAGGATAACACTCCCCCACCTTGGTCTATCTTTTCGCCGACAGTGAGATCCCGATTGTTATTGTTGTCGCCGGCGGATTTGTCGCTCTCAATCTCGATGATCTTCATCCGCGTCGCCGGTTTCTCGGGCTCCACTTTGCCGAGCTGGATTTCCTTTATCGGGATGTTCCTAAGGGCTCTCTGAAAGAGGGAGGAAACAGTCAAACTACAGAAAATCGTCAATATCCCACCGAATGCGTTGGCTCGGTCATCTAGGCTCTAAACAGACGGACCGCGTTCCGACTGCAAAAATGCAGTTGCCATGAAGCTGCCAACCAACCGAACAGGGAACTGCATGCCAACTGTACACCGACTGCAATCAGACTGCTCGGTCGTTTGGCAGTTTCATATCAGTCGTGCGAACTGCAATCAAACTGCTTCTGAACTGCGACTGCAGTCAGAACGCAGCTGAAAGGCAGTCCGTCTCTTTCGAGCCCTAGAAAGGATCGTACTTTCCGTTGACCTAGACCTATGAAATTTGGCAGGTAATATCGTTGTATACTATAAGTACAGGAAAAAATCTGAAAACTGTACGTTTGTAATTAAATCCTAAAAAAATTATCTTTGAAGTTCGGGAAAAGCTCGGAAAAACCGCGAGACTCGATTCCTGAACTAGATAGATAGATAGATAGATAAATCATTTATTTGCACTTGCACACACACACTAAAACGGACATAAACAAAACAGCATAAAAAGAGTACAGTGGGTAGGTGAAACAAAACAAAGAGACAAACATAACAAATCAAACATACATAACATAAAGTACAAGGATGCAAGGTACGGTATGTACCTGCATCAAATACGTACGACATAATATTGCTGTGGGTGCGGCAAATGCAAAATGGTACTGACTCAGCATGTGCTGGAGAAGCGAGCTACTCCAGCGCTGGTATTACGTCAGTACCAGGTACCTACTTGGTAAAAGGCGGCTTGCCAGGTTCGGAGAGATATATCCATGGATCGGAGGCTCGGAAGTTATAATTAAATATAAATGAATCATGTAGTAATATTACGAATCGTTAATAAAAATTGTATAAATATGTTATTTAATTGATTAAAAATAAAATAAATTAGTGTGATCATGTCAAATGTGGGTAAAATAATTAATGAAATTGATTGATAAATGGAAAAATAAATAATAAAATAAAAATGTCGCGTGAATAGAATAATAATATTATACATAATATCTTCATTTGTCATACTTCGAACAGGCGAAGTGAGTACAAATGGCTAATAAACAAAATAACGATAAATAGAGTAATCATAAACATAAATAATTGTGGGATGTCAAAGATTGTGTAAATTGATTGAACTAAATTGATGTAGTTATGCACGAATGTCAAGGAGAGTTATATTAATTATAGGCTGAGCAGATTGTGCTATCATACACGCTCTAACCAGCTCTGTACATCATAAAATGCAGAAGAACCCAAGGTGTTAGGGGGCCAACTTTTGTTCGGCGAGCAAAACTATTTTATAACTATTCTTAAATGACGTTTTAGACTTAAGCTGCCTAAGGGGTGGGGGAATGTCATTCCAGCATTTGGTGGCCTGGAACCGAAAACTGCCTCGGAAAGCAGCAGTGCGGTGTCGCGGCACACCAAGCTGGTCTGAACAAGCCCTAGCCCTGTTACGATTGCCATGTGCATCCCAACGCCAGATGAGTTTTTTAAATAAATAAGCAGGCTTCCTATATTTGACGACACCGAACATTAAATTTGCTATGAAGAGTTTTAATCTATTCTCCATTTTCAGCAAGTTAGCGCTATTAATGAAAGGTGTAACGTGAGCACGAGCAGGTATATCATAGCAAAAACGAGCGCAAGCGTTTTGAACGCGCTGCAATAGTTTTAGAGTTTTCGCATAAAGGCAAGGACCATAAGCAGTAATTGCATAGCTAATTCTAGACATTATTAGAGTATCGCAGAGAAGGGAACTATTATAATACGTAAGTGCCTAAAAATTTGTACGGAACTGTTGAAAAAGGAACGATGACTCGATTGGAGCGCCCCCTCGCGTCGTACATCTGAAGTGTGCCACACGGCTTTTGTTGTATATTATAAAACAGAAAAATTATAAAACGACTCGTACTTGTCCGGTTTTTTTTTATCAACTAGCCTATAACTTTGTAGAAATAAGATGTTCGTAAGTTAGTACAAATTTACAGCCTATATGTTTATAATATCCATAAAGATAATATAGTTAAGTTAGTTACTAAAATAATATATATTTTTTTATTATTTTCAGATTATAACGGGCCAGTGACGTCCGGGCGCAACGGTACAGACTAAAAGAAACCTTAAATACTTCCAAGGTTACAGCTACTATTTTATAATTTGACGTTACTTAGGGCCGGTTTCTGAATTGAGAATTTCGCTAAGTAAATACTTAACTTTCCGTGTGGCGCCGGATTAAGAATAGCGTCACTCCATTTCCTTCCGTGGATGTCGTACAAGGCGACTAAGGAAACACATGACCAGGAGACGGGCAGCAGCGTCTTTCTGAGATTCCAAACGCATACTGCGATCGCCGAACCGCGTGCCAAGCGTGGCGATTATGGCAAAACCCTTCATGGTTAGGTTAGGTTAGGCTAACCATGGGGAGGCCTATGTCCTGCAGTGGGCGTCAAATGGCTAATAATAATGAAAAAAAAAAACTAACTAAATACTTAACTAACGGTCTGTCACGCTCTTTTCTGAGAAATTCCCAGATACAGCTAACTATTTACTTAGCGAAATTCTCAATTCAGAAGCTAGCCCTTATAATTCTACTTAATTTTAATTTCAAGATTTATATACTTCTTAACATTTTTTATTTTCAATTAATTTAAATGCACTCAGTGGGTATAGGTTTTTATATTATGTACACTGACAAAAAATATATCTCGACGTCAGAAGCATGAGGTCGTATGTTCAATTCCGACGAATATGACTTTTTTATACCTGCGATCTTAACTCTTCGAGCTCTTTCTAACCATCTGAGAATCATATTTCTATCTTATTCTATTGCTAAGATAATCCAGTTTCATAATGTCGTATGTAGACTATTGTCACTTTTAATATAAGCATTTGGCCATACCAACAGAATCGATATTTTGCTACTAGTATTTTATGATTAAAAAAAGTCGCAAAGGTGGTTACCAGTTTATGCTTCAATTAAAACTTACTTAGAACTACGCTGTATTTGTGTATAAGACATCATGCTTCATACACTATTGTTTCAAAACTATATTGTATTTGTAGATAAAACTTTTTGCCTCGCGAATAAAACTTAACCATAGGATCAAAGTAAGCATACGACATTATGCTTCAAACATAATATTTAGAGATTGTAACTCTTACTGAGATTACGACCTTATGCCCCAAATGATAACAATCATTAGGATAGAATTTCAAAACGTATTTAAAGAAATATGAGAATGGTTCTAGCTCACCGCAACATTTAGTCGATGAAGTCGAGATCGGATATTTTCGACCACGTTCGGGTGTGTTCGGGCTCGGTCGTAAACATAAACACAGCTAGCAGGCTCGCACGCTTTCTGTCATCACATCAGTAATTCAGTAATGTCACATGCGCGCCATAGGTTAGTTTATGATCAAATGGAACGTATTATGCTTTGGAAACTATAATTTGTTGTGATGAGAACATTCTACTATCTTACCAGTAAATTTATGGTCAAATTACGTGTAAAATAGACAACAAAACCCTTTACACCCTTTACTGTTTTAATAATACCTCATTGTTTATCTACATTTTCATTTTCGTGGGTTAGTCTAATCTGAAATGAATTTTTGTTTTTTTTACAGAGTGAATCGTTAATGAAGTTACTGTCGAAAAGAAAAAAAAAACTGCTTGACATTCGGGAAAAAGCGAAAGAGATGAATAAAAATAAAAAAAACCGCCTATATTCTCTCTCTGAGAGAAGGCCTGTGCCCTGCAGTGGGACGAATGATGGCTACATAAAAATAAAACCAATCTTGATGATTATTTCAGCAGTAAAAAAAACACAAGTTATTGGTGATGGTTAGATGATTTAGTTAGGTCTAGGGTGATGCTTGATGTTCTTTTATATCACATATTTACGTATTCCTAATACCTTTCAGATGATAATGAAGATGTGGAGAAATGTATTAAAGAAGGTGTCAGTGAAAAAGGTACACTTGTACAATCTGTATCAAGATGATCTATTAAACGTTATAATTAAATTTTGATTCGCGTACAATCATCAAATTACATTCTTCCATTGCATTGTTAAATTTTTACAATTTCATTTTTAATATTTTTTAGCTCCCTACAAACAATACGGTGACTACGACAGCGATGACAGCGTTAAAGACAAAGATTTTGTTCCCGATTATGATTCAAGCAGCAGTCACATAAGCGGGTCATCAGACTCTTCAGTGAGAAAACGAAAGATAGCTCAGGTAAAAAGAAGAATATTCTCTCCAGAAAAGAAGACAAAGGTAGAAAACTACGAAGTTATCACTCTTGGAGATTTGTTGGGTTCAACTAAAAACACAAAAAATAATACGTATGTCGATGAAAATATTAATTTATGGGATCACGACAGCAGTGAAGCAACAGGAGATTCACATAAACCTCAATCTACGTCCTGAATCGATACAGTGGCTATGCTACATCATTGTGGTTGTCCTGATTTTTCTGCTGCTCAAATAATAAAGAAAGATGACAGCAGAAAAATTTATATTTCCGGAGAAAACAATGTAGAATTAGATACTTCCGATTTGAATGATATAAGACCTTATTATGACCCAACTGTTCCAAATACAACTGGTGAATCCATACCGGACAATATAATGATTAATCAGGACAATAGACAAAATCAGTCTGACAGAAATGATACGAAAATATCTCACCAGAAAGTAGAGCAATGATTTTCAAACAATTTTGGAAGATTAGCAATAACTGGGAACAACGAAGACAATTCTTAGCACGAAATGTTACTAAGAAAACAAAGAGCACGATGAGAACTACTGGCAATTTAGATACAGACAGAAGGAAGTTCACGTATACAGTCATACAGTCTCCTGTCAAACTTCGAGTCTATACCGGTATGTAAAGTAATGTTCCTAAATACACTTTGCGTCGGAGAGAAATTTGTTAAGCTTGAAGGAGGGATAACAATTCCCGATCTAAGAGGAAGGCACCTACCTAGAAACAAAACTCCGGTAGTGGTTATTCAATCAGTAATTAACCACATAAATTCATACCCATGCTATGAAAGTCATAGCATTCGTATTCGCGACAAAAAAGTGGTAGGAAATTTTTAGGTCCCGACCATAATATTCGACCATGTATAAACATAACAAAGAGATACCTAATTTCAGATAAATTTATCGCTAAGGAACGGATCTATAGACATATTTTCAATACAAAATTCAATTTGAGTTTTAAACTACACTATACTTTTTTGTGTTTTTAGTTGAACTCAACAAATCTTCAAGAGTGATAACTTCGTAGTTTTCTACCTTTGTCTTCTTTTCTGGAGAGAAATTCCTCTTTTTAACTGAGCTATCTTTCGTTTTCTCACTGAAGAGTCTGAAGACCCGCTTATGTGACTGCTGCTTGAATCATAATCGGGAACAAAATCTTTGTCTTTAACGCTGTCATCGCTGTCGTAGTCACCGTATTGTTTGTAGTGAGCTGAAAAATATTAAATATGAAATTGTAAAAATTTAACAGTGCAATGGAAGAATGTAATTTGATGATTGTACGCAAATCGAAATTTAATTATAACGTTTAATAGATCATCTTGATACAGATTGTACAAGTGTACCTTTTTCACTGACACCTTCTTTAATACATTGCTCCACATCTTCATTATCATCTGAAAGGTATTAGGAATACGTAAATATGTGATATAAAAGAACATCAAGCATCACCTTAGACCTAACTAAAACTCATCACCAATAACTTGTGTTTTTTTTACTGCTGAAATAATCATCAAGATTGGTTTTATTTTTATGTAGCCATCATTCGTCCCACTGCAGGGCAAAGGCCTTCTCTCAGAGAGAGAATATGGGCGGTTTTTTTATTTTTATTCATCTCTTTCGCTTTTTCCCGAATGTCAAGCAGTTGTTTTTTTCTTTTCGACAGTAACTTCATTAACGATTCACTCTGTAAACAAAAATAAAAAATTCATTTCAGATTAGACTAATCCACGAAAATGAAAATGAAGGTAAACAATGAGGTATTATTAAAACAGTAAAGGGTTTATTATTTTGATAATGATTAAAATTTAAGATGATGCTAAGTTTTATTACAGCTAATTTAACCCGGATTTCTGTAAGCATTGTGATAAATAATTGTTTAGTATGATACATAAAAATAAATAAATACTGCTTAATATAAAATAGAGTTAATTACGAGGAATTTGTTTAATTTTTGGTAACTACAATCTCAACGTTCATGACAAGATGTTATAATTTCGTAAAGGCATTACGTACGTTTTCAAGAAACGTATCAGATTCGTGACACAAAATTACCGGCATGAGGTCGTACGGCAGATACGTTTCAGTAAATATTAGAAAATGTACGTTTTGTAGAAGCTTAAGGTCGTATCATGATATTTTTTAAAAAAAGCACGATTATTTAATTTTTTTGTTAAATAAGAGAAAGGGTTAGTTGTTGTACTCATAACTAGATACTTGCTCTATTTGAAATAACAAAGAATTTTAGAAAATCCCTCACAGTTTTGGAGAAATCGAACAGATTTATCTCGCAAATTTCTTTTTGCTCTCCTGTAAAGTATTAATAGTGCAAAACCGACCAAATGCTTCTGACGTCGAGATATTTGTACGCCTTTATGGTAGAACATAACGATCTGAAACCTGACTGAACACCAAATATTTAGTTGTATTTAGTTTTATTTCTGTTGTTGTGGATATTATTTGTTACTTATCTGTTTATTTTGTTTCTGTGATGTGTCTTGTTGGTACAATAAATGTCTTTCTTCTTCTTCTTCAAATGTAAATGTACCTATGATCCACAAATAAATGCTTCAAATGCTAAATGCTTTAAGAACGTGCGGCGACGAGCTCTTTTGCTCTTGTATTGTATTCTCTAACTTCCTTAGTATTCACGGATCATTTCATATTGACATTGTGTCGTTCGCACGTCGCCGGCCCGTTGCAACGTGGATAATAAACCTTATTCGTTATCCCTTGGCCTAGGCCCTGGCCGGTAGGGCTGAAGAGACGCGGGGCGAGGGAGCGGAAAAGGCACGACGCGTCATAAAGAGTGTGCGCCCTCGCCCCGTCTCTTCTGTGCGGGCTTCGTCCCGACACTTCAGTACATTTTGTATGAAAGTGAATTGGAAAGACGACGCGTCTTTCCCGCGCGCACGCCCCACGTCCCATCCGTGTGGCCAGCGCCCTAGTCTTTGTTAGTCGAAAATTTAATAATAATAATAACTTCCACAATCACTTTTCCTGGTCCTAAACTAGGATACCCTGTGCTATGGTTACCAGGCAAGGACATCACAAACATGGACAACCACATATTCACCCACACTGAGGCCATTTGTACAAATATACGGCGGCCCCCAGAGGAAATCGAACCCACGACCTCAGGCATCGAAATAAATAAATAAAAAAATTGTATGGACGGCTATAGCCAACGGTAAATACCTTAGATCTCAAATGGGGAGGTTTTTTGACCGTTTTCAATACAGTCACGTTTTCACCGATGCCATCTCTCCACTTATCCGATGGTGACAGCTCACTTTTCACCTACAATAATATAAGGGATCCGTTTCAATACTCTAAAAAGAAATGAAAATCACTATAAAAATAAACATAACATAAACCCACGCCTGTATCCCAAAGGGGCAGGCAAAGACTAGGGACTGCCAAGTGGCATTTGCCACGATCCTGACAGATCACTTTCGCTTCATCAACATTCATTAGTCGTTGCATGCACGCACGCCGGTTCCGGGTACTTTTAATCTTGCCCTTTGCATTAACATCCCCGATGTATTAACATCCCCTATTTGGTTGAAGTATGTCCGCCTGGGACGTCCCTTGCCGGCCCTTTCACCCACATTCGCTCAATATACTTGTTTCGTCAATCTTTATTCCTTCATCCTCTCCACATGTCCAAACCAACGCAGCATTCCTTTATCAATTCTAAAATAAAAATAATAGCATCATAAATGCTTCTTTGCAATAAAAATCGCTTGATGAGCAGCAACATTAAATAGTAGTAAGATATAAATAGCGCCTATCTAGTGACTAACAAGGAAACTCGTCAAATAGATCGGGGATTTTATGAAGTTCTAGTTCTTCTTAGTTGTGTTATGCAAATTCATATAGCCTATGACACCCGCGCAATTATGTCAAATCTATTGAGATGCTATTTATCAAAATCTAACGATTGCTCAAGGAGTTTTGAAGAAACATAGAATCGGACTTGCCTAGATATAAATACTTGCATTCATACATACTTTCCAAACACATAACTTTCCTTTTGGGCTTCGCCGCAGTCGGGTAAAAATCGCTAGTTCATAATTTGCTGAAATTGTAACGTTACCTCAGTCTTAACCACCTCCTTAGGCTTTACAGGCGGGTCATCCAACTCGATAATCTTCGGCTGAGCAGAGGTCGTGATCGGTTTGGACTCGACGGTAGGCGTGGACGACGGCGATGACTTGGATTTGGTCTAGGAATAAAAAAATATATATATATATTGAAAGTAATATTTTTTTGTATGTGGATTTTGTATTTAATATAAGCTTAGTATATTTAGTACATTTATTTAATTTTACAGCATATTCATGGGTATTCATATAAGTAGTTATTATTATTTGTATTTCTATAGTGACATGTGTTTTTGCTGGTGTTATGCTATCCGTAGCACACACCAGTAAAGTATGCTGAGTTGGAGCACCTTTTTTTTGTTGTCACGGAGGCACCTGAGGCGTTTGAGGACCGAGGTGGCTGGGTGCCATACATTACTGTATGGTACCCGGCTGCCTTTGACTCTATATGCCTCACATGTTCTCTTCACGATTGTTTTGTTTTATCTCTGTTTTGTTAACATTCGTGTCTTTTGTTTGTGTACCTTTATGTTTACTTTGTGTTTCTGTGACAATTTAAATCGGACTACGTACAGTTTTATTCGAAACGTGCTTCAGATAAAGAGTTTTAGGTGACGAAAGCAGTGTGACAAAAAGAATAAACAAGTAAAAAAAAAAGTGCAATGTAAAGATTTTACATTCTGTTTGTTGAATCTCATATGTACAATATTAGCCACTGCCTTCGGGCCGAACTTGTAGTGAAGAAAAAGGCAGTGGGGAAAAAAAACGCCACTCTGACTGTCTTTTCTCAAATCATCTTAATACATCAGTTGCTACCCACATGATAAGAAACTCTAAATGGCAAAACATTAGTTACTTTTCTAACAACAGTAGGAAAAACATTAATGCAGTAGGAAAAACATTAATGTCCAGACGCATGGACTGCACCCGTTCAGCTATAAGACTGTTTTTTTTTTTTAAGTTTACACACGAATGCACACACGAACGCACGCACGAACGCACGAACGAACGCACGCACGAACGCAGGCACGCACGCACGCACACAAACGCAGTCTTGCGAGACGGCCCAAAGTGCACTAGCTTCTCCCGAGCGGTACACGGCGTTGGTAGGCATTGAGGTACGTGTCAGGGTCAAGACGGAGAGCCAGCGGCAGGTGAAGAGAGTAGAGATATCTCATGTAGAGATATTGTGGTTATCTAGACGTTTCTGCCAGACAGTGAGAGATGGAAATGCCTTGGCTAGTTAGATCCTTCTCCCTGATAGATAATGTGGCTTGCCAAACCTTTCTCCCTGAGAGAGTCTGAAATGGCTAGATCTTTCTCCCGTAGAGAGAGAGAGAAAAGCACTCACCCCCTTGGTCCCCATCCGGGCTTTGATCTCCTGCAGCTGTTTCCTAGCAGCTGCGTTGTGGGGCTCTAACTTGAGCACCTCCACCAAATCTTGGGAGGCGGCCCGGAGCGAGCCAAGCTTCTCCCGAGCTGCGGCCCGGCGCTGGTAGGCTTTCACATACGTGGGGTCCAGACGGAGAGCCTCAGTGCAGTCGGTTTCAGCTAGGTGGAATCTGGAAGAGAATAAGAGGTTGGTGTTCTCATATACTTTTCATGGTTACACTATGTGGTTTGGAAGTGGGTGTGGAAAGGGTAGGTGAGGGACGTACCAGGAGTTTTTATTGTCAAATTAATGACCTATAATAAATAATAATACACGCCCCAGTGGAGGGCACAGGCCTTCTCTCAGAGAGAGTATGGGCTTAATACGGTATTTGACACGATCAACAATAAATTATTTTATATGCTCGATTAAAACAAAAATTACAAAATATCTCGGAAAATGTATCTCCTTAATCAATTACTAGTTATTACAATTTTTAAATAGATTGAACATAAAAAGAGTGCTCTGAAATGTGACGTCATAAGCAAGTATTTTCATACAAAATTCCGTTTTAAAAGTAACTCATTTGATATTTTGTCAAAAACCCAATTACCACGGGTTCCCACTGTGGATAGGGAATTGAAAGTGCTGAATTATGTGAACACCAAGGATGACACCAACGCGGTGGCGGTAAATCATTTACGGTAGTAGTATTTTGTATGGACCGCGCCACCGTCACCGCCACCGCCACCGCGTTGGTGTGTTTTATCCTTAAGACACTCAGGTTTCCTTATGATGTTTTCCTTCACCGTTCGCGAGTGGTATTGCTACTTTAACTTCACAAATGTACGTAACTCAGAAAACAAAGTCATTGGTACATGCCGGGATTCGTACCCCCGACCTCCCGAATGAGAAGCCGGCATTCTACCGCTCCGCTACCCCGGTCGTGCTAATGTGTAGTACTCACGAAAATTAGGACCAAATACCTAATGATTTACTCCATACGTCACGAACTGCACATAATTATTTTTAATTACCAGGAGATGGGCAGCAGCGTCTTCCTGAGATTCCAACCGCATACTGCGATCGCCAACCCGCCTGCCAAGCGTGGCGATTATGGCAAAACCCTTCATGGTCAGGAAAACCATGAGGGAGGCCTATGTCCTGCAGTGGACGTCAAATGGCTGATGATGATGATGACTCAAAACAGGATATAAATTATTATTTTATAAGCTAGAACTCGTACATTGAACTGGTTTTAATGCCAGTTATCTTTTAGACTCGTCCCCCAGACATATTTTTAACAGACTTCACAAACGGAGAGAGCAAAACCCCTCATGGTTAGGAAAACCATATTTATTAATACACAAGCAACTTTAAGCTGATGCGTATATTAAAACCTATATTAAAAAGGCCTATATTTCAGGGCTTGGTTCCTAAATTTCAGGGCTGCAACCAATAATAAGCATACCTTTCGCTCATTAGATGACAAAGGCCCCTGTTGGCATAGTAGATAGCGTCGTCTTTCACTAGTTCGATGGCTCGGTTGTAGCACGAGATGGCCTCAGCCCATTTCATATTCTTCACGAAATTGTTGCCCTGAAATTAAAAGAAAAGGAGTTCATAATGCCTATCAATTAATTATTCCAGTTCATCCAAAGGTAGAGCGGTGGTAGCTTAGTGGGTAAAACATTGGACTCGGAAGCTAGAGACCCAGGTTCGATTCCCAGTGCAGGCATGTGCCTATGACTTTGTTTTCTAAGTGATGTATATTTGTGAAGTTATAGTAGCATTACCACTCGCTAACGGTGAAGGAAAACATCGTGAGGAAACCTGAGTGTCTGAGCTATTCACATACCTCAGCGCTTGAAATCGCCAATCCGCGGTGGGCACGCGTGACTTTGCTGTTAAGGCAAAATCAATTTACAATCACTTTTTGCAACCAACCTGTATGGTGAATGGATTGTTTAACTGGCAAGTATTCATATTGGTGGTTTTTGTTGATACATTGGATATGTGTAGTAGGTTGTTAAGCATTTCGTGTCCGAGGTTGCTACTAAATACAATTCTGATGCACTATGTAGGTACTTAGACTACATGGCCTATAGTCCGCACAATTCCTTTTGGCGGTAATGTGAACATGGTCACAGATCGTTTGCATATAGCTTACTGTCTTTACACGGTATGTGTGAGTAATTGACTACTTTAGTAATTGACGAATAGTAATTTACTACACATTACACTACGTCAGTTACTCACACATACACTGTAAAGACAGTAAGCGATGTGGAACCGAACTGTGACTATGTTCATGTTACCGCCAAAAAGATAAGATAAGATCTGTGCAGACTATACATACATCAATGTTAGTTCAATAGTCCCAACAATGCACCATGGTAACCTCAGTTTGTTAAAAACTCTATCAAATTAGGTAACTACGACATAACATGGACAATTGGACATGATCATAACATTGCCTGTGCAATCTTACTGATGACACACCCACACAAAAAAAAACAACTTACAACCCCACCCGTCTTCATTTGACTAGTTATGTAAAAAAATGTATATTTTTAAATTTATAATTTTGAAAACCCTTATGGCTGAAAATTTTAAACGATATTTATTGCCTTACCCTTTCTTTCTCATACTGAGCTTCTTCCCGGAGCTTCTCCAACTTTGCTGATGAACTTTTCTTTCCGTCCAGCGATGGTGGGCCCACATCCTCCATGTCTATGTCTTCACAGGCTTTGTCCTGAAAAGATTGAGTTGGTTTAATAGGCGTCAATTCAGTTTAGCAAGTTTGGTATAAGACCAAGCTGATAAAGAGAAGACAAATTAATTTTAAAGATTTTTAAACTGAGTGACAGAGGGTCATGCGTCGTCGAAATTTTCGTAGCAGTCTCTACTGGAATACCTAACTAAATTGAACACAAAAGCAAATTTTGGCACCTTATTACATATAGGTAATATGAGTTAAAGAAACGATTTTTTAAATTACACATTCAGAATTCGTTTCCGAATTCAGAAAGAGTCTATTAGATAAACATCAGGCATGTGACTTCTTTGTCCTCGGCCATCCTCATCCAGCCGCTGCCAACAATCTGCCCAAGATTGTCAGTCCAGTGACCTGGTCTGCTGTCCACAAGCAAAAATGCCGTTATCGACCATCCAGTCCATTTTGACTTTTTGATGACATCTTAATCAGAAAAACAATCTCTATCGATCTCTCCAACCCAATTTTTCCTAGCTTTTATACTTCCAGAGATAAAAACTGAAAAATGCTGTTATGTTGGTTTAATTATTAAATAATAATTGTGTTTAATAATGCCAAAACCATATTACCGTCACTCATTAAAGGTAAAGCTATTTTAAAGTACTCAATAAGACTTATCTTTCCTCAAGTGTAGTCAAATTATGTATAGTTATCAAGTAGCATATATTTTTATTATTTCCCTGATAACTCGAAAGTTGAGTTTTGGAGATAACAACATTTTAGCTTCTGGATAGCACTGGTGGGCATCCTATGCTGATTGATATTTGACATTTGCTTTCACCTGAAAAAAGGTGTGTGCATGCAGCAACTAAACAAAATTTATGAAGCAAGAGTTTTGTCTTGGATCATAGCAAGAAATCAATAATTAATTTCAATGTAAAGAATTTACATTCTATTTGCTGAATGTCAATGTACAATGCTAGCAGCGGCAAGTAGCAAACCTTGGTCTACCAACCCCTCTGGGATACAGTTGTGAGTTTACATATTTGCTCTCATACCACATACAAAACACAAGCTGTGTCAGTGAATGATTTATCTTTTGAATTGGCCTTTACCAACCCACATGTCTTTTCAAAGGCAATACCTGTAACTGATAATGGACACTTACCACATCAAACTTATCCCAAGCGGTGTAGTCCGATGAAGCAATGCGTTTCACTGGTTTTTCCTTGACTGGTACCACTGGTTTCTCCTTCTTGACTTTGCTCCTTACTGGTGGCAAGTCCTAACACCGAAACGAACCTGTTATCTAACACTCCTCAAATACCTCGCAGTTATCGACATAATATACCAAATGAGCCAAATAGTCATAAACAGAGCCTCTTTGCCCATACATTTTATGGTCACGAACAACAACACATGCATGGTTTCAGAGAAGTTTCTACTTAAATTTAACGACTCACTTCTATGCGTTTCTACATTAATTGAAGGGTAGTAGAAGATAAATATTCGTTCAAATAAACAACAAATAAAAGGTGGATGAGATAAGAACTGTGGGAAAAACACAACCTGCTCAAATTCACCCCGAAGGGAAGCTTCTTTCCGTTTCATTTCGGATTCCCAGCTTTGCAAGTCTGTCAGGTAGCTCTGCACAGTTTTTACGTTATCCCTTGCTTGTTTTTGTATGCGTAAGGCTTTGTCTTTATCCATTTTTTTACACTTACTGGCAGAAGGTAATGGTCTATTTTCTTTGTTACCTTTTCAAAAAACCCTGTTTGTGTAATCAATAGCCTTGTCAACACGACTTCTTGTCAACCTCAAACTTTTTCGTTTTCATCGTTGTCATGCAGTGTTGCCAGATGAGAAGATTGAAAATGCGGTAGCAGTACTCAAAAAATGCGGATTTTAGTTGAAAAAGCGGGAGCCCATATTTTGTATCATCATTTTTAAGCAGCCTATAATACGTCCCACTGTAGGGCGCAGGCCTTCTCTCAGAGAGAGAGTATGGGCTTAATCACCACGCGTGCCCATCGTGGATTGGCGATTTCAAGCGCTGAGGTATGTGAATAGCTCAGACACCCAGGTTTCCTCACGATGTTTTCCTTCCAGTAGGTACTATTAATATTTTGTATATTTCGAATTTTTCATTTCAAATGCCATAGCAGCAGGACTTTTTGTTACAGAAGTTTTTTTTGGTTTGTCGATCCTGGGATTTGAGCAGATTTGAAAAAAGCGGAACCGCGAAGACTAAAGTTCAAGTAGGATCCATTGTCAAAAAGCGTGGAAAGTGGAAAAGCGGTGTATCCGGCAACGCTGTTGTCATGGCATTGAGCAGGGTTGCCAGATGTTGGCCGTCAATAACGCCTAAAAGTTGCCTACAGTTCAATCACCCTAGGAATGAGGGATTTTCTAATAGGGGTTAAAGTATGAAATTGCCGTTTTATTGCAATAGGTTCTTTGAATTGACATAGAATCTTCATGGTTTGAGGTTTTCGAATGAAACTTTTTTCAAATGGTTTCTATGATGTTCTTTTTTTAAAAAATGTGAAACATTTGAATATCGACTTTCAATTGTTTTTGTTATTCAATTTAGACAAGAAAGATGGATACTGCGAAAATTCGAGTGATTTTTGAATACGAGTTCCGACGCGGAACTAACGCGGCAGAAACAGCCCGCAATATCAATGCTGCGTTTGGAGAGGGGTCTACTAATGAACGCACCGTGCGATTTTGGTTTAAACGCTTTCGTGATGGAAATTTCGACTTAAAGAACGAGCCACGAGGAAGACCGCCCACACAGGTGAATAACGATGAATTAAGAGAGATAGTGGAAGCCGACCCTAGTCAAACTACCCAGGAATTAGCGGCATGGTTTAACGTTACCTTACCCACAATACTGACTCACTTGCGTCAAATCAATAAAATAAAAAAATACGAAAAATGGGTGCCTCATAATCACTCGAATTTTCGCAGTATCCATCTTTCTTGTCTAAATTGAATAACAAAAACAATTGAAAGTCGATATTCAAATGTTTCACATTTTTTAAAAAAAGAACATCATAGAAACCATTTGAAAAAAGTTTCATTCGAAAACCTCAAACCATGAAGATTCTATGTCAATTCAAAGAACCTATTGCAATAAAACGGCAATTTCATACTTTAACCCCTCATATATATATATTTTTAATTATTCCCTAGTCGCTGCACTTTGATGTAATTTTTAGATGATAAAACGAAACTTACATACCTACCTATGTCATTGTCACAGCACAAAATATAAATATCGTTTCAAATTGATTCATTCACGTTATCGCAATATCCATATCCATTAATTTCGGAACGGCTATCATAAACATAGTGAGTTACGATTTGCCCATGATAGCACACAGTCGCAAATCGGAACGTAGGTACGGCTACGGCTAGTAGTGTAGTCAGTTCAGCGCCATCTACAGAGTTCTTGGGAACTTATTTTTTTCCTTATTAGTCAAAAAGAAAACCTCCCATTCCGATGACGATTTTTTTAAACCATCAAATATTTCAAGTTAAATGTTAAAGTACAAGTTAGAAATATAGAAATGTGTTCTTTGTATCAGTAGACACACAAAAGAGACATTCCAGTTTGCATTAATCCCAACAAACTGGATTCTTGAATAGGTCTTAAATTATTGTACTGTATCGATTTCCTGGTGTACCTACCTACAATAAAGAATATTCTTATTTATTTCTTACTCTTACTCTTACACTCGGACGCTGCAGTGCCTGGGACATTGTTTTGTTAGATGGAGTAGGCTTGCCCAGCACGTAGGTATAGGTACCATCCTGACAGCTCAGTCGGCCTAGCCTACAGGAAAGACAAACAAAATTCTAACCTTCCTTCCGGAACTTCCGCTCTATACAAAACTAAAAGTCAGCTCTGAAAGAAGAAGAAGAGGAAGCTCTGAAATCACATTTGACTTATATTTAAATATGATCTTTCTTTCTTAATTCTTATTTCAAATCTTACTAATGAACGCCATTATTACAAAATGGTATACCTACCTACCATTTTGTAATAATGGCATTCATTAGTAAAATGTGTAATTAAAATCAGTAAAAACTCAGAAGCGCTCAGAATTTTTAAGGTCAACTAATCGCAGCAATAAAACTATTTGTATTTGAAAAAAGTTTTGAGTACCCTTATTACTATAGCTATAGGCATGACAGTCAACTACTAAGTCAGCCTTCGGTCCTTTTTCTCCACAACAAACTCGACTCGAAGGCCGCGCCTGCCATTATTGTACCTACATTGGCTTTCAACAAACAGAATGTACCTACGTTAAAATAAATTTTTGATTACTGATTGATTTATCAATGTGTTTTTTTATGTTTAAAATAAAACAAAAACCTCACACGAAAGATCTCTTCGTTGCATTCGAGATGTTATTTTTCTTTACAGCATTTCCTAACTCTCTCTCTAAATTTCAACTCTAAGTAAATATTTTCTCTCCCGCACTTTTTTCTCTGATTTTGACAAATACGGGTAGGCTTTGCAAAAGTTTCTCAGCACTTTCGCGACTTTCGATCTCTACTTCGCTGGTTTCAGTACTATTTTACTCTTTTTTTTCTAACAGGGGCTCCTTGTAATTAATGACAGCAACCATAGTAGTATTTTGAAGTTTTACTTGCTCATTATCTTCTTCGGTGTCCGACGAACTGTTAATTTTTGATGAACTCGAGCTCCTACTGCTGGAGGAATACAGCAAGGCATTAGATGAGACTAAAATTATATTAATCTGAAAATACTCTAATCGCAACAAGCAAAAAAGTTTAATTTCGTTTGTTTTTACATACAGGAGTTTAAAAAATGAATCGACAAAACCGAGTCAACTAAAAATTCAAAAATGTTTCAACAATACAGTAACAGCTTTAAATTAAAAATAATATTTGCTCACCTTTCTAGCAATAATAGTTCAACTCGAAATTTTATATTAATTTATTCAGCAGTAAACATCAAAACGAAAACTACTGCTTAAATTTTTGATAGTAGGTACGGCTACAACTCAAAATAACTCCAACTTGCTTACGACAGCCACGTGGGCTCCACTTGTAGTACAGATTGCATTTAGCGATGTCCCTATTTTGGTGGGGACAAGTGAGGTTCGTTTAACAAAAAAGGGTATACAGCGCCATCTAGCCTCGAGTAGTGGAAATATTTTGAAATCTGTTTTATTGGTCGGTAGGTATTGAGATTAGGAATTCGATGGTAAACCAAAACGCAAATAAAAAAATAAGATTTTTGAGTTAGCTCCCTTTAGATCTAGGTGTGCGAATCATACTCAGGTCTACAGTGCCTTGAAGTTGTGAAAAAATCAAACTTGTAAATTAGGTGGGACGATTGTCATACAATGATTATTTCTAAATAAAAAAAAATACATAAATTATACACTGGAATTATGTCTGTCTGCATTAATTAAGATTTTTATTCGCGCCAATATACCTACAGTGTCTTAAAAAAAACCAGTTTATTTAATTTTTATTTTATTTAGGCCAAACAAACATAATATATTGTCGCAAATAAAAATCTTAATTAATGCAGACAGACATAATTTCAGTGTATGATTATATAATTTTTTTTAAAAAAATTGGAAACAATCATTTGTATGGAAATCGTCCCACTTTAACGTGAAAAAAAAAGATACGGCCGTTTACGCCGCAAAAAGTGTATATATCTCACCCCTAGTTAAAAACTCCGGTAGCTCAAAAAACCTTATTTTTCAGAAACGACGAAAAACTGATTTTAGAATGCCTGCGATAGATATAAAAAAATTAACAATACATCCATGAAGGTCGATTTTTTTAAAGATTTTTCAATAAACTCATATTTTTATTGTCCGATTAAAACCTGAGAAATATGGATTTTTTGAGTTACTCTAGTTTTGTACCAGCAGTGAGCCACTTTTTGAGCACTAAGTGGAGTTACTTTACTTTATGTGAATGAAAAAGTAGTTGCATTAGTTTTCGCCCCAATAAGTTGATATTTTATGGGGTGTTTTGAGTTAGTCCATAAACGTTTGGTATATTTTTATTACTAATAGTTTTAGTGTACTAGGACACTTACTTGATTGAAATAAAACAGAAGAATTTGCAATTTAAACAAACAATTGTTATTTATTAATGAAAATTAATAACATCAAAACTCTAAAAATTAAGGTAAACTGTTTTTTATGTTTCTCTTCTTTATAAAATAAAAAGGCAGTTCTAAAAACATCAACACTTTTTCCTAATGAAATTAAAAGCACTCTCAAAAACTATACAACAATATCCATGTTTTATTAAAAATTAAAATGCCTTAAAATAAGCAGCGAATTGTATTAGGTAACTACCTACTAAATAAAAAAAAAAATTAATACGATTCAGTACCGACAGAATCCTAAAAATCAACTAAATCAACTAAACATCACTTATATATTTTTTTACAATTATAATGCAGTCTCAAAAATTTGAACAGTCAACAGGTTTTGTTTAAACATTTAAATGCAGTCTTTATAATTTTTATAAAATATTATAGAGCAGTATAAACTAAATGATCACTATTATTCTCTTAATTCTTACTCACTCTCTTCTCTAATAAAATTAAAAGCAGCCTAAAAAAACTACAAAATTCTACATCTCTTCGGTGTTCATCATCATAATCATCATCAGCCACTTGTCGCCCACTGCAAAGCATAGGCCTCCCTCGTAGTTTTCGTAACCATAAGGGGTTTTTCCATAATCGCCACGCTTGGCAGGCGGGTTGGCGATCGCAGTATGCAGTTGGAATCTCAGGAAGATGCTGCTGCCCGTCTCCTGATAATTTATTTCCTTAGTCTCCTTCTACGACATCCACGGAATTAAATGTAGTGACGCTATTCTTAACTGGCTGGTCAGGAACCTTTTTTTGCCCTTTAATCATTTCCCTGATAAGTTTTACTCTGTCTTTCATTTTCCTAAAAGTAAGTAATGTTCACAAAGTTAAATAAATCACGTAAACTCAAGCAACTAAAAAAACAAAAAATCAAGTACAAGCAATCGCAATTTCATAAGAAATCAATGATCTGACTTAAATCGTTTTAAAACAATACACACTTCTCTGCTAAAAACTAATTTATCTCATTTAACAAGCAAATTAAACGAAATTAAACTTTCTTTCAACAAAAGCAGCGTAAGTCTTAATTTACTTTTTCAGTCGTTCAAAGGTGGGTATTTCGAAATAGCAAAAAAAATATTGCGAGAAAATATCATCAAAACCCCCGCAACTCAAAATCAATCATTACTTTTAACACTGAAATTTCAACAAAACCCAATCAAGTCGAAATATAACTTGAAACTTACCTGATAAATTTCACATAAGCTGCAGAAACTTAAAATCTGCCAGTATCACTAGTCTACAAGCCTCCACCAATCCGGACTTGGCCCCCGTGGTGGAGTATGGCCTATACCTTCCTCAGGGAAGAGACCCGTGCCCCTCGGTGGGGACATAATGGGTTGATGATGACCTACAGGGAAAAATCTGAAAACTATACATTTGTAATTGAATCATAAGAAAAGTTTGGGAAAAGCTCGGAAAAAACTGCGAGAAAACTGTATTCTTGAACTATTTATAATACGCAAGTACCTACCTAGTTACCTACAAATTTGTACGGAACCCTCGGTGGGCGAGTTCGACTCGCACTTGTCTGGTTTCTTGCTCTTGATATGGGTATAGCATGGGTGTTATGGAAGCTACAATAATACTCTTGCAGGTAATTGTTATAGTACTTACGAATTATCTTATAGTTTCTAAAATACTTACCTACTTTTAAGTTTTTTACGTTTACTTTTTAAGTTTTTACCCGACTGCGACGGAGCCCAAAAGAAGGGTAATTAGTTTTATTGGGTCTTTTGGTTAACACGCTCATTGCGGAAGGTCGATTTAGTTACTTGCAGTACGGTGCGGCGTGAGGTTCAATATGCCTCGTTTGGGTCTTTCACTTCGGTGCGGCGCGTGGTCAATTGTGCCTCGTGTACCTTAGTGACTTCAAACACGTTTAAAATTATGAAATTAACTCCAACTCTAAAATGGACTACATGTACCTATAGCTAATAGTACAGGCTTTTTGTACGTACCCTCGCCCAAGAATCTTACGAAATTTGAATGAAATATATGAAAAAAACCACTAAGAGGCGCTTTAAACCTCGTGTTGTCCTGTGAGAAACCAAAATGCGAGGTAGTTTGCGCCTCGTTGACGCACTATGTTTAAACATATCGATAAAAACGTAGTGATGGGAAATGAAAAAGAAAAATTGCATCGACATTTTATTTTAGAAATAGGTACATTAATGTTTTTCATTAAAACAATTTAAACAAAGAGCTTTGGCGAATTTTTCACAATAACCTTTAACCTTCCTCACTTTTTTGTCTGCTTCCTTGCTTGAAAGTCTCTGCCTTACATTTTTATAACAGCCGGTGCATCGTCGTTTTTCAATCAATTTTTCAATTACAGCTTCAATAAATTCTTTTTTGGTATCTTTGATTTAGTTTTCATATCACACAAAACCCAAGTGTTAACTATAGAAGTTCCGAAAATCAACTCTACCATAACCTTTCGATACCATTTTAGTCCCCTTTTTAGAGAACTATAATAGGACGACATTTGGTCACATTTGGTAGTTTAACAAATCAAGTATTTAGTACCTTCCGTTGTCCTCTTCTTGTGGGCTGCAGTAGCTAGACGATGATGCAACAGTAGTGAGCTCTTGATATGTGCGACCGAAACTAGGGCTGGTTGATATATTACTCAGTTTAGAAGTATTGGTCTCAACGCGCTGCAACACTTTTTCGTACAGAGACTGTGACTTAGGATTTCAATGACAGATTTATCTGAGTTAGAAAACGACAGCTCAAGAATACGCCGAGATCTTTTTCTATTTCTTGCTTTCGATACTTCCATTACGCAAAACACAATGATAATTACGGAATACCGAACGACACTAAAAAAAAATATCGATTAACCTCGGGCGAGGTCCCTATTAGGCTCTATGCGCCTCGTCTTGCACGGAACGCAAAATTTTACTACTCTGTCGCACCGAGGCGTTATATGCCTCGTGCTATCTGATTGGTCTTAATAGGTACTAAGGGATATAATCAAAATGCCTAGTTAGATGGTCTCTTTTGTTTACAAAAAAAAGTAATAAAAACTCCAGTTGCAAGAAAGAGAAAGAACTGTTTTTTCACCTCCGCACTGAGTGCAAACGGCAAACGAGGTATATAATGCCTCGCTTCGCGTTGAGCGTGTTAACACAGCTGACTACCAAAACAGAGGTCATGGGTTCGTTTCCCACTGAAGGCCGTCGTGCTTGACTTCTATAAATGACCTCAGTCTGGGCACATGGTCTGGGCGTATTTCCATGTTTGTGATGTCCTTGCCGGTTACCATAACAGAGGGTGTCCTAGATTAGGACCGGGCAAGTGATTGTATTGTGTGGAAATTATTTATTTACCTATTACTTACTTAAAGTGTGTTCGATCTAATACCTATCTACTTACTTATGTAATGAATATAATGATGCATATGAAACACGGTGGTCATAGAAAACTGCAAGGATTCAAGGTCTTCCGTAACACGCATAGCTACCAAAATTTCGTTAGAAGGCAAGTGGGTTTTAGTACCTAATTAAAAATTTAAGTAAGTTCAGTTCGGATCTTACCGGCTCACTTAATTTTTAGGCTATACGATGTTTCGACCTTGCAATATTTCGGTGTCTACTACGGTTACCGAGATCACCATGAGTTGTATGAACTAGACTAGACAATACATCAACCTTTACACGTGTGCACTTTACTCCATTTGCAACAAAAATTGTAAAAGTTTTCAGCCATATAATGTTATCATTTGATAAGAACGTTATTATTCTAAAATAGGGATATTCCATTCATACCGTCTGTTTTTCATTATTCAGTAGTTAAACTTGAAAGAGTGGGAATTAGAGGAGATCAGTTGCTTCTTTTGAAAGATTACATGTGAAGCCGTTCTCAATGTGTAAAAATTGATGATGTGATCAGCAAGGAGTGTTTTGTTGAGCTTGGAGTGCCACAGAGCAGTGTACTCGGACCGTCCCTTTTCCTGTGCTATTTAAATGAACTGTGTGATCTCGAAATCACAAACTGTAAAATTCAATCTTATGCTGATGATACCGCATTAACTTTTTATGCAGATCATCATCAACCCATTATGTCCCCACCGAGGGGCACGGGTCTCTTCCCTGAGGAAGGTATAGGCCATACTCCACCACGGGGGCCAAGTCCGGATTGGTGGAGGTTTGTAGACTAGTGGCTCGTCTACTGTCAGAAGTTGTCAAGCCGCCCTAAGGCCTCTGACTTGGCTTAACGACTGCCATCTATCGACGGCAGCCGGCACCAACAGCTTAACGTGCCTTGCGAAGCACGGAACCGCTCGGGAAATTGCCACTAGCGTTAGGCACAGACGGCGACCCATCCATGCACAGAACGCGCCCTGTGTTGCTTAACCTTCGTGATCGTTTAAGATCACTCAGGCAGCCGGGGCTACGAGCGATTCTTCAGGCAGCCGGGGCTATGAGCGATTCATATGCAGATAGGTACTTACATTTGGATGAAGTTTTAAATTTAGCACAGAGCGGCTTTAACATAGTATGCCGCCGCTGATAACCATCTTACCTTAAATGCAACTAAAACTAAATGTATACAATTTTCGTTTAGAAACAATAAACATGACACTCCTAAACTTAATAAAATAATTGCTCCCACATGCTTTTCTAATAATTGTACCTGCCCATTCATTGAACCTAGAAATTATGTAAAATATTTAGGAGTTATCATAGACAGGAACTTAAATTTCATTGAACATATATTTTTTTTATTTTTATTATCCTATTGCCAGACATAAAACAACATAAGAAAATTAGAACTAATGTGTGTACCTATCTAGGCGTACGTGAATTGAGTAACATAAACTTCTCGAAGCAACACAACTTAAAATTAAAGGTTCTGGCAAAAGATACCTCGCTCAGCGTAATGCCTCTTGAATGTTATTATGCATTCAAAAGGCGCTGATTATCGCAGAATGTTAGAAAGTTAACTGTATGTTTTTAAGCAGTTACGGAAAGTTGCCAGTGAAGTGCTTATCAAGGATGTATACAGTACTGCCTTCTGTCAATCTGTGCTGTCCTACTGTGTCTCCTCGTGGGGAGGAGCAGCCAAGACACACCTGTTGAAATTAGAAAGAGCGCAAAGATTAATACCTACTAAAAAAAAGTTTTAGAAAGCCGCGCTTATGTCCAACTGAAATTCTTTACAGGGATGCAAAAGTTCCTGTTGAGTATTCTATTGCGTCAATTTTCCTTGCAGACATTTATTGAGAACCAGGAAAAGGGCAAAAATAGACGTAGAAATATATGATATGTCAGAGGAATTCAGCTCAAACATAATTTGCTCGTAAATTCTTTTACGTTTTGAGCAGTAGAACTTATAATGAGGCTAATAAATTGCATAAAATACATAATACGACTAGATATTAATGTAAAAGACAACTCATGCCTTGGCTGTTATACCTTAACTACGAAGAAACTGAAAAGCTATGCTAAAACCCGATCCCAAGATCTAGGTCGTAGGGCTGAGTAGAGGACATAGGTTTTTGATACTGTTATTACTCATTTTCGAGCATAACAACTTATAAAATGCAACCAAGTTAATACGCTTGCATTAACTTGATTCTAGTACACTTACACTTAGGTTAATGTAATGTATTGTATTGCATACTTAAATGCTGAATTCTGTAAGCACAGTGTCCTCGGTCTTCGAAAAGTGGAAGCCAGGAGATTCATAGCACGGGGAAAACCTATTTTGGACTCCTCTTTCGTACTACATAGTGCAACATGTTCATTTTTAAGAGTTTCACAAATTTTTAAGTGCATTATCTACTGGATTTCCGTGTGGTGCCGGATTAAGAATAGGGTACTGGAGAAAATAAATTTTATTTGTATTTGTATACATCTTATAATAAGTGGGTATTAAGATTTAAGATTAACTTTCGCTTCCCCAACATTCATTAGTCGTGGCATGCACGCACGCCGGTTCCGGGTACTTTTTATCTTGCCCTTTGCTAATTCATCCTCTATTTTGGTCGAAGTATGTCCGCCAAAAAAATTACACTTTCACAAAATATTTTTAAGCGACCCATCCAACAATCCTACACCATGGCGTAGGCGAGAAAAAATGCATCTCTGATTGATCCCTGAAAAAAACTTGTTTTCCGAGACTTTATTCTACCGTTTTGACGGCGTAACAAGTATGTATATCTATGCCAAATTTCAGCTGTCTAGTACTAGTATTTAGTTTTCCTTCTGTGTTGTGCATATTATGTTACTTATGTGCTTATTTTGTTTCTGTGATGTATCTTGTTGGTATAATAAATGTCTTTCTTCTTCTTCTTCTTCTTCTTCTTCTTCTTCTTCTTCTACTTATAGTTTCTGTGCTAAGCCGCGGACAGACGGACAGACAGACAGGGTTCCTTTATGACTACGGTATTTATGCTTAAAAATATAGCCTGTGGTGTGTCTAAGTTGCCAAAGGTTGTGTTGTGTTGTGTTGTGCTGAGAGAGTGAGCCCTCAGCGCTGATTTTCAGTTAGTGCTTATGATACTCATTATGGTACCTACTGCGGTGTGCATGTCGATGGTGAGACTCATGTTAACCCCACTGACGCGCGAAGCATCTCAACACCCCATCAATCAGAGCTGTAATAGGCAATCGATCACGAAGCCGTTTGTATGTGGCAATCAGGTGTAATTAAAAGTGTTTTAATCAACTGTTCATCTTTCAAGATGTTCCCTAATGAAATTAGTAGACTAGACACGGTGTAGGTAGATTGAGGCAGCCACTGATTAGGTTCATAAGTAGGTACCTATACCTATAATCCGTACCAAATTTTATAATAGGCATATTCGCATAATGTAGGTCTGTTAAAATGAAAATAAAAAGGTCTTTGTTTTCCTGCTTATTAATGCAGTTAGTGCATCAATAAATTTAATTAGTTCCGTGGAGACAAGGAAGTTTGGCACAGTGGGGAACTTGCACAAAAATTGTTTTAATATAATAAGGTAAGATAAGAATATCCTTTATTGTACACTTACGCGTGGGAACACATTGTTTGGTCTCGGCCTTTGGCCTCGGCCTTAAAAGTGCACAGTACAATTGGCGGCCTTATTGCTAAAAAGCAATTGCTTACTGCTAAAAGGAATTTTATAATCGAAGAGGCCATGTTAAAAGATAATAATGAACGTGGTATTTTTTTTCTCTACGTCTAATATAATCTAATAATTACTTTTTATGTTAAAGCCCGTTGAAAACTAACTTTAGTCACGTGGTACAAAAACGCGCTATACAAAACGGACTCAAACTATGACGTCACATCTTGCACGTAACACCTTAGACTTTTGACTTTTGTATGAAGAATTTTAGATGCTTTTTAGGCCACATTTAAGGAAGGTGTGCAAGTCGGCCTAAATGTAGATAACAAGTTTTATAATATTATTTGAGTAACTTGATTTTTCGCATTTTTCGATTACCCGAAAACCACGCAAAAATATTTTTCCTGTTTATTTTTTTTTATTTTTCCTAAGTTTTTTTGTATCTTCCATGGTATAAAAGCAATGTCACTCCAATTTAAGTTTGACGGAAGATTCCCATTTCTACAATAACCATTTAATAAATCAGTTAATATCATGTGCTCTTACTCTTCCCATCGAGATTTAATAATGGACTTTTTTTACATGAATCTTTAGCTAGTCGTTGCCCAGCGGTGGAACACAAAAGGAGGTTAAATATAAAAAAATAGTTTTACTGCAAGGAGCGTCCCCGAACGACAGCACCGAGACTTGGCAAATCCTTTTGGTAGCTGGGCCCTTATTATGAAAAATGCGACATTATCGGAAGTAGCGAGATGGTCGCTTGCTAGTGTCCAAATTCGTAAACAACGGTATTATCGCTATGCATTTCTAGCGTTCATTACTCAGTGACAGGACGAAACTATTCAAGAAAAGAACCGTATTTGTCGTTAGATTCGGGTGAATTGTCGGGCTCAAGCGCGACGTTGACGACCTTTACGAACATATCGCTGCTTCATAATATCTATCTGTTCCGTATCTATCTGTTCCGTGTGGTGCCGGATTAAGAATAGCGTCACTCCATTTCCTTCCGTGGATGTCGCAGAAGGCGACTAACTAAGGAAATAAATTACCAGGAGACGGGCAGCAGCGTCTTCCTGAGATTCCAACCACATACTGCGATCGCCAACCCGCCCGCCAAGCGTGGCGATTATGGCAAAACCCTGCATGGTTAAAAACCATGAGGGAGGTCCATGTCCTGCAGTGGGCGTCAAATGGCTGATGATGATGATGATCTATCTGCAGTCTCAAGCTGAGCTGATTCTTTGAAAATATTGGAAACTAACGCGAAAGGATATTACTTAGGTACCTACCTACCTGTCGTTTGTACTAAGGTCACTATGAAAGGGTGCCAGTTAGATAGATGCTTTGGAGTTGGTATCCACGCTTTACACTGCCAATCTGAATTTCAACTGTTCTTATTATGTAGGCATATAAGCTCTATGCCTACATAATAAGAACAGTTGAAATAGCTAAATATATATTGATTTATCCGTACCCAAACGGGGTGACCCGCAGGTAAGTGCCCGCAATAGTTATAATGGTAAGTATCTTCCAAATCCTAATTTAATCAGTCGAACATACAACTTACGGATAGATTTTTTAAGTTAATTTTAGAGACCTAATTATGCAATTCAAATCCTGTCTGAAGCTTGACGTTTGCGACAGCAATTTGTATGGAATTTGACAGTTAGACAATTGAAATCGTTCAGCATTCGGTGCGCGTAAATAGGAGCAAGTCATGTTTCCTGAACTGACAGACCATTTCTGGTTTTCTTTTTCTGAGAGTACACCGGGCTCCGCAATGGAACGTAAGTATAGGTAATGATACTGCTGCCGCCATGCGGTACTTCTGAACAAACACAATACCTCTTAAGGCTCTTCTTAAGGTGTGTCTTCTGCTAAGAAACATTACACAAAACATTCCGTTTTCTTTGCGCATAACATTTTCGTTGCTAGGGGAAGCAAAATAAAGAGTTACTTTGGAGCATTGAAAACCGATTGTTTTGTGTAGTGTTTCATGATAAACACGAGCAGGAGACCCGGCTTTAGCTAAACTATCCCATGGTTAGGCAAGATTCACCTCTAAGTAACAACCTACAAGCTCATAATTGGGCCGAGCTGAACGGACGTGATTTCCAATTCTGTGCATAAAATTACGTTATTCGCGTAGAATTTAGCAAACACGTTTACTTGTTGTGGAATAACTAGGTTTAGTATGTGAGGATGATGGAGTGCATTGATAGGTAGGTACCCCTGGGGCCACGTGGTTCGACAACGTTGTCCGACATGTCGGACGACGAGGAATTTTGATTCCTTGCTGTCCGACATGTCGGACTATCAGGATTTTTTTATTCAACACAGTTCAACCATCGGACCAAGAGGATAATTATTTAAAATTCCACTTGTAAAACGTTGTCGAACCACGTGGCCGCAGGGGTAGGTACAAGGGCATGTACCTGGTTTTCCGTTTTTGTGTGGAGGAACCAATGGTCGTACGAGTGTAACCCTGTTCCTTCATTTAGGTACTTCAGTAGGTAGTAGTAGTAATGCCCTAGTACTTATTTAGGTATCTAAATTAAAATTCAGCCAGACCTTTGTCGCAATGCAATTTTCTTTTACGCCACTTCATTCTGGTAACTTTTAGTGTGGAATAGCTGATATTTTTTTTGCAATTTTTTTTCGTGTTGTAGTCGACAGGGTGATTTGGAAACGTTAGCAGTATGTTCTTTTCATTGTGAAACCTTTGACTGTATTATTAATGATTTGACAGTAATCGTAATAGTGGTAGATAATTTCCAACATTTGGCTCCAAACTGTGAAAGCAAATTCGAGGTGGTAGGAAGTACCATATCGTAATTTTTTTTAATAATTATGTTAAATGCTCATATTAGAGTCTATCGTCTGATATGTGTAAACGAATAATAGAGTTGAGAGGCGCAAACGAATAATAGAGTTGAGAGGCGCCGACCATAGGACGCTCAAAATATTATTTAAAATATTATGGGTCACGAAAAACAATTTTTTTACGCTTACTTTTTTTTTAAAACATGCACAGTATGTTTTTAAATTATGCTTAGAATGTCCCCTTAAAACAGAACCCCCTTTTTCAGATATCTAGGGGATCGTTGTAGATATCGTAGATATCGTTGTACCCTGCAAACTTAAAGGTTGATGAGCTGTTGCCTGCACCTAACAGATCATGAGATCATGTTGTCTTGAACTGTTTCTTAACATTGAACCTTCCTAAGTAGGTTGTTTGTAACTTTACTTGCCGCAATCAAGAAACACATATGCCTCAGGTAGTTAGTTGTTATTGAAACTAAACTTATGAGGTCACATCTAAAGTCGGCTAGTGAGTCATCTAATCCTAACATCTTGACGTACCTATAAAGCATAATCAGTTAACTAATCCAGGTCCCACGGCAGGGGACAATAAATCTCAGCGAGAGAAAGAAAAAGAATAAAAACCTACATTTATTCTTCGCCACATACAAATAACACAAGAACAGGTAGGGGACACGAGCTATGTCCATGCGGTGGTAAAACGGCTTCAGGCTCTGTAATTGCTGCATTATTGTGGATTGGGGACGCCAAGTGGGGAGGTATGTGGGCACCTCAAACACTCAGGTTTCCTCACGACGTTTTCCTTCACAGTTAGCGAGTGGTATTGCTACTATTACTTCGCAAATGTACGTAACTTAGAAATCGAAAGTGGTTGGTACATGTCTTAAAACTAAAAACGCACACGTTTCTTATTTTAAGTTCTTTTTAACGAAAATACAGTGATGGTAGCCTAAGGTAGAACATTGGACTCGGAAGCGAGAGTCATAGTAGCAATACCACTCGCTAACTGTGAAGGAAAACATCGTGAGGAAACCTGAGTGTCTGAGCTATTCACATACCTCAGCGCTTGAAATCGCCAACCTGCGGTGGGCACGCGTGGTGACTAAGTCCATACTCTCTCCCTGAGAGAAGGCCTGTGCCCTACAGTGGGGCGTATATAGGCTGCTTATATATGAAAATAAAAAAAAACCGGCCAAGTGCGAGTCGGACTCGCGCACCGAGGGTTCCGTACAAACCTGCAAGGTTTACAAAGTTCGTTCATTACGACAATCGAGTCATAACTATGGTATTTTTATTGCAAAACATGAGGAAAAAAGTAATAAGTTTATATTTATTAAAAAATATATATTTTATATTTTTTTTTGTAACTAAAAATTTAAGGTTTTCGGAATTTTTCCCTTATGTGTGCTATAAAACGTTGCTTCATGCCAAATTTCAAGATTCTAGGTCGACTGGAAGTACCCTTTAGGTTTTGACTCCCTTGCGAGTACTTGCGAGTTTCAAAATATGCAGCTTAAATTGCTGTTTCTTTTGATTGCGTTGACATAGAAGTTAGATTTTGTTACAGCTTAAAGGTATTATAGACCTGAGTATTTGGTATGAATTTCAATTTAATACCTCTACGCGTTTATGAGGAAATGGGTAGTAAGTTTACAATTATTAAAAAAAAATATATTATGTGATGTAACTAAAAATTTATGGTTTTCGTAATTTTTCCTTTATCTATGCTATAAGACGTTGCTTCGTACCAAATTTCAAGATTCTGAGTTCACGGGAAGCACCCTGTAGGTTTTGATTCCCTTGCAAGTGTCGAAAATTTGCGGCATAAACGGCTGTATCTTTTGATTGCGTTGGCTTAGAAGTTTGATTTTTTCACAGCTTCAAGGGACAGTAGACCTGAGTAATTGATATAAATTTCAGCTTCATACCTCCACGCGTTCCTGAGAAAAAGGGTCTTGACAGACGGACGGACGGACGGACAGACGGACAACAAAGTGATCCTATAAGGGTTCCGTTTTTTCCTTTTGAGGTACGGAACCCTAAAAACTGGGTGGGTGGGTAGAAGGGCAGGTGAGGGACGTCCCAGGCGGACATACTTCGACCAAATAGGGAATTTATTAGCAAAACCAAGACAAAAAGTACGTGCGTGCATGCAACGACTAATGAATGTTGAGGAAGCGAAATGAGTGATCTGTCAGGATCGTGGCAAGTGGCAGTCCTTGGTCTCTGCCTACCCCTATGGGATACAGGCGCGAGTTTATGTATGTTTTTCTGGAAACATAATAAAATGATGATATTTAGACGAGGTCAAATTATTATGATGATAAATAGTGATATGTAACAGCAGCAATTATCCGAAATACTTTGGTCAAACCGAGCACGTTTAATTCATATTTTTGCATCGTTTAACTTAATTGTAAGGTAGCTGGGTAATTTTGCCCAAAACAGTTTTAATTTGATCGCTGTAGGCGGTGACCAGCAATTATTCTTGAAGTTGTCCGAAGTGATGATCAACTTTTTTCAAATTCATAGGTTAAGAACAAAATCAATAAAAATATATATTTTTTTAATAAATACTATTTCGTTCTCAGGAAAAAGTGTTTAGATCCTTCTATTTTTGAAGAAGAAAGAAACCTTATATGACGTTTGAAATAGTGATGTTCAATGTCGTCAGAATCGAATAAAAAATACGGATTTATAGTCGAAAATAAAAGCTTGCAGTTCGCTGAGACCTACAAATCGGACTGGAAACAGTTTTGAAAAATAAATCGAGTACATAAGTTTCTACTTACTCACATTTCAGCAATGCTCTACATCACTAGATATACTTAATTTTCTTTTTAATTTGATTTTAAGGCGTTTTGATTCTTTTTCGATCTAACCTTTTTGTATTGTATCATCCGTTTATCTTGCAGAGCTTTTGTAGAGTTAAAAAAATCGGCCAAGTGCGAGTCGGACTCGCGCACCGAGGGTTCCGTACAAACCTGCAAGGTTTACAAAGTTCGTTCATTACGACAATCGAGTCATAACTATGGTATTTTATTGCAAAACATGAGGAAAAAAGTAATAAGTTTATATTTATTAAAAAATATATATTTTGTAATGTAACTAAAAATTTAAGGTTTTCGGAATTTTTCCTTTATGTGTGCTATAAAACGTTGCTTCATGCCAAATTTCAAGATTCTAGGTCGACTGGAAGTACCCTTTAGGTTTTGATTCCCTTGCGAGTACTTGCGAGTTTCAAAATATGCAGCTTAAATTGCTGTTTCTTTTGATTGCGTTGACATAGAAGTTAGATTTTGTTACAGCTTAAAGGTATTATAGACCTGAGTATTTGGTATGAATTTCAATTTAATACCTCTACGCGTTTATGAGGAAATGGGTAGTAAGTTTAAAATTATTAAAAAAAAATATATTATGTGATGTAACTAAAAATTTATGGTTTTCGTAATTTTTCCTTTATCTATGCTATAAGACGTTGCTTCGTACCAAATTTCAAGATTCTGAGTTCACGGGAAGCACCCTGTAGGTTTTGATTCCCTTGCAAGTGTCGAAAATTTGCGGCATAAACGGCTGTATCTTTTGATTGCGTTGGCTTAGAAGTTTGATTTTTTCACAGCTTCAAGGGACAGTAGACCTGAGTAATTGATATAAATTTCAGCTTCATACCTCCACGCGTTCCTGAGAAAAAGGGTCTTGACAGACGGACGGACGGACGGACAGACGGACAACAAAGTGATCCTATAAGGGTTCCGTTTTTTCCTTTTGAGGTACGGAACCCTAAAAAAGCAAAAATCGTCCACGGAAGTTATTTTGTTTGTCAAGGTGATGTCAATGAACGTTGACCCCTCAAGTAACGCCGAAGTAACAACGAAGCAAACCATTCAGTTATAAATCAAAACCGTATTTATTAAAATATAAAAAGTCTGTAGGTGCATGGCACTTACACAATGAGTCCAAAACGCCCACTCAACAGAGAGCAACATAAAGGTAAAGATAAATGTTTTAATTATTTTTTGCAAGATATTGATATAGATAGATTACAAACACTTTATAGCTCACGAGTAATTAATATATTTACAGCTAAAAAGCGGCAGGTAGCCTATTTCTTAAATACAATTAACATAAGTTAAAATGGCTCTTGCCTTTATATTTTTATATTTTACTCTAAACAAATCTAAACTAAGTATGTACCTATTTTAAGTAATAATAAGAACCATTTTTTTACTGCTTTAGATCGCATGCTTTTATTATTATTATGATTGTTATTATTTTGTTTGCTTAAGGCACCTCAATGTCTATTTTTGTATAAGTACACATACTTTTAAATTGTTCTGTGTGATTTCTGTCCTTAATAAAATTAAAATAAAATATACCTTAAATAAAGGCTAATATTCTATTTCCTTCCGTCGATGTCGTAGTAGGCGACTAAGCAAATCAATTACCAGGAGACGGGCAGCAGCGTCTTCCTGAGATTCCAACCGCATCATGCGATCGATAACCCGCCTGCCAAGCGTGGCGATTATGGCAAAACCCCTCATGGTTATGAAACTCTTTTTTTTTTTATTCTGTGAAAACCACGAAGGAGGCCTATGTCCTGCAGGGGGCATCAATTGGCTGATGATGATGATGATTCCATCCGGTATCTGTATCCCTTGTATCTACTAACGTATTTATTAATTGTGAAAGAAATTACGGATATGTATATCACACATGATTCAATTTTCATAATATACTTAGAATTTGTTGAAAAATCCTTATTTTAACGGTAGCGCGTTGATACAACCCACGCCTCACGTGCGAAAGGCCGTGGTTTTGAATCCCAGCTCTCACCAAAGTCTTTATTTTCTAAGTTACTTATATTTGTCAACTTTAGTACCAATACCACTCGCAAACCGTGAAGGAAAACATCGTGAGGAAACCTGAGTATCTGAGGCGCTCACACACCTCAGCGCTTAAAATCACCAATCCGTTTTGGGCTCGAGTAGTAATACTTTCTCTGTCTAAGAAAAGTCCTATGCGTTGTAGTGAGTCGTACGTATATAAGCTGCTTTTGCTAAATCCTTTCACTAGGAAGGCAAACCTCGTTTGCCATTGTATTATTATAAGCAGCCTATTTACGTCCCACTGTAGGGCATAGGCCTTCTCTCAGGGAGAGAGTGTGGGCTTAATCACCACGCGTGCCCACCACGGATTGGCGATTTTAAGCGCTGAAGTATGTGAATACCTCAGACACTCGGGTTTCCTCACGATATTTTCCTTCACGGTTAGCGAGTGGTATTGCTACTATAACTTCACAAATGTACATAACTTAGAAAACCAAGTCATAGGTATATGCCCGCACTGAGGATCGAACCTGGGTCTATCGCTTCCGACTCCGATGTTCTACCCACTAGGCTACCACCGCCATTGTATACTCTAAGATAAAGATAATACTAAGTTAACGAGGTACATATTGTCCGAGCGAGAGGGAAATAGTTATCCCATCCCTTTCTTTTGTTGACCGTGTTTTAGCGTGAGAATTCCCGCCCGACCATCTGTTTCTATTCTATGCCCTAGGGCATGTGAGTTTCGTAACTAGATTACAGCTCTTATAAGTAGGAATTAGTTGGTGGGTGCAAATTGGTAGTTAGTTTGAAAAATACCAACGCTTACGACATTGTTATTAATTGCCTGAATCAAGCCAGGCCCTTTTAACAAACTGCCTCCGGTTGTTTTCAAGACTCATCTGACACGGTCATCCATGGAATCGCTTTTACGAAACAGAATTCTACCTATTCAAATGACTTAAGTACAGGCGACAGCATAACAGTTTTTATATGCATGCACTCTATACCGCGTGGCGCCGGATTAAGAATAGCGTCACTCCATTTTCTTCCGTGGACGTCGTAGAAGGCGACTAAGGAAATCAATTACCAGGAGACGGGCAGCAACGTCTTCCTGCTATACCAACCGCATACCGCGATCGCCAACCCACCCCTGCCAAGCGTGGCGATTATGGCAAAACCCCTCATGGTTATGAAAACCACGAAGGAGGCCTATGTCCCGCAGTGGACGTCAAATGGCTGATGATGATGACTCTATATGCAGTCTCACAAAGAGTCTGCCCCACTGTCTGTAGCACTGTTCCGATCCCAAGCCGCAGGCGCAGGGCGGGCAGGAGGGTAGTCAAATACAGAAGTTAAGATTTAATCCGACTTGCGCTGCCTCTCAGATGTAATTTGAATTGAACAAAACTCAACTACTTGCATGTCCATGTCCAAGTTTGGGAGAGTGGCGCATGTCAGCCTTAGAATAAGAGATAAAATAAGAAGTGCGCTATAATTCACCAACAAACTGCCACGCAGTTCGCTAAGTTTGAAGGAAATCACCGTGAGGAGGCCCGATAATCTGAGTTGCTCACATACCTAGGTGCTTGAAATTTCCAAGCCGCGGCGGGCACGGGTGTGGTTTAAGCCTATAATCTGCATACATAAACTCAGGCCTGTATGCCAGAGGACTGAGACCAGGGAGGCTGAAACCAGGGTCTGCCTCTTGACTGCCTCTCTGAGAAACCTCTTTCACCTCATCAGTATGCATTAGTCGCTGCGTGCACGTACCTGGTTTCGAACACTGCCCATCCTCTCTTCCTGAGAGAGGCCTGTGCCCTACAGTGGGACGTATGTACTGTCAGCTCTAAAGATGCCACAGTTGTGTGTACATCATAATCCTTGAAACGACAGCCACTGCTCTACCTACAACCGATGTTAATCGGTAATCAAGCGAGGCCTTGACCAGTGAAAAGCTTTTTGCAAGCAGATGGGCCAAATCGCAAACCTTTTTACGGTCTTGCCTTTCGTATCATAAGCCGATCGGACATCTGAAAGCCTTGATATAGCCTGGATAAAACAATTATGCATTGTCATTCACCAAGCTGCAAGTAATGCGTTGTGAATACAAAGAACGATTATAATTAAAGTACATTGCTAATAATATTTATTGCCAAAATTGTGCCCTACTCTAACGGTAAAGGAAAAAATTGTGAGGAAACCCGCGGCGTGGTTGGTATTGACTTGTCTTTCCTGTGGCCTAGGCCGATTAAGTTGTAAGGATGGTATACGTGCTGGGCAAGCCTACTCCATCTAAAAAACAATGTCCCAGGCACTGCAGCGTCCGAGCGGTCCCTTCACCCATCTAGTGTGAGTGAATTTGAGTCTAAGTCCAGAGTTTGAGTCCAGTTTGTAGTGGAGAAAAGACCGAGTTAAAACTCCTCTATGACCATATTTTCTTAAGTCATATTAAGAAAATATTATACATTATTTGGTAACTGTCTAAGTCACAGGTTCTTACAATTGCAAAAAACCGGCCAAGTGTGAGTCGGACTTGCGCACGAAGGGTTCCGTACCATTATATATGCAATATTTGAATATGTCAATCGTCTACCTGTTGCCGTTTTTAATATCGAGTAAAAAACGGCAAAAATCACATTTTCTTGTATGGGACCCCCCGTTAAATATTTATTTTATACCGTTTTTAGTATTTGGTGCTATAACGGCAACATAAATACACCATCTGTGAAAATTTCAACTGTCTAACTATCACGGTTCATGAGATATAGCCTGGTGACATGACGGACGGACGGACGGCCCTTTGCCTTAACCTTTGGATACGGAACCCTAAAAACTCTTTACTGTGAAAAAAATCGACATCAAGAAAAATACGCGTAAAAAAGAGTTTTATGAATTTGTCATGGACCCTGCCATCAGATCTTGACCAAATTTTTATGGGACCACTCCTAAGGTACATTACTGATTCCTTACCTGTTCCTTACTAATATAAAATAGATAATTGTGATAATTGCAGGGCAAAACTAAAGAGACAAAACTCCAAGATCAGCCAAAACTATTGGCGCAATCAATTACTATTTTACCTCTAAATGAAGCCCCTATGTGTGCCAAGTTGGCAGTTGAAACATGCATGGTGTCAATCTATGCCAACCTAATTCGCAAATCATTCTTCTAGGCTAAGTACCTAGGTATTTACTTTTCTAATCAATTCAAGTCTGCTCACTAATTCAAGTGCCTATCAACTCAAAATGCACTTTGTTAAGAGACGTGATCGTTATGGCATCTGAGGTTACCATGTTCACAATTTGAAACACAAACTCGAATGAAAATTTACACAAAAGTGAACTTTATGCAGTACTACTAAAAGTGAAGTATGCATGGAAAAGTTGGCCAAAGAATGATCTCTTCAAAATCGATTGGAACTATCATTCATATATAACAATAATTGGATACATTGACAGGCCTTATGATCATTCCTATCAAAACAATGCAGACGCCCAGTTTGTATAGACCTGTCTGTACTTTGAGAAAATAATGTGTTAGAGGTCCGTGTCACTGGTTTTGTTTTTTATTGTGTTGGATTAATTATTTTAATTAAGGCGTTTGGTAGATGACCCGATCAATGCAGACCACAACCTGTATTGATTTTTGCTCATTATCTTCATCATCATCATCAGCCATTTGACGCACACTGCAGGACAAAGGCCTCCTTCATGGTTTTCTAACCATGAAGGGCTTTGCCATAATCGCCACGCTTGGCAGGCGGGTTGGCGATCGCAGTATACTGTTGTAATCTCAGGAAAACGCTGCTGCCCGTCTCCTGGTAATGTATTACCTAGTCGCCTTCTACGACATCCACGGAAGGAAATGGAGTGACGCTATTCTTAGTCCGGCGCCACACGGATTTTTGCTCTATCACCAGTAATTTTCAAATTATGACTCTATTAATTTTAAGGTGTGAACAGACTTTTGAAATAGAAAGAAAAAAATACATTTATTTTGTGTCACATTATAGTAACATAATTAACAAATCAACAATCGTACAAAAAAAGAACGTAGTACATCCAACTCAGCATGCATTGCTAGTGCGTGCTGCAAACAACTCAGTGCCAGCTAAATTGATGAAAACTAAAATCTTCCTCAACCTCTTCTATTCCTGTATATTGAGCGCCAGCCTCGTCTGTCTTCTTTCAGATTTTTAATCATATTCCTCCATCGTCCGTGCTGCATCCTTTGGTTCATTTTGCCCTTTTCTTGGAACGAAGTGGTCATTATTTTACTCCAAACGACATGGTCTCTCATCATGTAGCTAGTCTGCCTTCACTTGTGTTCATTCTCTTAAAAGAACTGAAGATTGCACTCATGTAATTGTGCAATCTACTAAGAACTTACTGCAAAGACATTACCGTACTATCGAACAGTCTGTAAAAGCTTTATCTTCCATCAAGTCCATCTTATGTTCATTGAACTAGACATTATGGTTTTACGCTATAAAATTAAAAAGATTAATGACTTCTTAACTAACTTTGAGACTATATTCATCATCGTTTACAATGTGTTACATTGTTTAATTCGCAATTCCCCGGGTCATTTATTAGTCTGTAATTGATTGATACCCACAAACTTCTGTAGTCTTCAATTTTGTCCAATTAATTTTAAAACTATTTCGAGTGAAATGGATGACAAAGTCTTTTCAGTTAACTTCAGTGGTCTCAAAAGTTTACCAATGCTGTGTCTGCATTATGCAGCCTAAATATGTCCATTGTAGGGCTCAGGTCTTAGTATTTTATCTAAACATTTCTTGTTTAGTTATTATCTTTAGGTAATTATAATATTAAGTAGCTTTACAGCACTTACGGGATCAAAATAACGCTAAGCAGTAAATCACGCAGCTTTTTTGTTAGATGTTTTTTTTACTGGGACCGTGTTTGTTATAATTAAGTATGATAAGTGAGTATTTTAAGACGTTTTTCGTGGCATAATTGGAGAATGATGATGTGATGTGTCGGGACTTTTTTGGATGCTACACTTGGCTTCGGATACGTGTATGCCATTGAGTCGTTATTGTATCTGAAATAAGAGCCAATATTCAAGATGAAAGAAACACTTATTGACTCTCAATTTCATAAAGTAACTGGGTGCTTACAACAGGTTTCTATTTTTCACGATGACTGGTTGAGTTACTTGATTAAGTAGATTTATATAGAAAAAAGCCAAAGATTTTATTGTAAAATTTTTTGTTTACGCAATACTTTGTTGGATATTTTATTTCCTTACAATATTTTATTATTACCTACTATTGAGTTGGTAAAGTCGACAGCATATAAACTTTTACATTAACGTGCACTCAAATCAGTAACGTCAAGGACGTGTTTGCAACAAAAATGTACAGCTTGACCTGGTGTCGGCTGTACATACTAGAATTCAGGGTTTGTAGGGACCTGGGCCTAGATTCTGTTAATGCATTGTAGTAACATGACAACTGCATGAACATGGCGGTTTTCATTTCATAGCTGCTATAAGTCTACGCGGGCACACCCATCAAACCTTCTAGGCGTAAATGGTACGAAAAAACACGTCACGTGACCCGACAGTGTACCTGTCATTATACTACAATGCACTAACAGAATCGAGGCCCTGGTCTTTTGAGGCATGTGTGGGGCCGAAAATAGTAGCACAAAGGTATTTTATACCATTTACTCTAAATCTTGCCCTTTGCTAATACATCCCCCATTTGGTCGAAGTATGTCCGTCTGGGTCGTCCCTTACCGGCCCTTCCCCGAAGCCGGCGTGCGTGCATGCAACGACTAATGAATGTTGAGGAAGCGAAAGTGATCTGTGAGGATCGTAGCAAGTGGCAGTCTCTGGTCTCTGCCTACCCCTCTGGGATACAGGCGTGAGTTTATGTTATGTTATGTTTACTCTAAATGTCATGGCTCTGCTGGATCTTGTCTCTGGATAAATCTTTAACGGTATTATTTATAAGATGTACGAGTAACGAGTACACTTTTGATAAATGTGATCTGAGGGTTTGATAGATAACAACATTACGAACATATTAAAGACATTTTCGTTTTTCTGTAAGTAATTTGTTTATACTAAAGGACATTAAGAATTTTCTCAATTTTTTTGAAATGTCTCGAATGTCCGTAATTTTATTACAATCACACTACCCTCCATATGTGTACCCTTCAGATGACTGTCCTAGCAGGCAGTGTGTGTAAACTATGTAAGAAACAAAGAGACAATAAGAGTGTTAGATTGTCCGAGCGAGTCAGCATGCCCGATGTAACAACAGCCTTAAAATACTCGATAAACGCCAGACAAATGAATAGACATAACCGCAGATTAAATAAACTGCCTCTGAGGAGTGCTTTAGAGGAATCTTAGTTTTATAAATAAGGCTATGTCTTAACTCACCATCAGATGACACAAAGGCCAAGTGCGAGTCAGACATACAAAAAAAGTCGCTTTGCGGCCAGCGCTTACTTATAAAATATCAGTCTTATTAACTATAAAAATACGATTCCTTAAAACACTCCTCAAATACAGTTTAAATGGTCTGTGGTAAAGGAAAAGACATTCATTACCACACACTATATTAACTGCATTTGAGGCATGTCGCAGAAGAATCGTGTTTTATAAACAACACCGTTACTTTAGATTAGATTAGAACACTTTATTAATCAGATTACACACCAGAATACATAATACATTATATATCTAAGTAAGTAAGTTTAGGCTATATGAAACCGCTTTTATCCAGTCTCGTCACGATATTTTATCACAATAAATCTCTACGAATGACCGAAGAGAGTAGAGAACTCAGGCTAACCGGTTGCGAGTTTTCAAGTTCATCGTCCGACAAATAAGTCAGAGTAAAAAGATATTGTTAAAAGTGTAGCGCCGTTTAATCCCTTGGCCCCGGGTACTATTACGGAGTTCTTTGACTTCATGTCACCCTAGACCTAAGAATAAAAAAACCGACCAAGTGCGATTCGGACTCGCGCATAAAGGGTTCCGTACCATTATCTATGCAACATTAGACACAAAGATCGAGAAAAAAAAAAAATGCAAAAAAGTCACATTTGTTGTATGAGAGCACCCTTTAAATATTTATTTAATTTCAATTTAATTATTTATTTTTGAAGCGAATATAAAACTAAGTATTCTGTGAATATTTCAAGCGTCTACCTGTTGCCGTTATTAATATCCAGCAAAAAACGGCCAAAAAATACGTTTGTTGTATGGGAGCCCCTCTTAAATACTTATTTTGTTCTGATTTTAGTATTCGTATGAAAATTTCAACCGCCTAGCTATCACGGTTCATGAGATACAGCCTGGTGACAGACAGACAGACAGACGTACAGTGAAGTCTTAGTAATAGGATCCCGTTTGGCCCCCTTCGGATACAGAACCCTAAAAATCATTGTTAACATGATTAAGAGATTGTACTAACACTTACAAGATTGTGCATATCGATAGATATGATTTTTGTTTTCCTCGGTGGGGCGCTAGTGTTACTCCCCGGACCCCCTTAACGTAAACTCACGTCCGGAGGGGTAGGCAGAGACCAGAGTGTGCCCCTTGACACGATCCTGACAAATCTCTTTCGCTTCATCAACATACATTAGTCGTTGCATGAACGCACGCCGGCTTCGGGTACTTTTTATCTTGCCCTAATTTTATTTTTTCTCTCTCTAATTAACTTTTGACAGTAACTAAGATAAGAATATTCTACCTAACTTTTTAGGGTTCCGTACCTCAAAAGGAAAAAACGGAACCCTTATAGGATCACTTTGTTGTCCGTCTGTCCGTCCGTCCGTCTGTCAAGACCCTTTTTCTCAGGAACGCGTGGAGGTATGAAGCTGAAATTTATATCAATTACTCAGGTCTACTGTCCCTTGAAGCTGTGAAAAAATCAAACTTCTAAGCCAACGCAATCAAAAGATACAGCCGTTTATGCCGCAAATTTTCGACACTTGCAAGGGAATCAAAACCTACAGGGTGCTTCCCGTGAACTCAGAATCTTGAAATTTGGTACGAAGCAACGTCTTATAGCATAGATAAAGGAAAAATTACGAAAACCATAAATTTTTAGTTACATCACATAATATATTTTTTTTTAATAATTTTAAACTTACTACCCATTTCCTCATAAACGCGTAGAGGTATTAAATTGAAATTCATACCAAATACTCAGGTCTATAATACCTTTAAGCTGTAACAAAATCTAACTTCTATGTCAACGCAATCAAAAGAAACAGCAATTTAAGCTGCATATTTTGAAACTCGCAAGTACTCGCAAGGGAATCAAAACCTAAAGGGTACTTCCAGTCGACCTAGAATCTTGAAATTTGGCATGAAGCAACGTTTTATAGCACACATAAAGGAAAAATTCCGAAAACCTTAAATTTTTAGTTACATTACAAAATATATATTTTTTAATAAATATAAACTTATTACTTTTTTCCTCATGAACGCGTAGAGCTATCAAGTTGAAATTCATATCAAATACTTAGATCTAATTGCCTTTAACCCGTGAAAAAATGTTGTTGACATTGCAGGTTTGTACGGAACCCTCGGTGCGCGAGTCCGACTCGCACTTGGCCGGTTTTTGTTTTACACTTACACCGGTAAAAGTACCTTCGGAGAGTCTTAAGTTTAATCTTTACGAGTATCGCTGATCTTGTTTTTATATTATTTATTCTACATATATTTTCTACTGGATCCGAGAATCGGCCGCCACTTTCATGGGATATTTACAAATAAAACTATTATGTCATAACGACGCAAGCATCGTTCAATGAACCGCTCTCGATTATAGTTGATGTTGCAATGCATTTATGGGCCATTATCGAGCTTTTGACACCATTGACTTTACTATTGGACTTCCGAAAGAACATTAATTTTCTAATCGTTAATACCACATACCACAAACTTTTCATTTGGTGCTTAGCATGGTTAAGCCAAGTCAGAGGCCTTAGGGCGGCTTGACAACTTCTGACAGTAGACGAGCCACTAGTCTACAAGCCTCCACCAATCCGGACTTGGCCCCCGTGGTGGAGTATGGCCTATACCTTCCTCAGGGAAGAGACCCGTGCCCCTCGGTGGGGACATAATGGGTTGATGATGAATGGGCAGTACGATGGCGCGAGTCACGCGTTTTGTGGCGCTGAAATGTCTGAATTAGACAATTCATGTTATAAATAAATAAAGAATAATAGGTAAATAGCTTTCACACAATACAATCACTTGCCCTGGTTCCAAACTATGATATTCTGTACCTAGGGTTACCAGGCAAGGACATCACAAACATGGAAATACACCCAGACTGAGGCCATTTGTACAAGCGTATGGCGGCTCCCAGTGGAAATCGAACCCTCGATCTCTGTTTTGGTAGTTAAATGCCTTAACGGCTAGACCAAGGAGGCAGTCGCCTGGAAAGTCGCGACTTTTGACATGTACATTGCACAGGTGCTATAATGGTCGGCAGATAACGTGAACAAAAATAAAAGTGGTTGGGTCGAATTTGCGATGGGTACATAAGACTATTTTCTATTTGTTTAATAATTTAGGTAATCTAAAGTCCGAAACATTTTAAGTCACATCCCCAAAATACAAAAAAAAAGTTATTTGTCATTTGTCGGGCATAATTTTAGTATGGCATCCTACTAATATTATAAATGTGAAAAAGTGCGAAGCTGTTTCGATGTTTGGAGGTTTGGATTTTTGGATGTTTGTTACTCAATCACGCAATAACGGCTGAAAGATAGACAAAGACCTGAATTGGGATATAGCTTACTCGGTAATGCGTTTCCATGGGAATATATTTATTATAAGTTTAAAATAGATGACATGTGCGAGCGAATGTTGTGTTTTAAAAATAGATGACGTTGTGCAAGAATCGTATAAACGGATTCTGTGGCGGTACGAAGTTCGCCGGGACAGCTAGTAGCTGATAATTTTGATTTCGTTTTGTAGTCCACGATGCCGTAGTAAAGGTTATTCGAAATTTACACGCCCATTTTTGGATAAAAGTAGGAATTTCATTACACGTTCATAACTATGCAAAATACCTTGTTATTTTGTTAATTTTATTCCCGTGCACAATAGAGAATCTTATCCTATCTTATCCGTAGCTGCGGATAGAAGAACAAACCAACCAACATACATTTCGTACTGTTTTTAATTGGTAGCTCTGCGCTTAGTTCGTATCAACTTACAGCTTAGAAAAATTGAACGACGTTGACACAAAAATAATATTGGTTGCCAAAAAAAAGTTTTTTGCATGAGTCCAATGAACTCAGTTGAAATTAATTTGCCGATTGTCTCTGGTTGTACCGTTGAACCGGCGAGACGTCAGCTCGAATTGGTAAAGATTAATAAGTCGATAACTGATGCTCACTGTCTGTTGGTTGGTTTTGTATAATTTTTATTATGACTTCTTGGAATCAGCAAATCTCCTGAGAATGTTAAAGCCGTGGTTTGCTTAACCCTCAATTGGTAATAGTAATAACTTCCACACAACACAATCACTTGTCCTGGTCCCAAACTGGGATACTCTGTGCTATGGTAACCCGTCAAAGACATCACAAACACGGAAATACACCTAGAAAGAGGTCATTTGTACAAATGCATGTATGTATGTAAATTAAAGCTCGTAAATATTTGTCCCGATATTGGTCGCTTCCTGCTGGACTGAGCATTTCCAGGTGGTTTTAGTTCGTCCTCTCTTTCTCGTTCCGAATGGCTACCATATCATCACATCATTGTCCTACTTAGCGTTAAAATTCATATTTGATTATGCAGCCGAAAAGGTCATGCATTAATTTGGCGTTTTCAAATTGTTAAAAAAACTGTCACAGACTCTTTTTAAATTAATGTTACAAGAAATAGCATCAAATCTGTGGTGATAAGCGTTGCTTATCGCAAACTCAGACTACGTGTATTTTTGGTCAAGTTATGTGCCGGGCATTATAAGTGGTACTAAATAAATCTACCCGTGGCTCAGTGGAACAGTTGAAAATCTATATTAATATTTACGTTCATTCGTCAATTAAAGAAAAACATTTGTTATTCATCAATCACAGTGATACATCATATTTGTGGCAATTATTGAAAGTAAATATACCTACTTAATTAGAAGTATTGTGCTGATCATATAATAAGCCATGATTGACACCACTTAGACAATATTCAACTTCAACTTCCCGGATTACTGAATCCGGTATAGAATAATCCTGGTCAAATTTCAAGAAGCAATGTCATCATCAGCTCAAAACATGCAGGTATATGTAGAGTATCTAATAACTAATTTAACAGCCTATTTTTTATACCTACCGTATTCTACATCTACGAGACACAAGCCTTCTCTGAGAAAGAGAGAGAGAGAGAGACAGAAAGTGTATGAGCTAAATCGCGATGCGTACATAGACATACATCATCATCATCATCTTCATCATCATCATCATGATGATCAGCCCACCGCTGCCCGCTGCTGGGTATAGGCCTTTTCCCCTAAATGCCATATCTCACACTCAGATTCACACAAATACATCTGGTCGTTTTTAAGGTTCCGTACCCGAAAGGTGCTAAACGGGACCCTATTACTCTGCCTCCGCTGTCTGTCTGTCTGTCCGTCCGACCTATAACTATCTTTGAAACTGTAATAGGTAGCCAGTTGTAATTTTCACAAAATATGTGATATTATGGCGGATTACCTAAAAAATAATATAAAGGGCGGGGAGGGGGGGTTCTCCATAAACAAATGTATTTTTATTAATATCGAGCAAAAAACGCAAAAAAAAAATAGTTTGTTGTATGGAAGCTCCCCTTAAATATTTATTTTATTCTGTTTTTAGTATTTGTTGCTGTAGCGGCAACAGAAATGCATCATCTGTGAAAATTACAGATACAGCCTGGTGACAGGCAGACAGACAGACCGACAGACATACAGACAGACGGGCAGTGAAGTCTTAGTAATAGGGTCCCATTTGGCACCCTTCAGGTACGGAACCCTAAAAAACGTCCAAGCATGGGGACGGAATCCTCGGTCCGACTCGCACTTGGCCGGTTTTGTTTTCTTCAATGGTGGCGCTAGTTCGCATGGGGCGCCAAACTCGCCAGTTTATTTAAACGTATCTACTAAACAATAATAATATATTTTAATTTTACATACTCTACATACATCATCAGCCATTTGGCGCCCACTGCAGGACATATGCCTACCTCGTTGTTTACCAAGCTAGGTACATACGGCAGAAGGTATTGTTTACGTTTACCATGTCAGTGACTTAATTTATCTTAATCCCAAATCATTGAAAAAAGTCGTGATGAATAATCTATTAACACTATTCGCGTTATGACGCCTTTTCGTGCCCTACCAAGAGATTAGCATCACGAAATCCTCACAAGCATTCGTTTGAGATTGGAATCTCTGAGGATGATAAATATCACGCTTCGCGAGACATTAAATGGTGGTGGTGTTGTCAATATTTTTACTTGGAGTCCGCGTTTTCCGGGTCTTAGTGAAAACCGGCCAAGCGTGAGTAGGACTTGCGCACCGATGTTTCCGTACCGCCTTATAAATATAATATTACGTCACAGAAAGATAATATTTCTTAATATTGTTTAGTCCGGTCTACCAATTTGACTACTTCACCTCACTTGGCGCTGCATGCCGCTCATGAAGGATACCGGCAAAATATCAGCGCTTAAGTTGGTCCCAAACTTTCAGCACATTCTGAGTCGGAGCCTATTAACATTTGCCACACGTACGTTGTAACTCTTTGCACCAATCGGTACTTTACCGTACCGTGTGTTACAAAATTTAATGCTTTTGCTTTTCATGTCATGAAACCTGGGTGTCTGAGGTGTTCACATACCTCAGCGCTTGAATTAAGCCCATACTCTCTCTCTGAGAGAGAAGGCCTGTGCCCTGCAGTGGGACGTATAAAGGCTACAAAACCGCGATTAGATAGGTAAATGTAGTCTTTAGTCCGTGTGGCGCCGGATTAAGAATAGCGTCACTCCATTTCCTTCCGTGGATGTCGTAGAAGGCGACTGAGGAAATCAACTACAAGGAGACGGGCAGCACTGTTTTCCTGAGATTCCAACTGCATACTGCAATCGCCAACCCGCCTGCCAAGCGTTGCGATTATGGCAAAACCCCTCATGGTTATGAAAACCACGAAGGAGGCCTGTCTCCTGCAGTGGGCGTCGAGTGGCTGATGATGATGATGAATTTTTAGTGTCGACAGCATGAAAATTTGTGATGGTTTGAATCAGTGCTTATCACTCCATAGAGCTTTTAAGTGTTCCGTACATAAAGGGTGCCAAACGGGACCCTATTACTAAGACTTCACTGTCCGTCTGTCTGTCTGTCTGTCACCAGGCTGTATCTCATGAACCGTGATAGCTAGGCAGTTGAAATTTACAGATGATGTATTTCTGTTGTTGCTTTAACAAAAAATACAAAAATCATAATATAACTAAATATTTAAGGGGGCTCCCATTCAACAAACTTAATTTTTTGCCGTTATTTGCTCTATATCATTAACGGCAACAGGTAGACGCTTGAAATAGTCACAGAATATTTAGTTCAGTGTTTGCTTCAAAACTAAATCATTTAATTAAAATAAAATAAACATTTAAGGGGGGCTCCCATAGAAGAAATCTGATTATTTGCCGTTTTTTCTCGATCTTTGTGTCTAATGTTATACAGATGTGCGTGAGTCCGACTCGCACTTGGCCGGTTTTTTCTTAACCAATCTAGTTAGCAATAAAAAATATTATATTTAAATGTTAAAAACATAATTATTGCAACCTTCGTGGAATTTACCTCAATTCTAGCCGTAGATGTTCAAAAGTGACCGAGAGAACCATTTTCTATCGCACTCAACGAGTCGTCTCTCAAATATAATGAACCATTTACAACAATAGACTAACCAAACGTAAACAGAATCACCCTAAGCTTCGTCCAATTAGACCTGAAGAAGAATTTTTACGAGTAGGTTGAACTTGGAAACGCGTGCTGACACGTTTTTACCGGCTACATAAATATCAGTCGAAGAACCACTCCAAGTTGCAAATAGAACAGAATAACCTAAAACATACCTAAGAACACTACTAATAACATCAAACAAGTCTGGAATGAATTTTAGATACTGACAACACGAATTTAAAAGGAAGGGGTTCTGCAATGAGCTTAAAAAGTAAAATCTAAACGATGTCAAAATTGTTCTTCTGTAATGTTAACATTAAGACTTGTCTTTTGGCTGCCCGCATATAAAAGGAAACGGTCCCACTGCCTAATCATCAGTTAGTGTTCTTAGCCCATAACAACCACATCCTCAAAGGATAGACCACAGTGGGACAAGACAATGCACTTGGTAATAACACAGTAACCTGTCGTACAGCGAAAGAGTGACAAATGGATATCGGTGTCGGATAACAACATAGAGCCGTTTTCCTTATAGGTCCTTGTGTAATTAAGTGATTAATGGATTAGTAGAGTCGGTGGATTATGCCATTTGTGTGCAGAACAATAAGGGACCTCAATTTTTGTCCCATATTTTCGTAACAATTTGGTCGAGCTTTTGTTTCATTCAACCTTTTTCTAAGAATAGTTCTTTTTGTGTTACATGATTTTGTGAATCCGATACGTAGATAAACTCGCGTCTGTATCCCGGAGGTATTAGTTTAATGTTAAATAAAGTTGGAGAAATATTAGAACGGTCTAATGCAAAAAAAGTAGAACACAATCTTCCCACCCCTTTAGCATATCTTAGACAAATCAGAAAACATTTTTTTTTCAGCTTCATTCCTTAATTTCGTTGTTGTCACTCTTTTTCAATTCTACTAAAATTAAAACTCACCCTTTTAGTCACCTATTTAATGGTCTTATTTTTTTTCAATTCCAGATTGTAATAGCCGCTTTGGCAGCGGTTTGTGGAGCGGCCAAGCTCGACAGGACTTATCTGCCACCACCCTCAGCTCAAACAGCGGGCGGTAGCCCTGGAGCACTCCAAACTCCGTTTGGAGGAGCCAGCTTCCGGAGTCAAGGGAATCAAGGCCTTGGAGGAATCCCCAAAGGAGCCTACAGTAATGATTTCGGAGGTGTAGTCGTCGACGCAGCCGCCGCTGGTACCAGAGCCGCAGGCCCTGAAGAGACAGGTCTTGGAGCTCCTAGACCCTCATATGGCTCTCAAGTCTCTAAAGTTGGTGATGCCGCGTTTAGAGGAGCTCCAGTAGCCGGTTTCAGACAGACCCCAGCGCCGCAAGGTGATGGGTACAATGTGAATGCTGCAACAAACGGAAACCCGTCAGAAAGATTTGGAAATGGAAATGATCAACAAGGATCAAGGTTCCAGGCTTCAAGCTCGGCGACTGTCAGAAGTCAGCCGTCAAGATTTGGCAGTCCTTCCTTCAATGCTGAACCAGTTGAAGCTGAGCGGCCAAAAGCTGAACAAGAACGTCAAGCTGGCATCCTCAGATACAATAGTGAAGTAGGAGCTGATAGTTACAGTTATTTATTCGAAACTGACAATGGAATTTCTGCTGAGGAAAATGGCGTGGCCATAAATGGTGTACAAGCTCAGGGTGCATTTTCCTATACTGGTGACGACGGTCAGACATACAGTGTGACGTATACAGCTGACGAGAATGGCTACCAGCCAAGAGGTGATCATCTGCCGACTCCTCCTCCTATACCCGATGCTATTCTGAAGTCCTTGGAGCTGAATGCTAAGGAAGAGGCTGCAGGACTTAGTGATGATGGTAAGTTTACTTTCAATCATTCCTTTTTTTCTTAATTTCGGTAAACATAAAATATGGTTAATGGCATCGTAAAAAAAACTTTGTGATATGAAGAGAGATGATTATTTATTTATAAAAGATAGGCCAAAGACAAGGAGGAGTGGAAGCCTAGAGGAAAAGGGAAAGCCTTTGCAAAGCAGTAGGACATAAAAACTACAAATAAAAAAAAATCTTGCCTTAGTAGTGAATCATAACTCTTTATTGTATGATTCATAACAGTGCTCAAAATTAAACCTACACGGAAGCGTTTGTTTTTAATTTCTACAACTTCTAACTTTTTTTATTATAATACATTAATCTAATGTGACGAACGTCATGGGCTTAAAACAATTAATTGATGAACTCGTCAGAATCAAGCTCCACTAGCAACTAGAGCTCTACCAACTGCTCTCAGTAGGCCATTGTTAAGCAATTGATTAATGACAACGCCTGATCTATTGCCTTACAAATCACCAACAACTTTCATTTTCTTATTTACAGGCTCATACGATGCTCGGAAGTACAATGCAGCCAGCGATTACAACGAAAGTGACAATAATAATGGCCGATACAATGGAGCGGAGTCAAATAAAGGATCTGGGAATGGTGTTATCGCGTCAGCCGAAGCGGTAAGCGGATTGGCGAAACAAAATGGTGCCTTCAAACAGACTCAGAACTTTGAAAACGATCAACAGGGGAATGACTTCAACTCACAAGCGCCTTCTCAAAGTGGTCAGATTGGCGATCGGTTTGGCAATAATGACAATTTTTTGCAGTCTGCATCGGCTGCAGCCCAGAATGGCCTCAGACAAGACTCTGGAAATAATGCCTATGCGGTTGCATCTCAGTCTTCAGGAAATGTAGCGGGTGGTTTTGGTCAAGTGTTCCAAGGTAGTTTCGCTCAGCAGAAACCGGATCAGAGATTTAGAGGTCAGTCAGTCAATAATGGAAATAAATTTTATCAACAATCTCAAGATCAGGGATCGGTATTTGGTGCCAATGATAACAACTTGGGTCAGCAGACCAAAGAGCAGGCTTCTGTGTTTGGTGACCAATCTAGCAGCACTAATGTCAATAAATTTGCCCAACACACGGAAGCTCATAGTTCTAAATTTGGTGCTCCGCCTTCTGACATAAAGTTTGGTCAGCAAACGCAGTCGCAAATAGGTCAATTTGCCGCTACTAGTCAATCAAATAGCTTTGGTCAGAAAACACATGCGCAGACTTCAGGTGCCCCGTCAAGTCAAGGTCAAGCATCAGGTTTAAATGTCCAATCTACAGGCAGTGGCAACAATTATGGTCAGCACACACAGGCACAAGCTGCTGGATTTGGTGGCCAAAAGTTTGGTTACTTACCTCCTAAGCAAAATGGAGGGAAGACACCTCAAGGCCCAAAAGTTCCTGAAACTACTGCCTTCAACTCACAATCCCAAAGCTCTTTTCAGCAATCGAATAATATTGCCATCCAAATTCGCCCTACCAAACAGCCTGATACAACGCTGACTACTCCTTTCGAAACTCCTAGAATCGACTCTGCGTCTCAGTTAGCTTCAAGCGAAAATGGCGAAGCAGTTCAAGTGGAACAGAAACCTTCGTTCACCGGTCAGTTTTCAGAAGCATCAGCTGAAGTTAAACTACCTCAGAGCTCTTTTTCCAGACGCCCTTCGAACCAGGGTAATGGTTTTGATCGATTCCCTCAGAAAAGCAGTGTCCGCCCTCAAACTCAGAACTTCAGACAGCAAAACATTCCTGTAGCCAATTCATCAGGCAAACCTCAAGGTTCAGCTTCAGCCTTTGCTTCGTTCAACTCACAAGAAACTGTAGCATCTGCTGAAAATTTCAATAGTGACGATGAGGAACCAACAACCGGCGTCGCTTATACTGACACTACTCCTACGACAGAAAGTCCTGCCCAGTTTGGTCAATTCGAACAAGCCCAAAACCAGTATAACCAAGCCTCTCAGGGGCAATTCAACCAGGGATTTCAGCCTCAAAACAGACCTCAGTTTTCAGGTAGCACACAAAAACCTTTCCGTCATAATAATTTTGTTCAACAACAGACCTCTAACAATGGTCAAGATAACTCTTATTACTACAAACAACCGTCAACGTCTTTTAACGTGCCAGAAACTAGTAACAACAATTTTCAGAGTACGTCATCTGGTCAGTTTGATAGAGTGACTGAACAACCAAACTTCGATACTCAGAGCAGCGCTCATTTGGCTTCTTCGCAAACAGGTCAATTTGGTTCCCATACCAACTTCCAAGGTCAACAATCTTCGACCAAATATCCTCGCCCACCTACTCTGCTAGCTGTAGATCCAACATTGACTGTGAATACTGAAACAGATATTCCACAGACAACTTACCAAGCCCAGTATAATAATGGCGTGACTCAAGCTTCGGCATCTTCTTTCGCTTCCAATAATCCATCTAGTCAATTCAACGGTAGCAGCTCGTTTCCTCAAAGACAACAGTTTTCTCAGTTTAACACCCAAGCTACTCAGTCATTCTCAAGACCCCAGTCTTCATCGTTTGGACAGCAGACCACAGCCGTCCCCTCTTCATTCAGCCAGCAAAACCAGTATGACCAAAGCGGCAATGGTTTTAACCAATTCTCTAGAGCTCAGACTTTCAGGCAACGTGTGACTAACAATCCGCAATTTGGAAAACAAGAACCTAAAAAGGAGCCAACCACAGAAGTGCCAGCATCTACTTACGAGGGCGAAATCTACCAATACAACAAACCAGCTGAGGTGCTTCCGGCTCCTTCTCAAGACCCCACGCCGCAAGGTTCTGAAGAGACTCCAGTGCAATTTGATGCTAAACAGCCAGATCAGAGAGTTCAAAGCCAAAATCAATTCCAAAGAAACCAGTTCAGCCAAGACTTTGGTCAGCAAGTGGACGAGAGGGTTCCGTTTCAACAGGAAAGTTCTGAGTTCGTTGGTGGGTCAGCGGCGTTTAAAGTTGATGGCGACACAGCTAGTTCCGTAGCGGGTAAAGGTGAGGTGTTTGGGGGGCCCCGACAGCCACCAAGCTTTGATGAAGAAACTGGCTATCATTATTGAGTTCATTTGGTCAACCTTAGTCAATCTCTCGTAGGAAGGTTTTTTGACTTAAGTTTTTCTATAATTCCTTATTGAACAATAGCACAGCAGAGGTATGTTCATAGCTACATCGGTAGAGGTGTAAGTATATACACTCCTAGATGGAATAAGGGCATTTGTGTATGTACACATCGAGGTATCGTTGCCTCTTTCACGATAGATCAAATTGTTGTTAGATAACTCTTACAGATATGAAAATTTCAGTATTTGTATAGTCATTTGAACTCCTTTACGATGGTTGGACTATAAAGATTAATTATATTAGCACTTTTGTTGTCATAGACCTGTTGTTAAATTTTGACAGTAAAAGTGTTAAGTGCCATAAGGTTAAAATGTAAAAGTATTAATTTATGTAGGTATATCTGCTATATTCTGTTTTAAGATGCAGATAATATATTGCTTTAAAATTATATTATAATTTGTACTTCAAAATTATAAAGCAAAGATGTATTGTAAATGAAAAATGGCGCTAAGTTATGAGCTTAAGATAAAATTGGCTTGATGTAAAGATAAATGTTTATAAAAGCTGTAATTTAAAGCTAGCTATTAATTTTTAAGCCTAGCCATTATTGGTATGTGAAACAATAATGAACTTTTTATACGATATTGCGGCGTAATGTCATGAAATATAAACGAAACAAACATTATTGGTTTTTTAATTTGTTACCTCTGTTAATAATTAAAACTGATTAAAAACTTATAGAATATGTACAGTCGACAACACGTGCACCTTTACATTTTAGTTGCAAAATTGCCTCTAATGTAACTTTACTGAGTAGAGTGAATATTAAGGTCGATGTTGACTGAACGTATAAAATACAAAGTTAATTAACCGTCTTCAAAATAGGAAGTGGTTCTCAATTCGACTCGGAAGTTTTTTTTTGTTTTTAGGGTTCGTACCTCAAAAGGAATAAGGGAACCCTTATAGGATCACTTTGTTGTCCTTCCGTGTATCTGTGTGTCAAGACCCTTTATCTCGGGAACGCATGGAGGTATCGAGTTTAAATTAAAACCATATACCTACTCTGGTCTACAGTCCGTTGAAGCTGTGAAAAAATCAAACGTTAAAGTAAAAAAAGTAACGACCGTTCATGCTGTAAAAAACGTAGGTATATTTCGACACTCTCAAGATATGTGGTAGGTACGTTCCGTTGACCTAGAACTATGAAATTTGCCAAGTAGTATCGTCTTACACTACAAATACTGGAAAAAAACTAAAAACATAAAATCATAAAAATAATAAATAGCCTTTGAAGTTCGGAAAAAGCTCGCCCTAGAAATTTTTACGGAACCCTCGGTGGGCGAGTCTGACTTGCACATGTCTGGTTTTTTTTTTAATCTTCTTCGCGTGAGTTCTATTCGAAAATTTATGTTTTTAAATAGCTTTGATTCTAATTTTGCTGCCGGAAGATTTTTCCAGAATTGTCAGGAAATAATAAACAAATATTTATAATGATAGGAAGGTGAATGGTTGATTAATTTAAAAGGTTTTTATCATGAGACAAGAACACATAGTTACAAAAAACCGGCCAAGTGCGAGTCGGACTCTATAAAACATTAGACACAAAGATTGCGAAAAAACGACAAAAAATCACGTTTGTTGTATGGGAGCCCCCCTTAAATATTTATTTTATTTTAATTTAATTATTTATTTTTGAAGCGAATATAGTACTAAATATTCTTTGAATATTTCAACCCTTCTATTTTTTTGCCGTTATTAATATCGAACAATAAACGCCAAAAAAAATTACGTTTGTTGTATGGGAGCCCTCCTTAAATATTTATTTTATTTTGTGTTTAGTATTTTGTTGTTATAGCGGCAACAGAAATACATCATCTGTTGAAATTTCAACTGAGATGAGATACAACCTGGTGACAGACACTCCGACAAACAGACAGACATACAGACGGACATTGAAGTCTTAGTAATGGGGTCCCATTTGGCACCCTTTGGGTACGGAACCCTAAAAAGCATCTACACTACATACAGTAACAATCCGGAAAGCTTTGTCTCATGGAAAATTTCAACAATTTATTTATTGTTGTTAAAGCATAACACACAAACATAAGTATAAGATTTTCTTCAGAGAAAGAGTGATAGATATAATAGGGTCGTGGATTCGATTCCCACTAGGGGCGATTGGAATCGTTCAGAATTTGGTGCGCCTAATATAAGAGCTGATGACGTTGATTGGGCTCACAGTGACTAAATACAAACTATCTCTCTCTGAGAGAAGCCCAGAAGGAATTACATAGATTGCTTTTATTCATCCCAAACAAGCTGTTCCGGCGGACTTCGTACCGCCACAGAATCCGTTTTTACGATTCTCGCGCAACGCCATCTATTTTTAAAACACAACGTTCCCTCGCACAACGCCATCTACTATAAACCTAAAATAAATGTTATCCCACGGGAACGCATTGCCGGGATATCAAGTACGCTATCTCTCAATTCAGGTCTTTGTCTATCTGTACATAAAGTTTCATGTAAATCCGTTCAGCCGTTGAGGGGGTTCTATTCCCGCAAGGGGTAACCGTAATACCATGTATATAGTGCAATGGCTTCTGGTCGGGTATTTTTCTATGACCAGACCAGGACATACTTCAATCGAACAAATATGGGATTTTAAAAACCTATTTCCTCAGCAAGGTTTAGTGCAACCAAAAGAATATAAATAGGGGACTGATTAGCAAAGGGCAAGATAAAAAGTACCCCAAACTGGCGTGCGTGCATGCAACTAATGAAGGTTAATGAGGCAAAAGAGGTTTGTCAGAATCGAGGTACCTAAGTGGCAAACCCAGGTGTCTGCTTACCCCAACGGGATACAAGCGAGATATGCCAAAAAGCACCCTTGTCTGGTTACCATACCGCAGGTATCCTTGTTTGGCACCAGAACAAGTGATTATGATAATATGTAGATGTTAATATTATTATTTTTACCAATACCTACTTTCAGTATTTCTTTTAAATGTTCCAAGTTAAATTCTGAGTTGCTCCTTGTCTTTTAGAACTCTACGAATTCGTCTTCTAGAACACTTAAGCGTATTTATTAATAGGGATGAAAAGCTTTTCGTTTCATTTTGAATTTCACCACTAGGACTCAACTAGAGTTTTATGCAATTTTTGTACTGATGAACGTTTAACCGATTTGAGACTTACCCCCAGTTTTTTGTACACTAACACGCTGTTAATCTACTGTTAACAGCTGTCAATTGACCAAAGTGCATACAAAAAAAACCACTACCAGCTATTAACAGTAGATTAACAGCTTGTTAGTGTACGAGAAACCGGGGGTTAGAATCTCACTATTTACTCATCCGAACGTAAGTTGGGACAGATGCGATTTGGGAGCTCATTAGATGGTATCTTACTTCAGACAGTCACAAAACTTATTTTTGACGTGGTTTATTGTTGAATGCCAACCCGAACGAATAGTGTCAACTTAATTGAAAGGCCTAGTGGGTAGAACATTGGACTCGGAAGCGAGAGACCCAGGTTCGATTTCCAGAGCGGGCATGTACCTATGACTTTGTTTTGTAAGTTATGTACATTTGAAGAAATCGTGAAGGAAAACATCGTGAGCAAACCAGAGTCTCTGAGCTATTCACATACCTCAGCGCTTCAAATCGCCAATCCGCCGTGGGCACGCTTGGCAATTAAGCCCGTACTCTCTCCCCGAGAGAAGGCCTGTGCCCTACAGTGGGACAAGCTGATGCATGTAACACAGTTCTTAACAAGTACCGATGTCAACCTGGTCTACCTTATTCTACATTTAATTTATTTATCATCATCATCATCATCATCAGCCCACCGCAGCCCACTGCTGCGTATAGACCTTTCCCCCTAAATGCCATCTCCGACGGTCCTTGCCATCCTCATCCATGGACCTTCCGCCGACTCAACGACATCGTCCGACCATCGGGCCGCTGGTCTGCCCACTGACCGTCGTCCTGATCTTAGCCGCCACTCTGTGATTGCCCTGGTCCACCTGCCGTCTTCCCGCCTCTGCAGGTGTCCCGCCCATTTCCATTTCAGTCTCGAGACTCTTTTGCCAATTTATTTGTATGGTCAAATAAATTAATTAAACTAAGCTAAGTCGAATTCGATCTTTCCGGGTTTCTCTGAAAGATCGAATTCGACACGAGGTGATCCGACAGAGAACCAAAGTCACCGACATAGCCCATCGAATTAGCATGCTGAAGTGGCACTGGGCTGGCCATATTATCCGAAGAACTGATAACCGATGGGGTAGACGAGTTCTCGAGTGGAGACCGCGGGTCGGTAAACGTAGTGTGGGACGTCCTCAGACTCGGTGGAGCGATGATCTTCGCAGGGCGGCTCTCTTGCCAGCCGGATGAGAGTAGCCGAGGACCGTGCTCAGGGGCGTGCTATAAGAGAGGCCTATGTCCAGCAGTGGACAAGCATAGGCTGATGATGATGATTATGAAGTCCGTTACGAAAACTTACTATGAATAATAAACTTTTTATCGTGGTATTTTATATGTAGCTTATATACGTCCCACTGCAGTTCTCAAGCCTTCTCTCAGAGAGAGAGAGAGTATGGGCTTAATTAACACGCGTGCCCACCGCGGATTGGCAATTTCAGGCGCAGAGGTTTGTAAATACCTCCGACACTCAGGGTATCTTAAGATGTTTTCCTTCACCGTTAGTGAGTGGTATTGCTACTTTAACTTCACAAATGTACGTAACTTAGAAAACGAATTTAACGTACATGCCGGGATTACTGCCGAATGTGAGGCCGGCGTCCTACCGCTGCGCGGTCTGGTATTATCCTGGCTTAGTCTTTGCAATTTCAAGAGACCTACTTTTCCTTCAATCCAATACAAACGCCCACATTCCTTCACTGCTAGACATAGGCCTCCCACAATGCACGCCTCTTATTTCTGTCTTCAGCCATCCTCATCCGGTCGCTACCAAAAATCTATGTCAGGTCGTCGGTCCAGCAATCAGGTGGGCGACCCACGCTACGTGTACTTTTACCTGGAAGCAAATAATTTTATGCTCATTACAAGTACTAATATGAATTTGAGGAGGCACTCGCTATAAATCAACATTTACAATCCCCATTAATGGCCATCATTGCAAATTAGCTACTTGGCGCAAAGAGGTAATGGCTGCAAATAAAAACTCCGAATAGCATTGAACTTTGCGAAATAGCCAGTCATATGTATATTGCGTGGTCCACCGATTAACGGCACTGTAAAATGAATCGCATGATTCCTTATTAATTAAATTATCAACACTTCAATTATGAAGGCTCGCAATCCGTCTCCGCCGGATAAATCGGGGGCAATGTAAACCTTTTTCGAGAAAACTTTCAAAGTAAGTAAACGCGCAGTAAACGAGCAGCGAGCCAATTAATAAGCTCAGACGCTCCCCCCAAATTGCTACAATAACTTCTTAATAAAACGTTAGAAATACAGATCTGTAACATGACCTTGGAGTACACGTTAAGAAATAATGGCCAGTAACGATTGATACTGGGCTCTCACGATTTTCATGTGCTCGCTGACCTGACCTGCCTTTCGGCAATTGATTTTTTACCAATATTCCAGCGAGAAGAGCTGGCTACTCACACATAGTCAGAGTAATTGTAACAGTGTTGTATTTGAGGTAAGTAGTCGTCGATGCGAGCAGTGAGCTTTGCGTCAGTATGCGTGTCTATCGCAGGCCAATATAAGTACCAATTTTATTTTATTTTATTGAAAGTTTATTTGGAACACCAACAGATTAAAAGACAATAGATGCTTAAAAGTATGTAGTATCAATATTCAAAAGCCAGTAATTGATTTGCACGGATTTACAAAATAAGTTTGACTAATAAACTTTAAACAAACTAGCTGACTCTGCAAACGTTGTTAGCCTACAACCTACTCTCAGACCTACCAAATATACACAAATAATTTCATAAAAATCGGTGAAGCCGTTTCGGAGGAGTTCGATAACAAACACTGTGACACGAGATTTTTATATTATATGAGACGTGATAGCTGGGGGCGTAATATCTCAAGACAAAGTTTTAAAACCATCCGTTCCTATTACCAATTTAGTTAACAAAATTGACCTCTTTGAAGTGTCAAAATATGTATGAATTTGACTATTCAGAGTTGGTCAAATTGGTCGAATCCATACAGTGAAGCTAGAAAACCACTGACTTTGACAGATGTTTTAAATACATTTAGGCCATAAAGACTTGTCACGTTCGTCCAAGTGAAGCGGCAATGCATTGAAAATCTGTCAAAGGCAGCGGCTTGGAAATGCTTTCATAAACTTGTGCATGAACCGAATGAAGTCAGGTTAAGCTTTACATTTTTGAACTTAGAGGGTTCATCGCCGTTCTTTTGGAAAATACATGATTATAGTTCATATTCATCAGTGTTGAAAATCTATACATTTGGTCCAGAAATGAGATGAGGTGCCAATAGCTAAAATAAGTAATAAGATAAAAAATTAAGTAAAATAAGCTTTACTGACACACAAAACAACAACCACAGCAAGGTACAGGCCTACTCTTAGAAAAAAAAGTTAAAAAATGTACATGCCAGAATAGAACCGAGGACCACTGGGATATGAACCGATGCTCTACTCATTTTCATTATTTAAATTTTATTGTCACATGTCTATGTTAAGGCTGACTATGAATTCGTTAACCGAATTTTAAAGGAACATTCTAACCATGTTTTAGAAACATAATTATAGATAGTGTTAAAATAATTACGCGAAAAAAAAAATTTTGTATCCAAAATATCTTTACTTAAGCATAAATAAACAATATAATAATATTAATAACTTCCACATCAGCATAAAAAGTAATAAAAATCGAAAAATCTATGGTTCGAGCGCCTTATGGTCGGCGCCGGCTAGTTCTATTTTGTTTTGAAACATTTACATTATTTTCTTTTATTATTTTCTTTATCTTCATCTTTATCTTTATATCGGACGACAGACTCTTAAGCATTTAACACATTAGAAAACACTTTCCAACGTTATGGTTCTTCCTACCACTTCGAATTTGGATTCAGTTTGGAGCCAAATGTCGGAAATGACGAATGAATGTGTTATATCGTTACTGATAAATCATTAAAAATGCTGTTTTTCATAATGAAAAATATATTCCCTCAAAATCATCATCATCGTCAGCCTCCCGACGCCCACTGCAGGACATAGGCCTCCCTCATGGTTTTCACAGCCATAAGGGGTTTTGCCATAATCGCCACGCTTGGCAGGCGGGTTGCCGATCGCAGCATGCCGTTACCTCAAAATATTGCTAACGATTTCAAAATCACTTTCTATAGTCACCATTTGACCTCAATTTTACACAAATAAAGCCTTTTTTCAGTTTCTTTCATTGAGAATTCCGGCCTAAGCAAAAATTACAAAAAATTTAAATCTTTAGCGTTAGGGCGTGTTAAATGCCTATTTTCCATAGCTGGCTGTATGCGGTATTTTATTTGGCAGTTTATTTGACTACTAATGTCAAATATATATACACTTAATGGGTCTAACAATTGAGATTGTTCGTTGGTAAACTTAATTAACTTCATTCCCAAACTTTAAAAACCAATGCGTTCCATTTTCGAATGATTTAATCAAAGAGTGGATAAATTGCCTATTAAAGAAATAGTGCCTCTATTTACCTTACAATGGCATGGACAGAAGCTCAGAGCATATCTGTGGACAGAAGTACCCGTTATGTAGGGGACGACTAGCCTGAATTAAAATAATAATAATAACTTCCACACAACACAATTACTTGACCTGGTCCCAAACTAGGATACCCTGTGCTATGGCAACCAGGCAATGACGTCACAAACATGAAAGTACAACACCCAGACTGAGGCATTTGTACAAATGTACGGCGGCCCCCGGTGGAGATCGAACCCACGACCTCTGTTTCTGTAGCTAAGCGCCTTAACGGCTAGACCAACGAGGCAGTCAATAATAAAGTAAATGATGAAACAGGTGACGGTTAAAGTGTCGTGGCAAATGCGCAAAGCCTCTTTAAAATATTATGGCTACGACTTATTCAAACGTAATTATATGTCTTTGTGCTTACTAAACCCATAATAAAAGCTATTAGTGCACTCAAAGACACCTTAACATTGTTAGACAATCAACTTAAATCGCCGATTCAATTTTGAATTGAGAATGTATAGAAGGCTCAATATTGAACATGTTGATTTCATTTCATACCCTCACTTCATGTGATTGAAAAAGGAACATTAATTTGAAATAAAAACTTTTAAGTGTACGTTTTCTGAACAGCAGATTAATTGCAGATTAAGATTAGTAGGTTTGAATTGAATTGATTAGCAGATTGATACTGTTTCTTTTCTCTGAGAGAAGGCCTGTGCCCTACAGTGGGACGTATATAGGCTGATAATGACTGTACAAGAAACCAGGGATTAGGCTTTGTTAGATAGAGCAAGCGAAATAATTTGATTTTAGATTCTATTTTACAGGCACCTTTATGGTGCTACCAAAACGGACTATCTGCCCTATCGCTTAGTATCTTCGGGATACTGTTTGGACTACCGCGAGGTTTACTCAGCATGGAAGCCACCCACTTATTAGAAAAATCTCAATCTCTGTCCCTCTTTAAGTGAAGGGCTGAAACGAGAGAGAAGATTCCCTCCAACAATGTGAAAAAGAAAAACATTTTTTAATGGCATCGTTGGCTTTGCGTGTAGCATGTTTTGTGAACACCACGATCTATTTTGTCAACGTTTATTGAAGCAGTGTTTCTGTGCCTCCCTTTCTACAATTATGGTCAGTTTAATTAGTGTATCACGGGCAAATCGATAGCAAAACTTGGGCAATATGGCTCTACGCACACAAGTGCGCCCGAGTTACCTACTTTACTTAGAATCTTCGTCGACAGGTAAAGGTTAGGACCGTGAGTATCAGTTTTGTATGTTCTTAGACTTCTCGGACTGTTGTGTTTGGACCCAGGATGGTAAACTAATTATTAGGTTTAGGCTAATACGTAATAAGGTCGTGGACTAAATGCAGTAAAAACTATTGATATTTTTTTAGTGTTATATTTTTTTTGCGTATGTTTTCTATAGTACGTAAATCGTATTATTTTTCCTATTTTATTTTTACGAAGCTTTTTGTGAATGAATTTAATTAGTAAATAACTAATTATTAAATTAATATTTCATGGATTTTTGTATAAACATGCTAAAGAGTGGAAAATATTGTATTAGATTTGATACGTTTAGATTGTACAGTTTACTTGTCCAATTAAAGATAGGATGATATCTTATAAGAGTGCCAGGATATTCTATGACAAATTAATGAAAAGTTATCAATAAATTTTGAAGGCATAACGCCTACCGCATTTTAGAACAGTTAATTTATTATGGCGTTGATGACTTGATTAACAATGTGCATAACACGGGCTCACTGTGCTTTGTAATAAAATAACTCAAGAGCCAATGGGTACAAACCCGTCGCAGTAATTCTGTACAGAGAGACGACATGGATTGCAATATAAATAGGTTGCAATTTTCAGAGAAAAGCACACTCAGCCGACATTCGCAGCAGAAACAACAGCTTAGGATAATGAAGCTGGTAATAATATCTTAATCTCATCAGAAAATAGTCGTCGAAAATCTCCACTGATCGAAAGCAACAGCTTTAATTTTATAAACATTTTCATCACTAGATTACTTACAGGTTCCCTTTATATATCGACTAAGAAGGCAATTAACTCTTATAACGGCTTAGAAACAATTATGACAATTGATTAACTCATGACTGTGTCATCATGAACCGAAATACTACAGCAAAACTTTTATAACATTTTTTTTATAAACTTATTACAATTTAACTGGTTTCAAGCTTTATTCAACTTCTAATAAATTGTTCTTTTCTTTCAGATAATTATTGCTTCGCTCATAGCTTGCAGCTTTGCTGCTAAGCTCGATAGGACCTACCTTCCACCTCCCGGAGCCCAGTCCTCTGGTGGAAGCCCAGGTTCCTTGGAAACTCCCTTCGGGTCTGCTGGATCTTCCGGGTTTGGCCAAACACCAAGCTTTGGAGTCAATCAGGGCCTTCAAGGCCAAACCCAAGGTGGCAATCAACCTGTCTTTGGTACAAACCAAGGGTTCAAAGCTCAAGGTGGAAATCAATTCGGAGCTGCAGGCCAAGGCTTTGAGCAGTCAGCTTCTGACACTCCTGAAGGATTCGATCAAAACTCTGGACCCCAAGACAATTTTTCTCCAGAACAGGGATTTGGCGCTGAAAGCCAACGTCCGGAGCGTCCTCAAGCTGAGTCAGACCGCACAGCAGAAATCCTGCGAGATACCAATGAAAACGATGGCGAAACCTTTTCGTACAGTTTCGAAACCTCGAACGGAATTTCCGCTGAAGAGAGCGGTGTAGCCACCAATGGTGTTCAGGCCCAGGGCGCCTTCGCTTACACCGGTGACGATGGCCAGATGTACTCGGTGACGTATACGGCCGATGAAAACGGCTACCTCCCTAGGGGTGATCATTTGCCGACGCCACCACCCATACCGGATGAGATTCTAAGGTCCCTTGAAAAAAATGCTCAGGCTGCCATTGCCGGTACTCAAGAAGGTGAGGAAATGTTGAACTTCTAGTGTATTTTGATCACATCTCGGTTTCAAGGATGTAGGTTATTTGTTGTTTAGGGATCCTGACAGACTTCTTTCACTTCATCAACATTAAATAGTGTTAACTTGTTAAGTTCTCAAGTTATGAATTGTAGGTTGACTTTATTTAAATGATTCTTATTTTTAACTCTAAAAGTAACTTGTAGAGTAATTAAAAAAATAATTTGTTATTTTAAATCCACCAGGTGCTTACAACCCGGAAGAAGATGTCGCCACTCCTCAGCAATACAACGCCCAGAACTCTCCTCAACAATCTGCAGGCCAATCTCAACAGTACGGTGTCCCCGCCAGCCCCTTTGATGCCCCAGTTTCTAACCAAGAAGCTCAGATGAACTACAATGCTGGAACCAACGGTGCTGCCGCTGCTAAATTTGCACCTAAAGGGGATGCCCCGGCTAGATTTGCCCCATCAGCTCCCGCAGCTTCTTCTGGGTTTGTCCCATCTGCTCCAACTGGACCTGATTCGACTAGATTTGCCCCGCCCCGCCCTGCTCAATCTGGATTTGCCCCATCTGCGCCTTCAACTTTTACCCCATCAAGACCTAGCCAGGGACCCGTGAATTTTGCCTCTGCCTCAGCCGCTCAACAGTACAACCGACCGACACCGAACTTCAGACAACAGAACAACATCCCTGTTCAGGCTCAAGATGAGTCTGGATATCAATATAACCAGCCACAGAATGGGGGATCTCAAGTTTTCCGAGCTGCGACTTCTAGTTTTGGAGCCAGTCCTTCAAGCAATGCTGGGCCTCAGGGATCTTTCGCTCGCCCTACTAGTGGACGTCCTGAAACACCTGCCTTCATAGCTCAACCTGCTCGTCCGGCTGCTCCAATTTCCAACAATGGATTCCAAGCTCAAAGACCATCAGTTCCGATTTCTAACAATGCTCAATCAGTTCGGTACAATGCCGGTGGAAAATTCCAAAGGCCTTCCACTCCCGTTTCTAACAATGCTCAATACAACGGCGTTGGCAACGGATTCCAGGCGTCAAGACCTACTCCTGTATCTAAGAACGTTCAGCCTACTCAGTACAATGCTGGATCTACCGTTCAAAGGCCTTCAAACAACGTTCAGCCTTCCCAATACAACGCTGCTTCAAACTACCAGTCTTCCAGAATACCTGAATACCAAAGCGCTCCTTACCAATACAACCCGCCCAGACCTCAGGGGCAACAGAGACCCCAACAGAATGGAAACCAAGGGTCTGGACCATTCAATCCCTTGGCTACTCAGACCTTTAACCAGGGTGGTCAGATCCAAGGACCTCAGAACCAAGGATCTCAGAAACAGGTCAGGCCTTCCGGTCAGGATTTCAGTGGTCCACTTCAGCAGCCAAGTTTCAGTCCCGAAGAGGGTTATAAGTACTGAAGACCAAAAATTCCGTGCAAACATATCAATGGATATTGCAGTCAACAAGCAAGTGTGAGAAAATGTTAAAAAAAATACGGTGAAGATGATGTAATTAATAATGTCGATTGAAGGTGCAGTATTACCAATAAAGTAAATAAATAAATTTATGACTTTATGTAATCTTCTTTTATTGTTAATATGGCCCGTAAGAGTAGATGACGTTTAATTTAGTGTCTTTATCTCGTTTTGGTGGACATTCTTTGACCATACCGCATTCATATATTAGCGAAGGGCAAGATAAAATGTACCCCATACCGGCGTGCGTGCACATAGTGACTAATGAATGTTGATGAAGCGAAAGAGGTTTGACAGAATCGTGACAAGTGGCAAACTCTGGTCTCTGCCTACCCCTCCGGGATACAGGGCGTGAGTTTTTCTAAATTCTTACTTATGGTTCACAAAACTTAATTTTACACCAAAAATTGCATAAAAGTTCATTTCAAGTTCATCAAGTCCATAAAAGGCGATAAGACCGCCAATACCTATATTAAACGGGTCTAAATGCGATTATTTATCAGGTAAATTTTTTATTAGAATCAAATTCATTTATTCATATTCATATTCTTTATTGCTAAATCACATACACAGTTATAATTACAGGTGGTATTCCCGACGTTTACCTAATAAATAATCACGGTTAGACCCGTTTAATGTATTACTATGTATGAGCATCGCGAGTCTTTAAAAAAACCGGCCAAGTGCGAGTCGGACTCGCGCACCGAGGGTTCCGTACAAACCTGCAAGGTTTACAAAGTTCGTTCATTACGGCAATCGAGTCATAACTATGGTATTTTTATTGCAAAACATGAGGAAAAAAGTAATAAGTTTATATTTATTAAAAAAAATATATTTTGTAATGTAACTAAAAATTTAAGGTTTTCGGAATTTTTCCTTTATGTGTGCTATAAAACGTTGCTTCATGCCAAATTTCAAGATTCTAGGTCGACTGGAAGTACCCTTTAGGTTTTGATTCCCTTGCGAGTACTTGCGAGTTTCAAAATATGCAGCTTAAATTGCTGTTTCTTTTGATTGCGTTGACATAGAAGTTAGATTTTGTTACAGCTTAAAGGTATTATAGACCTGAGTATTTGGTATGAATTTCAATTTAATACCTCTACGCGTTTATGAGGAAATGGGTAGTAAGTTTAAAATTATAAAAAAAAATATATTATGTGATGTAACTAAAAATTTATGGTTTTCGTAATTTTTCCTTTATCTATGCTATAAGACGTTGCTTCGTACCAAATTTCAAGATTCTGAGTTCACGGGAAGCACCCTGTAGGTTTTGATTCCCTTGCAAGTGTCGAAAATTTGCGGCATAAACGGCTGTATCTTTTGATTGCGTTGGCTTAGAAGTTTGATTTTTTCACAGCTTCAAGGGACAGTAGACTTGAGTAATTGATATAAATTTCAGCTTCATACCTCCACGCGTTCCTGAGAAAAAGGGTCTTGACAGACGGACGGACGGACGGACAGACGGACAACAAAGTGATCCTACAAGGGTTCCGTTTTTTCCTTTTGAGGTACGGAACCCTAAAAATCACTTACATATAAGAAATTATTTGTAATTCTTTCACCTGGTCGTGCGAAAAAGTGTTCTTTATCAGTCTACCTATCTAGCAGTGATATACATTGTACTAGATGTGAGCACAACATGCAATTTAGGCGCAGAAACTCTAAAAACTAAGTTTAATTTTATTACGTTAAACATTTTTTTATTTAGTTTGTGTATTATCTCGTTTAACCACTCGTCTGCCGCGACACAGATCTGTGTCCAACTTAGTATGGGCCACCTATACGTTGCGTTCCGCGAGGGCAGTTCAGGAGTTAATTGCTTTCAATAACTTCCACACGACAGTCACTTGCCCTGGTCCCAAACTAGGATACCCTTTGCTATGGTAAGCAGGCGAGGACCTCAAAACATGCAAAAATAAAAGAGAGAAAGAAAGAAACCATTTATGTACATTGCTATAAAAGCATACACATAAAAAATAACGGAATGAAATGTAAAATAAAGGCATCACACGACTATTACACTAACTTACTACTACTCTCCAGCTTATTGTATACAAAAACATTAGGTAACGATCCATCATAGCATAGTAATAAGCTAAAAATAATAACAACATATTGCTGCCTACGTTTCAGGCATGATACCAACGAGAACAAAAAAAAAACAAAATATGACAAGTCACACCCGCCCCTAAGCAAGCTTTAATATTTCTTGCAACATATTATGGCACCTAACGGTAGTGCATTACTCAAAATTATAACCTGGCAAAAACCTAGACTGCTCGACGTGAGTGTACCTACTGGGGACCTACAGATGCATATAATGGTAGCCTACTGTTTGATGCCCAATGAGCTAATAGCGGTGAACTGCAATTATAGGTTTACAGACGAGAAGTAAGCTTCGACAGTGCTTCAAGAGCTTCAACTTTTTTCGTAGAAAAATTTTTTTTGACAGCTTTTTACCTGTACTGAGTATTAGCACACCCAAAGAGCTTACACATAGAGAAACCTAAACTAGCTCTTAACACCGATGTCACCTATATTACATTCAATAAATTGTTTGATCGATCACCTTTTATCTCCTTTTAACTACCCGCCTCTCTTTCTCCTTCGGAAACCATTCCGTCACAAGGTTGTCTGGAAGAAATCGCTGTTAGCAATAAGGCCGCTCATTGTACTTTTTCATTGTAACTTTCATATCTTATGTCTCGCTTCTTGTGTTCATCATCATCATCAGCCATTTTTACGCCCACTGCTGGACGTAGGCCTCCTTCATGGTTTTCCCTAACCATAAAGGGTTTTGCCATAATCGCCACGCTTGGCAGGCGGATTGGCGATCGCAGTATGCGGTTGGAATCTCAGGAAGACGCTGCTGCCCGTCTCCTGGTAATTGATTTCCTTAGTTGCCTTCTACGACATCCACGGAATGAAGTGACGCTTATCTTAATCCGGCACCACACTTAATCTTGTGTTCAATAAAAAATATTCTTATCTTATATTTTTGTTGCGAAGCCGTACTGGTACTAGAGCTCGAGATCACTCGTCGAATTGTACAATAACGTTGGAGTCCTATTTAATTCACCCATGTGAATTATTCGAATTATTATCTATTTTCTTTGCAAAAAACCTATCCAAGTATACAAAAAGTGTTTAGTATAAAATTTGTAGCGTGCGTTTTGTAACGCTTACTGATCTCGAGTGACGAAACTAAATCCGTGCGATCAGAGTTCATGACAAGATGGAATGTAGTCGGCGCTGTTTGGACTGGCCGCTTTTTTCTAATCAAGCCTAGTGTGCGTAGGATTTGCCCGTATTTGAATTCTGCTTAGCTGATTATAATCAAGGTTTCATCACGGTTTAACGATATTTGTCAGTTAATAAAAATTATCGGTAGTGAAATTATGCCATCTAGGTATTTCAGTAAAGTTGCAGCAACAACTAAATGTCAATGAAGTGAAGCAGGTTTGTCAGAATCTCTCCCTGGAAGAACCTTTGTCTCTGCCTACTCCTTCGTGGTACTAGTGTGAATTTATGTATCCTCTTCAAATTTAAAAAAAGAATAGAGCCCGTTTCACATTTGTGCACGTAACCCACAAAGCTCAAAAAGGTAAAAAAAAACAATTAATTAATTAAAACTATAATAGTAAACTTGGGAGCGGAAACCTGTGTAAGCACGACAAATAATTTTATCTTCCCTAAATGTTGTACGGCACTTTCACGGGGAATCAACCCCACAACCTCTGTTTTGGTAGTCGAGCGTGTTAACCGCTAAATCAAAGAAGAAGTAATTACTTAATTTTTTTAAGATGATTTTATTCCTACAGTGATAGGTACGAATGAAGAACTGTATCAGTGGCCATTCCAGACAGTGCCTATTCTATGTAACTCTAATTGAGTGTACTTCGGGGCAATGAAGAGTGGCTAATAATAATAATAATAATGCTGTAGTTATCGTGGCTAGATAATATGGCAATGATGTTCTACGGAATATGGTCGAATAATATATAAATACTAGCTGACCTGGCAAACGTTGTTTTGCCATATTAATTAGCCTACGACGTATTCTCAGACCTACCAAATATACCTACACATTTTTATAAAACTCGGTGAAGCCGTCTCGGAGGAGTTCTTTAAAAACACTGTGTCACGAGATTTTTATATGTTCGATTGACCAAATAAATTACCTGCTGTCAACAGCCCTGATAGTTATAGTAATAACAATACAAACTGAAAAATATGTAGTTGATGAGATAAAGAGTGTTCAGTGACTATTTTTAACATGCTGAAGATAGACCAGCCCTCCTATTACACAACTATCCAATGTATTGAATTGACCTTTTGGACGTCTCCGAAGTGTCAAAATATGTATGTTTTGACAGTTCAAAATAGGTTAAATAGGAAAACTCCATAATATAATGTCTGTACTGTACGCAGTAGCACCATCTAAACATTTAACCAGTAAAAACATTTTTTGACGTTACGAAACTTCCTACAACTTTGAATTGGGATACAGTTTTTCACACTCGTGACAAGAGGCAGTCCTTGGTCTCTGGCTACCCCTCTGAATTACAGGCGAGAGTTTATGTGTGTATGTATGTATGTATTTAGATATTAGTATGTATTAACGTAGATCTGAATAGAATTAAGATTACAATCTAAATTAGCGCATCCGTCGCAATAGGCTTGTCCTGTAAAGATAGTTGTAAGAAATTGAATAAATAAAAATTAAAAAATGTCTTGCACAGTGTCGAAGCAAAGGTCGAACGAAAATCACGAATAATTAGAAATATGTTTTGCCATTATTGTTAAAGTATTAATAATACTGTTAATCATATTAAGGAAAACATTCCCTCAAAAAATGAGGATTGTGAGGAAATGTAACGAGTTCAAAAGGACGCAGTAGTATTGGTCCATTCACTAAGTCTTTTAGGGTTCCCTTGTTAGTCAAAAAGGAACCCTTATAGTTTCGCCTTGTCTGTCCGCCTGTCTGCCCGTGGCTTAGCACATGACTATAAGTACTAGAGAGCTGAAACTTGGCATAGATATTTATTACGTCGACAAAACGGTAGAATAAATTTTCGAAATTTTTTTTTCGCTCTCCTTTACCTGAATTAAGGATACAATTTCATAGTGTAGAGTATCATTGGTCACGGAAATAAAATTACGTTTGTTGTATGGGAGCCCCACTTAAATATTTATTTTATTCTGATTTTAGTATTTGTATGAAAATTTCAACCGCCTAGCTATCACCGTGCTTGAGATACAGCCTGGTGACAGACAAACAGACAGACAGACGGACAGTGAAGTCTTAATAATAGGGTCCCGTTTGGCACCTTTCGGGTACGGAACCCTAAAAACGCCGTGTGGCGCCGGATTAAGAATAGCGTCACTCCATTTCCTCCCGTGGATGTCGTAGAAAGCGACTAAGGAAATAAATTACAAAGAGACGGGCAGCAGCGTCTTCCTGACATTCCAACCGCATACTGCGATCGCCAACCCGCCTGCCAAGCGTGGCGATTATGGCCAAATCCCTCATAGTTATGAAAACCATGAGGGAGGCCTATGTCCTGCAGTGGGCTTCAAGGGGCTGATGATAAGATGAGATGAGAACCCTAAAAAACCCCTCTTTCCTGACACGCACTTGGCCGGTTTTTATTTGCTTAAAAACTATCCCAACATTTGTGGTCATTGATAGTGTTTAAAATATAGCTTTCACATAAACCAAAGCGTACTATGCCAAAGCTGAATGAAACAAAATATAGATGTACGACATAATGTTTAGCTCCAGTATTAGACATCTGGCTTCAGTCTGGTTATATTTCCGTGTTTGTGATGTCCTTGCCTGGTTACCATAGCACAGAGCATCCTAGTTTGGAACCAGCAAAGACTCGTCCTGGTCTGGGATACAGTTTGGAACCAGGACTCGTCATTGTATTGTGTGGAATTTATTATTCTTAAACTATATGTTCTATGGCGTATGGGAAACTACGTCGAGTCTTCACATCGCCAATCCCACAGAGTCTCAAGACGAAAGTCTTTAATCAGTGCGTTCTACCCGTCATGACATATGGTGCCGAAACGTGGACACTCACGGTGGAGCTGGTCCACAAATTTAAAGTCGCTCAGCGTGTCAGGAAAGGGCTATGCTCGGGGTTTCTCTTAAAGATCGAATTCGAAACGAGGTGATCCGACAGAGAACCAAAGTCACCGACATAGCCCACCGAATTAGCATGCTGAAGTGGCAGTGGGCCGGCCATATCATCCAAAGAACTGATAACCGATGGGGTAGACGAGTTCTTGAGTGGAGACCGCGGATCGGTTAACGTAGTGTAGGACGTCCTCAGACTCGGTGGAGCGATGATCTTCGCAGGGCGGCTGGCAAGAGCTGGATGAGAATAGCCGAGGACCGTGCTCAGTGGCGTGCAATAGGAGAGGCCTATGTCCAGCAGTGGACATATGATGATGTGATGTGATGATATGTTCTATATTTCCCAAAAAAGAAAGAAACTCAAATTCTTACTGGATCTAGGTACTTATTTACAAAGATATAAAAATCATAAATAGAATAAATCTAACTTACATGCTGGTAGCGCAGTGGCAGGTCACCGGCCTCACATTCGGGAGGTTTTCTAAGTTACGTCCATTTGTGAAGATATAGTAGTCTCGAAAAACATCGTTAGGAAGCCTGAGTGTCTGAGGTGTTCACATACCTCAGCGCTTGAAATTGCTAAACGGCGATAGACACTCGTGGTCTCTCTGAAATTAGGCCTCTGACCTGCAGTGGGACATGTATACGCTACATAAAAAAAAAAACATGCGTTCAGTTACACTTGCATAAAAAAAATAAAGTGACACGCAATGAAAAAGACCGCGCTGACATTTACTTACAACAATTACATGTAATATGTCGATCACTTTAAACAGATTACGACAGTTTCATCCAACTTGACCGAATTGATGATTCTTTCGATTAAAAATTTAAAAAGGTTTATTCGGTCAATACTGTTTGATTAAGATCGGGTTCAATCGTGAATGAGCTGAACTTTGCAATGATTTCATTAAGAACCAGTGACATAGAAAACTTTTAGGCCCGTGTTACAGAATGATTCTCAAGCACAGATTGAACTCCAATCGCTCAATAACAACATGGGCGCTGTGTCATGACTGAGAAATCTGTCAGAAATTCTCCACGTAGAAACAAACATAATTTTAGATACAAAGAAAGTAAACAAATTGCTTGCCTCTGAATTGTAGAACTAGCATATTTAGTATCTTGATATTTATAATTAAATAAAAAAAAACACATGGGAAATAGTTGTACATGTAACGAGCTCATATCACTCTTTTAGAAAGAAAGAAGGCTTTTATGCTACTTGTCACAGAAACACAGTGTTTACTCTGTGGGTGAACAAACAAAATACACGAAAGGCAACAAAAAAAAACAAAATAGTCGTGAAGAGTACATACATACATAGATAAACTCATGCCTGTATCTTAGAGGGGTAGGCAGACACCAGGGACTGCCACTTGCTACGTGACTCGCTATCCTGACAGATCACTTTCGCTTGCTCGAAATTCATTAGTCGTTGCATGCACGCACGCCGGTTTCGGTTTGACTCTACATGTGAGGCATCAAAGGCAGCCGGGTACTATACAATAATGTATGACACCCAGCCACCACCGACTCCAAACACCTCAGGTGCTTCCGCGCAGCAGGGGGCTCCAACTCAGCACACTTTACAGCTGTGTTCTGTGCATAGCATAACACCAGCAAAACTGATTTTCAGTTGGGACCATATGATTTTATTTTTAGGCACCCGGAACGTAAAACATACAATACATACATGTTGCTAATGATAATAACGACCAACTTTTAAACAAGTATGCATTTGGTAAACTGTCCCAATCGTGTTCTTTAGCCATCTTTGGGTTTACAGCTCAGAATAATTTTAATAGTAACAAGCTTGTATTGGTCTGAAACGCATGGAAGAGAGGTTTGTTGACCTTAGAGAGGGAAAATAAGAGTTGGATAATAGAAAGAATAAGTTGAAAATTTTGCTACAACATACATGCATAAACTCACGCTTGTATCCCAAAGGGGTAGGCAGAGACCAGGGACTGCCACTTGCCACGATCCACGACAGAATACTTTCGCCTCCTCAACCTTCATTAGTCGTTGTATGCACGTACGCCGATTTCGGGTACTTTTTATCTTGCCCTTTGCTAATACATCCTCTATTTGGTCGAAGTATGTCCGCCTGGGACGTCCCTAACCGGCCCTTCCACCCACATTCACTCGATATTTTTGTATCGTCAATCTTTCTTCCTTCATCCTCTACCCCATGTCCAAACCAACGCAACATTCCTTTCTTAATTCTAGTCACTACATCCTCTTTCAGTCCACAACGTTCTCTAATCAAACTATAGCGTATCCTGTCATTCAAAGTAACACCAGACATACTTTACTACAAAGTCCGAGTAATGTAACCGAGCAGTGCCCTTATAGGTTGATGGGGGACTTTGTGTTTCATTTGAGAGCTTTTGGAACCGATAGTATGATTGCAATCTATTTGTGTATTTGGAACCGATAGTATGATTGCAATCTATTTGTGTATTTGGAACCGATAGTATGATTGCAATCTATTTGTGTATTTGGAACCGATAGTATGATTGCAATCTATTTGTGTATTTGGAACCAATAGTATGATTGCAATCTATTTGTGTATTTGGTCTTAGTGTAACGCAGGCCAAAAAAGGGCAGATTGGTTTGAATGCGCGTTGAACTCTTTTGTATTGAAGATTCGTTTGCTCCAGATAAACCCGAACTTACGCTGTCTTCCATTGAAGATGTGTTGTGAAATATTTGAGAAATTTTAAACTCCATTTAAATGGCGCATTTGTAAAGTTACCATTCAACAGATTATTGGACGAGTAGGTAGCTATGGGAAGAGGGATGTAATCGTTGGATGTTTTTGTAGGTCGTCACCAATCCTATTATTATTGTATTCTTTTTTTTATCCAATTTCACATGATCAGCCTCCATTCTCTCAAACTCATCCAATCTACTTAAGATCTTCGCACCCTGAAATAGTGGTTTTGTAAAATGATTAGTGCAACAAAAAGAATATAATCATGTAGGTACAGCGATATCATTCCGATGTAAAAACCTAACTGCAAAGTGGGTTACTCGGGGCTGCAAGTCATGTAATTCGCTTCAGCCAGATGTCACTGTCTGTAAGTAATACAGAGAAGTTTGTAAAGATGCTCGAAATTTCATTGATGCCGCACTTGCCCATTATCTCAGTTGCGAGAGCGCTGGCACGGTTAGCCAGAGGTCGCGGTTTCAAGTCCCGGCATGGGTGGAATTTTTTGCCCTTAAATAGGTTTTTAAAACATCATTGTTAAGTTAAAACTGCAGTCAACTAGATATCTCAGATTTTTGAAAGCGCTTGCCGCAGGCGCATTTCAACACGCGCACGTACTATATATTCCGTCAACCCTGCATCGTGCAAGCAAAGCGTTTCACATAATCATCATCATCAACCCATTATGTCCCCACCGAGGGGCACGGGTCTCTTCCCTGAGGAAAGTATAGGCCATACTCCACCACGGGGGCCGTTGGAGGCTTGTAGACTAGTGGCTCGTCTACTGTCAGAAGTTGTCAAGCCGCCCTAAGGCCTCTGACTTGGCTTAACGACTGCCATCTATCGACGTCAGCTGGCACCAACAGCTTAACGTGCCTTGCGAAGCACGGAACCGCTCGGAAAAATGCCACTAGCGTTAGGCATAGACGGCGACCCATCCATGCACTGAACGCGCCCTGTGTTCGACGCGAACGCGTCGTGATCGTTTAAGATCACTCAGGCAGCCGGGGCTACGAGCGATTTCACATAATACGTACCAGTAAATAAAATGTTACATGCTAAAATAACAAAAAAATAAACACAATAACAAAAGAACATCTGACAAACTGCGTAGCGGGCGAATTTCCCTTTATAGTGGAAGAGCACGATCACCCGAGCACGAGAGCGTAATTATGTGCGTACCTATTTCTTATATCAAAAAGGTCTCAAGTGCTTAAAGAAACTAAACAAAGGCTTAGACAATAAATTAAAATTCAGACAATATCGAACGAATAACCAATAAACCTTCTCACCAAATACCACGTCACTTCATAGATTGAACATGATAATAATGAAAACGAATTACTCGTATACATCCATTAAGCCCTATTGTTCTAAACAAAATCAAATCGGATCCAACATTTTTATTGATACGAGCTTTAGATCAATTTTGAAGGTTATTTACATAAAAGAGATTACTCATATGCAGTCCAGTCCAGTTGATTTGAGACCTCATCTTCCTTACCAAGACGCTCAAATTAATATATCACCAGATAAAGTATATTTATTTGCGGTTCTCACAGTTCTGGTGAGCTTTAGTTTTGTAGCGATGATTACCAAAATGAGGGTCGCCAAGATCGGTATGTTTTGGCAGAAAGCATCTTACCGGAATGCGCAAGGTCAGATATTGAGATGATATTGGGCATCAGCTGGCCAAAACTAACTCTGAATACGCCCATTCAAATCGAAATTGTATTGGCATCGAATGGTTTTATGCAAGAGGTAAAAACCGAGCGATTTGTTCCTTTCACTATGTCTTGGATTTGTTGATTTTTCATAAAGGAAGCGAGTGATCAATGCTACTACGAAACTAGGTATTCTATACATTTGGTTTTTCAAAAGTAGTTCAAGAACTGCACGGAATTAAGCGCATTTTACCCTTTAAGAAATGATCAAGAGTCGATCCGAAAATTTAATCCTGTTTCAGTTACGAAATGGTACCGGATTACCGGTACCGTAAGAGAGTTACCGTACGCGCGTTTCTGAAAAAAATATCTTCTTTTAGAGTCTATACAATTTATCAATAATGTTAACAGTGATTTTTAGGACTCACGACAAAGAACCTATAATAGAACCTTTGTACCTGGGACTAAATAGCATTTCTACCAAAAACGGCCGTTTTTGGCGTTAATGCTGTCTAGTTCTAGGGGTTTTGCTTTAGGTTCACGGCCATGCTTCCTAAAAATCACTATTAACATGATTGAGAGATTGTACCATAGATATCTGATTGTACAGACACTTTTTATGCAAATTCGATCTGTAAAGAAGACATGATTTTTTTCCTCGGTGGGGCTTTTATTATATCAGATTTCGATTGTTTAGATGTTTATCACATAATCATATAAAAGTATGAAATTGCCGTTTTATTGCAATAGGTTCTTTGAATTGACATAGAATCTTCACGGTTTGAGGTTTTCGAATGAAACTTTTTTCAAATGGTTTCTATGATGTTCTTTTTTTAAAAAATGTGAAACATTTGAATATCGACTTTCAATTGTTTTTGTTGTTCAATTTAGACAAGAAAGATGGATACTGCGAAAATTCGAGTGATTATGAGGCACCCATTTTTCGTATTTTTTTATTTTATTGATTTGACGCAAGTGAGTCAATATTGTGGGTAAGGTTAAACCATGCCGCTAATTCCTGGGTAGTTTGACTAGGGTCGGCTTCCACTATCTCTCTTAATTCATCGTTATTCACCTGTGCGGGCGGTCTTCCTCGTGGCTCGTTCTTTAAGTCGAAATTTCCATCACGAAAGCGTTTAAACCAAAATCGCACGGTGCGTTCATTAGTAGACCCCTCTCCAAACGCAGCATTGATATTGCGGGCTGTTTCTGCCGCGTTAGTTCCGCGTCGGAACTCGTATTCAAAAATCACTCGAATTTTCGCAGTATCCATCTTTCTTGTCTAAATTGAATAACAAAAACAATTGAAAGTCAATATTCAAATGTTTCACATTTTTTAAAAAAAGAACATCATAGAAACCATTTGAAAAAAGTTTCATTCGAAAACCTCAAACCATGAAGATTCTATGTCAATTCAAAGAACCTATTGCAATAAAACGGCAATTTCATACTTTAACCCCTAATATTTAGGACTAATATACCATTACAAGATGTGGCAAAATCATTATCTTACATATAAAAATCTCGTGTCACAGTATTTGTTATCAAACTCCTCCGAAACGGCTTCACTGATTTTTATGAATTTTTTTGTGTCTATTTGGTAGATATGAAAATAGGTCGCAGAGTGATTAATATGGCAAAATTACGTTTGCAAGGTCAACTAGTATATATCTAAAAAGTGGGATACTATTCAAAATTACAAAGAACTTTTTTGTACGACAACTTCTCAAACAAACTGACAAAATAAATATAACTGATCCACACCAAAGTTAGCACCTGCATACATACATAAACTCACGCTTGTATGCTCGAGAGGTAGTCAGATACTAGGGTTTTGCCCCTTGTCACGAACCTGACAAACCTATTCCGCTTCATCAACCCGAAAAGTTGTATTAGTTAGATTCTAAGTTAAAACCTACGGGTTTAAAACATTTTTTGAAACACCTGATTTCAAAGATTTCCCTTGATGTCCCCGGAGATATAGCAATTACATTTAAGGAAAGAAAAAAAGACAGAAAGAAAGAAAGAAAGAAAGAAAGAAAGAAAGAAAGAAAGAAAGAAAGAAAGAAAGAAAGAAAGAAAGAAAGAAAGAAAGAAAGAAAGAAAGAAAGAAAGAAAGAAAGAAAGAAAGAAAGAAAGAAAGAAAGAAAGAAAGAAAGAAAGAAAGAAAGAAAGAAAGAAAGAAAGAAAGAAAGAAATAAAGAAAGACATTTTTATTATACCAACGAGACACATCACAAAAACAAAACCGTCGAACTATTTCCTCCATTACACCCAATATGGATTAAATCAAATCGTACGCTAACTTTCTAAGCTAACAACGTTATTTTCTCAACTAAATACGTTTTTAACTCGGAATTAATTTTAATCCCAACACCAATTCGCTGACAGCTTAAAGCTCTCGTGCAACTCCCAAAACCAGTTGCATACCGCCGTCCGGTACAATTAGATGCGCACACCCATCATCGTGTAGTGCTCTCCGATGGTGCAACATTGAACCACGATCTGCGGCTAAAGAGTCTATCTTCTTTTAATATATAGATCAATTTGACAGTCGAGGAGGCGGTATAAATATTGTAGGCGAGGCATTAATTGCTATCAGTCATTCAGTGGAAGAGCGTGTGTGTAGTAGCCAAAAAGTGCAAGTGATCTGAAAAATATGAAGTTGGTAGGTGTTAACTTGGAATAGTTTTAACGAGGATTTTCTAGTTTAATGGTTCACCTACATTAAATCGGGGCGGGGTCATGCAAGTGAAACGATATTAATCTATAAAAATCCTTAAACGTGGTGTTAATACTTACGCCTGACCTGAAAGCTGTGGAAGCTTAAAATTTTGCTAGGAAATAAATTACTTCCTCTTTCTATCTTAATAGGTTGAATAATCGATCCAATAGTTTGGATCAAGCTACGGCACATTTGATTAGGATTTTATTAATATTTCAAGTTACGTTGTTTTTAGTAGCAATACCACTCGCTTGCTGCGAACTTGAGTGTTTGAGTAATTTACTTAACTAGGAGCACTTCGCAATCAATCCGCGGTGCTCGAGAGAACGCGTATGGATGATTATAATTTATAAATGAGTTACTCATTTTATCGTTGACAAATTGGAAGAACAGGTTCTTTTGAGATATACAGGGGCAACGAAATCTTCATATAATCGGGCAATGCGAAAACAAATATGATGAAAAACATCAAAATGGCGTTTTTTTTCCTAAATAAGTAATTAAAATTAAAATTTTAGGCATTTAAATTTATGGAACAGCGGATATTTTTTTGGGCATTCTCTAAGGATCTCATAATAAAAGGTGTACACATTCTCGAGTAAACTCAATTTATGATGTATTTAGGAATTGTTTTGCACCTTGTTAAACCTAGGCTCCTACTGGTTTCAGTGTTTGTTTTTAAAGCTTAATCATTTAATTTCGTCACAAAATTTAAAAACAAAAAAATGTGTCATCTTAATGATCTTAGGCATCGTCGTAGATTAACTCTGCTCCTGGCTCCCACAATTAGAAAAAAGTTTTTAACAAACAAAACATGTTCCTTTACGCTCTCCGTAGGCTTAAAAGAATTATAATAGCTGACGCATCCACAGCTCCAACAGCATACCATAACTATGTGGCATCAGCACTGAAATATGGCCTCATACTTTGGGGAAACGCCAGAGACACAAATAGGGTATTTATCATGCAAAACCGGCCAAGTGCGTGTCGGGCCAGGCGCAATGTAGGGTTCCGGAGAAAGAGGTTTTTTTCCTGCTTTACAGAACTAACAACTTCATCGAAGTCATTTTCAATGGATTTTGTACGAAATTTTACTTTTATACGTTGGTTGCCTATTACTCATCATCTCATCATCTTCAGCCATTTGACGCCCACTGCAGGAGATAGGCCTCCTTCGTGGTTTTTATAACCGTGAGGGGTTTTGACATAATCGCCACGCTTGGCAGGCGGGTTGGCGATCGCAGTTTGCGGTTGGAATCTCAGGAAGACGCTGCTGCCCGTCTCCCGGTAGTTGATTTCCTTAGTCGCCTTCTACGACATCCACGGAAGGAAATGGAGTGACGCTATTCTTAATCCGGCGCCACACGGGTGACCACACGCACCACACCTATTACTCGTTAACAAGTAAAGCCTACTTAACCCTGAATTTTTTCACGTTTCTACAATCAACTTTTTTTCCAGAAGAGCTTAATATTTCAAAGCTTAAAGCTTAATATTTCTAATACGGAACCCTAAATCGAAAGATGATGGGGTAGACGAGAAAAAAAATCATCCAAACTTTGCATGTTAGAGCCGGGGAGGTTAAAAAAAAAATTCCAACATTTTATTGTCGAACTTCGTCGGCGTGATAAATGTACATACACACACTAAATTACAGCTTTCTAGTACCACCGGTCTTTGCGCTAGGCTGCGGACGGACAGTCAGACAAACAGACAGACAGACGGACATGGCGAAACTACAACTTTTCCTTGTCGGACTACGGAACCCTAAAAACGTTACGGGCAATTTGCGGCTCGCCTCTAGACTCTTGCAAATCTTTGTTTCAGCAACTAAATATTCTTTCATTGCCTTGTGTCTACATCTATGAAATGGCTTGCTTTGCTCATAGTCATAGGAATATATTATTCACAACGTATTGCGAAGTTTATAGCTTTAATACAGGACACATAAAATCGTCTACCCCCCTTATAGAACAGAATTTTGCCATAGAGGCTGCTATCGAATGCTGATAAAAATATTTAACAGCCTACCAAAGTTATTGAAAGACCTAATTTTAGCTCAATTAAAAAGGAAGTTGCACAAATGGCTACTAGAAAAATGCTTCTATTCTGCTTTATAGTACCTCGACATTAAAGATATTGATTCAGGTACATGTAAATCTAAAAACTATGTACCACTTTTCGTGCCAATAAACTATACTATAACCTATTTCATTTCATTTCATTTCAATGTCAGCAAACACTAGTCTAGCAAGGCAAAATAAGTTCATTTATACACACTTTGATTGCTATTTACCTCTACATTGGGTTCGAAAATGCTAAACAACGTTATCAAACCTTAACTTTCACACATTTATAGGATAATGCAGATGCACCGAGTTATTATGATGACCTTATTAATTATTGATTACCCATTACTCCAGTCCTCTTAAAATGTAGTTTCCATCCGTGCCGGATTGCAATAAACCTTTGCTGATAGGACTTCTGAGCTATATCACTGATGTCAGCGTATATTTCATTTATTTTCTCAGATAATCCTCCTAGCAGTAGCCAGTCTGGCGAGATGCGATAAGCTAGACCGGACCTACCTACCCCCAGTGCACGCTCAAACCTCCGGGGGCTCTGAAAACTTTCTCCAGACTCCCAACTTCTCTAACCAACCCGAGGCTAGCGGCTTCGGCCAGAACGGAAACGGATTCACCCAGAACGGAAATTACTATGGCCTGGCTGGAAACGTCATAGCCCAAGGAGGAAATGGCTTTGCACAAGCTGGAAACGGCTTTTCTCAGAACGGAAACGACTTTACCCAAAACGGAAACGACTTTTCCCAGAACGGAAACGACTTTGCACAAAACGATGCCTCAAACTTCCAGCGTGCTGAGCGCCCAAGGGCTGCGTTCGAAAGGACCGCTTCAATCCTTCGCCAGGATTCTCAGAATGATCGAGAGACCTACTCTTACTCTTTTGAGACTGAGAACGGTATCTCCGCTGAGGAAAGCGGCGTGGCAACTAACGGGGTTGAAGCTCAGGGTGGATTCTCCTATATTGGCGATGATGGCCAAGTTTATAGCGTCAGGTAATTTATCACTTTTTTATTGCTTAGATAAAATAAGAATATGTTTTATTGCACACAAGAAGCAAGACATAAAATATAAAAGCTAATTATTTCCTATAAAAAATCTGACAACATGGACAAACAGTATGATATAAATAAAAGTCATGTCAGAATTAATTGGTATGTTATTTTTCAGCTTTGTTGCCTTGTAGATATAGAACCTTAGAATATGTTTAGGTTTTCTACGATTGATATAAATACAAGGTCAATATTTTAGTAATCCAATTATGTGTGTTGAGTTGCTTTATCAGATATTTTAAGTCGGTAAATGAAGATAAATAAATATTACGGCCAACACTCACATACTCGTAGGTACTATGTGTACCATGTCAGGCAAGTTAACACTTTCTCATTACCATAACACAGGGTATCCTAGTTTGGGACTAGGCAAAGTTTTTGTGTTGTGTGGAAGTTATTATTAATCCCTGAAATGCGGAAATATTTCAAGTGTTTGTGACCATATCTTATTTTAAGTAATTGTTTATTGGTGTCTATGGAAATTTCGTGATACGGAGTTTAAATCAACTACTTTTTTTTTCAGATATACTGCAGACCAAAATGGTTTCGTACCTCAGGGCGACCATCTACCGACACCACCGCCAATTCCGGAGGAGATCCTGAAGGCTCTGGAGCAGAATGCAAGAGACGAAGCCAATGGCATATTTGACGATGGTAACAATCTATCTATCTAGTATTATAGTACCCACAATACAGGCTTGCCTAGTGTGGGCCGCAGTGAAAATTTGTATCGCTGAATATTGTTTACCTACTATTTTAAGATTGTTTGCATATTGATAATTTAATGTCTTACCTACCGTTATAATCGTTAGCTTTATTTTGAGAGAATGTTCTTTCCATTGCGGAAAAACAGTATTATTAATGATTTCTCGGTAATGGTGTAACATATTATATTTTTATATTCGTGATTTCAGTCCTTTTGCTCGAAACTGCGAATCCAAATTCAAAGTGGTAGGAAGTACCACGACGTTGCAAAATGTTTTCTAAAATATTAAATGTATAGGAGTCTGTCCTTCGATATACCTAGACAATTAAAAGAACAACTGACATGGCGGGCGTCGACCGTAAAATTTATAGAATCTTCAATTTTTGTAACTTTTGTCTTGATATTGTTCGCCTATACTTAAGTGAAGTGATTTTGGGTTACTGAAAAACATTTATGACGTCCCATTTTTTTTAAACTAGCGCCATATATTTTTAAATTGTGGTTAGAATCTCCCCTTAAAATTTCTTCAACGAATTTAAAGTCACCCTGTTGCATGTCAAATAGACAAACTTTTGCATTTAAAATAGTGGGATAAATATTATTTAAGAAATTCAATACCTAGTTTTCAAAAATTCCCTTCTAAAACTATTGATGCTATTTACATTATAAGTCACACGTTGTCAATAAAAGCTCTCATTTCAAGACTTTAACAAGTTGACTACTTTTATGTAAGTAATGGGTACGAAAAATATGGATCCCTCTATTGTAGAGAAATAATTTCTTCAAATAAACTTCAGAGAAACATTAGCAGCAGGAATTGATTATGTAGTTATTATGTTATATCCTTTCCTAAAGCAACACTAATAAAATGGCTTTTATTCTCAATTCCAGGTTCTTTCCAAGAAGGCAAGTACGCTAACAGCGAGGCCGATGGCAACCAGAACTACAATGGCAACCAAAACTACAACACTGCAAACCAAAACAATGCTGGTAACCAGAACTTCGGTGGCAACTTCAATGACAACTCTTTTGCGAGAGACGACGAAACTATTATCACCAACTCTGCTGCTGCGAACAACGCCTACCTTCCACCTTTTGCTGACGAGAGCCCAGTTCTTAACCAAAGGCCTGAAACCCCTGACCAAAGACCGCAGAAAAGCAACCAAAGGCAGAACACGGCTGTCACCAATTCCTACTTGCCACCTTTGGGTAACCAAGGTCTAGCCACCAGGAACCAGAGACCCGAGATTTCTAACCAAAGACCTCAGAACGGTAACCAAAGGCAGAACACGGCTGTCACCAATTCCTACTTGCCACCTTTAGGCAACCAAGCCCCAGCCTCCAGGAACCAGAGGCCTGAGATATCTAACCAAAAACCGCAGAACGGTAACCAAAGGCAGAACCCCGCTGACCTTACCAGCTCCTATTTACCGCCTTTGGATAACCAAAGGGCAGTCATCAGGAATCAGATATCCAGTACCGGTATTCAAAGACAGACTATCGCCAATACCGCATACCTCCCCCCATTGGATAACCAAAGGGCAGCTTCGAGGAGAGGGCCGCAGGTTGATCAGAGCAACTTTGCCGTTCCACAGAATACATTTGGCTCCAACGATGTGACCAACGCCTATCTGCCTCCCAAGCAATCCAGAAGACCAGCTAGTTTCAACACTCTTGCTTCACCTCAGAAGTCTTCCAACAGTGGTTTTGCGTCTAGCACTTCAAATGGCTTTGGGCAAAGGAGCGTTCAAAGAAGGCCTAGCTACAACGCCCGAGACGGCTATCAGTATTAATAATTTCGTTTGTAAATAATGACTCGAAATGCCTACCGAATAACGAATTAATTATTGTGTTGTAAATAGTCAAATAAATAATTCTTTTTAAATTTATGGTTTTTGGATAGTGTTTTTTCCAGCCTGAGGCGGCACTAATGAAGCCCTTTTTACTTCTCAGCCTTATGACACTAGCGATTTGCGATTGATTTAAAAGCGATGTGATCGCCCGTGGCGTGCTCGCCGCGTTTTGGACACTCAGTGGCAAAGTGGATTAATCTGATGAGGAAACACTATTTCTGGCTTTGTTACTTCGAAGACGCAAAAACGAAAGCAGATAAAAGTCAACGACGAATCTGGGAGTATTAATTATCAAGTAATCAACTGGGAGTTAGCAACTACTATGTATCCCATGTAACGGGACGATTTAAAATTAATAAATTTGTACCAACGACGATTAGACCTCTAAACGATGCTGCGTCCGCTTACACTCGTGTCTTTGATATGACTCATGAAAATCGCTAGCGTGATAGAGCTCTGAGATCGTTCTTGAGTCACCATTTCAAGAAGCTGTTCTTATTATCACATATCAATATTTTCAAAGTAGAAGCAAACTAACTTAAAGGATCTTGACCATTAGCAGTATCGCTAAAATCTAAATAGTGTCACCAGTTTTCAGTGTCCAAAATTCATGTTTTCAATTATAAAAAATAGGGGTTTTCTTATAAAACCATGACTTCTCCGTAATTCTAAATTAATAAAGATATACAATAATTAATGCTTCCGGTTTAACGACCGCTGTCATCTTGATACAAATCTATTGATCCATTCACAGACCTGTTTAAATCGCAATCTGTGCATTCAATAATGTAGTGTTGCCATCAGACCGACCGCTACTTTTCAAATCGAATGAATCGATACAGAGAAAAAATAGGTATATTTAGCTGGAAAAAAATAGCATAACATAACTTTTGTTATTTCGTTTGATAATACCTACTTCATTTGCATATTTCTTTATCCACCTGTTCATTTAGATTATTTGCGGTTTACTTTATATATTAGGTACTAACACTAGATAACAGATTCAACAGTGTGGACCTTCATCATCATCATCATCAGCCATTTAACGCCCACTGCAGGACATAGGCCTCCTTTGTGGTTTTCATAACCATGAGGGGTTTTGCCATAATCGCCACGCTTGGCAGGCGGGTTGGCGATCGCAGTATGCGGTTGAAATCTCAAGAAAACGCTGCTGCCCATCTCCTGGTAATTTATTTCCTTAGTCGCCTTCTACGACATCTACGGAAGGAAATGGAGTGACGCTATTCTTAATCCAGTGCCACACGGATCTGTGGATCTTGTGCACCTTAATTTGACCGAATCGCTCGGATGCTGATCTTTAAATAAACCTTTAAATTAACTAGGAAAGCGGTGGTTATGTATTAACAGAACGCTTGCATCACATTCCAAGGTGTTGGGTGCGAATCGGACATTGTATGTGATTTTTTATAGCAGTACGACTGTGTAACTAACGTTTACGGAAAACATCGAGAGGAAACATGTGTATGAGGTACACCCCATGCCCCCATACCTCACGTCACTCCAAAAAAGCATAGTGGCAGATTACACTTCTCGGTGTTTTGTACATTCTGCCGCAGCGTATGTGTGTGGTCCAACGTATGTAAAGCCTTATCGGAAACCGGCTTGTTCGGGGGGCTGAAAGTCATCAAGCTTGCGTGCGAGACGATTCGTGCCCTAAAGTGGGAACATAACGTAATCAGTACCTACGCATGTAAAGATTTACATGCCTGACTGATTATGTTATGGATGACTTTGCAACTAAAATGTTATGGTTTATCTACATAGACTGCATATTATATGTTATTATGTGAAGGTGATATGAGGCATAATCACCGGGCTTTCTACTCGCATCACGTAAATCAATTATATTACATTTCAGTTATATTTTATGAAATGGTGACTGATAGAATCGAATTGATGATCGATATAAATTACATTTTGCAGCACTGAATGTCATCGTTCCTAATCTGTGCTACGTCCTATCATTATCATTATAAACACAGAGAATATAATCATATGTGTTCTGTGATATAATCACCACGTTTTCAACGGTTTTGAGATGGTTTTCTTCATGTATATTTCTTTATTAACTATTTCGCATGAATTTTAGTATTTCTGTGAGACAGAGTCTCAGTAAAATAAATGCCTGTAAATGAGTTAAGCTAGAGACTTCTTGTGTTTTGGTAAGTCTCCATGCAATACTATTACATCCTCGTCCGGAGAATTACTTTAATGCTAACAATAGTATTTTAAAATTTTAAGCCAGTACTACAAATTAAGGTATTATTTCATTGTGGCACAACTTTGTGGCTAGCGATTCTAAGTGTCTTAATCACTTGATCTTTTTCCTTTTACCATGTTTATTTTTGTTGTTAAAAAATATTTTACGAACGTTATGCATGCGATGGTTAGAAGCTTGTGAACGTAAGGACCGCGGATTGCTTGAAATTCGTGTTTGATTTTACTGATGCTAACTACCCCAAAATATAACTTCGTACTTCATTAGAGGAAGGCCCCAACATAAACATAAAATATGAATTACAGAATGAGATCCAAGTCTTTTATATAATAATATCACACGGTTATGCTCAATGGCACATCGCATCGCAGTATGCTTCATTCATACATGTGATTTTGTTAAGGGGAAGCGTAAATATTTTATAGACACAAATAAAAAAGTAGGTACAGTCATTCGATTGTCGACGGGGCTGGTTGAGGTTAAACCAACCCCGAAAACCTATAACGGATGATAATAATAATAATTTATTTTTCAACCATCGAAAAAAATCTTCTAAAATATGTAGGACAGGTTAACCCCCGGTTTCTCGTACACTAACAAGCTGTTAATTTACTGTTAACAGCTGTCAGTGGTTTTTGTTTTGTATGCACTTTGGTCAATTGATAGCTGTTAACAGTAGATTAAGAGCGTGTTAGGGGGTTATTCTATCAAAAGATGATAAATTGACTTGCTATATTTTCTTAGATTTATCAAAGTAGTATGTAGTATCGTACAATTCAGGCTCCATAAAACTTTTCTTTATAGCTGCTTTGCACTTTGTGCCTGCGTTTATGAATTCATATTGTTTGTAATCTTTTAATGTAGGTATACGGAAGCACAACACGGGAAAACTTACAAAAATACAAAGATGATCTATCTTTGTTACAGATTTTTTCCAGCAAACCTTGCAGGGTCAGAGTGAGGGTATAAAACGGATCTATTCGCGTGCACAAGATAATCGTACTTTAACCATATTTCTTTAACTTTAACTATGAGTTAAATCTAAGTGCGTCCTCTTAACCACAATGTCACTCGGGTCATAAGTTCAAACCTAAAAGTAATTATATAAGACATGATGACATGCGCGAGCGCAAAATTATAATAGCTTTCATCAATGTAGATGTCGCTTGCTCGTGATAATAGCGACCTTATTTTTAGAATTGACTTTCCGATGGTGTTAGAAAACTTTGTGAAGAAAAACTGTGTAGTTGCAAACAGTTGAAAAATATCATCATCATTATCAGTCATTTGACGTCCACTGCAGGACATAGACCTCCTTAGTGGTTTTCATAACCACGAAGGGTTTTGCCATAATTGCCACGCTTGGCAGGCGGGTTGGCGATCGCAGTATGCGGTTGGAATCTCAGGAAGACGCTGCTACGCGTCTCCTGGTAATTGATTTCCTTAGTCGCCTTCTACGACATCCACGGAAGGAAATGGAGTGACGCTGTTGTTAATCCGACGCCCCACGGAAATATCCCACTTTGTAATTTTAATTAATTTACATCTTAAAGTAAATTAATGGAAATCATAAAGTGGAATTTAAGTGCCAGTGAGACTCACGCCCTTACGGTTCCAAACAAACGATTACAAACTTTACTTTGCAGTTCGAATGAATGTACGCGGATACAACCCAATTGCAAAGGTAAGTTTGTAATCGTGATTGCAGGGTTAACCCTGCAATAAAAGTGGTTTGTATTGAAGTCAAAGTCGAAGTCAAAGCGTTTTTATTCAAAATAGCGCAGAAACTGTGACCAGGATCACAGTTTCTCATAAAAAATGGGGAAAATTAAATTCAGGGATGAGCTCACTTGACGGTCCCGAAAAATGGATTAAAAGTTCCTTTATGGTGTCTGCCCATACCATAAGTCCTATATACCACGTCAACTCTCAAAAATAGTATTTTAGCAAATGTCAAGGTTGGATAACACGACCCTCATGAACAAAACGTAACAATGAAGCGTTGAAGTTGCAAAATACACATGGACTTAATAACTTGCTTATGCTTTGACAGCGATAATTATATGGCCATCGAACGGTGGTGTTTTTGGTCGGATGACCGTCGAACTGAGTGTAATAAACCAGGGGTCACAGTGAAATAGGCGAACTAGGATATTTGTACAGAAAGTCCGAGTTTGAGCAGTAAAAGCTTTTTGCACTGATATTCAAATGAAAAGGAGTGAATATAATGTTTTCCGGATTCATGTATGTGTATTTTTTTGTCAGTTTTGTTTCATTATATGTTCCGAATATGTGACTTAGTCAGTAGTGTATTGTGCTCATGGAATCCTTTTGTAACACAGGTTTCTCGTCTCACGGTGTTTGTATATTTGCTAGGTCTAAGAATAGGTTGCAGGCTAATTAATATAGCAAAACATCGTTTGTCCGGTCAGCTAGTAATAAAATAACATTTTATTTATATTTGACAGAATATGTTAGTAATAATTTGTACTTATTTTTAGAACTTCTAAGTTCTTTAAGATATTTTAAGGGGACATTATAACCATGATTTAGAAACATAATTATGGTGCTAGTTTTGAAGAAAATTACGAGTCAAGAAAATTTTTTTGTTACCCAAAATTACTTCACTTAAGCATAAACAAACAATATCAGGACGAAAAGAAATAAAAATAAAACTAGGGTTTCAGCGTCTTGTGGTTGGCGCCGGTCAACTGATTTATTTTTTTGATTATTTGCGCATAATTGTCATAGAAAACATTTTTCTACGTTGCGGTACTTTCTACCGCTTTGAATTTGGATTCTCAGTTTGGGGCTAAAGGTCGGAAATCACGAATATTTACAAAAATGTTATACCATTACTGATAAATATTTTTTAATAATATACAATAAAAAGAACATTCCCTCAAAATACGGTGAACGAATTCAAAGTAACCCTGTATTACGCAATATACCGTGGATCCATCGATGCCTGCTTCTGTGATCCTGATGCGCTACAAAAGCGTGGCTACCCCAACAGAACATTGAAATGGCATTGTTGTACTGAACTGAAATTGCAAATAGTTACTTTCCTTTGTAGTAATGCCATGTAGTACTAAAAGAATAATTCTTTCATGAAGATTACCCGGCTATACCTGTGCACGTGCTTTATATGACCTAAGGGCTGATGAACTATTAACTACTCAGATTAATCAGTTACTGTATGTAATTTGTATGATCATTTATTATATTATTAGTAATAAAGAATTTTGAAAAAAAAAGCAAATAAAATATTTTCAAACCACACTGGACCATCACTTTATGATTTCTTCAGCCCAGCATCCGTCCTACCACCACTGACCAGATATGGCATTTGTCAGTGGCGGGCGAACCCACTTTATTAATTTAATAATTTTCATGCCAGCTTAGATGTTTTACTGGAGCAAATGATCACACGTTTAGTGAAATGCCTAAATGGACTTATTAGTACTAAACAGATCTTCTGTTTCCTTCTGTAATCATACCGATGTCAAGCCATGTCCGACTGTCACGTAGAGATGGACCACACGAGTCTTAAAATAATTATTATTCTGGGTAAGTATAAATAACAAATTTTCTATCAGTCAAGTCACACATCTCAGTTTGTACCCTTTGGAGAAGCATCGGTGTGAGATGAGGATTTTAATGGTGTGTATTTAGTTTTAGTGGTGGAAAAGTGTTTGAAAGAAAGTGTCCGGGATATAATATAGTGAAAATTGTGAATAGTGAATATCTCGATTATGCCACGATAATGTCTCTCGAAATGATCACGCCTAGGCGTTTTAAATCTTTAGAATGCAGTCTACATATCTACCACTGCAGGATACAAGCCTTTAGAGAGAGAGAGTATGGACTTAATCTTATGTGAACACCTCAAACACTCAGGTTTCCTCATGATGTTTCCCTTCATCTATAAATGCTGGGATTTGAAACCACGATATAGTGAATTTGACTCAATTGCTACCACTAAGTCAACAATGTTGTACCTTTACTTGATTAATATTTGTTAATATTAAAAATCAATTTGTACATCTGAAAACAAAAAAAAAAACTATCCGAAACTTGAAAACTACTACGAATGTTTTAAAAAACTTCTATTAAAATCTTCTTTCCTTTCTTTCCGCAGTTTATTTTTTTGGGCATAGCCCTTGGGGATAAGCTCGACCGGACTTATCTACCGCCACCAGGCTCTAAGTTTGCTGGAGGTAGCCCCGGTGCCCTCCAAACTCCACTGGAATATCCTAAGGAAACTTATTCTAGTACTGGAATCATTGGACAAAATGGAGATCAAGTTGGACCAAGCCAAGGAGTTGTCAATAGGCAACAAACACAGCAAGGATTTGCACCATCTGGTTTAGAAGGTCTAAATAATGAAGGAAAATTTGGATCAGTCATCAACGGACAGCAGCAACAAAATCTACAAGATTTTGTACCCACCGGTCAGCGCGAGTTTGAAAGTAATGACGGGTTACGGACGCCTAGTGCCCATGTATTTGCTGTTACTGCACTTCAGACCCCTAGACCAACATCTGGATCAAACCAAGGACCTTTCAATTTGCAACCAGAACAACCAGGCTTTGATTTTTCCAGCCCCAAACAGCCAAATTCCGGAGGCACTTTTGGACTCAACCAAGGTCGACCAGGATCTTACATATTCCCTTCAAGCAACCAGCAGCGTCCTAGTGATGAACAATCTTTTCTTCCAAACCAAGGACCATCCCAGCTTGACTCCCAAGTGTTCATCACACCAGGCGAACTTCCCAATTTTCAGCAATTCCCGTTCGCATCATCAACTCAGTCTCCGCTAAACAACCTCCTAAATAACGTCCCTTTGACTACCACCTCATACGCTTTTACTCAGACAACCATTTCACCTTTTGACGACGTGGCTGGTACAGTTGCACCTTTTGGATTTGACGGTCAACAACCATATGATGTTCCTGTCCAGGTGAACTATCCTCAAAATGGAATTGCTCCTGACCAAGCTCTATTATATCAACAAGGTCAAATGGCAGCTCAAAATATGGGAGTTGTCCCTCAAGGAGGAATTGCAGGACAAAATCAACCTACAGAAAATCGGCAACACTCTTTACCTGGACAAGTACAACTGAATGACAATAGACCATTTTCTCAACAAGGATTAATTGGACAAACTCGACCAAGTTATAATCAGCAGTCTCAACAAAATCAAGGAATTTATGGTGCTTCAAATCAATCAAGATATCCCAATGTTCAAGATTCTAGAAACCAACTGCAACAACAAAATTCCAACTTCAGTCAGCAGATTTTTTCTGGACTGTCATCAATGCAACAGGCAATATATCCTGGACCTAAATCTGAAAATAATATACCACAAGCTGGTAGTCAAATCAACAGATACCAGCCATCAACAGGTCCTAGTTCTCAACAAAGTATACCACCTAGTACTGGAGGGTATTTACCTCAATTTGAGGGGCAATTTAATGACGTTCAGCTTTCTTCATTCCCTAAAAGACAACCTCAAAATCAGCAGCCAGGATTGAATAAAAATGTGCAGCCTAATCAACAAATTCAAACTCAATACTCGACTACTGCATCACCATCACAGAGATTTCCCCAAAGACTGAATCAGTATCAGAGTCAATACGGCCCAGTAACTTCTACTACTGCATTCCCGCTTAATGAAGACTATTCTACTCCTGTTAGCCAGAGCGTTGATAGAGTTGGTGATATTACTCCAAGCAGACTTGGATTTCCAACTCCTGGTTTAATCCAGCTACCTACAACTCCTCGCACCTTTGCCTCCTCAACTGCTTCTTCTGTTTCTTTGGATACTTATTCATCATCTACTTCTACTTATCCTGGAAGTCAGAATGCGTATAATATATTTAAAAATATGCCGGAAAGAGTGCAAGCTGAGACCGATCGAAATGCAGTAATTTTGAACTATGAGATCAATTTGACACCAAGTGGGGAATTCAACTATACCTTTGACACGTCTAACGGAATACATGCTGATGAAAATGGAACAGCTGTAGATGGAGTAAAAGCCCAAGGCAGTTTTTCATACATAGGAGATGATGGAAAAGTTTACAGTGTCACGTACTCAGCTGACGAGAATGGTTTCGTACCAATGGGTGATCATTTGCCTACCCCGCCTCCAATTCCTGATGCTATAAAACGTGTAATTGAACAAGCGACGAGAGACAAGGACGCTGGAATTTCTAATGATGGTAAGAGAAATGCTTTGAATATCTCAAATTGTGTATTATCAAATTATTATAATCTAGATCTAACAATTATTTTTATTTCAGGTTCTTATGACGAAGCGAAATATGGTTACAAGAATTACAAAGGTAACAAGAACCACTATGGGCCATTAAATCGATATGAATCAAGGAAAAACAAAACTAATGAAACACCCGGACGAATGAAACAATTAGCAGATGTTTCAAATAATGAATTTGATGATGAAGATAAAGATTACGAGACTTTAGAAGACGAGATTGATGATATTAAAATTGGAAACAGGAAACCAGAAACCTCTGGTATAAGTGGCCTCTTTGATCCAACTTCAGAAGATGTGAATAAAACCAGAAAACCTGTGCATGACAAAGCAAGGAAGGGTGACTCAAAAAAATTTAAAGAAGGTGAAGGAAATGGAAAATTAGGATTGAAAATTTTTCCAAAACATCCCCAAGACATCAAGTCTGCCAGACGTAAGCCTGGTTTTGTAGTTGACAATACCGATGATGGATACGAAGGCGATTATGAGGAAACAACTGCTGTAAATGATTATATGGAATCACTGGAATACTATGAAGCTGAGAAATTTTCAATGCGTCCTAACCCAATAAAACCTAATCAAAGCCGTCCCAGTGGTATAATAAGTGAAAACTCTAAAGAAGATGTTAATATTGGTGAAGATCATAATAATATGAAGGAGACGCCTAAAGCAAACAGACGTAGACCGAATGCTGGTGATCCAACTGCTGAACATCAAGATAGTAAAATAAATTATGGAACAAAAAAACGTCCACAAAATTCAAATTCTAATAGACGCCGTCCAGTTTTAAAAGAAGAAAGTACTGATGAAGGAATTGAAACTGAATATGAGGATGAAAAGGTGGGAAAATATGATGATGACAACAAAAGACGTCCAAATGCAAGCGCTATCGACTTTGATGAAAAGGTTTATATTGATACAAAGAAACCATCAAAGCGTCTTAAACCCTTAAATCACAAGCGACCAGTTTCTTCATTAGAGGATAACGGTACTGATGATGATGAAACAGACAGAACATCGACACCAAGTTCTGGATCTTCTAAATTTGACGTCGTTGATAGTAGCGTTGGAGACGAATATGAAACTGAACATTCATCGAGGCGACCTCAGTCAAAGGTGAATAGAAAAAGGCCAATTTTGGATAAATCTACTGGAGAAAATAAGGAAAACACCGAATATGAATCTACAAACCCCTCCAAACGTCCAGTACCTTCTAAATTCAATCGACGTCGTCCTGATTTTGAAACTCCGAAAAATGATGATGATGCTGAACGTCAATTGGGGAGTTCAAGGAACTTTAAAAAACCACAATCAAGCAGAATGCGACCAACACCCAAAACTTTAGTTATGATTGACCAGAATGAAGATATTGAATATGAAACAAAGACACCACCGAAGAAACCTCTGCCTCCTAAGCATGACACATCCGATAAAGATGCAAAAGAAAGTATTCACGGTGAGTATGAAGAAAAAAGACCATCAAAACGACCGCAATCTTCTAAAAAGCGACCCAATGTGAATGTTGTTTCAAGTAAAAATACTGAAACTGATTATGAAGGTAACACGCCTTCAAAAAGACCAGAATCAAAAAGAGATCCACCAAATACTTCAGTAAACGTTAAAAATACTTCGTTAAGGAGGCCTACAAGCCGACGACCACAGGTTCAATCTGTTGATGACAATCCTGAGATAGATAGCGAAACAAATGCACCAACATATAATAATTTTAATACTGGCCAACCTATTGATGACATTTTTGGCGATCAAGTTAATATTTCTTCAAAACCAGATAAACAAACAAAACCTGAATTGCAAAGTAAGGCTTCTAAAGTACTATATAATGATTTTGAAATACCCGAAAAGGAAGATGATTATGATTATTCTTTGAATGTGGAACCAGAAGAGAAATTCACCACTAATGTTCCTTTTAATAAAAACCGAGGCCCTCACCTTAAGAAGCCAAACAGTATTTCTGTAGAGGAAGAAGTCGAAATAGAAAATGGCGGTGATTTTCTGGATCAAAAACAATCTGCTATTGATAATTCTCAGAAATACAAACAAGGGCAAAATGCAATAAGACCAACTGGATCTAAAACCACTACTTCGTATAAAGAAGAAAATTTGAATGATGATGAAACGTCCGAATTTGAACAAAGCACACCATCGACCCAACGATTTTCTACTAAAAAGCCGTTAACTAAAGATGGTGAGAAAGGATATCAATATCTACCACCTCAAAAACAGTTTGACGAACAACCCGGTAGATTATCTTTTAGTCCAAACAGAGATATGGATCAGGAAAATCTATACTTTGATGAAAATAGACCGAATGGTTTCCAATCATCTTACAGTACTACTGGTGCTCCACAATTTGATGGACAACAAGCAACATCAAGGCCAGTTTCACAAAATCAATTTGATATCATGACACCGCAAGATATACCTACAAGTTACTACGTAAAAGAGTACAACCAAAATGTTACACCGAGTCCTTTTGCTTCATCAAAAGTAGTTCCTCAAACTACTTATGAAACAAACGTTACTAGTCAGCCATATTTTGGACAAGTGAGTCAAAGCACTCCATCACAGAACACGCAAAAGTATCCCGTAACGGAAAGTAATCGGCATCAAACTCCTGAATTTAATACTGGAAGATTTTCGACAGCACCTACTCCAGGTTTTAGCTCGACACACGGACCAACATATTCTACTCTAGGAAACCAATACGATAATGATTATTCCACAACTGCCAGGCCATTTAGACCCAATCAGAACTATTATTCCGAAACTAGACCAACGTATTTACCTTCGTCTGAAAGTCCAATTAGAAACGCAGGCATGGGGCAACAGATTTCAGGAAATATACCAAATACCACTTATCGACCAGACTATTTTACCACTACAGTGACAAATTACAACCCTAATTTTGAACTAAACGAACAGGGGTACCAACAAATTGTGCCAGCATATCAGAGGCCTATCTATGGTCCAGGTTCCACGGCAAGTGACAGGAATGTATATGCTACTAATGGACCTATCCAGTCAGGACTTAACCCTTCAACCTATCCTCAAGAGAACAAACCTACAAGGTTCTCAACCACTGAAGCACCCGGTTTAGGCTTTGGACAGCCTATAGGTTTTGCTGGTCAAGGTAATGAACTAAATAAATCTGGTTTTGGATCGCAAAGATTTGGGCCAACTGGTAATGCACCATCGGGGTTTAATAAAATAACTGGAGAGGACTTCAGTGGACCAAGAAGACCGCAAACCTACGACCCAGAAACTGGATACCATTACAAGTAAACTATATTCCAGTGTTTCTTAAAATACTTATGACGAAAATGTATTTTGACCTAAGGACTATGTGATACAAAAATAAACGTTTCATTTTATTTTGCTTCACTTTGTTTCTTATTTTGTGAGCTAAGTAGGCTTTTTTCTAGGACTTTTATGGATAAAAAGGATACTTAAAAAGTAACATTGTGTCAACCTTATAAGATGCGTAAGTAGTCTTTCGTGTAACTTGGTTTGGGTTGAATTTAAAAATAGTTCAAAGTACCTAGTTTGCGGCAGAAAACAATTCTTTCATGAAGTAAAAATTGTCATAATGCTGATTGAACTTGTTTTCGACCTGAAACCGTAACCCCAATTACCTACTTTTATAGACATATTATTAGTGGAATCTTAATAAATATAGGGCAAGTACTCAAATAAAACACGTGGCTCCATCTAGACCGAAAGCTTCTAACTGAAATATGAATCATCCAAAGTGGCTGAGATCATAGTAGAGTTGGACTTACGCTACGCTTGCGCAAAAGCCTTTAGAGCCTTAAGGCCATAGCTTTCAGAACTCACTGGGAGATTCTTAAGTTCTCCAACAGATGGTAGTGTTCAATAGTGTTAAAGTTAGCAATAAAATTTCTCTAAACCAAATATTACATTAGTAGAAACGAATACGAGCTGGGCATGATTAAGATAAAGTTGGACACTAAGGCTGACTTGCACCACTTTCTTAAACGTGGCTTAAATAGTATTTAACGAAAATTTCTCATACTAAATTTGATTTAAATGGCGACTTAAGTGATATTTAAGAAGCGGTGAAAGTTGGCCTAAGTATAATTTTGTCCTGATGCAATGATAGGTCATAAAAAACAGTTATCACGGGGGTGAAAATATTCTATCTAACTTTATAAACCTCAGCGGTTTAAATAAAATAATATCTACTGAGATCTAAATGCCATGTTGAACATTGTGGACTGAAAGAGGATGTAGTGACTAGAATTGAGAAAGGAATATTGCGTTGGTTTGGACATGTGGAGGGGATGAAGGAAGAAAGATTGAGGATACAAATATATCGAGCGAATGTGGGTGGAAGGGCCGGTAAGGGACGACCCAGACGGGCATACTTCTACCAAATAGAGGATGTATTAGCAAAGGGCAAGATAAAAAGTACCCGAAACCGGCGTGCGTGCATGCAATGACTAATGAATGTTGAGGAAGCGAAAGTGATCTGTCAGGATCGTAGCAAGTGGCAGTCCCTGGCCCCTGCCTACCCCTCTGGCATACATGCGTGAGTTTATGTATGTATATGTATCTACAAGCCACTGACTGATATTCGTCTAAGGTGTGCACGCTTTGACTCTTAAAATGAAAAACTGACTATTGAGAAAACTTTGAAATCGTGAAAAAAATATAGAAGAAGAAGAAGAAAGACATTTATTATGCCAACAAGATACATCACAGAAACAAAATAAGCACATAATAATAATTAAAAAAAAAAAACTTTATTTCGGATTATATGTCCATACAGGCAGGCGGTACAAAAAATAAACTTAAATTGTTGAAATTAAATTTAACAAAGTTTCTTAGCAACTACTTGTACAACAAAGTAGGGTCAGAGTGTATATTAGTACTTAGATTACAAGCTACTTTTGTCCAGCTCTTGTATGTGTCGGTCAAAAAGAGCCTGTCAGACAGCTCTCTAATTATTGAGTTTCCACACGTGGCAACCCTGTCCATAAATGAGGCAATGCGGAGTCTAACGATAGCATTAAACGTGTTAACACGCGCGTCAGCAAACATGGTTGAGGCACTACAGTATCTTCTCAACCCCATCAGATGTCTAAATACATTGTTGTACTGAACGCGAATGCCATCGTGAGTCCTCTACGTGTAATTGGTCCAGAGTTGGCACGTGTAGAAACTCTGACAAAAAGTTTTAAATAACAGAATTTTCACGCTGTTATTCGCCTTATAAAAACGTCGTGCTAACATATTTCCTATAATTGACAAGGCACGACGCTGACGTTCCATGTCAGCGTCGTCTTTCAACGTCGATTCCAGGATGTGGCCAAGGTATTTGAAAATTTCGACAATTTTAATGGGTTGGCCCCTCAGCAGGGCCCCCGGAACAGAGTCCGGCCCTCTCCCCGATCTGAATATCATCATCTCAGTCTTTTTAACGTTATATATTAGACCATGCGCTGCGGCATACCCTTCACAAATTGATATTAGCTTTTTCAATCCCTTGATAGAGGGGCTGAGCAGCACCATGTCATCGGCGTAGCTGTCACCAAGCCTGAGTCCAACCTCAGTGCTGCTCAGCTCCCCAATCAGATCATTTACATAGAGATTAAACAGATCGGGGGAGGTCAGACCCCCCTGTCTAACACCACAGGCAAGGCGGTAGCTGTCAGACTGCGTATTATCCCACCTGACGCTGTTGTCCTGATTTGAATACCAATATTCTAACAGTTCAACAATGTCAGAAGGGACTCCTGCATCCTTCAGCTTCCCCCAGAGTAGCCCATGGTGAATAGTATCGAAGGCCTTGCTGAGGTCCAGAAAACAAGCGTTAACCGAGGTACGATTGTTGACATAATAAGATAAGATAAGATAAGATAAGATAAGATAAGATAAGATAAGATAAGATAAGATAAGATAAGATAAGATAAGATAAGATAAGATAAGATAAGATAAGATAAGATAAGATAAGATAAGATAAGATAAGATAAGATAAGATTTATTCATCATAATCAGAGATACACGGTTATGGTACAATAACATTGTAGAGTACATTTTGACATATAGTTACATACTTGGTTTACACTTACATAATGAATGCCTGATGTCTAAACTAGGCAGGGCCTGTTGTATAGAGCATCAGTGTTCTTCCATAGTAATATAATATTATAAAGTGTCACAATAGAGCAATTATTATTCACTAATTATTACGAAGTACCAAAAGTTAAATTTGGTCAATTTACCTATGATACCACATAGATAAACTGTAGTTTTATTATAATATAGAATTTTAATCATTCTGCAATTAAGTATTACGTATAATTAAATTTAATTTAAATTTTATTTTTTATAATTAATTCTTATTTAGAGCTATACTAGCATGCATGTGAAAGGTGTACCTATAAGTGTGAAAGCTGTGTATCTGTGAAGTGTAGTGAGTGTGTGAATAAATGATGTAGTGAGTGGTGAATGTAGAGTAAAATTAATTAGTGTATATAGTAATATTGTAAATTTATCTTATTATTGCCAATAGATCTTCAGTTTTGGTGTAGGAGAGAGTGAGAAGAAAGTTTTTAACCCACTTTTTACATTCATGTTTTGTTAGTTCGGATATACTGTGTTGTTTACTAATTCTATTATACAAAAATTTACCTAGGAATGACTGAGATCTTTGTGCGAACGTTGTACGGACGCATTGCATCTGAAATATTATGTCTTTGCGTCTTTTTGTTCTGCCTGAAGAATTCATTTTTAAACTTTTATGTTGTTCAAGAACGACGTGCAGGACGTAGAGTTGTCGAACCGTGAGTACTTCTGTGATTTGATAAACTATTGTGGTGGGGGTACGAAACGGCAAAAAATTACTAACTTTAAGTATAGCACGCTGCGCTCTTTCAATGCAAATCAGATGCGATTTCGCAGCGCCACCCCACACTACTATGCAATATGTTATTATGGATTGGCACAGAGCATAGTAAATTAATTTCATCAATGCGGAGTCAGCTACATGGCGAATAGTTTTAAATATATATATAAGTTTTCGGACACGAGCTGAGAGAGTTGCGATATGATCTTTAAAAGAAAGATGTCTGTCCAAAATTACCCCAAGATATCTAATAGAGTTAACTTTTTCAAGTTTTAGACAGTTACAATTGTTGGACGGTGAGAACAAACAAGGAACTGAATGTGCAATAATAGAATGGCTTTCTGCACTAGGTTGAGTCGACGCGACAATTGAAAAGGCGATATATTTAGTTTTTTCGGTGTTCAGACTGAGAAGATTGTAACTAAGCCATTTCATAACTAATTCAAAACCTGTTTGGGTATTACTGTAAACCTCGTTCCAACTCTGCCCCCTAAAAGTCAGGGCTGTATCATCGGCAAAAGACGTCACTTGTCCGTTTCGTAGGGTTATATTACAAAGGCTATTAATATATATTAAGAAAAGGGTCGGGCCGAGGATAATTTTATCGGGAGGTAATCGCTCAATAAGTCGCCCACCCTTATCCTTTGAGATCTATCTAAAAGATAAGTTTTAAATAATTGAAGCTGAGGGCCCCGAACACCAAACTCTAACTCTAGCTTTTTTAGCAGTAAGTGCAATGGGATCGTGTCAAAGGCCTTTCGCAAATCCAAAAATATAGTAAGGCACTTTTCTCCTGCATCCAGACATTCAACAATGCTGCTTGACAATTTTGATACGGCGTCGGTGGTCGACTTACCTCTACGAAAACCAAACTGATTGGATGACAACATATTGTTTTTTTCTACGTAGTTTATAAACTGATTATTTATAACTTTTTCAAGGATTTTTGAAAGCGTTGGTAACAAAGATATCGGCCTGTAATTGCTTGTAACAGATTTTTCACCTGATTTGTGTAAAGGAATTATTATTGACTGTTTAAATGCGGTTGGGAATATACCAGAATTTATTGATAAGTTGCAGATATATACAAGTGGGCCAGCTAGGATTTTTATATTCTGCTTGATAATTTTTGAAGAGATTTTATCCCACCCGGAAGAGCAGGTATTTTTAAGTGAATTTACGATCGAAATAACTTGCGTAAGATCAGTTTCTAGAAGAACAAAAGAATTTAGGCAACGTGTAGCAACTTGATATTTTGACTCTTCGTTAGTGATTTCACTTGGGCGATCTCTTATTATCGAATTTGCAAGATTTTCACCCACATGAGCAAAATAACAATTAGCCTTATTTATAGCTTCAATGGGGTCTGCTGACAGTGAGAGTATGTCCTTTGGGACTGTCCTATTAGGTTTAAATCGAGTGATATCATTAATGACTTGCCATGTTCGCCTGGAGTTAATCTTACTGGCTTTTTCTAACTGTGACTTTTCGTACTGTCTTTTTAGGCGTTTCAATATATTATTACAGAATAATATATACATAATATAATACTTTGCGACTTGTTTTAAAGAGAAGATAGCCATATCTATTGATACATTGGGCCTAAATCCAAATTGGGCGTCATTGATTTCTAAAAATGGTTTTATCTTACTGTTTACTACATTATCAAATATCTTGGCCACAATCGTGGCTAGTGAGATAGGCCTGTAGTTAGCCGCACTCGAGACATTACCAGTTTTGTTTTTCAGAATTGGAAAAACAATTGTTCGTAACAAATCCTTAGGTAGATATGAATGACGCGCGCACAGGTTAAACAATCGCGCGAGAACTTCACACACGTATCCACCAGCATGCTGTATGTGTTCTATACTGAGGCCGTCGTGGCCCGGTGACTTTCCCCGCTTCATGCTCTTCAATATCCTCATGACATCGTCGGACAGAACCCGAGTCATCGCCGAGCCACGGCCAGCCGAGTCCTGCACATCGTTACAGTTAATATTGCTTCTAGTTACATCTGTGAAGTGAGACATAAAGATGTTAGCAATTTTTTGTGTATTTTGTTCGCCTTCTATACTTAACGATAAACTGTTTTTCGGATTAAGCTTTTTTGTTTCCTTCCAAAATTTAACAAAATTTTTATTTGACTTATGACAAGCTAGTACTATTTTAATTTTTTCTTGATTGTTTTGAACATATTTTAATGCATTTTTAAAACCTGTGCGCGCCTCAGACATCTCCCGGTAGTAATATCCCGAGCGCGGCCGACCAACAGCCACCCACTGAACAAATTTTTGTCGAGCTAAAAAGTGAAACTTTTTTACATGAAAGTTTCAACCAATCACTTTTTTAACAACTTTATCGCTAACATTGAGACTTTTCTCCGCAGCACTTTGCAGGGTATTAATTAAGTCAAAATATAATTTGTCAATTGAATTCATAATATTATCAGTCTTATTGTCATATTTTAAATTAACAATCCTACTAAATTCAACATTGCACAAATCTGTATATTTTTTTATTTGATTGCCATCTCTATTACCCCAGATAAACTTATTACTAAGTTTTGAGCTAGAATTACGTGCTGTTTTACGAACAATTTTGTCTATACTACATTGAATGACTAGCGGGAAATGGTTTATCAGGTACACATGCATCGGCCGCGGCAGCCGTCACCACGCAGTGGTCGAGCCAGCGCCGCGCGCCGTTTGCGTCACTAACGAAAGTTTGCGTTGCTTAACGTTTTTTTTTTCGTTAACCCTACCAAATTATTAAAATTTACTAAAATGTGGTAAAATGTCATAATTTTACTAAGAAGGTCAGTCAAAACGATCGCCACTCACGCTGTGGCAGAAACGTGAAACATTTCGGGAATGTTAAGTAATCTGTTTTGATTCTTCCGAAATAATTTACTGACACTTTTTACTGTTTATGACCTTAATAGATACTTTAATAGATACTTCCGAGCGGTTCCGTGCTTCGCAAGTCACGTCAAGCTGTTGGTGCCGGCTGCCGTCGATAGATGGCAGTCGTTAAGCCAAGTCAGAGGCCTTAGGGCGGCTTGACAACTTCTGACAGTAGACGAGCCACTAGTCTACAAGCCTCCACCAATCCGGACTTGGCCCCCGTGGTGGAGTATGGCCTATACCTTCCTCAGGGAAGAGACCCGTGCCCCTCTGTGGGGACATAATGGGTTGATGATGAGATACTTTAATATTGATCAAGACTAGGCTCGTAATGGTACAGTAATATAGACTGTTAGATAGAGAACACTGACAAAACCGGGCAAGTGGGAATCGGACTCGCGCACATATTATAAATAGTTCAGGAATCGAGTCTTGCAGATTTTTTCGACCTTTGCCCGAATTTAATACGCTATTTTTTATGATTTAATTACAAATGTGTAGTTTTCAAAATTTTCCCAGTATTTGTAGTAAAAGTCAGTATTACTTGCCAAATCTCATAGTTCCGGTCAACGGAAAGTACCTACCCTATAAATTTTGATTCCGTTGAGTGAGCATTAATGTTTTTACTACTTTTGTAAGAAGTGTTATTTTGGCTTTTCACAAGTTATTGGTGGCTATCACGGAATCATATCATATAGGCTTTGATGTGTAAGTTTAAGATGATTTGAGAAAAGATGGTCAGAGTGGAGTTTTTTTTCCCGCTGCCTTTTTCTCCTCTACAAATACGGTCCGAAGGCAGCGACTAACATAGTACATTGACATTCAGCAAACAGAATGTAAATTCTTTACGTTGAAATAAATGATTGATTTCTGATTTCTGTCGAAATATACGTTTTTTTTTTGTGTTATAAAAAAAAAGTTTAAAGTTTAATTTTTTTACCACTTGAAGGCGCTGTAAACCTGAGTAAACGGTTTTAATTTCATCCTTTATGCGTTCTCGAGATAAATGGTCTTGACAGACAGACGGACGGAGGGACGGACGGAGGGACGGACGGACCACAAAGTGATCCTATAAGGGTTCCGAGGTACGGTAACCCTAAAAACTAAACTAATATACTTTTCCTGTAAAGTTGCAATAACCTGAAGGCGCCGATGTCGTGCTGAAAGCCACTATATTGATTTCCTAATTTGCTTAATTATGTTGAACCACGATTCCCTACGAAGTAGACGAGTTCTCTTCTTATCTTAAACTACTTCAGATAATTAACTTCAATAAAACGTTCAACAAAAGGGTTGACCTTTAAACTTCACCATTAAAATCTGACCTTAATAACCGGATATATAAAAAATCTGAGCAAACGGATCTATTCGTTCGACCTAAAGCCACTGTGGTAAAAAACAAGACGAAGTTATTATGTCTGTCTGCAACGATTTGTTTTTGTTTTATTAGCTAGGAGGAATGGTATTACAAATCGCAAACATTCGACATTTGGTACTTGGTAGCTTTCTGCCAGTCAGTTTTTCTGTCTTTCAGCTGTTCTGTATCAGAGGAAAATTTCCAAAATATAAACGAAGAATCCTTTGAAATTCCCGTACCGAACCGAATAGGAGATACGCCGCTTTTCAGTAATAGAAAAATTACCCCTTACCCTGTTCACTAGTACTTATTAAGTAGCGTCGACGCATCTACCGTGGAAACGGCTTGATGCAAAAACTTTCATCTAATATTGTTTCATCATCATCATCAGCCCTTTGACGCCAACTGCAGGACATAGGCCTCCCTCATGGTTTTCATAACCATGAGGGGTTTTGCCATAATCGCTTAGCAGGTGGGTTAGCGATCGCAGTATGCGGTTGGAATCTCAGGAAGACGCTGCTGCCCGTTTCCTAGTAATTTATTTCCATAGTCGCCTTTTACGACATCCACGGGAGGAAATGGAGTGACGCTATTCTTATTCCGGCGCCACATGGAATAATGTTTACCTACCTGTAAATGTATGGATGTCCTAGCCTACGTTGCTAAAACGACAAACAACGACTTTTTTAGACTTGGTCTATCAAAAATTAAGTATAATTGTATGCATGAAATGTATTACTGCTCAACCTAGCCATAGTAATATTTTTTTGTTCTGAGTCGTAGATAATGGGTATGTACAGTTATGATTGAAATGTATGTATTAGATATTATTTTAAATGTTTAAAAAGGCGTGTAGCCTGAAAACAATTAACTACAGTTTTTCATTGCATGTTGTGTACCTACCGCACTTTGTAATAGAGTACACCATATTTTAAACTTTTTAAGATTTTTGTTGTTTCATCGAAATAGTAGGAAAATCAGTAAATTAGAAGAAAATTAAGTCTAGTATATACAGCTATTCTGACTGAGGATTATGATGTCGTGCACGTGTGACAGATTCAATTTTTTTATACAATCTCGATGAAAAAACAATAAACGTATTTTTTGACATGTGACATTTTGCAATATGAGCGACGTTATGTCAATAAATACTTTAATAAAAAAAATATATAAATAATATCAAAAAGGCAATCAAAAATCATTAGGAAAATCGATTGTTCATTTTAAGAGTCAATCAAAAGCAGCAACATCCAGTGTGTTTGTATCGGATGTTGCTTCATTATGACTTTCATTGATTCAAGAAACGTCCAACCCTATTTATTTCTATTCAGGTTGTAACAAAATCCCCACATTATTATTAATCATTATACTTGTACACGAAACATTGAAAATGACATTACATAAGAAATAGCATGTACAAAGGTGAGCTTATTTCTTCTTCTTTCAGCAAACCAGCTACATTTATCCGAACATTGGAGATTCTCCTCGTTAATACAAATATTTTCTATGGTAACAACTACAAAATACCAAAAAAGTTTAAGTCGCTCTCCTTTTATATTTAAATATTAAAAAGTAAAATATACTTGTTTACATACATACATAAACTCGCGCCTGTATCGCAGACGGGTAGGCAAAGACCAGGAACTGCCACTTGCCTTGATCCTGATAGGTCCATTTCGCTTCCTCAACATTCAATTTTTTTTTACTGCGGTCAAAAGTGGGAAATATCTTAGATCTCTACCAAAGACCAAAGGCTTAGGATTGAAGACTTATCTGTGATGAAAATTAAAGTAGCGCAAGAAGTTCACTTAGTACTTAGGATAGAGCCACATTTGGATCATTATGCAAGACAAATTCACAGAGAACACTTTGGCTTTCATAAACATATATCAATTAGGCTACAAATGCTCAGTGAATCATCACAAGCTTTCGTGTACTATAAGTGAAACGTCTTCGAACGATAGGCATCTAATAAAATATCAAGGCGAATAAAATAATGGTGCAATGAACACCTATTGTAGGAAAGATTTCGTAGAATCTATATTTAGTAAGGCTGCGCTTACTTTGATATTGAGAATTAGTAGAAAGTATGTTTTGTGTCTAAAATAATAATAGATACAATTATGTCCACTTAAAAAGGTGATCTATTTAAGATAATTTTTAAAACAATATATATTAAACACTGAAAACATAATAGCTCAAATATTAATAATGCTAGTTCCCCCTGTAAAAAAATTTTACACACGTCATAAAATAGTTCAGTTTAGTTAAGTTAAATTATTTTGTAAGTGGTTGTATATTTTTGCTTCTTAAATACCTCAGTGTCTCAAGACAAAGGTGTAACCAATGTGTGATGTCAATGATAACTCATGGATGTAAGACCTGGTCGCTGACTATGGGCCTCATAAGAAGGCTCAAGGTCGCCCAAGGAGCAATGGAGAGAGCTATGTTAGGTGCTTCGCTGCGTAATCAAATCCGCAGAACAACCAGAGTTACTGATATAGCTCGAAGAATTGCCCAGTTGAAGTGGCAGTGGGCGGGGCAAATAGCTCGAAGAACTGATAGCCGTTGGGGTGAAAAAGTTCTGACCTGGCGACCACGGACCGGACGACGCAGCGTGGGCAGGCCCCCCATCAGATGGTCTGACGACCTGGTTACGGTGGCGGAAGTCCCTGGATGCGGGCGGCACAACACCGGGAAGTTTGGAAAACCATGAGGGAGTCCTATCTCCTGCAGTGGGCAAATGCATGATGCGGATGATGATGATGGAGGGAAACCACAACACTTAGCACAAATGAAATATTGCGTTCTTTGATCATTTTATCAATGTAAACACGGCTCTAGCCTTAGTTCTTGACCCTAGGGTCCTAACCTTATATGTCACTACATAGAGCATTCTTTTGTGTCGACTTTATCGAGAGTTTCCTTCATTGTTAGCACAGCGTACCTTTAGCAAATTATATACAATGAATGGTTGGCAAGTATTGTTAGTCTTAATAAAGTGTAAAAATTGCTACAAGCAATAGGGCCGCCACTTGTACTTTGTAAATATTTTATGTTTAATATTCTTTTTGTCGCACTAACCCGTGGTGAGGACAACTATAAAAACCTATTTAGGGGCTAAAAAAGTGTAGGAGGGATCTGCACCTAAATTAGGGATGAAATTTTATTTTTTACCCTAAAATAATCTTTTTTCTATCGGTTTGTTGGCGTTATTAATATGATGTCTATCACAAATTTCAACATTCTTCGTCTCTGAAGTAAACAGACAGAGGGACATGCCGAAACTGTAAGGGTTCTTTGTCGACAACGGAACCGTAAAAAAGGATTTCCCAGCAACTTTTTGTGGATTTAATAAAGTAGGTACCTGATATTTACTCGTTTACTTTTTCCTTTTACAATTTTCCTACGTTCTTAGACGAGTAAATATCAGTTCAAATTAAGTTTTTATTATGTCTTGTGCTCGCATTAACATCAGATTTTAGTGAACACAGTTTAGCACAGATTAGAATATTAACAGTCATCGTTAATCTTAGTCTAGTTTAAGTAAATATTTGAGACAAATATGGTTTTAGTTTATTTTTGTACATAGTATTGTATGTAGATTTTACACTCACAATTTTAGTTAGGCTCTGTGCTCGGTTATTGTGTTATTAGATAGATTCAAGTTCTCATTAGTTTGGTTTATTATAGGTTTATTTTTAATTGCTTGTTTTAGACTCTACCTAACAATTTACTTTATTATGTAGGTAAATGATTTCAACTGCTTGCAAATACTTCTGCGAAACTGTCTGTGTGCTGGATTTCTACCACGCCAAACACCAGTCCCTAATAAATGTGCGTGGCATGTTCAAGACCTGACCCATAGCCCAAGCCATCTCACCAAAACATTTCTCAAGCTATACCACTTCCACAGCTGAACTACACAATATTTGCTGCTGTGGCCACATTACCGACACAGTGTAGAATACTTTATTTTGATAATCAGTTTGCTAACTCACCCTAATCCTAGTTTAGACCGGCCGGTCACCCCCAGAAGAAAAGATGCCCAAGAAGAAAACACCGCCCCATTTCGCGCCAAATCCCCAGTCCAAGACAAGACAAGAGAGCGTCTCTTTGTCTCCTTATCCCCACACCTCGTTGCCATTCGCCCCTCGTAGGTTCCCATGTCTTTACATTCCAACCCATATTTTTTTCACACCGGAATATTTTACGTAATTTTGTTCTCTATTTAAATTTATATTTAATAGTTTCGCAAAATTAAGCCTTTCTAAAATATTCATTTACTGGATTATTAGGTTTTTAATGGATAAAATTATCAGACTCCTACGGGCCCCTCCTTGTTCTATCTACAGATTGTCCTTGACTTAACTTAATTCTTTACTTTTTTCCTGCCGATACAACTTTGCACGCAGCCAACTTTTATGAACGTTGTTTTGTTTGTTTTAGAACCAATTGAGCAAACGTTGGAATCTAGTATACAATTGTTATCAAAAATTTAATCGTTTATTGTTTGAGAAGCCAACGTTTTATTTCTTTATTTATTTTTTAATTAATTTAGTAATGTGAAAGAATTGAACATTATTGCCCGAAATAGTAAATATATATTATTATTTATTGCAAAAAAGCGCCATCTAGCGAACCTCTAATACTACAGCAAAATTTTGTTTAATTTTATTGATTATTTTACAACGCCAATGATTATTAAGTTCCGCTACATTTGTGAATAAATTTTCACTACATAATATGGTTTTGTTTGAGCTATACTGAGTTTGGATAATAAAAAAATTACCACAATGACTATCACTGAATGTGTTAGTGACGTCGGTCCTAAAAATTCTATTATAAGATTTGTATTTCTGTTATTTGAAAAATGCCTAGTTTTCCCCCAACTATTCGCTCGCGCAGTGCAATAAGTCCCATAGAAATCCGTGCGCTTGGAGAACCCAGTCTTAAATCACGAAAAAAAATCATGTCTATAGAGTTCTCGTCCCCAGAAAATTTATTAATATCATTAATTCAATAAATATCAACCCCTAGAATTAATTTATTAACTTTGATGGTATTAAAAAAAGTTTGTCTACTCCTAGACAAAAGCTTAATGAAATTAAGTATGTATTGTACTCTGTAATTAAGTAGTTATTACAAAACGGATTGCAATGCATTATATCATTAGCTAGATATCAAACACGTACTTGAATTAGAAGATCTTAATTAATATAACTCCAATTAATATCACAAAGGTCGTTTTACTAATTCTCTTTACAAATAACCTTGTTGATTCACTTTGAAGACGAGAACATAAAATTGGTAATGATCACGCGTTGATTAATTGTAACATTTGGATTACGTTCATCAGTATCGTCAATGAAATTCAAATGATTTGTTTGTATCGATGTCAATTTCATTTACGACGACTTCTCTATTCGGAGATGGACGAAAACGTTATCGAGTTTGTATATTATATTGTATTGCAATACATTGCATTGCATTGTACCTATTGTGTTGGATTGGTCCTCTAAAAACATAGTTTTTCATTTAATATAATATTATTACTATCATAGTAATTTTAGCAAGAGAATGCCAATTTTGTCGACATGCAGTGTAGTCCACTTACCAATCGCATTCCAATCCTAATCACGTTTAAGCAACTGAACAAATATGAATTAATTTTAGTGCAATATTATTTAAAACTTTCGCGGTGGTGCATAGACTTCGTGATGCATCTATCTATCATTATACTATAAAGAATAATGCATCTATCTGTCATTGTAAAAGAAACTGGCTTCGTGCTTATTTATATACATTTTTAAAATATCATTTGATCATTATTTTTTATGTTTCATAAGCAGCCTATATACGTCCCACTGTGGAGCACAGGCCTTCTCTCAGAGAGAGAGAGTATGGTCTTAATCACCATGTGTGCCCACCGCTGATGGCGATTTCAAGCGCTGAGCTATGTGAACAGCTCAGACACTCAGGTTTACTCACTATGTTTTCCTTTACCGTTAGTGGTATTGCTACTATAACTTCACAGGTATACATCACTTAGAAAACAAAGTCATAGATACATGCCTGCACTGGGAATCGAACCTACCCAGGTGCGAGAGACCCCTCTCGCTTCCGAGTCCAATGTTCTACCCACTAGTCTACCGCTTTGATTTTTATGTTTGGTTTTACTTAAATACATAAATAATCGTGGTAACAATCCTGTTTCTGTAACAGCGATGTCCAGAATACTTTTTGATCCCAATCTCTGTGTACAGTAACGAATATTCTATCTTTCTATCTACACGAACAAAGTTGGAAGCACAGCTAGAACCATGATGGTTACTAGTTAATAATCCGAATCAATCGAACGTTTCTGAATCGACCATTGATTTATTTCCAATGGCATTTAATTTGCTGCCACTTTTCTCAACAACTGGTTCTACTTAACCGTGAATGAAGAATGTGTAAATTGTAAAACGATTAGTGTCAATTTGCACGTTTTTACTATTTATCTCTGCATCTACAGGGTGACTTTGAATTCGTTCAACGTATTTTAAGGAGACATCCGCACCATGATTTAGAAAAATAATGGTGCTAGTTTCAAAAAAATATTTCATGTTTATGCTTAACTAAAAAAACTTCACATAAGCATAAACAAACAATATCAGGACGAAAAGTAATAAAATGGTAAAAAAACTACGTTTCGAACGTCTTATAGTCGAGCTCGACCAATTCAATTGTTTTTTTTATTGTTTCCGCATATAGGACGATAGACTCTTAAGCATTTAACATATTAGAAAAAAAAATTCAACATTATAGTACCACTTCCTATCACTTCGAATTTGGATTCACAGTTTGGACCCAAAGGTCGGGAATGACGAATATTTATAAATGTCTTATGCCGTGATAAAATGAAAAACTTTGATATTAATAATTTTAAATTAAAGCTTAAATCGAATCTAATTGACAAATGTTGTTATTCTATTGTTGACTGTTTAAATGACAAAGAATTCTGCAAATAATTTTTGAGCCACTTTATCTACATACTATGTATGATCCAGAGGTATGATAAACTTTGATTGTGACTTTTGATTTCTTTATAGACATCAATTTGGCCTAGTACTTATTGCATGTTAGATTGTAGGTAATGAAAATATTTGTATGCTTTTTTAGCAGAATGTAGAGTACATAAATGTATTTACCAACTTATGTATCCACCGACATTCCACAAATAAACGATTTTGTCTTTGTCTTTGTGTTAAGTTTTAGCCAACTTTGCAACTAAAATGTAAAGGTTGATGTGCTCTCGACTGTACATATTTCGAGTCTTGTTTGCGGGGATGTGGGATCTGACAGTTAAAGTGACATTTCGGTCTCGCCTTACCCGCCGGGATACAGACCTAGTAAATACTATAATATAAGTTTTTTTTAACCTAGATTTATTAATGTTTTTTAAGTATTATAAAAAAAAAGCTTTAAGAATTTAGCCATGAAAGTAGATAGCCCTATCTAGCCTAAGGAAAGTTCAGGTAGATGACATAAAAGCAGAGTACCCAGTCAGCAGAAAGTCAACTCAGCTGGACCACATAAAAGCAGAATGCGCAAGTAGCAAAACGTCTGGTATTGCAAACAGTCTGTTTGATTGAAATACCTTATTAGCCGGAAGTCAAATTGTTTGAATCACACAAACGCAGAATGAGGTAGAAGAGAAAACGTCTGAAAAAAAAAATAGTTTAAATCGTTTAGCAACACTGACAAATGTTTCCGGCCATAAGCGGGAGCAGCACTTTTGATGCGATTTCGATGCAAACCGCCTCATGTAGTATTCCCTATACTACATAAGCGGGCTTTGCAACGAAATTATACAGAATAGCATACTGTTATCCTTGCCAAATTTTGCATTGCATATTAAGATAAATTTTCATGGTCAACAAACTCTGCATCTATGAGGGCATTTAGCGGTTACGGCTATTTAAAATATAGGGCAATATAGGGTCCAGACGTTTTGCTACAAGGGCACTTAGCGTTCATTTCTATTGAGTTAACACGTCATTTTCTAATCCAGACGTTTTGCTACTTAGATATTTTTGATCATGACGTTACAAGATCCAGACGTTTTGCTACTAGGGTATTTAGAGTTAATGTCTGTTTAGCACCAATGGCGTTTCAATATCAGGACGTTAGGGCGATATCGTCATTAAGCAAAATGGATAATGGATATTCTGACAGGGATCCCGGCAAATAAGTGTTGTTTATTTTAGTTTATACGTTAACAATATACATTTTGACATTACTGAGACGACTTACGTATTCACTGGCTTAAAAAAAATATAGATTAAAGATTTTTGATCGAATCAGGAATGAGGAGATCCGCGCGAACAACCCGAGCTACTGGTATAGCTCAGAAGAATTGCTCAGTTGAAGTGGCAGTGGGCGGGACACGTCATAGGTATCGGAGAACTGTTGGCCATTGGGGCGAAAAAGTTCTGAATTGGCGACGGCGGACCGGAAGACGCAGCGTGGGATGGCCCCCCACCAGATGATTACGGTAGTGGGGAGTAGCTGGATGCAGGCGGTACAAGGCCGGGAAGCTTGGAAAACCATGAGGGAGGCCTATGTCCTGCAGTGGGCGTCAAATAGCTAATGATGATGATGCTGAAATATTTTGGAGCTTTTTGAGTTGAGTCCTGAGTTTATGTATGTAAAAATGTTAGGATGTGCGGAGCATACCAGATGTAAAAGCAACTATAATGGCATCAGACTTGAAAGACAGTGAGACGTCTAGGCCATTCCTCAACATCAATTCTGCAACAAACTGGGTCCGTCGCCCGAGGCAATCGAGCACCGCCTGTGAGAACCATTGCAGGCATTAAAATTAAGTTAAGGCATTCCTTAAATCATGCACAGACTTTGCACAATGCCTAGAATGTGGAGATGGAGAAGGTTTGATCGACGTTGAGATTTTATTTTTCATTATTGCGCAACAAAAATATTTGTTTAAACGCGAGCTTAATACCAAGTTTAATGGTTTTGTGGTGAATAAAGCGGCAAATGGCTCGATTATTATTATTATCCTTTTGTAAAGACAACTGCTAACATTTTTCCGAAGAGAGTAAAACAATCAACTACTCCTTTATTTTTCGCGGTACTTAACCCTTCACCGGGCAGTACTATAAACGTTCCCATCATAAATTAAACCTTGTGATTTTGAAATAAAGTCGTAAACCAATGAAAAATTTATACTAGCTGAGTCCTGCCGCTATCAACTGTACAAACAGGTCAGAGGTGCCGGTACAAGTTATATTGGGAACATTCCCTGAAAGTGACAACTAATATTCTCAGAAACAGTAACAGTAAAATTTGGCACAAACGCAGCGATATGTTCGGAAGAGTCCTCAACGTCGCGCTTGAGCTTCACTGGAATTTAGCGACAAATACGGTTCTTTTTTTTTGAATAGATTCCATAGTTGAATAGTGTAGTTAAAAAGTAACAGCTATTAAAAAAAAGAACCACATTTGTCGCCAGATTCGAGTGAATTATCGGGCTCAAGCTTGACGTTGACGACCCTTCCAATAGTGTTGCATTTTTCATAATAAGGTGGAAATATACCCGGTCAATTGAGAATGCTATTTAGAATATTCATAGAGTAAATTATCACCCGTATATAATGTTCTTGTAGATACTGTCCTACACATTAGTAAGTGCACATAGTGCTCCTAACGTTTGTACAGTTAACATTTTCGTTTCAAAGTCGACCTTAACTTAACCGAGTTGAGTGCACGCGTATAAAAGTTGATGAGCTGTCGACTGCACATTTAGGGGAAGATTACACATCGGTCTCAAACGCCTTCTAATGCTTATAAGTCTACGCTCGATGTCTGTTTAGGTATACCGTACCGTACACGAGCTCTATGGATATCGATGAACCACATAGAATGTCGAAATGATGATTGGAAAATTCAGAGCCCGTGTTCCGAGGCTCAGAGCTCGGGGCTACATTACTTAAAGGGGCATGAGTGAAAGAGTGAACTAGATTATTTAGTTGTACTCGTTGATGTTAATAGTTCATAAGGTGATGAATAAGTCTGCAGTAACACTAGCGCTGCCAATGAAAAAAAAAATCACGTCTTTTTTTACAGATCGTTCTTGCAAAAAGTATCGGATCAGTAGGACCCACGACCAAGAACCTAAGATCACGTAGCTGTGCCAAAACTGTCGTTTTTATCTAGTTCGGGGTTCTTTGCCTTAGGTTCATGGCCATGGCTCCTAAAAATCACTATGAGTTTCATCTGACACTTTTTGCAAAAACGATAGAAAACATGTATTTTCAGCCCACCAATGGAAACAAAATTAATAGTAATAATTATAAAAGACACTGATGCTACTTAATTTTTAAAGTACTTATGGCTACGTACTACAATTATTTTAGTACATTTTTTGCCGTAAAAGCCATTGAATGTAGGTTTTTTTTGTAATATAAGCCATGCTAACTTCTAAACTACCAAAGATATTGGTATGAAAGTTGAATATTTTTAAAACTCGTTACATTTTGCACATCTGTAATTATGAATTGCATTTAAAAAAAATAGTTTTTTTTTTGTTTTCGCTATCGTGTAAAATTCATAAAACGGCTTTTAGTACATTTCTTCCCGATATGTTCTATGTTCCATTTCTGTTTTCCCAGAGAGACAGTGAGAAAGCAAACAGAAGTAGAACTTAGGCTAGTTATGCCGCTTAACGAGTTGTACAGATTTTTCTCTATCCCTCAATTAAAATTGAAATAATAAACGGGTGGGGGGGGGGGCTGTGTTAGGTTTGACGGCCGTTGGTTTAGCGTGAAACATCTATAAGTAAAAAAAAATATTTTTTTCCATTGGTGGGCTATTGTTACTGCATAGAGCCGCTTAAGAAGGCGGCAGATGGACACTTTTTGATTTAAACCTATTTTTTTATCCAAAGCCTCAGACCACATTTATCAAAATATGCAAGCGAAACCGTTGCCAGACGCAACAGAAGCCGTAAAGTAACCACCAGCATTAACGGTAACATAAATCGAATTTCAAACAATAAAAGGTCTTTATGCTTCCAGCTATTTCATTCACACAACTTCATCGGCGAGTTGCGAAAGTGGAAAGGCTGACCGTTGCTAACTTACTTATATTCGATCTCGTTTGACTCACAATCCCCTGACCTATTTGCTTACAAGACAAAAATGGCCCAACACAAAATAGAAAACTAAGGCAGCTGCATAGCGAGCTATTCTATACTTCATCGTTCAGCCACAAGAAGTCCACTGCTGGACATAGGCCTCCTTCATGGATTTCCAAAAAGACCGGTTGGAAGCGGCTTGCATCCAGCGTCTTCCTGCCACTTGGATGAGGCCTGCTGTCCATCTTGTTGCAGGTCGTCCTACGTTGCACTTGCTATTCCACCCTTATGTAACTGCTAAAGCCTTAAAAGGGTACTTTATGGAACCTATAGGATGAAATTAAGCCTTGAATCTTCTATAAGTCTTCTGTAACCGCTACATCCCAAAAGGGCGCCTCGTGGAACCTCAACTACAAAGTTCATTCTTGCATCTGTGTAGCACGCTATGCAGCTCTTCTATGACAAATCCCTAAAAGGGTATCTTGTGTAACCTAAAGGACAAAGATAACTTGTACATCTGCACAGCGCGCTGTGCACCACTTCCTTAACCCTTATAAAACCACTAAAGCCCTAACGGCTCTCGCCCACGGCGACTTTTTGTAGCGATGCAGTAGCGATGCTGTCGCGCGTTCGCATCGATACAATCGCGATGCGGGCGCTGGTTGTGTGCCCTGGCCCACCGTAAACACGATTCAGTCACGATGCAAACGCGATACCGTCGCGCTTCTGTTGCGATGCAAATGCGATTCAGTAACGGAACCAAAATGCCTGCGATAGCTACAGTTGCAAGATGGACTCCGTTGGACCGATGGACAATAGCAGTCTCGATCTCTCTGTGTTACACTACTCATGCGCCACCCTTCCTCCGTTCTCCTCCCGATGTCTTCCGATACGCTCGCGCGTTTGCATCGATACAGTCGCGATGCTGTAACGCGTTAGTAGCGCGTTGGCATCGCTTCTGCAGCGCGTTGCAAATGCGACTGAAGCGCGTTCGTAGCGATGCTGTTGCGCGTTTATGAAACGCGCGACAGCATCACTACAAAAACTCGCCATGGGCGAGGGGCCTAAAGGGGCGCCTTGTGTACCCTAACGGAAAAAGTAAATTTTCATCTTCATAGCGTGCTATGGAGCTTTCTAAGAACCCTTCTATTGCCACAAAAAGTCCTAAACGTGTTCTTTGTGGAACCTAACTCCTTCTTTCTTGTGGTTTTGCAATAAAATGCTCTCTATCTATCTATCTATCTATCTATCTAACATTAAAATCGATAAAAATATATTGGCCCTCAGATCTAGACGTATATTCTTCAATTGGTATAATTTTAATGAAACTACTACTGCTGTTTTACAGCCTGTTCATTGCTATTATTTGAATTTCTGTTGATAACTTTTTTGAAAGGGTTTATAGTTTATAAAGAAGGTTTACAGTGTTTTTAATAGTGGTGCCAGTTAACAGAAACCAGAAATTTATTTCAACGTAAAGAATTTACAATTTGTTTGCTGAATGAAAATGTACAATGTTAGCCTTGGAGCCGAATTTGTAGAGGAACAAAAGGCAGCGGGGAAAAAAATCCGCTCTGATCTCACCATCTTTTCTCAAATCATCTTAAATCTAATACATAAGTTGATACGAGTACGAGGCTTCACAGTTTCAGATCACACGATAAACTAGTGTTTTTTCACAGCAGAACGTGTGATTTTTGTATCGATGCTATCCTTGTCACTGTTTCGCACGTCACCACGATGCGTCACGTTACTGTTAACAAGCCGACCGGGTGGGCGAACAAACTGAGAGTACCCGAGTCCGAACCGAACACGCGACTACCAAAAACAAAGTAGAGTAAGAGATATTCAATGCATATTATTTTGACACTTCGAGTCTAGAGACTAGTCTTTATTTTTAATGGTTATGGTCGTTCGGAGTTGCACGGCTTGGGAACTCGAAGAGTCGTAAATAGTTTCTTCTTCAAAGACGATTATTTAAAACACTCCTTGTATGCAGTTTAAATATCAAATCAGTAGTAAAGGGGGCACAAATGAGCACATTTAATGCAGTCAGTCCAAAGCCTGAATAAAATGTAAAGGAATGTTGATTAGTGACAGTTACAGTTACATTACAAAATTTGGTTATTGATGTAACTCTGCAGCTAGAAAAACGTAGTCTGTGATAAGTAACGTCGTAACGAAGTAACCATTAGGATAGCAGTTCTTCTGTAACGGCGACCCCGTAACTCTCTTAGTTCGAAATAATACTGTTACAAAAATCACATGTTTTAAAACCTGTGACGCGTCACGAGAAACCTGTTTCTTTACTTTTCGCGAAAATCACGTAACGACAGCAACGTGGCAGCCAGCGATGGCTTCGTTTAAACAAGGCTTTAGAATGAACTCGTAAATAAAGTATGGTGGTATCGGTGGTAGAATGGCGGCCGTATATTCGGGAGATCGCGGGTTCGAATCTATTGCATTGTATTGTATTTATTTATTCAGGAACAATGGACATTGTATTTGAAATATAACTTAGAAACTAATTAACTAAGACTATTAATATGTTACAATATTTACAAGGAAAATGCATACTATCTATTGATTTATTACAAAATGTTAATGTGAAGGTTTCTACAAAATTATAAAATTTCAATAATAGTTCCAGATTGTAATACTTAATAATAATTTAATATGTCGTCTATAATTAACAAAAACAAAAATCAACTAATAATAACACGATTCATGTTATTATTAGTTGATTTTTGACCAAATTTTTATATATATTTTAATTATTAAATTTATTTTCCGAATAGCTCGTCAATTTCATACATATTTTTTTCCAATAATAGTCGCCGCAAGTACCAATGATTTTGTTATCCAAGTTACATACAGTTGTGAATTTTTAGAAGTAATGCCACCTGAGTGTCTGTGGTGTTCGTTCACATACCTCGGCGCTTGAGATTGCCAACCCGCGGTGGGCACGCGTGGTAATAAGCCCATACTCTCTCTCTGAGAAAAGGCCTATGCCACGCAATGGGACGTATATAGGCAACATAAGAATCACTAAAGCATGATAATTTGGTGCATCAAATCAGAATTTGCTTTAGATAAGGAGTTTCGCCAACACACCTAATTTTAAAATGACCCACGTGATCGAAATATGTAGGCAGCAAGCAGATAAAATCCACAAGATAAACGAAAGACCTCATCCATATTTATAGATGCTTTGCTACGGATTCCAGTTGCATTTTATTGTACAGTGAACTAGGCGAACCTATAAAATGTTTATTGGATTTTGACCTTTATGTCAAGTGCCGTTAAGACTGATTGGCTCGCATAAACGCGCAGTGGCGAGTCGCAAGGTAATTAGTGTAAAATTGAGGAGTAATATGATGCGATATATTCAAGTGAACATCCTTGGAAATAATCGCTTTTATTGCGTAAGGCCGTGATCACAGGAAAGTGTAGCCTTCTACTCGTTCTGCCTTTATTTGCATAGATACTAGGTTTTTCCCGCGAGTTCGTTCGCTTAATTTATGATAACGTAACAGCCACACGCACAATCACTTTTTCTGGTCCCAGACTAGGATACCTGTGCTATGGTAACAAGATAAGGACATCACAAACATACCAGACATTTTATATACATTAAAGTATGGCAGCCCCGGTATCGAATCCACGACCTTTGTCTTGGTAGGTTTGAAAAAATCCTCCTTAATGACCGCCTTGTTGGTGCAGCGTTTGACACGCTTGACTACCAAAACAAAGGTCGTGAAATCGGTTCCCACTGGAGGCCCCGTACTGAATTTGTAGAAAAGACCTCTGTCTGGGTGTATTCCATGTTTGTGGTGTTACCTGGCCAACGTAGCACAGGGTATCCTAGTTAAAAATTACTAAAAAACGGCCAAATGTAAACTCTCACCATAGGTACCGAACCGAATGAAAGAAAACAAAGCAGAGGCTAAATATATGCTATAAGTACCATGTTTAAAGTTACTAGATTGCAAAAAAAAAAAGAAAGAAATCATTCTACTCTAGCACATAAGACACTATGTTGCAATACCTGCCTGTAGGAGCGGTGGTAGCCTAGTGGGTAGAACATTGAACTCGGAAGCGAGAGACCCAGATTCTATTCCCAGTGCGGGCATGTACCTATGACTTTGTTTTCTAAGTTATCAACATTTGTGAAGTTATAGTAGCAATACCACTCGCTAACGGTGAATGAAAACCACCCGAGGAAACCTGAGTGTCTGAGCTATTCACATACCTCAGCGCTTGAAATCGCCAATCCGCGGTGGGCACGCGTGGTGATTAAGCCCATACTCTCTCTCTGAGAGAAGGCCTGTGCCCTACAGTGGGACGTATATAGGCTGCTTATGAATATCTGTAAGACGGAGCTAAGTTTCCAAGTACCTACTCTGTTTATTATTAAAAACTTTGTGGACCGAAAGAGGATGTAGTGACAAGAATTGAGAAAGGAATGTTGCGTTGGTTTGGACATGTGGAGAGGATGAAGGAAGAAAGATTGACAAAACAAATATATCAAGCGAATGTGGATGGAAGGGCCGGTAAGGGACGACCCAGACGGACATACTTCGACCAAATAGAGGATGTATTAACAAAGGGCAAGATAAAAAGTACCCGAAACCGGCGTGCGTGCATGCAACGACTAATGAATGTTGAGGAAGCGAAAGTGATCTGTCAGGATCGTAGCAAGTGGCAGTCCCTGGTCTCTGCCTACCCCTCTGGGATACAGGCGTGAGTTTATGTTATGTTATGTTATTAAAAACTTTTGTACATACACTTAGTAGAAATAAATGATTTGATTTGATTTCATTATTGATTGTAAACGCGTCCTAAGATCAATTTTGCGATGCTCCAAATATGTAAGTATCATGTCGGATTTGTGAAACATATTTTAGAATTCGGCGGATGACTGGAATCACTAGCTCCGATGCTAGAAGTGGGTCAGTCATCGTGAGCTCCTAGGTTCTTGTCCGTGTCGTGTATTGTCTTCGCAAAATATTGCTTGACGCGTGAGAAAGAACTGAACCAGAATTAGAACAACGTGGCTTTTTAGTACTTAAATCGTGTTTTTTCTGGTTATTATTATCATAAGCAGCCTATATACGTCCCACTGTAGGGCACAGGCCTTCTCTCAGAGAGAGAGTATGGGCGTAATCACCACGCGTGCCCACCGCGGATTGGCGATTTCAAGCGCTGAGGCATGTGAATAGCTCAGACAGCCAGGTTTCCCCACGATGTTTTCCTTCACCGTTAGCGAGTGGTATTGCTACTACTATAACTGGTTACTATACTGATTACAAATACTTAATGTTTTGTTTTTGTCTGTAAAATAAAAACACAATATTTTGTTTCATAACTATGTAAGACAGGATACAATAAATAAATATTATTTTTATGTTGCCTTTGGCTAAAAGTTTTGGTATTCAGATTGTCAATTATATATCTAGACACCAACATACTTACCTTCAGATTCTCTTATTTACGTACATCCATCTACCGACTATATTCTTGCTGCAATCCACTCCATCCAAAGGTAGTCTGGAAGAGATCGCTCTAAGCGATAAGACCGCCACTACTTAGATATAAGAAACTATTTATAATATCTTTCACCTGGTTGTGCAATAAAGTGTTCTCTATCTCTGTCTATTTAAATATGTGAATTACCTTTATTGCATTCCACAAGCTTTAGGGTTGTTACATTTTAATAACTTAACTAAATATTACACACATAAATTTTGTAACTAAAGAGTAAACTAAAAATTAAATTAAACTAATTAAATATACCGCCCCGGGACACGCCTGACCCAAAAGTTCCCATGACGCAAGCAGCGTTCCCCCGCTGCACCGCCAGGGAAATCCTTTGCATCAGGTATGCCCCGGAACGATGGTCATACCCACGACTTCTCAGGCGCCGACCGATTTCCCTTACGAAAACTCTTCCCTCATCCCCCCATACTCCCATCGTTTCCAAGTGTAGGTTTTACTACTTGCTAGGTTTTACTACTTGCTAGGTCAGTATGTTGGTGTATATAGGTACGTATAAATGACACTAACTATAATGCTATAACTATTGGAAGGTTTAAAACTTAAAGACAAGCAATTTTTCTTTCAGACGACTAAGAACTGTAGAAAGAAAAAAACCGGCCAAGTGCGCGTCAGGCCACGCGCAGTATAGGGTTCTGTAGAAAGAGAGGGTATTATCTGCTGTACAGAACTAACACCTTCATCAACGTAATTTTCAATGTATTTTGTACGAAGTTTTCCTTTCATAAGCTAGTCGCCTATTACTCGTTAACTTGTAAAGCCTACTTAGCCGTGATAGTTTTCATTTCAACACCATTATATGTGCTAGGTACTACCCTGAAATAAAAATTTGCGTCTTAAAGCTTAATATTTTGCAAACGGAATCCTAAATCAAAAAATCATCTTCCTGTACCCACATTTTTAAACGACCAAACCAACGATACCCCTTACTACACCAGTAGGCGAAAAAACATTGCATCCCTAATTTAGGTGTAGAGGATTTTATTTCACCGTTTTGTCGGCGTGATTAATTCAAGTTTGAATGTCTATGCCTGAGCTTTCTCGTACTAATCGTCTGAACATGGCAAAACTATAAGGGTTCCTTGTTGACTACGGAACCCCAAAATCCAGTTCAAAGTGGGACATGAGAATCATATCGAAAATCAATTAAAAACACGAGAACTATCATTATGTACGGCACCTCAGCGGCTACAAATAGTACTTTTTAATCACTCGCGATGCTTAATTATGCATTTAACAGGTCTAATCGCGATCGTTTATTAGGTAAACTTAATTACCTTAATTCTCGATGTTTCGGTAACGTTGCAGTTGCCGGCAGTTAAGTTTAGGTAATAAACAATCGCGATTTGACCCATTAAATGTAACTTATCTACAAATAGACCTTTTGGTCGCAAACTTTTAAAAGGCTACTCACAGGGAGCTCATGTCATCGCGCTTCTACTAAGCCGCTCGTGGTATGACTAAAGTAGGTAAGTACTTGGTATTGTTCGAATTACCTTCGGGTAGTCACGAAAACGGACTCGGCTAGATCCTTGCTGGGCAGATGTTATCAGAAATCGATCTATTTGTTTGTCCATCTTAGCATGGATCAAGAAATATTGGTGAGATAATCCCACACAACACAATGTAGGTAATAAGAATTTTTCTCAACGTGTGAGAGGTTAGGTATGCCCGTGACTCTGTTCACGTGAGATTAGAATAAAATTAAATTATGATAGGGATATGTGATGTCAACATGAGAAATGCCTTTATTTTTTGTAATATGTCCCAATGATGGACAAAAGTCTTTTGCATGCTAACCTTCCTTGTCCATGGCCTACTCCTGTTAGCGCAGAATTTGCTTAGATTGTCCCATTTTATCGCGTATTTTAGAGGTGAGACTATTATATGCATGTGGTAATTCATTCTACTTTTGATCATCTTCAAAATCAATCTTTTCTCATTTACTCTATCTGAGACGTGATGTGAGACAAAATACAGCCAACTGCGAGTCGGACTCGCGCACGAAGGGTTCCGTACCATTACAACATTAGACACAAAGATCGAGAAAAAACTGCAAATAATCACGTTTGTTCAGAGCCCCCCTTAAATATTTATTTAATTTAAATCTATTTATTTACTTTGGAAGCAAATATAGAAATAAATATTCTGTCAATATTTCTAGCGTCTACCTGTTGCCGTTATTAATATCGAGCAAAAAACGGCAAAAAAATACGTTTGTTGTACGTAAGGGGCTCCCCCTTTTAAATATTTATTTTATTGTGTTTTTAGTGTTTTTTGTTATAGCGGCAATAGAATCTGTGATAATCTGTGAATTTTAAGCAAATACGTTGAGCCATTTATGCATGTTTAAAATTTATAATTTGAGCCTGATTGAATATTACAGGTAAACCAAGGGGCACGACCTAGTCTAGCATTAAAATGTCAGTGAACCATCTATCAAGATTATAATTATGCGGCCCTAAGTTGTAAAATTACAGCAAACCTCCGCTCTACTTTTAAATATATCGTAACAATGAAGTGTTTACATAAATAATAGCTGACATCTTCCAATCCTTAATCCTTGAGATCGTCACTATATTAAAGAGTTTAACTCTTGTTGGTGCAGCATCCTGGCAATCCTTGAAATATAGATAACATACCTGGGATTATAAGATTTAATAAAAATAGGACACTTTCTTAGACAACGTATAGATAACAGATTTCCTAAATAGGTTTAAGGGAACAAATACAGATTTTGAAAAGTTGTAATGTCAATACCGTAAAATACAAAATGTTTTCATCATCATCATTCAGCCACAAGAAGTCCACTGCTGGACATAGGCCACCTCCATGGATTTCCAAAAAGGCCGGTTGGAAGCGGCCTGCATCCAGCGCCTTCAAAAAATGTTTTAATAAAAAGAAAAATAATGATGATTACGTATTGTATTGAATGAAGTGGCGTTTTCATAGCGCCGGCAGCTTAAACTGACCGTCTAAAAAGTAAACGTCGTCTTTGCCGTTTGGCACCGTCTTCGTCGAACATCGTCTGTTCTTAAACACGATAAGGGCTCCAGCTACCAGCAGAGGTAGCACGACAGCGCGAGTCGTACTCAAAGGTCGGTAGTCGCGACTTTTCAGTACATTCATCGTAAGATTCAAACATTTTAGCGTCACAAAACGCGATTCGCGCTGTCATGCTTCTGTGCTGGTGTACTGGGCTAGGCCGAGTTTTTATACAACTACAGTTCATGGCTTTATCATGAAAATTCGATCTACATTGAGTGAATCTTTCCATTTCTTAATCTGTGGGTTAATTCACTTCGCAATGTACAACGAATTCGCAGATGTAAACCATGAGTTGTAGTTCTATGAAACAGGCCTCTGATCGGAATTGGGAGTAAAATTATATGGAAGTGAAAATCGTGTCATAAAAATAATTTTGTCTTCAAAAATATTTTATTTCACTATTTTCTGATTTCTTTGTCTAAATAATCGGTTCAGCCAAACGCGCGACAATCGCAGATAAACATACATACAAAAATAACGGTCAAACTGAGAACCTCTTTTTTTTAAGTCGATTAATACCAAAACCTTCTCCAGAATGTAACAAATACTTTTCTGAAAACTGTATCGAAATCGGTTCAGCCAAACGCGAGATAATCGCGGACAAACGCACATACAAACATACAGGCCAATCTGAAAACCTCCTATTTTTTAAGTCGGTCAAAATACATTCACGGATTGCATAAAGAGAGCTTATAGCAATTTATCAAATCAGACACTATTATTTTATCGTCGACGTTTTGTTTAATGAACTGAGCGTTTTTTAATATTAGATGTTATTTCGACCACAATGCGTGTGCGTTTAAGCGTTTTAAATGCGTGAAGTAGTATTTTAAAGCTATTGTATAATAAAAGATTTGCATCTATTTGTCTTTAAATATTTAACAGTACGTCCAATGTAAATCGTAAATCCCTGGCGATATAATAAGCTTGCCAGAAACGCGGTTCAAAAAATGTGTGAAGCACATTTTGTGCCAAAAGGGCTACTATAATATTAAAGATTATTTGCATGACAATCATGTCTGGAATTAAAGCAATTTCAATGGATGAGTTCTGGATTTTGGAATAATAATTATGTAAACTCTGTTAATTAAGGACTTTGAAAAGACTAAGTTTGGAGCTTTTTGTCCATTTTTTCTCGAAAATGATCTAGATTTTAAAATGGACACCTAATTTAACTTGTAATTTTCATTAAGTCACAGTTTCTGTGCTACTTTGAATAAAACACGTTTGAATTTGAATTGAATTTGAATGTCTGACTCTACGCCAGGACAAATTCATTGTGTCGTATGTAAGTTATCTTTATTGTTAAAATTTCACTGTAATAAGTATGTATCAAATGCGAGCTAACGATCCAAAAAACGCTATTGCCACCACGGCTGTATAGATTTCAGTCACACTAGACTACATCTATTGTAATAATAGAGCAGAACCTATCGAATGACGGCCATGAGAGAAGGTGATCTACAGCGTGATTTGAAAAGGATGCATCACTCTTTTGATGGTCCTTTTATTTACCAGTGCAAACAACTTACATTAGCAGGATAACCCTGAAATAGGCTGGTTTCTGAAATCCACTTCGGATTATACTCCGTGCTTCGTCCTCAGATTAGAAGAAAGAGAATACTCGCCTTTCTTCTAATGTTTCGGACGAAGCACTTCGTATAATAATGCTAGAACTTCACTACAGGTAAGTTCGTTTAATAATTAATTATTTAGTAAGTTATCGACCTCGTGGCGCAGCGGTAGTGCATCTGCATACCACGCGAGAGGTCCCGGGTTCGAATCTCGGCTGGGAACAAAAAAAACCCAGGTCTTGGATGTTTACATATGTTTGTGATGATGATGAGTCGGGTTTTTGGTTATTTTTCAATTTAGTCCTTTTATTGATTTTGTATGTTTTGTTGGATTTATGTTAATTTCACAAAGCCTATGACACTCGCGCACACAAGGCGAATCGATTAAGATCTTATTTATCAAACTTTGATCATTGGTTAAGGAGTTATAAGGGAACATATCATCGGAAATACATACATACGAGCCAAGCACATTACTCTCATTTTAGGCGCCGCGCGTAATAAAATCATGTTACTGAGTAAAAAACGTGTATTTTGTAAGACCTTATGATATATTTATACCCAACAAAAATGAAGCTGCCAAAATGCTTCAATGTTAGACGAACAGCCAAATGTTCTTACAAGAACAATAAAGTTCCAGCCCATCTAATTCACCTGTCAATTAAAAGTAGTACATAGTACATACATCCCAACCTTGACCGCAAAGTGATCACCAAATACCATCGCACCTGGTGACCGATCCCGTCGATACTTGAAATATGGAGCGGAAGATCGCTAGAAGGGAAGATGAGTGCGGTCATTGCGCATATCCGATATGCGCTTTCAAAATTCCAAAATGGCCGAGCCGAAATATTATTGCTACGGCTGCGAAATCAATTCTAAAACCTTTTATCGGTGCAGTTTAACTATAGTCAGCTCTAGTTGCAAACAACATTAGGCATCTCATCTGAGTATGAAGAAACTACCAGATTGAATTAATGCCAGCCGGACGTTTCTGCTTCACAGTATGTGCAGAAAGGTCCGGTGAAACTTAATTGGATTAATTCTCATCAAATACTTAAAATTCTAATTTTACCAAGAGTCTTACTAAGAAATCGCGAAACAAATATCAGAAAGTATCAGGTGTTTTATTTGCTAACGCAGGTATCAAAATTCCTGGCGTGCCTACAGTAAATATATTTTTTATAGCCTTTTTGTATACGTTCCACTGCAGGGGACAGATCTTCTCTCAGAGAGATAGTATGGGCTTAATTACCACGCGTGCTTACCGCGGATTGGCAATTTTAGGCGCTGAGGTATATGAACATTTCCTCACGATGTTTTCCTTCGCAGTTAGCGAGTGGTATTGCTAGTACAACTTCACAAATGAACGTAACTTAGAAAACAAATTCATTGGTACATGCCGGGTTTCAATTCAATTCAATTCAATTCAAATATTTTTATTCATTGTAAAAACAGAATGTTTACTTAATGAACGTCAAAGTTGTTAGTTTCTCAATTAATGGATTATGTGGAGAAGAAACTAACAAAGAAACTCCACATTTATTCTTAACCCACTACCTCCCGAATTATATTATATTTTATATCTATCAATAACTTAGTACGGAAGAGCTATTGAGCCTACCAATACAATACACATAAGCGTTGGTAGGCTGAATAACTCCCTTAAGTTTCACCGGACCAATCTGGAACACTCTGTATGTAAAAATCAAAGTCCTCACAGGGAAACAACTTACAACCCCTGTGTAGGAAATCCACCGCTTTAGTGAGATTTCCGCACTTAGCCTTATAGTTCGGCCATTAATACGTAGCAAGCGTTGAGGTTTGCAAATACTTCAGACACTCTGGTTTCCTCACGATGTTTTCCTTCACGTTTAGCGAATGGTATCGCTACTACAACTTCACAAATGTATGTAACTTAGAAAACAGAGCCACTAGTACATGTCAGGATTCGAACCCACGAACTCCCGAATGTGAGGCCGGCGTTCTACCGCTGCGCTTCCCCGGGTCACCGTTAGACCAACGAGGCAGTCGCAGCAAGTGGGTGCTGGGTTGTGTGGAAGTTATAGTTTTACGTACACTAAAAACTATTTTTAATGACTCACGATTCACATACATACTCGTAGACATCGCGATAATTTATTTTGTAAACTTAAAAATTTAAGTCCCGATGATTTTGTTATGTTTACCTAATAAATATTCGCGAGTCGACACGTTCAATAGATAAAACATACATAGCTCCTCAAAGCTGTAATTTGGCACCAACTTGATCGATAATGTTCGACACGTACCAATAAGAAAGCTCGTCTCCCGCGACCTTTAGCTGCGCCGGCGCATCGACGGACCGATCGCGTTTAATTTTACGAAATGATATCAGGAACTGTAACCTTACTAACGATTGAGCGTAAAGGTGCACGCAGACTTCTTTATTCAGTATTCAAACATTCACTACTTTATTTTTTTTTTCAATTTGTTCGCTTTACGGTGTGTGAAAAAAATCCCTTATTTGGTAACGTTGTTCGTATTAAGTTAACGAGTATAGTATAGTATTGCATAATACAATAATTACCTCTGAACAAAGTTTAAACAGCAAGAAAAAAATCACAGATTTCGTGATTTACATGACTATCGAGCACATTGAAAATGAATCGAGTCATAAATGTCATGTGATAAATGTCGTTCTGACTTTTTTACCTTTTCAAAAAAGTTAAGGCTACAGGGCAAACCCTTAACCCGATCGTCTTTGTTTTAAGCTCAAATTGTAGCTGACTAAATTGTCCAGAGGAGTTTTCTCAAAATTTTGATGTCATTCTTCGTTTCCAAAATATCCCACGTTGCAATGCGTTGCAACGCATTTTTTCACACAAATATTGGTGTTGGTGGTGATGTGTTTGTGTCTTGCTCCTGCTTAAAAAAGTGGGAGGGAGGGCGGTGCAATAACTAACCGCATGGTGCTTGTGGCATTTTGGCGGAATTTAGCAAAGTAATTTTTACATTTTAATGCTATTATGGATTTCCGCAAAGTAACTCCTGATTCCATACAAAAATATACAAGACTTCCAGAAAAACTCTGTTTATTTTTCTGTGGCCGAGAACTTCGATAAATGGAAAAATTCAATAAAAAACAGGAGAGTAGATAATTTGCAAGTAGATAGTTGTCAGTCAAAAGGTAAAGTGGCAATGAAAATCCAAAAGAAATCTAGAATGGGTGACGTGATTTTAATTTTTGAGTTCAAGATGATATACAGTATGGAAGAAAATAACAGAAATGGTGTAAGAAAGTTTGCACAGTTACAAGCTGCATATTGGATATTAGTAGCAGAATCAAATTGCATCTTACGAAAAAATATAATGTCCCATTTTTTAAAGAAAGTTTTGTTCCGGAATTTTTCCATAATACAGTCACACCATTTGATGTTTCAGTCAACATCGTGGCAAGCAAGAGGGGTCTCTCGCACCTGGGTAGGTTCGATTCCCAGTACAGGCATGTATCTATGACTTTGTTTTCTAAGTGATGTATACCTGTGAAGTTATAGTAGCAATACCACTAACCAATAGTGAGTAAACCTGTGTGTCTGAGCTGTTCACATACCTCAGCGCTTGAAGTCGCCAATATACGGTAGACTCGCGTAGTTATAAAGCCCATACTAGATAAGATAAGATATGATTTTATTCATCAAAGTCAGTGATACACAGCTATGGTACAATAACAATAACAATAATACTCTCTCTCTCTTTCTCTCTTTGAAAGAAGGCCGGTGCCTTGAAGTGGGATGTGTAGGTATATAGTCTTAGTCAAAAACAACTTGGAAAATTATTAACAGCACTAAACCTTATCAACCCAGGGAACCCATTAGAACGATAATAATACATTGATTACAGACCCAATAAAAATTGCAAAATCAAAATCAAAATCAAAATCAAAATCAAAATCAAATTTTTTTATTCAAAGTAGCACAGAAACTGCGACTTAATGAACGTTACAAGTTAAACTAGGTGTCCATTTCAAAATCTAGATCATTTTGGAGAAAAAATGGACAAAAAAACTCCAAACTTAGTCTTTTCAAGTCCTTAATTTACAGGATTTATATAAATGTTCTAAAACTCATGCATTGAACTGGCTTTAATTCCAGACATCATTGTCATCTAAATAATCTTTAATGTTATAGTAGCTTTTTTGGCACAAAGTGCGCTTCACACATTTTTTGACAACACATTTAATGACCACTTCATAGACCAAATAGCAACTCCACCTATGGACCTACAAATGACATATAACCTAAAATTCAATTCTCAACCATCTTCATTATTTATATCACCTACAATTTCGTATGACATAATCAAAATAATAAAATCATTAAAAAAAAAACAAGCGTAGGCTATGATAACATTAGCACTAACGTGATAAAATACGTTAATGAAATAATTTCACCCCATCTAAGCCACATAATAAATCTATGCATTGTTAACGGGACTTTCCCTGCAAAATTGAAAACAACGATAATTAAGCCTATTTATAAAAAAGGCGATAAAAACTCGGTTCACAATTACAGACCAATTGCCTTAATTCCAATTATTTCCAAAATATTTGAAAATGTTATTTATAATTCGGTCTACAACTATCTCGATAAATATAATATATTAGTAGAGCAGCAAAAAGGATTCAGAAAAGGAAAAAGTATTAATCTCGCAATATACGACTTTCTTGCGGATATAATACGATGCGTAGATTCTAGAGTTCCAGTATCGGCTATTTACATGGACATGACAAAAGCATTCGACTACGTTAATCACAAAATTTTGCTACAAAAAATGGAATTCTATGGAGTGAGAGGTACAGCTTTAAAACTCATAAAATCATATTTAAACGGGCGAACACAACAAACTCAACTCTCAAATATTTGCATAGAGACAAACAACGAAGTAACATATACTTCAAATGACCGCTTGTCTCTACATGGAGTCCCGCAAGGCAGTATACTCGGCCCATTGATTTTTTTGCTCTACATTAACGATTTGCCGCTGAATGTAAGCTACCCTATGACCCTCTTTGCTGACGACAGCACAGCGGTCATAAAAAAATCAGAAAATAAAAATTACGACCACGAAATAAATAAAACTCTCCAAGAAATAATGTCATGGCTAGAATCAAACTGTTTAAAGGCTAACTTAAGCAAAACTAAAATTATGCACTTTACACAAAAAACCAATCCACCTCCTGTAAACTTGGTATACAACAATGTAGCAATCCAGCAAGAACATGTCACCAAGTTTTTAGGTTTGACGATAGATCATAACTTAAGCTGGAAATACCAAGCCGAGGTAACGTGCAATAAGCTTAGTAAATCTGCCTACGCCTTATACAAGTTATCAAAAATTGTTAGTAGAGACGCCGTACTGTCAGCTTTCCACGGGTATGTAATGTCAACATTGCGGTTTGGAATTGTATTTTGGGGCAATTGCACTGAAGTAACTACAATATTTAAAGCCCAAAAAAGATGTCTGAGAGCGATGTGTTAGTTAAAATCTACTGAAACCTGTAAGCCATATTTTAAGGCACTGAAAATTCTTACACTTACCTGTCTATATGTATATGAAGTTACTGTCTTTGTCAAAACAAACGAGTCGCTATTTCCAAAGGCGCATGAAAATAGCTCTAGAACAATACGGCATCCACATAAACTAAAAATTGAATCCTGTAAAACAGCCTTCAAACAAAAAAGCATTGTGGTCATGGGACCAAAAATATATAACAAGTTGCCAGATAATCTAAAATCGCTAAATACTATTCAATTTAAAAGAAAATTATATGACTTGCTGACTAATAAATGCTATTATGACATGAAAGAGTTCTTTGAAGATAAATTGTAATTTAGATCAGATATTTATTAATTTAGTTTGTAATTATTGACACGCTGACATGTATATTTTTATCATTGACATTAATTTTGTATTTATTTAAATTGTTTTTTTAATATTAACTTAATCTTTTAATTTTTGACATTCTGTATTTAATTGTATTTTTATAAAATTATTTAAAAAGTTTTACTAGTGACATAAGATTTGTATGCCTATTTAGGTAGAGCACAAAAGAAGCTATATTTTTTCAACCATTACACCTGATGTACTTGTGTCTCACAAATCAATAAATGAATTATGAATTATGAATTATAGGGTTTTTTTCTAAAGCGTTCTAAGCAGGGCCCTTTTTTTTCTTTTTTTGAATAATTTCGAAATTTCCTGCTACTGGCAAAAATAGCAGGCAATTTTGAAACTTTTTAAAATAGAATCGGATTTGTCACTAGATTGGAGTGAATAGGGAACTTGCGTCTAACTTAGATTGGTTTTTCATTGCTTTTAAAACATAAAAAATAATGGAAAAAATTAAAAATAAAATAACAAAAATATTTTTTTCTAGTTTTCGGGGTTAAGTACTCTAATAACATAAAACTTATTAGATTTTGTTTCGTCATTGAATTCAGAACAAAAAACATTATTTCACAAGATAACTCAAAATTGATAAACGCTTCATACACTGTAGGCGTTACGTTAGGGAGTGACGTCATAGTCTAAGGTCGATTTGTACAGCGCGTTTTAGTACCACGTGACAATAATTGACTTTTCAACTGGTTATAATTATCAAAAGTATTAGTACAATATTTGCACGTACAATATTATCGTCTATTAATAAATAAATAAGATCCTAAAATTAAATAAAAAAAGGGTTCAGAATAAAAACTTACACTCATTTTCATACACATTTTTCTCATATAATTTTTAAATTCCATATATTATGTAGTTGTACGAGGACGTAGGATGAGTTTTCCGAGACTAGCGTTACAACGTCATTGGTACCAAACCAAGGGACCACAATCCGTCCAGATCCTGACCAATGCAAAGCAACGTGTCAATCTATTGTACTATCACCCCTTCAAATAAAAATGACCAAATAATATCGCTGAAATATTAAAAGTCACAGGGTCATCTGATGTAAGAGTACTAATTTTGGATTTGATGGAAAAAAATTGTTTTATAATTGCTTAAAATTTTCAATTAAAAATAACCAAATAATGTAGCTGAAATATTAAAAGCCTCATCAACGTGACATACATAAGCAGCCTATATACGTCCCACTGTAGGGCTCAGGCTTTCTCTCGGGGAGAGAGTGTGGGCTTAATCACCACGCGTGCCCACCGCGGATTGGCGATTTCAAGTGCTGAGGTATGTGAAAAGCTCAGGTACTCAGTTTTCCTCACGATGTTTTCCTTCACCGTAAGCGAGTGGTATTGCTACTATAACTTCACAAATGTACATAACTTAGAAAACCAAGTCATAGGTATATGCCCGCGCTGGGGATCGAACCTGGGTCTCTCATCGCTACCACCGCATTTACGCAATGTGACATAAAAGTCCTAATTTAGGATTTGACGGAAAACAATTGCTTTATAACTTCTACAAAGCTATTAAGTCTGCAAACATCGAGGCTGACTTCGGGTCTGTATCGAAAGAAGTTATTTTGTGGGTTTTACGTGTAATAAAACTATTGTACTGTACTTTATTTCACATCGAATCGGTAATGCAATATTAATATTTTCCCACGCGTTCTTGGGTCATAGTAAAAGCAGCCTAGCATCGTCGCACTCCAAAACGTAGGCCTTCTCTCAGAGAAAGATAGTTGAAACGGTTTCGCACTATTTACTAGTTAAAAAGTCACATAACACTCGAACACTACATAATCAGTCTATTGTACTTTATATTTACGTATAACAAAACATGAATATAAATTGAAAATGAAAAATTGCACTAATTTTTCAAACTGTTATGTATTACCAGTGGCTACATAAAAATTCATAAAAAGTTACCGTAATCAATGTATTAGTTATTGCTTTTCCATTGCACTCACCGCGTAGTATCTGTGATAAAACCAATAAATAGCAAAACATTTCGTCACATAAAAGTTGAGACAATCTCGTAAAATTTTCAAAGAGTAATGTCATATTAATTCATAAGTTGTATACCGGCTATAAACTTTAAAAAAGTAAAAATTTTCTTAATGAAGTACCTTCATTTGTAACTAACAAAAATATTTCTTTCTGCGTTTGGTAAAATTACAGCAAAGGTTTCCTTGTTTGTCATTTGATTAAGAAGTCTTATAAAAGTTGTATAAACGCTGTAAAGCTGTAAATAAAAAGTTGTATGACTTTTCAAAGAAAATTAATACAATCTAAATAAAAATAAAATGCATTGCTACTGGGGATAAACCAAGAAACATTGTAGGTAGATAGAATATTCTTTATTATTATTATTCATTATAAAGAAATAACTTAGATAACTGCAAAATAGTAATAGTAAAGAAAGTCAACTCAGTACGTTACAACATTGTTTTACTTTTAACAAAAGAAGCTGGCGAAGAAACTGCGCGGTTCACGTTTCCAAAACGAAAATCCTAAGCCAACATCACGTCAAGTTTTGTACCTAGCATATTCAAATCACACATTAAAAATCTCCTCGTTTGCATGAGACAAAATCTGTAGAGCAGACCGAGTGAGTGCGCACCTCAAACGTGTCCCTGATACCATTTTTAGTTGTAGGCAAAAAGTATGTACAGGCGCAGTAACAGATGGGTAGCCAGTATAAAATGGGATTGGACCTTCCCACCGCATCACAGTTGCTTCCAAGTCGCAGTGCATTGCAGTGCCTTAAAACCCTAATAATACAGTGTTTAAATCGTCAATTAAAAATGAAGCTGGTAAGTGAGTGTGTGAAGTGAATCAGACGTGGGATTGTAGAAAAAAGTCCTTTCTTACGAAGAAATTTATTTGGACTGCCTGCCTCGACTGCCTCGTGGGTCTAGCGGTATCACGTCTGATTACCCAGAGGTCGTGGGTTCGATTCCCACTGAGGTTCGCTGAACATTTGTACAGATGGCCTCAGTCTGGTTGTATTCCTATGTCTGTGATGTCCTTGCCTGGTTATGATAGCACAGGGTATCCTAGTTAGGACCAGGACAAGTGATCGTGTTCTGTGGAAGTTATTATTGTTAATTTAATTATCATTATTTTATGCTCTAGATCAGCGGTTCTTAACCTTTTCAGTTGGTTACCCCTATTATGTATTGGGGTAACCAATCCCCGCTCTTCAAGAGATATAAGCTGTCTGATATTAGTTGTTTTCTTATTTGCAAAATATATGTATTCCTGACCTAATTAATTGTCGATAGATGCAATATGGAAAAAAATATTAGCTTCTAACGATGCAGAATAGGTTGCGAAAATTAAAACGAACTTTTGTCGTAGATACAGCAGTACCTACGCATTTACTCCGGAGTGGTAGTCACGGAAGCTAAGGTCCAGATAGATTACTTATTTGCATATAAATTATTTTTCTTTTTGTGCCGGCTGTTTATTTTAAATACTTACCTGATAGATTGAATAGTGAATTTTAATTTTTATGCCAATATCTAAGCTGACACACAGAAAATGAAGTGTGGACAAAGATATAAATAAATACAATACAATACCGATTAGGGAATTAAAAAATGAACTGAATTGTTGGCCCTAATATCGATGAATAAAACCAACTACTTTTAAGCAATAATAGCACAGCGGATAGAACAGTTGCCTTACATTCCAGAGGTCCTTTTGAATCCCTGCACTCAAGACACGTGACCAAAAACGTACTTAAATCGAACTAATAATTGCACGACTTCTTTACCTCTTCTACCACGTCCAGTATAGTATATAATTATCCCTTCACCCTATCAGGGTAATTACGGCATGCTTATCTCTGTCATCAGCAAAATGTAATACATCCCAATTCCGGACACAGGCCTTCTCTCATAGAGAGACCGAGAACGTTTTCATCAAGATGTTTCGTTCATCGTATGTGAATCGTATTATTACTCTAAATTCACACTCACTCAATTAGAATCGAACCTAAGGCATCACGGATCTGAAGCTTGCGTACTATCGATTCCCGTCAACATAAATAGATCATAGAAACCGTAGGTAACCAACACAATGTAAATACTAGAAATATACATAAACTTTCGTTCCATGATTTACGCTGGCAAAGGTTAATACATCCTTTATAGGGCATTGTATACTTACGTTTCTACAATAAGATCACTGAAGATATAATAAGCTTGCCAGAAGCGCGGTTAAAATAAAGTGTAAAGCGCACTTTGTGCCAAAAGGGCTACTATAGCATCAAGGATTATTTAGATGACAAAGATATCTGGAATTAAAGCCAGTTTAATGCATTAGTACTAGGTTTTAGAAGATTAAAATATGTAAACTCTGTTAATTGAGGAACATATTTGAAAACATTAAGTTTCGGGTGTTTTTGTCCGTTTTTTTTTTTTCTACAAATGATAACGTTCGGTCGAAAGAAAGTAACGGCAATAATTCTCAGTTTCTTACTATAAAGAATTTTTTTAATTTTGCATCTCAATATGGCATCCCGAAAATACTTTTTGTATGTTTTCAATGTTTGAGCATTTATTATGGTGTGATTATGTAAATTACCCATTCCATACGAAAACGGAACTGGGAACGTGGCTTAATAGTTTTAGGTTAGGCTATGCGACAGTGTGTATTATGTTTGGATAGTTCAATGTTTATTCAATCATGCACCGATAGCTGAACGAATTTGGATAAAATTTCATATATGGTGTATTATATTGTTATGATAATATCCTTATAAACAAGAGACTTAGATAATAAAAGTTTTTGGTAGAGAAAGAGAATAAACAAAGCCGAAAGTACAGCAAAAGTTCAAAACAAAATTCTTTGCGTAAAACAAAACAAAATATTTTATAAAAGTATACTTTATTTCAGTTCATCGTCGCCGCCATAATCGGCCTCTCCGCCGCCGCTCGCTTGGATAACACCTACCTGCCCCCAAGAGGCAACTCCGGCTCAGGCGCCGCAGTCTTCGGCCAAACCTTCGGGGCCTCCGCTGGAGGCTTCGGCCAGAAGTCCGGCGGCTCATACAACACTGGTTTTGGCGGAAGCTTCGCGACCCAAAACTCAGGAAACGCTTACAACGCACCCGCGCAGTCCTACAACACCCGCCAGCAGGCCTCTTACGAAGCCAACGCTCAAATCCTGAAGTACAACAGCGACGTCACCGCTGACGGTTTTACGTACGACTTCGAAACCTCGAACGGAATCCGCGCTGACGCGTCTGGAGTCGCCACGAATGGAGTTCAGTCGCAGGGCTCGTTTGGCTACAAGGGAGACGACGGTCAAGACTACAGCATCACTTACACCGCCGACGAAAACGGATACAGGCCCCAGGGTGCCCATCTGCCCACTCCTCCCCCGATCCCGGAAGCCATCTTGAAGAGTTTGGAGCAGAACGCGCGCGATGAAGCTGCCGGTATCAGCGACGACGGTGAGTAACGTGCGATGTTATTTTTCTGTGACTGGCGGAGTCAGATTAAATACTTTTTTCTTACTCCGTTGTAACGAACTTTAGAAAGGAGGTTCGTTAATTTGATTTGACAAAACTGTTCTTGTTCCAGCCAGTTTTATCTGTTCTTTTTCTTAATAAAATTTAAAACTTTTTCAAAGACTCGCGCCCTCATGTGACAAAAAAGCTTTGGAAAGAAATAAGAAGTTCAGAAAGTCTCATCAAAGTTGTGTAATGTATTTTCACAAAAATGTAAACAACTAAGTAGGTAACGATGTTTCGTGATATAAACAAAGATAAAAAAACTGTCACGCAATTCGTCAAAAGACCTAATTCATGATACGCATGTAGAAACCTGCAATCATCAACTGTTCCTCTTTTTATCATCATCAAAACTGAGTAGGAATGACAAAAAAGTCTGTACAACCTTGCCAAAATGTGTCAGTAATAAGTTCAATTTGTTTGGGTGACCATACATCCTCGTTTTTTGGGAACCAACATATTTTACTTGTGAATGATAAATCTTCCCAACTAGCACAGGTTTCCAAGGTACTCCATTAGGAAATTAGTGGTTACAGAAGAGCTGCATAGCGCGAATAGAAAAACAAGAAGTACCTAGTTTTAAAGGATCTGAACACCAAACAAATTATTATACAAGGCTTAAAAACTAACATCCGACATGAAAGCCAAGCGTGGCTCGCTTTCTCGACACCAGAACAAACTATCTTTACAGTTTGCGAATTTTGTTTGAGAGGTCAGTGATATTTTGTGGGTTATTAATAAACTAAAAAAAATACGCACTTAATACATAACACAATTTTTACAAGAAATATATCTATAAAATCAATAATATGCTTGTTTAATAGAGAAAGTGTAACTAGTACGGAGTGGAGACTATAATTAGTTTTACTTTAAAAACATACCCTCAAACCCAAAAGAAAGTCCTAAAAAATCCTACCCCATGGCTGCTCTACAACGGTATTAGCAATAGTTCACTCACAAGTCATTATCTCGCTCGGACGATGATGACTGTTACAAAACGGCACGAGAGACTAGATACGCATTGCATCTGTGCAGTCGTGACCCGTAAATGTGGAGCCCACTAGGTGGTCATTAATGGTATCATCACGGTCTTAAAGTCACAAGTTTCAAAGATACATGAGATAAACCAAGTTAAATGTATCTTAAAACCACTTCTTGTCACGGTTGCGCATCCGCGATCTGGTATGCAGTTTTCATGCGAAATCGCAATGCACAACATTGCGGAATGATTATTTTTGACACTGACACTGAAAATGACATCTAAAAGAATATTCGGAAATTATTGTACAAAAATAAAACAACAAAGAGTCAGTTATAAAAAAGTACAATATTGGCAGTTTGATCGGTATTATTAGCTTGATTGGTACTCCTACTTAAAATGCATGGTCTTAATAACCAGACAGACTTAAATCCGGGCCCCGTGGACCATCAAACCTTACACAAAACCATCCGTTTTCAATGCGCAAAAATGGTATAAGACAGAGGCTGCTCTCTGCAATGATTTTTAACAGGAAGTATGGCTTTAAGCCGTGTCCCCTGCTCTTGTTTTTCATAACAACACAGAACAATGTTTTAATTTACTTTTCTAAGCAAAGGCCATGTTTTGCGGTTTGTATGTTCTTACAGAAGGATTTTAATCACTTTTACAGTTCGATAAAGCGACGTGTGGCGCCGGATTAAGAATAGAGTCACTCCATTTCCTTACGAGGATGTCGTAGAAGGCGACTAAGGAAATATATTACAGGAGACGGGCAGCAGTGTCTTCCTGAGATTCCAACCGCATAACGCGATCGCTAACCCGCCTGCCAAGCGTGGCGATTATGGCAAAACCCTTCATGGTTAGGCAAACCATGAGGGGGGCCTGTGTCCTGCAGTGGGCGTCAAATGGCTGATGATGATGATGAAAGCGACGTATTTCGTATTTTATAAATAGAAATAACATTATATAGTATATGAATTGCATGTGAGAAGTCGTGATCTGCTAATGCAGAGCTAGCTGGGAGGTGATTCGTTATACCTTCACAATACTATTTTTGAATGTATGACGTTGTTCTTTGCAATCCTCTCAATTAATTAGCAACACCTATATGAACCGTTGCAAAATTCATTTATTTATTATACAGAAAAATTTAGCATGTCAAACAAAACAAAACGTACTAAAGATAGAGGTTAAGGTGTAGAGATCACAAGTTACACGCTTCAATCAACTCGTGGGAGCATGCGGACGTTTATGACTGTTCTAAAGCGATTAAGATTTATTTTATATGGTTTGCTTAAGGCAGCTAACGAACCATTGCATTTAATCTGCTTTTTCAAAGAAAATAATTTGGCAAATAGTTATAAGTAGCTGTTGGCAACTTTACGGCTGGCTATTTGCGCTGTAACGTTATAAATTTTATCATACAATCAGCGTATTATTTAATTAAATAGGTAGTATAAATGCATATGATTATTAGATGAGTGGCATTATCTATGTACACGTATAAAGGTGTCATAAGACAATTAAGTTTTTTGTATTGTAGTGTATCATTAAGCAGCCTATGTACGTCCCGCTTCAGGCCACAGGCCTTCTCTCAGAGAGAGAGTATGGGCTTCATCACCACGCGTTCCCACCGCGGAATGGCGATTTTAAGCACTGCGGCATGTGAAATTCAATAATCAATCATACCTTTTCCCTTTTGAGATATGTCAATTAGTTACTAAATAAATTGCTTTTCTTCTATCGAAATTAACGAATACCCCTTCAAAATGATAGCCTCAGTGGCAAAAGGAGGATGAGTCGCTTTTCACAGCTCCGTGGTTATGAATAAATCCGCGAAGCAGATTTGTAATGACTGCAATCTTGCCATATTTTAAGGTAATTAAATTTTATACCCAGGTTCGATTCCCAGTGCGGGCATGTAACTATAATTTTTTTATTTTCAATGTTACGTACATCTGCGAATTTGTAGTAGCAATACCACACGCTAACTGTGAAGGAAAACATCGTGAGGAAATCCGTGGGCTAGGCCGACTTAGCTGTAAGGATGGTATAGGTGCTGGGCAAGCCTACTCCATCTAAAAAACATATCCCAGGCACTGCAGCGTCCAAGTGGTCCCTTCACCCATCTAGTGTGAGTGAAGGTGCCACTGGACGCTGTATAAATCATCTCATTACGTAGATGCAAAGGCCAAAGTTTTTTTAAAGTTTTATATCTGCCACTGGGCACCCTTTTTGAATACGTGCCTAAATTCTCAGTCGGCTTTTTGATTTTGAACACATTTAAGCCCCATCTTCTGTTGCACTGATATTGCGTCACAAAGATATGATGACAAAACAGGTTGCCATGACAACACATCGTCCAAATTAAACCGAAACCCGGCAGTGGATTCCTGAAAGCAAACTATGTTCGTAAATTATACAAAGCGCATCCGAGCATTCCGCAATGGGTCATTATCAAGATTATTCTAGATTAAGTCCGTATTTCTACTACACGGATTAGCACAAAACGTGCAAACAGAAGTCTGCCCTAATGCTTTCATAAGAGTTTGGGATGAATAATTAACCCTGTACTTTTGGTGCTGCATATATTACCGTCCCAGAACTCCCTTATCGTCCCAAAAAAAAGTTTCGAATAAAACATGATTAACTTTAACTGTGAAGAGGACATGGAAACTGCAAAAAAAAATATCTGGTTATCCATACTATACAATCCTGTGGAGTATCGAACGCCGATATTTTTTGTTGTGATTCTGAACTTGCCCCATTTTTTATGCAGCCTATGTACGTCCCACTGCAGGGCACAGGCCTTCTCTCAGAGAGAGAGAGAAAGTACGGGCTTAATCACCAAGCGCGCCCACCGCGGATTGGCAGTTTAAGCGTTCAGGTATGAACACTTAGGTCTCTCATGATGTGTTCCTTCACCGAGTGGTATTGTTACTACTAGTGTTATTTGTAGTTGGCTCTTAGTAAAAAAATATACGTAAGATGTGTACAACCACTGTTGTTTAAATAAGGTTATGATACCCTCTATGTGCTAGTGAGGGCCAATTCACCATACAAAACTGAACATCATTGATCCTTTTGTATAAATCTTTCTGTGATATTACCTTACTTCGGGCTAGATTATAGCTTGGATCTGGGAGGCGTGGCAACGCTTACCTCTCTCATTTCAGATGAGTTATACCTAGGACTTGCACAGCACTACTTGGGTGATGCAATGGGGTATGATTTATAGGTAAAAATGTTGCCAATGAAGCTTTAAAAGCCACTCCATTTAAGCGATTGCCAAATCTATACCAGGATAAGTAGTTTAATTGGCTGAGGAGTCAAAGGTCGGTGGGTTTATAGACCGAGATTGCATTTTAATGCTCAACGATCGTACGATATATGATCTCACTGCTGTAAAACTAATTGATGAGGTTATTTAGATTTTATTATAGTTTACCGAGCTTACTACTGAGCTAAGTTACTGAAATAGTTTAAATCGCACATTCTACGAAGGCACAAACGATTATGATGATTTTAAAAACACCGCACACTTGTGGCGTATGTTGCGTATATGGTAAGCCTTTATTCTTTCCGAAGGTACAATTATTATATTTAAGGCAAGTTCTTTACACACTCAAGCTGAGTGTGAGAACATTTCGCCACAGACATCCGTCCACAGAGGCTCTTATAATAGCGGTATAAATTAATGCAAGTACATGCGATATACAAACAACATGATATGCATGCTAAGTTAAATATAAACTAAGGACATAGAAGGATAGCTTGGGGACGGTTCTGGAGGAAGTATTTAGTACAAAAATCCTTATCGGACGTAGGGACATAATAGTGAATATCAAAAACTTAACATGTATAAAAAAACTATTGTCATACTGTTTTAGGTATATATTTACAAACCAAAATACATCAATTAAGCGTCAATGTCATTATTCCACCTAAATCTGCTTTATTAATTGGAGTTTCGAGGAACCATGTTTAGTAATAGTCAACCAAAAATCTTTGAATTTGAATTCTATTCGTATTGAAATCTATTTAGTTCCTAATATAATCACACTATAGCTTAAAATCAAACCTGACATATGTAACCCGGACTCAACTTCGAGTGTGAAATGGGACGCGATTTTAGTTTTGCGCTGTCAAAGTTATTGTACAAAGCTCTATTACAATCAAGTACTTTTGTAATCACACCATGGGGAGTTCTCACAGGAGTAGTTTGGAAATATGCGACCGACCGTCATGTGAAAATACTTCACAAAAGGGTATTTTGTTCATACGCCTCTCCTCGTAAATTTCTATGCCAATTCTGACGCAAAAAATGGAGACAAGTATCATGTTTACCTTTGCATTTAAAAAAAACTCGGTGATACTAGTCGATTGAAAATTAATTGGTCGTCTCGTACTAGTAAATTGACAATAAACATCTTTGGGTTGTTCGCATTAGATTATTCAATATAATTTTAAATATTATGCCGGATTTAACTAATTTGACATTTTGTCGGATAAGTCATAAAACGTAGGAGTAGGAAGACAAGTAACACATAAATTCGAAATTTGAAGAGGACGTAGGTTCGATCCCGTACATTAGTAGAAATGACCTCAGTCTGGGTGTAACTCCGTGTTCGTGATGTCCTAACTTGGTTACCATAGTACAGGGTATCCTAGATTGGGACCAGTACAAGTGATTGTCTCGTGTGGAAGTTATTTATTGGTTATTATATACAAGAAGTGCGTAAGATATACGACACTTGCAATTAGGAGCTAGTAAATCTAGACGGATTGATTACCATGATCTCATACCAATATTGCACGAAAGTTAAAACTGGTTTCGAGCCCAATTTTACAATCTAGGCATTAAAACATGCAGTAGTTTCGTCATTGACTGACTCTTGATGACTGTTTAAAGGGTTAAATAGGTAGATAACACTTTATTGCACACCAAAAATTTACTGTCTTTAAGAGTGTTTTAGTGGAACTGACTTTTTATAAATGTGACTGTAAAAGTGTTATATTTATAAAAACACCCCTATTTATATTATATAGACTATTTATACTGCATCTGAGGTGTGTTTTAAAACACTGAAATGGAATCGTATTTTATAAATAAGACTGATGTCTTGCCAGAATAAACAATACATTTACCTGATTTATATTTATACTCTATTTACGATTGTTATCATAAGACCGACGTCGCGATTTTGAAATTATCCTTACTTTGTTACTCTTTCACGCAAAAACGGCTGAACGGATCCGGATGAAATTTTGCACAGAGATAGGTTATAGTCTGGATTAGCACATAAGCTATTTTTTATCCCGGAAAAATACACATCAAAATTACCACGCGAACGAAATCGCGGGCAACAGCTAGTACTCCTATAAAATAAAATAAGAAGGGACGTGTACAAGACCGTGACGGGACAATAAGGGGAATTTCATACAAAATACCAATAGAATTGGAAGTTTTCGTAATTTTTTTATTTACCTATTAAAAACTGAATTTGCACGGATATTTTACTCGTTTATTTTTCAAAAGACTTGGGACTTGCAAAAGTACCGAAACGTGGGAAAATTGTAAAATGAAAAAAAATGAAAAAAAAGTAGACAAGTAAATATCCGTGCAAATTCAGTATTCATTATGTCTAGTGCTCGTGTTAACCTTAGAAAATACAATGTTTTGTTTGTAAATAATTTTACCACAGGTGCAATACAATGCAGGCAGCGGCAGGCAAAGTTGGCAGGGCAGCGCTTTTTCAATGAGTCTAGTGAGTTGAGTGAAAAGTGTCGTACTTTTCAGGGTTCCGCACCCGAAGGGTGCCAAACGGGACCCTATTACTTTGCCTCCGCTGTCTGTCTGTCCGTCCGTCCGATCTATCTATTTGGAACCGTAATAGGTAGCCAGTTGAAATTTTCACAGAATATGTGTTATTACGGCGGATTAGCTAACAAATAATAAAATTCAAAAATGATAAAAATAGGGGGGGTTTCCATGCAACAAACGTGTTGTTTTTGAAAACAGTACTACATACAGGTATCAAACTTGGTGTGATTGTGGGACATATTATATTATTATATTCTAACGACAAATGGTAATAAAAAGCCTTCGGTGCGCGAGTCCGACTCGCGCTTGTCCAGTTTTATACTTCTGCGACTTACTCAGACCCTAGCCGCTCTGAGTGGATGTTAAAATAAATGAAGTCTTCCATAAATCATTCACTCAATTTGACGTACTGACATGTCAGCAAATCGTTTCGCGTGTTAATCAAGCTAGGTACTCGTACAAGCATCGTTTCTAACGGATATTGGCAAGATTGTGAGTGAATGTGCCAATCTAATTTGTGAGTTTGTAGTCAAGTGGTTTACGATACTGGTGCCTTCTTACATTATTGAAATCTCTGAACTAAAACTTTCGTAAGCACTACATATTATTAATTTCATTCCGGAGTCACGATTTTGACACTGGAAATGTCTTTTCGTTCGCTCCAGTGTAGGCTCCGATTTCACGAAAAAGTGCGATCCCCTTATATCTCGGAGAGTTTTAAAGATATGATATTAAAAAAGGCCCAAAAGAAGCATATTTACGAGATCTATAGGGTGCAAAAATAATTATTCGAGAAAATCAAAAAACAAAAAGTTATGGCCAAAATAGTGAAAAAAAAATTCCGAACTTTTGATTTTGGCGCTCGATATTTTGGAAACCATTTCGTCTGGAGTCAACTTTTAGTCAACTACAATTTGAGCCGAAAACAAAGACGATCGGGTTAAGGGTTTGCCCTGTAGCCCCCCCCCCCCCCTTTTGAAAAATGTCAAAAACTGAGAACGACATTTTTCACATGATATTTATGACTCGATTCATTTCCAATGTGCTTGGTAGTCATGTGGTGTGAGGCACAATCTGTAATTTTTTTTGTCGGATGAGTTCGATGGTCTACTCACCTCTTCGAATAAGAGCAACGCCCTGTTGGACTCTTTCGTTAAAAACTCTAGTAAGTGATTTTGGAACTAAGTTCATCAATAAAAAAAAATATATATTATAGTGCCGAAACTGCGACCTAATGAACGATAAATATTAAACATGGGTGTCCGTTTCAGACAGGAACTGGATTATTATTGAGAAAAATAGACAAAAAAACTCCACACTAACAGTGTTACTCATAAAAACAAGATTCCTCTATAACACTCCCAATAGGCAGCTTAACCAATCTGTGGATACGTTTTTCCCTTTACCATGGACTATTTAAACTTTGTACAAATTAGACCATTAGTCTTTTCAAACTTGGTGCTTGATAACAGAGCTTAATTTTATATGCTAAAAGTTAGATCTCATGCATCGTGTTTTTAATCCCAGACTATGAGTTATCAGTAAGAGTCATTCATCAGCATATTTTGTTCGTTGAGTCTAATAATGCACTCCATTACCTTCAGTCTTTGTTTTTTTGCATACAGTTTATTTTCTTACCAATTTTACCGGTCTTTGTAAAATGGCAGGGGTGCCGTAGACTTCTTTATATCTCTAAGCGAGACGGTAATAGTAAAGCTCCGTAGGCTAGACAGAGGTAAAAACCTCTAAGCCCCCCGTCTATTCCTGTCATCTTAGCACGAAAGGTGGTCAGTCCATCGAGTTCTTTTCTTTACCTTTTTCTGCGTCCATTTAACGGGTGCGATTATTTATTACCTACATACACTTAATTACTTGCCTTAACTCCCGAAGTTATCCGTGGTCTTAGACTCCCCAAATGTGTGAGCATCGCAAATAATTAAAGATACTGACCCCATTTCCGCCACACGGCAAAGTACCTATTCCATTCTGAACTAAAACGAGCTAAAAAATAATGCATCACTTAAGTTCAACATTATCACAGACATATCGAGTGGACGGCCACGACCTTGCGAAGCTTTTAGTTGCGGCCACGAGATGTACAGTCGGGACGCAAGCGGAGCGGTGTTTTTCATGAGTTTTTGCAAGAAATTTAAAGTATAGTTTTTAAAAAAAAAAAGAAGTAAAAACCTCCTTAAATTAGATTAGACTAGAAGTCTTTACTGTACACACCAGAAAACCAAACACATTAAAAGGTTTACATAATGTAAGTTTCGCCTTAGGCGCACTTTTTTTGAACAGCGACCGAAATTGAGCCGCCACGCTCGGGTCGCGTTCGTTGGCGCTGAATCGTGTATTGTAGGCCCCTGATGGTATCTTAATTTAAATATAATATTAGGGGTTAAAGTATGAAATTGCCGTTTTATTGCAATAGGTTCTTTGAATTGACATAGAATCTTCATGGTTTGAGGTTTTCGAATGAAACTTTTTTCAAATGGTTTCTATGATGTTCTTTTTTTAAAAAATGTGAAACATTTGAATATCGACTTTCAATTGTTTTTGTTATTCAATTTAGACAAGAAAGATGGATACTGCGAAAATTCGAGTGATTTTTGCAATAAAACGGCAATTTCATACTTTAACCCCTATTATTTGCATTTTTACATTCTTCATGTAGTCATAAGTTTCTCACCCTCTTTTCAATATTTTTATTTTATTTATTGAGCGCGCATATTCGGTAATAATCAGAAATTACAGAAACTGTACAAATTTACATTTCTGAGTTTGACTACCTGTTGGTTTTGTGTCGGTTTTCTGTGTACTAATAATTAGGTTTCCAAACCAATTTATAGGTTACGAATGTTTCAAATGTTTTCTAAACCAATTTATAATGCTAGACACGGAACCGCTCATTTCCAAGCCCCAACGGAGACGGAGCAACAATGGACAAGTGCGTGCTTCAAAAACATCATTCCGATGTCGAAAGCGATGATTATCATTCGCAGGCAAAACTTGCGCTTTCAAACGAAATAGGAGTTAAAATAGAAGCACAGTTTCGACTCTTCTTTCATTTCAAATTATTAAACTTTAAGTCGTTCTAAAAGGCGATTTTATAAATATTCAGCCGATGTAAGGATCCAGCTGTATTTTTTACAAAAGTGCAAAGGCCCGAACTTTTGTTCTACAATAAATCATAGTCAAATCAAATTAAATATGGTATAAAATACCTGAAAGTAGACTTTGAGACTCATCGAGACATAGCGCATTGCATTATTTCAATAAACTATAGTGTATGGTTGTTTGGCGTTCGTTTGTTATTTTGTTTTATTTATTGTATTACACAACAGATAAGTAACATTGCATGTTATAATATCACGGTGAAAGCTTATGATCTAGTTGCATATCCTTTAACGTGTGATGGCAGCGTGCCAGAATATGGACGGGAACCAAAACACATCAAGCCACACACAACCAAATACGACCACCCGGCGCAAAATATCGTAGACACTGAACCGAACGGTCGCACTCGGATATAATTGTGGCCTGATCCGCTTTTACTAACAAAGGTTTACAAAAATGTCAAAAGCGTTAAAGTTTACTCAGGTACTTAACTGTTATAATAAGTTGACCCAACTTAGTAGCCGTTCTATGATCTACATATTCTTTGATTTGAGTTGTCTATATTCAACTGAACTCTTTTGTTCCCATAAAAGGTCTGATTTTAAAGGTTGCGAGTTTGATTCTGTGGGATTGTTTGTAAATAGTCTTATTGTGTTTTCAACGATCCATTAAAGTTGATACGCAGATGTTGGTAGAGCAGAAAACAAAGCGAAATGGCAAAATATTTGTATCTTTGTCCACAGAGCTTATGTTGTAATCCAAACATTACGATAACGATACTTTTAGTGGCCAAACTTTTTTTTTTAAATATTATTTTTTTGTGTCACTATTTTTAATTAGTAGGTATTTATTATTTACTAGGAAGAAAAAACTTCAATTCAGGAATTATTTGACAAGCTACCTTTTCAAGAGTAAACTCTCAGAGAGAAATATTGTTCTACTAGTATTAATTATATATCGTGTAATAGTTAGTTGTGATCTGTGAAACTCCTGATAATAAAATCTTTCCCCGTTGTTTACGTTCCGTGGTATGAATACTGAAGAAATCGAAAAAATATTTCAACGTAAAGAATTTACATTCTGTTTGCTGAATATCATTGTATACTGTTAGCCGCTGCCTTTGGGCTGTGTTTATAGTGCAGAAAAATGGGACGGAATCATCTTAAACCTAATAATACATCAGTAATAATAATAATACTTTATTCATTTAAATATTTTTTTGTGATCGCGGTTCCGTGCTTCGCAAGGCACGTTAAGCTGTTGGTGCTGGCTGCCGTCGATAGATGGCAGTCGTTAAGCCAAGTCAGAGGCCTTAGGGCGGCTTGACAACTTCTGACAGTAGACGAGCCACTAGTCTACAAGCCTCCACCAATCCGGACTTGGCCCCCGTGGTAGAGTATGGCCTATACCTTCCTCAGGGAAGAGACCCGTGCCCCTCGGTGGGGACATAATGGGTTGATGATGATTCATTTATTTGCTTCTTACTAAGTAAGTTACAGAGTGAGCCTAAAAATAACAGGTGATTTAAAAGGATGTTCTTAGATTAAAAAAAAAAGATTAGTGGCCTACTGAGTTCGACCTGTAACGTGCTTAGTTTGCTTCTATATGTATGATAAGATTCCATGATTGCCAGCAATAACTTTCTTTGCAATTGGTCACTTCGCCATTGGTCAGTCGTTGGTACATTGTTGCATTTTACGAGATACCAACCATAACACATCAGGTCTTACATAAGCAGCCTATTTACGTCCCACGGTAGGGCATAGGCCTTCTCTCAGAGAGAGAGAGTATGGGCTTAATCACTACGCGTGCCCACCGCGGATTGGCGATTTCAAGCGCTGAGGTATGTGAATAGCTTAGACACTCAGGTTTCCTCACGATGGTTTCCTTCACAGTTAGCGAGTGGTATTACTAACATAACTTCACAAATGTACATAACTTAGAAAACAAACTCATAGGTACATGCCCGCGCTGGAAATCGAACCTGGGTCTCTTGCTTCCGAGTCCAATGTTCTACCCACTAGGCTACGACCGCTGGTAGCCCAGTGGGTTAGGTCTTAACCAATTTCAACTATCAATTCCAGGCTCCTACCGCGGCGAGGGCGCCGGCGCTGGCGGTTACTCCGGCAACCGTGGCCCGTCCAGCCAGTATGGCGCCCCGGCCCCGAGCAACCAGTATGGCGCCCCTGCCGCCCCTAGCAACCAGTATGGCGCCCCTGCCGCCCCTAGCAACCAGTATGGTGCCCCTAGCCGTGGCTTCCAACAGCCTTCCAGGTGAGTCTTTGTTTTACCTCTATCGATCCAGCCAAGGGGTGGAGCCCACTGCCGGTCATAGGACTCTCCATATCTATGAATTATTTTGTTCAATAAGGTTTAATGATTGGTAAATGATGATGGGACCTTAGAGATTAGATCTTAGATGTGAGTTGTAGCGCCACCAAACTAACAGGTTAATGAAAGTAAACCGATGGTTGCGAGTGCTTAGGATTTACATTTTTTGTTACTTGTTAGCTTTGTTTTACAACTTTTCAATAACGTACCTCAATAATTAGAGCAAAATTATTCGAATTCTTGATTATAAAAATATTTTATTTTCCTTTAACCTTTTTTGAGTTCCTACTGCCTAGAACATAATTTTTGAGACTTATCTAGGACAGCAGTGCCGAAACAATCCATCTGAGTTTTCCAGGGATTAAAAATTTAATTTCAAAACTAAGCGACTGCAAGTTCAGCGCGAGGTGCGTAACTTAAATTCTCAGCTAAATTACATTGCACTTCTGCATTTCAGGCCCTCAAACTTCGGCGCCGCCACCTCCCGCCAGTACCTGACGCCTAACGCCGGCCCTGCCAGATCCGGCAATGGCAACTTCAACCAACAGACCGGCTACCAATATTGAGAAGCCATTTCAACGACTTCTGTAAGCGATTGTAGGTTTGGTATCAAATAGCTCCATATGATGCAAAGAGCTCTGCCAATTTTTGATGATGGAGACCCGGGTTAAAAAGATGAAGCTCTACCAACGTTAGGTCCATATTATATTATGCAATGCAAGTTCGTCATAGAACTTAGGTCATATTTGTCTCGATTTCTACTCTTTTTGTTTTATATAACTGCTTGCCATAAACATGTTTCTTTCTATCTTGAGTGAGAAACTCAGTTAAAAATGGCCAAAAAAACGTAACAATAACTGCAAAGATATTACAGCCATTTCATCTTGGGTTTCGCTCACAAATAAAAACAGAATTTCAAGCGTTTCCTGACACGAAAACAGAAACGGAAACGTTGATCCTATATCTAGTATAGTGTAATATGGGTCTTAGAATACATCATGTTCTGCATAAATTTTATACGTAAATTTGTTGTATCTTTACTACTGAAACTGTTGTTCAAATTACAAATTACCTGCATCTATATGAATTTCATTAAGAACTTCTTGAATAGCAAAGAGCTTATTGAATCTGCGTATGAAGTTCATGTTGTTAAATTAAATTAATAAGAAATATGGTGCCTCCATTCCCAGTCCCAGATGTATGAAATAGAAAAGACTCTCATATTGAGCCGGTGATTTTTCATGATCCCATAATTTACAATCGCTTTGATAACTCGTGAAACGTTGAGCGCTTGTTATTTGACACAAACTATGTTTTACAGTTTAAGGTAGATTACTATCACAAATTAGTAAAACAAGGTTTCTTTGCTTTCTTTACGTAAGGACATCTAGCGGAGATGCTTGGAACTAAGTCGTTTTGGCAAGACAGTCAGCATGAAAAGTGACAAAGAAAAAAATTAAAGTTTTTTTTTTATCTAGACAGTTACTTTTAGTGCTGAGAGGCTGCGACTATGTTTAACATTGTTTTAAATGTTGTGATATCTAAAATTTTTTTCCCTTTATTTCCTTCTCATTCTTTTTCTGTGATCTCATGATTTGTCAATCTTCTCTTCTAATTATTAATTATTTAAACCTTTCTAAGTATATATAAACAAGGACAGTATTAGATTAAGGGCTTGAACAACGAAAATAAATAAAAAAATAAGACGTACTTTATAGTTCTTTAGTTCATAAGAATTGTAAATACACTTTGATTATGACGAAGTTGAAATGATGAATAAATGATGTCAGCATAAAAACTATTAATTTTTTTATTCATCTCGAAGTTAGCAGATAACTTAAGCAACCTTTGAAAATAAAAAAAAAATCATAGATTTCGAATAATCGAGTCCTGCGGCCGCGTGGTTCGAGAACGCTGTCAGGATTTTTTTATTCAACTTAGTTCGACCATCGGACCAAGAGGATATTCAAAATTTCACTTGGTTCGCCCTTCGAGCGACGAAGATCATTAAATTCCACTCGGTTTGACCCTCCAAACTATAGTAAAAATCAAACTTTAGTTAGTCATAACCTCATTATGTCCATCATGTCCTGGAAAGGGTTGATGTTCAAATAAAATAAAAATAGACTCGTGACTCAGACACAAAAATAGAGACTTTAAGTTTCCATAAAGAGGACATATTAGGGGTTAAAGTATGAAATTGCCGATTTGTACTGAAAATCTAAATTGTTTATTTTTTAAATTTTTAACAAATTTATTTAATCAAAATAGTTGCCATTATTATCTATACATTGCTGCCATCTAATGGGAAGGTCGTTAATGCCTTTGCGATAGAACTCCGACGATCTAGACTGCACAAACTGTGTGAAAGCATTTTGTACTGCCTCCTGGGAAGAAAACTTCTTGTCACGTAGATAATTGTCCAAATCACGAAAAAAATGGTAGTCTGTTGGAGCAAGGTCTGGTGAATACGGAGGATGACGAATGGTTTCTAACTGCAGTTCCTGAAGGGTCAAAATGGTTTCTCGTGCTGTGTGAGGTCTCGCGTTGTCGTGGAGCAATAATGGTGAAGATCGATTCATGAGTCGGGGCTGTTTATTGATTTGACGCAAGTGAGTCAATATTGTGGGTAAGGTAACGTTAAACTATGCCGCTAATTACTGGGTAGTTTGACTAGGGTCGGCTTCCACTATCTCTCTTAATTCATCGTTATTCACCTGTGTGGGCGGTCTTCCTCGTGGCTCGTTCTTTAAGTCGAAATTTCCATCACGAAAGCGTTTAAACCAAAATCGCACGGTGCGTTCATTAGTAGACCCCTCTCCAAACGCAGCATTGATATTGTGGGCTGTTTCTGCCGCGTTAGTTCCGCGTCGGAACTCGTATTCCAAAATCACTCGAATTTTCACAGTATCCATCTTTCTTGTCTAAATTGAATAACAAAAACAATTGAAAGTCGATATTCAAATGTTTCACATTTTTTAAAAAAAGAACATCATAGAAAGCATTTGAAAAAAGTTTCATTCGAAAACCTCAAACCATGAAGATTCTATGTCAATTGAAAGAACCTATTGCAATAAAACGGCAATTTCATACTTTAACCCCTATTATTTGTTTTTTATTATATTTTCTGTGTTTCAATTTGTATATAGCAATCCAATAGAAAGAAATCCTGATAGTCCGACATATCGGACAGAGAGAAATCAAAATTCCTCGTTTCCCGACCTGTCGGAAAACGTTGTCGAACTACGTGGCCGCAGGGCTATCGAGCACATTGAAAACAAATTTTAAAAATCTCACCCATGCCAGGACTTGAAACCGCGGCCTCTGGCTATCCGTGCCAGAGGTCGCGGGGTCAAGTCTTGGCATGGGTGGGATTTTTAGCCTCTAAATAGGTTTTTCATAAATGTCATGTGAAAAATGTCGTTCTGAATTTTTGATTTTTTTTAAAAAGGTTAGGCTACAGGGCAAACCCTCAACCCTACTGACTAAATTGTCCGGAAGATTTTTTCTCAAATTTTTGACATCATTCTACGTTTCCACAATTACGAGCGCCAAAATGAATAATTAGAAAAAAAAAATCCACTATTTTGGGCATAAACTTTTTCGTTTTTGACTTTCTCGAATAATTATTTTTTCACCTTATAGCTCTTGTAAATACGCGTCTTCTGAATATTTTTTTTAATATCATCATAGCTTTACAACTCTCCGAGATATAATTTAAGGGTATCGCACTTTTTCGTGAAATCGGAGCCTACACTAGAGCGGACGAAAAGACACTTCCAAAGTTAAAATAATTTAATTCTACGGGTGCAGCACATCAATTTTTATACGCTTACACTCTGCTCAGCCTGCAACTTTGAACTGCTATATTTTACAATTTAGTGACAAGTTGGTATCAATAAAACACTGTAGTCGAGCGGATCTTTTTTTTACAATACACAACAAGGGACGACCCAGGCGGAGATAGTTCGACCAAATGGGGGATGTATTATCAAAGGACAAGATAAAAATTACCCGAAACCGGCGTGCGTGCGTGCAACGACTGATTAATGTTGAGGAAGCGAAAGTGACCTGTCGGGACCATGGCTAGTGGCAGTCCCTAGTCTCTGCCTACCCCTCTGGGATACAGGCATGAGTTTATGTATGTGTGTACAAAACTCTTTACATCATTATCTAATACAGTATCTACTTGTAAGTATAAAAATGTCTATAGCAGTAGACACCGCTCTGCCATAACTAGAATCATCATCATCATCATCAGCCATTTGACGCCCACTGCAGGACATAGGCCTCAATCATGGTTTTCCTAACCTAACCGGTTTTGCCATAATCGCCACGCTTGGCAGGCGGGTTGGAATCTTAGAAAACGCTGCATGCATTTCTTTAGTCGCTTTCATAGACATCCACGGAAGGAAATGGAGTTCATCCGGCGCCACACGGATAATAACTAATAATAACTAGAATGCTCTTGTAAAACATTGTGTATGAAATCAGTACAATGTTACAACTTTAAATTTTATCTAATATCTGCGAAACGTAAATACGCAGATATAAGATAAAAGTACACTCCTCGTGTGAACAAGGCCTGAGGTCTTTGTTAGAGCAAGTAATTTACAAAAAAACGCTAAACCTTTTTCAGGACTATGCTGGCACAAAACTGCCACGCGCACTCAAAAAGCGTTTAATAAAAGAAAAATGTTACATAAAAAAATAAATTTATTTTTTATTTCCGTGTCTGAAATTCGAAAAGGAGGCTCCGTTACAAAGTTTGGGTCGTAATAAACGTGTTACCTTTGCTCGCTTGATAAATGTAGTGCAAAGAGAATATAACCACTATGATGTAGTGAATCGAAACCGACTAGTGGTTCTATTCGAAAGATTTACGTTATGACCAAATCCTGTCGGAATCCTGACGTTCGCGACAGCAATTAGTATGGAATTTGACAGACGATTGAAATCGTTCTGGATTTTATGCGCGTAATAAGCGTGCGGTGCATAAAAAAAAACTTCAGTATTGCGACACACTTTAGTCGTTTTCTGAACATTGCGATAGATTGCAAATAGTTGTAGGTAATAAATCTAATAATAGCATAAAGAAGAATGATGCATTTGCTGTTTAAATTTTGTGTGAAATTAATGTGGTAAAAAATATCTAGGAATCTTTCAAAAGTGTACATCATAATCATATTCTGCTCAAATTACGTAAGTGTTAACTTATTATCATACAATAGTTTGCAATTTATTGTAAACCAAAGGAACACTTGTCGCGGTTGTATTTTTTTATTAAAACCTTTAAAAGAAAGAAGTTAGTATCATCATTCGCTCTTTAGTCGTATCGCATTAATCCGTTTTTGGATTTACTCACTCCATTAGGTGACCCACGTAAGGTGTGGGCAAATATTCTGTTGAGCGCACCTACTTACCAAGATGTTAAAATTTACTTGAAACGTGTAATAAAGCTTACAGCTTAAATCATTATTATATCAGTATCATTAAGAGTTCGGCTGTCCCAGATAGAAACACAGTAAGGGACATTTTTTTTAAACCAAAAAATTCGCCTATTGGCTACTAGTTGGTTCCAGTAACCAATAGTGGAAATATCTTGGTTTAAAAAAAATCCTTTGCTGTGTTTCTTTTTGGGACATCCGAGTTGGACTTTTGTCGTTGCAGCATCCTAAATGCACTCCTTGAATCTCATTATAATTTAAATAAAAACCCAGGTATCTATTTCTATATCTATTTATGTTCTATTGCAGTGACGTACTTCCGGTTACTTATTTTTATTCGCTTTAAAAAATTAACAAAAGCAGACTAAGTCAAAAGTACTTTTTTTTTTTTAAAAAAAGTTCAATAAAAACAGAACTTTTTTCTGATCGCCTGAAATTGCCAATTCGCAGTGGGCACACGTGGGCAGCCCATTTCAATATGCTGTTCGAAAAAATAATAGCAACTTGAAATCGCACTCAAGAGCGGTATCAGAGGTAACAGGGCCTCATCAATGACGGACCTTATTTGAAATGCGATGCTACTAGTTTTTCCCTTATTTGAGACAGTATTTACTGTCTCAAATAAGATATGGAGGCCTAGGAGTCAGGAAGGTAAGCAGCGTCGCATTGCCTGCCTTTTTGTCTTCCATCCACAGTATCGAGGCCTTGTACAAGAAAATTGTTAGCTCTTCTCTGGGTGACATTGAGGCCTCATACTGTGGGGAAGCCAAAGAGGCATGGAGACTGGCCTGCCCTAATGAGGATCCGCCGAAGGATCCTACCATCCAAAGGCAGTGGGACGGGCCCCTCTTCGAGCTGGTGCAGAGCAGGTTAATCCATTCTTGCACCAGCGACGCGGAACGCGCTCACCTACTGGCCGTGTCCGAGCGAGAGGCGGGCTACTGGTTGCAGGCCCACCCATCAGCGTCTATAGGGACCCTGATGGACAACACCTCTTTTAGCACCGCCATCGGTCTGCGACTGGGTTGCCCAATCACTGTGCCCCATCGCTGCCCCTGTGGTACCGACGTCGATCGCCTGGGCCACCATGGTCTATCGTGTCAGCGGAGCGCCGGCCGCCTTTCCCGCCACGCGGTTCTCAATGACATCATCCGGAGGGCCTTTACTACAGCCGGGGTTCCGGCCACGCTGGAACTTCCAGGCATCATCCGCGACGATGGTAAAAGGCCCGATGGAATGACATTAATCCCCTGGAAACATGGGAGACCGCTAGTATGGGACGCTACATGCGTTGACACGCTGGCACCCTCTCATGTTTCCCAGAGTGGAAGAGCCGCTGGTTCAGCGGCTGGCGCGGCGGAAAGCCTCAAACGGCGCAAATACGGTTCAATAGGAAACAATTACATATTTGCGCCGTTTGGGGTCGAAACAATAGGCACCTGGGGCCCAGAAGCGCGCCTGCTGTTCAAAGACTTAGCGGCGCGCCTAATCGACGCATCGGGAGACCAGAGGGCCGGCGCGTACCTCGGCCAGAGGATAAGCCTGGCCATCCAAAGAGGTAACGTCGCCAGCGTTCTGGGCTCATTACCGCGGGACAGTGACCTGGGGCAGGTGTTTTATTTGTAAATATAGAATTAGTTATTTGTATATTTTTATCATTTACATATTAATTATTAAGTCTCTTATTTTATGTTTGAAATAATTAAACTATGTAATGATAGTAGCTAATGGCAAAAAAAAAAAGGTAACAGTTGAAACATACATATAAAACATATCAAACGTCTAATTAAATTAAATTAATATGATTTTAAGCTCATTGAAACTTTTAAATAATTAGTCATCGAAGTATTTACTTGATGATGGAATTAGGTTTTTGTATACTGTATATCAGCACGAGATTCAGATTGTACTTTTTGTAAAGCGCTTAATTTTTATTTTATTTTACCATGCCTGAACATATAATAACATAAGTTAAGCAATTTACAATAAGTTTTACGAATAAAAAAATGTCTCTAATCCACTGCCATTGGGGAAATAACATAAGATTAGAATATTCTTTATTGTACTCCAGGAAAAAACAGACACAAATTATTTACAAAGATACGGTACGATTTCCGGTCTTATTACTGTTAGGAATTTCTTCTAGACAACGGACTGTTCCCTATTAGAAACCTTATTGCACTCTCTACCATAACCAGTATGTCCCACTGCAGGCTTAGGCCTTCTCTAAGAAACTGGCAATTTCAACCACTGAGGTAGGTATGTGAACACCTCAAATACTCGGGTTTCCTCACGATGTTATCCTTTGTAATGCTTAGTTAGCACATTGGGCCGCGCGGCTTGCTGCCAAGTGCCCCCTAGTTATTCGGTCCTAGAGAGTTCATGAAATGGCATTGTACGCAATTTTGTCTATTTTAATCGACGCATGTAAATTAACGTGTAGGTCGTGTCTATAATATAGTGCCTTCGTGCGTTAATCTTTCTGGACTCTTATATTTCGATCAAAATTGAACGGTAAACCTTCCAACCTCTTGGTGTCCTGTGCAATACTTAGCTCGTGAAGAAGCGACACCAAACCTTCAAATTTAGCTAGTGATACCACCGCTACAAATTCACAAATAACGGAGATTAGAAAACGAAGTCATTTGCAAACGCTAGGATACAAACCCGGGACCTCACAATGTGAAGCAACGGGAGTGTCCACTGTCGACACACTATCATCGTTCATTTCATCGTTATCATTTTTATTCTCTTTTTGTTAAATTGAATGTCGTTTGAGAAGTCCCAAGTTGTATAAAACTCCATGCAAACCGTGTCACAGAAAGGTGGAAATCATGTTTTGTTTTTTATATTTGTAGACAGAGTTCATTTCATAATGAAATAAACTCAAACGGTCTTATTTATAAAGAGTCACGTTCCGCTAAAACACTCTCATGGCGGAGTTAAGGCCGGTTTATAAAAGGAAATCCTGCCATGAGCTGTCATTAGCTTCGTCTTAAGAGAGTTTTAGTGGAATCGTTTTTGATAAGACTTAAATCATAAAAAAGTATTACACTGTTCTGTACTGTAAGTAGGTACGGTACTGTTCCACACTCTATGTCATTTGATACCGACCTGCTCAGCAAATATTGAAACAGATGATATTTTTTCGCGAATTTTATTTTGATCTTAATAATATGTTTCTGTATTGATGGATTGAATAACCTCCAAATTTCGCTGGAACTCTCTGCAACATGTTTTACTAACCTTAACCTAGACAAAGTCCAAGGTGCCCTTATCTGTTACATCTAAACCCAGTTTTATGTTCGACCCAGGGACGTACTTATCCAAAATGGCGCCCAAGGCAAGCTCAATGCTTTTGCCTATTGCGTCCCCGTGCCGCTGTTTCTAGCCCGAGTGATGTGTAGGTGAAATCAGGTTCTACCTGTCTGTCGCACCATAACAAAATGCCCACTGTTGGGCGTAGTTCTATTCACCGTCACGCCAACTTCTTCGGTCCTCTGCTAATCTTGTCCATTATCCTCCTAATGCCTTCTTATTGACATCTACCAATCACTAATCTAGGTAATCTGACGCCTCTAGTTCGATTAAGTAACGTAGTTTTATGCCGCTTGAAGTAAAGACTAACAGATCAATCACCCGGGTTAAGAAACCCGAGATGCCCCGCCAGGGTTTGGCTCAATTACTACGAGAAACGCTGGCCCCGATTTGCTATTTGATTGGCGCCCGAGGGAGGGTGTCCTACCTGCGCCATCCTAGATACGCCACTGGTTCGACCACTCACGTTTTGGCAATATTCGCTTTATAGGGTAATTTGCCTTCAGTGCTTCGGGTTTTTAGGTGTCTGCGGTCAACGACGGAGCCATTATTTTGATATAATTTTGAGCTAACCGTTAAAACGGCTTACGTTACTAATACGTAATTATTTAATTCTAAAATTTTTAATAAAAAAATAAGATAAGATAAGAATATTTTAAATGGTTATCTCTGTAAAATTGTTTTCAAAGTTACAAAAACAACAGTTACAAAAAATTAAAGGCACAATTATACAATAAAACTGATTACAATAAAACTAAGAAGAAAATGGATTGAAAAATTGTCCGAAAATATTTCAGCGGAGAGAAAATAAATCATTATATGTACCAGTCGACAGCATTCAATCTTAACATACGTGTTCTTTACTCCGTTATATTATATTACAAGTTACTTTTCGACAAAAATGGAAAGTTTATTTTCTATATTATTCTATATAGTCCTTAACAAATATATTTTCCAAATATTTTTGTACAATACGCGCATCAGAAAATAAGTAGGTAAGTATCTATAAATTTTTCCACATATTTTTTCTGTTAGATAAACAGATTACTTTCACTCAGAAAAAGTATGCTTAGTAAAACCGCCTCAATCTTGACCTTGAAAATAACAATTGAAAACCATTGTCGTTTTCAAGGTCGTGACCGAGTAGGTTAGTAATGTAGCCAGTGGCGTAGCTATAGGGTGGCAGGGCTGGCAAAATGCCACGGGCCCCCGGCCTGAGGGGGCCCCGAACTATAAGGCCGCGAGCTCAGAAGTAACTTAACATTTTTAACAAAATATTTTAACAATTATTATGTTATTATGTTAAATATATGAGTACTTCAAATCAATTAAAGTTGCGCCTTTTAATCTACAACTAAAGAACATTTTTTTATTATTACTGGGAGGGCCCCATACAATGAATTTGCCACGGGCCTCAGATGGCATAGTTACGCCGCTGAATGCAGCCTATATACGTCCCACTGTAGAGCTTAGGCCTTCTCTCAGATAGAGAAACCCACCGAAGATGGGCGATTTTAAGCGCTGAGGTATAAAAACTCAGGCGCTCAGGTTTCCTCGCGATGTTTACTATCACAGTTAGCAAGTCGTATTGCTGCTATAAATTAAAAAAATGTACGAACTTGCAAAACAAGGTCATTCGTATATGCGGACGCACAGAGTTTTATAAAACTAGTTTAGTATGACAATTCGACGTACATTGCGTAGCAGTCTTCCTTATTGTTAATGTGTGGGTTAGTTGACTTTCCAATGTACATCGAATTGTCATAGTAAAGCATGGATTGTAGTTCTATGAAAAGGGCCCCTGAATGTGAGTCAAGCGTCTCAGTACTTAGCAAAAAAAAAAATCACTTGTATCCTATGCGTGGTATAAACGTGCAGCCAGAGTAAAGCGGATCCTAGTTTAACTCAACAAGATAACGACGATATTACTTGCCAAATTTCATAGTTCTAGGGTCAACAGAAAGTACCCTATAAATTTTGATTCCCTAGAGTGCCTATAGTCCTATACGGCCCGAAGGCAGCGGCTAACATAGTAACATAGTCCATTGACATTCAGCAAACAGAATGTAAATTCTTTACGATGAAATAAATTATTGATTTCTGATTTCTGCCGAAATTTGAGTTTTTTTTGCCGCAGAAAGGGCCGTTTATCCTCTGTTTTTTACGTTCACTTAGAAGTTTGATTTTTTCACAGCTTCAAGGGACTGCGATCTGAGTATATGGTTTTAATTTCAACTCAATACCTCCACGCGTTCTTGAGATAAGAGGTCTTGACAGACGGACGGACGGACAACAAAGTGATCCTATAAGGTTATATTCTTTTTGTTGCACTAACTCGTGCTAAGGGCAATTATTAAAAACCTATTAGAGGCTAAAAATTCCACCCATGCCGGGACTTGAATCAGCAACCTCTGGCTAACCGTGCCAGCGCTCTCCCAACTGAGCTAATGGGCAAGTGCAGGCATCGGCGAAAACCTAACTGCAAAGTGGATCGCTCGGGGCTGAAGTGATGTAAATTACTTCGGTCAGATGTCGCTGCCTGTGCGTAATACAGAGAAGTTTGTAAAGAGGCTCCAAATTTTGCCGATGTCTGCACTTGCCCATTAGCTCAGCTGGGAGAGCACGGACTGTTCTGTGTGGGAGAGCGATGGCACGGTTAGCCAGAGGTCGCGGGTTCAAGTCCCGGCATGGGTGGAATTTTTACCACTAATAGGTTTTTAAAGATCCTATAAGGGTTCCGTTTTTTTCCTTTTGCGGTTCGGAACCCTAACAAAATCAGTGGTACACGCGTGGAGTCGAACTCGGGACCTCCTGTAACCAGTCTGTCCACTGAACCACCACCGAACCGACAGACACGAGAGCTAAGTTCCTTATGAAACAGTTTTTAAGGCATCGAGCTTTTATATTACAGTTGGTTCCATTTCCACACGGACGTCGTTGGAATACAGGGTGTAAAAATAATCCCCATACTTATATATCCTAAAAGGGGGAGTTGTACTTGTAAATATGAATAACTTTTACAATGGGAACAACTTTGATATTGCGAAGAAAAGGTCGGGCATACAGTTTCATCCCATCGGTGGTTATTTTTCTACGATAGTGCTGATTATTTTTGTTATTTGACGTAAAAGTTGTTTTTAAAGATAAGTAGAATCCCCCGCTCCCCTCTCCTTTTCGGATATAAAGGGATTTTGTTACAAAAGTCGGTAGTCATCCGTATGGAAAAAAGTTTAATATAAAAGCTCGATGCCCTAATATCTGATTAATAAAAACTGCGTTAGTATAACCCCCTTTTCAGATATATGGGGATTTTCTTACACCTTGTTTATATCACTGAGTTATTAGAGCCCCCTCCCCCCCCCCCCCCTTTTTGGATATATGTCGATAAAGATATCGGGTTTCTGTTACACCCTGCATGTATACTTAACTGCGTCAGTTCATGACTTAATGTAGAAGACGGCACATCAATATAGTATGTTAATTAAGCGTGCGGTTATTAATTACCTACGTATTAAACGGAGGTTGGTTTGTTCGATAGTTAATATTGAAGAGTGGTTTGGGTCCGGTGAATAGAAACCCTCGTTTTTGGGGTCCTAATTAAACCTGAGATGTCCACACACAGGGCCGGTTTCTGAATTGAGAAATTGAAAACAACATTGTACTCGGAAAAGAAAAACTAGAATTTGTAGAAGATACCGTTTTTCTGGGCATCACAATCGATTCAAAATTGCAATGGGGTTCTCATATTGTAAAACTAGCACACAGGCTTAGTTCTGCAGCATATGCAGGCAAAAGAATTAGAGAGCTCACTGACGTTGCAACTGCTAGGCTTGTTTATTTTAGTTACTACTTAGCATACTACTGTCGGGCAGCAGACATTGACACGATCTTCATCTTACAGAAGAGAGCGATCCGATTTATTTACAAGCTAGGTAGTAGGGACTCGTTAAGGGATTTCTTTAAAGAAACTAACATCTTAACACTTACATGACTTGTAAGTTTCTTTACATTTATGAAAATATAATGTGTGTTAGAAAAAAACATCAGCAATTTCGAAAATGTTGGTAGCCATCAACTTGCAAAAGTTAGTTCATCCTTTATGGGGCACTGTGTACGGTTCTACAATAAGATTCCTCAAGATATATTAGAGTTACCACCGACGCGGTTTAAGAAATGTATTAAGCATACTCTGTGCAAAAAAGCCTATTATAACATTAAGGATTATTTGGAGGACAAGCATGTCTGGTATTTAAATAATGTTAACAGGAACGATTGTATTTAGTGTAGTGTAACTTTAAGTTGATAACTCTGTTAATTAAGCAAACCTGTTTTGAAAAGAATAAATGTGGAGTTTCTTTGTTAGCTTCTTCTCCGCACAATCTATTAATTGTGAAACTAATAGCTCTGACGTTCATTAAGTAAACATTTTGTTTTTATAGTGAATAAAAATGTTTGACTTTGACACTCTTTTCTGAGAAATTCGAAGAGACAGCACTGTAGTTAACTATTTACTTAGCGAAATTCTCAATTCAGAAACTGGCCCTTAGCTTTATAATTGGGTCATTGAAAGTAGTAAGCGCTGAGGTTCATGAACACCTCAGACACTCAGCTTTCTTCACTATGTTACCCGAGTGTAGTTAGCGAGTGGTATTCATACTACAAATTCACAAAAATGTACGAAAATTAGAAAACAAAGTCATTGGTACCTACATGCCGGGATTTGAACCCACGACCTCAAGAATGTGAGGCCGGCGTTTTACCGCTGCGCTACCACCGCAATTTACAATTTTTACAATTATGAAAATAAAAATAATCTCCAAATTACCCATTAAACATATAACTCTGTTGGAACATACAAAAATACAATTGGATGGGTAAGTTAAACGTAACTTAATAGATACCTTAAATTTTTATTTTGGTTTTAAAGCTAAGACGTCGACTACCATAAACTTATTGTACTAAGTTTGAGGATAAAAGTTAGGTACATTTCAATGGAATAGATACAATCGGAACGTTTCAATTTGGTGATCTCCGGGCCAGTATACAAGTGTCTACCTAACATGTCTGGCTGTCTGCCAGTCTGACTGTTGTCCTAAACATAGGAAATATTCATCCAAATAGGGTTAAGTTCGTGGTTGTTATTTGTTTTACGTAGGTACCTAACTTGTATACTGTTAGTAAAAGGCTTGTAGCAGTAGTAGGGGGCGTATTAGCAAAGGGCAAGATACAAATTACCCGAGACTATTTAATTTTGATGAATCGAAATAGTCTATCAGGATCGTGGCTTGTGGCAAACTTTGGTCTCTACCTACCCGTCCGGCATACAGGCGTAAGTTTATGTAATGTGTGTATGTATGCAGTGCGACACAGGTATGTTAGGATTGTTTCAAGAGGCAAAGCTTCATTTCTCATGGCAAAACCTTCAGTAATACAGATGTGAGTTTTTAATACTCACGTAACCTTAAATGATTAGGGAAAATTCCAGTAAAGTCACGCGATAAAGCTAGTCTAGTACAGTCACCAGCACGTCAGGGTTCATATAATCTGATCACGCGAACCGTTGTTGGTGAAAACTGATATCGCACTCAATATGAGCCTTTACATCTTTTGTTGCAAAGTCGTCCTTAATGTAATTAACTAGAATGCACGTATGTGCAGTCAACTGTACACAAAAATCAATTAATGCTATCGACGCATAACTTTAATTAATCTTGCACGAATCGAATGCTGTTCGCAGAGGTTTTTTTTTTTACCAAAAGATGATGTCAAAATTGTACCAACCAAAGATGAATGAAAAGACCATGAGGTAAAGAAGTGATGTAGGAACACAAGTTTTGGCGCAAAAATATTAAATTAATTAAAGATAGAAATAGCACATCTGGGGAAGTTTTCACTAACTGGGCCTATATTATGAAAAACGCGACATTATCGGAAGGATCGTCAACGTCGTCGCGCTCGAGCCCGACAATTCACATGAATCTAGCGACAAATACGGTTCTTGGGATACCGCCGTTTAGCCAAAGTATTTTTCGCCAAATTTTACTTCCCAATAAACTTATGGCATCAGTTTCATTTCCCAAATGAAACTTTAGCAAGTTTTCATTTCGCATTTTATTCATTTGGTCAAATTATCATTTCGCATAATTTTACTGCGTCAAGTTTTATTAAGACAAACGTTTATTATGCTAACGTTTTATTTTGGCAAGAAAAGTGTGTTAGGTTAAAACTGCGACCCCCACAGACACGAACTGTTACCAGAAAAGTGGGTTAGGTTAGGTTAGAACTGCGACCCCCACAGACACCTACTGTTACCAGAAAAGTGGGTTAGGTTAGGTTAGAACTGTGACCCCCCACAGACACCAACTGTAACCAAACGATACTTTTGACTGAATAATGCTTGGTAAAATTAATTTTGACCAAGTATTTATTTGGTAAACAATAACTTGCCATAATAACTTTTGCTAACTGTTTATTTGCTTTAAGTTGTTTTGAGAAATGTTTTTTTGCCAAGTGATAATTTGCGGAAAATAGTTTGGGAAGTAATACTTTGGGAAACGATTTTTGGCAATACATTAGTAAACCACGGTTCTTTTTTCGAATAGTCTCAATTTTTTTCGACCCGATGCGATGGTAATTTTATGTCGCAATTTTTGCTGATTTTCACTGATTTTTGTGCAACTTATCTGCCGGGCACATCACATCACCATCACTTAACAACGGATGAAGGTGTGATATTTTTTGCTCAGTGCCCTTTTTGTCCGCCATTGCTTAAGTGGCGGATGTTCTTTTTTTTGGGCCGTGTCTTACTCTAATTTAAAAAATATATTTAATAAGTATCTCGTCATGTTAATCGATTAGCGATTAGTAGTTCAAATCATTATGCTAAAGTACTGACTCGTTGGTCTAGCGGTTAATAAGCTTGACTACCAAAATGGATGTGGGTTCGATTCCCAGTGGATCCTATTCTGAGACAAAGGCAAGGATATCACAATCATGGAAGTAAATCCAGACTGAGGCCATTAGTACAAACTGAGTACCGCGGCCTTCACTGGAAATTGAACCCACTACTTCTGTTTTGGTAGTCAAACGTATTAACCGTTAGACCGACGAGGCAGTCAATTGATGGCAAACTTCCATAATCAAACTGTACTGTAAAGCTAGATTTCTTACAAAAACACTAATAAAATGCATCGTAAAATATTACACTTTAAGGATTGTTGGAAGAAGTTATGATATTATGCAATTCCAAATAAATTAAAAACTTTGTTGCACATACTTTTGTATTAACATCGACGAGTTTAATCAACGATAAGTGCTTTTGCCTAAGAGAGCTTAAAACGGCCATTATACTCCTGTCAAAGCAAAGCCTAGGCTTAAAGCCCGCACCACACTGTGCGCAACGCGACGGCGATGTACGGGCGCAACGATACAAGGTAAAATAAACTTTGAATACTTTATGATTAGAGACTACAATACTAGTGCAAAAAAGCTCAGAGCCGTGCGGCTAACGGGCAGCTCAAGAGACAAGAACGGGCTTTTTTGCACTTTATGGCAGTCGCCTAATTGATTGACTTACGGCAACTTCATAAGTCAATCAATTAATCAATCAGCCCGTAGGTACTCGTCCACTGCTGGACATAGGCCTCCCCCAAGGCATACCACTTCCTTCTATCCTCGGCCATACTCATCCAGCCACTGCTAGCAATGTGCATCAGAACTTCATAAGCATTTAAGGATTATTTTAGAATGGCATTTAAGATTAGCAAGCACATGAATTGGTCATCCATGTCTGCCGGAGCACCGATAAACGATGGAAATTATCCCCACAGCAGATAAGTATCACAGACAACAAAGGCAGCATGGTATGATAGCAAGCTTGGTAGTGATGATCTATTTGTACGCTTACCTGGATTATACGTGGATGTTAACGTGTTGATAGAAGAAAGCTGCATATAGAACAGCGAACCTAAGGGGAACTCATCATCATCATCATCAGCCATTTGACGCCCACTGCAGGACAGAAGCCTCCTTCGTGGTTTTCATAACCATGAGGGGTTTTGCCATAATCGCCACGCTTGGCAGGCGGGTTGGCGATCGCAGTATGCGGTTGGAATCTCAGGAAGACGCTGCTGCCCGTCTCCTGGTAATTGATTTCCTTAGTAGTCTTCGACATCCACAGAAGAAAATGGAGTGACGCTATTCTTAATCCGGCGCCACATGGAAGGGGAACTAAATAAATAAAATAAATAAATAACTTCCTCAGAACTCAATCATTTGTCCTGGTCCCAAATTAGAATACCCTATGCTACTGTTAACAATCATGAAAATTCACCCAGACTGAATTATAATTCGCTATTCAAACTAGCAGCTAAGTACTAAAAATAAACAGCTGACACAAAAAGAAAAATAATGTATGCGCAAATAAGTAACTTATCTGGAGCCTGGCTTCCGTAACTACCACTCCGAACCGGAGCTTACTCTTAAAGGCGTATTAATGTATCTACGAAAAACGTTTCTTTTCATTTTCGCACCCTATTGTGCACCGAAGCTGATAATATTTTTTTCCGTATTGCATCTATCGAGTCTATGCTTGTAAGAGTCGGTAACAAAATACCTTTTAAATTCCTAAAATTAAGACGGACGACGTTCAAGAGAGAACTACATAATTGGCTGTGCCAAAAGTGCTATTATTCGCTAAATGAATTCCTGACAGATAAAGTTAAGTAAAGTGAACTTTTAATTTTGACATTCCAGCTATTTTAATCTGGGCTCATTACCACGGGACAGTGACCTGGGGCAGGTGTTTTATTTGTAAATACAGAATTAGTTATTTGTATATTTTTATCATTTATATATTAATTAAGTCTCTTATTTTATGTTTGAAATAATTAAACTGTTCTTTTATCACCTTGAATTTTAATTTCAATCTATTTTACTTAATTCAATACAACTAACATTTACCTGACAGTAGATTTGACATTTGTATTTCAAAAATGGTATTTTGAACATAAATAATTTTTAATTACATATTTGCATGGTAGAACGTACCTAACAGAATTTGAGCTTATATATAATATCATGTCATCATAACGTACCACATTCTAAGCAAATAAACTTTTTTTTTTTTTTTATTGCGAATTTATTGTGTCAGGAATTCATATACCATCATCATCATCATCATCATCGGCCTACGCTTGTCCACTGCTGAGCACGCCGCTGAGCACGGCCCTCGGCTACTCTCATCCAGCTCTTGCCAGCCGCCCTGCGAAGATCATCGCTCCACCGAGTCTGAGGACGTCCCACACTACGTTTACCTATCCGCGGTCTCCACTCAAGAACTCGTCTACCCCATCGGTTATCAGTTCTTCGGATGATATGGCCGGCCCACTGCCACTTCAGCATGCTAATTCGGTGGACTATGTCGGTGACTTTGGTTCTCTATCGTATCACCTCGTTTCGAATTCGATCTTTGAGAGAAACCCCGAGCATAGTCCTTTCCATAGCACGCTGAGCGACTTTAAATTTGTGGACCAGCCCCACCGTGAGTGTCCACGTTTCGACACCGTATGCCATGACGCGTAGGATGCACTGATTGAAACCTTTCGTCTTTAGACTACATATTATATTGCATATAAGAATAAAAGTAATATGGACAGCTCATATTTTTTGACAAGAGGGGATTGGTTACCACAATACTTAAATAGGGCAAAAATAATAACTTCCATACAATAAATCACTTGCCCTGGTCGGGGCAACTAGGATAGCCTATGTTATTATCACCAGGCAAGGACATCACAAACATGGAATTACGACCAGGCTGAGGCCATTTGTACAAATATACCGCGGCCTCCAGTGGGAATCGAACCCACGACCTGGTCCCCGGCCCCGGCATGGTAGTCAGACGTGTTACGGCTAGACCAAAGAGGCAGTCAGAAATTTAGTTTTGTAAATTCTTCCGCTTTCCTTTTCCATACTTTTTTTTGTCAGGACATTGAAGACACAGAATCAGATTTCCGATGACGGCTTAGTGAGGATACCCGAGGATAGAAAGAAGTACCCTGATGTATGCTTATCGCTTCAGGTTACAGGCAAACGTTTATCATCAAGAAATGTTTGCTGCATGTCTGTCGTCAGCTTTAGGAGCGCCTATAGATGCCAAAAAATCAATTGGCAATATCTTTCATCATCGCTGAAAACGGATAGAAAAGAAATCCTTGGATCGGGTCCATTGATCGAGACACAAATTCATTAGGCACCATCATTCGGAGGCCGAAACATCACGATCGGTAGCGAAAAAAAAACTATAAGCAACTAATTACTCTGTTCTAGGCGGGTCGTGAAGCTGTGGAGTTGGCGAAAACTTTTGCTTAGAGAGAGCTTATTGACTAGCCTACGCTGAGAGGATGGAATCATTTTTTCGTGTTGAGGGGGGATTTTGTTAGTTGATTCAGGGCTCCAGCTCAAAAACTAGTGGTATGACCAGTTTTCCGGACACAATATCAAATCAGATGAATCGTGCTATTATTTTTCATGTGCGAAGAATAACGAAGAAAGTATTATTCTACTGTCGGAAATCGGCAGAGTTAAACAACAAATATGTCTGAAATTAAGAGCAGTTTAGTGTATGAGTTCTTGTTTTTTGAATAATAATATAAACCTCTGTTAATTAAGGACTAAAATTATTTTTTCCTCGATATTTCAAAGAATGCCTTTAAATTAGAAGGACGTATAGATGTAAATGTCGTAGAAGTATAATTTGGAGCAGGTCCCCAAAATATATGGGCTGGTCATGAAACTGGACACTGACTACAAATTATTTTATTATTATATATTTTTATTTTAAACTTTCTACAATTCCTACATTTATACGTACTTCTAATTTATTCTAATGTATTCATTCAAATTATTTCTAACTTTTTATTGCTGTAGTGTTTTGAAGTCTACTTTTTTTTATCACCATAATTTATCCTACTTAATTATTTGCTTTAAAATTTGAACTCCTCAATTTCCGTCTCTGAAAGTCTTCACCAGAACATCACCAAATTACCCTGCAACTACTTTTACGCTATATTTTATGAAACATACGGATATTACTAAAGGATGGGCCCCATTCGGCCTTATTTACTGCTGTCTATTGAAGAGTTTCATTCTCCACCTCTGAAAGTATTCGTCAGATCTTCAACAAATTAAATTGGGACCAATGGGACGTTATTTCTACTTGAACAAAAAAATAATTGTCAAAACCGGTTACGATTTGACGGAGTTACGCGAGAACCTAGCCAAAAAAAAGAAATATACGCGTCGAATTAAGAACCTACTCTTTTTTTGAAGTCGGTTAAAAATTCAGATCATATTTTGAAATGGATCCAACTTGTAACGTTCAGTAAGTTGCACTTTCTGTGTTATTTGAATAAAAACATTTTGATTTGGTTTAAAAAGCCCAACATAGCATCAAATATAAAAAAAACTAACTATAAAGAACAATCCTTAGATTACTGAGCGACAATAGTTTTTTAGTTCCTATGCTATCAAGAAGTGCTAATCCAAACCAAAATTTACTGCCACAGGAGAAAACTTTAATAATAGGTGTTAAAGTATGAAATTGCCGTTTTATTGCAATAGGTTCTTTGAATTGACATAGAAACTTCATGGTTTGAGGTTTTTGAATGAAACTTTTTTCAAATGGTTTCTATGATGTTCTTTTTTTAAAAAATGTGAAACATTTGAATATCGACTTTCAATTGTTTTTGTTATTCAATTTAGACAAGAAAGATGGATACTGCGAAAATTCGAGTGATTTTTGAATACGAGTTCCGACGCGGAACTAACGCGGCAGAAACAGCCCGCAATATCAATGCTGCTTTTGGAGAGGGGTCTACTAATGAACGCACCGTGCGATTTTGGTTTAAACGCTTTCGTGATGGAAATTTCGACTTAAAGAACGAGCCACGAGGAAGACCGCCCACACAGGTGAATAACGATGAATTAAGAGAGATAGTGGAAGCCGACCCTAGTCAAACTACCCAGGAATTAGCGGCATGGTTTAACGTTACCTTACCCACAATATTGACTCACTTGTGTCAAATCAATAAAATAAAAAAAATACGAAAAATGGGTGCCTCATGATTTAGATAGATAGATAGATAGATAGATAAAACATTTATTTGCATCTGCGTACACACACATATACAACAATTTGACAATTCGAGAAACGATTTGACTAATCTGCAGAAAGAAACACGTGTTGAAACTTATGTTGCCTTGTTGAACCGGTACAGAAATGAAGGAATATTGGATCGAATTGTAACATGTGATGAAAAGTCGATTCTTTATGATAACAGGAAAAGAAAAATGCAATGGCTGACCCCAGGTCAAATGCCACAACAGTGTCCTAAAGCAAAACTTACCAACAAAATGCTTTCACACAGTTTGTGCAGTCTAGATCGTCGGAGTTCTATCGCAAAGGCATTAATGACCTTCCCATTAGATGGCAGCAATATATAGATAATAATGGCAACTATTTTGATTAAATAAATTTGTTAAAAATTTAAAAAATAAACAATTTAGATTTTCAGTACAAATCGGCAATTTCATACTTTAACCCCTAATATATATCAGCAAAAATTTTTTTTCAGTTTCGAAGTTTTCCCCATGTTAAAATGTTCGAGTTTCAAATGTATTTGGGAATTTAGTTTCACCCTGGTTAGTCTATAATAGTCTATATCCTTTTTCACCGTCTGCAGCAAGTTTTCGGCAGCTCCGCAGCTTCCAAGGTCTGTTCACATGCATGCCTTGCTCTGCCTAATTTTATTACTAGGCTGATATTGTTATGGCATTACGTCATTTGGGTGCGTGAGGATACGCGGCTGTCAGTCGGTATAAAACAGGTCAACGGTGGTCGGTTCATCACAGTTCGCAATCAGCTTCCATCACCACTCAGCTGAATTTCGGGTTCTGGAGGATCATCCAATTGTTTAATAAACACACAAAAATGAAACTGGTAATTCTTTGGAGTTATTTGGCAATTGTCGAAGTGCCTTTGAGGTTTCTAAAGTTTCTGTAAAGTTGTTCTAATTTAATTTGTGATTTTAACTTTGGAGTGACAATAGTATTTTAACAGTCATAAAATATTTCGGGTCCAACTGTCTCGTCAAAAATTACTTAATTGATACTTTTAGCGATATTGAAATTGGGTCATGCATTATTTTCCTAAAATTGTTATCCTAACACAAAATCTCTAATTTTGAAAGTGAAACTCCTCGGTTCCTAATTGGACAAGAGCTTGCCAATGTCGCTAAAACTCTCACAAATGGGCAGGACGTGCTTGCAATACTGTCATATAAGCGCAAAACAATTCCCAAATGTTAGTGTCCTAGTGACACAGATTTGAGGGGAACTTAATTCTCAAGAGGTCGATTCTAATCGTCATAAGTAATCCTTATAATAGTGTAGATAGCGTAAATGGGGACACGTATTATAAGTCAAGGATTAAAACTATCGTTAAAAAAATGGTCATGGTTTGTAAGATCCACCTAATCTTAATAATGTCACGTCAATCTCTTAATTCCAGTTCATCATCGTCGCCACCCTTGCTGTCGCCTCCGCAGCCCGCTTGGAGCATTTGGAGCGTGGGTATCTTCCCCCGAACTCCAACTCTATTGGCAATGGCAATGGATTTGGAGGCAGCCAAGGAGGCATCAATGGCTTTGGAGCTGCTGATGCCAGCGCCCAGGCTGGAGGCTTCAACGCCGCCACTGTGAACCAATACCTCCCCCCTGACCACGAGCACGGCCAGGCCGATTTCAGTCTCTCCAACGGTAAGCTTTATTTATGTTAGCCAATGAAGAATTTTTGCTGACGCGATCGCAGCGATTGAGATTCAGCGCAGTCAACTCTTAAGCGGAAGTTACACAAGGAGACTTTCACGCGAGCGGCAAATAATCGTGAGCGATTATCTCATGGCTAAACACTCCATTCGATTCTCTCCTGCGGTTGTTTACATTTTCACAGAAACTCGTATTAATCAAGCGATACTCAAATGCGAGTATCACAGGCAAGACTCTTCTCTTAAATGTTTATACTACAGGCAAGTAATCGTAGATCTATAGACGCATACGAAGACGAAGTGATCTGTCAGGATCATGGCAATTGGCAAGTGGCAGTCCCTTGGTACACCTTATGCCACCTCCGAAGGCACCACCACTGAAACAACTACATAACATAACATAAACTCACGCCTGTATCCCAGAGGGGTAGGCAGAGACCAGAGACTGCCACTTGCTACGATCCTGACAGATCACTTTCGCTTCCTCAACATTCATTAGTCGTTGCATGCACGCACGCCGGTTTCGGGTACTTTTTATCTTGCCCTTTGTTAAACAACTACATTAGACTAAAAAAGTCGAATTTTTAATGGCGTAACTCGTAAGAGAAACTCGTATAGTTTGTTAACACAGGCTCGTGGCCTAGCAGAGTTTAAATAAAGATAATCGCATTCGAGAGGCGAAACTCGCGGCATTTGTTTACACTAGGTGAATTATTATTACCTAGACGAAATCGTCACTCGCATGCGAGAAACTCTCCTCGTGTGACTGCCCCTTTACGACAACGGTCACTTGTCTATGACGTTTCGTCAATACAAGACCAACCAAAAGGGTTGCTTTATTTAGGAAAATATTTAATTTAGAATCTGGTGTATTGAAAATGATGATTGCCCTTTGAGCTACTTATTAATTTGATGACTTCAAACTATATTGGTGATTTGTATCCGTTGACGGCTCTTACAAAAGATCGACCTTAAAACGATCACTATTGCCTCATATCCGGTTACTTAAAAAAATGACGCCATTTTAGTAAATCATTTGGCCCTTATTAACTATTGGCTTTTAACTGTTGATTAAACTTTAAATTAACTTTTAATTACCTCTGAGATAATAATCCTTATATACTATAAAGCTTATTACGAAAACAAATATCTAACTAATTTGTACGTGTGGATTCATAAACCTTAACATTAATTGAGAAATTGACATTGACATTATTTTACTCCTGACTTTATGGGCAAGGCCCTTCTGAGATTTGTTGTTTTAAAGTGACTGGTTAATTTTACAATATACTTAGGCAAAAGTTTGACTAAACGTTCTATTAGTCACTGATTGTCACAATTATTATAAACAAAAGCTTCCAGCAAACTTGATCAAACACTCAAACACGTCTAGCAGTGAAAGTTTACGCCTCATTCTTATGTACAAACGACATCGCATTGACTTTATACTGACAATATTCATTCAATTTCAACATAAGGCTGATAGGTAGATAGAGAACACAAATAACAAAATACTAGAATAAAATCCATGCTCCCACGTTTAAGATGTCCTCTCCTGGTTACCAGGGTATAGTTCTAGTTCCACACTTAGGCTCATAGTTGGGCCATTGTACGTAGCAAGCGCTAAGGTATGTAAATACCCCAGACACTAGGGTTTCCTTACGATGTTTTCCTTCACCGTTAGCAAGTGGTATTGTTACTATAACTTCACAAATGTACGTAACTTAGAACATAAAGTCATTGGTACATGCCGGGATTTGAACCCGTCTCTCGAACCCAGCTCTCGAATGAGAAGCCGGCGTTCTACTACCAGAGTATACGGTGTGGCCTAGTTTGGGATTAGAACAAGTGATTGAGTTATGTGAAAGTTACCTATTTTTATTTTTAAAAGAATAAAATATTATATTATTTCCTAACGTGATTGCCAATCACTAAACTGTAATTAATTCGTTTCACAGGCAACTCCTTCGGAACATCGCCTAGCAAGCAAAATGGCGCCCCCCAACAGCGGTACAACCAGCCCCAGCAGCAATACCAGCAGCCCCAGCAGCAATACAGCCAGCCCCAGCAGCAATACCAGCAGCCCCAGCAGCAATACAGCCAGCCCCAGCAGCAATACAGCCAGCCCCAGCAGCAATACCGCCAGCCCCAGCAGCACAGCCAGCCCCAGCAGCAATACGGCCAGCCCCAGCCGCAGTACAACCAGCCTCAGCAGCCCCAAGCTTCCTTCACCCGCAGCCAGCAACACTCAGCTCCTCAGCAACAGTATGGTGCTCCAGCTCAATTCGGTGGTGCCTCTGGCCAGTTTCGAGCACAGCAGCAAGGTCAGAACCAGTTTGGATCGTCCCTGGGTGCTTCTGGCCGCCAGTACTTGGCCCCTAAGTCTTCCAGCTCCTTCCAAAACGTTCCTCAGCAAAGCTTCGATGAACAGACCGGGTACCACTATTAGGGCGCCGGAAAGTTTGGATTAAAGATGAGACGCTCAATTTTTTTGTACATGCCATTTTTTTAGTATATTTTTTTGTAAATGTAAATGAAATTGTGTTCTATAAATATATATAAATGCTTTAGAGGTTTTTATTTTCTGTGAAATAAATACTTTTTTATTTAATTTATTTCGTATTTTATTCGCCTATTGACAAACACAAATTTTGATAGATAGATAGAAAAAACTTTACTGTACATGAAAAAAGAAGTGATATAGATATTTCTTAACCATAAAGTAGTCATCTCTTTCAGACAACCTATGGATGGACTGGACTGGTACATTGGAGAAGAAAGTACATTATTGTATACCATCGAGATAGTACTCCTTTACAACAGCCTTAAAACTTAGGTTCTTACGGATTGCGGGTTCCAATTAAGCTGGTGCTGATCGAGTTTAGATAATATAAGAATATTCTTTATTGTACACGAGGAAAAACACAAACTTAAAATAGTTACAACGTCTGTTACCATAAATCTGATCTTTGTTTTAACAAACGTGCGAACATTTATTAAAGTACTGCAAAAAATAGAGCACCATTCAATAAACGTGATTTCATAAAAAGCTTAGCTAAATTAATTGCCTTGTTTTATTAAATATAATTCGCTTATTAGCCTTATTGATAAGAGTCATAAACTTAATCGCTTAAAGTCGTGGCTTCAATAGAGTTATTAATTCTGTGCCTCCTGTGACCAGTAATTTAAGTTGAGTTGTACCCTTTTTGTGATTTTGACATGAGTATTATCAGAAAAAAATTACGATAAGTTTAGTCCAACTCACGTTCTTCTATCTGCTATAGTTTCGGAGATAATTTTGTGCAAAGTAATATAACTGCCCGGATTTTGGCAAAAAAATTGTGAAAATGGATGTTTGTGAAGTTGTAACCCAAAAAGTAATCACTCGACACAAAATTTTTCGTGTTTCGTGATTTAAACGCGATTGTATTCAATTTCACTTTTGTTTTTCAGTGCATTTATGGTGAATATTGATGTGTATAGAGTAATATCCCTTTGAACCAATTCTTTCCGATATTAAACTAGGGTATAAATCGACATGTACCTACCATTTCGATTATGAAATTATGCCCTTTTTGGGAAAAGTGATACATCGTATTTATACACAAAACTGTTTTTACGTGCAAAGAGATATAAATCTAATTATACCTAAAACTCAAACATGAAAATAAAATATTCAAGTAGAATAGCTAAGTGCTAAATGATACAAGTACGGATTTTTTATAGCTTATAAAGAAGTTCCGTGTGGCACGGGATTTTCCGTGTGGCGCCGGATTAAGAATAGCGTCACTCCATTTCGTTCCGTGGATGTCGTAGAAGGCGACTAAGGAAATAAATTACCAGGAGACGGGCAGCAGCATCTTCCTCAGATTCTAATCGCATACTGTGATCGACAACCCGCCTGCCAAGCGTGGCGATTATGGCATAACCCTTCATGGTTAGAAAACCATGAGGGAGGCCTTTGTCCTGCAGTGGACGTCAAATGACTGATGATGATGCTAAGAAGCTGATCATGTACTCGGATTCTTGTCCTGGGCAAAACAAGAATTCGATTGTAACAACAATGTTAATGTTGGTTGCTAAACTATCCCCACAATTGCATTCTATTGAGCACAAGTTTCTCGTACCCGGCCATACACATACACATAAGCTGACACCGACCACGCGTTGATTGAGTGTAAAAAGAAAATCACTTGCCAAGAGATTGGTACCAACTAGTGCGTACAGCTTCAAACAAAACAACCAAGTTTCATCATCATCATCATTCAGCCACAAGAAGTCCACTGCTGGACATAGGTCTCCTCTATGGATTTCCAAAAAGACCGGTTGGAAGCGGCCTGCGTCCAGCGCCTTCCTGCCACTTGGATGACGTATCTGTCCATCTTGTGGCTGGTCGTCCTACGCTGTGCTTGCCGATATCAGGTCTCCATTCGAGAACTTTTCGGCCCCATCGGCCATCAGTTCTGCGTGCTATGTGCTCCGCCCACTGCCACTTCAACTTACTAATCCGCTGGGCTATGTCGACGATATTCGTTCGTCTACGGACCTCATAATTTCTGATTCGATCTCGTAGAGAAATTCCGAGTATAGCCCTTTCCATAGCTCGTTGCGTGACCTTGAGCCTTCTTATGAGGCCCATAGTGAGAGACCACGTTTCAGTGCCATAAGTCATCACTGGTAACACACACTGGTTGTATAATTTTGTCTTGAGCGATTGAGGTATATTAGACGAAAATACTTTTCTAAGTTTACCGAATGCTGCCCAGCCGAGTTGGTTTCTACGATTGACCTCTTTCACGAAGTTGGACCGGCCTAGTCGGACTGTTTGTCCTAAGTAGACGTATTCGTCTACAACTTCGAGAGTCGAGTTCCACAATTTTATTGGGGTGGGCACAACACGGGCGTTCAACATGGCCTTCGTTTTGTCCATGTTCATTTTAAGGCCCACACGTTGGGAAACTCGACTGAGGTCTTCGAGCATTACGCCGAGGTCTTCCATCGTTTCAGCCATGACTAATCATCGGCATATCGAAGGTGCGTGATGTACTCGCCATTGTTATTGATGCCGCGTCCCTGCCATTCCAGCAGCTTGAAGGCATCTTCCAGTGCGTTCGTGAACAGTTTCGGAGAGATAACTTCTCCCTGTCTCACGCCTCTTCTCAATAGAATTGCCTCCGAATTCTGCTCCTGTACTCGGACCGACATGGTGGCGCTGTTGTACAAGCACTTTAGCACCTCGATATACCGATAGTCAATACGGCAACGCTGGAGAGACTCGAGCACTGCCCATGTCTCGATCGAATCGAAGGCTTTCTCACAGTCCACAAACGCTAAGCAGAATGGCAAATTATACTCCTCAGTCTTCCAATCAAGTTTACTGTTACCGAAATGACTCGTGAAATTCCAACCGCATACATACTGCGATCGCCAATCCGCCTGCCAAGCTTGGTGATTATAGCAAAACCCCTCATGGTTATGAAAACTATGGAGGAGGCGTATGTCCTGCAGTGGGCGTCAAATGGCTGATGATGATGATGATGACTGTGATACTGTATATTTTACTGAGTAGGTAAATATTGCTTACTGTACTCTATAAGATTGAACTGTGCCATTTCTTTGTTTTTAAGTTTGATATTACTTACCAACTTTTGTGCAAATGATAAGTTCCTATTGAGAATAGATAAGCTAGGTACATTAGTATTTTCAAATCGTGATGATTAGATCTCAACTATCTTTAAGAATTTTGATAAGAATGTGCCTTAAATATGAGTGAATTATTCATTTTGAAAAAGTTTAATACACGTTCATTAATTTAGTAGAACTTGTACTTATTTACACAATCCATATCATTTTTATTGACGGGTACATCTTGACTTTTATCATTTAGCACATCTTCTAAAAGACTAGGATTTTAGTAAACTGATACAATTCAGATAAGTTATGTTAATAAGCGACTGCTAAGTAAATAATCAAAATCTATAGGGTTATATCTTCATCTTTTATTTGAATAACATTGTGCTAGGATCATTATTTTAATGAGTTATTATATGTTTTAACTTCGTATAATATCAGTTTGCACAAAGGCAACCTTATAGTTGCAACGTAATTTAACTATACAAGTATCATTTATTACATAATTACTGCACATAAAGACATAAGTACAGGTACAACTCACAGGTTTTACGTGAATAACTTATAAAATTTTATATTTATCAAAAAACCTAAAATATATAGCGAAAGAAAACGTTTTAGGTACTCTACATAAGAAGATACTCAAGTTTAACCTAGCCCACTTAGTTCATGAACTAGAATTTTTTTAATCTTGTTTATGCTCTCCTGTAAAATGATGATTTTTGACTTATATTACTTATCACAGGAGGCACAGAATTAAATTGGGATTTGGTAGCTTGTTTGGTAAAAAAACTAAAGAATAGAATAGAATAGAATAGAATAGAATAGAATAGAATAGAATAGAATAGAATAATCTTTATTTGGCACATAAAAATACAGTAGAATAAATTTAAGCTTGAATCTATTTTATAGCGCTTAGAGACATTTAACCTACACTTGCTCCACATGCATACTTTATTGTACTGTAACCAGAAAAAAAAACAATACATGCGAGTAATATAACAGAAACTCACGCCGGTATCCCGGAGGGGTAAGCAGAGACCAGGGTTTTCCACTTGTCACGATCTTGACCAACCACACACATATAAGTTTTTTTATGTAGCCTATACATATACGTCCCACTGTCGGGCACAGGCCTTCTCTCAGAGAGAGAGAATGGACTCAATTACCACGCGTGCCCAATTTCAAACGCCGAGGTATGTGAACACCTCAGATACTTTTCTGAGGTTTCCTCACAATGTTTCGCTTCATCATTAGTGAGTGCTGTTGCTACTACAACTTGACAAATGTACGTAACAAAAACGGGGTGAATTGGGATTCAGGGGTGAAAAGGGATAAAAGTGGAATTGAAATGAACATATAAATTATTAGAAGCAATCAGCTTCAAAATTCAGACCCTGTTCTGATTTGAAGTTCGATTTTAGATTTAAGTTCTTATGTAATATTTTTTAAACGTCATTTATATATGCCATAATGAGTGGCAAGGGTCTTTGACTGTACAGCCTATAGTTATGATTTTTTTTCGTCCAAGAATCGGAACTACCTACTTAAAAAGCAAACTGCGAAAATAAAGTCTCTTTTTGGATGTCTGTTATTTGTTTTGCTTACAAGAATTAAGAAAATAAACTGCAAATGCATTATAAGTAAAATAAGTATAGTAGATATTTAAAGGGTTTCTACAGAACTGAATGAACTATGAAAAAAAAAACTGCCGACAGTGGCGTTCCGAAACGTAATGAGATTCTGACTAAAAAAATCTCTACACCATATCTTTACATTTACGAACAATCACACATAGTTCACACTTGAGTAAAAAATATAAAAAAAATCCAAATTATTTTTTATTTATTACAATACGTTCTATTTTTAAATTCTTTTTAGTGTTCGATAACGCAGTCAGATGCTTGAAATATTCAAATGTTGTATAAATAATGGTCCGGAACACTTTGTGCGTGAGTCCGACTCGTACTTGGCTTTGTATAAAATTATTATTAAACTAATTTCTCTAAAAGTAAACCAGTCACTTAACACCGTTAAAATTAGTTGCTCCATGAATGTGTGTAAATGTAACTCTGGATTAACTCTCACTTTCGTTCGGTACTTGAATGGTAAGGCGTCTATTCTTAAGTTCTATCCATATATCTCACTTAAGTAAATATTAGTTAAATACGTATTTTGTATATCACATGTAGCAAGAAATATGTATATTATGAGCTAAGTAAATTTGGCAAATAATTACATATACACTACATCAACTTATAAGACGTAAGTAAGAATTACTAAGAATTAAGAATTACTACTCGTGCGATAATCACAACATGTGGCCAAAAACAACACTCAGTACACAAACACTGCGCTAATGCAACGGTTAATGACAATAGCAGTCAATTTGGAAACCACTGCATATTACCGAATTTTTGGTCGAAAGAGAGAATCGTGCGTAGCCACGATAAATAAACAAGTAATCAAGTATGAACATAGCTTAAACACTCGCAGCTCGAAACAAGAAGTCATTCGTAAGTCTAAATTTCAGCTCCCGTAGAGTCAAAGTATAATATAAGCACCTAAATAGTTCAGGAATCGAGTCTCGCAGTTTTGTCCGAGCTCTTCCCGAAATAAAAAGACAACTTTTTTAATGACTTAATTACAAATGTATAGTTTTCAGATTTTTCCATGTGCCCTTAGTATAAGGCGACATTACTTGCTAAATTTCGTAGTTCTAGATCAACGAAGAGTACCCTATAAATTTGGATTCCCTTGAGAGTCGAAATATACGCTTTTGCGGCCGTTTATGCCGTAAAAACGTATCGTTTTTGACGTTAACTCACAAGTTTCATTTGTCAAAACTTCAAGGAACTGTAGACTTGAGTAGTATATGGTTTTCATTTCAATTTGATGCCTCTACGCGTTCCCGAGATAAAGGGTATTGACCGACGGACGGACGGACGGATAGATGAACGGACTACAAAGTGATCCTATAAGGGTTCAGATTTTTCCTTTTGAGGTAAAGAACCTTAAAAGTATAGTAAAATTAAATTTGACAGACTATTATTAGTAAACATTCATATTTATTTTTAATTAAGTAGCGCAATCATTCTATTTGTGATTCCGAAAACATATTACAACAAGAAAATAAAACCAGCGGTTTTTTCAGCCGAGCGGTTACAAAAATAGCACCCCGCTTTTCTATGAGAGGCAATGACCTTTACATAGCGGCCTTGATTTACTGACATTGAAAGCACTTGTCTTAGTTACTGAAAGCTCGGCGCGATGGCGCTAGTGTCCGATAATTTAAACTGTAATAATATGTATCGTAGCAGCATTGGCGTTTTCCTACTTTTGTTAGAACAGTGACTAATGTTTTCGCATTGCAAGCTGTTGATTGCACTCATGAGATCTTGTTAGGTATGTAATCGTACCAACTAATACCTAAGTGTGTGGTGTGCAATAAAGAGTAATAATCTAATCTATCTCCGTAAGGCGTCGGATTAAGAATAACGTCGCTCCTTTCGTGGACGTCGTAGAAGGCAAATAAGGAAATAAATTACCAGGAGATGGGCAGCAGCGTCTTTCTAAAATTTTAACCGCGTCCTGCGATCGCCAACCCGCCTGCCAAGCGTGGCGATTATGGCAAAAAACCCCTCATGATTGCATCCAAAATACCCAGGCCCCCAATTCTCGGCGGCCTCGCTATTCCTGGCTACGGTAGCGGTCATAGTAGTGGGGGGGCAGGGGGTGCGAAAAATCCCCGACAGAGATCCGGCTACGAAAGCCGACCAGACGACGCAGCGTGGGCAAGCAGCCCACCAGATAGTCTGACGACCTGGTTACGGTGGCGGGGAGTCGCTGGATGCGGGCGGCACAAGACTGGGAAGTTTGGAAAACCGTGAGGGAGACCTATGTCCCGCAGTGGGCGCCAAATGGCCGATGATGATGATGAATCTAATCTAATCTATACTTAGTATAATTTGAGAAAAGATGGTCAGATTGGCGTTTTTATTCGCTGCCTTTTTCTCCACTACAAACGCAACTCAAAGACAGCGGCTAACATTGCATATTGATATCTTTTAAAGAAAAATACACATAACATAATTATGACACTCACTCTACCTATTTCTCGCACACCAAGAAACGCCCAATCAGCTGCTGTCAAGGGGCCAAATTACATACAAAAGAAAAACAACTGACAGCCGCTAACCGCTAACTGACTACTGGTGTACGAGAAACCGGGGGTAAGTCAGTGATGTAAATCGTCTCGTGATGCTTTGCATATTGTGAGCACCCCAGACACACGCAGCCAACGGAATGACAGCCGCCAGCGGCGCCCGGTCATTATATCCCGTATAAACTGTCAATTACATGCGCGATGTGTTACAAAAAATATCATTAGCCCATTATTACGTTGCATGCAACACGCGCCAGTAATGATGCATACCTACTTGTTGGCCAACAGACAATGGAGATCGGACGCGCAGCCTTGGCCCGATATTTACCTTTGAGACGTTAGCCAAATATGACTGAAAGTTCGTTCGAAGATATAGAGTACTAGCTGACCTGGCAAACGTTGTTTTGCCATATTAATTAGCCTACGACCTATTCTCAGACCTAGCAAATAAACACAAAAATGTCATAAAAATCGGTGAAGCCGTTTCGGAGGTGTTCGTTAACAAACACTGTGTGACAAGAGATTTTTATTATATTAGATTACCGCTCATTAGTGAGCGGTGGCAGCCTAGTGGGTAGAACATGGGACTCAGAAGCGAGAGACCCAGGTTCGATCCCCACTGCGGGCATATACCTATGACTTGGTTTTCTAAGTTATGTACATTTTCGAAGTTATAGTAGCAATACCACTCGCTAACGGTGAAGGAAAACATCGTGAGGAAACCTGAGTGCTTCAAGTCGCCAATCCGCGTGGGCACGCGTAGTGATTGAGCCCACACTCTCCTCCTGATAGAAGGCCTATGCGTAGGGCATGTATATAGGCTGCTTATGTAGATTACTGTTCACACAGTATATTCCCGTGGATATAGAAAAATGCTCACCCTGAGGCCATTTGTATACAGCAACGTACACTCACCTATGGAAATGGAAGCTATCATGGCTTAGTATAAAGTAGACGATTGATCCATTCGCTGTATATATATTTGTTTTATAGCGAATCCTGGACCCGGGGCAGTGTGCGTCGTTTGTGGGCTCAGTAGATGGAAAGTTAGATAACAAACCAATGTAACTATAACATACGGTCTAATCAATTTATGCTAATCAGAATTTATTCTAAAAGACAACCTTCAAACGCTTCAAGTGCGTCTTTAAAATTTGAAGAGTTCTCTTGATTTCTACAGGATCCCATCATCAGATCCTGACTTGTCTATAGAACTATAGAACCACCTGTAAAGTTTACCCTTTTAAACAAAAAACAATTTTCCAAATTAGTGCATCCTAGACTAATCGGGGAACGTACATAAAAAAACGACGAATTGAGATCCTCCTTCTTTTTTGAAGTCCGTTATTAAAAAATTTAAAAAGAATTACGATACAGCCTACTTCCAGTTGTGCTGCATTGCTCTTTGTAGACCTGGAAATGGCTCAGTCGGTCAAAAGACACCTGATAAGAATTTGCAAATGAAAATACGGTTTCTGCCCTATTTACTCTTATTTGTTATTTATTTTATATCTTTTATACCCAAAGGGTATGGAAGGATATAAAGCGTGCCCTATTACTTAGACTCGTCCGTCCGTCCGGGTGTCTCATGAACCGTAATAGTTAGACAGTTGACATTTTCACAGATGATGTATTTTTGTTGCCGGTATAGCAACAAATACCAAAAACAGAATAAAATAAATATTGAAGGGGGGCTACAACAAACGTTTTTTTTTTTGTCGGTTTTGCTCGATATTAACAGCGGCGATAGGTAGACGCTTGAAATATTCAAATGTATAGATAATGGTATGGAACCCTTGGTGCGCGAGCCCGAATCGCACTTGGCCGGTTTTTTAATCTTGAATGTTGATAAAGCAAATTATGTTTGTCAGGATTCATTCATTAATTCCTTACTCGGTGTGGCTTTGGTAGACAAAACATCGCCTATTTGGTTAGTTTACAGACTTTTTTTAATGTTTACTATGATTTTTTCAATAATATACTAGATTCCTATATTTTTTTAAGAAATGCAAAATTTACATCTTAAATCCTATATCCCAATGGTTTTGTTGATGTTGTCTAGTGCAACTTTAGTTTTCTCTTTTGTTATGTGTTGCCTATGACAGTAACGGTGACAGTGTTCGTTGAAACAGTGAAGAAAGAAAAATACGGAAGTTTGAATATGTAAAGCAATTTATATTTTATTCATAGAATAAATTAATAATAGTTCGTTGCTCTCGCGTAACATTCGTTCCTGACATTATGACTAAGAAGAGAAAAATACAAATTTACTTTGACATACTAGATTAACAGTTATCTGTCAAGTGTCAAATTGACAGATGACACGCTTTACATTCTAATTTTATCACATCTTTACTGAGTTTAACCTAGCCATTTATAGCTAGTACATCGAAATATACAAAGTATTAAGTAATATATAGTGGGACGTCCTCAGACTCGGTGGAGCGATGATCTTCGCAGGGCGGCTGGCAAGAGTTGGATGAGAGTAGCCGAGGACCGTGCTCAGTGGCGTGCTATAGGAGAGGCCTATGTCCAGCAGTGGACAAGCATAGGCTGATGATGATGATGATTTAACATTAAATTACGGCTAGAAAGAAAGTTCAACATATTTTTAGTGGAAGAGGCTCCAGAAATGTTCATATCCGTAGAAGAGACAAGCGTTCTTAATTTGCTGCTTTTCTGAATTAGTTCTTAGATCTTGCATTGCATTGGACGCAATAAACAGTCTTGTTACATATACAAGTAGAGTTAATTTCCTCCATCTGTGCCGTCGCTACTATTATTTTACTCCCAAACTACCCTCAGTAACAATACCTAGTAATATTGTCTACGCCATAAAGCACTCTTACCTCTGCAATCGCTCTTGAGCGTGCGGTCAAGTTGCAATTTTTTGTTTCTAATAGCGTCTTGAAATGGTCACTTAAAAGCAATCTCAAAAGTAAGAACTCTCTATTAATACCACCCATAAACAGAACAATTAACAATCAATCCGTAAAGTTCTCAGGGGAATGATACTTCATTCATCGGTCTGAGTAGCTATTTCTAAACAAAATCAATATATGACCTAGTTTGGGAGTTTGAAAGAGAAAGTTCTCAAACATGTCGTACCTTCTACCGAGCCTCTCCCCTCTATTTCTCTTACAATCTAGAGTCGCCTTAGTACTTGTAGGGTTTCCTGAAGCCCGCAGAGGCCTGGGCTCCGAACTGCTGCTGACCTCCGAACTGGCCGGCGGAGGCGACGCCAGTGCCGTACTTAGCTGCGTTGTATTGACCTGGAATTTGAGAAGGGAAGAGGGTTAATTTTAATTTTTACACTTTTTATGTAGCCTATAGTTATACGACCTACTGCTGGGCACAGACTTCTCTTAGAGAGAGAGATAGTATGGGCTTAATTACCACGCGTGCCTTCCGTGGATTAGCAATTTCAAGCGCTGATGTATGTGAACTCCTCAGAAACTCAAGTTTCCTCACGATGTTTTCTTTTTTCTAAAAGTTCCTACTTTTGATCTAAGCTTAATAAAGGTAATGAACGAGTTGCAAGTTTGGTATTATAGTTATTTATATAAGTAAAATTTCTAACGTGAAAAAAATTAATGGCTCCAATACATCCGGTTTCTTAGAAAATGTAAATGTAAACTTGGATTAAGTTAATGCAAATATATTTTTTATATTCTTACACTTATCGAGTGTATTGCTACTTCAAATTCACAATTATGCGTAACTTGGAATAAAATAAAATTAGAATTATTATACATACATACTTAGATAAACCCACGCCTGGTTCCTTAACAATCTTACTCAAAAAAAGAAGTGTCAGAACGCTGACGTCTGAACGCTTGAATTGATTTAGAAATGCAGGTAGTGTTCTTAGAATCCTTCTGTGATCCAGGGTAAAATAGGTTATCAATAAAAATGTAGGTATAATTCCCGACAAATAATTTGAGTAAATTACTTCGCGTTAATGCACTTCAGGTTTCATTGGCGGGGGACGCGGAAACTGACTTTCATTTATGCGGACTTTATTCAAATCAACAAATAATAAAAATAAATTTTGCTCTTACGTGTCCATCACAAGCTCGTGGATTTTGTTCACGTTATCTGCCGAACACTATAACCTAGTCCAATAACCATTAGCTCCCAGATACCCACCTAGGTGGTATTTACGTCATGCATACATTGACCCTTGTTACCTGAGCTACACGACCTAAGTCAAGTTCCCACGACCGTTTAGACACCAACGGCACATAGCCTCATAAATTCACAGCTTAACTCCACCCATAATGCCGTGTTATAAAGACTAAAGTTCACTACTGAAGACAATTTAACTTGAGAGATAGAATATTCTTTGTTGTATGTACATTGTACACCAGGAATTACAATAATTAGTTCCGGTCCCAAACTAGGACATTGGGACGTACCTAGTATGCTAGACTTCCACTATAAATAAGCGGCACCCCGAGCTTGCCCACTTAAACAAAAAACTTCGCATCCGGCTTATCAAGCAGGCTTTTTATTTCTTTGACGATTTGATCGAAAGATGTAATATTTTAACTAAATTTTTATTTATTACAATTTTGAAAATTTATTAATTTTTTAACGTAATATAAATTTTAAGTTTTTTTTTTTTAAATTATTGTTACAAAATTTGTAGTACTTTATAAAATCTGTAATCCCTGCTATAATATTTTTTTTTTGGACGTGTATTTTTACGTGAATTTTATATTTAAGTTGTAACTTGTTAATGTATGTGTGTGTTTCTGTTGTTGAAATAAATTATTTTCTTCTTATTCTTCTTCTTCTGTATTGTAAATTATGAATAAAGAATATCTGTATCTATATAGGATTTGTGTTAAGCCCAGTTTATAGACTAGTCGAACTAGGGATAGCACTTTTGATTACCAACAATTGATGGTTTACTATGACTGTTCGATAGCCGATTAATCCACAGATAAACTGGACTAATCGGCTGCGCAATTTACATTGAATTGTTATAATAAACTATGAATTATAGTTTTATGAAAGAGGCCTCTGTATTTTGATTCGTAAAGATGCCTTCACTTATGATGTGTATGTGATATCCTTGTCTCATAGCACAGAGTATTTCAGTTTGGGACCAAGACAAGTTATCGTGTCATGAGGAAAAATATTAATTTAATAACTTTTTTTTAATTGTTTTAACATAACATAACATAAACTCACGCCTGTATCCCAGAGGGGTAGGCAGAGACCAGGGACTGCCACTTGCTACGATTGTTTTAATCACTATAAATTTACAAATAAAACACAGAGGCTAGACCCTTCTAGTAAGTATAGAATTATCTGTGTCAAGAGGGTCCGCTCTTTCACAAATATACAATTACTAATTAAAATAATTTTAACCTAGTCTAAATTATGTTTCATTCGACGGACGTTTCACCGTTTTTATTGACATTTTTAGCTAAAGTGTCTTCAGAGTGAATGTTTAACTTTAAAATCGATTTGGGGTTTTCATCACAGCCTGTAGACACTGCGATTTACTACCTGACCTGCCTTCGCAAATAACAAGGTCTACTGTATCATCACTGCTTACACCTAAGTATTCGAGTAGATTTCACTTAGGTTCCACTCCTTTTTTGCAGACCAGACGATTGACCTTTGCTTCGTTACACAATGACCTCTTACTTTGATCCAAAGCCTTACCAACACACCCAATAACTAGCCCTTTATATCTACGCGAGAGAGTCTACATTCATGCCTTGAGTTTCAACTTGATTTACTATTTTACAACATTCTAGTGCCGGTGATTATTGTGAACTACAGTTCCTAGCCAATTACTTCTGAAGCTTATCCCACCAGAACATAAACAAAGAACAAATAGACTTGTACAAACAAGACTAAACACAAATAGGTAAGTACGTATCAGTTTCTTGTGGTGGATCTAGAATTTCGAGCACAGGTAGTGTTTGTAAAATAATATAGTCGTCCTAGATGTTGGCTACTATTCTAGTAATTGGTTATATTTAAATCAAATATTTATTTGGTGACAGCGGTCACCTCCAACGCCTTCAATTTATTTTGAAAATTTGGAAATTTTTCACCTAGATCTGGATATTTGAACAATAACATTTACCTATACTACTTGGATAGGGTGAAGACCTGTAATATTTTATTAGTGACATAATTCCACTCATACGGTGTATTAATTGTGACATCGTATTTTGTGAGCCAAATTTTTGGCGAGGGAAGAGGGAAGATAAATTTTAAACCTCGGGCAGAATTGTGCATCAATTCCAATGGTTAGTCTTTTTTTTTAGTACCAAAAATTACTTCAGTCAGTCATAAATAAATAATATCAGCACATAAAAAAATGGTGTCTTTGTCAAGCAGGGCAAAATAGTTTTCACACTTTCCTGCCACTTCAAATTGAGATTACGGTTTCGAACCAGAGGTCGTTAAACACGAATATTTACAAAAATTATTAATATTACCATTGAGCGACTGCCTCATTGGTCTAGCCGTTAAGGTAGGTAAGCACCTACCAAAACAGTGATCGTGGGTTCTATTCCCATTAGGGGCCGCCGTACATTTATACAAATGGCCTCAGTCTAGGTGTATTTTCATGTTTGTGACGTCCTTGCCTGGTTAGCACAGCACAGGGTATCCTAGTTTGGGACCAGGTCAAGTGATTGTATTGCGTGGAATTTATTATTATTATATTATTATTTATCGTAATGAAAATAAAATTCCCTTAAAATATTGCTAATCATTTTGAAGTCACGCTGTAAACGGAAAAAATAACAGCGGTTTATTTACGTTTAGCGAATTCCTGACCAACGCAAAATATATGCCTAGCTTTTTAAAAAACTTCGTTTGACGAGTAAACCAGCAGGTCAAAAACGGCAATAACATTTCAAATGTCGAGGTTTCACGATTGGAAGGTTAATAAGTGAGTTGGTTTAGTAATTGTTACCGCTTTGAGCCCTAAGGCCGAAAGGGACGGTACGGTTCTCAGGGAAACACTGTGAACTTTAAACTTTGGGTGGAGTTTCGACTTAGGCAACTTGTTGTGGCGCAGACAATTAGTGATCACTTGACCGAGAAGTGAGTTCACATACCTGAGATGACTTTTAGTGATTAAGTTGGTATTCACTAAACACTGTGACACGTCTGTGTTAACTATGATACGTGAGTCTAAGGTGGGACCTTATCATATTATCTTTATTTTATGTATAATCTAACATAGTGTTCCCTATCTAAGAGTTGCAAAATATTCAGAGTGTAACAAAATCCTCATATCTTGCCGAATATGGGAAATTCTACACCGTGACTATCACAAAATACACTTGAGTGGCCAAAATTAAAATGTGTGACACACACAGGTGATAAATCGCAACTTCGATATTGAAAAAGGACATTTGCTACATTTTGTCTAAAAAACCTTAACGGAGTGAAATAGGGCTTGAAATCGCTTGGGAACCTTTGTACTTGCACCGTGTAGTTATACTAGTTCGATGTGAACTACGCCCACGTAGCAATCTAGCACTATTAAGCCCTTAGCATAGACATACCACGCAAAGACAGAGTATGTCGATCAAAATTCCGCTCAAAAGCGAGGCGACACGCACATATTAACGTAACACGTGTCTAAACGGATATAGTTAGTGACGTTCGTAGCCATGCACTCAATTGCATTAATAATTCAACACTGTCAACCGTCTACGCTGCGCCAATTTGGCTACCGATTTTTTTGCGTCAGTATGAAGGCTCGGACTACGGCTCTCCTTTATTCTATGGCCCCCAGTCCCACGACACCTCCATTGTTTAAAGTATGGACGATCTTATCCACAGGACAAATAAAGATCTTATCCCTTCGCTCGCTTTGTTTCGTACACGCCACGGTGTCAAAATTTTGCGGGTGTGGTATTTGACTTAATTATCGTGAAGTCTTATTACAATCATTTCGTGAGTTGGCAGTCAAGGGCTAAACCACACAAAGTTGGAACGTGAGATGGTCAATCAAATTCTACGCTAACTTTATAAAGAGGCAAACTTTGTCAGTTTGGAGGAAGGAGATCTCCTAAACGGAATGGATTTATAATGGATGAACAATTGAAATAGACCTACAGGATAGACATAGACAGTATCCTGGTATTCCATGTAACCAAAACAGCGGGCACAGAAAGTTATAAAATATTCGTCAAAACGTATCCAGGTCTTGGGCCTGAACCTTTTAAAGAATTTTAAATAATCTGTATAAAGTGCATATCAAGCACAACCATAAATTTCACTCTGACAGCCTAATCATTAGAATATTTCATCATTATTAACACCCACCGCTGGTCATAAGCCTTTTTATTGATTGATCTATGATTGAATAATTAATTAGACGCTATCGTTGTGAAAATCTTATGTTTCGATAAGCTGTTAGCAATATTATTACACAGTTGCCTAAAACCTTTTCTCATATAGAGATAGACTGGGAGAGCATTTTTTAGATAGATTGGCGGTTTTTGAGACAAATTTTGTGACGCTTCATGGCTAGCGAAAGATAGACGTGACAACACAGAGACAACATTTTAAGACACCGCTTATCGAAGTGATTGTGGCTAGCTACTAATTTATTCACTGTTCTGAATAGGATTTACCAACTGTAAATCAGCGCTACACTGATTGTTGTACTCGTAGCAATAAGCTGAGCATTTTTTTTTTCGTCACAAAGTTTCTTTTGTCGATATCAACAATATTGACGCCCGCCTGCACGTTAGACAGACGATCTGAGGCAGATTGCTGGTAACATCTGGTTAAGAATGGTCAACAAAAGAAAGAAATGGCATGTCTTAGCGATTGTCAAAAAGCTTTCATATAAATTTTAAAATTTTTTGGTCGCTTACTGTAATGAAAAATATTGTGAGGAAACCCTAGTGTCTCAGGTACTTGCGTATCTGAGCACTTGCTACGTACAATGGTGATATTTTAATTTTATCTCACCGTCATCAATGATGCCAGCGGCCTCGTCCGCAGCGTTCTGCTCCAGAGCCTTCAGGATGGCCTCGGGAGTGGGCGGGGCGGTGGGGAGGTGGGCACCCTGGGGCTGGAAGCCTCCCTGGCCTGCTGCGTAGCTGATGGCGTAGACTTGGCCATCGTCTCCGGTGTACTGGAACCCGCCCTGAGCTTCGATGCCGTCGGCCTGTGGAGGGTAAGACCGGGAGTTCCTATAGTATTCCTATACGTCTTAAAAATGTCTTTTCCCAGAGAGAGAGAGTAAGCCCATTGTGGATTGGCGATTTCAAGCACTGTATTAATTAATATTGTATTGATTAGAACTGCAAATATAGTTTTGTGTACAGTAAATGTTATTTAATTCAATTCATGATAATCAAGATCATCAAGTCAGCCAAATTTGGCCCTTGTGATGCTTCGCAGAGCTGACCAGTCTAAGTTACCACTTTGAGCAATCATGTGTATACAAGTACCTACATTTACTTAAGGTCCACTTCACCTAGAGAACAAGTTACGAGATCCCTAACTGATAGAGCGTCTCAGCCCGGTTAACAACCTCCTGAACTTTACTTGATTTACGACCAGTATTATTGGGTTGCGTAAAAAGTTTGTAAGCTGAACCTTTAAACTTAATTTAGTTGCAAGCTGACAGCTCAAAATCATAGCTTCATAACTCGAGAACCCGAGATAAAATCTAATGACAACGTTGCAGAGTGATAGTACCTGGTCACGAATTTTGGAAATATGTTGCAAAAAAAGAGAAGTAAAGAACACAGTTGAAATAATTGTTACGTTGATATTTCACTGCTTTATTATTTTAGCATCTGTTAAATTAAAAAATACTAAAGCAGTAAAATATCTACGTAACAATTATTTCAACTGTGTTCTCAAGTGATTCAGAAAGTTGAGTCAAAGGAGTTTTCCAAAATTTCTATCAAACTTTGTTAGAAAACTTTATAGTTACAACGAATGACAGTCAAGGTTAGCTTATTTATAAATAATTCCTTATGTAACACTGTCAATTGAAGAAAGGCCCCTCAATTTTACAATGAAACCATTCATATTGTGCGAGATAGAGGCTTGTTTTAATATTTTCATAGTTTTCCTAATAAATGTGCCTATATCTAAATAGTTAACTTCCTTTTTCATACTAACAGTGATATAACATAGGCTTTTTTTTTATAAAAAACACAATTCCTTAAAACGCCAAATAAAATTGTCTATGGTGGAGATTTTACAAAGAGGCGTAACTCAAACTACTCAAATAAACTGTCTCTTAGTAGTGCTTTAGAAGAATCGTGCTTTTATAAATAAGGCCGATAAAGTTTAATTCCAAAGATATTAATGAATATTTGGATAACAAAAATATCAAGAATTAAATTTATTCCAATGTATAAGTTCTAGGTTTTGAATGTGTTCACAAACATACACATACATACATACATAAACTCACGCCTATATCCCAGAGGGGTAGGCAATAACCAGGGACTACCATTTGCCACGATCCTGACAAATCACTTTCGCTTCCTCAACATTAATTAGTCGTTGCATGCACGCACGCCGGTTCCGGGTACTTTCGGGTTTGAAATAGTAAGAATTTAAACTCAGTTAATTCAGAATCAAATTTCACAAGACTTAGGCTTATTTGCACTACTTTCATGAATTTAAATGGCTGTTTATGTGACATTTTATAAGAGATGCAAGTCGGTTTAGTGTGGAGTTTCTTTGTTCATTTCTTCTCCGCAACAGTCTAGAAATTTAAATGGTCATTTATTTTCAATTTATAGCTATCATTATGTTGCAGTATAAAAATAGCTTTGACCTGAATTTGAAATACATATAACTTTTAAAAGTTAAATAGAGACGTTATGAAATAGGGCCTTAGTGGCAGACGGTATTTCACATTTTATCTAAAACCATGACATCTGGGAATAAAATTAGATGCATCCATTCCATTTGCGATACGTCTCAAAAGGTCATGGATAGATCGATTTTATCGTTTACCACCATGAAGACAGCTGCCTTGACTTTTCCTTTACTAGTTATGAATTATAATGGTCAGAAGCTAAAAGGATCAGAACAAATTTGTTATCGAAAATGCCATAGGAAGATTAGTGAGGTGCAGTTGAGGTAGAGATTAAAAAGAGAGTACGCTTATGACCATATGATAATCTCTTCAACACCTAAGGTTTGCTGGAAGATAATGCTTCTTGCATTAAGCACGCCCTTGTACATTTACAATATAATTAGTGCAATAAAGAATTAAAATAATAATACGATAGAAGTTAAAACTTATGTGATCTAAATTTAGATCATGACTGGAGCCGAGTAGGTATATACTATTCAGTGTCTCTAACCTAAGTGTGACTGTTTAGGTTTATTAACCATTCAGAATAACATTTTTAAACTTCTTCAAATTCTGGAAGATTTCGCTTTCACCGTTTGAAAGAATTTATATTTTTCTTGATTTTTTTTCTTAACTATAAACGAAACTGAATCATCTGTATTGAACCTTAAGAAGTTTTTACTTCATCAAAAGCTCAATGGTCAGTTAATCTCATGTCACTTGGGTTGACACAAAGACTCTGACAACACCACACACTTAAATTAATTTAAGTATTCGGAATTCATGATGGTGGGATGAAGAAACGAACAACCAAACGTACAAACTCTAAAAATACTACCCTTTTTAATTAGGGAATATAGTGATATAATATAAGAAGACGAATGTGTATTTTGTTTTCATCTGATTTCTAGTACCTAACTCTACGAAATGTTAGTGGTTAGTAACATCACTCTATGGTTGCAATCGTGAGTTTATATAAGTTTTATGGACACTCACCTCGCGTCCCTGCTCCTCAGCCTTAATCCCGTTCTCGGTATCGTAGTTGTATCTGTAAGAGTCCTCTTTGACATCGGAGTCCAAGGCCAGGATTTTGGCTGTCCGCTCAAACGCGGCTTGGGGTCGGTTGGACTGCTCAGGGTAGGCGTTGGGGGCGAAAGCGGCGGCGGCCAGGCCGAAAAGAGCGGTGAACACCAGCTGAAACGAAATAAGTTCATATTTTTGATAGAGTTTGAGAAAAAGGTTTTATAACTGCTGGACGAAAGAGGTTGAGGATTTAGTAAGAGTTTGAAGAAAATGTTAGAATAACAGCTGGGATGAAAGAGCTTGAGGGTTTTGATAGAGTTTGAGAAAAAAGGTTTAGTATAAGCTGGTACAAAGAGGTTGAGGATTGATGGATTTGACACAAAAAGTTTTTGTTTTTAAAAGCAACAAAGAAGCGCTTGGAATTTTTGCCAAGAATACGTCAATATAAAGAAGGATTTTGGACAGTTCAAATAGAACGTTCTTAACAATCTTTAAAATTATACATTTTTATTTCAACATTAACGTGACGTGGACTGGAGACTATCAATTTTGTATGTACCTCCATAAATCTAAGTCAGTCTAAAGAATACATTCATTATGTCAAAAATGTCACACGAAAACCTCTTTATCACCCATTTTTACAAAGATCAAGATCTTCCGCGCCTATCATCGTGATTATATAAGAGTCTGTATGAATAAAAATGCGAGGCTAAAAAGTGTGCCTGCGTTTCGCCTGTAGATAAGATTAATCTTCGACACGAGATGAGAATGACTATCGTATGCCATTGCATCACAGTAGGTCTGATAGTGGGCCCAGTTGCATCAAGTGCGAATTAACTTACTGGTTAGAGCTTAAATTTTTATTTTGTCGGTCATTTGTTATGACTTTTGTTACATTTTGATATGTAAATCAATTGCGACAATTTATAAGTACGCATAGGGTCGGTTTCTGAATTGATAATTGAACTAAGTAAATACTCAAGTAACGTTCTGTCACGCTCTTTTCTGACAAATTCGAGGAGACACCACTACAGTTAACAATTTACTTAGCGTTATTCTCAATTCAGAAAGTGGCTGGTAGAGTATTCTGTGGGCACGCGTGGTGGTTACGCCCATACTCTCTCTCTCTGGGAGAATGCTTGTGCGCTATAGTGGGACATATAATATAGGCTGCTTATATATATGTATATATATTCTGTGTATGTCGAAATAGTAAATGTTTGTTAATTTTTAGGATAGGTTACGACAAATCATAAACTTGATATTTAACGTATGGTGTAGGTGGGACCAAGTACTTTATGCAATGATTAAGTAAGCAATTAAAATGACAATATAAAAGACACACCTACGTTGTCTATTGTCATAACGATAGACATAATTATTGACTAAATAATTAAGCGTTTCGGCTTTACAATCTTACTGACAAAATTTTCCTACGAGGGAAGGAATAATTTTGTTATTTTGAAAGTAACGCATGTTTAATATAGATTGAACATATCTTACTTATTTAGTAAGTTTTAAATTAAAAGAAAAAAGAGCAATAATAGCAAAGCAGCCTATATACGTCCCACTGTAGGGCACAAGGCTTCTCTCACGGAGAGAGTATGGGCTTAATCACCACGCGTGCCCACCGCGGATTGGCGATTTCAAGCGCTGAGGTATATGAATAGCTCAGACACTCAGGTTTCCTCACGATGTTTTCTTTCACCGTAAGCGAGTGGTATTGTTACTATAACTTCACAAATGTACATAACTTAGAAAACAAAGTCATAGGTACATGCCCGCACTGGGAATCGAACCTGGGTCTCCCGTTCCGAGTCCAATATTCTACCCACTAGGCGTACCCAAAGTTTATTCACACAAGAAAATAAAGTTTTTTATAAGTTGTGCCGCAAATCGAGGTTTCGGAGAAAAAAATATTGCATACAAATTAATTAGAACTTTTTGATAAGTACCAATAAATTATCAAGAAATGCCCTCAAAAATTAAAAAAAAAACATATTTCTTTCAAACTTTGAAAGTACGTAATAGAATGTCATGACATTTCACCACAATGACCACATTTCATGACATAAAATTGGGTAATTTTTAAAATAAATTGACACCCGTCAATTTAGGTGTCAAACGGAACTATTATGCAAATCCAAATGTCCACTTGGTTTAGTAATTTGTTATAACGGTAACCTAAGGCAAATATTTAAATTATCGACACTCCGAGTAACTGGCCACACAGAACAAAAAAGTTACGCAAAGCAACTGTAACTATCAATCAAAATCAGGACTTATCTCGATTTTCGAAATTAGAACACTTTTTTTTTCGTTTATTACTCACCAGTTTCATTTTAGTTTTTTTATGTGACTGTGTGTAGTCAGGTCGAAGTTAAAGGCGCGAATGTGGGCATTATTCGTTGCCCTCTCCTTTTATACATGTCTAGTAAAGATGCAAGTGTTTCAACATTGATACAACTTAGCTGGAACTCGACCATATTATTACTACACTTTCGGCAATCAAAACTGACCTTTATATGAAGCCGTGGACGAACCATTAGACGTTGTAAATAACTTGGTTATTTTTACAGAACTAACGTTTCCGAAGTGAAGTTCAGCTAGTAATTTGCGTGTGAGATGATTTATTTTTAATTTTTATGCATTGATTTCTGGCCATATAAAAGGTCAGTCGAATATTTAGATATTTAGTTCTGTACAAATTTTATGCCCTGGCTTGGCTCATAGTGGAATTCTTGTTGGTCTGTGGCCTTCAGAATATTATCCATAATAAATAACTTATAGGTTCCATCGTAAATATTTTATTCCAAGTTACCAGGTCAAACATACCACTCTTGTTAATCGTCAGTCACTTTTCTTGGGCATATCCAAATTAGGTAGTTTGTCTATTTAGATACTATGTTAAAAAGGTTCATTAGTTTTGTATTCAGCACGCAGTTCGTCACTTGATCTCTAATTCTATCCTTTTGGTTGACAGATGATACACTCGTTGTTATGCAAAATACATCAATAACCCAGTTACACTACCATGTTACACACTGACCCTTTTCTCAATAGATGAATAGGTGTATCATCAGGCGTGCCAACCACGGTCAGGCCACTTGCTGTGCAGCAAATTCATTAAAATTAAAAAATATATATATTATATAAAGTTGTTAGTGATCTTATTGTTAGTATTCGTTATTGTTAGTATCTGTTGTTAGTTTCATGTCAGTACATCATCATAAGCAGCCTATATAAGTCCCACTGTAGGGCACAGGCCTTCTCTCAGAGAGAGAGTATGGGCTTAATCACCACGCGTGCCCACCGCGGATTGGCGATTTCAAGCGCTGAGGTATGTAAATAGCTCAGACAATCAGGTTTCCTCACGATGTTTTCCTTCACAGTTAGCGAGTGGTATTGCTACTATAACTTCACAAATGTACATAACTTAGAAAACAAAGTCATAGGTACATGCCCGCACTGGGAATCGAACCTGGGTCTCCCGCTTCCGAGTCCAATATTCTACCCACTAGGCTACCACCGCTTGTCAGTACACATTATTCTTATTCTAGTACAATTTACAGCGCACTGTAATTACTCGCTACTTGAAGATGGCAACAATGGTAAACCATTGCAGGTACAATCTACCCTATAAACGAGCATAGCCAGGATAGTGTTAATTAATCGTGGTACTAATCGTGGTGCTAATCGTGGTACTAATCGTGGTATTATTGGTGTTACTAATTAGTCCCACCAAATCCCGAAGGATTCCTAACGGTTTAACTGTACCGCAATTAATTTAAGTTTTTAGCTGTAAGAAACATACAATGTAGTCAGGATTTTGCTACTTTGACTAACAAGTTTTATCTTTATCTATTGTTAACTATCCCTTCCTTGATAATGATGAAAGCAAATACCAAAAATCTGTCAGGATTTGGTGGCTGAATTAAATAGGTACGAAATGCGGTTTTCTCGCAACGTTTCCTTAAAACGAAATTGCGAAAAGGAAATTCAGCTGTTATATGTTGACGTTTTTAGTATGGAACAGTTGATACTAAAAGTTGTTAATATTTTCGGGTAGAACCCCTCATTTACTACAATGTCCTTTATGGTCTACTTTAAAACCGGCCAAGTGCGAGTTGGACTCGCACACGAAGGGTTCCGTACCATTATCTTTACAACATTAGACACGAAGATCGAAAAAGAAAACGGAAGAAATTCACGTTTTTTTTCTATTAGAGCCCCTCAAATATTTATTTATTTTTGAAGTGAATATACAACTAAATATTCTGTCTACCTGTTGCCGTTATTAATATTGAGCAAAAAACGGTAAAAAATCACTTTTGTTGTATGGGAGCCCTCCTTAAATGTTTATTTTATGCCGTTTCTAGTATTTTTTGTTACAGCGGCAACAGAAATACATCGTCTGTGAAAATTTCAACTGTCCAGCTATCACGATTCATGAGATACAGCCTGGTGACAGACAGGTGGACAGTGGAGTCTTAGTAATAGGGTCTCGTTTTTACCCTTTCGGTACGAAACCCTAAAAACGAGCATTAAAATAAAAAAACAACAAGAAAATAAAATAAATTAATAATTGTGTTACACCCTGTGTATTACGATTTAATTATTATCCAACTTAAAAGCTGTGAAGAAACACCACACACAATCTCTTAAGAACAACTAAAGAATATGATGAAAAATATTTTGCTAGTCGAAGAAAACTACAGCATGAGGTGAGGTCAATTACATAAATTAATAATATAATTCTTAGTGGGGATCAAACCTACAAACTTGATGGTTGGTAGTCAAGCGGTACGAGGCAGACCAGATGTTACAAAACTTTCTTCGGTAGGTTAGCCTTCACTTTTCAATCGTATTTCACAGAGTTGTGTATCAAAATGTCAATGCTAATACACCCATAATACGGTTCACCTACGTTCCATCTGAGAGTTATGGTGCCTAGCAATAAAACACGGTCATCAAAACGATCTGCAAAAAGATACAGTAAGCAATAAAATCTTTTCAATTGTACACGGCAAATTGCCGCTTTATAAGGCATAGCTTGGATAAGTTGGGTTTTTATTTATTTTTCTTCTGGCCTGTGCAATAAAAAGTTCTATATTTTCTGTCAGCATTAGAAGTCTTGTAAGATCGGCAAAAATACTACATTGCACAACAATAATACCTTAAGTTGATTGGTGAGCATATAGTCGTGCACTTGCTGTAAATTAATTTTTTGCTGTCAAATGGAATAGGATTTTTGTTTATACTATTTAAACAATATTGTGTTTAGAGATCAAAAGAGAGATGTAAAAAAAATATTTAATTAGGCAGTCAGTATTTAAATGTGTTTATTGAAGCAGAGAGTAATCATTTTGCTTATCATTTATTAATTTTTGTGGAAAAATTATTACAATGCTGACCAAACCAATTTATGTGGTTTAGGGCAAAAAGTATTTGTATTTTTGTCAGCTAATGAAATCAGAATTTCAGATGATAATGGAAATTGGAACAAGTACACAACTTGACTAAATAGGTTAAACGACGTAAACGTTGTATGTAAAAGGCCCTTACTCGTATGAGCCCGGACCGGACAGATAAACAAAGGTTGCCACTGAGTGGATTCCTCGCGATGGACATTATAGAAGTGGCCGACCAAGCCGGAGATGGAAGGATGATCTCCTCACCTTTTTACCAGGATCGCCCAAGACAACAAAAAGTAGGAAATCACGGGGTAGGCAAAAGAAACTAGGCATTGCACAATTTTCTAGCCCATTTGGAAGATTGTCAGGTAAATCTACCCATTTTATCCTTTCAGTATTTATGATGCGGACTTATATCAACAAAGGAGGTCAAATCCCTCTCGCTAACATTTGATGATTGTAAAGTGATTAGAATACTTCTGAATTACAAATATGGTCTTTGTTGGCACATTAAAATACAATCACGGCAGACATAATTTGATTTGTCTGAAAATCACTCATCTCTTGGTCCTTTACAGGGCGTATAGGTATCTCAATTATACTTTAAACTTTTGCTTCTTGGTAGTGGTTAATTTATCGATAGGATCTCCGATATTACCCCTGAATTAGGTGTTTTAAAATACATTCTACTCTCTAATGGTTAGTATTTAAAATCTGAAAAAAAAATATTGCTTTTCAATGTCCTATTTACGATTATTTAAACTTTATAATATTAAAAAAATGGCAAACATGAGTCTAAATAATCTCTAGATGTGGTTTTATTTTAGCTGTACTGAGGTCTGGATAATAAAAAATATACCAAAATGACTATCACTGAATGTGTTAGTGACGTCGGTCGTCGAAATTCTTTTAACAGGATTTGTATTTCTGTAATTCCAAAAGTGCCTACTTTTCGCCCAACTTGCCGCTCGCGCAGCGCAATAAGTCCCATACAAACCCGTGCGCTCGGAGAACCCAGCCTTAACAAAGAGTTCTAAGATTATTATTTTAAAAACACGTTGTATGTATCACAGTAAACAACACATTCATTAGTCATGATTTTTAAGTCAAAAACTCTGTTAATTTAGTTGAAACTTTTTTGAAAAGAAAAAATGTGGAGTTTCTTTGTTAGTCTCTTCTTCACAACATAATCTATTAATTTTCAAACTAACGACTTTTGCGTTCATTACGTAAACATTTTGTTTTTATAATGAATGAAATATTATGAAAATTTGCATTTGAATAAGTATAAAAATTATTGTCACGTTGGAAGCAGGCAATAGAATTGAAACTATGTAAACCTACTCGCTAGCACCTACCTTCACCAGCCTTTGAGCTGACTAATGCACACCTCGCAACCCTTTTTAGGAAACGATAGCTGCATTTTTGGTACAATAGCACGCTAAATGATATTTGCCAGATGTATTTAGTTATTAACTCAGTCCAAATAAGGACGACAATACATTAGGCACGGAGTGTGTAAAATTACAATAAGCCCACACCTCTCGTATCAAATCTCAATCTATTGTAGTAGATTGCAATCGGTATGGAACATTCCTAACTGAATCTTCATAGCTATATTATTGCGAATTGATAGGACTGTTCTGTATATGTCTTAGGTTTTGAGCCCTCACAGGTGATATGAAACGTAATGTTATTAATGCTAGTTTGTAGTAAAACATTACCACGGTTTATGAATTTAGAATTTCATTAAGTCAATAGCTATTACTTAAGTATCCTTATGTCTCTTCAAATTTCATAAGAAAATAACGAGACACAAACAAATAGTTATTATGGTCTGAAAAGTGCGGGGTTTCTCTGAAAAGTGCGAACTTCTGTATTTATTTCAGTTTCGATTCAGAAACTGGAAAAAATAATTAAGCACGTAATTTTTATCAACAAACTATAAAAATAGTATTTGTATTATCCATAGATTTTATTAACTTAGTTGCTCTTTAACCTCGTGCTCAATTTTGATGACCGAGCAAGCGTAGGATTCTAAAATTAGAATCTGCACTAATGCAAGGACGGCCCGGCCTTTTCTTTCAATGAGCTTACCGAGACTGGATAGGTGATTTGTTATTCAAAACGTGCAGCCGAATCAGCGCTATTTTTTTAGAAGAATATCTGTTCATCGGTCAGTTAATTTAAGTGATTCACCGTACCCCTACGCCTCCGTCTACCTTTCCGGGTATCCGGTAACAGGTTTACTTTCCCTTAAAACTTTTACTGCAGGCACAAAAGACACCAGATCACAAAGCCGAAAAGTAACTGAGTAAAATGAATAAGTCAAGTTTAATGTTCTCACGTTACATGGTACAACAACACATCTATGAACACAAATAATTATTTGTTTTCATATTATATGTGTTGTCGTGGTTGTATGCTTATAATCCAATTTTCTACCTACTTAAGCAGAAACTACACAAAGCGACTCATTTAATATTATCCCAATTGACATTGAACTTTACCAAGCACAACTTTTTAAAACTAAAACCGAATTACCATAATAATTATACTAATCGAGTCATGCGAATGCCTATTAAATAGCTATAAAAGACCTAATGGGGTACAATAAATGGGGTGAATGGGACTCGAGCCAAATCATGTTCTTCGGCAAAACTTGTCAAGGACAATAATTATTATATCCGAAATGGTAGATTCTTTAAAGTGGATTCTTCAATAATAGTTATATCGGAATGGTGGATTTCCATGTTGGGTTTTCTTTTCCTGGTTCTAATTTAAAAGCAGGAAAAGTGATTGTGTTGTGTGGAAGTGATTACTATTATTATTTATATACACTTCCTGTTTTTTGTAGAAAAAGTGTTTCCAAAATTATTGATTTTATTATCTAATTTTCTCAAAAATAATAATAATCATAATACTTTATTCTTTCAATAAGAAACTAGGCATATTAAATATCTGGAATTTTTATTATCTTAGACCACATTTATCAAAAGTATATTGTATTTTTTACAATAATTAAATATGCCAGACATAACCACAGCCTTAAGACGCTTCCTCACAAAGCAATTCCCCATACAAACGTAGATTGGTTTTCATTTGCAAACTACAAGTGGGATCGCAACGAAACTTTACCAATATGCTTACATATATTAAGTTACATAAACTCACGCCTGTATCTCGGAGGGGTAGGCAGAGACCAGGGCTTTTGTCAGGAACCTGGGAGACCTCTTTCGCTTCATCAACATTCATTAGTCGCTGCATGCACGCACGCCGGTTTCAGGAACTCTTTATCTTACCCTTCTTTAATATATTCCCTACATGGCCGACGTATATTCGCCTGGGACGTGCCTAATCTTCCCCCCATAATAGCTTGATATATTTCTTATACTTCGTGAATATTTTAGTAAAAACAGTTAGTACTAACCAACTGTTTTTTATAGGCGTTGTGTGTACACACGCCTTTACTTTCACGCTGGGTGTGTAAAATTTAATTCATTACGAATTAGTCACTGCATAATCTGCATGCAGGATCAATTAATGGGTAGACATTGCAGGCAGCTAAATCAACGATGGTAATTTTCCTGGTATCGAAACCCGTATTTCTCTTCTGAGGAAGTTGCGTTCGTTGGTGTTAAAAAATAGTGAATTGTATATTTTCACAATTAAAGACTCAAGCGTATGTAATTAGTAATAAATGAAGGGCTAAGGGGAATGATTGGTCACATTTACACAATTTTACAGTACAGACTATTTAAGTTGTGAATGTGTTCTATGGCTGACTGAAATAATATATTTGTGGAGGGGCAATTAATTGGTGAGGCACTGCGAGTTTTACCCATGTTTCAGATATTCTTATGATAGAATGACGATTTCTGTGGCCATGGACCTCGAAAACACAATTTAAAAAAAACGGACTTATCCAATTTTTCCCCTTAGCCCGTCAAATGTGAAATTTGTATAAAGATGTTTTAATTATAGTGTAAAAATTCGAATTACACAATATATTTACAAAATATTTACGCCGTAACATTTGCATAATAATACGTTTATGTTCGACCAACCTTAGGGCACTGGCGTTCTCACAGAGAGGTAAACACTTTGCACTGCAATGGGTGAATTGGCCCATAAAGGACGATTTCAAGCACTGGGATGTGTGAACACAACATAAGGCATTCAAGTTGTGTGAAAAGAACTACCAAGCCGGGTTTTTTTTACTACGAATTTTGCAAATATACCTACATAGCTAACAAAACTTGTCATTGGTACTTACCAGGGTTCAAACCCACAACCTCTTGTCAATAGCATCTTTTTTTCCAAAATGATTTATACAAAAAAAATGTTAGTGCGCAGCTGCATGACCATCACATAAATTTTGGGCACTCACTCCAAGTTATTATCATGTAAATAAATCATCCCCTTCGGCCGTTAAGGTAACCGGAGTTTGGAAACCAGTTTCCTAAAAGAATTTTTTTATCCTTCTACGTAACTGGTTTCCTATAAAGACTTTTTTATTGTTCTGCGTAACTGGTTCCCTTTAAAGATTTTTTTATACTTCTATGTAACTGAATAAGTAATCTCCTTTGTATACCTGTTTTGAAATTATTTCATCATGCGAATTTTTATTTTTATTTCCAACTAAGGAAGTTATTTGTTTTTATGTTTGTTAATGAATTGATTTTATATTATAAATGTTATTATTAAATTCATATATTTGAAATTAACCACACATAAATGGTATAATTACGGTTTTACAAAAACAATTATTTAAATACAATACTCAATTCCAATAACCATTTCTTCTGCAATCCGGTTATTAGTTTCGTAGGTGGCTAAAATAACATAAACAAAGTACTTTTAGGAAACCAGTTACGTAGAAGGATAAAAAAATATTCATAGGAAACCAGTTACGTAGAAGGATAAAAAAATCCTTTTAAGAAACCGGTTTCCAAACTCCGGTTACCTTAACGGCCGAAGGGAAATCATCTATCTATCCATCTATTCGGAAATAGGTTTTTTATCCAATTATTTTTCATGATTTTTTGTTTCTACGTTTTTAAGACGGTCACAACGAAGATATGATTATTTTCATTAGTACCGTTAGTACCTATATTTCCATAACATTTTTGCCTGCACGTAAGAAGCTAGGTATATTTTGGAAGAGAAACCCCGCACTTTTCAGACCATAATAACTTCAACGAACGTTTAAATTAAATATCTGTTCAATTAATCATTTTAGGAGGTCATTTATCGGAATATGATTGTGCCAAAAGTTGCATACAAATCTATTGTCGGCACTTGGGATGTGCTGTTGGGCAAATTGAGGTAGGTTATGGTAAGCCAGCCGCATTGTTTGATGCATTATTGTTCTGAGATGTTACTCAATGGACGTCTTAACGATTATAGGGTAACTAACGGTGAGCCAACGGTGAAGCTAGACGTTGTGACGAAACCCTGAAAGTAGCTGGGCGTGCCTATTTCTATTTCTGACTGTTATAAGTTATAACTGTATCTATGACATCGTTTGAACTATTTCTACGCAAAACACATTGCGTCGTTGCTGCATAATAAAAGGACAAATCAATTATCACACTTTTTTGGTAATTATATTCTTCATTGCCCTGCAGATAAATAACAACATAAATTAACTGCCTTGTTGGTATAGCGGTTAACGCTTAATTACCAAAATGGAGGTCTTGGGTTAGAATCTCACTAGAGGCCACCGTAATTAATTTGTATACCCTCAGTCTAGGTGTTTTTTTTTTACGCTTATGATGTCCTTGTCTGATTACCATAGTACAAGGTATCCTAGTTTGTGACCAGGACAACTGACGACAGCGGCTTGCGCCAAGTCAATGGATAAGTCAGTAAATAAATACATATCCGTAGATTAGCTAGTAAATAGCTGATTTTAAAAACCTATTTAGTGGCTAAAAATTCCACCCTTGCCGGGACTTGAACCCGCGACCTCTGGCTTACCGTGCCAGCGCTCTCCCAACTGAGCTAATGGACAAGTGCAAGCATCGATGAAATTTCGAGCCTCTTTACAAACTTCTCTGTATTACGTACAGGCAGCGATATCTGGCCGAAGTGAATTACATCACTTGCAGCCCCGAGCAACCCACTTTGCAGTTAGGTTTTTACATCGGAATGATATCGCTGTACCTACATGATTATATATTCTTTTTGTTGCACTAACCCGTGCTGAGGATAATTTTAAAAACCTATTTAGTGACTAAAAATTCTACCCATGCCGGGACTTGCACCCGCGACCTCTGGCTCACCGTGCCAGAGCTGTCCCAACTGAGCTAATGGATAAGTGCAAGCATCGATGAAATTTCGAACCTTTTTACAAGCTTCTCTGTATTACGTACAGGCAGCGACATCTGGCCGAAGTGATGTACACTTGCAGCCCCGAGCAACCCACTTTGCAGTTAGGTTTTTATAATATATAAATAGCTGATTATCAGGGTTTTCAGTCGTATCTGTGGATAGCTCTGCAACGGTCATGGTGCAAGACGTTTTTGGACTCATACACCGGAAAGACGTCTGGGCCCCGTCTTGGCCCTGCGCAAAGAGATGATAGCGTTGGCCCTAGCCGGCCTGACTTAAACATATTTATATATTTTTTTATGTAGCCATTTCAGTGTCCCATGAAGGCCAACCCTTGGATTCTCCACTCCTCCTTGTTTTCAGCTACCCTTTGCCAATCTGGTAGGAAAGCTATGAGGTCGTTTCCATCTTCGCCTTAGTCTGCCACGTTTGCGATGTCCGTCGCGTGCAGCCCTTCTATTTATCTACTTATAATATTAGCAGATATCGAGGGGTGAAAGGCTAATTGCTTTAAGCGACACCATGGGCGATATTGAGTTATATATATATTCGGAATCAGCAAAATTTTCTACGTCTTTTGAGCCGGGTTTCATGCCGATCTGAGCACTTTTTTGGCGCTTGAGGCAATTAGATTTGACGCTGATTTTTACACCGCTACTGACTCAACTGACACAAAAAGTGCCTTTTTTTAAAACATGGTTGACTTGAGCTATGTTAAGATACTGTAGGTAGTTGGTTAACTCATTTTGCCTTTCTCGTATTTAAACTCAAATGGTTGTTAACGCTTTTTTGCTGTTTCTATACTAAAAGAAGATAGTAGGTTGAATCATTTAGCTTGCCCCAGAATACACAAACCCTTGTTATTTAAAGCAATTAGCCCGCCACAAAAAAAATATAAGCTTGTCGCTTGAGGCAATTAGCTCTCCACAAAAACATATGGGAAATGTCGTTTGAATCAAATAGCCCTCCCCAAAAAAAAATAAAGTATGGCCTTTGAATCAATTAGATTTGCTCTATTTTATGTTAAGAGCAGTCATTTAAAGTATTTACCCTCTTCGAAAATTCAAGAGAGCAGGTCGTTTGAGATAATTATGGCCTACATTTTTTACAATAAACAGTCGCTTAATTCAAAAATTATTAATAGTGTTTGTACTTGAATCAATTATCCTGTTTTACAATTAGTAACGAACGTCTGTTCAGCAAATTCATTTTTGTATGACACTAGTTGAACGATGTCCTTTAAGACGTAGGTATAATCTTTGCGTTGCGCTTAGAACTTCTCGGGAATAAAGGGGCGCACGCGCGGGGGGCGCTTCAGTCATCGCCGAACCGTGACGGAGGCCGGACGCGCGCGTTGTTTTTGAGTCACGCGTAAGAAGATTATTGGTAAGTAAGCTTTTAAACCTGTGTAACTCATGTATTTCGGTTTAATTAAGTATCCTCAATTAAGATGTTAAATTTTTGAGGCTGACTTTATGAACATTAAGCATAATTTATTGTTAAACGATATTTGTGCAAAGCATTTATCGACCTGATAGTTTTCTGTGATTTCTTATTAAGAACATAAATGACTGATTGTTACAGTATTAGTAGGTTATAATTATTAAAAATAATAGTAGTGAGTGATAACTCCAATTAGAAATGGTTAAGAAATTTCTTTAACTTCAATGTTTATCTAATTTTGATGATTTAATAAATAAACACTTTGTTCCTTTAACTTTTTGTTTTATTCTCGCCAAACATCAACGAAAACTCATAAATCTCATTATTAATGCTGCTCCAATTTTGATGCGGTTACATTTTGGTTATGGATTCAACCGCCAAATTCAACCAAAGTTCAAAATTATGATGATTTAAGTCAACGAGATTAGAATAGTGATCATTGCTTAAGTCATTTTTCCTGTTTCTAAATAAGAATGGAACTGGTATTTCAATTAATTAGATGTAATCTATTTCACCTATAGCTAGGTAGTTCAATCAATTAGCTCTACTCGAAAACCACGACTACGAGCTCCTTGACTTATTTAGTCCTCCACTAATCATGATAGTTGTTGTATCTTAAAGCATTTGGTCTTACTCCAAAAACAAGGGCAACCGTCGCTTAAGTCTTTTTGCCTTACCCTAAAAAAAAGAAAGCATACGAGCATTTTGGACTCAAGCGACATTTATTTCTGTAACCCGTTGATCTATTTGATTGAAAACTACAATATCTGATGAAAAATTTAATTTCCAAAAGAACTGTATACTTAGAATCTAAATTAAACAAAAACCTGATTTACTACGATTTTTTTTTCTTTTTTCAAAACTTTAAAACGCTCTCCTCTAAAGTTCACAAAATGTCGCTTAAAGCAATTAGCCTTTCACCCCTCGATATGTATATTACTAAAAAAACAGATTGTGTTTTTTAGTTTCGAAAAGTGACTTTCGTTTTTTTTAATGAATCAAGTTCTTAAATCAAATCTCAATATTTTTTTAATACAAAACTTCCTGTACTACATTTGTTTTATTAATATTAATTATCAGTAAAGTTGTAGCCCTGAATGCCTTTGCATTAATAGGCAGTTTCAAAATGCTACCCGATAAGGAGATAGGTTACAATAATCATCATTAATCATTTGGAGTGGTGATAGTCTAGTTAGTAGACCATTGGACTCGGAAGCGAGAAACCCAGGTTCGATTCTCAGTGCGTGCGTACATTTGTGAAGTTATAATAGCAATACCACTCGCTAACGGTGAAGGAAAACATCGTGAGGAAACCTGAGTGTCTAAGCTATTCACATACATCAGCGCTTGAAATCGCCAAGCCGCGGTGGGCACGCGTGGTGATTAAGCCCATACTCTCTGCCTGAGAGAAGACCTGTGCGCTAAAGTTGGACGTATGTAAGCTGCTTATGTAATCGTTTGGCGGCGCATTGTGGGTTACTACTTACATGAAGCTCATCATCATAGGCGTCTGTTACGGACGATTTAAGAAGTGCCTAAGAGTTTGAAACTTTTTCGAATTACTAAAAAGTCCGATTCGAGAGCGGCAGGCCCTAATACGTATAGGACACGTAAAGGAAGAGTCTAGAGCTGCGTCGGTACGGATTTGGTGCCTCCTGGCTTCATCAAGTTACCTATGTACAAGCTATTGTATATTATGATAGGTGTGCATATAACTAGTGGCAGGAAGACGCTGAATGCAAGCCGCTCCCAACCGGTCTTTTCAACCGGAAATCCATGGAGGAGGCCTATGTCCAGCAGTGGACTTCTTTTGGCTGAATGATGATGATGATGATGATGATACTCGTACTTACTTCCTTACAGGGAAAGTCTCTTCCTTAAAACGATTTATTATATTGTTTTATTGTTATATGAATAGATTTGGTAGGTTTGAGAATAGGTCGAGGGCTAATTAATATGGCAAAACAACGTTTTCCGAGTCAGCTAGTATACATTTTATAACAACAATAGTTGAAAGAAACGGGGGGTTGTTACCTTAAGACTCTATAGGTAGGTAAAGTGACCACACAGACGCTTAACCTATTGAATGGGTAGAAGAAGGAGATATAGATAAAGAGTTTTAATTATTCACTAACGTACTTTACGAAACCCTTCACTATAAACTTTTAACAAAACATGTTAAGATAAGACTATTCTTCATTGTACACAAGAGCACATGACATAAAAAATGCAAAGATACACAGTACAATTGGCGGCCTTGCATACACTTACATAAATTCACGCCTGTATCCCGGAGGGGTAGGCAGAGGCCAGGATTTGACACTTGGCACGATCCTGACAATGCCTGTGAGACAGATTAGGCGGATTAGCCAGCTAAGTCTCAGTCTATAAACCTAGACTTATCTGATCATTGGTAAGCTACCATACTGACCCGTGAACATTTCCATAAATTCCAAAGGTTAACCTTTACAAAAGCAATTAGTCTGAACCAGACTCAACTCCTCAATGAGTTATAGACTATTGTTTCGTTTTAAACGTGTTAAACTTTAGGTTTACTCTTTTATTTAATGTTAATTGTTCATAGAAGAAGACAATTGTTTGGTGCAAAACACGCAGGTATCCTCACGATGTTGGCGAAAAGTTTTTTTTTTCAGTTACTAGGCCCTCCAACCTCATCAACTATAACTATAATTTTCACATAACACAATCACTGGTCCTGGTTCCAAATGAGGATGCCCTGTGCTATGGTGACCTGGCAAGGGCGTCACAAACATGGAAATACATCTAGACTTAGTCTATTTGTACAAATCAATTACGGAACCGATCCCGCGACCTTTGTTTTGGCTAAACGTGTTAGCGACTAGACCATTGAGGCAGTCATACAGTCCTATAGAGACTTTTGACTGACAAATTGTTACATAGTCAGTAACACAAGCGATTGGCTCATTAATCTCCGGTTTCCCGTTCACGAACAATCTCTTAATCTACTGTCAAAAGCTGTTACTCATTTTTTGCGAGCACGTTGGCCAATCTTGGGGTAAAATACCAGCCAAGTGCGAGTTTCCGTACCACCACTTCATTTATTTGTATTAGTTATTTACCAAATATATCGAGCGACCCAGGTTCGATCCCCAGTGCGGGCATGTACCTATGACTTGGTTTTCTAAGTTATGTACATTTGTGAAGTTATAGTAGCAATACCACTCGATAACTGTGAAGGAAAACATCGTGAGGAAACCTGAGTGTCTGAGCTATTCACATACCTCAGCGGTCGAAATCGCCAATCCGCGGTGGGCACGCGTGGTTGGAACATGGATGTTCGCCCAGACTGTAATTAAATGTTTTCAGTAGGTACATCAGTATATTTACGTATAATTCAGAAAATAAAGGCTCATATCGAACTGTGTTTGAAATGCGGTTTGTTTGCGTTTCGTGAATAGTTATGAAGGTGAATGTCTACTCGAGAGGCATTAATGAAGTAATACACTCGCCGTTTTTGCTCAGCTATTATTAAAGCACTCAAACAATCAATCAATAAAACAGCTCATACTTGTCCACTGCTGGACATAGGCCTCCACCAAGGCACGCCGCTTCCTTCTGTCATCGGCCATCCTCATGCAGCCACTGCCACAAATCTCCCTCAGATCGGCGGTCCAGCGAGCTGGTGGGCGTCCTATTACAGCACTCGCTTTTTAATAACATAAACAGAACTCGCCTACCATCGTTCAACGAAACTTGGGACTTCTGACTGGCCGACGCAGCAAGATCCTCGATGTTGACAAAATGTGTTAAAATTAAACGAAGATAAAACATAACAAATGTCTTTAATTTACAACAATTTGATACATGTAACAATGTCACAAATAACAAAAGTTACCTACCAAAAGGTACATAGGTACGCTTATAAAAAGCAATTAGAGTATTTATTTGGTATTCAGTCATTGATCTTGTTTAACTTGTCCACAGATACTGAAAGATTTGTTTCTCACTTGACGACGCCTTTGTTTGTAAAAAAGCCAATGGTAAGGTGATTCAAGCTATAAATACTTGAGACCTTAACTGCTCTACTACAGCAAGGTATCTATAAAACATTATATAATAAAGTCGACAGGTAATAGAATTTTTCATGAAATTACTGTGCTTAATTATATCACGACTATGACTACTGTCGACGTCAAATTGAAATAAGGAAAAACCAGAGACTCGTTGCTCCAGTATCAATAGGAAGTTCGTAACTTTCGGTTATATTGTCCGGTGACCAAACTAGCAGGGTCAGTAATGCGGTTGTAATGCATCGGCGAACTACTGCGATAGTTCACCTGCTAGTTCGGTACCTAGGCCGGTGACCGGACTGATGACAATTATTATTTTCCATCCCAATAGTAATACTGAGATGGAAAAGTCTCACCAGTCCGGCTAATGGACTAAATGACCGAACAAGGATGTCAATACGTGATCAAGCCTCTTCCAATAGGTAAAAGTTTATAATTCCTTTTTTTTTCATACAATCTTGAAGCTTCACGTAGTTAAATTGTAGGATTTTTTTTATCCGTACTGAAGAAACGGTTCTCGTTTTTGCGTTATTTTGTTAGCACGTCGTATAACATTGGCAGAAAATATTATTTCTAACGTCAAACTTTGGAACTTACACCACTGCGCATTTCAAGTAATAGCTGCGGAGAAATATATCAAGTTTTATTAATTGTATCTCCGAGACTCTTCTATCTTATCCAACTTTATAAAATTTTTGGTAAGATGAAAGTTAAAATTTCCTTTGTAAATTTCCATAATGTAAACTTCAGAAACCGGTGACTAGCCACAAGACTCTTAACTCAAGCTAAACGTAAATTGTATAAATACCACTCAACTCTCTCAAGCCAACTTGTACTAATATTTGGACAGACTGTGCAACAAATTACCTTCCAAAATTGCTACTACAAGTGACGTTAATGAAAAATGCAAAAGCCCTAAGTCTAACTTAACATAATCTCTCAAATTAATGTCGGTAATGAAACTCTGCATCCCCGACACTGGACAAAACCTGCACCGTAGCCTCATGTCCTAAACTATTATCGTGACTTTGGTATCCAGTCCCTTGACTTTGGTAACCAGACTCCTCACCATGATAATCAGTGACATGTCCCTGGTAACCAGATCCTTGACTTAGGTAACCAGTCACATGACCCTCATAACCAGACCCGTGACCTAATTCTGTAGTCCCATGACTTTGGTGACCGAAATCACTGGAGCCATAGTTTTGGTGACCAGATTCTGCATTTATGTGGCTAAGGTAACCAGCCAACTGGTTGTGAGCTTGGTAACCAATTGAGTTTGATTGGTAATTGGGAACTGGCAATTGGTGTTGGGTTTGTTCCATGTTGTGTTGCTGGTAATTCTCGTAGGTTGGCTGGTAATGGGCGTCTGGTCGCGACTGACCTTGGGGCTGATTGGACTCTTTGTAGCTTCCTGAAATTTTAGAGAGGTCAGTGTGTGATTATGACATCAAACTTAAATACTAAGAGTGTGGAGCTGTTAAAAAGATGAAACTCTATGGAAAAATCATACTATTGAAGTGAGAAGGCAAAGTGAATAACCGACCGATGATGATCATGAGATTTTTTTCCATATACCGTCTCAAACAACTTATTGTAAGGAGGAATAGAAATGTGTTATCTCTTTTTTAGTCACTTTCTTTTTAAATATCAGTCAAATAAAGCCTTCTGGTGGGTATTTAACAGCAAATGGTGTTAGTCATATAATTGCAAATCTTTAAAAACTTTTTAGGCATGAGATAGCCTCATCTCAAAATTAGTAAAATCTCCACTCATCAAAAACTGAGAGCTAAGGTCACTCTGGGATGAGTTGCCAAGTTACTATTTTGTTTCGAACAGCATCTTGAAACAGGCACACAAAGGCCTTAACCCTTAACTCTTAGTCATTTAAAGCATATACCATCATCGTATATCCCAGCGGCTTCATCCTTCTCGTTTTGCTCCAAACCCTTCTGCACGCCCTCAGGGATTGGTGGGGGGGTAGGCAGGTGGGCCCCCGAAGGGCGGAAGCCGTTCTCGTCAGCGGTGTAGGTCACCGTGTAAGTCTGGCCATCGTCACCTTTATAGGAGTATCCGCCTTGGACGGAGAAGCCCTTGCCCTGTTGCGTGCCTTGTTCTTCAGCTTTAATGCCTTTAAAAAATAATACGAGGTTATTTGATTTTTTCAAATGGCCTCAGAATGGGTGCATTTTCATATTTGATATGTTCATGCTTGGTTACCAAAGCACAACTTATCCTAGTTGGGATTAGGACAAGAGATTGAGTTGTGTGGAAGTTATTATAATGATTTCTGACGGTCTAACCCCATTATCCTAATCGTGACCTTGTAGTGGTTCAAAACGGATAGAATTATTGATGCTAGATCTGGGCTGCGGTTAGTAACCCCCCGCCAGCCAAAAAAATGATGATGTGATAACTGAGATTCGTCGGGTTCTTCAGTCTTTCGGGACCTAAGCCTTGTACATGGTGGCGAAATTTACCTTCGTATTTTAATGATATTTCACTAGTTTTTCATTGTTTGAAAACATGGATAAAAGACGTTTTCTAAAAATTAAACCAAGCTTGATCGATTTAGCGCCCCCGAAACCCTCTTCATACTAAATTTCATGACAATCTTTGGAGCAGTTTCCGAGATTCAGATTATATATGAGGCCATCAGCGCAAAGTGGCCTAAGCTTAACATAGTTAGTATGGAGATAATGAGCTATACATTTTCATGAATTTAAATTTAATACATAGTCTGCTTCGTAGGCAAAAACAATACGAGCAAAAATAATATCTACAACCCATGGGTGAAAATAGAGATAGGCCGGTTTTGCATCAAAATTTATTATGTTTTAAATAAATGAGTATTGATTTTCTATTAAAAAAAAATTTATATAAATAGAAATTGATTAATAATAACTATACAACTAATAATTATTTAAATAAATTGCAATAGTACGAATATGAAAAAATTGTGGGTTAGGCCACTTTTGCGCTGACGGCCTCATATATACAACTATAAATTGCTCGTTTAAAGGTAAGATAAGATAAGATAATTAAGATAGATTAGATACTGGCCATCTTCTGTGAGCAGTGGAATTTTTCTACGATGTCTTTTGTCTAACTCACCGTTGTCAGTCTCATAACTGTAATGGTATCCGTGACTATCACTCTCAGCCTTTTGTGAGATGATCCTCGCACCAGTTTCCTTTCCACCGTGGCCTGCGTCACCGTGGGCCTGCGATTGGTCCACATACCCGTCGCCGTGCTCGAGTGCTGATTGGTCGGATGGGATGAGGTTTTAGGCTACATTTTGTATTTGATTGTTTTATTTATCTTGTCAAGCCTGTGCTTTTTCTATTTCAAGTGCTAAGTTAGATCTATTAGGTTTCTGTTTTACCTTACGATATTTTTGCATTTACATCAGCTATGTATCTATTTCTATTCAATTTATCAATACTGAGTGACAAAGAAGCGAGATGACAATCTTCATACCTTTGGAAATACGGTCTAATGAGAATTAGGTGCAAGAAAGTGAAGCATCTTCGGTACATTACATTTGTGTAACGGTGGATGAATGATTGAATTCGCAACAGGAATTTGCATACATACAAACATAAACTCATGCCTGTAACACGGGGTAGGCAGAGACCAGGGACTGCCACTTGCCACGATCCTGACGCTTCCTCAACATGCCCTCTACCCAGCAGGCAGAGGTGGGATAATGTTGAATGAATGAACATAATTAAAACATAACGTTACATAAATTCACGCTTATAATCCGAAGGGGTAGACAGATGCCAGGCTTTAACACTTGCCACGATCCCGACACGCCTCTTTTAATTCATCGAAATTTATTAGTCGTTGCACGCTTGCCAGTTATTTGGTCACTATTTGGTCATAGTTATACGTGAAAAATGTTTCCTACCTGATTGGTAGAGCTCGGCTGATTTGGCGTAGTGCCCGTTTGAATGGTTAGGCAACGGGTGGTGTTTGGGTATAAGGTGGGCTGTGGTGGCTGCCACCATGATGGTGAGGGTTACGATGTACTGGAAAGAAGGGATGACAAGTTTAGTTAAGAATGCTTACTGCTCTACACCTACCGCAGAAAGTAAACTAATAATAATAATAACAATTTCCACACCACGCAATCACTTGTCCCGGTCACAAACTAGGATACCCTGTGCTATGGTAACCAGGCAAGGACGTCACAAACATGGAAACACACCCAGACTGAGGTACATTTGTACAAATGTGCGGCGGCCCCCAGTGGGAATCGAACCCACGACCTCTATCTTGGTAGTAAGCGCCTTAACGGCTACTCCAACGAGGCAGTCAACAGAGACAACATACATAAAGAAAATAAATGGGTAAAAATAAATGAAGGTCTTTCATTTGGCAGTCTCGGGTGTCATTTTAGTGCTGTTTGTCACAAGCTGCTTAAATTTATCTCGGAGCTATTAGGATAGTTTGCGGGAGCAAAAACATTTTTTTTTCTTTACTTAGTAATACCTAATAACAATAACAACTTCCACACAATACAATCATTTTTATTGTGTGTTACAGTATATTCAGTTAGCGTAAATATAGCTATAGAACAACACTACAATGTTAATTCTAAAGCATATCTTTGTTTATTGCATAGTTTTAGATGTCAGTTTAGATTTTTAAATTTTATTTGACAGCGTAATTACTACGAGTATTTATTCAAATGAGAACAAGTAGTTTTAGTGCGATTTACTTTACAATATGATTAAAGTAACGATACGTCCTATAATTGCTCGAAAATCAATAAATAAGCAATCATAACACCGAAGATATGTTCAATCTAATTAGTTACTTGAAAACCAGCCTTCCGAAAAGTTATGTTGTAGAGTTGTTATAAACATAAACATTTACATACAGGCACATACATTGCTTCTGGCCCCACACTAGGATACCCTGTGTCGTTGAAACCAGAAACAACGACGTCACAAACATGTAAACATCCAAGTCCTGGGGTTTTTTTTTGCCCCCAGCTGGGATTCGAACCCAGGTCTCTCGCATGGTATGCAGATGCACTACCGCTGCGCCACGAGGTCATCTTATATAACATTACTAAATGAAACTTTGTATCTTTTTATTCAGATTAAAAGATCCATTGGTTAGGACACTTATACCCATCTATTAACTAAGCACCAGCTACTCCAAATTCACTTAATAAACTCATCCAATCAACACTTTCACATCAACACACATTTTCATTTACCAAAAAACTAGTTCCAAGCAAACAACCGAATTATGCAATTAAATAAATTAAACAAAAAAAACTCACGTACCGAATTCATTTTGACACTACGCACTGGTGAGATATGGTGGAGAGAATGTGCTCTTCAAATTTCACTCTTCCGTTTTTATACCAAAAAATTGAAGAAGGCGGTTAAGTCAGGTTAAGTAACTAGACGCCACTGATGGCTGAGCATGTGGATCAGAATTGGCGTAGAGATCGCAAGTTGTAGAGACGACATGCGATAGGGAAGATTTTCAGTCTTATTTATGAAAAAAGGGGATCCTGCCTTTTCGCAGAAAATTGTTACGCTGATTATCACTTGCCAACCAACATTTCACCTATTTTTCACTTTGACAACAAACGATTTACAAATTATTGTATGGCAACGTTTCATTTGGTAGGATTGTTGTTAAGCTGATTATTATAATGAAACAAAACGTTTTGGGTATTTATTATTTTTCAAATCTTTTACTAGGCCAAACAACTATTAGATGAATAACGTTTCGTCTGTGAAACAGTTCCCTTTTCGTAAATAGATATTTTTTTTTTTTGCAAACCTATAGGTTAGGTTAGGTTAGAACTGTGACCAACACACGCACGAGCCAAGCGAGCGAAGCGAGCGTGCCGCGGCAGCGGCCGGCGAGTGCTAGGAAAATTCTATCCATTTTACTAGGTTTTCCTAACCTTTAGGTTAATCTATAGGTTTGCCCTAACCTTCTTACCAATTGAATATTACGCTAAGTAAAACATACGCTACTTAAAAGTTGGCATTTTGAAAAAATGTCATTATAAAAAGCAAACCAAACAAACAGTTGGCAACTGCGAGGTTGGGAAATAAAAAAAAAATAATAAGAAAAGTTGGCAAATGATTATTCCGCAAAATAATATTCTTCGAAACGTTAGTTGCCAAATGAAAATCGGCCAAAAATGTTTCTGCAAAAAGGCAGAGAACCGAAAAAAAGATTAACTAAAACATGCATTTTAAACAGTATGCTTAAACTGCATTTGAAGAGTATTTTAGAAAAATCTAGTTTTATAAATATCACCGTTTGTACGGACTCGTACCCTCATAGGATTGAACATCATCATCATCAACCCATTATGTCCCCACCGAGGGGCACGGGTCTCTTCCCTGAGGAAGGTATAGGCCATACTCCACCACGGGGGCCAAGTCCGGATTGGTGGAGGCTTGTAGACTAGTGGCTCGTCTACTGTCAGAAGTTTTCAAGCCGCCCTAAGGCCTCTGACTTGGCTTAACGACTGCCATCTATCGACGGCAGCCGGCACCAACAGCTTAACGTGCCTTGCGAAGCACGGAACCGCGATCACAAAAACAAACAACAACAAGTTCTGAACAAGTGATCACAAAAAGTAAAAAATAATATTTGCAGTATAAGTATAATTAGGTATATTCTCCTATATAAAAATAACTTCCACACAACACAATCGCTTGTCTGGGTCCCAAACTAGGATACCTTGTACTATGGTAACCAGGCAAGCTCACGCTGAAGTCATGTGTTCAAATGTACGCCGGCCCCAGCGGGAATCGAGCCCACAACCTTTGGCATGGTAATCAGATGTTCTACCGCTAGACCAACGAGGCAGTAAAAAGTAAATTGGGAAGTAGAAATATTATATAAAATATAAGAAATTTCATATTCCAACAAGTTAATTATTTCCAGATTTTTTTCCTTTACTTAGGCCGTAAGACCTTGCTTCTTGCCTTCAATGCATTTAAACTAACGGGATGTGTATTCTTTCATTACTTATACGTTATACTTTATGGGTCTAATTCCTAAGGCAGGAATTAAGGTAGGTTAGATTTTACTGCTAGACCTGTTAAATGTATAGCAAGGTTAAATCACACTAGGAATAAAAAAACGACTTACCCAGTCTATGCGTTCACAGCTCTACGCATGTCGCTAGATGAAACTTTTTATGCGTGTGATAATTATTATATTAGTTCACTCGCAGATGCGTTAACTTTATGAGTCCTGTTACTCATCAACTCATCATCAGGAAATGAGAGGGCTCTTCTTTACTATAATTAACATATTTTCTACTTAAAACACACGTACTGATAATAATATACAAAGACCTGAATTGAGACATAGCATACTTTGTTATGTAATGAAACACGAGAGCATAGAATGACAACTGATTATTTATTTATTCTCGTCTACCGACATTAGCTACACCATAACATCTTCCCCTTATAAGTTAACAACAAACCAATACCTACTTACCCCCTTAAAAAATAAAAAGAAATAGAATAACCTAATTAAACCAAACATAAATTATTTTGAATTTAATTGTTTTGCTCTTGACCGAGTTAGAGGCGGTGAATAACCAGAATCATAAATGAGATCTGATTGTTCACCTTCATCACCTGACCAATCAGGATCAACATCCTGGGTTGTTTGCTCGGCATCACACCAAGTGGCATCGTCGTTGTGATGATTGATTACAGACTCATCGTTTTCTGCTGGTGGTTCGCATTGAATCAGATGACGCCTATTGCGCCGGTAAACACCTAATCTGTTTTTCACAATATAAGAGCGCGGAGTGTCAGCTTTCGCTATCACCTTAGCCCTACTTCTATTCCTGCCTTGAATCATCACAACGTCGTCACCAGTTTTTAATGAACTTAGGTCCCGTCCATTCGCGCTATAATAAATTTTTGACCTCATCTGTTTCTCAACCATTTTGCTATATTGATTTTCAGCACTAACTTTAGGTTTTAACAATTCTGGATGAACTGGTAATTTACAGTTAAGTCTGCGGCTCATTAGTAATTGAGCAGGAGAATCCAAACCGTCACGTGGCGTATTTCTGTAATTTAATAAGCTCATCTGAAAATCACTTCTACTTTGAATTGATTTCTTAAGCAACTTCTTAACCGTTTGCACCGCTCTTTCTACTTTGCCATTGGCTTGGGAGTAGTAAGGAGATGTAGTTACATGCTCAAAGCCCCATTCAGCAGCAAACTTTTTGAATTCGCGGCTGTTGTAAGGTGGTCCATTATCGGATACCAATATTTCCGGTATTCCGTGGCGGGCACATATTTCTTTAATATTGCCGATAACTGTTTCAGCTGTAGTATTGTTACATGCACTTACCTCTACATAACCCGAATAGTAGTCTACTACTATTATAAACTTTTTGTTAGCATATTCAAAAATGTCTGTACTAATTTTGTGCCACGGTAATGACGGGATTTCTATTGGCATTAACGGCTCACGATTCGGCGTGTTTGAATTCTCCTGGCATGTCTTACAGCGTTTCACATATAATTCGATATCATTTGTTATGCCAGGCCAGAACATGACTTCTCTAGCCCTTCTTTTACATCTGTCAATACCTAGGTGACCTTCATGGATGCGGAAAAGCATCTCTTTGCGTAGAGAGAGTGGGATCAAAACTAAACTTCCTTTAAAGATTACATGATCTACAACAAACAATTCCTCTCTGTAAGACCAATAATCACCTAACTCCCTTGGTACATTAGCTTTATACTTGGGCCACCCTTTTTGTATACATTCTATTAAAGCCAGTAACTGTGTATCCTTTATTGTTTCATCTTTTATTAATTTCAATTTGGCCATTGATATATTTATAGTATCAAGTAGTAATTTTACTTGTAATATCAAATTATTAGTTACCTCATCATTATACATGTCCGGGAGAGGCGCACGAGATAATGTGTCCGGGATATACATAAACTTTCCCGGCTTATAAGTAGATAACCACCAAGTCATATGCTTCTATTCTTAATAACATTCTTTGCAAGCGAATTGGGACGGACATCAACGGTTTCTTAAAAATGCTCTCTAAGGGCTTGTGATCACTTTCAACAACCACTTTACTTTTGCCAAATAAGTATTGATGGAATTTTTCACAAGCAAATACGATCGCCAGGAGCTCCTTTTCAATCTGCGCGTACCTGCCTTGTGTGTCTGTAAGCGTGCGCGATGCATACTCAACCGGGCGGCCGGCCTGAAGCAGCACGGCTCCCAGCGCGTGCGAGCTCGCGTCCACGGACAGCAGGACGGGCCGCGCCGTGTCGTACAGCGCCAGCACCGGCGCGCTACACACGAGTGAGCGCAGCTTGTCGAACGCACGCTGATGCTCCGCTTCCCAGCACCAACACACTTCTTTTTTCAGCAGATTGGTCAAAGGCACCGCATGCTCTGAATAATTTGGTATGAATTTTGCTAAAAAGTTAACAGCCCCCAAAAATCTTTCCAATGCCTTTCTATCGCTTGGTGGCTGCATCTCCTTAATTGCCCTAATTTTGTTGTCGTCCGGCCTCATTCCATTTTTGTCGAAAATATGCCCCAAATACGTAACCTCTTCTACCCCTACCTTGCACTTAGTTTTATTAAATTTTAAATTAATGTCCTTTGCCCTCTGTAGAAGTGCTTTCAGTCTACAATCGTGTTCGTCTCTCGTTTTCCCCCATACAATTATATCATCTACAAAAGAGTCTACTCCTTCTAAATCTTCAAGTAACTCTCGCATTTTACCATGGAATACCTCTGAGGCGCAATTTATTCCATAAGGCAATCTTAGGAATTGATACCTACCAAATGGAGTCGAGAAGGTACAAAGATCTGCGCTTTCGTCATCGATTTGTATCATCCAAAATCCGGAATTTGCGTCCAAAACGCTAAAAAAACAGCTGCCCTGTAAGCGCGTGGCCAAGTCTGTGATTGTTGGCAGTTGAAAGCGCGCGCGCAACACAGCGAGATTTAATGGACGCGGATCAAGGCATACACGCAATCCGTTATCTTTCTTCGCGGCGATAACAAGAGCGTTGACCCATGGGGTTGGATGAGTCACCTTCCGAATGACACCTAAACTAATCATTTTATTTAATTCAGTCACTAATCGATCTCTCATTGAAAATGGTACCTTACGCGGTGCACATACGACCGGTTTTACTAATGGGTCTATGACGATGTGGTGAACGCCAGGCAGACAACCTAATCCGTGAAACAAATCATTGTACTCTGTCAAATTAATTGAACTTACTCTCTTTACTAACCCCAATTCCTGGCAAGATTTCCGTCCCAATACGCTTTGACATTTTATGTCCGCTATTGCGAACCTTAAAAAATGCAATTGGTTGTCATGATAAAACTTTAACATACAGACCCCTCTGATGGGAATCACGTTTCCCGTATAGGACTCTAATTTTATTTTCTCCTGTTTAATTAGCGATAAGTCAAATTGTAAACGCTCGAATGTTTCATAGGACATGACATTAATATCTGCCCCCGTATCCAACTTAAAATTTTCCATACCGCTATCAGAGTACAATGTTTCAAACCATTCATCACATTTACCAGAGCGATCAGCTACCATAGAAATATAAAATGACTCACAGCTATCGTCCTTATCTGTTTCTTCTTGGTAATACTCCACCTCATATACTTTTCTCGATGCAGAGTTATTGTAACTACACATTCTAGCAAAGTGTCCGTAGCCTTGACACTCGTAGCATTTCACTCTAGAAGCCACGCAGGCTCCCGGCTGACACTGCGCCGAGCCACATCCACTACACACTTTTAACCAACTTGCCGCTGCCGGCTGCCCCGGATTCCCTGAACCCTGGAGAGCGCGTGTGCCGCGCGCCGCGCCGCCCGCCCCGCGCCAGCGCCCGCCGCGCCAACGTCGCCGCGGCGCGTGCCCGTCGCGTGATCCCACGGCATCCACACGAGCAAGTCCCTGACCCGCTCCACGCTCCAGCTGACGACTACCATCAGAGGATACTTCATCTGCCATACATATCTTTATAGCCCTCTCGAGTGTTAATTCCTCTGTTCTCAGCATGCGATCTCTCACAATCGCGTTCTTTACCCCACACACGATTCGATCCCTGATCAAACTTTCCTCTAGCGTGGAAAAATCACAAGTTTTGCTGAGTAGTTTGAGTGCTGTCACATACTGATTAATGGATTCTCCGTCTTCTTGGTTCCGGGTAAAGAATTTGTATCTGGACAGCGCTATGTTCGGCTTAGTACCAAAATAAGCATCAAACTTCTTTATAACGGTTTCCACATTCTCTGATGACTCACCACTTTGGTACGTAAACGTTTGATAGACATCAAAGCCATCCGGACCAATTAGGTTAATCAGCAAACTTGCTTGCACTCCTGATTCCTCTTTATGCACCCCTGATGCCTTAAGGAACAGCAAGAACTGTGTCTTCCATCTCTTCCAGGCGTCAGCCCTGCTGACGGAGCTGCCATCCATGCTCAGTTCCGGCGGCGGTCTTGCGTGTTCCATTACGACTACTCTTGGCTCAGTTTAGCACAAATTGAAACTCTTATGTTATTGCGTACGCTGCACACTTAAATTACAGTTTTGATTGAATTTTTATAAGTAAAAATCACTTTTAAATCACCGCTGTCACCATGTTATGTAATGAAACACGAGAGCATAGAATGACAACTGATTATTTATTTATTCTCGTCTACCGACATTAGCTACACCATAACATACTTGATATCTCGTTAATGAATTGCCGTGGGATAATATTTCTTATAAGTTTGAAATAGATGGCGTTGTGCGAGCGAACGTTGTGTTTTAAAAATAGATGGCGTTGTGCAAGATCGTGTAAACGGAGTGTGGTGTGGTGGTACGAAGTTCGCCGGAACAGCTAGTATTAAATAAAAATGGAGCCTATATACGTCCCACTATAGTCCACAGGCCTTCTCTCAGATAGAGAGTATGGGCTTAATCACCACGCGCGCCCACTGTGGATTGGCAGTTTCAAGCACTGAGATAATAATATTATTATGTAAATATCTCAGACGCTCAGGTTTCCGCGCGATGTCTATTTTAATTCTTTAAAAAATGTATCAATCAATCTGCACGTAATTACATAGGCCTCCCCCTAGGCACGTCACTTCTTTCTGCCCTAGGTCATCCTCGTCCAGCCGCTACCAGCAATCTGCTTCTAATCGTCAGTCCAGCGAGCTGGTGAGCGTTTTGCCAAATTCGTGGTCCTCACTCGAGTAACTCATCGACCTTCGGTTCTATGGTTTATTATCTAGCAAAACCTCAGAACACATTTATCAAAAATATACCTATTTTCTTCACTAATCAGTAAAAACGGCATGCCAGACACAACAGTATAGCATAGCAGGTTAAGATAATCAATGAATAAAACGACACCAAAATCTTGAAAACATTTTAATTGCAAAACCCTAAGAGCTACTATGTTAATCTCACTTCGATGGCACTTGTTACAGAACCCGTTACTGACTAGCACTAGTATTTATCACTAGTATCTAGTACGGGTAGGCCCTCGGCCTGTAGGCTTGAGGCTTGTAAGGCTGGTATGCGCGTGCGACGGCTACGCCGCTGCCCGCGTTGCCGTATTTGCCTTCGCGGTAGCTACCTGTAACATGAAATGGCATTTATTACATAAATGGCATAAATTACATGAATCGCATAAATAACAAAAATGGTATAAATTACAAAAATGTCGTAAATTACATAAATGGAATAAATTATATCACAAATATCATGAGAACACAATCGGTATTAATGGTAACCAATGGCAATGACAAGAGGAAAAACACCCAATTGTGTGCAAATGAATATACGGTGGTAGCCTAGTGGGTAGAACATTGGACTCAGAAGCGAGAGACCCAGGTTCGATCCCCAGTGCGGGCATGTACCTATGACTTTATTTTCTAAGTTATGTACATTTGTGAAGTTATAGTAGCAATACCACTCGCTAACGGTGAAGGAAAACATCGTGAGGAAACCTGGGTGTCTGAGCTATTCACATGCCTCAGCGCTTAAAATCGCCAATCCGCGGTGGGCACACGTGATTAAGCCCATACTCTCTCTCTGAGAGAAGGCCTGTGCCCTACAGTGGGACGTATATAGGCTGCTTATGAATATACGATTGGTTCTATCGGAAATCGTCCTCTGCGTAAGCGGTAAGCGTTTAATCAGAAGCAACGACTAGATGGGTGGGTCTAGATGTAACACGCTTGATCACCAACATAAGGGTCGTAGGTCCGATTCCCGCTAGGGGCCGCCGTATTTTGATCAATACAAACAGCCTCAGTCTGGGTCTTTTTTCAAGTGACTACGTTGAGTGACGTTATTCATTTTCGTTAAAGATTGACCAGAACCGTGTTTTAAACACGCGTTAATAAATCATTGAAGAGTAAGAACGTAATCAGTAGTGTATAATTGGGGCTTCTGGATCACTCGCTCTCGCTGCGCTCGAGCGAGTGCATCCAGAATGCCCCAATTCACCCTACATGAGCTGTCCTTTCGCCTGCATGATCAGTTACGAATTGAACTGAACCGATCTAACAAAAACTACACAGTTTCATCAACCTAACTCTCAACATGTAACAGTGGCTCAAAAAGTATCGGTTAATCTAGTCCTAAAGTTGCTGATAACCGACCCGCTGCACGGCGAAATTAAATGAGTCAACTAAAGCTGCACACATCGAAGTATGAGAATAGCGGCGCGCGGCATATTCGGTCGGAGACTGCTATCCGCACCGCGCGGCTGTGAACCAGGCTCATAGAGCGCAAGCATGTTGTGTGTGTAGATATGCGGTAGACTTTGTCCGCCCGCTCTTGATGGTTATACAATAGCTAGCCGCTTTCGAGCGAATGAATGCTCCAATCCAAGAGCTTACATTGCATGCATTAACAGCTATGATTGGACTGAGGCAACTGCTCAGTTTTATCAGTCCAAAACCATCCACGGACTGCGTCACCGAAAAAGTCAGTCAAAAAAAAAAAAAGCATTCAATATTTTATAGTATGAGACGAATAGACATTTTGCAAAGTAAAAAAAGACAGTATTTCAACGATGTTATTCTCTTCTTAACATTTTTTTTTCTAAACATCCCTGTTTGAACTGAACCTTCATAATTATTACTAAGTACAGTATATATTTTTTTCAATTGGGTAAGTATTCAAGATGAAAGACGCTGTCGTAAGAGGTTTAAAGTTTAAAATATTTTATGAAAACTGTTCCATTAAATATGTCGATAAAATTGGATCGATGATACCTTGTTTTTTTGTCTTAAATAGTTGTCAAGCCGAGAGGCCTCTGTCTGAAAGGTTTTTCGTTCCAAACATTAATTTGGGGGAATTTTGAACCTATTTGTTCTCATTTATAAATAACTTTAAAACATAGCGCAAACTTATATAAATATCTATAGTTGTGCTTACATCCCAGAGGGGTAGTCAGAGACTGTTGTAACCAATAAATAAATGTTGCTATAACATCAATGTGCAACAAATATCTAATCTATAACTCTATTACCGTAAGAGGTAATCACCACACAATAATATCGATTTTATAGCTTTGCTTGAAATACTTACAAGATGGGTGGCCCACTTTTATAAAAGTTCTATACCATGGTCAATAAAAGTGTGAAGAACATAAATACATTAGACAGCAGATCACTCTTTACATTTTAATTGCAAACAAGTAATATGTTCTAAGATCTAGCTAACGCCGACTGTACCCACATCAAACTAATATTTTAAAAGGGTAAGCAGAAACAGCAATAGATATTCAATATTTTTTATGGTGATCTCTTGATAATTTCGTACCACCAGGATGTCTATTTTAAGGGTAAGCTGAGGCAACAATCTTTATATAGGGGTATTTGAGTCCGTAATGTACCTATGCACTATGTTCTTTTCATATTTCACCAATCAAACTATTCTAAAAAACAAGAGAGTGTAAGACACATTATAGGGGTAAGCAGAAGCATCCATCTCATTGATGAAGGTTAATTTAATGTTGGTTATTCATATAAGCATTATGGAAGGCCATAATAACCTGACCCATGACATATTGTTAGAGCGCTACGATCCCGTATGTACTGTTTCCTTTTTAGAATTCCGCATCAGATTTCCGCGACAAGACGTCGCCTGTATCATATAAGGGAGCTAAGGGCGTGATCACAATGGTGTATCCTGAAGCAAACTAAAAACAGCTTTATGTACTAGTGTAAATAAGGCGGTTGTGATTGAATTATATCACTCGACAGTATATTTTTAATTGCATTTGGTTATTATAAACACGTCCTAATATTATGAGGGTATAAAAGCATCCGCTGGTAATTTTCGTCACACAATTATTTTAATTAGTGCCTCGGTGCAGTTCCAGTTTGCAGTAATTCCAGTAATCCGGATCCGGAGTGAGTATGTATGTACCTTTTTTCGCGCCTACTCTTATTTTTTCTAAGTCCTTTTCAAGCGTCTTTTCTTATAAGAGATAGCATTGTGTGTTGTTTTTTACTATTATTTTTTCCTAAGTCCTTTTTACGCGTCTTCTCTTATAAGAGATAGCATCGAGTGTACTGTTTTCACAGATTTTTTCAGTGTTTCTTTTTTAACTAGTGTTTCCTACACGAGTTAGAACTTTGACTGTGCTACAAAATCTTCATCATAAGGGCAATACGGAGCAATTCATAGTCGTGAAAACTAATGCTTTAAAAAAAATTTCAGGTCTACTAATCCTTTCGACTCCGATGCTGAGAGTGTCGCGGCTCCCGTTTCGGCTAAAAAAAAAATTATCAAACCGGTGAAGAAGCAGTGCAAGAAAGCAGTAGCCGCTGCCAGTGCGAGCCGTCGTCAGCGCCAGCTATTTGGCAGTGACTCTGAGTCCGACGGCGAGCTGCTGCCATCGACATCGCAGCTGAAGAGGAAGCGGGCTTACACGTTCCCCGACTCTGAGGTTAGCTTTTTTTTATTCTTAGACAAAGACAGTTCCAAGTCAGCCGTTCAATTTTATTTGTTTATCCTTTATCATATTTCCCGCTCTATTCACTATTAGTTTTTTTAATGAGATGGGGTTTTTTTATTTCACTCCGATAATAATTAAATAACTCAGTACTTTTTCACATACCTAGTTATTATGCATGTAACGGATCTAATCGTGTTAATTGAGTAGTTTCTCCGCACCTGTGTTCAAATTTGTAAAAATCTACCAATCCCGTTTAGATGTGAAACATGTTTTTTTACCTCAAGTCTTCGCGGGCTAAATATATCAGTCCTTTTATGTGATATGTAGGTATACCACATATGAAGAAGATTTGACAAATGCTGACTGTAATTTTTTTGTTATCAGGATGAGGATTCTACGAACAAACCCGTGCGAGCTGCTGCTTTGAAGAGCTACCTGTATAGAAGATCGGGTACCGGGTACACACAGCAGTGGGATCCTACTCGGCGTGGGGACTACTATGTGGAGCTTCGCGTGTCCAACTGTCGGGAGCTAGAAGGGTTAACTGAAGACCTTTATAAACACTCTATAATTTCATTAAAGGCGGCTGTGAAAGAAAACAGCCCGCTATGGCGAGCAACCTCACAGTTAGTGGTAGCCGCCAAGGAAGACTTTAAGGGAATACAGCCTATACTTTATTCCCGTAAGAACGCTAAGAACTTTTAACTCTTATGTTCTGTATTGATTTTATTATTGATTTTATCTTATTGTATTAATTTCAGAATCTACTTCGGTAGATAAATAATTAAAAATAAAAACCAAAATTGAAATTAAGAAATCTAGAACCTGTATGTGGTTATCTACTTTTGGAATTTACTTATAATAAAGCTTTGCTTTTTTTTTTATTTTCTTCGTTTGTGTATTTTCTTCCAGAATCTACTTCGGTAGATAAATATACAAAAATAAAAACTGAAATTGAAATTAAGAAATCTAGACCCTATAATTGTGGTTAATCTCCTTTAGAATTTACTTATAAAATATATATATTAAAGCTATGCTAATTTGTGTATTTTCTTCCAGAATCTACTTCGGTAGATAAATATACAAAAATAAAAACTGAAATTGAAATTAAGAAATCTAAACCCTATAATATGTGGTTAATCTCATTTTAGAATTTACTTATAAAATATATACTAAAGCTAAGCTAATTTGTGTATTTTATTCCAGAATCTACTTCGGTAGATCAATAATAAAAAAACTAAATATAAAAATTTAAGAACAAATATATAAAATTACCTGAGTACCTACTTATTTAATATTTTTTTCCAACTGTCGAGTCTGTAATGTTGACTATCCTAAACAATTGACAATTTTTATCAGAAATCTATAAAGTTACCTGAGTACTTATATAATATTTTCCACCATGTTTCACTGTCGAGTCTGTAATGTTGACTATCATAAACATTCTAATCATAAAAAGAGCAATATTCATAAGTCCAACTGCTTGTTGCAAACTAAATTCGATAATGTATACCTAATAGCGAATGCTTTTAAAAATAGAATCGCTAGTTACAAGATTTGTCCCTCAGAAAATAATATTTCGCCAGAATTATTTCTTTCGCAAGTCTCAGAAGAAGCCTGCTATCTAATTAAAAGGTCGATGAAGAAATATATTTCAGTTAAAGTGAACTTTGAACTCTTTGTTTCTTATATCTTGCCGAAAAATGACGAATCTTCTATAAAGTCCTTCAATACAAAGTATAAAGTTGTAGTGCAAAGTACAAACTTACTCGATATGTACAATACATTTGTGGAAGAACTAACTACCAAATGTTCAGAATTTGAGCTTTCTGAATCTGGATGGACGATTGAATCTATACAACATTTAGAAGTAAATATAGCCAGTTATAATCCTCTGAGAGCTGGTTCATATTTGCCTTTGCCGAAAAAGATTCAAAATACAAAGTCATGTGTTAACATACAAAACAGTGATAAACATTGTTTTTTATGGAGTATTATAGCCCACATGTATCCAGCAAACACTAATGCGAGCAGAGTAACATCATACCCTCATTACTCAAATTTGCTGAACATAGAAAATATGACTTTTCCACCGAGTTTGGATGACATAAAAATGTTTGAAAATGATAATCCGAACATCAGTGTAAACATTTACGGCTTAGATAAAAATAATAATGTCACAGGTCCACTTTATAAGACTTTAAAACGCAAACCGGAACATGTGAATTTGTTATTTATAAACAAAAATGGTAAAAGACACTTCTGTCTGATTAAAAATTTTCAAAAACTTGTTCACAAGCAATTAACAAAACATAAGTCAAAAATTCACTTGTGTGATGAATGTTTTGTTTATTATGATTCCATCGATAAATTACTAAATCATAACTGTTCTAGAATTCGAACTGAACTTCCTCCAGATAACACAAAGATAAGCTTTGCAAATTATGAAAGAACGCAAAAAGTTCCCATAGTAATTTATGGTGACTTTGAGAGTTTATTACATGAATACTCAGATAAAAATAAGTCTGCGTACGTGGAAAATATACAAGTTCATAAAGCTACCTGTTTCGCTTATTACATTCACTGTGAAGCAGACCCAGAGTTAAATGAATTAGTATCTTACAGAGGTCTTAATGCTTCGGAAAAATTTGTCGATTCTATTTGTAAAGACGTGAAAAGATTACACAACATACTATCTGTGAAAAAACCTATGAGCCCTCTAAGTGAGAAAGAATTAATAGCATTCAACACCGCTACAATGTGTCACATATGTAAAGAAAATTTCGATGACAATGATTCTATTGTTGCGGATCATGACCATTTTACTGGAAATTATAGAGGTCCTGCTCATAATGTATGTAATTTGAACGCAAAAGCATGCTCGTTTATACCTATCATATTTCACAACCTTTCCGGTTACGACTCCCATTTATTTATTGAACAACTTGCTGCTGTGTGTGGTCGAATTAATCTAATACCGAAAAATAAAGAAAAATATATTTCTTTTACAAAGTTTATTCCTATAGACAGTCAGAATGTTGCCCAGCTCAAATTTATAGATTCTTTCAATTTCCTGAGTTCAAGCTTGGACAATTTAGTGAAAACGATGAAACCAGAAGATCTGAAAAATTTGCGATCCTTTTTCAAAGATCAACATTTATTTGATTTAGTCCGCAGAAAGGGAGTATACTGCTATGATTATGTTGATTCTTGGGAACGCTATGATGAAAAACACTTACCCAGCCCCTCCAAGTTTTATAGCCAACTTTCATCGCAAACTGTTTCAGATGAAGACTATAACCATGCATTGAAAGTTTGGAAGACATTTAATATTTCTAACTTAGGAGAATATACTGATTTATATCTCAAGTGTGATGTGTTATTGCTGTGCGATGTTTTTGAAAAATTTCGATGTATGAGCTTAGAACATTATGGTCTCGATCCGTGCTACTATGTTTCATCGCCTTCTTTAAGTTGGGACGCTATGTTGTTACATACGAAAGTCGAATTAGATCTTATTTCAGATGTGGAAATGTATCAAATGTTGGAAAGTGGAATCAGGGGAGGTCTAGCCCAATGTTCTCAAAAATATGCCAAAGCAAATAACAAGTATCTTTCTGATTATGATCATGATGATGCTGAAAGTTTTCTAATTTATCTTGACTGTGTAAATTTATACGGGTATGCTATGATGCAAAAGCTTCCTACAAGCAACTTCAGATTTTTTAATGATGATGAAATTAAACTTTTTGATATCAATAAGACTGCTAAGGATAGTGATGTGGGTTATATTCTTGAAGTAGATTTACATTATCCTCCAGAACTTCATGATGACCACTCTGATCTGCCATTCGCAGCCGAAAAGTTTATTCCAGAAGGCAGTAGAAATTCAAAGTTGATAGCTAACCTATACGATAAATACAAATATGTAATACATTATGTTCACTTACAAGAATGTTTGAAAAATGGGCTCAAATTATTGAAAATTCATAGATTGTTGACTTTCAAACAAGAATCTTTTTTAAAACCATACATAAAACTCAACACCAGTCTAAGACAAAATGCCACCTCTGATTTTGAAAGAGACTTTTTCAAAAAGCAAAATAATTCTATATTTGGTAAAACTATTGAAAACAAAAGAAAGCAAGTAGATGTAAAGCTAGTAAACGTGTGGAAAGATATCTCTAACAAGACAAATAAGTTTCGTGGTGCAGAACAATATGTTAGCGCGCCAAACTTCAAGAATATGACAATTTTTTCGGAATCATTGGTGGCGATACAAATGCAACAATCGAAAATCGTTTTAGACAGACCAATTTATATAGGGTTTTCAATACTAGAGCTTTCTAAATGCCATTTGTATCGATTCCATTATTCTGTTATGAAGCAAATGTATGATAATAATAAAATAAAACTTTGTTATACAGATACGGATAGCCTGTTGTATTTGATTTATACTGAAGATTTTTACAACGACCTGAGATACAATTTGAAGTATTTTGACACTAGTAATTTTGAAAAAACTAATAGTCATAGAATGCTCATAGTGAACAGCAAAATACCTGGTTACTTTAAAGATGAAATGGGTGGTCAACTTATATCTGAGTATGTTGGTTTACGAGCTAAACTTTACTGTATAGATTGTGTCAGTTCTTCTATAAAAAAAGCTAAGGGCATAAAGAAATCGGTTACTAGGAAATTGACGATTGACAAATATAAAAGGGCTTTGAATTTTAATGAAACTTTGAGAGACAAAATGTGTATAATTAAGTCTAAAAATCATAAATTGTTTACTCAACGTATTAATAAGTTAGTGCTGTCTAGAGATGATGACAAAAGACAGTCTATAAAGAATAGTTATGAAACCCTACCTTGGGGACATTGTAAAACTATATTTTAAGGGAAATAAAAATGTATATTAACTCATGAATAAAGCAGAAGTTGCTAACGTGTGTGACTCAATTAAAATATTTTATATTCTACTTTTATTTTCAATGTATTGTTATTAAAGATTATATTCTAATAAAACATAACATATACTCTAATAGCAGCGTTTTATTCTTCTACGAATGATGACCTATATTTGTTATAAAAGAAACAGCAGTTCATTAAAAAATAATTTTAATGAGGACTAAAACATTTGCCAAACCATAGAATATGATTTGTAAGACACATAATTATCAATATTTCTGTTACAAAACAGTTGCATTTTAATAAGTTGAGACACTATTTTTTAGACACTACACAATAATATTCACTCAGTCAGCAGCCAATTTTTTTCGCAATCTTTTCTATCAAGTGTTCAGCTTCCTCCAATATATTATCATAGTCTTCACTCACAATGTACTGCACATCAGTTTCGTCAGATTGGGTGTTTCCTTCTAAATTTTCAATAGAAATTTTTATAAGACGTCTTCCTTTTTTAACTTTTTTTATAATGTGGGACGTGAGAGAAACTGTAGACGTAGTCGTTTGATTTTTCTTAAATTCGTACTTTCTCTTCAGTTTTTTTGCTTCTTTCTCATGTTTGGAGTCTTCAGCTGGAGCTTCAACCGCAACATCTTCAACTTTATTCAAATATTTGTCTTGGTACCGTAAATAGCTTCCTATGTCTTGTGAGTAGTAGAAAGGATCATTCTCATTCGCCATGCTCTGTAAACAACGAAAAAAGAGTTAGATACAATTACTATCTCTAACAATAAAATATATAAAAATGTAAAAGAATACTAACCATTTATTCTGCAAACTTTAAACAGCAAACGTCGACTTGCACTCTCTTCGAGACCTTTAGAGAAACTAAGCACAAGTATTAAGCATATTTTTTTTAATTTCCTCCTAAATATAGTAAGACATATGATATTTATGCTTACGACACTCAAAACCTTTTTTGATGAGCACTCTACTAATAGACCAAAATCTAATTGTCTGTCTGTCTGTCCCTCATTCAATACTGTTAAATAAATATAACATTTGACTTCAGACTATATTTTAACCCTTACTTTGCTTACTTGAAAAATAAAATAGATCTCATATTATAAGGGTATGTTGCCTGTATATGCTCACAATGTGTGGATATAGTTCTGCCTATATAAAGCAGGACCACCTAAATAAAATTGCATTCCATTCCACCATCGCCAAGATATTATACTATCAAGTAGGTACATAATATGCATATTTTCTAAAAAAAAAACCATTTGAAATTTAGGCGCCTAGCAGAAAACAAGTTAAATTGGAAAGGTATTCTATAAGAAAAAATATGAAGTTGATTAAACAACCCGTATCGCTGGAAGTCAGCAACATAGATTTGGAACAAGCCAGAACCTCAGTCAAACATAGCATTCTTTTACCAAATACTATACGATCCATAATATGCGGGCCCTCAAATTGTGGTAAAACAAATATTGTGCTTAATTTATTGATGCATCAAAATGGACTCAAATTCCATAACATTTATCTTTATTCAAAAACGGCATTCCAGCCTAAGTATTGTTTCTTGAAAAATATTTTTAGTGCAATTCCAGAGGTTAATATGTTTGTATTTGAAAATGGTGAAGATGTTATTTCTCCGAATGATGCGATGAGAAATTCTATTTTTATTTTTGATGACGTTACATGTGAAAGCCAAGTAAATATTCGGAATTTTTTTTCCATGGGCAGACACAAGCAAATTGACTGCTTTTATCTTTCTCAAACATATTCTAAAATACCTAAACAATTAATCCGCGACAATGTCAACTTTCTGATTCTATTTAAGCAAGACGATGTAAATTTAAAACACATTTATGATGAACATGTTGGTTCTGATATGAATTGGCTAACGTTCAAAGAACTATGCTCAAAAATCTGGAAAGACCCATACATGTTTATGTTAATCAATAAAGATTGTAGTCTTGGAAAGGGTAGATATAGAAAATCATTTGATATGTTTATAAGACTTGATTCATAATGTGATAAAAGTTATTATAATAAGCATCGTACGGAATTTTTTTTAGTTAAATTCAAACACTGACACACCGAACATCGAAATAAATACAATAATGGGTGACGATATAAAGAAAAAAATAATAAAATCTATAAAAACTATAAAAAATAAAGCTAAACAACTGCGAAAAGAAGAAGACGTCTTAAAGTATAAACAACGCATTTTTTTTAAGCCAATCACAGATCCTTTGGAATCCATAATATCAAATAAAAATACTGAAAATCATGTAAAAACATATGTACCAAACAAGAACAGCAAGAATGATGATAATGATGAAGATGATGAATCACAATTTTATTTTTCACCCCTTATCTCTGGAAATAAAAGGAGTGAAAATAAAATGTCTCATTTATCAGCAAGTCCTTTAACACCTAACATATGTAATACAGAATTAAAAAATTGTAGCACTCCTGTTCAGGAAAAAGTATTTGAATATAAAAACCTTAATATACCTTTTGGAGTGCGCAGTGAAAATGAAAAAATAATGATAGGCAATAGCAATGTACTATTTTCAGATAATATATATGATAACGATTATGCTCAAATTTCACAAGCTAAAATAGGAGACAAGAGTTATGACATTACTCCTGGTTTAAGTGAGTTATTATTTCAAAGTAAACCGGATAGCGGAAAAGTGACAGAAAAAGATAAAATAGTTTATAAAGATATTTTATGTCAAACAAGCGCGCATAGGAGAAATTTTAATCCGGAGAATCAAATCAGAGGTGATAAAGGAATGAAGTACTGCAATTTTATAAAACCACTTTTCTTTGAAATTGAATCTGATGATATCAAACATGGCGGTGCTTTGCCCAAATTGAAGAAATACAAAAAAAATACAGATTTCATTTACTGGGATGATCCGAATGAATTAATTGAACGATTGAAAATTTTGATAGCTTCTAAAGATGCGGGTAACACTGCTCATGATAATGAAATAATATCAATAATTGAAGAGTTAAAAGAGGCTAATGTAATAAAAGGGTGAATAAAAGAAACTATATTAGTTAGTTCTGCTCAGTGTTTTCTGAGCTATTGAATATGAATGTTGATAAATTCGGTCTCCATGTACACAAAAAACTTAAAATTAATAATGTAACTACAGAATGTGTTGGAAACGATGCTCAGTACAATATATTACAACATATTGGAGTGCCTATTGACCCTAATGATTGTGCTAATAAAGAATACGTAGACAAACAAATAGATAAACTGGCAAAACAACTAAAAAAGATTGATGATGCTGTATTACAATTAAATCATGAAATAAAAGGAGCTGACAGAAAAATTGACACCCTAAGTGATAAAATTAAGAAAAAATGAGTAAAGAGAGTGTTGTAAATGAAATTCATAAAAATGTGAGAAAAAATTTTCCTCGTAGACATGTTATAATGAAAGATATTGATGATTTATGGCAAGCTGATCTTATTGATATACAATCGCTGGCAAACGAAAATTCTCAAAATAAATATATATTAATAGTCATCGACACGTTTTCGAAATATGTCTGGGCATTTCCTCTTACATCAAAAAATAAAGAAACCGTGTCTAAAGCTTTTGAGTCATTACTAAAAAAAGGTCGCACGCCTAAAAACTTACAAACAGATTTAGGAAAAGAGTTTTATAATTCAGATTTTAGTAAATTGATAAAACAACACAAAATTAACCATTATTCAACATTTTCTACTAAAAAGGCTTCTATAGTGGAAAGAGTTATCAGAACATTGAGAAGTAAATTATACAAAAAATTCAGTTTACAAGGAAACTATAAATGGATCAACGGCTCATTAAAAAATATCGTACAGGAATATAACTCTACATATCATAGAACAATTGGTCTCGCTCCAGAAAAAGTTAACCATAGCAATAAAAAAATAATATTGAAAAAATATCAATTATTGCAATCACACACACCTCAGCGAAAATGTTATAAATTAAAAGTTGGGGATTATGTTCGAATAAGCAAGTATAAAGGTACATTTGAGAAAGGATTCACTCCTAATTGGTCAACAGAGGTATTTAAAATAATAAAGATACAATATACACATCCACTCACATATATTTTGCAAGATGCAAGACATCGACCTATATTAGGAGCATTTTATGTTGAGGAATTGCAAAAAACTCGGCATCCTAATATCTATCTAGTTGAAAAAATTTTAAAGAAAAAAGGAGATCAGTTATATGTGAAATGGCTAGGTTTACCTAAAAATGAAAACAGTTGGATACATAAGTCAAACCGTTTATAGTTACCATTCCACAAATAATGCTTTTAGTCGTCGTTTGGTCGTAAGCAGGAACAGACCATTTTGAATTTTAACTATGAATAAAATATCGACTACTAGACAGAAGTCATCTCGCGTTAAAAAAAGAAATGCTTTAGAGAGCACCTTCAAAAACATTGTTTCTCGTACAAAGAAACACATAAGAAATTTAAAACCCAAATGTAAAAAAGCTGCCATAGAATTGGCAATAGCGGCCGCAAAAGAAATTGCCTCAGACCTACCGCAAAATGCCATTAGCTTGCCTCGAATAATACCTTTACCAAAAACCGGAGGTTTTTTACCACTTATTCCAATATTTGCTGGACTATCAGCGGCCGGTAGTCTAGCTGGTGGAGCTGCTGGTATAGCGAAAGCGTTTAATAATGTAAAGAATGCAAAACGACGCTTTCAGGAATTAAAACGACACAATGAGAGAATGGAAGCATTATGTATTGGAAGAGGATTGCATGTCAAACCGCATGCTGATGGCTTAGGAATATATACTACGAAGAAGGAAAAAAACTGAATAATCGGCTGCCCAATCGAGCGCTAACTAATATTGATATTTTGCACCATGCAAAAAAAATTCCTTTTTTTCGAGGAGTCTTTATGAGAGATGAATTACCTAAACATCCTCAAAAAATGGAATGTGGTGTTCTAAATTTGGATAGCTCTCAAAACCCTGGTACTCATTGGGTAGCCTATGCAAAGTTAAATGAATACGTGGAATACTTTGACAGTTATGGTGATCTGAAACCACCTCTAGAGTTAGTTAAATATATCGGTCGAAATATAAAATACAACTACGACAATTATCAACAAGACAACACGTTTAAATGTGGTCATTATTGCTTGAAATTTCTTAAAAATTTTTGGCAAAAGGCGTTATAGTGAAATATAAAGCTCTCCTCAAAAAACTTAAAGTCATTTAGATTCTGTCCGCCGTTATGTCTCACACGTTTACAATAACTGGGAGAAAATCGATACTGGAATCAAATTATGTCCCACCTTTAATATTAGATGGTAAATATGAATGCGGCTTAGTATATTTTTCAGCTTTTAATTGCATACCAAACATAACTGAAAATCACAATTTGTTTGTCTATGGGGAAAAAGAAAATAAGATCAAGTTTCCGACAGGTATTTACGATTTACAAGATTTGAATGAGTATATTCAAGAAAGAATTGGTAACTGTCAGATTTATATAAGACCTAATAATAACACTATGACATGTTCTATATATTGTAATGAATCTATACATTTTGATAAAGAAAATAGTATTGCACCAATACTTGGTTTCCCTAATATCAAATTAGAAGCAAATAAATGGCATGAGTCCACGAGTCCTGTGAACATTCTACCAGTGTCCGTTATAAGGATCGAATGTGATCTTGTACAGGGATCCTACACAAACGGAGAACCTACACACATTATTCACGAATTTATACCAAACGTTCCTCCAAGCCATAGGTTTGTGGAAATTCCTAGGAATGTAATTTATTTTCCAATCAAACATAATATCATTTCTTCAATTACTATAAAAATATTAGATTTGGATGGGCAACACATTAACTTCAGGGCAGAAAATATTCAGCTGTGTCTCCATTTGAGAAAAGTAAAATGATTATATTCAACGATAACAAAAACAACATGACTAATAAAAACTATAGCACAGTAAGTAAGAAAATTAATACCAAGTCTGCTTTTAAATCAACTAGACGTATTCGCAAATTGAAGAAAGTTAAAAAAAATAATAAAAAATTCCTCGAAGCACTTGGATTCAGAACATGAATATTCTTCAGATAAATAACTCTACTCAGTTTGATAACTCCATAGAGAGTTATGAAGTTCATTCTTATAACCCCTATAATAACAGTTTTAACGAAAATGATGAAATACGTATACCTATTCATCAACAAGACATCTATGTATTACCAGCAGCTAGTTCTATTTACATAGAAGGGATTGCTTCAGTGTGTAACAAAGATGCGAGTGGAAAAATTGTTAAAAAAAATGTAAATTTTACTAACAATGCAATATCATTCCTTTTCCAAGATATTAGATATGAAATAAATGGTATTGAAATTGATCGCATAAGAAATGTTGGTATAACTACAACAATGAAATCATATATTTCGTTAAACAATGGAGAAAGTAAGGCAGCTGAAGCTTGGGGCTGGAAAATTCAAGGATTAAAAAATTCAAGCGGCGAGTTCAGCATTCTTTTACCTCTCAATAAATTATTAGGGTTTGCTGAAGACTACAACAAAATTATTTTAAATTGCAAACATGAACTTATTTTAAATAGATCTAGTACAAACCTGAATAGTTTAGTTTCTGGAGCTGACGATATTGTAAATTTTAATATTCAAAGGATTCAATGGCGTATGCCCCACATTAAAGTTTCTGATCAGCAAAGATTAATTTTGTTAAAACATTTAGAAAAAGACAATCCTATACATATAGCATTTAGAAACTGGGATTTGTATGAGTATCCCTTATTACCAAAAACTACAAAACATTCATGGGCTATAAAAACAGCATCTCAGTTAGAGAAACCGCGCTATGTAATATTCGGCTTGCAAACTAATAGAAAAAATAATAAAACTGAAGACGGTTCAATCTTTGATCATTGTGCTTTGACTAATGTTACATTATTTTTGAATTCTCATTACTATCCTTATGATGCATTAAACCTTAAGTTTGATGAGAATAAGATTAGTATATTATATGACATGTATACTAAATTTCGCCAGTCGTTCTATAACCTTCCACAAGATCCGCTGCTTGACATTCAAACGTTTAAGGAAAAAGCTCCTCTTTTTGTTATCGACTGTTCGAGACAAAACGAAAATTTAAAATCTGGTCCGGTTGATGTGCGATTAGAAATTGAAACCTCGAGAGATATTCCCAGTAACACCTGTGCTTACTGTTTGATAATCAACGATCGACTTATTGAATATAAGCCGCTAAGTAACATTGTGCGCAAGTTATCATGAATGTTATTGTAGACGTACAAGGGTTTAAAACCTATCAAAATGAATTTATACCGAAAGAATTTGCTTTAGTATGCAACGACCAAATTCAAGTATTACTAATAAAACCTCCTTTTCATTATAATGAGCTGACGAATGAGGAAAAAAAACAGGTAGGCTGGATAGAGCGAAATCGAAAAATGTTGTGGAGCGAAGGAATAGTTTCGTATGATTTTTACACACCTTATTTGAAACACTTTTTAAGACATAAAAATATTTATTGTAAAGGATTAGAAAAAATGACATGGTTGAAACAAATCCTGAATAATACAAATGTTTTTAATTTAGAAGATTATGGTTGCCCAAATTTATTAACTCTGTACAATTTATATGACACAAATTCTGATATTTATAGTTGTATTTATCACCCCACAATATGTGCTTTAAAAAATGTAACTTGTTTGAGAAAATGGTGTAAATTAAATAATAAAGTTTTATGAAAAATAACTGAGTATTTAAATCATACCTATTTAAAACATCCTTACAATACCTGACAAATACAAATCTTCACATAGAAAGAAAAGGGTTCTCCATATGCCTCACACGCATCGCCAATTTTTTTCCGTGTGAAGTTTGTTTAGCAAAAAACCCAACATGCGAATTATAACGCAAAACGTAGGTAGGATCCTCAGATCATAGAAGTAAGTATCATAGTAGTTACTCAGATCATAGTAGTTACTTCTATGATCTGAGGTAGGATCTATCATAAGGATTGGGTTGAATCGTAACAGACCTTGCGCCCGAAAGGTCAGCAGCTCTAGCAATTATGAGTCGAACCGTTGTGACAGTTGCGAGTTGGGTTGAAGCGAAAGGATAGCTCTTGTATTGATGAAACTGTGTAGTTTTTGTTAGATCGGTTCAGTTCAATTCGCAACTGATCATGCAGGCGAAAGGACAGCTCATGTAGGGTGAATTGGGGCATTCTGGATGCACTCGCTCGAGCGCAGCGAGAGCGAGTGATCCAGAAGCCCCAATTATACACTACTGTAATCGCACATTAATTAATGCTAATTAGGTAAACTTTTTACTTCCACTTTACTTTCATTACAATACAGCATAATATGCATAATTTCACGAAGATCATTTCATACAGTTTTGGCGCGAATTATCGCTATACATAGTTTGTGTAGAAGGACCGGTAATGGACGTTCCAGGCGGACATACTTCGAAAGGGCAAGATAAAAAGTACTCGAAACCGGCATGCTTGCATGCAACGACTAATGAATGTTGAGGAAGCGAAAGTGATCTGACAAGTGGCAGTCTCTGCCTACAGACCAGGGACTGCCACTTGCTAGTGGGGTAGGCACCCCACTGGGATACCAGGTGTGAGTTTATGTATGTATGTGTATGCACAGTGTTACAAACGGCTTTAAGATGTCTGTATCCACGGGTGATAAGGATTAAAATTGTCTTAAAATATTATTTTTACTTTGGCAACACACAACCGCGGTTTTACAAGTAGGTACAAATAATAGAAACAAGTTCATTGAAAACAAATGAAACCAATAGGGACGTTATGGCAGTTACTGTGCAAAAACTTCTCTATTGATTTATAATATGGTGGTATGTTTCGGCTCCTAGTGGCAATTCCCATCAATATATAGGTTAATCAGCCACTCAAATACTTTGGTGTACAGGTCTACAACACTCACCGTCATCAAAGATGCCGTTGGCCTCATCCTGAGCGTTTTGCTGCAGCGCCCTGGCGATGGCCTCGGGAACGGGCGGCGGGGTGGGGATGTGGGCGCCTTGAGGCTGGAAGCCATTCCCGTCGGCTGTGTAGCGTATGCTGTACACCTGGAGAGCAAAAGGAGGTTGGTTTAAGAGGTCATAACTGTATGAAAGCAACTCGCTATTAAAGTTATTTACCTATTCTATTTTTTCGTTTTCAAAAATCGGCTGAGAAACTTCTTTTGTGCAAGTGTAACCAAAGCTTGATTAAAGAGGTTGCTACCTAATGAGTAGATTTGAAAGTAGCTAGTTGGTCAGAAAATGATGTTATTATTATAATTGGCTGGTAAGATATAGGAAAGTAGTCAATTTTTCTTTTTATCTTTAAGGATTTAGTGTAATAATCAGGTGATATTAAGGACGCTAGCGAATTAACACCTTACTTATGTCCCACTGGCGAGTAGTAACCTCACAGATTATTTATAATACGCAATAATAATATCTATCATAATCAGTGCCTCAGGATAGGACAGTCAACCTTGTCCGATATGGTGAGAAGAATGATGTTGGAGCTGTCACGCACCCTGCGCAACAGAGAGGCTATTTTGCTCCTGAGTATCTCGTGAAAATCATTTTTCCACGCCTCTGCAAACATTCCTGAAGCGCTGCAGTGCCTTGGCAGCCCCAACAACATTATCAGCCCATTATTATATTAAACGCGCAAGGCGTTGATATGCCTTAAATAATGTGATTTTTACTTCCTTCGTGCAACGAGTAAATCTACGGGCCAACATGTTGCATCGGACTGCCAACGCCCTAAGTGCCCTCTCTATGTCCAGGTTGTCTGTGAGGTCTTCAAAGACCCAGTGACCCAGGTATTTGAATTGTGTGACTGTCAAAGTAACATTACCGAGTATTACAGGCGGTACCATGGTAAGTTTCCTTTCCCGTGGTTGGAATACTAAGAGCTCAATCTTCTTAGCATTATACCTGAGTCCATGGGCCTCTGCATACCTTTCACGTTTTGCAACGAGCTTCCTCAGTGCGCTGATCGAGGGACTCAGCAGCGCCATGTCGTCTTTCCATCTAAATTACACCCAACGCTGGCACCATTGAGTTCCTCAATCAGGTCGTTCACGTATAGGTTGAAGAAAAAGTTGAATTGTAAATATTAAGATGTTAATATTGAGGTGTAATTCTACTCATGATACTGAACAATTTTGTTTTACTAAGTAGCTTCTTTATTTTGTGAAATAACCCTGTTTCTCTTCGAGTTTTTACTGATATCTGAAATGTTGTATCAATTTTCTAACAATAAAGCAAATTGGTAAAACGAAAGTTGTTCAGTGCGAGTAGTAGAATCACCTCTCAATAGGCACAACCATAAAGAGAGACACAATGTGGGCCTTTTAGGGAATGGCGATAAGCCCTCGCTCCGAGCGTGATCTGCAGTGGTCATTTGGCTACTTGCAATTAAAATGCTTTGTAAGAAAGAGAACAGCTTTACCTGGCCATCATCACCGGTGTAGGAGAAGCCTCCCTGGGCTTGAATTCCATTGGCTTCTACGCCAGATTCATCGGCTTGAATACCTGAAAAAATGTATTACAACTAGTTCACTAATTGTGGCCCAGCGACCGAGCCGTGGTAGCCTAGTGGGTAGAACACTGGACTCGGAAGTGAGATACCCAGGTTCGATTCCCAGTGCGGGCATGTACCTATGATTTTGTTTTCGAAGTTATGTACATTTGTGAAGTCATAGTAGCAATACCACTCCCTAATTGTGAAGGAAAACATCGTGAGGAAACCGGAGTGTCTGAAATATTCACATACCTAGTGCTTGAAATGCGGTGGGCACGCGTGCCCATACTCTCTCCCTGAAAGAGGGCCTGTGCCCTACAGTTGGACGTAAATAGGCTGCTTTTATTATGTATGACCGAATTGGATCTTGGCATCCGCAACTAACCCTCGATTTCTCGTACACCATGAAGCTGTCATTTGAGAAGAAGAAGAAAGACATTTAATTTTATTATACCAACAAGACACATCACAGAAACAAAATAAGCAGATAAGTAACATAACACAACAACAGAAAGAAAACTAAATACACAACAGACAAAACGAATAAATAAAACAGGACCATAGATGTAGCTCTGTGGTGTATCTACATTGCCACAAAAGGCATTTGTTATATTTCTGTGTGCACTTTAGCCAACTGACAGCTGTTTACAGTAGAGATAATAGATTGTTGGTTTACGAAAAATAGTAGCTTCAAGACACCATCTTCCCCCGTTCTACGTTACCTCCCTCCAGCAATTCACTAGTTATTTAACTGTACCATTTGTTTTCATGTTTTACGTTTATTTTATTTCGTATTTGTTCAGTGTTTTGTGTGTGGGGCTGTTTCTGGTATATTTTCTTCACTTTCTACTTCGCCTAACAACAGAATCCATGCCTCGAGGAAGGCAAAAATGGACAAAGACTCACGCCATCCCATTCTCATCCGCTTCGCGAGCGTAAAAAAGTCTTTCTTGAGGCTTGCATCCTAATCGAACTGGAGTTTGCGGTTCTACTGAGACCGAAAGTGGAAGGAAATTTCTCTTCTTCTTGGGGTGCTTTGAGTCATTTTGTAAATTTTTGGGGACGTCCGACTACAATAACAGTAGGTGTGCTTGCGATTTCTAGCTATAATTATATCTGTGATCCCAACCGACTGATGGGCAACGGCACCTCCCACTCAAAAGCTCTATTCTCGGCCAGACTCAAACCCATACTTTCTACGTAACGTAACTGCTGCTGCTTAAGGTCGATTTGTACTACGTCTTAAATGTCACTTAAGTAGTCATTTATGTTGACTTCTGTATGATGAATTTAAGCCCGTGACCTTGTTGGCTCCGTACGTATTGAAGTCGTCTTTCCTGTAGAATCAGCCCACTCACCTGCGAGAATAACGCAAGCTTATTCCATCTAAAATTATGTCCTAGGCCAGGGGCGGTGAACCTTTATTGGAGTAAATAAAAGGCCCATAATGTGCCAAATGTAAATGTTAATAAAAATTACACCACACCTTGGCAACTTTTGTAAAAAAAATATGGGAAGGGTTAGGTATGTAAAATAAAAAAATCAGCGCAATGTGACTGGAATTGAATTCTACGTTTTCCATAAATTATGGAACTGGCGTTTCCTTATTTTTTATAAATTCACAATACATCGTTAATTCAATTAATCAGCTGCCGTTCAATCTCAACAAATTAATATAATTGACGTAGCCTGCTGCCCGAATATTTCGTCACGTGCCGCCGATGTCACGTGTGCCATTGGTTTTCCATCCCGGTCCTAGCGTATGAGCGGACACTTTATCTATATAGTGTAGGTAGGAAATACTACTAAATCATAAATACATACATACATACATAAACTCACGCCTGTATCCCAGAGGGGTAGGCAAAGACCAGGGACTGCCACTTGCCACGATCCTGACAGATCACTTTAGCTACATCAACATTCATAAGTCGTTACATGCTCGCACGCCGGTTTCGGGTACTTTTTATTTTGCCCTTTGGTAAATTAGACGTAAAAGATATAAAAGGCGAGTTATCACATTGTTCTCAAGGCGAGATTTCAAGAATGGATAATAATGGGAACTCACCGTTCTCAGTTTCGTAGGCGTAATGGAACCCGCTGTCATTGACTTCGCTGTCGGACCGCAAGATGGCGGCACCAGCATCGAGACCGGCCCTCGCCCTCGCTTGGTACTGGTAGGGTGCGCGGTAGGACGCGGGGAAGGGATAGGAGGCCGCTGCGCAGGCGCCGATGAGGGCGGTGAGGATTAGCTGCAATAGGAGGACCAGTGGTTAGCTACTGGAACTGTCGTTGCTTGACTTGTGTGAGGTTTTAGGGCTAGCGAAATAAGGCTCGAACCTAGAACCGCCTAAGGCTTCGAGTCGGGATTTTAGCTTCCGGTGGTCACACGGGGTGTGCCTGTCTGTCTGAGACAAAGCCCATTGTTTACGCCTGAGTGGCAACTGGCACGTGCTGTTAGTTGCGAGCATATGGCGAACAGTGAGTGCTTGTAACTTTGGTTTCTCCCTTCACTGTCTAAATTCGAAGTAACAATGACAATCATAATACATAAAACTGACATACGTATATACGTTTTTGGGAATGAATTGTGAAAATTCGCCTTATTGTTTTGATCCGCATTTTATATTGAAGAAACGTGAACTATTTTTGGAATACAAGACGCCGAGACAATCCAGCGCCCACCTAGGCTGCCGTGATCGTCCTTCGTCATCCGCGGGTGTGAAATCCAGGTACGTCCACCCCAACGCTTACCAACGAGCACCCTCCTGGTGTTGTCCATTGTTCGCCAATACAGTCCACCCAGTTGCTGCTCTCACGGCACCACCCGTGCCATGAGATTTAAGCTGTCTACACTACTGACCAGGCGACCAAAGCCCCATACCTCTCTCGGAAACACATGCTTCAAAAACGAATTCTTGTTGAAGTGTCTCTGCAAGTTGGCGTTCTGTCAAAAATTAACTGGATCAACTGATCCATTTATTTTTCAGAAAAATAATTTGTAGTAATCAGTGTAGAGGACGAGACCAGTGTTCTTTCTGCAAGGCAACATAAAGACCGGGTAGAATTTAGGAGGTTTTTCTACATACTATTATTCCTTTAAGACCGATGTACCTTATGCGTAAAAAGATTAAGTTGCGTTTTGACTAAATGTCATATTTTTTCGATTTATGCCTAGGAAGTTGTTTATCTATTTAGCAAATTGCTCAATTCGCTTTATGCCTAGAACGGTGTGAGTCTATTAGTGTATCAAAGCTTAGATATTTCGTGATTTTTCCCAATTATCTACAATTGATAAGTGCAACGGAGACAAAAATACCTCTTACTCAAAACTCATCAGATTGTTCTTAAAAAAATTAACCCCGAAAGTGTCAGTGAATTAAAGTAATCATAACATCTTTGTCCAACTCAATCACGTTGCAAACAAAACAAAAGATTACACAAACCCAACGGCGAAAGCCTCGTGACGATCGTCAATGAATGAAGTCATTAAAAACTAGATCGCCAACCAATTGTCATTGTCAACGAAAGTTATCTAACTCTTTACGTCACACGTTGACGAAAAAATGGATAAGAGAATTAGTAAGCCTACTAGGCAGCTAAGAAGCTTCTACGTATATGATAACTGTGCCAAAAATGAACTCCTCCTTCCAAACACTGGTCATATAGCTCAGTTAGTAGTGGTTTTATGGCACAGATATTGTAAAATGACTCCGTGTGCAATAAAATGACAATAGCGTCAGTCCATTACACCGTGGTTGTCGTCGAAGGCGACTAAGGAAATCGATTACCAGGAGACGGGCAGCAGCGTCTTTTTGAAATTCCAACCGCATAATGCGATCGCCAACCCGCCTGCCAAGCGTGGCGATTATGGCGAAACCTCTCATGGTTATGAAAACCACGAAGGAGGCCTGTGTCCTGCAGTGGGCGTCAAATGGCTGACGATGATGATTAGTAAAATGGAGCATTGATGAGAAACTTTTAGAAGCCGAATCTCCTTTTTTATTTCATTGTAGTCTCGATTGTGTCCTTCTGCTGGGCAAAGGGCTCCCCTTTTGTTCTACACTCCCCCCTGTTCGGAGACACCTTAACAGAGGCAGAAGGTGGCTACGACACTTATATAAAACTTTTATCGAAAACATAGTCAGGCAGTACACAGAGTACCTAACAATCTTCACTTTAAACAATCACTTGTCCTGGCCGCAATCTAGGATGCCCTGTGATATGGCGACCTGACAAGGACATCACAAACGTGTAAATACACCCAGAGGCCACGGTTACAAATGTAAAGCGGCCCCCAGTGGAAATCGAACCCACTAGCACGGTAATCAGACGTTATACCGCAAGAACAACGACGCAGTCAGAGGTAAATAGATCAGAGGTAATAGAGTAAGGACTAAATATTCTGTGAATATTTTACGCCTCTACCTGTTGCCGTTATTAATATCGAGCAAAAAACGCCAAAACAATCACGTTTGTTGTATGGGAGCCCCCTTGAATATTTATTTTATTCTGTTTTTAGTATTAGTTAGTATAGAGGAAATAGAAATACATTATCTGTGAAAATTTCAACTGCTTAGCTATCACGGTTCATGAGCCTCATGGTTTACTTCCCTAAATGTAACACTTGTTTTTTCACCACGCGGTTTTTTTAATCCTGGAGGCAAATACACACAAACCGAATTTATGTTTTGCTTAATTTAGAAATAAAAATTAAATAGAGTTACTTTTAAGAGTCTCACTTGAGAACGGCTAGACTTATTTGGCTATTTTTTTTTTATGTTCCGAGTAGTTCGAATAGCATTTATGAGAAAAGAAGAATTGAAAAAGTTTCCCGAACAATCGGAAAATTAGATAAAAACTGTCTTTTTCTATTGAAGCTTTTACAAAACGAAAAATTAATTGAAATTTGTACGTGACAACGTCTGTTGCATTAGTGAAAAATGAAAAATACTTAATGAATATGTAACTACCCTGAGCTCAAGTAAATATACAAAGAACGACGTACCAATTTCATGATGTCGTTGGTACTGTCGCGTCCGTAATCAATCGATGACTGTTGCCTAAAATCATCACGCCAACACTTTTATAGCGACCTGCCAGAGGCTTCATTGCCAAGGTCGGCCCGGGAGATGCGAGATCTGCTGCATGGAAGCAAATTGTTCAGCCTAGTATGGAGTGTAGGGTACCCATTGTTTTCTGCTTAGTAAAACTAAAGGCTAAAAGGTTGTCTGAACGACATCGTTGCCTGCGAAGTCTCGAAAATCTTGCAGTTCGGGATTTTCTAATATGATATTTTTGGTTCATTTAATGATCCTCTATCGATATACATAGGTTTTATTGTATGCCGCTTTTGTTTCTAATTTCCACAAAATTATGGCCATCATTTTGACAACTTTGAACCATTTTGACAATTGTATATGGATATTTAAATATTGTATTTTAGTCTTCACTTAGAACATAGAGAAAGATTATAAATTTGTTCGCCAGAACCAAATCTAACTGATTTCTTAATAAGAACATATATACATACATAAGCAGCCTATATACGTCCCACTGTAGGGCACAGGCCTTCGCTCAGGGAGAGAGTATGGGCTTAATCACCAATCAAATCAGTTTTCCTTCACCTTTAGCGAGTGTATTGCTACTATAACTTGACAAATGTAGATAACTTATAAAAAACCAAGAAGAACATCTAAATGTAAAACATCAAGCCCGCTTTTTTAATCAAACTTTCCGCAAGTACTACATAATTTTTGGTGAGAATGCTATCGCTTGGTCACCCCACACAAACCAGCTTGGGATGACCCGTAACTAGCTCCAACAATGCTTGCCAATCCATCTTCGCTCAGGGGTCAACATTAATTCGTCATCAGTCTTAGGGCTTTCTATTCATTCAGGATTAAATTCGCGATGCATTCCGTGTTTCAAAATGTATGTTTCATTTGTAGTAAATCGGTGTTGGAGGAACATAGTTTATCTTACCTAATGAAGTGTCTTTGCATTTTAAATCACTAATGCAAGGTGGTGGTACTCGTTACGCCCTTACTAAATTGAGCCGAACTGACCTAAGTACGAGCTTATGACATTTTCCTGCTTACTGTGCATGAAAAAGTAGCATTTTAACGTTTTGTTACCAATAGCACTTCTCTTCAACTTGTTGAAATCTATAAACTTTAAGTTTTATCAAAGTTATTTTCTCGAAGTCTGTTCAGCCGCAGTGAAGTACAGAAGCTCGAAATCATGTTGAATGCACATTGGAAGCTCGGCTGTCGCACTCAACTACGACACAAACTTAACATAAACTCACGCCTTTATCCCAGAGGGGTCGGCAAAGACCATGGTTTGCCACTTGTCACGATTAAACGATTTAAACGAGTTTAACGATTAAATCACGAAACTCAAGTAAAAAATTGTACTGTGAAAAGCAACTAAATGCACTTAATCATTGGAATAATATCATACATACATGATCACGCCTGTATCCCAGAAGGGGTAGGCAGAGACCAGGGACTGCCACCTGCCATGATCCTGAATAATATCAGACTCGTGATAACGATAACCGTTACGAAACGATACGATAACTACGTAGACGCTACCGAAGTGATCTACTACATTTTTTACTGCATTTTGAACCTACCTACCCACTATCTTTTGTTAGTTTATGATAGTTGCTAGCTTTTGAAATGCTGAGAAGGAAATTGCCAACACTAAGCTCACCTGTTAGTAATTGATTTTTATTTTACGTCCATTGCTTTGCTACTAATTGCGAATCAGCAGGTCAGTGTGTGCAATTGTAATCACTTGACCTAAGTAGGGTTGCGAAATAGTCTTTCAGTTGAAGGCATTTGTTAATTACCTTCTTAGAACAATAAAATTAACAACTAGTGCACTGCATCTTTGCACAAATAAAAAAAGATCAGGGTTTCATAAAACTACAATTCATAGTTCATTATGACTATTCGATATGCATTGCATAGCAGTCTTCCTACGTGTTAATTTGTGGGATAGTCGGATATGCAATGCACAACGAATTATCATAGTAAACCATGAATTGTAGTTCCATGAAATGCCCCAAATGTCTTTTATTTATGTTCGGTTTCTAAATGAACTTGATTCTTGTGGAACTGGCTGGATAGTCTCACCCACGGTTATGTAAAATTATATTTTATTTTTCGTTTTTAATTTCTTTTTATCTTTCGCTATCTATTCTTTTATTTCGTTCTGAATTTACGCTCAAACGATTGTGAAATTTGTCCTCAAAGAGACAAATACAGTTGATAGCACATCAACTCTTACATCCATGCACTCTATTCAGTTACGTTACGGACGAATTTGCACAGTGTTCGCAATGAAGATGCGGGTTGAGACAAAATCAGACGGTTAATTTTCCCTTCTTTTTAATTTTTTACTTGGAATTAAATAAAGTAAATTTTTTTTTTGAACAAAATCATCCGAGTGAATCTGATTGACCTTTATTGAATTCTTTTGTTTGCATAAAGATCCAATCTATAAAGAAAAGGCTAATGAAGCTATCCCACATTACATCCATTAGGCATGTTAAGGTTAGTACTATTTGCATCTCCTAAAGAATCTGTGTATAGTTGAATTCAGCGTTAACTGCACAACGTTGCGAACTGATTTCTTCAGATATTAAATAAGAGTTTACAAAATATTAGTCAGTGATTGGCCTAAGCTTCGTCTACATTAATTCCCTTTTTTATTATGTTGTGTGCTGTGCCCTTTAATACATTCATCATCAGCCCTTTGATACCCACTGCAGGACATAGGCCTCCCTCATGGATTTCATAACCATGACGGGTTTTGCCATAATCGCCACGCTTGGCCGGCGGGTTGGCGATCGCAGTATGCGGTTGGTAATTTATTTCCTTAGTCGCCTTCTACGACATCCACGGGAGGAAATGGAGTGACGCTATTCTTAATCCGGCGCCACACGGAACATTAATAAAAATTTGATACATTAATAAAATATAAAAATAATAAAAAACAGTCTACCGTACCTATAGAGCCCACGGTTATAGGCCTCTTCAATGTCACGCGAACCCTCTCGATCCCCTGCCAATCTCGTCCACAGCTTTTCGACGGCTTTTGTAATTTCATCGACGCATCGGGTCGCTAGGCAACCTACCGATCCAAAAACTACAAAAAACACTAAAACTTTCACTGTAGTTTCACATAGACTGCCCAGGTATCAGACTTGAATAACAAGATAGGATTTGTGGATTTCATTTCCGCTCTGCCGCCCTGATATTGGCCTCAGTTGGAATAATATTCCGTACCTAGCATTTTTTATACCTACATAGTTATATTCTATATTAAATAGTATAATCGCGATGAGACCCGTTTAATAAATAACTATAATATTATTCCATGTTTGTGATGTCCTGGTCTGATTACCATAGTACGGGTATTCTCAAGTTGGGAGCGACCAATAGGCATTTTTTCTATAGCCGGCCCGGTACCTGCGCCAAACCAGCAATCGACCGGTAATAGGGGAATCAAAATGCCGTGGTTTTCTACCGACTTAATAGATAAGATAGAAAACATTTTATTGCACAACCATTTTTTTTTTTCTTCATAAAATGTCTTAATTCTAGTTTGTCAGAAAACCATGTTCGCAATACTCTGCGTCAAGCTACACCTGTAATAACGTTATTGTTCATCCCACGCCCATGTCAAGGGCAAATCGAAACCGTTTGTCAGGATCGGTGAATCAGAGAGGAAATAGTCAATTGTCTTATTGCATTGAGTTGTATTTGCACAGATACGGTAAATGGGGAAAGTTGTAGATATGAGTTATTTTGACACGACCTTGATCGCAGGAAGGATGGGTAAACGCTGAGTCATGTTTTTGTTTAGTCAACCTATGTTGCAGACAATTCAAGCAGTGCTCAAGAGTTACACTTTTTAGAAGAACTAAAAAGTCTGATTCGGAAGTGGCAGCTGCTACTGCATATAGGACACACGAGGGAAAAGTCCGGAGTCGGCTTGCCGTGCGGATTTGGTGGCTCCTGGCTCTTTTGTCCGCCAGTGCCGAGCACCATACTTGGGCACAGGTCTTGCAACTCTTTCCGACTACTTCTCTCCACGCGTCGCTGTCCACAGTAAGCTTATCCTCCTAAGTCCTTGAAAATAACAATGGTTTTCAATTGTTATTTCCAAGGTAAGAACTTAGGAGGTTAATCCAGCTCTCGTGGTCGATCCTACTTTTCTAAGGAAGAAAAAATCTACTATGTCATGCCATACTCTATATAAGGGTAAGAAACTCCCCATATCTATTTTCAAAGGCGGGGTTTTAGTTATCAACACAAAAACACCTTTTACACACCCAAAAATGTTGGATTCAAGTATTCCTGTTTTACAAATAAAGTTCTTTATCTTCGTCTTCATCTTCATCTTCGTCTTCGTCTTCGTCTTCGTGTTCGTCTACGTCTTCATCTTCGTCTTCGTCTTCGCCTTCGCCTTCGCCTTCGCCTTCGCCTTCGCCTTCGCCTTCGCCTTCGCCTTCGCCTTCGCCTTCGCCTTCGCCTTCGCCTTCGCCTTCGCCTTCGCCTTCGCCTTCGCTTTCGTAGTGGCGAGCCCAGTAAAAGGCAACTTAGGATATATTTAAATAGCTTAAATTTCACATTTCAATGTGCTCATTTAAATCGAATTTATATGAAGAATCTCGGTTAAATGCTATTTATGCCACATTTAAGAAAATAGTACAAGTTGTCCATATTGTATAAATTTACTTGTTGAAGTCTCCAATTCAGAAACCGGCGGTCAAAGGTATCGTCGCAATCGTCGTAATCGTGATAAAAATATCGTTCTGCGTAGGATAATGGCTGAAACTTTCGTAAACACTACACATCAGAACCAAACTTAATTCTGGAATCACTTACTTGAATTTTTGTTTTAAGAGTCCGACCCGGTTTCGGTCTGTTCGGTATTGTTGTAATTGGCAAATAAAATAACATTTTATTATTATTTATTTTGTTCGAAGAGCTTAACCGTTGTGAGTAGAGTCGGTGCTCGCGTCGTCCGTTGCTCGTCGCTGACAAAAAATCAAGTCAGTGATTCTGCAATTCAGCTAATAATAGGATAATGGCGTTCTATTTCACAAATCACCAAGTTCTTATACCTACAACTTGGTGTGATTCTTGATAACTATTGGAACAATTTTTTGCAAACGTTTTAAAAATATCTAGACGTTCAGACATAAATCAAAGCATTACTATAGTTCTTTTATGGACATAATACGACTTGTTGGACAGCTAGAATAAAGATACGTACATGCAACATACAAAAAGTTATTCTTGATCAATATGTAATTATCAAACCATCATCAATAATTAAGCTACGCATTAGCATTCATACCATGACCGTGTGTTAAGTTACAAAGTAACACGCTTAGTTAACAAACAAAAAAGTTAAGTTAATCTAGATTATGTAAGATTTTATCAATTTTAAAACTATCAGCATCGATTAGTAGCCTTCGATTTCATGTAAAATTGCAAAAATATGCAAAAAAGTTTGACTTTAAATCTCAATATCTCCAATGCCGTTAATTTTCCAGGCATGCAGTGAATACGAGGAACATAATCACCTGAAATAATATCTTCTCAAAAAAAGCCAATAAGTTACAATAGTTCTAAAGAAGATCCAACATTAGCATAGCATTATTAAATAACCAGGAACAATCATCGCATAACGTCTGTATGCAATTTGTCAGTTAGAAGAGCGTATGCATCATGTCTAGATGTCAGTAGACAAGCTGTGTGTGGGTGTGTGGGTGGTATTGTTTCATGGGTAAAGTGAGGAGGGGAGATTGGCTGCTGTTGCTATGACAACAATGCAAATACTTATTTTCATTTCATTAATTTTTTCTCCGGATGTATATAAATATTTTACAATTAAACTGAATAACTGAATATGTTTTGAATTTGAATTTTAGACCTTGTTTCCCGTACTTAAATTATTTTTAACTGAAAATTATACGTTCAATAGCTGCTTAGTTGAAGTCGCACAGACGCCGTTTATACATGGTTTTTTAATGTTGCCTATTTACGTCCCAGCTGAATAATATACATTCGAAAGCTGCTTAGTTGGAGCTGTACAGACGCTTTCTCCTGTCCTGTTTTTTAAGTAGCATAATTTACGTGGCATAGGCCTTCTCTCAGAGTGGGCCTAATTACCACTCGTGCCCACCGCAGATTGACAATACATGTTCATACATGTATAATAAAATAATAACTTCCACACAATACATTTACTTGTGTAGTTTGGGACTTCACTTGATTTGTAGATTGAGAAAATAAACATCTTTGTACTTATTACAATTTGGACTAAAGGCAAACAATCCTCCGGTATCTAAAAACAACATAATAACGCGGTATATAAGTAATTAACGGTGGACGAATAGCACGGTGCTTCCAGTCTATGTCTAAGCGCAGTATGTAAGAAAATTATCGGGGAAGCAAGTATTTCTTATCCCCAAATTTTGAAATTTGAATTTTACTACAAAAAAAGCTAAAAAAATAACGAAATTACTTTAAAATTCGATTTCTTCTTATATTCTTCGTAGAACATATTAATATGACTCAAATAATACTGGTTTTTTAATAACATAATATATACCGGAGATATAAATTTTGTTATAAAGATGACTAATTAAAAATAATACCAATTTTACACTCTATAATTTTATCTTTCCAAATTAGAACTCTTGAGGAGCCAATCCATAACATCCTCTCTGTAGTGACATTTATGTCGTGTTTTTATTAGGATGTAATACACGATGCGTTTAGGTATAGTCACACTTTTTAGAGATTGTTTATACGAGTATACTTAATTCATTTATTTGCTTCTAGCTAAATCGGTTACAGAGAAAGCCTACAAATAACAGGTGTTACATACAAAAAGGATGTTCTTTGATTTAAAAATTAATAGCTTAGTGAGTTCAACCCGTAACATGAGTAGGTGTAACCCTTGACGGCTCGCTAGGATATCCTGTGTGGAGGAAACTAGTGAAAAGGACTTAATTCAAACGCGGTTGAAAAAATGTGTTAAGCACACTTTGTGCCAAAAGGGCTACTTTAACATTAAATAGATGACAATGATGTCTGAAATTAAAGCCAGTTCAATGCGTAAGTTCTTTTTTAGAATAATTATATAAACTCTGTTAATTAAGGACCTAAAACCTAATACCGGTGTGAAGTTAGCTGACAAACTTAGCTGACAAACATAGCTGACACTATTACACGACCAAATAAAATGGTCGTTTTTAAAAAGGGCTTTCATAAGCCAGTAGGTACGATAAAATGCCTATGGCAATAATAAATTTATAATGGTATTAAACGGTCAAGACCGAAGACAAAATGTTATATTTAGAATTAAGAAATACTGTCCCATCAAAAAATATTCTGAGATAAGCTCCTCACAACTAAGCTAATTTGGGGAACATTCTGACAGTACGTAATTGTGATAATAAAAGATGTTAAAACATATCTTAATTATGGCTCAATACCGTGGCATAGCAGTGAAAACGTGAAGAAATAAAAAATATTCGCAAAATTTTCAGTACGCGTTTATGTGTCTTATTGGGATACTAAAAAAATTTGAATTTCTAGAAGGCTGGATCTTAGTTATTACGGTTCCTTAGATACTAAGCAAACTGTTAAGGTATAAATAGAAGCATGAAACCATTCAGTTTTTGTGATAAAGCGGAGCTGACAAACAATTTGTGACAAAAATCTCTCCGGAGTTGCGCCCCGGACGATATACCGCAGAAAACAGAATTTCTACCACTTCAGAAATACAAAATTATAATTGCATAGACTCTAAAGTATTTTGAATAAATCAATTTATACCTTCAGACCATTCAGTTTTTCTGAAATCGGGCGTTAGACAAAAATAATGGAGAAAATTTAAAAAGCCCTTTATGATTTTCTTTGGATATACAAAAAAAACGAATTTCTACCAGGCTGCATTTATGTTATTTCGGTTCCTAAGATACTAGTTAAACTACTTTACTATAAATTGAGACATGAAACCATTCAGTTTTTGTGATAAAGCGGAGCTGACAAATAATTTGTGAGAAAAATCTCTCCAGAGTTTCTTTCTGGGCGACGTATTGCAGCAAAACGAATTTCTACCACTTTAGATATGCAAAATTATAATTGCATAGACTCTAAAGTATTTTAAATAAATCAATTTATACCTTCAGACCATTCAGTTTTTCTGAAATCGGGCGATAGACAAAAATAATGGAGAAAATTTAAAATAACCTTTGTGTTTTTCTTGAGATATACAAAAAAAACGAATTTCTATCAGGCTGGATTTTTATTATTTCGGTTCCTTAGATACTACCTAAACTACTCAACTATAAATTGAGACATGAAACCATTCAGTTTTTGTGATAAAGCGGAAATGACAAATAATTTGTGAGAAAAATCTCTCCAGAGTTTCTTTCTGGGCAACGTATTGCAGCAAAACGAATTTCTACCACTTTAGAAATGCAAAATTATAATTGCATAGACTCTTAAGTATTATAAATAAATCAATTTATACCTTCAGACCATTCAGTTTTTCTGAAATCGGGCGATAGACAAAAATAATGGAGAAAATTTCAAATAACCTTTGTGTTTTTCTTGAGATATACAAAAAAAACGAATTTCTACCAGGCTGGATTTATGTCATTTCGGTTCCTTAGATACTACTTAAACTACTTTACTATAAATTGAGACATGAAACCATTCAGTTTTTGTGATAAAGCGGAGCTGACAAATAATTTGTGAGAAAAATCTCTCCAGAGTTTATTTCTGGGCGACGTATTGCAGCAAAACGAATTTCTACCACTTTAGAAATGCAAAATTATAATTGCATAGACTCTAAAGTATTTGAAATAAATCAATTTATACCTTCAGACCATTAAATTTTTCGGAAATCGGGCGATAGACAAAAATAATGGAGAAAATTTTAAATAACCTTTGTGTTTTTCTTGAGATATACAAAAAAAAACGAATTTCTACCAGGCTGGATTTATGTTATTTCGGTTCCTTAGATACTACTTAAACTACTTAACTATAAATTAAGACATGAAACCATTCAGTTTTTGTGATAAAACGGAGCTGACAAATAATTTGTGAGAATAATCTCTCCAGAGTTTCGTTCTGGGCGACGTATTGCAGCAAAGAGAATTTCTACCACTTTAGAAATGCAAAATTATAATTGCATAGACTCTAAAGTATTTGAAATAAATCAATTTATACCTTCAGACCATTCAATTTTTCGGAAATCGGGCGATAGACAAAAATAATGGAGAAAATTTTAAATAACCTTTGTGTTTTTCTTGAGATATACAAAAAAAAACTAATTTCTACCAGGCTGGATTTATGTTATTTCGAATCCTTAGATACTACTTAAACTACTTAACTATAAATTGAGACATAAAACCATTCAATTTTTGTGATAAAGCGGAGCTGACAAATAATTTGTGAGAAAAATCTCTCCAGAGTTTCTTTCTGGGCGACGTATTGCAGCAAAACGAATTTCTACCGCTTTAGGAATGCAAAATTATGATTGCATAGACTCTAAAGTATTTTAAGTAAATCAATTTATACCTTCAGACCATTCAATTTTTCTGAAATCGGGCGATAGACAAAAATAATGGAGAAAATTTCAAATAACCTTTGTGTTTTTCTTGAGATATAAAAAAAAAAACGAATTTCTACCAGGCTGGATTTATGTCCATGCTGCCTTTACACAACCCACGTTAACGTGACAGTTTTTAAAAAACAATATTATATCTCGCGATTTGAATGTGAAAATCTGTGAACTCTATAAATAAATTTGGGTATCTTGTTTTACTTTGAGTGCCTTTTGAGACGAAAAAAACATCACCATTTTGGTTAAATCAATAACTATTATCACTAAATCAATAAGTATTGATCTATCATTAAGTGGTAGAAATTCGTTTTGCTGCAATACGTCGCCCAGAAAGAAACTCTGGAGAGATTTTTCTCACAAATTATTTGTCAGCTCCGCTTTATCACAAAAACTGAATGGTTTCATGTCTCAATTTATAGTTGAGTAGTTTAAGTAGTATCTAAGGAACCGAAATAACAAAAATTCAGCCTGGTAGAAATTAGTTTTTTTTGTATATCTCAAGAAAAACACAAAGGTTATTTTAAATTTTCTCCATTATTTTTGTCTATCGCCCGATTTCAGAAAAATTGAATGGTCTGAAGGTATAAATTAATTTATTTAAAATACTTTTGAGTCTATGCAATCATAATTTTGCATTGCTAAAGTGGTAGAAATTCGTTTTGCTGCAATACTTCGCCCAGAAAGAAACTTGGGAGAGATTTTTCTCACAAATTATTTGTCAGCTCCGCTTTATCACAAAAACTGAATGGTTTCATGTCTCAAATTATAAGTAAGTAGTTTAAGTAGTATCTAACGAACCGAAATAACATAAATCCAGCCTGGTAGAAATTCGTTATTTTGGTATATCCCAATAAAATCATAAAGGGCTTTTTGAAATTTTCTCCATTATTTTTGTCTATCACCCGATTTCAGAAAAACTGAATGGTCTGAAGGTATAAATTGATTTATTTAAAATACGTTAGAGTCTATACAATTAAAATTTTTCATTTCTAAAGTGGTAGAAATTCGTTTTGCTGCAATACGTCGCCCAGAAAGAAACTCTGGAGAGATTTTTCTAACAAATTATTTGTCAGCTCCGCTTTATCACAAAAACTGAATGGTTTCATGTCTCAATTTATAGTTAAGTAGTTTAAGTAGTATCTAAGGAACCGAAATGACATAAATCCAGCCTGGTAGAAATTCGTTTTTTTTGTATATCTCAAGAAAAACACAAGGGTTATTTTAAATTTTCTCCATTATTTTTGTCTATCGCCCGATTTCAGAAAAACTGAATGGTCTGAAGGTATAAATTGATTTATTTAAAATACTTTAGAGTCTATACAATTAAAATTTTTCATTTCTAAAGTGGTAGAAATTCGTTTTGCTGCAATACGTCGCCCAGAAAGAAACTCTGGAGAGATTTTTCTAACAAATTATTTGTCAGCTCCGCTTTATCACAAAAACTGAATGGTTTCATGTCTCAATTTATAGTTGAGTAGTTTAAGTAGTATCTAAGGAACCGAAATAACAAAAATCCAGCCTGGTAGAAATTAGTTTTTTTTGTATATCTCAAGAAAAACACAAAGGTTATTTGAAATTTTCTCCATTATTTTTGTCTATCGCCCGATTTCAGAAAAATTGAATGGTCTGAAGGTATCAATTGATTTATTTAAAATACTCTAGGGTCTATGCAATTATAATTTTGCATTTCTAAAGTGGTAGAAATTCGTTTTGCTGCAATACGTCGCCCAGAAAGAAACTCTTGAGAGATTTTTCTAACAAATTATTTGTCAGCTCCGCTTTATCACAAAAACTGAATGGTTTTATGTCTCAATTTATAGTAAAGTAGTTTAACTAGTATCTTAGAAAACGAAATTACATAAATCCAGCCTGGTAGAAATTCATTTTTTTTGTATATCCAAAGAAAATCATAAAGGGCTTTTTAAATTTTCTCCATTATTTTTGTCTATCGCCCGATTTCAGAAAAACTGAATGGTCTGAAGGTATAAATTGATTTATTTAAAATACTTTAGAGTTTATGCAATTATAATTTTGCATATCTAAAGTGGTAGAAATTCGTTTTGCTGCAATACGTCGCCCAGAAAGAAACTCTGGAGAGATTTTTCTCACAAATTATTTGTCAGCTCCGCTTTATCACAAAAACTGAATAGTTTCATGTCTCAATTTATAGTAAAGTAGTTTAACTAGTATCTTAGGAAACGAAATAACATAAATCCAGCCTGGTAGAAATTCGTTATTTTGGTATATCCCAAGAAAAACATAAAGGGCTTTTTGAAATTTTCTCCATTATTTTTGTCTATCACCCGATTTCAGAAAAACTGAATGGTCTGAAGGTATAAATTGATTTATTTAAAATACTTTAGAGTCTATACAATTAAAATTTTTCATTTCTAAAGTGGTAGAAATTCGTTTTGCTGCAATACGTCGCCCAGAAAGAAACTCTGGAGAGATTTTTCTAACAAATTATTTGTCAGCTCCGCTTTATCACAAAAACTGAATGGTTTCATGTCTCAATTTATAGTTGAGTAGTTTAAGTAGTATCTAAGAAACCGAAATAACAAAAATCCAGCCTGGTAGAAATTAGTTTTTTTTGTATATCTCAAGAAAAACACAAAGGTTATTTGAAATTTTCTCCATTATTTTTGTCTATCGCCCGATTTCAGAAAAATTGAATGGTCTGAAGGTATCAATTGATTTATTTAAAATACTCTAGGGTCTATGCAATTATAATTTTGCATTTCTAAAGTGGTAGAAATTCGTTTTGCTGCAATACGTCGCCCAGAAAGAAACTCTTGAGAGATTTTTCTAACAAATTATTTGTCAGCTCCGCTTTATCACAAAAACTGAATGGTTTTATGTCTCAATTTATAGTAAAGTAGTTTAACTAGTATCTTAGAAAACGAAATTACATAAATCCAGCCTGGTAGAAATTCATTTTTTTTGTATATCCAAAGAAAATCATAAAGGGCTTTTTAAATTTTCTCCATTATTTTTGTCTATCGCCCGATTTCAGAAAAACTGAATGGTCTGAAGGTATAAATTGATTTATTTAAAATACTTTAGAGTCTATACAATTAAAATTTTTCATTTCTAAAGTGGTAGAAATTCGTTTTGCTGCAATACGTCGCCCAGAAAGAAACTCTGGAGAGATTTTTCTAACAAATTATTTGTCAGCTCCGCTTTATCACAAAAACTGAATGGTTTCATGTCTCAATTTATAGTTGAGTAGTTTAAGTAGTATCTAAGAAACCGAAATAACAAAAATCCAGCCTGGTAGAAATTAGTTTTTTTTGTATATCTCAAGAAAAACACAAAGGTTATTTGAAATTTTCTCCATTATTTTTGTCTATCGCCCGATTTCAGAAAAATTGAATGGTCTGAAGGTATCAATTGATTTATTTAAAATACTCTAGGGTCTATGCAATTATAATTTTGCATTTCTAAAGTGGTAGAAATTCGTTTTGCTGCAATACGTCGCCCAGAAAGAAACTCTTGAGAGATTTTTCTAACAAATTATTTGTCAGCTCCGCTTTATCACAAAAACTGAATGGTTTTATGTCTCAATTTATAGTAAAGTAGTTTAACTAGTATCTTAGAAAACGAAATTACATAAATCCAGCCTGGTAGAAATTCATTTTTTTTTGTATATCCAAAGAAAATCATAAAGGGCTTTTTAAATTTTCTCCATTATTTTTGTCTATCGCCCGATTTCAGAAAAACTGAATGGTCTGAAGGTATAAATTGATTTATTTAAAATACTTTAGAGTTTATGCAATTATAATTTTGCATATCTAAAGTGGTAGAAATTCGTTTTGCTGCAATACGTCGCCCAGAAAGAAACTCTGGAGAGATTTTTCTCACAAATTATTTGTCAGCTCCGCTTTATCACAAAAACTGAATAGTTTCATGTCTCAATTTATAGTAAAGTAGTTTAACTAGTATCTTAGGAAACGAAATAACATAAATCCAGCCTGGTAGTAATTCGTTATTTTGGTATATCCCAAGAAAATCATAAAGGGCTTTTTGAAATTTTCTCCATTATTTTTGTCTATCACCCGATTTCAGAAAAACTGAATGGTCTGAAGGTATAAATTGATTTATTTAAAATACTTTAGAGTCTATACAATTAAAATTTTTTATTTCTAAAGTGGTAGAAATTCGTTTTGCTGCAATACGTCGCCCAGAAAGAAACTCTGGAGAGATTTTTCTAACAAATTATTTGTCAGCTCCGCTTTATCACAAAAACTGAATGGTTTCATGTCTCAATTTATAGTTGAGTAGTTTAAGTAGTATCTAAGGAACCGAAATAACAAAAATCCAGCCTGGTAGAAATTAGTTTTTTTTTGTATATCTCAAGAAAAACACAAAGGTTATTTGAAATTTTCTCCATTATTTTTGTCTATCGCCCGATTTCAGAAAAATTGAATGGTCTGAAGGTATCAATTGATTTATTTAAAATACTCTAGGGTCTATGCAATTATAATTTTGCATTTCTAAAGTGGTAGAAATTCGTTTTGCTGCAATACGTCGCCCAGAAAGAAACTCTTGAGAGATTTTTCTAACAAATTATTTGTCAGCTCCGCTTTATCACAAAAACTGAATGGTTTTATGTCTCAATTTATAGTAAAGTAGTTTAACTAGTATCTTAGGAAACGAAATTACATAAATCCAGCCTGGTAGAAATTCATTTTTTTTGTATATCCAAAGAAAATCATAAGGGGCTTTTTAAATTTTCTCCATTATTTTTGTCTATCGCCCGATTTCAGAAAAACTGAATGGTCTGAAGGTATAAATTGATTTATTCAAAATACTTTAGAGTCTATGCAATTATAATTTTGTATTTCTGAAGTGGTAGAAATTCGTTTTGCTGCAATACGTCGCCCAGAAAGAAACTCTGGAGAGATTTTTCTCACAAATTATTTGTCAGCTCCGCTTTATCACAAAAACTGAATGGTTTCATGTCTCAATTTATAGTTGAGCAGTTTAAGTAGTATCTAAGGAACCGAAATAACAAAAATCCAGCCTGGTAGAAATTCGTTTTTTTTGTATATCTCAAGAAAAACACAAAGGTTATTTGAAATTTTCTCCATTATTTTTGTCTATCAACCGATTTCAGAAAAATTGAATGGTCTGAAGGTATAAATTGATTTATTTAAAATACTCTAAGGTCTATGCAATTATAATTTTGCATATCTAAAGTGGTAGAAATTCGTTTTGCTGCAATACGTCGCCCAGAAAGAAACTCTGGAGAGATTTTTCTAACAAATTATTTGTCAGCTCCGCTTTATCACAAAAACTGAATGGTTTCATGTCTCGATTTATAGTTAAGTAGTTTAAGTAGTATCTAAGGAACCGAAATGACATAAATCCAGTCTGGTAGAAATTCGTTTTTTTTGTATATCTCAAGAAAAACACAAAGGTTATTTGAAATTTTCTCCATTATTTTTGTCTATCGCCCGATTTCAGAAAAATTGAATGGTCTGAAGGTATAAATTGATTTATTTAAAATACTTTAGAGTCTATGCAATCATCATTTTGCATTGCTTAAGTGGTAGAAATTCGTTTTGCTGCAATACGTCGCCCAGAAAGAAACTCTTGAGAGATTTTTCTAACAAATTATTTGTCAGCTCCGCTTTATCACAAAAACTGAATGGTTTCATGTCTCAATTTATAGTTAAGTAGTTTAAGTAGTATCTAAGGAACCAAAATAACAAAAATCCAGCCTGGTAGAAATTAGTTTTTTTTTATATCTCAAGAAAAACACAAAGGTTATTTGAAATTTTCTCCATTATTTTTGTCTATCGCCCGATTTCAGAAAAACTGAATGGTCTGAAGGTATAAATTGATTTATTTAAAATACTTTAGAGTCTATGCAATTATAATTTTGCATATCTAAAGTGGTAGAAATTCGTTTTGCTGCAATACGTCGCCCAGAAAGAAACTCTGGAGAGATTTTTCTAACAAATTATTTGTCAGTTCCGCTTTATCACAAAAACTGAATGATTTCATGTCTCAATTTATAGTTAAGTAGTTTATGTAGTATCTAAGGAACCGAAATGACATAAATCCAGCCTGGTAGAAATTCGTTTTTTTTATCTCAAGAAAAACACAAAGGTTATTTGAAATTTTCTCCATTATTTTTGTCTATCAACCGATTTCATAAAAATTGAATGGTCTGAAGGTATAAATTGACTTATTTAAAATACTCTAGGGTCTATGCAATTATAATTTTGCATTTCTAAAGTGGTAGAAATTCGTTTTGCTGCAATACGTCGCCCAGAAAGAAACTCTGGAGAGATTTTTCTAACAAATTATTTGTCAGCTCCGCTTTATCACAAAAACTGAATGGTTTCATGTCTCAATTTATAAGTAAGTAGTTTAAGTAGTATCTAACGAACCGAAATAACATAAATCCAGCCTGGTAGAAATTCGTTATTTTGGTATATCCCAAGAAAATCATAAAGGGCTTTTTGAAATTTTCTCCATTATTTTTGTCTATCACCCGATTTCAGAAAAACTGAATGGTCTGAAGGTATAAATTGATTTATTTAAAATACTTTAGAGTCTATACAATTAAAATTTTTCATTTCTAAAGTGGTAGAAATTCGTTTTGCTGCAATACGTCGCCCAGAAAGAAACTCTGGAGAGATTTTTCTAACAAATTATTTGTCAGCTCCGCTTTATCACAAAAACTGAATGGTTTCATGTCTCAATTTATAGTTGAGTAGTTTAAGTAGTATCTAAGGAACCGAAATAACAAAAATCCAGCCTGGTAGAAATTAGTTTTTTTTTGTATATCTCAAGAAAAACACAAAGGTTATTTGAAATTTTCTCCATTATTTTTGTCTATCGCCCGATTTCAGAAAAATTGAATGGTCTGAAGGTATCAATTGATTTATTTAAAATACTCTAGGGTTTATGCAATTATAATTTTGCATTTCTAAAGTGGTAGAAATTCGTTTTGCTGCAATACGTCGCCCAGAAAGAAACTCTTGAGAGATTTTTCTAACAAATTATTTGTCAGCTCCGCTTTATCACAAAAACTGAATGGTTTTATGTCTCAATTTATAGTAAAGTAGTTTAACTAGTATCTTAGGAAACGAAATTACATAAATCCAGCCTGGTAGAAATTCATTTTTTTTGTATATCCAAAGAAAATCATAAAGGGCTTTTTAAATTTTCTCCATTATTTTTGTCTATCGCCCGATTTCAGAAAAACTGAATGGTCTGAAGGTATAAATTGATTTATTCAAAATACTTTAGAGTCTATGCAATTATAATTTTGTATTTCTGAAGTGGTAGAAATTCGTTTTGCTGCAATACGTCGCCCAGAAAGAAACTCTGGAGAGATTTTTCTCACAAATTATTTGTCAGCTCCGCTTTATCACAAAAACTGAATGGTTTCATGTCTCAATTTATAGTTGAGCAGTTTAAGTAGTATCTAAGGAACCGAAATAACAAAAATCCAGCCTGGTAGAAATTCGTTTTTTTTGTATATCTCAAGAAAAACACAAAGGTTATTTGAAATTTTCTCCATTATTTTTGTCTATCAACCGATTTCAGAAAAATTGAATGGTCTGAAGGTATAAATTGATTTATTTAAAATACTCTAAGGTCTATGCAATTATAATTTTGCATATCTAAAGTGGTAGAAATTCGTTTTGCTGCAATACGTCGCCCAGAAAGAAACTCTGGAGAGATTTTTCTAACAAATTATTTGTCAGCTCCGCTTTATCACAAAAACTGAATGGTTTCATGTCTCAATTTATAAGTAAGTAGTTTAAGTAGTATCTAACGAACCGAAATAACATAAATCCAGCCTGGTAGAAATTCGTTATTTTGGTATATCCCAAGAAAATCATAAAGGGCTTTTTGAAATTTTCTCCATTATTTTTGTCTATCGCCCGATTTCAGAAAAATTGAATGGTCTGAAGGTATAAATTGATTTATTTAAAATACTTTAGAGTCTATGCAATCATCATTTTGCATTGCTTAAGTGGTAGAAATTCGTTTTGCTGCAATACGTCGCCCAGAAAGAAACTCTTGAGAGATTTTTCTAACAAATTATTTGTCAGCTCCGCTTTATCACAAAAACTGAATGGTTTCATGTCTCAATTTATAGTTGAGTAGTTTAAGTAGTATCTAAGGAACCAAAATAACAAAAATCCAGCCTGGTAGAAATTAGTTTTTTTTTATATCTCAAGAAAAACACAAAGGTTATTTGAAATTTTCTCCATTATTTTTGTCTATCGCCCGATTTCAGAAAAACTGAATGGTCTGAAGGTATAAATTGATTTATTTAAAATACTTTAGAGTCTATGCAATTATAATTTTGCATATCTAAAGTGGTAGAAATTCGTTTTGCTGCAATACGTCGCCCAGAAAGAAACTCTGGAGAGATTTTTCTAACAAATTATTTGTCAGTTCCGCTTTATCACAAAAACTGAATGATTTCATGTCTCAATTTATAGTTAAGTAGTTTATGTAGTATCTAAGGAACCGAAATGACATAAATCCAGCCTGGTAGAAATTCGTTTTTTTTATCTCAAGAAAAACACAAAGGTTATTTGAAATTTTCTCCATTATTTTTGTCTATCAACCGATTTCAGAAAAATTGAATGGTCTGAAGGTATAAATTGACTTATTTAAAATACTCTAGGGTCTATGCAATTATAATTTTGCATTTCTAAAGTGGTAGAAATTCGTTTTGCTGCAATACGTCGCCCAGAAAGAAACTCTGGAGAGATTTTTCTAACAAATTATTTGTCAGCTCCGCTTTATCACAAAAACTGAATGGTTTCATGTCTCAATTTATAAGTAAGTAGTTTAAGTAGTATCTAACGAACCGAAATAACAGAAATCCAGCCTGGTAGAAATTCGTTATTTTGGTATATCCCAAGAAAATCATAAAGGGCTTTTTGAAATTTTCTCCATTATTTTTGTCTATCACCCGATTTCAGAAAAACTGAATGGTCTGAAGGTATAAATTGATTTATTTAAAATACTTTAGAGTCTATACAATTAAAATTTTTCATTTCTAAAGTGGTAGAAATTCGTTTTGCTGCAATACGTCGCCCAGAAAGAAACTCTGGAGAGATTTTTCTAACAAATTATTTGTCAGCTCCGCTTTATCACAAAAACTGAATGGTTTCATGTCTCAATTTATAAGTAAGTAGTTTAAGTAGTATCTAACGAACCGAAATAACATAAATCCAGCCTGGTAGAAATTCGTTATTTTGGTATATCCCAAGAAAATCATAAAGGGCTTTTTGAAATTTTCTCCATTATTTTTGTCTATCACCCGATTTCAGAAAAACTGAATGGTCTGAAGGTATAAATTGATTTATTTAAAATACTTTAGAGTCTATACAATTATAATTTTTCATTTCTAAAGTGGTAGAAATTCGTTTTGCTGCAATACGTCGCCCAGAAAGAAACTCTGGAGAGATTTTTCTCACAAATTATTTGTCAGCTCCGCTTTATCACAAAAACTGAATGGTTTCATGTCTCAATTTATAAGTAAGTAGCTTAAGTAGTATCTAACGAACCGAAATAACATAAATCCAGCCTGGTAGAAATTCGTTATTTTGGTATATCCCAAGAAAATCATAAAGGGCTTTTTGAAATTTTCTCCATTATTTTTGTCTATTACCCGATTTCAGAAAAACTGAATGGTCTGAAGGTATAAATTGATTTATTTAAAATACTCTAAGGTCTATGCAATTATAATTTTGCATATCTAAAGTGGTAGAAATTCGTTTTGCTGCAATACGTCGCCCAGAAAGAAACTCTGGAGAGATTTTTCTAACAAATTATTTGTCAGCTCCGCTTTATCACAAAAACTGAATGGTTTCATGTCTCGATTTATAGTTAAGTAGTTTAAGTAGTATCTAAGGAACCGAAATGACATAAATCCAGTCTGGTAGAAATTCGTTTTTTTTGTATATCTCAAGAAAAACACAAAGGTTATTTGAAACTTTCTCCATTATTTTTGTCTATCGCCCGATTTCAGAAAAATTGAATGGTCTGAAGGTATAAATTGATTTATTTAAAATACTTTAGAGTCTATGCAATCATCATTTTGCATTGCTTAAGTGGTAGAAATTCGTTTTGCTGCAATACGTCGCCCAGAAAGAAACTCTTGAGAGATTTTTCTAACAAATTATTTGTCAGCTCCGCTTTATCACAAAAACTGAATGGTTTCATGTCTCAATTTATAGTTGAGTAGTTTAAGTAGTATCTAAGGAACCAAAATAACAAAAATCCAGCCTGGTAGAAATTAGTTTTTTTTTTTATATCTCAAGAAAAACACAAAGGTTATTTGAAATTTTCTCCATTATTTTTGTCTATCGCCCGATTTCAGAAAAACTGAATGGTCTGAAGGTATAAATTGATTTATTTAAAATACTTTAGAGTCTATGCAATTATAATTTTGCATATCTAAAGTGGTAGAAATTCGTTTTGCTGCAATACGTCGCCCAGAAAGAAACTCTGGAGAGATTTTTCTAACAAATTATTTGTCAGTTCCGCTTTATCACAAAAACTGAATGATTTCATGTCTCAATTTATAGTTAAGTAGTTTATGTAGTATCTAAGGAACCGAAATGACATAAATCCAGCCTGGTAGAAATTCGTTTTTTTTATCTCAAGAAAAACACAAAGGTTATTTGAAATTTTCTCCATTATTTTTGTCTATCAACCGATTTCAGAAAAATTGAATGGTCTGAAGGTATAAATTGACTTATTTAAAATACTCTAGGGTCTATGCAATTATAATTTTGCATTTCTAAAGTGGTAGAAATTCGTTTTGCTGCAATACGTCGCCCAGAAAGAAACTCTGGAGAGATTTTTCTAACAAATTATTTGTCAGCTCCGCTTTATCACAAAAACTGAATGGTTTCATGTCTCAATTTATAAGTAAGTAGTTTAAGTAGTATCTAACGAACCGAAATAACAGAAATCCAGCCTGGTAGAAATTCGTTATTTTGGTATATCCCAAGAAAATCATAAAGGGCTTTTTGAAATTTTCTCCATTATTTTTGTCTATCACCCGATTTCAGAAAAACTGAATGGTCTGAAGGTATAAATTGATTTATTTAAAATACTTTAGAGTCTATACAATTATAATTTTTCATTTCTAAAGTGGTAGAAATTCGTTTTGCTGCAATACGTCGCCCAGAAAGAAACTCTGGAGAGATTTTTCTAACAAATTATTTGTCAGCTCCGCTTTATCACAAAAACTGAATGGTTTCATGTCTCAATTTATAAGTAAGTAGTTTAAGTAGTATCTAACGAACCGAAATAACATAAATCCAGCCTGGTAGAAATTCGTTATTTTGGTATATCCCAAGAAAATCATAAAGGGCTTTTTGAAATTTTCTCCATTATTTTTGTCTATCACCCGATTTCAGAAAAACTGAATGGTCTGAAGGTATAAATTGATTTATTTAAAATACTTTAGAGTCTATACAATTATAATTTTTCATTTCTAAAGTGGTAGAAATTCGTTTTGCTGCAATACGTCGCCCAGAAAGAAACTCTGGAGAGATTTTTCTCACAAATTATTTGTCAGCTCCGCTTTATCACAAAAACTGAATGGTTTCATGTCTCAATTTATAAGTAAGTAGCTTAAGTAGTATCTAACGAACCGAAATAACATAAATCCAGCCTGGTAGAAATTCGTTATTTTGGTATATCCCAAGAAAATCATAAAGGGCTTTTTGAAATTTTCTCCATTATTTTTGTCTATTACCCGATTTCAGAAAAACTGAATGGTCTGAAGGTATAAATTGATTTATTTAAAATACTTTAGAGTCTATACAATTATAATTTTTCATTTCTAAAGTGGTAGAACTTCGTTTTGCTGCAATACGTCGCCCAGAAAGAAACTCTGGAGAGTTTTTTCTAACAAATTATTTGTCAGCTCCGCTTTATCACAAAAACTGAATGGTTTCATGTCTCAATTTATAGTTAAGTAGTTTAAGTAGTATCTAAGGAACCGAAATGACATAAATCCAGCCTGGTAGAAATTCGTTTTTTTTTTGTATATCTCAAGAAAAACACAAAGGTTATTTGAAATTTTCTCCATTATTTTTGTCTATCGCCCGATTTCAGAAAAATTGAATGGTCTGAAGGTATAAATTGATTTATTTAAAATACTTTAGAGTCTATGCAATCATAATTTTTCTTTCCTAAAGTGGTAGAAATTCGTTTTGCTGCAATACGTTGCCCAGAAAAAACTCTGGAGAGATTTTTCTCACAAATTATTTGTCAGCTCCGCTTTATCACAAAAACTGAATGGTTTCATGTCTCAATTTATAGTTGAGTAGTTTAAGTAGTATCTAAGGAACCGAAATGACATAAATCCAGCCTGGTAGAAATTCGTTTTTTTTTTTATATCTCAAGAAAAACACAAAGGTTATTTGAAATTTTCTCCATTATTTTTGTCTATCGCCCGATTTCAGAGAAACTGAATGGTCTGAAGGTATAAATTGATTTATTTAAAATACTTTAGAGTCTATGCAATCATAATTTCTTATTTCTAAAGTGGTAGAAATTCTGTTTTCTGCGGTATGTCGTCCAGGGCGCAACTCCGGAGAGATTTTTCTCACAAATTGTTTGTCTGCTCCACTTTATCACAAAAACTGAACATGTTTGATGCTTCTATTTATACCTTAACAGTTTCCTTAGTATCTAAGGAACCGTAAGAACTAAGATCCAGCCTTCTAGAAATTCAAATTTTTTTAGTATCCCAATAAGAAGCATAAACGCGTACTGAAAATTTTGCGAATATTTTTTATTTCTTCACGTTTTCACTGGTATGCCACGGTATTTAGCCATAATTAAGATATGTTTTAACATCTTTTATTGTCACAATTACGTACGGTCAGAATGTTCCCTTTTTTAAAAACGACCATTTTATTTGGTCGTGTAATAGTGTCAGCTATGTTTGTCAGCTAAGTTTGTCAGCTAACTTCACACCGGTAAACCTAATAAGTTTTTTTGTCCATTTTTTCTCCAAAATGATCTTGACTTTAAAATGGACACCTAGTTTAACTTGTAATGTTCATTAAGTCGCAATTGTATTATTATTGCCTGTATTTTTTTATCTAACCGGCTGAATTCGTGGGCACGGTATACACTCGTGGTGATTAGGTAGGTAAGACCATACTCTCTCTCTCTTTCTTGAACCCGGCAGTGGTACGTATACAGACTTTTTAGGGTTCCAAGTAGTCTGACAAGGAACCCTTATAGTTTCACCATGTCCATCTGTCTGTCTGTCCGTCCGCGGCCTAGCGCAAAGACTGGTGGTACTAAAAAGCTGTAATTTGGTGTGTGTATACATATTTATCACGCCGACCATAAAATGTTGGTTTTTTTTTTTACTGCGCCTCACCTTCAAAATGAAAAGTGGGGATAATTTATTTTTTGTCATCTACCCCATCATGTGGGGTATTGTTGGGTTGGTCGTTGAAAAATATTGTAAGTGTAGGAAGACCATTTTTAGGGTACGATTTAGGGTTCCGTTTGCGAAATATTAAGCTTAAAAGTGCAAATTTTTGTCCGAGTAGGGTCCCCCCTTCTGGCTAAACGGTTGATTGTAGAAACGTGAAAAAATTCGATATCACGGCAAGTAGGCTTTACTAGTTAACGAGTAATAGGCAACCAACTTATAAAAGTAACATTTCGTACAAAATCCATTAAAAATTACTTCGATGAAGTTGTTAGTTCTTTTAAGCAAAAAAAACCCTCTTTCTGTGGAATCCTACATTGCGCGTAGCCCGACATGCACTTGGTGGGTTTTTTCTTCTTATTTTCTTTATGTAGCCTACTTCCCACTGCAGAGCACAGGCCTTTTCTCTGAGAGAGAGAGAGAGAGAGAGTGTGGACTTAATCACTACACCGCGGATTGGCAATTTGAAGCACCAAGGTATGTTAACACCTCAGACACTCAGGTTTCCTCACGATGTTTTCCTTCACAGTCACCGAGTGGTATTGCTACTACAACTTCAAATATGTGCGTAACTTAAAAAGCAAAGTCATTGGTACACGCCGGCTTTCAAACCCACGACCTCCCGAATGTCTGACCGGCGTTCCACCGCTCCGCTTCCAACGCATTGTTTCTTTAGCTATATTAAATTGTGAAAGCCTGACACAATATTTGATCAAATAAGTGAAAGTGAAAAATTATTAGAACCAACATTTTGAATTTTGTTTACATATTTAACATTTTCTAATAAGTGTACTATAGAATATACTCGATTCCACGAAACGACCTCCCAAAGAAAATCGTCCATGTGCGCCCATTGGTTAATTCGTGTGACTTTCAGTAAGTAAATCTACCCTTATAAAGCGGACCGTCTTCGCTTAATCTTTCGCTTATCTCTAGCCGCGCGCATTGACCAATGAGATGCGAGTATTTTGTTTCCTAGGAGTTCGACTCATGAGACGGAGTATACCTCACATTTCTGTTCAATCATTCTCTTTAGTATGCATCACGTAATTGCTAGTGTGAAACAACCTTAGCACGGATTGTAAATATGCCTCTATTAATCTGTATGACATCAATAAATGTACAAGATGATTGATAAATCGATCGAGATGACATTTTTCAGTAAATTGGCCTGTATCCGGTGATTTGCAATTTAATTATTATGTTGCTGGTTTGTCACGTATATAAGCTGACGTACATACATTACATTACATAAACTCACTGTATCCCGGAGAGGTAGATAGTAACCAGGCAGGAATACCACAAAAATGGAAAGATACCCAGGCTGAGCCCGGCTGGACAAACGTACGGCGGACCCCAGAGGGAATCGAACCCACTGCCTCTGTCATGATAAACAGAGCAATAAGGCGGCCAATTGTATATTTTCCTTTATCATTGCAGTTTCTGTAACATTTTTTCCGGTATATAATAAAGAATATTCTTATCTTATCTTATCACACGACTAATGAGACAGTAAATTGTTTATTTAACTAGTTTTAAATAGACAAAATATATAATGTAAATCCTTTGTTCAAAGATAATATCCGTAAAAATAAGAGAGTCTACATTCACAAACTGACTTAATTGAGCACTAGGTTGTAGAATGCATAACAAATTTAATCGCGAAAGTATAGTTATATGCAAATGCCGTACGCGCATATATTTGTACTGCATATACCTATACATACATACATAAACTCGCGCCTGTATCCCAGAGGCGTAGGCAGAGACCAGGGACTGCCACTTGCCACGATCCTGACTGATCACTTTCGCTTTCTCAACATTCATAAGTCGTTTCATGCACGCACCCCGGTTTCGGGTGCTGTTTACCTTGCCCTTTGCTAATACATCCCCTATTTGGTCCGCTTGGGCCGTCCCTTACCGGCCCTTCCACCCACATTCGCTCGATATCTCTGTTTCGTCAATCTTTCTTCCTTCATCTTCTCCACAAGTCCAAACCAATACATGCGCAACATATCCTACTAATAACATAAAGATGTGTAACTTAAGAAAGGAAACACTTGGAAACCTTATCATAATCTCTTGTTTAAAAAAAAAATTTTGTTTTTTAATAATAAAAAACTTCTGTGTGACGCCGGATTAAGAATAGCGTCACTCCATTTCCTTCCGTGGATGTCGTCGAAGGCGACTAAGGAAATCAATTACCAGGAGACGGGCAGCAGCGTCTTCCTGAGATTCCAACCGCATACTGCGATCGCCAGCCCGCCTGCCAAGCGTGGCGATTATGGCAAAACCCCTCATGGTTGTGAAAACCATGAAGGAGGCTTATGTCCTGCAGTGGGCGTCAAATGGCTGATGATGATGATGAACCTAACCATTTACGTAAAAAAAATTCTATCAGAGTTATAGATATAGGCCATATCTTGCAGTGGGCATCAAATGGCTGATGATGATGATGAATTAAACTTGAAGTTGAATCAAAGTTGCTTCAGATCTAAGCTAACTTAACGGCGGCCGTGGCATTTACTTTAATTTATCAATTCCATGAATGGCAAAGTCTAGTCTCTGCCTACGTATTTCGTGAATTTTGAAACATCCTATGTAAATAAATAAATAACCAAATTGTAGAGTGCGTAAACGCAGCAAATAAACCTTTATATTCTTGTATTCTTGATCACGTGGAGACCACGAGCTGGCAAAGCAGCGTAGTACGTCCACCAGCTCGCTGGACCGACGACCTGAGGCAGTTTGCTGGCAGCGGCTGGATGAGGATGGCCGAGGACAGAAGGAAGTGGTGTGCCTCGGAGGAGGCCTATGGCCAGCAGTGGACGAGTACGGGCTGATTGATTGATTCTGGATTTTGGGAACTTCTTACTGCAGAGGCATAGAGGTTAATCTTGATTGCCATTGCAACGGTCGCTGTTGACTGTACCTGTTTACAGACGCTACGCTCTCATGATCTGGTAAATACCTGAGTGGTTAAATTAGCATATAAATGGTTTTTAACTAACTTCCTACATTAACTTTTATTGTTTAACTTTAGTAGTGCGTACAATTTTATTCTCCAGTGCTGACATGAAAACATGAATGTTAGCTACAAAATTGAACAGTAAATAAATAAATAGACTTTTCAAAAATACATTTTGTAATTAAACGTTAAATTCAGGCTATTAACCTGGTATAGTAATAAATTGGCCAAGTACGAGTCGGACTCGCACTCGCCGTTATTAATAACAACCAAAAAACAGCAAAAAAACACGTTTGTTAAAAAACACGAGCCCCACTTAAATATGTAATTTCTTGCATTCTTACTATTTTTTATTATAGCAACAACAGAAATACTCATCTGTGAAAATTTCAACTGTCTAGACATCACGGTTCATGAGACACAGCCTGGTGACACGGACAGTGCATTATTAATAATAGGGTCCCTTTCTCTTTGGGTACGGAACCCTAAAAGGTTCATGGGTTTTTTTTTATGTTTTATCGGGAGCTTAAACAAATGTTTAATAAATTGTGGTACAAATCCCCTTACTTTTACAAATAGTCGTGTTTTCTATTTTCTATATTCTATGGGGCAGGTGTTTTATTTGTAAATATAGAATTAGTTATTTGTATATTTTTATCATTTATATATTAATTATTAATTCTCTTATTTTATGTTTGAAATAATTAAACTGTTTAAGTTAAAAAAAAAAAAAAAAAAAAAAAATTATATCTAAAGTAAGTTCCCATTTTCGTGGCAGGCAAAACCTAGAATCTAGGAGCCATATTCAAGTGCGATATAAAGAAGAAATTAAAAAATCACTCAAAATTTCAAGTGCCGCATAGTCGATGTAAAACTAAACATTAGCCCCACGTTGATGTCTTTTGTAGGCGGAACTTGAACTGTGAACAAAATAAGCATTCCACTAATATCGCCATCTAACCGCTTTCGTCTGAATTGAGAATCTCACTAGGTAAATAATTATTAACTTAATTCCGGATTCACTTACTTGATTTTTTTTCCGGACGAATCCGACCAGGTTTTGTTGTGATTCTCGTAAGTAGCTCTGAGCTAGTAATGTGCAGTAGGTATTTAAAAAAGCTTTAGGTAAATATTTAACTGTGGTTCCACCCTTTTTTGGAAACATAAAGAGAAAGGGCTATTTTAATAATAAAGATCATTTTGGCGACAAAGACGTCTGTAATTAAATCGACTTTAATGCATGAGGTCTAGTTTTTAGAATAATGCGTAAACTCTGTAATTAAGAACCAAATTTGAAAAGAGTAAGTTAAGATTTTTGTTTTCATTTATTCAAAATGGTTCAATGATCCAAAATGATTCAAAATGATCAATTTTTTTAAACAGGCATGTAGTTTAACTTGTAACTTCTTTGAATAAAAACATTTTGATTTTAAAAGAAGGCTAGATTACGTCGCGAAAATCTCAATTCAGAAAGCGGCATTAACATTCCAGTAGAATTATTCAATGAGTCGATTATGACAGATTCCTTCGGTACTGAATATAATCAGCCATCTTTATCCACTTTAAAAAATCACTAAAATCTGCTAAATCATAGTTCCCGTGAGCTAACTCAATTAAGCTACCTACAAATAAATCCTAGAGCTTGACTGAACTATGCCGAGACCTATTCACAAACACGTTAATAATTTAATGATTTAATGTCTCAATTCCACCGGACATTCAAAACGGATTATGTACCTTCGGAAACATTAAAACAAAGTACACGGTAATTCTAACTTTTATTTCTAACTCCATAAGAGCATACTAGTTGTCAGAGCAGATACAGCTCTTGTTCCAATCGACACATATCACCCCCCTCTCGTTTGTACTATCTCAATTAAAACAGAGAAAAACCTTAAACACAACAATGACAAAAAATTACGACCCAACTTCTTTAAAGCTGATTACGAACTCATCAGGGGAGCCTTAGATAGAATTGATTGGATTACACTATTTTCCCAATGCGAAGGTGTTGATGAAATGTTGGACACCTTTTATGAAAAACTAAATGAAATAACCCTTCTTTACATTCCACTAAAAAAATCTATCAAGGGCCGCTATCCAAAGTGGTTTAATGGTGATCTTATAAGAATTATAAAAGAGAAGAATAAGCTAAGGAAAAAGTACAAAATATTCAAAAATCCTTTAGATGAAATATCACTTAGCATTCTAAATAAGCGAATTGAAAAAGTTTCCAGAGAATGTTATAAAATGTATATTTCAGACATAGAGAGCAAGATATGTGCTAACCCTAAATATTTCTGTTCTTATGTGAACGGTAAACGTAAAGCTTCTAGCACCTATCCAGCAGTAATGCACGACGCGAATATTACAGCCGTGACTGGATTAGATATATGCAATTTATTCGCAAACTACTTTTCTTCGGCCTACTCAAAAAATATAGATAGAGCATCTCGGCATAATATAATTAGAAGTACCAACACGTTTTCTGCACTTCACATCCCGCTAAATAATATATTGAAACAGCTCAAAAGCCTCGATGCTTCGAAAGGCGCTGGACCGGACGGCATTCCAGCGTTATTTGTGCGTGAGTGCGCAAATGAACTTTACATACCGTTGCATTTAATATTCAATCGATCCTTGGAATCAGGGACTTTCCCGACATTCTGGAAAGCAGCTAAAGTTGTTCCTGTGCATAAGGGAGGCGATCTGGACAATGTTTCAAACTATCGACCAATATCGATAATGAGTGTTTTTGCTAAGGTCTTCGAATCTTTGATTTGTCCGTTTGTACACTTTTATAGTAAACCCCTATTTACACCCCACCAACATGGTTTCACGAAGGGTCGCTCCACTGATACCAATCTAGTGTCCTTTTGTGATAACTTGACGACCTCTGTTGATTCCAAAATACAAGTTGATGCTATTTACACTGACTTTACAAAGGCATTCGACAGAGTTCCCCACAAAATACTCTTAAATAAGCTGGAAGGTTACGGATTCTCGGGTTCGGTGCTGAGTTGGTTTGAAAGCTATTTGTCCAAACGTTCTCAGTATGTGGTAGTAAACGGATTCCAGTCAGATCCATTCCTGACTGAGTCAGGAGTTCCACAGGGATCTCATATTGGACCCTGGCTTTTCAATTTGTTTGTTGATGATGTGACAGACCATATTTTGCACTCAAAACTGTACCTCTTTGCTGACGACCTCAAACTAACTAGGAACGTTTTATGTTTGCAAGATGCCGAGCTTTTACAAGATGATATAAATAGATTAGCGAACTGGTGTGAGGACAATGGAATGATGCTTAATCCTAAAAAGTGCTATCACATAAAATTTACTAGAAATTTTAATATATTTCTCACAAAATACAGTATCAATGGTGTTGTTTTGCAGGAAGTACAACAGATACGGGACTTAGGGGTAATTCTGGATGCAAAACTTACATTTGTGCCGCATATAGATCAGATTATTTCCAAGGCCTCAAAGATGCTAGGTTTCACAATTAGAAATTGCAAGGTGTTCGGGAGGGCTTCGACCAAGATAGCTATTTATTCCTCTCTGGTTCGGAGCATTCTTGAATACTGTAGCGTAGTTTGGTCTCCATTTTATAATGTTCATATCATGCGAATAGAACGAATCCAAAAAAGGTTCTTTTGGCATCTAGCTTACACCAGTGGAATTTCCAGAGACATAAAAGGTTATAAGGATAGACTACTGTATTTCGAAATGGATGGATTACACTCTAGGCGATTATTACTTGATGCAACCTTCCTCTTTAAAATTCTGAGAAATAAAATGGACTGTTCGCAAATACTATCCCAAATTAATCTTAAAGTACCAACCAAATATCCTAGGTATAGAATAAATAAACTGTTCAACCCGCCTTGTTCCAGAACCAACCTTAAACACAACGCTACAATTCCTCGTCTCTTGCGACTGTACAATAAATTATCAGCTTTCTCTGTCGACATCTTCTCTGATAATATGTATACATTTAAGGAACAAATCAAGCATATTTTTAAATCTGGAGTACCTACATAATGTTTTCTTGCATTCAACTTAATTTTGTTTATAGCTTAACCGTAGATTTATAAAATTAGACATAAATTTTAAGTTAACTTAATCACTAGCAAAGGTGCATGCTGTGGCAACCTTAATAGGCTAGGCACTTACCTTATAACCCTTTAATTTCTATAATCTATAATGTATTAGTGTACTAGCTACTGGTTGTCCTAATAAAATAAAATAAAAAAAAAAATAAAATAAAATAAATACTAATACCTTAAGTACTTAGACGATGCACTTTAGAGGTATTAGTGTGGGCACAACTATTTACATAATTTACCGCATTATCTACGATGATATATTAGTATAATATAGATAAATTATGAAATTATGTTAAATTATTATTAATTTTTATATTTATGTAGGCATTTGTGTAAATTGTATGTATATTAGTAAATAGTACTTTATATTGAATTGTAGGGGGCGATAGGTTCTGTTTACACTTTATCTGCCCTACCCCGCTCTCTTTTATTAATTTTCAAATATTGTTAGGCTGGCTGGAATATATTTCTTTTGAAATAAGTCCGCGTTTGCAATTTTTTTCTTATCACAATTCTGTTATTTTAGTTTTACTTTTGCTAACGTTTTTTTATTGTATACTGTAGTGTAACAAACAAACAAATAAAATGGTCCTGAACATTATATCTATATTGAACTAGTGGACACCGCAACTTCGTTCACATAGGAACCTCCTCCGTCCTGACCTTGAAAATAACAATTGACAAACCATTTATATGGTGTAATGGTTGTGATCTGTTTTGTACAGCAAATAAAATAAAAATAAAGAAACCCTCTTTTAAAACATAAAAAACCCGACTGCTGAAAAGTTCAAAACAGGGACTTAATGCATGTGTTGAATTTAAATTATTAGCAGGAGGGACTTCTTAGTTTGTCCGCCGCCTGCTGTGGTTGGAACTCCACGAAAAAATAAGGGTTTTTTTTTTATAAATAAGTGTTTTCTTATGGCTCAATGGCAACTAAAGCTTTAAAGAGACTTGCTAGTACGTTTACAAACAGTATGACAGCTGACTGCCGCCAGTTTGTTTCTTTGGTAACTTCGTATCGGGCTCTAATTTACTAATTAACCCCCTCACACCCTCAGCACAATGCTGACTCAGACGCTCCCGGTGGGAATCGAACCTACGACCCCCGTTAATTTTTTTAAAGTTGTTCGTTTCGAAGCTTTTGGGTCGGGCATACTTTTTTCTATATACCTAGCCAGTTTAAAACAAATGAAATGCGGACTCCACTTCGAAATCAATATATGTATAGTCGACAGCAGGCCAACCTTTATATTTTATTACAATGTTTTTCTTCACAGAGACTACAGTGCACGTATATAAAGTTTGATGTGCTGGCAACTGTACAAGAAAAACCGTAATTGCTCTGACATCAGCGCGTGACAATTTTTTAATGAAACACTACCTAAATAAGGTATAGGGCCGGTTTTTAAATTGAGAATTTCACTAAATCAATACTTAAGTAACGTTCTGTCACGCTCTTTTCTGAGAAATTCGAAGAGACAGTACTAAAGTTAACTATTTACTAAGCGTAAATTCTCAATTCAGAAACTGGCCCTTAGTCTTGTTAGTACGGAATTATATTTAATTAGCATACGTCTTTAATTGTAAATTAGGAGAGAGAAATAAAGTTTGTGTATACAAACAAACTTTATTCACAGTTTGGTACTATTAAATATTAAAAAAAATGATTTTATAACGTGTGAATAAATAAACTAAAAAAAATAAACCAACAAAATTATGTTGGTTTATTTTGAAACTATAATATTACTAGAAACTGCGCTGCCCCTTAGACCTCGGTCTAAGAAGAGATAAATCTAGTTCAGGAGATGGTCAGCTGCGTCTCAGATGCAACAATTCACGAGTCGTGACACAAAATGAAGTATCCAGATCTGGGTCAAGTGAACCGTCACACTTTGTACAAAGTATTGTTCAAATTACATAGAAAAGTCTTACGGTCTTATCTATAAAAACACGCTTCCTCTGAAACGCTCCTCAGAGGCATAAGCAGCCTATATACGTCCCACTGTAGGGCACAGGCCTTCTCTCAGAAAGCGTGGATGGACTTAATCACCACCCGTGATGCCCATCACGGATTGGCAATTTCAAATGCATGTGAACACCTCAGAATCTCAGGTTTCCTCATGATGTTTTCCTTCAGGACGTCTCTTGTCGGCTTTTTTACCCACATTCGCGCGATATATTTTGAAATGAAAACGAAACGAACGAAAGTTACGGAAGTTTTAGTTCCAAAATCGTATTTATAGTAATAATGATAATAAATTAATTATTTATTTCCAGAACAAGTCCAATACAAACTATATAAATACATGATAATATGCAATTGAATCTTTCTGTATTACATGTTTTATGTCATTCAGAACGCTCAAAAAGCTCTGCCCAGCGTCCTCCTAATGTTTTAACTCACCGTTAATCCGTTTAACTTTTTAAGTGGCTGTTATTGTAATAACCCGATGATTTCAAATAAAACATATTGATACCCATTTGCAACTACCAGTCATTAAAGTAGTAACTGACAGTATAATAAAATTTTATTGACAACACTTTTGTAAGCCTTGACTAATCGGTGCATTCGTATCGCTCAAAAACACGTTTAATATTTTTTGGAATTAAGCTTGAATTGCATTACTAAAAGAAACTTCCGTATTGGTTTTAAAAATAAGGAATGCGGCTCTCCTGGAAATGTACTGAAAAGGGTAAAGGCAAGGCTTTGACGGTCTTAGTGCGCAGTGTGCGTACAGTTTTAGTTGATTACGCACAAGGTCCGAGCGTACTGATACCGTCGAAACCCGGCTTTAGCAAGAGTTTACACGACAATCTAAATAAAATTATTGATATAAAAAGGCAATATAAGTTGTAGGTAGACTAATTGTACTAATCGGCCGATGTACATCGAATTGTCGTAATAAACTACGAGTTGGAAAGTGATGTTTGCGTATGATCTTCCTCATTTTATGTCACTCAAGTCAATAACTGACTTTATGGTTGGTGCTGGTTTTTTGCCATAAAATAAACTTTGACCTTTGAATCTGCGTAATGAGATGACTTATACAGCGTCCAGAGGCACCTTCAGTCACACTAGATGGGTGAAGGGACCACTCGGACGCCGTAGTGCCGGACACATTGATTATTTACATGGAGTAGGCTTGCCCAGCACCTATACCATCCTGACAGTTTAATCGGCCTAGCCCACAGGAAAGACAAGTCAATACGTGCGGAGCCAACCAAGTCACGGGTTTCCTCACGATGTTTTCCTTCACAGTTAGCCGTGATATCGCTACTACGAATTCACAGATTTACGTAACTTTGAAAATAAACCAAGTCATAGGTACATGCCCGCGCTGGGAATCGAACCTGGATCTCCTACTTCCGAGTCCATTGTTCTACTTTTAAAATCTTTTCAATATCAGGCTGTATAGTGATAGCAATAATATATTGAATTGGGTTATATTGAAATCTAAGTTATGTACATTTGTGAAGTTATAGTAGCAATACCACTCGCTAACGGTGAAGGAAAACATCGTGAGGAAACCTGGGTGTCTAAGCTATCCACATACCTCAGCGCTTGAAATCGCCAATCCGTGGTGGGCACGCGTGATGATTAAGCCCTTTCTCTTTTTCTGAGAGAAGGCCTGTGCCCTACAGTGGGACGTATATAGGCTGCTTATGATGTTGAAAGCTTTTCGATATCAAGCTGTGTTACTAATATAGATTACTATCTATTGAATTCTAAACGACCCGATCGAGCCACCACAACAACGGTTTTTAATTGTCCTTGTCCAGTTCATAATCGTTTCGTGTTACGAAAATTTACGAAAACCTTAAAAACTTTCTTTAGTCATCATCATCATCATCAGCCATTTGACGCCCACTACAGGACACAGGCCTCCTCATGATTTTCATAACCATGAGGGGTTTTGCCATACTCGCCACGCTTAGCAGGCTGGTTGGTGATCGCAGTATGCGGTTGGAATCTCAGGAAGACGCTGCTCCTCGTCTCCTGGTAATTCATTTCCTTAGTCGCCTTCTACGACATCCACAGGAGGAAATGGGGTGACGCTATTCTTAATCCGGCGCCACACGGAAGAAGATTCTTTAGTATCCATTAATAAACCACTTATAAATCATGGCATAACTCAGCATCCGCTCCATATCTACTCTATCTAAAAAACAATGTCCCAGGCAATGCAGCGCCCGAGTGGTCACCCATCCAGTGTGAGTGAAGGTGCCACTGGACGCCGTAGAAATCATCTTATTACGTAGATGCAAAGGCCAAAGTAAGTCTAACTCAGCATTTGAAACGCCATTCCGCGATGGGCTTAATCACTTGTCATGATTAAGCATGATTAAGCTCCCTTTTTCTCTGTGTCTAAGAAAAATGCAGTGGGTCGTTTAGTGGCTGATTATGCCATCTTCTTATCATACCAAATAAACGCTATCAGGTTGACCTACATTCAACAATGCGGATGTATTAATTTGTAAGTTAGTTTGTTATTTTGATTATAAAGAGTTGTTTGTTTGCTACAAAAAAACTGTATATATAATATAAAATTATTCGATAGGTTTGACTACGAAACATGATGAGCTATAAGAAGTTGTCGACAGTGAATCTCGTACATACAACATTTAATGCCTGAATCACTCAACATCCACTGCAACCTCCAGGTGCACGTTCGGACGGATATAGCGCAGTACAGAGAGAGATGACGTCTTTTGTTTGCGAAGCTAAGATCCACTTAAATCCACTTCGGGCCGCCAAGCCAGGATGTAAGAGTGGACTTGTGGCGTCAACGACTGTTTGATGGTTCATCCTATTATCATTGAACAGCTGACAGCATAACGATCTTTGTTCAACAGTGTGATTTAATTAATGCAAAATCTGAAAACCGTTGGTTCACTATCTATTACTTCATCACTTTACTTCTAATTATTATTTTATTTAATCACACATTACATAGGTAGAAATTGAGTCTACTCAGTTACGTTATTTGTTTTTTCTTGTTCAATTCTTTCATCGATTTTCGCTTGAGATTAATGAACAAAAAATTTTGACTAAAATAATGTAAATAAGTGTTCTACTGATCTACTATTGCTTAGTAGCTTACAATTTGTGTCCACCGATGCATAGCGAGAGAAAACCGATTGATCAACTGTCAACTACCCATTACCTGTGGTTTCAACTTACAGTAGTCTAACAACAAAGCTACACTCGTAAGGATCCGCGGACCACAAGGCTGCGACATTTAGCTCCCAGTGATAGGCTTTGCTCTGCTTCGTACGTTCCACCTCGAACATACCTTAGGAGCACGAGTTGTTCATGAGCGAAGCGTCAAGGGCAGCGGTAGTACTTTGATTGGTGGTCTGACTTTTAGGGTAGGATTGTATGATAAGCGGTAAGCGATTACAGTATTGTGATTATTAGTATGATGTTATAAAACACTCGCTTCTGTTTTAATCACAGGATGAAATTGTTTCGGAGAAACTGCAGGAATTAAATTCTCGATAGTACATCCAAAAGAGGCGGAACCATGGTGGTCCCTCCTCTTTGGTTCAGTTTCCACTTAAAACCCATTACCGTCTGATGCCTTTTATTTGGGGGATTTAAATTTATTTTATATTTTTACGTAAGTAAAAACTTGTCTAATTCAAGGTATTTCCTGAATCATTGGAATGGACGAATGTCAAGTAACCTAACCCAAGTATTTTTTTCCGTATTTTAACTCTGTATATAACGATAATTATGAAGCCAAGTATAATTGTTTATAAAAACTGTCCTCTGAAAACCTATGATTGAGTGGAGTTATAAAGTACACTTAGAAATAAGAAAACAACTAGCCGCTTTTCCCGTGTGTGCCCAAACAAAAAAAAGTAGTTTTATGTTTTCTGGGCTTATCCATTTATTTGTGTCTGTATCTGTAAACCTTCCAAAATGCTAAACGTTTAAATAAATTCAGAAATTCCTGAACTTAGAATTCAGGAACTTAAATTGACGGTCTTGTTTATTTTTAATAATATTTTTTTTAACACACCTAACTACTACTAAGTGCATACTGATGAGTGATTAGTTGTTAGCATGTTAGCATCGAAAGCCGGCATCAAAAAATTGGGGATTGAATGTGTCTGATTTTAGATTTTGTACTGATAGCCATTAAATAATATTCAAAATTAAACATAACCACTTATGTACACTTACTCCCAATTATTTAAAGAGCGCGACATAGAGACATGTAAAAAAAGGGTTTCAATTTCTTTCCTACCTGCCTTCCATCATCAGCTTGATAATAAAAAAACAGAGCATCCTTATTATCAGCTTATCGCTGCCCGCTCTTCTTAGAAGCCTATGCTGACACCCTTAAGCCCATTTGCTCTTCTTAAGGTACCATCGAGCGCCGGCGGCGAGACGGGGATATTAATGTTATTTGAATACGTTCCGAGACGATTACAGGTCATTTGTAATTGTTATTGACATTGCAGATAGTTGCCGCGCCTTACTTTGGTTGTAAAACAATGATAAAATAATATTATAATATGAAACAATATAATACAGACTTACCTCTGAAATGCGCAATTTCTTTAATATGTTCTTCTACTCATTTGACATTTTCCATTTTTTGTGGGCTTAAAACCATATTGTGTGGGCATTTTTCTATATATGGTCACGTTCTACTGGAGCAAGTAAAGTGAGAATTTCATAAAATCAACTTATACTTATTATAAATTTCATGCAATAGAATAAGTTGGACATATAGGGTGACAAATAGCAAGTTTTATAGAGAGTAAAAGAGATAAACGATGCAGAGTGCAATTAAATGTAGAAGAGAAAAAATTCTGGGCCACTTGCTACGTCATGACAGTTTTTTTTTACAAATGTCGTAGAAAGAATCTGGAGTTGCATTAGAGAGAAATCACTTTTACTGTTTCTTTTTTTTCTGCGGAATCGCGGTAAAAGTATCGGCTGTTCCATAGTAAAGTTACAGGGTAATTTTGAAATTGAAATCTATATTTTGAATATTCTTTTCATTGTGAATAATGGTTAAAATTTCCCTTTAAAAACAGTGAACGAGTTCAAGGGCTAGTTTCAAATTAAAGAGGTGGATGTCGTAACATAGTTACCAGGTGGTGAAGGAACCGGCCTGGAGCGCGTGGAGGATACTGCACCGTCAAGACTATTATTAATTTCTTGTACACTTAACAATCTATTAATCTACTGTCAACAGCTGTCAGTTGGCCATAATGCATACAGAAAAGCGGGTGAGGCTGTGTCAGGCTACACGTGGTTTAACGTGAAACGTTTAAAAGTAAGCGTCTGCAAACTGCGCAATGTATTCCGCGGCACTAGCGCCATCTAGCGGCACGAGTCTAGAAGATTTGAGTAATGGCTACTTTGCTCTACTCAGCGATGACTTGCACAGGACACGTAGTTACAGAGTTACAGCGGTCACCGAGGCGACATGTTTTCGTGACATGCGGCTTAGCAAGCGTCCCCCTACTACCGAACTGAAAGACGTTTACCGTCAGAAATAACTGTTAACAGCAGATTAACAGATTTTTAACGTACGAGAAACAAAGGGTAACTCTTTTATATCATGATAATGATAGGGATTCTGTTACACCCTACGTACGTCCCTCTGCAGAGCACAGGCTTATCAGAGAGAGAACCATATCTGCAGAACTGTGGTCACCCTGATGATGATGATGACACATACATTCATTCACACACAAACACACACCCTTACTCACACACACTTCACTACTCACTCATGACTCCAAACAAAAACTTGCATGCTCATTTGCCCTCTTGTTTATTTTTGATTTAGATGTTTGATACATCTTTCATGTAAAGTAAGTAAAGTAAAGTAAAAAATTATTTATTACCAAATGAATTATGTTACATGCATTTGTATAATTATTATTAATAACAATAATTAATTAATTAACTACTCTTGATGTATTCTGCCATGCATTCAATATTTGGCTATCAACCGTTCTTTGAAGCATTTTCCAGCGAGCTTTCCATATAAATCCGCTTATAAATTAATTGGTAAGCTGTGGACAACTGTTATTGGCCCTATTTTTAATACGTAATTATAATCAGATTACGCTGTTGTTGTTTCTAATAAAGTAAAATAAAATAAAAAAATAATAAATAATAGTGGTTCGGTCTCGGCGACCTCTTCAACTCCTGTTTTGGTGATCACTATTACTCAACAGACAAACCGACTAAACTTAATCAAATCATTATCAAACATGGATAGATTATCACAAACATTTCGATGCAAATGATAAAGGTCAGTTTAATCCCAAGATGAACACACTCAGCGACAGCACCTATTCATAGCTCTTATTATTTGTGGCTTAGGTGCTATTATTGAACGAAATTGTAAAAATTCGTTCGTTGCTAACATTACGGCCCACCTACAGACTACACAAAAGTTCCGGGAGTATTCAAAACCCCTCATTATTTGTTCAATACAAGAATACTTATGTTAATTTGATGTTAATTATACCAAACGTACTAATGTATATTTCATTACATAAGCAGCCTATATACGTCCCATTGTAGAGCACAGGCCTTCTCTCGGGGAGAGAGTATGGGCTTAATCACCACGCGTGATCACCGCGGGTTGGCGATTTCAAGCGCTGAGGTATGTGAATAACTCAAACACTCAGATTTCCTCACGATGTTTTCCTTCACCGTTAGCGAGTGGTATTGCTACTATAACGTCATAAATGTACATAACTTAGAAAACCAAGTCATACTCGTAGGTACATGCCTTCACTGGGGATCGAACCTGGGTCTCTCGCTTCCGAGTCCGATGTTCTACCGACTACGCTACCACCGCTGTTTCTTTCATATCATAAGATAAGATAAGATAAGAATATTCTTTGTTGTACCAGGAAAAACACAAACATGAAATGTTTACAAAAATGCAGTACAATTGGCGGCCTTATTATATCATATTTTATTAACCAACTTTTAAAAAGGTAGGACTGCCAATTTTTTTTTATATCATTTATTGCGGCAGTTGGACCAGGGTAATCACGAAAACAGGATGAAGGTCATTAGGCAGACCAGCGGCCCGATGGTCGGACGATAAAAATAAAGATAAATTTATTTGCATAAACATGTAATAATAGTACAATAACATGCATTATTAAGGTGTTAAATATAACATTGTCATGTTTATCCGTGTGGCGCCGGATTTAGAATAGCGTAACTCCATTTCTTTCCGTGGATATCGTAGAAGGCGACTAAGGAATTCAAGTGCCAGGAGACGGGCAGCAGCGTCTTTCTGAGATTCTAACCGCATACTGCGATCGCCAACCCGCCTGCCAAGCGTGGCGATTATGGCAAAACCCCTCATGGTTATGAAAACTACGAAGGAGGCCTATGTCCTGCAGTGGGCGTCAAATGGCTGATGATGATGTTAATTTCGGTCCAACATGTTTTACCAAGAGTGGCGTGCAAATAGGAGAGGCCCGCCACTTAGAACAGATATAATAGGTATGTCAAGTTTTAAAAAAAGAAATCAAAGTGAAATCGTAACAAATTAAGGAAAAAAAATATGAAAGGACAAATAATGTTAACGGTGATTAGTCCATGTGTGCGAAAGAAGTCAAATTACGTAACCACAACATGTTAAATTAAAATTTGTCATTTAGAAACGATATCATGGAGTCGGCGGAGGGTCCATGCATTTCATTAGCAAGGGACCGTGAGAGATGACATTTAGTGGAAACGGCCTATACCCAGCAGTGGGTAGCGTTGAGCTAATGATGATGGTGATGACATATTTTTACCATGGTATCCGATTGATTAAGTATTTCTCTGATGAGAAAGTAATAATCTCAAATGTCTGGTCTATATACAGCTCAACGAAGTTTGCAAGAAATGATGATTGTCAAAATCTGATGGCGTGTAACAGTGTAACAAAATTATTAAATCAACATTGAAAAGTTCAACTAAAATCTGTCATACATCTGGTACCCCTCCTACCAATAACAATAACAGAAAACCGGAGGTCACCGTAATCCAGTAAGGTAACACAGAAAGACAAGATCTTTATTAGCTGAAATACGACAAGATAATAAATAGAACGCCGACTCTTACCTATGTAAAGGTAGATGTAGTATATAAATAAGTATATATTCAAATAAATTACTAGTAGAATACTGCTTCTTTTTACAACAATGGTGCCATATTACATGGCAAAAAGCTGCAGTTTCAATTAGCCACAGATCAATCTGTGGCTTATTTGTATATAGGTATATTTTCACAAATAAAGTCACACAAATACGCACACACACACACACACACACACACACACACACACACACACACACACACACACACACACACACACACACACACACACTTACATACGCGTGTTTTAATAAACATAAAAATATATTTTTGAGTGGAATATGCAACTATGCCAATAGTGGGAATTTAAGGACAAATTGGTATTATGTACTTATATCCTTTAGTTTAAATACCACCGTGTTCACATCCTAACGAGTGACCAGCAACAGTTTAACTTTTTACTTTAACCTTTATGTCCAAGTCAATAAGAGCAGATTGGCAAGCGCAGAGATCGTGCCTTGATGACTTACCTACAGACAATCACTTGGATCTATTTGGATATCACAATGTTTGTGTGATTTATTTGTATATGAGTATATAGGGTACAGAGTATACAGGGTTATATATTTTTATAGACATACCTGCATTTTATTAATTTTATTTTAACCCTGTACAAAGTGCATTGCAAGAGTGAACACATCCAAATTTAATAATCACATATTTCTTGAGTTCTTCCTTCACCACGACTTGACTTGACACATAACTCACGCAAGACGGGTCCTCCCGGAAGACACGGGGGTTTGCCATTTGCCACGATCCTGAGTTTTTCGCTTCATCAACATTCATTAGTTTGCATGCACGTGCGCCGTTTTCGGTAAAGGGAAACATAGCGAAGAAGCCTGTATATTCGAGAAAATCATACGGCTATATCAGAAAGTATAGTCAAGCAAAAGGCCAGAGGTAGTGTACGTCCAAATCAATACAACAAATACAAATATCTTTATTAAAATGAATTTACACAGGATGGATCGCAGAAGAAACCAAACTAGGATGAACCTGAACTATGGTTACTTAAAAAAACAGAAGTCATATTGAAGTTTGCTGGAAGAAATCTCTCACAAAGATAAGCTCGCCATGGTACATGTATTTTCTTTTGTAACCTTTCCTGTACTGTGTTCTCGTGTATCCATGTCCATGCAAATATAATAATTAATTACACTGTGATGTACGGCTCCGTCACCAAGTAAACAAAGAAATTATGTAACACGTCAAATAGTTTTTGAGCGGATGTTTCAAATCTGGGGCCTGCTTCATAGAATTACAATTCCTGGTTTGCTGTGACAGTACGTTGTATATCGCAAAGTCGATTAACCCACAGATTCCCAAGTACGGAGAGTGATACGCATTGTACATAGAAATGTCGTAAACTGAGAATCGCAGTTTCATGAAACTCTGCCCTGATGTTGCACACTTGGTAGTGCACAGATCATGCAAACTAGAAAACACATAAATATTCTTAACATACATGAGCAGCCTATATACGTCCCACTGTAGGGCACAGGCCTTCTCTCAGAGAAAGAGAGTATGAGCTTAATCACCACGCGTGCCCACCGCGGATTGGCGATTTCAAGCGCTGAGGTATGTGAATAGCTCAGATACCCAGGTTTATTTACGACGTTTTCCTTCACCGTTAGCGAGTGGTATTGCTATTATAACTTCACAAATAAACATAAATAAAAAAACAAAAAAGCCTGCACTGGGAATCGAACCTGGGTCTCTCGCTTCCGAATCCAATGTTCTACCCACTAGGCTACCACCGCTTTCCACCACCGAATATTCTTAACATGTAGAGCTAAAATTTACTTACTGCAAAAAGTAAGAAGTGAAGGGAAAGGAAATAAGTGAAGGGAAATAAAATTACGTGAAAAACCAATTATAAATTTTCATCCAATTATGCAAATCAAGTATCTGCCTAGGTCTTAAAAGGAACATCGTAACTAGCCATTGCAACATGTAAGTAAGTACAGTCTATTCCAATTCAATTTTGGGTGCAGGCATACCGGGTTATTTTTCAAATGTTAAATTTGTGAAACAAGTTATTGAGGTAGTGTTGACTCAGATGTATAATTTTCTAAATATCAATGTGTATATAATTTTATAATATTCGTGCCTGTGTCATACACTTGGGTAAATTATTTTCCTATATTGCATTATGCATATTTTTACAATGCCACTACAAAGCAGAAAACCATACGTAAATGTTACAACCATTCGTACGGCTTATTGTCGGTCCTATCGTTTATTTAACTTTTGACATTCCATAAATATAAAACTAACTTTGCTGCACAAACTTTAATTGTCGTGCTTAACTTTAATTTTCACATATAAATAACCCTAATTTGGTACGTTTCTTCTCATTTTTTTTATTTCCTTTGACATTTCAGTTTTTAACATATATGAATATTTTAATATAACCTGTTTACAACATATAGCACGTACTTTCAGTAGTTGGCTTATGTTTACATTCGCTAGCTGTTGAATCGAAACAGACTGTAGGCTAACCTAGTAATCTCAGTTCCATCAACCAAGGAGGAGTAAAAGTTAAAGGTTCCATGCTCAAGTAATTAAGTTTTCCGCAATACTAAAATATTAATAAAGGATCAGATTACACTGCAGCTGAAGAATACTGGTGTTATCCATAATAAATTGTTTGTGATGCCCTTGCCTGGTAACCTACTGTGGGGCCAGAATAAGTGATTGTGTGATGTAGAAGTTCTTATTATTAATGAAAGAAAATAATAAAGAGTGTACCAAACGCCTCGGTAGTTTTTGTACAAATTCGTACGAGATTAGAACCTTTTCGAGTATATAACCAAAACCACTTGGTTCAATACCAGATATAACAAATAGCCTATGGGAACACTGGAATACGGAGTGTTATTTATAGTTAAAGTGCACAACCTCTCCGTTTTAAAGAAAGAAAGGAACAACGTTCAGTGTAACACATCACAAGTAAAAATAAATCAAAACACTAAATCAGATGTGGATTATGGTACACCGTGTATATTATGTTGGAGAAGCAATGTCTGGTATTGCAAGAGCCGGAGCGACCCAAATGTTGTGCACGTCTGAGGCACGCCTTCGACTTTCAGTGGTCGTCAACATTTGGATTTTGTCGAACTTCTGAAACACCATCACTTATGAACTGTCGAACTTTTGAAACAACATATTTCTAGAAAATCAAATACAAATATTCCTACGGAGATTGTAAGTACAAAAATAAAGCCAGCTTTGAAAAGTTAAACATCTACAAATGATATGTAAGAACAGCTTTTTTACGGTTTCAAAGTTGCCTCAGTGAAAGTTGTTGATCTTGACAAAACTGTTTTTAAGGTTCCGTACTCAAAGGGAAGGGACCCTATTACTAAGACTCCACTGGCCGTCTGTCTGTCACCAGGCTATCATGAACCGTGATAGTTATAATGAACCGTGATTGTCATACGATTGAAATTTTCACAAATAATGTTTTTCTGTTGCCGCTATAATAATGAATACTAAAAACAGAATAAAATAAATATTTAAGGGGGCTCCCATACAACAAACGTAATTTTTTGCCATTTTTTGCTCGATATTAATAACGGCAGTAGGTAGACGCTTAAAATATTAAAATGTTCTATAGATAATGATAAGAAACCCTTGGTGCGTGAGTTCAACTCGCACTTGGCCGGTTTTTAAGTAAAGTTATTAATACACCTCATCTCCCAAGAGATCTACCTTATTACTTATTTGCGCAATAATATTGTATTTAAACTTAAAATAGTAACTCAATAGAATTTTCCACGGAAGACAACCCAGTCAAATAATTATATTCAGTTAACAATGAATACAAAACCATCGTTTAAATCTTTTTCAATTTATTCAATTCATTGACCATTTTTTGGTGTAACATTTAACTACATTATTAGCACCATCTAGCGTAAACATCAAGAACTATCTTCAAACCGAAATCCAATGTTGCCAACACCTGCGTGTCACTGCCAAAGGTCAGTATCCTGGTAGGTGCGCCCGCGTTCGCGCCATCGTCACCTAGTTCTATCTAGTGATGTCAATTGCCGATTCTTCGATAATACCTATCGATGATAAGGCATAATAATTTTTTATCTAAAATACAGTCAACAGCACAGTAACCTTAACATACGTGCACTGTACAAAATTGCGTTATGGGTGACTCCGCAAAACAAAATAAAAGGTTGAACTGCTGTCTACTGTCTTGTAGTCAAATACATGGGCTAATTTTAGTTATAAAATCAAATAGAATAAAAAAATTGTTAAAACTCAAAATTGAACCCGACAATTTTACGAGAAAGCAATACTATTCTCATCATCAACCCATTATGTCCCCACCGAGGGGCACGGGTCTCTTCCCTGAGGAAGGTATAGGCCATACTCCACCACGGGGGCCAAGTCCGGATTGGTGGAGGCTTGTAGACTAGTGGCTCGTCTACTGTCAGAAGTTGTCAAGCCGCCCTAAGGCCTCTGACTTGGCTTAACGACTGCCATCTATCGACGGCAGCCGGCACCAACAGCTTAACGTGCCTTGCGAAGCACGGAGTATCACTGTAAAATCATTCAAAGTTTTAAAGCCATACGTAAGTGTTAAAAAGTGAAAATTGTTTTACGAGTCGAATTCTCTATTTTTAAAACGACATTAGATTTTTTTGCACCCTGCATACGTACCATTTGTCCCACGCAGGTCTTCTCTCAGAGAGATAGTATAAGCTTAGTTGCCACGCGTGCCCGTCGCAGATTGGCACTTTGGTTATCTAAAAAATGTATAGATAAGGTTTTATTTTCAATCTTGCCGCAGGCAGAATTCATAAAAATTCATAAATAAACTTTGTTATGCCTTGGCCAATTCGTTCACGGGCCATAAGCATGCACGGGCATAATATAACTTGACATCGATAAAAATATGCGTGTCCCACCTTTGTGAAGGTGATGTGATCAATTAACATAAAATTCAGAGTCCAAGAGATGTGCAATATTCTAATATTCTTATTATAAAACGTACCTACATCGGCTGTAAATGAAAAATAATGAAACATTACCAATAAGTAATAAGTTTTCATTTTGCAGCCAGTAAAAGCAAGCAAACCAGTGGCCAAACCTCTCTTCCTACCCCTCAGGGACACAGGTGTTTATAATGTGTACGTATTGTAGTCAGTAGTACGTAGTTGTCACCTTTATACTTTATGCTTTATACTTTATTGCACACATAAAATCACATGAATAAAAAAAAACATTTACAGAAAAATTAAAAAGTGTACATGGCGAGCTTATTTCAGCAGAAATGTCTTCCAGCCAACCCTTGATGTGGTGATACGAACATTATAAACAAGGGAGGATCTTGAAGGAAGGAAGGGAGGACTTATACTAAATGACCCTTAAGGTACCTTCTTTCAAACAAAAAAGTTTAATCTCAAAAGTAATAATAAAATACGACAATGTTAATAATTATGATGATGGCTGATGGGGCCGAAAAGATGATGGCCGATGGGGCCGAAAAGTTCTCGAATGGAGACCACATATCGGCAAGCGCATCGTAGGACGACCAGCCCCGAGATGGACAGATGACCTCATCCAAGTGACAGGAAGACGCTGGATGCAAGCCGCTTCCAACCGGTCTTTTTGGAAATCCATGTAGGAGGCCTAAGTCCAGCAGTGGACTTCTTGTGGCTGAATGATGATGATAATGATGCATCTAAGCTTACTGGTAAAGTCTCACTATGTCGTTGAAAATCTGTAATGCTGTTGCTATGATTCTCTATATAGTAACCATAGTCAGTTTTGTCAGTTGTTTGCTTATGTGTACATAAGCCACCTATGAGCACAGGCCTTCTCTCAGGGAGAGTGTATGGGCTTAATCACCACGCATAGCCACCGCGGATTGGCAATTTCAAACGCTGTGGTATGTGAATAGCTCAGACACTCACGTTTCTTCACGATGTTTGTTTATGTGCGAAATGTATGAATTAGTATATTATTATTATATGAATATTTGTATAGTAGGTATATTTTTGTATTCTGTGGTTAGTGTAAGTATTTTATTAAATATGTATGAATATTAGTTGTAAGTCAGTTAGTTTATGTATGTACGTACCTATGTATGTATTTTGTTCCCATATATTACATGTACACCTACCTACCTACTCTCTTTATCTTTCAGTTATATCCATCCTAAGGTTGTCTCGAAGAGATCGCTTTTAGCGATAAGACCGCCAATTGTACACGGCAAGACTTAGATATGCAAGCCTTTTAATGTATTTTGTTTTCTGGTGTGTACAACAAAGTGTTCTAATCTAATCTAGTCTAATCTTACATTTAGAACCCACGGCATAAGGATAGGTAGCTACATATAAAGACACGGTCGTGACAAACCTCTTTCGCTTTATGAGTATTAATTAGGATAAGGATGATCAATAAATAAATAAATCGCAAAAAGATGACACCGTGCACGCACCTAGGTCAAGCAGATTTATAACTAGGTTACTAGGTAAGATTACCTAGTTACCTAACTGCAGGATGACTTCGAATTCGTTCACTGTTTTTAATAGGACATTCTCACCATGATTAACTATGAATAATCGCAACTACCCGTCTCTCTTTCTCCTTTGGCAACATGTCCATCACAAGGTTGTCTGGAAAAATTGCTGTTAGCAATAAGGCCGCCCATTGTACTTTTTCATTGTAGCTTTCATATTTTATGTCTCTTGTTACTTGTGTGCAATAAAGAATATTCTTATCTTATCTTATCTTATCTTATCTTATCTTATCTTATCTTATCTTATCTTATCTTATCTTATCTTATCTTATCTTATCTTATCTTATCTTATCTTATCTTATCTTATCTTATCTTATCTTATCTTATCATGATTGAATCCTTCGGTTTTGGAAATCACAACATTTTACTAATGTATGTACTTTTAAATCATAACTAAATAGTCATGAAATCAATAATTTATTTCAACGTAAAGAATTTACATTCTGTACGCTGAATGTCAATGTACTACATTATGTTAGCCGCTGCCGTCGGGGCGTATTTGTAGTAAAGAAAAAGGCAGCGGGAAAAAAAAAACCCTCTGTCCACCTTTTCTCAAATCATCTTAAACTTAATTCATGAAAGCCTATATGATATGATACCGTCATTGCCACCAATAACTTTAAAAGCCTCAAGATAACATTCTCTCAAAATATTGCTAACGATTTCAAAATCAGGCCGTAGTTAGACATTTCAGCAAATGACCTGTCAGTCTAATTTTTAGGGTAAGCTCCATTAAGAGGTCATTTCCCAACAGCGACTGGCAATTTTATCGACAGCGGTCGAGTGTCATCTATCAAGAGCAATCACGATTCTTAATAAACAATGTTCACTGAACTATTAGGTCATTCCGGCCGTCAGTCTGTCTGCCTGTCTCAATAATTTCTTATGTAATTGCTTTGTAGACGTGAAATAATTAATAAAACTCAAAGCAAAGGAGTATGAAAACAACAAAATGGACTGAAAATCTTTTGAACAATTTTCTGCTCACAAAGAAGATGACCGTTTGAATTTAGGTACGTTACTTATGTGTTTGCAAAATCTGAGACTGAGACTTTTTAAGGTTGGCTTATTGGAAGTGGTTTAATTACGGAAAACTTAAAACTGGCCAAATGCGTGTCGAACGACGTGCAGTGTAGGGTTCCGTTTTATCTGCTTTACAGAACTAACAACATCATCAATGTCATTTTCCACGGATTTTGTACCAAGTGTTCCCTTTATAAGTCGGTACCCTATTCCTCTTTATATATTAGGGGTTAAAGTATGAAATTGCCATTTTATTGCAATAGGTTCTTTGAATTGACATAGAATCTTCATGGTTTGAGGTTTTCGAATGAAACTTTTTTCAAATGGTTTCTATGATGTTCTTTTTTTAAAAAATGTGAAACATTTGAATCATCATCATCAACCCATTATGTCCCCACCGAGGGGCACGGGTCTCTTCCCTGAGGAAGGTATATAGGCCATACTCCACCACGGGGGCCAAGTCCGGATTGGTGGAGGCTTGTAGACTAGTGGCTCGTCTACTGTCAGAAGTTGTCAAGCCGCCCTAAGGCCTCTGACTTGGCTTAACGACTGCCATCTATCGACGGCAGCCGGCACCAAAAGCTTAACGTGCCTTGCGAAGCACGGAACCGCTCGGAAAAATGCCACTAGCGTTAGGCATAAACGGCGACCCATCCATGCACTGAACGCGCCCTGTGTTGCTTAACCTTCGTGATCGTTTAAGATCACTCAGGCAGCCGGGGCTACGAGCGATTCGAATATCGACTTTCAATTGATTTTGTTATTCAATTTAGACAAGAAAGGTGGATACTGCGAAAATTCGAGTGATTTTTGAATACGAGTTCCGACGCGGAACTAACGCGGCAGAAACAGCCCGCAATATCAATGCTGCGTTTGGAGAGGGGTCTACTAATGAACGCACCGTGCGATTTTGGTTTAAACGCTTTCGTGATGGAAATTTCGACTTAAAGAACGAGTCACGAGGAAGACCGCCCACACAGGTGAATAACGATGAATTAAGAGAGATTAAGCCGACCCTAGTCAAACTACCCAGGAATTAGCGGCATGGTTTAACGTTACCTTACCCACAATATTGACTCACTTGCGTCAAATCAATAAAATAAAAAAATACGAAAAATGGGTGCCTCATAATCACTCGAATTTTCGCAGTATCCATCTTTCTTGTCTAAATTGAATAACAAAAACAATTGAAAGTCGATATTCAAATGTTTCACATTTTTTATAAAAAGAACATAATAGAAACCATTTGAAAAAAGTTTCATTCGAAAACCTCAAACCATGAAGATTCTATGTCAATTCAAAGAACCTATTGAAATAAAACGGCAATTTCATACTTTAACCCCTATTACTTATTATTTTTGTTGCACTAACCGGTGCTGAGGACAATTTAAAAAAAAATACCCTCTAAAAAGGTTTTTAAAATATTCCTCTTTAATTTGTAAAGGCTACTTAGCCGTGATAGTTTTCCTTTTAACCTTTAGCTAATGACGTGTTTTTTTCTTTGCGTAAGTGCCTGCGCGGCCCGCGCTCTTCATTTGTTATATTAGCGATTCTCGAGGCTTTGAAAGTTCAAATAATTATTAAATATGTAAAATCAGTTATAATAAAATAAAATAACTTTTGGGAATATTTTGGATTTTAGAAAATAATTAACATTTTTAGGCGCAGATCACATGAGATCAGAAATAAGTCTGTATTTCTTAAAAAAACAAAAAAGAAACAAAAACTTGCTTTTATAACAATCTCTATAGTGTGTGTAATAAACTTTTTATAATCAACTGTAGCTACTAGTAAAAAAAATTTAAATTGCAAGGCACTAAATTTTATGAATTATAGGCAGTCCCGACAAACATATTTTGCACACTGGAGGCAAACAGGTTTTTTTTTTACGGGAATAACATATATGTATAGTTTTTTTCTTGACGCATCATAGGGCTCATTTAGCATCATCTCAGCAACTACACCACCTTTAACGGCCTCAGTGTGACTAAACTCGAAGCTAGTGAAAGTATCGCATCTGTGTCGAGTGCGGGAAAGGGGTTAAATTTTATATTATTACTTTTGTAAGGCCTCTGCGGCCCCCACCTCAGCAGTAAAAGGTTAAGTTCATTATATGTACTACCCTGAATTTTTCACGTTTCTATAATCAACTGTTTAGCCAGGCGAGGGGGAGGAGACGCCCAACTCTGACAAAAAATTGCAATTTAAAGCTTAATACTTCGCAAACGAAAACATCGTGAGGAGACCTGAGTGTCTGAGGTGTCGACATAACTCAGCGCTTGTAACTGCCAATCCACGGTAGGCACGCGTGTTGACTAAGCCCATACTCTCTTTCTGAGAGAAGACCTGTGCCCTACATTGGGACGAATATAATAAATAAATAAAACAAATTAGCCTTTAATGCATCTTAAGCAACAAAGCACGAGCATAAGAAACTAAAAATTAAATAAGTAAGTATTAAAAAAATTAATGTAGTGTGGGACGTCCTCAGACTCGGTTGAGCGATGATCTTCGCAGGGCGGCTGGCAAGAGCTGGATGAGAGTAGCCGAGGACCGTGCTCAGTGGCGTGCAATAGGAGAAGCCTATGTCCGGCAGTGGACAAGCATAGGCTGATGATGATGATGATGAAAAAAATTAAGCACTTGATGTTGTTGGGTAAAGGCCTCCTCCAGATTTTGCCATAGATCTCGGCCCTTTTTGAGCTTTCTCCAGCCAGTCTTTTCCGCAGTTTTTATTATATCGTCAGCCCATCGCTTAGAAGGTCTGCCAACTCCTCTTTTTCCATCTTCCGGGCCCTTCCACTGCGTTATTTTCTTTGTCCATCTTTGGTCTTCCATCCTTGCGACGTGGCCGGCCCATTTCCATTCTAGTTGTTTAAGGTAATTACGTACGTCTTTAATATTGGTGCGATCTCTTATGATTTCTGTTACAAATCTTATCTTCAAGTTTCATCTTAAGGATACTGCGTTCCATGGCTCTTAGGCATACTGCAAGTTTCTCTATATTTTTCTCTATGAGAGACCATGTTTGACAGCCGTAAGTTAGTGATGGAAGGATACAAGGATCCATCACTTTTTTCTTTAGTTGCATCGGTAAATTACTCTTTAGGACTTCCTTGTAAGACAAAAATTTCTTCCAGGAAATATTAACTTCTCTCGATTTCTTCGGTACTCGCATCTCTAAATGATATTAATTTGCCTAGATAAATGTACTCATTGACGTATTCCAGTGGACGAATATAGGCTTCATAAAAAAGACAAATTTAGATGTAGAGGGTTACTCTAGAAGAAAATGATTTTATTCTACCGCTTTGTCGGCGTAGTTGATATGTATATCTATGCCAATTTCAGCTCTCTAGTACTTATCATCTGTGTGCTGTGACGGACGGAAGTTTCAATAAATTTGCTTTAATTTAATTTGTAATATGTGATTTTGTGGCAGTGTTTTTCCTCTTTTTCCCTTTCTAAATAAAAACCACAATTAAATTCATCAAACTTTTTTAGGGAGCAGGGTATCACTGCCTTAGTGATAGGGTCACTGTAAAATGTTCCTTGAATAAATTATCTTATCTTAAACAAAACAATTCTCGAAATCAACTCTGATAGAATTTTTTTTACGTAAATGGTTAGGTTCATCATCATCATCAGCCATTTGACGCCCACTGCAGGACATAAGCCTCCTTTATGTTTTTCATAACCATGAGGGGTTTTTCCATAATCGCCATGCTTGGCAGGCGGGTTGGCGATCGCAGTATGCGGTTGGAATCTCAGGAAGACGCTGCTGCCCTCCTCCTGGTAATTGATTTCCTTAGTCGCCTTCTACGACATCCACGGAAGGAAATGTAGTGACCCTATTCTTAATCCGGTGCCACACGGCAAGGTTAGGTTGAGACCAATTAATTATATATCAGCTGTCCCTACTAAGGTTCTAATTATTTCTTTAACATTTTTCTTTATTATGCTTAAGAGTGGACTGAATAATTCGTATAATTAACGTTTCCCTTGACACTAAATATGGAATCAAGTGGAATCAGATCATGAAGTGAACCATCATTACAGTATGTGTCATCATTATTTACAGTGCCCAAGAGCGATGTGTGTTGCTGACTTAATTAAATATGGTGCGAGTGAAAAGAGTTCTCATGCTTGTAGGTAATTGCCAATCCGCGGTGACCAAGCGTGTTGATAAAGTCAAAGGCGAGTGTTATACTATACAGGGCGCTATTAGGTACCTACCCAAAAAAATTGCAATTCCTGAATATTATTTGTAATTTTTTTTCAATATATTTTTTTAATATTTTTTATACTACGTTTACATTGTAGTGACGCTGTTTGACAGATAATGCTTAAAGTCGTATTTTTGTGAAACATAATGGGCATTTTTCTATATAATATTGAACAATGATTTATGAAGGCTGCGACATTGGTGGGCTTAACCCGCATAAAGCGTAAATTTAATGAAATAATTAAACCCTGATATTTAAAAAAAAAATAGGTACATCTCTGAAAATAAAACGAATGGAACAAATTTTGTAAAGCACTAACTCTAATTCCGGGGTATCAGCATTTTAAATGTAAGTCTGTATAGAAACAATCCCTCGTTTCTCGGGCTTATTTCTGCATACAACCTAATGCAATCCATCATTCTATAGTAGTTTTTTTTTTCGATGATCTTCGCAAATAATTGGGAATTAAAAAAATATTAATAAAAATTTTAAACCGACTTCAAATCACTGCGTGGCACTAAAAATGCCAAAGTAATTAATGCAATCTATCGCACCTAAAGTAATTGTGTTGTGTGGAAGTTATTATTATTATTATAACTTGGACCAAGCCCTACTCGGGTCAAGGTCGATACGATTATCGAATAGCGAACAAATTAAAGAAGCTCCCATTCAGACGAATACTTGATCATTTAGTTACCACGTTTGTAGACCTCTAGTTGTCAGTACAAGGTACTAAATTGTAGCTCGGTTGACTGGACATGTAAGGTTGCCTAGTAGACGCATTTGGTGATCTCCTATTTGAAGGCATTCATACTGAACGAAGTCTCTAAGTTGTATAAGGACATAAAATGGCTTTATATGTGTTTTGCAACTGATTACTCTCAGTAATGTGCACCTGTCTGATCATGAACTGTATTTTTTTATAATTAATTATATTTTTTCTTGAAGTCTAATAACATTTTAAATAAGGCAATATTCTCTGCTTGTTCATCCGACTACGAAAGCAAAGGAGGGTTGTTTTTCGCGCAGTATGTATGTTACCACGCAGAGAGAGCAAACTTGATCAATGTAAAAGAAAAGGTAAACGACGCAAGTGTTATATTTTGCAATATATAGTCACGGAAAAAAATTGTGGAGGGGAGCTGCCATATTGTAAAAAAATCAATATATACCTTTTTTTTTTCAGTACGCATAAACTCGCGCCTGTGTCGAAGGGGTACCCTCATTCTTCTATGGAGCATTTGCTCATGTAGGCCTTGCTTAAGACTTTTTGGGCAGGCGGGTGTTTCGTTTTTTATGAGTTTTTTTTTATTTGAACATTTGTTGATTTTATATATATTTATTTCTAATGTTTTACAAATGCAAATTTCATTCGTTTACTGCATCGTTAAACTATTGCTGGTTTGTCTCATCTTCGGATACTATTCGAATCGCAATGCAATGACGGTAAAATGTATATGATATGATGTGTACATACATACACAAACCTACTTCATAACCGTTAACAAGTCATTCACATTCCGTGAAACGATGACATTCTTTAACCAAACTCAGACTTACCTTTTGCTCTACTTCTTATCTGAAAGTTCATCAGAAAAACATCCCGTTTGCCTAGCAACTAAAATCCAGTCTTAACCACAAGCTTTGAAAGTCCAAATTCGACGAATAACTCCCGGAATGCACACGAAGAGTACAAGGATTCACAAATGAAAAATTTTACGGGAATATAAACTTCGGAATTTAAGTCTTAGAGTCTGTTTTTCTGTGGCGAAGAACTCTTTGCGCAGTGCAGTAATTGCCGTACAATACGGGCGTGCACATTTTGACAATGAAATGGTTGAAGCAGTTTAAATACCTGGCATTTGGAGAGGTCGATTCAAGGGTTAGAAATGGTGCATTTGAGTGCTGTGAGAAACGAACAGCAGAATTGGGGAAGGATGGCGCTGCATTTGCTGCGAATCGCATCTTTGTGATTATTGAGAGGTTTTCCTAAAGATGCCTTTAAAACTATATCGATAAATATATCTATAACTGTATCTCGTGTAGTTAAATTACATAGCGTGGATATATTGCACCGGAATGGAGATCCTTGAACCAACCGTAGACCGCTGGACCAACCGGAGATCCCAAACGGTCTGAAATGGCCGGAGACAATCAGTTTTTATGTTCATCTGGACACCTCAATTAGGTCGCATTTTGTGTACATAAGCAGCCTATATACGTCCCACTGTAGGGTCTTCTCTCAGAGAGAGAGAGTATGGGCTTAATCACCACGTGTGCCACCGCGGATTGGCGATTTCAAGGGCTTAGGTATGTGAATAGCTCAAACACTCAGGTTTCCTCACGATGTTTTCCTTCATCTTTAGCGAGTGGTATTGCTACTATAACTTCACAAATGTACATAACTTAGATTTCAACATAACCCAATTCAATATATTATTGCTATCACTATACAGCTTGATATTGAAAAGATTTTAAAAGTAGAACAATGGACTCGGAAGTAGGAGATCCAGGTTAGATTCCCAGCGCGGGCATGTACCTATGACTTGGTTTATTTTCAAAGTTACGTACATCTGCGAATTCGTAGTAGCGATACCACGGCTAACTGTGAAGGAAAACATCGTGAGGAAGCCCGTGACTTGGTTGGCTCCGCACGTATTGACTTGTTTTTCCTGTGGGCTAGGCCGATTAAACTGTCAGGATGGTATAGGTGCTGGGCAAGTCTACTCCATATAAAAAATCAATGTCTCCGGCACTACAGCGTCCGAGTGGTCCACCCATCACTCACCCATCGAGTGTGACTGAAGGTGCCACTGGACGCTGTATAGGTCATCTCATTACGCAGATGCGAAGCCCAAAATTTATTTTATGAAAAAAAAACTAGCACCAACCATAAAGTCAGTTATTGACTTGTGTGACATAAAATGGAGAAGATCATACGCAAGAATCACTGTCCAGGGCGCATTTTGAAACTCGTAGTTTACTGGTTATAAAAACCACGAGGGAGGCCTATGTCCTGCAGTGGGCGTCAAATGGCTGATGATGATGGATTGTACCCGAAGAGCGTTGATGACCCGCTGCGTACAGCTCATCCACAAGCCACAAGTGTACAGGGATTGGCAGAAGGGCCTAAAGAGGGTGATCTTAGCTTCCCTTGTACACCTTTTAAAACACCGTGTTTTTCTTTACAAATAATTAATTCCTTGAAGTGAACCAATGTAGGCTGATCGATTGGGCTCTTTAACAGTTTGACAACTGCAACTTATACAAAAGCTCCTTAACAGTTCGGTAAACCAGAACCTTATTTAGACCGAAAATTTAAAAAGTTGGTCTTACTAATCCGAGTTGAACTGACTAAATTTAAACTAAGGCCACTGCCTTAATATCATGTTAAAGGTAAGTCCATTAATGTTTCATAAAAAACAATCTAAATTCTACTTCGGATACAACTAAGTAATCCTTAGTCTTTGACCACTTCGCTGGTGAACCACGTGTCCCCACTTATGGTAGCAAATGACGGTCACCACAAATGGTTAGTCGGCATTGTAAATCGTATAATTATAAATTGAATCGCAGGTGCATCAATGCCCTTAAACGTTAGTGGTCTGGACAGAATGACGAGTTGTATCTAGTTTTTGTGATGGCACATTACGGTCAAGCTCTCTATTTAAATTGCAGATGGCATCTTGATTCAATTCAGTGGTATTTAGGAAAAAAATATGTAGGTTTTATACAAAAAAAAAGAGTTCAAGAGGACTAATTCGGTAGAAATAAAACTAAGCTAAATTCGATTTCCTTGAACTTAATATAAAGTTTGAATTGAAGGTAATAAAAGCCGGTTAAAAATTCATCCAAAGTAGAAATTCAGTTACAGATAGATATATAGCACAACCAGGTGAAAGATATTACTATGATACCATCGTACTTTATTTCCTTTTTTGGGACTTTTGCTTCTTGCTCTTTGCTAATACATGCCATTTGGTCGAAATATGTCTTTATCAATTTGCAAAAAGTGTATGTACAATCTCTCAATCACGTTAATAGTGATTTTAAGGACCCATGGACGTGAACCTAGGGCAGAAACCTAGGACTAGACAACATTAACGCCAAAAACGGCCATTTTGGCATAAATTCTATTTAGTCCCAGGTGCGCGATCCTGGGTTCTCTATCGTGGGCCCTAACAATTACTGTTAAAATGATTAAGAGATTGTACTGACCCTTTTTGCAATCCAGCTCTTGCCAGCCGCCCTGCGAAGATCATCGCTCCACCGAGTCTGAGGTCGTCCCACACTACGTTTACCGATCCGCGGTCTCCACTCGAGAACTCGTCTACCCCATCGGTTATCAGTTCTTCGGATAATATGGCCGGCCCACTGCCACTTCAGCATGCTAATTCGGTGGGCTATGTCGGTGACTTTGGTTCTCTGTCGGATCACCTTTTTGCAAATATGATCTTTAAAAGAAGATATGATTTTTTTTTTTCATTGGTGGCGTTAGCTAGCCCACCGGATCCCCTTAATCATTTATATTCAAAAGGGTACTAAATTACTAACGAGACCGGCAAAGATCACTTATTATATAGGTGATGGTTAGATTTGACTGTTTTGCTAAACTTATTTAAGTATGGATTTGTTTTCGATATTGTAAATCTTTGTGTGCTCTGAACTACAGTGTCGCTATAAGTGAAAACCTTTTAATGACTCTCAGTTTCTATAATGTACAATGTACCTTTTATCATGTTATTTTTAGTCGATGGTTTTCCTAAAACTCAATAAATAAATAAATAAATAAATAAATAAATAAAATTAGAGAAAAATAATGTATTTCGCACCTTACGTGATTAAAATATTTATCACGCTCCACTTTAACAACTTAAGACGTCCATTCACGCAGGTAAAATTAAATTAAATGTCTTTCAATTAATACAATTAAAACCGACGTGTTTCACAAAAAAAGTCAATCAACTTGTGCAAATCAAGTGCCATACTGCGCATCTGAACTGTAAAATTATACACCAAAGTAATTAAAATCTCACGAGTCCTTGCTTTGAATCTACCTTGTTCAGACAGCATATCTGCCTCTGCCTCACGCACACACTTACACATGCTTTTAGAATCCTTTCTAAAAGCATTTGTCAGTGTGTAATATAATATAATAATGTAATAATAATAATAATATTATTATAATATTTTCATAAATGTATTGATGTATTTAAGTTTCTTTTTTTTTTTGTTTATGCCGTAAATAGTAACCACTGAAAACCAGCGTCGTGGTCGCTACCGGCCACGGCATGATGCTGAGTGGAGACCAATTTGGTGCCAAATCTAACCCAACTGTTGATCTGAATTTGTATTGTTATAGATATTAAGATTTGAGTATCAAATAAATAATTTACTTACTTACTTACTTACTAATGTAATATTATAATAGTAAACCTTGTAACTAACAAATATTTTTCATTATGTCCAATTTGCTCTTTTTTTACAGTATAAGAGTAGACATCTATAATTGGCCTTGTAAATGATAATATTTTTCAGAACTTATTAAATGTATCGCCGTTGATTTCTCGAAATAAATATAATAAAAAATCACCGTAAGGCAAAATAATGAAATGGAACCAAAACCAAAAGTATTACTATTTCTTCTTAATATGATAAGCGTAGATCACAGATATGCGTAGATTAACGAAACTATGAAGAAAACAATGTACAGCTAGTGGTGTTTCAATTGTTACAAAAGCTAGATGACCCAACATTATGCTGAGGGTGTCAGCCAACGGCGCTGATTTTCAGCCAATGTCCGCAGCCACCACGAGGTGCAACAGGGGTACTTTAACCTCTGAACTGCCCTCGCGGAATGGAGGCGGAATATAGGTGGCCCATACTAAGTTGGACACAGATCTGTGTCGCTGCAGACGGGTGGTTAAACTCTTTTCCTCCTATAGGGTTATTTGACATAACATTACATAAACTCACGCCTGTTTGCCGCTTGCCAGGATCCCGACAAAACTCTTTCGCTACATCAACATTCATTAAATTCTGTCATTGCATGCAGGCACGCCGGTTTTGGGTGTTATCTTGTCCTTTGCTAATACATCCCCTATTTGGTCATAGTACACTTTTTACCTATTGTAAAATAATAAAGTGAGTAAATATATAGCTAACATCCTTGCCCTGCAACCTACAAACGCTCAGCGCGCTCGAGTAAATGGGACCAAATCGAATGTATGTGAACCTCAGGCCTTACAATTTGAATATCGTCCACAGGATTGGTATATATTGAGGCAGATCCTCTTCGACGGTCACATTTCTCTATTTGGAACCACCGTGCGAACATCGCCATGAAATATGTGGGTATTTACACTTTTACAATCACATCGAGTGCGGTTTGCTCCCATTCTAATTGCGGAATCACAGTTTCGGAGTGTGTGTGACTCCGGGTTACTCCCTAGAGTTGACCGGCGTGAAGGTTTGGTCAGTCAAGTGATAAGTGGTGAAACGGTTTCGTGAGAAGTGTTTTGGTGGTAGCTTTTCTTTTTAACCGACTACAAAAAAAGGCGGAGGTTCTTTATTCGTCCGCATATTTTTTATGTATGTTCAGCGATAATTCTTTACCACGTAAACTAATTTGATTTATAATTTTTTGTGAGGGTGGTGTCATATAAATTTTGTCAAAATCTGGAGATGACATCCATAGGAGAACATGAGAGGACGACCGACTCTTAAACATTTAACATTTTTCGACGCTACGTTACTTCCTACCATATAGAATTTGAATACAAAATTTTTAATCAAAGGTCGGAAATCACCAATATTTTACCAGCACTGTTAAATCATCTCACTGTCTCAAAATACTGATAATGATTTCATAATCACGCTATAGCACTCTACAAACTATATTGTTAATACTGTGTACAATTAGGGCAAAATACTATCTGAACTTTCTACCAATAAACTTTCGAATTTAATTTTGAAAATTCACTAACACAATAATTAAAACCTAACGTGGCCATATTGTTGTGAAGAGGTAGCCGGCTGTGCCTCTCTACACGTTATTGTATTCCAAATTGCGTCACAATTAACTTCCACACAATACAATCATTTGACCTGGTCCCAAACTAGAATACCCTGTGCTATGGTAACCACGCAAGGACGTCACAAATATGAAAATACACCCAGACTGAGGCCATTTGTACAAATTTACGACGGCCCCCAGTGGGAATCGAACACATGAACTCTGTTTTGGTAGCTTAGCGCCTTAACGGCTAGACCAACGAGGCAGTCAATAATAAACGCAATTATACCAGAAATAACGACTCTGAATTGAGAATTTCGTCAAGTAAATAGTTAACTGTAGTGCTGTCTCTTCGAATTTCTCAGAAACGAGCGTAACAGAACGTTACTTAAGTATTTATTTAGTGAAATTCTCTATTCCTTAGAAAACGTTTTACTCATAAGAAATAGTATTACATTTTTTGATAGGAAAATGAAGCCATATTTTGGCTAAATTGTTACATAAACGCACTTGTAACACAAGTTCGCTAAATTAGCGTCGAGAGTACGAAGGCTTCGAGTCTCACCAGAACCAAAGGTTTGCTCGAAGAGAATGGTTCTTGCATTAAGCACGCCCTTGTACATTGCTGCAAATAGAGTACTAAAATAAATAAATAAGGCCGATGGTAAAGATACATTGGCGAAAGGCAAGCTGAGGTAAATGGCGTGAGAAGAAGCTAACTGTGGGATTTTTATGAAGTTTGTGACGGACTTGAACCCGCGACCCTCGGCATGCTCTACTTTGTGCAAACTCTTTTTCCCATATCACTTCTATTAGTATTTCAAGATTTCCAGTCAACGAATATCCGGTTTTTATCTACTTCAAACCGATGCAGAAATTGTAATAGTTTTCTAAATATGCTGTAACACACTTTCATAAAAATCCTGTTTTAAAGTTGATTTTCTATTTTTAATCAAAATTTAAAGAAAATTTACTCAATTAGTGAAATTCACTAAAAATAATCAATAACGATCCAAAAGAGTTAAAATTAATCCTCAATTGCGGCGATACTGTAAAACGTACTTGATCGTAGATACTTTTGATGTGTGTATCTATTCAAATGTTTTTTTTAGGGTTCCGTACCCAAAGGGTAAGGGACTATAGATAGTTGGACAGTTGAAATTTTCACAGATAATGTATTTCTATTGCTGCTATAACAACAAATACTAAAAACCGAATAAAATAAATATTTAATGGCGGGTCCCATAGAACAAACTTGATTTTTGTGTCGTTTTTTGCTCGATTTTAATAACGGAAACAGGTAGACGCATGAAATATTCAAATGGGTTTACTAATGTATTGCCAAAAATCGTTTCCCAAAGTATTACTTCCCAAACTATTTTCCGCAAATTATCACTTGGCAAAAAAACATTTCTCAAAACAACTTAAAGCAAATAAACAGTTAGCAAAAGTTATTATGGCAAGTTATTGTTTACCAAATAAATACTTGGTCAAAATTCATTTTACCAAGCATTATTCAGTCAAAAGTATCGTTTGGCAAAAACGGCGGTATCCCACGTTTTGCCATATCATAATGTAGGGTACCTATGACTTTTCCATGCACCAATCTTGTTTAAGTTTGACACAAAACTAAGTTTTTTAGTGAAATATTTTTTTTCGCTTTTATATAAAAAAAAGAACTAACACCCGAAGTTTCAGGATGGAGCGTCGCTGTGCTCCGCTCCATCCTGGAACTTCGAACCTATTTTTGCTTATGTGTACTGACCTAACAAACAAAATGCGAAATATAAATTTAATCAAACAATTATTTGCTATATAACACTTGCCAAAATAAAACGTTAGCATAATAAACGTTTGTCTTAATAAAACTTGACGCAGTAAAATTATGCGAAATGATAATTTGACCAAATGAATAAAATGCGAAATGAAAACTTGCTAAAGTTTCATTTGGGAAATGAAACTGATGCCATAAGTTTATTGGGAAGTAAAATTTGGCGAAAAATACTTTGGCTAAACGGCGGTATCCCATTCAAATGTTGTATAGATAATGGTACGGAACTCTTTGACCACGAGTCCAACTCGAACTTGGCGGGTTTTTTCTTATTATTTTGTCTCTCTTTCTCTGTGTCTTTAAAGATTGGCCTTTGCAATTACGTAATGAGATGATTTATGCAGCGTCCAGTGGCACCTTCACTCATACTAGATGGGTGAAGGGATCACTCGGCTCTGCAGTGCCTGGGACATTGTTTTTAGATGGAGTAGGCTTGCCCAACACCTATACCATACTGACAGCTTAGTCGGCCTATCATAGCACAGGGTATCCTAGTTTGGGACTAGGTCAAGTAATTGTGTTGTGTGGAAGTGATAATTATTATAACAAGTTCGTTGCAAAACGTACATAGATGGCGGGTATCCTGCGAGCGATACGAAAATGTGTTCAATCACGTTTTTTAATTAATATAGTAAGTGCAATCGCTGTAATTAAATTAAAAGTACCTACAATATCGTCCACAGGCGGGTTCCCTCACGGTTTTTTTTCTTCAGGATACTAGCAATGCTACCTCTGAATAGAATATCAAAAGTAATAGGATTCACCTGACAATCGCAGTTCCTATTTAGACTCAAGCACATAAGAACTTCTTGCAGAAAGCGCGCATACTTCAACTATGTTGAGGTCTTTAGTATCATAATTTTTAAAGGTTTAATAAAGCTGTAACTATAAATATTTCATAGGCATCCCGCCATTGAAATATTTATAGTTAAAGCCAATTCGAAGCAATCTCCAGGTCAAAAAAGACCCATGTCAAAAGACCTATTCTCAAACGTGCCAAATATACACAAAAAAATCATAAAAATCTGTGGAGCCGTTTTAGAGGAGTTCGACAACAAACACTGTGACACGAGATTTGTATATATCTGATTAAACCGTAATGAAAAACCTTTAATTATTTTAAAAAAAACTACAAAACTCTAATTTCTAATTTAACCGCTTGACCAATTACAGCTCATCATACTCACGATCGCCAGCTTGGGGTGCTGTGCGAAACTGGACAAGGTCTACCTCCCCCCCAACGCGAGGGCCTCCAGTGGGGCCACAGTTGGGCTTCAGACCCCCCTGAGGCCACAGGGCCCGGCGCCAGGCCCTTTCGGAGCTCCAGGCCCGCGGCCGGCGGGACCCGGCGGTTTTGGCCCTGGACTTCAAAGGTTAATATAATTTACATAATTTGAAATAGACGCCATGCCTGCCAATTCGAGAATGATTGAGGAAGTTCCCTTAAAATAACATTGGATTGACACTGTCGCTTAGGCACTGAACATAACAAAACTAGGTACCTACGTAAATAATTTTTCATTACTCATACTCGGAAAGTAGGTCTGAAGTTGCCTGAGGGAGAAGGCGTAGGGAGAATCGTTCTCAACTGACAGCTGTCAAATTATTTTTAAAAAAAATAGTTCTATTTTCACATTTCTGTTGAACCATGTTCCAACTATCTATGCAAGCACTCAATTACAGCGTGATGTAAAATTGAATTGAAACTATTTTTTTAAATGACTATTATAATTTACTTTTAACAAATTTCTTTAAATTAACATAGATTTGGGCAAAATATTTACCACTTTTTCAATGGTGAAATAATAATAAATAATAATAATGGCTATATTGCTGGCCGGCCACAGAAAAATATAGGCGGGAAAGCGGAAATCCGATCTTCATTTGTTTTTTCGAGTTGTAGAGTTTTGTTTATACTTACGAATAGCAAAGAGTATGTAATCACTACGTACGTATAGCAGAGAAACGCATTTCAAATTTCTTTCATCGTTTTTTCTTTTTCATTTTTAATCTCCTATATTCGTAATGAAAAGCACAGTGCTTACCTCACTACGTTAAAGACTTATTTAGGTACATTGTACATTGTAATAGAACGTTAGTGCTTTGCCGAGTAAAGCGTGTTTTATAATTGATAGGTAGAGAAAACTTGGTTGCACAACAATCGCACAAGTTTTCATTCGTGTATATAATTCGTGTATATATTCGTGTACTTCAAACCGCTATTGTATTACGGTGTTACTTATAACAGACAAACAGACGGACGGACATGGTGAAACTATAAGGGTTCCTTGTCAACTACGGAACCCTAAGAACACGATATCCTTGAAACACTCCATAATAATAATAATAATAAAATTTATTTCGGAAAATAGACGCAGTCTGCGGTAGTCTTTCACTCGTAAAGTCTCTACCACAGACTACTTAGACGAGTTTTATGGAGTGTTTTAAGGAATCGTGTTTTTATAAATGACACTGTGACGGGTGAATTTAAATAAACTGCACCGCAGTTTGGCGAAACTTGTAAAAAAAATGTAAAGGTCTTTATTAATTAAATTAAAAAAAAAAGTGCCCCGATCCCAAAGACTAGAGCAATATTAGCAATTGTGTTGGCGAAACTGAACAAAAGTTATTTCTTCCAAGGCCTCAAGGGGCGGGGAACAAGGCCGAGATACTTAAGTATGAGAACGAAATGACAATAGACGGCTTCCACTACGCTTACGAGACCAGCGATGGGACCAAGGCTGAGCAGCAAGGTAAAGTTCCTCCTCTATTTTCCTTTAACCCTTAACCAGGCCTGGGTAGTAGGATTTTTTTATTGTTTTTTATTTCTTGTGTATAATTATGTGAGGCGGTTCTATGGTACTGCTGAAAATTTACGAATCTTCGTTCATATTGCATAAATAAATGTCACATGTAAAAAAAGGTTTTTATTGATGCTGTCACACATGAGAGACATCGTAATCCTCGGTCTGATCGGCTGTGTATACTATTTAGAATAAATTTTCTTCTAATTTATTAATTTTCATACTAAAAACAAAAATCGTACTTTTTTGACATGTGACATTTTGCGATATGAACGACGAAATTTCCCATGTTCAAAATTATTGAGCTATAAAAAACAAACAGAGTTAAAAAGCGATTAAAATGTACTTATGATAAGCCAAAAGGCTCTGGCTTAGCCGGTACTGACTGGTTTTCAGCCCCTCCCTTCCCCCTAAAGTTCTGTGCAGGACTTATATGTTTAACTACTGTGCAATTCCTCACGGCTTTAGCCACCTCGCACCATCGTAACCGAAAAATCATATATCCACTTCCAGGCAAAATAATTCCCGGTGCGAAACCCGAAGAGGGCTCCCTCCAGGTGCAAGGCTCTTACTCCTACGTTGGAGACGACGGCAAGACATACTCTGTGACGTACACAGCCGACGAGGGCGGCTTCCACGCTGAGGGGAGCCATCTGCCCACGCCTCCGCCGATTCCTGAGGCCATATTGAAGAGCTTGGAGCTGACTGGCAAGGGCGCGGCTGGTGGACCGGCTGGACCTGTCGGTGAGACGATATACGATATATTAGTTGCGTTTAAGATGTTAGCAACGAAGAAGTTCTAAATGTTGATATTTGCCCTATAAAACACTTGATATTGTTTTTTTTTACTTCGGACATGGTTTCATTTAAAAGTTGTTTGTATTGATTAGTAGAGTAACTCTTTTAGGTAATTTCCACTTCTTTGCTACACCCAGGAGTTTGGCAAAACGTTACAATTTCTGAGTTTTTAAATTTCGTTGTAAGTAAACTTACCAATTATTTGACTTTCAATTACTTATTCACGGCGGCAGTATTCTTTTCATTATTCTAAACAATTGGACAAAAATAACTCTATTAACTTTTGACAAACTATTTATTTTCGAGCGCAGCAAGAATGAATTGAACAAAAATAACTCTATTAACTTTCAACGAACTATTTATTTTCGAGCGCAGCAAGAATGAATTGAACAAAAATAACTCTATTAACTTTCGGCAAACTATTTATTTTTGACCAAAAATAACTCTATTAACTTTCGACGAACTATTTATTTTCGAGCGCAGCAAGAATGAATTGTTCTTGTTTATTTTTTAGAATAATGAACGGATTAAATAAACATACAAGTAGGTAGCGAATTCTTCTATGAAAAACTATGGTTTGAATTTCTTGCCACATTATAGCTTATTTTTAATTCAATAAATGTAGACCGTTATGAAATTCATGCTATAAGGAATGTTTTGACACTAGCGCCTGTACCTACCACAACACTTTCAAAATCTGTTGAGGACACGCAAAACTTTGCTATTCCATCTTTGTAGGCGTTTGCGGAGAAAAATTCCACGAACTAATGGATCTGTGTGCGTGCGCAGCTTAATTTAGGAATGGCCTAGACTCAACGATATTATTACTATAATTGCAGTGCCAAAATACTACGAAATTTCCTCGCAATGTTTTCCTTCACCTTTAGTGACTGATATTACCACTAAAAATCTTGACTTGGTAAAAACGAGTCATAGGTCATACACGCTAGGATTCTAACTCAGATAATCACGACTACGAAGAAGTAGGTATCTGACATATAAACTACGCTACCCCGACACAGATTTCACGGTAACTTTTTTTTTTCAGGTCAATACGGTAGCCCGAAAAGCAGCTATGACGCCGACTTCGCCGGATATCAGAAATAAGCCTCAATATAATCGACCGTGCCATAATTCTTATTCAAAAGCATACATGCAGAGTGTTTATAGGGGTATGCACAGTCGACAGCAGATCAATCTTAACATTTTGGTTTCTAAATCACCCGTAACGAGAGTGAGTAGTGTGTGGATGTAAAGGTTGATGTGTCGAGTTTACTTCTATAAACACTCTGGAGGCATCCGGCTACCAGGCCACTAGCATTCAGCTATATATAGGTTAGGCATAGACACTCCGCATCACAAACGGTTTCCTTGGATTTACGTCCAACCGTTACATTGAATTGTTGTTGATAAAAATCGTACATCCTTACTAATATTATAAACGCGAAAGTTTGTATGTATGGATGGATGTTTGTTACTCTTTCACGCAAAAACGGCTGAACGGATCTGGGTGAAATTTTGCACAGAGATAGATTATAGTCTGAATTAGCACATAGGCTATTTTTGAATCGCGGAAAAATACACATGAAAATTACCACGCGAACGAAGTCGCGGGTAACAGCTATTACGAAATAATGTAATGTGCATCTAGTTGTAATTGTAAGTAACTGTAATTCCTGGTATATAGCAAATAATATCCAACTATCTGTGTTGTCAGACTCTTCCCACCAAATTACAACTATGTAACATATTCGCAATTACGTACTTCTAATTAATGTTATAATGTGTATGTAGTGCTTACGAAACTTTCAGTTATTTGCTAGGCGTAAGTTATTAATTTACATAAATGATTCAACATTAACAGTTTTATAACCCCCGACTTAAACCAGATTAAAAAAAAGTTTAACTGTCTCGTTGATTAGCGGTAACACACTTGTCTATCAAAACAGAGCACGTGGTTTCGATTTTCACTTGGGGCCGTCGTGATTAGTACACATAACATTAGTCTGGGTATATGTATTTCCACGTTTGTGTCCTTGCTTGGTTACAGAAGCACAGGGTATCCTAATGATTGTATTGTGTAGAGCTTATTATTATTATTATTATTATTATTTGTGTACGTTACCGTGTATTTATTTATTTTGTTTTAAAGAAGAATAACAGCACAATATGAAAACAACAGCAACATAGGTAGTTATCTGGAAAACATAGATTATTGGAAGTTCCATCCATACATTTTGTGTCGATAGGCTTGTATAATACTCTTACGATTTTCCGGTTGATTTGTACATCACTATTACATCACCATTTCATAGAACTACAATTCATGATTTCCTATTATAATTCGATGCGCATTGCATAGCCGATTAACCTACAGATTAGCAAATATGAAAACTAATTGTACTAATCGGTATCACAATGTACATCGAAACGTCATAATGAACTACGAATTGTAGTTTTATGAAACGCTGCCCTTGTATAGATACGTCATACTTCACCAATCACAGGGACTCGATTTGTCATATTTGTGGTAGACATTTATTGTACGTAATAATATGGTTAATTAACGCATAAGTGTTTACGTGCATATAAAGTGTACTGATAAATATTCTCTTTTAACAAAATATTGACTTTTTTTGTAAGTTTGTCGAGCTAAGCCGAAAAGCAATGGACAAAATACACTTGGAGATTGGGTTGGAAGTGAAGAATCAGTGTAAAAAACTATATGTAGAGCTGATGTACATCAGATGATAAGAGTAAGACAAGAATATGGTTTATTGTATACCAGAAAACAATTACAGAGACAGCAATTACAAAAGAGAAGGTACAATTGGCTGATGTAAAAAGTTTCTCGAGCGGAGAACACAAAAAAGTAAACACAGCATAAGATGGCCGAGGACAGAAAAAGGGGGCTTAGTAGTGAGCTTGTGGGACGCCTGTGACCAGCAAATTTTTTTTTAAGAATTCTATCGTTACTGATGAAATGGATGCGGATAGCAAGGGACCGTGGGAGATGGCACTCGGGGGAAAAATCCTTTACCCAGCAGTGGGCAGCAGTGGGCTGATGATGATGATGATGATGATGAAGAAACGGACTTCAGCTTTTGCGTTATTCCAATAACACGTTGTAGGTTAATTAAGTTAGGTAAACTCTCAATAATATTAATCAGGCCAGTGACATAACAAAATTGTAAATATGCACTCATTAAAATTGTGATAATTAAAATTTGATATTTATGTAGGTACTTGTTTCAGTTTCATCACAGTGTTTCATTGCGCGGTTTCTCCCTTCGCTCCGATTCCTTCCCTTTAAGTCGAGTGGACAAAAATTATCTAAAATTAGAGCTGGCATTATGTGCATATGAGGTAATATTGTCTGAAAAGCATTGGTTCCTTAGATATCTGAGAATGAATCTGGTTTCAAAGTTAAGATTATATTTTAATTCTTAATAAAATCCTATCTCTCCGTTGGCACAGAATATTTCTAAATATTACACATTAACTCACGCCTGTACCTGGACGGGTAGCCGAAGACTAGGTTAACTTTGGCTTTTGCATCGACGTAATGAGATCATTTACAGCGTCCAGTGGCACCATCACTCACACTAGATGGGTGAAGGGACCACTCGGCTCTAGATAGAGTAGGCTTGCCCAGCACCTATACCATCCTGACAGCTTAGTCGGCTTAGCTCATAGGAAAAACAAGTCAATACGTGCGGAGCCAATCCCAAGGCGCGGGTTTCCTCACGATGTTTTCCTTCACGATTAGCGAGCGGTATTGCTACTAGAAATTCGAATATGTACGTAACTTTGAAAATAAACAAGGTCATAGGTTGCCCGTACTGGGAATCGAACCTGGATCTCCCGCTTCCGAGTCCATTGTTCTACCCACTGGGCTACCACCGCTTCAGATTACCACGATCCTGATGAATCTCTTTCGCTTTGTCAATATTCATCAATAATATAATATTTATTATAAGTAAGGGTTTTGATTATAAAGTGCAATGCTAACTCACTTAATTTACGTTTTATATTTATAGAATCAGGCGTTACTTTGCGGAAATCCATAATAGCATTTCAAAGTCAAAGTAAAAAAAAATAATTCAAAGTAACACAGAAACTGTGAGTTATTGAACGTTACAAGAAAAACTAGGTGTCAGTTTCAAAGTCTAGATCTTGGAGAAAAACCGGACAAAAAAACTCCAAACTTAGTCTTTTCAAACATATTCCTTAATTAACAGAGTTTACATGTCATATCATCTAAAAAGCTAGTAGGTACTTACTAGGATGCATTGAACTGGCTTTAATTCCACACATCTTTGTCATCTAAATAATCCTTAATGCAATCCTTAATGCCCTTTTGGCATAAAGTGCGCTTTACACATTTTTAAACCGCACTTCAGGCAAGTTTATTATATCTTCAGGGATCTTATTGTAAAAACGTATACAATGCCTCATAAAGGATATATTAACCTTTGCCAGCCTAAATCTTGGGAAAGAAAGTTTATGTTTACTTCTATTATTTACATCGTGTTGGCTACCTACGGTTTTAAAATTACTTATATTTTCCTGACGTACATAATATTCTCATAGATATACTGACTAGCAACTGTTAGGATGTTAGTTTCTTTAAAGAAATCTCTTAACGAATCTCTACTGCCTAGCTTATAAATGAATCTGATCGCTCTCTTCTGTAAGACAAAGATGGTCTCAATGTCTGCTGCCCAACCCCACAGTAGTATGCCGTAGGACATAATACTGTGGAAGTAACTAAAATAAACAAGCCTAGCAGTTGCGACGTCAGTTAATTCCCGGATTCTTTTGACTGCATATGCTGCAGAACTAAGCCTATTGGCCAATTTGTTTATATAAGTTCCGAATCAATTGTGATACCTAGAAATACAGTTTCTTCTACAATTTCTAGTTTGTCATTCCCCAATACAACGCTGCTGTCAACTATTTTGACATTTGGTAGAGTAAACTTTATACATTTTGTCTTTTTTGAATTTAACAATAAGTTATTAGAAGTGAACCAGTTTAGTACCTGAGATAGAGCATCATTTGTATCGTCGAAGTCATTTTCTTGTCTCTTAATTTTAAAAATAAGTGATGTGTCATCTGCAAATAATACTATCTCTGACATGTTTTGAACCATGAACGGCAAATATTTACATATACAAGGAAAAGGAACGGCCCAAAAATAGATCCCTGTGGCACTCCTATCTTAACCTCTGACCCTGATGATTTAATTCTATTTATGTCAGCTTTTTGAATCCTCCCTTCTAAATACGATCTCATAAGTTTTAGGCCGTTCCCATTTATTCCATAGTGTTTTAATTTTAAGAGAAGTGTTTCATGGTCTACGCAATCAAATGCTTTCGACAAGTCACAGAATACGCCTATAGCATCCCTGCAATCCTCCCATGCACTAAATATATGTTTAACTAACATGACGCCAGCGTCTGTCGTAGATCGCCCTTGTGTGAAGCCAAATTGCTGATCATGGAGAAGTTGATAGTTATTGAAATGAGCAAGTAATTGACCTAGGACTATCCTTCTCGAATATTTTGCTCAAAACGGGTAGAACCGAGACTGGTCTGAAATTTGTGGGATCTTGCTTATCACCACTTTTAAATAAAGGAACTAGCCTACTACATTTCATTAGGTCAGGGAATGTACCCTCATCTAAGCATTTGTTAAAAATTCTGGCTAGATGGGGTGCTAGGACATCGATTACTGAGCTAACTACTGTTACTGACATACCCCATAAGTCTTCAGTTTTTTTAAGGATTAGCTTTTTAAACGTTTTAATCACGGTATAGGCTTCAATGCAGTTAAACGAAAAATCGTGATTGCATGGGGGGACACATTTTTTCAAAATACGTTCAGCGAGAGTAGGAGAAGAGTCTAAACGAGCTGTCGTTACAATTGGAATATTTGTAAAGAACCTATAAGAAGCCTACATACGTCCCACTGTAGGGTACAGGCCTTCTCTCAGAGAGAGAGTATGGGCTTAATCACCACGCATGCCCACCGCGGATTGGCGATTTCAAGCGCTGAGGTATGTGAATAGCTCCGACACCCAGGTTTCCTAACGATGTTTTCCTTCATCGTTAGCGAGTGGTATTGCTACTATAACTTCACAAATGTACATAACTTAGAAAGAAAAGTCATAGGTACATGCCCGCACTGGGAATCGAACCTGGGTCTCCCGCTCCAGAGTCCAATGTTCAACCCACTAGGCTACCACCGCTTAAATTAAATCAGAATTTCACTTGCACGAAACTTTCAGATCAAAAAAAAAAAAGTTGTTGAACAGCCGACAGCACCACAACCTGTAATGACTACAGTCATGTAGATTTGTAACGAAGGAGAGATTTTTCAACTAAAATGTAAGGGTTTCGTTACAAACATAAAACGTAAACGCATTAAAATGTGAAAATTAGAAGAAGAAGAAAGACATTTATTATACCAACAAGATACATCACAGAAACAAAATAAGCACATAAGTAACATAATATGCACAACACAGAAGGAAAACTAAATACACAACAGACAAAACGAATAAATAAAACAGGACTATAGATGTAGCCTGTGGTGTATCTACAATGTGAAAATTACTTTTCACACCTCCTGCTCGACAATGCCTTATTACGTACCGTCAAATATCATCGTAAAGCATGGCCTTGTCTCTCGAGGGCAATAATAATGAAGAATTTCCCTAGGGAATAAAGTGATTTGAATTTAGAATGTCAAAATTCGCATGAAAACTATGGAGAAGCCCCGCATTGCAATTCGAAATTCGAATTGTTGTTCGAAACTCACCTCTTTTTTTTCTTTTTTTTCTGAAATACTGTGTCCTGTGACCGCGCGAAACACCAACAAAAAAAAGAAAAAAAGGCGCGAATTGCAAATACGAATTTAAAAGTTATATTCAATTTAAGTTGCTAAGCCGTAAAAGAGTGTGGACTTTATATTTAATTTCAGGTTTTAATACATATTTTCAACTTATGCAGCCCTGTCTTTTTATTGTCTCCCAGATGGTGTGAAAAGTAGAGTATTCACCTCTGGAATAAAACATGTCTTAGTCTCGGGCGGTATGAACCCCTCGCTTCACTCAGGACTCTACATAACTCCCTCGCTTCGCTCAGGAGTTAAAATTTAACTCCCTCGCTGCGCTCGCGAGTTAACTCGGAGTCCTTCGCTCCGCTCAGGGTTCAATATGCCGCCCATGACATAATACATGGTTTTATTCCCTTAGTGCATAATCTACTATTGCTAAATTCCGCCAAAATCCCACGGCGGGGCGGCCTAGCCTGTAAATACGGGGTGCTGTTGGAGTCACTGGTCAGTCGACCATCGGAGCCTGAGGATGCCTCGTGTTAGAGACGACACGCGTCGCAACGCATTTCTTCACACAAGTATTGTTGTCGGTGGTGGTGTGTTTGTTTCTTGCTTCTGCTTGAAAAAGTGGGAGGGAGGGCGGCGCATTAACTAACCGCATGGTGCTTGTGGGATTTTGGCAGAATTTAACAAAGTAATTTTCACATTTTAATGCTTTTACGTTTTATGTTTGTAACGAAAATGTAAAGGATTTTAGTTGAAAAGTCACCCGTTACAAATCTACATGAGTGTAGTCATTAAAGGTTGACTTGCTGTCGGCTGTTCAACAACTTTTGATCTGAAAGTTTCGTGAAAGTGAAATTCTGATTTAATTTACATTTGCGCTGCGGACTGATTGATTCACATGGGTGTAAGGCAACATCTTGTCAAAAGTAGGTTCAAACGCAGCTTAATTTGAACCGCGGTTTATTCAAACGGTACAACTGCACCTTGAGTCTGACCAAACCGTGAAATCTCGATTAAATCATGATCATAGGCTGTACATATTTAATGGGTAGTTACAGTCTAGTCTAGGTCGTAAACGATATCAACTAATACTTAGTACGTGAATCATGTCTCAATACAAAGTAAGCGTCAATTCACCTTTTTGCATAAACCACGAACCAATTATTTGTGTGGAACTCATGAAATATAGTTCCGATAAGTCAATTCGGAGAAACAAATGTATTCTTTTTACGCAGCCTATTTACCTTCAGGGCTCCTCTCAGAGAGAGAGTGAGTACGGGCTTAATCACCACGCGTGCCCAGTGCCCACCGCGAATTGGCGATTTCAAGCGCTGAGGTACCTAAGTGAACACTTCAGACACTCAGGTTTTCTCACGATGTTGTCCTTCAAAGTTAGCGAACGTAATATTTATACATGGTTATTTCTAAAATGCGTAGTACCTGAAACATGTCGCTTAGTTTCCTCTACGAATTTGGAAATTTTCTTGGTAAAATTTTCAAGTCAAAATTAAATTTCGCTCTTTTCCTGCTTGGATCAATAGTAATATTTATGTGTTACATAGAATATACATTCTTCTATGCAGGGCAATGATTTGAGGAAAGCTGCGTGCTTGATTGATTTATAGAATTATGGAAACCTGAGCGTCTGAGGTGTTCACATACTTCAGCGCTTGAAATTGCTTACCCGCGGTGGGCGCACGAGGTATTTAAGCCCATACTCTCTCTCTCTCTCTGAGAGAATGCCTGTGCCCTTACTGTGCCACTTAGCAGTAAGACGTATCATAGGCAATATAAAAAAATAAAATTGTAATTCCCTTTTAAAAAGTATCAAGCGTATATGGCATATTGGGGGTGACTCTGTTTTGTTCTAATTCGCTGTAATAACGAGAAACAAATACGTGTCCATAACGGTATGGAAATAAACTGTAGCAAATTTAATTTATGATAGGGACTTTATTATTACTTGTCTTTCACTCACACAGCACTGACGGCAATATTGTAATAGTGTAAGAGCGAGAGGCAAATTGTTGTCCAGCCCCTTTTTTTTAGAAAACAGTGTTAAGGCCGGGCTCGCACCGATTTGTATGGGACTTATTGCGCTGCGCGAGCGAATATTTGGGGCAAAGGTAGGCATTTTTTAAATTACAAAAATACAAATCATATTTATAGAATTTTGACAACAGACGTCACTAACACATTCAATGATCTCTCAGTACAGTTCTTAATAAAACCATATCTAGTGATAAATTTAGACTCACATTCGCAATTTTTTTTTATGCTATCAAATTAAAAAAGTCATAAAAATAATGACCCACGGCCCTAGATAGGACATATATATTGTTTCAGATTTTAAACACTAACCATTATAGAGTAAAATAAAACACCTGATTTAGAGGTAATGTCGGAGACCCAGCCTTAAAGGAGACTATTAACACAGAGAAAGACATTCGATTCGAAAAGAGTACCAGTACCTTATTTGGATTAGCAGCCTCGAAAAATCAAATAGCCGAAAATCTAAAGCATTCTTCAAATTTCTTAAACCTTATTCGTAAAACCCAATTAAGACGATAGGGAAACAATTCTGTAGTTCTCTTGTTATCCTAGGGTTTTAGCTGAGATTCGCTATCAAAAGATCTTACGGGATATACCTACGTATTCGCGTTCATAAACTCACGCTTCTATCCCGGAGGAGTAGGCAGGTAGCATGGTAAATCACTTGCAGAAAAACTTCTTTCATCTAATCTGAAGTATACCTTCCCTTCGAACAAAAACAAAATTGAGATCGGTTCATATTTGAAGGACCATTAAGTGGAAAAAAGATCATAATATATGCGTCGGATTGAGAACATCCTTCTTTTAAGAAGTCGGTGAAAGAATGACTTTTTTTGGTGAATTAATTGAGTATGAAGACATTCAAGGGCACATCAATGTTCGTGCTGACAGTCTGATTTAGACTCTATCTTGGTCTAGGTACGACTCATAATCGATCTCTACACTTTTGTACAGTTGTAATAGGTATGGCACTTTCAATTTGACAACTGCAGTAGCTCTTTATGCTGTCCAATAAATCGCGCATAGCAACAAACTATAAGTAATTTTCATTTTAATTTTCTATTTTTGCAATTGAGTATATATACTTTTGTTTGACCTACCAACGTTCCAATTACAGAATACTTTATTGTTTCTTTGCACATGCCGTTTTTGTTGTAAGAAAAAGTTTTTATATTTTTGAGTTAAAAGGAACGCTTTGATGTTTTGTTTCGATAGATACGGGAAGTGTTGCCTTCATGATCATGACTCGTCGACATGTGTATCCTGCCAATTTTTACCTATGACACACAGACTAAGCAGCAGAAGTTCTAACTCAAGGTTTGCCAAAGCGCGGTTACTAACTTATACTGTAGAAATTTTCGTGACATAATCATGGCAACCACTCTCGCTTTACCTAGTTATTGTTGGTTATCTATTTGCCACAAGTTATAAAATAGGTACCTACTATATAAATTATAATACAGCAAATTTATTCAAGGTGGAAAGTGTCAAAGTATTCTGTTATTTCCTATTACGTGCACGCAATATATTTGGCCTATGCAGCAGGAAAATATGTTCGTGAATTAGTCGCAAAATATTTTTTTTATATAATTATAACTCCCATACAAGACAATCACTTGTCCTGGTCCCAAACTAAAATACCCTGTGCTGTGTTAACCAGGCAAGGACATCACAAACATGGAATTACACCCAGACTGGGGCCATTTGTACAGAAGTTGGCTCGTAGGTACCTGGGCAGAGTTTCATAAAACTACAATTCATAGTTTATTATGACAATTCGAGGTGCATTGCGTAGCAGAGTCTACTTGTTAATTTGTGTTTTAATCAAGTTTGCAATGCACGTCATTATAAATAAAGCCATGAAACAGGCCCCTGGCCTCTGTCTCAGTCGTCAGATGATAAGCGAAAGGAATTTCCAATCAGCATTACTGAGAACCTGTGTTATGGGATCGGCGCGATTACGCAACTTCTGCTGCAACTTGAGCTGTCAAATGCATTCATATTTTGACACTTCGGTACTGTCAGAATGGACAACCCAATACATGCCATTTTTGGAGTGGGGGGTAGCTCTAATCTTGATAAAATGTAAATTGTTTCATAGTATTAAAATGTAGTTTAGACCAGCCACGTCCGCCTGTCTGTATTAGCTCGAAGAAAAATGAAAAATTGGCGTATTCATTACTATTAATAATTAGGTATTAATCACACCACCAGAACGGTAAGAAATCTCATATAAAATACATAAGAAATCATTTTGGGTACATATACATATACTTACACCTAAATTAGGGATGATTTATTAACGTCTATCCTAGTGCATTATTAGAAATAAATTTCTCAAACAAAAGTTAGGTATTATAATGACAAGTGTCTCTGAAATTAAGCATTTTAAAAATAAACCTATTTACGTAATTGTAAACTGTTTAAAACATAAAAGTATTGAGCGTAGTCCACAGCGCAAGTAGTTCAATAACTTAACTGAAGTTAGTGCTTACAGTTAAGTGACCGCATTAGGCATTATTGTTCATGATGACTAAACGGGCAAATCAGTGGTCAATCTGGTGGCCTGCCAGTCTTTACGACTAGTTAGAGTTAGGGATTCACTACAGTTGTTAAGCGCTGACTTTGATTTCCTAAATCACCGTCAATTGGAGACCTTAACGTCAATAGAGAACAGTATGCAAGCGGATATCTCCAATATCTGGTGTTAGTTGTAAAGTATGATTTATTAAAGCTCTCGTAACGTTGTTTTAATGTTAGTCTTTTCCGTAGCTTTGACTAGGAACATTCAGGAAGAAATTTAGCAATATGGTACTTTTTAAGTTTTCATTGTTAGCAGCAGTTTGTATTTTTAGTGTTAGCGGGAAAAAAAGTTATGTTGAATACCCGGTAAGTTTTTCTACACCTAAAATTTTATACATATTAGTTTTTTTTTTTTTTATTTGATTGAGTAGGGATTAAAAAAAATATTTCTTACCTCCATCAATTTATCGTGCAAGCTGTTTATCTGTCAGTTGTTTTTTTTTGTATGGCCTTAGGCCAACTGACAACTGTCAACAGTAGGTTATCAGATTGTTATTGTACGAGAAAATGCAGGCACGGTGGCGCCCCCGCCAAGACGGGCCAAGCGAAGCGCAAGGATATTACTACCTTTTCTCGAAGCCCTTCGTCGTTTTTTTGAACCCTCATAACTTGGATTTGGATTATACGAGATAAACAAAATTCTCGGTTTATGTTCTCAATCTAATGTCAAGACTCATTAAACATTATGTTCGTAGTGAGATTTTGTTATTCAAAAACTAAGTATGTGATTAAAAATGTATAATTAGGTATATCTATAACTTTCGTATTTTTATTGATCTAGAAAATTATAATTATATAGTTTAAGTAGCTGACCTGACAAACGTTGTTTTGCCAAATCAATTTCCTACGACCTATTCTCAAACCTACCATATATACACAAAAAATTTCATAAGAATCGGTGATGCCGTTTCGGAGAAGTTCGATAACAAACACTTGACATGACACTTTTATATATTATTAGACATCTAATTGTCCGTGTGGCGCCGGATTAAGAATAGGGTTACTCCATTTCCTTCCGTGGATGTCGTAGAAGGCGACTAAGGAAATAAATTAGCAGGAGACGGGCAGCAGCGTCTTCCTGAGATTCCAACCACATACTGCGATCGCCAACCCGCCTGCCAAGCGTGGCGATTATGGCAAAACCCTTCATGGTTAAAAACCATGAGGGAGGCATATGTCCTGCAGTGGGCGTCAAATGGCTGATGATGATGATGAGACATCTAATACTATCTAGAAAAGCCTCAGATCACATTTGTCAAAAGTAATAGCAAGCGAAACCGAATGCTAGGCATAACAACTTTAAGGATTATTTTAGTTTGTACAGTCGAAAGCAGGTCAACGTCAACATTTTTGTTTCAACATCGTCCTTAACGTGACTGATTAGAGTGCACGTATGTATGCTGTCGGCTGAACATACTGCAATAATTTTAGGTGGTTTGAAAGACATAGCAAAAAAGACGTACGATAGCTACCGAATACCTACGCTAGTTTGATTTTTTTTTAAAACGCACTCCTCAAAAATATCTCGACACAAACTCGAATCTATTGGAACCATTAGTAGCCATCCAGAGCGGTGCGTGCGTGCCGCGGGTCCGTCGGTCATTGTTCTGTTAGACGGAGGCGCAGTACTAATTGTTGGCGCATTTTTTTTTTTAGTAGATTTCTCAACTTGAAACAAAATTTCTCAACAATAATATCATCATCATCATCAGCCATTTGACGCCCACTGCAGGACATAGGCCTCCCTCATGGTTTTACAAACCATGAAGGGTTTTGCCATAATCGCCACGCTTGGCAGGCAAGTTGGCGATCGCAGTATGCGGTTGAATTCTCAGGAAGACGCTGCTGCCCGTCTCCTGGTAATGTATTTCCTTAGTCGCCTTCTACGACATCCACGGAAGGAAATGGAGTGACGCTATTCTTAATCCGGCGCCACACGGATGGCTCTCAACTATCCTACTCAAGTATATAAAAATAAAATAATAACTATTATTTTTTTATTTACGTCTATACTTAAAAGTTATAGTCTAAATAGATCTTATCTTATAACCGCAGCTTTTAAACCACCCAGAAATGAGCGTGTATTGTATAGTTGCGTTCGCGCGTCCCCAGCTCGTTGTAATGTACACATACCTTTATTCCGTTGCAAAGTCGTCAATGACGTCCCTAATTGAGTAATAATATGCTCTACAATTCAGCAATACAATAATAATTATGAATGAGGAAGTCATATATCTATAGACACTGTCAGCCTCGGTCTGGACTGGCCCGGCCGAGAAGCTGGGAATTCCCGCTAGGAAATGTCCCATGGTGTAGTAAAGAAACCATAAAAAACAGTTGTGATTAAGAAAAGCCAGTTTAGTATTTAAAGTTCTATCCTATGTAAAGATATGAGCTTAGGCTCACAATAAATATTCTTGATTCTTGAAAATCGGAGCACCTAACAAACGTTATAATCGTATGTGTATAAATAAATATAAAAACAGAATTGAAATACTGATAAGATAAAAAGTATTAGAGTTATTCATTTCCGCCAAACTAAATAATAGTTTGTTGGCAGATTTACTCTCAATTTGGAATGGAATCAGGCGTTACTTTGCGGAAACTCATAATAACCGCATGGTGCTTGTGGGATTTTAGCGGAATTTAGCAAAGTGATTTTCACATTTTAATGCTGTTTTAGGTGCACCTTTTTTAATTTTTATATTATTTGACAGAGAAATGTTTAGGACTTCCATCGACAAGATTTGTTCAAAGTACACTCATTATATTTTTTAAATAACAAAGTCCACCGCACACAAATTTATAAAGTAAATGTAGTATACAAAAACCACGCGTCACAACGTTTGTTATCGAGCTCCTCCAAAACGGCTTCACCGATATTTATGATTTTTTTTTTGTTTATATTTGTTAGGTCTGAAAATAAGTCGTAGGCTAATTAATATGACAAAACGACGTTTGCCGAGTCAGTTAGTCTAATATATAAAAAAATCGTGTCACAGTGTTTGTTATCAACCTCCGCAGAAACGACTTCACTGATTTTTACGAAACAACGTAGGCCGAGTCAGCAAGTTATATATGTATATATATATATATATATATGAATAAAATATTATTCAACGATAAAAGTCGTGGAATTAAAATTCACAAAATATTTATAATATTAATCAATGTGTTTTAACTTATCACTATTTAATAAAGCTTTGTCGTTTGCATCTGGTGGGTGAAGGGACCACACGGATGCTTGCCCAGCACCTACATCATCCTGACCGCTTAGTCGGCCTAGCTCACAGGAAAGACAAGTCAATACGTGCGGAGCCAACCAAGCCGCGGGTTTCCTCACGAGGTTTTCCTTCACGGTTAACGTGTGGTATTGCTACTACAAATTCGCAGATGTACGTAACTATGAAAATAAACAAAGTCATAGAGATACATGCCCGCACTGGGAATCGAACCTGGGTCTCCCGCTTCAGAGTCCATTCTTGTACCTACTGGGCTACCACCGCTTTTTAAATGAATAAAAAACCGCTTAATAAATAACTGCGTTAATAAATTAGTTCATGAACTTGCTTTCAGAATCAAGGGAAGACAATAACACTGAAAGTCGGCGTAGTCATGGACAAAAAAGCAACTGAAAATGCACTTAGAACGTACAACTATTCTCAAAACCAAGAACTCATACCTGTAATTAAAAGCCTGTTCAGATCTACCGAGAAACTGTTCGACGACCAGATCCTTGGTGTCCGAGTGAAGCTTCAACTTAAAAAAACGAGATTTTTGAAGAAAGTGGACTACGATGTGGCTTCGCCGAAATATGCCTCCATTTACTTAGCGAAGTATTGCGAGTGGCAAAAGAGAATAAAAGAGCGTGAAGGGACGGACTATTACTCGATACTGATCACGGGATTCGACATGCACTCCTTCAAGAACGGGGTTAAGGATAATGCAATTGAAGGTAAGAAAAACCAAAAAACTAAGGCTACCACCTCTCCGGGCCCTAAAAGTCTATAATACACACATAGTTTTTCAATAGGACGACAAAAAGCACGACAATAGTCGTTACTTGCCTCTATTTGGTAGTCTGCTAAGTAATAGCAGTACAATGTCATTCCAATGGTATAACCAGCGCAAATTAAATAGGCATCCCTCGCGAAGACGATTGAATCGCGCGAGGCGCCGAATTAAATAACACGGATTATACCACAGAACATATTTCAATTCAATTCAATTCAATTCAAATATTTTTATTCATTGTAAAAACAGAATGTTTACTTAATGAACGTCAAAGTTGCTAGTTTCACAATTAATGGATTATGTGGAGAAGAAACTAACAAAGAAACTCCACATTTATTCTTTTCAAAACACGTTTTAACTTAATTAACTAATAATTTTCTCTGTTCTGTTGGTTATACCATTGGAATGCCATTGGTTAGTAGGTTACCAGTAGTGTCAATGAAACAACCATTATCGCCGTATCTACTAATGTGAGTCTATTGCATTATGCATTTTAGAGAATAGCCCCTCTGGTTTGTGCGCTGGTGCGTGTTCGGACTCCGGGTTAATATTACGATTCTCCGGGTCCGTAGATTTTTTTTTATTTACCTACTCGGTTACGGTAGGTAAATAAAAATACAGTTCTATTTTTTCTTACTTTTTTTTAAGTTCACAAAGCGCGATCAGACATTGAAGCTTTGTTTATTAGTGGAAACTGCCTCAACAAAATCTGGGGTCAAAATATGTTCTCTGCCTACCCCTGCTTAGTTCATGTAGGTGAATTTTAGTTTTTGAGTGATGAAATTCCCATGTGATAGGTAGAAATAATTGTCAGCAAGTTGCTCGCGTACTAGTAATTCTGATAAGTACTGTCAACACATAGTCATACGGTGTATCGTGTGAATTAATAAGGACCAAACTAAAGAATAATTTTCAAATGATGTTAGACTTCCGTAATTCAAACATTATGTTTCAAATAGAAACAGCAAACGCTGAAATAGTATCATTGTCACACGTACACTCCTTTATTTTATTTTAATTATTGTATGTAAGCATGTTTGTTTGTGGCAATAAATCATTCATTCACTCATTCATTCATTCAGTTGTTTTTGTAGGTGAATGTATCATGCATGACCTTTTCATTATATACTAGATTCTCCAAGAGGATTAATTTATTAATATAAATAAAATTAATAAGCTTCCAAAAGTAAGACTTTTAGTAAGTAAGTAAGTCAAAGTAAGACTTACGGTCTTATTTACAAGAAATTCCTTAAAATACTTCTCAAGTGCTGTTTAAATAATATGTGGTACAAGAAAAACTAATTAAAGTGCATATCAAGAGTGTCTTAATGAATCTTATTTGTATCAATAATACTGCAGTTATATAAGGTCAACTTGCACCACTTATAAATGAATCGTGTGATTTTAAAACAACACAAGTCACATGTGTTGTTAAAATAACACTTGTCCATTTTTTTTTTAATTAAATTATTTACACCTACCTATTGATTTACATTAGAAAAAAAAATTGTAGTTCATTCATACAGAAATTAACATAATATGCTAAAATATTGCTGTTGTAGATATAAGTATTTGAATAAAACAGTTTTTTCTATTTCCTGACAAGTTGTAATGAAAGGACATGTGTTGTTTTAAAATCACACGATTCAAATGTAACTTGTCTGAATAATGCTACTTGAGGCACATTTAGGAAGGTGGTGGAGTTCGGCTTTAATATTGTTATTGTAATTCCGGACTCACTTACTTTTGTCGGTAGAGTCCGACTAGGCATCAGTCTGATAAGGTGTTGACTTCAAGTCAGATACAAGCTAAGCTGCTAACGCGGACTTCGTCTCTAATGAGTATTATGATTAAGCTCTGCGAGTCAGAGCCAATGCTGTATAGTCGGACTCTTCCACATCCGGACTCAAATTAATAATGTGAAGTTTACGAAAGTTTTTTCACGTCGCTTCTTTCGCAATCAAAATTAATGTATCAAACAGAGTTCGTGGCTTCGATTCCTGTTGGAGACTGCCTTGCTTAATTTGTACAGATGGGCTCAGTCTAGTTGTTTTTCCATATTTGTGATATCCTTGCCTGGTTACCAATTCAATTCAATTCAATTCAATTCAAATATTTTTATTCATTGTAAAAACAGAATGTTTACTTAATGAACGTCAAAGTTGCTAGTTTCACAATTAATGGATTATGTGGAGAAGAAACTAACAAAGAAACTCCACATTTATTCTTTTCAAAACACGTTTTAACTTAATTAACAGAGTTTTCAACTTAAAATATTAGTCATGAATGTGTTGAACACTAGTCACAATCGTCCTTTAAATAATATTAATCTACTGTTTAATGCCAAACATCTTTGTCTTCTAAATAATCCTTGATGTTATAGTAAGCCTTTTTGCACAGAATGTGCTTAACACATTTTTTAAATCGCGTTGGAGGTAACTCTAATATATCTTGAGGAATTTTGTTGTAGAACCTTATATAATAGCACAGGTTATCCCAGTTTGGGACCAGAAGTGATTGTGTTGTGCGGAAGTTATTATCATACGTGTGTAACGGTGTAAACCTTTTTATCGATCTGTTATCGATATGTCAAGCGAATGTTAGTGGAAGGGCCGGTAAAGGACGTCCCAGGCGGACATGCTTCGCCCAAATAGGATCCCCATTAGCAAATAGCAAGATAAAAATTACCCGAAACCGTGCGTGCATGCGTGCGTGCATGCAACGACTAATGAATGTTGAGGTAGCGAAAGTGATCTGTCAGGATAGTGGCAAGTGGCAGTCTCTCGTTTCTGCCTACCCCTCTGGGATACAGGGGTGAGTTTATGTATGTATGTATTTTGTTATCTCTTGTCATTCTGTTCTATCATTTTTAAACTCAAAATTTAAATTTACGTCAACAATTCTAGATTTCTTTGACTTTTTGGACTACTACTCCTTGGACCAATCCACTTATCATTACTTTCCTACACTGTTTTATCACTTATCTACAGCTTAAATAAACACAAATTTCCTGGGAGTCATATACATTTTATTGTTCTACCTCAGGAACCTCCATAGATTTGCACTGTCTCGACCACGTCTCGACGAGATTTAATTGATAGCGATGACTCCTTAATGACGTCACGAGTATTTGTAGGTACTTATGTCATGATACAAAGTAGTCTCAATGTAGGTGTGTCTGTAGTCAGTACATGAAAGATAAATAATGAGTCTGCACTCATAAGCAGCCTGTATTTAGTTTCATTGTGCTTTGGTTTGGGTATTACCAATAAAAAAATCGGCTAAGTGCGGGTAAGACTCGCGCACGAAAGGTTCCGTACCATTATCTGTACAACATTATACGAAGATCGAAACAAAATAGATTAGGTACATTGAGAACAGCGCCATGTTTAGAAACCAACAAGAATCGTTTAACATTGACATTTAACGACATGACATCGGCGCTGCGAAGGTTACATAGATGGCCGCTAGATGGCGAGCGCTGTCTTTGGACAACGTTGTTGTATGGGAGCCCCTCTTAAATATTTATTTTATTTCCGTAAGTTTTTGTTATAGCGGCAAAAGAAATACATTATCTGTGAAAATTTCAACTGTCTAGCTATCACGGTTCATGAGATACAGCCTGGTAACAAACAGCAAGATAGACAGACAGAGAGACAGACGGACAGTGGAGTCTTAATAATAAAAATCGTATCAAAGTCAAGTAATTTAAAATATGGGTTGATGTTTCTTTAATGAATGACCCAGTCCGAGCAAACAAGTTGATAGACATTATTGCTTCCTATAATTCAACGGGCTCAAACGCACAGAGAAGAGGAGCGAGGGCGCGGAAAAGACGCGTCGGCTTTCCAATTCACTTTCATACAAAATGTACTGAAGGGACGGGACGAGCCCACACAGAAGAGACGGGGCGAGGGCGCAAACTCAACAATAACAATAACAGCATCACAATAAAATCACAATAAAGCTTCTTTCCGCGCCCTCGCCCCACGTCCCTTCTGTGTGGCCAGGGCCTACGATTGATAAAAGCTGAATGAAATTAAATATGCTTACTTTCTGTTTCAGGTCTGTCTTATAGGAACGCGTACTGTAATAAAAATAAAAGTTGCAGCGTAATTGAATGGAAAGCAGAGAAGCTAGTTTACACTTTCGCACATGAACTTGGACACAGGTAGGTGTTATACAACAATACAGAGTGTATCGTAACAAATCCACTATAGATATCTATCCGAAAATAAGAAACAAAAAATGGTTGATGTAACAACTTAATTTGAGTCCGGAAATCTCCCGGAAACCTGAAAAATAGAAAAACGATAGCTGACAACATTACTCAACATGTGTATTTTGTTAAATTGATTTTTAACGCGGTAAATGCGAGTTCTTTTGAGTTTTTAAGTCCATTTCAACAGTTTTCGCTTTCAGATATTCACAATATGTGTAATATATTTAAATGGGACAAATAATTTTGGATCGGCCAGATCTTGTCCATTAATCCATTAATCTGTGGGTCTAAACGTTGGTCAAACGGTATTGTTTATAATTAACCGACTTCAAAAAAGAATGAGGTTCTCAATTCGCCGCAATATATTTTTTTGTTGTTGCAAGGAATCAACTGTCAAACGATTGATTTTATAATCGAAAATTTATTTATCGATTCCAAAGTTTTCACCAAAACATTTTTTTTTTTGTTATTGACGAGTAGGACACCTATTTCTGGATGACATGGGGATTTTGTTACAACCTATTGTGTGCTATTATATAGTAAGGTTAACACGAGACTAATAGAAACTGAATTTGCGCGGATATTTACTCGTTCATTTTTCATTTTACAATTTTCCGACATTTTGGTACATTTGCAAGTCCCGTGGTCTCGGTAGACAGCGGTGACAAGCGTCTTTTCGAAAGCATTAACTGTTAGTTTCCTACGCTCGGCAAAAATTCCAAAAAATATTAAGTTACTAGCTGTTGCCCGCGAATTCGTTCGCATGGTAATTTTGATGTGTATTCTTTCGGGATAAAAAACAGCCTATGTGCTAATCCCGAATATAATCTATCTCTTTGCAAGATGTCATACGGATCCGTTTAGCCGTTTTTGCGTGAAAGAGTAACAAACATCCATCCATACATACAAATTTTCGCGTTTATAATATTAGTAACGACGTCCCAAAAATATTTCGTCAATTTTTTAAATTTAAATCTTCGAAACCTATTATATCATTTAGATGCATCTTTTGAATTAAAAATACATTTATTATTATAACAACAAACCACATCACAGAAAAAAAATTAACACATAAGATATTTTGGCCTATATGGGCTGATGGAATTAGGATCAAGAAAACATATATAAGCAGCCTATATACGTCCCACTGTAGGGCACAGGCCTTCTCTCAGAGAGATAGTATGGGCTTAATCACCACGCGTGCCCACCGCGGATTGGCGATTTCAAGCGCTGAGGTATGTGAATAGCTCAGACACCCAGGTTTCCTCGCGATGTTTTCCTTCACCGTTAGCGAGTGGTATTGCTACTATAACTTCATGTATAATAAAACAATGGTCGTAAACAAAGATATTCTCTTGATCGTAAAGTAAAAAAATGCTTTTTTTCAGTATTGGTATGCGGCATGATTCTAAGGAACGAGGATGTAGTCCCGATTCCAGCATCATGATCCAAAAATTCCGGAACAGTCGAAGTACACACGTTTATAGGTGGACAAAATGCAACGCTGCAGATTTGAAGACATTCTTAGAGTAAGTATTTCCAAATTTATAGCCATGTAACGCTGCAGATTTGAAGGCATTCTTAGAGTAAGTACATATTTCCAAATTTATAGCCTTCGTCATCATCATCATCAGTCCACCACTACCCATTGCTGGTTCTTTCCACCAAATGCCATCTCTCACGGTCCCTTGTATTTGCATCCACGGAGCTCCGCCGCCGCGACTGTGTCGTCCGGCCAAGTTTAATTTATTAATTACATTTTTCACTTCTCATGCTCTGAAAATCGAATTTTGTACACTCATAAATGTATCTGTATTAAGGCAAAGAAAATGAGCCATACAGAAAAACACAATAACAAATTCACAGATAGAATTTGTTATAATTTATAATATTTACTTTAATTTATTTGCCTTATGGGTTTTTTTAGGACATAAAAGATATTAAAATTTAAATTAAAGTACGGTAGGTTATTTAATTACTTTAAGAAAATTATTATTACAAAATTAATTTAATAGTAGGCTGTATAGGTCTGCAGCCCAAGCCTAGTATCAATGTCGTAAGATTTAAAAAAATAAAGCGGCGGGAAGCAGCTCTTGTTTTTCGTGCGCTTATTAATTTCTTTAATTTGCTAAATTGTAGGTACTACTGTTTTATTTCCCCGCAATCGCAGTGAAAACCAGAGTTTCTAACTCGTCCACAAAACCATTTTATCCTCGACGGTACTATCAGCCCTCGCTTACGGCTCGGGCTGCTGAAAGTCTCGGATAAAAATGGTTCGTTTTATGCACTTGTTGTGAAAAATAAACATAAGATGCATTGGTCAAAAGACAGCTTCGCTATCGGGATTTAGAAACAGATGAATAGATATACCATATCAAACATTTGCATATTTAAATTATCACTTGCATGTTCAAAATAATGTGACTTACCTATGGATTAGAAGTCTACTCGTAAGTCAAAGTCGTAACCAAACCCGGTCAAATTTTCAGCTAATTGTTTTTGTAAATTGTTCGCAAAGTTTTTTAATCATAAAAATGTATCTACTTAGTTTTTGGTTATATTAATATTTTTCTGACACAAACGTGGAGGCAACGTAAAAAAAAAATAAGAAAAACGTATAAATCCGACAATCCGACGAACCCCTGCGAAGTTTAATCTATAGTATTTTCTGAGGTTAACACGAGCACTAGACATAATAAAACTGATTTTTAACGGATATTAACTCGTTTACTTTTCCATTTTACAATTTTCCGACGTGTTTTTCGAAGTTTAATCTGTTTAAAGTTTACTGTTTGTTGTTTCAGGAGTCCGTTATCCGCATGTCTCCGCAAAAAGACAACAGATGGAGTAATAAATGAAATATTCGGCACTTTCCACAGAGCGACCCCAAAAATCATTTAAAACTATAGTTTTATATCCTTTGTGGATAGATCTTACAAAGAGAAAGGCCGACTTACACTAGTTTCAGAAGAAAAAAAAACTGAATTTAAAAATAACACCAACCTACGTTCCACGCATTGAGTTACATAGTTTAATTTGGGTTCCGCCTGCTTTAGTAGTTAATACTCAGCAGTTGGGTTGTTGATTAATTTTTGACTCGGTTTAATTTTTATCTTTTTATTGATTTTTACTATATTTTTCTGGAATTTAAGTTGATATTATATAGCCTATGGCGCTCGACGACAAATCGATTGAGATCTCATTATTTTGTCAAAAACTGACCATTCATTAAGGAGTTATGAGGGAACATATACCTACTCGGATATACTTACATTATGTGTACATACAAACGAGCCAAAAATTCTTTACCCTCCTTTTGGGCTCCACCGACGTCGGCTAGTGAGGATTTAGCAGCATTCAACAAAAATTCTTCGTACAGAAGTCAGTCTTAATGGCTAGGTACATAATGACCTTTATAGTTGTCGAAATGTAAGAAGCCCGTTTTGACAGCAACACAAAAATGCATTTTACTTTGGATTTACTCGAACAAATACATAAAAAGACACATACTCTGGCATATTATTTAACGCTCGAAAGAAAAAACAGATTTTGTAGCCCGAAAAGTTACTCATAGTTTAGATTTTTAATGTTTTTGATCTCAAACTAGGTTAGTTTCTATGGTTTTTGTAGCTGTTAAAACGGGCTTCTTATATTTTGACAACTTTAAGAAGCGATACAAGTCGGCCTAAATGAAGTTATTTGTTCTTAGGTAGAGACGTATTTTCTGTGATTTATAAGTAATTTTACCTACTCAGATAGGCCATAAAAACTAAGCTAAGCCATAAAAATCTGAAAAACAAACACATAATAAGCAACATTAATGATTGTTATTATATTAATTTAAATTACAGCAGCAGCAATATTCTTAATGAAAATTCTTCCCCTTTGTAATCCACTCCATCCAAACGCTGTCTGGAAGATATCGCTCTAACCGATATGACTGAGGTTTTTTTATGTAGCCACTTTATTAGTTCACTGCAGGGCACGCCTTCTCTCAGAGAGAGAGTATTAGCTTACTTACCTATATGTGGGAAATGCTGAGGAATTGGCAAAATGTACTATATTGACTCTAATATTTTTTATCTTATAAGTTTGTCAATTCTGTTATTTTTTTCCTTGGATAAATAAAATAAAATACTAGCAATCATTTATTTCGTTGCAATATCCGCCCGACACGTAACTTAAACAAAAAAAAAACCCCGCAGTCAGAATGGTGTATCGACTAAACTGAAGACCGAATTCTAAAAGTAATTTACTACTTTCTAAGGTTAACACGAGCACTAGACATAATAAAACTGAATTTGCACGGATATTTACTCGTTTACTTTTCCATTTTACAATTTTCCGACGTTTCGGTACTTTTGCAAATGCCGTGGTCTCAGTAGACTAAGGTGACAGGCGTCTTTTTGAAAGCATTAAGTAGGTATTAGTTTACTACCCTCGGCAAAAATTACATTATTTTATGTAAACTCAAAAATATTGATTATTAGTTCATCATCAGCCATTTGCTGCAGGCTGATGCAGGACATAGGCCTCCTTCGTGGCTTTCATAAGCATGAGGGGTTTTGCAGTAATCACCACGCTTGGCAGGCGGGTGGGCGATCGCAGTATGCGGTTGGAATCTCAGGAAGACACTGCTGCCCGTCTCCTGGTAATCGATTTCCTTAGTCGCCTTCTGCGACATCCACGGAAGGAAATGGAGTGACGCTATTCTTAACCCGGTGCCACGCGGCACTATTAGTTATCGGACTATTAGTTATCGCGTATTATTAGTTATCGTCGGAAAATTGTAAAAGGAAAAATAAACGCGTAAATATCCGTGCAAATTCAGTTTTTATTAAAAGTAATTTGTTTTAGTCATTTGCCGGGCATATCTGTGAATGTCAAGTTATGAAACCTACGTCAAATAAAAATACATACAAACATACATACATAAACTCATAGGCCTGTATCCCAGAGGGGTAGGCAGAGACCAGGGACTGCCACTTGCCACGATCCTGACAGATCACTTTCGCTTCCTCAACAGTCATTAGTCGCTGCATGCACGCATGCCGGTTTCGGATACTTTTTATCTTGGCCGGTGCTAACACATCGAACGTCAAATATTGTGCAATTAAAAAAAAACGAGAAAATATGCAAAAATTTTTGAAACTGCTACTTTGCTACTATATTTGTTACAGGCGCTATCTAAAAAGAATAAGTAAAAATAAGAATAAACTTTATTTGACAACATTACCAACAATTACATACAGTAGGTAGGTACATAATGTAATGCAATATTATTATTAGGTACTTGCTCTGAATCGAAGGCTCATCGAAATAAGTGTATCCTGTCCATACTAATCTACGGTCTTTCACTGTGCGTCAGAAGAGCAAACTCAAGGTTTCCCAACGAGCAATGAAACACAGCACCATGCCCCGCTTCAGGATCAAAATCGCTGATGCTGGAATTGTGACCGCAAAATGGAGGCGTTGTCAAGTTGCAGGGTTCAACGAGGGTCTGGAGCATTGCAAGCAGATCTCCGGCTTACTAACAACGCTTGTAAAGCTACTCGTTTGGCATCGCCCGGTGGTAACGTGCAGGGTAACGTGGATAATCGTGCGGACGCGAGAAGATTCATCTCAGTACAAAGATAAAATCGCGCGCTTAACCTTGCCTTAACAGGGAAAGTTCCAGTGCAAACACTTTCATTTCCGAACGAAATCCGCGAACTACTGAAGAGGTACGCATCCTAGCGTAAACAATAACCACAAACACTAAAATAAATTCAGGTCACGCTCTTGGTACACTAGGCATTGCTCGAGAGGATGTCAAGCGCTTATAACGGAAGGCTGGTTTTGCAAGGGTATCTATAAAAGCTCATTTGTGATCGGGACTCTAAAAAATAGAAGGACCCTCTTCTTCTTTTCCATCAGTCTCTTTACCTCTCCGCAGAGTCTGGCAGTGATTTAGAGGTAGACTTGCGAAGCAACGTCTGTTGTGTCAGTGGCGCCGCGTCTGTGACGCTCTGACAGAGCGACAGATAGTAACAGGGTAACTATCTGTCGCTCGCAACTGTCGTTCTGTGGAAATGTATGAAATTCTAGTGAACATCATTCGAGCGCAGCGACTCTAACCCATCTAACGCGGCGTCAGTGTCGGTGTGACCGCGTCGTTAGTGTCTCCACTAGATTTTCATCACAGAGTATTTTCATACATTCGTCACCTGTCGCTCTGGCATCACAGACGCGGCGCCGAAGCCAAGAGAACCCTGTGCTTGAGGAACGTCTTCCAGCAAAAGATGAGCATTGTCGTCGACTTCTATTTCCTTGTACTGATCTTGGTAGGTAAAGATTGTACTTGTTCCTCTGCATTAGTTTGTGATAGCAAATAACCAGATATAGTATAGGTGTGACTATAAGCATCTAAGAAATAAGACTACTTCAACTTCCAAGCACGTGCGTCGCACGTGTTGCCAACCGTAACGCATTGCTCGAATTAAAGCCAAAATCAGTATTCATTATTCCTCAAGCAGACTGAATGCGAAACCAAAAGTTCCAACTTTCCTTTGTCAATTGAAATGGGCTTAGGGGTTTCAGTTTTAAGGAGACAAAAGTAAAAATTCTGGGGATAGAGGGGTCTGTACTGTAAGGATCGTGGCAAGTAGCTAACCCTGGTCGCTGCCTACCCTTCCGGAATATAGGCGTGATTTTATGTAATGTACTCTAATGTAATTTCATAAGCAAGTAGGCAGGCCTGTCGTACAGTTCTCTCTGAGGCCTTCTCTCAGAGGGAAGTGTACGATGCAGACTAGCGAGTGCCTTCGTTAGCATTTGTTCCGACGATCTACACTGTACTTATAAACTTTCTCAGACATAATACTCAGATTTCTAGTTAATTGCCTATTTCCTCTACCGCGTGGACAAGAAAATTATTACCATACACTCAACGCCAGCTAAAGCGTTGTGCGAACCTTATGGCATAGTGGTAAGCGTCATTTTCTGGAAATTTTTGAAAAAAGCGGCGTACAATTAAACCTCACGCCTGAATCCCGGAAGGGTAGGCGGAGGCCTGGGTCTGCCACTTGACGACTCGGACAGATTTCTTTCGCTTCATCAACATTTATTAATCGTTGTCACAAACATGGAAATACACCCAAACTGAGGGCAAAAATCTGCCTGACTGCCTCGTTAGTCTACCCGGTAAGGCCAAAACAGAGGTCGTGGGTTCGATTCCCACTGGAGGCCGCCGTACATTTGTACAAATGGCCTCAGTCTGGGTGTATGTATATCTATGTTTATGATGTCCTTGCCTGGTTACCATAGCACAGGGTATCCTAGTTTGGGACCAGTGGCCTAATTACGCTCACCAAATCCTGAGCGATTCCAATCGTCTAACTGTCAAATTCCATACTAATTTGACAGTTAAACGATTGGAATCGCTCAGGATTTGGTGAGCGTAATATAGGGGCAGGTCAAGTGATTGTTTGTTTGTGGAAGTTATTTATTTATTTATCTCGAGAACCTTGTTTATCTAGGGAGCGGTGGTAGCCTAGTGGGAGAGCGGTGATAGCCTAGTGGGTAGAACATTGGGCTCGGAAGCGAGAAACTCAGGTTCGATTCCACGTGCGGGCATGTACTTATGACTTTGTTTTCTAAGTTATGTACGTTTGTGAAGTTATAGTAGCAATACTACTTGCTAACGGTAGGAAGGAAAAACATCGTGCGGAAACCTGAGCGTCTGAGCTATTCACATACCTCAGCGCTTGAAATCGCCAATCCGCGGTGGGCACGCGTGCCTATTCACAGACCTACCAAATATACACAAAAAAATCATAAATATCGGTGATGCCGTTTCGGAGTAGTTCGATAACAAACACTCAAACACACAAGATTTTTATACACAGATTTTTTACTAGATGGATCGCAACCACCGAGAGCGTTGAGAAATTCATTAAAGAATGCTTAATAAAAGTATCGTTCTGTCTCGTTCTTGTTTTGGGAAATGTGAAGAGACAGACTACAATAACAAACATACAAACACTCAGGCCTGCATCTTAGAAAGACGAGCAGAGGCTGTGGTTTGCCACGACCCGGACACACCTCTTTCGCTTCATCGACATTAAACACTAAATGCTTTATTTTCTTAGTGAAACTCACAACAATGATTTTTTTAGTAAGTGAAATGAAAAATAACTAACCACCCGACTGCTGAGCATTAACTAGGTACTAAGCAGGCATGACCAACCTAGGTTCCTCGCAATGAGTCACATTATTGAATTTGGGTCCCGCCTGCTTAGCAGTTAATGCTCAGCAGTCGGGTTAATGGTTAATGAACTCATATAGCCTATGACACTCACGCAAACATGACGAATCGATTGAGATATTTATTGTCAAAATCGGTCCATAGGTTAAGGAGTTATGAGGGAACATAGAATCGGACATACTTACATACATACATACATACGAGCCAAGCACATTACCCTCCTTTTGAGCTTCGCTGCAGTCACTGTCTAGCCCGAATCCAATCCTACTGACCTACAGCTAGTACAACCTTCCTGCTCTATAAACCATTCGCACAAAGCGCACGTCTACCATATGCTCTCGTTAATTAATTCGCAGCATTTTCACCCACAAATGAATGGACGAAAGTGGAAAACAATGGAGTTACCGTTAGATGGATCGGTTCAGCGATTTTAAGCACAGTATGACCACTGACAGCTGACACGTCCGTGCTGTAGTGTAGTGAATCTACAGGGTGACTTTGAATTCATTCACCGTATCTTAAGGGGACCTTGTAACCGTGATTTACAAACATTGGTGACAGTTTTTAAAAAAATACGCGTCAAAGAAAAATTTTTCTTTGTCACCCAAAATTACTTCACTTATGAATAAACAAGCAACATCCAGGACAACATGAGGTACTTATACACTAGGCTACCACCGTTAAATAAGACCGTAAAAACCTTATTTATAAAAACACGATTCCTTGAGACACGCTTCAGACGCAGTATAAATAGTCTATGTTAAAGGGAAATACGTAACCATAGATACAATTGTATCTGAGGAGTTTTTTAAAAGAATAGTGTTTTTATAAAAAAAATCTTAACGGTTTTTTACAATGGGGATCCACACTGCCAATTTATCCCTGTAGAGGGCGCATCATCGATACGGCCAGGCTGAACTGTCATTCTCATACAATTGTAGCACTTTTATACGATCTTTTATAAACTTAACCGAACTTTTCACAAGGTCAGCTTTCTTTCCAGTTACTTTTGCTCCTCGTTTATTAAGTTCATCTTTTAGTTCTGTTAATTTCTATGTTGCTTATATGTTGAATAACAAGATGTTGGACCCACAAAAAACTTTATAAAAAACAACAAATCTATCTCTAACCAAATCACAACAAAGTTTGACATGGACGGATCGCTGCTAGCGCCATCTGCGATTCGTTTTGCGTGTGGATCCCCATTCCTCTAAAAAACTCCGCAAATACAGTTTGAATAGCCTCTGGTAGTCTTTAAGCTATCTTTGAGAAATGTTTTAAGGACTCTGTTTTTATAAATAAGACTGTCAGTATATTTATTTATTATTTACCCCTCATGGTTACGAAAACCACGAAGGAGGCCTATGTCCTGCAGTGGGCGTCGAATGGCTGATGATGATGATATTTATCATGGTTATCATAACCATGAGGGGTTTTGTCATAATCGCCACGGGAGGCCTATGTCCTGCAGTGGGCGTCAAATGGCTGATGATGATGATGATGATATTAATCATAATACCTAGTAGAAGTGTAGGTACGTAGTAATCATTTAGGTCGTCTCTACGAGGCCTATCGGCATAAGTACAACGCGGGCAAAAAGTTTTCCAATCAACTACAGTGGAAAGGCGATACTTTCCTTGTCTAATAACAATGGGGCAAGCAGACAGACGGTTCGGTCCCGGTGACTAGCACGTGACATATCGAATGCGATCTGCATTGTACGGCTAACAGGAAAGCGGTGGAGTGGCTATTGCGCCATTTTCACTCTGTACTGTGGTGAGTGTGACACCTCTCCCCTTTTCGTAAAAAATAATTCCATCACTGTACGACTCACACTGACAGCTTTTCGAAGTTTGTTGTTTGATTACACATATTTCATTATATTAATGTGCGTGTATTTTCTTGTAGTCGATAATAATGAACACCTAATTAATTTAATTTAGTATATTTATTTTAGCAGGCTGTCGTGGCGAGCTCACTATGGAGCGATGTTAAATTATTGGTTGCATAAATTAGACGTCTAGCTATAGTGTCGCTCTGGTGATTGCTGAAACCACGCCATCTCGCTCCTATTTGAAGGCATGGGCTTTAAAGATAGATAAGATAAAGATTTTTTAATTACCAAAGAAACATTTGCATAGTTACAATACTCGCGGTATCCGCACTAGACTTTAAGTCTGTACCGCAGAGACCTTATTAAACTTACTAAAGTAATTGTCAACAGGTTCGGTAACGCTACAAGTAAACGCTATAAAAATAAAACAAAAGTTCTTAGGAAAAATAGTCTATTATATGGAAAATAAGTTAATTAGGTACAACCTGTGTAATTAAAAAAAACTATTTGAAACAAGCCGTTAAGGCTGTTCTTACGTGGAGCATGGTGTCTCGCTCGCACAATCTAAAAATTTTAGTGATTGTATACTTTTATAACGTCGTCTGAGAGTTTTATAGAAAATAAAATTGCGAACATACAAGGCATAATAATATTATTATGTTTCTTATCCTGTACTTTCGTATTACCAATAATTTTGGAAACATGTTTTCTTTATTTAAAAACTACGTATAGGAAAACAAAAATATATTTAAAATTTCCGTGATTTATTTATGCATCAAACACTGTCATGTGGTCACAGGGTTTGATTTATCAAAAGTTTACTCATATTGTTACCATATAAAAATTGTTAAATTATGCGAGTAAGACACCATGCTCCAGGTAAGAACAGCCTTAAAGATTGAGTCCTCTAGCTTTTCGTGATAATATGATTAGAGCAAAAGACTTGATTTGCCACGATCCTGTCAAACTTGTTGCTCTTCATCACCGTTCGTTTTTGCATGCACGTATAGAGATTTTACCTTTCCCTTTTGCTAATACTATAATAATGCTAATACTTAGAAATAAATTTGCCTGGAACGTCCATGATTTTTTTTCCTTCATTCATGTTTGTTGTGTTTCTTACTTTAAAAAATAATATCACATGTTATAGTAAAATCATCTCCACGTATTTATCTGTGCAGAACGCGTGGATGAGAGCCTGCAAGCGGAGCGTAACACTTGCCACATTCTCTCCGTTACTATGGCTTTTTACTATTCACACGAAAAATTTCCCTTTTCCGCTTAGACGGGGAAAGTTCAGGTTATGTGGAGAAGCCTTGAGCATTAATCAATAACTTTTGTTTCTATGTTACGTCCATGGTAAATTTGTCGTACCATGGAAAACATTGTGAGGAAACCCGAGTGTCTGAGGTGTTCACGTAACTTAACGCTTGAAATCGCCAATAAGCCCATACGCTCTCTCTCTCTCTCTCTAAGAGAAAGCCTATGCCCTGCAGTGGAAAGTATAAAGGTTGCTTGAGTTGTATTAGGTGACTATTATTATGTATTTTGGAAGAAGCCTGGCTACCCATAGTACAGGGAATCCTAGTTTGGGAGCCAATAACCACTCTTCTAACCCTTTTCTAAATAAAGTTTTTTTTCATTTTCATTTCATTTCACACTGCCTAGGTACTTTTTTTCTAGTAAATACTAATACTGTCCCAAAAAGAAACAGTAAGGGAATTTTTTTTTTCAAAACCAAGATATTTCCACTATTACAGCAACCAATCAGTTTCGAAAAAAAAATGTCCCTTACTGTGTTTATTTTTGGGACAGCCGATTTGATAATGACTCGCGATGCTCGACACACATAGTTATACATAATATATTAAACGGTCTAACCGCGACCCGTTTAATATAGGTATAACTACTTTTTTTCTATCTGTAGCGTGCAATGTATGTTTCAATTAGACACGACGATACTTCCTTACTAGGAAAGAACCAAAAAAAAAGATATTGAGGTTGGCGATGTAGATATGGTTTGACCTCTTTAGATAACAGCGGCAGCGTGTTGTAGAAGGGACCGGTGAAACTTAAAGTATTGATGAGTTGAATAACTTCAACTCATCAATACAGACAACTTTTAGCTAGAGACTAGCTCTGCAATCACGAAAAATATGTCCGTTTCATACATGCGCCAGAGCAGGTATCAATATTTAGTATGGAACAGTGAAATTATTTTGGTGGTTTCAGAGTTGGTCTCATAATAAAATTTGTTGCTATTGATGAGTAAAATGAAACCTGAAGGGATTTCGCGTTTCGCCGCACCTTATTGGTACATTCTGTATTACTTAAAGACCGAATAAACTTGTAAACCTGTATTTTTAAACGACTATTCCAATGATACCCCACACTTTTTTAATAGACGAGAAAAAAGACTGCGGAATCCTAAAAAGCTACCTGTACACATTAGCGTTAGTAGATGGTCAGATAGGTACTAAGTACCTTAGTAGTACTAAAGTGTACTACTATGTCAGTGGGTACTTTTGTATGAGTTCTAATAATTTAAAACGCCCAATGATACCAAATAGTACCTACCCAAGTTACCTAATGAAACTAACCGCTAAGTATTCAATTTCGGCCATCTATGATTTCGGCCATGCCTCTCAATATTCTGGCCTGATTTTGACACAAGCGGCTGGCAGCAGTATCCCCAAACCTAGCGACAAACTCCATATCATTTTGGCCATTCTAAAACCCGCTCAAATCAGCTGAGCCTTGCAGTCGGGTCTCAGTACGCAAGCGCGCCGTACTGTCACTGGCCACCGATAAATGCACGCGCGAAAATACTGGCCGACAACGCAGCGGTATGGTTTAGAAGAAACGCAAACAAAAAATTAAACTGTCACATTTGACAGCGCGGGAAAACAAAAAAAAATGCAGCTGGAGGAAATATTCCGGGGTGTATTTATTGCTTTTTTTAATTATTTTGTTAGTTTGAAAATGTGATTAGTAAATATTGTGCATTTATTGTGACAGTTGTGATATAAAATGTATTGGAAGGGCGTTTTCTTCGCTGTTATTCTAACGGCAGGCTTGGATGTCGACAGTCAGGAGTTTGGAGATGTAAGTATTAGCAAAATTTAATACACATTGCTTACAAACTTACGTACATACGAGATGTTTGAGAAGGTTCGGTGTAACTTAGGTGGATTCAATTATCCACAATTCTTCTGAAAGTTAAGTTGTTAATATTAATTTTCATCCCCCCATCTCGGAAAAAGTATTTTTGCTCTTCGATATCTGAGTGCAAAAGCCGTTTTTATCCGCTAGAGGATCGTGTGCACTAAGTTTGTAAATTCAAAATATCATTAAACATATTTACTTCTACCTCCATGGTGCAGAATTTATCATACAACTTTTTTTAATTTGTTAAAAACTCAGACTGAGAACCTCCTTTGTGTTTTTTTTTTTGCATTTAGTCATTTCCTCGCTGAGGTGGGGTGAAAAGTTACGTGTTGCACTTTGCAGTTAAGTTTTTACATCGAAATGATATCGCTGTACCTACATGATTATTATGATTATATTTAGGATTTCTTTCACCTGGTTGTGCAATAAATTGATCTCTATCTTTCTATCTATCTACAAGCGTAAGTTTATGTTACGTTTCTAATGGCAATACTGAACGGAAACCCGTTTTACTCTTGTTACTAGTACCTACTAAGATATTTCGGCTTAACTACAAAACATTATTCAAATTCAAAAGTGTTTTATTGAAAGTAGCACAGAAACTGCGACTTAATGAAAGTTACAAGTTAAACTAGGTGTCCATTTCAAAATGTAGATCATTTTGGAGAAAGAATGGGGAAAATAACTCCAAACTTAGTCTTTTCAAAGTCCTTAATTAACAGAGTTTTCATAATTGGTCAGCTACCAACCCACGACGGGTTCGATTCCCACTGGGGGCCGCCAGTTTGTGGCCAGTTTTCATGTTTGTGACGTCCTTGCCTGGTTACCATAGCACAGGGTATCCTAGTTTGAGACCAGGTCAAGTCATTGTATGGTATGGAAGTTATTATTATTTTATTATTATTAATTATTCTAAAACCTAGAACTCATGCTTTAAAAAACGAGTTTGAAACTGTGGATCTATTGAAAATCTTCACTGAAACTCAGAATTCAATTTTCCACCGCAACACTGACGTTGTAACTACCATAATTATGAAACCTAAGCAATTTTACACCAAACACAGCCATCGAACCGTACAAACTTCAATGCTATGCGAAGTTCTACGCAATTTTGGTCGTTATCAGCGCTCACTATCTACTTTACCTAAGTTTAGGTAGTGCTGTGGCAATTTTTATGTGCTCGTTTCTTGGTTTGGTGAATCTGCCGTCATTAAACTATTTTTTGGGCGTAAGACGCCCGCTAGCTCACTGGACAGACGATCTGAGGCGGATTACTGGCAGCGACTGGATGAAGACGGCCGAGGACAGAAAAGAGTGGCATGCCTTGGGGTAAGCCTATGTCCAGCAGTGGACAAATACGGGCCATTGAGGCCATTGAGAAGGGCTGCGAGATTACTCCAGCCAGCCTATATCTTTCTAGAAGACCAGCAGTGCTGTGGCGACATTGCAAGCCTCCTGAAGGGATTTCAGCCCTCTCAAATAGGTTGATCCAATATAGCTTTGCTAATAAATCCCCTATTTAGTCGAAATATGTCCACCTGAGACGTCCCTTACCGGTCCTTCCACCCACAGCATGTGCTCAATTTATTTCTTTTGTCAATCTCTCTTCCTTTATCCTCTCCATAATATGTACAAACCAACGCAATATCCTTTTTTTTTTCAATTCTAGTCACTGCATCCTTTTTCAGTCCACAATTACGTACGTAATGTGAAAGTTTTGATATGATATTTGTATATTTGGGTGTTTATCACTCACTCATAAATTCCTAAACTACTTTTGATGAAATTCGAAAAACAAATTCCCGCGCGAACGAAGTCTCCGGTACAGCTAAAACTGGCATAATTCACCCTCAAGTTGGTAATTATTGGTTAGTCGGTATTTAATCACAACACATGTGACAAAAACTTGTAAAAAGATTCAATTATGATACCATTGCATTGTGCAGCAGGCATTCGATTCAGGTTTAGATAGTTCAGTTCAAGGACCCAACGGTTGTCAGCGCTCTGGAGTGCTGCAATCGCATACAATCGTTATGTGGTTTTAGTTTATAAACGGAGGATTGCAATAAAACGTTCCAAAGAATATTAGAAAGAAAGAAGACATTTTGTTATTTAAATTGCCACAAAAATATAGAATAAACAATCGAAATACGAGCAACGAAAGAAAAACAACGAAAACAAAGAACGAGAACATGTGAGGCACATAGAATCATATACAGCCGCACCTTACAATAATGTATGACGCCCTGCCGCGTCCAACTCCAAATGATCCACATGTATAAAGATTAGCTGGTAAGAAAAATCGAAAATCTACAGTCTCCAACAGCTCCAACCCTCACAGAATAACAACAAATACGAATAAAAAGCTTCTTTAGCACCTGGATGTCACGCTTTTTGCCTGTCGTCTCAGTAGACTCGTTTTATTGCCTGTTTATACCAATTAAAAGTAACTGAGCGGTTCTGACAGGAACTAGCTAGCTTAATTTTGAGAAGAGCTTAGGCTTTTTAAAATAACTAGTGTTGAAAGTAAATATGATACACATATAAATAAACTCGCGCCTGTATCTAAGGCCTAGATTCGGCTAATGTATTGACGTAAAATGACAGTGGTATGAACGGAACGCTTTGATTTCATTTTAACGTCTACGCGCGATCACATCTCAAGCCTTCTTTTCCTATATGCATAAAATCAAATTTCCTATCACAATATTGGAGACAGTTTATCATTTTCCGTAAGCAGAGTTTAAGTAACTGTTAAAGTCTCATAAGGCGAACAAAACATGGGATAATTTCTTTCCGACATTAACTGTGAGGAAGTCACGCGCGAGCTTTCTGTCAACGCAAATTGCTACATAATGGCGGCCAAAATTATAAACTTATCTCGCAACCGTGACTTAGTACACGAACTGTTTTCGAAAAAGATGGGGGGGCCTACTCAATTTGGGTGTTTACATAATTATTTCTAAGACGCTTAATTCCTGCGACCCGTGATTGTACAATAAAATTATGTCGAAGTCAATTACAAAATTCTAAATGAATTAGTATTCGTCAGTTACAACTTTTGTTCTCCGACTTTTCAATGTTTATTTTACATTTTCTTTTGCTGTTTTTCTGCTTTGTGCTCTGTCCTATGAACAATGCTTAAGACCCTGTGAGTTAAATAAAATGGACATAAATTTCCCTATCTACAACAATGAGTTTTGTACTCTGCTTAGGATACGATTTATGCAATAAGTCAAAAAATAGTTTGTCACTTTTACTGTAAAGTAAACAGGTTTCCGAGTGGAACGAATGCCAGTTATAGGTTCTTCAGCATCTGCTGAACATATAACAGTGCACATCTGTGACTTCCATTTTAGGTTGAAAATCGACGACGACGCTAGTCCCGCGTTTTAAAAGTCAAAAGTCATGACTTTCTCACCGTACAGTAACAGTCAAATTCTGTCATTTTTGCACTGTCACCGTACTATCCACGCTACTCGTAGTATCATGACAAGCGTGACTTATCATATTGTCTTGTGAAAATTATCATAAGCTAGAAAGAGACGTAAGACCATAGACATAGACAAATTATGAGTCTACGCCTGTCATGTTAGCCCAACAGGATGCACTGGTTGAAGACTTTTGTCTTTAGACACTGGTTAGACATTCTGGACACCGGCCCCTATAATAAATCCTTATAGTTGAATTCAGCTTGTCAGTCGAGCTGGAATGTGAACCTCGTCTATAGTTTCCGAGTAGGGTTTCTTTCTACGTCAATCACGACGCCTTTGACAATGGAAACTTAACTGTTCCCAACGCGACATAATTGAGGAGCAGTCACGTATACCCAAAATGGCGTTACCTCCTTGAGAAGCAGAGCAGGAATAATTAATTCGTAACGTGACAAGATCAGTGCATATTTTGTTTTCAAGTTTAGAACAAAAATATACCTTTAACATCAAGCTGTAACTAAAACACCCGCCAAAAAGCATTATGTGCAAACAAAAATGAAACTGCTATAAGTAAATATAATTGTATTGACTTTAACAAGCTCTTTTCATTATTGAAGTGAATAAAAAGTATAAAAAGTAGGAAATGTAATGATTCCCATTATTTGTATATGACAATAATACTTGTCAGGCAAAAATACCAGATTCATTTAAAAGAAAAACTGATTGCATGTATCTCAAAAAACCATAATTATGAAAAGAGAGAGAGTATGGGCCCAATCACCATGCGTGCCCACAGCGGATTGGCAATTATAAGCGCTGAGGTGAGTGTGAACACCTCAGTCACTCAGGTTTCCTCGCAATGTTTTCCTTCACCGTAAGCGACTGGTATCTCTACTATATTTTCACAAATGTACGTAACTTAGAAAACAAAGTCATTGGTACATGCCGAGTTTCGAACCCACGACACCTCCCGAATGAGAAGCCGGCGTTCTACCGCTCCGCTACCACTACCACCGCGTGTTTTTGATGTAAAATTGTTACAGACAGTGATTTTAAGCAATAAAAGAGCGAATTTCCTAGTTTTGTGTATTCATGGGCTAATCCAAGCAAGAACTCAGTACGCACCATTTAAAATTTTAACTATAATGGTTAAAATCCTCAGACCTCAAAATCACCAAAAATCTCTATGTATTTCTTTGAGAGACGGCCTGTACCATTTTATTTATTTTATTTTATTTTATACAGAAGGAAAAACTTACTTAAATAGAGTAAATGAGTTAGCTTAATTATTTAGTTAACTCCTAGATGTTCCTCGCCGATAGATTAATAAATGACAAACGTAATGGTATGCATGAAGATAAACAACGATACACACAAAAATTAAAAGCATATAATTATATAAAGTAATTTGAATTCACAGTAGTTCGCTAAAAAAAAAACGCAAACATGAAAGATGTTATTTGTATAAGATATAAAACAAAATAGACACACAAAATTATAATGTGGTTAAGTAGGTACTTATTTATAGGTAGGCACTTTGTTACATCAAGGTATATGCAAGTATCACAAATTTATTAAAATAGAAATAAACATTTCTTTACAACGATACTTGGAAACTATACAGTGCTAATAACTATCACGAATTTCCTCGAACTTATAGTAATCCTTTGCACTGCAGTGTACATTCTGCCAACTTTACAATTTCCCAAATATAACAAATAGTGCGCATTATGTGAGGTGTCAACACTCGTATGAATGCAATTGTGTGACAAAATACCACGCTCCAGTCATTCTCGCACACACAGGGAACTTTGCACTTACGCCGCCTGGTAATAGAGGCTATAGAGGCGCATTTTGTCGCATGATGAAAGTACATATTGTTAAAAATCCATTATTGGTCAATCTGCCAATGAAGAGAAAACTGAAATTACCTTCAGTATTTTGCTGTGAATAGCCTCTATTATGTAAGTACTTAGATCTAACATTCAGGCTATGCAATCAGATAACTTCACTTTCAGAATTTGATGGATAAAGCAAAATCACGCTCTATTTTTATTTTTATTCGACCGCGACCTTAGTCACTAACTCATTGCAAAATGTTTTTAACTAAGGAACTTTAAACTTCTACGTGATACACGAAAATAATACAAAAAAAACTTGGAACATTCCTACCAAAAAAGGGTAACTAAAAATATATTTGTTTACTTTGTCTCTTTTGTGTCCCACTGCTGGGCAATGGCGTCCCCTTCGGCTTTCCATCGCATCCTATCGCATCATCCCGGCAAGAATGCATTAAGGTCGTCCCGCCATCTTCGCCTTGGTCTGCCGCGACGTCGGTGTCCATTTTACAGAACCCAATATGGCAGACATGGCCAGCCCAGTACCACTGGAACCCGGCGTTGCAACCCCAAAACAACTAGTTTTTGAGCACAGCTACTAATACGATCTATTCTTGCGGGTATTTTAATCATCATCATCAGCCACTTGACGCCCACTGCAGGACATAGGTCTCCCTCATGGTTTTCCAAGCTTCCGGTCTTGTACCGCCCGCATCTAGTAACTCCCCGCCACCGTAACCAGGTCGTCAGACCATCTGGCGGGGACCTTCCCACGCTGCGTCGTCCAGTGCGCGGTCGCCAGGTCAGTTGCCAGCGATGACTTATGTATGTGAGACCTGATCGCTGACTATGGGCCTCATAAGAAGGCTCAAGGTCGCCCAACGACAAATGGAGAGAGCTATGTTAGGTAGGGACTCGTATATTAATAAGGGCAACTAAATGCTGGCTGTTTCCCGTAAATCTGAAAAGATAGAGTCGACAGCCGATCGACCTTTACAAAGGCGGTTGTTGCAATGTCGGCCCTAACGGAACTGAATTAAGTGCCTAAATGTAGTGAAGGTTGATCTGACTGCACTGTCAAGGTGCTGTTTTGTTTCGACCAGCCAGCGTCTATAAATGGGTATTTATGGGCGAGTCCAGAGGTAAGAGTTTTTTATTAGTACGGCCCGGAAAATCTGATTTGTTTAATTAGTACTCTATAGTTCCTTCCGACCCTTCTGCTTTTATCTATAACTAGAGTTGTCCCGGCGAACTTCGTACCGCCACAGAATCCGTTTATACGATTCTTGCACAACGAAATCTTTTTTTAAAACATAACGTTCGCTCTTTTTTAAAACTTAAACAAAATATTATCCCACAGGATATCAAGTATGCTATGTCTCAATTCAGGTCTTTGTCTATCTGTACGCTAAGTTTCATGTAAATCCGTTCACCCGTTATTGCGTGATTGAGTAACAAACATCCAAACATACAAACATCTTCACAAACTTTCACATTTATACTATTGTGTAGGTATAAGTGCAGACCACTCAATGTAGAGCAGAAGATGTAAGCAGTATGGGAAATTGAAATATTTATTAATAATTAATCACGTTTAGTAACCAAACTGTGTTCTAAGCTGCTTTTCGAGACTCTCAACACAAAATAATACTGACGCATCCCCTCTAATTTTGACACGCAGGAATAGAATACTATGCAGAGATAATAACATCATGATTGACTAATGGAAACTAGTGAACAATGCAATGCATTGGCAGCATGTAAAGCGGGTTTTGTATAGCACATCATCTAAAATTGCACCTCGACCTGCGCAATGACCGCTCTATGCGGTTTCAAGACAAGCCATTGAGTTCTTACTTCGCTTCAAGGGTACGAGGGTGGGTTATTAAGGCGCTGATAACTACCGATTGAGCCTTAATTTAACTAGTTTCAGCAAAATCTGTTTAGTAGTCGCAGTGTAAAGTAAAATGTTATTCTTGAGAGAAACTTTCTGAAAACTTTCTGGGGGGGGGGACGTTGTACTCAGCCAAAAATTTACGCTTTAAAGCTTAATATTTCGCAAACGGAACCCCAAGTAAAAAAGGTCTTTCTACAGTCGACAGCACATCATGGTATACATCCATGCACTCTACTCCTTTGCGTTACGGGCGACATGGAAACTGAAATGTAGAGGTTGACGTGCTGTCGACTGTACACCCACAATATTTTTCAACGACCAATCCAACGATATCCCACACTATGGTGTAGGTGAGAAAAAAAAGCATCCCTAATTTAGCTGTAGAGAGGTACCCTAAACATTTTTTTTCGAGGTTTTATTCTGACGTTTTGTCGGCGTTATAAAAAGGTACATGTAAGACAAACAGCCCTCTAATACTTACCATCTCTGTGCTAAGCCGCGGACGGACAGACAGACAGACGGACCGACACGGTGAAACTATAAGGGTTCCTTGTCCACTACGGAACCCTAAAAATTAAGGGAAGCAACATACATACATAAACTCACGTCTGTATTACGGAGGGGTAGGCAGAGACCAGGGTTCCGCTTGAGACGTCCCTTCCCGGCCCTTCCACCCATATTCACTCGACATATTTCGTCCATCAACCTTTCTTCCGTCAGCAACTTATAATGATACGCTTTAAACACCGTTGATTTATGTACTTCAATTCAGCGCCGCTTTACTTCAAATTGTCTTCAACTCTCTTGCATTCGTATCCACACCGACAGCGATGGGCAAGGCTTGTGCGGCAGGCTCTTAACAAACTGCGTTTATTACGAACGGTGAAATTGGCACGTACGTCGTTAATTGCGAGTTTCATCTCAACGCTACGATGCGCCCGCGATGTGAGAGTCAGATAACTTCGCATGCCTCATACGTTTAATTTGTTACAAACGTTTCCGTGGTCATACAACTAACACACAAGCAAAAGGCGAAAAAATCTGGTGGGGCTGCTGGTCTAACGTGAAACGTCTTTAATTAAGAGTTTTTTTTTAGCTCAAACTGTGCCAAGTGTCACGCGGCGCTGGCGCCATCTAGCGGCACGAATCAGGAGGATCTGAGTAATGGCTGTTTCGTTCTACTCAGCGCTGAGGGATCACTTCCTCAGCACAACGCTGAGTCAGCTGCCTTTTGTGGCAATGTACATACACCACAGGCTACATCTATGGTCCTGTTTTATTTATTCATTTTGTCTGTTGTGTATTAAGTTTTCTTTCTGTTGTTGTGCATATTATGTTGCTTGTGTGCTTGTTTTGTTTCTGTGATGTATCTTGTTGGTATGATAAATGTCTTTCTTCTTCTTCTTCATATAAAAATGAATTTCACACGACACGTAGTTACAGAGTTATGCCTTCGCCGAGGTGACATGTTTTTGTTGCATGCGGTATTAGCAAGCCCCCGCTACCGAACTGAAAGACGTTCGAAACTAATCTAAACACATCGAAACTAATATATTCCAAGACTACAATTAAGTAATAAGTAATTTTATTTTATTGGCTATAAGTTACAGAGACATCACATTTTAAAAGTTTAAGATTTAGCACTTTTTATTTTACGTCGTTTTACTTTATCTCTCTGCTAAAGAAAATCTAATGAAGAATTTAAAAAAAGAAACAAAGGAATAAAAATAATAAATTAACTAACTGCCTGCAGAAAGTTTGAGTGTGTGCGCGTGTGTGTGTGTGTGTGTGTGTGTGTGTGTGTGTGTGTATGCGTGTGTGCGTGAGAGTATGTGTGCGTATAATATGATTGTCGAGTGCTCGTATAGTAAGGTAAGCATACAAGTATGCATGTCCTGTTTTTATATTTTTACTTTTGATGAATTGATGACAATTCGATGTACGTTGCAAAGCCAATTACAATTAGTCTACTTGTCAATCTGTAAGTAAGTCAGCTAAGCAATGGTCATAGCATAGATGGTCATAGTAAACCATAAAATAGTTCCATGAAATGGCGCCTTGACTACCATAAAAAGTTCTTTTTACAAGATTGATATTCAGAACTGCTACTTATATCGAGTGTAACCACATTAACTAAAATCGGATTCAAACTAATTTTATGGGTACTGGTCCAGGCTTGTACGGTTGAAACTAAAAATGTTTTAAGTTTGATTACCACGCCGGAGGTCGTGGATTCGATTCCCACATTTGTATGTACAAAAGGCCTCAGTCTGGGCGTATTTCCACGTTTGTGTCCTTGCCTGGTTACCATGGCACTGGGTATCCTAGTTTGGGACCAGGTCAAGTCATTGTATGGTATGGAAGTTATTATTATTTAGTTATTTTTATAAGTTATATAGAAGCGCGTAAAATAACTTATTTGCATGTAGGTAAACTCTACCTGGAGCATACCTACCTGTCGTATTCTAGTTCTTACCGGTAATAAAATGAGTGACAGTAATTTCCCAGTAAAAGCTAATTTCCAATATAATCTGATTTGAAGCTAATAGCCCGGGAAAGTTACATGGAATTGCTTATTTATCGATGCGAAATCTAAGCAAATACCTACTAAAGCATAGTAAGCCTATACATACAGGGTTATTTTTAAAATTGAATGAATTAAATGAAATTAATTGAAATGCGCAATTCCTGAATAATAAATAGTTATAGATGGTTCTTGTGATTTCTTACAAATGGTTTCTTATATAATCTAAGTGGTGTACACAATTGGAGGATAAGCGATAAGACGCTTAGAGCGATCTCTTCTAGACAATCTTTGAATGAAGTGGATTGCAGGAAGAATATAATCAATGGATAACGTAGCAACGTTTGTTCAATTCAGAGTTTGGGTTTGAATTTTTGTTCTATGAGATTTTTCCGGGTTGATATTTTTCCAAATATTATTACCTACATAATGAACATATGACACAATTTACATAATTACATATTTTTTATGAAATACGCGCTTATTGCACAAAATCTATGTCTGAGGTTTGGTACCTAAGTTCGGTATTTTTTTCCCTACAAGGAATAATGTCCATCTATTGGACACATGCGGTTGTAAATATAATCTATCAGACAGCGCCATTACTAAGCAGAATAATAGAATAGAAACCATATAAAATATGAGTAAAATCCCCTCAGATAATAAAATCATAAAGTGGAAAATTGGGCGAAAGGAATTCCAAAGTCCTCGAACGAAAGTTGTTGTGAAACTTGTGTTTCATTATCACTATTCAAATACTGAATGTGGTCGTGGCGAGTGGCAAACTCTAGTCTCTGCCTACCCTTCCGGGATACAAGCATGAGTTTTTGTTATGTTTATGTTCTAATTAATGTGTTTAACCTAACCTAACCCTGTATAACTAAATGCAGAACACAGCCTTTCTCAGTGCAGGTTACAGGAGGTCACGGAGTAGCGCTTATGCAAATATATATTCATATTCATATTCATATTCATTTATTCAGTTTAGGTAACAACATCGTCAAAAAAGTAATACAAGATCTAAGCAGATGCTTAATAATAAAAATTAGTCTCATAACAAATAAATTTAAATAAATCAATCAATCAAATAAATCAAAAATTAAAATATTAATAATCATAGATAATAAATAAATGTCAATTCGGTTGTTCGTCCAGATATTCCTCAACAGAATAGTAAGCCTTTACACATAGATATTTTTTTAGTTTATTTGAGAATATGTGATTGCTTGGCGAATCCCTTATGTCCACGGGAATTTTGTTATAAATACGCGGACCCATGGCCTCTAGTGATTTGCCAGTCTTAGACAGACGATGTGTAACAGTCATCAGGTCATGCTGTCTTCGGATTCTACACCTACTAGTAGTCACCACTGGGGAAAAACGTGTTAAATTGCACCGGACATATTTGGCTACTTCAAATAAGTATAGAGAAGGAACTGTGAGCATACCTAACTCAATGAACAGTTGTTTGGCTGGTTCATCCGGAGGTACCTTCATCATTCTTCGAACCATTCTTTTTTGAATGATGAAGGGTCTGTCTCGATCTGCAGCTAGTCCCCAAAGGTCTATCCCGTACATAAGTATTGGCTGAAAGTAGCCATAGTAAGCTATAAGCAAATTTTCCCTAGATAAGGTAGGTGCTACTCTGGCGATACAATAGTAGGCTCTATTGAGCTTACAACATACTCCTTCTATGTGCTCTCGCCATTGCAAGCCAGTATCGAAAGTGAAGCCTACAAATTTGGCAGCGTCATCATAAGGAACGGTTTCACTATTCACAATGATTGCTGGTAAGTTTTTTGCGGTATGGCGTAGAGAAAATGCCAACAATTTGGTTTTTTCAATATTTACTTGCATGCCATTTACCGTAAACCATGTAATTAGCTGTTGAATTGTACCAACTAGGTTAATTGCCAAGTCGTCGTCATTATCCGCTGCTACTATGGCACATATGTCATCCGCGTACATTATGATGTCGGCAGATTCCGTTACCTTTGGTAAGTCGTTCATCATCACCAAGAAGAGGCTGTTACCGACGTTGGACCCCTGGGGCACCGAGCGATCACCGATGTGACCTGGTGACGATTGGTCATTCCCTACTGTTGTTATTTGGACACGGTCGGATAGAAAAGATGATATGAGTTCGAGTGCCGTGCCACGTATCCCGTAGTGTTCAAGCTTGACCTTTACCAAATGATGGTCTACTAAGTCGAATGCACGCGAAAGATCAAAGAAAACAGCAGCAACTCGCTTTTTGCTCTCCAATTGGTTTAGGACCATCCGAGTTAGCTGACGTGCTGCTCCGATGGTTGACCTACCACGTTGGTATGCATGTTGCTGATCGCAAAAAACCATATTGCAGGACAGGAAAGTACTTTTTATGGTCGGCTTTACTACCTTTACCTTTATAGACCGGTGCAACTTTAATAACTTTCATGGTCGCTGGATACTGTCCATTCGCTAAACAGTCATTGAATAGACTGCAAAAAGCAGCGAGGAGCTCCCCGGGCAGTCGATGCAATAAGTCCGTAATATATATATATATATTAGAAGGCGACTAAGGAAATAAATTACCAGGAGATCTTCCTGAGATTCCAACCGCATACTACGATCGCCAACACGCCTGCCAAGCGTGGCGATTATGGCAAAACCCCTCAAAGTTATGAAAACCATGAGGGAAGCCTGTGTCCTGCAGTGGGCTTCAAATCGCTGATGATGATAATGATGATGTAACTCTTGTTCCAGTTAATTTACAATAGTAAGGGCTTGTATGACGTTGGCATTCCTTCTTCCTTCCTTTCAGATTCTATAATGTTTAATTATTGGAAAATACCCGAAACCGGCGTGCGTGCATGCAACGACTAATGAATGTTGAGGAAGCGAAAGTGATCCGTCAGGAAAGTGGCAAGTGGCAGTCCCTGGTCTCTGCCTACCCCTTCGGGATACAGGCGTGAGTTTATGTATGTATGTATTGGAAAAGAATGAGTATATATTAGAAAAATTTAGAAATTATAGGCACTAGTAAATAAAATCACGGGCATCTTAGACTTATTTTAATTGGAACAGATTAATAGGTTTTGATACAGAATTTTTTTTTTATAGAACCTTTAAAACCATTTTTTGTTAAAAATTAAGTAGGTACCTAGGTCTAAGATGTCCGCAATGTAATTTCCTATAGTGCTTACATTTCTTACATTTGTTAGTAGCACAAATATATCGAGCGAATGTGGGTGGAAAGGCCGGTAAGGGACGTCCCAGGCGGACATACTTCGACCAAATAGGGAATGTATTATTTATTTATTTATTAGCAAAGGGCAAGACAAAAAGTGCCCGAAACCGGCGTGCGTGCATGCAACGACTAATTAATATTGAGGAAGCGAAAGTGATCTGTCAGGATCGCGGCAAGTGGCAGTCCCTGGACTATGCCTACCCCTCTGGGGTACAGGCATGAGTTTATATATGTATGTATGTGAATAGAACCTAGACGGAATATTTTACAATCGTTACATTTATAGAAGAGTGATGAAAGGCGACGATACACACGTTCTTAATGTTTGTGTGGTTTACACACTCGCGATTCACTGTTACGCTATTTTATGATTGACCGTGCTTGTTTACGCGCCAAAAACGGGCTTCAGAGGTTGTTGGAGGGCAATAATGCTGATCATTTCATCACTATCTCTGGGCTGACCCCAGAAGGGACAAGCGTCAACAGGCTCAACTCAGGGGCCGTCTGACTCTTTACGGACGGACGGTATGCTTTATTCGGTGCGTGCATAAAGATTACATCAACGCGAAAAAGCAAGCTAAGCACAGCTGGTAACCAAAAAAAGCAATAGATAGAGTGATTTATAGTCAAGACAAGCAATGCATAATACTTTTTTGCTCTACTTTCGTCGCAAATAGTAAACAAAGGTTATTGCATAACCAGTCGTCGGTAGCTAGTTAACTTTTTAGGCCAGCAGGCGAAAGAAATTGATTAGACTTTTTACCCGATCGCGAAGCAAAAGAGGGTTATGTTTTTCGCAGGTAGGTATGTATCTGTGTTACAGAGGCCAAACGGTTTGAACGATTTCGACTAGATGATGTATCCAGTGAAAGACAAAGTCAAAGTCAAAATAAAAACAAAATGTTTACTTAATGTACGTCAAAGCTGTTATTTTCACATTGCCGGCCTGCCACTGATGTCACTAAGCATAATTATCATAATTATAAATTATTAATAATTAAAAATTAAGAGAGAACCATCAAAATACATTATATAGAAACTGCAGTACAAAAAATCCGACGGATAACCCAACGGTCACTGGATTTTTTATAATAATAGGACAATAGATGTGGGTGCCTGCAGTCACGCAGTTTTACTAGAAAAAAGTATTAAATATTGACCTTGCCTTGTCACTTTGTATTTATGGGACTTTTTTTTCCTTTATTACATGTTATGCCTTTTCTTTCTTGTGATGTGTTTATTTGTCCCAATAAATGTCTTTCTTTCTTTAAATGATACCTTTACATAGCAGAACCTGAAGCCATAACAGACTCGATCCAACTAAAACAACTTTAGTTTCTGTTGTTGTTCATATTATGTTACTTATCTGTTTACAATAAGTGTGTATATTTTCTCTCTCTCTCTCTCTCTTCCTTTCTTTTATTAAATTCTGGTTACAAACAAATTAATTTCATTTCATTTCATTTCTAACTGACTGAAACATTAAATAAATCAAGTTAATCCCGGAAATCTGTAAAATCCGAAGTGATTTCAGAATTAAGTTAAGAATGTGTAGTTCCAAAGTTGTAGTTCCAAAGTTAATACCACCTGCTGAGGTGTTAAATATTTTATTTCATCTACGTTTTAGCAGACGGTTTTTTTTAATATTTTTGCAGTGCTACTTTTTGTTCGGAATTTTCGTTTAGCGTTTTATCGGGATAGCTGAAGTGCCAATATCAAAATAGTTCTAAACCTATTCAATTAGTTAACTTATGCCCCATAGTAACAGTCGATAGCCTGGTCCAGCTAAAATTTTCTTCAAATGTAGCCATCCTCCATTGTACATGAACATGAACATGAACATGAACATGAACACGAACATGAACATGAACATGAACATGAACATGAACATGAACATGAAAATGAACATGAACATGAACATGAACATGAACATGAACATGAACATGAACATGAACATGAACATGAACATGAACATGAACATGAACATGAACATGAACATGAACATGAACATGAACATGAACATGAACATGAACATGAACATGAACATGAACATGAACATGAACATGAACATGAACATGAACATGAACATGAACATGAACATGAACATGAACATGAACATGAACATGAACATGAACATGAACATGAACATGAACATGAACATGAACATGAACATGAACATGAACATGAACATGAACATGAACATGAACATGAACATGAACATGAACATGAACATGAACATGAACATGAACATGAACATGAACATGAACATGAACATGAACATGAACATGAACATGAACATTTTACATACAGGCAAATACATTGCTTCTGGCCCCACACTAGGATACCCTGTGTCGTGGGGACCAGAAACAACGACATCAGGGCCGACAGTACACACACATTTTTGTGTAAATTTGTCCGTAACGGAACTGAGTAGGGTGCAAGGATGTAAAGTTTAATGTGCTGTCGACTGTACGTATGAGTAACTGAGTAGAGTGCATGGTTCATGAAAAGGATTCGTGTTAGTAAGAAGCTAAAAATACTTGTAAAAAATAAAACCCGACTGGTGCACCGTATATTAAAAACAACCGGCTAAGTGCAAGTCAGACTCGCGCACGAAGGGTTCCGTACCATTATCTATACAAAAATATGAATATTTCAAGCTTCTACTTGTTGTCGTTATTAATATCGAGCAAAAAACGGCAAAGAAATCACGTTTGTAGTAACGGAGGCCCCCTTAAATATTTTTTTATTCTGTTTTTCGTATTTTTTGTTATATCGACAACAGAAATACATCATTAATTTCAACTGCCTAGCTATCACGGTTCATGAGATACAGCCTGGTGACATACAGACATACAGACGGGCAGTAGAGTCCCCTTTGGGTACGGAACCCTAAAAAAAATATTGGATTGAGCACTAAAAAATAAAAGGAAAAGACAGAAATGTTTCAATGAAGAAGAAACTTTCTCTCTTTTAAAAACTTTCTTTCTTCTTTCCTTTGGTGCCATACTAATCGCGGAGATCTGCATTCACAATCTTCCTCTTCAATAACCCTTAGAGACATCGCAACGCGATTCAAGCGCGCGGGCGCAGCGCTTCCGTAAAAACGGAAGTAAAACATTTGCGTTTGCATCGCCTCTCAATACATACGTCATTTACTGCGGTAGTATTTATACGGACTTATGTACGGACCGCCAGCGCCACCGAGTTGGTGTGTTTCACCTTTGGAGTTTCGTAAAACTCGCGTAAAACTTGTTAGTAGTACGAATATTGCTAATACCCCCGACACGAATATAATACCAACAAAAACGCGCCTTTTTAATCAAAAAACCTCTTTTTTTTAATTTGTTCGGCACAAGGGCAGTATTTTTAGCACAGTGAGGCTAAAAGCAGAAATATAATTACTTAAATCCTCATGCGGAGTGATATCGCCGCCTATAGCGCTTGCAACTCTTCGTAGTGTAATTGCGCCTCATAATTCAATCATTAAACAGGTATGTTTCGATCTAGTGGTCATCGACCTTTAACGCGAGATGCAATGTTATGCGACGATCTTCATGCACGATATAACAATTTTCATTGCGACCACGCAACGTTTGAATCCACGACAAACAATTACGTCTATGTAGTTTCTAATTTGAGAATTCCAATTATTAAATACCTAAACCCGGTTTCCCTTACGCTATCATTCATGTGCTCTCAGGTTACTGATATACTAGCCAATTTTGGCAGAGAATTGCCCAAAGTGCATGGCAAAAACATCAACTGACGGTTGGTAACGGTAGATTAACAGCTTGTTAGTGTACGAGAAACTGGAGGTAAGCATGGTTCTTTCTTCTCAAAAATCAGTTTGAGATTCATTTAAGTATTGTTTATACTAAAAAACCGAAACCGTACAAGTGTTGTAGCGGTACATTCAAGGGGTTTGTTTAAGACTGATTAGTACTTTTAGCCTTCGCATCGAATTGTAATAGTAAATGAATTGTAGTTTTACAAAATGCGGCTCAGGCGAAAGATCACACTCAGCTCCTCAAAATCGCATTTCTCTTTTCCCCCTCATCTGAACATAGCTCAAGTTCACAGCCTCGGCTGTCAGCTTCCTCGCGCGCATTCCCAACTAGTAACTTCCATTTTCCCCGCCAGCGAGCGCGCCGGCGAGCCAGACACGCGATTCGCTGTTACACTATTTAATACATGTGAATTACTATGATTGGTCGTGCTTGTTTACGCGCCGTACGGGCTTCCGAGGTTGTTGGAGGGCAATTATGCTGATCATTTCATCACTATCTCTGGGCTGACCCCAGGAGGGCCAGGTGTCAACAGGCTCCAACTCAGGGGCCGTCTGACTTTTTACGGACGGACGGCATGGTATGCCCGATTCGGCGCGTGCATAAAGATCATTTCAGAGCCAAAAATCTCAAACACAAGAAAATTAAAATTTCCTGTAAAATATAAACTCTATAAACTCTATAGCACGCAGAACTGATGGCCGATGGGGCCGAAAAGTTCTCGAATGGAGACCACATATCGGCAAGCGTAGCGTAGGACGACCAGCCACAAGATGGACAGATGACCTCATCCAAGTGGCAGGAAGACGCTGGATGCAAGTCGCTTCCAACCGGTCTTTTTGGAAATCCATGGAGGAGGCCTATGTCCAGCAGTGGACTTCTTGTGGCTGAATGATGATGATGATGATAAACTTTATTGGACGTATTTCAGATACCGCACATTAAGGCGTGTCCACTGCGCAATGTTCCCGTCCGCTGCGACTTTAGCAATGTTCAGTAAACAAAGTTTTTTAACAAAGCTTTACATATCATAAAAATCTCGGCCACTTACACGATGGGATCCGTTTTTTCTTGTTTTACTTTTATTTTCATTTGAAGATGCGTCCCAAATCACGGGTTTTTCACGTATCACCATGATTAATTCCAGTGTTGTCTCTGGATTCCACTCCACAATGCACTCCATCGTGATAGTCACATCAAAACACTCAATAATATTACTTATGAGCGAAACGACTTCCTGCGTCAAAAGCAAACATAAAATGAACTATTCCCCCAGCCCGCAGACTTTTTCTGACTACAGGATCTTTTTCTTTTCAGTTATTTGACACATATTTAATTTGTAACTGGGAATACTGGCACTTTATTTTTGTAGGCTTTGATAGATAGCTAAACAACACTTTATTGTACATAAAAAAGCAAATTGCACAGATAAAAGAGTACAGACGGCGGCCTTATCACTAAAAGTAATCTCTTCCAGACAACATTTGGATGGACTGGACCAATACACTGGAGAAGGAAGTAACAATTTCTGAGGTATACAAATTATACATGCCTATTTAAGAAAGTCAATATATAAAATATCATTAGATATATACAAATAATATACACAAACAAAAAATTATACGAAAATACATAATATTATGTATAGATGCACGAATGTATAAGTTGAACATATGGACCGGACTAAATAAAACACCAATAACAACAGAACAGTATAACAAATTATAGCAACAGTGTTACAGTACGCCAGCGAGTTAGTACTCCTTTACCAGTCTTAAAAATGGGCAGGAACTTGGCTTTGAATACATTTTCGTGACTTGGCAGATCAAGTCGTGAGCGTCTTCTATTGAATTTCAAAGATCACGGAACGTAGGAAGATTTATGTTACGTGCACTGTACAGTCAACAGCAGTCTTTCAAAGTCCCCAGTCTTTGCAAAGTCACCTGTAACGTAACTGAATACAGGCCACGCGTATAAAGGTGGATCCAATGTCGACTGTGCGTCACAGAAGTTTGCGACATAGTGGCAGAGCTTATTTAAATTTAATACCAAGACATTACACCATGCTGGGAGGACGTGTTATGAGTGTAGGTGGGTCGGGATCCTGTTAGAATTGATACAATAATTTATTGTTCAGGTTAGTCAACTTTATCACTGTTGTCGAGGCCGAGTTCACGTTATTTTATATTTTTATTTTATTTTATTCATTTATTTAAGGAGAAAAAACAGAATTGACAAACTTATAGTATAAAAAATATTATAGTCAATATAGTACATTTTGCCAATTCCTCAGCATTTCCCACAGATAGGTAATACTTAATATAATAAATAAGTAAGAGGCGCAATACAGGACTGTAGATTAAGTTCTAAGATTAAAATGAACAAACACTAAAGCAACTAACTATTTTAGAAAAAGATACATACACAAACAATCATTAATATTATACATTGGAAGAAGTAAACGCAACAAATCGGTACAGCTCATGAATTTGACAGGATTCTTGTGAACATTTGCTTGCAGCACTGCTTTGACTTATGAAACAAATCAACTTCCGTAAATGCTATATTATAGCTATCGCGCATTCTGTTGAGAGGTGCTCTTTTGCCAGCATTGGTTCTAGAGACACCCTGTGAAAAAACACGTTTGTTTCTTATAGATCGGACAGGAACGCGAAAACATAGTTGAGCTAATAGATCAGGACAATTAAGTTCAGATGTACAGATACCCCGAAGAACATTCATGTCGGTCATAGACCAACCGAGTGCAAAATACAAGAGTGAACAAGTCAGTGCAGACGATTATGGCAAAAGAAAGCAAGAGGAAAAACCGGCCAAGTGCGTGTGCGGGCCATGGGTCCAATGTAGGATGTCTTTACCCAAATAAACAACTTCATCAAAGTAATTTTTAAGGGAATTTGTACGAAGTGTTCCTATTCTAAGTTGGTCGCCTATCACTTGTTAACTTGTAACGCCTACTTAGCCGTGATAGTTTTCCTTTAAAGTTCATTGTATGTGCTACTGCCCTGAAATTTTAAGCGTTTCTACAATCACGGTTTAGCCGGGGATGCCCTACTCTAACAAATTTTTGCGCTCTTAAACTCAATATTTCGGCGGCATTTGTAAAAAGTTAAGTAAAGTGTTTGCAAAGTTCTATCCGCACTTCAGTGCACAACATCCACAAAGCCCATAACAAACCGAAAATGGTATAAGCACCAGTCCGTCCATTAGTCCGCGACTAGTCCGTTTTAGTTTCATACATGTTATTGCCGTAGGTAACTTTAGTGACGGGATTCGAACCCAGGACCTCACGCTTGTTATGCAACTATCTAATTTCGAATTTATTGCTCCACAATTAGTGCAATATGACAGAAATAACGACATAGGCAACACTTTAGTTACAACTTTATAGCGAATCAGGAACTGAAGGTACATTTGACAAAATTTATAATCATCATCATCATCAGCCATTTGACGCCCACTGCAGGACATGGGCCACCTTCATGGTTTTCCTAACTATGAGGGGTTTTGCTATAATCGCCACGCTTGGCAGGCGGGTTGGCGATCGCAGTGTGCGTTTGGAATCTCAGGAAAACGCTGCTGACCATCTCCTGGTAATGTATTTCTTTAGTCGCCTTCTGCGACATCCACGAAAGGGAATACAGTGACGCTATTCTTAATCCGGCGCCACACGGTCGCCGAATGATAACTTATAACTTCCACACAACACAATCACTTGCCCTGGTCCCAAACTAGGACACCCTATACTATGATAACCAGGCAAGGACATCACAAACATGTAAATACACCCAGACTGAGGCCATTTGTACATAAAAAATTCGAAATATGTGTATTTAGTATTTTTCATGACTCACGATTATATATAACAGACATATACATACATAAACTCACGCCTGTATCCCAGACGGGGTAGGCAGAGACTACGGACTGTCACTTGGCACGATCCTGACAGATCACTTTCACTTCCTCAACATTCATTAGTCGTTACATGCACGCACGCCGGTTTCGGGTACTTTTTATTTTGCTCTTTGCTAATACATTCCCTATTTGTTCGAAGTATGTCCGCCTGGGACGTCCCTTACCGGCCTTTCCACCCACATTCGCTCGATATATTTGTGCTACTAATAAATATAAGAAATGTAAGCACTATAGGAAATTACATTGCGGACATCTTAAACCTAGGTACCTACTTAAATGTTTGTATACCCCTGGGTCGTCCCTTACCGGCCCTTAATATTATATAATTTAATGAATTCTGATGCAAGTTGCTAAATTTGTGTCGAGAGTAGAGATAAAAATAAGATAAAAAAGTATTAATTCAAAATCACCACAAATTAAATGGGAAAAGGCCAATAGAAGGCTGAGAATGTCTCGCTAAATTTCGTGACTGCATTATAATGCATATAATAGACTAAATTCAATATCGGACCTCACAGTGATATGTATGTCTGTCTTTCTGTGGGCTCGTTGCGAAACCTACTAACAAACTTCGTCTCGCCAGCCGATAATCGTGCTTTAGTCAAATGCTATTAAAATAGTTGCTTGATAGAATAAGGTCATTGCCACTAAAGGTATTTTGATAGTTACTAAGTAGTAAATTGGTTGGGTAAGGCACGCCAGCCCCGAGTAACCCACTTTGCAGTTCGGTTTTTACATCGGAATGATATCGCTGTACCTACATTATTATATTCTTTTTGTTACACTAACCCGTGCTGAGGACAATTTTAAAAAACTATTTAGAGGCTAAAAATTCCTCCCATGCCGGGACTTGAACTCGCGACCTCTGGCTAACCGTGCCAGTGCTCTCCCACCTGAGTTAATGGGCAAGTGCATGCATCAGTGGTAGTCTAGTGGGTAGAACATCGGACTCGGAAACGAGAGGCCCAGGTTCGATCCTAAGTGCGGGCATATACCTATGACTTGGTTTTCTAAGTTATGGACATTGTGAAGTTATAGTAGCAATACCACACGCTAACTGTGAAGGAAAACATCGTGAGGAAACCTGAGTGTCTGAGCGATTCACATACCTCAGCGCTTAAAATCGCCAATCCGCGGTGGGCACGCGTGGTGATTAAGCCCATACTCTCTCCTTGAGAGAAGGCCTGTGCCCTATAGTGGGACGCATATTATAGGCTGATTATGCTATGCTTATTACGTACAGGCAGCGACATCTGGCTGAAGAAATTTACATTACTTGCAGCCCCGAGTAACCCACTTTGCAGTTAGGTTTTTGCAATGCGGTTATCGCACATCGGAATGATGTCGATGTACCTACATTATTATATTCTTTTTGTTGAACTAATCCGTGCTTTAGTGCAACTTTACTATTAGCTAGCCCTTCACGGTTTTATAGAAACGTTCTTACGCAGTAAAATACCAATCGTTCGTAAAAATCTCCAAAAGTAACACGTAAAAGATTTTTTTTCTAACTCCGTATGGTGAAACGTTGCGCTTGAGGGCAATTGGACCTTGCTTAATTGTACGCTTCCAAGTAAAACACAATTAAAGTTGTTATGTAAGAGGTAATAAGGCACACGATTTCTAGGCTGCGACGGAAGGAAAACCTGTCTCATTAGGTAAAGTCCACCTGATCAATGATCAACTGATGAGCAACCTTTACATTTTTGTTGCAAAGTAACCTGTGATGCAACAGGGTAGAGCGCACGGTTGCAAAGGTTGTCGTGCTCTCAACTGTACCAACAGCTTTCCAATTAACGAAAACTTGTTCGAACTAAGGAAATGATTGAGCCGGAAAATTATCTACAGGTCAATAGGTACAATTAACTTGGAATTAGATTATCCCACTATGACATACCTGAAAGAAAAGGCCAAGTTTGTTACAAAAGTTTTAAAGATACCTTAAAAGTTTGTTCAATACATTAGCTTCGCCGGATAAATTATGCGTTCACTCGATAGAAATCGAATAACACACAAACAATTGACAGAACTAGGCCTCAATTATTCGTTTAACTTTTGCGCTTGTTTTGTAACTTTTTGTAACTTTTTAGGTATTTGTAACTTTCAGTTATTGACGGCCGAAAGTCGAAATAGGTCGTGTAAATATGCAACACGGCTGGTACGTCACCCTTTTTGTCTCAAACTTGGCTTGGAGCGCTGCCGCATGTGATTATTTGAAGTGCAGAAACCAGACACTATAGTCTCTGAGTGATCACTTAAACCATCTGTCTATCACCTCTCATTATAGTGCTTGAGATGTATTGTCTACCTTTACTGGAATGTAAAGAAAAGGGGTAGGTTCTATTTCAACAACGTCTGTCTAAACTAATTCCAATTTAAATGCAACAAGTCCAAGACACTTAATGAACCTTCTGACAAAGTGCTTAGACCTACATAAGCAGCCTATATACGTCCCACTGTAGGGTACGGGCCTTCTCTCAGGGAAAGAGTATGGGCATAATCACTACGCGTGCCCACTGCGGATTGGCGATTTCAAGCGCTGAGGTATGTGAATAGTTCAGGCACTCACGTTCCCTCACGATGTTTTCCTTCACCGTTAGCGAGTGGTATTGTTGCTATAACTTCACAAATGCTTCGCTTATACCCAAAGAAACTAAATTATTAGGTAAGTTGAGATATTATTGGAGAATATGAACTTCTACACGATATAATAATATAGGTAGGGAGCTGGAAGAATCTTACCTATATAAATCCATAGTTCTCAAAGACAATTTGGTTAATTAAATCAGAATCAGAATGGCCGGGTGCAAAAAGAAGTGGCGTGCCTTGGAAAAGGCCTATGTCTATCAGTGGACGAGTGCAGCGGATTGATAATAGTTAAACAACTATTAACAATCATTCATCATCACCCACTTCAGCCCACTGCTGAGTGGAGGAATACCTCTTCCCCAACACTTCTTCAACAAATCTTTAGTGGTATCTCGCCATCCATATCCACGGGCCCTCTGCCCACAAATAGCAGTGGTTTGTACCTATAATTTATTTATTGTGTGAGGTTTCATTTCATTTCATCTCATGTGTTTAAAGTATATTATTTCGTGAAACTTAAATATGTACAACATGATTTGTTATCACAATATAAATAATAATAAACTAAGAATTGAAAAAGAAAATAACTAATAATTTAAATAGAAAATCGAAGCCAAATCGCTGCCGTCGGCCGGTAAGGTCCCTAGAAGGCTGGCAGCATTACCTCGCTGAATAGCGAGGCTCTGCCGCTGCCCGAAATAGGCACCAGCCCTCGGGTCATCTGACGCATCGACCAGGCGCGACGAAATCGCTTTAAACAGTCGCCGCGCTTCCGGCCCCCACGGCCCGAGAGACTCCACACCAAAAGGCACAAATATAATATAGCTTTGTCCTAAGCCGGTATATTCGCGCCTCTTGTTCGCCTCCGCGGACGCCGCCGCCTGTAAGTATCTACTTATGTTAGTAAATATTGTTCATTGATTCGCTTTCGTTTGTGCCGGATGTGGTGGGTTCGATCCCCTCTGGGGGCCGCCGAACATTTGTTCAAGTGGCCTCAGTCTGGGGGTATTTCCATGTTTGTGATGTCCTAGCCTGGTTACCACAGACAGTACAGAGTATCTTGATTTGGGTGGAACCAGGAAAAGTGATTGTGTTGTGTGGAAGTTATTTTTTTATAGAAACCCAAATCCAACTAGGCAGCCTTGCGCCACCTTTATCGACACTATCTTTGACCTCGTGGCGCAGCGGTAGTGCATCTGCATACCATGCGAGAGGTCCCGGGCTCGAATCCCGGCTGGGGACAAAAAAAAACCCCAGGTCTTGGATGTTTACATGTTTGTGATGTCGTTGTTTCTGGTTCCCACGACACAGGGTATCCTAGTGTGGGGCCAGAAGCAATGTATGTGCCTGTATGTAAATGTTTTTTTTTTATCTATCTTTTTATCCAGGAGTAAGCTCTTTCCAGGGAATAAGTCGAAAAACGCCTTGCACTGTGACATTTGCAGAACTATTCATAGATGAATTGTATGACTAACAACTCTGTCAATCACTTATTTCTTATTTTGTCCGTGGATACGTATTTATTAATGAAGTTACATATTATTATTATTATTATTAATTCTTTATCGCACAAAGACAGTAAACAAAAGGTGGACTTAATGTTAATGGCATTTTCTACCCACCAACATATCTAGTGACTTGGCGCCTTATTCAAATACTCTTCTGAGCATTTAACCATGACTTATCTATATAGAAAATAGAGCTTTTTACTCCGCTGCGAGAGCAAAAGAGAGTTGTACGTGGCTAATTTTCACTTACTCCGGGCTTCTCGTACACATACTGATAGTACACTGAATTACCTCACCCAGAGCCGCCGTTAGTGCTAAGACCGGCACTGTGTAAACCTTTTCCTGCTGCCGACTGTACTTGGTGAGAAAAACGCAATTCATAATAACAAGCCGCCAGTAAGTAATCGCTGATTAGTTTCATCACGCAGTTAAATTACGAAAGTTAATTATTCTAATTGTCTAACGGCATGGGATTCTGACTGTGATTGTGCATAGGGCAGCTTTATGTGACTTTATGATTTTGCACAATATACTGGCAAAGACAGAGAGCAGGGCTCTTATTATGAAAAAATTGACATTATCGGAATTAGCGAGATGGTCGCTTGTCATTGTGTTAAATATGAAGCTATTCGAAAAAAGAACCGTAATTTTCACTAGATTCGAGTGAATTCGCTTGTCAGTGGATTAAAATTATGAAACTATTCAAAAAAAAGAATCGTATTTGTCGCTAGATTTGAGTGAATTCGCTTGTCAGTGTATTAAAATTATGAAACTATTCAAAAAAGAACCGTATTTGTCGCTAGATTCGAGTGAATTCGCTTGTCAGGCTATTAAAATTATGAAACTATTCAAAAAAGAACCGTATTTGTCGCCAGATTGGAGTGAATTGTCGGGTTCAAGCGCAACGTTGACGACCCTTCCGAACATATCGCTGCTTCATAATAAGGGCCCAGCTGCTGTGATGCGTAGTTTTAAGTAATACGTAGTTTTAAAAACAAAAAAAAAATTGTTCTAAATATTTTAGAAGTTAAAATTTACTTATCATAAGCAGCCTATATACGTCCCACTTTAGGGCACAGGCCTTCTCTCAGGGAGAGAGTATGGGCTTAATCACCACGCGTGCCCACCGCGGTCCGTGAACTGACTGAGAACCTAGGAAAGGTCTCGGTCGTGGGTCTAAGAAAGTATATTAATTAGATTGAGAGATTGGTCTGACAATTTTCGCAAAAACGATCTATAGGAACGTAAAAAGATTGTTTCCATCGGTGACGCTTGTGTTCCTGCCGCCCAGCTTTTCTGATTTTTTTTTGTGTACTTGCTAGGTCTGAGAATAGGTCGTAGGCTAACTGATACGGCAAAACAATATTTGCTGAGTCAGTTAGTGATCTAATACTTGTAAATAAAAATAAAAGTTATAATTTCTGTTGAGATTACTCAAAAGGAAATGGATATTTATTTAGATTAGGTCCGAATTTTTTTTGACTTCGGACATTTTGTAAAAATATTTTTAATAGATTGTAATTCCTGATATTTGGATAAGTTCTGATATTTGGATTTCTTGCCTAACACGTGACATTGGCGAATTGTACTGGATAATCAGTGTAGTGAGTCCAAAAGCAGAATTAAATTGAAAATAAAATGAAATGCCATGAATTTTTCTTTCTTTCAAATTTGCGATATTCTTTGGCTGTGCCCCAGTCCATTTGATGATATCTTTTTAAGTATGCAGAAATGATATGAAAAGACAAGATATCTGGTGGGATACGGACTCCCCATTAAATTCATTTAAAAAGCGACTTTTTAACTGAATCTGATGGGAGTCTTTATCCCACCAGATAGAGGAGTGTTTTAAGGCATTTCTGCATACTTAACTCATTTTACCGTTTTTTGTAAGTTGTGCCCTTGTACTACCGAAGGTGCGATATATTCTTGTGGCGTCGGTTGCCCGCTTTAGTTGGCAAGTCACGAGCAAGGCTGTATCGAGCTATGTAATGAGGCATATCTAACGGTGTGGGGTATACTCCTGCACGAAATGGCGACAACACACCGACCCAGCAATTTTAAAGTTATCGTAGATATAAACAAACTCTTTTTTTTACTTAGCTTCTTTTGTGTCCCACTGGTAGGTAAAGGCCTCCCCTCCTGCTTTCCATATCTCCCTGTCCCCAGCCACCTTGCACCATCCCGGCAAGAATACACCGCCCATGGTGGTCTACCTTGGTCTACCGCCACGCCGGTGTCCATTTTCGCGGAACCCAGTCTGTCACAATTCTGGCCCACCTACCTGAGCTCACACAGCAGGCATGATCACCCCAGACCCACTTTAACCAAACAGTTTAACCAGACAGTAACATCATCATCATCATCATCATCAGCCTATGCTTGTCCACTGCTGGACATAGGCCTCTCCTATAGCACGCCACTGAGCACGGTCCTCGGCTACTCTCATCCAACTCTTGCCAGCCGCCCTGCGAAGATCATCGCTCCACCGAGTCTGAGGACGTCCCACACTACGTTTACCGATCCGCGGTCTCCACTCGAGAACTCGACAGTAACATATTCATAAATAACATGGCAGCGGCTGGGTAAGATTGGCCGAGGACAGAAACTGTGGCGTGCCTTTGGGGGAGAACTATGGCCAGCAGTGAATGAGTAAGGGATGATTGATTGATTAGATTGATTGCTTGATTGACCACAGAACACAATATTTTGTCCTGATACCCTTCGATATATATTGTTACCAGACAAGGACATCACAAGCATGACAAAATACCCAGACTCAAGTTATTTGTACAAGTCAAGAAAAAAAAGTTGGTTCAAAACCGAAAGCTAAATGCATTCGTTAAATTTTCAATCTCAGTAGGAGCAACCTCTAGAAATGCGTTAATGAAATACCATCGTAATATCTATCAATGTAAGGTTTACATTGATTTGGCTTTTTTACCTTTATTTTATAGATCTGTGTTATCCGATGACAGAAAATTCCCTAACTTGTGCAGGTAATGTTTCGTTAGGCTTCAAAACTAAAATCATAAGTGGTTAGAGGTCTAATTAGCGCACCGCATTGATGAGAAAATGTGTTTTATTTATGGCTCCAATGATATTAAGGACATGCATTTAAATTTATTCAAAAGTAGTTTATTTAAGTTACTGATTGATAAATGTTACTACTTTTTAGAGGATAAAACAATTTAATGTCTACTTTAAATTTGACATTTAATCACAACAATTTTATAATTTGATTTGACATACAAATACATAATTATTGCATGGTTGCATGAATATTCATACGCCCAGACGGGCAGCACATGGAATGCACTGAAACTCTGTATATAAAGATCTATTTTATTTACCCATGTACATGAATAAACGATACTTTACTTTACTTTACCAAATCCTGTTGGAACCCTGACATTTGCTAGAGCAATTAGCATGAAATTTGACAGTTAGACGATTGGAGTCATTCGGGATTTGGTGCACATAATGTAAGAGCAAATTTTGATATAGCACAATGGTACCGTTGTTTGTCATCTGAGTAGACGCAATGCTCTAATATCATCAAGTACCCAAGCTGCGGTTAAGTCAACAACAGTAATAACAACAACATAGTAGACTTTTACTACTGCGGTCTGTAGCGGAGTCATAGCTGCCAACCAGCTGCTGTGACCTCCAAGTAGAAGCTATTCGCTTTGCGGGAAGTATCTACCATAGTTTGAAACTGGTTTTAATGGTCAATGTACGGTTAATAGCCCTGCAAGTGCTTGATTACTTGTAATGCAACTAGTTCGTAGAGAAGGTGAAATTTTGCTCTAAATTTTATGATGTTTTGTATCGTCTAATTTCACTTGATTATTTCATTGCCCAAAACACTTTACCCGGTTAATTCGATAATAAATTTTATGTTAATTTCGAATTTTGATCTTATTACAAGCTTTGCGGCAGTACTTGCAAGAGGCATATTGAATATTACGAATATTATGATTATTGTACACATTGTAACCATGTAGGTACACGTCGTTAAGTGAAACTCTTACAATTTCTTTTAAATTTAACTTTTACCCAAAAAATTCCCTTATACATTATAAACTACGAGCTAAATTCTGTCATCCCAAATCGCGCTAATTTATCGATGAAACAAAATCTCCATATTATACATTTGACAATGGGGGGAAGTGTAATCGAACATTTTTTTTTTCCTATTGCTAAAAATCGACTGTACCATATTAAAGATACCGCCAGTTACCAGATGCGCCAGCACCACCCTGACCCTTTGGAGTAGAAATGTAGTAGATAAAAGCCATTTTACGAATTTTACAGGAGAGCTAAAACGAAAATAATAATAATAATAAAATGCTTTATATTGTTTTCTTTCAAACGACGTTTTACTGCAATGATTACAGATATTATACAAAAATGTAATGAGTTTTATAAATATTCAACTTTAGTAGTTTAAAAGTTAGCATGGCTTTTATTGCAAAAAAAGCTGCGTCCAAAATGTATTAATTTTACATAAAAATAATTTACTAATTGTACCAATAAGTTGAATTGCAACAAATAAAATAATTGCAGCATAATCCATAAAATACATCATTAAAAAATGTATTTTACAACAAAAATTAAGTAGCATCAGTGTACAGCATATTCTGTGAAGCCTGTTAAAAATCAGGGTAGGTAAATAATAGCCTTTTTTTGCGAATTTGAGGACACTAAATATACAGATTGAAAGAGCTGGAAAAACTGAGCAAGACTGCATTCAAAGTCCATTTTCACCAAAAGTGGCGTTTACGACATTTCGTCCTCAAACGGTCGGCTAGCGTTTTAACATCGCTTATCTATTTATCAAATCTACCCTGCCTAACAGCTGACACTATTCCAACTCAAACCATATGTTTGCCGGTACCTAACGCGGCGATTGTACAATGGAAACATTGGGTACTGTAACAGTTCATGAATATTAACAATGTTGTGTCTGTCGGCACGTTCCGCTAGTGTTTCGACACTTTCGACCGCCAGAGGTGATGCTGGAAAGCTGTGAGAGGTTTCGACCAGAGGGTACACAGTAAATAAGCATTAGCTGCGAACAGGGTACGACAAAATTCCCGTATCTTCAGTAACTTGAGCTGATAAAAATGCGGTTTCGAAGTTGTCCCCATTACAAAAGTGACAAAACCTTTTAATAAAGATTATAAAAAAAAAATTAAAATAGAGCTAATTCCGTAAAGATAAGGAACTTGGCGAAGAAGCGGTGGTAGCCTAGTGGGTAGAACATTAGACTCAGACGCGGGAGACCCAGGTTCGATTCCCAGTGTGGGCATGTACCTATGACTTTGTTTTCTAAATTATGTACATTTGTGAAGTTATAGTAGCAATACCACTCGCTAACTTTGAAGGAAAACATCGTGAGGAAACCTGGGTGTCTGAGCTATTCACATAGCTCAGCGCTTGAAATCGCCAATCCGCGGTGGGCACGCGTGGTGATTAAGCCCATACTCTCTCTCTGAGAGAAGGCCTGTGCCCTACAGTGGCACGTATATAGGCTGCTTATGAAGGAACTTGGCTAGTTAGTTATTACCTACATATCATGTTTTTTTTTTTTGATGTTTTGGTGGGGTTTTACTTTCTGGCACCGCCTCAGACCACTTTGGTCAAAAGTATACTCATTATTTTATACAATCAATAAATGTTAGAATGTGCGAGCGGGAGATATGCCAGATCCCAAATGCAAAGGCAGCTTAAAACAGACAATACACGCCACAACTCAAGACAATTCCTAACATAGTTGAGTTTTACAAAGTTTTATAAAAAGTATTTTTATAAACTACCTCTAATGCGATGATAGTATCAAGAACAATACATGGCGCATAATTCCAGCATCACGTCTCAAATCTGCAGACGTGCCACAAGGTTACTGGGTAATATTAGAGACAAATTGCCCTGTAGAGTCGCCGAGAGAAGTGGTTTGCACGGCCGGAGGTCAAAATTAAGCGCTGACACTTTCGAAGATCTTCAGAGGTCAAAAATATAATCAGCCAAGTGCGGATTGGACACGCGCATCTAATACTTTGTGTTATTACAGTACATTATTTGGTGTTAAGATGTATTTTGTATGTTTGTACAAAAAATAAAAAAGGCACAACACTGTTCGTTTTCTAATTCATCATGCTTCTCCAACCTCTTATAGAGGATAAGCTCGGTACATGTTGTTTCTTATGTAACATCCTTTTATAGATGCTGCCGTCGATAGATGGCAGTCGTTAAGCCAAGTCAGAGGCCTTAGGGCGGCTTGAAAACTTCTGACAGTAGACGAGCCACTAGTCTACAAGCCTCCACCAATCCGGACTTGGCCCCCGTGGTGGAGTATGGCCTATACCTTCCTCAGGGAAGAGACCCGTGCCCCTCGGTGGGGACAAATGGGTTGATGATGATGATCCTTTTATATGATTCGTGTTTAATCAAGTATAATAATAACGATGCGGAGAGCGGTGGTAGCCTAGTGGGTAGAACGGAAACGAGAGACCCATTCGACCCAGACGATTCCCAGTGCGGGCACGTACCTATGACTTTGTTTTCTAAGTTATGTACATTTGTGAAGTTATAGTAGCAATACCACTTGCTAACCGTGAAGGAAAACATCGTGAGAAAACCTGAGTGTCCGAGCTATTCACATACCTCAGCGCTTGAAATCGCCAAAGACAAATTTAAGTATGTATGGTCCTAGTAATAAGGTCCCGCACTTATTGCTCGGAACTTTAAAACCGATAACTCTCTGTCTGTACAGTTGACAGCATGTCAACCTTTACTCGCGTGCACTCTACTCCGTTAAGTTACGGACGAATTTGCAAAAAACATGTAAAGGTTGATGACCTGCCGACTGTACCTACTTCTACTCTTCTGCCTGTATAACACGATATGAAAATGTATAGAGCTCGGTAGCGGACGACATCATAGCCATCTTGGCACCTTGCTTCAGATATAGATAGATAGAGACAGCATTATATCCATTCTAAAGAACTATTCTAAATACTGGTGAAAGAATTTTTGAAATCGGATAAGCAGTTTCGGAGATTACCCCCTCCATACTTTACAAGCATATAGCAATTTTCCTCCTTACTATTGTATAGATAAAAGGAAATTACAAATATATTATGATGCAAAAAGGACCTAAATGCGAAATGACGCGATTTTTTATCGTCTTGTCGCGCTCGACATAAGAAGTGGTCGGTCATGCCCCCGGACTAACCCAATCCTCCTTATAATAGTATAGATAAAAAAAGAAATTACAAATATGTTATAATGCAAAAAGGACCTAAAAGCGAAATGACGCGACGTTTTATCGTCTTGTCGCGCTCGATATAAGAAATGGTCATGCCCCGGGGGGTTAGTCCGGGGACTAACCCAACACTTTTCGTCTCAATCATACGCTGCGCCTTTGTTGGCGATCCCATCAGGCTACTGTTACACGTAACATGCGCCATGATTCTTACATGCCAACGTCTTGAGTAGGGAAGCTTTAATTACACGATATAAACAAAGGCTTTTTTATCACACCTGCTCTGAAAATACATATTAATTATACCAATTAGAGGGAAGAAACGCCTTTATCCCGCCCTTCAAATCCTTTCATCCCAAGGTATCCCGGTTTTTTTTTTAATTTGTCAGCAGTCATACTGCAAAGAGACTTTAACTGTCACATACAGTTTTTTTTTACCAGTTACCAACCTCCTTGGTGCATACAGAAAATTAAAAACGAAATTATTTTTGTATATAAAACGCGCGGAATCACGGAAGAAGTGGCTGCATGACCTTATGATCTTAGCCTACTCCAGAAATAAAAAAAGGAAAAGCCCGCGCATTTTCGCAAAAACTTCGATTGATTTAGCATTTATCTTTGTGTTTTTTTTTTAAATATGGATACTTCGAGCGACAGTGATGATGTTATCCCTAACACACCGCCAGAACTATTAGAGACGGCCCAAGAAGTTGTTGATAATCTGTTACATTTCTATGCATTTATGTCTATAATTTTCCTCGTAGGTGTAATAAAAAGCACTATACATACCTCAGGATAAAGTACAGTTCCATACCTCAAATGGTTTGCGCCCCTCGCAAGCTCGTGGCGCAAATGCCATAATCTCGGTATGGAACTGTCACTTTCTTCCCTCTGAAGTAATGTACTATTTAGGTGTTTCTGTCCGCAAAGGCTGTTTGTTTCCGGTTGGGTGTTGCATCGTAGGTCGAAGTACGTACAGTCGACAACACATCGACCTTTACATATTATCGAACTAATACATATTAGTTCCGAAGTCACCCGTAACGTGACGGAGCCCATTTACATGTGCCATACCTACGTTGGTCACTCTTACCCCCAGTTTCTCGTACACTAACACGCTGTTAATCTACTGTTAACAGCTGTCAATTGACCAAAGTGCATAGAAAAAACACTTACAGCTGTGAACAGTAGATTAACAGCTTGTTAGTGTACGAGAAACCGGGGGTTAGTCCAGCAAATTGTCCAGGGACATTACCGTCCCGTGAACAATTTTTATGGATTAGCTTTTTATGGATGCCACTGTTTTGTTCTATGCTTTTTTCGTGATGTGACTTGTAAGAATTAGATTTATATTGCTTTGTGTACGTGTGGGTGTGTGTGTCTTATGTGAATTAATCATTTATCTATCTATCTAAAGCGGTCGACTGTACTTGGTTTATTCAATTTCATAGAAAGAAGGACATTCAAAAGTTTTCGCATATTTTCGCTGATTAAGATTATAAGCCGATAGATAAGCTAAAAGTAGATGAAAAAAGAAATAAGTTTTTAATATAATTTTAAAAGATAATAATAAAGAGATATACTAGGCACAACATCTCAATACGAAGTGGATTAAAATTGACAGAAATAAGACAATTGAGATATTATTAAATTTTGTACTGACATAGAATATAAAAAAATCATATTTATGAAAGAGGTAAAGAGGCAAGTAAAATGGACCAAAACGACAATGGCACAATAATTTCACACATCATAATTCTAAAGTACAGGGTCACAATAATAAAGTACTATCTGATTCTGAATGAGCATAAAAATATTACAATGACTTCTACACTGTAACGTTGCCTCACGTGATTATTGTCATTAACTTCAAAGTAAAGTCACTCTGTTTAGAAATTGTCAAAGAAGTAAATAAACATTTCGTATATTTGCAGTTCAGATTTTCATGGTTTTGGCACTCAAATCGATTTCGTGAAAGAGATTTGCAACGATTTGTTGTTATATAAAACAACATTTTTCGAGATTACAAAATAAAAGGAGTCCATAACCTTGTGAAGTCGCAGCTTACACACGATTTGTAAGAAGCGCTTTTGAACCACGTGATTAGAATTACTTTTGGAAATCTCGATCACGATTATTAAATATAATATTTAGTTTTGCAAGTTTTCCAATGTTTGTCAACTGAGACAATTTGTAAAAAGTGTAACTTCACATTATTTTATTTCTAACGCCACAATCTAGAGCTTAGCGCTTCAGTTACTTTTTAGGTGTCGAACAAGGTGTCGAAGTCTAGTTGACATCTCGCTGGTCTCGGCTTCACGATTTTCCTGACACAGTGGTCTTAATCAAAGTGGACTAGACGATTTCACTCATCCGAAATAACAACGCCGGAATTACACTTTTGAAAAATGGCCTACCTAACTATATTACACAATAAGTTCCCCGAAAGTTAAACGAGGGGAACATCGACATAATTTAATTTCTATTAATTTCAGTCAGATGAAGCAGTATGCATTATAAGCTGATTCATTCTAGGTTCTGTAAAAATATCGACGAAATGTTCCCCTGTTAAATGTAATTATATCGTTGTTATTCCGGATAAGAGATATATACAAAACTCCGTAACAAAGGGGCGTGGCCATATACACTTTAAAATAGTATTTTTTAATATTTGTAATAACTCGCGATGCTAAATAGTAGATTATGTACTAAGGGAATAAAACCATGTATTATGTCATGGGCGGCATATTGAACCCTGAGCGGAGCGAAGGACTCCGAGTTAACTCGCGAGCGCAGCGAGGGAGTTAAATTTTAACTCCTGAGCGAAGCGAGGGAGTTATGTAGAGTCCTGAGTGAAGCGAGGGGTTCATACCGCCCGAGACTAAGACATGTTTTATTCCAGAGGTGAATACTCTACTTTTCACACCATCTGGGAGACAATAAAAAGACAGGGCTGCATAAGTTGAAAATATGTATTAAAACCTGAAATTAAATATAAAGCCCACACTCTTTTACGGCTTAGCAACTTAAATTGAATATAACTTTTAAATTCGTATTTGCAATTCGCGCCTTTTTTTCTTTTTTTTGTTGGTGTTTCGCGCGGTCACAGGACACAGTATTTCAGAAAAAAAAAGAAAAAAAAGAGGTGAGTTTCGAACAACAATTCGAATTTCGAATTGCAATGCGGGGCTTCTCCATAGTTTTCATGCGAATTTTGACATTCTAAATTCAAATCACTTTATTCCCTAGGGAAATTCTTCATTATTATTGCCCTCGAGAGACAAGGCCATGCTTTACGATGATATTTGACGGTACGTAATAAGGCATTGTCGAGCAGGAGGTGTGAAAACATAGTTATACATTTAACGGGTCTAATCGAGATTGTTCATTATGTAGACATTAATTCCCTTAATTGAATAAACACTTTTTTATCTTATCTTAATTCCTGACTTGTCGGCATCTTTGCGGTTACCATGGTCCCGGGTGGACTGAAGTAGCGAGTGCAGTCAATTATGTTACGGTAATTAAGTTTAAAAAAATAAATAAAAAATAATCGTGATTAAAACAGTTTAATATGATTGGTGGGTAAAGTTGGGGGCGGGAGATAATACAATTCGAGGTTGTACCTAAGTATCTACTTATTGTTTTCATTAGCATAATTTGTGTCTAAATATCGAAATTAGTTCGGATTCACAGATTAACCCCCGGTTTCTCGTACACTAACAAGCTGTTAATCTACTGTTGACAGCTGTCAGTGTTTTTTTTGTATTCACTTTGGTCAATTGAGAGCTGTTGACAGTAGATTAACAGCGTGTTAGTGTACGAGAAACTGAGGGTTATCCTGTTTATCGTTATCTTCTAAGAGAACGAGATTCCTATAACGGGTCATACTTAGTGTTTGTATTGTGTGGAAATTATTTATTTAGTTATTTATTGTTATCCTATTAATATACAGTCGACTTTACCAAGTTTTCTTACAGTGACCTTTGTAACGATCAAACTGGTACCTACAGTTTGATCGTCTAGCCTTTACCTGTACCTAAAGCAAAAGGTTGAATCAGTCTTTAGTAAAATTAAGCGCTGTAATAATAGTAGAAGAAGAAGAAGAAGAAGAACGAAATTTATTATACCAACAAGATACATCACAGACACAATATAAGCAGATAAGTAACATAATAGTAGTGACCATCGCAATCATTATCTCGACATTAGTCGCGCGTGCGCTGGCAAAATAACCGTTTTTTGCAAAGCTAGTTTAGAATATGCCAAAAGGTTATAGTTACGGGGTTATCAGCTACAATTGGGTATTTGACAAAATATCAAATGAGTTACTTTTAAAACGGAATTTTGTATGAAAATACTGGCTTATGACGTCAGATTTCAGAGCACTCTTTTTATGTTTAATCTATTTAAAAATTATAATTCACTGATTCGTCTCATTAATTCAAGAAATAATATCAATTCATTTGATAGTATTTGAAAATAATCTTTGTTTACACTCGAGGAAAATCTGGATGAAATTAAATATACTTTGTGTTCTCAGGGTACAGTTTACAATGTACAAACATTTTAATTGAAATTAACAAAAACTGACTAAGCGACACTAACCTCAAACTGCAACACTGTTACCGTATCATACCCAGGCAAAACATCATAGGAGCCTTACGAAACGCGCCCATTATACAGTCTATTAATCGCGACACACGATTGTTAGGTAAACCATTCAATATCTAGACTAGACAATTAGTGGGCAAGAATGTTGGGGCACTGACCTCAGCCAGCGTGGGCATAGGACGTGTCATTTGAGCGCATACCGGCTTGACTCAGTTTCGTTTCCAAGGCTCCACTCAGAATCTAGTTCACTACAGTGGGAGACAATATTGTTATTTAATTTGACTTACTTCACTGCGTCGTTGGTCTACAGGGTGACTTTGAATTAGTTCACTGTATTTTAAGGGGACATTCTAACCATGATATAGAAACATAACATGGGTGCTAGTTTTGAAAAAAATGAGGCGGCAAAATATTTTTTTTGTTACTCCTAATTACTTCACTTGCGCATAAATAAACAACATGAGGACGAAAAGTGATATAAATCCAAAAAATTATATTTTGAGCGTCTTATGGTCGGCGCCGGTTAACTCAGTTGTTTTTTTCATTGTTTGCGCATATCGGAAGTCAGACTCTTTAAACATTTAATATATTAGAAAATATTTTTCAATAGGTACTTCCTTCCACTTCCAATTTGGATTCACAGTTTGGACCCAAAGGTCGGAAATCACGAATATTTACAAATATATTTTACCATTACTGATAAATCATTAATAATACTGTTTTACACAAAAAAACACTGTTTTACTGTTACCATCTTTCACAATGAAAAAAATAATCAAAACACGGTGAACTAATTCAAAATCACGATGTGATATTTTATTGACTGCCAAAAACAGCCTGTGAAACCTTACATACATAACATGAAAATAGATTAAGCAGGGAAGGAACCAAACTCCTGCGCACACCAAATCCTGAGCGATTTCAATCGTCTGCCCAACTTCATACTAATTGCTATCGAAAACGTAAGGATTATGACACCATTTGGCGCGCATAATTAAGGCCTCTCAACTAGGAAGGAAACCTGTGTCTCAGGAGTGGTAAAACGATTGACTTGGCGAGACGTTGTTGGTTCGATTCCCGGTGGGGCCCGCCGTACTTTGATTCGCAAAATGGCCTCAGTACGGGCGTTCTTCCGTGTTTGGGATGTCCTTGTTTTCTTACCATAGCACAGGGTTTTCTAGTATGACCAGAACAAGTGATTGTGTTGTGTATGGAATGTTATACTACATACAAAAACCCATAGCTCAACGAGTCATTGCACTAGAAATCACTTACAGAATCGAGGCTCTGGTAGAATGCGTGGGGTGACCAGACAACGAGCGAGTCTTCTCAAAAACTCAGCCCTTCGGTTTTCAGGCCTTCAGGCCTGCAGCGACTTCCTGAAACTGCTGGCGTTCCTGCAGGAGCTGCGGTGGCAGAAATGGTTTCTAAACCCACGCAGAATAGCCTCATTAGAAGTTGAGTTTAGGATATCTTTATTCTCACAAACACAATACGTACAAACGGCTGACGTTTTGTCTACCCTTGCCGCAGAGATAGCACTTTTTTCGTGTAGAACATAAGAGGCTTATATTACACCCTGTATAATGAAGCACATACTAATAACTGCAAACACACATAATCTAGGCATGATTTTTTGAGAGCAGAGTTTTTTTAAGGTGGATGTCGTGACGTACCGGGCTCTGAAGGATCTGACCTGCGACCGGAGTACAAATGGAACTCTACACCGACAAGAGTCTAACTCTTAAAATGTATGAGGTAGACTTAAAATTTAAGAGGTCGCAAGCCAATTTCTTCACAGCCTCGTACGTCATGATATCCACCTTCAAAAAACCGTCAAAAAAATAACCTGCGTAAACCTCAATGACTGATTGAACGCTCGGATTCGAAGAAGCACTCATTAGGGTACCCCTTCCCCCGAGCCTAGACAATGACTTCCGGAACTAGACCGAAAGAACTGATCCGTGTCCGAAGTACTCTTAAATATTTTGATGATAACCTGAGTATGATCCTCAATGATAGATTAACCTCAATTCGAAAGAGCGCCCATCAAGGTACCCCTTTCCTTGAGCCTTGACAACAACCCATGGCACCGACATTCAATTGAGCATTCGTCTCGCTGTCGGCCCCTGAACGATTCGTTCTTTTATTTGCGCGCCAAGACAAAAGATCGCACGCCTAATCAGATGGCTAGCATCAAGGATGTGGAGACAAAAAGGTCGGGTTGGCTGATACCGTACGTTTGGAGTAACCGCAGATCCTATGCCATGCAACGTAAGGTGTGCTATTGAACAAAACAGCTTTTTAACTTCGTTGAAGATGGATTTTTTTAATATTATGATTTGAGTAATTAAAAAAATAATTACTATGTTAATGTTACTGATTATAGCCTATTGTTATATCCAAATAACGTATCGAATCCTGACAGTTCCACTTGACAGCCAGTTCCCATTGTAGCTCTAGCAAATTACTGTATACTGACAAATCATCATCAGTATCATCAGCCATTTGACGCCCACTGTAGGACATAGGCCTCCCTCATGGTTTTACAATCATGAGGGGTTTTTGCCATAATCGCCACGCTTGGCAGGCGGGTTGGCGATCGCAGTATGCGGTTGGAATCTCAGGAAGACGCTGCTGCCCGTCTCCTGGTAATTCATTTCCTTAGTCGCCGTCTACGTCATCCACGGAAGGAAATGGAGTGACGCTATTCTTAATCCGGCGCCACACGGGGACAGATCATATTGTAAGTAAAAGTTTGCATTGACGAGTAGAGCCTCTGTTTTCCGGATGTAAAAGTAAGTAAAGTACCTATTACTTATGCGGATTTTATTACACTCTGTCCTACAGCAGGGCACATTCCCACAGCGGATGGTCAGGTACTTTACTTATGCGGATTTTATTACACTCTGTCCTACAGCAGGGCACATTCCCACAGCGTATGGTCAGGAAATGAGAATACAAATACTTGGACTAGTAACGAACTAAAAACGGCCTTATTTTTAAAAACAGGATTCCTCTAAAGCACTCCTTAGAGGCAGATTATTTAATCTGTGGTTATGTCTTTTCCGTGTAAAATCTCCACCACAGACTACTTTAATCGGAGTTCGGCGAGTGTTTTAAAGAATCGTGTTTTTAAAAAAAATACCGTAAAAGTCTAAGTAGTCGGTTGTCTGAAAGGAATTGCTATAAGATAAAAGGCCGCCAATTGTTATTTCTTTGTGAATATTTTATGTTTGTTTTTCCTGGTGTACAATAATGAATATTATTATTATGTTACTATATTATTATTCATTAATACACAGCTTGAAGCTTTAAGCTGATGCTTATATATCATAATGCATGTGAATATAATAATATATTTACAAAATAATTGATGCTCTACATGACACCCTAAGGTAAGGGCACTACAAATTTTATGTCTAATTATCATGCCGATACTTACATAAGCAGCCTATATACGTCCCACTGTAGGGCACAGGCCTTCTCTCAGAGAGAGAGTACGGGCTTAATCACCACGCGTGCCCACCGCGGATTGGCGATTTCAAGCGCTGAGTTATGTGAATAACTGAGACACTCAGGTTTCCTCACGATGTTTTTCTTCACAGTTAGCGAGTGGTATTGCTACTATAACTTCACAGACGTACCTACATAGCTGAGAAAACAAAGTCAGAGGTACGTGCCCGCACTGGGATTCGAACCTGAGTCTATCGTTTAAGATTCCGATGTTCTACCCACTAGGCTACCACTCTGCTATACCGCCAATACTTATGAAACTACTTATTTACAGGTATCTGTCTGTCTATAATACAAGTTTTATCATCTATAATTTAAAATTACTCACATTTCTTTATATCATTATTCATAATTATTATTTGTATAACCTTATTTGATTTATTTAAATTGTGTTATTATTATAATACTCCGGAATTGGGTATTTGACAAAATGTCAAATGAGTTACTTTTAAAACGGAATTTTGTATGAAAATACTTGCTTATGACGTCACATTTCAGAGCACTCTTTTTATGTTTAATCTATTTAAAAATTGTAATAACTAGTAATTGACTAAAAGAGATACATTTTCCGAGATATTTTGTAATTTTTGTTTTAATCGTGTCAAATACCATATTTATATCACTTTCGTGCACTTGTAAAATGTTTATCAAGTCTGTTTTTAAATGAGTTCACTGAAGGGGCACTAATTATAACTATCTCTGGTAGTTTCACCACTGTCATAATACGGTTCAGCAAGAAGTGTTTTCTGGGATTGCTTGTCCATGGTTGCTTGGCCGATTTCAGTGAGAGCAATCTTATCTTAATATCTCAAAGTTTCCGAGGTTCGCCTGCGATGAAAAGCGAACTTTTGTACAGAAATACTGAATAGCCAAGCGTAGACAGACGGACTAACAAAACCCCCATAGAACTGCGTTACATAACAGCTCTGCGCAACAGCGCGCATCAAAGCACTTTCATTGTTCCCAAAAGATAATCCGAATTTGAAATAACGAATTCAAAGAAAACGAGTAATTATACCTACTTGCTACACTTTCGCTATCATACGCCGTCTCGGCAGGAAATTAGCGGAAAAATTGAATAATTCTAATCTGAAACGAAAGCAGAAGAAATCACGGCGTGTGAGGTGAAGGTGGAGATGTTGAGAAGAACGGGTTAAGGTTGCTATTAGGTACATTCTTTTACAATCATTGTAAAATAAAAACACAAAATGTTATATTGTGTGAGCGAGACGGCATGCCATATTTTTAGGGTTCCGTAGTCAACAATGATCCTTTATAGTTTCGCCATGTCCGTCCGTCTGTCTGTCTGTCTGTCCGCGGCTTAGACAGAGACGATAAGTACTAGAGAGCTGAAACTTGGCATAGACATACATCTTAATCACGCCGACAAAATGGTGGAATAAATTTTAAAAAACCTACACCTAAATTATTGATGCAATGTTTTTTCTCGCCTACAGCACAGTGCGGAAAAAATATTGTGGGTGTAGGAAGACCATTTTCGATTTAGGATTCCGTTTGCGAAATATTAAGCTTTAAAGCGGCAATTTTTGTCAGTTTACGGCGTCCTCCCCTCTCCTGGCTAAGAGGTTGGTTGTAGGAACTTGAAAAAACTCAGGTCAGTAGCACATAATACAATGAACTTAAAAGGAAAACTATCAAGGCTATTAAGGCTATACTAGTTAAAGAGTAATAGGCGACCTACTTATAAAAGGAAAACTTCGTACAAAATCCAATGAAACTTCGAAAATGTTTTTAGTAGGTAGGTAGTTTTGTTTTTATGATTTAGTAAAACAATGTGCGTGCGCCCAGCGACTAATGAATGCTGATGAAGCGAAAGAAGTTTGTAAGGATCGTGGTGAATTGCGATCCCTGGTCTCTGTCTATCCCTCCGGGATACAGGCGTGAATATATATGCATGTATGAATAAAAGAATTCTTTTTTTGCTGCTGTAAATTAAGGGAGTTCCCTTACCCATTTCCGAAAGTCTTTAAAATCTAAATGAGACTAATCAGACGGCACATTGCCCTTTTGAACAAAAAATAATTGTTGAAATCGATTAAGATATGACGGAGTTCAACTGCCTAGCTATCACGGTTCATGAGATACAACCTGGCGACAGACAGACGGACAGTGAAGCCATAGTAATAGGGTCCCGTTTGGCACCCTTCGGGTACGGAACCCTAAAAACCGATGACTGCTAAATACCTGAATATAATAAGTATCTAAATTCCTACCTATTTAGTACCTAAGTACCAAAGATAAGCTCGTATTTGTTCACACATCAAAAAAAGTTTGCGATCACTTTGAAAAACTGAAATCTTTTTTGTTATTTGTTACATTATATTATGATTTTTTCTTCTTTTTAGATTCTTTATTTAAAAATAAAGAATTAGAACACAAAACAATGACACCGTTCAGTTGTTTTTTCATATTAAAAGGCTTTCAGTCCTAGCTTACGCTCATTCAGAAATCTGATTTAGTCCATTATAACCGATTCAAGATATTTTTTGCGGAAAGTTGTGATTGAAAAAATGCCAAGAGGATTATCAGAGGTTTTACGAGCAAGAATAGTAATTTTGAGGGAAGAAGGATACTCCACGAGAGTACTAGCACGCAGACTTGCTATATCCCAATCCTGTGTCGTGGCTACGTTGCAGAGGTACCACGGAATGGGGAATTTAGCTGACCGACCCTGCAGCGGTCGCCCAACTGTTTTGACAGCTGCCCAAAAGCGCTATATTAGATTGCTGGCAGCCCGTGATCCAACAATTAACGCCACTAAAATAAAAGCAGAAGTCAGGGCCGCCTCTGGGCTTGAAGTTAGCACGCAGACCGTTCGCAATTGCTTGCACCGGATTACGAGCACGGAGGTCTTGGCGAGCTCCGCTCAATTCCCGGCAACGTCAACAACGAAAATTGCAGTGGGCTAGACTTCGGCAAAATGAAGAAGGTGAGGAAGAAAACATTTGGCAAAACTGTCTCTTCGTTGACGAATCCCGAATCAGCACTCATCCAGATAACCGACGTGTCCGTGTCTGGAGAAGACCAGGTGACCGTGAAAGACAAAGAACTGCCACTGGAACAGTTCAGCAAGGTGGAAAATCGGTGTCCTTTTAGGGTCGCATTATGATTGGAGCTAGAACGCCTTTGATCCCGTATCGGGGCTACATGACAGCAGACATGTACAAAGCAGTTGTTATTGATGATATCGTCAGACTATTCCGAGTAAACCATGGGCACCAATTTGTACTGGTCGATGATAATGCGCCCGCACATCGAGCTCAACGAGTCAATGCTGCTCTTCAAGAATACGATATCACACGTTTAGACTGGCCTGCCGGCTCGCCGGCTCAATTTTTTTTAAATAAATAATAAAAAATAGTTTTATATTTTAATTTCAAACAGGGGTAAGTATTCATATTTAAAGAAAGCATACAACATAGATTTTTTCTTGATAAAGTTAAATTTAAAGAATTATAGGAGCTTATGCTATTGATCACAAACTTTTTTTGATGTGTGTACATGTTTTTTGTTATGTAATGTCTTGTTAAATATTGTGTGTGCAATAAAGTACAAGTAATTAATAAAATTCACGAATTAATTAAACTGTATTTAGTATTAAGTAAGTGGACTTTATTAAGTTATAAATTAGATAGATAAATGTTTTTTTACGCAATTTTTAATGTATAATAGTTATACATTTAACGGGTCTTATCGCCATTGCGATTAGAACGGCGGGTCTAATTGCAACGTTGCCAAATTATGTTTACCCAGTGATCGTTAAAAACGTAGATTTCTAACGCTAAAAAATACCCCACGTTCAATTGTGGGAAGGCGGGCGGGGCTTCTCAACCCGGCAAAATATCTATGCACCTGCCACTGTCCCACCGCCATCTGGCGAGGTAGGTACCTAGATATTTCAACGGGTTACATCATAAAGTCAGTGCTGGCAGAATTTGTCGATAGGCAACAAAGTGCCATAAACTAAAATAGAATAGAATAGAATAAAGTCAGTGGTTTGACGTTTTTGTATAAAACCAATAATAAGTTACGCTGTCATTCACTATCGCCCAATCCACGTTCATGGCGCTCAGAATAAACCAATCACAGAGTGATTTACTCGACAGCATATCTTGCGATCTGTAAATGATCATTGTACAGACTAATCAATAGGGGCCGTTTTTTAGAGTGAATTTTGTAGGAAGAAATACTTCTAAGGTTTTTTCTTCGTAGTTATTACCCAATGAATAATCGCGATTGGGCTCTTTAAGTGTATAACTAGGTACGTATGAGTATTGTGAGTCATAAAAAATTACTCGCCCTCGGTTCCGTACGCATTTGTTGGTACTTGCTTATTATAAATAGTTCAGGAATGGAGTCTCGCAGTTTTTTCCGAGCTTTTCCCGAACTTCAAAGACTAGTTTTTTTATGACTTAATTACAAATGTATAGGTAGTTTCCAGAATTTTCCCTCTACGGGGTGCGGCATAAACGGCCGTATCATTTTTTGTACGTTAACTTACAAGTTTGATTTTTTCACAGCTTCAAGGGACTGGAGACCTGAGTACATGGATTTAATGTCAACTCGATACCTCCACGCGTTCCCGAGATAAAAGGTCCTGACAGACAACCGAACGAAAGGACGGACGGACGGACGGACAACAAAGTGATTCTATAAGTGTTCCGTTTCTTCCTATTGAGTACGGAACCCTAAAAATATATAATATTAGAGAATTGAGGTGCTGGAAAAGAGAATACATAATAATTTGTAATGGCATTTCCGTTTGCGAACGGTGTTCCGTAATAAAGTAGCCTTTCTGCATATTCCATCCACGAAGTAAAAGTAGCTGATAATGATGTGACTGATTTCTAGAGAGTGAAGTTGAATGATGCCTCATCATTGGCAGCCGTAATCGGTGAGACCGATGATTCTTAAGATCATTACAAGGCAAATTAAGGATTTTCACTGTAGTTGCTTGGCCGATTTATTGTAGAGCTGCAAGAAATAATAAATACAGTGGACACAAACACACAAACTTTAGATACTCAGTTAGCTTATGTCTATATTAATGTATAAAGTGTGTTTTTGGCAATAAATGTAGTTCATTTTCACTTTCACTTAAGTATCTATTTATTAATTTTTAATTAGTGGTTTTAAATTTTTTTAGCGGTAAGACCTACCTGCATGACACGTTTTCTTCGTTTGGCGTGAAGGTGCTATTTGAAAACCAGCGCTGTTTCAAATAGAAACAGCAAACGCTGAAATAGTACCTATCATTGTCACACGCACACTCCTTTATTTTTTTATTATTGTATGTAAGCATGTTTGTTTGTGGCAATAAATCATTCATTAATTCATTCAAGTCTTAGTGAAGTTATGGGCGACTTTACGACTAAAATTTAAAGGTTTCTGAACTGTTATCACCAACGTATTAGGCACAGTCGATCAATCAATATTTACAATACAGTTTGGACTATGGGTGAAATGTTAGAAGTTCAGATAAAATTTTAATTAAGTAAAAGTGTTTCATAAGAGGCTTACCTATTAAATTAAATAAATAAATAAATGTGCTGCTGACTGTACTTAGGTAAGAGAATGGTAATAGATGAGATACTTACTTATAGTACCGTTAACTGAAATATTGATTGCTAACAATCCGAAAGTAAATGAAAATTAGGATAATAGAGTATAGGTGGAATACATAATTAAATTAATCAGACTAAAAGACAATATACTAACTTACCTGAAGGTTTTGTCGTAGGTAAACTCACTGAATATTATTATGGGTTAAATATATAAGGTATATATATATATATATAATATATATATATTATATATATATATATATATTATATATATATATATATATATATATATATATATATATATATATATATATATATATATATATATATATATATATATATATATATATATATATATATATATATACCTTCCTCAGGGAAGAGACCCGTGCCTCTCGGTGGGGACATAATGGGTTGATGATTATGATATACAATGAAACAGTGTTATTTGTAGGAACAGGACTAAAAACACTTCTAAAATGGATTTTTATTAATGGTCCTTCCCTTTTTTATGTAGCCTATATAGGTCCCACTGCAGGGCACAGGCCTTTTCGGTGTTTGAACACCTCAGACACTCACGTCTCCTCACGATGTTTTCCTTTACAGTTAGCGACCGCTACCACCGCACCCCTAACCCTACATTTTGTAACTGCATTTCAAGAATATTTTAGAGGAGTCGTGTTAGTCCAAATAACACTGCAAGTTTTTTTTTTCTCGTGCATGCATCATTTCACAATACTCGTAGTCATTGAATAAAATTCAATGCTCGTAGTGCATAGTAAAGTCCTCCAAAAAGACAGACAGTAAAGCTTACTCATAAAACCGAAACAATAAGATCAAAAAAAGACGGCGTCAAAAAACCACTGAATGTAATTAAAAATCAAAAGTAAACAATACACATGAGCGATTAAATGGCAACCAGGCGTGCGAATACATCAAAACTGTAGAAGAATGTATTGTTAAAAAATTATGCCAAGGTCACGTCGTACTTGTGACAAAGAATCGCGGGCAAACAGTTGTTTTCACACCTAATGGTTAGGTTGGTGACAAGGTTAATTATAGAAAGCCTAAAGGAAAGGATTCATTGCTGTCCTTCCTATCTTAGACATGATTAGAAGTAAGTAGACTAGAAACTACAATCAAGACATTTTGACTACAACATGTTCGAGTCAATAAGTTCAATAGTGCTTTAATTTTGCTGAAGCTGTCATTTTCCTTTATTTGAGTCCACAATTAAACCTTTTACGTGTACAGTCGCGACTTTGCAACTAAGATATAAAAGGGTTAACTTTACACCTTTGTTGCAAAGTCGCGCTTAACTTAACTGAGCAGAGTGCACATATGTAAAGGTTAATGTGCTGTCGACTGTACATGCCTATATCGACCTCAAGTTCTCTTCAAAGGTAATCTGGATAAAGTATCTTTATTAGCCCTCGGAAGTATGCCCAAATTCAATGGAAAATTCTACGGGCTCCCCTTGAATGTTTTTTTATCTTAGATCTCATTTCCGAATTCTGAACTTGGTCTTGAATTGGTTGGATCAAAGTCAAGTTTATACCTCTAAGTATTGTGTTTCAAAGTTGTTATGTCTTCTTATCTGATTGTAAACTTGTTACCTGCTAGTTACTAAATTACTTTACACATGAAAGAATCGCCGCTTTACTGAGACTTGTTTGCTTTGTTGCAGGAACATTCAAAACAAATATTGGAGCATTTGACGGAGCCAGAGAAGATATTCCTTTTTGGTGCTAATAAAAATCGTGAGTAATGGAATCGTAGGGACTAATTGACAGCTGTTAGTTATTTCCGACAATAAAGCAGCATTTTATATGTTAGCGATGTTACATAAACTGTGCGTTTGAGTCTACGACCCTTAAAAAAATATTACTTCCCTGATTTGTAAACTATTTTTACGCTTCTCGCTTCTTTCAGTGCCACAGTTCCAAGTAGCCCACTTAGGTTACACGCGACGTCGCAAGCGGTCAGTCTACAGTCCTCACCCTGAAATAAGGGCCCTAAAATCACACTTGGGCCTGACACTGAGTCCGCGATTCATAGATCCGCAGTTCCTACTTGTGAGAAGATGGGAGAATATTACTGAACCAGTGGTCGACTATGCAGATGAAGAGGCGGACGAATGTTATCATAGGAGTCAGAATGCAGCGCTGTATCTTTGTGATGGAGTGGTAAGTTGACAGTAGGGCTGTGATTTGAGAGCAAGCAACAATGTAACTCATCAGTAAAAAGATATAATTTATTTTTTAAATTTCAGAGAGGAGTACTGAAAACTGATAATGCAACTTATTTCGTACATCCATTGCCAGAAAAGTTCAATCTCGAGGATAGAAAGATGCACATAATAGTCAGAAGACCTGTAGAAAATCTCAATGAAGACATTGATAAGACTGATGAAGAAAACCTTTGCTTAGAAAACCGAGAAAATTTTAATACTATACCATCACCTGTGAAAACGTGGACAAAGCATAGAAGAAAACGAGAAGCACATAATATAGAATCTAGCCAAAACAATTTAGAGAATCTAAAAATAGATTTAGCACATAAAGACAAAACTATAAATACATTTTTGAATAAACTAGTTGATACACCTCAGAGACAAAAACGAGCTATATTACCAGCTGTTTTTGTCGAAACAGCAGTATTTGTAGACAGAGACCTGTACAAGCACATGACAATAAACTTTCCACAAGATACCGAAAGAGAACTGATTCGGTTCGTCCTGGCTATGATCAATGCAGTACAACTGCTATACCATGACCCATCACTGGGAAGACCAGTGAACTTTATACTGAAAAGGCTGGAGATACTCCATGAAGATCCAGCGAACCTCAAAAGGCCTCATGATATAGACAGGTTCTTGAGTAATTTCTGTACATGGCAGAGACTGGAAAATCCACCAGGGGACAATGATCCCCTACATTGGGATCACGCGTTGATATTGACTGGGTTAGATCTTTATGTCGTTAGCAAGAATGGCAAAGTCAGCAGTCAAGTTGTCGGTACGTATATATTCTCTTTTGTTATTACTACTTTAGTTAAAAGTAGGTTGTTACAATTACTCCAGGTTTGTTAGATTATCTAATATATAAAAATTTCGTGTTTGTTATCACAGTGTGTGTTATCGAACTCCTCTAAAACGGTTTCACCGATTTTTATGATATTTTTGTGGTAGGTTTGCGAATAGGTCGCAGGCTAATTTTTATTTTATTTTATTTGATTTATTAGGTTCCACAACAGTTAATAGTACTGATAGATACATCAAACTCAAGGTAATGATAAAATTGTTTAAGGTACCTTAACTAATTATAGTGAAACACAGCATGCTTTATTAGTTGCTAAGTTATGTAGACAATTTTACGTGCTTAAGTAATTAAAACAAAAATCATGTTATTGATATAAAAGTTGCAACTTAGTAAAAAGAGAGAAGAATAAATAAAAATATCGATACGTGCGGGGGGTCTTTGTGTATGTCTACCTCCTCATTATTATGATTTAGGAGGCGGCATAGGCGAGGAATAGCTGAGTTGGCTTCAAGAACGGTTCTGCGTAGCGGAGGGCACAGGGGACTTATTGGTTTACGAGGAAGTTTCCGGGGTACTCGTAAGTTTAGATAATAATAAGGGGGAATTGATTTGGTTATTTAGTAATTAATATGGTAAAACAACGTTTGCCAAGTCAGCGTTTTATATCAGAATCAAGGGTCTTGTAAAGTAAGAACCGAAAGAAAAAGATCCTACTAGTCTTTATATTATGTAGAATATCTTATGAGTTATCAACTAGATATTTTGCGAAAACAAAATTTGTATCTTCCTGTATGCGCCACTTATAGATGTGCTATTGAGAACATCTTAAGACATTTCAAGCTAGATTATACTAGATAGGCTCTTTAATGTAGCCTGAAATTGCTTATCGCGCTGTTGGATAAGGTAGGTACATCACATATTATTACAGATTCACCATGCTTCATCAAAGGTTGGTAATAGCAACCTGTGCTCGACCAATATACTGAAATATAATTTATAATAACATTGCAAAAACAAAGCCGATGTTGCCGTTTTTTACAGCGTTTATGTAGAGATCGTGAACATTAAGCGTGTTTCTTTTAGCAAGATTGATTTAGCAGCTCATTTATATGGAGCTCGTTAACCGTGTTTTATTTAGGGTTCCGTTGTCGACAAGGAACCCTGTCTGTCCGTCTATCCGCGACCCAGCTCCGAGACCAGAAAGCCTAGTACAAGAAAACTGAAATTTAGCATAGACAAACATATTAATCACGCCGACAAAACGGTAGAATATTTTTTTTTAGGGTTTTCCCCCACCTAAATTAGGGATGCATTTTTTCTCGCCTGTACCATAGTGTGGGGTATCGTTGGATTGGTCGCTTAAAAATATTGTGGGTGTAGGAAGATGATTTTTTATTTACGGTTCCATTTGCGAAATATTAAGCTTCAAATCGCAATTTTTTGTCCAAGTAGGGCGTCTCGTCCCCAGAAGAAGCACGATAGGAACACAAAGACATCGGTAACACACAGGTTTATTCCAGGTCTAGCGCCTGTGGCAGGAATGTGCACAGTAACAAGCAGTTGTACCGTCAACGAGGGACGACACTTCGAGAGCGTCTATGTGGTAGCACATGAAATTGGGCACAAGTAAGATGTCTCTTAAGTTTTAGACTAGGTCTGTTTTATGCAGACGCATAAACGCGACACCGAAAGTACCACCAGCCCCATCACTCTACCAATCTCAAATTAAAGGCCAACGTTTACTCATCTTCATCACATGTTATACTATTTTGCATCTAAAAGAAGAACAGCTCGTATGCATAACTTCTATCAAATTCACTGTAATACCAAACGGGTATTAGTGTGCACGGGTAATAGTAGGTACTTAGCCTTACTAAAGCAGTCAACAGAGAGACATGAACCTCATCGTCTCTAAATATATATATATATTTAATCATCCACCGCATCAGATGGGCCGACGATACAGATTATCTAGGCGGCTGGAAAACACTAGACAAGACTGGCAAATTACCATATGGATTGGCGTGAAAGAGAAGCCCAATAGTGGACTAATACTACTTGTGTTATTTGAGCTGGTTAGAAATAACTTCTTTTCGAATTCCCCATATTATATCTTCTAATATAATTAGAAACACATCAATCAATAACTTTATTATTATTACTATTTATTAATTACTCTTTTTCTTTTCAGTCTCGGCATGCGTCACGACGGACCCTTGGCTGACAACGGCTGTGACCCGAGCGCCTACATCATGAGCCCAACCTTAGGCAGCGGCAAGATCACCTGGTCGCAATGCAGCAAGAGCTATCTGCAAAAATTCTTGGAGTTAGTCCCCTTTTCAGCATTTACGTAGTTGTTTATTGTTGGACATAATATGCCACTTAATTTTGCCTCGCCTCAATAGGAATTTCTTTAAGTAGGTAACCTCTGTGTTTATAGAGCCAATGAGCCCCCCTTCAATCTAGAGTATCCTATCCATTCTTTTACAAAATTTAACATTAGTCAAGCACTTTTGTTTTGAGTGCTCAGAAAATCTACTTAAATTGTCAGAACAGTGAAAACTCCATGCCTTATATCAAGGTGTTTTCAGTACTGTCCAAGCTCGCTGTCTGGCAGACCATGGAAACTCAGCTGGACAGTTGGATCATAGTGCTGAAGGCATCCTGCCAGGAGAACGCTTTGATGCTGATCAGCAATGTAAGTTTACCTGCTGTATTTATATAGGGTTGTAGTAATCTGCTTGAGTTCCCGGAACTGGGTCATCACATCATACAAATAGTGCATAATATGACTGGCACTGAATGACAAGCTTGAGTGCCTTACCATCGACATTGTGGCGGCTTGATAAACTTCACACAAGTTACAAAGCAAAGCAAGGACATTTGAAACTGCTTGAAACGCCAAGCCTTAAGTCATTGGTCATTGACAAACAGATCAACTTATGCCCCTTGACGGAATCAAATCCACAAACTTCTTTCTTATTAGTAGTATAGTTCTTTCTACATAGAAAGACACTGGGTCTAGTCAAAGTCTAAACCAGTCAGTCATCACACCACTGATAAGGTATTTTTTCTCCTCGAAACTCTAAAGAGTATGATTAAAAGAAATTAATATACAGGCATGCTGAAATACGGGCGCGGCAGTCGCCACTCAGCGTCCCAGAACTTGGAAGACATCTGCAGAGACCTCCATTGTCAGAGGGAAAGGTACACCTGGACCTCACACCCGGCTCTAGAAGGCACGCGGTGTGGAGATGAAATGGCAAGTAAATGAGTTAACTCGTGAAGAAGATGGCAACTAATCTCCACTCTATACAATCAATCAATCAATCATAAAATACCCATGCGAGTTTATTTGGCACTCCTTTGATTGTCTTTGTGAATGCATGTTCAGGAAAAACTGTTAGAGTGACAGTAAAAAGTAAATTAGAATACTGTTTATGGCACTAAAGTCTATGTAGTGAGGTGAACATTATTTTGTTTAGTATACAAGTAATTCACACTTGGAGTTGAGATTAGGTGCATTGTTGATGACCTCATTTCGCAGACCTCAGACCTCACAGGCGCTGGTTGACAAAACAAATGCATCAACAATTTTGGAAGACCAAAATGTACGAGCAGAGGAGAGCGTGTGCCACTCAACTCTATCGCACAGCAGATGTTGTAGATTGTAGGGCGGTGGTGGATGAAGAAAGTAGATGCTGATGTTTCAAGTCTTCATGGTGTTTATTAGATACTGTGCACAGTTACATGTTGGAAGACGTATGTTGTTAATGAGAGGCAAAAGCCAACTGTCTGGCGCAGGCAACAAAACCCGTAAGTTAGAATGTGCGCGGTGCACCGTCAGCAACACGGCGACCTATAAAAGTGTACGATGCCCGTACACCAGGGGTCCTTAAACTAGACTGGGCCTATATCTTAAGGAACCAGTTGAATATTTGTTTTTGATATTACATTTTATAAACTATTTTTGAAAAGGTTTTAACATTATTAGGTGAAAGAGGAAAATACGTTCAGTAATAAAATTTACTTAAAACTAAAAGGAAGTACTTACAATTAAATTAAAATTAAAAGGAGTTAAATTAGAGCGAGTTAAGTAAATAAATCAAATAATTGCTCGCATGAGTATCTGAAAAGATATGAGGATGTTATAAGATTCGAAGACGGGTCTGTGACCTGAAACATGAACTTACTGAACGATTTCCAGTACTGCCGCGGCGGAGAATGTGTGGAAAGGGACGGCGCCTCCGCGGCAGTTGGGTCCAGCGCGTGGGGGCGCTGGTCCGGCTGGTCGGAGTGCGCCTCGGCCTGCCTTCTCGACGACACGCACTCGCCGGCCGCCACCGGCGTCGCCACGGCCGCCAGGCGGTGCAATAGGCCGAGGTAACGTCATTTGTTTGGATCCTTCTGTCCATACGGTGCCTGCGCAGCTGTTAGATCCAGCGCGTGGGTGAGCTGGTCTGGCTGGTCGGAGTGCGCCTCTGTGTGCCTTCTAGACGATACGCACTCATCGGCCGCCAGGCGTGCAATAGGCTGAGGTAACATCATTTTTCCTCCTGTCCATACGGCGCCTCCGCACCTGTAGGATCCAGCGAGTGGGGGCGCTGGTCCGGCTGGTCGGAGTGTGCCTGTGTTGCGCCTTCTAGACGAGACGCACTCACCGGCCGCCATCGGCGTCGCTCGCGTCGCTACCGCCGCAAGACTATGCAATAGGCCGAGGTGACGTCGTCCGTTAGGATCCTTCTGTCCATACGGCGCCTCCGCGGCAGTTGGGTCCAGCGCGTGGGGGCGCTGGTCTGGCTGGTCTGAGTGCGTTTTGGATTGTCTGTTGAGTGACACCACTCGACAACTGCCATCGGCGTCGTTACGGCCGCGGCCGAGGTAAAGTGATTAGTTAACTTAAATCCGGGTTAAGTTAATCATGTGTGGTGCTTAGGAAAGTTTTAGATCGAAAATCTTTCTGCTTTATTTCCTTTTTATATAAGTACCTACTTCTTCATCATCAACCTGCCTCTGTCCTCTGCTGGGTATAGGCCTTTCCCCCATCACGCCGTCTATGTGTGGTGCTTAGGAAAGTTTTAGATCGAAAATCTTTCTGCTTTATTTCCTTTTTATATAAGTACCTACTTCTTCATCATCAACCTGCCTCTGTCCTCTGCTGGGTATAGGCCTTTCCCCCATCACGCCGTCTTTCGCGGTTCTACTTCTTAGAAGAGTTTTTCCCGTCAAAAGATAAGATCCAACAATCAGCCCACACTTGTCCACTGCTGGACATAGATCTCCCCCAAGGCACGCCACTTATCCTCATGCAATCTCTGCCAGCAATCTGCCTGAGATCGTCCAGTGAGCCGTTGGACATCCTCGCTTGCCCTGGCAAACGCAGAGCAGGACACCCACCAACTCGCGCTCTCCACTCAAGAACCATTGCACCCCTTTGTTAATCTGTGGCGAAGCAAGTATAGAAAATTAACTTGCACTGAAAACAAAAGATCATCTCCTATCCTTTCAGACACGAAGGCCGAAGCAACTACTGTTCGGGCCCCGACAAGAAGTACCATTCATGCAACGCCCAGCAGTGCACCAGTGTGCCCCGACTGACGGTGCGGCAGTTCGCGGACCAGATCTGTTCGCGGGCCCGAGAAGTGGACCCTGACCTCATTGGGACCGGCCTGCAGAGGTTACACGCTGATGGTCAGTTACGTAAATATCACACTGACAATTAAAGAAGGGGATTGGGCATTTATTTGCGCCTCGCTCGTACGACATTGCCGTCTGTATTGCGTGAGCAAGAAGCATATAGTTATCCAGTCCGTTTTTAAACTAATCGTGCTATACGTACTCCTAAGACTTCACTTCGACATGAAAGTCAAGGGTAATTAATTCAACTGAGAATATCCTAAAGCCTGCAGGGGATACACGCTGACGATGCGTTCCAATAATTTTGCGCCTATCCACTAATAGAAGTTGACTGTCAGCTCTCCGGATTCAACTAACCTCAATTTTTGGAACAGATCTTAGACATAAATACACTCCTAGAACTATAAACCCCGCGTGAAAGACAAAAGTACTGAGAATCTCCTGAATGAGGATACACGCTGGTGATGATCTCCAATACTTTTCTTCTTCTTGCGTGTCGGCTGTCCATTTGACCGATAGCTGTCCAAATTCATACAATCAATATTTTGGGAACAGAACTTCGACGCTGGCTACATTCGTCCATTGGCTGATGTTTTCGATTCGTGACGTCATTATTCTACCAATACGCCTCTTGACATCAATCTCACCCATTATAACTATTTCTATCACAAACTATAAATTCAAGCCAAAACGAAAGCGGTACGGAAGTATCTTCAACTTCTACGTTGATTTTCGATTTCTGATATTAGATTTTGCATTTATTGGTGGTTACATAAGGGAATATGAAATTGACGTCACAGCCAAACATCGTATCCAGACATCCCCTTGTTTCAGACGTGAGCAGCGCCTGCGCAGTGTGGTGCGACACCAGGGGCGGTGGCTACAAGTCCAGGGGCTGGAGTCTCCCGGACGGGACCGCTTGCTCAAGGATTTCACCCATGTTCTGCATCTCTGGGGTTTGTCAGGTTAGTAACACTGCCGCAATGCCATTGGTTTACTTTTGTCCAATGTAGGTTTATGTGCATTTTTATGTATCCTCAATTGTGTCTCACTGCTGGGCAAAGGGCTCCCCTTTAACTCTCCACTCCTCCCTATTTGTGGCCACCTCCTGTCGACCCGGTAGAAATGTGAGGTCGTCCCGCCAGCCCCGTTTGGGTCGGCCATACCATAACATTAACTCACGCCTGTATCCCAGAGGGGTAGGCAGAGACCAGGGACTGCCACTTGCTACGATCCTGACAGATCACTTTCACTTCCTCAACATTCATTAGGCGTTGCATGCACGCACGCCGGTTTCGGGTACTTTTTATTCAATATTTTTTATTCAGTACAATATTCGGTCGAAGTATGTCCGTCTGGGTCGTCCCTTACCGGCCCTTCCACCCGCATTCGCTCGATATATTTGTTTCGTCAATCTTTCTTCCTTCATCCTCTGGGTCGGCCACGTTTGCGATATCCATCGCTTAAAACCCAGTTCGCATAAGTTATAAATAAGTAAAACTGATTAGGTATTTGAGAGGGTCCGTGAGGGAGGCCTATGTCCTGCAGTGGGCGTCAAATGGCTGATGATGATGATGATGATGATGATGATGATTAGGTATTTTTATCTTTAAAACAATGAACGGGATTCGCATTGGGTGGCGTAACAGGAAAAGCCCTATGTCCAGCAGTGGGAATTGGCCGTGAGCTGGATATAGATAAACTTTTCTATCAATCGCGTAATATTCAACTGCACACCAACGTATACGTTTGTTTTCTAGAATTTAAAAAAATACTAATTGGACACGATCAACAATAAATTATTTCATAATGCTCGATTAAAACAAAAATTACAAAATATCTCGGAAAATGTATCTCTTTTAGTCAATTACTAGTTATTACAATTTTTTAAATAGATTAAACATAAAAAGAGTGCTCTGAAATGGTGACGTCATAAGCAAGTATTTTCATACAAAATTCCGTTTTAAAAGTAACTCATTTGATATTTTGTCAAATACCCAATTGACAAGTCCTTCCTGGAAAATGTTGTGAAATCTCTCCCATGCTCAATTAGCCTAGCGCAGATTTACCGGCTCACGAGCATTCAGCGGCTAGTAAAATGTTGCTGAAGCGATAAAAGATGTGTCAGAATAGTGGCAAGTGGTCTAAGATAGGTCGTGGCTACAGACCTCAAGACGGCAACATGCGCTTATCATGCATACGCACAAGCCTGGCTTAGGTACGGTATCATTGTTTGGGGTAATAGCACACACGCAAAAAACGTCTTTGTATTACGAAAAAAATTTATTTGAATTCTGGCTAATATAGACGCGACGACGAGCTGTAGAAGATATTTTGTGGAATATAACATTTTAACTGTGACTTAGTAGTTAGCGGATTAGTAGGTTGAAGTGGCAGTGGGCGGGGCACATAGCACGCAGAACTGATGGCCGATGGGGCCGAAAAGTTCTCGAATGGAGACCACATATCGGCAAGCGCAGCGTAGGACGACCAGCCACAAGATGGACAGATGACCTCATCCAAGTGGCAGGAAGACGCTGGATGCAGGCCGCTTCCAACCGGTCTTTTTGGAAATCCATGGAGGAGGCCTATGTCCAGCAGTGGACTTCTTGTGGCTGAATGATGATGATGATGAACTGTGACGGCGCTCCATATTTTAGAAATCAACGTCTTTGTCAGGAATAATATGCCTCTTTTTCCACAAGATACTCGCCCTGAGGGCCTTACGGGTAGATTTCGACAACGCCTAGCCACCATGACTGCTAAACTAGAAATCATAAACTCTGATCCCCACTCAATGGCGGCAAAAGTTTTCAATGCTCTACCTCATCACATACAAAATATAAAAGACGATAATGTATTTAAAGTAACTCTCAATAAGTACTTGGGCCAGAAATGTTACTATTCTCTTCAAGAGTTTTTCAATGATAAATGTTAAAGTATCTACATAATAGAAAAGAAAATATATATAATTTAAGGAATACTAGTAATAGACAATTAAAAGCTAGCAATTAAGGAATTAATCAAGTTATATTGTAGTGCCCTTACAGGGTGTCATGTACCATTTGAATTACATATAAGACCTGTAATGACACATGATTATTGCAATAAAGAAATCTGAATCTGAATCTGTGGGTTGGATACCTACTGGAGGCCGATCTATTTGATTTGTACAAATGGCCTCAGTCCGGGTGATTTTCCAGGTTTGTAATGTCATTGCCAGGTTATCATAGCACAGGGTGTCCCGGCTTGGGACCAGTACAAGGGATTGTGTTGCGTGGAAGTAATTACTTGGTCTCTATCTAACCCTCCGGGATATAGGCGTGAGTGTATTTATTTCTATCAGTATGTACAATAGAGATCCATGCATTTTTTTGGTAGTACTGTAGCGTAGGTACTCTCTCTTATCTAAAAGTGTCGGTATGTCAGTATAACAGGTCTTTGTCCGATAAGAATAATTTGGCACTTTTATCTGGACAGAGGTTATAAAAAAAAAAAAAAAACTAAATATGTAGGCTTCGGAGTATCTTTGTGGTGATTTCATATCTTAAACATATATAAGAGGTCTTTGACTTATCCGACAAGACAATCATTAATGAGAACGTATGGGTTAATCTCAAATTAAACAATGGCTTGTGTTTCGTAAAGTAGATAAGTAGGTAGGTATAAATTTATATCTACACTGGAACAGATTAGAACTACCTACGAATATTTGTTTTGGCCTATACAAAGACCAGAGAGACGTGAAAGCTTTTGATCAGCAAGAAAAGTGTAAAATCTCACATGACGAGTGTCTACGAGACCAAATAAATATTTAATTACGTACACAATTACACACGAATCGCAGAATATTTTTTTAACCTTAAAATAGCAGAATCTATTGGCACTTTTTTGTTGATAACGTTTTGTGCTGTAGTGTTTCAAAGTCGGTTTTTATTTTTTATTAATTTTTTTTTCACTTTTTAGTGGGGGAGCGGGATAGAAATAAAGAAGACCCTTATAACCATAATTTACTTTGACGTTCTCAATTTCCATCTCCAAAAGTCTTCACCAGAACATCACCACATTACCTTGTGACTTCTTTTACGCTATTTTATGAAACATAGGTACGGATATTACTAAAGGATGTGCCCCATTAGGCCTTATTTACTGCTGTCCATTGAAAAGTTCCGTTCTCCATCTCTGAAAGTCTTCATCAGATCTTCACCAAATTAAAATGGGACCAATGGGACGTTATATCTGTTCGAACAAAAAAAGAATTGTCGAAATCGGTTAAGATTTGACGCAGTTATGGGGGAACATAGCCAAAATATATTTACGTGTCGAATTGATAACCTCCTCCTTTTTTGAACTCGGTTAAAAATAGCTCTTTTCTTGAAAGTGCTGTATTTAAAATTAAAAAAAATTAAAGTACTGTTACGTTGGTTTGGACATAATAATATGTAGAGGATGAATGAAGAAAGATTGACGAAAGAAATACATCGAGCGAATGTGGGTGGAAGGGCCAGTAAGGGACGTCCCAGGCAGACATGGGTATTTTGAACAAACGGGGTTTATTAGCGAAGGGTAAGATAAAAAGTATCAGAAACCAAAATGCATTCAAACAGAGATTAATTATGTAATGTTTAGGTGCAAAGCGAATGATCAGAGCCGTGTCAAGTGGCAAACCCTGGTTTTTCCCCACCCGGCCGAGGTACAGGCGTGAGTTAATGTATGTATGTTAAAAAAATCAAAGGTTTTTAATTTCTGAGAAAGTTGGATTTATAAGACTTCCGAGTTCAAATAAAAACAACAGGTCATCAGGGTTTCTCAAACTTATGGCTCTACGTACCTACTCCTGTTAAAGTTTCGACATGACAGCGAACCCCTAACTCCGTCACAAGCCCCTCCAATTACATAACATAAACTCACGCTTGTATCCTAGAGGGGTAGGCAGAGACCAGGAACTGCCACTTGCCCCACAATAAAACAAAAACAGAGCAAACCAGTGACGCTAACTCGAATTTTAGAATAGTAGCAGAAGAACTAAAAAAATGTTAGAAATTAGAAGTTTTTAAAAAGGAAATCCGGTAGATTTACCTATCCTATTATATAAATATAGTTCAGAAGATTTGTAAGAATTTGCAAGAAAAGTCTGTATGAAAATGCATACATTACATTATGTAAATCTTGTCGGGTTCGCATACCCTACCTTGAGAAACCTTGATTTAGATAGTTATATTTGCTACCCTATCGCAAATTACTAGAGTAGGCAAATATTCGTTTATTTAGGCAGAATGTAAAAATCTCTTAACAGAAATTCACTTGCTCGCCCCATGCCGACGCAGAGTTTTCTCTGCGAGCCAGCGACTGCGAATGGGAAGCGTTGCAAGTTCCCACAGCTACGCCTCCCCCTATGAGGTAAGCTGATCACAATTCACAACTAATTGATGTTCTTCCCCTAATAGGAAAGTGGATCGCAATTTACAACTATTGATGTATATATAACTCTCCCTGTTAGGTAAGTGGATTATAGTTCACAACTAATTGATGTATGTACTCCCCCTAATAGATAAGTGGATCACAATTCACATCTAATTGATGTACTCCCCCTAATAGATAAGTGGATCACAATTCACATCTAATAGATGTAATCCCCCTAATAGGTAAGTGGATCGCAATTTACAATTATTGATGTAAGTATAACTCCCCCTATTAGGTAAGTGGATCACAATTCACTACTACTTATTTACTACTCTCCCTAATAGGTAAGTGATTGCCATACATTTTTGTAGGTATTATTATTTTGAAAATGGGTTTTCCCTGAACGGGATTCTCTTCATAAAGCCGTTCGCGCTGAAGAGTACAACCCCCGTTAACTACGTACCTATTTGAGACACACATCCCTCTTTCCAGCACAAAAACCTCTGGGACCTGGCGGCGGGCAGTCGGCGCGCAGTGGCGGCCCAGTAGCGGGTGCCACTACCACTGCATCGCCCCCGGCAGCGGGGTGAGGCTAGTGCAGGCCATCGGACGCCACACCGCCAGCATACAGCTGTGCCGGCCCGACACACGCAGGGCTGATGCGGTGAGTTACACCTGTGACTCTCTCGCTAGTGACATTCTAGCGGCACCGACCTCACTCGCAGATTGGCTCCCGCTAGTGAGATTCTAGCGCCGCCGGTACTCTCTATTTAGTGACATTCCAAAGCCACAGGCCGACTGTCTACCCCAAGTGACATTGCAGCGCCGTAGGCTGATTCTCTACCTAGTGACATTCTAGCGCCGCAGGCAGACTCTCTCTAGTGACCGTGTCTGCAGACCAACTGTTTCAGCCTTTAATTCAAGGACATCTAGTGTCGCAGGCAGACTCTTTCTCTCTAGTGACATTCTAGTGCCGCAGGCCGACTTTTTCTCTCACTGTGAAGAGTGTCTACGTGTCTAGCCACACACCAGTTATAGCAACTATCTCAGCACGAGCACCGCAGGCTGACGTCCTTTCTCGCTGGCAAGAGAGTTTACTTGTCCAGCTATGGCACCAGTATCGTAGGTCTGTCAGCACGAGCAGTAGCGGCCCAGTAGCGGGTGCCAGTAACACTGCGTTGCCCCCGGCAGCGAGGTGAGGCTAGTGCAGGCCATCGGACGCCACGCCGCCAGTATGCAGCTGTGCCGGCCCGACACACGCAGGGTGGAGAGTCACACATGCGACTTGACTTTCTCCCTCTAGTGACATTCTAGCGCTGCAGACCGACTCTCTCTCTCTCTCTCTCTAGTGACATTCTAGCGCTGCAGACCGACTGTCTCTCTCTCTCTCTCTCTCTCTCTCTAGTGACTTTTTAGCGCCGCAAGCAGACTCAGTCTCTAGTGACATTCAAGCACCCGCCGTAAGCCGACTCCCTTCCTAGTGACATTCTAGTCGTTCTATCAGTTTTCTGTTAATGACTTCAAAACCATTATCGGCTACCGACGAATATCATGTTCTACCCTACCCTACAGTTTCCCACATAATAATAACCAACCGTTCTATATCTACCTGGTTTCTATGTTATCTGTGTCAATTTTGTTTATAATTCGAATTATCACCAGTGTTCAGTTTCACTTTTGCCGGTGGCGTGACGAATGGAATTATTTTGTCTTCAGGGCTGCACTCAAAGGAAGACGCCGTACCAATACGCAACCATGGTTTGCACGAAATACAAGGAGAGAGTAAGGAGGCTGTCCGGTTCAGGCATGCAGATCTCGCCAGCTTTAGGTGAGAACTAATTCATTTTTGTCTCTCCTGTACCTCCTGCGGGCCGACTGGTAGAAAATGCCATTAGTATTAAGTCCACCTTTTGAAATTAATAATAATCATCATCGTCATCAGGCCACTTCTGCTCACTGCCTGGTAGGTATAGGCCTTTTCCCCATCACGCCATCTTTCGCGTTCTCTTGCTAATTATAATAAAAAAAACTGGAAAAGTGCGAGACGGCCTCACCCACCGAGGGTTCTGTACAAATTTGTAGGTACTTATATATTATAAAGTTATTGTCACATAAAGGCGGTGGTAGCCTAGCGGGTAGAGCATTGGACTCTGAAGCGAGAGACCCAGGTTTAATTTCCAGTGCGGGCACGTACCTATGACTTTTTTTCTAAGTTATGTACATTTGTGAAGTTATAGTAGCAATACCACTCGCTAACGGTGAAGGAAAACAGGCCTATGTTCACCAGTGGACTTCTTGTGGCTGAATGATGATGTTCGGTTTACGCAGGATAGGACACAATCCAGCTCGCTGGTCCTAAGACCTGAGGCACATTGTTGGTAACGCCTGGATGAGAATGGTTGAGGACCGAAATAAGGGGCTTATCTTGTGGGAGGCATATTTCCCGCAGTACCTAGCAAGATATCAACAAATATTTGATGGCTATTTTCAGAGGACCCAGACCGGCCGTGTCGCATCGCCTGCCAAGACGAGCGAGTGTCGCACCGCTTCTACCTGGTCAACGGGCAAGAGGGCTGGTTCCCGCTCGGCACGGCTTGCGGGAAGACCAACGCGTCCTACTGCGTCAGCGGCAAGTGTCTGGTGCGTCCACCATATTGCTCGGCAGCCATTTTGAAGCCTCCATATTGCTTGGCGGCCATTTTTAAGCCACCATTTTGGTGGCAGCCCGTTTTAGAACTAGAAATGGGAATTTAGCTAGACTCAGGGCGTAATTACATACAATACGTATACTACAAAAAAAAAATAGCTTGTAGCTTCATTTATTGCACAAGGTGCTCCTTCATACAGACATTCACACACGCACACACACATACTCACACATACACTCACTCAACATGCATACGCTCATTAAGTACGCATGCATAATTAATTATGTTTTCATTAATTTAGTGTTTTAAAATTTATATTGTCTATAATAACACTGCCGGTTATAATTTCCTGTTAAACTTAAGAACTTTAAAAATGTACATACGATTGAGAAACAATGCATCATAAGTTTAGTGAGGGCCTGGAGATCTGTCACACAGGATCTTTCCTAGTATGGACTCCAGCCTCTCACATAGGAATTAGTCTTGATTACTCAAATTGTACCTACTATATGTTTTGATACCTCTGTGAGAAGGAAATAAACGAAATTACTTACTTACTTACTTACTTACACAACATAGTAGCTTAAATTTTAATACTGACAGAAGTTGAATTGCATTATTATTTACACTTTTGTTAGAGCTATAATGCTATGACATCACCAGTTGGTGATAGTATCTATTACTATCTCTTGAAATTATGTTGGAAACAAGATATTTAACAAGGAAACCGTGTTATAAAACAACAACAAAAACAACGTGATTAAAACCCGCCATTTTTCTTCGTCAGCCATTTTTGTTAGACGCGACGTTACAAACGACGCACTTTTTCAAGGAAAAATGCATCTTTTCGCTCATTAAACTAAATATGTATCTATATTGTTATTATCATTACGTATTTTATTTATTTACATGTAAGTCAATTAATTTATGTGGTCTGTCTTATGTATACCTACCTACCTACTCTCATCTTCTTTCAGTCCTGTCCATCCTAAGATTCTCTGGGAGAGATCGCTTTTAGCAATAACACCGCTGCTGGCATACTATTAAGAACTAATATTAAGAACGTTATCTCTGTTAATTACTAGTGTGTTCCGTACCTAAAGGGCGATGGACCCTATTACTAAAACTCCGCTGTCCGTCCGTCTGTCACCAGGCTGTTTCTGATGGACCGTGTTATTCAGACAGTTGAAACTTGCACAGATGACGTATTTCTGTTGCCGCTATAACATCAAATACTAAAAACACAATAAAATAAATATTTAAGGGGGGCTCCCATACAAAAAACGTCAAATGTTGCAACAGGTCAAATGTTGTATAGATAATGGTACGGAACCCTTCCTGCGCGAGTCCGACTCGCACTTGGCCGATTTTCTATCTATCTAAGCTTCCAATCTTCCAGGAATTCGGCCCAGACAATACGCCCCTATCAGAGTCTGTCTTCACTCTGCCTCTGTTGACGAGGAGTAACCTGACCCATGTGCGGAGACGTTCTTCGAGGCATAAGCGGAGCCTGCAGCGAGACAGGGTGACCGTCAAAGCGGCGCTGAACCAGAGCCACTTGGACCACATCATTGCTGCGTTGAATCTTACAGGTTTGTGGTATATAATATACTAGCAGATGTAGTGACTAGAATTGAGAAAGGAATGTTGCGTTGGTTTGGACATGTGGAGAGGATGAAGGAAGAAAGATTGACAAAACAAATATATCGAGCGAATGTGAATGGAAGGGCCGGTAAGGGACGACCCAGACGGACATACTTCGACCAAATAGGAGATATATTAGCGAAGGGCAAGATAAAAAGTACCCGAAACCGGCGTGAGTGCATGCAACGACTAATGGCAGTCCCTGGTCTCTGCCTACCCCTCTGGGATACAGGCGTGAGTTTATGTTATGTTAATATACTAGCTGTCCCGGCGAACTTCGTACCGCCACCCATCGTCATCGCGCCATCGCCATCATCAAACCTGCGTTCGAGACGATTCGTGAGGACCCTCGAAAACAGCTTATAAACATGGCTCAGAAGCGAGATGGGTCGGTAGTTCTACAATAGATAGTTATCCCCGTTCTTGAAGAACAGCGTCACCACGGTTCTGTTCCATGCCTCTGGCGTTTTTCCTTCGAGTACGAAGGAATTGAAGAGCTTCTGAAGGACTTTAAGTACCGGTGCTCCACCCGCTTTCAGGAGCTCTGATGTGATTCCGTCCTCTCCTGGTGCCTTGTTATTCTTGAGCTGTTTCAGGGCCATCCTAATCTCGTACAGGCTCATGTCTGGGATATCTTCGGTAGAGTGTCGGGTCAGTTTGGCTGTAGGATCTTTGTTCAAACTGCTAACAGATTTTTAAATATTAGACAGTAATTGCTAGAAGATGAAACATGTTTTTCTTCTGTCAAAATCCTTTGAGCGTTCTTTGGTGTTGTTTTTATTCAGCAAAAAATAATGTCTCAAAGTTCCAATAACGAGAAATATTTTGAAAAAAAAAACGTGTTTTGTAAAGTATTACAATGTAAAGCGGGTATTTCATTTTGCTTCAGAAAACGAGAAATATTAAATATATTGTTTTATGGTTCCATTCTACAATTAGAAGAAAACGGTCTGACCACAAAACATCATATTTTGCACAAATATTCATACCTGGATGACCGAGCTTTTTTGGAAATTATATTTAGACACGATAAAAAGGGGGGGGGGAACGAAAAAAACCATGGGACTGCCCCTATATTACGCGCACCAAATCCTGAGCGATTCCAATAGTCTAACTGTCAAATTAGTATGGAGTTTGACAGTTAGACGATTGGAATCGCTCAGGATTTGGTACGCGTAATTAGGCCACTGGACAAAGGCTCGAACCGGGGTCTTCTGGCTTCGGGACCGCCCGATTTAACACCTGAGCTATTACAACCTTGAAAATGGCGGCGAAATTTACTAATGATATTTTAGCAGTTTTCCATTGCGTACAAACACGGATAAAACGATGTTTTCTACATAATTATGAAACCTAGCTACATCGATTTATCGCCGCCGAAACACCTGCATACAAAATTTCATGAAAATCGTTGGAGCCGTTTCCGAGATTCAGGTTTGCTCGTTAATAGACTAACAGTTGAGAAGGCCGATTCGGTGGCCAAACAGTGGTCGAGCCATCTACTCGAGCCGTGCGCGTCACTTATAAAAGTGTGTGTACCGGAAATTAAACCTAATCTACTAGCATCCGCACACGGCCATATTGCTTAACTTATCGCTCCCGTCATTTCTTCCAGACAACACGAGCGAGCACATAACCTACTTCGACACCGCACCAGAGCACATCGAGGTGGACTTCAACAATCCCATACACATCGCACCCGAGGAATCCATGTTCGGGAAGATACCGCGACACATGTGGGATAAGATTTAGGTCTCTATTTTCATGAGGGTCTCCCTGAAGGAGCAACTCTCATACAAGTGTAGTTCGATTTTAATTCACATAATTTCTTTCTGATACTTTTGTTTCCAATTAGATACACCACAGGGCTACATCTATGGTCCTGTTTTATTTATTCGTTTTGTCTGTTGTGTATTTAGTTTTCTTTCTGTTGTTGTGCATATTATGTTACTTATCTGCTTATTTTGTTTCTGTGATGTATCTTGTTGGTATAATAAATGTATTTCTTCTTCTTCTTCAATTCTAAGTACGATCAAAACTCGATTTGTGACCTATGAAGGTATTGGTAAAGTTTCCATTCGATCCGGCATCATGTCATTTGTAAATAAAAACCAACAACGTTTGTACGGGAGTCGCTTCGTGAGCGACCTTCCTAAGACCTCTGTTACGCATTTACCAATATTTTTAATTATTCTAAAATAATGTGTATATTTTTGCTAACTGTATTCTGAGGTGGCACTAGAAAGTAACATTTCTGTTATTTTGGAACCAGTTTTTGATTAAGTAAATTGACCAGGTAAACTAGAAACTTCTACTTGAAAATCTTAAATATTTAGAAAACTTTCTAAAAATTACGACTCTGGTTTAGCGCCGCCTTGATTTTCCAGCAAAAACTACCTAGTCGTATTTATAATAGTAATTCCTTAATATGCTCCTTAAATGTAGTTTAAATAGTCCGTGCAGACTGTACCACAGTCTACTTAAACTGCATTTGAGGAGTGTGTGACAAAGGAAAGGTTTAGAATGGTGTTTTCTATTCACTCGCGATGCCCGTTCATAGTTATACATTTGACGGGTCGAAATGTTTGAAATTTCTTTTATTTTTTCGTGCCGCCTCAGTCCACATTTATATAATATAAATTATACAATTGTCTTTCCAAACATTAAATATGTTTAAATGTAGTAGCCAGACGTTCAGTGGGAGGAGCCTTAGGGCCAGTTTCTGAATTGAGTATTTCACTAAGTAAATACTTAAGTATATTTCTGTCAAGCTCTTTTCTGAGAAATTCGAAGAGACAGCACTACAGTTAACTATTTACTTAGCGAAATTCTCAATTCAGAAACAGTTTATTATTACTATTTGATGTACATTGCATCGCTCGTAGCCCCGGCTGCCTGAGTGATCTTAAACGATCACAAGTGCAAGGATGGGTCGCCGTCTATGCCTAACGCTAGTGGCATTTTTCCGAGCGGTTCCGTGCTTCGCAAGGCACGTTGAGCTGTTGGTGCCGGCTTCCGTCGATAGATGGCAGTCGTTAAGCCAAGTCAGAGGCCTTAGGGCGGCTTGACAACTTCTGACAGTAGACGAGCCACTAGTCTACAAGCCTCCACCAATCCGGACTTGACCCCCGTGGTGGAGTATGGCCTATACCTTCCTCAGGGAAGAGACCCGTGCCCCTCGGTGGGGACATAATGGGTTGATCATGATGTACATTGCATAGTTACATACCAGACTTTCTAATTGCTAGTCTGTGGGTTAATCGACTTGGCAATGTAGAACGAATTGTCATAGTAAACCATGAATTGTAGTTCTATGAAACAGGCCCCTGCTGTCCAAAAGAACACCTCAATTCTTACCTACTTCTACCAAAATACACATTTTAGAAATAATAGTCTTAACTTCCACACATCACAATTACTTGTGGTCCCAAACTAGGATACCCTGTGCTATGTTAATAGCTGTTTTTTTTTTTTCGCGAATTCAAGGTCAGTCTCACAGGGAAAGTTATTCATGTCTTAAGCGCGGTATACACGATCCATCTTGCCGTACGTCCTGCCAAGGCCATGCACGATGCACGATGCAAAAGTACCATGAATATGCTTGACGTACGTCGATAATTATTATTATTTGTTTGCTGGACTTGACGGACCGATTTTTCATCCAGCGAGTACCCCCACCACCGCGAACATCGTGCAGATAGACAGTGAATAACGCGGACGTACGTCAGCGCGGTTCCGTATCGTGCGTGCTTGATCGTGTATAGACTTGTTGTACAGCAGATTTCATTCTGAGCTTGCGTCGCAAGGTGGCTGCACGTCTCAAAATGTACCGAGACACTTACGAAATTTATCGAAAAATATAAATTTCATACATGTCTGTGGAATGTTTCAAGCCCAGACTATATGAACAAACAAAAAAGAATAAATGCTTTACAAGATCTGGTACCCATTTTAGGGGAAGCTGCAACAATTGATAGCGTTATTCAAATCGTTCATGATGTTATTCATTTGAGTATACTCTGCACGTTTATGATAAATTTTTTTCATCCAGAACCTCTTCCTACTTTTTTTCCTCTCTTCTGCCGCTGCTGACAATAACAGAAGAACTCCCATTTTTTGGCGTTTTGATAAAACAGGAGGCATTTTATTAAACACAAAACACGTCCTCTTCGTTCGATACTGATCACGCACGACACGATTGATGCGTGCTGGATAGTCTGTATGCTACATCCAGCGGCGCGGCCTTGAGCTGACGTACAGCTAGGATGGACCGTGTATACCGCGCTTTAGTTTAAATAGAGTTTAACGATAATATTTGTATTTTTGGTGCGTTAGTCAAATACCGAAACAAATCTTCACAACAAAGATGTGTTTCGATAAAATAAAGAAACATAGCTCATACGAAAAGTATAAATAGAGGCTATTTTAGTTAATTTTAAACTGTTCTTACCTCTGGTTTCTTGTACACTAAGAATCGGTTAATTAATCTACTGTTGATTAATTAACAGCTTTCAGTTGTCAAAAGTGTATACAAAAAACAACAACTGACACTTGTAAAAGAGTAACTGACTGTTAGCGTTCAAGAAACCGGACCTTAGGGCTAGTTTCCGAATTGAGAATTTCGCTAAGTAAATACTTAAGTCACGTGCCGTCACGCTCTTTTCTGAGAAAATAAAAGAGACAGCACTACAGTTAAGTTTAAGTTACTTAAGTATTTACTTAGTGAAATTTTCAATTAAGAAACCGGCCCCTATAGTCTTATAATAAGTGTACAAAACTATGGGATTGAAAAGGCAATGGGTGTACATTTTAGTTGATACTTTTACTAAGACTGCGTTAAGTCAAGTAGCACTTAAGACAAGTGACATAATGGCGTGAGTCGAATAAATGGCTCTCGTCGGTTTCTGTCGATCTTGAGTAATTCACCAGTGAAATCCTGTTGTAGCGTATTTTATACTGAATATTTTCACTGCCTTTTATGTTACAATTAAATTAAAAACTATGGGCTCAATGAGAATTCATGAAAAGATTGTGATCAATGTTTAGTATTTATTTTAGAATACTTCATTGCTAATATGGATTATTCCTAGTTAATTAAAGACTATTTTCACTTAAAAAACGCATTTTTATCACACCGTTATTCAAATATCGTGTAAGGCCGAGCACTGCTCAACAAAACAGTTCCTTTAACGATCCGATTTTAAATCAAACAAAATGGTTCCGTAGTTCGAACTACAGTATATAATTACGGAACCTAAATACTACATTCTCTCTACACTACACACTTTTTCCCGTGCAGTTGACATCATAACAATTTTCCTTAGTTTAAGCATAGTTTGCTTGAGGACACAAATGAATCGTGTGATTTTAAAACGACACATGTCCTTTCATTACAACTTTGCAGGAAATAGAAAAAACTGTTTTATTCAAATACTAATATCTACAACAGCAATATTTTAGCATATTATATTGATTTCTGTATGAATAAACTACAATTTTTTTTTCTAATGTAAATCAATAGGTAGGTGTAAATAATTTAATAAAAAAAAATGGGCAAGTGTTATTTTAAAAACACATCGCACCTTGATTTCCTTAACGTCACTAAACAAAAATCATCAAAATGGAGGTAAGTACCGCCATCTAACCTACAATCTCGGGCCTATGTTTGCTGAAGACACTGGTTTGAATAGTTCACTAAAAACCCCCTAGATGGCATTGTGTCGTTAGGTACTTTCCCGCGGAACGCATGAGTTTTAACTGAAGAATGACACCTTCGCCATTACGCAACGGGATGTCAACGGATGATGTTTATTCAGTTCAAGGAAAAGTGACACTTTATGCTTAGAGCCGTTATTGCTGTTAGACAACCGGTAAGTTGTTTATGTTTATTGATGCCATAACGACATTATATTGTTAGTGTCGTTAAGTCAGTAAAAATAGCCTGTTGTTGTTTACAATAATGATTGACATACTGACACTACACTGAAAATGTCGTTACGACTTACGCAAAGTAGTATCACTTTTGTATAAATAGTGACATAATACGCTTACTGACGTTATGTCTCACAGTCAATATAGAATGTTCGTGTGTAATATTGACACTATATAATGCATCGTGACATTATGCTTTCGATAATTTTAGTTTTCGCTTTACTAACAAACATACTTTTTTGTATAGTGACATTTGGTATACCCAGTAAAAAACAAGATTATGTATCTTATTACGACACAAGTAGCTGTAAAGACACTAAAACTTGTCATATTCCTTTGATTAACGTTATTTTTCTATCGAATTTAGTTTTGTATCGTTTAGTCAGTAATTTTGTGTATGCGAAAAAACAAAGAAAACTGCTAACTTTTATATGACAACATGCATTTAACGTATTTAAAAATAGGTTTTTAATAAATTTAAGTTGGAGTAAGTATGTTTGGTAATTTATTGTAAACGTTACTTTTTATTATTACTAATGAAATTAGTCTTTACAGATAACGATGCCACTACCTTCCGATCGAATTCAAAAGCTAAGAGACATCGCTAAAAGCTGTATTAAAAATGATGACTCAAGTATCAAAAAACAAAGCTGTCTTTCTCAAAATAGACCACCTGCTGCTCAATTGGAGTTTAAGTCTTTATTTGAACCATTAAGTGATTTGGAGGTACCTATGATATTATTGGTTCCTATTATACAAATACGTTTTTACATACAAATATTTTTCTTTAAAGGATAGCGTAAACTAAAATTTATATATTGCGACCTGTTATTAAATTAATCTACTTTCATTAATTCGCTAAACATGGCTACCAACGCATGTAATCGCACTAGGTATATCTGTCTTCACTAAAAATTATGAAAAATGATGAAGGATCGGACAAAATACAGTTTTTGTATAAAACCTCTTATGCTGACAATGATTTTAAGGAGATCAAATTAGAAAAAACCAAAGTCGGAACACGAAGACAAGAGTCAGCATCAACAGGTACTGCAATATCGGAACTAAAAACGCTGTATACTTCTAGGATACCCTTAGCAGAAAGAAAAAAAATTATTTGAAGTCTCTAATTAACAATAACCACATCCCTAAATACTACGCCTCATCTTATTTTGACCAAATTCTTTCTTAATGACGTTAGTTACTTCGAAAAAAATACATTTGATACAATATTACAATCTATAATTGTAAATTCAAGGATAACTAAATCTACAAAATATTTTATATTAATACTTAAGTTTATTCTGATCTCAAATGATGTGATTTGATAGTATTTTAGGACATACTTGTGCTCACTGCCTACCAAAGTGTTATTGTCGTGATAAGTTATACAACCTAAGATTAAAATAACAGGTTTTTAGATTCATTTTAACTTATATTTAGGTAAAATTGTTGCCTTTTGAGTCATTAATATTTTATAAAAACTTTTAAAAGCGCCTCTGTGTCGCGCAGAATAATGACACTATAATTGTTTTTTATTTTTTTTTGTTACTTAAAAAGGGTTATATTTGATTTTTATTTTTTGCGATTAGTTCTATTTGTGTTACTTTTTTAATAAATATGTAACCAATATATTATTATATCTCCTACTTTAATTTAAACCCTTTTCAAAATTATCAAAACTTTAAACGCTTGTACTGAAAATGTGTGTATTTCGTTTAGTGACGTTAAGGAAATTAAGGTGCGACATGTGAGTTGTGTTGTTTTAAAATCACACGATTCAAATAAGAGCTTAGACAACTAAAAGCATAGTTGTTCAATACAATGATATTACAACGGCAATGGCGGTTATTTTACATAATTTTATAGTCTACTAAACAATCTCATTGCCAAACGGAACCCTATTACTAAGACTTCACTGTCCATCCGTCTGTCTGTCTGTCTGTCACCAGGCTGTATCTCATGAACCGTGACAGCTAGGCGGTCGAAATACGTCACAGATGATGTATTTCTGTTGTCGCTATAACAGCGAAATACTAAAAACAGAATAAAATAAATATTTAAGGGGGGTTGATTGAAACATGATTTTTTGCCGTTGTTTGTACTTTTTGTATCTTTTCGTGCGCGAGTCCGGCTCGCACTTGGCCGGGTTTTTTTAACCTACATACTCGTACGTGCCACTGCAGGGCACAGGCCTTCTCTCAGTAGTATTATAAAGTGTGAAAATACAGCTATTGCCATGCTACTATCAATCTCCTAAACAACTATACATTTAGAAGTATCAATTCAATTCAATTCAAATATTTTTATTCATTGTAAAAACAGAATGTTTACTTAATGAACGTCAAAGTTGTTAGTTTCACAATTAATGGATTATGTGGAGAAGAAACTAACAAAGAAACTCCACATTTATTCTTTTCAAAACACGTTTTAACTTAATTAACAGAGTTTTCAACTTAAAATATTAGTCATTAATGTGTTGAACACTAGTCACAATCGTCCTTTAAATAATATTAATCTACTGTTTAATGCCAAACATCTTTGTCTTCTAAATAATCCTTGATGATATAGTAAGCCTTTTTGCACAGAATGTGCTTAACACATTTTTTAAATCGCGTTGGAGGTAACTCTAATATATCTTGAGGAATTTTGTTGTAGAACCTTATACAGTGCCCCATAAAGGATGTGTTAACTTTTGCAAGTCTAAATAGTGGAAATGACAATTTATGTTTATTTCTAGTATTAACATTATGGTGGCCATCCCACAGATTGGAAGATAAGTACGACGTGCCTGTATATTATAAGGCCGCTATACCTATGTGACGTCAATGAAGACTCGTGGACATAGTGGCGCAATACCACCGGTGCCCTCAATTGGAAAAAACACAGGATATGCATTTTTTCAAGCGCGGACTTTCGATACTCGCGCTCCTAGCATCGGACGCATTCCAAATTTAAATATTAATCATTTTAAGTATTTCTTATATGTAAAAATCACATTACAGTAAAACTGCACGACCCTTTGACTTTCTTTCATCTCCACGATAGCCACCCACTATAATTTGTATGTAAATGTTCATGTTTATGTTCTGAAGAAGGAAAGGTAAAACGTAATCTGCGCACGGCAGCGCAATTAGTATGAACGCCGCTATTGAATAACTTTATTGAACTACCTTGCCTGCGATCACGAATAGCTCTGCGATTGTGTTTCCTTCATGACGGCTGCCAGCCGGGCTTGGTCTGTCAGGAACCACTGCCATAATTTCCGCAGGTTCTGCTTGTCACCGTTCTGAAATGCAGAAACAACACATTTGTAACTGGGCCCTGTCTATCTAATCAGCCCATAAACAGAGCCCACTGTTGGGCATAGGCCTCTTCTCATTCAGGCCAACCCATCCGGTCCCTTGCCAGTCTCGTCCAATGTTTTCCAGCCGCTTTCACAATGTCGTCGGCCCACCTGGCCTGTTGGTTTGCCCGTTGAGCTGGTGGTTGGCCCACCGACCATCGACCCGTCCGATAAATGGGTTACTGAATTTATTTCTGTAGACAATCCTACAGTCGCTGGATGCGGGCCGGGAAGCCTGGAAAACCATCAGCTATTCGATATCCTGCAGTGGGCGTCAAATAGCTGATGATGATAATGATGATGAGCACACAATCCTACGTTTGAATGTCAATTTCTCTACACGCATCTCAACACTAACTTAAGATTGTAGCTTCACTGAAGCGAAACGGTAAAACGCTAGCCTCACATCTCAGAGGTCATAGGTTCGGTACTTGGACATTGTTATAAAGCACGTTATATGTATAATATGCACGTTATATGTTAACTCCTGAACTGCCCTCGCGGAACGCAACGTATAGGTGGCCCATACTAAGTTGGACACAGATCTGTGTCGCGGCAGACGAGTGGTTAATATGTTTAATTAGGCATTAGTCACCTTGACTTGCGCAAATAAAGCGCCGGCTTCGGCGACCTTTCTATCAGCGGCGTCCAATTCGCTAGTTAGACAGTGCGCGAGCGCAGCAACCGTCCGATTCTGGCAGTTCGGCTGCTTAGTAGCGCCGTCCCAGAGGTAGGCTGCCAATGGCTGCTGCGATCGCTTGCTGTGGAGGAGAAACAATTATTCGTTAACTGACCATGAACGACCTCGTAGCGCAGCGGTAGTGCATCTGCATACCATGCGAGAGGTCCCCGGTTCGAATCCCGGCTGGGGACAAAAAAAAAAGCCCCAGGTCTTGGATGTTTACATGTTTGTGATGTCGTTGTTTCTGGTTCCCACGACACGGTATCCTAGTGTGGGGCCAGAAGCAATGTATGTGCCTGTATGTAAATGTTTATGTTTATGTTTATGTTTATGTTTATGTTTATGTTTATGTTTATGTTTATGTTTATGTTTATGTTTATGTTTATGTTTATGTTTATGTTTATGTTTATGTTTATGTTTATGTTTATGTTTATGTTTATGTTTATGTTTATGTTTATGTTTATGTTTATGTTTATGTTTATGTTTATGTTTATGTTTGTTTATGTTTATGTTTATGTTTATGTTTATGTTTATGTTTATGTTTATGTTTATGTTTATGTTTATGTTTATGTTTATGTGTATGTTTATGTTTATGTTTATGTTTATGTTTATGTTTATGTTTATGTTTATGTTTATGTTTATGTTTATGTTTATGTTTATGTTTATGTTTATGTTTATGTTTATGTTTATGTTTATGTTTATGTTTATGTTTATGTTTATGTTTATGTTTATGTTTATGTTTATGTTTATGTTTATGTTTATGTTTATGTTTATGTTTATGTTTATGTTTATGTTTATGTTTATTTAGGGCGGTTTATGCCAAAAGCGGCCGTTGGCGAGTCCTAGGTTTTTGGCCTCTTTTTCAGTAGTCAAGCGTGTTGCCGCTAAGCCAACGACGCAGTCAAAGATGATGTAAAAGATAAATAAATAACTTCCATACAACACAATCACCTGTCTAGGTCCCAAACTAGGATACACTGTGTATCCAGGCAAGGTCATCAAAAACATGGAAATACACCCAGACTGAGGCCATGTGTACAAATGTACGGCGGCCCCCAATGGGAATGGAACCCACGACCTCCGGCATGGTAATCAAACGTGATACCGCTAGAGTAACGAGACGGATCTCATGGTCAAGAAAAAGCAGGCAGAATAAATGGAAAACACGACTTAACCTGCTCAGTGCAGATCATGAAAATAACAATGGTTTTCGATTGTTATTTTCAAGGTCAGGACTGAGGACGTCATAATAAAATAAAATAGATACTAACAAATCCTCAATAAACTCCTCCTTCCTTCTGAACCCATCTTCAACCTTCTCCTTCAATTCCTTGACAGAATTCTCCAGGTCTCCGGTCGTCTTTACAAGAGCGATAACGTCATTGGACGGCTGGACGCCCAAAATGGCGCTAAGGGTTGTCAAGAGGACGTCCCGGGTTCGAAGGTTGTCTTCAGCTGACTGTTGCTCTACGCATATCGACTTCATAGACACCTGCCGACGAAAAGAAACGAGAATACATTAATTTTATTTATTTATTTCTAGCTTCAGTAAAATGTACAGCGAAACTTTGCAAAACATAGTTTCTTCTTATGTAGCCTGCTACGTCGCACTGCAGGGCACAGGCCTTCTCTTAGCGCTCTCGCTAAGAGAAGCCCTGTCATACTCTCCAGTACGGGTTTAATTACCACGCGTGCCCACCGCGTCATTCATCTCCGAATTCCGCAGCCTGAAACCGCGAAGAGAAACTCCAAACGACCTTACTATATATAGGTTGTAAGGGCAAGAAATGAATATGCAAATAGTATGTAAGTTAGAAAAAATATCAAAGACTTCGAAAATGTTGGTTTGAAAATGTTTAATACTAAAAATAAACACAAATTGTCATTTGACATAGGGCCGGTTTCTCAATTGAGTATAACACTAAGTAAACACTTTAGTAACGTTCTGTCACGCTCTTTTCTGAGGAATTCGAAGAGACAACACTACAGTCAACTATTTACGAAATTCTCAATTCAGAAACTGGCCATCGCACTTGCAAAAGCGACTAAGGAAATCAATTACCTGGAGACGGGCAGCAGCGTCTTCCTGAGATTCCAACCGCATACTGCGATCGCCAACCCGCCTGCCGAGCGTGGCGATTATGGCAAAACCCCTCATGGTTATGAAAACCACGAAGGAGGCCTATGCCTATGCCCTGCAGTGCGCATTAAATGGCTGATGGAGGTCCATAGCCAGCGGAGATATACTCAAAACAACCTCACCCCACTGGTTTAGGGGATACAATTGTGTACTCACAAGCCTGCTAACGACAGCGGCGCGTTCCTCCTGGGCATATCTGGCTAGCTCCGCGGCGAACTGCAGCAGCTCCTCGTGAGTTTGCAGCGAGTGGCGCAGTACGAAGTAGAGGCAGCGGTCTAAGGCTAAGGCGTGGAGCGTCGTGTCGTGTAGGTGTGTCAGGTCTTTGTAGATCTCCCTGTGAAATGAAATGCATTTTCATATTTTCTGATTAGCTGTTGCACGCTTGTAAAGATATGGCGCACCGAAAATGATCTCTAACTCTTACAGGTTAGGATTGCTGATATAAAATAAAGAAGGACCACACAACACAATCGCTTGTAATAGTCCCAAGCTAGGATACCCTGCGCTATGGTTACCCGACAGGGGCAAAAATGGTTTACTCAAAAATCTTAATCTAACTCTTGTAGACTAAGACCGAGTGGCACCGCTTCTTAAATATCACTTAACTCGCCATTTAAATAGACTTATGTTTGAACAATTTTGGTTAAATGCTGTTTAAACCACATATAAGAAAGTGGTGCAAGTGGGCCTAAGCGTTTTTTTTTATATTTTAAAAGCACGATTCTCTTAAAACATTCCTCGGAGGCAATCCGTGGTTACTTCTTTCCCTTTTTCGCTGACTATTCAAATTGCCTCTGAGGAAAGTTTTAAGGAATCATATTTTCATAAATAAAACCGTTTGTCTATTATAAGCACCTATTTTTAAATATTATTGGCAAAGATTGCTAAGGACTTACTCTCGAAATAATTTTGTTATGATTTTAAGAGGCCCGAATCTATTTAACCTGTACCTATATTATGTTAACCTAAAGGAGCGGTGGTAGCGGAGCGGTAGCACGCCGGCTTCTCATTCGGGAGGTCGTGGGTTCAAATCCCGGCATGTACCAATGACTTCGTTTTCTAAGTTACGTACATTTGTGAACTTATAGTGTAACACCACTAGCTAACGGTGAAGGAAAACATCGTGAGGAAACCCTAGTGTCTGAGGTATTTACATACCTTAGCGCTCGCTACGTACAATGGCCAAACTATGAGGCTAAGTGCGGAAATCTCAGGCCTAACTAACTAACATGTTAACCTAAATAAATAAAACAAAAATAAGTCCTGTAGGGTAAAGCGCGAGACGCACAGATGGGACGTGGGGCGAGGGCGCGGTAAGATGTATAGAGTCACAGACCACAGTCCTTGCTCTGCGGTCGCTCTTGATCTGTGACTCTACACTACACATATAACCGCGCCCTCACCCCACGTCCCATCTGTGCGTCTCGCGCCTACGGACTTACTCTCTGACAGCAAGTGCGGAGCGTGCGGCCGCCTCAGCCGCGAGTGCGGCGCGGCTTGCAGCCAGCCGCCTGACGGCGGGCCGGCTCTGCTGCTCCAGAATCGACTCCTCCTGCTCCAACAGCTCTATCGCGCCGCGCGCGTCTATTGTCGCGGCCCTAAGGGGGAAGCCAGGCCTAGAAGGGGTGGGCGACACAGAAAGGACGCGGGGAGAGGGTACGCAAAAGGCGCGACGCGTTGCAGAGCAAGGACTTCGCAATTAGCGTCGAGCGTGAGTGCCCACTTCAATAACAATAGGATTAACAATAATACTACGGGAAAGTATAATAAAAATATAGCGTTTGTTACGCTGTCAACTTATCAACACAGGACAATATACTAACAATACGAGGCTGATGCAAATCGAGGAATGACTTACGGTATTTGCGTAGGATGTATGCTTTCATAGTTGGCAAGAAGGGAGAGTTTAGCTTGCTCGCCACACAGCTCTGCTTTGGTGTCGATGTACGACAATATTGCTCCTTCAAGCCTGTAACGTAATAAAATTGCTGCAGGAATTTTTATTTATTTATGTCACTGAAAACATCGTGAGGAAACCAGAGTGTCCGAGGTGTCAACATATATCAGCGCTTGAAATTGCCAATCCGCGGTGGGCACGCGTGGTAATTAAGCTCATACTCTCTTTGAGAGAAGGTCTCATCATCATCATCAACCCATTATGTCCCCACCGAGGGGCACGAGTCTCTTCCCTGAGGAAGGTATAGGCCATACTCCACCACGGGGGCCAAGTCCGGATTGGTGGAGGCTTGTAGACTAGTGGCTCGTCTACTGTCAGAAGTTGTCAAGCCGCCCTAAGGCCTCTGACTTGGCTTAACGACTGCCATCTATCGACGGCAGCCGGCACCAACAGCTTAACGTGCCTTGCGAAGCACGGAACCGCTCGGAAAAATGCCACTAGCGTTAGGCATAGACGGTGACCCATCCATGCACTGAACGCGCCCTGTGTTGCTTAACCTTCGTGATCGTTTAAGATCACTCAGGCAGCCGGGGCTACGGCTGAGAGAAGGTCTAAAACTGTTAAACTAAACTGGCTATCAACGGAAGCAAAAGGCACAATATGTATGACGTGCCACCATGTGTAGCCAAATTTTCTTTAACATCATCATTGGCACGAAACGCATCTACAGTTTTCAAAAAAGTTATTCAAATGAATTTATTTCGGATGATATACAACATTCATACAACGCACAGTGGCTTAATTATACGCACCAAATCGTGAGCGATACCAATCGCCTAACTGTCAAATTCCATACTAATATGACAGTTAGACGATTGGAATCGCTCAGGATTTGGTGCGCGTAATATAGGGGCAGTACACAACAATTAAAATGAAAATGAAATTATATTAAATGAAACCATATGTACGTTAGGCAATATATAATTGTAAGTACTTATATACCCCTCTGGGATACAGGCGTGAGTTTATGTATGTATGTCATATACCATTATATTTCAGATTCTATTATATAAGATAAGATAAGATAAGAATATTCTTTATTGTATACCGGAAAAAAATGTTACAGAAACAGCAATGACAAAAGAAAAGATACAACTGGCGGCCTTATTGCTAATAGCAATTTACATATCTACATATATTTACATATTTACATACATACATAGAGTCTGGCAAACGAAAGCGTAACCTGAGAAATTGGCGGGAAATAAAAAAAATATTCATAGGGTATCATTGGCTATAGTAGGAGAAAAAAGATTTGATACTTCAGCTCGGGTTAGTGCAACAAAAAGAAATATACTTAACATAGATTTGATACTTGTTTAGAAGGTAAGTATTTATATTTTATGCTGCGTTTTCAAGAATACAAAATTCTCTCCAAAATTCTCTCCAGGATACAGATTTTTGCTAGGGGCAGGTAAAAAAACTTATCATTTATTAATTTATTTATATGAAACGGCACACCAATGGCTATCCTAGATAATATATAGAATACAATATTAGATTGCGGTACAGCCAGCCACCGCCAATCCGCGGTGGGCACGCGTGGTGATTAAGCCCATACTCTCTCTCTCTGAGAGAAGGCCTGTGCCCTACAGTGGGACGTATATAGGCTACTTATTATGACAGCCAGGATTCGCCACTTATAGGCATACACAGCAGTGCATACCAATACATCTTAAACAAAAATGACAAAAAATAACATCACAAAAATTGTGTTATTTAAATTCTAGACAATTAAATAAAATTTAAATTCATCATATTTACGTTCAAATCATTTATCGGCAACTAGGTATAGTAACTTCTTATAGTGTTCGCAAAATTTAAACTCGCAAAATCCATTTAATTTATCTACGCAATAAATATAAATAATCAGCCAACAAGTATCAAAATTATAAAGTTACAATGGCAACAGTTGTCCGACAGCACTGACAGTTATTTAGTAGTGCCATGTAAAAACTTTAAAAAAAATTTCAGGTCACGCTTTCGTTTGCCACACTCTATCTACATCCATCTACCGACTATATTCTTCCTACAATCCAACCCAACCAAATGTTGTCTGGAAAAGATCGCTCTAAGCGATAAGACCGCCACTTGTATGCCACTACTTAGACATATGAAACCATTTGTAATTCTTGCTCCTGGTTGTACGATAAACAGTTCTCTATCTATCTATCTAAGTAAATCTTATTGTTAAACAGAGTTGTCCGTTTACCTGTCCTCCAAAGCTTTAGCTTCAATGAGAGCCACTCTCAGATCGTTTTCAGTGCTCGCATTTTCATTCTGTTTCTTGCTGAACTTCCTCGAGGTGTAAAGATCAAAGTGAGAGCGGAACAACGCTTGGCACTGCTGGTAGGCCTCAAAGGGTCCGAAAGCAAGAAACCCTTTGGCAGTCTCCTGGAAACAGTTTGTTCTTAGAGTTTTGAGCAACAAAGTTCTTCAAAGTCTGTCAGATTTATACATTTTGATTCATTAGGCAGGTCTTCTGGCTGGTGATGTGAGAAAATAATTATGATGTTAGGGGATACATTTTTATTCATTGGATTGGCACCAATAATTAAGATATTAATATGAACTTATCTATTATATAAAAATCACTTGTCAGTGTTTGTTATCGAGAAAAATATACCAAAGACTTCGAAATTATTGGTAGACATCTCAATGTTAATACTACAAATAAAGAGATAAGTTGTCATTTCCACGATTTAGACTTGCAAAAGGATTATTTAAAAGACAAAGATGTTTGGTATTAAACAGTAGATTTATATTAACAGCTATTTATAGGACGATTATGTCATACTTCGGCCAAATAGGGGATGTATTAGGGGTTAAAGTATGAAATTGCCGTTTTGTTGCAATAGGTTCTTTGAATTGACATAGAATCTTCATGGTTTGAGGTTTTCGAATGAAACTTTTTTCAAATGGTTTCTATGATGTTCTTTTTTTAAAAAATGTGAAAGATTTGAATATCGACTTTCAATTGTTTTTGTTATTCAATTTAGACAAGAAAGATGGATACTGCGAAAATTCGAGTGATTTTTTAATACGAGTTCCGACGCGGAACTAACGCGGCAGAAACAGCCCGCAATATCAATGCTCAAACCATGAAGATTCTATGTCAATTCAAAGAACCTATTGCAATAAAACGGCAATTTCATACTTTAACCCCTATTATTAGCAACTAAAGGGCAAGATAAAAAGTACCCGAAACCGGCGTGCGCGCATTCAACAACTAATTAATGTTGAGGAAGCAAAAGTGATCTGTCAGGATCGTGGCAAGTAGCAGTCGCTGGTCTCTGCCTACTCCTCTGGGATACAGGCGTGACTTTATGTATGTATGATTGTGTCTAGTGTTCAACACATTCATGAGTAACAATTTTTAAGTTGAAAAAACTCTGTTAATTGAGTTAAAGCGTGTTTTGAAAAGAATGTGAAGTTTGTTTGTTAGCTTCTTCTCCACGTAATCTATTAATTCTTAAAGTAACACCTTCATGTTCATTAAGCAAACATTTTGTTTTTGCAATGATTAAAATATTTGAATTGAAATGAACAGAATTGCAATCCGCCGAAACGGCTTCACCGATTTTTATGATTTTTTTTTATTTGGTAGGTCGTAGGCTAATTAATATGGCAAAACAATGTTTTCCAGGTCAGCTAGTTTCATATAACAAATTCAATTAAGTTTGACGTTGCTGGACATCAACTTCACAAGTTAAACGAGCTCAGTCTAATTAGCTCAAAAAAGGGGCAAACCCAGAAATTTTATTGTTTTTCTACTTAACATCGCAACAAACCTTGTCAGTATGGCAGTTCTCATAAACAGCCAGCGTATCAGCAATGATGTCTACGACACTGTCTGTGACATTCTCCACCTCTCTGGCCAGCGCCAAGCACTCTGCAGAGGCTGTAACCTCATCCTCCTTGTACTGGTTCTGCTCAGCATTGAGTTTTGTCACCTCACAGTTCAATTCCTCTTTAGCTATTCTGGAATGGCAGAACAAGGAGGGAATTTAAAAAGTTAACCGAGAAGTGTCATCAAAACGGTAACTGTTCAATTCAATTTAAAACATTTTGACAAAATAAAGTATTACTTAACGCAGGTTAATGTTGTTAGGTTCAGAATTAATGTTAAGCTAACAAAGGTACTCTACAATTATTCTGTTCAAGTTCAAATCAAAATTCAACTTACAAGGTAGTTAAACTCTATTCCGCTAAACGAACTCCCAAAGAAAATCGTCTATGTGCGCCCATTGGTTGATGCATGTGACCTTCAATAGCCACTATCATACCCTATGATGCGGACCATCTTCGCTTATTGTTTCGCTTATCTCTAACTGTGCGCATTGACCAATGAGATGCGATTATTTCGTTCACTAGGAGACTTGTGAAACGGAGTATAGATAATCTAATGTTAACAGTCAATAGTTGGCCGAAGTGCATTTAATAAAAGGAAACAATTGACAGCTGTTAACAGTAAGTTTTAACAGAATAACGGTCTTATTTATAAAAGCATGATTCCCCTAAAACACTCATCAGGGGCAGTTTATTTAATCTGCTGTTACTCATATTTTATAAATAAGACCGTAAAACTTAAATCCCAGATTTGTTTAAGATAACATAAGAATATTTTATTAATATATTCCAAGCGGACAACTGGGAAGAAACCAAACATAAAATATTTACAAAGATACAGTACAATTGGCAGCCTTATTGTTGTAGCAGTCATCACCATCATCATCATCAGCCCACTGCTGGGTATAGGCCTTTTCCCCATTATGCCATCTTTTACCTTTTACGGTCTCTCACCATTCGCATCCACAGGCCCTTTGACGACTTGTTCATTGGGTTATAGGTCTACCCGTATATCAATAGCAGTATGACCACCAATATTTACTGGATTTTTTTACATCACCAGATTATTAGTGTATGAGAAACCAGGCTTCAGATGGATAGACAGACAGGTTAGGCTTAGTAATTAGTGCCTTTGACACCTTTCAGGAACCCTAAAAACTCACTCATTCTGCCTAATCAAATCCTCAAGCACCGCCTCTTGCTTTTCCAGCACAGCAAGCCTCTCCTTCAATGCCTCTGTGTCAAACTTCACATCGTCCAATGCCTCCTGGTCCCCAGGTAGTGGTAAACCCTCATGCTCTTCAAGGATGGTGGATATAACTGCTTCTAGTTCAGTTGAAGGTAGTAGCGTCCCTTTCTTTTTTAGTTCAGCGTAGCTGAAGTGAGAAGTATGTGGAGTCAGACAAAATAAAATATGAAGAATGGTGTAACCCATTCGCCATAACGCCATTAAATAGAACATTACATAAGAAATAACGGGTTGGCACTTAAAAGAAGCCAGTTGATTTTAATTATACGCTATTTACTGGGGGTTGCTGGTATTTAGCTTGAACCATTCGCTTGGTTTTCACGACTAGGAAATGGGAATAGAATTTATTACGGAACAAATTAATATTTAAAAACTTAGTTGAAATGGAACGTGTTTTGTTGAGTTTGTATGAGATTAATGTCAAAAATGCATTTGGGATGACTGAAACGGAACGTAATCTTGCTGATGCGCCGCGCGGACGCCATTTAGTTGTTTGTCATTCATTCATCTCACCTCTATCTATGATTCATTTCATTCTGTGATTTCATTCCGTTTCTGTTCTGGTTGCGTGAATGTTCTCTTTTGTAACAACCCAACTTAGTGCACCCAACTTCCATGCAGTGTCTGTGGTTACCTCCCTAGAGTGTATATGAAAAGCCGGAGGCGCGGAGGGAGGGCAGGCCCCGCCCGCTGTAACATAACACTTGCACCCGTGCGAACCAAAGCGGCTGAGGCTGGTCGCCGCAGGCGGCCAGCAAGCCGAAGCTGCGGAGGTGAGCATAGGTGTAAGTGTTATGTTACGCAAGGGCGAAGGGACTGCACTTCCCGCAGCGCCGGAGCAGATGCAATATCCTTTAATTTAATTAAAGTTTTTAGCTATAAGAAACAAACAGTGTAGTCAGGATTTCACTTCTTCATCTTATCTTACAGAGTTATCAAGTAAGACTTTTTCTGGTATAAAAACCTTCATAACTTTTAAACTATTCATTTCCTAGACTAGAGATTTTAGGGGGGAGGTCCCGACTCTCCCACCCCCTTCCTCCCCCCCCCACAAACCCCTATGAAACTGTCTTTTTTCAAGAAATTTTCCGAAATAACATGTACAAAGGCAAGCTCATCTATGTAAGAGATTTCTTCCTTGGGGTATAGGGGAAGCAGTAGAAAAACGGGTCTATATTGTGCACAAAATAAACTACAAAAGACCTAAATAACAATATGTTCTGTGGCATTGCGTTCCACAGCCTAACTGACTGGACCGTGAAGGAGTCACCGCAAGCTCCAGTATCGTGAGCAGGAATTTTAAGAAGATGGGAGTTAAGTGATATTTTGGTTTTTCTCCGGTGAACAGTAGGTATTGAAACCTTTCTCAATGAATTGAAACCTTTCAATAATGGTGAACAGTATTGAAAGATTTTAATTCTCTCAGGTATGTGGGAGATGAGACAGATTTGCAGCTGCCAGAAAAAATATTGGCCAAGCTTCAAGAAAAATCGAATATTTTTACGAGAATAGAGATTTACGGTACGTAAAGGTCGTAAAATCATTGCAGAATACTAACCGATACTCCTCGCGTGCAGTCAAAGCGTTTCGGCAATCCAAATTGTTGTAAAGCCATCTCAAAATACCAGAAAAATCCGGATCACTGAGCATCCATTCGAAAGATTTTTTGTATGTTTCCACGCCTAAGCTGTTGAGAAACGGCACGAATTCTTCGTCACTCAAATCACTGAACAGATTCATTCTTTCTTTTTTCGTTAGATGTATTGGATTCAAACCGATATTATCAGAAATCCGGCAAAAGTTCGTTACAAAATTTGTTCAAAACAAAAAGTATTGGACTAAAATGTAAACAGTAAACGTTTTCAAGTTTGTTGTGTTTCTTTCTTACTACTTCGTATAAACTCGTGAGCAAGCAAGATAGACAAGCATTGTTCACACGTTGATTTTGAATCAATCAACGTAATCGTGACAGCTGTCAAGTTATAGTGTTGCCAGACTGATCGTAGTAAAAGTCTACTTTACCTACCACATTAATTTATTGCCAGCGTACAACTGAAAGTGACGTTCAACAAACCGGACAAGTGCGAGTCGGACTCGCCCACCGAGGTTTACGTACAAATATGTAGGCAGTCTCACAGTTTTTCCGAGCTTTTCCCGATATTCAAAGACCATTTTTTTATGATTTAATTACAAATGTATAGTTTTCAGATTTTTCCTGTAACTACTTGCAGTAAACGACGATATTAGGCTGCTTGCCAAATTTCATAATCAACGGAAAGTACCCTATAAATTTTGATTCCCTTGAGAGTGTCGGAATATAGGTACTTTTTTGCGACATAAACGGCCGTAACTTTTTTTACGTCGACTTAGAAGTTTGATTTTTCATAGTTTCAAGGGACTATACACTTGAGTAGTACCTATATGGTTTTGTTTTCAACGCGTACCCGAGATAAAGGGTATTGACAGATAGGCGGACGGACGGACAGACGGAGGGACGGACAACAAAGTGATCCTATAAGGGTTCCGTTTTTCTTTTCAAGGTACGGAACCGTAAAAAAACCGGCAAAGTGCGTGTCGGGTCAGGCCACGCGCAGTATAAGGTTACGTAGAAGCAAGGGTTCCTTGATTGCTTTAAACAACTAACAACTTTATCGATGTAACTTTCAATACCTACAATTAACTTGTAAAGCTTAGGTACCTACTTAGCTGTGATAGTTTTCCTTTTAAGTTCATTACAATGTGTGCTACAGCCTGATTTTTTCACGTGTTTACTAACGCTGTTTAGCCGGGAGAGAGTTTTTACCAACGCTCTACTTAAACAAAAATTTCAGTACAAATAAAGATTAATATTGCGCAAACGGATCCCTAAATAGAATAATAGTTTTTCTACAACCACAACATTTTTACGACCAATCCAACGATATCTAAGTATGGGATAGGCGGAAAAAAATCACCCAAACTTAGATGTATTTAAGGCAGCTGCCCTATAATTTGTTTTTTTTTTTTTTTTTATTTATTCACCCGTTTTCACCATCGACATGAATAATATTTACCTACATTCGTGGGAAAAAGGTTTACCTAGGTACCTACCTAGTGTTCTTTTTTATTCCTAGGGCTTACCAATTTTTTAATATATTATCCTACTACTGATTGAAGATCAACGAAAATGACTGATTGAACAGTCTTTCAACCCTACCGTCCATCAAGTTATGTTTAGGTAGGCAGTTACTGACAAAGGAATTTGTCCGTCTCGGAGGCCCAGTGCCACTGTAAGCAACATTCAAATCGCAATTACGGTATTTGACACGATCGACAATGAATTATTTCATATGCTCGATTAAAACAAAAATTACAAAATATCTCGGAAAATGTATGTATCTCTTTTAGTCAATTACTAGTTATTACAATTTTTAAATAGATTAAACATAAAAAGAGTGCTCTGAAATGTGACGTCATAAGCAAGTATTATAAGTAAGTATACAAAATTCCGTTTGAAAAGTAGGACTCATGTGATATTTTGTCAAATACCCAATTATACCTAAGGTTTAGAACCGCAGTCCAAGGTTCCAAAGTGAGGCAACTAATAGGTATCCAAATTGGCTTGCTTGTGTCAGTGTTGCACTATTGCGTGTCTGCGAACGTTGCTTACCTACTACAATCCGTTTAGGCACACAATAGGTACACTTATTACGTAAATGTGTGCGTATCATCATCAGCCGTTTGACGCCCACTGCAGGACATAGGCCTCCCTCATGGTTTTCTAACCATATATGAAGGGTTTTGCCATAATCGCCACGCTTCGCAGGCGGGTTGGCGATCGCAGTAGGTAGGTATGTGGTTAGAATCACAGGAAGACGCTGCGGCCCGTTTCCTGGTAATCTATATCCTTAGTCGCAGTCGCCTTCTACCTACGGCATCCACGGAAGGGAATGGAGTGACGCTATTCTTAATCCGGCGCCACACAGAATGTGTGCGCAAGGCCTCGATTTTTAGCGGATTTCTTACGACATGGGCCGTTTTCTGAATTTAGAATTTCGCTAACTAAATAATTAACTGTTGTGACGTCTCTTCGAATTGCTCAGAAAAGAGCGTGACAGAACGTTACTTAAGTATTTACTTAGTGAAATACTCAATTCAGAAATCTGCCCAGTCTTTGCGTGGAATGTCTATTGCTTCTATCATTCATTCATTCCACACTAAATCACTCAATCTCTTGCTTGGATGGCGGAAGAGTCCCAAATTGCTCCCATTAGGCAATCTGGGCCCCTCTGTTTGGCTTTTAGCACATCCTCGCACTTGAACGCTGCAAGTTCAAGGTTACGCTAGGCGCAACAATATTTTGGTAGAGATTGTCATTCATTTCAGTTTTTAAAGGAACTTAATACCCCTCTAGTGTCTGCAACACAATCAGTAGGTATTATTTAGTTAAAAAAACCGGCCAAGTGCGAGTCTAACTCGCGCACGAAGAGTTTCGTACTATTAGGTATCTATACAACTGACAGTAGACACTCGAGGATCGACGAAAAGCGGCAAAAAATAACGTTTGTTGTATGTATCCCATACAACAAAGCCCAACAAGCCCCCCTTAAATGTTTATTATATTTTAACTTAATTATTTATTTTTAAAGTTAATACACTTTATACACTTACCTACAACTAAATAGTCTGTGAATATTTAGAGCATCTACATGTTGCTGTTATTAATGTCGAGCAAAAAACGGCAAAAAATACGTGTGTTGTATGGGACCCCCCCTTAAATATTTAGTTCTATGAAACAGGCCCCAGTTAGGACTTCGTATGGACGTGCCGTGCATTGTATGGACTATTGAAAGCTACTTCTATCGACACATTGATAGCAGAATAGCGGCTTTCTACGGTGGACGCGTTTCCATAGCAACGGGCGATGGGAAAAATAAGGCACAATTCAATCCTCACATAACATAAACATAACATAAACTCACGCCTGTATCCCAGAGGGATAGGCAGAGACTAAGGACTGCCACTTGCTATGATCCTGACAGATCACTTTCGCTTCCTCAATATTCATTAGTCGTTGCATGCACGCACGCCGGTTTCGGGTACTTTTTATCTTGCCCTTTGCTAATACATCCCCTATTTGGTCGAAGTATGTCCGTCTGGGTCGTCCCTTACCGGACCTTCCCCGGTAAAGGATTCAACTCAAGTTAGTAATACAGCGAAATGGTGTTATAAAAACACGATTACCTACTCTAAACCACTCCTTAAACGCAGTTTAAATAGTATTTTGCAAAGGGATAGACCAACTCAAACTGTATGTACCTACCTAAAGAGTCTTTTAGGGAATCGTATTTTTATAAATAGGACTGCAGTACATTTTTACATGCGTACACCTCAAGCACCAATATCCTTGCAACGTGCACAAACAAAGTACCTATTTTTAATATGCTTACGTTACGAGCGTAAAATGCCCATTTGGTTCCATAATTATTCCAAATTCATATTTACACATTTTACACGACCGCACCCCCCAGCGGGGGCGAGTTTCTTAATTCAATACAGTGACATTAGTACGATAATGGTAGTTTCATTGACACAATTGGTACTAACTAAGTTAACCAATCACATTCCAATTGCGCAACTTAACTCATCGCCTCGCGCGATTCGATCTTCTTCGCGAGGGAAGCTTTTTTAATTTGCGCGGGTTATATTATTGGAATGACATTGTACACTCGACTTTACATTTAGGTTGGCATGCCGTCAACGTAACTGACTACCTATAGTGCACGTAATAAATATAATAACTATTACATGCTTAGATAACGATAATAATAGCAATTATAGAACAAAGAAGTGTGCGTGTGACAATGATACAAAATTCAATAATGATACTATTTCAGCGCTACTATTGTTATATTTCTATGCTATTATTTATGTGCTGTCGACTGTACTGGTATTGCTAGACTACAAAATAGAGGCGAATAAAAGCTATTGTCGTGCTAATGTAATTCTACTGAACAACCATGCGTCTATAGACTCGAGCCCGGTCGCGCACAAATATCGTGATAGCGACAAAACGGGCAATGGATACTCGCATATTGAAAGCCCATCGTTAAGCATAGGAAGTGGGCGTGCACGGTTGAGCATCCTCCACGACACTTTTGTGCTGTGTCCTTAGATAGAAAAACAATGGTCTGTGGATGTCTGTCTGCCTCTTGAGTTGTAGAGAAAGAACCTTTCATGGCACACTTGAATGGAGGACTGTAGCATGTTTCACGCCGACTCCGCGTGCTATAAAATCTATTGGTGTATTCCGTGTTATTCTTGAATACACGATTCACCTAAAACATTCCTCAAATGCAGTTTAAATAGTCTGTGGTAAAGTCTTTCATTGTAAAATCTATAACACAGAATATTTATCTGGCGTTAACGGAGTGTTTTACGAGATTGTGTTTTTATAAAATATGACTGCAACGATCTTATTTATAAAAACACGATTCCTTAAAACACTCGATAAACGCCGATTAAAATTGCCTGGGGTGAAGATTTGACACGGAAAAGACGTAGCCACCGATTTAATACGCCGTGGTAGCCTAGTTACAGGTTTGGACTCGGAAGCGGCAGACCCAGGTTCTATTCCCAGTGCGGGCATGTACCTGTGACTTTGTTTATTATCTTATCTTACAGTTGTGAAGTTATAGTAGCAATACCACTAGCTAAAAGTGAAGGAAAACATCGTGAGGAAACCTGGGTGTCTGAGCTATTCACATACCTCAGCGCTTGAAATCGCCAATCCGCGGTGCGCACGCGTGGTGATTAAGCCCATACTCTCTCTCTCGAGAGAGAGCTTTGAGAGAAGGCCTGTGCCCTACAGTGGGATGTATACAGGGCGTCCCAAAATTATGGGTCATGAAAGGAAAGTACCTTAAATATCGTAGATAGGGTATTTTGCTGAAAGAAGACTTTATGTTATTTTTAAAAGCTAGTAATTCTGCATTCAAAGATTTTCTAAAAATTACAAAATTATTTATTAATTTTATAGCTATAAGACTAGTGAGTCGTAAGTTTCCTCAGAAAAGAAACATCTGAGACTTAGATGGTACAGTATTCGTTTGGTCCTAGGGCGTTATTTATAGCCACAATATAATCATGCTCCCTCCTCTCGACTTCCATATGGCTATACTGTGATTCAAGTAGGTATGTATCTACCTAATAATGTAAATACCAAGTTTACGAAAAACTGACCAAGTGTATGTCGCGCCACGCACAGTGTAGGGTTCCGTAGAAAGAGAGGGGTTTATCTGCTTTACAGAACTAACAACTTCATCAAAGCAACTTTCAAAGGATTTTGTACGAAGTTTTCCTTTGATAAGTTGGTCACCTATTGCTCGTTAATTTGTAAAGCCTACTTAGCCGTGATAGTTTCCCTTTTAAGTTCATTATAATATATGCTACTGCCCCGAATTTTTTCAAATTTTTACAATCAACCGTTTAGCCGGGAGAGGGGATCACTCCCTACTCAGAAAAAAAAATCCGCCTTAAAGCTTAGTATTTCGCAAACGGACACCTAATTCGAAAAATGGTTTTCATACACCTAACAATAATTTTAAACGACCAACGATACCCCAAGACTATACTACTTCACTACCCTAAAAATTTTTTTTTCAGATTTCTTTCTACCGCTTTGCCGGCGTAGGTAATAAATAGAATAGTCCGCACAAACCTTTTTGGCGGTAACGTGAACATAGTCACAGATCGGTTGCACATCGCGTACTGTCTTTACAGTGTATGAGTGAGTGATTGACTACTTTAGTAATTGCCTAATAGTAATTTACTATGCATCACACTACCACACACTTGCGATGTGCAAATGATCTGTGACTATGTTCACGTAACCGCCAAAAAGATCTGTGCGGACTATACCTACTTATATCTATGCCAAATTACAGCTCTGTAGTATTTATCGTCTCTGTGCTTAGCCGCAAACAGACCGACGGACGGACATAGCGAAACTATATTTTGTATATCCATATTGACTTACAGAGTAAAGGGACTGGACAGATGGCACGTCAGAAACTCAGAACTGCATTAGCTGTAATTTGAGATTCGTGGCATGTTTTGATCTACCCTGAAACAGTTCATAATAAATTATATTCACACAGGTGGTGAGTCTATTAGCACTTTAGTGTTTTTTTGGAGTGACATTGCTTTTATAGACGTCATAAAACCTTTGGAAAAATGTAAAAATAAAACAGTAAATATTTTTTTTCGGGATTTTCGAGGTAATAAAAAATTCGAAAAATAAAGTTATTCTAATAACAAAAACCTTATCAGATTTCGTTTTTCATTGAATTCTGAACAATTTCTTATACGTCTGTACATGCTTAAAAAAATATTTTACGAGATGACTCAAACATTGATAAACGCTTCATACCAGTGATAGTAAAAAACATAGATATCTAATAAGCGCTAAAAATGACCCCACGTTTAATTGTGGGAAGGTGGGCATACCGACTTGTCAATTGTGTTACCAATCGGAGCGAGTTCAGTATTACCCGGCAAAATGTCTAGGTATGCACCTGCCACCGTAAGGCCGCCATGTCGTGAGGACCTAGATATTTCGCAGATTCATCATGAAGTCAATGTTTTTGACGTTTTTGTATAAAACCAATCATAAGTTACGCTGTCAGTTACTATCGCCCAATCAATGTTCACGTCGTGATTGAATCACAGAGTGATTTACTCTACACATCTTGCCTTCATTTCTTTGGTACACAGTATAGACTAATCGAGAGGACAGAGGCCGTTTTTGAGAGTGAATTTTGTAGGAAGAAATACTATACTTACTATAGTTTTTTTATTCGCAGCTTCATTCATTACATAAATAAGGCGTTGCGTGCAAGTTGTGACGTCATAGTTCGAGCCCGATTTGTACCACGTGACTATATTTTCTATATTGAGTTTTCAACAGTTTAAATTATGAAAAGTACTAGTTGTACAGAAAAAAAAATGCCACGTTTATTTATCTTTTAACATGGTGTCTCCGACTGTATTGAAACGTTTTGGAGCAAGTTCTTCATTCAAGATTGTATTTAGGCTACCCGGGGTCCAATATAAAGGTCGCGTTAAAGGAATACAGACTTTCGAGTCCTTTCATCTGTTATACAGGGTGCAAAAAAATACTCATATCTACTCAAAAATTCTTCCGACCTTCTGCTTCTACTCGTCAATAACACAGCCTTTTAGGTACTACGAATAGCTAGACATTAAAATGTAGATAAACATAGTAATTTTCTTCGAACTGTGGCGTATTTGCTGTTTTTTTTTTCAATTAAAAATGCTTCAATGCCGTTGGTGGTAAGTACAGAAAATCTGACAGAAATTGTCCGTATTTTAACGACTTCTTTTACTGTTTGTTGACACTTAGACCAAAGTTGAATCGAATTAAATATTAATGTCTGAGGTGTTCACATACCCCAGCCCTTGAAATTGCCAATCCGCGGTGGGCACGCGTGGTAATTAAGCCCGTACTCTCTCTCCGAGAGAAGCCCTGCAGTGTGACGAATATAGGGTACATAAAAAAAAATGTCATGCGCGGTTCTGCAATAGATTCTATCCTTCGTGCCATATTCCTAGATGCTAATTCCCTGTAATCATCTAGTGAAAAAGAACGCGGAAGCAAAACTTGTAAATATGCTGAAGAATATTGACCTGTCTCCGAAATCTATTTTAACGTCTCTGAAACTGTCACAAATCTTTCGTTGCATAGTAAACGGTTTATTTTTCGACCTGTCAGCGCTGAAGTTCCCTCAACGTTGACACCTCCTTTTATCCTTAATTAAGTCCCGTTCTCAAACGTTGTACTTACAGGGTTATCTTTTCACGTGCGTCCTAAAAGGCGTTTATAAAATATATCAGAGTTTGTGTTTTGCAACAGTTTTTGTTCTACCGCCTTTCGTCACCATTCCTTTTTTTCCTATTGTATCGTATAAAGACGATAATTTTTGTTGTATTTTTAAAAACAATATTACAATACAATACAATTACTTTTTACGATAAGATATTTTGTCTGAAGATTTTTTTTCAAATATAAGTGAAAAAGATAAAAAGTACTCGGCAAAGAAAGATTGACGAAACCAATACATCGAGCGAATGTATGAATGAGCGGATATACTTCAACCAAATAGAGGATGTTTTAGCAAAAGGCAAGACAAAAAGTACCCGGAACCGGCGCGCTTGCATGCAACGACTAATGAATGTTGATGAAGCGCAAGTGATCTGTCAGGATCGTGGCAAGTGGCAGTCTCCAGTCTCTGCCTACGCCACTGGGATATAGGCGTGAGTTTATGTATGTATTTACTACGTCAAAAGCGCATACATTTGATGCACCGAATGAAAGAAAAGCAACAGTTGCCTAGAACACCAATGTGACTATAATCATATAATCACATACGTCGCACTGTAGGGCACAGGCCCTCCCTCACAGAGAGTATGGTTTTATCAGCACGCGTGTCCCACCGCGTATTGGCGAATTCACTCAGCTCTGGCACTCTGGTTTCCTCACGATGTTTTCGTTCACCGTTAGCGTGTGGTATTGCTACTATAACTTCACAAATGTACATAACTTAGAAAACAAGGTCATAGGTATATGCCCGCACTGGGGATCGAACCTGGGTCTCTCGCTTCCGAGCCCGATGTTCTACGTACTAAGCTACCACCATTACCACGACTATAAACGTAGTTATTTAGACGATTTTTGGTTTCTTTTGGGTGCACCCACATCTTTTATGTACTGATTGAGTGAATGTCCGTTTACGGGTTTTAAGCATCATCTATCAGTCAGCTACGAAACGGAAAAACATACGTAAACTCACGCCTGTATCCCAGAGGGGTAGGCAGAGACCAGGTACTGCCAATTGCCACGATCCTGACAGATCACTTTCGCTTCCTCAACATTCATTAGTCGTTTCATGCACGCACGTCGGTTTTGGGTACTTTTTATCTTGCTCTTTACTAATACATCCTGTATTTGGTCGAAGTATGTCCGCCTGGGACGTCCCTTACCGGCCCTTCCCCCCACATTCGCTCGATACATTTGTTTCGCCAATCTTTCTTTCTTCATCCATTCTCATAAATCCATTATTAAGTAAGTAAATTTAAGCCTTTATTTATTTATTGAAACTGATTGCCGCCTAGCGCATTTTGAAAATAACCCTGTATTTTGAAAATAACCCTGTATTTTCGGCTAAAACCTCTATAAATTTACAACTTTTCATCGGTACGCTAATGACAATTTTAAAATTAAATTAGCTGTCGCATATTAGTTAAAAGTAACTTTGAAAAAAGAAACAATAAGACGATTATCATTACATGCGTAATCTGGCATAGATTAATAAATTTACCCCCGGTTTCCGCTTTTTTATTATCTGTTAATTTATTTTTAACACCTTCACACGCTCAATTCTGGTTGGTTTGAAAGCCGCGGTTATGTAATGTATAAAAAATGGCATCTATTTAGACTACTTAAATAAAATATATATACGCGTCGAATTGATTGAAGTCGGTTAAAAAGAAAATTGTTGAGAAATCTTGTTTAAAAAAATGAGCCAACACTAAGCACCGCCTCTTCTTGTAACAGAACAATGCCCGCGGACCCGCGGCACACACACACCGCTCTGGATGGGTACCATGCTATAATGGCTCTAATAGATTCGAGTTTGTGTCGAGATATTTTTTAAGCGTATTTAAAAAAAACTAGCGTATTCATTTTGCTACGTCTTTCAAACCACCCAAAATTATTGTAGTAGGTTGTTTTTGGGGTTCCGTACCCAAAGGACCCTATTACTAAGACTCCGCTGTGAGTCCGTCCGTCTGTCACCAGGCTGTATCTCATGAGCCGTGCGTGATAGTTAGACGGTTGAAATTCTCACAGATTTCTGTTGCCGCTATAACAAGAAGTACTAAAAACAGAATAAAATAAATACTTAAGGGGGCTCCCTACCACAGTCATGATTTTTTTTGCGTGGTATTTATTATACTCAGTTATAATGATAAAAAACATTAAGTTGAATTTTGTTAAAATGTTCGAAGGTTTAAAGCATGGCAACCAGAGATAGTTAAAACATAGATGTCCAACTAGTGCTAAAAAATTACTCACGTTCAATTGTAGGATGGCGGGCGGGGCTTGTCAATTGTGTTACCAATCGGTGCGAGTTCAGTATTGCCCGACAAAACATCTATGCACCTGCTACCGTCAGACCGCCATCTTGCGAAATATGTACCTAGGTATTTCGAAGGGTTTTAAAGTCAATAGTTTGGCTTTTTCAAATCATAAGTTACGCTGTCTTTAACTATCGCCCAATCAACGTTCACGTCGTCACGCAAGGCGCACAGAATGAACCAACCACAGGGTTATTTACTCTACACACATCTTGCGCTCATTTCATACAGACTGATCGAGAGGATAGGGGCCGTTTTTGAGAGTGAATTTTGTAGGGAGAAATACCTACTTCCATGGATTTTTCGTAGCTGGCAACAGACTATAATAAATTGCAAATTATTGGAGACATGTAACAGTTAACTCCACATGGTGATGGTGTATCATGGAGACAGATTACATCTAGTTACTGGGCTTAGTTATGTGAGTTTTAAATGTACTATTCATTAACAAATAACTGAGAATTGCAAAAGGGCCAATAAAGTATTAAAAAAACTCTCCTTATTGTGAAATAAATAACAAATGCTTCTCTCAAACTCATTTTTAATTTTAATGTGGCACTCATTCGCAAATAAAAACTATATAAATGTACAATAAATACACTAGTCACAATTCCACAAATACACATACACACAATTATGTATATGAAATAAATAAGACTGAAAAATAGGTACCATGTTGTTTATAAATTATGTATTTTATTGAAATACTTAAATACTACAGTTTTATTTCTAAAAAACACTGCTGAAATTCAATTACAATGGTGTTCATCGAATAATTCGTCATCAAAATCGATCAGCTAAGAAAAAAAAATAGATGCACATATTAAAATATTACAAGTGTCCAATACATTAAATTTGTTATATTTTAATATGTTTGACACTGGACGTGAACCGTAACGACACCACGTGACATATTTTATATTATGTTACTAGCTGACCGGCAAACCTTGTTTTGCCATATTATATAGCCTACGACCTATTCCCAGACCTAATAAATAAGATTAGCAAGTTGTAGTGGCAGTGGGCTGGTCACATAATGCCGAAAAACCGATGATCAAAGGAGTGCAAAGGTTCTCGAGTGGACAGCACAAACAAACAGCACAACAGCACAAACACAAACTGGCAAACACAGCGTAGGAAACCCACCAGATCACTGGAACGACGATCTGAGGCAGATTACTGGTAGCGGCTGGATTAGGATGCCCGAGGACAGAAAGAAGTGGCGTGCCTTGGAGGAGGCTTATGTCCAGCAGCAGACGAATATGGCCTGATGGCTTGTTTGATTCTAGTCTGAAACCGTCCATTCATGGCTTGGAGATGGGCAGGACATCTGGCAAGATGGGATGGCGTACGGTGGACAACACCACAGAGTAGGAAGCTGTCTTTACATTGAAGGTCTGGTCTTCATCATACAGTCAAGATCGTAGGATCCTCTTTAAACAGTCTTTTAGACGAAACCTGGCTATTGGTGTCACTGCTAAATTTCCTAAAGTTTCTCAGCAGCACACCCACCTGAAAAGAAGAATGCAGAGTTGTCACTTCATTGAAGATCCTGTTTTTAGTATGAAATTTCAAAGTTGTGGAAGTGTAAGAAGGGTTATCTAAATTATGGAGCTCATTCTATTTTCATTCATCCAGTTCGGGGTCACTTGCACAATGTTATTTTTTGCACTCGGCCGGTTTTTTTTTTGTTATGTATTGTCCATTTTAGAATCTTTTACTATAATCTCACCAAAAATGATGCTTCTGGTATTTTACTAATAAATACAAGAAATCATTTCAACTAATATATAATAAAACCATACGTATTTTTTTGTGGATGTACAATGAAATGTTCTCTATCTATCTATGTTATTTGTCACAGTTTTTACGTTAGAGCAAAGAATTCAACTTTCTTTCTAAGGTTCCGTAGTCGACAAAGAACCCTTATAGTTTCGCCATTCCGTCCGTCTGACTTTCCGTCAGTCTGTTCATGGCCTAGCTCAGAGACGATTAGTACGAGGAAGCTGAAATTTGTTTTAACATGTGACCCCCACTACTGAACTGAAAGAAGTTTCATGTCAAAATTTGGGGTGTCCATACCGCATAGTAACAGGAGGCCACGCCGATAGCCAGCCCCACCAGCACGTCCCACCAGTGGTGCCGGTGGTCTGTGATCCTGGTGAGGGAGCAGATGGCTGAGTAGACTAGTGCGAGGATCTGCAGTATAGGCACCAGCAGCGCTGTCTTCTCTGACAGGCCGAAGGCTCGCCTTTGGAGGTACCACTGGTAAAGACAATGAGTAAAATTGAGTTAAATACTGAGTTTTTACTCAGTACCTAGTGTGAAGATCAATTAACCAAATTTCTCCTAAGTATGGCGACGCTCATAGCTGTTTGCCTTCCGCTCACATTGCCATCTATATTAACACGCACGGGAAATGCACCACGCACACGCAACAAAAAACGTTTTGTACAATTTATTTTGTTAGTTTTACATAATATTTACTCAGAGTAAATTATTTTGTAAAGGTAGTAAAATTATATTGAATAAAAAAATATTCTCATCGTATCGAGATATTATTATGTCTTATAAGGCCAGCATTGAATGGTTCTTACATATTATTGCTACTGGTCCAAAACAAATGGCAACTTCTCCTTAAGTGGGTCGGTCAATAAGCAGCTTAAATATCCAGAGGCCCAACCCAAAATCCGTCCTAAAAAGCGTAACAATGGATTCTCAAATCACACTCGATCTGACTTAGCATACATATAATTAAAGATCACGCCATAGAAAAACTTTTGTATGCATGCATGAATTAGATATAGAGCTTCACATTTTACAACTTGAGGTCTTTAAAATTAATGGTCTGCACTATAATGGAGATTTCGCAACAAAAAAAAAGCGAATGCATCACAAAGTGATTTATGTGCCCTCGGTATAATGGGCGACTTATAACTTGAACAAAATTCAGCGCAGTCGGTGCAGTATATTAACCTCCTCGGTCTGATCTCGAAAATAACAATGGTTTTCAAATGTTATTTTCAAGGTCAGGTCTGAGCAGGTTAAATATTTGTTAATTTGATGAGAATGAAGTACGAAGAATCCTAAGTCACATCCCGTCACATCACTCCCCCGAAATACGTCAATGCAACTCAAAGTCATTTTGCTTAGGCACGAGCGCGCGGATTTGTATGGGACATATTGCGCTGAGCGAGCCAATAGTTGGGGGAAAAGTACCTACGCATTTTTGAAATTACAGAAATACAAACCCTTTTAATAGAATTTTGATGACCGACGTCACAAACACATTCAGTGATCGTAATTTTGATATAATTTTTAATGTACAAAACTCTGTACAGTTCAAATAAAACCATATCTAGTGATAGTTAGACTTATATTCGTGATTGTTTTTGATTTTAAAAATATCATAGAAATTATAACCGACGGCCCTAGATAGGACATTGAAAAGTAATTTTTTTTTTTAGATTTTAAATACTGACCACTAGAGCATAATAAGCAGACTATATACGTCCCACTGTAGGGCACAGGCCTTCTCTCAGAGAGAGATTATGGGCTTAATCACCACGCGTGCCCACCGCGGATTGGCGATTTCAAGCGCTGAGGTATGTGAATAGCTCAGACGCCCAGATTTCCTCACGATGTTTTCCTTCGCCGTTAGCGAGTGGTATTGCTACTATAACTTCACAAATGTACGAAAAGTCAGACATGCCCGCACTAGGAATCGGACCTGGGTCTTCCGAGTCTAATGTTCTACCCACTAGGCTACCACCGCTGACCATTAGAGAGTAAACTATATTTTAAAACACCTGTTTTAGGGATGATGTCGGAGAACGCATCCTTATGTTATTTGTCTAGCATTATACCCATCCACTGATATTTACGTTGAGCTATGTTTCTTTGTCAATATAATATATAATATATATCAGTGAAGAATAGAATTGAAGTATCTCGATAGGTATTTAGATCTATTTTATGCAACTGTTCACCAACCGTCCCATCAGCTTGACGACACTAACAACTGTCACTGGCGCTGCAGTATCTTAGGGTTTCTTGTACCTACTGAAACATAATGAAGGGAATACTAGGATAGAAACTGCTTGTATAATATTTTTCATCCCCCATCTCGGAAAGAGAATTTTTGCTCTTCGATATCTGAGTGCAATAGCCGTTTTTATTCGCTGGAGGGTAAAGTAAATTGAATTTAGAGCATCGAGTGCACTAAGTTTGTAAATCCAGAACATCATTAAACCTATTTACTTCTACCTCCATGGTGCCGAATTTATCATACTACTTTTTTAATTTGTTATAAACTCAGACTCGGAACCTCCTTGGTGTTTTTTTTTGCATTTAGTCATTTCCTCGTTGAGGTGGGATGAAAAGTTACGTGTTGCACGCGAGTGCAAAGATTTTTCCCTGCCTCGTGCTCTTTTGATTCCCTCGCTACCGCTCAGGATTCTAGTTTTTGAATCCTTCGCTTGCTGTGATCAACATTGAGCACGTGGCTAAAAAGCAACTTTGCACTCTTGTATAACAAATAACAATTTTTCGATTAAACAATATTTTTTGCCCATTTTATAGGTAGTTACCTAAGTAATATGCTTAAAAAAATATCTTGCATTGTAAATCTACAGGCAAGCACGGTTTTGGGAGCAAGATGTCTGAGGCGGAGTCGACGCTTTCGACACGAAAGAAGAAGAAGAACCTACAGGCGAGATAAAATTGGATAATGTGTATTTTTTGACAATGATCTGTAAAGATGAACAAGTTTCAATACAAAGTAATCAGTTCGACAGAATATTCACTGATGTTAAGGGATGTTCGTTGACTTTATCTAGCAACATCAACAGGCGTGATATGTAACGTTTCCTACCATTAGTGCATGCCTTCAAATTATCGATTACATCTCATAAACTCACGCCTTTATCTCAGAAGGGTAGGCAGAGATCGGAGTATTCCATTTTCCACGATCCTGACGATCTCTTTCGCTTTATCAACATTTATAGTCGTCGCATGCACGTGATGCAGGCACGCCGGTTGCAAGTAAAATCAAATCATACCGCGATAAAAAATCCACAGAGCACGGAGAGAGAAGTGTGTCCCGAAGGAAAGCTGTGGTACGAGTCATACTGTCCCCAGGCGGAGTATCTCGTCGATGTACACGTGAAAGTGCTCACGTATTCCGATCTGGAACAGAGGCGGTGAGTCAATGCAGGGATTTACAGCAAGAGGAATAATACGGCATATATGTACAGAAAGAAAGGAAATTAAGGAACACGAGCAATATCATCAGCCCTTTGACGCCCACTGCAGGACATAGGCCTCCCTCATGGTTTGAGGGGTTTGCCATAATCGTTACGCTTGGCGGGCGGGTTGGCGATCGCAGTATGCGCTTGGTATCTCAGGAAGATTATTATTTATTATTGTAATCAAATTATTTGTTTTCGCTGTTGATATCCTTAATAAAATAAAATAAAATAAAATAAAATAAATAAGACGCTGCTGCCCGTTTCCTGGTAATTTATTTCCTTAGTCGCCTTCTACGACATCCATGGGAGGAAATGTAGTGACGCTATTCTTAATCCGGCGCTACACGGAAAATATATATTCACAGATTAAATAAACAGAGTTCGGTTGTAGAGGAATCGTGTTTTTATAAATAAGGCCGTTAGACTATTACATTTAAGTATATCCCTACGTAAAAAAATGAGTCGAGAAATGTTGTTTCAAAAAATTTGCGTACAATTAGGCTGCCTGTCCGACTATCGGAACAATGACCCGCGGACCCGCGACGCGCAAGCACTGCTGTGGCTGGCTACTAATGGATCTCACATATTCGAGTTTGAGGCGAGATGTTTTTTGCAAAGTGCCTTTTAACAAAAAAAAACTAGCGTATTCGATAGCTATTGTTAAGGTACGGTTATTTTGCTATGGTTCTTAAACCACCCAAAATTGATAGTGTATAATGTCGCCGTCAACGCATTAAGTCAGCCGTCCAATTCCACGCCTAGGTAGTTCATCAGGCGGCGGCATTCATTTACATGTCTAGCCTTTTAGTTATAGTACAGCATTGTTAAAAACGTTTGACCTCTTTGCTGACCGAAAGCTAGCCTTTTTATTAAAAGGCTGAATGAAGAGCCGCCATTTAGTGTGAATCATTTGACCGCAGCCTAAGCAAGCGATAACGCGGTTAATTCCTAAGTAAGTAAGCACTGGAAGCGGTGGTAGCCTAGCCCAGGTTCGATTCCCAGTGCGGGCATGTATCTATTACTTTGTTTTCTAAGCTATGTACATTTGTGAAGTAATAGTAGCAATACCACTCGCTAATTGTGAAGGAAAACATCGTGAGGAAACCTGAGTGTCTGAGCTATTCACATACCTCAGCGCTTGAAATCGCCAATCCGCAGTGGGCACGCGTGGTGATTAAGCCCAACTCTCTCTCTCTGAGAGAAGGCCTGTGCCCTATAGTGGGACGTATATAGGCTGCTTATAAAGTAAGCACTGGATGTGCAAAGCACAAACCGTGCAAGAGACCTACCTACACTTAACATTGGGTGGATCAGCATTAGGTATTAAAGAAGAGAATCAAGAATATTTATTGTGAACTTAGACATAAGTTACACACATTTAGCAGTAAGGGACCATCTATAAAGTAGGTACGTCACACGTTAAGTTCGGCAAAGTGTGACATTGTGTGACAAGGGGCGGGAGAGATCCAAAGCTTCGTGACGTCATACCTATTAAAAAAATGTAATTAGGTAATAATTTGCTGTTTTCAAATTGTATTATGAAAATGTAACATAAACTCAATCCGACTCAGATGTTCATTAAATGTTTGATATGATGTTGATAATATTAAAACAAAATTTAAATGCCAAAAAAACCAATTTCGGAATTGCCGCTTTAATTGAATAAATTTCTGCATGTAAAATTGCAAAATATGTGAATAGGGAGGGGGGTCTCACAAATGTGACCAACTGTGTGAAGGACGGCGAGTGGGTAATTGAATCATGAAATTAGTGTGAGTCTAATAATAACTTACCCATTGCAGGTTTTCAAAGTATCGGGCTCACAAACATCGAAAAACACGGGCCGTGGGCTGCCCGTTATCCCCTTTACAGCTTCGACCACTACTATGTTAAACAGGAAAGCAGACATGTAACTCTTGTACACTTGGAAAGTATTCAGCATGGAATACTTTATCTTTTGTTTGATAGAGTATCCGGTTGTGTGTAGGACGAGCTCAGTGATCAGGACCTGAAAAGACGGCGCGTGAGTCAACATAAGGGAAATGAGGGTAATACCAAACTCGCGTTTTTTTTTTACCATAACTTCGTATTCGCGTCCGTGAACCATTTCACCGTTTCACGTACGTCAATGTACGTCAAATTGTCTTAATAAACTACGAACTACCTATATTTTTATGGAACTCGGCCCAGAACTTGGGCGTCCCTAATCTAATTTAATGGATCATTCAAACCATATTTATTTTATTTGCCTCACTTCCTCCTGGTTTCTACGCGACGTTTTTCTTCGCCGTTGGTACCTAAGGGACATCTATTGCTAGTTCATCAAGCATTGTGAACTTATTTTAGATGGTAATCTGATATGATGTTAATGGCAGCTCCTACCTAACAAATTAGATACTAGGTAGTTGATTAAGTACTAGTCATCCGTGTGGCGCCGGATTAAGAATAGCGTCGCTCCATTTCCTCCCATGGATGTCGTAGAAGGCGACTAAGGAAATTAATTACCAGGAGACGGGCAGTAGTAGTGTCTGCCTGAGATTCCAACCGCATACTGCGATCGCCAACCCGCCTGCCAAGCGTGGCGATTATGGCAAAACCCTTCATGGTTAGAGGGAGGCCTATGTCCTGCAGTAACTTTAAACACCTCATTTATAGTTAAACGGGTCTAATCGCGATTATTTATTAAGTAAAATTCTCCTACCTAATTCCCCAAGTTTCGGCAACGTTGCAGTTGCCGTGATCATGGGTAGACTCAACGTAAGTACGTAATAAATGATAGTGATTAGACACGTTTGACATAATAATGTATGGGCATCGCGAGATTCGCGAGTCATAAAAAAAGACCGTGGATCAGACCTCAGAGAGATTGAGACAATCAAGGTTAGTTGCTGTGGATCAAACCAAGCGTGGCTTAGTTAGGTATATCTTGAGAACATCCTTACTAATATTATAAACGCGAAAGTTTGTATGCATGGATGGATGTTTGTCACTCTTTCACGCAAAAACGGCTGAACGAATCCGGATGAAATTTTGCACAGAGATAGACTATAGTCTGGATTTGCACATAGGCTATTTTCATCCCGGAAAAATACACATTAAAATTACCACGCGAACGAGGTCGCGGGCAACAGCTAGTTTCATTATATAAACTCACGCTTGTATCCCAAAAGGATAGGCAGAGACCAGCGTACTCACAATTAAAATAGGAAGCCCCAGCACTGAGACAACCAGCATAGCAGCGCTCACTGTGTCTCCGTTGAACACGTAAGACAGGGCCGGATCATTGCAGAAGAACCCAGCCTTGTGGCTCGGGATGACGCAGAGCTCGTACAAGGTGATGACTAGGAGTACTGTTGACAAAGAAGAAAACAGTACCTACCTAAGACATCTAACTGACTGGCAGAAGTTAGTGGCAGAGCCTAAGCCCTAAGCACTAAGAAAAGAAAAAAAAAATCGTACCCTAAGGGGGTTAAATAAGGGGTGAACGTTTATATGAAAGAGATCTTGTCGAGAGAGGTCTCCCTTTCTGCGTTATATCTAGCCCTAGGTTTTTTGCCTCAGGTTCACGACCAAAGGTCCTAAAAATTATTATTAACAATGATTGAGAGATTGTACATACCTACAGTTTTTGCAAAAACGATTTGTAAAAAAAGATATGATTTTTTCCTTTGGTAGCGCTAGCGCTTTATGGAGCCGCTTAAAAAGGAAGCTCCAAAAGCCGGAAAATCCTCATTTTCAAAACGACTATTAGGAAACCCAAGTACGATAGGTTGCTCGTCCGTACATGAATCCAAACATCCTGTTTTCCAGCTCACTGCGTCATCATACGAATAAACCGCAGGTAAGCGAAATACGCAAGTGACTTCAAAACAACTGGGGAAATCTGAGCCTTCGATAATAACGTGAATGCGTAATTGGAAGCAGGTACTATAAGCGCTACTCTCGACGCTATTATGTTCAAATTGCGTCACAATTAAATTGCGACACAATTAAATGTCAGAAATAACAATTTAGTAAACGTTTTAGTTACACCGGACGACGCAGTGTGGGAAGGCCCCCCATCAGGATGGTTACGGTGGCGGGGAGTCGCTGGATGCGGGTGGCACAAGACCGGGAAGCTTAGAAACCCATGAGGGAGGCCTATGTCCTGCAGTGGGCGTCAAGTGGCTGATGATGACGATGATGAAACGTTTTAGTTGTAAGAAATAGCATTAAACTTATTGAAATTTCAGAGCGCATCGAAAACTGAAAGCATATTTTGGCTAAATTCATAAATAAATGTACTCAATTGTTACGCAAGTTGGCTAAATTGGCGTCGATAGTAGAGGGGCAGGGTCTAATGTCTAATAAATGCATCGTTGTTCAATAGAGTGAAGGGCTGTTATTTAAAGCATTGAATTAAAAATTCAATGTTTAATGTTATTTTGGAGTCTGGGAAGCATAGCATAGCATTATGACATACATGTTAATCTATGATTATGACCACAGACTAGTGATTAGTGTCATAAGACAAATACTCCACGCCTTCCATAGAACCATAGGCGGTAAGATAAAGATAAATATATTTATTTTATGTTATTTGTGAGTATTTGATATTTATTTGAAACAGGACATATATGTCTGATGTGCTGTCGCCAGTACGTATTTCCCTCCTATGAGTGGTTTATTATGAATGATGCCAAACAGGATGCGAGCAGTGACCTCTTACGCAGTAAGGTCCGAACAGGCCACCTGCACCAAAACCAAACTAAGGTAACTTATGTTTTAACAGATTTTACAGGACCTATAGAAAAAAAAAAGTTTTTTCAAGTTTTTCTTCAATTATCTATACATATTAGTGTTACAATTAAAAATCAACCAGAAGGCATCAGTTCAGTGTATTTTATTATGCCATTATCTTTTTTCACTTTACATATTATTATTTGTTCATTACCTATGCCAAGAAACGGTATTTTTTTTAACTTGATGATGTCAGTCAATAAACAACAGAATTGCTTATTTTCACACAATTGTTTTATCAAGTGTCAAATATAATAAAAACCAGCCAAGTGCGTGTCGGGCCACGCGCAGTGTACGATTCCGTAGAAAGAGGGGGTATTACCTATCTGCTTTACAGAACTAACAACTTCATCAACGTAAATTTCTATGGATTTTGTACGAAGTTTTCCTTTTATAAGTGTTGGTCGCCTATTACTTGTCTACTTGTAAAGCCTACTTAGCCGTGATAGTTTTCTTTTAAGTTCATTATATCTGCTACTAACCTGAGTTTTTTTACGTTCTACAGTCAACCGTTTAGGTGGGAGAGGGGGGAGGGCGCCCTACCTTAACAAAAATTTGCGCTTTGAAGCTTAATATTTTGCAAAAGGAACACTAAATCAAAAAATTATCTTCCTGCACCCACAATATTTTTAAACGACCAATCCAGCGATACCCTTGTATCGTATGGTATCGATGCTAGGTGAAAAAAAAAATCCCCTAATTCAGGTGTAATTTTTTTTAAGATTTTATTCTTTTGTCCGCGTGATTAACATATATGTCAAATTTCAATTTTCAAATTCAAATGTCATCTTTCTCGTCACTGAGCTAAGCCGCGGACAGACAGACGGACTTACATGGTGAAACTACAAGGGTTCCTCATCGACTACGGAACCCTAAAATTTGTGTTGTTTTTTTTTAAGACATGCTCATGCTCACTCTTAGCCTTTGTCTCACCTGCATGCATAGGTAGCTAGACGACACGGGTCACGCGTCAAAACATGCGACTTTGACATTTTAGCGACACAAATCACGTGACTCGGGATGATGACGTGTCATGTTATGTAGCGGTACTTATACTACCTGCAGGTAGTGGTTGTACGATTTTATGCTAAAATGTCAGAATTTAATAATCCTACTAATATTATAAATGGAAAAGAGGTGTTTGGATGTTTGTGACTCAATCACGCAATAACGGCTGAACGGATTTACATGAAACTTGGTGCACAGATAGACAAAGACCTGAATTGAGACATAGCATACTTAATATCTCGGTAATACGTTCCCGTAGGATATTATTTTTTTTATGATTAAAATAGATGGCGTGGTGCGAGCGAACGTTGTGTTTTAAAAATAGATGGCGTTGTGCAAGGACCATATAAACGGATTTTGTGGCGGTACGAAGTTCGCCGGAATGGCTAGTTTACTTTAAATCCGGCGCGCAGCTTGTAAACCGGCCACATATTTTATCAACAAACCGCCTAACTCAAATCACCTAAGTTGTAAGTTGTATGTAGCTCAATTACGAAATCGTTATTCCTGCACAAATTCGCAAAGACAAAGTCACAAATAAGCAAGTTATTAAAACAAAGCCAAGCGCAAGTATGTTAGGCGTTCTAAATTTCGTTCTAAACTCGATTTAATTTTTTTTTCCGCTCAGGACCCTATGTCATGGAAATACAATTCATGGTACTATAACAATTCGATGTAGATTAGAAAGAAAGAACACATTTCATTAAACAAAATAAAATAAACATTGTTTTAAATCTGTAGCGCTAAAATGTCAAAATTTGACAAATGTTGTACGGAAAAGTTGCGACTTCACATTTGAGCGCGTTAAATGTCAAAAGTTGCGCGCCACGCTACTTATGTACCTACTACACTTCTTTCCTTAGATTAACATGCTGCTGGTTAATCTAAGAAAAGATAGCTGGATACTTGAAAGTTGCATTTTCTTAAAAACTCTGCTTACTCGAATTTACCTTGGTGCAGCCGAGGCAGACCGTCGCAGTATACGACGATGACGTCGTAAATCCAGACAATTCGAAAGCGTTTAACCAATCTAGAGGCGGGAATTGGTTCTGGCGACCCTTTTTTCGTACGGGTTCAAAGTCAATGTCAATATTATTATTGTATGGTGGGAGAGTGGTGCGACGACGAGTTTGAGCAGTGTAAAAAGAAATTACCAGAATTATAGGTAGTACCACGATGCTAGTTCTACAGGGTGATATTGAAATCCTTAACTATATTTCGACAGAATGTTCTTTTCACTGTGAAAAACAGTATTATTCTGTAGATGATTTGAGAAAAGATGGTCAGAGTGGAGTTTTTTTTCCCGCTGCCTTTTTCTCCGCTACAAATACGGCCCGAAGGCAGCGGCTAACATAGTACATAGTACATTGACATTCAGCAAACAGAATGTAAATTCTTTACGTTGAAATAAATTATTGATTTCTGATTGATGATTTATCGGTAATGGTACAACATAATATGTAAATAATCGTGATTTCTGAACTTTTGCTCAAAACTGTAAATCCAAATTCAAAATGGTTGGAAGTACCACGACGTTAATTGTTAACTTCATTCCGGATTCACTTACTTTCTTTTTTTTTCGTAAGAGTCCGACCAGCCCCTATATTACGCGCACCAAATCCTGAGCGATTCCAGTCGTCTAACTGTCAAACTAGTATGGAATTTGACAGTTAGACGATTGGAATCGCTCAGGATTTGGGTGCGCATAATTAGGCCACAGGTTTGTAAGAGACGAGCTCGTGTCGTCGGCTGCTCGTTTCTGTAGTGCATACGAAAGTTTTAGTTCGAAAAATGTTTTCTAATCTGTTAAATGTATAATTTAACCTCCGATATGCGTAAAAAATTAAAAAAAAAACAATTGAGTTGGTCGGTGCCGACCATAAATAAGAAGCTCGACCCATAGTTTTTGAGTATGGGCTTAATTACTACGCGTCCCCGCCGTGGATTGGCAATTTCAACCGCTGAGGTATGCGAACACCTCAGACACTCAGGTTTCCTCACGATGTTTTACTTGACGGTTAGCGAGTGGTATTGCTACTATAATTTCACAAATGTACGTAACTTAGAAAACAAACTTATTGGTACATGCAGGGATTCGAACCCACGACCTCCCGAATGAGAAGCCGGCGTTCTACCGCTTCCCTACCACCGCTCCTTTTGCAAATACGATCTGTAAACGAAGACATGATTTTGTTTTCATTAGTGGCGCTAGTTAGCCCACAGGATCCCATTAAGGGATACCATGGGGTTCACTAGGGCTGCCAATAAAACATAACATACAATATCCGCAGCGTCTTTCTGACATTTCAACCGCATACTATGCTTCTCGACCATGTATGTACGCACATTTAAAGGCTTAATTTAATTTCACCTTCACCTAAGATACAGGCTTTTTCGCCTAGTTTAGGAGATAGGATGCAATGACAAGACTATTGTACCTATACAATAGATTAGCACCGAACGATTGTTGTCATTTTTTATGTACTTTTTGGTTCAAAATAAACAAATTATTATTATTATTATATATATATACTGCGATCGCCAACCCGCCTGCCAAGCGTGGCGATTATGGCAAAAGAGGGCATAGGCCTCCCTCGTGGTTAGGAAAAACATGAGGGAGGCCTATGTCCTGCAGTGGGCGTCAAATGGCTGATGATGATGACGATGATGATACAATATCCTCTCTTACAGACCATTTTTTGCAAAAAGTAGCTTACAAATCTTTCAAGCGTGTAAATTGTGATGTTTACGACTTTTAGACGAAGGTTTACAAAAGCAGGGCGTTTCATGAGTTTATTATTATTATCATTTATTATCATTTCATAGTTTATTATGGCAATTCGATGTACATGCTGATTAGTACAATTTTGGTCTCCCTTGTGGTAATCTGTGGGTTAAACGTTTAGGAGCCTGTTTAATGTATGTTCAACTCCATAATATCAAGAGTATTTTTGAGGATTATTTTAATTTTCGTTAATAACACTGTTAATCTAAGACTAAAAAGGTTATTAATATGTCGAAGGTAAGATTAAAGTGAATCAATAATTTTATTGAAATGGTAGAGTTCAGAACACCTTTTTATTGGGGATTAGTTAGGCTACTCGATACTAGGTGGCGTTAGAAGTTCTATTACAACATCTTTTGAGGTGAATCACTTTGTTAATTAGCACTGATTAAATTGTGGACTTGCATTTAGTGGTGCTAAATGCAAGTCCTGAATGAAGAAAGAAGACATTTATTTGAATGCATTCTTATTTTACCTCATTTGATTAAAATGAAGACTGCTTTTACTTTTTTCATCCCAATCCCTCGCACATTTTAACACTTTGTTATTGATTAAAAATGGTGAATAACCGTGAAGGACAACATCGTGAGGAAACCTAAGTTACAACAAACCTGACATACCTCAGCGCTTAAAATCGCCAATCCCGGGGGCACGCGCGCGTACGCCTGTACACTCTCTCTCTGAGAGAAAGCCTGTGCTTTCCTTTCATTTGACACCTAACTAGTTAAAGCAGGTCAAATTGGTGTAATTTCTGGTTGGTGAAGAAGGATAAGGCACTTGATAACGCGTGGACCATGAGACATTTTTATTAAAACTAGAACATTACGGAGTAGAGGAAAAAGGTTTAGCACTGATGAGATCATATTTAAAAGGAAGAGTTCATAAAATAACGATTCATCATCGGTAAGAGAGGATAATTATTTTGTAAAATCCACAGGTTTACAAATAAAAATGGGAGTACCACAAAATCAATTGTAGGGCCGTTCCTTTTCCTTGTGTATGTCAATGATTTACCCTTTATGGTACAAAATTGGTCATTTATTTTTTAAATTAAGAGACAAGAAAATAATCTCTACGACGGAAATAATGCTCTCTCGCATGTATCAAAACTGCTTCTAAATTCCAAGAAGACAAAATGTATAGAGTTTACCTAATCGAACGTAACATTAGTTGAGAACAACATTGTACTCGGAAAATAAAAACCAGAACTTCTAGAAGATACCGTATTTCTAGGCACCACAATTACACAATGGGGTCCTCATATTGTAAAACTAGCACACAGGCTTAGCTCTGCAGCACATGCATCAAAAGAATTAGAGGTTACTGACGTTGCAACTGCTAGGCTTGTTTATTTTAGTTACTTCCATAGTATTATTACAGGTATTATGTTCTACGGTATACTACTGTGGGGCTGGGCAGATTGAAACGATCTTCATCTTACAGAAGAGAGCGATCTGATTTACTTACAAGCTAGGTAGTAGGGACTCCTTAAGGGATTTCATTAAAGAAATTAACATCTTAACAGTTACAAGTCAATAAATTTACGAAAATATTATGTAGGTATGCTAGAAAAAATATCAGCGATTTCGAAAATATTGGTAGCCACCTTAATATTTATACTAAGAATAAACATAAATTGTCATTTTCGCGTTTAGTTAATACATCCTTTATGGGGCACTGTATACCTACGGTTCTATAATAATATTCCTCAAGATGTATTAGAGTTACTACCGGTTAAAAAATGTGTTAAGCATATACTGTGCAAAAAGCCTACATAATATTATAACATTAATGATTACGTTTTTTTAATATTTATTGAAAAAGATAAAAAACCTTAATATAATACACAATTTCGCCAAACTGCGTAGCAGTTTGTTGGCGGTGCGCTCTATCTCTATATATTATTTACTTATAACCTATATTATTCTTATATGTACATAAACAACGTATGGAATTTGGAAGATAAAGATGTCTGGTATTTAAATAATGTAAACGGGGAAGAACTGATGGCCGATGGGGCCGAAAAGTTCTCGAATGGAGACCACATATCGGCGAGTGCAGCGTAGGACGACCAGCCACAAGATGGACAGATGACCTCATCCAAGTGGCAGGAAGGCGCTGGATGCAAGCCGCTTCCAACCGGTCTTTTTGGAAATCCATGGAGGAGGCCTATGTCCAGCAGTGGACTTCTTGTAGCTAAATGATGATGATGATGAAACGGGGACGATTGTATCTAGTGTAGTGTAACTTTATGTCGAAAACTCTGTTAATCAAAAGCAAACCGATTTTGAAAAGAATAAATGTGGAGTTTCTTCGTTAGCTTCTTCACGCTTAATCTATTAATTGTGAAACTAACAGCTTTGACGTTCATTAAGCAAACATTTTGTTTTTATAGGGAATAAAATTGTTGACTTTGACTTGGATACATACATGAAAAATATAACCCTTCTTTGCTTTCCCAGTCGGCTAAAAAGAAACACTTTTTTAGGTACCATCTGCCGCTCACGATAAATTTTAGTCATAAAAGAGCATGTAATTTATAATAACGGCAATGAAGTCCTATTCTAGCAAGGCATCTATAGGATTATTTTTTAAATGAGCAATTCCTTTAAGAACCAAGTTTAAGGAATTGCGATTCTTTTAATTTTTTCATTAATAATAAAGTTTTTCGCTTTCGGATTTTCGATTTGTAAAATAAAATTTTATTGTTAAATAAAAAAAACCATAGTGTTAAATAGAATGGACATTCTTCTATGTAGGACAATTATTATTTAGCGGAGGCAGTAAATTGTGCACGTTCGGTCCAACCTGTAATCAATTACGTTCTGGTTACCCACGTTCATTTTGTAGATAATATGGTAATCGACCGTCAAATCGATAGTGTCCATAAATAGGCAGGTATTAAAATCTCAATAATCGGTACATAATGAAAGTATCCGATTCTTGTCTCAAGTCGTTGGGTGTAATTACTGGCGCAGCAGGTATGTAGGGTTAAGGGCGTAGTCAAGGTCCATGATAAAAAATAACAACATTTTATGAAAACTTCACAACTTAATTTTTCTTTTACTTTTGTAAATTAGGAAAAACAACAGCTTCTTAAAATATAAGTATATATTGGTTTTATTTAAATAGAAGAACCAATAACAGTTATCCTCGAATGTTTACAACAAAGATTTGATGCTGAATTATATGAAAACGAAGAATATTAAGTAATGAGTAATGTCTTCCGGTATTGGTATGGTGTGTGTTTTGTTAAAAAAAAATTAATTCAATATATTAATCCAGTAAAGCAATTTTACTGAAGTTTTTTATTTTTTCTTTACATACTTGATACGGATATATTTGATACGGAGCTTGTACATGAAACTTAGTTTTATGAAACAGGCCCATGAGCGCTATACTTACTTTTTACGATACGTTTTTTTTTCTCTTCTGTCTGTATCACATGCGTTCACCCTACGATGAAACTGTTACTAAAAAGAAATATTTTAATCCACATCTTTATGTTAATTCAGTGAGAGTGTAGCAATAATCACTCGCTTAGGAAATAAGCAAGTTTTTACTTTCATAGTTGAAAGCTCTTCTCAATTACGCAATAAAATTAGTATGACCAAATTACCCATACCTTAAGACCATGGTGAGTGCTTATTATTATTCGTCTGAGTCTACATTTCGTAACCAATACTTTTATGATGTTCGGAAGCCAAGATTGGTCGTTGACCAGCTGAGGCTGCATGTACCAATTCAAAAGCTTCTCTACAATGCTTGTTTATTTTGTAAGCACGTTCTTTTTGTAACATAAAATATATACACCGTGCATGTCTTGTGTCACACTTGTTTTTACGCTGCGCGAGTTCGTTGACATATTAAACAATTTTGTTTTTTTTTTTTTTTTCTTCTTACTGTTAGCTGCGATTCCATGTTTTCGCCATGTGCTTGCAATCTTTCTTTAGCTTGCAGACGTGTGAGGTCCGAGGTCTCTCGTGTTTGTAATAATAATGGAATTTTCTGATTAGCCAAAACACGTTAGTTATTAATCTTCACACGATTCTTAAGTACCTATTGTTCATTCACCTATCGTGTTGGTCAAACTCGAGATATAAAATTATAAATTGTTTTACTTCATTGAGGTTATTTCTAGTAAGTACCTACGTAATTTCGCATTTGAGAAAATGCAGAAATAACTTAAAATAACATAAGTAGGATTATTCAAGTAATGTTAAAGTTAATAAATAATATTTTAGATAATGTTAAAGCCGTTATAAGACTCGATTCCTCTAAAACTCTCCACAGGCAGTTCAAATAATCTATAGTTTCGTCTTTCCCTTTACCAAAGATTATTTTAGCTGCTTCTGAGGAGTGTGTTAAGGAATCGTGTTATAATAAATAAATAAGTCAATAAATAAGACACTACCTAGTAGTACCTAGGCTTTCGTGTCAGGATAGCCCATTTCATTGTAGGGACAGGCAGATCCCACACTGTCTGTGACACTGGTGTGCAAATAACATACTGAAGCGTATCTCCCAGCGTCGTGGATTGTACCAACATTTTCTCAAGGGCTCTTCGCCGAATAATAATCGTTTGTCAAGATAAATGGCCGCCATACGCCGATAAGAGCCACTTGGACGTCTACACCTTTTTGGTTGCATCGCAACCACAGCGCCACTTCATTTCTTTGCATTTCCGCTACCGATAATAAAAACTCTGCCTTAACCCAACGGCATTAAATCGAAAGTTGAATGCATGGAATTTAACTTAAGTAGGTATTAAACGAATCTCCAGTTTTTAGTGATTACATCTTTCCAATAAAAGCTGTTCGGTATGCTAATCATAATTACATAGGTATATACTTAATTAAAACATTCGATCATTGACAGCTGGAGAGGCTGCCAGCATTTCCTAAAATATTAATTGATTTTACAATTTGAATTTTTCCTGTGTTATTTCTGACACTGAATTTATTTAACTAATTAAAAGTAACTGAATTTATTGATAGGTACTATATTATAAGTAAATTGAGTTTCTTTTATTTATTTATTTAGGTATACAGATAATTACTTTGTGTCATTCATTCAGTATTTGATTGTTTTGTAAAATATAAACTGAAATTATGGGAATATACCCAGAGTAAATTACTATATTGACGTCGATGAAGCGAAAGTTTATTAGGATCGCGGCAAGTGGCAAGTCCTGGTCTCTGCCTACCTGTCCGTGATACAGGCGTGAGCTTATGTAATGTACCGCGTTTCTGGCAAGCTTATTACATCTTCAAGTTCAAGCTTATTAAAACGATAACGTTGGATTGCTAAGTTATGGACATTTGTGAACATGAAGGAAAACATCATGAGGAAACCTGAGTGCCTGAGGTGGTCACATACCTCAGCGCTGAAATTGGCAATCTGCGGTGGGCGAGCGTGGTGAAACCCCGTACTCTCTCTCTCTCTCTCTCTCTCTCTCTCTCTCTCTCTCTCTCTCTCTCTCTCTCTCTCTCTCTCTCTCTCTCTCTCTCTCTCTCTCTCTCTCTCTCTCTGAGAGAAAACCTGTGCCCTGCAGTGGGACGTATATAGGCTACATAAAAATATTAGGTGGATTGTAATATGATGTTTGTTCGTGAGATCCGATAGGCACCATATTCGCGGACGTAATGGCCTCTCGTCGCTAGCGTGCGACGTGAAACCATTTTCAAACCCCCCTTGGGATTCCGTTTCCTTTTACAACTACCCTTCAATATTTTTACTATTTAATGCTTGTCAACTTAATGCTCACATACCCCACAATCCATGACTCTTTAATAAAATGGTGACTGATGCGACTGTTATTATGATGGTACCTACTTTGAAGGGTAATAGACTATTACTTACGTATGAAGTTAAATATATTTCGCAAAATCATGACATTCGGCCATCCGACTTCGTGCAGCCTCCGGCGCACGAGCCCCTACACAACACGCCCAGAGATCTAGTTAGGATTTAATAGCTATAACAAAATACGGAATATCTTTCTTTGTAAATCGTTATGTCAAGACAATTGTTTCCTTTTTTATATTAAAATGTAAATAATTATTTAAAATTGACCAATTAATTTTGTTCAATATCATTATTGTCAAGACGGCAATCTTAAGCAAAACTTCTACGTAAGTATTCAGAAATAAACTTACGGTATTATTTATAAAAAACCAGATTCCTCTAAAACCAATCCAAAACTCCGTTTATTCAATCTTTCCCTGTGAAATCTCCACCACAGACCATTTAAATCGGCGTTTTTGAAGTGTTTCAAAGAATTGAGTTTGTATAAATAAGTTACTTTGTTATTTTCTGCGTGCCTGTAGCCTATCACAATCATGACATTCGGTTACTTTGGTTCTGATTTAGTTGGCGTATAAAGGTGACGCAATTAAGTAACTCAGTTTCATTACTTCATATCATAGGGAACGGGCCGTGTATTATTAAACTTAGTATCAAAGTTGGTCCGAATATTTTAATCAAAATAAAATACTAAATCCTTTGAAACTTGTGATTCAAGACCGTAAGAAAAAAGTTTAGACCACTAGCTATCGGCCGTGTTAGTTTTAATCACGGAATACTGCTGAATCGTAAGTAATTTGAGCAAATAATTAATTAACGTTACACAAATTGCTAACGGTCAAAAAGACAGAAATAGAAGGCAATATAAACAAACTCCAACCATCACTCAGACGAAGGATTTGACAGGCGGTTAGCCAATCAATGATTATTATACTTTATTGCACACACAAGAATAGAGTAAAGGAAAGGTAACAAAAGAAAGTACATGTACAAAGGCGAGCTTATCTCTGTAAGAGATTTCTTCCAGCAAACCTTGGGGAGTCGGAGCGGAGGTGTGAAACGGGTCTACGCACGTGCACATGATATAATGATCAGAGTGACCTGTCAGTGGATCAAAGCGTTCCATTTCACGCAAGATTTTGTGGGGCGTCTACTCAAGATCAGTGCACAAAAATACCAGTAAATTAATAATAGTACATCTTCCTTAGCACTTATCACTAGAATGGCGTTAGATTGTGATAAATGCAGCACAAAAATTCAGGACAACGAATATTTAGCCTGCATAGCTTGTAAAAAGAAATCCATCTGGACTAGCGAGAAGCTATTCAGAATAATGACAAAGGAGCGCAAAGCAAACTGGCAGTGCAGATTTTTCTTAACGAAGAAAGGCAAACTGACCAACAATGTCACTCAGAGGAAACGAAGACAAGCCGTGTCTCCATCTGAAACTCTCTTATGTGACACAATAGACACATCAGTTAACCAAACTCCAAATAGAAGTTGTCTAGAAAATTGCACATGGGATCAAGAAGATATAGAAGAGCTGAAAACAAAAATAGTACTCCTAGAAACAGAACTAGAAAGCGCAGACATGGAGATTGAGCAACTTTTAGCGGAAAACTACTCATGAAACAAAATGATTGCCAAAAGGGACTCCAAAATTCACCAATTGCCCACAATCTGTCGGTCAACACTTTTGCGTAATAATGACGTAGAAGTCACAAAAGAGTCGAACAACAAAACACCAGAAAGAGTCATTCGACTCTTTGCTTATCACTAATACTGGCAAAAAGTAACAAAAATACTATTATTGTTGGAATTACATGTGAAGTTAGCCACAAAATTAAAAATACAGCGACCATCCAACGCAAAGAAAAAGTTCATCACCAGCCTATACTAAAAACTCACCGACACCATAAACACTGTCTTTACAAGGAAAAAAAAAAGAAAAACATATTCCGAAGATCTGCCTCATAAGTACAGAGAACAAAACGTCAAAAATTGCTCGGGAAAAGTTTGACGAAAACTATCAATTGGGCCACTATTTACTACCCTAAGGAATTAGACAATTATTTCAGGGAAATGAGTCGAAGTTAAACTTCACAAAGAAGGACTACTGCATTGTGCTCATAGGCGAGGAGGACTTCAACGGCACAGAAAATTACCAAGAACTAGTTCTGTACGTTAGACAGAAACTACAAAACGTGACTCACACTAGTGTTGATATGCTCACCAACATTTAAAAAAAAAGCGAAACACCGACTTGTTCAATGCAAGGATCGAAACATTTAACTACCTACTGGATTTCGACGTCGTCACTTATGAGTACGCTTACCTCATAGATTCAAGCCTTCATATGACCTACGACTTTGCTATGTTCAATAGGAATAGTGGAGCCGTAAATAACAGAGGACTGAAGCAGATTTTGGAAGATCTAAAATTGAAAGTTGCTAGAATTAGCGGCTGGCTCTCGATTTCTGCTGGCAGCACAAATTCAAATTCACTATCACCAATGTACAGAAAATTAAGAAAGTTTTTCCGTGCCATATGAACAGAACCGCCCTGAAAATAATAAACAGATTTTTCGTTCCTAATTATATACTCTACCAGAATATAAGAAGTTTTAAAAACAAGCGTCATCTTATAGAAGTCGCGGCACTTGAGGATAATAACTCTATCCGAAACTTGGATAACGGTACCAAAGATAAAACTCTTGCAACTAGATAATTACCAATTAGCTTCCTGTTTTTGCCGAGCTAACAGAGAAGGCGGAGGAGTATGTATAATTCTAAAAGACAATATCGATTTTAAAGAACGTAGAGACATATTACATAAGTTCTTAGAATTCGTATTCGAAGTATTTGCAGTAGAAATTGAGAAATTAAACTTGTTAATAGTAACTTTGTACTGGCCAAATATAGGCCAAAATAGGGAATCGGAACTTTTCTTCAGTTTTCTAACTAATCTCTTAGAATGCATCCGTAAAAAGGATAGCTCTAAAATGTAGTAATAAGAGGGGATTTTAACATAAATGTTTTACAAGAAAGTTATCTGTCCTCAAAGTTGCTAAATCTTATGAAGAGTTTTAATTTCGTTCAAAAAGTAACTAAGCCGACCAGAATCACACAAACTAGCTAGAGCTGCATAGATCTAATCTTCAGTAATATGCACAACTGCAAAGATAGCTTTAATACTGAAACAAGATAATATGGATTCTCAGATCACAAAGAAGTTTTAGTTAGTTTACCCGGAGATTTAATTGCTTGGTATACAGTTTAAGTTTTTTTTTGGAAAGAAAAAAAAAACTTAAAGTTGTTCAAAGCAGAATTACAAAAAACCGATTGGTCAAACTATTTTTAAAGATCCAGCACAAAATGTAAATAAAAACTATAATGCATTCCACGATAAAATCCACGACATCTTAGAATACACCATCCGTAAGGCTAAAATTAAAATAAAAACTAAAAATAAAAACACGTGGTTGACAAAGGGATTAAGAATTTCATGTAAAAATAAACGCCTCTTAAAATTTCTTGTTAATCAATCTAATAGCACCAACCTAATAAATTACTACAAAACATACGAAAAAAAACTTTGAAAAAAAATCATCAGCATTTCCAAAAATATTACAATCTAGCAACGTTACTAAAACCATTAGGCAAATAATAAAGGAACGATCGAATAAAAATACACTTAAACCTAAAAGAACATACAATTAAATATAAATAAAAAAATCACAGGTGTTCCCCTTGCTATCGCTAATCACTTTAATAACTTCTTTGGTACAGTTGGTACTCCAGAAAAAGATAAACCTCAACCACTTGGACAAACAATTCTCGCACATTCTTGTAAAAGAATGTGCCCGGAATTTTGTTCACCTTTGTCATTTCTTATAAATCAGTCGTTTTCCGAGGGAATGATCCCAGATTTGTTAAGTCGCGAGCAGTACGTAGATATAGAACAGCAAAATCCGGGTCGATTCCGCGTGCTGGGCTGTTTTCTGATTCTAATTTACCTATATAAATGACTTGCCAGATGCAATTAATATCCCGTGCACACTTTTCGCTGATGACATATCTTTAGTAATACGATGCCAGAACAATATAGAACTTGTACAATTACTAAAAACAAACTTAACTTTAATAACGGACTGGCTCAGTGATCATAATTTGGAAATAAATTTCAGCAAAACTAAATTCACGCAATTCAGACCGCGTCAAAAACGTCCACTCAAAGTAAATTACGAATTTTGCAAACAGCCGATTGAAGTAGTTGATTCCTACTGCCTCCTGGAAATCGAAATAGACAGCAACATACACTGGAAACATCATGTAAAGAAAATTGCCAGTAAACTCTCTAGTTTTGTATATGCCTTGTCTGAATAGCAAGAACTACAAACACTAAAAGTGCCATGTGTGCCTACTTTGCATAATATGCTCAGTCGTGGCTGAAATATGGTGTCCTTCTTTGGGGTAAAAGCACAGATGTAAAGCAATTATTTATTTTACAAAAGAAATGTATCCGAATAATCGCTAATATTGACGTAATGACGAGCTGTAGAACATACTTCAGTAAATTAAATATTCCTACACTAAGTTCACTATATATCTCTGAAGCTTGCATTTTTGTAAAAAAAAATAACTCGAACCTCTTCCCTAAACATACGCGACCCGAAAATTTAAGGCCACGTGACAGATTAAAAACCTGCTCAGCGAAACTACACCTAGTCAACTCCGGTCCCCAATCTATGGCTGCCAAAATATTTAATTGCATTCCTGAGTCAATCCAAACAATAGAAAAACCAAATGTTTTTAAAAATACCCTGAACAAATATTTAATTAAGAACAGTTTCTATACAGTACAATAGTTTCTTGAAAACCATGCAAAAATTTAAATAGCTTTCGCTTTCGTTTTCCTTTTCTTTTCTTTTATCTACTGTTCATTTTTGTTCTTACTAGATTTACAAAATATTTTAAGTTCTTGCTTTGTTTAATATACAGTTTGTAGTTTAATAATAAATAAGCATGTTGCCAAATATATAATATTTATGCTCACCTGTGTATAAATAATGTATAAATAATCGATAATAAGTTATTTTAAGTTAGCAGCGCCCTAGCAGGGTTCTTGTTTGAAACTAAATATTTTAAGAGATCTCATGTACCTACAACAACCTCGACATAAAGCACATATCCGCATTTCAAACTCATGATTAAGTACTAGGTTTTAACATAGTGGGTAACATTTCTTTTTCACTTTTACCTTCAATCTCAAATCATCATTACTAACTTCTGTTAACACCTAGCACCAAAAGAACATACTAGATTCTACTTAGACTGGATTTGTCCTGATTCATACAATTCTCGTACCAAACCAAACAAAAAAAAAACACATTTCGATGAACATTCTAGTCTATAATAACACCGAATGAATAACAGATCTGGTACTCATACCAAAATTGCTTATTTCTCACAATACGTTACATAGTTATAATTACAGACCTGAGACTTCCGCACTTAGCCTCACAGTTGGGCCATTGTACTCAGCGAACACGGAGGTATGTAAATAACTCAGACACTAGGGTTTCCTCACGATATCCTCCCACAGAGTCAGCGTGTGATATTGCTACTACAATTCACAAATGTGCGTAATTTTAACAAAGTCATTGGTACATGGCAGGATTCGAACCACCGACCTCCCGAATGAGAAGCCGGCGTTCTACCGCTCCGCTACCATCGCTCCCACAATACTTTACATACAATCGACAGCACGTTGGCATTTACAAGCATGCATGTTAGGGGTATTTTTGCTTCAATGTAAAAATTAATTGGACGTAAATACTTTCTTTGAAGTACACAGACCGTACTCTTATCTTCATTATGCAAATTTCCTAGAACTTTCCAATAAGCCGAATTCTGACAAAATAACAGACGCTCTCTCACGTCGTATTGTGACGCTCTCTCACGTCAAATAAATTAAAACGAGACGCCCGCTCACGTCAAATAAAACAGACGCTCTCTCACGTCACAAAAAAACAGCCGCCCTCTCACGTCATATTAACCAAAATTTTGACACTCGCCAAAAAACAAAAACAGACGCCCTCTCACGTCGTATTTTGTGACGCTCTCTCACGTCAAATAAAATAAAACGAGACGCACGCTCACGTCAAGTAAAACAGACGCTCTCTCACGTCATAAAAAAACAGACGCACTCTCACGTCATATTAACCAAAATTTTGACACTCGCCAAAAAACAAAAACAGACGCCCTCTCACGTCGTATCTTGTGACGCTCTCTCACGTCAAATAAAATAAAACGAGACGCACGCTCACGTCAAATAAAACAGACGCTCTCTCACGTCATAAAAAAACAGACGCACTCTCACGTCATATTAACCAAAATTTTGACACTCGCCAAAAAACAAAAACAGACGCCCTCTCACGTCGTATCTTGTGACGCTCTCTCACGTCAAATAAAATAAAACGAGACGCACGCTCACGTCAAATAAAACAGACGCTCTCTCACGTCATAAAAAAACAGACGCACTCTCACGTCATATTAACCAAAATTTTGACACTCGCCAAAAAACAAAAACAGACGCCCTCTCACGTCATAAAAAAAACGGACGCCCTCTCACGTCAAATAAAATAAGAATCAGACGGCCCTCTCCCGTAAAATAAAACAAATTTTACGGCCTTCTTCGTCAGTAAATACAGAAGTTAACCACCACACGTTTGATAGAACAAAATTATTTCACTATTTTAATTATTTCATGATTAACAGGACACTAAAAGAATGAAAAGAAAAGAAATAAAATTCTCAGGAAAAAGAAACAACTACGCATCTACGCCAAACAATTTTAAATTCAAATTTTAAAACCAACGGTTTTACTTAACGGGTTTTTTTTTGTGCTACGTGATTATAAGTTTAAATTTAAATCATTATCAGCTTTTAAATGAACTTTACATTTATTAAAGAAAAAAGAAAAAGTTTGGAATAGCAGAGACGAATCGTAAATAAATTCTACTTCGGTAAATTATTGAAACAGTGAATAATTTAAAGTGCTTACTGGAGTTTGCAGCACCTTGTGGGCGAGGACTTCTTCTTTTAACACTTCTGAATTAATATGATGTTTGTTCGTGAGATCCGATAGGCACCATATTCGCGGACGTAATGGCCTCTCGTCGCTAGCGTGCGACGTGAAACCATTTTCAAACCCCCCTTGGGATTCCGTTTCCTTTTACAACTACCCTTCAATATTTTTACTATTTAATGCTTGTCAACTTAATGCTCACATACCCCACAATCCATGACTCTTTAATAAAATGGTGACTGATGCGACTGTTATTATGATGGTACCTACTTTGAAGGGTAATAGACTATTACTTACGTATGAAGTTAAATATATTTCGCAAAATCATGACAATTGTATATTCGAGATGTAAAGGAACATACCTATGACGAGCAAAGGAACATCGAAACCGATTCGCCACCAGACGTTGCGGCATTTTGACCGGTTGGCATCATCATTCGCATGTGATTCTGTTTTCTGTAACAAAAATAAACAATAATAATAACTTCCACTCAACTTACAATCACTTGTCCTGGTCCCAAACTGGGATACCATGTGCTATTGTAACCATACAAGGACATCACAAACATGGAAATACACTCAAACTGTGCCATTGTACAACTATTTTACGGCAACCCTAAGTGGGAATCGATGGTGAAGGTTGTGGATGAGTGTGTGTTTTGCTGATCTTTCGAATGATACCAAAAAACATACTACGTAATATCAAGCGTGGCTAACTAAACTTTCAAAAGAACTAAAATAAAGCACTATCGATCAAACCGTCCACAGTTCCACTCAAGGTCAACGTGACCTTACGCCACCAACCTACACCAGTTGACCTTTGCGGGTTCCGAGCTGAAATCTTCAAGGACGACTTAAGGGTCGGTATTCGTTAATTCGATTCAAGAGAAAGGTTTACTACTCGCATTGACGTAGAAATCAGGATATAAACAGAAGCGAGTGTATCTATTTCGAGCCGTCTCTTCTAGGTTACACCTCTATGGAGAAAAGGGAAAAGGGAAAGAAAAGGAAAAGGAAGAGAAAAGGGGTAAATAAACAAAAGAAAGAATCGTTGAAGACCCATTCAATAAGATTAAATAGATTTGACAATAAAAAAATAAAAAATCAGTAGTAAAAGCATAAAAAACGATGGGATTGTTATCGTCACAAATAGTGTACAAAAATCACTAACAATAAAAGAGATTAAAAAAAAGAACCAACCATGGTTTACTATGACAATTCAATGTACGTTTCAAAGTCGGTTAACCCACAGATGAACAAGTAGGAAGACTCGGCTACGCAACTTACATCGAATTGTCATGATAAAATACGAATCGTAGTTTTATGAAACGCGGCCCAGCTAGCTGGACCAACTGTCTGAGGCAGATTGCTCGTAGCGAGTGGCTGGATGAGGATTGCCAAAGACGAAAAGAAGTAGCATGCTATGGAAGACCTTCGTCAACCAGTTTATGAATACGGGCTGACGGATTAGGATTGCATTGTAACAAACTGTTGTAGATAGTGAATACTAATCTCGTTATTGTAGACTACCTATTTTTATAAACACTTCAACAGACAACATCTTTTTACTGAATATCCCAATAATTACAACATAATACTTTAAATTCCCCGCGCCTCCAACACAAACAACACACAGATAAACTGGCCAACAAAATGTATGGACTAACTAGCTTACTCGGCGTTCTTTGTTTTGCCATATCAATTAGCCTCCGACCTATTCTCAGACCTACCAAATAAAATTCTCAAAATACACAAAAAAAATCACAAAAATATAAAAACCGGTGAAGCCGATTCAGAGGAGTACACGTAAGGGGGAAGTACACGAGACTTAACAAGATTGAGAGTTCAGAGGGCTTAGAGCTATGAAGACAGGAATTCGATCAGGAACTATGCAAAACGTTCCGTAGGTGGTACGGGGAATATGTGATGGAATAATTCCTTCTACATACTTACAGTTACATACCTCATAAAAAAGGATTAGGTTCCGAATTCTCCGCGTTTTTTTTGTTCTCTCCAAACTGCGTCAAATGTTAACCGATTTCGATAGTACTTACAGTCTTATTTATAAAAAGTCGATCCCACTAAAACGCTTAAGACGGAGTTAAAGTCGGATTATGGGAGGAATTCCTGTGTTAAACCGGCTTTAACTCCGTGTATTCAACTTTTTGTAAATAAGACCGTTAATTTCTGGGTTTTAAAAATTCATTTCAACCTTTTATGAGCACAAAGAGTATATAATTAAAAAACAATCAGTGAAAAAAGAGGGATAAAAAGTGAAACTGGTTAAGTAGGTGTAAACAAAATGTAAAAAGAATAGTTTTTCTTTATATTCTTTTTTTTGCACTAACCCGTGCTGGCCATGCAACCCGTAAATATGTTTTTGAAATAGTTTTTCTCTTCTTTTTAAATAAATCTATTATGTATGTGGCTGCTACGAAAGTTTCAAAATTAAACAATAAATTTGTTTTTTTTTGTATTTTCTACTGCCCAAAAGGCTTTGTCAGAAAAGACCTTATTTCTATCAAAAAATTTTTGATGACCGTTTAAATTAGCTTTTAACGATACTATTTATTGCACAAATAACTTTAGCTTTAGCAGTCATGTAAAAACTATTTACTTACGACCAAACGATATTAAGAACAAATATGTATACAGAATCCTTATTTTGTATTTTCATCCGTGGTTCATTCTGTGCCTATTCTGCCTATTAGGTAAGGCAGGAAGAAAGGTAGTAACGGAGGGTCAAATGGCCTACCCTTAGGCCTTCCGGGCACTTAGCCCTTGAAATTTGGTCTTTATTTTATTTGCCCTAATGTCGACCTTTTCTTTGAAAGGATTTGTACAATTTTACCTTGAACTCGAATGACCTCAGTCGGAGAATTTACCGTAGGAAGCTAAAGTAAAATTTTTCGTTTCCTTTAAAGCTTGAATCCCTCTTTAAGCCTAGTTTGAAGTAGGCTAGTACTTTAGTCTAGTAGTCAGAAATTTTGTAGCTTAACTATTCGCTGCACGTCGTTCGCATAACGTTCGAGTACAGTTTACAAGTGAGTGGGGTTTTGCAAGATGAACAAGATGAACAGCTGTCTACAACGCAATAAAGTACTTAAATAAACTGATTAAGCTAATCGTAACGGCTATTTTAGAAGAGGTGGATGAGGATTTTGTGATTAATTTGTGTGATTAATAAAAAGAAGCTGTGGGTACGAAAATGGATCGATTCGATAGAAGAGATAAACTAGGAGCCACTATTGTCTTCTGAAGACCGAAATTTTGGTGAATGTGTTCTACATTTTGGAAATAAATTTTAGTTGTTTTTTTTTCTTAACTATTTTTTAGGGTTCCGTACCCAAATGGGTAGGGACCCTATTACTAAGACTCCGCTGTCTGTCTGTCTGTCACCAAGCTGTATCTCATGAACCGTGATAGTTAGACAGTTGAAATTTTCACAGATGATGTATTTCTGTTACCGCTACAACAATAAATACAAAATAAAATAAATATTTAAGGGGGCTCCTATACAACAAACGTGATTTTTTTGCCGTTTTTTGCTCGATATTAAAAATGGCAACAGGTAGACGCTTGAAATATCCAAATGGTACGGAACCCTTCGTGCGTGAGTCCGACTCGCACTTGGCCGGTTTTTATGAATTCTTTTGTGTATATTTGGTAGGTCTGAGGATAGGTCGTAGGCTGTATGTAGATATATAATATAAAAAACATACCGATACTGGATTGTAGTTTTGCATTCTATGAATCACTTAAATTCAAAAGCAAAGTTGCATATATGCGTTCACTTTGGTCAAATTATGGTCAGAAAAACGTCACCCTAACACGTTAGCTTGTTCCACACTGGTTGCAAATTATCACAGAAATGTATTAAGTAAGATTTATGGATAAGTGTAACGTGACATAAAACAAATCTTATCTGAATTCCTACCTAAACAAAAACATCACTTTATCAGTAAACTTTATCGACTATTTCATCGATAAACTTTATTTGCACACTTCGCATTGTATATAGTAACGCCTGGAGAGTGACTAATGTGCCAATTAAGTAATTTACATACTGCATAAACTCACGCCAGTATCCCGGAGGGGTAGGAAGAAACCAGGGTTTGCCACTTGCCACGATCAATCCTGACACACCACTTAGGCTTTATCAAAATCAATCATAATCACGTCACACTGTAGGACACAGGCTTTCTCTCAGAGAGAGATTAAACATCAACAATAAATAGTAATTGATTCTGGGATCATTCCCGTAATTTACAAAGAAAAATTATTAAAATTCTCTAGAGCAATTTTTTTAGCCATTTACTTCGGGCTTACTGGATCATCATCATCATCATCATCATCAGCCATTTGACGCCCACTGCAGGACATAGGCCTCCCTCATGGTTATGAAAGGGTTTTGCCGTAATCGCCACACTTGGCAGGCGGGTTGGCGATCGCAGTGGCTTACTGGATGTTTTGTCTATATAACCGTCAACATAACTGGACAAGGTCGAGTTCCATAATTATTAATATTTACGTATTAAAGGGGATCCAGACGGCCAACTAGCGCCAACAATGAAAGAAAATCATAATATCTTCTTTTACAGATCGTAGTTATTTGCAAAAAGTGTTTCAACCATCTCTCAATCATGTTAACAGTGATTTTCAAGACCCACAACAAAGGACCTGTGATCACGAACCTGTGACTAGACAGCATTTATGCCAAAAACGTCCGCTTTTTGGCGTTAATGGGCGTCCTAGGTTTTTTGCCTGAGGTTCACGGCTGATCTAAGCTGAGCAGCGTAGGACGCCCACCAGGGCCTAGATTCTGTTAATGCATTGTAGTAACATGACAACTGCATGAACATGGCGGTTTTCATTTCATGGCTGCTTTAAGTCTACGCGGGCACACCCATCAAACCTTCTAGGCGTCAATGGTACGAAAAAACACGTCACGTGACCCGACAGTGTACCTGTCATTATACTACAATGCACTAACAGAATCGAGGCCCAGTTCGCTAGACCGATGTTTGAGGTAGATTGCTGGCAGTGGCTGGAAGGAAGAGGATTGACGAGGACAGAACGAAGTGGCGTGCCTTGGGGGAGGTCTATGAGCAGCAGTGGACGATTACGGAAACCGAGGAAAAAAATGAAATATTTGTTTACAGATCGAATTTGCAAAAATTGTCTATACAATCTCTCAATCATGTTAATAGTGACCCTAGGTTCTTTGTCGTGGGTCCTAAAATCACTGTTAACATTATTGAAAGATTGTACTGATACTTTTTGCAAATACGATCCCTAAACACAGTACGATTCTTTAAAACACTCTTCCAATTAAACTTAAGTTGAACTTTTCCTTTATGACAGACTATTGCAACTATTTGTGCAGTGTTTTAGTGGAATCTAGTTTTTATAAATAACATTGTAAAATATTCTATCCATCTAAGTTTTCTTGTTTTATTTATTTATTTATTTATTTATTCAGTTATCTAATTGTCGTCAAATTACAATACCAATTTGAAGGCGGCTCGCTCTATTCTCATTTACATACTTCTGCACATGAATACTTAATTAACTTTTCATTCTAATTACAATTATTGTACTGTATTCTCTAAGTGAAACTTACCATGCCCTTGTAACTCCTTCTCAAAGACACTATCCTCCTGATTCCTTCTACACTCGATGGTAGACTTTCAACCATTGTTCTATCACTCGATTACAATTGTATAATATTTTGCGGTTAGAAGCGAAGACAGTTTAAGTTTCCAAGTAATCTGTTTCACGTCCACTTAGCAAATTAACTCCAACAATAATGAAGCTTATATGAAACGAGTAAATCAAAAGCACTGCTGGTGACTAACGCGCCTAAAGGAAACAGGAGAAACCCGATGAAACGAATTCACTATAATGACCCTGATTTATTATCTCTGTGAGCTCTGTCTTAGACTCGAAATGGAAACTAAAAAAATTGTCCAGAAAAAATTATATTAACAAAACTCAGCAAAGACTAATTTGATTAGAAAAATATTTTGGTTAACAGAATAAATAAATGAGCAGCGACACACGCTCAGCAAATGAACCTAATACGGTGAGCGATCAAACCAAATATAGTCAGCCAATAAACTCGTTAACCAAAATTATTTCAGTTAAAACTAAAATAAAAAGTTTAAATTATTATTTCGCTGATCAAATAATAATTATGAAGAGCCAGCCAAATAAATAACAAAGCTATACAAGTTGTACTTGCATTTGACAGTGCAGCATAAGGGTTTTAAGGTTTCTTTGGTGACGTATTACCACCACTCATTATCTTTAAATATTGACCCGATTCCCCATGGAGGCCGGCGTAATTGTTTTTTATAAAATGGCCTCAGTATGGGTGTCCACCCCGAGTCATTTTGCAGTTTATGAGGTAGTTAGCCACTATGACAATTCAAATCTCACTGTTCACTGTTAGGCTGTTCACATTCACAAGTCAACTGCAATCTAAGATGCTCTCATGCTATGGTAACCAGGCAAGGACATCACAAACACGGAAAAACAGCCAGACTAAGGACTTCACTTCGCTCATAATTCTGTGAGTCATCAATTCAATGATGAAAATTTGTAAAATACTATACAAGCACAGTACAAATAAAGATGTAAGTCCGCTTTCATACTATAATGCGGTGGTAACCTAGTGGGTAGAACATTGGACTCGGAAGCGGGAGACCCAGGTTCGATTCCCAGTGCGGGCATGTACCTATGACTTGTTTTCTAAGTTATGTACATTTGTGAAGTTATAGTAGCAATACCATAGTAGATGATTTGAGAAAAGATGGTCAGAGTGGAGTTTTTTTTTTCCCGCTGCCTTTTTCTCCACTACAAATACGGCCCGAAGGCAGCGGCTAACATAGTAACATAGTACATTGACATTCAGCAAACAGAATGTAAATTCTTTACGTTGAAATAAATTATAGATTTTTGATTTTTTTTTTACCACTCGCTAACTGTGAAGGAAAATATCGTGAGGAAACCTGAAAACGGAAACGGAAGCTATTTATATACCTCAGCGCTTGAAATCGCCGATCCGCGGTGCGCACGCGTGGTGATTAAGCCCATACTCTCTCCCTGAGAGAAGGCCTGTGCCCTACAGTGGGACGTATATAGGCTGCTTATGTATTTCATATTCATATTTGTGGAGAGTCTGTAATAGCTTTAATGAATTGGCGAAGAGCATTGACATAGACTTGTTTAATTCTTCAGTGGCTAGTCTGAAATCTAGACTTAATGCGAATTTCTTTCTCAGTGATTAATATCTATACATATTATACATAGGTACAATATAATGTAAAATAAAACTATGGAGAAAATTCCTCTATAACTAGGTACATATAATTAATCTCTGTTATGTATGACCGATGTTTGTTTTATCTGTAATCTGTTGCTGACGATTATGTTTATCTGTCTATCTCGCTATTCTGAATTTATAAGTGGAGACTTGTAATTGGCCTTCTGTCTCCTATGTTGGTGTTATTCTGTTATATTGTGCTGTTAGTCTTCTTTAAAACAAAATAAAAAAATAAAAATAAAAAAATATATATAATATTGTAAGCTGATTATTATTATTATTATTTATTTGGGAATCGCTCGTAGCCCCGGCTGCCTGAGTGATCTTAAACGATCACGAAGGTTAAGCAACACAGGGCGCGTTTAGTGCATGGATGGGTCGCCGTCTATGCCTAACGCTAGTGGCATAATTGCGAGCGGTTCCGTGCTTCGCAAGGTACGTTAAGCTGTTGGTGCCGGCTGCCGTCGATAGATGGCAGTCGTTAAGCCAAGTCAGAGGCCTTAGGGCGGCTTGAAAACTTCTGACAGTAGACGAGCCACTAGTCTACAAGCCTCCACCAATCCGGACTTGGCCCCCGTGGTGGAGTATGGCCTATACTTTCCCCAGGGAAGAGACCCGTGCCCCACGGTGGGGACATAAATGGGTTGATGATGATTTGGGAAACTTGCAGCTTACATAATAAATGGACAGAGACTTAGAATCAATCAGTTATCAATGGGGAAACCACATTAGGCTGTAATGGTATCATGGTACAAGGTAAATTGCCTCGTTGGTGCAACGTCAAGTGCACTCGCAGCGATTAGTCGCTGTATGTGACAGGAAGTAAAACTAGCGAAACCCAGGAAAAAATTAAATATTTTTGTTTACAGATCGAATTTGCAAAAAGTGTCTGTACAATCTCTCAATCATGTTAATAGTGACCCTAGGTTCTTTGTCGTGGGCCCTAAAATCACTGTTAACATGATTGAAAGATTGTACTGATACATTTTGCAAATACGATCTGTGTGTAAGATACGATTTTTTAGGGTTCCGTACCGAAGGGCCAAACGGGACCCTATTACTAAGACTTCACTGTCCGTCTGTCTGTCTGTATGGCTGTCTGTCCGTCTGTCTGGCTGTCCGTCTTTCACCAGGCTGTATCTCATGAACCGTGATAGCTAGGCAGTTAAAATTTTCATAGATGATGTATTCTGTTGCCGCTATAACAACAAATACTAAAAACAGAATAAAATAAATATTTAAGGGGGGCTCTCATAAAACAAACGTAATTTTTTTTAGAACCGGCAACAGATAGACGCTTGAAATATTCACAGAATATATTCACAGTTTTATATTCGCTTCCAAAAATAAATAATTAATTGAAAATAAAATAAATATTTAAGGGGGGCTCCCATGCAACTAACGTGATTTTTGCAGTTTTTTCTCGATCCTTGTGTCTAATGTTGTATAGATGGTACGGAACCCTTCGTGCGCGAGACCGACTCGCAATTGGCCGGTTTTTATATTGTTTATTGATGGCGCCGGCGCTACTTAGCCCACTAGCTCCCCTTAACCTTGCGCCATGTCCGATGTCGGTCCGTCTGTCTGCCCGCGGTTTAGCCCAGGAGCTCTATTTTTGAATCACTCGTATGAAATTGTATCGTCGAATGCGACTTAAGTCACACTCGTCTTCTAAGTCGCATGATGTCGTTTTTCCGTATTTTTGAATCGTTCGCCTGAAGTGTTGCCAGTACAATTTGAAGTATTGTATTTTATCCATTCCACGCAGAAATAAAAAAAACCGGAAACTACCGTAACAGAAACGGAACGTAAAACACTGTTTTATTGGCTGTTTAAATAAAAAATCTTTGTCTTTTGATACAAACAAAACACTACTACTGTCATTTTGGTTTGTGTTCTAACGAAATGTCGAAATCGTTTTTTGACAATTAATCTACCGATCGCCATGCGAGACGAGTGGTAAGGACCATTCGTTGCAGTTCGAGTGATTAAAAAATACGGAATTTCAGATGTCGAACGAAAATCAGTAGAAATCGAGCGCTCGACGCGATACGAGTGATTCAAAAATAGAGCTCCAGATCCGCTTAGTACAAGCGACAGCAGGTCAACCTTTACGTCTTTGTTGCAAAATCGCACTGAAAGTTACTGATTAGGGTGCATGTATATAAAGTTTGATGTGCTGTCGAATGTACTGAAATGCTCAAATTTGGCAATTAATACTAGAATTAAACATAAATTGTCATTTCCACTATTTAGACTTGCAAAAGTTAACACATCCTTTATGGGGCACTGTATAAGGTTCTACAACAAAATTCCTCAAGATATATTAGAGTTACCTCCAACGCGATTTAAAAAATGTGTTAAGCACATTCTGTGCAAAAAGGCTTACTATAACATCAAGGATTATTTAGAAGACAAAGATGTTTGGCATTAAACAGTAGATTAATATTATTTAAAGGACGATTGTGACTAGTGTTCAATACATTCATGACTAATATTTTAAGTTGAAAACTCTGTTAATTAAGTTAAAACGTGTTTTGAAAAGAATAAATGTGGAGTTTCTTTGTTAGCTTCTTCTCCACATAAACTAACAACTTTGACGTTCATTAAGTTAACATTCTGTTTTTACAATGAATAAAAATATTGAATAGGCGAGAGGTCCCGGGTTCGAATCTCGGCTGGGGACAAAAAAAAAACCCAGGTCTTGAATGTTTACATGTCTGTGATGTCGCTGTTTCTGGTTCCCACGACACATATGTGGGGTTAGACACTCAGGTTTCCTTACGATGTTTTCCTTCGCAGTATAGGTATTTATAGGTATACGTACTTATAATGCCTACTAAACGGTGCAGTCGACAGTACATCAAGCTTTACATGCGTGTACACTAATCAATAAGTTAAGGGCGACTTAATAACTACACTGTAAAGGTTGACGTGCTGTCAACCGTACAGTACCAACAGTACCAACTACCAACCAAGTTTATGCAATGCGTTCTATTCATTCAAATGTACTCTTATCGTTTTGTTTGTATGAATGAAATCACGAGCCACGAAGTCGAAATCCGTTTAAAATACACACGTGTGAGCTGAAACTACTATGGATTTCAAATAAAAACAATAGTTATGTTACAATTTTACAACTTCCATTTATCGACGATGGAAAACAATAAGGGCGTATCCCGTTGACAAGTAGTAACTAGACTACGTATAAGGTAGTAATCAGTTTTTTTTTCTGCATCGATTGGTCTGGGTCTCGTTGCTCTACTTCGGGCAGTATTTTGAAAAATGTTTAAATTTTTTTGGCGTAACTGCCCATATCTTAAACTTTTTAGAGAATTCTAGTAGAAGTTGATGTTTTTAACAAAAATTTAGTTACGCTAATCCTATTTCTAGGCACCACAGCTGTTATGACCCTTTTGCGGGATGTATTTTTATACTTCACTGCTTACGACATTTTCACAGCTCTAATTTTGCTAAGATACTACAATTTCGTGGGTAATTAAAATCAACCCAAACCATGTTAAAACATTAATTTCAGCATCAATATTTTTTACTTTAGGTAGTTACGACTTACGACGAATCATAGGTCCCGTCATTTCTGAAACTTTTCGGTTTTTTTCGCTCACGCCCCAGGCAAGCCACCTCATTCGCTGCGCGGACGCCGTGATGAAAGGTTGTGTCTGCTTTGCCTCAGTGAAACCGTAACTTGAAGGATTATTATTATAATTTCTCTAAATCAAGGTATGTAAAAGTTTTAATTACCTACTGATACGTTTCATGATATTTAGCCAACTAATCGTTATTATAAAATGTAGTGATTAGTAGCTAATCATATTGATATAACTACAAACGAAGGTACAACTTGACTAGAACAACTAATTCTTAAGGATATTTTATCTAGCTTCTTATTTAGTAAGGTGAGTAGGTACCTAGCAACAAATCTACATAATACCTATCTATCTTCGGGTGCTAGGTACGTACCAATCAACCTAACCACACGGCGCCGTTAGACAAAGAATAATAAATTTAGGGAGGTTTTTATTTACCTATTTCTAGATAACTTCTTAATTGTCAAGGCAGTTGGTGGGGGGCACTTAAATAATAAAGAGCTTTTAGATGATTTTATTATGAGATAACAGGTTTGTATATTGAAACCTAACTAACTTTTAAATACTCATGATAGGAAATAGTTTTTTATGTATCAAGGGCGGTAAGCTAGGCAGTTAGGTAGGAGAATTCAGCTGTCATCGGCAGTCGTCGATATATACTCGTAGTTTTGTTCGGTGCGGATGCAATAACAGAAATCATCATTCAGCTTAATAAACGACAAGTCCCCAAAGTTTCTGTTGATCATTTATAGGAAAATTGTTCTGAATATCACAAAATCACAATGAATAGCGTACCTCAAACTCAATTTTGTCGACCTAGAACAAGCCACGGATCAGTTAATTACTGAGCTGCCAGCCTACCCCGAACTTCATCTCCACGACTTGAAACAAGTAACGGACCAATTATTTGGCGAGCTGCTAGCGTTTCCCGATCCCTATCTTCTCGACCTAGAATGAACGACCGACCAGTTAATTACCGAGCTGCTAGCGTACCCCAAACTCCATCTCCTCAACGTAGAACAAGCAACGGACCACAAACTTACCAAGCTGCCAGCGTACCCCAAACTCCATTTCCTCGACCTGGAACAAGCGACAAACCACAAACTTATCAAGCTTCCAGCGTACCCCAATCTCCATCTCCTCGACCTCGACCGTGCTTACACCTAAAATATACCCAATAACTTGCGGATAAAAGTGTGATAAATAATATATTATATTTTTTTGTGAAGTCATTTTTTTTGAGATGTCTAGCGGTGATTCTGGTTCGACCAGATGGTCGTCCTCTTCATCTGTTCCATCGCTCATATTGTCTAACAGAGAAGGCTATCCAACATGGAAACATGGTTCCTAACAGCAAATTAAAAATAAAAGTAGTTATGACCTTTATACCGCGAATTCGTTGTAATTGTCTGTTTCAGTACAAACATCATATCAAAGTACTACCTTTTTGAGGTCTGTGACCTTCTGTAGACAATGGCGTAACTCGAGAAAACCCCTATTTCTGGTAATATGAAATCATTGGTTTGTAGATCGTTCAATACAGACTTTTGTTTTATAGTTATGTTCCAAATTTTACGTTTACATGACTTACCATTAAAAAGTTAATGACCGAAATTACAATATTACATTTGCAATAAAGAATATAGATTGTTTCTGTTTTTTTGCTCTGGTGTGAAGTTAAGTTTGCCAGGGTTACGCCCTTGTTGTTTTCCGTTGTCGATATCACGTGCGGTTACAGTGGAATTGCCGCGTTGGTTCAACATTAATGTTTCTATGTATAGATAGATAGAATATTACTTATATTATATTAGCACTGTTAGCATAAGAAAGGGACAGTACAAGATTAGATTACATTAGATTATTATAGTCTCTCCCACACAATTATGGACGGCATTATTGTAAAAGCGAAAAGCGAATGGTTGTCCAGTCCCTTTCTTTAAGGGGCTCCATCCGGTTTACTAGCGCCACCAAGGGATAAAAATTATAATCTTCTTCTGCAGATCGAATTTGCAAAAAGTACAATCTCTCAATCATGTTAACAGTGATTTTTAGGACCACGACAAAGATTTTCATTTGATATAGACAAAGTAAGGTTTGCAATTATTATTTTTTGGTTTTCCTAATTTGTCCCCCGAAAACGATCCTCATGTCACAAAATCCAATCCAATCCAATGAAATCTATGCCAATAAAAAGCTCTGTCATCAAAACAAAAGTAAAAACTCATGTGGACGCGAAAAACTAACCAAAATTGTCGAAATCACAACAGAACACGGGAAACAACATTCGCGGAGCAAAGAAAAACGGAATGTTTTAAAATAAATTACGTTTGATAAGTCACGAACATAAAACGTTTTAGCTTGACAGTTAAAATTTTCACAGATGATGTATTTCTCTTGCCGCTATAACAACAAATACAAAAACAGAATAAAACAAATATTTAAGAGGGGCTCCCATACAACAAACGTAGTCTAAAGACAGCGCTCGCAATCTATGTAAACTTTACAGCACCGATGTCATGTAGTTAAATGTCAAAGCTAAACGCTTCTTGTCTGTTTCTATAGATGGCGTTGTTCTCACTGTACCTAATCTATCTTGTCTTGATGTTTGTCTAATTTTGTATAGATAATGGTACGGAACCCTTCGTGCGCAAGTCCGACTCGCACTTGGCCGGCTTTTTCAAATACTTTTCTCTTATGAGTAACTAAATATTAATATTAACTAACAAAACAGACAAACAGACTTTATGTGAACTTTCTTATTCCTTATTGTTTAAGCAAACACCTGCTAATACCTATAGCTAATAAGGGCAACCTTTAAAGTACGCCACACTAATTTCGTGATTTTTGTACCCCTTCACGTCCTTGTCACACATGGTCACAGTTGTGACCCATTCAAGGACGGTCACATTTTATGGATGGTTCCTAATATGAAACGTGATAATGAAATAAGGCAAAACTAAAAAACCGTTTATTTCTGTGGTACCGGTAATTAAACCACTTCCCATTAACAGAAGTTTAAAATTCCCAATTAAGTTAATTTAACATTTTTCATATAAACTGGTAAAAAATAAATTGGGAATTGCAAACTTTTGCTTATGGGAAATGGTTTAAATTACGTAACGTAAACCCACGCCTGTATCCCAGAAGGGTAGGCAGAGACCAGGGTTTGCCACTTGCCACGACCCTGACAGACCTCTTTCGTTTCATCAGCATCAATAGTCGTTGCATGCACGCACGCCGTTAGTTTAATTACAGATACTAAAACACGGTTTTTAGGTTTTAAGTTATTTAGATAATACGATGTAGGTACGGAACCACCAAACGCAAAGGTAACTTGCGGACTTGGCCAATATTTCATATTGCAAACATTGTAGTTATCTGAAATATTTACGAGTTAACTCGGGACTCTATTGCTGGAAATGCAATAAACAGAAGAACGCTAGTTCTTTCCTTTAAAATAAGTCAAAAAAGTAGAAAGTGAAAATACATTTATTGCCAAAAACACATAAAGTTTACACAAAACGAGAAAAGTGCGTGTTGAAATCTTTTAATATTATCTTTTTATTAAAGACTTTATTTCGTACCATAAAATTCATATAATTTGACCAATACTAAACTACTTACTAATTCAATTAATTTAATTTCTAATTAAAGTTGTGTTAGTAATAACAATAATTTATAATTAATGCTAGGTAGGTACTCAATAGTCGACCAACTTATAAAAGGAAAACTTGATACAAATTCCATTGAAAATTACGTTGATGAAGTGGTTAGGTCTGTAAAGCAGGTAATTAAGTTAAAAAACACCTCCATCTACGGAACCCTGTAAAGCATGTGACCGGACACGCACTTTTCCAGTTTTTGAAACTCACTCAGGCGTAAACCTTCTGTAGATGCTCGTCTATATTTTGGCGTCAGACAAATAGCACTAATATTTCACACCCTCATGCATTGCCGGTTAATACGTAATATGTGCATTATTATGTGTAAATAATAGCACTGGTTTGAAGTAAATAATTGCATTTTACGGTACTGGTTTGGAATCATTCTCAAAGTATTGCGAAGTTAATTTTACCTAAATGTAGGTATCAAATAAATTGTTGGTAAAATACTTCATGTAATCTTTACAGATACCTAAATGTTTATCCAGCTAGGTGACTAACACTATTTAAACGAATTACTAACTTACATACATGCACACGGCAGTGGTTGCCTAGTGGGTAGAACATTGGACTCGGAAGCGAGAGACCCAGGTTCGATTTCCAGTGCGGGCATGTTTCTATGACTTCGTTTTCTAAGTTATTTACATTTGTGAAGTTATAGTAGCAATACCACTCGCTAACTGTGAAGGAAAACATCGTGACGAAACCCGAGTGTCTGAGCTATTCACATACCTCAGCGCTTGAAATCACCGATCGGCGGTGGGCACGCGTGGTGTTTAAGCCCATACTCTCTCCCTGAGAAAAGGCCTGTGCCCTACAGTGGGACGTATATAGGCTGCTTATGTACATATGCTTACATACATACACACGGACGTTTATTTATTTTTACGGCTAAACTCACGTCTGTGTCTCGGGCGGGTAGGCAGATACCAGGGTTTGCCACTTGCTACGATCCTGACGAAACAGCTTTCGTTTCATCATTCATTAGTCGCTGCATGCGCACACGCTGGTTTCGGGTACGTTTTATCTTGCCATTAGCTAATATATCCCCTAATTGATCGAAATATGTCCGCGTGGAATGTAAGGGACATGGCAATACGAATACTTAGGTGTGTAGGAATACGCAAATAATATTATTTCTATAGTACCTACAGTACGTCTCCTTAACAAAATCCTTATATACATCCAAAAATATAGAATTCGCGTAGAGGGCTGATTTACTTTCTTCTGCAGGTGCTAAGATATCAAAAAGTACCTGTATTGGTTAATAAAGGTCGGCAGCAGGTGGCTTTACCAGAGTAAAAATAAGCCTACGCATGGCACAGGCCCTCTCTCAGAGAGAATACGGGCGCGCTCAATCAATCCTTGATTTTGAATAAAAGGGCTAAAAAAATCTGTTAAAAAAGGCACTTGAAAATAAAAAGTAGAATATTTTTGAAAACTTTATTGTACGATATTTTTCATAACAGCGCCATCTAGCGTCGAGTAGAATCAACAAAGTTCCTCTTTTGCGCCACCATTTGGAATGTGGCGCTGCTAAAGTAACAACAAACAACGAAATTGTGAACTTGGGAAAGTTTTATTTTAACATGCTAACCAGTCAACTTGGCAAGCAATTATCATTAGTATTTGTTTGCCTCTTCGTACATAGTATTTAATGCGTTTTCGAATAGGAACATCCTTGTTTTATTTTATTTTCACGAGACTTCGTCCGCTCTGAATTCGGATCGTAATAATATTTTAATTTTATCTCTACTGTAGCAGCAGACTTAGAAGAGTGACTCAGCATCGTGTTTTTGTAAATAAGACTGTAAAGGTTGATCTACTGCCGACTGGACCTATTTATCTATTATTAGCCTGCATTTACTTACGGATTATAAACGACCAAACGACAACGACCTCACTCGGATTGACGTATTTATGTACCCAGGCTGTGGTTGACAGTCGAACCACTCAAATAGTGACCGTGGTGGCCTACCTTATAAATAGTTCTTATCTGTACGACGTAAGAGCGTTTATTACCACTCGGACCAGGCTTCTGCATGAATCTGACCGTAGCTAGTGACACAATACACTTCCGCAATGGATACAAGAGGGTATAGTTAAGCTATTTTCTATGGGTCTCTAATCGCCGGTTTCTGAATTGAGAATTTTAGTAAATAAACAGTTACGCTCTTAGTTATAAAATACGATTCCTCAGAGGCAGTTAACTGTTTATTCTGTGGTTGCCTTTTTCCCTTTACCATAGGGATTTAAGCTGCCTCTGAGGAGTGTTTTAAGGAATCGTGCTTTTATAACTGCGACCGTTAGTAATCAGTCTGTACCTGTACCTACATTTTTGAAGAAAGAATGAAAAAATATTTGTTATGCTAGTAAAGCATTTAAAGTCTGCTTTTGAAGGTCTTAGTAAGCTTGGACCGGCTCGGGGACGGTCAGCGGCTCGGACCGAGTGCGTCGTCGTAATCAACTGAAACTGTACGCACACGGCACGAGCGTATTGAGACCGTCAAAATCCGGCTTAAGAAGTTAGATTCTCAATTCAAAAACCGGTCAATTGCGTGTCGGGCCACGCGCAGTGTAGGGTTCCGTAGAAGAAGGGGTATTTTTACCTGCCTTACGGTACTGACAAAGTTGTCAGTACCGTAAGGCTGACATGAAAGTAATTTTTAGTAAAATTTGTACGAAGTTGGTCGCATATTACTCGTTAACTTGTGAAGCCGTGCTAATTTTCCTTTTAAGTTTATCATAATGTGCTTACCAGGAGACGGGCAGCAGCGTCTTCCTGAGATTCCAACCGCTTACTGCGATCACCAACCTGCCTGCCAAGCGTGGCGATTATGGCAAAACCCCTCATGGTTATGAAGACCGCGGAGGAGGCCTGTGTCCTGCAGTGGGCGTCAAATGGCTGATGATGATGATGATCACTTCCTCAGCACAACGCTGAGTCAGCTGCCTTTTGTGGCAATGTAGATACACCACAGGCTACATCTATAGTCCTGTTTTATTTATTCGTTTTTTCTGTTGTGTATTTAGTTTTCCTTCTGTGTTGTGCATATTATGTTACTTATGTGCTTATTTTGTTTCTGTGATGTATCTTGTTGGTATAATAAATGTCTTTCTTCTTCTTCTTCTTCTTCTATGATGATGATTATAATGTGCTACCTACTGCCTTGATTTTTTTCACATTTCTAAAGTCAACCATTTAGCCGGGACATTTAGGACGTCCTACTCTAAGAAACTATTTTTAAACGACCCATCCAACGATACCCTACATAAAAACCCGGGGATAAGCTGGGCTTGCCCCCGGTTTTCATACACTAATCATCATCAACCCATTATGTCCCCAACGAGGGGCACGGGTCTCTTCCCTGAGGAAGGTATAGGCCATACTCCACCACGGGGGCCAAGTCCGGATTGGTGGAGTCTTGTAGACTAGTGGCTCGTCTTCGTCTACTGTCAGAAGTTGTCAAGCCGCCCTAAGGCCTCTGACTTGGCTTAACAACTGCCATCTATCGACGGCAGCCGGCACCAACAGCTTAACGTGCCTTGCGAAGCACGGAACCGCTCGGAAAAATGCCACTAGCGTTAGGCATAGACGGCGACCCATCCATGCACTGAACTTAACCTTCGTGATCGTTTAAGATCACTCAAGCAGCCGGGGCTACGAGCGACTAATAAGAGTCATAAATATACACTTAACAGAGGCCTATTATGCGCACCAAATCCTGTCTGAACCCTGACGTCACCCCTGTTTCTCGCTGACAATCTGTCACTAGGACTTGGTAAGACAAAGTGCGTAAAAAACTACTGAAACATACTGAACGATTGCGATCGTCTGTCAAAATCCACATTTATTGGTATCGCAAACGTGAGGATTCCGACAGGATTCGGTGCGTGTTATTAGGCTACACTGAATTTAACAATTTATGAATAGGTATAAAGTACAAATAATGAATAATAAGCAGCATATAATTATCTACGTCCCACTGTAGGGCACAGGCACAGACCGCGGATTGGCGATTTCAAGCGCTGAGGTATGTGAATACTTCAGACACTCAGGTTTCCACCATGTTTTTCTTCACAGTTAGCGACTGGTATTGCTACTATAACTCCACAAATGTACATAACTGAGAAAAGAAAGTCATAGGTAGGTACATGCCCGCACTAGGAATCGATCTTGGGTCTCTCGCTTCCGAGTCCGATGTTCTACCCACTAGGCTGCCACCGCTGGTGAATATATAAATGTATTTTTAATTACTAATAGGAATTTATAGAGCCTGTGAATTAACATACGAAATCGATAAGTATCTATTTATAAGAATTAATGTAATTTGTCATTGTAACGTTACTATTTTGTGAAGAAAAGGCAATGTCATTTATTTATTTTATTTATTACGCCTCGGCGGCCAAGTATGGTATAAAAATTTGGCAGCTAGACGACTGGAATCGTTCACGATTCGGTGCGCTTAATATCGGAGCATATTATCGAACTAGCTGGTGTTCAACGAAAGAGATAGATGCACTCACGGCCATGGGTCCTAAAAATCACTATTAACATGATTGACGACCTCGCGGCGCAGCGGTAGTGCATCTGCATACCATGCGAGACGTCCTGGGTTCTAATCCCGGCTGGGGACAAAAAAAAACCCCAGGTCTTGGATGTTTACATGTTTGTGATGTCGTTGTTTCTGGTTCCCACAACACAGGGTATCCTAGTGTGGGGCCAGACGCAATGTATGTTAACTTGGACGGTATGGTGACCACGAACAAAGCAGACGTACTTATATGGTTACGTAACCTAGTCGTTAAAAAATAGGCAATACCTATTTTATTTTTTGAGGTCACACTTATTTAATATTTCGGTAAAATCCTACTTTTTTGGGTTACAATTTTTTTAACAAACAACCGTGTTTGTGACGTCCTTGCCTAGTTGCCATAAGGCAGGGTTTGGGACAAAGACATTAGTGATTGTGTTGTGTGAAAGCTGATATTATAATTCTTTGAATAATTCCCCACGGAAAGGACAAACTAAATACTGACTGACTCTGCGATTTATGTCAGTGACATTGTTGTGATAAGAGTCAACTGATTGTAGGTGGGTAAACGGTAGCTTAACCTTCTCAGTCCTGACCTTGAAAATAACAATTGAAGACCATTGTTATTTTCAAGGTCAGGACTGAGGAGGATAAGGGGGTCCAGGGAGTAAAAACATATCTTTTTTTACAGATCAAATTTGCAAAAAGTGTCAGAGTCAGATATTTTTAGGACCCACGACAAAGAACCAAGGATCATGAACCTGGGAGTACATAGCATTTATTGAGTATTGTATTGAGTATTGAGTATTTATTTGCTAAAGCATGGTAATTACAAATTATGTAGGTGGTAACTTAAAATTATGGCACAAGCATGCTCTACCCGTCAGGGTGTGCAAATATTATTTTTGTTTTAAAAAAACAAGGTTTGTTGAGCTAAATTAGTAGGTAGGTACAAAAATATGTAATAAATCTTTGCATAGTAATAACAATAAAAGAAAAAAAAAATGCTTAAAATTAAACTGAGATCAATGGACCATTTAAGAAGTCCTTTACACTATAATACATTTTGTCTATGAGAATTGTATATAATACCGTTTTAAATTTTGTGAGAGGTAGCTCCGAATATGGCAAAAACGTCCGTCTCCTAGGTTTTTTGCCTTAGAATCAGGGCCATGGGTCCTAAAAATCACGGTTAACACGATTGAGAGATTGTACTGACACTTTTGCAAATTTTATCTGTAAAAAAAGATGTGAATTATTTCCTCGGTGACGCTAGTGTTACCGCCTGGACCCCCTTAAGAAGGTGGATTGTGAAAAGAAGAAATGAGTGAACAACGAAATGCCCACACTAATTAGGTGCACTATAACAGCAACCAAAATGTACAAGTTTTTTTGTTCCATTGCTGACTGTAACAAAAGGAAAACTGTGTAAAGAACGGTCATATTTATAAAAACAAGATTCCTCTAAAACCCTCCTCAGAGGCAGTTTAAATATCCTGTGGTCACGTTTTCTCTTTTCCGTGGGCTATTTAAACTGCCTCTGAGGAGTATTTTTAGCTGTAGCTGTCTTAAATACGGCGTTCAAGCCGGTTTATAACAGATATTACTGCCAGAAACTCCTAATAGTGTTTTAGCTTAATCAAGTCATTTGTTCTTATCGTATAAGAAGGGAAGTGGTGAACTAATTTTCACACGAATTTTAAACAGCCAACAAATCAAGCGTGATAAAGATGTTTTCTAAGTGTTAGGTACTGTACCATACCAAGGTCTACACCACATTACATCAGGCGCCTAATTATGCGCGCCAAATCCTGTCGGCAACCTGACGTTTGCGAGAGCAATTTGTACTGTTTTTGACGCGATTGGAATCGTTCAGGATTTGTTGCGCGTAGTATAGGGGCCGGCCTGCGTTTCTTAAAACTATTATTTATAGTTTATTATGACGATTCGATGTGAATTAGCAAGTCGAGTCTCCCGACTTGCTAATCCGGGGCTTAATAAGATATGATGCGATAAGATAAGAATATTCTTTATTGTACCAGGAAAAACAAACATAAAATAATATTTACCTACAAAGATACAGTACAGTTGATCAGCTATGCTATGTACATCGAATTGTCATAGTACCTAAACCGTGAATTGAAGTTCTATGAAACGCTTCCCTGGCTGAAGCTGGCGTGAGCAACAGTACAAACTAGAATAATTCTTGTCGTGTTATTGAAAACCTGAAAAGCGTGCCTTTAATGTCGATAATTAAGGCTGACTTCCACCACTTCTTAAATGTCACTTTAGTCGCTATTTAGATCGAATATTGTATGGAGCTGCTGTTTAAGCCATATTTTAGAAAGTGGTGCAAGTCGGTTTCTTTAACTACATCAACTAAGCAAGGGTATAAAATTCTTAATCTAGTTATGGTTCTAGATTCTTTGGTTTTCAAACTATCCTGAAACTTGACGCGATCAATTAGTATGACAAACGGTAAAATAAAAAATAAAAACCGGCCAAGTGCGAGTCGGACTCGCGCACGAAGGGTTCCGTACCTATATATCTATAAAACATTTGAATATTTCAAGCGTCTATTACTTTACTTTATACTTTATACTTTATTGCACACATAAAATTACACAAATAAAACAAAACATTTACAGAATTAAAAAGCGTACATGGCGAGCTTATTTCAGCAGAAATCTCTTCCAGCCAACCCTGGATGTGGTGATACGAACATTATAAAAAAGGGAGGAAAGTGTACAATAATTATTACGTACTATATTACAACCCAGTACAATCATACATACGTCTATGCCTGTTGTCGTTATTAAAATCGAGCAAAAAAATCACGTTTGTTGTATGGGAGCCCCCCTTAAATATTCATTATATGCCGTTTTTTTTTTGTTATAGCGGCAACAGAAATACATCACCTGTGAAAATTTCAACTGTCCAACTATCACGGTTCATGAGATACAGCCTGGTGACAGACGGACGGACGGAGGGAAAGCGGAGTCTTAGTAATAGGGCCCTTTGGGTACAGAACCCTAAAAATAAGGATCTTATCTTTTGATATCATCATCATCATCCGCTGGCCTTTTCCCCTAGATACCATCTTTATCGGTGCCATGCCATCCGCATCCACGGACCTTCCGCCGACTCAACGCTATAACAGGCTGCTGGGCTAGTTTTGCTTACATACGTTTCATCATCATCATCGTCAGCCATTTGACGCCCACTGCAGGACATAGACCTCCCTCATGGTTTTCCTGACCATGAAGGGTTTTGCCATAATCGCCACGCTTGGCAGGCGGGTTGGCGATCGCAGTAGGTATGCGGTTGGAATCTCAGGAAGACGCTGCTGCGGGTCTCTTGATAATGTATTCCCTACGTTCCTACGTTACGCATTAGATACGTTTAATTTTTATTTAAAATTTCTTGTACTAAGGGTCATATTTGTGTGGCAAACTGACAAATAAGACAAAAAGTCGCATCGTTACATTTATGCCTGCACTGCACAGAGTTTTGGCCACATCCGCACGACTCGACCAACGGGAATCGAACCTGCAGACTCTGTGTCAATGTCAAAGAAGCGTCATAATAACGGTAGGCACGAGTTATGTGACTCATACGACTTGCGGTATGCCGCGAGACCAACATCGGGGAAATAACTCAAGTGACTTTCCCTTGGTCCTGTTCTGTGACTGTCTTTCTTATTACCTTTTTATTCATCTAAAGGTTTTGAGGTTGAACGTCGGCTTCACATTCGGGAGCTCATGAGCCCGAAGCCGTTTTATACCCAATGACTTTGTTTTTTAAGTGGTATTGGTACTAAATCTTCACGAATGTACGTAATTTGTGAAGATTTAGTAGGTACCAATACCACTCGCAAACTGTGAAGAAAACTATCATGAGGAAACCCGAGTGTCGTACGTTAGCGCTTGAAACTGCCAATCTGCGGTGGGCGCGCGTGGTGATTAAGCCCGTACTCTTTCCCTCTCTGAGAGAAGCCCTGTGCCCTGCAGTGGGACGTATATAAGCTACATAAAAATAGTTTTTCAGAGAAGGCTTGTGCTGATCCCTAGACATATTTACCCCCAGTTTCTCGTACGCTAACAATCTGTTTAGCTACTGTTAACAGCTGTCAGTTGGACAAAGTGAATGCAGCTGTCAAAAGTAGAATAATTTATTGTTAGCGTACGAGACACCGGGGGATAGGCTACTATGCTATTTACGTTGTCCAAAAACGGGACAAAGATATTTTTTACATAAAATATAACTACCACATATTCAAGGTAAACACACCTGCTTATTCAGCGACGAATCCGATGCCATATTTACAGCAAACTCTTCTTTACTTTCCGACATTTTACAACGATCCAGCACACCCATAATTCCAGTCTAACACTGTTTGATAATAAAGATCAAATTACCATGAAACACACTTTTTTAAAAACACTTGGGACCACCTGATGCCTTTAACCATGTCAATAGACTGGCTGGCGTGTGAGCAGTGTATGGCTAACCTGGCTTGTTATTCACAATTCACCAAGATAAGCGCCGCTGCTCTCAACCCTTATCTACTAGAGATAAAGTCCTTTATCCAATGACTGAAGGCTTGTACAACTTTGTCTGTGTGTGGGTGTATCCGACTCATATGGTTACATTACAATATACCAACAGTGAGTTACATTAAGTAGGTACTGTTATAGTACGCTGTTCAGTGATAGTTGAAAACATGCGTTATACTTTATTGAACACATAAGAAGACATACAAATCTAACATATTAAAAAGCGATGAAACACAAAACATAGATGATTAACTACCTAAAAATGACCCCACGTTCAATTCTGGGAATGCGGGCGGGGCTTGTCAATTGTGTTACCGATCAGAGAGAGTTCAGTATTACCCGGCAAAATATCTATGCACCTGCCACCGTCAGATGGCCATCTTGCGAGGTACTTAGATATATCTACGGGTTAAGGGGCTACAGTGTGCTGGAACTGGCTAGCAAACGTTTTTGAATCGCTTGTGACATCCTCTAGGAGCATGGCAGACCGTTGAAATTAATATATGATATAATTTAACTCCTTGATTCCCTATTGGATGTTTGAAAACTGTCATAACCTTACGCCTTCTATGAGTAAATATATTCCGTAAGAATGCTTAAAAAAAAGCTAAGAATTTATATACCATTTTAAATGCGCAGTGGATTACGTTTAAGCTTATACAGTCTTACGGGCAATATCAAAATCTTGTATGTTAATGTTTAAAACTAACAGGAACAATAGTTACTCATTCAGAAAAAACGTTTTCATCAATTTATCACATTACGCCTTACGAGGAACGCCCAGCCTACTCGTTGCCTGTTGTCTGTGACCAGGCGCTCTTCGCATCACCATTGATTTCATTGTAACTTTTCATAAGCGATTTATCAATCATAAATCAACCTTCCAAAGTTCACCTCGAGCGCCATATAGTGAAATTAATTCAAAGTAGCAATTCTCATACAAAATTACCGATTGTAGGCCAAGGACGTGGGGCGAGGGACCGAAAAAGACGCCGCATCTTTCCAATTCACTTTCGTACAAAATGTACTGGGTCAAGTTTCATAAAACTATAATTTCGTAGTTTATTATGACAATTCGAAGTACACTGCGCAGCAGAGTCTATTTGTTAATCTGTGGGTTAATCGGCTTTGCAATGTACATCGAATTGTCATAGTCACAATGAATTGTAGTTCTATGAAACAGGCTCCTGAAGGGATGGGTCTTTTCCGCGCCCTCGCCCCACGTCCCATGTCCGAACAAAACAAAAAAATATTATATAGCTATTAGTCCAATCGGTGGAGACATTTTCGAGTGTTTGCAAGACCAACGCACGGCAACTGATTTTTGTAGTAGTGATCGAGCTTCAATCGTTAGAAAAACATAGAATATAAAATCCCAATTCTTGTATTTTTTTATTTAAGTAAATAACTAAAAAAGAAAAGTAAAAAGGAAACCGATCATTTACTAGTATTCGAACCAAGAGCTCTCTGCCGTTCAAGGGACGCCTCTTCCCATCCGAGCTATTGTAACATTACCAACCTAAGCGAAACATCGTTTTACTATTTGTGCCTAAATCACGGTAAAAGTGAGGTTCATTAAAAATTAAACCTAACTACCTATGTATTATAATCCATTTATTGTCGCGATTAGGTCGGCCGCATGCGGCCAGACGTGTTGCTCGAGCCTTGTAGTCTCTAATTACTAGCATTTAAAGTTCATTTTAGTTTGATTGAGTTTTGTTTCACTCCTTGCGCTCGCACTTCGCCTCCTCGTTAGATTGTAGGGTACATAGGCGGTAAATAATAATTTCGATTGGGGCGTTACGAATAATACTTGATTCATAACCTTTGAGTGAACCAAGCCGAATTACAGTACCTACTTAGTATTTCCGCACCGCTCACTTCCGTAGCGACAGAAGAAGATAGCGCTATCGAACTCGGCTCGGTCGTTCCCATCCGGATATATAGAAAAATATTTTACATATGTAGTTATATGAATTGTGTCAATAATGTTATGTTTAGAACCTTTTCTAAACATACAAAACGAATCTGTGTAGATTTCGTCTCTGAATTTTTTTTCTATCTGCCTGACATGTTTTTCTGTTTTAAATAAAACGCTGTATATTTTTATCACGCATTTTATTGTACATGCGGAAGTATTGTTAGAAGAATCAATGGCGTAATGCTCAAAATTTTGTAGGAATTATAATTTATATACGTGTGTAGGTACTTGTTTTTAGTTTTTTATTTTCTCGAAATTCCGCTGTATTGGGATAAGTTATCTACACTGCAATAATTATGCTCTTTACCTTCCCTACATGTAATATAAATCACACTTCCATGACATGTATAAGTTGATCCTATTCAATTGTTTTTGCTAGGGTTGGCACAAAATCCGGGTTTTTTTTATTCAAGATTTATTCGGTGCTCATTTTTAGGTACAACGTAATTTAAATATATAATTTAACGCGCATAATATTTTTTGGGTTCCGTAATTATAATGACAACAAAAGAAAGTAGGTAATTTCTTTGTACACGTAACAAAAAAAAAAACAACTGAAACCTTAACAAAAAGGAAAAGTGTAACAAAAAGTAACCAAATAGAAATAGAAGTACTGTATCACACAGTAGATTAAACAAAAATCTGCGTTCCTGGTTTACCGATATTACATATTTTTATTTAAGTGTCACAATGAATAGTGTAATGTATCTTGAAAATATTCGTCGGTGGGGAGTTCCAAAATTATAATAATAATAACGTCCACACAACGCAATCAAACTAGAATTCCCTGCACTATAGTATAGATAGTTTTTAACTATCAGCTTTAACGCCAAAAATCACTTAAATGCTGTATGTTTCCTGTGCTATTGGAATGAAATAATAGAAATGGTATGAATTACACTATTAATACGATTATCAACAGATTAATCTGTTATAATATACCAATATAAGTTAAGACGAGGAGGCACTGTTGATTAATAATTATATTTATCAGTCTTTGTGCTGAAACAAGGATGCAGGCCAAATAAGCACTCAAATCCATTTGTAGCTCTTTTACCAACATCCTTAGCAACGAAGTCTTTTTCCATTTTCATAATTTTTGTTTTATTTCTTTGGTCAATATCCATTTTGAAATGTTTTTTTTTCTTCTGTAAAAAATTAATTATTTTGCTTTTGTTCTTAAAATTTTTATAATTTTGTTTGTGTTATACCATAGAAAAAAATTTATCGAGTCAGATTTGCTCAATGGACTATTGGCCACACAGGCACGATAGCGATGACACATATTCACCCTTTTGAAACCGCTTTAGTGAATGCGCGTAGTGTAAAATAAAATAAAAAAATGCGTAAAGTCGATGATTTAAATTCAAAGATTTTGAGCCAAAATCTTAATCCAAGCTTCAAATTTATCAAAATTTCCACTATTTTAAAATATTTATAAAAACCTCTGTATTTTTACACTATATTTTAAGTTTTCAGCAGCTTTTGTAAAGAAACCTCTCGAGTCATGGAAACACAAGAAGTCCACTGCTGGATATAGGCCTCCTCCATGCATTTCCAAAAAGACCAGTTGGAAGCGGATTTCATCCAGCGTCTTCCTGGCACTTGGATGAGGTCATCTGTCGGCTGGTCGTCCTACGCAGCGCTTGCCGATATGTAGTCTCCATTCGAGAACTTTTCGGCCCCATCGGCCATTAGTTCTGCTTGCTATGTGCCCCGCCCACTGTCACTTCAACTTAGTAATCCGCTGGGCTAAGGTGACTTTCGTTCCTCTACGAATCTCATCATTTCTGATTCGATATCGTAGAGAAAGCATAGGCCTTTCCATAGCTATTTGCGTGACCTTGAGCTTTCTTAGGAGGCCCATAGTGAGAGGCCACGTTTCAGTGCCTTAAGTCATCACTGGTTGTATAATTTTGTCTTGAGTGATTGATGTATATTAGACGAAAGGACTTTTCTAAGTTTCCCGAATGCTGCCCAGCCAAGTTGGATTCGACCTCTTTCACAAAGTTGGACCGGCCTAGTTGGACTGTTTGTCCTGAGTAGACGTATTCGTCTACAACTTCGAGAGTCGAGTTCCCCAATGTTATTGGGGTGGGCACAAAACGAGCATTCGATATGACCTTCGTTTTGTCCATGTTCATTTCAAGGCCCACCCGTTGGGAAACTCGACTGAGGTCTTCGAGCATTATGCCGAGGTCTTCCATCGTTTCTGCCATGACTACTATATCGTCGGCAAATCGAAGGTGAGTGATGTACTCGCCATTGATATTGATGCCGCGTCCCTGACATTCCAGAAGCTTGAAGGTATCTTCCAGTCCGTTTGTGAACATTTTTGGAGAGATAACGTCTCCCTGTCTTACGCCCTTTTTCAATGGAATTGCGTCCGAATTCTGTTCCTGTACTCGGACCGACATAGTGGTTCTGTGGTCATAGTGGACTGTTGTACAAGCATTTCAGCACCTCGATATACCGATAGTCAATACGGCAACGCTGGAGAGACTCGAGCACTGTCCATAACTCGATCGAATCGAAGGCTTTCTCAAAGTCCACAAACGCAAAGCATAATGGCAAATTATACTCCTCAGTCTTCTGTATAATTTGCCGCAACGTGTGGATGTGGTCTAATGGTACTAAAGCCCTTTCGGAAACCGGCTTGTTCGGAAGGCTGGAAGTCATCAAACCTGCGTTCAATACATGGCGCAGAGTAGTCATCAGCGACCACAAAAACCTCCAATACTAATTTTCATAGAAAAACGGAGCCAGAGATAAAAATCAGAATTTTTAAATTTTTAGGAGCCAGCTTGAAATTTGACTTACGCCATTTTGTAAAAAGTAAGTTAACGTTGTCATCCAACCCAAGGTCTTATTCAACATTTGTTCGACAAGACTACCCCGTAATGTTACCGTTTTCTCAGGCTTTGACAAAAAAGCTGTAGAGACCGGATTTTCCAAGTCAGATTTTTCTTATCGGTTTGAGGGATCACCCTGTAAGGATGGAAAATTCCAAGTTTACACCATATGTGGAACTTGGAAATCTTTTAGCACCTGATAAGACCGAAATTAGAACAACCAAAAATTCAAGAATTTTCACACGTCTAGTTATTTTAGCATTCAAACGCTGTGTGACTATAAAGTTGATACCATATTAGTCCAGCCGCTAGACCAGCGGGGCCCGGTGGCAAAACCTGCATTAGGTGTTGGTTGAAAATTTAAGCAATTTTACTTTTCAATCGGCACTATTAAATTTGCCATAAAAATTAATTTACGTCACCGTCCTATCTAGGGTTTATGCAACGAGTTTATGTTGTTTTAAAAGACCACCCCTAAGTGTTACCATTATCCCAAGCCGTTGAAAAAAAAGAAACTCATGGAGACCAGCTTCTCCAAGTTTTCGATTTTCTCCGTCGGTTTTAGCAAAAAAACTAATCGTATAGAAAATTTCAAGTTAGTAATATCAAAATGGGACAACAATTTTATCTAGGTGTTTTTCGCTGATCAACTTTATGTACCTATATACATTCTTCACGTCACACCGTGTACATAAAGTTGTTATATGCGATGTATATCATGTTACTATTTTAATTAATATCAATAATAACGGCACCAGGTATTTACATATTTTTTTCAAAATCAAATCAGATCCGGATTATAAATTACTATCTGAGAGCGTGACAACCCTAACGACGTAAAATCCGGATAACAATTAAAATGGTCGTAATTTCTACTTTCCATGGAATTGGCATTAGAAATATATTTTTTATTTCATATTGGGAAGTCGCTTCCTACGTTCCAATTCTGCCACTGAGTCCCGAAATACATCCATGTGAAATCAAAGTCAAATTCACTTTATTGAAAAAAGATAAGATGATTTTTTTTCACTTTTTGACATAAAAACCTGTTGTTGTGCAAAAACATGTACTATTTCATAAGTAGGTAGGTAAATAAATACGCACTTACTAAACATGTGATTTTTGTTTGAAAGCTATTCTTTCTACAAAGCATAGATAAGTTTTGAAGAGATGTACCTACCTTTATCTTTTTTGTTTGTAATGACGCATGCTATACAAGAAGGCATTAGATTGAAGTCTATTCAATCTACGCGTACGCGGGCGGGCTGGCGAGCCGGCTAGAAAAGTAGAAACCGCTCGGCTCGCTCGACGCGTTCGAAATTCGGCTATATATGTGTGCGTTTGGCGGCGTGTGCTTACGCGAAGGGAATGAGACTGTGTGTGTGCGGCAGCGCGAGCGTCTTTCTATGGAGATTACTACTAGGAATTAATTCAGTCGTGTCATCTAGCGGCGAAATGTTGAAGTGCTGCACACCTGTGTCAAACGCTCAAGGTCATCGGCACAGGGAAAAATCTTAAATCATGAAGTCAACGGTTTGACGTTTTATACTTTATTGCACACACAAGAACAGAGTACAGGAAATGTAACAAAAGAAAGTACATGTACAAAGGCGAGCTTGTCTTTGTATAAAACCAATCATAAGTTACGCTGGCATTTACTATCGCCCAATCAACGTTCACCAAGAACCAATCACAGAGTGATTTACTCTACAGCACATCTTGCGCTCATTTCATTGGTACAGACTAATCGAGAGGACAGGTCCGTTTTTGAGAGGGAATTTTGTAGGAAGAAATACTTCGTTGGTTTTTTTTATTCGCTGGTATTGTTTCTGTGGAAACGAATATTACTAAATATAACAGCTGTTTAAATTGCCTTTTATTAGTTATTAGGAATTTTGAATTATATTTTAGACTATTATTAGTACGGTGGTTGACAATCACAAAATTGGAAACGTGCAAGATTTGGTGCTATTTGATAATATAGGAGCGGCCTCTTATCAAAATCTTCAAATTCACAGTAAAGCTCATTATTAATTATCCACTTATGCACTTATCGACCAAATTAATATTGTGTTTAATGTGCTGATAACAGCAGCTAATAAAAGAGTGCTGCGTACAAGTTGAACCTTACGGGCTTTACTAATAAACTCGACATAAATTTACACCTTGGAATAATATAAAATTTTGTATAGGTATTCCTAGTTTATCCTACGCATGGTACAAGTTTTAGCAAAATCTGCTTAGTACATCGTAGTGACAATATAGATTAAAAGTAACAATGATAAAAAGATAGAGTTAAAGATTTTTTTTTATCCTCCTGACCTTAAGGAAAACCATTCAAAACCATTGTTATTTTCAAGGTCAGGACTGAGGAGGTTAAGGGACGACCCAGACGGACATACTTCGATCAAATAGGGGATGTACTAGCAGAGGACAAGATAAAAGTAACCGAAACCGGCGTGCGTGCATGCAACGACTAATAAGAAAGAATTAATAGAATTGAATTAAAGAATTGGTGAAGCCGTTTCGGTGGAGTTCGATAACAAACACTGTGATACGAGATTTTTATATATTAAGAGATGAAACGCGTCCCGTGGCTTAGGGCCGGTTTCTGAATTGAGCATTTCACTAAATAAATACGTAAGTATCATTCTTTCCTGCTCTTTTTTGAGAAATTCGAGGAGACAGCACTAGAGTTTAACCATTTACTTAGCGAAATTCTCAATTCAGAGACTGGCCATCAGCTGTCCATTGATCTTGATATTCGTCACAAAGCGAAAGCCCAAGTGTTCGTAGTACAGTGGGTACGTATGACTCACGGTTACCATGTGCAAATGTCAGATTGCAAAAGCATACATTAACTGTACGACATTCAAGCACAAAACAAATATGACTCAGATGGTTGGTGAAAGGACAGTTTACGTGTAAGTTTTTCGTCTACAATATAATCCTCTAAATTTTTTGTAATAAACATAGCACAAACTCACGCCTATATCCTGGAGTGGTAGCCAGATGACCGGTCTACCTCAAATAAATAAATAAATAAATAAATTTATTTATTTGAGGCAGAGTTCCAACCTTCTTAAAGGTTTAGTTACAATAAAATTGAGGCAAAAAAGAAAAAAAAACTACTAACATCAATCAGACGTCACAATAAACAAAGTTTTCTTCAACAAAGTTACCAACAAAATAGTATTATCAACTTACAGATTTTTTCTATCCGTTTGCCCACAGAAAAAATAACGTTTGCCATGTACCAGCCTCCGACCATGGATCCGCCGAATCTTCCAGACATGAACTCTTATGAAGACGAAGCGATAGACACCGTCGCCTACATTCTGAACTCCGCAAGGATGAAACTGGGCACACGGCTCAACCTTTTCCAGCTGAAAGGTTCGTTTACAATAGGCTTCAATTATTGATAACAAATGGTAGCTCGATGCGAATTGCCACGATACGCGTCCTCCATGCATAGATATCATAAGCAGCCTATATACGTCCCACTGTAGGGCACAGGCCTTCTCTCAGAGAGAGAGTATGGGCTTGATCACCACGCGTGCCCACCGCGGATTGGCGACTTCAAGCGCTGAGGTATGTGAATAGCTCAGACACCCAGGTTTCCTCACGATGTTTTCCTTCGCCGTTAGCAAGTGGTATTGCTACTATAACTTCACAAATGTACATAACTTAGAAGAAAAGTCATAGGTACATGCCCGCATTGGGAATCGAACCTGGGTCTCCCGCTTCCGAGTCTGATGTTCTACCCACTAGGCTACCACCGCTCTAGATATACTATGGTCTTATATAATTCCCGGTTTACATAATTCCAGTCCCTCAATCCAGTAGTGCTGGACTGGAATGGGCCAAAAAGGCGATACCGTCTACATGATTCCAGTTATGCCAAAGCTGTAGAATCGTCGAGACTGCAGTGACCATTATTATTAAATTGCCATTCCGGCACTGGAATGGCCGTCTACATGATTCCAGTTGCGCTGGTAGGATCACGCTGGAATCGAAAGTAGAACACTATTCCAGTTTTTGCACTGGAATGCTCACTGATTCCAGTGCTTTCCAGCGCCCGTTTATATTATTTCAGTTGCATTTCAGCGCCGGAATGCATCGCTGGATTGGATTAATGTAAACCGGGCAAAAACACGATTCCTCTAAAAGTCAGACGCAGTTTAAATAATCTGTGGTTACGTCTTTCGCTTTATCCCAGACGAGTGTTTTAAGGAATCGTGTTTTTAGGGTTCCGTACTCAAAGGGTAAGGGACTCTATTACTAACACACTCCGCTGTCCGTCCGTCCGTCCGTCCGTCCGTCTGTCGCCATGAACCGGTAGTTAGACAGTTGAAATTTTCATAGATTACGTATTTCTTTTGCCGTTATAAGAACAAATACTAAAAACAGAATAATATTAATATTTAAGGGGGCTCCCATACAACAAACGTAATTTTTTGCCGCTAGATAAAGGTACGGAACCCTTCGTGCGTGAGTCCGACTCGCACTTGGCCGTCTTTTTTTTATAAATAAGACTGTATAGTATACCTAGCGATGTCCTCAAAACATGCTTCAAATCAAATCTTTCTGCATTTTGAAGAATCGTGCTTTTACTCGTATAAAAACACCGTTTCACGCTTTTTCACGATCTCAGTACGCTTGGACAGAATAGCCTATTTCAGCTATCCATATCAAGTACACCCGCTCTCTTTGTACAAAAAATGACTGTTTCCATCAGAGTGTACTGAAATCGTCGATGTAGGTACTCGATGCGAGTAGCTATTTTAGTGAACCGAGAGGATTAAGATCGTGAATATTTACATCATAAAAAGGAAGAAAAAACACCCGGACTGAGGTCTTTTGTACAAATCACTCGGTGGCCCCTAGTGGGAATCGAAACCGCGACCTCTCTCATGGTAACCCAACGTGTCACCGCTAGACAAACGAAGCAGTCAAAGCTGCGTGCCTTTTCTCCAGCGGCAAGAGACGAAATAGCGCCCAGGGCCAGGCTCCCCATCGCATGTGTCAAGCCCCCGCTTGCTATAAAGAGTGAGAAGTTCATAGCAGATGTCATCAAGAGGATCTGGCTTCTCACTGAGGTGCTAATGTATATTCTCGAGTACAGAGGCTGTACGACAGATGAGACCTCCGTGTACTTTTATTTTGAGGTAATACGTGCATAAACTCACACCTAAATCCCGGAGTGGTAGGCAGAGACCAGGGTTTGCCACTTGCCACGATCCTGACAAACTCTTTGGCTTCATTGACATTCATCCGTCTCTGCGTGCACGCACGCCGGTTTCCGGTACTAAATTAATCATTCGAGGTAATGCAATTTTTGTACTTTCTCTTTGACAAAGCAGTAAAAAGTATATTTTAGACCTCAGGGCCCTGTTTCATATAATTTAACTTGACAGACATTTGTCAGTAAACAATTCACTGTATTTTTCTTTTTGTGATGTATGCAGGGCAATACCCAATTTCTTACTTTAAAAATAGCCTAATAATTAATAACTTTATTAAACTTATGGTTTCTGTAATCCTGAACCGATAATAAATAATTTTGTTTTTATTTTCATTGTCATGGTACCTAAATAATGTGTTTAAAAAAAACTTACAAATGTCGCGTAATGTGTGTCTTAAAACAGTAGTTTAGACCGGCAGTTTCTTAGTACCACGAAATGTCACAATTCACTATAAAAGGTTGTTCCAAGTTTTTCACAGTAGTAACAGGCCGTAAACTGACACGTGTAATGCAAAATGTCACGATTTGTCGTTTATGAAACGGCACTAAATGAAAAACTACCACGAGTAGATAAAAATCCACGACAATTTGTAGTGGCGCGCAATTTTTTTTTATTTGCGTTTCAATAATATCTACTCTTCTGCTTTTGAATGTTATTTTGTATGTTTTGAACACTTTTTATTGAATATGCTTTACGTTTTAATAAGAAAATAAAATAAATTTAAAAATGTACTTAAAACTAATTTTAAAACAACATTAAAAAATGGTCGCTATCATCCCGCAATCCGAGCATTCGAGGGTTCCCGCGTTTCTTGCGCTCTCTTTTTCTGTAATGTTGGTGATCCATAGTTTCTAATTTTTCAAAATTACTCGCAAGCTGTGACTTATTGAACGTTACAAATAAAACTAGGTGTCCATTTCAAAATCTAGATCACGTTGGAGAAACAATAGTCAGCAAAACTCCAAACTTAGTCTCTTCAAATATGTTTGTTTATGTCAATGCATTTTGAAGTAAATGTGGTGACGAGTACTACGAGATGTAATGAGTGGAGTGCTGAATATTAGTTATATGAAACCACAGTATTAAAGATAGGTAAGGCGAAGATTTATTACGGTGTAGATTTACGAAACAGGGCCCAGGCCGTGCCACTAAACAGCAACGTGCTAAAATATAAGATGTGAAGATAACACTGTGATACTTCGATTTCAATATTGACATAAGATTGGTATCTTTTGTTTGCTATTTTCTCATCCAGATAGCATTGTACTCCCTCGCTATCTAGACAGTGGCTTTGTTTTACTAATTATTTTGTATCCTGCCTGACACATAGATAATACTTGCTATTTGTTAACATCACGCTTGCCTTTGGCTGGAGAGTTTTATCTATCTATCTAATCAGCCCACTGTCGGGCATAAGCCTCTTCTCTTTCACGCCAACCCATCCGGTCCCTTGCCAGTCTCGTCCAATCACAATGTCGTTGGCCTACCGGGCTGGTGGTCTGCCCACCGACCGTCGACCCGTTCTTGGCCACCACTTAGTGGCTACCTTAGTGCACCGACCGTCTTCCCGCCTAACCATATGTCCATATTAGCCTTGTGATAGCATTAGCCTATTTAAGCCTTGAGAGTTGTTTTAGTCTTATTTTAGTATGTAAAGAGTGAAAATATTCATACTTAGGTACATAACCTATGCATGGAACCAGCATATACATCTATATCGCTTGGCAAAGAGTAGAGAAGAATATGCAGGACTAGGACTAACAATGAGGCACGGTAAGAAAAAAAAATAAGTAGAAGAAGATTAAATTTGGTTAGATTAGATTAATTAGATTAGATTGTATTTATGGCAATAAAAGATCTACTCGTAGACAGATAGGCGAAAACTTTCACTTACTTATCTCACTTATGCCACGCGAATCGATATCGAAGACGTGGCCAAGGCGGAAATGACGACGGGACAATCTCTCAAACTTTTTATCCGGATGAGAGAGGATGGCTCAAGACAGAGATGGGTAAGGCCTTTGCCCAGCAGTGGGATACAAATCCGGCTAACGAAAGAACCATTTTTAAACAAATAATAAAAATCAACTTCTAAACACTAGAGCCCCTATATTACGCGCACCAAATCCTGAGCCCTGATAACTGTCAAATTAGTATGGAATTTGACAGTTAAGCGATTGGAATCGCTCAGGATTTGGTGCGCGTAATCGGGCCACTGGATTAAAAATTTAGAAATAATTTAAAAGAATACCTTTAAATTAGAAGTACATATGTAAACAATGTCGGTATTGTGGAAGTAAAGGAGTTGGTGCCCAAAATATATGTCCTGGTCATGAGACTGGGCACCGACTACAAATTATACTTCTACTATACCTACATTATAGGTAAACACACTTCTAATTTAAAGGTATTCTTTTAAATTATTTCAAACTTTTTAGTGTTTTAGTGTTTTGAAGTCAGTTTTTATTTTTTATTAAATTATTTTTATTCTTCAATGTTTAGTGATGTAATGTTCCTCCATAACTCGGTCAAATCTTAACCGATTTCGACAATTCTTTTTTTTTTTCGAACAGGTATAACGTCCCATTGGTCCCATTTTAATTTGGTGAAGATCTGATGGAGACTTTCAGAGATGGAGAACGGAACTCTTCAATGGACAGCAGTAAATAGAGCACTAAAAAGTGAGAAGTAATTTAAATAATTCGAAGTATTTATACATGTAGGTATAGTAGAAGTATAATTTGTAGTCGGTGCCCAGTTTCATGACCGGCACATATATTTTGGGCACCGGCTCCATATTATTCTTCTACAATACCTACGTGTATACCTAAATACTTCCAATTATATAAATTATTTCTAATTTTTTAGTGCTGTAGTGTTTCGAAGTCGGTTTTTATTTTTTATTTTAAGTCGGTTAAAAAGGAATTCCACATTTTTGTCTTTGTCGACCTAATTATCGTAACATCCTCATTATGAACGCCTCCAGCTTTTTGCAGGTCTCGAACTTATGTTTATATTGTCGTCTTATTGTTAAGGCTATCTTCAGCCAGCCTACGCCGCGGTATCCAGTGGCACAAGCCACGGCCTCAGTTTTCTTCCGAGTGCAAGACAAACAAGATGACCCGCCGGAATGCGCTGTGACTTCTGCTCCATTGGTAAATTATGCTGAGCAAACCCATTTTTATCAATCAGAAATCAGAAATCAATCAGAAATCAATAATTTATTTCAACGTAAAGAATTTACATTCTGTTTGCTGAATGTCAATGTACTATGTTACTATGTTAGCCGCTGCCTTCGGGCCGTATTTGTAGTGGAGAAAAAGGCAGCGGGAAAAAAAAACTCCACTCTGACCATCTTTTCTCAAATCATCTTAAACTTATACATCAAAGCCTATATGATATGATTCCGTGATAGCCACTAATAACTTTAAAAGCCAATACTTATAACACTTCTTACAAAAGTAGGAAAAACAGTAATGCTGCGGCCAGACACACGAACAGCACCCGTTCACGAGCATAACGCAGGGGTCAGCCATCACCAGTCTCAACCATTTTAGAGGGAGATAGGTGACCCGGCCACCACGCCACCATTCGAATGACCTTTAGCAAACCTGCAGAATGAGTTCTTGTCAGCTATAAAATGTGTGCTATAGTTATTAATGTGCAATCACGTCGTCAGTACACGTTTTTAAAATTAAATAAATTATAATATTAATAATTAAATAACAATGAAATCGCAGTGGAATTGGCTTACTACCAAGGGCTTATATCGTTCATATACTCGTCTATTCTATAATAGGCTTTTTTACATAGCGATTTTTTTATGAATGTTTTAAATTTATTTTCAGACAAGGATAGAACATGTTCTGGAATTCTGTTGTAAAAACGAACGCAATAGCCTACGAACGATGTATTTACCTTGGCTAAACGAAATTTAGAATAAGCAAGCTTATTTCTATTTCTAGTGTTTACGTTATGGACGTCCCTATTTAATTTGAACATGGTTATATTTTTACGAACATACATTATATTATCGAATATATATTGGCAAGGCAGTGTAAGAATTCCTATTTCTTTGAAACGCTCCCTTAGCGATTCCCTACTGCTTAAGTTGTAAATTGCTCTTACTGCTCTTTTTTGCAAAATAAATATTGTTTCTATATCTGCTGCCCGTCCCCATAATAACAGCCCATATGACATAATACTGTGAAAATAACTAAAATAGACCAGCCTCGCAGTCGATATGTCTGTAAGTTGCCTAATTTTTCTAACTGCAAATGCAGCTGAACTCAACCTACCCGATAGTTTTTCAATATGCGGACCCCATTGCAGTTTTGAGTCTATTGTTATGCCTAAAAATAGTGTGGACTCTACCAGCTCTAATTTCTCACCAGATATTTTTAGACACGTGTCAACATTTTTAACATTGGGCAAGGAGAACTTGACGCATTTTGTCTTTTTCGCATTTAACATCAAATTGTTCACCGTGAACCAGTTTAGAACTGTAGATAGAGCATTGTTTACATCGTCAACATTACCTAAACCTCTCTTTACTTTAAAAATTAAGGAAGTATCATCAGCAAACAGTACTATCTGCGATAGTTTTTCTACTAGGTAGGGCAAATCATTTACGTAAACCAAAAAAAGGAACGGTCCTAGTATAGAACCTTGAAGAACTCCTACTTTTACATTAGATCCTGAGGATTTAACTCTATTGATATCTACTTTTAGGGTTCTGTCTGTTAAGTAAGATCGAAGAAGAGCTAGCGATTTATTACTTAAACCATATCGGTGTAATTTTATAAGGAGCGTTTCGTGGTCGACGCAATCGAACGCCTTGGACAGGTCACAGAACACCCCGATGGCATCCTGCGCCTCCTCCCACGCATCAAAGATGTGCTTTATTAATGCTATGCCTGCGTCCGTCGTTGAGCGGCCCTTCGTAAATCCAAACTGTTTCTTATGAAATAGCTTATTTATACTAAAATGAGTCTGCAATTGATGCAAAATTACTTTTTCAAAAACTTTACTTAGGACCGGCAATATTGCTATTGGTCTGAAATTATTGGGATCTTCACTATCGCTAAGCTTAGAATTATTTATATTATCTCTAAGCTTAGAATGATTTATATTATTATGATTTTTTTTATGTAATGTGATAATTTTTTTTTTCAATTTCAAGGTCTACTTCCATTTTCACTTCTAAATTGATACCTTTTTACCCATTATATGTACTGAACTGATACAGATCCGGGCAAAACCTGGTCGAGTCTGGTGGTACATTTTTGTGAGATTTTGCGTATGAAAGTATTTGTTAATAACCTCCTCAGTCCTGCCCTCGAAAATAACAATCGAAAACCATTGTTACTTTCAAGGTTAGCACTGAAGTAGCTTAATAGAAATTTGAGTTTATAGTCTATGTCGACCTTAAAATAGGAACAATGTATGTGCCGAAATTAATGAAAATTAAAAAAGACTAAAGTTGTATTATTTAAATCTTACTACAAAACACTTTCGGTAGATAGGTAGAAAGGTAGAAAAATATTTTCGGCGCCAGATCAGCACTACAAAAAGATGTATAGAAAGCTGTAAAGCGCTTCAGTATTAATCTCGAAGCGGGTATGTATTACGAGTCTCCAGTGATAGGCTAATGATGCGAGGAAATAAATAGCAAATATAATATATTGTAACAACGATATATCTACAACCGCAGCTTAAGTCTTATAATGATTCAGGAGGTTTACTATAAGAAGATTCTTAGAAAATTAACAAATTTGGAACACGGCCTTATTATAATATTACTATAGACCTCTATAAATTCGTAAGATCCTTAAAAATCTTTAAATAACAAACCTTTTTAAGTCGGGGACCTTTAGAAAAACATCATTTGAAGCTCAGAATTAACACAGAAACGCAGTATGTACCTAGTCTGCACTCAAAACGTCTAGTTATAAGAGAAGTAAAAATAATAAAACTTTCTATTACATCTGTTCACATACCTCAGCGCTTGAAATCGCCAATCCGCGGTGGGCACGCGTGGTGATTAAGCCCGTACTCTCTCCTTTAGAGAAGGCCTCTGCCCTACAGTGGGACGCATATAGGCTGATTATGCTTATGCTTTCTATTACATTAATTTAGAAAAAAACATTCAATATAAAACGAAATTGAAATTGTTACGCCTAGAAGTCGGTCATTTGAACGTCCTAATAGCCGTATAGAAAGTAAATTACGTATATTAACTTGGTTTCAATTCCAACATTTTCAATTATAATAAATTTAAACGCCTTGAATCCGCCTATAGTTCTCGGTCAATGGGCATCGCATGAAAATGATGGCAATAGTACGCCCGTTAAAACCTCAAATGTGGCATGTGATAACTTTATTATTTGCAGATGACACGTCACTTATTTTTAAAATTAAGAGACAAGAAAATAATCTTGACGATGCAAATGATGCTCTCTCGCGTGTGTTGGATTGGTTCACGGCAAATAATCTGCTTCTAAATTCCAAAAAGACAAAATGTATAAAGTTTACCTTACCAAACGTAAGATTAGTTGAAAACAACATTGTACTCGGAAAAGAAAAACTAGAATTTGTAGAAGATACCGTTTTTCTAGGCATCACAATCGATTCAAAATTGCAATGGGGTCCTCATATTGTAAAACTAGCACACAGGCTTAGTTCTGCAGCATATGCAGTAAAAAGAATTAGAGAGCTCACTGACGTTGCAACTGCTAGGCTTGTTTATTTTAGTTACTTCCACAGTATTATGTCCTACGGCATACTACTGTGGGGTCGGGCAGCAGACATTGAGACGATCTTCATCTTACAGAAGAGAGCCATCCGATTTATTTACAAGTTAGGTAGTAGGGATTCGCTAAGAGATTTCTTCAAAGAAACCAACATCTTAACAGTTGCATGTCAATACATTTATGAAAATATTATGTACGTTAGAAAAAATATCAAAGACTTCGAAAATGTTGGTGGCCACCATAATTTTAATACTAGAAATAAACATAAATTGTCATTTCCACTATTTAGACTTGCAAAAGTTAACACATCCTTTATGGGGCACTGTATAAGGTTCTACAACAAAATTCCTCAAGATATATTAGAGTTACCTCCAACGCGATTTAAAAAATGTGTTAAGCACATTCTGTGCAAAAAGGCTTACTATAACATCAAGGATTACTTAGAAGACAAAGATGTTTGGCATTAAACAGTAGATTAATATTATTTAAAGGACGATTGTGACTAGTGTTCAACACATTCATGACTAATATTTTAAGTTGAAAACTCTGTTAATTAAGTTAAAACGTGTTTTGAAAAGAATAAATGTGGAGTTTCTTTGTTAGTTTCTTCTCCACATAATCCATTAATTGTGAAACTAACAACTTTGACGTTCATTAAGTAAACATTCTGTTTTTACAATGAATAAAAATATTTGAATTTGAATTTGAATTTGAATTATTTGTTACGGAATAGGTATAACGAGCATTGGTAGTATTAACTGATACTTGGATCTTAGATATTGGATTACATTATAATGTATAAACTCAAGCCTAAATCCCGGGGGAGTAGGCAGAGACCAGGGTTTGCCACTTGCCACGATCCTGATAGACCTCTTTCGCTTCATCAACATTCATTAGTCGTTGCATGCCGGTTTCGGTTACTTTTTATCTTGAGCTTTGATAAAAGTTTTTAAGGTCCTATTGTAGACTACGGAATCCTAAAAATCAGGAGTAGTACATGCTAGGATTCGAACCCGGAATCTTCCGCATCTGAATACTGAATCAACTGGTATTTCCAGTGAGATACTAACGGTCGTCGTTATTTTATTCCTTGCTTTGCCCTACGTTAAGGTGGATGGTTTCCTATACAAATGATTATTTTCAAATTTATTTAAAAAAATTACATAATTATGCCCCTTCGGCCGTTAAGGTAACCGGAGTTTGGAAACCGGTTTCTTAAAAGGATTTTTTTATCCTTCTACGTAACTGGTTTCCTATGAATATTTTTTTATCCTTCTACGTAACTGGTTTCCTAAACGATCTTACTTAACCTATTAAACTACAGTTTTAGTCAAGGAAATATGTATTGGCGCCAATAAAAATTTTAATTAATGCAGACAGACATAAATCCAGTGTATAATTATGTATTTTTTTAACATCTGGAAATAATCATTTGTATTGGAAACGTTCCTCATTAAAGGACGCGTTCTTTTTGTATAACAATGTTCTTTGTATTTGATCCTCCATCGATGAAATCACGACTGTTTTAGCATTGCAAGTTGTTGATTGCGCTCATGGGACCTTATTAAGGTTGGGTTCTCCGAGCGCACGGATTTGTATGGGACTTATTGCGCTGCGCGAGCGAATAGTTGGGGGAGAAGTAGGCATTTTTGAAAGTACAGAAATACAAATGCAGAATTTTGACCGACGTCACTTATGCCTGGTATGCCTCTATATTTAACGAATCGTTATTGGTAATCGGTAACTTATCCTTATCAAGGGCCCCGTAACTTGAATAGCTGGTCGATGTTTAAAAGATTGTTAGGAACTTTACAAATTGTCATCTCCATAAATTTATCGTACGGTACGTTATTCGAAACCGTTTGTAAGAGGAATACTTGAGTAGACATTTTAACCATCCGTAAGCAAAACGAGTCGTTCTTGAATATAGGAACCGGGCATTAGACATTCAGTGATAGTAATTTTAGTTCATTTTCTATTATCCGAAACTCAGCACAACGGAGCGTGGTGTTTCAGATTCAGAGGATGCTACGCTCCATCGCCCGTTGGCAAACCCTGAGCTTGGTCTTCTGATGTTCGGTCAAAGACGGTCTGAGCACCGTAGGTTAGGATGAGCAGAATGCACATGTCAACGAGCTTTCGCTTCAGGGCTGGTGACTTGCCCTTCATTAGCTCTTTCATGGACCAGAAGCTCTTCCAGGCGTTGTCGATACGACGATCGATTTCTTTATCCTGCCTGTTTTCGAAGGAGATGTTTTCCTTGACCGTTAGCGGTCAGGCGTGCTAACCCTATAATATATATAATAATTATGTAATGTACGGTCAGCACGCCTGACCGCTAACGTATATATTAAATAATGACATATATTATTTTATATATTAGACTTTCAGGTTTTGTGCAATTTCAATAAGACGTTATGAAATATTTGAGCCATAAATAGTTCCAATATACGCTAATCTATTCTAACACCGAAAGGACATCGCCATGTAAAGTGGATCACGTTCATAATTACTTATGTACTATAAAGTGCTGTTAAACTATCATCAAGCGATGATTACGCAGATATAGCATAAGTAAAGGAGCTATCACGCATTATCCCGGAAGGCTATGAAATGAGACAGATACCTAAATAAATATAATGTGATTTTGAAATCATTAGCAACATTTTTAGAAATTGTTCTTTTCATCATGTCCCTTTAATGATTTAAAAGTACTATGAATCCTAATTTAAAGTGGGTAATGGGTAGGACGCATTGTGATGTTGAACATTATTTCTATTAAGTCAAATCTTTCGTCCGATATGAGTTTGCCAGCGCCGACCATAAGACGCTGAACCATAGTTTTCTTCCAATTTCATTACTTTTCGTCCTGATATTGTTCGTTATGTTAATTGAATTTATTATGGGAAACAAAAACAAGTTTATCTTCATTATTTTTCCAAACTAGCGCCACATACCTATTTCTTAATCATCGATGGAATGTCCCCTTCGAAAACGGTGAACGATTTCGAAGTCACTCTGTAGATAGAGAAAGAATATTCTGATTTATCCAGAGCGCACTTGTTTCTTTCAGTTGACATTCCGTGTCGAGGGCCACCGTCAGGACCACGACATGCGGTACGTCGCGCTGAAGCCCGACTGGATCCTGGAGGTGCTGATGACCAAAATCAAGTTCTTCAGCAGAATCGAGAAGATTAACATGTTTTAATTACCCACTTGTGCTATGTTCAATACTTTTTTTTTATACACCATGAAATTAGGGTGGTTTAAAAGCCTTAGCACAATTCAATGAGCATGTCTAAACAATAGCTATCAAATACGCTAATTTGTTTTTAAAAATGGCACTTTACAAAAATATCTCGACACAAACTCGAATCTACGAGAATCATTAGTAACCAGCCATTTTTTTAAAGAAGATTTATCAACTCTTTATTTTAATTTTACATCCATTCTTAAAAATAATAGTCTAAATAGATGTCATTATTGATTACTAATTACATAACTGCGGCTTTCGAGCCAACTAGATTTCAGCATGTAGGTATAGGGCGCCACAATTTTTTTACATGTCTGACTACGATAGGGATTAGTCCTGACGTCTTGATGTTGCTTGCTATAGTAAGTACATACTTACACTTAACCTGTTAGATGGAAAGAATAATTAAAAACCACTGTTATGGTGTCCCGATCGGGTAATGTTAAGTTTTGTTGTTTTAGTTTTCCATTGCAATGAATGTCCTCGTTTTTTTTACGTAGGTAATACACGTCCTAATGCAGGGCACAGGCCTTCTATGAAAGATAGAGAACGTGCCAACTGCGGATTGGTAATTTTAAGTGCTGAAGTATTTGAACACCTCAGACACCTGTTACTTATCCGTTTATTTTCGACGCTTATGTTTTTTTGCTATGTTCTCGCATGACTCTATCAAATCTTAACCGATTTCAACAATTATTTTTTTGTTCCAATAGATATAATGTCACATTGGTCCCATTTTAATTCGGTGAAGATCTGATGAAGGCTTTCAGAGATGGAGAACGGAACTCTTCAATGGAAGGCAGTAAATATATGTCATTGTCAGCCCAAAATATATGTCATGGTCATGAAACTGGGCACCGACTACAAATTATCCTTCTACAATACCTACACGTATACATACTTCTAATTTCAAGCACTGTTTACCTGTGGTCCCGGTAGGTCGACCCATCACTGGGTCAACGGGTAATTTTAATTACCCGTGGACTCATGGCATTAGGGATTGATCCCTGAACTTCTGACTATATCGATAGAAAATGAAAACCAGTTACATACAATTTGGAATTCATGAGATATTGAATTTTTGTTCCGGCTAGTCCTCTCCGGACCACTTAGCCAGTCACAAAAATTACTAGGAGCACATAGCTGCTACGAGGTTTTCATGCTGTCATAATAAACGTAGAAAATTGTCCAGTTAGAACCAGAACAAAAATAGCAATAGAAAATGATGAATTCATAACAGATATGTTACAGCCAAAGTAATAAATCTGGATATTATATATATTGTCTAGTCATTATATATAATGTCTACTCAGTTTAGATAAAGTGATAATTAACACAAAATTAATCACTTTTACTAGCAATTTTATATAATATCTTTGAAGACTTGGATAATGTAATAAAACGGTTTACTAATGTATTGCCAAAAATCGTTTCCCAAAGTATTACTTCCCAAACTATTTTCCGCAAATTATCACTTGGCAAAAAAACATTTCTCAAAACAACTTAAAGCATATAAACAGTTAGCAAAAGTTATTATGGCAAGTTATTGTTTACCAAATAAATAGGTACTCAACAAAATTCATTTTACCAAGCATTATTCAGTCAAAAGTATCGTTTGGCAAAAACGGCGGTATCCCACGTTTTGCCATATCATAATGTAGGGTACCTATGACTTTTCCATGCACCAACCTTGTTTAAGTTTGACACAAAACTAAGTTTTTTAGTGAAATATTTTTTTTCGCTTTTATATAAAAAAAAAAGAACTAACACCCGAACTTCGAACCTATTTTTGCTTATGTGTACTGACCTAACAAACAAAATGCGAAATATAAATTTAATCAAACAATTATTTGCTATATAACACTTGCCAAAATAAAACCGACCGTATTTATTACTTTGGCTAACTTTGACACGCTATTATGAATAATATCCAGATAAAGTGATTAATTTATTACTTTGTCTAGTGAATTTGGCTTTTATATACATATAATGACCAGTCATTATGTATAATAGCTATTTAATCACTATGACTGTAACAGATACACTAATGGAATTAATTACTGGCGAAATATCAGTTGGATATGCACTAGAAATGTTAAGATAGTTTATGAGTCATAAGTCATTAGTATGTACTGTACCTATCGGTTGGTACATATTGGTTCTGGTATGAGTAAGTTTTTGTGCCCAAGGATGGAATTATTTCTGGCATATTTGCTTATGATTGAGTAAACTTTATTGTATGTAGGTAACTGTGGTTTTCATTTTCTATCGATATAGTCAGAAGTCCAGGGAACAATGCCTAATGCCATGGGTCCACGGTTAATTAAAATTACCCGTTGACCCAGTGATGGGTCGACTTACCTGGACCACGGGCAAACACCGATTTCAAGGCTTTTAAATTATTTCTAACTTTTTAGTGCTGTAGCGTTCTGAAGGCGGTTTTTATTTTTTTTTATTTAAAAGTTTTTTTTGTTTCTTTGATGTGTCTTGTTGGTGTTATAAATGTCTTTCGTTCTTTTTTTTTCTTCTTTCTTTCTTTCTTAGACACTCCGATTTCCTTATGATTTTTTCCCTCACCTAGCAAGTGGTATTGCTACTACAACCTCACAATGTCCTCGACTTGGACACAAATCATAACCACAATTCCTTCTATCAACACTTTATTCCAATTATTTGAACTCCAAGTTTAACTAGTTGAACTTACTGGATATTTTTCCAATTATTTCAACTCTGTAAAAAGTTTGTGAACTGACAGACCTCTTTAGCCGATACTCATTAGTCGTTGCATGCACGCACGCCGGTTTTGGGCACTTTTATCTAGCCCTTTTTATGCTACATTTCTTATACTTCTTATGCCTACAGGAATAAAACCTGTCTGCTCTTATATTACGCGCATCAAATCCTGAAGGATTGCAATCGAGTAACTGTCAAATTAGTATGGAATTGGACAGTTAGACGATTGGAATCGCTCAGGATGTGTTGAGCTTAATTAGACCCCTTATCAAATGACTGATCCAGCCCAGTAATCACCATAAAACCTATCCTCTCCCATGTTTAACCCGTTCTGAATAATTCAACCCGAGTTATGTGTAAGATTACCTCTAAACATCACTAATTTGGCATCAATTTTAGTTAGAGTATGTTCTCATGGCTTGCTAGCTATTATGGATACAGGTTATGATTAAACGGTATGAAATAAACTAGATGGCTTATCACGAACTTCAAGTTACCTACGTATAGATACAATAACATCACTCTGACCCCACCCCGACAATTACGTAGATACAATAACATCACCCTGACCCCACCCCGACAATTCGATGTAGACTGCAAAGTCGATTAAACCACAGTATAACCCGTATAACAAGTAAGAAGACTCGGCTATTCAATATACATCGAATTCATTGAACTATGATTGTAATTTTATGAAAGGCGGTTCTGAGGTCTGCCATCTAAAATTAAAATATTACCTACAGTTAAAATCCCGAATCTCAAAACCCCTAAAATTACAATACCTAATAATCCCCCCTCCCCTTTCCTTATATCCCGTTGTCCCTCTTCAGGGACATAGGGCGTTTATAAAAGATCTCCACTTGCTGCGGTGTTGAGCGGCGACTTCGGGGTGTTCCCATCCCAGCCCAAGTGTTTCGCCTCTAACGTGGTGGTACACCTCGCGACGTGGTACACCTCGTTGGTTCACCTATGTGGCCCACGAACAAAACAGCTGTTCGTGGGGCACCTTTGTCCACCTAAGTGATCCACGGACACAAATTTTTGTTCGTGGTTCACTTTACTGGTTAAAGTGACCTGTTTCTTTAATTAACTGCATGTGATCTTTATCTATTTATTTATTAATCGAACAGGCTCTATCTATCTTATCTTTTTATGTATTAATAATGCAGGTATGTAATGGCTATTAATAGTAATAAATATATATTTTTTCAATAAGGAGAGGAAAGAGAGGAAAAATATTTACATGGTCGATGATGACGACATACGCGACATTCAGTTACAATTGATTAATCAGAAATCAGAAATCAGAAATCAATAATTTATTTCAACGTAAAGAATTTACATTCTGTTTGCTGAATGTCAATGTACTATGTTACTATGTTAGCCGCTGCCTTCGGGCCGTATTTGTAGTGGAGAAAAAGGCAGCGGGAAAAAAAAACTCCACTCTGACCATCTTTTCTCAAATCATCTTAAACTTATACATCAAAGCCTATATGATATGATTCCGTGATAGCCACTAATAACTTTAAAAGCCAATACTTATAACACTTCTTACAAAAGTAGGAAAAACAGTAATGCTGCGGCCAGACACACGAACAGCACCCGTTCACGAGCATAACGCAGGGGTCAGCCATCACCAGTCTCAACCATTTTAGAGGGAGATAGGTGACCCGGCCACCACGCCACCATTCGAATGACCTTTAGCAAACCTGCAGATTGAGTTCTTGTCAGCTATAAAATGTGTGCTATAGTTATTAATGTGCAATCACGTCGTCAGTACACGGTTTTAAAATTAAATAAATTATAATATTAATAATTAAATAACAATGAAATCGCAGTGGAATTGGCTTACTACCAAGGGCTTATATCGTTCATATACTCGTCTATTCTATAATATGCTTTTTTACATAGCGATTTTTTAATGAATGTTTTAAATTTATTTTCAGACAAGGATAGAACATGTTCTGGGATTCTGTTGTAAAAACGAACGCAATAGCCTACGAACGATGTATTTACCTTGGCTAAACGAAATTTAGAATAAGCAAGCTTATTTCTATTTCTAGTGTTTACGTTATGGACGTCCCTATTTAATTTGAACATGGTTATATTTTTACGAACATACATTATATTATCGAATATATATTGGCAAGCCAGTGTAAGAATTCCTATTTCTTTGAAACGCTCCCTTAGCGATTCCCTACTGCTTAAGTTGTAAATTGCTCTTACTGCTCTTTTTTGCAAAATAAATATTGTTTCTATATCTGCTGCCCGTCCCCATAATAACAGCCCATATGACATAATACTGTGAAAATAACTAAAATAGACCAGCCTCGCAGTCGATATGTCTGTAAGTTGCCCAATTTTTCTAACTGCAAATGCAGCTGAACTCAACCTACCCGATAGTTTTTCAATATGCGGGCCCCATTGCAGTTTTGAGTCTATTGTTATGCCTAAAAATAGTGTGGACTCTACCAGCTCTAATTTCTCACCAGATATTTTTAGACACGTGTCAACATTTTTAACATTGGGCAAGGAGAACTTGACGCATTTTGTCTTTTTCGCATTTAACATCAAATTGTTCACCGTGAACCAGTTTAGAACTGTAGATAGAGCATTGTTTACATCGTCAACATTACCTACACCTCTCTTTACTTTAAAAATTAAGGAAGTATCATCAGCAAACAGTACTATCTGCGATAGTTTTTCTACTAGGTAGGGCAAATCATTTACGTAAACCAAAAAAAGGAACGGTCCTAGTATAGAACCTTGAGGAACTCCTACTTTTACATTAGATCCTGAGGATTTAACTCTATTGATATCTACTTTTAGTGTTCTGTCTGTTAAGTAAGATCGAAGAAGAGCTAGCGATTTATTACTTAAACCATATCGGTGTAATTTTATAAGGAGCGTTTCGTGGTCGACGCAATCGAACGCCTTGGACAGGTCACAGAACACCCCGATGGCATCCTGCGCCTCCTCCCACGCATCAAAGATGTGCTTTATTAATGCTATGCCTGCGTCCGTCGTTGAGCGGCCCTTCGTAAATCCAAACTGTTTCTTATGAAATAGCTTATTTATACTAAAATGAGTCTGCAATTGATGCAAAATTACTTTTTCAAAAACTTTACTTAGGACCGGCAATATTGCTATTGGTCTGAAATTATTGGGATCTTCACTATCGCCAGATTTAAATAAGGGTACTATTTTACTTAACTTTAATAGATTAGGAAAGGTTCCCTGGTCAATGCATTTATTGAAAATTGTAGCAAGGTAAGGTGCTAGAATATGGATAACCGTGGATATAAGTTTAACCGATAATCCCCACAAATCTTCGGTTTTTTTTAAGTTTAACTCTTTAAATATTTTGACAATAGCAAAGGGACTTATATGGGTGAATTGGAAGTCAGCTTTGCATGTATTTATACTTTCCAGAAGTAAAGTTTCGGCTGATTGAGGGGAAGAATTTAAGCTAGCCGTTATTTTGAGGGGTATGTTTTTAAAGAAATTTTCAAATATTTCTGCTATGTCTTCCCTTGAATTGACTAAATTCCCTTCTACCTTTAAAGCAAATATCTGGTCCCTAGGTCTCGTTTTGCCTGTCTCTTTGCTAATTACTTGCCAGACTGTTTTGATTTTATTAGTTGATGCCATAATTTGTTTACTTATGCTAATGGATTTGGCTGCTAAACAAGTTTGCCTAAACGTTTTTGAATATTTTTTAACATACTCTCTGAACGTCGGATCGTGATTAAATTGTTTCTCTTCATACAATTCATAAAGCCTTTTCCTACTTCTATGTAGACCTGGCGTTGCCCATTCTGAAAAACCGCGATTTAACCCTGTAATTTTTTTTACGTTAAATATCTGTTCAAATTGTTTTGATATGGTCGAAAACAGCACTTCATATAATGTATTCGGATCAGTGCTATCAAAATTTAATGAATCTAACTGTGTGCCTAATTTTCTTGTAAATAATTCAATTTTTTTTTCTGTTATTGGTCTACAAATTATTTCATTACAAGGTTCTTCTAGTACTGACGGTAGAACTGCCCATAACCCGCTATGATCGGACTGTAAATTATGTATGACCTTTTTTTCTATAAATTGACAATTACAAAAAACGTTATCTATGCAAGTGGCGCTAGTAGCTGTTGTCCTAGTGGGTTCAGTAAATAAATAATGTAAATTAAATGACCTGAACAGACTAGTGAGTTTAGTTTTCAGTGAACTATCAACTAACAAATCTATATTGAAGTCACCACATACTACTATGCTCTTATTGCTAGTAAATAGGCGTTTTAAGGCGTCTTCCATAACTAATTCAAATTCATTATAATAATGAGATTACCGTCGGTTTGGCCCTAGATATAAGTGTATATTTGATATTACCTACGTATCACTTTTCGAGAAATACAGGCTAGTAAGTCAGTAATTATTTTTTTGTTTTTACACCCCATGACTAATTCAAATGACATGTTATTATGACACTATCTCCTAAAGAAGAGATACGTTATTTGGTTATAACTTTTAGACTTTTCATAGGTGAACCAAGAACCATACGTTTTTACAATTATTTTTTTTATGAAGGGAAAGGTAGTCCACCAACAAAAACATTTGTTCGTGGTACACATAGGTGAACTGACGAGGTGTACCATGACCAACAAATGATCGGCGCCAGGTGGATGGTTGCTTGATATGAATTCAAAACGGTGAAAGTTCTAAATAAAGAAAGAGTATGTTATCGAATATCATGAATGAAATTGAAATGAATACCACAATAATATAAGAATAAAAATTCCCAGAGGTTTGAAATTAGTGTAAACAGAGAAAATAAAAATCAAGTCCCGGCATGGGTGGAATTTTTAGCCTCTAAATAGGTTTTTAAAATTGTCCTCAGCACGGGTTAGTGCAACAAAAAGAATATAATATAATACAATAGTTATCAAAGTGAACCTTTTTATGAAAGTTTTTTTTTTCAAATTCACGGTTTTATTTATAAGAACACGATAGGTACCTCTAATACACCCCTGAAATACAGTTTAAGCCGTACGGCGTTATTTATAAAAACATGATTCCTATAAAACACTCCTCAGAGGCAGTTTATTTAATCTGTGGTTACGTCTTTCCCTTGTAAAATCTGCACCTTAGACTATTTTAGGCGTTTATGGAGTGTTTAAAGGAATCGTGTTATTATAAATAAGACCGTTTCCCTTTACCACAGACTATTTAAAGTGCATTTGAGAAGTATTTTAAGAAATCGTGTTTTGATGAATAAGACTGCCAGTCTTTCAGTTTCAAAACTTTTAGTAGGCAGAAGAAATAAACATTCCTAAAAAAGTTACACAACACAGGGTATTTCAGTTCCGGACCAGGACAAATAATAGCTGTAAATGGTGTTCGAAGCATGAAAATCGGAACGATTGATCTAGGCCGTACGAATGAATTTGACCCGTGCGTAGCACAAAAAAAAACTGGCCAAGTGCGTGTTGGGCCACGCGCAGTGTAGGGTTCCGTAGAAAGAGGGGGAGGAGATCTGCTTAGTTGGTCGCCTATTGCTCATCATAGGTGTTACTTCCTTGATTTTTGTCATATTTCTACAATTAACCGTCAAGCCAGGAAAGGGGGGGGGGGGGGGGGTTGGGGGACAGAAAATGTCCAGAGTATTAAAATGATGAGACTGGCGTTTTCTCTACGCTGCGAACACGGAGACGCACCAGATCTCTTCCCGCGCCTGTAAAAATTGAATGTAGTACATTTTTTTATCGGATTTTTTACCGCCGCCAACACGACGGTATTTTTGTTATCGCAAAATGACAGCTAAGTGCGAGCACATATCTTTGCTAGTATGGAGGGTGCAGACGAACCTTTTACAGGTTAATTATTTTTTATTTCTGCGTACTGCGTGCCTTTTTATATTTGAATGCAAAAAGTAGTATTGTTAACTTATTATCAAATAGATAATTGTGTTTGAAATATCTGGCGAAGAAAGAAGGTAAAAGATGTTAAAGGACTTTAACGGGAGACGTCTCATCCCGACGATATGTCCGAAAAGGAGTTCCCAGAAAATTATAAAATAAGCCGAGAAGATGCTCACGGCGCCCGCGGCCAATATCAGCTAAGGAACTAGCTAAAAACTATTATTAAAACAAAAACCCGATTGACGGCATTATATACCCAGTAAAACATGCATCGTCAATACATTTTATTTGACATCTCATTTGTCAAAATCGGTCAAGGCGTATGTCCGTATAATAATACATCATTTACTTTCACAATCAAATAGGCGTGGCATGTTTGAGTTTAAGTAGATACACACTACAATTTTACACTGGCATTTATTTGTACCTATTCATTAAATTGTCTCCAAAATATTTTTTTTCTCGCACCCGTCTCGTCACAAAAAATGCAATACAATAGCATTGCTAAAAACATTAATTTACCTCTAAAATGAATTCTTTCCCTCAACTGCCGCAAAAAAATTAAACCGCAATTATATATTATTTTGTCTTTAGTCACTCACTCCATATTCGCACTTTACAACACGGTCACATTAACTAGAGACTTGACGTTGATACAATAATGTCCAAAACAAATACCAAAATGACATAAATTATCGATAGTATGGTCAGTATCTTTGTAAACAATACGTGTGTCGATAATTTGCTTAGTTTTCTATGATTTTGGTATTTGTTTTGGACATTATTGTATCAACGTCAAGTCTCTAGTTAATGTGACCGTGTTGTACGCACTTATGATAACAAGCGACAAAGTTTATTGCGCGTTGCGCCGCGTGCGAGACATCCCGCTCACGCTTGTTCTCAGAACAGTGGCCTAATTACGCTCACCAAATCCTGAGCAATTCCAATCGTCTAACTGTCAAACTCCATACTAATTTGACAGTTAAACGATTGGAATCGCTCAGGATTTGGTGAGCGTAATATAGGGGCAGTTCTGAGCTTGTGTTGCGCCCACTGGTCTGTGTTGTTTGGGACCAGACATGTGATTGTGTTGTGTGAACCTGAGTGGAAGTTATTATTATTATTTTAATTATACTAACTTAAATTACATTTAAGGACTAAAATTAATACAAGTAAATAAATACATTAAGTAATTACTATGTACGCATTAGCAAATAAACTATTCTTTTTTTAGGGTTCCGTACCCAAAAGGTGCTAAACGGGACCCTTTTACTAAGGCTCCACTGTCCGTTTGTCTGTCTGTCCGTCTGTCTGTCTGTCTGTCTGTCTGTCTGTCTGTCCGTCTGTCCGTCTGTCCGTCCGTCCGTCCGTCCGTCTGTCTGTCGGTCTGTCATCAGGCTGTATCTCATGAACCGTGACAGCTAGGCAGGTGAAATTTTCACAGATGATGTATTGCTATTGACGCTATAACAGAATAAAATAAATATTTAAGGGGGGCTCCCATACAACAAACGTGATTTTTTGCCGTCTTTTCTCGATCTTTGTGTCTAATATTGTAAAATTGATGTTACGAAAACCTTCGTGCGTGAGTCCGACTCGCACTTTGCCGGTTTTAATTTTATATTATCATTATGTCGTCAGCACCGTAACTCGAAGCTTCTGACAGGCCCGCAGCGATCGACCGATGTGCTCAATTAAGCAAAACGGTGCCAGTAGTCAGTAATCTGTAAACACACCGATGCACAGACGAGACGCGTTGATTATCCCGCTTTTTTCCTCGGCTAATTGGTGGACGTGTCGTTAAGCGGTTTTATAGTCTGTGACGATATCTGAGATTACGTAGTGCTTAATTTTGCTAACAACGGCACGTAGAGTTAGGGTTGGGTAACTGAAAAAAAAATATCGATAAGTGTGTTTGTCGATAAGTACAGCCAAACAGCCGTGCGACGTGATTGACAGAAACATAATGATGTTAACCACTAGGTATATCGAGGTTTTTCAAGTAAAATTTGGAAAATAAAAAAATCGTTGAAATAGGTGCTACAAAACTCAGTTAATCAGGTTAAATTTTTGGTGTAAAAAACACTTCTTTAGATTGTTGCAAAGTTGCCCATAAAAAGATCAATATTTTAAAGACTGCAACAGGACTTTCGTTCGACGACTGATAAATTTATAATTTATCAAGACATATTTTTTACAAGAACTTTTCGCGACGGAAACTTGACATGATCCATAAATAAATAGGGTGCTTTATAATTTAATTTAGTAGTTAGGATCGACAAATCCTTTTCCTCTTCGATGCTACTAGAATGTAACCTTGACATTTTGTTCCTCGTTCAGTTTGACTCAACCGCACCTATTTTTAAATTGGAATTTAATTTGTTGTGAGACACCGCTAGGTACTCATCTAAAAGCTTTGTAAAAACCGGACTAGAAGATCCGGTATTGACTAATCTTCTTAGCAACTGGTTATCTCTACGAAGCAATCACAGTCACAGAATGTAATTTATGAGCAAAGCGTATTCACTCCACAAAAGATAATATCAGACAAGCGCCTACCTGTGCGTCACCTGGCTCTCCGTTTTGCGCCCCGCGAACCGCTCGGCGCTCTTTTGATCGAAAAAACCTGTCTACTGCAGACTGTTGACGCAGAGTTAAGTTACTCAAACGTGGTGCGCTGCGCTTACGCACGGACGTTTTGCGCGAAAACAATCGAATAACACGTTCGATTTTCGAACTGTCAAAACAAAACGCGACTGTGAGTGTACAAACAAAATGGTGCGTTCAAATAGTGTGATTATGTGCTTCAAGATGCCAAGTCGTTCTGGCAAGGTTATGCCTTCACCAAGTACCGAGGGTATATTTACGATCCCTATGGATAATACCATGTCCTCAACTTCGACTCTGGATGTAGCTGAAGTAAGTTTGTTTTGGAGTTCTTAAGTTTTAACTCGTATGAACAGCAGTGACACAATTTTATTTTATTTCATGGTTAATTACGAAATTTATTAGACTGCGTTTTAATTTTACACATAACCTAAATACAGCTTTAACTAATAAATAGAAGCAATATTTAAAAAAAACTTTTCGTCGTATTAAAACGTTTTAATTAGGCTATTTTGATAATAAGATAACTTCATTATTCTTGATATTTTTTAAGTTTAGTAAATTGCAGCGAAAAAGGGCGGTAAAACCGTTTTAAATGCGATAAAATTATGCAGTCCCTCAGTTCATTTGAGTTAAATTAGAATTAATATTTTGGTTCGTTTTACGAGCAGCAGTGGATTTTTCATATACATCACAGATACTATTGTGCTATATATAACACAATAATAATATGTACCTATTACCTAACTTTAAAACATAATAATAATTATATATAAACTTGCTCTTAATATAGAGATAGATAACACTTTATTTCACAATTAGGTATATATTAGATTGTCGCAGAATATATCATGTAGTTGTAGTGTGCCGTATTTAAAGGATGCCAATGGATTTCAGTGAAAATCGGTTTAATTTTTATTTACGTATTAATACTGAATCACCACTTCATCACTAGAATATCCGTCATAAATTATTATTTTGAATTATTACCAAAAAGTCATTGTGTTAACACCTTGGGAATTGTAAGTTAGGGTTGCCACTTTGCCGGGCGTCCGGATTTAGCCGGAGATGTTAGGCTTTTTAGTAGCAAGGCACAGCACGCAGAATTGATGGCCGATGGGGCTGAAATGTTCTCGAATGGAGACCACATATCGGCAAGCGCAGCGTAAGACGACCAGCCACAAGATGGACTGATGACCTCATCCAAGTGGCAAGAAGACGCTGAATGCAGGCCGCTTCCAACCAGTCTTTTTGGAAAGCCATGGAGGAGGCCTATGTCCAGCAGTAGACTTCTTGTAGCTGAATGATGAAGATGATGATGACAGCAAAGTACAATTTATTTTTCATGCTTACATATAGTTTTTAAGTCACCATTGTTAATAAAATTATATGGGTACCTACTCAAACAAAAATCATCGGCGTGCGTGCATGCTGTTTCATATTTATTTATGGATTTATACTGAATGGTGATGGTAGCCTAGTGGGTAAAACATCGGACTCGGAAGCGAGAGACCCAGGTTCGATCCCCAGTGTGGGCATGTACCTATGACTTGGTTTTCGAAGTTAGGTACATTTGTGAAGTTATAGGAGCAATACCACTCGCTAACGGTGAAGGGAAACATCGTGAGGAAACCTGAGTGTCTGAGCTATTCACATACCTCAGCGCTTGAAATCGCCAATCCGCGGTGGGCACGCGTGGTGATTAAGCGCATACTCTCTCCCTGAGAGAAGGCCTGTGCCCTACAGTGGGACGTATATAGGCTGCTTATGTTATGTATACTGAATCACCACTTCGTCACTAGAATATTAGTCAATATTAATGGGAAACTTGCGTCAAACTTAGAATGAAGTGGCATTGCTTTTATACCATACAAAAATTAACGAATGTTGATGACTCGAAAGAGGTCTGTCAGGATCGTGGCAAGTGGCCGGGATACAGGCGTGACTTTGTGTTACTTATTATGCCTTTTTTTCTTGTGATGTGTTAATTTGTCCAAAAAACGTCTTTCTTTCTTTCTTCTTTCTTATGTTAAATAAAACAAATTACGGCCATGTCAGGCTGAACACTACAGACTTTTTTGCTTCGCCGGTAAAATTTAAGTTCCAGTTTTGCGTCAATTCTCCATGTTGGACTGTACAGTCAACCTTTACAGCGACTTCGCAACAAAAATGTAAGAGTTGACCTGTCAACCCTTCCTTACAGTTTTGTTGCAAAGTCACTCGTAACGTGACTGAATAGAGTGTACGCGTGTAATGATTGCTGTCGACTGTACGATAAGGATGTTTGATGGGCCACCAAGACAGTGCCCTTAGGATTTTTGTAATTTAAAATACGAATGAAAGCTATATTTCATTCATATTTTTAACTGACTTCAAAAAAGGAGGAGGTTATCATTTCGACGCATATAGGGTAAATTACTAGTCATTGGACAGTTAAGCGGATTTTTTTAAACAATATATTCTAACTCTCAATATATACACAAATAAGATATGCCGAAAACATTTTTGGATAGCTTAATAGTGTGTCCTCTATGTTTAGTTGTCATAATATGATAGTTTTTGTCTGAAGTATGAAATTTACATATTTTTTTAAATCCTCTTAAAAATTACAGTTATTGGACAGATTTTACAGTAATGGGACGCTTATTAGACAGTCATTGGACAGTATTTTTGGCAAGAATTAATAGGTCTTTATGACCTTTTAATCCCGGATTAGTTGGTTGCAATTGTATAATGTCAAATTCTACATAGTTTTACGACTGAAAACTTTATAAATAAAACAAAATATAATAATAATTACTAAAATATAATCTAATTGTAAGTATTTTTTGCTGCTAAATACTCATTGTACAAGAAATTCACACTTCCGTCGGTGTTTTCTTTTGAGGACATGTTTGAATCTTCATCACTGCTCATTGGTTCGTAGTACTGGTTTTTATCATTATCTACTTCTTCATCATTTTCCTCTCTGTAGCAGCTATGACAAATTAATAAATCTATACTTATATCTTCAGGCAAAGGTACGTGAATTTGGTGGTTCAAGGGTACGCATTTGACATGAAATATTGATGAACACATGTCACAAACAAGGCGATTAACCATTTTTGTAGTCTTTGAGCATATTTTGCAGGTATTTGTACGGCTACTTGTAAGTTTCTTTTTTTCTTTTGGCTTTTCTTCTAACTTCTCTTTTTTGGTAGTTTCTTTCTTGTTTTTAGCCTCTTCTCTTAGTCTCTTTCTCTCCTCTTTTTTTTGTGTTTCAGATTCTTTTTTTGCCATTTGTTCTTTGTACATTTCTTTGTATTTTGCAGACGTTATAGCAAAAGGCATTCTTTTTACTTCTCTTTTACCTTTTCTTTCTGGTGTTTTGGGTAACGTGAGATACGGGCCTAAATCTGAGTTGCGTATTTTAAAAGCTGGACTGTCTTGTAATAAATACTGTGGTGGTTGAGTTTCTGCATGGGTATTTTTAAACGGATGTGGTCTCGGGTTATCGTTCAAAAATTTCTGCACACTGAGTTGCAGCTCGTCTTTCTTCAGCGGAAACCCTTTTTTGGATAGTTCTATAATCCAATTCTCGAGACAACTTTCTTCTTCGGCAGATAAGTAAGGTGATGGGCCTAAAGTCGTCTTATGATCAGGATGTTTCTTTTTAAAATGTAGAGTAGACTTTGGAATCCCATACCTTCGTGCAATTTCCCGTATCTTTCCTCCGTTCCTTAAATCAATCAAAGCTTTTTCTAAACTCAAGGTACTGTATGGGATCGTCGTTTTCAGCATCTTATCTGCAGCAATAAAACCACTAAACATTAATAATTGACAATTGTTAGACGATAGTGTCCAACGACTGATTTTGTATGAAAATTACAATCATTGGACAGTGTCCAAGGACTGTAAAATGAAGCACTAAGGGTATGGGTAAAAAAAGTAATAATATTCAATCTTATATACGTATGAAAAATGCATTAAATTCAACAATTTTTATTTTTACACAAACCTAGTGATTGGACATCGTGTCCAATGACTAGACGCCGAACATCAATCATCACAGTCATTGGACACAGCATAACATAACCTCAAATTGTAAAATTTCAGTATTATCCAATGAAATCATGCGTAAAAAACTGTTCCGCTTACCAAATCACCAAGACAATTTCTCTTTAACACTGTAGAGATATTTTTTTCCCCAATCAGTAAACGCAAACCTAAAGATTTTTTTATTTTTGTTAAAAATTCTCACAACTTTCGGCGCACTTTTTTTTTAAATCAAAAGTGATCAAATACTCGTCTTTTTCAGGCTTCTGAGTTTAAAAAAAGTTTCTGAACGAGCGCTGGATTCCTAATGTTAAAAGATATGATTCAAAATTAACACACAGTTCTTAAAAAATAGGTTTATAAACGAAGCGTCCAATCACTGGTCGTGTCCAATGACTGGTACGTTACCCTAGTTATATATATTTTTGGCTATGTTCCTCCATAACTCCGTCAAATCTTAACCGATTGCGACAGTTTTTTTGTTCGAATAGATATAACGTCCGAATGGGTCCCATTTTAATAATTTGGTGAAGATCTGATGAAGACTTTCAGAGATGGAGAAGGGAACTCTTCAATGGATAGCAGTAAATAAGGCCTAATGGGGGCCCTATAATATTTGTATGTTTCATAAAATAGCGTCCCGAGGTAATTTGGTGATGTTGAAAACTTTCGGAGATGGAAATTGAGAATGTAAAATTTTAATACAACGAATTATTTTATTTTATTTTTTATTTTATTCCGTAACAAGAAGCTCACAGCACAAATATAATTAGGATGGACAATTTTGACAATTAAGTAGGGTGAATTATGGTTATAAGGGACTTGTTTATTTTTCTCCCGCTCCCCCACAAAAAATTGAATAATAATAAGCAGCCTACATACGTCCCACCTGTAGGGCACAGGCTTTCTCTCAGAGAAAGAGTATAGTATGGGCTTAATCACCACGCGTGCCCACCGCGGATTGGCGATTTCAAGCGCTGAGGTATGTAAATAGCTCAGACACTCAGGTTTCCTCGCGATGTTTCCCTTCACCGTTAGCGAGTGGTATTACTACTATAACTTCGCAAATGTACATAACTTACAAAACAAAGTTATAGGTACATGCCCGCACTGGCAATCGAACCTGGGTCTCCCGCTTCCGAGTCCAATGTTCTACCCACTAGGCTACCACCGCTTTTCCGCCACAAAAAATTGAAAAATAAAAATATTTATTTAAAAAAACCGACTTCGAAACACTACAGCACTAAAAAGTTAGAAATAATTTAAATAATTAGAAGTATGAAGGTATACATTTAGGTATTGTAGAAGTATAATTTGGAGTCGGTGCCCAAAATGTATGTGCTGGTAATAAAACTGGGCACCGACTACAAATTATACTTCTACAATACCTACATGTATACCTACATACTTCTAATTATTTTTATTGTAGTGTTTGGAAGTCCTTTTTTATGCTTTATTTAAAAAAAATTTTGGTTCCTTAATTGACTGCCTTTTTGTTGTAGTGGTAGATAACACGTAAGATTACCATGCCAGGGGCCGTCAGTCGATTCCCACTGGGGGCCGCAGTACTTTTATTTGTACAAGTGTTTTTAAATGTGTGTGATGTCCTTGTCTGATTACTATATGTATATGTAACAGGGTATCCTAGTTTGGAAGCATGACAAGTGATTGTGATAATTATGTTAATGTGGCTGTTACGTTTATTTTTTTAATTAGACGTGTCTGGTTTTAGGGCCAAATATCCGGCTATTTATAACGCCAAATGCCTGGCAACCCTAGCCCCAAGCACATCACAAAAAAAGACAACGCGACCGTTTTTATGAGTTTCAAAAGGATCACGACACTGAACAACCCATTCCATTTTAATTGCCCAGGAAGCTTACCGGCTACCTGGATCACCCTGTGCTCTCCCACTAAGTCCCAGCTAAACTTTATGAGCCACTTCGCTCTTTATTATGTTGCCACTAAGGTAATTTCTCGTTTGAATTTTCAAAAGCCTACAAAGTGGAAATACCAGTGACTAAGGCCGATGGAATTCGAATCACCCTACAGCTAGATACAGGCAATGGCTCGGTTAGTTAAGTTCTTTTCACATTAGATAGGTGTTATTGTGGTCTGTGGAAGACAATATACGGTCAACAGTACTTATTCAATTAAATCACATCATCGTACGATGAATCGTGGTTGACGAGGCATGAGCTATGCTATCAATAGTAACTAATGCCTATAACATTGAAGTGACAAAACTGGATAGATACTTTTGTAAATTACTTTTTTTGTGTGATGCTTTGAAGCGAAAATGGAAAAATAACATCTGTTAAAGACTCAAAGACCACATCAATGACACCTCATTAGCCAGTTCGACTAAACAGTTTGAACAGTTTGCAGCTTGTTTAACTTGTGAGATATCTTTATCTCAGTAGTTACTTTGGTCTGACTACAAATTAAGTAGAACTAGGATAAGGTGGTACAAACTAAAATAATCCTTGAATACTTCAAAAGAGTACAAGATTACTTACGACTTCCGGATCTCTTACCTAAATCTGCTACAGGATATATCAAAATAGGGCAACCACGCGGCGACTGACATATAAGTACCTACCACTCTGATTAATCAAGTAATTGTTGGTACAATCAATCGAACAGCAACCCCAACACATGTGCATCGTGCACATTACTCGGTTGGGTTACGGGTGATTTTGCAACTAAAGTGTAGGTAGGTACCTACTTAAAGATTGATGGTGCAACTCCAAGGTAACTGACCACATTGGAGAACAATGCAAAAGGAATGGATTGTGCGAAATTAACGGACAAACTTTATTTTTTTCTATAGTAATACGAAACGTGCAAGCGTTGTGTTGAAACGTTTTAAACATAATGCGTTTCGCTGGTACTGCATTATTCATGCAAACGAAGCCAGGACAAGAATGAATAAGTACCGAGGTAAGGTTTAATTTAGTATCTTTTTTTCTACTTACTTAGAAAAACATTAATGTTTGTGTTTTCGAAAAGGCAAGATAGCCAAATTGCCTCCAATAGGAGACGGCACATAAAGAAGAAGAATATTTGTATTACCTACAATTACTTTTCGCCATAAACCTGTTTCTGAGAAATTATTGTTTACTACGCCAAATAGGTAGGTACTTAAGCAAATAATTGCCGACAAACTGCTGCGCAGTTTGGAAAATTTATCAACCTTTTTGCTTTTGTTCTTTAATAATATATTTAAAAAAAGTAATAAAAAAGAAATTTACGGAATTTAGTGTTAATGTTGTATCGATAATAGTACGGAATCCTTCGTGCGCGAGTACGACTCACACTTGGCCAGTTTTTTATAAGGATTAGGAAACATGGTTGTCTGAAATATTGTGCAACAAGTGATAAACAAAGATCGAATTTGAGAACAGCGCCATCCATAGAAACCAACAAGAAGCGTTTAACTGACATTGAACGACATGACATCGGCGCTGTGAACGTTACATAGATGGCCGCTAGATGGCGAGCGCTGTCTTTAAACAGCGTTTATTGTATGGGCGCCCCCTTAAATATTTATTTTATTCTGTTTTTAGTATTTAGTGTGAAGACCATGCTTAATTTTTGTGCTGCCAAATCTGCAGACAATATCTCTAATATTGATTTTTAGGGTTCCGTACCCGAAGGGTGCCAAACGGGATCCTATTACTAAGACTTCACTGTCCATCTGTCTGTCTGTCCGTCTGTCCGTCTGTCTGTCTGTCTGTCACCAGGCTGTATCTCATGAATGGTGATAGCTAGACAGTAGAAATTTTCACTGATGATGTATTTCTGTCGCCACTATAACAAAAAGTACTAAAAACAGTATGAAATAAATATTTAAGGGGGGCTCCCATACAACAAACGTTGTCCAAAGACCCATCTAGCGGCCATCTATGTAACCTTCACGGCGCCGATGTCATGTCGTTAAATATCAATGTTAACCGCTTCTTGTTGGTTTCTATAGATGGCGCTGTTCTCAATTACCTAATCTATCTTGTCTCGATCTTTGTCTAATGTTGTATAGATAATGGTACGGAACCCTTCGTCCGCGAGTCCGACTCGTATTTGGTCAGTTTTTAAAAACAATTACGTGGCAGTCCCTGGTCTCTGCCTACCTCTCTGGGATACAGGCGTGAGTTTATGTTATGTTAATTAAGTGAATCCGCAGTTAAGTTAATAATTGTGTAGTGCTTACGAAAGTTTTATTTCGAAAATGGTTTAAAAGTTGTAAATGAATCATTATAATTATAATTGACCATAACGTGCACTCTACTCATCTGTATTTGTATGATTTTTTGCTCAAAAAAATGAAACACACGCTCAGTTACTTTACAAATCGCTAAGACTGCTCTTGCGTGGAGCATGCTGTGTCGCTCGCACAATTAAATTTTTTTTAGTGATTGTAATAATATGAGTAAACTTTTGATAAAATGTCTGACGGTTACATTACGGACATTTGAAAAATATTTTTGATTACCTGTAGGTATACGTAGTTTTTAATAAAGAAAACTTGTTTCCAAAATTATTAATTTGGGAATCAAATTTTCACCGTCAAAAATTTAGTACAAGGTAAGAAACATATGCCTTGAACGTTCGCAATTTCATTATATATCAAATCCTCAGACCACATTTATCAAAAGTAGGTATACCTACTCATATTACAGCAATCACTAAAATTATTTAATTGTGCGAGCAAGACAACATGCTCCACGTAAGAACAGATTCGATAAAGATAGTTCACGCGCTTTCATTCGACCAATCAGAAAGGATGACAGAATCTCACCTGCAGCTGCGGAGAAGTGCTGACTAGTGCCACGCCACATTACTGACCATTGTCTGCTGTGATCCATAAAAGGCGGCATTTGGAAACTTCACAAAGCAGACGAGGAAGTAACCGAGTGGATTAATGGCTAACCTTTTGTATTTTAACCAGCTGTTTCATAAGCAGCCTATATGTATGTATACGTCCCACTGTAGGGCACAGGCCTTCTCTCAGAGAGAGAGTATGTGCTTAATCACCAATAAACTGCACCGCAGTTTGGCGAAACTTGTAAAAAAAATGTAAATGTCTTTATGAAGTAAATAAAAAAAAATAATAATATAAAAAAAAAATCACGCGTGCCCACCGCGGATTGGCAATTTCAAGCGCTGAGGTATGTGAATAGCTCAGACACCCAGGTTTCCTCACGATGTTTTCCTTCACAGTTAGCGAGTGGTATTGCTACTATTAACTTCACAAATGTACATAACTTAGCCAGCTGTTTACCATACCCAAAATAAAATAAGTCAACGGGTCAACCTAAGTATACACAATTTTGTAACTTATGCCTCTAAAGCGGACTATCTCCTCTTTGTTGTTTTGTGCTCAGTTGTCAAGTACTTACATACCTGCATTTTATTATATTACGTCCTTACAAACATGGTGTCCGTTTGGTATCCATCCACCCATTGTACAAATGTTCAATTGCAGGTCAACCTTCACACTTTTGTTGCAAAGTCGCCCGTAACGAAACTGGATAGATCGCACGCGCGTAAATGTTGAACATAAATAAGTTTATCTATGTTGACGCGCTGTCAACTTTACTGTAAGAGCGACTGTGCAATGTTCTTACGGGTGAGTGGCCCAGATGTGACTTTGTTATGTCTCATATCAATCTATGATATGATCTGCTGCAGTTTCGGAACTCGTAGTACACAGTCGAGAGCATATCAAACTTCCATCCGTTTACTGCATCTAGCTGTTAGGTTACGGGTGACTTAGCAACCAAAATGCAAAGGTATTATCGACTGTACAATGAGACCGAAATGGCACAATTTATACATAGTTCATAGTACTAATTTCTCTGAGACCTGTTCACAAATCTTAGGACTAAATCGTCGGCTTATTGCAAGAACTCATTAACCGACTTATTCCCTATAACATCGTTAAAATAATGCCTGATACTAAAACACCACTATTGTATCATTGTTCAATACATCTCCATACCTTTAAAAAAAAGCTGTTAGTGAGCTTTTGCAGTTAATGACTTCTTGCAATAAGCCGACGAAATGTTCCCAATGCAAGCGCATGGACATAAATTCAAATTGTCACTCGGTATCGTGTCTAACTGTCGTATCGTGCAATTGTGTATGCAGAAATAAAAATAAATTGGTAATTAATTAATTTCAAGCAAAACTTATCGTGCAGTGGAGATCAACTAAAACATGCGACGTAATCATCGAATAAAACGATTTTTTAAGCAGAATTTCAATTAAATTCATCAAAATGCGTCATAATATATTATAGACACGGTCGGCAGAAAATCAACCTTACCGAGTAGAATGCACGCATGTAAAGGTTAATTTGCTGTCTAATGTACCTACGTGACCGTCCATTTTTAAATTGTGAATTTCACTAATTACTTAGGTAATTAAGAATCGGTACCTTTTTAAGAAATCTGTATGAACAGTCTGTACTTCATAATCGCCGGTTTATTCGTACGGAGGTAGATACAGTCTGTCTGTGGCTTAGTAGTGACAAGCGAGTTAACTTTTTACATGTTCAGACTGCTAGTTACAGATACCTTATGTATTGTAGCGCCACCTAGTGGCTAATTGAAACGACAATTTCTTTACGAAAGCAGCACGTTAGTAGCGCCATCTGTTATCGAGTAGTGGATCTAAACACATTTTCATGACTGGATTAACTACCTGTTACAGTATTATAGGCTTTCGAGCTGGCATACCTATACATAATAAACTAGTAATGCTCTAAAAACCTTATTGAAGCTTATTTTACAACAACCCAGTACATGTAATAGCACGCCACTTACACGTAAGAAACAGGGCACCCATTGAATTTACCAAGAACAATCGATATCTCGGATTACGATAGGTAAAACAATAAGGCACAATGATTTCCATCCGCTATTAAATCGGACGCCCGGTATACTCGTAGGTGCATTTATATTACATTCAATTTGTCGACTTCACTCGGCAACGCACGCAACCTGGAGTTTTTGAACGGGCGGGCGGGTTGGCGCGTCAGTTGGGAACTGGCAGGCGTGAAAAGCGAACGCGCCACGATTCGAAAATTCGAATTTTCCGAACCGCGAACGACGGAATACGCGCCGGAAAAAAAAAAGTTTGATATTTTGCTTCAAAAAGAGGCTGTGAACGGACCTCTTTGTTTTTAATTTTGCTAATTTGTTCCGACCTGTGTTTCTCAGTGGTTTATTTGTTTTTTTTTGGAACTTGAAAAAAGAAAAACAATGACATTGGTTTTTTGCGTTTTTGTTTTGGAAAATGCTTCAACTGTTTGGCTGAGCGGCAAATTGTCTCAGTGAATTGTTTTTGGTAAGTTTTCAATGATTTTTTTCTTTTAATATTTGTACATAAACTGTTACCTACTACTTTTCAATATTAGTGTAAATCGACCCGTTGTTGTATTCCTTTTTTGACGGTAATTATGTACGGTCCAATCGAAACTACATTTTTCCAAGGAAGTTCACTTTATTTTGACTCTCCGTCTTAAATATGCGGTTGATAAGATGTAACTTTTGTTTATTTATACCTATTTAGCTGACTTTATCGACAACTTATATCGGGGTGCCTTGAACCCTGACGGGGTATGGGTAATTCAAACTGATAGTGTCAAATTATTGTTCCGCGTGGCAGAGTACAGTTAGAGACAGCCGCGTTCCCCGCGTGTGCTCTAATTATGCTAGACATTAGTGCGTTTTTTGAATGGAAAGGGTTAGACAGGCTTTGTTAATCTGAGATAACTTGAAAAAAATCCGCCCAGTCGGGATGAGTTTGCGAAGGACACGTAAGGGATTTTTAAAATCTTTAATTTGACTAAACCTAAAGTCCGAAGAATTGTAAGTCACATCTTCCGTCCCCATGCCTAAAATACGTATATGCGAAGTCAAACGGCCTTATAAAAATACAATTCCTCTAAAACCAATCTAAAACTCTGTTTATTTAATCTGTGGCTACATGTTTTCCTCGTAAAATCTCTACAACAGACTATTTTAATTGGCATTTTTGAAGTGTTTTAAGAAATCTAGTTTTTATAAATAAGACTGTAAGACTGTCATTTGGTCACGTTATTTTTCTGGAATTAACCCAGCTAGGTACGATTATCAGAACGGTAAATAGATAAAATATATCTAAATATTACTATCCATTCATTTTATTAGTAGAGAATACTTAAACTTACCTGAACAATGATCATACATAATATCATCATCAGCATCATCAGCCATTTGACGCCCACTGGAGGACATAAGCCTCCATCATGGTTTTAATTTAGTGAAGATCTGATGAAGACTTTCAGAGATGGAGAACGGAACTCTTCAATGGACAGCAGTAGACGGGGCCCATCCTTTAGTAATATCCGTATGTTTCATAAAATTGCGTAAAAGTAGTCCCGACTTAATTTCGTGATGTTCTGGTGAAGATTTTCGAAGATGGAAATTGAGAACTTAAAATTTTAAAGCCCCCACTAAAAATAGAAAAATTAAAAGTTTTAAATAAAAAATTAAGACCAACTTCAAAACACTACAGCACTAAAACGTTAGAAATAATTTTAAAGAATACCTTTAAATTAGAAGTATATATACGAGTAGGTATTGTGGAAGTATAATTTGTAGTCGGTGCCCAGTTTCATGACCGGGACATAGTGGATGCCGTAGAAGGCGACTAAGGAAATCAACCAGGAGACGGGCAGCAGCGTCTTCCTGTGATTCCAACCGCATACTGCGATCGCCAACCCGCCTGCCAAGCGTGACGATTATGGCAAAACCCCTCAAGGTTATGAAAACCACGAAGGAGGCCTATGTCCTGCAGTGGGTGTCAAATGGCTGATGATGATGATGAATACCTACATGTATACATACTTCTAATTTAAAGGTTTTATTTTAAATTGTTTCTAACTTTTTAGTGCTGTAGTGTTTTGAAGTCGGTTTTTAGTTTTTATTTAATTGTTTTTATAACTTTACAGAATAAAACCTAATTGTAATTAAGTTGAAACATTAATAAAATATACACATTGTTTGTTTGTTACGCTTTATTGCACAAAATTTAGCGCCGGATTAAGAATAGCGTCACTCCATTTCCTTCCGTGGATGTCGTACAAGGCGACTAAGGAAATCAATTACCAGGAGACGGGCAGCAGAGTCTTCCTGAGATTCCAACCGCATACTGCGATCGCCAAACCGCCTGCCAAGCGTGGCGATTATGGCAAAACCCCTCATGGTTATAAAAACCAAGAAGGAGGCCTGTGTCCTGCAGTGGGCGTCAAATGGCTGATGATGATGATGATTGCACAAAATACTTTCTAATACAAACTTAAAAACCGAATTGCCCTAAATTGTATCCAACGGCTACAAAAGATAAACTTCCCTCTAATCTTAACCCTTTTTAGCAGGTAGTCGGTAGATACTTCACACATCTGCTAAAAAAACACTTCTAAAGCAATAAGACAGGGTCTCAACCATATAAGTGCATTATAATATATACCATACACAATACACGGTCGGATCTAGTGACGTGTTTTTAATACCATTGACGCCTAGGAGGTTTGATACGTGTGCACGCGTAGACCTAAAGCGGCAATGAAATTAAATCAATGCGTTCTTGCAGTTGTCTTGCACTATATGCATAACACAATCTACAACACAGGTTGAAGGTTCACACAACTGAGGCTTTTAACTAAGGGTGTGAAACTTCCAATCTGTTTTATTGCTTTGGGAGTGTTTTTGTAAAACGCTTGTTTTTTGTAAGACGATAAATATAGGACACTGCACGCAAAGTAATTTACAACATAGATTCGGCACCGAAGAGTACACTGCACTGATGATTTATCACTTAGGTTCAGCCAAATAGGGGACGTATTAGCAAAGGGCAAGATAAAAAGTATCCGAAACCGGCGTGCGTGCATGCAGCGAGCAATCGACAATCTGTCAAAGAGATCTCTTTGATCTCTTTGACAGATCTGTCAGGATTGTGGCAAGTGGCAAACCCTGGTATCTGGCTACCCCTCCGGGATACAGTTGTGAGTGGGTTTATGTAATGTACCAGAACTATGAAAGACAACCTTACCAAAACCCGCGTAGTCGGGGATGTGTCGTTTGTGACTTACACTTATAGGCAGGTTTTTTTATTGTTTGTTTACGTGACAAAACTAAATTTTGAAGAATTCAAATACACATCCCGCATCCTTCGCCAATAAGACTCGAAATACGAAATATGTATGGAGCATATTTTGTGGGTAAAATTTATAGGTACTTAAAAAAAGTTATCGCATCAAACCAACTTCCGTTTGCACATTATTAGTGCATGTATTCGATTCCACTCCATTGAAATCACGTAGAGAACCGAAAACTTTCTCATGTTCTCTCACTATATTGTCACTTTCATAGAAATCAAAGCATTTACAATGAAAATGTGTATTGTTAGAAAACAACACTGACTACCAAGTTGCCGTTTACTGAAAAGAAAACGTGTTTATCTAAATGCATTACGGTCAGTCGACAGCAAGTCGACCGTTGCACACGTGCACTCCGCCGAGTTATAATGCCCGAGAAATAACTTCGCGTATTTTGGGTATCAAATCTCGGGATGTGGCGGGAATTTTTCGGACATTAGTTAAATTAGTATTTTCAAAGGTTAACACAAGACAAATTACAAAAAAAAAAAAATAAGGAAAGAAAGAAAGACATTTATTATACCAACAAGACACAGTACAGAAACAAAATAAACAGATAAGTAACATAATATGCACAACAACAGAAAGAAAATACACAATAGACGAATGAAATAAATAAAACGGGACCATATGTTTGCACGTACGTGTCCGTCGCAAACTCGCGACGACGACGACTGCGCGGATTTTGTTCAAGTTATCTACCGGGCATTATAAATTACTTGCAAAATGTTACCAATGAAGAGGTTCTACGACGTGTCAACAAGAAACGCAGGCTTTGGAATACAATCCGAAGGAGAAAGATTGCATACTTGCGGCATGTATTCAGACATTGTCAGATGACTGCCTCGTTGGTCTAGCGGTATCACGCCCGACTACCATGCCGGAACCCACGACGGGTTCGATTTCCACTGCGGGCCGCCGTAAATTTGTACAAATGGCCTCAGTCTAGATGTATTTCCATGTTTCCTGGTTACCACAGCACAGGGTATCCTACATAGTTCGGGACCATTGTGTTGTGTGAAAATTATTATTATTCACAATATGGTACTCTACAACTCATGATAATGGGAAAATTCGCTGGCAAGAGACAAGTAGGTAAGTAATTTTTTGTCAGATTGTCATTTTTGTGCAACAATGCCTAGTCTGACTTTTTATATTTACTCAATCAAAATTAATCAACCAATATTACTTGAAAGTTCCTCGATAAATAGAGACATTAATACAATTTAAGAAATTAGTTAAGCATTCTTTTCAAACTATAGTGCGGTCAGCCTGGTAAGGCACCTGCCTGTTGGTAGTTCAAGCAATCAGCCCGTATTCGTCCACTGCTACACAAGGTCTTCCTCAAGGTACGCCACTTCTTTCTGTCCTCGGACATTCTCATCCAGCAGCCAGCAATCAGCCTCAGATCGTCGGTCCAGCGAGGTGGTGGGCGACCTACGCTGCGTTTGCCAGTTCATGGTCTCCAATCCGTAACAACACTATTCGACAAGAACGAGACATAATGTATTGAACAGTTGATATTTTTTAGTTTGGTCAACGAGTAAACTAAAAGTCATCATAAGCAGCCTATATACATCCCACTGTAGGGCACTGGCCTTCTCTCAGAGAGAGAGAGTAAAAGTAAATGTGCTAAAAGAAAAATAATTTATTTGTTCGAACATAACATTGTGGTTTATTTTTGCGATTCCGTAGACCCTATGCTAATTGTCGAGGAAAATTATCGTGACTAAACCTGTTTATGTGAGGTGTTCACATACCTCAGCGTTTGAAATCGCCTATCTGTACAAATTGGGAGAAAAAAGACGACCTTACGATTAAATATGGTGACGAGAAACTAGAAGAAGTAATTGAAATACGGTTCTTAGGTTTAATGGTTGATTTTAACAATAACTGGAAAGAAAATGTAAGCAGTGTATATATACACATTTAATTATTTTAGTATATACTAAAATAAGTAAATTTGTGTACGCCTTAAGAAAATTAAGCGAGCTAGTCTATTGAGGCAGCGAAAATAGCGTATAATGGGTACGTAGACTCTACTCTACTTTGCGCTATGGAATTATACTTTAGGGCAACTCTACTGACGTGGATAAGGTATGTAAAATAAAAAAATGTGGCATTCGGGCTTTATTTGGTCTACGTCAAAATGATTCGTGTCGCCAGTGCTTTAAAGATAACAACATTTTGACATAAATAGGTTACATAAAAAACACTTTATGTAAGAGTCTAACCAAGTTGACGAAAATTACAAAGACACCGTAAGTAGTCACGCCAACAGTGCCATTGTGAGCCAACCGCGCTACAAAACTAATTCCAGCTCTACCCGGGCGGGCATGATCGTAACCGTTACGTCCCGCGTTAATTTATCGGCATTTCTGCCCCCTCGCAGCATTTGACGGCCGAGGAGAGATTTGACACGTATCCATAGTTACGTTATTAAACCTGAGATCATTAATGTTTTGCACTCAACAATAACTGCACAATCATCATCACCATCAGCCCACTTCTGCCCACTGCTGGGTATTTTTCCATCACGCCATTTATCCACAGGCCCTCTGATGACTTGGTTACATCGGCCGGCCATCGGGCTGTTGGTCTACCCACAATGAGGCGGACGTAATGCCGTGGCGTTTTGTACCAGTCAACTGTAGGAGGTTAAAAATAATAATGCTAGAGACTTTTTCACACATAATCACAATTAACTCCTGAACTGCCCTCGCGGAACGCAACGTATAGGTGGCCCATACTTAGTTGGACACAGATCTGTGTCGCGGCAGACGAGTGGTTAAAGAAAGAACTCGAACAGTATGTGTACCACGGAATGTACCACGCACAGAAACCCTAAAAGGGTTTACCAGACTATTTAAACTGCATTTGAGGAGTGTTTAAGACCAATCGTGTTTTTATAAATAACGCCATTAGTCTTGGTAAATTGCAGCAAACGGGGAAGACTCCATTGCAGGCTATTTAAACTGCACTTCAGAAGTGTTTTAGAGGAATTGTGTTTTTATGAAAAACAACGTAAGATTACAGATATAATGTAAGCGAATAGTTCGATTAATAATAAGCAACACAAATGCTTAAGGCACTTTTATCTTTGCCTTATCAATCCAATCACAATTGGATGCGTCGAATGTGGAACTAATGAATTTTTCAGCAGTGCCTATTGCTCAAATACAATTAAGTTAAAATGGCTCATACTTTTATTTTACTGTAACCAATACTAAGTTTCAGATACTAAGAATCAAAACTGCTTAAGATCGCATGCTTATAATATTACAATTTTGTTTACTTAAGGGACCTTCAGGTCTATTTTTGTTTACATATACTTTTAATTTTTTCCTGTTTGACTGTTTGTGTCCTACATAAAATAAAAAATAAAAAACTGGCGCTTTTGAAACTATGCATACGGCTCGACGCACTGACTCTATGGTGCATTACAACAGCCACACACATCACCGTACATAAAAAAACAAGTTGCAGCAGCTGTCCGTCTGTCAGTTAGGAGCACAAGTGGCCACGAAGAGTGGTTAGCTGTTAATGGCGTCTTGATTATTGATTTTAGGATAAAAAGAGTGAGATTTTTTGGTTTGAGTGCTATGAGAAAATTGACGGAATTTTTGTTTCTGGTTTAGATGCATTACCGAATCTTACAAGTTTCTTAAGAGAACGTCGATCACTCTTCTTTCTTTTTGGTGCTGTAGTGTTCCGAAGTCGGTTTTTATATGTGCTGCCTGGGCACCGACTACAAATTATACTTCTACAATACCTACATGTATACATACTTCTAATTATTCAAGTCATTTGTAACTTTTTAGTGCTGTAGTGTTCCGAAGTCGGTTTTTATTTTTTATTAAAAAAAATATATTTTTCTATTTTTCGTGGGGGTGCGGGAGAAAAATAAAAAAGTCCCTTATAATCATAATTTACCCTACTTAATTCGTTGCTTTAAAATTTGATGTTCTCAATTTCCATATCCGAAAGTCTTCACCTGGACTACTTTTACGCTATTTTATGAAATATACGGGAATTACTAAAGGATGGGCCCCATTAGACCTTATTTACTGCTGTACTGAAGAGTTAAATTACGTTCTCTATCTCTGAAAGTCTTCATCAGATCTTCACCAAATTAAAATGAGACCAATGGGACGTTATATCTATTCGAACAAAAAAAGAATTGTCGAAATCGGTTAAAATTTGACGGAGTTATGCGAAAACATAGCCAAAAAATCGCTCGTAGCCCCGGCTGCCTGAGTGATCTTAAACGATCACGAAGGTTAAGCAACACTGGGCGCGTTCAGTGCATGGATGGGTCGCCGTCTATGCCTAACGCTAGTGGCATTTTTCCGAGCGGTTCCGTGCTTCGCAAGGCACGTTAAGCTGTTGGTGCCGGCTGCCGTCGATAGATGGCAGTCGTTAAGCCAAGTCAGAGGCCTTAGGGCGGCTTGACAACTTCTGACAGTAGACGAGCCACTAGTCTACAAGCCTCCACCAATCCGGACTTGGCCCCCGTGGTGGAGTATGGCCAATACCTTCCTCAGGGAAGAGACCCGTGCCCCTCGGTGGGGACATAATGGGTTGATGATGATGATAGCCAAAAAAAAATTTGAAGCTGGTTAAAAATATTAAGCATATCATACCGTAGCATTACAGCTTAGCATAAAGTAATAAAAAAATTACTTATATATCTTTACAAATCTGAGCACGGCGGGATTCAAACTCACGGTCTCTGTGGTAAGCAAGCGTGTTACCGCTTTACCAACGGGGTAGTAAAGCAATTTCAAAGCCAACTTATGCGTGGAAAACCTAACCAAAACAGGATTCATGAAACGCGCGTTTCCCGAGCCCGACATAAATAGACACGAAATAGGAACTAGCGGTGGGCTATACCAATACTACGTAGACTGCTCCTCGGAAAATAATCGTTCCAAATACCTGTTAAAAATTACAGGACGTTATTTTCGTAACGTGGGTCGTAAATAAACACAAATCAGAAACTAGCGGTGGATTATATCACTAAACGGTAATACCACGTAGACTGTTCCTCGGAAAATAATAGTTCCAAATACCTGTTAGAGATTGTCATTTTTGTACCTAATTCTGGTGATTATAAATAACGTCGAAGCGGTGGTAGCCTAGTGGGTAGAACCTCGGACTCGGAAGCGAGAGACCCAGGTTCGATCCCCAGTGCGGGCATGTACCTATGACTTGGTTTTCTAAGTTATTTACATTTGTGAAGTTATAGTTAGTAGCAATACTACTCGCTAACCGTGAAGGAAAACATCGTGAGGAAACCTAAGTGTCTGAGCTATTCACATACCTCAGCGCTTGAAATCGCCAATCCGTGGTGGGCACGCGTATTGATTAAGCCCATACTCTCTCCCTGAGAGAAGGCCTGTGCCCTACAGTGGGACGTATATTGGCTGCTTATGTATAAATAACGTCACACGACGCACTGCTATCATCAGTAGGGTATAGCATACCTATGAACGTTAAGAATATCAGGAACGAAGTGGCAATAATATTAATCGCGTGCACAATTTTGGAATGCAGTCGATTAATATATTTTTTAATATTTTACTCTATATTTAGGTTAGAGCGAGGTATGAGTTGAGTTTATTGATAACAACTCTACTACTTATCACTGTTACGTTAGGGTTTTTTTTTATACTAGGTACCTACGTCAAATCAACTGCTCTGTTATATGGGACTCACCTCTAGTGGGAACCTATAAAATACTGAGAGAGCGGAAGACGCAACAATACATACTAAATAAAGAGTTTACTGGCTCTACTTAGGTTTAAAATTATGCGGCTTTTAAAAATAGGTAGAAGCAGGTACAGTCAACTACTGAACTCTGCAGTTGACTTCCATTTTGTCTACTTTTATTGGTGGAAAATCCAGCACGTTATGTCTAGAACTTTTTGCCCTATCTATATAGGTATCTACCCAGCTTATTAAAAGAGCCTACTACTGGGTAACGGGTAGCTGCCAAATTCTGTCTAGCTGCGTCTAGCTGTCAAATTCTGTCTAGCTCCGTCTAGCTATTAAGTTATGTCTAGCGTAAGTTATGTTAAGTTATGTCTCCGTCTAGCTGTCAAAACCTGCCTAGCTTCGTCTAGCTATGAAATTCTATCTAGCTCCGTCGGCAGCAGCGTGGGCGGGGTGTCGCTGATGCGGGCGGCACAAGACCGGGAAACATGGGAAACCACGAGGGAGGCCGATGGCGTGCAGTGGGCGTCAAATGGCTAATGACGATGATGATGATGATGATCTAGATCTGTCTGGCTGTTAAATCCTGTCTAGCACCGACTAGCTGTCAAATTCTGTCTGGCTCCATATAGCTGTCAAATGATGCCAACCTTCGTCTAGCTGTCAAATTTTGTTTAGCTTCGTCCAGCTGCCAAATTCTGTCTGGCTTCGTCCAGCGTTCAAATTCTGTCTAGCTCCGTCTAGCCGTGAAATTTTGTCTAGATTTTAACATCTAGCTTCAAGTTATTAGACACAAAATACGTCCATACGAAAACAAAGTCATTTGTTTAAGTTATTTATCGGGCGTTACAATAGGAATAAAGTTATACTTGTGTATCACATTTGCAACAGAAACCAGCCTTTAGTTAAAACGTTAGATTCATAGACTGTGTTGTTACACGCGGACTTTATTGGCGCTATTCTTAGCCACGTTTAGACTTAGAATCCATCATAAACTAGGTAGAGTGAATAGCTCACTTACCTATACAGTAACGCAGTATTGTCGACGGCACATCGGTAAAGACACAGCCGACGGCATGTGAACCTTTAATTTTTTTCCTTCAAAATCGCCCTTAACGTAGCTGATTAGAGTGCGTGTTTGTAAATGTTCGTAGAGGTCGTAGGTTCGAATCCCGACATGTACCAATGACTTTTTTTTAAGTTACATACATTTGTGAAGATGAAGTAGCAATACCACTCGCTAACCGTGAAGGAAAACAATCGTGAAGAAACCTAAGTGTTTGAGGTGTTCAGTTTAGATCTCAGCGCTTGAAATTGCCAATTAGCGGTGGGCGCGCCAGGTGATTAATCTCTCTCTGAGAGAAGAAATGTGCCTTGCAGTGGGACGTATATAAGCTACATAAAAATACTTAAGTATCTTTATTTTTATTGTTATTTTATGTGAAATCTGAATATACAGACTGATACTTAAATATTTATTTCATCTTCGAAATCTCCATTTAATAATCGACTGTATGTCTAGAAGTCTCAAAGTGATTTTCATACAAACGTTCAACCTTCAATGAAGCGAACCTAGACTGGCCTGCAACGAACTTTGTTAACTGTAATCTTATTGTTTGATCCTACGCGCGGCTGCCACAATAGTATTCTGAATCGTGGTCTCTCTGCCACTCTTGAAATGGTGCCAGTTATTTAACTGGGCTTAGGTTTACTATGCTCTGTTTAGGTGTCTATGAACTTAGGGATAGTTTTAGCGGATATGTTGAACGCAGTTTAAATCGACCAAATATTAAGGCAAGATAAAAGGTATCAGAAATCGGCGTGCGCGCACCCAACGCCTAATGAATGAATGTTGATGAAGCGAAAGAGATTTGTTAGGATCGTGGCAAGAGGAAAAACCTGGTCTCTGTCTTCTCCTTCGGGATAAAGGCGTGAGTTTATGTTATGTGTATTATGTTTTGCTAGTTATGTTATGTTATGCTAGTTTTTTTTAACATAAGTACTATTAAAATTCTTTATTAGTTTAACTAGGTAACCTCCGTTCAATGACAAACCAGGTTTTGTTTGAATAGTGAAATTGGAGCTTAGGATTTTATACCTAGGTTGAAACGCGGTTTTGTGCAATTAGCATTGTGGTTTTTGGGACCTACGTAGGCAGAGTTTGAGGTAAAACCTACTTTAGTAGTGTTAAGCAATGATGCTTTTAGTTAGGCGTTGCCGCAAGAATGGCATGCAATATAAGTGTGAATCTATCGGTGTATAAAGAGGGGAGGTGTTCTATTGTCAATGCAAATATAAGTTCTTCTGTCAAAAAGTAAATTTTTACTAAATACGTAAAATAAGGGGATCAATCAATATAAACCACTTTTACAATGAAGAGAACTTCGAACATAGCAAGTTAATACGTTGTCACCATTGCTATGGTAACAACTTCAAGTTGTAAAACAATACTGCTGCTCCATACTAAAGTTGCCACGATGTCATTAATCTGGATTTTTTTGCCATTTTTGAAGTTCTCTCCATTGTAAAAGTTGTTCATATTGACTGGTACAACACCTTATTTTATGTATTATACCGACCGATCCTGTATACTGGCTGAATTTTGGACGCAAAGAAAAACTCATGACATCACACTTAAAAGTTAATGAAATCCTACCTAAACCCACCTACTCTACCAAACCAAAGCAATGCAATATTCACTGTGACTAATGACTTCTTTGGTTACTATGGCAACTAACAAAGGCGCATAGCTCACTGCAGTGACCACTCTTGAAACTCCTTTAAAGAAAAACACGCTGTAGCTTCATCGTAGTAAGAATGAGAATAAGAAAGCCATTTGTTAAGTGAAAAATGTTCTTCGGCGCCAAGCTAATGAAATTTACTGCATCGTAATGAGTAATTGTTGGTACAGTTGGTAGGAAAAGTGTTCCTCTATTGTGTTCTTTGTAAGTGGAATTTGATAGGTCAAGTGTGAAAAGGGCAAGATAAAAAGTATCCGAAACCGGCGTGCGTGCATGCAACGACTAATGAATGTTAAGGAAGCGGAAGTGATCTGTCAGAATCATGACAGTGCCAGTCCCTGGTTTCTGCCTACCCCTCTGGGATACAGGCGTGAGTTAATGTATGCAGGTATGTAAGTACCTATGAAAAAAAACTTAAAGCATTTTTTAACACTTTTCTGCCTTAAATATTTTCATTGTCTATTTAATAGATCTATGATTAAGTAAAGTTTTTTTATCAATCAGTCATTCTACCATAAATCCAGTAGTTTCTGACGTAGCTCAATTAAGATAAAATATATTGGTAAAAATAAAGATTCTTATAAAAATAAATTATCTTTATTTATAACGGAGCGTTAACAAAGACTGCTCAATTCTCTCTAACACAGTGAAATTAGTTACGGTCTTAACAAAGTTTTTTTTTAAATCTAATCGCAGTTTCAATGAGGAGGTCGGGTAGGCCTAATAAATATTGGGAAATAGTAAATTTTATTTCCCGCCAGAAATATATTTTTTATTTTAAAATTTTTAACAATTGTTTCTCCGACTGTACTGAGTTATTAATAGTCACACATAAACTCATTACGTAACAAGATAAGAAAACTAGAATAGTACAAAAGTAAATGCACTCATTCGTCCCTCTCGTTACGCCCAATCACACCAAGTATAATATTATTAATAATTATAATTTGTGTGGACTTACTGCTTTCTTGTTGAATAGTTAACTGTTAAAAAGTAACCCTTCCGGGATTTGTTATTTTATTTTATTTATGTATTAAATTATTTATTCTCAATAAAACAAGAAAAACCACAATTTCATTAGTGCAAACCTGATTCCTGTAAAATTGATTGGAAATCCTTTATTGCACAATAAAAAGATATTTGTACATAGGCGAGCTTTATTCGTTTATTCCTAAATTGGATAAAAGGAAAGACTACATTAGAAATTGCCAATATAAATATAAATTAGGCCCATACTGTCTCTGAGAGAAGGCCTGTACCCTGCAGTGGGACGTATATAAGCTACATATACCTAAATAAAAAATCTTCAAATCACTACAGCACTAAAAACAGATAAATAATTTAAACGAATATGACCTATAGATCCGATCAAGGTATCCTAGCAACATAGTTTGGAGCACCTGCCAAGATATAAGACCAGCACATATATTTCAGGCACTGACTCCTAAAACATATTTCTACAATACCTACATCGAATTTAAAAGTCATATTCGTTTAAATTATTTCTCTGTTTTTAGTGCTGTAGTGTATTGAAGTCGGTTTTTATTTTTATTTGAAAAATATTATTTCACGATGTTTTGTGAAGATCACTAAGACTCCGCCAAGTTGTGTTTTCCGAAAGCAACGTTTATGCACGAGTCACTATAAAAAACAACCAAATCGCTTCAAGCGTGCCTTTGAAAATTGAAGAAATCCCTCGTTTTCTCCAGGATACCATCATCAGATCCCAACTTAATGACAACGGGACCACTTGTGAAGTCTGCCCTTTCAAACAAAAAAAAAAAACTTTCCAAATGTGTCCACGCGTCTTCGAGTAATCGGGGAACATACATCAAAAGTAAAGAAGATCCCGACGAAATGAGAACCTCCTTCTTTTTTTAAGCCGGTTAAATGAGTGGTTCTTAGATCATTTAATAACCTCATTTATTCGCGTCGACAACACGTTACTGACTAACGCGTGTCTGAAGCGTGTCTGTAAAACGCACAAACGAGCCACGTTGGTCTGTTTCGTCATTCGTCGACTTCTTTTAGTATTTATTTATGTAGTTATGTATTTTTTTCTTCTGTATAAGAATGGTCGCGGATTAGATTTCGCGAGAGTAATGATTAATTAGTTCCATTTTGAAGCTTTAAATGTTGGGAACAATACAATGAGAGTTTGAAATGGCAATTAAGAGTATCTTGGTTATCTTAATGTTTTAAGACAAGTTTTCACCTTAGACGAATTATTTGCCGTCAGTTTTTTGGGGATCATGCTAGAAATTAAAGTTAAGGATATTTTAGACATGTTTTAATTTTGAAATAATTGATAGAAAAATGTATTTGATAAAAATTGCTTTAATTATATTAAATAATTTATTTCCTTATTTCAAAAACAATTAAGTACTTACAAAAAAAATAAAAATAAGGTTAAATTGAATAATTATGTTAAATTAAATAAGTTCTATTAAATTACATTTTAATAGCTTTACGTTAATTTCGGTACTGGTTTGTGCTTTCCCACGCTGCGTCGTCCGGTCCGCGGTCGTAAAGTCAGAACTTTTTCGCCCTAACGGCCATCAGTTCTCCGAGCTATGTGCCCCGCCCACAGCCACTTCAACTGAACAATTCTTCGAGTTATATCAGTTACTCGGGTGGTTCTGCAAATCTCCTCAATTCAATCACGCAGTGAAACACCCAACATAGCTCTCTTCATTGGTCTCTGGGCCTTATGTCTGTCCTGGGCATAGTCAGCGACCAGTGGCCTAATTACGCTCACCAAATCCTGAGCGATTCCAATCGTCTAACTGTCAAATTCCATACTAATTTGACAGTTAAACGATTGGAATCGCTCTGGATTTGGTGAGCGTAATATAGGGGCAGGTCTCAATAAATGTTTTATCTATCTATCTAAATCCATAAGTCATCACTGGCAGCACATATTGGTTATACACCTTTGTCTTGAGACGTCACGATCGCACTACATAAATAAAAATTAAAATAATTATAATTATATTTTTTTCTTCTTTTTTTCTGGTTCTACAGTAAAGTGTTCTCTATCTATCTATTTAAATTCCAAAACCTAACAAAAATTAAACAAATTCAATTGAATATAATGTTTTTACTTTTTCAGTTTGTTTAATTTTGGTAGGTTATTTAATATACAACATTATTTGTTATCATTAAATATAATTAAGTTGAATTAAATTAAATTTGAAACATACTATTAAACAAAATAATTGAATAGGCTCTCACATTTTAAACATTCTGAACTTCATAACCCACTCCCTTATTTTCATATACTTAAATAAAGTATATGAAAATTTAAATACCTACGTCTAAAATGTTCGTGATACTTTTTTTCTTTTCCAATAAATAATTAATAATATAATATTTGACTGTGCTAGCGTTAGGGAACGTCAACGCCATAAGCCCTCATCAATTTGTCATGCAATAAGTTGTCGTCTATAGGTTAATTAGTTACGCTGTATGCACAATTGGACACTAAATCCAGAGTGTTTCTATTCCTATGCCGCTTAAACTTTAATGGCCTAATAGTAAAAACTAACAGTAGTTGTTCAAATCTATATTAAAAAACACATTTCAACAACCTACCTAGACTTACCTATTGTTGTAAGTAGCCTATACTATACTCGTCTCTCAGAGAGAGATTAAGAGCTTAATTATCACGCGCGCCCAACCGCGGATTGGTACCTACCTAATGAAGGCGGTTAAGTTAAGAGTGACTTTGCAACTACAACTAAAAAGTTTGATGAGCTGTCGACTGTAAGATAAGATAAGAATATTCTTTATCTACTCTGATACTATAATACAAAGATTATAAAACTGGAAACAAAACTCTTATGACAAAAATTACGTATAGGCCAAAAATAAAAAATAAAGTTTTATTACGATATAGGTCTTGTATGGACACCTGTATCATAATATAACTTTTTAATCATAACGATACACCTATACAACCTCCAGCTGGACCAAGAAGGTTGAACCTCTACTTTAAAAAAAAAAGTTTCAATTAACGAGTCCGCGGCGACGCAACACGCATGCGCAATCGATGTTTGCGCCTTGGCGCCAACATTTTACATTTAAAAAAACTTTTCAATATTTAAACAAAGTTTAGTTCTGTTTGTAAAATAAATTAGTTAACAGTATTGAAAATAACAGAAATGAGGTCAACATTAACATACCCTCTCCGAGTACCTCCAATAACGCTTCCTGTCCGGTTCAAATTTAATTTCATAATTGTAATAGGTATTCAGAACATCAATAATTATTACAAGTAAAAATAAATTTGTGGATATGATTTTATGTATGAGAGTAGTTAAAGTAGTGTATGATACTGTACATAACTTTGTCTTATAACACTCGTGTGATACTATAAAAAAAACTCGCCTACGGCTTGTTTTTTTAAAACACACTAGTGTTATAAGAACCCTTATTATGCAACAGTATCATAAACTACTATTATTATATACTAGAGCACATGACATTAGGTCTGTCGTCGTTCGTTTCGTTCAGCTTTAGTCTGGGTGTAACCAATTTTTAGGGTTCCGAACTCAAAAGGAAAAACGGAACCCTTATATTGTCAGCCATTTGACGTCCACTGCAGGAAATAGGCCTCCTTCCTGGTTTTCGTAACCGCTGCTGCCCGTCTCCTGGTAATTGATTTTCTTAGTCGCCTGCTACGATATCCACGGAAGGAAATGGAGTGACGCTATTCTCAATACGGCGCCACACGGAATCTTAATCCGGCGCCACACTTATATTGTGTTATATTACTTTGTTGTCCGTCCGTCCATCCGTCCGTCTGTCTGTCAAGACCCTTTATCTTGGGAACGCGTGGAGGTATCGAGCTGAAATTAAATTCATATAGGCACTCAAACTTCAAACTTCTAAATTAACGTAAAAAAAGTTCAGGTTTCCGCATTTAGCCTTAGCATTGGAGCGCTTGGCCATTATTCGTAGTATGTGTTGAGGTGTAAGACCGCCTTAGGCTCCCGGATTTATTCAAAGTGTTGTCCTTCACAGTTAGAGAGTAGTATTGCTACTAAAAATCCACAAGCGTCAAACAGAGCCATTGGCTCATGCCAGGATTCGAACCCACGACGGTATCTGTTGTACTGTAATGCTCTACTTTATTGAAATCCGTACTCTTTTTCATCGATTCCCTAGCTTAGCTGGGCATCGACTGACTTCTAAAACAAAACGTAACGATTCCCATCAAAATATTCAAAATATGACTAGAAGGCTATGCCAGCCAGCTTCTATAAAGAGGATTCGTTACATCCCCCCCCCCCGTTATCATGAAATTTTAATTGCGATAACGTAACGATTCCCTTCAAAATATGACTAGAAGGCTCTGCCAGCCAGCTTCTATAAAGAGGAATCGTTACAGTACCAATGCATCACCTACATCATCGCGACAAAGTACTAAAATTTACCACTCAAACTCAAGCGCCTCTGAACGTGCGATGTTTTACAATTGTTTTATAGCATTTTAGTCCGCTGCAGGCCTAAACAAACAAGTAGCGCCAAGTTGGCTTTTACGATAGTCCAACGAGTTTATGACTGCTCCTACGCCGCGAGGTGTAAAAGAGTCGCAGTGGCTGACGTTTACCTTATTTGAAGAAGAAAAACCGGCCAAATGCGTGGCGGACCACGCGCAGTGTAGAGTTCCGTAGAAAGAGGGTTTTTTTTATCTGCTTTACAGAACTAACAACTTCGGATTTTGTACGAAGTTTTCCTATTACGCGTTAATTAGTAAAGCCTACTTAGCGGTGATAGTTTTCCTTTTAGGTTCATTATATGTGCTACTGACCGGAATTTTTTCAAGTTTCTACAATCAACCGTTTAGCCGGGAGAGGGTGGAACGCTGACAAAAAATTGTAAAAATTTGGCTAAAAACTGAAAGAAAAGGAAAGAAAGAGACTTGTCAGGATCGTGTCAAGTGGCAAACCCTGGTCTCTGTTTACCTCTTCGAGATACAGGCGTGAGTTTTTGTAATATGTATTTTTGTTCATCGGAAACATTGAATTAGCCACCTCCATTCAAGTCGAAACCACACGTAGTTGAGCTCGAAGCTCTGTCTGGATAGGGTTAGGATTACGTATCTCAGCACGTAACCAGCGCCACTAACGACTAAAACAACATAATATAGTCGTAATTATTCTTTTATGATACGTTTTTGCAAAAAGCGAATTGCGTAAATCGCAATAATCGTAATAATTTGTTTTAGAACCTAGGACATTCATCTTCAAGTGGCGAGCAATGACAGTGCTCTGTAAATACTAGAGTAACATTATGTACTAACACATGAAAATCATCACTAAAAACTTTACATGAATTTTTATAATTGAAATATATGAATTGAATTAATATATTTTCCTAAAAAAACTTACGCTTTTGGAAAAAATCATTAGTCCCAAGTTCTTAATTATTAAAGTACCTACCTCCTTTAATCGCGATCCGTAGTATGCACGTCTGGGGACCAAGCCATATTGGCAGGTTTTTGCATTGGATTATAACCTTAACGCCTTGATATCATTCGACTAGTATTCATTTAATGACAAAACAAAGTTCGCATAAATGTGTAAAACTGCCACTCCGATGACGACCTATAGTTACGGTTATCGCACAATGTGAAACTGGCCATTTCAAAGGCGAAGCGCCTTTCGTTCTATATCTGGCAAATATTGATCATCCATTGCTGGATTTTCCGACGAATCTGTAAAACTGATTTTGAAACACCCGCAATGTATTATAAATGGCCGGCAAATACGTGAAACCGACTAGCCAAGTGGGGCGCCAGCATTACCGAAGGGTGCTAAACGGGACCCTATTACTAAGACTTCACTGTCCGTCTGTCTGTCTGGCTGTTTGTCACCAGGCTGTATCTCATAAACCGTGGTAGCTGGGCTGTTGAAATTTTCAGAGATGGTGTATAATAAAAAATACTAAAAAACAGAGTAAAATAAATATTTAAGGGGGGCTCCCATACAACAAACGTAATTGTTTGCCATTTTACCTCGACCTTTGTGTCTAATGTTGTAAAGATAACGGTACGGAACCCTTCGTCCGAATCGCACTTGGCCGGTTTTTATTAACGAAATAGTTCTTATAATTACTTACATAACTTAGCATATACGCTCCTCAAGAAAGGCGAGAATGGACAAAAATCGCACCATTTCTTTCTCATCCACTGCGTAGGGTTCTTGTCTAGCTAGAGAAAAGCATTTGTCAAGGCGAACCGGGGCCTGCTTCATAGAACTACAATTCATGGTGTACTATGACATTTTGATGTACATTGCAAAGTTGAATAAACCACAGATTAACAATAGACTCTGCTACGGAATGTCCCTCTAGTTCTCATAATAAATTACTAATTTTAGTTTTATGAAAACCGGCTCTGCTGTGGCTGATTCTGCTATACTTTCTCTATACCAAACCGCGGTGGCTCTCAGCCATATATCAAGCGTAAAGGGCGACATCTTAATTATTCCTTTCGCCCGCCACTGGTTTCATTTCATTGCCTACGCCTACCTTAAGGACCCTTTTGCACGGCGTTTTTTATACGCGCAAAGAACGAGACAAAAACGCGTTGTAAAAGCGATGCACACAAAAACATTTAACGGGTATAATCGTGATTTCTTATTACATAAACTACATTTCCTTAATTTCCTTGACTAATAACAAATCAGTTCGGAACGCGTAACGAAGATAGGAAATATCTCTGTCTTCGTGATACCATAGCAACATTTAATTATCATTTAATAATTGGCGATTTATCGCTGTATACAGTCACCTTAATTCTTCTAGAGCTAAGTTCATTGACATGGCCTAGGGATATAAGATTAGCAAGCTGAAATGGGCTGGTCACATAATTATGCCAAAGAACCAATGGTCGATGAGGTGCAAAGATTCTCGAGAGGAGACCACGGACTGGCAAACGCAGCGTAGGACGCCCACCAGCTCGCTGGACCGACGATTCGAGGCAAATTACTGGCAGCGGATGGATGAGGATGGCCGAGGACCGAAGAAAGTGGCGTGGGGGGAAGCCTATCCGTCCAGGAGTGGATGGTTACGGGTTGATTGATTGACTGATATCGAATATCTACCGACCATATGCAATCGATTCGAAATGGAAATGGACTGTTATATCGACATAAAGTTATTCAAATCGGGTTCCAGTATTTGCTGCAAAGGTCTCGTGGTCCTGCTGTTGATTTGCTACGCGCCACTGACCTGGCTTCACTTTATGTCTTAATTAAGAGTCTGCCTTAGACGAAATTTGACGCCTGAGAACGTTTTAAGAAATTGTTTCTGTGCTAAAGCAACTGGGTCTCTTGCGGTTGTTTTGCATTGAAAAATTTTTTCGAAAATAATAGTTTTCATTTCGTTTCCCCTGCCAACGAAAATGTTTTAATAATAATGACTTCCGCACAACACAATCAATTATGCTGGTCACAAACTAGGATTCCCTGTCCTATGGTAAACTGATAAGGACATGATCAAAGATCTTAAAGCAGTCCTAGTCCAAGAGCCAAAACTAGTTCTATTTCGAAATTTCTATTGAACCATATTGCAACTTTCTATACAATCACTCAATTACAGCGCGATGTAAAATTGAAATAACGTGAAGTTAAAGTATTAATTAAAGAATATATTTATTAAAATTATTTTATTAAAATTTACTTTCAACTATTTCTTTAAAATAACATGGATTTCGGCAAAATATTTACCACTTTTTTAATAATGAAAAATAATGGCTATATAGCTGGCCCGCCACAGAAAAAAATTGGCGGGAAAGCGGCAATCCGATCTTCATTTCTTTTTTCGAATTGTAGAGTTTTGTTTATACTTCCGTATAGCAGCGAAAAGCATTTCGCATTTCTTTCATCGTTTTTTCGTTTTCATTTTTATCCTTATATTCGTAATGAAAATCACAGTCAGTGTTTACCTCGGGTTAAAGACTTATTTAGTCCCTCGAACTATTGGCGCCCTTGCCGCGCTCGGGCGTCAAGCCTCGTCACGGGACTAAGCTACTTTCACCCCTAGGGTAACAAACAATGTATTATTAAAAAATCACACAAACAGTAAAACATCTGACTGCTATCTGCAACGGTCGCGGCCGCTACCGCGCCAGTTTGTAGCAGACCTTACAAATCCGCGGAACCATTTAAAAATAGTTTTAAGGCAGATTAAAAAACACGTGTTATTTTTTATGAGTACTAACCCAATGAATGATGGATTATCACTCACTGAATATCTAATGGACGTAGTTTAATTAACCGTGCATTGGACACGCAACTACAATCCTTGATTCATCATGCCATATTGATTCGTCTCCTCGGCTAAATAAATAGAAAATGACTCGCTATCTACTGGCTAGTCCCTACTGAGGTGTTGGTATTGCTAAGGGACCAACTATGGCACACAAAAGAAAAGCCAAAACATTTATTATAATGACCGACGATTAACTTTAACAAATTACTTTGACTTCGGATAGACGTAATTTGGGTCTCATCTCAATTCTTCGAACCTTATATTAGTCAACTTAACAGGTAATTAAATAAAAAATCGTCTATGTGTTGTTCAAGTTATCTGCCAGATGCTAATTCGCATAAGCTCGTTCAAATTCGGCTAAAAATTGGCCTTAACTCCAAATCCGTTTAGCAATTAATGTGAGCTTGAGGGAAAAATTTTCAAACATCTAAACATTCAAAATTCATAATATTTGTGGTTCCTCTTGTTTATCTACTACACATGTTTAAAGAAGCCTTTGATGTCAGCTTAAAATAAGGCAGCGTTGCATGTACGTATACGTACATGTTAAACAAAATTCTATTTATTTACATAAAATAAACACAATCGCGTCTGTCTGTACAATGAAGTCAAATACGGATATTTATACGACAAATAAACGAAGGCAGGCGAACTAAAACTGTTCTATTGAATAAACCATGAGCAGTAAGTGGAAAGAACAGAAGCATTACTTGTACGAATGTACTGTCAGTGGTGTGTACAGAAATCGGCATTGTCCTAAATATTGACAATAGCAATGATACTTCATTTTATAGGTATTAGCTCAGTAAATATAAAGTTACAATTATAAATTAATAATATTCACTATGATAACTCTTTAAATAAAAAAAACTAAAAACCTATTTAGAGGCCAAAAATTCCACCCATGCCGGGGCCCAGCGACCTCTGGCTAACCGCGCCAGCGCTCTCCCAACCGAGCCAATGGGCAAGTGCAGGCATCGGCGAAATTTCGAGCCTATTGTATTACGTAGGTAAATATATATTTTTTAATTATCCTCAGCACGGGTTAGCGCAACAAAAAGAATATAAACAAAACTACAAAGACCCCTTATCTTTAAAAACGTAAAAGATATAATTCTTTTTGTATTTTTACGGAATAAGGAGATAACAATATGTTTGCATTTTTTGTTAAAAAATATTAAACCTACTTTCATTCACGTGTGAAACGAACGTTGGAATTTCGAATTAGTCAAATAGTCACACGCTTATTCATAAAAAAGGCAAGAAATCAGTGCCTATTATTAATTTATAATTGTAACTTAAACTGACAGGTCGTAGGATCTCAGTTGATGACGTACTTTCGTGCATGACGTACCTCCGGTTTTGTAGACTCTGGTTCATTTTCTCTTTAAATATTAATTAAAGGAGCCCAAATCGAAGTTTCCGGCCAAAATTACCTATTTTCTCAAAAAAAATAAAAACAGAACTTAATTTTTTTAGGACAGTGCCCAGTGCGGAGGCGTGCGTCAAAAAATAAGTAAGACACCTTCTGTAACTTTCTGTGCTGTCAAGAACGCATCCATTCTTGACAGCTTGTTTTTTCTTTCTTTTTTTCTGTCATTGTATACCTACGTGTCGTGCTGCTAGAGATTCTGAATGATGATTTGTTGATGGCTGAGATTCAAAGAGATGTTAAAACGTGTCTTGTCAGCGAACGAGATTAGAACCCCGTTCTTGACGTTTGTAATTTCATCTTCAAAATGTCCCGTTGGTTGTGCAGGAAAACGTCGTGAGTAAGCATTCGTATTTGGAATAGTATTTCAGTGCTTATTTATTTAAGTCAACACAATATGCCTTCATATTAAAAAACCGCGGTTTTTGCCAATTACAATTTTGGATTGCACTGAATGAATTATTTTATACGACTGCCAAGGCAAAGTTGTGTTATGTTTTTATTACATATGATCGTAGGTATGTGTATAATATGTTTCTATACGACACCGCGCAGTAGCCAAACTGCTAAACCGAATTTGACAAATAAGCCAAATGACAGGTACTGACGATGCGAGTATCACTTGACGTCACGAAAAACAAAATACCTTTACATTTTTGTAGCAGTCTTCCTTAACGTAACTGATTAGATTACATGTACCTATGCTGTTCTGTCGAATGTACGTCAGCTGCTTGCTTTTCTTATTATATATAAATGACCTACCGGAAATAACCAAAAACAAATGTGTCCTTTTCGCAGATGACATTTCAGTGATAATTAAATGTATTGACGATATGAACTTTGAAACTGACGTAAATAAAACAATAGATGAAATAACAGACTGGTTGAGTGCAAATAATTTAAAAGTTAACGAGAAGAAAACAAAATACATACAATTTAAAAACAAAAAAATGAGACATCGACATATAACGGTCAAGTGTAACAACACAACATTAGAAAATACGCCATCTACGACCTTCTTAGGCATCGTCGTAGATGAAATCTGCACCTGGCTTCCACACTTAGAAAAAGTCTGTAGCAAACTAGATAGGTTCGTTTACGCTCTCCGTAGGCTTAAAAAAACAGCTGACACATCTACAGCTCTAATAGCATACCATGGATATGTGGCATCAGTTCTGAGATACGGCCTCATACTTTGGGGAAACGCCAGAGACATAAATAGGGTATTTATAATCCAAAAACGTTGCATACGGGCAATGTGCGGCGCAGCCCCTCTAGACTCGTGCAAACCTCTGTTTCAGAAACTAAATATTCTTTCTTTGCCTAGTCTTTACATCTATGAAATGGCTTGCTTTGCTCACAGTCATAGAAACATCTTTAAAACGTACTGCGAAGTTTACAGCTTTAATACAAGATACCCAAATAAAATCGTGGGCCCCCCTTGTAAAACAGAATTTTGCCAAAGAAGCTGCTATCGAATGCTGATAAAAATATATAACCGCCTACCAAAATTACTAAAAGAGCTACCTTTAGTCCAATTTAAAAGGAAATTGCACAAATGGCTAGTAGAAAAATGCTTTTATTCAGCTGCAGAATACCTTGACATTAAATATATTGACATAAAATAAATATGTATAAAAATTAATAATTATTATGTAGGACATAGTCAATATAATTATGTACACTATGATTATCTCCTGAAAAACCTTACAAACTTTGACACTTAACATATTTAATTTAATTCAATTTTTGCATGCCTAAGAAGGTGAATTGTGAAGAAACTTATTTATTAGTACCAGCCTAATGTACCACTTTTCGTGCAAATAAACAATTTCATTTCATTTCATTTCATTTCACATTGTTAGTAAAAAGTCGCTAAAATCAAATAAAATAAATATTAGGGGTTAAAGTATGAAATTGCCGTTTTATTGCAATAGGTTCTTTGAATTGACATAGAATCTTCATGGTTTGAGGTTTTCGAATGAAACTTTTTTCAAATGGTTTCTATGATGTTCTTTTTTAAAAAATGTGAAACATTTGAATATCGACTTTCAATTGTTTTTGTTATTCAATTTAGACACGAAAGATGGATACTGCGAAAATTCGAGTGATTATGAGGCACCCATTTTTCTTATTTTTTTATTTTATTGATTTGACGCAAGTGAGTCAATATTGTGGGTAAGGTAACGTTAAACCATGCCGCTAATTCCTGGGTAGTTTGACTAGGGTCGGCTTCCACTATCTCTCTTAATTCATCGTTATTCACCTGTGTGGGCGGTCTTCCTCGTGGCTCGTTCTTTAAGTCGAAATTTCCATCACGAAAGCGTTTAAACCAAAATCGCACGGTGCGTTCATTAGTAGACCCCTCTCCAAACGCAGCATTGATATTGCGGGCTGTTTCTGCCGCGTTAGTTCCGCGTCGAAACTCGTATTCAAAAATCACTCGAATTTTCGTAGTATCCATCTTTCTTGTCTAAATTGAATAACAAAAACAATTGAAAGTCGATATTCAAATGTTTCACATTTTTTAAAAAAAGAACATCATAGAAACCATTTGAAAAAAGTTTCATTCGAAAACCTCAAACCATGAAGATTCTATGTCAATTCAAAGAACCTATTGCAATAAAACGGAAATTTCATACTTTAACCCCTATTATTATTACTGGTGTGGAACAAATAGTTATTTAAACTATGTCTAAAATATAAACTAATATATATAACGTCCTACCTGCGGAGATTGAAAATACAATAGACTCATCTAATGCTGAGAGAAGGATTGTGGCATCTAGTACCTTTCTAAGAGAAGGATTGTGTTGGCCCATGACCTGGTAACTGCATAGCACTCTACTTTTCTAGAATTTGAAGTTTAATTAAGCTTGTGATTTTTTATCAGGTAATGATTTCCTATATTACCACTAAAGGAAATCATTAGGTACCTGATAAAAATCGTCAAATTTGTTTCTGACCCACATGCCATTGTAATATAATTACGGCTAATAATATCCGGACTACGTGATCACTTATCCTGTATCCAAATTAGGATGCTTTATGGCCTGGGTTACGTATTTGGGGTTAATTACCAGGTAAAAGATTTATTATGCGGTTAGGTTATGTTTTCGGTTGAATTTTAAAATTTAAAACATTACATTATTTGGTCTGAAATAAACATATATTAGTTGCGGAAGTTCATGGGGCGGACCCGGCAGACGTTCTGCATAACAGATCACAGCGCCACATACCGGGTTCAGATATCAGAAATCAAATATTTATTTCAATGTAAAGAATTCACATTATGTTTGTTCAATGACAATATACGATATTAGCCGTTGCCTTCGAGTCAAGTTTGTAGAAAAAGGCAGCAAAAAAAAAAATTTCAGTCTGGACCATCTTTCGTCAAAATATACAGGGTTCTACTGAAAGGCACACACAAAAAAAACATCGAAATTGCTCCAGTTGTTTAGGAGGAGTTCAGTCACATACACAGTATTTTTTGTCGGGATACATACAGACATAATCACGCTTATATACCGGAGGGAGGTAAGGCAGAAAGGGAGGAGGGTTTGCTATTTGCCACGATCCTGACAAACCCCTGTAAGTGTAATTTTAAATTTAATTTTAATGCTTAATATCAACCTTACGATATGTGTCTACCAGTAGACGAGGATAAACCTGGTTATTGTCATGTCCGGAAATATTCTGTCATTAAGTAACTCTATCCTCGGATGCAGTTGGAACTGGACCGCACCCATGAATGCCGTGTCGTACGTAAATAATTTTGTCGCATGCAGTAACAGTAAGCGTGATAAGACAAGATAAGAAAGTAGTTTCTCGCACAGAACACGAATATAAATGCATGTACTGATTGGAAACACCTGTAAGACAAAATGTTTGTTCGATATTAACTTTTGTGCCGACCGCGCTAAGATTTATATTATAAGAGCCGTTGCCGCTTCAGTCAGTTGAGTTTTATGATTGATCGTGTTGATTAAATTCAGCTTACCTTTCTACTTCCTTTTGTAATGGATGTGATTTCAAAAGATGGAACGTCAATAATTTTTCGCAACTGAGCGGAAAAGTTTGCAAGCGGATTCATTTAATCGGGACACTTTTCCTATTATAACGGTATTGGATTTAGTGTTTATAAACAAAAAATAAAAACCGACTTCAAAACACTACAGTAGGTAGATACATGTGGGTACTCTACAAGTATCATTTGGAGTCGGTGCCCAAAATATATGTGCTGGTCATGAAACTGGGCACCAACGACAAATTATACTTTCACAATCCCTACATGTAAACGTACTTCTAATTCAAAGGTATTCTTTTAAATTATTTCTAACTTTTTAGTGCTGTAGTGTTTTGAGGCCGGTTTTTTTTTTATGTTATTTTTTAAGTTTTTTGTCGACGAGCGGGAGTCAAAAATCAACCGGCTTCATAGCATGGCTGTAATTCATACATTTCCTACAACTTTCTCATACATCACTTTTTCCTAGGTGCTATCGTTTCTGTGAAAACGCAGGTATAGATGATGAGTGAGTATACCGGATTGTAGTAGTTTTTCCTCTGCGATATTAGTAATTAACGCGGGCCAATGTTGTTCCTTGAAAGCGATCAAGCACAGAATTCAAGAAAATAAATATCGAATATTTATTTAATAATAATTTTTTATTTCGTAATCTTACTTAATGATAACCTCAACGAGTGAACCGGTACTAAACACAGAACAACCTTGGAAGAGTTGTTCAGAGTTTAATTGACCAGAGATCGTTGCAAAGAGCTAACTTCCAACCTTCAGTGATGAAGAGACACTTTAAGAAGTAGACGAATGAAAAATATCAGGACATTCTAAGATGTCACCTCGGAGAAGAAATTGACAAAATTGTACCATGCGGGTCCATAGTTAAAATAAATTAAGCCAATACGCATTAATGCTATCTCTCTGAGAGAAGACCTGATTCTTAGTATTTCTACTTAGTCTGTGCCTGCATAACATAACATAACATAACATAAACTCACGCCTGTATCCCAGAGGGGTAGGCAGAGACCAGGGACTGCCACTTGCTACGATCCTGACAGATCACTTTCGCTTCCTCAACATTCATTAGTCGTTCCATGCACGCACTGGGACGTTTATATCTTATGTTAGGCTTAGTTTAACCTCTTCACCAATATCCTGATTTCTGAAACACCTCGACTCGAGCTCATTCATATCGTGCTATTTTCGTGTCCGAATGCTTACAACAACATTTCTCAAGTTTCAAAATATTACACGTTTGCTGTTACCATCCGCATTTTGCGCCGGTCATTTCTCCCTATTCGGTGCTACTGTCTGCCACTAATTGAGATAGCCTTGAAGATTATCGTCTTGTCTGCAAGACTCGGTGCCGTTAGTAGAATTAATATTATAGGCGCCTGCACTTTTTTTTTCTTTGCGTAATTCGGTTCAAGGGCTCCCAAACTCAGCGCTGCGGTCAAGACATAGACATTGCATAATTTTATTTTTTTAATTTAAACTGTTTATTTCAATAAAATACAAATTATTCTAGCTTTGGAATTGAAAGCTAAATCTGCCGTATGAGATTATAGTGCTTCCAGAGGTAGCTTTACGTTAATAATAATAATAACTTCCACAAAATACTATCACTTGTCCTGGTCCCAAACTAGGATACTCTGTACTACAGTAACCAGATGAAAACATGAAAATACACCCAGACTGAGGCTGTTTTTGTATAAATTAACGGCGGACCCCAGTGGGAATCGAATCCACGACCTCTGTTTTGGTAGCTAAGCGCTTTAACGGCTAGACCAACGAGGCAGTCAAAGATGAATGATACAAATTAACTCTACATACCCGCACTTTTACTCATATAAGTAAAATATCGTTCCACTCTGTTCTGTTCGTCTTTTTTTGGACTCCGTACCCAAAGGGTGCTGGTTACGGGGACTGATGAAGCTTAGGAACCCCTGCCTAGTTGTGTGAATTAGTTAATAGGTGGGTGCGTCAACGTATACCGGAAACGGACCGTGTTGAGACCTACATTATTTAAATTAATGAAACGAATCTATGAAGATTCGTTTGAAAGACTTCACTTCTTTCAATGTGATGCTTTCTACAGCTAATGAAACTTTAGATTTTGGGTTAACACTTTTCATGTTATCGTGTTTTCATGTAGTCGGTTACTGGATTAAGAGAATTGAAAAGTAAAGGGCGTCACAAACGAGAAAGATACGATAATATTTTACCTTAAGTTACAATATCGCTCACCATACAATTTAATGGACAGATACGAAAATATGAAAATATATATTATCTTCGTCGTGTGTGATTGTATGGCGAGCGATATTGTATCTTAAGAGAGTATCTTCGCCGTGTGTGACGCCCTTTAAGGTAGAGTATGAGTAGAACGATCGCTTTAGAATCACTCGCCTTAATTTCGTTGTAGGTACCTTCTTACTGATTTTTTTTACTTAGGTAGGTACAATGCCCGGCAAATAACTTTGAATAAGTGTCTATGGACGAGTGACAGGTGTCACTCACTTACTTTTCCTGCGTCAGATAGAGAATACATACGTTTGCTGATTATTTGATATTATAGTATTATTTGCATTTAGTCCACTATTATTCAGTACCTAAATAGGTACCCAACCACTGGTCCTTCGAGGAAAGGCAAAATACTACCTATCTACTTCAAATTTCTTCAAACGTTCAACTGTCGTATACATACCTACTCGCGTAAGAAGACATCTTGGAATTGCAACCGGACGTCTTTCGACCATCCCATTTTTGAAGAGGACTCTTTCATCTTGTCAAGCGAGGATACTTTAAAGGAGGGAGAAGTCTCTTATCGTCTAGATTGTAACCAAGAACTTGGATTCAGCGCGTACCGACTCTTAAGACATCGACGTAGGACATCAAGTCAAGTCAACCATGAAAGGCGAAAACAGTAGTCAAGTGCGTTCGTTCCGATTTATTTCCCTTTCATCCTTCCCATACCATCATACCTACAGCCAATTCTTAACTAGTGGCTTGTGGTCTTTTTCCATCATAATTTAATTCTAATCATTTGATTCGCAACTTTTTTACGCCCGCCCGAGCCATCTTATTTGCCTGTTATGCATCGGCTAGTCGTCTCTTATCGCACAGGTGTCTTCTGTTCTCGGCGAGTCGAATCAAGTTGAATACCTATTTACAATTTATTGCGAATCAATTAGTAAACTTCTTAACATACATTCCTCTTAAATAGGAACCTTTTTAGTCCCACTATCCTATTATCATGGCTACAGCTAGCAAAACAGATACCTTCCAAACGGACAACCGTATAAAAGAATTGAGACGGTCTCGTGGTAGCATAAAAGCAAAATTGACCATCTTCGACAACTTTATCAAACAAGCAAAAAGCCATGACAAATTAAGCGAAATCCTTGCCGCTGAGCTGGACTTCCGACTTTCAAAAATTGAAGCCCTTTACGCTGATTATGATCAATTTCAGAACGAGCTCGAGATGCTTTCGGACAAGCCTGAAGAGTTGTACTTCGAGCGCGGTCAGTTCGAGCAGCAGTATTTCAGCCTTGTCTCGATCGCGCGCACTATTATGGCCTCTTACAACGATCGGGTCCGCAATGAGATGCCTCCTGCTAATACCAATGCGTCTACTGCTTCAGGCGCAAACACAGGATCGACTTGTCAGCATAAAAGTTATGTACCAGTTCAACTACTTAAAATTGATCTACCTCAATTTAACGGCAGCTATCAGCACTGGCTTGAATATAGGGACACTTTTCAATCTTTGATTCATCAAAATGAAAGCTTAGATCCTATAAGCAAATTTCATTATCTTCGTGCCTCATTAAATCCGGCTCGAAGGACCACAGTGGTTGGGTACCTACCTATTTAGGTACTGAATAATAGTGGACTAAATGCAAATAATACTATAATATCAAATAATCAGCAAACGTATGTATTCTCTATCTGACGCAGGAAAAGTAAGTGAGTGACACCTGTCACTCGTCCATAGACAATAAGTTTGTTTAAAATTTCTCAATTTTAATGTTTACTTATATTTAAGCAAGTTTAATATTGTAGTGTCCTCACAGCGTATCATGTACTTTTGCAAATTACATTTATCAGCGCTTACATAGTCGTGACTTGATTGATTGATTGTCTTTGCATGTACGTATTTCAAATGTATTGGTGGGAGACGCGGAATGTGACTTTTAAATTTTCGAACGAAAACTTTTGTAATTATTAAGTTAATTCTGGATTCAGTAAATTGATTTAGTCAAAATATAATTATATTCGTTTCGTTGCACTAACCCGTGCTGAGGACAATTTTAAATAACCTATTTTGAGGCTAAAAATTTCACCCATGCCGGGACTTGAACACGCGATCCCTGGCTAACCGTGCCAGCGCTCTCCCAACTGAGCTAATGGGCTTAACAGGTTTTTAGTCAAAATAACAAATACATAATAAAAAAGTGTTCCTACGTGTTCATCGCAAACTGATCCCGATTGCGCGGTTTTTCGTTCAAGTTATTTGTCGGGAATTATGAATGAATCAATGAATGAATTTGAATTAATGAATTTACTTACTGATAATGATATGCCACGTTACAATTGTCGGGAATAGTAACTTGCTAACTTGTATCACTTGCAGAAAAACATCGCGAGGAAATCCGATTGAGTGCGTGCGTGGTGTGATGACTAAGTACGATTAGGTGATAATAAAAGTGTAGACATCACCGAATTATCTATTGGCGAGGCGGTCGTCATAGGGTTATTAATATTTAGTCATCGTAAATTCGTCACCGATAAGGGCGCAACTAGGGAACTTCCTCACTGTATGGACTAGTCCGATTTGTCCTACTCCGATTTTTCATAGGTATTTTGACACTTCGGAAACGTCAAAATGTATAACGCAGTATAGTGGCGAGTTACGGAATAGACTGACGTGCATTGATAAGGAGAGTTGTTTCTTTTTTACAAATCTATACCCACATCGTCTTCTTAAGAAAGTAATCATCTTCGCTGAATAATTACAAAGTTGAGGTGACGTTTCAATGAGTCGTGTTCAGCACAAATTCACAAAGCAACTCATAGATGGCGCTTACAGGCGTGGCCATAGAAGAACCGGAACGCGGCCGTCAAAATTAATCTGTGCTGAGCAAAATTTGACAGACGTGTCCCCTGACCTTTTATGTGCATGCCTATGAGCGCCATCTGTGAAGTGTTTTGTGAATTTGTGCTGAAAGCGGCTCATTGTCACGCTCAAGTTGTAAGATCGTTTATTCTACTGCAGCACATTATTTTTTTCTCATTGCGTAGTAGCATTATCTCTGTTAGAGCCATTACTTTCATAGATATTTTAAATTACTTTTAAAGAGCCTACAGGTCACAAAATGACTGTCTATTTTATTTCAAGCACTGCTAAAGTGTGTGATATCCTATATAGGCAATACAGTCATTACAGAATTTAAGTACCCAGTTAGACTGAAGTGGGTTAAGACTAAAACTGTTAACCGTAACGTCATAACTATTCACAATTAAACATTGCAGCAACAGTATAGGAACAGCCGAAAGTTTTGCATCCTTAAGATAGATAGATATATAAATATTTTTTTATATAAGACACACACACAACATATGACAGCATGGATAAATCATAGATAAACAATTTAATTTCATTAGAACAAACAGTAGCATACATGAAGAGCAAAATAACAGAGATTTGCCGTACACGGTACGGTATTGAATAAATAAATAATTTATTTGCAACAATAATTAGTAACCTAAATATTATGCAAGATAGATTTTTCAACCCGCATGCCAAGCGTGGCGATTATGGCAAAAACCCTCACCACTGAGGAGGCCTATGTCCTGCAGTGGGCATTAAATGGCTGATGATGATGAGATTTTTCGAACAGTTTGTAAAACGACGTTACGTCATCCGTAACGTCACTGAGTACTTTTGTAAATGTACCTATTGGTACATCTACCGTATTGTAAGATCTTACGAGCATTGTGCTCTACCCAGATACAAAGGTACATGTACCTATTAGTACATCTACCTACGGTATTGTAAGATCTTAAGAGCGCGTGCTGTACTCAGTGACGTTACGGATGACGTAACGTCGTTTTACAAAGTGTTTGAAAAATCTATCTTGCATAATATTTTAATGATTGTTCCAAATAAGCATATGTTTAGGTTAATTATTGTTGCAAATTTTTTTTTATTAAGTCATTACCGTACCATATATGGCAAATCTCTGTGATTTTGCTTTTCATGTACGCTACTGTTTAGTTAATGCTCAGCAGTCGGGTTGTTGGGACGGACCTATCAACTAAAAATGATTTGTATCATATTTGCATGTAGTGAAGATCGAGAATTGTATACATACTTGTCACGTAGGGGACGGCAAATGCTACTCTGCCGCAACAAAGTTCTAACTAGCGCAGAGGGTAGTCCACGCCATCTTACTGCTGTTACTAAACATTTCTTATTTTACCAAACTAGCGACACACTAGATTGTTATTTAACAGCTTGTACAAATACGTATGCTAATAAAAGTTATGAGTTATGTTGGTTATTTATTATTTCAGTTTTTTATTGTAAAAACATGTTAATAAGTGAAGATATGTTTTTTTTCAATTGATGGCCCTAGTTAGCACCAAGTGGCCCTTTAACAAATACCCAACTACCCTATTCTTTCTGTGAATTTATCGACCCACCTTGTCACGCCGCTCAGATTGTAAATAAATTAAATGTTAACAGTTATTCGACTAGCCACGCACATTTACCGTCTTTTTCTCTAAAGAGACATGAGCCAATCAGTTTCAACACAAATCACTCCATCTCTAAATCATACACTGCTATGCATCATTTTCCGGACATCATTACGTCAGGCCCATAATGCCGATAGATATTTTATGTTCATAGGGCTGTCATTAGGTAATGTCGTAAGGAGAGACGTATAATTTTATTCCGCTCAGGCACCTATGAAATACAGAGTTTTTAAGTCTGTTCTATAATCGATCGTCAATTTCTTTAATAAAATCTATAATAAATCAGAAACAGATAAGGTGTAGGCGGCCAGTGGTTTTGAATTGACAATTATTACAAAATTCATATCAAATACTTTGTCCCCGATCCTTGAGACACGAATAATTTTGAAATTAAAACGGAAAATTTAAAAATTCTTCATTAGAAGCGACAAAGAACTTAAAATATTCTTCACTGCCAGTACGTACAATGGCAATAAAATAGTTTTATGGAAGTACTTGTTCCACATGGAACATGCGTACTCAGTAGTAAAGCAGGTCGCGTGAAAATTCTACCAAAATTTCATGTTTCAAGGATCGACTGGGATTTTATGAAAAATATTATAAGTCAACAAATCAGCTAGTACAGTCTGAATAACTGTTCTAGCTGATTTTTTTAATTATGTAAAATAGTTTGAGATGCTGGTGTAGACCAGCATTCCAAATACCTGGATGATAGCGTTTGCAACGAGAGCAAAAATCCGTAAGTGACGAAGTAAAGTACCTATCATCATCATCATCAGCCATTTGACGCCCACTGCGGCTTCGTTCGTGGTTTTCATGACCATGAGAGGTTTTGCCATAATCGCCACGCATCGATCGCAGTATGCGGTTGGAATCTCAGGAAGCCGCTGCTGCCCGTCTCCAGGTAATTTATTTCCTTAGTCGCCTTCTACGACATCCACGGAAGGAAACGGAGTGACGCTATTCTTGATCCGGCGCCACACGGAAATGATCCGGCGCCACACGGAAAGTAAAGTACCTAGAACATACTTAAACTTTAAAGTTGTAAAATATTACAGTCAACAGTACATCAACTTACAGGTTGCTGTTTCCTCCTAAGTCCTGCAAGAAAATAACAATCGAAAACCTTTGTTATTTTCAAGGTCAGGACTCTGGAAGAAGGTTAACCTAGTCGTTGCATGCAAGTCTCACCTTAACGTTACAGGCTAAACTAAATGGTCTTGGCCCACAATTATTTTGCAATACTGACTGCGTTATCACTTGCAGTCATAAGCTCTTCTAACGATGAGAGGTAAATCAGCGTTTGAGGTTTACCGCACAGCTTAGATTATTGCCATCTGTGAACTCCCACCTTGAGGCTTTAGTTTACGACTTACGTTTTGTCCAAGTTCGAACCAACATTATCCTTTCGTTCGTGATAACATGAAGGTGTTGTGAAATTGGATTTCAGTGGTTCAACTTGGTCAAAACGTAAATCTTTTTGCATTTATAGAAAGAGTAGGGTGCTAGGCAATAGAATCGCGCTAGACCTGTAAGCTAAGCCCTACAACCTGAACATCATATGTAAGCTAAGCCCTACAACCTGAACATCATATAGAAAGAGTAGGGTGCTAGGCAATAGAATCGCGCTAGACCTGTAAGCTAAGCCCCACAACCTGAACATCATATAGAAAGAGTAGGGTGCTAGGCAATAGAATCGCGCTAGACCTGTAAGCTAAGCCCTACAACCTGAACATCATATAGAAAGAGTAGGGTGCTAGGCAATAGAATCGCGCTAGACCTGTAAGCTAAGCCCTACAACCTGAACATCATATAGAAAGAGTAGGGTGCTAGGCAATAGAATCGCGCTAGACCTGTAAGCTAAGCCCTACAACCTGAACATCATATGCACCGCAAATAACTGAGTAGACTGCACGGATGTAAGCCTTGATATGCTGTCTGTTTAATAATGTGTTTTGTATATAACATATACTATCGGTGTTTATAATAAAAAAGACGATGTCTCTGAAACACTCCTCACAGGCAGTTTCAATAATCTGTCATTACGTCTTTCCTTTTACCACAGACTATTTAAATTGTCTCTGAGAAGTGATTTAAGGAATCGTGTTTTTATAATTAAGATCGTATATTTTTTAACTCATTGCAAAGACTGAGGGTGAAACCGCCACCTGCATTAATATGCCAAAAGGATCACAACTCATCGCCCGCACTACAATGCAGGACATATAAAGTTAATCGCGAAAGAATTTCTGTACCACACACACCTTCTGGTGAGCTATCATTTGTTACTATTTGAACGTCGAATGGAACACCGGAGGGTTCATTAATGTAAAACGGTTAGCTAACTAAGACAGACCCTTATTGCGCACGGCAAAAGGGTCAAAATTAGATAATATTTTTTGCAAACTGCAACCATGTAAACATTATCGAGCTCGACTGTGTGATACGATCAGTGCGTCTAGCTCTAGATAGTTTAAACAGAGTGAGACACGATATGGGTCTTTAATTGTTCATACTAGTGCTGCATACCATAATGACGTTTTGAGCGATACAGTAGCACAGTTAGTTTCTAGTAGCCTAGGGGTCAATGTTTAATGTACCCACCTTTTGTTGGAATGTTGGGGCAAATGTTTAGCCATAGGCACTGGCTGTAGGTCATAACTCCGCGTTTTCCGTCTATGATTAGTGTCATGTCAGCGATTTCTTTCCCTTAGCTCCCTTATTTGCCTAAAAGGTACCGTAACAAAGTGCACTTAATGCATAGCACTCTTTGTACGGCCGAAACCAAATCCGGTCTCTTCCATCAAAACCCTCGATCTTCATCTAAAAAAAATAAACAAGCAAAAAAACGAACGCACGAACGAATGGACGAACGAACAGACAAACGAACGAACGACTGAAATGACAAACGAAGGTACGAATGGACGAACAAGCGAGCGAACGAACGTGCGAGTGAACAAACACACGTACGAACGAACGGACGAACAAGCGAACGAACGAACGTGCGAGCGAACGAACAAACGAACGAACGAGCGAGCGAGCGAATGAACAAACGAGCTAACGTGCTAACAAACGAACAAACCTTCGCATAAATGATAATTAAAACATTATTATTACAGAATATTATAATATTTGTGGGACTTAGGGACTGTAAATATGAAACCTACAGACCTTGCGTCTCGTCAAGTCCTTTCCAATGCTGGCCCAACGTTTCGCCAAGCCCTATTAATATTAAACACTCGTTAGATCCGTGTTGGCCGTTAAAGCTGAACCTATAAACAAACGTGCCTATTTTTAGAAATTCCTATTTGGTACAGTCTGCGGCACCGGAGACATCTACCGCCTTTACTTGTTAACCACAGTCGACAGTACGTCAACTTTTACATGCGTGCACTCAGTGAATGCAGAAACGCGAGATTATTCCTCAAAGAACTAAGGTGAAGGTTATCAAGATAAAGTGGCAGTAGGCTGGGCTCCCGAACAGTAGGCAGAACTTACAGGCGATGGGGCACAAAGGTTCTCGAGTTGAGACCACGAACTGCCGAACGCAGTGTGGGATGCCCACAGTCGCTGGACTTATGATCTAAAGCAGATTGCTGGCAGCAGCTGGATGCAGATGGCTGAGGAAAGAAAGAAGTGATGTGCCCTGTGGGAAGCCCATGTCCAGCAGTGGACGAGTGATTGATCAATTGGTGGACAATTTGACAACAAAATTGCAAAGATTTATTAGGTTGAGGACCATCAAATTAATCTCTTAAGAGGACATTATTAGGAGTATTGTGTCAACTTTATGATCGTCATATTTCTTATTAGTGGTCAAATTGTAATTGATGTCACTATCTGTTATTACATAATATAATAATACAATAATTAGTGCATTATTTCGCGCAAATATCAATTTCCTAGAATTTACAGATAAACGAGACCTGCTACTCGACCTAAAATTATTAGAGGACCGATAAAGAACACTCAATCCTTTGTCTTACTGCGAACTAACTCGATTAGGCAGGCATAAATAACATACTTTGTTGTAAATGCCAAGTAAATTACATTACCTGCTTGGTAGTTAACCTTTTAGCAAGAGTGAATGACGGAAAACGCTTGTGGGAAAATGCCTAAGGTTATGAAATTCAAAATTGGAATGTTGCATATTTTGACATCGATCAGCAGCATACAGTTGAGCAGCCAGTGGTCAACATGGTCAGAGTCTAAGAATAAAAAACCAGCCAAGTGCGAGTTGGACTCGCGCACGAATGGTTCCGCACCATTATCTATACAACATTAGACACAAAGATCGAGAAAAAACGGCAAAAAATCACATTTGTTATATAGGAGCCCTTAAATATCTATTTTATTCTTATTTCATTATTTATTTTTGGAGCGAATATGGAACTAAATATTCTGTAAATATTTCAAGCGTCTACGTAAGCGTAATTAATACCGAGCAAAAACGGCAAAAAATCACGTTTGTTGTATGGGAGCCCCCCTTCAATATTTATTTTATTCTGTTTTTGTTATTTGTTGTTATAGCGGCAACAGAAATACATCATCTGTGAAAATTTCAACTGTCTAACTATTACGATTCATGAGATACAGCCTGGTCACCGACGTACGGAGGGACACGCGGACGGGCGGACAGCGGAGTCTTAGTAATAGGGTCCCTTACCCTTTGGCTACGGAACCCTAAAAAACGAAATATTGGCTGTTCAATCAGGTATAATCGTTAAGCCAAGTCAGAGGCCTTAGGGCGGCTTGACAACTTCTGACAGTAGACGAGCCACTAGTCTACAAGCCTCCACCAATCCGGACTTGGCCCCCGTGGAGGAGTATGGCTATACCTTTCTCAGGGAAGAGACCCGTGCCCCTCGGTGGGGACATAATGGGTTGATGATGAATCAGCCTGTGTTTGTCCACTGCTGGACAAGAGCTTTTCCCAAGGCACGCCAATGCTTTCTGACCTCAGCCATCCTCATCCAGCTGGTACCAGCAATCTGCCTCAGATCGTTAATCCAGCGAGCTTGTGAACGTCCTTCGCTGCGTTGGCCAGTTTGTGGTCTCCACTCCAGAACCTAATCGGTTCTGCTGGAGACAGGTCCACGGGCACTTCGACTTGCTAATCGTATTGGCTAAGTCAATCACCTTAGTTATTTGGTGAATTGTCTCACGTATCGGCATCAGACAGTTGATACCCGAAAAATTAAATACACGCTTGCAAATTAAATAAAAAAACGTTTTATGAATTTGGTTTTGGCTTACAAACTAGGTTGCAGTCGATAGCAGGTCAACCTCTAAATGTTTATTGCAAAGTCGTCCATAACGCAATTTATTAAATTATAGGCTCCAGGAATTGCGAATGTTGCCGAATACACCATGATGTGCCATGAGTACCTACGTTGTTACTTTAATAAACGCTTTATGCGGACTATGTAGAGCGTACAGAAATCATTAGTTCAACTTTATTTGCTGCACCGAGATAAGAACCATGAGTGAATTATTTTGAGAACCATTTATCGTTAATGTTTAGTTGGTGCAGTTGACGGCAGATCAACCTTTAGATTTTTGTTGCAACGTCCAGTCTAGACTTCTACAATCTTAAGTTAAGGTGATAGTTGTTGTAGTCTCTTCAAAATACAGGGTTATATTTTGGTTAGTCCAATCATTTCACTTGGGATTCGATAAAAACCATATACACATGTAATTTAGTCTCATTGATACCGTACTACTTGAGCACACTTTTAACACAAAGCACACTAAGAATGAAAACTGAATCATTTGAATATACTAATTTCTCCGAATATACCCAGTTTTTATTATCACTGGTTGAGATAGGCAGAAAATTGATTAAAATAACTTTGTCATTTACAAGTACAAAGTACCAGCATTGACTTTTGTAAAACCGCAAAAAATTACTTCCACGGAAAGGTAAAAATTAATGAACCTTTGTTTCTTAATAGCAATCTACTGCGATTATTACTTTTTAATATTTAATTTCCACGCACGCCTAGTGGAATCCGCGTCAAGAATCACAATTAGAGTTTGAACCAGATTTTCCTGAGCTTCCTCCACAAATAAGAAGCGCTGCCGCACAGGCCTAGTTGCAACGGTCAAATCAACACCTGACAGTTAAATCTCCATTCGCAATTCGTCAACCAAATATGGACTAAGTGCCTGTCAATCTGTCCCGCTGTCAATGACTCTGTCAAGCTTTACAGTTTCACAGAGCTCTATAATGGCGCGTGCCATAGGATCACTATTTGCGCAAATGCAACTTGAGGTCAGTAATATTTTGAGAACAGAGTCCATGTACAAAAGTGATGCATTTTAGAAATACTTAAATAGGTGTAAAAATGTGTACAAACACGGACATCGAACAGCCCCCCAAGAGCTTACTCAACGCATAATTCTAAGTCGGACATAAAATACGGTCATTACGCTGGAGCGATCTCACTTCAAAGCTCTATCTTATCATCACGACGTAGCATAAACAAGGCGGGGTCAGCAGGGGTGAGGTAAGACTTCGAACTTTCGGGACTAGGCGGTTGGCGCTGGTTTACTCAGAGGACATGTACGAGAGGTCTAATTCTCACATTAAATGAGTTTTTAGCGGAGGTGTCAGTGAAAATCAAAGTTGTTCTTCGTTGAATTGCTATAACATTTTGTAATATTCGCATGCAACATGTTTTCTCTGCGTCTAGTCTACCTACACTATAACGTAGATACATTTGAGGACCTCATGACAAAAAATGTTTGGGTTATAGAGTAGAGAATATTTTCATATTAGCTTACCATGATTCCCGGATTTCATTTGAGGAGATGGGGGGTCGGTGTTCTTCCCGAACATACTCTTGACTTTTTGTTAATTTATCAAGCTCATAAACCAAACCTTCTATTCGAACTAAGCCTCTTTTTTCTTAAAGTGGAATATCCTTCTTATTTCACTATTGTCCTTTTTAGGTATACAAAAATGGGAATGTAAAAATTATGAACATCTTAATTTACCTGACAAAAAATATGAAACTTATACATAAATAAATCATAAACCCAACTATTATTGACAAAGATAATTTACAATGTATCAACTAGTGATTTGTGTGAAATCCATTTGAATGACTGTGTGACTCTTTTTAACTTCTTTGACAAGAAATTTCTTCACTGGCAACCGGCCATTTCTTTCCCCTGGCATGTTACATCATCTTACAAACATATAAAAGTCCTAATGCCAACAAACAAACAGACCGACTGTCCATTCAACCGGCATTATAGCTATGTTCTTTGAGCACTTACATATTTGGTAATCTCGTGTCCATTTAATTACCTACTTTGTTCACAATAACAAAGCAAAGCGCCGGTTACATGAAGTAATTTGATCGAAATATTGAGTGGGCCTTAATAATTAGGGTCATCGGTCACTTTGATTTCGAACAATAAATTCCACGGTGTTATCACATATCACTAACCTTTTACCACTGCTAGATAATATTTGTTTTTAGGATTATTTCTTTATTTCATTTTAAAAAGGGACCACTAACAAGTGTCACACATTCATTCATTGCATATCAATAAGCAAAATTGTGCATGTAACGCCATGTGTACTCTTAAATTAAAGGTAACACACATGCTGAAGTAAGACGACAATTAAAGTTTATGAAATGATAAGTTTCGCTGGAATATAAGTTCCACCAGCCCGGTGGGCCAATGATATGGGTTTTAATGATATTTTTTAATGACATGCGATGCTCATATATAGTTATATATAAAACTGGTGTAGTCGCGACTATTTCGCGGGTACTACCCGTGACCACGGCAGCTGCAACGTTGCCGAAATGTCGGGAATTAAGGTACATAAAAATTTAACTTAACAAATAATCGCAATTAGACCCATTTAATATATACTCACTCACATATGAGCATCATTTCTAGTAATTATTCATTATAAAAACATACTAAGATGCAGCTTCTGTTGTCCACAGACGGTCACGAACGCCTCCGGCGCACCCCCTACTGCAGAGATGCAGGCGAGACGGCACAGCCTGTGGTGGCATCTACTCATAGACCTGCCAATACTGCTGCTTGGTGAGTTGCTGCTCCTTTCTTCTGTTTTGTGTTGGTGCCATATTTATGTACTACTTGACGTTGCTTTGCCATATTAATTAGACTACGACCTATCGAATATACACAAAAAAATTCATAAAAATCGATAAGGCCGTTTCGGAGGAGGTCGATAACAAACACTGTGTCACGATTTTCGAGCGAAGTAGGTGGAACAGCCGGTAAGGGACATCCCAGGAAATCAGAAACCATAAATCTACCTTAATTTAAAAAAAAATACATTCTGTTTGTATGTCAGTGTACCTACAATGTTAGCCGCTTTCTTCGGGCCGTTTGTAGTGGAGAAAAAGGCAGTCGGAAAAAAACCTCCACTCTGACCATCCTTTCTCAAATCACCTTAAACCCAATACATCAGTTGCTGCCTATATGATAAGATTTCATAATTGCCATCAATAACTTTAAATCATCATCATCATCGGCCTACGCTTGTCCACTGCTAGACATAGGCCTCTCCTATTGCACGCAACTGAGCACGGTCCTCGGCTACTCTCATCCAGCTCTTGCCAGCCGCCCTGTGATCCACCGAGTCTGAGGACGTCCTTTGAATACCAACATAAACATTTACATACAGGCACATACATTGCTTCTGGCCCCACACTAGGATACCCTGTGTCGTGGGAACCACAAACAACGACATCACAAACATGTAAACATCCAAGAATTGGGGTTTTTTTTGTCCCCAGCCGGGATTCGAACCCGGGACCTCTCGCATGGTATGCAGATGCACTACCGCTGCGCCACGAGGTCGCTAAAGGATTAGTTAATTTTCTTACAAAAGTAGGACAAATGCGGCCCGGCGGACCACGCAAACATACCTCGACGAAATAGGTAATGTATTAGCGAAGGGCAAGATAAAAAGTACCCGAAAGCAGCGTACGTGCAGCGACTAATTAATGTTGATGAAGCTAAAGGGGCTTGGCAAGTAGTAAACCCTGGTGCCTGCTCCTCCGGGATACAGGCGTGAGTTTATGTTATGTTACTTTTTGCAATTGGTTTAAATATCGGTGCCTAGTCAAGAAATGGTATTCAGGTTTTGTATCATTTCAAAAACACTTTGTATGTATGCGACAGAGACCACAATTACGGTCATCCGGCTCGTTTGTGTTACATAGAACATTCTAAGTTTCCATGCAAATAATTAAATATGAAAAGCAATTCTTGCCCGGACTTTCTACGAACCTTAGGACACCAATGCAAATTGGCTTAGCCCTGTGTAAAGTTACGGGGCACTTTAAGTCGTGTATTGAATAGGTACGCACAGTCGACAGCATATCAACCTTTACATTATGTGCATTGTGATCAGTTACGTTACAAATACAAAATGTGTTAGTAAAAAGAAATAGTAGTTTATGTGAGTGTCACATAATGAGGGTTATTAAAACACGAGCGAGATTTTAAAAAACGAGCCTTGTCGAGTTTTTTAATAGCATTGGTGAGTGTTTTAATACCAAGTTATGTGCAGTCTCATACACTACTTTATCTACACTCATGTCTTAATCTTCAAAGTAAAGAATCAAAGCTTTGTACTATACATAAATCTACGGTTATTAACTAAACTCATATCGAAATGAAACAAAATTTTCAATTATAAATTTATTTTAGTTGCACTTTTGGTACCACGAAAATGAAATTAGGTTTTTTATAGTCAACTTTTGACATTTAAAAAAACCTTAAGTTTTGTTCGGTGATCACAGCAACACTTTAAAAAAAATAACTGTAACATAAAGTGAAAAATCTGACCTTTAATGTAACTTTATATGACACTATTTTTTTAATTTTCTTTAAAGTTATGTATTGTTTAAAGCCTGTCAATATGTGTTTACCTTTGAATTCTTAATTTGAAGATTATGATATGAGTGTAGATAAAAAAACTTTACAAGCATGGTTACCGTTGGTTACCACCACACTAGACGTAAGTCTGCGCGTTGGTAACCAGGAGAAAGTTTGACATTATGATTAATTTGGCGCTTACCGTTAATGGTTTGTTGTAGTTACAGTTTACATTGTTGGTCTGCTGTCGCCTGTGCTAGGTTGTTCTAGTCGACAGCACATCAAACTTTCCATAGTAACTGAGTAGAGTGCACGCATGTACACTCGTAGAGTTGATGAAGCTAGAAGACAATAACATTTTGTCGCCTATGCTCTATAGTTGCATAATAATAGCATAATCAGCCTATATGCGTCCCACTGTAGGGTACAGGCCTTCTCGCAAGGAGAGAGTATGGGCTTAATCACCACGCGTGCCCACCGCGGGTTGGCGATTTCAAGCGCTGAGGTATGTGTCCCTGAGTCTCTCTCTATAGTTGAATGGGCACTAAACATGAACAAGTATAAAATTCTCAATAACAACTTAAAACTTGACCCGATCATCGATTGTGTGAGAAAATGAAAACATGAAAATTATTTATTGTATTTCATTATTTAGATGGTCATGACGCAAATAAAAACATTCTGAGTTTGATTTCTTTCTTGAGCATATTTTGATGTGAAAACAATTGGGAATTTCAAACTTTTGTACCTACTTATTGTAAATGCTACTTTTGTGCTTATTTTAAATACTTATTGTGAACAAAACGAAGTTATGTAACTTATTGTAAATGATTTAATTATTGATATTGAAGAAACGATCTTTGCGTCATTTCGATATGTAACGCGTAAACCATTAATAAAAAAGAGAGAGCGAGAGAGAGAGAGAGAGTATCTACTTCCAAATCGGGAAAATCGAAAGTTCGTTTCAATACTTCTACTCTACTTTGAAGGTCATTATTTGGCCAAACAAGGATATATTTTTAGACTTTTATTCTTCTGGTACTAAACTTAAGCTTTGGCGTTTGCATCTACGTAATGAGATGATTTATGCAGCGTCCAGTGGCACCTTCACTCACACGAGATTGGTGAAGGGACCACCTGGACGCTGGAGTGTCCGGGACATTGTTTTTTATATGGAGTAGGCTGGTATTCTGGTACTACTCAAAGTTATTCAAATAACTCAAGCCAAATGCTCCATTCTAAAAGGATTCGTGACACAAACGTAACACGATACTTATCCACTTGAGGGGTCATGAAATACTGACACAAGAGACGTATTAACCTCAAGATGTCGCCGCATCAGATATTCAGTTACACAACACACAGTGTAATTTGTACAAGATGAATACGTATTGAACCCTTATCATGACGGCACTGTCACGCTGATAAACGATTAGATACGATCGATAGCTGAAAAGGCCCCGTCCATTATTCACTGATTCTTTATTTCCTTCTAGTCCGTGGAACCCTATATTCACTTTAAAAAATAACTCCGTTTGAATGGTCTGCTCCACACAGGTTACCTCTCACGGTACGGGTTGAACTTAAAAAAGTAAAGAAAATTTTAATATTTAAGAACATCCTTTTTGTATGCAATACCTACTATTGTTAGGTTTAATCTATTACATATTTAGCTAAGGAGCAAAAACGATTAAAGTATTCAATAAAAAAAAAGTCATCATCACTGCGAGAGTGTGGAGAAGCCACGGGCCGCCATTATTGAAAAGTTGGAGTCCCTTCAGGAGCCCTGCAGGGGAATCACAATACCGCAAACTTTACAGAAAGAAATAAGCTGGTTGGAGTACTCTCACAGACTTGCTGTGTATATTACAACAATGGCCCTACTATGAGGCTACTCGTACGTGCTAAAATATCAAGTGTAACTACCTAGTAACTTCACGGGTACTCTAACACTATCAAAGAAAATTCCATTCACATTCCTTTTTTTTACAGATCATATTTTCTGAATTATGTAACAGTATAATGAGAATAAAGTAGGATTTAGTGAATGGGCAACCTCGGGTATCCGGAAAAGTAGAGACACACTTTATGAACTGTATGACAAAAAGACTTATACATATGACACCAAATTCATACAGCACGTCAAAAAATATTCCAAGTTATTTAAGGCCGTCTGCCATAAGGCTAAATGCGATCATATAAAGAATAAAATCTTACAGTCACCGAATAAAATTAAAACAATTTGGACAATAATAAATAGAGAAACGGGTAAAACAAAATTAGGAGACCGAGATATTTCGCTTAAGATTGATGACAAAATAATAACGACAAATGAAGATATCGCTGCAGCATTTGAACAGTTCTTCACTAATGTTCCAATCGTGACTACAGCTCCGTTAGACTCATCACCTGATCGTGCAACAACATTACTAAAAGACCATGTCTCCTCGTGCGAACACGATTTCTCATTTAATTACATTGAGCCCCATAACGTTCTTAAAAAAATTAAATTATTGAATCTTAAAAAAACCGAGGACTTGTGGGGTATGTCGGTAAAAATTGTTAGTTCAGTGATCCATGTCCTAGCTTTACCGTTAGCAAAAATTTTCAATAAATGTGTAGATAAGGGAGTATTTCCGGACCTCATGAAATATAGTAGACTAGTACCCTTATTTAAAAGCGGTGATAAACACGATCCAACCAATTTTAGGCCCGTCTCAGTACTACCAGTATTAAGTAAAATATTTGAGAAGATCATCTTAGATCAATTACTTACGCATTTCAATAATTACCAACTCTTTCATAGCCAGCAATTTGGTTTTACTAAAGGGCGGAATACAACAGACGCCGGAGTTATGTTACTTAAACATATTTTCAGCGCGTGGGAGGATCGCAAGGATGCAGTAGGCATATTTTGTGATTTATCAAAAGCATTTGATTGTGTAGACCACGAAACGCTACTCCTAAAGTTAAAACACTACGGAATAAAGGGTGCAGGTTTAGATCTTTTAAGATCGTATTTAGAAGGAAGGGTCCAAAAAGCAGACGTAAATCGTATTAAATCCTCGGGTTCACTTGTAAAAATAGGAGTCCCGCAGAGATCTATCTTAGGGCCGCTCCTTTTCCTAGTCTATATAAATGATTTACCGTTTATGGTACCAAAAATGTCTGAGATAGTGTTATTTGCTGATGACACGTCACTTATTTTTAAAATAAGGAGACAAGAAAATAATCTTGACGATGCAAATAATGCTCTCTCGCAAGTACTAGATTGGTTCACAGCAAATAATCTGCTGCTAAATTCTAAAAAGACAAAATGTATAAAGTTTTCCTTACCTTAAAATTAGAATTTGTAGATGATACTGTATTTCTGGGCATCACAATCGATGCAAAACTACAATGGGGTCCACATATTGTAAAATTAGCACACAGACTTAGCTCTGCAGCATATGCAGTGAAAAGAATTAGGGAACTCACTGACGTTGCAACTGCTAGGCTTGTTTATTTTGGTTACTTCCATAGTATTATGTCCTACGGTATACTACTATGGGGCCGGGCAGCGGACATTGAGACTATCTTCATCTTGCAGAAGAGAGCCATCCGATTTATTTACAAGTTAGGTAGTAGGGATTCGCTAAGAGATTTCTTCAAAGAAACCAACATCTTAACAGTTGCATGTCAATACATTTATGAAAATATTATGTACGTTAGAAAAAATATCAAAGACTTCGAAAATGTTGGTGGCCACCATAATGTTAATACTAGAAATAAACATAAATTGTCATTTCCACTATTTAGACTTGCAAAAGTTAACACATCCTTTATGGGGCACTGTATAAGGTTCTACAACAAAATTCCTCAAGATATATTAGAGTTACCTCCAACGCGATTTAAAAAATGTGTTAAGCACATTCTGTGCAAAAAGGCTTACTATAACATCAAGGATTATTTAGAAGACAAAGATGTTTGGCATTAAACAGTAGATTAATATTACTTAAAGGACGATTGTGACTAGTGTTCAACACATTCATGACTAATATTTTAAGTTGAAAACTCTGTTAATTAAGTTAAAACGTGTTTTGAAAAGAATAAATGTGGAGTTTCTTTGTTAGTTTCTTCTCCACATAATCCATTAATTGTGAAACTAACAACTTTGACGTTCATTAAGTAAACATTCTGTTTTTACAATGAATAAAAATATTTGAATTGAATTGAATTGAATATAACCTGGGATTTATGCCATTTGTGTCGAAAACGGCCGTTTTAAGCAGAAATGCTATCTAGTACTAGGTTTTTTTGCCTTAAGCTCTCGGTCGTGGGCCCTAAAACTTACTATTTACATAATACGGTATTTGACACGATCAACAATAAATTATTTCATATGCTCGATTAAAACAAAAATTACAAAATATCTCGGAAAATGTATCTCTTTTAGTCAATTACTAGTTATTACAATTTTTTAATAGATTAAACATAAAAAGAGTGCTCTGAAATGTGACGTCATAAGCAAGTATTTTCATACAAAATTCCGTTTTAAAAGTAACTCATTTGATATTTTGTCAAATACCCAATTGAGAGAAGATAAAGTCACTATTCCATGTGGCGCCGGATTAAGAATAGCGTCACTCCATTTCCTTCCGTGGATGTCATAGAAGGCGACTAAGGAAATAAATTACCAGGAGACGGGCAGCAGCGTCTTCCTGAGAATCCAACCGTATACTGCGATCGCCAACCCGCCTGCCAAGCGTCGCGATTATGGCAAAACCCCTCATGGTTTTTAACCGTCCTATGTCCAGCAGTGGGCGTCAAATGGCTTATGATGATGAAAGTCACTATATTTTTGCAAAAATATATTTATAAAAATACATTTTTTTGACGCTGTTGTTGCAAAGTCAACCTTAAAGTAATATTTTACGTACTATGAAATGTACAGTCTGGCGACTGGTGTTCCTGATAGATTGTAGATTGATCGTAGATTGTAGGTACCTACTGCTCAAGGGAACAGTAGGTACAATCTACGCTGGTTTATCTGCAGATATTGATAAAAAGCTGCTAAGTGCCAATATTAGGACTTTTATTTGGTTTATCTGCATGCGTTCATATAAGAGGGCCTAACATGCAACCCATTGACTTCAATCGACCACTGTACCTGAAACTAACCATCGTGACGTGACGTGTCAGGTCAATGTCAGAGTTAATGTCAACAATGCGGGAGAGGTGTCAGATGACACGGGAACACCCAAGCAGGTTACACGTGGTCATCATCAAATATCACGGCTTTATTAGGCCTCGTTTTATGGTAATCTATCTAGTGGTAAATACTCGTAAGTGGAGTTTAGAAGTATATTACTGGAGCCAACCTCTCCTTGTGGAAAATCGCGTTTAGATAGAAAGTAAAAACAAATTCAGTCCGACACGGTCTGCAAAAAAAATTTCATTTGGGTTGACTACTAATTTGGTGATGCATTGGATGGACCTAGGTTGTACAGACAATGGGGAACTTGTACTAAAAATGCTTTAATGTAATCAGAGAGACCATGCTAAAAGATAAATAACCGTGGTTAATTGTTTTCCCTGCGTCTAATAGTTTTCATTAGACGAGAGCTTCGTCTCTACTTACCACGATTAAGCTATGCGAATCAGAGCGAACCATGGTCGGACTCTTTCGACAAAAAGCAAGTAAGTGAATCCGGAAATGGGTTAACGTGTAGTTCATCATCATCATCATCATCAGCCATATGGCAACCACTGCAGGACATAGGCCTCCCTCATGGTTTTCATAACCATGAGGACCTACAACTTTAATGCGTAATAACGTGTAGTTATTACGTATTAAAGTTGTAGGTCCAGAACGAAAGTTGTTGTTGCCTTTTTGTCTTATCCCTGTGTATTTTATGGTGTGTAGAAATGTAACATTAGTAAAGATAAAGACAAATTAAGTTGTCACGCCACTGGCAGGTGGCACCATTAGGATAGTTACCTCATTCTTGTCCTCATTCTATGACTTTTACGTAAGAACATCCAATTTAATTTTCCAGAAATTTTCGGGCTCGGAATTTATTTTCGAGAATCCTGCGTTATTCGATACGTACCAGCTAACACTAACTCGTCATGACACAATAGAAAATGACTTCGGAGTGTCATTTTTCCTGACATGACATGCTTCATCGAAATTTCTCGTGATTCACCCGCCGTGTGTAATTACGAAGCGACATTTGGTAATCAAACCTACCGGTGTTAGACCACAAAAATTGAGACACAAAAGGTTCGTTTTATCCAATCCTTCTAATTTTTTTTTTTGGTTTCATAATTTTTTCTAGTCGTCATCAGCCCATAGAGATGGGCTTAAAGAGGAAGGCAGACAAATTTATGAACCTCTGATAGGCAGGTATGACAATAAAATTATAATGTTCTTTGTAAGGACTGCCATTCTGTTTGTGTACAATAAATTGTATAAAGGTAGATTCACGGTCGGATCACGTGACAGATTTTTTCATTCAAATTATGTCTAAAATATTTGATACGCGTATATTTGAAGCAGCAGCGGAACGAAATTGATGCATTCATGTAATTTTCTTTATAATGATGTTAAAAGTCAGCACCATTCAATGCTTCTTTAACGAGACGTCTACGCTCCTGTGTTGTTTTTTTGCTAATTCATTGAAATCATCAGACATTAAGTTACATTACCTAGATATTTTGAAGACAATGTGAGATGTTAAATACATACCTATATTTTTTAGTAGAAATTAAAGGGCTTGGTTTACCTGTCTCTCAACTTCATAAGATCCAACCTTCTGTTTCTATGAGCTATTGACCTAGTGCTGTCACAATGGGAATGTGAGTCTTTTGATAACAAATGGCGGACTTTGCCCAGCTGTTGACACTTTAGCGATCTCTTGAGCTCTCTCGAGAAGTGGTAACTTCACTCATATATGAGTTGTGCTTGCAATGACAATAAATAAAAGCAAGTTTTTCTAACCTCTTTAGGCAGTTTAGTTCTACATGGTGTTAAAATAACAGAATGTGGATCAAAGGTCAGTAAGTGATGCCCTTGGCGGACATTATGTATCACAGGTATCACAATTGAAGGAAATCTTCAATGGTGTCCTCATATAGAAGAATTGGCAAATAGACGTAGTTCTGCAGCATAATGCAGTTAGAAGAATCAGGGAACTAACTGACGTCGCAACTGCTAGGCTTGTTTATTTTATAGTTACTTCCATAGTATTATGTCCTATGGCATACTACTGTGGGGTCGGGCAGCAGACATGGAGATAATCTTAGTAGGAGACATTGAGATGATCTTAGTACCAGAAATAAACATGAACTATCGTTCCCAAGATTAATACATCCTTTATGAGGCATTGCATACGTTTATATAATAAGACTAGTGGCTCGTCTACTGCCAGAAGTTGTCAAGCCGCCCTAAGGCCTCTGACTTGGCTTAACGACTGCCATCTATCGACGGCAGCCGGCACCAACAGCCCGTGCCCCTCGGTGGGGACATAATGGGTTGATGATGATATAATAAGATCCCTGAAGATATAATAAGCTTGCCAGAAACGCGGTTAAAAAAGTATGTAAAAGGGTTTCTATGACATTAAGGATTATTTAGGTGACAAAGATGTCTGGGAATTAAAGGCTGTTCAATCCATCAGCCCTAGGTTTTATAATAATTACGTAAACTCAAGGAACATGTTTGAAAAGACTTTTGTCCATTTTTTCTCCAAAATGATCATGATGAAATGGACACCTAGTTTTACCTGTAACGTTCATTAAGTCACAGTTTGAGCGCTATTTGATTTATGTCGAGCTGATAGGGTGCATTGCCGAAGGGGAAGATAAAGCGTACCCGAATCGGCGAGCATACATGTAACAACTAATAAATGTCGATGAAGCGAATGAAGTTTATTAGGATTTATCTTGGCAATTGTTCGAAAATGCGAAGAAGTTGTTTCACGATTTTTTTAAGTGCAATAAAAGTATCAATAAATAAGTATATAAGAGGTTCGAGATTTCCCCGATGCCTGCACTTACCCATTAGCTCAGTTGGGAGAGCGCTGGCACGGTTAGCCAAAGGTCGCGGGTTCAAGTCCCGGGATGGGTGGAATTTTTAGCCTCTAAATAGGTTTTTAAAAATGGTAATTTTAATGACAAAGTTTTAAATGGCAAACTGTAATTGACGAGTTTCAGAAATTGGGCATTTTAAAAGTAACCCTGTATAATGTAAGCCCTGTATAAAAGTACAAAAATATTAGGGGTTAAAGTATGAAATTGCCGTTTTATTGCAATAGGTTCTTGGAATTGACATAGAATCTTCATGGTTTGAGGTTTTCGAATGAAACTTTTTTCAAATGGTTTCTATGATGTTTTTTTTTAAAAAAATGTGGAACATTTGAATATCGACTTTCAATTGTTTTTGTTATTCAATTTAGACAAGAAAGATGGATACTGCGAAAATTCGAGTGATTTTTGAATACGAGTTCCGACGCGGAACTAACGCGGCAGAAACCGCCCGCAATATCAATGCTGCGTTTGGAGAGGGGTCTACTAATGAACGCACCGTGCGATTTTGGTTTAAACGCTTTCGTGATGGAAATTTTGACTTAAAGAACGAGCCACGAGGAAGACCGCCCACACAGGTGAATAACGATGAATTAAGAGAGATAGTGGAAGCCGACCCTAGTCAAACTACCCAGGAATTAGCGGCATGGTTTAACGTTACCTTACCCACAATATTGATTCACTTGCGTCAAATCAATAAAATAAAAAAATACGAAAAATGGGTGCCTCATAATCACTCGAATTTTCGCAGTATCCATCTTTCTTGTCTAAATTGAATAACAAAAACAATTGAAAGTCGATATTCAAATGTTTCACATTTTTTAAAAAAAGAACATCATAGAAACCATTTGAAAAAAGTTTCATTCGAAAACCTCAAACCATGAAGATTCTAGGTATGTCAATTCAAAGAACCTATTGCAATAAAACGGCAATTTCATACTTTAACCCCTATTATCATTTCACCTCACAAACTCATACTTTAATTAACCTGTTCATATACTCCCTTCATACACGCACAGAAGAGAAAGCGTGGTTGATTGATTACTAGACCCGGGTCCCTAAGGTCGCGGGTTCGATCCCAATCAGTGCTGTTCCAAGATCTTTATCTCGCAATGCCCTCGAGGGGTGGCCAGAGGTGTTACATAAGGTCGTCGGTATTGTTTAAAAAATTATAACAATAACGACCGACGACGACCCTACAAAAGTAACATTTTTTTTTCAGATTTTAAATGATAAGAATATAAAGATAAGAATGTACCAGGAAAACACAAACATGAAATAATTATTTACAAAAATACAGTAGAATTGGCGGCCTTATTGCTTACAGCAATTTCTTCCAGGCAATCGACGAAGGAGAGTTACTGAAGGAAAAGTGAGACGGGTAGTAGGTGCAAATATGAATGAACTTATATAAACCTTTACATACTATAGGTATAACAATTATAAACATACATAAAGTTACATAAGTATATGTATATGTAGTAAAATTTTGAAAATAAAATGTATTTTAAAACACCTGATTCATGGGTAATGCCGAAGAACCCAGCCTTGACCTGTGTTAACAGTTGTCAGTGACCCAAAGTGAATACAAATAAAAATTACAGTAATTATACAGTTACTGTCAGCAGTTAACAGTAGATTAACACATCGGTAATGTACCACAACATATAAGCATCCTATATACGTCCCACTGTAGGGCACAGGCCTTCTCTCAAGGAGAGAGTGAGAGAGTACTACAAACCGAGGGTTACATAAGCAGCCTATATACGTCCCACTGTGGGGCACCGGCCTTCTCTCAGGGAGAGAGTAAGGGCTTAATCACCACGCGTGCCCACCGCGGATTGGCAATTTCAAGCACCGAGGTATGTGAGTAGCTCAGACACTCAGGTTTCCTCACGATGTTTTCCTTCACAGTTAGCGAGTGGTATTGCTACTATAACTTCACAAATGTACATAACTTAGAAAACCAAGTTATAGGCACATGCCCGCACTGGGGATCGAACCTGGGCCTCTCGCTTCTGAGTCCGATGTTCTGCCCACTAGGCTACCAAGGCTTAATCCAATATAATTGTGGTGTTACATATTCACTGCAACCATTGTTCTATATTACCGTCATAAGGGACTTGCATAAATGAAGTACAGTAATCATTGAAATGCTATAATATTTTATACTACACTCCACCAAATGTGACTCCCTAGGTAAATAAAACCGAATATTATCAGATTTACTTCTTTTTAGGGTTCCATAGTGGACAAGGAACCCTTATAGTTTCGCCATGTCCGTCCGTCTGTCTGTCTGTCCATTCGCGACTTAGCATAGAGACGCTAAGTACTAGAGAGCTGCGCCAACAAAACGGTGGAATAAAACTGCGAAAAAAATTTTTAGGGCACTTCCCCTACACTTAAATTAGGGATGCATTTTTTTGCCATAGCGTTACTCCATTTCCTTCCGTGGATGTCGTAGAAGGCGACTAAGGAAATCAATTACCAGGAGACGGGCAGCAGCATCTTCCTGAGATTCCAACCGCATACTGTGATCGCCAACCCGCCTACCAAGCGTGGCGATTATGGCAAAACCCCTCGTGGTTACGAAAAACACGGAGGAGGCCTACGTTCTGCAGTGGCCGTCAAATGGCTGATGAGTAATATAATTAGCTACCTATTTTATAATTGGTTTCTCCCTTTCGTAAGCACTAGGTACTGCACAGTAACTCTTTAAGTTAGTCAACTAGTAGGTATGTAATTGATGAATGAGGTAGGTATGTAATCTATGAACCCTTGGTGGGCGAGTCCAACGCGCCCTTTTTAATGAAGCCCCGATTGTGTCTCGGAGCTCGGAGCTCGGCCATAGCTCGGAGAACTGATGGCCGTTGGGGCGAAAAAGTTCGGACCTGGCGGCCGCGGACCGGACGACGCAGCGCGCGAAGGCCCCCCACCAGATGGTCTGACGGCCTAGTTACGGTGGCGGGGAGTCGCTGGATGAGGGCGGCACAAGACCGGGAAGCTTGTAAAACCACGAGGGAGGCCTAAGTCCTGCAGTGGGCATCAAATGGCTGATGATGATGATGATGATTGTGTCTCACTGCTGTACAAAGACGTCCCCTTTAGCTCTCCACTCCTCCCTGTAGATAACAAACAATCATCATCATCATCATCAACCCATTATGTCCCCACCGAGGGGCACGGGTCTCTTCCCTGAGGAAGGTATAGGCCATACTCCACCACGGGGGCCAAGTCCGGATTGGTAGAGGCTTGTAGACTAGTGGCTCGTCTACTGTACAAACAATATGTTGGCTCAAATATTATTACCCGCCTGCCAAGCGTGGCGATTATGGCAAAACTCTTCATGGTTAGGAAATGAAGGAGGCCTCTGTCCTGCAGTGGGCGTCGAGTGGCTGATGATGATGAATTATTAGACGTAATACAGGTATTAGGCTAGTGTGCCTTTATTCGTTTATATGTTATTGTGTCCTGTGATTCATAAATGTGCCAGTTGGTTTTGTTCGTAAAGTCCTCGTGTGTCCAGTCCTGTATGTGGTAAGTAATCATGAAACTAAATGTATACTATTTAACAAAGTATACGTACTTTTATTTTTCAATGGATAGGTTTACACTAGATGAAAAACATGCTCATTCTTCGATTTGTAAGTTAAAACTTTCAAGAGGCACTAATTTTTGGCCTGAAAATGTAATTTGAGACAAGATACCTCTTCCTAGAACTAAGTTACGAGTACGCTGGGTTGTATCGATGTAAATAATTGATGTTAATAAAGCACTTTAAAAATAAAATCAAAATTACTCCTCCCTGTAGCTTCCATGAAACCGAAAATAAAAAAATAATGTATATAAAATATTATAAAAAAAATCTATAATTTTAAGCTTTTGCTTATTAGAGTGTCGTTACTGAAGAAACGATTTTTATGTTTTGCGTTATTTCAATGATGCTTTGTTTATGCAATAAATAAGCGGTGGTAGCCTAGTGGGTAGAACATTGGACTCAGAAGCGGGAGACCCAGGTTCGATTCCCAGTGCGGGCATGTACCTACACTGACTTTGTTTTCTAAGTTATGTACATTTGTGCAGTTATAGTAGCAATACCACTCGCTAACGGTGAAGGAAAACATCGTGAGACAACCTGGGTGTCTGAGCTATTCACATACCTCAGCGCTTGAAATCGCCAATCCGCGGTGGGCACGCGTGGTGATTAAGTCCATACTCTCTCTCTGAGAGAAGGCCTGTGCCCTACAGTGGGACGTATATAGGCTGCTTAATTATACAATCATCAATTATTTGCCCGATGTTACATTGCAATGCAGCGGCCTAAATTGCAACCATGGCTGGGCACGCAGTTTTAGGGCAGTATTACACAATTAGCAACTACAACAAACACTTGCTACATAAAATGTGAACATCTCCAATAATTTAAGCAAGAAGAGCTCTTTCTTCTCTTTAATATAGATAGGGACTATGCTCACAGTAGATTCAACCGCTCAGTTATGGTGTCACGAAGGTTTTCTTCATGGTTGAGTCGTATCGCTGTTCTCCATATTCAGACACTCAGGTATTTTCATTCAAGTAAGTGAACAAAAAAAACCACGTGCCGGGTCACGCGCAGTGTATAGGGTCCTGTAGCAAGAGTGGGCTTTATCTGCTTTACAGAACTTACCACTTCATCAACGTAATTTTCAATGGATTTTGTACGAAGTTTTTCTTTTTATACGACGGTGGATAGGATATAAAACTTTGAACGCGTTTTTCCGTACCTTGGAGGCGTTTTCAGCAGGCTGAAATAGCGTTTCGGACCTTTCTTTTATTTATAAACACTTTTATACATTGATCGCCTATTACCTACTCATTAAATTGTAAAGCCTACTTAGCTATGATAATTTTCCTTTTAAGTTTTTTATATGTGCTATAACCATGAGAATAAAAAAAATTGTGATAGGTTTCCTTTATACGATTAACGCACTTCGCGGGCGATTATAGCTTTTTCTTGCGGTAGTTAACAGATTGCACACAATAAATGTATAAGAACAACTGCTATTTCTATAAATTTTATCTAATATACAAAAATCTCGTGTCACAGTGTTTGTTATCGAATTCCTCCGAGAAGACTTCACCAATTTTTATATATTTTTTTGTATACGTTTATTAATATGGCCTTAAAATCGTCACCGGAAAAGACAGAAGCATTGTGTGCTTGCCCATGTGCGTATGCCTTGTCAGTATCGCGTCTTCGTGACAAGTTCTCAAATACAGTGGGAACTTTATAAATTCGCTGAATAGGTCAGTACGTTGTTTGTAACGTGTGTTGAACCTCTGTATAAAACGAACTACGAATGTTTATCGTAAGATTTGCCCTAGATTGATTGTTCTCGATATACTCGTAGAGTTGAAGGGTACAGAACGTCTCAAGTGCGTTGAAAATAATTATTTACAATACTTATTCCCTTTCTACCAATGGAACTAAAAGAGGTTACTTGCAATATCATCAAGCCAACAGGTCGCTGGTCTATCATCTACCCAACTGTGGCATCTACTCTGTGATTAGATGCTTCAGCTGGGTTTTTGCCACCAGCCAAATTTTAATACTAGGACACTTGGCGAACTTAACAATAAACACGTATTTTTCTTTTTAACCGACTTAAAAGAAAGAGCTGGTTATCAATTCGACGCGTATTTTTGTTTTGGCTATGTTCCTCCATAACTCCGTCAAATCTTAACCGATTTCGACAATTCTTTTTTTGTTCGAACAGGTATAACGCCCCATTGGTCTCATTTTAATTTGGTGAAGATAGATGGAGAACGTTACTCTTCAATGGACAGCAGTAAATAAGCCCTAATGAGGCCCATTCTTTAGTAATATTCGTATGTTTCATAAAATAGCGTAAAAATAGTCCCAAGTTAATTTGGTGATGTTCTGGTGAAGACTTTCGGAGATGGAAATTTAGAACATCAAATTTTAAAGCAACGAATTAAGTACGGTAAATTATAGTTATAAGGGACTTATTTATTTTTCTCCCGCTCCCCCACAAAAAAATTTAAAAATATATTTTTTTTAAATAATAAATAAAAACCGACTTCGACACATACCTATATTTTGGGCACCGACTCCAAATTATACTTCTACAGTACCTACGTGTAGAAATACTTCTAATTATTTAAATTATTTCTAACTTTTTAGTGCAGTAGTGTTTCGAAGTCGGTTTTTATTTCTTATTGGACCAAAAACTCGAGATATGGCTTCACAAAGTTGTTTTAAAAAATCTATGTTTGTAGTCACCTCACCACGCGCCTGAGTGAATGTACATTTAACTTAGTGGCCATGCTTTAAAGATAATCCTTCTGTAAATAAAATTCATCATCAGCCTATGCTTGTCCGTTGCTGGACATAGGCCTCTCCTATAGGACGCCACTGAGCACTGAGAGCTAAATAAAATTACTATACTTAAAATCATAAGTTATAGTTGGATACCTTATTTTTAGAGCATATTTAAATATACCCCGAAAATAATGTATGGTTGGTGGGGGACCGAGGGACTTGGCTTGATACGGAAGGGGCTTATGCTCAGCAATGGGCTCTATTCATGGGCTGAATTTCTTGCAGCACCGCGCTCCAAATTGAAGTTCAATCAATCAGACAGTATTCGTTTGTCCACTATTGACTGGATATAGACCTCCAAGGCACGCCACTTAATAATAATAATAACTTCCACGCAACACAAGCAGTCTTTTGCACAACTTCTTATCATAAGTGGTTGAGGTTCGAAAGAAAAATAATTTAGTGGACGTCCATTCTCTGCATGATTCACAGACATTTTCAAATCTAAAATTTGGAACAAATGTAAAAAGAACTGGATTTGGCTACGGCATAACTAAATCAACCACATCGCTTGATCATTCTGTTTCCATCTCGATTATGAATCGGCATTTCGTAACGTGAATTCTAAACATTAGTTCGTGTTTATCGTTCAATATAACACGGCTTATATGACCTCAATAGTAGGCCGACATACAATTAACAGCACGTCAACCTTTACATTTTAGTAACAAAGCCGCCCGTAACTTAACTGAGTAGAGGCCACGTATGTAAACGTTTATGTGCTGTTAATTGTACCACGTTTTAAAGAGTCGTAAAACTCATTAAAATTTTTTTTTTTTATTCAAAGTAGCACAGAAACTGCGACTTAATGAACGTTACAAGTTAAACTAGGTGTCCATTTCAAAATCTAGATCATTTACCGACCCTTGTTATTGTCATTACCTTGTTACCGACGTGATAACAAGATGCTTGGACTAAATGCAGTTTTTTTACGGCGCAAGGAGGATTTTCTTGCAGTGCTCATTCTCTTACATTTTGGAATTTCAACCGTTCATTTTATTCTAAAGGCATAGAGTCGACTTTCGATTAACAGTACAACTGGGGGAATTTTGAACATAGTTAACAGCAGCTTTACATTCGTGCACTCTACCTAGTTGCGTTACCCGTAACGCAACTTTCAATTCAAAAGTAAAGATTGATCTGCTGTCGACTGTACGCTACATGACTGAACTTCGACTATAGCGTACATCATCATCATCATCATCCATTTGACACCCATTGCAGGACATAGGCCTCCCTCACGGTTTTCCAACCTTACCGGTCTTGTGCCGCCCGCATCCAGCGACTCCCCGCCACCCTAACCAGTACAGTGTTCACACGTCAGAAAATACCACGTTATTCACTGACAAGATTAATAATGATCCATGTACAGTTGACATGTAAATGTGCAACTGACCAGTCGACAATTAATCAATCTTTACATTTTTGTTGCAGTCGCCCGTAACACAACTGAGTAGGGTTTTACCTGACGTTAAGACGGTCATCTAGTTATGTGCCGTCAAGCAGCTTTCGACTCTTGACGTGTATATAAATGAATCCGTGAGAAATCTGCGAGTTTACGATTTATAGGATTAATTTTATAGAGCTAAACTATAAAACAAATTATATCTACTATTCTCGAAGAAAATTCCTGCAACCTAATAGGTAGTTTATTCCATTCCGTCTCACTCTTTCTATTTGGATAAAGCGAGATCATCATCATCATCAGTCATTTGACGCCCACTGCAGGACACAGGCCTCCTCCGTGGTTTTCATAACCATGAAGGGTTTTGCCATAATCGCCATGCTTGGCAGGCGGGTTGGCGATCGCAGTACACGGTTGGAATCTCAGGTAGACGCTGCTGCCCGTCTCCTGCTAATGTATTTCCTTAGTCGCCTTCTACGACATCCACGGAAGGAAATGGAGTGACGCTATTCTTAATCCGGCGCCACACGGAACGCGAGCGAGCGATATAAACCCCTGCGTTATGCTCGTGAATGGGTGCTGTTAGTGTGTCTGGCCGCAGCATTAATGTTTTTCCTACTTTTGTAAGAAGTGTTATTTTGGCTTTTAAAGTTATTGGTGGCTATCACGGAATCATATCATATAGGCTTTGATGTATAAGTTTAAGATGATTTGAGAAAAGATGGTCAGAGTGGAGTTAACTACTTTCAATTGTTTTTGTTATTCAATTTAGACAAGAAAGATGGATACTGCGAAAATTCGAGTGATTTTTGAATACGAGTTCCGACGCGGAACTAACGCGGCAGAAACAGCCCGCAATATCAATGCTGCGTTTGGAGAGGGGTCTACTAATGAACGCACCTTGCGATTTTGGTTTAAACGCTTTCGTGATGGAAATTTCGACTTAAAGAACGAGCCACGAGGAAGACCGCCCACACAGGTGAATAACGATGAATTAAGAGAGATAGTGGAAGCCAACCCTAGTCAAACTACCCAGGAATTAGCGGCATGGTTTAACGTTATCTTACCCACAATATTGACTCACTTGCGTCAAATCAATAAAATAAAAAAATACGAAAAATGGGTGCCTCAAATCACTCGAATTTTCGCAGTATCCATCTTTCTTGTCTAAATTGAATAACAAAAACAATTGAAAGTCGATATTCAAATGTTTCACATTTTTTAAAAAAAAAACATCATAGAAACCATTTGAAAAAAGTTTCATTCGAAAACCTCAAACCATGAAGATTCTATGTCAATTCAAAGAACCTATTGCAATAAAACGGCAATTTCATACTTTAACCCCTATTATTACCAGCATGACATTATATACTTATTCTGACATTACACATATATTTTACGCCGGTCTACCACTTTGATTACCTCACCTCTTGGCGCTGCATGCCGCTCACACCGGGTACCTACAGAATATCAGTGCCCAAACTTTCAGCACATGCTGAGTCGGAGCCTGAGGTCGGAGCCCATTTACATTTGCCACACCTACGTTGTCTCTTTTCACCAATTGGTACATTACCGTACCATGTATTTAAAATCTAAATGCTTTTGCTCTTCATGTGTGCTTCTGCTTTTCTATGTATTCTTTGTGCTGTTTCTTGTAATTAGATGTGTTTATGCTTTGTATACATGTGTGTGACTTATGTAAATAAATTATCTATCTATCTTATTTTTCTGTAAATGTTATTTATGTGTGCAATAAAGTATAAAGTATGATAACGCAACAGCGATGCACATTTTGTTTAGCAAAACCATTGTATACTTTATCAAAGAAAGTTCCGGTTAAACTTAAGGGGGTCCGGGGAGTTAACTTCAGTAGCATCACAGAGGAACAAAATCATATCGATTTTTACAGATCAAATTTGCAAAAAGTGTCAGTACAATCTCACAATCATGTTAATAGTGATTTTTAGGACCCATGGCCCTGAATCTAAGGCAAAAACCCTAGAAATAAATAACATTAACGCCAGAAACGGCCGTTTTTAGCGTTAATGCTATCTAGTCCTACGTTTTTTTGCCTTAGGTTCACTCACAGCCATAGGTCATAGGTCAGTCATAGGTCAACCAAGAGCGTTGTAGCCTAGTGAGAGCGTTGGTGGCCTAGTGGGTAGAACATCGGACTCGGAAGCGAGAGACCCAGGTTCGATCCCAAGTGCGGGCATGTACCTATGACTTGGTTTTCTAAGTTATGTACATTGTGAAGTTATAGTAGCAATACCACACGCTAACCGTGAAGGAAAACATCGTGAGGAAACCTGACTGTCTGAGCTATTCACATACCTCAGCGCTTGAAATCGCCAATCCGCGGTGGGCACGCGTGGTGATTAAGCCCATACTCTCTCCTTGAGAGAAAGGCCTGAGCCCTCAAGTGGGACGCATATAGGGTGATTATGATTATGCATAGGTCATAAAAATAGCTATTGACATAATTGAGATATTGTACTGACACTTTTTGCAAGTACGATCTGTAAAAAAATATATGTTTTTTTTCTCTTTCTGGCGCTAGTGCCGCCTATAGGAGCAAAGAGCACGGATGCAAAGGTTCGTTGAGGCTGTGATCAATCCTGTATTGAGATCTCTGTAAGAAATACAAGACTTTTTTCTTGATCTGCATGTGACATCATCTAGCACTGTATCAATTTAAAGTATTAATAATTTAAACATTGAAGAAGCAACAATTAACCTAACCGAAATTAGAACCCTCTTTTAAATTTAGTGCTTACTGCGAGACTAACCCATGGCTTTTTTGTGTCATTAATTTACTTACTGTATTTTACTACTGTAAACTGTAAGATCTCCAAATGTAAAAAAATAAAAAATAAAATAAAATGATGTGCTGTCGACAGTAACTCGTTTGCCAACGATACACTAAGAAGATATTAGAGATTCTTTCAAAGCCCTTGCCCGGGAATACTTCCTTGAGAAGTGTTACCCCTACCTTCCTTAGCCCCTCTTCACGATAAGGGTCTTTCAGTTGTACTCGTATGTCCTCTTTATCATATAAATTTTTCATATGTATGGTAAATTATATGTATTCCCTTGCTCTCTTATAGTGTGTAGATATAATATGTATTTTACAGTGATATATAGGCTTATATTTTAATATATATTGTATTATATGTGTAAGTCTATATTAATGTGTCAGTTTATGTAATTACACCTTATATAAGTACTTATGTTTTTAAATGACATTTTATTGTATTTTTTTTTGTACGCCTACCAACTTTTTCCTCTCCCACCTCCGGTTGGTTGGTCGAAAATGCTTATGGCATTATTATTGTTTTTTCGACATTAAGTCCGCCGCGTTGTACGTTTTTATGTATATAAGAGAAAACTTTTTTGCCGTTTTTTGCTCGATGTTAATAACGGCAACAGGCAGACGCTGGCTGGTTTTTCTTACCCATTAACTCGAGCACTTTTAACCTCTGCGTGCGACATAATTTACAACGCGAATGTTTAGCATTACCGTGGCCGTAAATACCATGTGTCATCAAGATAACTTTCTATCATATAAAATCTTATTTCCTAAGGTAACCCCGGCAATTAACCGAAGAGAGCAGAGAATTGTTTATTTAGAGAGTTTGCTGCCGGAGTTGTATTTAGTTTTGTGGAGAAATGTAAAAATTGGACACAATGAAAAAGTATGGAGTCATAGTTGGGTGATCGTACATACAGTCCAAATTATCACTAGATATGATACTTTTCGACGCAGCAAATTGACTCGTACTACACCGTTTTTAGTCTCATAATTCAGCATATTATCATACTTACTTATCTTGGTAAGTAACTTACTATTAAAATCTATACTTACCACAACGCTCACATGTCACTCCATCACAATAATAACTTACATTAATGCAATATAATATATATTCTATATCGAGATAAGTTATATTAACCTATAATACGTATTTATATTTTTAGTTTAATAATTTTATAATATATCTTAGGTATACATGTATACATTTTACACATATTGTTATGTATATTCCTGTTCCCGTTTTTAAAACAAGTTTTAACTTTGTTTCTCATAACGACAATTGCATGTTTGTCTTTAAATTTTGAAATATTTGCTCGTATAACCCACTCTTTGAAAAATCTGTTTTGGGCGTCCGCGATACAGGTTTTACCTAGTGCGGGGCCCGCTGTGTACCTTCATGTAAAAATTTTGCTTTGGTAATAAATATTTTTTGATTTTTTTTTTTTTTTTTGGGCTGTAATATTAGGGGTTAAAGTATGAAATTGCCGTTTTATTGCAATAGGTTCTTTGAATTGACATAGAATCTTCATGGTTTGAGGTTTTCGAATGAAACTTTTTTCAAATGGTTTCTATGATGTTCTTATTTTAAAAAATGTGAAACATTTGAATATCGACTTTCAATTGTTTTTGTTATTCAATTTAGACAAGAAAGATGGATACTGCGAAAATTCGAGTGATTTTTGAATACGAGTTCCGACGCGGAACTAACGCGGCAGAAATAGCCCTCAATATCAATGCTGCGTGGAAGCCGACCCTAGTCAAACTACCCAGGAATTAGCGGCATGGTTTAACGTTACCTTACCCACAATATTGACTCACTTGCGTCAAATCAATAAAATAAAAAAATACGAAAAATGGGTGTCTCATAATCACTCGAATTTTCGCAGTATCCATCTTTCTTGTCTAAATTGATTAACAAAAACAATTGAAAGTCGATATTGAAATGTTTCACATTTTTTAAAAAAAGAACATCATAGAAACCATTTGAAAAAAGTTTCATTCGAAAACCTCAAACCATGAAGATTCTATGTCAATTCAAAGAACCTATTGCAATAAAACGGCAATTTCATACTTTAACCCCTATTATAAACGTTTTTTTTTATTTCAGTACAAGTTTATGAAATTAAATGAAATGAAATTATACTTATTTGTTTCCTTTACAATTCACTTTACATAACATGAGCCACCACCTAAAACTATTAATTAACTATTAATACGCGAGGCAAAGGTAAACTTTTGTTAGGGATGGATCTCAGGCTGTACAGAGCTTGTAGCTGCTGGTATTCCGAACCATCCTGAGCGACGCTCGGCATGTAATTTGGCAGTTAGCAATTATGACTAAGAACATTGAATATTTTTACGAATATCAAATTATTTTATGGTTAAGATGACATATAAACCCGCTTAAACCGGAAAATATATTAGTTATGTCTTTGTAAATGTAATAATGACAATTTTATTAACGGTGGCTATTTACCTGCTAAATGCTTCGACTTTGGCAGAGCGCGTAAAGCGCGATTTTTGTATAATTATGTTACCTGATATTCCAAAAGTATATCTTTTGGAATATCAGGTAACATAATCTGAAAAAAAAAAATTACAAAGATGTGTGTCAAAAATTGCGCAAACTCCTAGGGTACAAAATACTCGCATCTCATTGGTCAATGGGAGCGGCTAGAGATAAGCGAAACTATAAGCGAAGACGGACCGCTTTAGGGTAGGTTTACTTAATGTAGTGGCTATTGAAGATCACGCTCATTAACCAACGAGCGCACATGGACGATTTTCTTTTGGAGCTCGTTTCGTGAAATTGAGTATAGAGTGATTATTATTATGTATCTAATCGTGACGAACCAATTAAACAAATTGACGTTGACTAGTTTAAATGATAGTAGGCTAGTCATATATACCGTGGAAACGATGGTCGATGGGATCCAAAGGTTCTCGAGTGGAGACCAGTTAGGTAAACGCAGCATAGGACGCCAGCTGTTAGGCATACCAGCTCACTTAACCGATGATCTGAGGCAGATTGCTGCCAGCGGCTACACAAGAAAGAAAAAAAGAAAGAAAGAATGACATTTATTGGGACAAATTAGCACATCACAAGAAAAAAAACGCATAACAAGTAACATAAACAATGAAAAACAAGTCACATAAATCCTTACTAATATTATTAAAAACGCGAAAGTTTGTATGTATGGATGGATGTTTGTTACTCTTTCATTCAAAAACGGCTGAACGGATCCAGATGAAATTTTGCACAGAGATAGATTATAGTCTGGATTAGCACATAAGCTATACTAAAAATACACATCAAAATTACCACGCGTACGAAGTCGCGGGCAACAGCTAGTATTACATAATACAAGGCAAAGTCAGAGTGCACCCTGTGGTGTGTCAAAGGACATGAATGAGGACGGCCGAGGACAGAAAGTAGTGGCATGCTATGAGTAAGGCCTATATAAAGAAAGAAAGAAAGAAAGAAGAAAGAAAGAGGATATTTATTTAAATTGTCACAGAAACACAAAGTAAACAAAAGGTACAAAAACAAAAGACACGAACGTCAACAAAACAGAGATAAAACAAAACAATCGTGAAGAGAAAATGTGAGGCATATAGAGTCAAAGGCAGCCGGGTACCATACAGTAATGTATGGCACCCAGCCACCTCGGACCTCAAACGCCTCAGGTGCCTCCGTGACAACAAAAAAGGTGCTCCAACTCAGCATACTTTACTGGTGTGTGCTATGGTTAGCATAACACCAGCAAAACTGATTTTCAGTTGGGACCATATAATTTCTCCTTTGCACCCGGAACGTGGTACATACGAAGACGTATACGAGCTGATTGCTCGATTGAACCGACGTTATATGCCGATTCCGACGATTCCGTCATAGATTCTCTGAGATGTTTTACAAATAAAAGGCAAAGTAAACAATCGACTCTGATCAACCACGCTCCATCAGCGACGGTTAACTGGGCAAGTTGAATGAACACTAATAATGGACGGAATTCGCCACACACCGATGTTGCTGTGTGACATCCGTTGTTGTGATAATTTTCGGCGATATTTTCGCGATACCCCGACGGCCTGTCAGGTTTTCCAACGCTGAAATTGAAAAGCATGACGTATTATCATGAAGTTTTCGCAAATAAATTGAAATTGCCTGTTTTTTGCTAAGGATTTTGATTCTTATACTTCTGTTAACTTTGAGGTCGAGCGCGAGCCGTGACAGGACTTGAGTTAAACTTGGTATACAGGGTGTAGCAAAATTCACATACAATTCAGAAACGGGGGATATTATCATCAATATGAACAACTTTTAAACTTACCTAAATTTTGAATGTCTTCGGTGGTGTAGTATGGAACGGCTGGTACTTTTTTTCTTTTTCACGTGCCATTACGGCAGAGAAAAATATCCTGAGGAACCAGAGTGTTTGAGCTGTTCACACTCGCCAATCCATGTTGGGCACGCGTAGTAGATTACGTACGTATGTGCAAATTCACAATCAAAATACCTAATATGTATAAATTTGACGGGTCGCATTGTTTATTAGAGTCTTAGTTTTGTACCAAGTTTGTAATTTCGTATTAAGGAGATCTAGTGGGCTAACTTACCGATGAAAAAGAAATCATATCTTCTTTTACAGATCGTATTTTCAAAAAGTGTCTGTACAATCCCTCCACCATGTTAAAAGTGATTTTTAGGATCCACGACAAAGAAACTAGTATTACGAACCTGGGAAAAGATAATATGATTTGTGCCAAAAACGGCCGTTTTGGCGTTAATGCTGTCTAGTCCTAGGTTTTTTGCCTTAGGATCATGGCCATGAGTCCTATTATTGTCCTGACTATTAATATGATTGAGACTTTGCAGACACTTTTTGCAAATTCGATCTGTAAAAGAAGATATGATTTTTTTACTCGGTGTCGCTAGCGGTAGGTACTCCTTGCAGCCCTTTAGTTATTGGAACCACGCCTCCTTATATCATGTATTATAGGTAAGGTTTTGTGGGATAGGTACAATACTATTAGGGAAGGACTGACTCCTAAGATACAGGTTGCCCTAGTTTAGGAGTCAGGACATTACGTAGTATTTTAAGAAATCTGTATACCATTATATATTGAAACTTACACTGTATGTATTGTCAAATAAATTACTATACTATTACTATTACTACTACTATAATACAATCAAATGAGTGCGTAGTGTGCGAATGGTTACGGTTTTACTTCGAATGGTGTCACGGAAACGCACCAAAAAGTGCCTTGCACAGCACAGGATGTTGTATGAATTAAACGCTGGACTGTAGTTTTTACAACATCGTTCAGCGTTTTATTTTTCCTTCATTGGCCAATAAATTGTGGCTAAAAATAATTATATTCAGGAAGCGCAGCGTTAGCAGTGGCCGTTAGATTTTGTTCTTAACATAGCTCTGTCCCTGTGACACCATAAAGTCACTACAGCTTATACAAATTAATAGTCTAGATAACGCATCAGATGTTTGCTATGCAGGGTGCAATAAAATCCCCATATACATTCAAAATGTGGGTCTGCTCGTTCGAATTACAAAAAGTTTTACTACGGAGAAAATTTCAAAATTGTCAAAAAATGTCAGGTGTCTATAAATTTTAATGCCGCAGGTAGTAACTGTGGTATGGAACAGCCGATTCTTCTTGCTATTTCGAAGTTTTCTCTCCCCCTTAATATTTCACTGATAGTTTACTTTACTGCAGGCGTCAGCACATAGACGTTTATTTACCCCCTTACGTTACGGGTGATATTCCAAAAAAATAAAAACATGGTTGACGCCTGTTCAGTAATGGGTAGATCACGTGAATCTACCGATTTTTATCTGGCAACACAACTAAGCTAATACACTTTGCCCTCAAAACCATGCGGTCTCACTTAGTCACTGCAGGCAAACTGATCATAGATGAACAGTAAAATAAAATTGTTGCAATTTGTAAGCTTTGGAGGAGACAGAACCTCAATCTTAACACGCTTGCACTCTACTCAGTTTGGTTACGGGTAAATGTGCAACAAAAATGTAACGTTCAATGAGCTGTGGATCCTGATTACTGTGAATATTACATCACCAACCCAATACCACATATCGGCAAGCGCAGCGTAGGACGACCAGCCACAAAATAGACAGATGACCTCATCCAAGTGGCAGGAAGACGCTGGATGCAGGCTGCTTCCAACTGGTCTTTTTAGAAATCCATGGAGGAGGCCTATGTCCAGCAGAGGACTTCTTGTGGCTGAATGATGATGATGATGATGATGAACCCAATACCACGAGGTGGGAGCGTTTCCATATCTTTACTTTATGTTTTTACGCTTCTTCAGAGACGAGTTTGTTATTGACATAAGTCTGTAATAAATCACGCCCAATGGAAAATTAACACCACACCCAAACGTCGCTCAAACTTGAAACTTGGTTAATCGAGCGATTAACAAACTGAGCACCAATTAACACATGGCCCTTCGGATTTCATTAATTTGAATATGTAAATAAGGGCCATGCAAGCAGTCTTACATGGTAAGCACCTTTGAGCACCTGATTTTTGAGCACATTAGCGCTTTTTACCGCTTTTGTTTCTTTTAGAATGTCTAAAAAAGGCGTTAGGGATAAAAAAAGGTTTATGTATTTTGGGCATATTTATTTAGGTGGGGTGGGAGGCAGATATTGACAGGGAAAAGATATAACAGACGGACAGATAGACAGACCGCTGGACGGGTGGATGAATAGATACAGCGTAGGTAAGTGTCAACGTTGACACCCTTTGTTTGTTGAAATTTCAAACTAACAGTTATAAAATACGAATCCTCCAAAAGAATCCTGAAATACCGAAATAACAGCCTAAGGTAAAGGAAAAAAACATTGCAAAATCGAGCAATCGTGTTTATGTAAGTAACACTGCATGTAGTGATGTGTGCACAAGTCTAATGGAGGGCACAGGCCGTGTCGAGAAAAAGATAGATAGATAAAACATTTATTTTTATCACACCTGCTCTGAAAATACATACTAATTATACCAATTAGAGGGAAGAAACGCCTTTATCCCGCCCTTCAAATCCTTTCATCCCAAGGTATGGAAGTTTGTATGAAAATCCTTCCGACCCAAGGGTGGGAAGTATGTATGAAATTCCATTACATACCCGGTTTTTTTTTTTTATTTGTCAGCAGTCATACTGCAAAGAGACTTTAACTGTCTACTAATTAAATTTCAAGTAAATTGTTACTGGCCACATACAGTTTTTTTTTACCAGTTACCAACCTCCTTGGTGCATACAGAAAATTAAAAACGAAATTATTTTTGTATATAAAACGCGCGGAATCACGGAAGAAGTGGCTGCATGACCTTATGATCTTAGCCTACTCCAGAAACGGGCGAATAAAAAAGGAAAAGCCCGCGCATTTTCGCAAAAACTTCGATTGATTTAGCATTTATCTTTGTGTTTTTTAGGGTTCCGTACCTCAAAAGGAAAAAACGGAACCCTTATAGGATCACTTTGTTGTCCGTCTGTTTTTGTAAAATATGGATACTTTTTATGTCTATAATTTTCCTCGTAGGTGTAATAAAAAGCACTATACATACCTCAGGATAAAGTATACAGTTCGTAAGCTCGTGGCGCAAATGCCATAATCTCGGTATGGAACTGTCACTTTCTTCCCTCTGAAGTAATGTACTATTACATTTTCACACACATTAATACGTATACAAACCAAAAAATAAAAGGATGAAAGTAACAAAACAGACACGGAAAACAAGAACATACAATTTTGCCAAAAAATGCCATAAAAGGAGTATAGACTTAATCACGAGGAGTGCGAGGCGTATTTATAAGCTCAGACACTCAGTAATCCTCAGGATGATTTCCTTCACTTTGGTATTGCTACTTCAAAAGTAGAAAAGTGCTCGAGATGAGGTCCCATTCGTGTAAACCAGACATTAAGTACCAAGACTTTTACTTAACTACACAAACTACAGACTATTTATTTCCATCTACCTCCTGACGGGTGACAAATTGTAAAACTTACTTTCATTAGCATTTCAATTTCCGGCACCATTTTGTAATGCTTTGGGCACGAATATTATAGAGACAGTTCTTAGGTTCGGGGCGAAATTGTTGCGACATTTTCCGTCCATTTCAAGTCCAATTAAGCCTCTATAAATCAATAATTAACTCTTATCAAATTCAGAAGTCGGAAGTAAGGAGATTTATAGCTTTGTTCGTATTTGCATTTACCTGTTCCAGCGTGGGACTGCTTTCGTTGACCTCAGTGAGTTTCCCTTATTAAAGAGATATTCAATAAATCTATTGAAGCTATATTTAAACGTATCTTAACATTACGCAGAACAATCTGTTTGCCGTTACATTTTACAATTACAAACATTTTGAAATTGAAATTGAAAAAGATCAAAATACCACAACATCATCATCATCATCAGCCATTTTTACGCCCACTGCAGGACATAGGCCTCCCTCATGGTTTTCTATAACCATAAAGGGTTTTGCCATAATCGCCACGCTTGGCAGGCGGGTTGGCGATCGCAGTATGCGGTTGGAATCTCAGGAAGACGCTGCTGCCCGTCTCCTGGTAATTTATTTCCTTAGACGACATCCACGGAATGAAATGGAGTGACGCTATTCTTAATCCGGCACCACACGGAACTCCTTCAAGTGTCATTCATGAAAGATTACACCATTAAATTTTAAGTCAATGATTACACGAAATAACCTGAAGTTTCAAATTCATCATCATCATCAGCCATTTGTAGAACACTGCAGGACATAGACCTCCCTCATGGTTTTCCTAACCACGAGGGGTTTTGCCATAATCGCCACGCTTGGCAGGCGCGGGTTGGCGATCGCAGTATGCGGTTGGAATCTCAGAAAGACGCTGCTGCCAAATTCAAATTCAACGTTTCAAATTCAAAACTGTAAAAATACGAAATCAAACATGTAAAATAATAAAAAATATTTAAAATTATTTTGAAATACGCTTTATGTTTAAACAATATGCTGGTAATAATTACAGTTTAAAAATGTATTTTGGATTGTATTGTCATTTCTAAAAAAAATCTTCTATCTATCTATCTAAAAAAAACGCCAAATGAGCGATAAAAAAGGCATTACATGATATTTCAATTCTTTATTGCACTAATTACTTTGTAAGTGTACAAGGACGTGCTTAGTGCAAGAAGCATTTTCTATTATCATTATTGACACAGGCAGTTAAATAACCAACATTCACAATAAAAAAACTATACTTAATATATAAATAAAAGAGAAAGTACTGTCATCACATCACGTGGGAGTCCCTAACCTTGTCTCAAGCTTCACTAATTAATACAGAAGCTGCAAAATCCAACCTCATTGTGTCGGAAAATACAGTTCTTTAGTATGTTTCTGTTTATTTTAGTTCTTAGACTGTAATATAATATCAATAATGCTTCACAACAATAAGACAGGATCCTTTTTGTTATTTAACGGCAAGCGCAGCGTAGGACGACCAGCCACAAGATGGACAGATGCCCTCATCCAAGTGGCAGGAAGACGCTGGATGCAGGCCGCTTCCAACCGGTCTTTTTGGAAATCCATGGAGGAGGCCTATGTCCAGCAGTGGACTTCTTGTGGCTGAATGATGATGATGATGATTTAATTATTTAATATCAAGGACCCCTTTAACGCCAAAAACGACCGTTTTTGGCATAAATGCTATCTAGTCCCGGGTTCGTGATCCTAGTTTCTTTCTTGTGGTACTAAAAATCACTGTTAATATGATTGAGTGATTGTACGGACACTTTTTGCATATACGATCTGTTTTGAAACTGAAAGATATTTGTTATCATTGGCGGCGCTAGTTAGCTCACTGGATCCCCTTAATCAAAGAGTTCATACGTGAACTAACGCTGCAAGCAACGGCTAGTTTAAGCCATAACAAAGTGAATCTTCGGTTCCCTTTTCTTAAATCATACTTGTTCCCAGTTCAACAAGATCTACAATAATCTATCATCAAACCAATCCACTTTTGGTGACATGAACTTTCATACAAATAACTTAGACACGTAGGTGTCCAACAAGCCGAGTTATTTCCAACAATGCAGCTGTTAAGTTCATTAACATACTTTGATACGACTGCAGACATCGTGGGTGTCAGTCAAGTACCTAACTAGTGTCAGATGTTTCTAGGTCGCTAGTTAGAGTGTTAACAAGATACTTATGAGAAAGGAACTTACGAATTCCAATGAGAAGATCTTGTCACTATGTGTTCAATTAAAATTTTAGTCTTAGTTACAAAAACAAACACTCCTCTGATGCAGTTTGGTAAAGTGGTAAACCGAAAGACGTAACCACGTGTTACTTAAACTGCCTCTGACGAGTTTCTTAGAGACTCTTAGAGTAAGACCGTTAAAATTGTGGAAAGTTTCATGCTTCTGGCATTCAGGCACCCAAGATATGGTCTCCGACAACACATAATGATAGAAAAAATCGCTGGCAAGAGACGCGTAGGCCGAAGAAAGAAATCGTGGTTGAGGAACCTACGGGAGTGGACTGGAATCGCAAGTGCTTCCGAGCTCTTCCTCCTTGCGAGAAGCAGAGACAAATATGCGAAGCTGACTGCACTATAAGAAGTAGAAAGGAGAATAAAACATACCTGATATCATTGTGTCCCACATTTCTACGCCCATCTTTACTAGTACTGACTAGTACGTTATAGGCCTCCCTAAGTACCTATCGACCTTCTAAGTCATTAGTTGTAGTGCAAGTAGTGCAAGTAGTTATCATCATCATCATCATCATCAGCCATTTGACGCCCACTGCAGGACATAGGCCTCCTCCGTGGTTTTCATAACCATGAGGGGTTTTGCCATAATCGCCACGCTTGGCAGGCGAGTTGGCGATCGCAGTATGCGGTTGGAATCTCAGGAAGACGCTGCTGGCCGTCTCCTGGTAATTGATTTCCTTAGTCGCCTAAGTAGTAATGGCAGACACCTATATAAAAGATTAATAAAAACTGTCCATTTTCGCTTACTTCTTTGTTTATTTTACATCGCTATCAATTGTGTCCCACATTTTTGCGCCGATCTTTTGATCTCTTGATTAGCTCATGGCGTGCTTTAATTTTGTCCACTGCTGGGAATAAGCCTCGCTTAGGCCCAGCCATGGACCAAAGTGGGCCAATGCGATGGATCGGATCGGCAGCACATACTCAAGATGCACCTAGAGCGACGCGCGTCACTTAACTGGGTCGCACCAATTGCACTGGATGCAACTGCAGTAGGAAACGGCCGGTTAGCAGATAATGGTGCTGCTCCTACGACCGTATTGGTCTTTTGTCAGGGTGTCGGCTCTGCGTGCGTGGAGGGACAGGTAATTAATACTATCGTGTAAAATCGGAAAATAATAAGAAAATCTTCTGATATTTATTTATTTAAAGGTAAACTTACAGGTATCGTATCAGTAAACGTAGCGTAGGACGCCCTGTGAGCAGGTGGAGCGACGACATTCGCAAAGCGGTGGGCAGTGACTGGAAAAGAAGAGCCGAAGATCGGGCTCAGTGGCATGTCTTGGGAGAGGCCTATGTCCAGCAGTGGACTGACACCGGCTGGTTATGATGATGGTGATTACAGGTAACAACCACAGAGGCACATACGAATTATATTTTATATCGTAAGATTGTAACAAGATGACCTTTTTGAAAACAGAAACTTTTTTCACATTAAAATCAATAATTTTCCGATTTTTCCTTTACTTTTGCGATGACTTTACTTATTGTGAAATGTCTAATTCAACGGGAAACTACCTAAATACCAAATAAAGAAATTGAACAGCGTATATTACACTAGTACAGTAGACAGCAGGTCATTTTGGTCTCAAAGTCGCCCGTAACGTAACTGAGTAGAGAGCACGCATTTAAATATTGATGTGCTGTTGACTGTACATAGACTAGAACAATAAAAGAAAATAACCTAGGTATATTATTACACTAAAATATATTAGTTATTTCAACTTAGGGTGTTAGTTCACATTTTATAAACATTTTTTCAAAAATGATAATTTACAAGCTTTTTCATTTAATGCATACGGGTGTAGGCCTCCTAATGAACTACATCTAAGCCACAGAACTACATGAAATTAGACATTGATAGACTAGAAATAGACAGCGCAATTCCGCTATCAACTCCTGCCACTATCACCGAACCAGCTCAACTATACGAAATTTTTGCACGTATTCTGCAAAGAGACATCAAAGTGACATTTATTTTAGGCTAGGTACCTTTTATGTGACTCCCACGCGAACGAAGTCGCGGGCACATAAGTCTTTTAACTAAAGTCGTGGGTCCCACTTGAAAGGCACCACAAACAAACTGCGTAGGAGTTTAATAGAGATATCTTCTCCCGCGGCGTGGGCCACATAGAAAGGACGTGGGGCGAGGGCGCAGAAAAGGACGCAGTCCTAGCTCTGAGGTCGCTCTGAGGTCGCTCTGTGGTCTGTGACTGTATGTATACAATGCGTCGCGTCTTTTCCGCGCCCGCCCCCCACGTCTTTTCTGTGTGGCCCACGCCTAAGCTTCCAAGTCAAGATAACGCAGACGACAGGCTGTCACGTTGTCAGGAAGCCTGATTTACTTCGTGGAGCGTTGGATAAATAAGTTGGAGCTTTACTAAAGATGCCGATTTTATTGAAGGGAATAATGTAAATAAAAAACCGGCCAAGTGCGAGTCGGACCCGCGCACGAAGGGTTCCGTACCATTATCTATACAGCATTAGACACAAAGATAAAAAAACAGCCAAAAAATTTTTGGAGCCCCCCTTAAATAATTACCTTGTTTTGTTTTTAGTATTTGTTGTTATAGCGGCAACAGAAATACATAATCTGTGAAAATTTCAACTCTCTAGCTATCACGGTTCTTGAGATACAGCCTGGTGACAGACAGACAGACGGACGGACGGACGGACGGACGGACGGACGGACGGACGGACAGACAGACAGACAGACAGACAGACAGACAGACTTGTATGGAAAGTTTAAAATTATCAATTTTTGTTGAATGAAAGTGGTTTATTTTATTTATTAAGTGGGCACTTACAACAGAAATATCAAATTAGAAGTTTATAAGTTCTGGGCTTGAAGAAATGGTGTTCGTGTCTGGCGTGGTTTTGGTTATCTACTTATACAAGGTTTCATATTTACTTATACAAGGTGTTATTTCAATAACACTACTCTACACATTTTTTAACTTTATTATAACATGGTGTATGTATAACTGTTTTTGCCCAGGATTGTCGTCTATAATATTAAAATTTTATTAATTTTATTACATGATATTTTCTAACATTCTCAAACGTTGGTTAGTAGGTTTGTAGTTTTCCTATGGTTTTTACAACGGGAAGGTCTTGGAGATAGCAACAAACACAAAGTGTCTAATATGCGCCTGCGCTTTCTAAACGATACGAGGAATTGTCCTAAAAAGGAAATACAGCATCGCAGTGTTGAGCCTGTTGACATTTTGCAGTTCCTTCCAAATATCATCCTCAGTAAGAGAACGTTAAGCAATATTTATGACTCAGATAAAAATTTCAATACATTTTTATCAATATGAGGAGATTCAACAATTTGCGATAGGTACTGTTGAAATTTCAGTGTAGGAAAATGATTCTTATTGTTTATTTCGGTTTAAAACAATAAAAAAAAATTTAAAATAATAAAAAATAATAAAGCTGAATTTTAACGGAAATTTACTCGTTTACTTTTCCATTTTACAATTTTCCGACGTTTCGGTACTTTTGCAAGTGCCGTGGTCTCAGTAGACTGAAGTGACAGGCGTCTTTTTCAAAGTATCAACTGTTAGTTTACTACCCTCAGCAAAAATTAGGTATTAAGTTACGTTCTAAAAATATTTAGGCAAATCTAACTCTGAGGCAAATCTAACGCGATCTGACTCTGAGGGAGAGACCTACTCTTGTACTTGTCCAGTTTTTTTTTCACATATTTTCATATTTTCACCATACTAAAGCTGACTAACGGATTCTTTAGATGTACACCTATTGAGAACAGACGATTCAAGTAGGCTAGAGTCGAAACGGTGTTTTTATGATGCTTTGAAAACAGCTGACGTGATTTCTCATCGTTTGGTCGCCTCAAACGGTCAGGCAACTACTTATTGCTAATGGAAATTTAAGGGGCTTCTTGCGGTTTCCCTTAAATGTCCATTGGCCCTAACGGCCATGGGTCCACGGCCATCGATCCTAAAAAACACTACTAACACTCACAGTGAACCTCGTAGATCTCTTTAATAAAATGCCTTGGCTAAAGCCACTTAATTTTTGATTCTTAAATACAGGGTGACTTTGAATTCGTTCACCGTATTTAAAGGGGACATTCTAACCATGATTTAGAAACATAGGGGTTCTAGTTTTGATTTACGCAACAAAAAAATTTTTTTTTGTTAGCTAAAATTACTTTTATCATCATCAGCCATTTGACGCCCACTGCAGGACATAGGCCTCCTTCGTGGTTTTTATAACCATGAGGGGTTTTGCCATAATCGCCACGCTTGGCAGGCGGGTAGGCGATCGCAGTATGCGGTAGGAATCTCAGGAAGACGCTGCTGCCCGTCTCCTGGTAATTGATTTCCTTAGTCGCCTGCACGACATCCACGGAAGGAAATGGAGTGACGCTATTCTTAATCCGGCGCCACACGGAAGTTACTTTTTTACACAATATACTTTACTGAAGCATAAATGAACAATATCAGGACGAAAAGTAATAAAAATAAAAAAAAACTGTGTTTTGAGCGTCTTATGCTCGATGTCGGCGAACACAATTGATTTTTAATTGTTTACGCATATCGGACGTCAAGACTCTTAAATATTCAACATAATAGGAAACATTTTTCAACGTTTTGGTACCTCCTACCGCTTCAAATTTGGATTCATACCAAAGGTCGGAAATGACAAATATTTACAAATGTGATTTACACATTAAAAAAAATCTCTTTTATGACAGCAAATAAGTAGCATCAGTGTCATTTACAGTATGGTTTAATAAAAAAACCGTGAATCTTAGTAAACAATCAAGGTAGTAAAAGCCATTTTTTTTGCGAATTTCAGAAATACACAGGTTGAACATACATACATAAACTCACGCCTGTATCCCAGAGGGGTAGGCAGATACCACGGACTGCCACTTTCCACGATCCTGACAGATTACTTTCACTTCTTCAACCTTCATTAGTCGTTGCATGCACGCACGCCGGTTTCGGGTACTTTTTTATTATTCTTATTATTATTTTGGGTATTCGTTCAATAACTTAGTTTTTAGTTCTGCGGCAGAATATCCGTCGAATTATTCTTAAGACAGTTAGAGTACCTAATGTAAATAAAACTGTCGTGATTACTTCTAAGTTAAACAGTAACTGCAGTAAAAAAAATTGAAATAAAAAAAAAATCACTACATACTGACACAATTTAAACTTAAAGAAATTACAAGATACGTTATCACCCGCGGTTAAGAGCAACCTTCTTTTGAAGTCAGTTAACAGCCAATCAAACCCTACACGTAGTAACTGGACGTCGTCAACGCCTGCGTAACACTTCACCTGAACATTAAAGTGCTTTCGCAAGTACTGCTACCACGCAACAAAAAAAAAAGGAAAAAAAATACTGTTAAATAGAAAAAAAAACATTTTAAATGGAGCAACTTTCTTTCAGTCGAAGGAAGCTCTACTTGTCATAATTTTATACAAGTAATATGCGTTGTTTTATCACAATGTTCCATTCACAGCAAAAAAGCACGAAGCTTTCAAATAAAAAAAACCCGAGGGTTCCGTACAAATTTGTAGGTAGTTACGCACAAATAGTTCAGGAATCGAGTCTCGCAGTTTTTCCGAGCTTTTCCTGAACTTCAAAGACAATTTTTTTTATGATTTATGTAATTACAAATGACTGTATAGTTTTCGGATTTTTCCCTGTACTTGTAGTATACGACCATATTACTTGCCAAAATTATTAGTAAAATATAAATTTTGATTCCATTGAGAGTGCCGAAATATACGTTAATTGCGGCGTAAAAGGCCGTAACTTTTTTTTCACGTTAATTTAGAAGTTTGATTTTTTGACAGCTTTAAGGGACTGTAGACCTGAGTACATGCTTTTAATTTCAATTCAATACCTTTTGTATTCCCGAAATAAAAGGTCATGACATACAGACGGACGCACGGACGGATGGATGAACAGACGGACTGACAGAAAAATGATCCTATAATTGATATAAGGATTCCGTTTTTCCTTTTGTAGTACGGAACCCTAATAAAAATCTGGCTGCTAAACTACGCACGGACGCGATCTACGGACGTACGAGTATTTAAACCATGTTGTGTAATATTTTTAGCAGTCGTTTTTTTTTTACATTCAACAATGTTCAAGACCAGTCTCTGACTCTCTGTGAAAGAAGGCACATGCCCTTCAGTAGGACGTTAAATTGTGCTAATTTTAGACGAAGCGCTAACGCTAAACCCTGGTAGCGCTAGCAATTGTAGAAGTGGCTGGATACGGTTTCCAGAAGCCGTAACTTACGCAATAAGCCGATGGACAGATCACAATGGTATTTATTACCGGACCACTTTAGTGACCCGTTTGTGGTTATTTAGCCTCTAGAATATCCACCTTGGTTGGTTGCAGTTGCAAGTGTCAGGTTGGCATGGATTAATACTTGGTTACTATTTATCGCGCAGAGAATTTTTGCTTTGAGCACCTGTTTTGTCAATTGATTCCTTTTTGTATCGGAATCGAATCGTGCTAACTCGATGTTTCCTGATCTTACGACAAATGGGTTTACAGTTGACAGCACATCAACATTTACATACATGCACTCTTCTCTACTTACTTAAGCAGCCTATATACGTTCCACTGTAGGGCACAGGTCTTCTCTCAGGGAGAGAGTATGGGCTTAATCACCAAGCGTGCCCACCGCGTGCTCTTCTCTACTGGGCTGATGCTCTATAACGAGAGCATTAGCCCAGTGCCCGAGAGCATTCGACAGTCTTATCACACGTCTTCATCTTGCATGAAACAAGTAAGTAAACATTTATATGATAACTTTCTGCATTACATAAAGAGCCCTGGTTCGAATACTTACAAGAGGATAGTTCCCTCAAACTGCGTTGACTTTACGTAAGCCGTGATTTCGTTAGAGATAAAGCTCGAATAATTGGGTTTTAAGTGCCTGACTTTTGTACTGACACTTTCTAAAGATATCTAATCGTAGGTAGAGTGAGCTGTCACCAACCTATAGCGCTATCTAATGCTCAACCCACACTGAGAATTCCAATACCTACACATTACATATGTGTCACTAAACACATTGTATATATTTTGAAATAAATAATAGAATATTTCTACAATTGTTAGTATTTTAGTGGTTTATTTTGGAGTCGGTGGCCCTTTCATATAGCTTCAAAGGGACTTTAAATGACATACTAAGAACTAATAAACCACTAGAGTACTATATTCTAGTAGTTTGAAATCAGTTTTTATTACTTGTAATAATATATATATTTCACATTTTTTTTGCGGGTAATCGTCTGTTTGAAGCCGCGTTCGACAGATCTCAGAGAACACACTTAAAATGTTTTGAGTAATGTTTCTCAAGACATGACAGATATACTTCATTCCATTGCCACTTCAAGTTCACTTATCGTATCAAGTCTTGGAAATATCGATGAATGAAAAAATGCTCGAGAAACTCTTAATAGAATTGTGGCCCAGCTACATGTAAGCTCGACACTGATCGGCCTTCACAAGTGTGCACTCTAATGAGTTACGTTACGAGCGACTTTGGAACAAAACGTAAAGGTTGATCAGTGATCGACTGTACTAAGCCGCAAGTAAGGAGAAAGTCCTGCCCGTGCGCAGGCGATAACTCACGGCTCTATCTGAGATCTTCATCTCTGAGGGACAATGTAGCAGCTGCTGCGGTTGGAATTAAGGGCTCGCCTAAACTGCCTACGGGATTGGGCATTGTCCTTTTACGGGGACAAAGAATGCGAGCGATGTGCTGCAGCGACAGCGAGCTAGCCTGAAAAAACAAAACATGGCTATTTTACGTCATAAGCATTCATAAATCAACATAAACAAATATTTTTGTATTTGTAGTAGCAAATTCGAAAATTAGAAAAGGAAAACACCATGAGTAAACCTGCGCTTGAAATCGCTTATCTGCGGGAGGCCTGTGCCCTGCCGTGATGTTGAAGTATTTAATACAATTCCAATTATGCTTATTTGATGTAAAAACAGTAGAAAACCGGAAGTGAAGCTTGAAATTGCCAATTAGCGGTGATTAATAATAATATTAATTTATTTCAGGCATAGAGATCCATATACAAATTACTTATCACCTACTACAGATACAGATTTTTTTAAAAATAAATAATATAAAAGGTACACATTAAAAATCACAAATATTTTTTATCATTTATTTCAATAAAAATTAACGTTTAAAGTATATTTTTTTATATTTTTAATACAGCGTGTGGCGCCGGATTAAGAATAGCGTCACTCCATTTCCTTCCGTGGATGTCGTAGAAGGCGACTAAGGAAATAAATTACCAGGAGACGGGCAGCAGCGTCTTCCTGAGATTCCAACCGCATACTGCGATCGCCAACCCGCCTGCCAAGCGTGGCAATTATGGCAAAACCTCTCATGGTTATAAAAACCACGAAGGAGGCCTATGTCCTGCAGTGGGAGTCAAATGGCTGATGAAGATGAAAGTAATTTTGGCTAACAAAAAAAAAATTTTTTTGTTGCGTAAATCAAAACTAGAACCCCTATGTTTCTAAATCATGGTTAGAATTTCCCCTTAAAATACGGTGAACGAATTCAAAGTCACCCTGTATTTAAGAATCAACAATTAAGTGGCACCACGAGGGAGGCCTATGTCCTGCAGTGGACGTCGAATGGCTGATGACGATGATGAAAGATGACAAATTAAGGTTAAGTAGCACAAAATTGCCGAAAGTCTGCAAAAGTTTGGGCTGCACAGCTGCAGAGACATTTGATATAGCCTGCATGTTAGGCTTTTTAAATGTGGTTAACTACGTATGCTACATAAATATGGAAAAAATCCAAGTCGCGCAAAGGGCTATATAGAGCAGGCCATGCTCACTTATCTCACTTATTGATCGTGTGCGGAACATCGATATTCGGCATAAAACCAAGTCGACGATGTAGGCACACGAATCAGAAGGCTAAAATGGAGATGGACGGGACATTCGGTTAGACGGGAAGACGGTCGGTGGTCAAAGGTAGTAACTGAGTGGTGGCCAAGAACAGGTCGACGGCCGGTGGGCAGACCACCAGCCCGGTGGGCCGACGACATTGTAACCGCGGCTCTCCCAGCAGCCAGCTATAACGCGACCGGATGGGTTGGCGTGAAGGAGATGAGGCCTATACCCTACACTGGGCTCTCTTTATGGGCTGATTAGATAGATAAACCTGAGGGTCTGAGCTATTCACATACCTCAGCGCTTGAAATCGCCAATCCGCGGTGGGCACGCGAGAGACCTTCCCTGAGAGAAGGCCTGTGCCCTACAATGGGACGTATGTAGGATGCTTATGTATAGATAGATAAAAGAAGAGTTGAACTAAGTTCATCATCATCAGCCATCTGACGCCCACTTCAGGACATAATAGGCCTCCCTCATTGTTTCCCAAGCTTCCCGGTCTTCTGCCGCCCGCATCCAGCGACTCCCCGCCACCGTAACCAGGCCGTCAGACCATCTGGTGGGGGGAATTAAGTTCGTTTATTCTCAAATAAAGCCTATTTTCCTATGATGTCCAATATATTTAACATGTCTACAAGTTTACTATGTGCATTCACCTTTACCATCGTTTAGTAGAGGAAGTCTTTACGTAACCGCGCTTTAACTTTATGCGCGGTTGTTTAATAATCTAAGTTGCATTATCATTGAATTGCCATCTAAACACCTTTGTATCAGGGGTATCCAGTCTTAGATAGGTACATTTCGCGATAGTGACTGGTTAAGGGGCTTTATACAGTAACAGTAGCGCCCCACCAATGGAAAAAATCCTAATTGTTGTCTTTTTTTACAGACCTTTTTTTGCAAAAAGTGTCAAATCAATCTCTTCAACTCAAATTATTAATATTTGCATGCCTAGAATAGGTGAAATATGTTGGAAACACTTCTTTAGTTATAACATCTGAAATGTACCATATTTGACGCAAATAAATATCTTGTATCTTATTCGTTTTCAGGACCCCCGACCGAGAATCTGACTTGTGACTTGTTTTTCCTTTGTACTTGTTTATGTTACTTGTTATGCCTTTTCTTGTGATGTGTTAATTTGTCTCAATAAATGTCTCTTCAATTTCTTTCTTTCTAACCTAGATCTAGACCTAGGTTCTTGATTCTAGGAGGGATTTCGGACTAGATAGCATTTATGCCAAAAACGGCCATTTTCGGCGTTAATGCTATCTAGTTTTTTGCCTCAGGGTCATGGCAATGGGCCCTAAAATTTGCTATTACACAATTGAAAGATTGGTCCGACACTTTTTGGAAAAACGATCAGTAAAAATGATATGATTTTTAGGGTTCCGTACCCAAAGGGTAAAAACGGGACCCTATTACTAAGACTTCGCTGTCTGTCTGTCCCTCCGTCCGTCCGTCCGTCCTGTCTGTCACCAGGCTGTATCACAAGAACCGTGATAGCTAGAGAGTTGAAATTTTCACAGATTATGTATTTGTGTTGCCGCTATAACAACAAATACTAAAAACAAAATAAAAGTCATGACCCAGTTTCATGACCAGCACATATATTTTGGGCACCGACTTCAAATTATACTTCTACAATACCTACATGTATAAATACTTTTATTTATTTAAATTATTTATATCTTTTTAGTGCTGTGCTGTGGTGTTTCGAAGTCGGTTTTATTTTTTATTAAATTTTTTTTATTTTATTAGAAGAAGAAGAAGAAAAACATTTATTTAACACCACAAAGACATACATTTAACAATGATTAAAACGGACAAACAATTGAACATGAAAATAAAAAAAACCGGCCAAGTGCGAGTCGGACTCGCGCACCGAGGGTTCCGTACAAACCTGCAATGTCAACAACATTTTTTCACGGGTTAAAGGCAATTAGATCTAAGCATTTGATATGAATTTCAACTTGATAGCTCTACGCGTTCATGAGGAAAAAAGTAATAAGTTTATATTTATGAAAAAATATATATTTTGTAATGTAACTAAAAATTTAAGGTTTTCGGAATTTTTCCTTTATGTGTGCTATAAAACGTTGCTTCATGCCAAATTTCAAGATTCTAGGTCGACTGGAAGTACCCTTTAGGTTTTGATTCCCTTGCGAGTACTTGCGAGTTTCAAAATATGCAGCTTAAATTGCTGTTTCTTTTGATTGCGTTGACATAGAAGTTAGATTTTGTTACAGCTTAAAGGTATTATAGACTTGAGTAATTGGTATGAATTTCAATTTAATACCTCTACGCGTTTATGAGGAAATGGGTAGTAAGTTTAAAATTATTAAAAAAAAATATATTATGTGATGTAACTAAAAATTTATGGTTTTCGTAATTTTTCCTTTATCTATGCTATAAGACGTTGCTTCGTACCAAATTTCAAGATTCTGAGTTCACGGGAAGCACCCTGTAGGTTTTGATTCCCTTGCAAGTGTCGAAAATTTGCTGCATAAACGGCTGTATCTTTTGATTGCGTTGGCTTAGAAGTTTGATTTTTTCACAGCTTCAAGGGACAGTAGACCTGAGTAATTGATATAAATTTTAGTTTCATACCTCCACGCGTTCCTGAGAAAAAGGGTCTTGACAGACGGACGGACGGACGGACAGACGGACAACAAAGTGATCCTATAAGGGTTCCGTTTTTTCCTTTTGAGGTACGGAACCCTAAAAATATATATTTTGTAATGTAACTAAAAATTTAAGGTTTTCGGAATTTTTCCTTTATGTGTGCTATAAAACGTTGCTTCATGCCAAATTTCAAGATTCTAGGTCGACTGGAAGTACCCTTTAGGTTTTGATTCCCTTGCGAGTACTTGCGAGTTTCAAAATATGCAGCTTAAATTGCTGTTTCTTTTGATTGCGTTGACATAGAAGTTAGATTTTGTTACAGCTTAAAGGTATTATAGACCTGAGTATTTGGTATGAATTTCAATTTAATACCTCTACGCGTTTATGAGGAAATGGGTAGTAAGTTTAAAATTATTAAAAAAAATATATTATGTGATGTAACTAAAAATTTATGGTTTTCGTAATTTTTCCTTTATCTATGCTATAAGACGTTGCTTCGTACCAAATTTCAAGATTCTGAGTTCACGGGAAGCACCCTGTAGGTTTTGATTCCCTTGCAAGTGTCGAAAATTTGCTGCATAAACGGCTGTATCTTTTGATTGCGTTGGCTTAGAAGTTTGATTTTTTCACAGCTTCAAGGGACAGTAAACCTGAGTAATTGATATAAATTTTAGTTTCATACCTCCACGCGTTCCTGAGAAAAAGGGTCTTGACAGACGGACGGACGGACGGACAGACGGACAACAAAGTGATCCTATAAGGGTTCCGTTTTTTCCTTTTGAGGTACGGAACCCTAAAAAACAACAATAAGGGACCCAGGGTATGTCTATGCAGCGGTAAAATGGCCTCGAGCTCAGTATACGCTGCGGTTTTGCCCACAGCACTGTTTTTCAGCACGGGCCTATTAGTTGATTCAAGTAACGTAAAATTCGTTTTTATTTCATTTAACAAAAAATGAAAAAATTTAATTGTAGCAGTTATGCACTATCCTCTTAACAACGGGCCGGCGACCTGCGTGCGCAACGAGCCAATCTAAAATGAACCTTAAATATTCACGTTAATAGTTACTTAAATTACCTTGTACCCGCAAAATTATTTTTAACGTTTCTAGTTATTTAAATATTCTGCAAGTACCTGTAACGTTATCGGTTAAGTTTTCGACCTCCTTTTTGATTTAAGAAGAAGAAGAATAATTTTTATTTTTCCTCATATTTTAGTTGATTTTTGTTTCGTTTTTAATCGATGTCCAGAACTCTATTGGTTATTTAGTTAATCACCTTAGCTCTCTTAACATTACTCAAGCGCATTAGGGAGAAGGCACTGGCTGAAAACCAGTGCTTCCTAGGGCTGACCCGGGTCCGCAGGTACTCCGCAGCTAGTGAGTGGTACACTACAGTCAGCTACTCGACCGTTACATTTTGTTGCAAAATCACTCGTAACGTAACTGCATAAAGTGCACGTATGTAAAGGTCCTCGTGGCGCCTAATTAAGTTTCTAATATTTCTAATAATATTTCTTATGTAATGTCCTGTTAAATGTCTTGGGTGCAATAAAGTATAATAATAATAATAATAATAATAATAATAATAATAATAATAATAATAATAATAATAATAATAATAATAATAATGCGCGCCGGGCGCAGAATAGGGCGTTTTTGGTCGACATTACTGTCCCATATGATGAGAACCTCGTCAAAGCCGAAACGGATAAAAAAACCAAGTATCTGGATCTGGCGCACGAGGTTACCGATATGTGGGGGGTGGTGTCCACCGAAATCGTTCCTATAGTCTTATCCGCGAATGGGTTAATTCCAACCAGTCTCGCTGATCATCTGAGGCGGTTGGAACTTCGTGTGGGCATGCTTCCGGCAATCATGCAGAAGGCGGTGCTGCTTGATACAGCCCGGATAGTCCGGCGTTTCCTCTCGTTGCTGCCCTGACCTCCGGCCGCTTGGACTCCTCAGCCGGAGGGCGTCCGTCTGGCCATTTTGGTCAGACGAGACTATTATCTTTTTTATTCTCCCATAATAATAATAATATTAAGAACAGCGTCACTCCATTTCCTCCCGTAGATGTCGTAGAAGGCGACTAAGGAAATAAATTACCAGGATACGGGCAGCAGCGTCTTCCTGAGATTCCAACCGCATACTGCGATCGCCAACCCGCCTGCCAAGCGTGGCGATTATGGCAAAACCCCTCATGTGTATTAAAACCATGAGGGAGGCCTATGTCCTGCAGTGGACGTCAAAGGGCTGATGATGATGATGATGATGATGATGTTGTAAAGGTCGATATGTTGTCGACTATACTGCTACTAATTTCTCAAATGCACGTAAGCTTAGAAAAAAAAAGTCATTTATGTATGCTGGGGTTTGATCTCAGGATCTTACGCATTATGCCTTTTGTTGATTATATAATATAAGCAGTGTATTACATCCCACTGTAGGGCACAGGCCTTCTCTCAGGGAGAGAGTATGGGCATAATCACCGCTGGATTCAAGCGCTGAGGTATGTGAATAGCTCAGACACTCAGGTTTCCTCACGATATTTTCCTTCACAGTTAGCGAGTGGTATTGCTACTATAACTTCACAAATGTACATAACTTAGAAAACAAAGTCATAGGTACATGTCTGCACTGGGAATCGAACCTGGGTCTCTCGCTTCCGAGTCCAATGTTCTACCCGCTAGGCTACCACCGCTCTTGTTTTTGTTGATTAAAAATAATGAATTATGTAGATGACTTTAATTAAAGCTCCGATTGATTGGTCTGTTTATTATTTGGATTCTTCGCCTTAGGCTTTAATTTAGTTTCTGGATGTGTAAAAGAAAAAGTTCCCGACACTTAATGACAATTTATGTCACCCACATTTATCAAGTCACTGACATTTTATTAATCCGGGACAATTTATGGGAGAGTTTATAAAGTTTATGTGTCGTAAATATTTTGAGTGTTATGTTTTATGCCCGTGTCCCAGTAATTATTGCATTTAAATTTGTTGTTTTAAAGTTATTACATTTGGAACCCACGTCTTACAACTGATTGCGGTATAGATGATAAAGATGTCTGACATAAAACCAGTTCAATCGCCCGGGATCTGGGTTAGTATAGATAGATAGATAGATAGAATATTCTTTATTGTATGTACACCAGGAATTACATATGAGTATTTAACAATAATATAGTACAGTACAATTGGCGGCCTTATTACTAAAAGTAATTTCTTCCAGACAACCATTGACGGAAAAAAAAAGAGAAGCTAAATGACGGGTAGTCGGTGCAACTAAACAATACTAAGAAAGATATTTATATATTTAATACACATACATAAACGGTACATAAATATAAGATAAATATAGAATAAACATACATAAATGAAAATTATCATATGAAGGGAGGAGATGAACGAAAAAATATACCTACATACTACTAGGAATAGATTTCACCAAAAAGACAAAATAAATAAATAAATAAAAAAAACAAACTTAAACTAAGGCAAAGTAATATTTTTGAACCCTGCTTTTAAATATTGTTAGGGACGGTGAAAATCTTATTATATTTTTTTTTTATATAATCAAGAACCAAATTCAATGTTATTTGCCTGTATCGAGGCTTTGATACATTTTTTTCCGAAACAATCTGTATCTCGCTTAAAATGGGTGCCTATGTTTACGGTCTTACTTACAAAAACAAGATTCTTTAAAGCACTCGATAAACGTCGATCAAAATAGTCTGTGGCGGAGATTTTACAAGGAAAAGACGTAACCACAGATCAAATAAACTGCCTCTGAGGAGTGCTTCAGAGCAATCGTGATTTTATAAATAAGGCTGTTAACTTACAACTTTAATTAAGTCACCGTTTCGGTGCTACAATTATGAAGAAGACTTTGAATTGACATTCTAAAAAAATACATTAGTACCTACTTGTTGTTGTGTTGTAATTTGGTTTAATCGGAGTTCAGTATTATTTAAACAAATGAGATCAAATTGTGTGATCTAAATCGTTTGATTATATTGAGTCATCCTTGCTTCGATATTGCACTCTACTCAGTTACAATACAGGAGACTTTGCAAAAAAAAATCGACTATACCGAAACCCTAAAATTAAATGTAATTTGACTCGATGGTTTATGTTCCACTTTAGATGGCTTCGATAATATCTTTGACACAGTTGAACACATAATCTTTGTTCGCGGTGAGTGCTTTATGGCAACTCACTTAGAATCCAATTTGTCCGTAATTATATACGCATGTTTTCGTTTTGTCGACTAAAACATTTTAATCACCTCACACGTTTTTTTTTTAAATAGATAGATAAAGTACTTCAATTCAATTCAATTCAAATATTTCTATACATTATAAAACTTTAAAACTTTTACTTAATGAACGTCAAAGTTGTTAGTTGCACAATAAATGGATTATGTGGAGAAGAAGCTAACAAAGAAACTCCACATTTATTCTTTTCAAAACACGTTTCAACTTAATTAACAGAGTTTTCAACTTAAAATATTAGTCACGAATGTGTTGAATACTTACACGTACACTTACTTACACAACACTTATAAACTTAAAATGTTGATAAAATAATCAAGTGCGCTAAGCCAAGTTTTCGGCCGGCCCGCGCTGTGCATAAATATTGACACGAACCCAATCGAGCCCTTTTCGACCCCCGTCTTGACTCCTATCTTGGAAGTCAGTTATGTCACAGGACTGAACATTTGTAGAGGTCAACGAAATAGAACACACCGTATCCTAGTTCATGCATATTTCTATATTAAGAGTTAAGAAGCTTTATTAGACTAGCTTGTAGAAGTTAATTTCCAAAGTAAAACAACGTCTGTCGTTACAATACGTAGATAAGATAAGATATCATCATCTTCAGCCATTTGACTCCCACTGCAGGACATAGGCCTCGCTTATGGTTTTCCTAACCATGAGGGGTTTTGCCATAATCACCACGCTTGGCAGGCGGGTTGGCGATCGCAGTATGTGGTTGGAATCTCAGGGAAACGCTGCTGCCCGTCTCCTGGTAATAGATTTCCTTAGTCGCCTTCTACGACGTCTACGGAAGGAAATGGAGTGACGCTATTCTTAATCCGGCGCCACACGGACAACATAGACTTTTTAGAAAATAAGATAACATAATTAAAAGGGAGATTATATTATTATGCAGTTTTTGTTTTATTTTAGTCTGTTTTTCTTGAAACTTTGCACGGACATTCTACAAACAAAGTAACTAGACACTTATATCAGGATTTTGCTGTCTTACCTCCCGTCTCCTCTCCAGGTTTTACCTTATCTCCCGTTCTCTCTTGCCAACAGTGATCGCGGTATGCCTGCTGGTGGAGCTGGGCGCGATGCCCAGCAGGCGGGCCGGTTTCTTCTGCGGCGACCCGGCGCTGAGCTTCCGTCACACGGGAGATACCTTCTCCAACTTCTACATGGCCCTCATCACCATTGTGGCACCTTTCATCATCGTAAGTATTGCGGAGTAAACGGGCACAATCTCAATGACTATGTATAGTCGACAGCAAATATGTAGAAAAAAAGTTGTTCATTATTATGAGTAAATCACTCCCCAAACGTTTTTAATTTTACAAATAAACACCATTAGTACTAACCTTTTAGTAATAGGGGTTGAAGTATGAAATTGCCGTTTTATTGCAATAGGTTCTTTGAATTGACATAGAATCTTCATGTTTTGAGGTTTTCGAATGAAACTTTTTTCAAATGGTTTCTATGATGTTCTTTTTTTAAAAAATGTGAAACATTTGAATATCGGCTTTCAATTGTTTTTGTTATTCAATTTAGACAAGAAAGATGGATACTGCGAAAATTCGAGTGATTTTTGAATACGAGTTCCGACGCGGAACTAACGCGGCAGAAACAGCCCGCAATATCAATGCTGCGTTTGGAGAGGGGTCTACTAATGAACGCACCGTGCGATTTTGGTTTAAACGCTTTCGTGATGGAAATTTCGACTTAAAGAACGAGCCACGAGGAAGACCGCCCACACAGATGAATAACGATGAATTAAGAGAGATAGTGGAAGCCGACCCTAGTCAAACTACCCAGAAATTAGCGGCATGGTTTAACGTTACCTTACCCACAATATTGACTCACTTGCGTCAAATCAATAAAATAAAAAATACGAAAAATGGGTGCCTCATAATCACTCGAATTTTCGCAGTATTCATCTTTCTTGTCTAAATTGAATAACAAAAACAATTGAAAGTCGATATTCAAATGTTTCACATTTTTTAAAAAAAGAACATCATAGAAACCATTTGAAAAAAGTTTCATTCGAAAACCTCAAACCATGAAGATTCTATGTCAATTCAAAGAACCTATTGCAATAAAACGGCAATTTCATACTTTAACCCCTAATATTATAATGATCACACGTACAGTCGACAGAAGGTGAATCTTCATTGTTGTTGCAAAGGTCAATTAAAAATTTCGACTGTGCTTTTTCACGGATCAAACCTCAAAAGTGGTTTATGGTAATTTTCCCATACCTATCAATGCCCTTACCTCATGTAAACAGCATATCAGAAATGCATTGATACTACAATCCGTACGTCTTTTATTTATTACCTGCATTTGTGATTCACTTGTACCTAATTGCAGTTTTCAGATGAATCACTTAATTGCACTTAGATAATTATTATAGTTAACTCGATGTGATCTGAAGTGGTTGATTAATTGATTGGTAATAATCATATTACCTGCCAATGTTTGTTGAAGTGGTGAATAACACTGACTGTACCTACCACGTTAAGTCACACTATAACACATTACAAAAAAGGAACCATTTATTTACTAAAAAGAAAAGGGCATCACAAACTAAAACATTCACATAAAGCGTTGTCGGTGCATGAAAAACAAAAATAAATTTAGATAGATTTTTAGAGAAATTTAGAGAATGTAGTTACAACAAAAAGAAACAGAAAAAGAAAAGATACCATCCAAAAATACCGGCCCGAAATACACTCGCCCCGAAGGTTCACATATAGGGTCGGAGGACTAATGTGCTAAAAAGCACTTGATTCAAGTGATTAAAACAGTATTTCACTTAATTTTTATAAAAAAAAAATTAAATTTTTCATGACAGCTTTGCTTTAATGTAATAAAGATAACAAAAATGTTGCAGAGTAATTTTATGAGAGGTTTTCTTCACTGCCACAAAAATTCGTATATTGCCCCTCTCATCATAAGCAGCCCATATACGACCCACTGTAGGACACAAACCTTCTCTTAGGAAGAGAGTAAAGAGTAGAGAGAGTTGCCCCTCCACTTGATTCCAATTGTATGTCAAGTTCAATACTAATCGCTGTCGCAAACGTTAGGATTCCGACAGGATTTGTGGCGCATGGCGCATATTTGGGCTCATGGACTTATGTGCTTTTGTCCGCCGACCTTAGAATATCACTAGCAGGTCTACCTTAGTTTTTGCTTGTAAATTTTCTATTTGCTGCCGACCCAACTAATTACAATCAGTTCCCATTTAACTTCAAGCCAAGCCAATCTTCATCGTCTGCTATTTTCCGGTATGTTACTCGTTAATCTGCGGGTTAAACAGCGTTCAACTGTCATCGGAAAACAATCCGCGACGCACAATCGACGGAGATGATCCGCCCGGCAATGAATGCAAATCGTTCGCCTTTTGTTCTTTTATTGACACAATCAGTCCAACAAATTTTCCTCTCCATTAAATCAGTTTATGGGCAGCCGTAATGGTAACTCATTAGTTTATTTGCAAATTATTAGCATTGGTATGCAAATGTGCAAGATTATCGTTTGTTTATTGTCCCATCTTCTGCGCACGTTTTTAAAGTTCTTAGAAGAGCAATCTAATATTTACTTATTTTTTAAATCACTTCCTCGTTATTACGCCCCTCTTCGCGACTTATAGTTAAGTGTGTTTATTTAACAAAAACCTGAGCGAAAATGCTAATATAAAAAAAACTGTTATCATCAACTGGCTGGGAATGCGACTGATTTCGTTACGCGATTCGTATAAAACACAATTGCATTATAAAACTTGAACACAAGGAAAACGCGTAAAATCTCAAAATTCCAAAATGCGTTATGAAAACGTCCTTACAAGCCAAGCTCTTCTATTTCGGTAAACTAAAATTTCTCATTGTCACCCTTCCTCCTTAGATATGGGCAGTCGAAGCGGCTCTATACAGGGAAGACGAGTACACGCTGAAACAGAGCAAGTTCCTCTCCAGCGCGAAGACAGCCGCTCTGACGTACAGAGACTACTTCTACGCCGCAGTGGTCAATCTGACCATCATGGAGGTGGTCAAGTGCTTGGTGGGGTCGCCCAGGCCAACCTTCTTCGACCTCTGCCAACCAGACACACTTAGGACTTGCAATGGGTAAGCGTGTTTAAGGGTCCTTGACTACGTTCTTTTATTTCGATTTTATTTATGTGCCTATCAACTATATTCTTCCTGCAGTCCACTCCATAAAAAGTTTGTCTGGAAGAGATCGTTTTGAGCGATAAAACCACCAATTGTATACCATTACAATCACTTGTATTTTTTTTCTGGCTGTGCAATAATGGGTTCTCTGATATATTTTAAAAACCTATTTAGAGGCTAAAACATTCCACCCATGCCGGGACTTGAACCCGCGACCTCTGGCTCACCGTGCCAGCGCTCTCCCAACTGAGCCAAAGGGCAAAGTGCAAGCATCGATGAAATTTCGAGCCTCTTTACAAACTTCTCTGTATTACGTACAGGTGAGCCAGAGGTCGCGGGTTCAAGACCCGGCATGGGTGGAATTTTTAGCCTCTAAATAGGTTTTTAAAATTGTCCTTAGCACGGGTTAGTGCAACAAAAAGAATATATATTCTCTAATATATCTCTATATATACTGGTTGTAACAAAATCGCCTCATAGATATGAAAATGAGAGGTTCTACGTCAAGGAAAATCGAGAAAAAATATCAGCAATACTAAAAAATCATCAGTGCAGCCTGTGGGCTGTAGGTATATAGTCAAAAGTCCTACAGCGCCGTCTGAGTCCAGTACAACATAAACATAAACATTTACATATAGGCACATACATTGCTTCTGGACCCACACTAGGATACCTTGTGTCATGGGACCCAGAAACAACGACATCACAAACATGTACACGTCCCAGACCTGGGTTTTTTTTTTGCCCTGCCGGGATTCAAACCCGGGACCTCCCGCATGGTATGCAGATGCACTACCACTGCGCTACGAGGTCGTCGTGCTTTTAGGGCCTCTATAGAGCTGTCACGCTTCTGCAGCGCATCAGGGATCTTCACAGAAGCATGGGTAGATTGTTTTTGCGCCACGTCGCGTAAAGGGTGTGCGTCCCTGGTGCGCCGGGTTCGTGCCAGCCCCAACAGCGTTCTAAGCATGATACCGGTTAGGTTAGACTGTTCCTATATAACACACAAGCAAGGCTGCTTGTATATATAGGCATATACGTCCTCTTTAGGGCACAGGCCTTTTCTCAGAGGGGGAGTATGGGCTTAATCACCACGCGTGCCCACCGCGGATTGGCGATTTCAAGAGCTGAGGTATGTGAATAGCCCAGACACTCAAACCTCACGGATGTCGTAGAAGGCGACTAAGGAAATAAATTACCAGGAGACGGGCAGCAGCGTCTTCCTGAGATTCCAACCGCATACTGCGATTGCCAACCCGCCTGCCAAGCGTGCGAATATGGCATAACCCCTCATGATTATGAAAACCATGAGGGAGGCCTACGTCCTGCAGTACGTCCTGCAGTGGGCGTCAAATGGCTGATGATGATGATGAGCCAAGCTGATGATATGCCTAGGGCCATCCCTTCTATCACGTAACTGTGCACTCTATCGGGTTAAACATTTTGACGACTCCAAAGTGTCAAAATATTTGAGTATTTGATAGTTCGGAGTAGGTTAAGGGCCAATTTTTCAATAGTCAGATAAAACTTAACTGAAGAATAAATTGCATGATGACACTGTCTAAATGATACGACAAGACAGCTACAGCATCAGTTTTATTCTCCAGTTCAGCTTTGTCTGACTATTGATAAATCCGGTCCAAATCAAGCAACTCCATACAGCAGAGGACTTACGTAGTACCGCCCCAGCAAGAGGAATACGACGACGCTAGTCGCGCGTTTTAAATGTTAAAAGTCGCGACTATCCAGTACATTGCCAGTACGCAGAACTGATGGCCGATGGGGCAGAAAAGTTCTCGAATGGAGACCACATATCGGCAAGCGCAGCGTAGGACGACCAGCCCCGAGATGGACAGATGACCTCATCGAAGTGGCAGGAAGACGCTGGACGCAAGCCGCTTCCAACCGGTCTTTTTGGAAATCCATGGAGGAGGCCTATGTCCAGCAGTGGACTTCTTGTGGCTGAATGACGATGATGATCCAGTACATTAATTGTCAAATTCTGACACTAGCGCCACAAAACGCGTGACTCACTCGTGCCGTCGTATTACCCATGCGGGACGTAGGTACAATTCTCATTTGTTTTATGCCAACTATCGGAATCTAGTAGTAAATCGCTGAAAACCTGTAATGCTGTTGCTATGATTCTCTATATAGTAACCATAGTAAGTCTTGTCTGTTGTCTGTTTATGTGTGAAATGTATGTATTAGTATATAATAATTATATATAAGTTTGTATAGTATATATTTGTATTCTATGGTTAGTTTAAGTATTTTATTAAATATGTAAGAAAATTAGAAGTAAGTCAGTTAGTTTATGTACATTTTCTTCCCATATATTTCATGTACACCTACCTACCTACTCTCTTCGTCTTTCAGTTCTATCCATCCTAAGGTTTTCTGGAAGAGATCGCTTTTAGCGATAAGACCGCCAATTGTATACGGCAAAATTTAGACATGTAAGCCTTTTAATGTATTTTGTTTTCTGGTGTGTACAATAAAGTGTTCTAATCTAATCTAAATAATAAATTCTGCGAATAAAGACTGATCAGCTGTAGACCTCACAAGGAATTGTACATGAATTTCAGAGTCATAAACCAATCCTGGTGACGCCGTCAGCGTGTGAACGATTCTCACATCGTTGAGATAATTCCATCAAACACTCGATGATCGTACTCTCGATTGAATCAGGATGTTGTCCATATTATTATCTAGCCGCTACTTTATTACAGTGATGAATTGATCGTCCAAAACATTACCAGGCGGCAACAGCCGTTTGACACAATATCTATCTCTACAATCTGTTCTTTGAACCGTTCATGCCATAAAAACTGCAATTCCTAAAATACGCAATGCCTGGAACGTTTCGGTCAGGTTATGTTTATTTATCAGACTACGAATAAAAAATAATCCCTGTTGTCAGATACCTAGTTGTGGATTGGAAGTTACGCTAGAATTAAAATTATTAACTATTCTTATACGGCAATATTCTGTGTAATTCTGTAAAGCCAATATCTCAGAATCTCAATTCTTGAATACAACCCGTCAACTTACAGGTACTACTGCAAAACACTTTCATGTTCAACTCAATCCTCCAGGTCTGAGTGGGTGAGCAGTTACAAGTGCGGATCGATGTACTCGGCCTACCTCCAGCTCGACTCCAGTCGGAGTTTTCCATCTGCGCACGCGTCACTCTCTGTCCATTGCGGCCTTTTTGTCGCTGTGAGTATTTATTTTAATCTGACAATTTTCAGATAATGCCCATACATTAATTACCAACTTATGGATAGATTGTCCCTTTCCTTATTTTACGGTCCTCTTGTCATCCGTATCCATTTTGTGGATTAGCGACATAACTTATTTTCTATGATTTCTTTGTAACCTTGCACTTAGGTAGTACGGTTGGCAAAAAGATGAAACTCCACTTTAGCAATTTCTGAAAGAATACCTTCATCTTTCGATAACGATGAAATCATGCAAGCAATCTTTGGTGGGAGTGACGTCTAAGAGGCCAAATCAAACGGCATATACTGCAGTGCCAAAGTACCTATCGTACAATGTTGAGACCCTATGCAAGGGGCAGGGGGTCAGAGGTTATCTCGAAGAAATTACTCTTAGTAATAAGGTCACCTATTGTTCTTTACTATTGTTTATGTCGTACCCTCTTAAGTCCTGATCTTGAAAGTAGCAATCGAAAACCATTGCTATTTTCAAGGTCAGGACTTAGATTCTATATTATTAGCCTAATTCCGGATTCAAATACTTCATTTTTTGTCAAGAGTCCCACCAAGTTTCGCTCTGATTCGCAGAGCTTAAAAAATGAATCCGCAAAACCGCGTCCGTTATTCGAAATTAAGCTTATAACGTGTAGTGCTTTTACTTCGAAAATATTTTACATATCTGTCTAAAGATCCAAATCCCAACCTTAGACATTCCCCCGCAGTGGTACCTCCAACGGCGAGCGTTCAGCTGGCACAGCCGAACCGTGTTGCTGGTTCCTCTGCTGCAAGTGCTATGCCTGCTGTACGCAGCCGCGTGCTCCCTGACTCGATTGACGGACCACAGACACCACTGGTGGGATGTTCTGGTCGGAGCTGTGATGGGAGTCCTTACTGCTGCCTATACTGTAAGTTAGAATTAGGTACTTTTCAGAAATCCTTGACATCATGACATGTCAATGATTTGGCTAAAATAAAGGCATCGACTCAATTACGAGGCTGGATGAAATTATTATTTAATCTTTTTTTCTAGTTTTTACCCTTAGTTTAACTACATCTTAGCTTCTTAGTTATTTTTTAGCAATGTGTACCCTAATCTGCCGCAGCGGCACTTTCTACCACTAGAAACCTGCAAGCGGGAGCCCACGATACAGGATTTACATAATGTGGGCCCTACCGGACATTGTATTCTGTAAATCACCTTTTTTTGAATAAATGTATTTGTTTTACTGGATATACTGTTGCCCACAAACCAAAGTTTTTTTTTATATTTTCACCATCATTTTGCAAGTATCTTATGAGTAGGTACTTCGTATTATCAGTCTTTTTTGATATTTTCATTATCTTTTCGCAAGTATCGTACGAGTATGTACTTCGTATTGTGAGTCTTCGGCCCCATGAAAAGTTCGTGGACTTCCCGATAACTAAAGTCGTAAAGTAGGCAATCAAGTAAAAGTAGTCCAAAAAGTAGTACGCACTAACGATGGGAAAGATTACGACACATCAGCTTTACTGAGATTCCAAGCCTCTAATGATGATGACTTTGATCGACCATTAATAACATTGTCATGCATAGTTCTTTAATTAAACCGCTAAGACTGACTTGCACCACTTCTTAAATGTCACTTAAGTCGCCATTTAAATCGACTTTTGTATGAAATATTTTAGTTAATGCTGCTGCTGTTTAATGTTGTTTAACCCACATTTAGAAACTGGTGCAAGTGGGCCTTAGGTTACTTAGCGCACGGTCCGAAAGACATTATAAGCTCTATCATATAATTAAGGATTCCTTGGTATAACGTAAGATGCAAATTACATAAGTTGAGGTTTTCATCACTGTTAGTGGAGATTACTGCTAAGGGAATCGACAAAGTATTTTTAGCCTAGGGAAGTTTCCTAGTTAACAAAGTTGTTTGTGGGGATTTTTTCTCTTGTCAAGGTATACATAGTAATATTATAAATTCATCTAGGAATATGCAGAACCATATTGTGAACAAAGACCCTTTGTCATTTCTGGATATTTTCTACTAAACAGACAACATAAAATCTCCTCGTTTTTTCGTTGCCGTTCCAAAAACTTGGGCGGGGAGAACTCGAGACTAGATACTTCATGTGACTCAAACATTGATTACCAAGCTTGCATACCATCCACATTTTTTTCTTCGATCAACTAAACCACAGAAATAATAAGGTTAATGACTTGCAGATTTAACTAAGCCGCACTGGCATTGACAACCCTATTGAAATAAGATTCCTTAATTCCCCAGGGATCTCTTATTAACCAGCCATTCTATATCTTCTTTTAGTGCCCCTCTACTCCACTGCTGGAGGTTGGCCGTCAGCTCTATATATTTCTTTTTGTGTTTTTTGCTAAGTGAAATTGACTCACCACTCCAGCATACTGACCACGCTTGTTCATTCTTGGAAGTTACGGAGCCACGAGTTTCTTCGTTCAATCGTTCACATCAAGATATCTTGAAGAATTTGACACCTGTCGTATCATAGCATACGAAGTAACTTATCTACTTCATAGAACACCACAATCTGAGCATCTTATCTTTTCATAAGTTATCGGGATTCTTTTGTAACTCTATGAACTCAACTTATTCTAAGCATCTATACCAACGCCAAAACGATTTGCCAGCCTCTAATCTCACTATCCTTTATTGTGTCCTATATCTGAATAAACCTTTACCTCATTTATGTTCTGATGCACCATAAAGAATATTCTTATCTCATCCTATCATCCTTTCCAGGCCCTGGTCCTCTGCAAGAACTTCAGTCAGCCTGCCGTCGTGTCTACCAGCGATATCTCCAGTTCGGACGGCAATAACCACCTCTTGTCGAGAGATACGCATGTGGTCGTGCCCTAGCCAGCGGCTGTGTAAGCGTATCGCTTACGGAACTAACTTTGGACTTAGTGCGTCTTTGTGATTATTTTGTGAAGTTATTGTTCGGTTCCTGCATCTGGCTGATAAACGCGCGAAAAGGCATGCACCTTAAACTCCGACCAGCAGGGACCTACCGCCTAAACAAGCCGACAATGCGGACGGGAACTCCTCTCCCGAATAGGAATTTTTAGTTTCGAGCGTAAATGCTCAAAGAACGCTACATAAATCATCTGCAAAGGCCATCAATAATGATGATGTTCGATGGACAGAATGGTGAATAAGAAGATGTTAAAATAGGTACAGTCTTATTTATAAAAATGAAGTAAGACACTTCTATGGAGCATTTTAAGCAAAACGCACTTTGAACCCTGAAAAGTGTTTTAAGTGTTTGTGATGTATGGGAATTTAATTTTTTAATCACGTGTTAGTGAGATCCTGATTTAAGATTTTCTTTGAGGAATCACTTTTATAAATAAGGCTAAAAATGTTTAGCACGAGAGCGATTATATTGCATGGCGTTCAATGTACATTTTGAAGTCTAGAGCACTTCTTATTGCGCTCTAATTCAACCTTGGTGGTTTCAGAGTCTTGAGTCCAGAATATTCTTTAAAATTATATCCAACTATTGTGACAAATTCTGTAGTAGGTAGATGCACATGTAGGAACTTTCATACAATCAATGGAAGATCTTTAAGATCCGTAGATCATATTATTTTCCCTACGAGATTTAACGTGGCAGACGTAGGCTCGGGTTTACTAATGTATTGCCAAAAATCGTTTCCCAAAGTATTACTTCCCAAACTATTTTCCGCAAATTATCACTTGGCAAAAAAACATTTCTCAAAACAACTTAAAGCAAATAAACAGTTAGCAAAAGTTATTATGGCAAGTTATTGTTTACCAAATAAATACTTGGTCAATATTTGCTTGGCTTGGAAATTAACCTACACTAATAATTTCGGTTAGTTTTCGGTCTTACATGTTCAACCTAACACGCTCCACTACGCTACGCGCTTCGTCGCACCTATATTTTTAGCATAATAAACGTTTGTCTTAATAAAACTTGACGCAGTAAAATTATGCAAAATGATAATTTGACCAAATGAATAAAATGCGAAATGAAAACTTGCTAAAGTTTCATTTGGGAAATGAAACTGATGCCATAAGTTTATTGGGAAGTAAAATTTGGCGAAAAATACTTTGGCTAAACGGCGGTATCCCGTAGGCTCGACTATTGTTTACACTTGCTCGAGATAAAGCTATATGAAGAAAGTTGTATCTTCAGGGCAAGCGTTTACAAAAACCTGCCATGTCTGAAATCCAACTGACCAGCCTTGTGTCTCCTTTTATAGGACTCCGAACATTCTACCTACGTTTAAAATTTTGCTGTCGCGGGTATTTTGAGAGGATATGAAAAAAATTAAGCTTTTTTATCGGTGTGATTTGAATGGGTTCAAATTGAGTTATTGTACATAATAGTTAGTTTAATTTATATTAACGTAGTAAGTTATGCAAGCTTTGTCGTGATATAGACAAATTTTTGTATCATAGGCAATAATGGGTCAGAAAAATAATGCATGCAAGTATTCTATGACTAGACTTAATCTTGTTTTCTAACCTGAAATTTTACCCAGTGTTTTGGAGGTGTATTTTGTCGTCAATTTTGACATCCTACTCTGTTACATAAGTGGAGATTTCGCAAAGAAAACTTAAAGTTTGATAAGTGGTTGGCGGCACAATTTCCATTGCTAAGGAAGTTGAAAATATCCAAAACGAAATATTGATTTCTTTGACTTAATGCCTTTGCTTTTTGTAATTGGGTCATCGCTATGACCGACTTTTGACTGATTTGGAGGGAGCTTTTTACCTATCGTAGAATTTATAATGCTCAGTGGGTTCAAATTCAATCTATGCTGTGACTTGAACTTTACTTTTAGTACATTACTATGATTAAAGTTCATGATGCATTGTCTCTAGATGTCATTTGTTTCTGGTGATTTAATTTATCGATATAAATTATAAGTTATAGTATATTTTCTTATTAAACACCGATGTGTTTGAGAAGAAAATATACTTTGACTTTTCCATCTTTTCTGTTAGAAGATATTCTATGTTATAGTGATTAAAGGGCTTGTTATTTATTACGAAAGACATACATACATACATAAACTCACGCCTGTATGCCAGAGTGGTAGGCAGAGACCAGGGACTGCCACTTGCCATGATCCTGACAGATCACTTTCGCTTCCTCAACATTCATTAGTCGTTGCATGCACGCACGCCGGTTTCGGGTAATTTTTATCTACAAAAGACAATTTTAATAAATTACGTAGTCTCCCTCCCTTACACTATGTTCATGAAACTATGGCCTTTTTAACACCAAACCTGCAAGTGCAAACCGAAACCTGCAATACTTATCCAGACCTCCTGCATCCATTACATCTTAGGGAACTACCTAATAAATTAACAGCCCTCAACTACAACTTTCATTGTAGTTAACGTAACACGATGAACCTATTTAATGACCGTTTTAATTCTACCTTCTTGCGCATCACTATTTGCGTTGTTTTTTTTAAGAGCTTCATTAGTCAAATGTTGGGTGTTAATAGGTTATGGGGAATAGTTGTTTGATAACTTTATACAGAGTGTTGCAGACAGGTCCGATAGAAATTAAGTTGACGGAGTCAATATCCTCATCAATACACACATTTATTACTGATTCATTTATTTCATATATTATTCATTTTATTGAGACATCAACTCTAAAATCAAGAACAAAGTATCAGAAAATTTCGATACCTGCTCTAGCGAATGTATGATACAGCTAATTTATATACTTAATTAATAATATTTGACTCCTGATTTATGAAAAGTATGTATTGTATCATCATTAGCCATTTGACGCCCACTCCAGGACATAGGGCTCCTTCGTGGTTTTCATAACCATGAGGGATTTTGCCACAATCGCCACGCTTGGCAGGCGGGTTGGCGATCGCAGTATGCGGTAGGAATCTCCGGAAGACGCTGCTGCCCGTCTCCTCGTAATTGTTTCCTTAGTAGACTTTTACGACATCGACGGAAGGAAATGGAGTGACGCTATTCTTAATCCGGCGCCACACGGAGTATTGTATACAACTTCTTTATATTCATTAATGCCCAGGTCCTATATTCAAGAACGACTCGTTTTGCTTACCGATGGTCAAAATGTCTATTCAGGTATTCCTCTTAAAAACGGTTTCGAATAACGTACCGTACAATAAATGTATGGAGATAACAATTTGCAAGGTTCCTAACAATTTTTTGAACATCAACCAGCTATTCGAGTTAGGGGGGCTTGTTAAGGATAAGTTACGGATTACCAATAACGATTCGTGAAATATAGGAACCGGGCATAACAGAATAACCCCATTGATTTCTACTGGACATGCAACACTTTGTACAGATATCTACTTAGCCCTTATTTATTGTTGGACATAAGTTAAGTTTAGTGTGAGTTGTCAGTATTTGCTGTTAAGTACCTGTCTAGGATATAAGTATTTGGAATATTAGAACTAGATTAAATAATGCAGTTCGTAAGTACACTTACGATCTAGGTTAAGAAAAACCGTCAGTATTTTGACTGTTTCCTCCAAAGTGACCGGCATACTGCAGGAATCATAATGACAATAATTTAACAATCCTTTTAAATACAGTGTGTAGGTAAAATACTGTTAAATTGTATCTTTTGACAATTATTTTAATTCCTTTCAATTACACACTGAATTGAAAAGGACTGTTCAAATACAGTGCATATGTAAAAGGACTGTTATTTTTTTATCTTTTGACAATAATTCAAATTCCTTTCGATTACACACTATATTTAAAAGAACTGTCACATTGTTGTGAAAAGATAAAATAGACCATTCTTTGTAGAAATTAAAGACCATTTTCTTCTGGTGTCAACTATCAAAATACTATCTAAATAAAGAGACGAGCAACCGACGACGCGAGCTCCGTCTCTACTCTCCATGATTAAGCTCTGCGAATCAGAGCGAAACCTGGTCGGACTCTTTCGACAAAAAACCAGGTAAGTTTATCCGGTATTAAATTCATAATATCAAAATACTGTCGGAATATAAAATACTGGTTAAGGTTGTTTGATAAATTTTACCTACAGTCGGCGACACATCAATCTTTACATACGTGCACTCTAATCAGTTACATTAAGGACGAACGTCGCAACAAAAATCTAAAGGTTGACATGCTCTCGGCTGTACAGTTAAAATCACATCACCCTTTACATTGTAGTTGCGAATTTGCCCTTAATGTAACTGAGTAGATTGTGCGGGTGCAATGATGTGCTGCCACTGTACTATCCCACCCACCTGTAGCAATAATGACATACGCTTGAAATATTTGTTTTTAAAATCGAAATATTATTAACGAGCAGAGATTATTTCTGAAAATGTATAGACTGGAAAGGAACTAGTGTCTGTAATTGTTTCTTTTTTTGTATAAAGTTTTACAAAATTACATTCCTTTGCATTTAAGTGTACCTTTTACGGTACTGACGTTTTAAGTTTTTTTTTGTTGTTAATGAAAACTTGTTGTAAATATAAATTTAGGTGAAAATTATTGGTACCGCAATGTATCTACCTTAATGCTTTCTGTCTTGCGATCAGTCTTTGAATAAATCGATGGATAGCTTACTTACAGACAATTTTATTTATTTTATGCTTTTACTACTTTCAATACTTTTGGCGCTTTACCTGTGATCTTCGTAACTCTACTAAACAACGTATGCCCTAAACTACAGTCAAGGGGTCAACATTAAACAAGTTGTATTATGCAAGTGCGCAGTTTGGTTCCAAGAATTCCGTTTCGAACCTTTTCAACAGTTTTGGTCCCGTTATCTCAATGCCTAGGACCTTTTTCGACTTGGATATTTTGCAACTAGCACATTTTGGGAGTAAAATATGTAGCAAATAGGACATTATGCGAATATGACATTTTGGACACTCCGGGAAAAGAACATGTTGCATCTAGGAAACCTCGACATGTCGCGAATAGAACATGTTGCAATTATGGAATTTTGCGAATATGACTTTTTATAACTTGGACATTTTGTGAATAGGACATTCGTCGGTCGAAATATTTATTAGAACATTTTAAAATAATTTTTGAGTAATTGACGTTTAAAAATCTGTAAAAAAATTAAACTTAATAGTAAAATTATTGTTTCTTTACTGGTCGAAGTCGTTTTATAATATTTAAAATTAACGTTTGACTTGTACCGTTAATGATTAGGAAAAAATCTTAAATTCGTAATGATTCTGCATACTTAACACGTAATTTTGGAGATGTTCCGGTAATGATTCCGACCGTCAATTCTAAAACTAGTTAATTTTGCGAATAAGCCGATTGAAATGAAATATAAATGTAGCGTTAGTCCTTGCGAAATATTGTTTGAGTTAGGCTCCGTACACAAAACTGCGATACAAATTGCTGCGATGCGATTTCTTGCAGCAAGACCTCTCCCTTCCACGATTCGGGTGACCATTCCTTCCTTTCATCCCCGTATTTTGTAAACTAGGTCGTGACATGGATCTTAAAAAGAAGTATCACTTCTGTTATTGCTAAGAAGATACAGGAAAAAGAAACAAAGAATTTATTTATTTTATTTTAATTCTTTATTGCACTAATTACCTACATTGTAAGTGTACATGGGCGTGCTTAATGCAAGAAGCATTCTCTTCCAGCAAACCTTTGGTATTGAAGAGACTGGCGACGGGTAGTGCAAGAAGAAGATTAAATACAATAATAAACTTACGTAAACCTAGGGAAATACATTAACTTAGACTTAGTGGAGGGGGGGGGATAATAGAAATTATTATAAACCTATATAAATGATAGTACATAAATAAATATAAATAAATAAATAACAACAAAAATACGTACATACATATTGGAGATAATTACTAAATACGATTACTTACATACCAATAAGCAATAAAATAAAGTACATAACTGGTGATCGTTTACTGCCTATTCTGCAGATCAAGGAAGTGATAAAAAACTTTCTTTTTGAAAATCTCCAGGGTTGAAGCCTGACGAATATCCAGAGGTGGGCTCTTCCACAAGCGAATCGCAGTCACGGTAAAAGAATTAGAATATCCCGCCGCATTATGCTCTGGGGTGCGGAGATGAAGAATCCGGAACGACCGCATAGCGCGGCGTCACTGTGGAGATGAAAAAAGCGTTCCCTGAGATAGGAAGGGGAACAAGTGTTATTCAACACATTGTAGAGAGTGGACAAGATATGAGCATTCCTGCGGAAACGGATATTAAGCCACTTGAGCTTGGAGCGAAATTGGGAGACGTGATCATACTTACGCAATCCGAAAATATATCGAATGCATAAGTTGAGAAGTCGATCGAGTTTGCTTAATAGCTCCTCACCAAGGTCAGGATAGCATACGTCAGCATAATCGATAACGGGGAGTAGCAATGAATTGACAAGCGTAACCTTGGCTGAGAATGAAGAAGATTTTGGGTTCATCCATTTACTACTATTATGAACGCCGATACGAATCAATTCGCTCGCGCAAGCTCGCAGATTTTTACGATGCGACGTCGCATCGCAGTTTTGTGTGCGGGTCCTATTGTTTACGCCTGCCAAAAGTATGCAACCTGCTTGCTAGTCTTATAAATCGTCTTTTGTTTCTTCTTCTTGTAAAAATAGTAGTGGCCGAACAACACGGAGATGGTGAGACGACCTAACGACCTTTCGGGATGCCAGGGAACTCTACGGATAGGCCCACCAGTGCAACACGAAATACCCTAAATATAAATATCATTCAATAGTTTTTGAAATTTTTATTATTGCCTGGTTTTCCGTGGTTTTGTCACATCGAGAAAAAGATTTATATTAAAGAGAGGACAATTCGCTGAAAGACTTTTCTTCCGCGTTACGCAACCGTATATACCTACCCTGCGGTCTCCATACCTCTGGACCAGCCAGTTCATAGTTTCTTATGACAATTCCATACACATTGCGTTGCCGAGTCATCCTACTTGTTAATCTGTGAGTTAATTGACTTTCCACTATACATCGAATTGCCATAGTAAACCATGAACAGTAGTTCTATGAAATTTAAGCGCCTTTATTATGTCTGTCAAATTCCATAAAAAATTCCATCGCAATCGTCAGGATTCCGACTGAATTTTGTGCACATAATTATTTGGCTCCAGGCAGGCACAGCGTTTATTCACCTAAAGTGTGTCCCCAAAAGGCTTTGGATGCCATTCCTTGGATTCCTCCAGTGAAAGCATCTCGGGACATACCGGAGAGGTAAAAATGCAGGCTTTATACCACAAACGAAGATTGCACTTAGGTACAAACTGAATAAATAACGTTCACATACGAAGTATTAATATACAGTATACTGTATTTAAAGAGTGTTTAAAGGAATCGCATTTTTATAATTTATACTGAAATACTGTATAAACTTATACAGCGTGCAAGTAAGTATTTTGTGATTTTGTAGTACCAGCTATTTCACAAATGTCACAAGCAATACCTAAGTATCCTATGAGTACAGTTGATTCTCGTGGATCATATCGACCTTATAAAGGTCGATCCTACGGACAATCTGAATTCAAACCTGTGCTACATGTAATAAGAATGGTCCGCAAACCAAAAATTACGTAAATATCAGCAGCCTACTGTCCCTACACTTATTAGCAAGAACTTTGCTTTGTAGGCAATGCAAATATCAAATTTATTTATAGTATTTTCTGAGGTTAAGACGAGCACTAGACATAATAAAAACAGAATTTGCACGGATATTGATATTTCTTTGATCTTTGATTATTGATCTCATCATCATCATCATCAGCCATTCGACGCCCACTGCAGGACATAGACCTCCTTCGTGGTTTTCATAACCATGAGGGGTTTTGCCATAATCGCCGCGCTTGGCAGGCGGGTTGGCGATCGCAGTATGCGGTTGGAATCTCAGGAAGACGCTGCTGCCCGTCTCCTGGATATTAATTTCTTTAGTCGCCTTCTACGACATCCACGGAATCCACTATTCTTAATCCAGCGCCACACGGATTATTGATCTATTTTTTTTTTAATTTTACAGTTTTTTGACGTTTCCGAACTATTGCAAGTCTCGCGTCTCGACCACGTCCATCCCGGTTTCGGTAGACTGAGGTGACAGGCGTCTTTATAAAATTAAAAAAATAAAGGAGTTAATATCCGTGCAAATTAAGTTTTTATTAGATAAGTTTGTTCATGCTCGAAAGGTCAGCGTTCAGCCAGCGTAGCCTGGATGCCAAAAAAGTACGGTCAACAGAACATATTAAACTTTACTATACCCAGTAACGTCACGGGTGATATTTGAACAGTATTTTAAACTGTGGTATTGGTTAGTAATGGCGACTAATTAATGTTGATGAAACGAACTTACAAAACGTGAAGGTTTCTTCTTCTTTATGCGCCGTCTCCGTCGACGCGTACAGTCCTTTTTTTTTAGGGTTCCGTACCCGAAGGGTGCCAAACAGGCCCCTGTTACTAAAACTTCACTGTCCGTCTGTCTGACTGTCTTTCTGTCTGTCTGTCTGTCACGAAGCTGTATCTCATGAACCGTGATAGGCAGTTGAAATTTTCACAGATGATGTATTTCTATTGCCGCTATAATAACAAATACTAGAAACAGAATAAAATAAATATTAAATACAACAAACATTGTCTTAAGACAGCCATCTAATGGCCATCTATGTAACATTCACAGCGCCGATGTCATGTCGTTAAATTGTCAATGTGGAAACGCTTCTTGTTGGTTTCTATAGATGGCGCAGTTCTCAAATTCGATCTTTGTCTAATGTTGTATAGATGATGGTACAGAACCCTTCGTGCGCGAGTCCGACTCGCACTTGGCCAGTTTTTTGCTATATTCACGCAAAACTCCGTCAAATCTTAACCGATTTCGAAAACTCTTTTTTTTGTTCGAATAGAATACATAATTTGGTTAAGATCTGATGAAGAACGGAAATCTTCAATGGACAGTAGTAAGGCCTAATGACCCCCATCCTTTAGTAATATGCATATTATGTTTCATAAAATACATATAGCGTAAAAGTAGTCCCAGGGTAATTTGGTAATGTTCTGGACTTCTAGTGAAGACTTTCGGAGATGGAAATTGAGAACTTCAAATTGGAGCTCTACTCTTTAATATCTTTTATTACAAAAAAAAATATTGAAGAGTAAAGCACCCCATTTTTTGGATGTATATGGGGATTTTCTTACACCGTGTAATAATGCAGCCTTAAAACGTTCCACTGTAGGGCACAGGCCTTCTCTCAGAGAGAGAGAGAATGGGCTTAGCGTGCCCACTGCGGATTGGCAATTTAAAGCGCTCACATATGAACACCTCAGGCACTCAGGTTTCCTCACGATGTTTTCCTTCACCATTAGCGAGTGGTATTGCAACTATATCTTCATAAATGTACGTAGCTTAGAAAACAAAGTCATTGGTACGAGTACCTGCCGGGATTCGAACCCACGGCGTTCTACCGCTCCGCTACCATCGCTCACAGTACCGTTACACCGTGTACATAAAGTTTATTTTCGTGTGCAAGGCACCAATAAATTAACACTTAGGGGGAACTTAAATATACGGGCCCATAAGATTTGTCTAACGGTTATTGACCGATGATTACATTATTGTTTGTTCTCTTTACAACTTGCCGGTGATCTCTTTACAGAGCTACTCAATAGGGAGTGGGGGGTCACCGAATTACCGCCACCACCACCATCGCTTAGTGTGAAAACTGCAGCGACGGGATCAAATGTTACTGTTGTTATTTTGGTACAAAATGTTGTTATTATTCTGTTGTTATTTGTACATCTGCGAATTTATAGTCTATATTTGTTATACCACACGCTAACGTGACGGAAAATATCGTGAAGAAACCCGCGGCTTCGTTGGCTTCGCACGTATTGACTTGTCTTTCCTGTGGGCTAGGCCGACTAAGCTGTCAGGATGGTGTAGGTGCCGGGCAACAAAAAACAATGTCCCAGGCACTGCAGCGTCCGAGTGGGTCTTCCGCTTGGTGAATAAAGTCTAAATCCTATTATGGACTCGACGGCAGCTCGACCTTTATTTTAGTTGCAAAGTCACCGGTAACTCAACTAAACGAAGTGACCGTATGTTAAGGTAAGGTGCCAATACCTTTCTCTCTGAGAGACAGAGTGCTTTGTAGGGGAACGCACGTTGCGTATTCTAGAGACACTTTATGTTGGTAGCATCAACCATTGTTTCAACCGTGCCAACCTGCCTTGTAGGTCTAGCGGTATCACGTCAGATTACCATGACAAAGGTCGTGGGTTCGATTCTCACAGAGGGCCGCCGTACATTTGTACAAATGGCCTCAGTCTGGATGTATTTTCATGTTTGTGATGTCTTTGCCTGGTTACGATAGCACAGGGTGTGTGTTGTGCGGAAGTTATTTATTTGGTATGTCCATACGTAGTAAGTCTATTTAGGTATAAACAAGCAATTAGGACCCACTTCTGATGTTATTTTCGCCGTTTTATCGCTTTCTCGATACAATAATAAAGCGTACAAATAAAATGAACACACGACCGATGCATTGAACCAAGAGGTGCGAGCCCGGGCCATTCGTGGCAAAGGCTCGGTAGAGGCAGCTCAGGTGTTATATTCCTGGCACATATTTTTTTAATGGAATGATGTACAAATATTTCATTCATAATTTCCCAAGAGAAGCAGGAAACATGCAGTTAGGAAAAAAAGTAGGATCTGATAAGATTTCTCATATATCAAAATCAGAATCTAATATACAGGGCGTCCCACGGCTATGCCACGTGGAGGGAAAGTACCTTGAATATTGTAGATGGAACATTTTACTGAATGAAGACATAATTTTGAATTAAAAAATAAATTTAAACTGCATTCATATATTTTTGAATAATTACATGGTTGAACCGGGAATCGCACCCGCTACACGAGAAAAAAAATACCCTGTAGCTTTATCATACCGATCGATTATATTTTGCTTAATAACATAGTGTCTGAAACAAAAGGAAGACCATGAATTTTAATGTTTTACACAAGTTAGAAATGACGTCCGTGGTATGTGTGAGGTGGTGCTTTGAGAACTTTGTAGACAGAAAGGTAATCTATTGAGAAAGGAGTTTGGATATCTAGAGAGTATGAAGGACAAAATATTGAGGAAAGAAATATATTGAACGAATGTGGTTGGAAATGCCGGTAAGGTAAGGTATACGTCTCAGGTGGACATACTAATAGGTGATGTTTTAGCAAAGGGCAAGATAAAAAGTACCCGAAATACTGATTTGCGTGGTGCGTGCATGCAGCGATGAATGAATATTGATGAAACGAAAAAGGTTCTTCAGGATGGCGATCGTGGCAAGTAGCAGACGCAGGCGTGAGTTTATGTATGTGTACAATAAATGTCTTTCTTTCAATGATTTATTTATATTCTCTTGGCAATTGTTGTTGCTATATTCTATCTGTTATTAATTTGAAGCCGGCTTAAGTGCAAAATGTCTTATTTCCATAATGACCTTTTGATTTTAATGACCGCAAAATGTCTTATTCCTATTAGTTTTTGTTTTCGGAATTTCCCGCTTCTTTGGGTAAGTGTCAAATAAGTTTCAGGAAGAGATCAACGCTGTCCAGTGCATACCTTGGTAGAAGGTAGGTACACCTCGATAAATTAGCGACTACCTACGTATAAAGGTGGGTGTAGACTACATCTGATAGCTTGTCAAATTGTGCCTCTGGAAGTTCTTAAATAAACCGTTTTGGCTATAATCGTATCTTAGCAATGTTTGTAAATAACTTGACAAATGGTTTCAGACTAAAGGCCTGGTCCTGGTCCTGACACTGTACGCAATAATCTTGTGTTATTTTTATGTATTTTTTTTGTGGTGTTTTTTTTCACTTGACTTAGCTTTTATTTTCTTTCTTGGCACCCTGGCCCCTGATCTAGAGTGTAATGATAAGCGGTGGTCCATTGCAGCAAATTTCAATGGATCTTAAGCAGCCTACGTAGGGCACAGGGCTTCTCTCAGGGAGAGAGTATGTGCTTAATCACCACGCGTGCCCACCGCGGATTGGCGATTTCAAGCGATGAGGTATGTGAATAGCTCAGATACTCAGGTTTCCTCACGATGTTTTCCATCACAATTAGTGAGTGGTATTGCTACTATAACGTCACAAATGGATCTCTCGCTTTAGAGCCCAATGTTCCACCATTGTATAGCAAGAGTTAATGAAAGATAGAGACTGAATAACTATTTGTGTCTCGCTCACACAGCATATACGGCCATATTGCATGACTGAGAGGCTATTTAAATAGAATAAATAGTTCTCCAGTACCTTTATTTAGTTGGCAGTGTTTTTACGTATATTTTATTTCATGTCCACATTCAAACAAACCGCTGACTGAAGTCATTAAAATATGGAAATAAAGCTGTTTGGTTTGCCACAGAACAGCAAAGTCATCAAGTCATCATCCTCTTCACCTGAGTTTGCTCTACTGAGCTCGGAGATGCAGACATTTTTTTTTTATGGAGCTTACGAGACATACGTCCCGCTGTAGGCAGAGGCCTTCTCTCAGAGAGAGTGAGTACAGGCTTAATCACCACGCGTGCCCAGCGCCTTCATCTTGGCGATTTCAAGCACTGAGGTATGTGAACACTTCAGGCACTCAGGTTTCCTCACAATGTTTCCTTCACCGGTACCGAGTGGTATTGCTACTACAAATTCACAAATGTACGTAAGTTAGAAAAAAAATGTCATCGGTACCTGCGCCGGGGATCGAACCCACGACCTCCAGCATGTGAGGCAAACGTCTACCGACCGCGCTACTACCGCTTCGTTGACTTTGACATGACTTGTATTTAAAAAGTGGTTTACCTCAACGAGCCAGTATTTCTAGGGTTTCATACCTCAAAAGGAAATACGGAACCCTCATAGGATCACTTTGTCGTCCGTCCGTCCGTCTGTCTGTCAAGACCCTCTATCTCAAGACCGCGTGGAGGTATCGAGTTGAAACTACATATATATATATATATATTCAAGTCTACAGTCCCTTGAAGCTGTGAAAAAATTAAACTTCTAAGTTAACGTAAAAAAAAAAATGGCCGTTTATGCCGCAAAAATACGTATATTTTGACACTCAAGGGCATTAAAATTTACAAGGTACTTTCCGTTGACCTAGAGCTATGAAATTTGGCAAGTAATATCGTATTATACTACAAATACAGGGATAAATCTGAAAACTATACATTTGTAGTGAAATCATAAAAAAGTAGTCTTGAAGTCCGGGAAACGCCCGTAAAAAACTGCGAGACTCGATTCCTGAACGATTTATAATAATTATGTAACCTACCTACAAATTTGTACGGAACCCTCGGTGCGCGAGTCCGACTCGCACTTGACCGGTTTTCTTAAATGTGCCGAACGATACTAAAGCCCTGGATCTACCTACTGCCAATCTGCACGCGCCCTAACCAGCGACTTTATCTCTCCGGTCCCCAAGCATTACATTTTCCGTATAAAACGCCTCACTCCGAGAAACAGAATAAAAAGAAGCCTACACGTTAGTCACGACGCCAGGGTACAGGGGATAAATTCGCTCGTGACTGGAGACGCCCGGGGCGGAAACACTGGGTATTCCCTTTCTAATTCGGCGCCGGAAAGCTCTTAAAAGGGCCCATTCTGCCGTCCACAAGCTAAAATGCCGTTATCGACCATCCAGCCGATTTTGAATTTTCGATGACATCCTTATCGGAAAAACAATCTCTATCGATCCCTCCAACCCAATTTTTCCTAGCTTTTCTACTTCCAGAGTTATTGTTAGTTTAATTATTAAATAATTTAATAATAATTGTGTTTAATAACGTCAAAAATATATTTTTGTTAAGCTGAATTTATCGTTACTAATTAAAGGTGAAGCTACTTTAAAGTACTTAAAAAGATCTATCTTTTGATACCTCAAGTGTAGACAAGTTATGTATAGTTATCAAGTAACATAGATTTTTATTATTTCCCTGGTTTTTTGCGCATAACTCGAAAGTTGACTTTTGGAGATAACGGTGTTTTAGCTTGTAGACGGCGGCATTATAGCACTAATTTTATCTTTTTCGATACAATTAGTAGCACAATGCCAACTATTAGAAATCTTCGTAAGTGAGATGGCACTATTCCTAAAATAGCATATAGCCATAAAATTAAGGGTTTGTTTAGCACAATGCTCACTTTTACTGTCTGCAAAAATTATCCCTAAAAATCACTTATCCCTTATCTATCCCTATGCTAAGGCGGGCTGGAAGAGATCTCTCTTGGAGATAAATTCGCCTTTGTAACAATGCTATGAAATATATTTTCTTTATTTATGATTTGCAGTAAAGAATATAATAATGATACAATACTTTGAATGCATGGATTGCCACCAATTTGTTCAGTTACAAATTGTCAGTTACAAGTCAGAACAAAAAACGAAAACATTTTATAAAATGTGGGCATGGTGCAATCCATTGTATAAAGATTTGCAAAACTTGTCATTGTGCTACCGATAATATTAAAATGAAATAAAAGTAATAAAGTGCTAATAGTGTGAACCATGCTGGTTATTTAACCATCTAGCAATAAATAATAATTCTATTTCTTTCAACGGATAACTCTAATTTACTCTATCTGTGCCACCACTACGTTTATATTGTAACTTTCTTATCTGTGCCTTTCAAATTGTGATTATTTGAATAAATATTTTTTGTCTTTACTTAACGATATCGATGCGACGACCATGATTTCGTCGTAATATTTAGGTGACCTAAAACGAAACATCGCCACGTGTCAAGTGTCCTTTTCTGAAGAGAATACCGTATCGGTCACTGCCATCTTTCGCAGCGTTCGGGACCTCTCTATTTTCTCGCTATTGCAGTTGTAATATTTTATTGCGGTAATTGGAATGGAATATGCATTCGCGGTGAGATTGCTCAGTGTGTAGTTTTTGTCAAGATGTGGTCTTGATTGCGTTGTGATTGCAAGTGAATGTGCAGGTTTCCTCGCGACGATGTTTGGCCCGAGATTGCTCTTTTTAGGGTTATCAACGGAACCGTTACTCAAGCTAAGCAGCCTGTCTGTGTGTCCATCTGACCGAAAAAGCGCAGTGCCTCTTGAATCGTAAGAGTTGGACAGTTGAAATAATCACAGAGGTGTTGTAGCACAAATAAGGAGGAAAATCGAACAAGTACGTGTCTGAGGGGTTTTTGATTAATATTATAATTTTCAAGACGAAGATAGCGGTACGACCCTAATGCATTCTTCACGGGATGGTGCCAGGTGGCTGGGGACAGGAAGAGAGGAAAGCAGGAGGAGAGGCCTTTACCCAGCAGTGGGACAGAAAAGAGGCCAAATACAAAAAAAAAAAATTATGGTATTTGTAAGAAGTTTTCCTTTAATAGGCTAATAATAGTTGTGATTGGTTTTCTTTTTTAATTTCGTTATGTACATTTTACTACTGTACTTCATTTTCTAACAAATCCAAAAAATATAATATATAGGGTATTGAGGGCCCCTCGTACAGTCGACCGCAGAAAAACCTTAACATGATGCAAAGTCGTCGCAATAACGTAACTGCACCTATGTAAAGGTTGACGTGCGGTCGCAGGTACAAGAAACTTGTTGTTCTTACTCTACCATAAAAACGGTTATAGTGCCGTAGAGTGCACTTTATGAGCAAATGTAGGTACTAATTTGTACATTTAGATAGCGCGCAAGTTACATATAGCCGAGCCCATGCTAAATGCGCAGCGATGATTGTGATAAACAAACACACAGACAGACCTAGTACATGCCTTGCGGAAGCAGTGATTACTACTATTAAGGTCTTATCGTTGTGAAATTGAGATTGGTTTTGTTCGAGGTAACTTTCTTTGGATGATGCAACGTGGGCCTTCATATTGATGGTACAGGCTGGGTAAGATGAGAAAGGACCTTAACAAACTACATAATTACCAATGCATACATAAATACACACATACACTGACGCCTGTATCCCAGAGGGGTAGGCAGATACCAGAACTCCCACTTGCTACGATCCGGACAGATCACTTTCGCTTCCTAAACATTCATTACTGAGTCGTTGCATGCACGCACGCCGGTTTTGGGTACTTTTGATCTTGCCCTTTGCTAATACGTCCTCTATACGTCGCGGGCATACTTCGACCTGGGACATACCGGCCCTTCCACCCACATTCGCTCGATATATTTGTTTCGTCAATCTTTCTTCCTTCATCCTCTCCACATGTCGAAACCAAACAATTGAAGTAAAAATAAAGACATATGCCCTGCAGTGGGACCTGTATAGGCTCATTTTATGTGTTAGTATGTAACAATTTTGCAGAGGTACGTAACTTTGAAAATAAACAAAGTCATATAGGTACAGGCATAGGTGCTGGGCAAGCTTACTCCAAAAAAAAAGCCCCAGGCGCTGCAGCGTACAAGTGGTCCCTTCACCCATCTAGTGTGAGTGAAGGTGCCACTGGAAGCCGTATAAATCATCTCATTACGTAGATGCAAAGGCCAAAGTTAGTATGTTACAGCTACGTCTATCCATGCTACACGCACCAAAATGTCAGTTGGACTGAAATCGTAGATGCCATTAAAAACGTAACTTGTAAAAAACCAAGTCCCGCAACGCAGTTCTTCTACCGTGAAAAGGGGGCCGTGGCATGAAAATACAATGTATCTCACAAGTACCTAATACATATTATATTAAATTAGATTGTTTACTGCGATTGCAAAGTCAATCTATTTATTTAAAACATAAAAGATTTTTAATGTGGTAACTTTGTAATCCTATTTATATGGAATAACAAAGTTATTTATGTGTATCTAGAAAACTGGACCGAAATTACAAAATATTTTATTTTTTCCTTGACTAAACACATTCTTAATTTGAAGCTTCTACGTCCGCTAGAAGTGCCTTAGAGTTTTGATGACAAGTCAGTCAGTGAGTGAAAAAAATAAGAACTTTGACTAGTTATAATAATTCTTAAATTGCTCGTTCAAATTGAATTAAATTTGAAATATACCGTGTTTATACAATACCTGCTCGTTTGAAAATTCTAGCTTCTAATTTTATCCACTCCGAAGTTATGGGGGGTCGAAAATGGCCCGACCTGCTTCGACAATCGAGATATTCGAGGATGGTACGGCCGAGCCGCTTTTTTGCTCGATTTGGTGGATGCACTGCCGTGCCACCACAGCTTCAAATCATAGAAAACGGACTTTATGTGTGTGGTTAGGGCAGCCTTACGTAGTAAAACATGCTCATAGCGTGAAATAAAGACTTAGGTATGCCCTTATGACTTATCATTTATCATTTGTGTAGGTTTACAATAATTTCTATTAAAACCCCCCTCCCTCCCCTTCCTTAAGTCTAACTTAATGTATTTCCCTAGGTTTACGTAAGTTTATTATTGTATTTCATCTTTTTCTTGCACTGCCCGTCGCCAGTCTCTTCAGTACCAAAGGTTTGCTGGAAGAGAATGCTTCTTGCATTAAGCACGCCCTTGTAATTAGTGCAATAAAGAATTAAACAAATATATATATTCCTTGCAGTGGGACGTATATAGGCTTATGTTATACTCCACGCACCAAAATGTCGTTGTGACAGTAAATGTAGCTTGTAACAGAGAACGGACTTTATGTGTGGTTAGGGTAGCCTTAGGAAGTAAAGCAAGCTCATAGCGTGAGTCAGACCCGTCCACCCCCTATCGAAATCGTCGGAAAGCCCTAACTCATTGCATTCACGGCCCGCAAACACGCAAAAATGTGCCCCCTCCCCTCACCCCTCCCTCACAGGACTGATTGCGCTTTTTAACCGCTCGCCAAGGCAAAGTAGGGTCATAACCCTTTAGGCGCGTATGTCTGTCCGTTAGTTCTTTAAGGCCACGAAGAGGCCAAATGGCTGGACGCATTTTTACAATTGAGGTGTCCTGTGAAAAGTAATCACGACCCGCGTCGAGTGTCACTGGCTGTATGACGTCACGAAAAACCCGTTAAAGCTTCAACAAAAAAAATCATATTACAAGACAAAAAACCCGACAGCTAAGAAGTCATATGCAATGTTTCAATCAGTCCATTGAATTTGAAACGTCAGCAGGCATAGGCAGGTAGAAACTTTCCCCTTCTTACCCACAGTCTACCTCCTGACACCACCTGGGTGAACCATGGGATTTTTTTTTTACAACGGACCACCTTTGTTCACCTGGGTGTTCCTTGGGATTTTTTTTTCCACCGTACACCTTGATATCGAAACTCTTTGAAGTCTGAGGTAGACTATCATCAATAAAAAAATAGAGCCTTTTAATGTATTATCAGATAGGTGAACGGTTGTATTGATACCACCTGCTAACTGTGAAGGAAAACATCGTGAGGAAACCCGCGGCTTGGTTGGCTCCGTACGCATTGACTTGTCTTTCCTGCGGGCTGTGCCGACTAAGCTGATGGGATGGTTTAGGTTCATCTGAAAAACAATTTCCCAGGCTCTGCAGCGTCCGAGTGGTCCATTCACCCATCTAGTGTGAGCGAAGGTTACACTGGATGATAAGCACCGTTATAAAAAAAATCCCACGGTTCACCCAGGTTCACGGTTCGTACATTATTTTTATTCTTCAGCCTTTTGTAGCAGTCAGGTTTTTGTTTTGTAATTAGTTTCCTTCACGAGTGAATGATTGTTATGTCATGTAAATTTTGTTTGTGTCGAGTGTTGTATTATTACCATGGCAACCGGTGGGAATTTCCCATGAATAGATAGATATACCCATGGATAACTCGTTATTGCACACTGAATAGCCCAGAATGTCGCCGGGTAGACCCAGATGCCTGCATCAAAGTGTTAATTGTGCACGACAAATTTAATGTAATAGAAAATAAAAATAAAAGATTAGCTCTATAATTGTTGTAAGTAGTCATGATTTGTAAGGGCTTTGCAGTTCTCACCAGATTATTTAACTCTAGACACCTAAACTTCGTCGTTTCGACGAACACATACATACATAAGCAGCATATATACGTCCCACTGTAGAGCACCGGCCTTCTCTCAGGAAGAGAGTATGGGCTTAATAACCACCCGTGCACACCGCGGAGATACCTCCGACACTCAGGTTTCCTCGCGATGTTTTCCTTCACGTTAGCGAGTGGTATTCGACGAATGCGCGACAGACAAATTGTTGTATATTTTTGGTGCGTGTGCGGATAACCGTGGTGTCTCTTGTCAACTCGGTGTTCGTCACGGCTTGGCTAAAGGCAACGAATACTAGCAGCCCAATACAATTTTGTTTTAGATATTTTACAAAAATACGTACAATATCGCAATTTCTGGTGAACATAAAATAGATTTTCGTACTGCCATTCAGTAAAAAATATTTTTTCTCTAATGTTAATGTTAATTTTCTCTACAGTTTAAGTTTGCCCATAAAAATACAACGACTTAGGTATTAAAATTTCTGCTTCAATTAAAATTTTCACAAGAATGCCGGTGTTGATCTTTAGAAACGCGTGCCATTTTAAACAGAAAGAAAAATATTTAAGAGTACTACCTATGTCATGAATAACAACAAATTATTTTATTAAAAAATATAACCGCCAATCGTATACCACTACATAGATATAAGAAACTAATTGTAATAACTTTCACCTGTTTGTTTTCTCTATCTATAACATATGCTTGAAATCTCAGTGCAATAAAGGAACCAAAAACAAATAGTTTTATTTAAAAATTTAACTCTTCATAAAATGGTCGTCAAACTGACGAATGGTTAGGTATTACGGGGTATGTCAGAAGGTTAGGTATCTAGGGTTAGTCGTACCGGTATGATTCACGACTATTGTATTACATCCTGTATAAAATGTGTAGCAACGTAACTATGACGTTCTCTGCTTAGATTTAACAAACATTCTCCAGAGTCATCAAGCAAACGCTTATTTTCTCACACCGCCAGGGCGTAAGTGACTTTCCAATGATTATCATCAAGAAAATCACTTTTCTAGAAAACGTTTACTGTCATTCGCGGTAACTCTTTGACGTTAAGTAGTTCTGCTATAATGCTTCGGTGTTAAGGAGCGACCCGGAGATAAATAGTGCCACCAATGGAAAACATAAACATAAACATTTACATACAGGCACATACAATGCGTCTGGCCCCACACTAGGATACCCTGTGTTGTGGGAACCAGAAACAACGACATCACAAACGTGTAAACATCCAAGACCTGGGGTTTTTTTTGTCCCCAGCCGGGATTCGAACCCAGGACCTCTCGCATGGTATGCAGATGCACTACCGCTGCGCCACGAGATCGTCTAAATCATATCTTCTTTTATAAGACGTATTTTTTTTTGCAAAAAGTATACATCATAAATCTCACTAATTGTGAGAGCTATTTTAGAATCTATAGCTGAGAATCTATGTTCAATTTCAGGTGTAGAGACAGGCAATTATGTAACTAGGATAAGTAATTAAGTATATAAATATGTATCCAAGGATAAACGAATAAACAACTGATTGACGGGTTATCAGTCATACAATTTGTCTATGGATAGCTCTGCAAATGTCATAGTGGGAGACGTTTTTGCACTTATTCACTGGATATAACTTAACCATGGATAAACAGATACATAGAGCTGTCAAATAGCGTTGGCGCAAGCTATTCTTAGTCTAATTCGATAAAAATTTGAAATATCTGAAGAACTGATAGTAATGTCTCGTTCCAATTTCATTCGGATTCGTTTCCTAACATATTCATTCCAGCCTTAAGCAGTGTTCCCGGGTACCAAACCCAATTTGCCGGGTACCAAACCAAATACGTCAATTTTTCGCCAATACCACTTTGTCAATAATGTCCACGATTGTACAAATGGGTTTATTCCCACAAATGAGGATATAAAATCCGTACTACAAGCGTACCCTTTCATCATAATTGCTGTAATAAAGTCTTCTAGAACGGCAGCTTGTCTAGGATTCCACATAGACGGAACGGGCATAGAAATACAGCTTTAAAAACCTAAATTTTCGATCAGGTCTTCTTCTGTACGTAAATCGCTTGAGCATAGAGGCAATTCTAGCAAATGTAGCAAACGACGAAAATCAGTGCTTGAAATTAAAGCACTTGAACATCCCCACATTCAACATTTATTTTGATTTCATTAGGAAAGAGAGTCAGTTCGCAGTAATATTGCGAATAGTTTTTATTTCATATTATAGAAGTATTTCTTCCTATAAAATTCACTCTCAAAAACGGCCCCTGTCCTCTCGCTTAGTCTGTACCAATGAAATGAGCGCAAGATGTGCTGTAGAGTGAACCGCTCTGTGATTGGTTCATTGATGTGAACGTGGATTGGGCGATAGTAAATGGCAGCGTAACTTATGATTGGTTTTATAGTCGCTTACTGTCTTTACCGTGTATATGTTAGTAATTGACTACTTTAGTAATTGACTAATAGTAATTTACTACGCATCGCAATCCGTCAATTACTTACACATACACTGTAAAGACAGTAAGCGATATGCAAACGATCTGTGACTATGTTCACGTTATCGCCAAAAAGATCTGTGCGGATTATATACAAAAGAGTCACACCATAGACTTCATGATGTAGTACCTGACAAAATATCTAGGTACAGGTGCATAGATATTTTTCCGGGTAGTACTGAGTTCGCTCCTATTGGTGACACAATTGACAAGCCACGACCACAATCCCACAATTTAACGTGGGGCCGTATTTTAGCGCTAGTTAGATATTTATGTTTTCATTTTTAACTATCACTGGCCAGATACAATTTAAGTGAAGTAAAAATGAAAGAAAGAAAGAGAGAAAGGATGAAGACATTTATTTAAATTGTCACCGAAACACAAAGTAAACACGAAGGTGCACACACAAAGTATACAAAATGCGTTTATTGCGACCAACAATACAGCTAATAACTGACGAAACTACAAATATAGAGTTTCAGCTTGACAGCAGAAGGTTTGCTCAGCATGTACCGCTAAGGACAAGACACGCCTTTTGAGGGGGTGTTTTTCAGCACTTGCCTAACAAACTAGTACTTTCCTAAAAAAATCCCTACGTATAGAGAAATGCTAGAATGTCACTGGAGAGAGAGTAAGCCTGCACTAGATAAAACGAGACGGGAACCGTTTAGCCGTTTATCATTGTAGAGCCATTGTTCAAACCCAAGAACAACATCCTTGTTCAAACCGCAACTTGGTGGGGAAAGAAATAGCCATCTGTTGCAGTTAGTATTCGATTTGACAGAAGTCCGACAAACAGTAAACTGATTCAAAGCTGGTTTTAGTTGATGTAATATAGATTTAGGTACCTACCATAATTACTAACTATACAATTTGTCGTAGCAGTTATTTTCTACTGTGCCTCGAGAAAATACGATAACACAGACATTATTTGAGCACTTGATTCATACTCGGGCAAATCTCTTGGTAAATATTGGAATGTTTGTTGTTCTACAACTAATCATCTAATTAAGTAACATTTTTAGGGTTCCGTACCCGAAGGGTGCCAAACGGGACCCTATTACTAAGACTTCACTGTCCGTCTGTCTGTCTGTCAGTCACCAGGCTGAATCTCATGAACCATGATAGCTAGATATTTGGAATTTTCACAGATGATGTATTTCTGTTGCCGCTATAACAACAAATACTAAAAAGATAGAGAATACCGGATAATTTTTAGAGAATATTTAAGGGGGGCTCCCATAAAACAAACGTATTTTTTTGCCGTTTTTTTCTCTATATTAATAACGACAACCGGTAGACGCTTGAAATATTTACAGAATATTTAGTTCTATATTCGTATCAAAAAAAAAAACAACATTCTAGTCACTACATCCTCTTTCGGGTTTTTTTGCCATAAAATGTTTTGTTGCACTCTGTATTATACTTAAGTGTTAATGGTAAATAAACAAAAAGTCACTTTCATTATAGTGCAATTTCATTCAACCGGATATCTGAAGAACACTTTATTATTACAACATGTAATGTAACATCAAATACATTTAACATATCTTCACATTTCCAAATGAATACCTACTTCGATTCAATATTTAATGCAGTTAAGTACTTATTGTAATTTCATCAGCCGTTGAAACCTATTTTATATCCGCTCGCACCAAGTGGTAATTGGGTGAGTACAGACACAATAAAAAGCGTATACATAGACCAGCGTGCGAGATTTAAGAGGTTCGTCAGTATCGTGGCTAACGGAAAACCCTTGTCTCAGTCTACCTCTCCGAAATACATTCATGAGTTTATGTTATGTGTTACAGTCACAAATTGAACGCATCTGTCTGAGACATGGATACAGCCAAATTAGACTAAAGCTGACCGGGCAAACGTAGTTTTGACATATTAATTAGCCTACTACCTATTCTCAGACCTACCAAATATACCCAAAAAAATCGGTGAAGCCGTTTCGGATGACTTCAATAACACACACTGTGACACGAGATTTTTATGTATTCGATTGTGGCCGCTAGTTAACACTTTAAGAAGTCACCTAAGATAAGGCTTTACTAGGTAGTTAGGAGAGCATCAGGGTTTGTTTAGTGAAGGTGGGCATAACATAGAATACATACTTACAATGAGTCCTTAATTATGTATGCCAAAAAAAGATGTGACATCAGAGGTGTCTAAATTCGTAGTGGGTTGGCAAACAAAACTATAACAATAAAGATAACGAAATTTTCGTGTCGGTTGTTATTTTGGTAACCCTCTTCCTTGTTGACAGAAGCCCTCTTCATACTAATCCTTAGAGTAGCACTGATGTACATATGACAGCAAAATAACCTTTGAAACAGGCTCAGAATATTGATTACCATAAGCAGCCTATATACGTCCCACTGTTGGGAACAGGCCTTCTTTCAGAGAGAGAGGTAGTATGGGCTTAATCACCACGCGTGCCCACCGCGGATTGGCGATTTCAAGCGCTGAGGTATGTGAATAGCTCAAACACTCAGGATTCCTCATGATGTTTTCCTTCACCGTTAGCGAGTGGTATCACTACTGTAACTTCACAAATGTACATAACTTAGAAAACAAAGTGATAGGCCTCTCACTTCAGAGTCCAACGTTCTACCCACTGCGGCGGTGGAATATTGATTAATTCAGCAAGAATTCAGGTTTTTTTTTCCCTGAATTCTTGCCATGTTTTAATAGAATACATATCTGCTACTCGAGGCGAAATCCAATCAAAAAAATAAAAGATCATGGAAATTGGTCAGTCCGTTCTGTACCGTATAGTGATCTATACTGACTTCCATAACTTTGACCTTTGCATCTCCGTAATGAGATGATTTATACAGCGTCCAGTGGCACCTTCACTCACACTAGATGGGTGACGGGACCACTCGGGCCCTGCAGTGCCGGGGAAATCGTTTTTTACTACCATAGGTACACTGTAATCACTTTTGTAGTCGGCTGTACTCGTTGGGCTCGCCGCATTATAACACCTACACTAATAGGGCTTCAAAGACATATATTGCCCAATGCTACGGAAATGTGTGCGTAATTTCCTACTATCTACGCGGTGGAAGCCCAAAGATAAAACGTTGGCCTCATATCGAAGAGGTCGTAGGGTCCAATTCCGGCATGTTACGTATATTTTTGAATTTGTAGTTAGGGTCCCAGGCACTGCAGCGTCCGAGTGGTCCCTTCTCCCATCTAGTGTGAGGGAAAGTGCCACTGAACGCTGCCGTATAAATCATCTCATTACGTAGATGCAAAGGCCAAAGATATGTAGTTGGGGTCCATCCCACCAAGACCGAGATGTGCGTAACTGAGAAAATAGCCAAAGACTTTGTCATTTTGTAAGTACTTATAAGCTTTGGTATTTTGTAAGGAAAACGTCGTGATCAAACCCGAGTGTATGTGCTGGTCACATATCTTAGCGCTTGAAATCGGCAAAACGCGGTCGAAAACCCTGTCCTGGAGAAAAGGCCTATACCAAAAGCCACGAACAGATTACGTGCACGGTGCAACAGAACATTTAATTCAACATGCAATGAAACATTTTCCATACACTTTAATGCGTTCGTGAACACCCTGCAAACGACTGCGCGCTCGCGAACACATTAAAATGTATGGAAACTGTTGCATCAAATGTTCTACTGCATGTAATCTGTACGCGGCTTGAGATAGCACGCGTGCCATTGAAGGCACAATCGAGAGCAGGTCAACCTAGACATTATTGTTGCAAAGTCGCCTATAGGGAAGAGCGGGTGATCGTGCTCTTCCACTATAAAGGGAAATTTCCCGCCAGGCAGATCGTATGCCTGGGGACGGCCGGTCCGACTGATGTTCGTCGGACGTTATATTTATGGTATGTCATGTGAAACATTTTGCTTGCGCGATGCAGGAATGTTGGAGTTTGTAGTGCGCGCGCAGAGTTGACATGTGCTCGCCACATCACTCCCCTTCAAGACCGTAGCTACGCATAGCTAGGTCTGATAGGAATCGAAGTCTGTGCTCTAAAGCCTGCAAGTGCCAGGAGGCGCTGAGTCAGTGAGTCGACTAGCGGTTGAGGGTGTTCGGCGGCTAACAGTCACTTCACCGGCGACAGTACCATGGGGACCGCGCATGTGGTAGGAACCGGTGAAGGCTGCTGTACCACTGGCAACGTGTTGCTGTGTGGCTGCCGTGCCGAGGGGTTGGGGGAGATCACCATCAGTACCAGTAGTCGGTGCGTTGATTGTAGTGGAACTGATGAGGTGAGAGGGAAGAGGATGCTGGCCTTGCTTTGAGACTGATTGTATGTGGGATGCTGCGAGAGCGAAGGAAGGTTGAAATTGTTCTGTCGAGGGTCACCACTATAGGGAAGATCGTGCTCTTCCACTATAAAGGGAAATTTCCCGCCAGGCAGATCGTATGCCTGGGAACGGCCGGTCCAACTGATGTTCGTCGGACGTTATATTTATGGTATGTCATGTGAAACATTTTGCTTGCGCGATGCAGGAATGTTGGAGTTTGTAGTGCGCGCGCAGAGTTGACATGTGCTCGCCACACGCCCTTAAAGTAGCTGATTAGAGTACACGTAGGTATATAAGGTTGATGCGCTGTTGACTGTACGTGAAATAATAACTGTCAAAGTTTTATTGATTTCAATGTAAAATAAAAAACAATAGGGAATGGAAATAGAAAGGCAAAATTGCCAACTGTGCCTACTTAAATTACGGAAACGTAGAATTTTATTCCATTCACATTTAGGTGTCTGGAAAAGCTTTTTATTCTGGCTTCTTCAAACAAAGTTGGCACGTCATGGCCACATAAACATTTTTTTTACAAAAATTGGCACGTGCTCCAACAAAGGTTCGCGATCCCTGACTTATGCCCTGCAGTGAGCCATATAAGCTGCATTGCGTTAAAGATCCACGAATTGACTTCTCAACTCTCCGTTATTATCCAACAACGGAGAAGCCTCAAATTCAACTTTGGGAAGCGATTAGGCTCAGTTTCGAAGCCAAACAAGTGCAAACAGACGCGCGTGTTTACCCATTCGCTTATTTGTCCTACTAATTAGATATACCTTTCATGTTACTGCAAGATACGGAACAAAGGTTAGTTAAAAATGTCTAGGTGAAAATTAAATCTTAAGTAGGTATTTTGTAGAAACGGGATGTTGATATTTGAAACCGGTAGAGTGGTGATTCCTCTCATCAATTATTGTACGATTTATGTTTTAAAAGTTTTTTCATTTGCGAAAGAAACGATCACGTCTGTGGATTCTGCATTCTGATTTTGGTTTTGTACTGGATATAATTGTTTTTTTTTTTTCAAATTAAGTAAACTTGAACAAAATGTATTCAGTAGGTACAAAGAATATAACAACCCCTCTAGTGAGTGACTCTACAAATCAACACTTTGTATATCTTCGTCAAATAATTTGTCATAAAAGTTCAACAATTCTTTGGCAGTTTCAAGTGGAACCGCTTTTAAAGAAAAGAACCTCTGAGGTGGCGAATTGGCGACACAGTGCCAAAGTGTCTGTGGATTCTGATGTCTTGCACAGACAGAGCACAGTGAAAGTGAAAGGCGAGCCGCAGTGCATTATCAAGTCATTAAATTCCTATTTAATTGTGATAAAATTTTGTCAGTTAATTGTTATTATAGAAAGTCAATAAACTTGTTGGATAGTTTATTAATTAACTTCTAATTTACTGTTTACGTAATAAAGTTTTTTGTGGGTACTTCTATGTTTCCATCCTTACCAATTTAGAAGTAGGGTTTTACAAAATTTGATAGCATTAAGACCTAACTGGGAACTCAACATCCGCTAAGTTATTTAGATGAAATCGCTATCAGCAATACGCACGCCCCCTTGTACATGACTGAGTAAGTATTTGAAGACTGGAACTTTGTCCGACGATAAGGCTTATTACTATTATTAAAATTCTTTATGGCACCAAGTAAATATTGTACCTACAATAGGCGGGCTTTATACTAATAAAAGTATTTCATTCATTCATCGCTTCATTGATAAATCGAGCTATATCTGTGGATAGAGAAAGATTATTACCAGTCTTATTCATAAAAAATAAGATATCTTAAAGCACTCATCGAATGCAGTTTAGTCGAGCGCAAATGGAAAGATCATTTAGTCTGCATTAGAGCCATTTTTAAGGAATCGTGCTTTTTATTAATAGGACTCTACGTTTTTTTATTACTAGTCTCGCCAGTCGCGTACTCTACCTACCTATTATTTTTAAGAGTCAGCTTTCTCTATTTAATAAAATTATAATACTTTGACTATATATTGTACCAAACCTTCTGCCTACCCCTCCAGGATACAGGCATAAATGTATGTAGTATGGAAGTCTATGGAATCGGTACCTGTACTGTATAGGTAGGTGACTATCCAATTTTTCATTTAAACTGTAACATAACGAAGAAAAAAAATACTAGACAAGTGCGAGAAGATCTCGCGTCATGAGGGTTCAATACGGCGAACTTATATTTCCCAAGCGGAAAGGTAAGTTGGTATCGAAAAAAGATATGTGATGTACCTAAGTTGAGTTTGACATACATTTGACAGTGTCCTGAGTATAATCGCGGACAGGCTGGACTGTCCATACATTACTCACTGCCTCAGAGGCGGTGAAAGATATTATGTTTTATGAAAGTGCATAAAATATAGCTTTAAAAACCAGTGTTACTCTCATGGGCCACAAATTATTACAAATGGTACTTATTACAAATGTTTAATCTTCCGATTTCATAATGCATTGACTTAATAGCTTTTTTTATTTTGATTGCACTGACTCAGAAACTTAAAATTTTTTAAGAGACCGCGAGACTTGACCTAGACTCAATTTGATATAGGTTTTGCTGGACTGACGAAAAACAAATTGGTTCTTTTCCTTTTGAGGTGTGGAACCCTAAAAACGACTAAAAAAGTTAAACATAACAAAGGTACAAGGGATTAGCGGTACATCGACCTTAGGATCAATATTTGCCTCCTTCGAGTTTAAACTTTCTTCATGATAGTGGACCTCACCGCCCTTTACCTACTTTCGTTTGATACTCACATTAAATTATACTGAACGCAGTAAGAATGTTTTGCAGTCGACAACAGATTGTATAAGCAGCCCACTGTAGGGCACAGGCATTCTCTCAGGGAGAGTATGGGCTTAATCACCACGCGTGCCCACTGCGGATTGGCGATTTCAAGCGCTGAGCTATATGAATAGCTCAGGCACTCAGGTTTCCTCACGATGTTTTCCTACACCGTTAGCGAGTGGTATTGCTACTATAACTTCACAAATGTACCTACATAACTTAGAAAACAAAGTCATAGGTACATGCCCGCACTGGGAATTGAACCTGGGTCTCCCGCTTTCGAGTCCAATGTTCTACCCACTAGGCTACCACCGCCACGACAGCAGATTAATCTTTACCTTTTGGTCGCAAAGTCACCTATAAGAGTGAGTTGATGGCCTCAATGGCCTCAGTCTGGGTGTACTTCCATGTTTGTGATATTCTTGCCTGGTTGCCATAGGATAGGGTATCCGAATTAAACAAACAAGTGATTGTTTTGTGTGGAAGTAAAAATTTTTTTACAAATAAAAAACCGGCCAAGTGCGTGGCGGGTTCGCTTGAAGTCGAAATTTTTGTCGAAAATTAAAAAAAGAATTATAGGTGTGAACGCGCTCTACAAGTTCAATAAGACGAAATTTTTCGATATTTATAGTTTTTCAATAAATCGAACGGTATCTCAATACCTAATGATGAACGATAGGTAAAAAATGTAAAGGACATTAAATTGTAGATCATAAAAATCAACAAAAAAGTATTGCATCAAAAATTCGCATCTCAACGGAGAACCGAGTTTTTGTAAACAACTGAAAATATTGGTCGACAATTTGAAGTTAAGCCTTTCTAGGTTTTTCAGGAGATATCCAAAATTTTGCCTTCTCGGTTCACATGCATTTCATATAATGACTGGGCTACGAAGGATGTTCTCTAATTCGCAATAGAAAGTTTGGTTAAGGGTCATATTTTTTTTTTTTACGAAAGTAGACATAATTTGTTAGGACTAATTTAATTTTTGTTCTAAGTTATTGTTAAGCACCTTAAAAAATTAAAAATTAAATTCACTCCTCGTGACGTCATTTGCGAGGGCTTTTTCCCAACTGATGCACGACTTTGTTTCTTAAATTTTTGTAGTCGGCGCAAGAGATTGAGTTGAAAGTAATGTTAATTCAGCCCTACAAAAAAAAACTTTACATTGCGAATTAACAATCTTTCAAAATAGTCAACTATGTAAGTACCGAAAATAAAATTCAAACAATGTGTAACTGTTCTATTTTTGGCAAGTGTCTTCAATTGAGTCACACCAGGGCCGCATTTCGTGAAACTACCATTTTTTCCCAATTCGATATACATTGCGTAGCCCAGTCTTAGTGCCATGAATTTTAGTTTCATGACAAGCCCTGCTCAGCTTAGCTCCGGACAGCGTAGTTGCTAAACCGGGCTTATCATCCTAGGCTCTCTTCATTAATCGTAATCCAAAAGTCCACGGTTTTATCTAAGTCCAGTTACAGCGGCCCTACTCATAAATTAATGATGATTACAAGAGTGTGGTTAGCCAACTTTCCGGTGTTGGTCCACGGGGTGGGTAAAGTAGGCAATTTCTTCCGATGATTTCTTCTGACACTTGACTATGGTCCACAGGATGGTTAAAGAAGGCAATTTCTTCCGATGATTGCTTCTGACACTTGACTACCCCTTAGACTACAGAGATAGTGAGTCTTCTGAGCCCAATTTTATTGAACTACAATGCATAGTTTGTCGCAGTAGGGTTAGTTGGGTGCGATCCGTGAAAATGAAAGAAGGTATCCAGGGGCACGGTGTATTTAATATAATGGAAAGGAAAGGCACCTGAGAACAATAAAATAGAAAAGCTTAACTACGGTCTAAAAACATAAATATAAAAATACAAAGAGGAGTTGGAAAGAAGAACACTTACATCAATAAAATTAATGTGCCTTTGAAATATTATTAATTTCGTAGATAAAAATACAGGATACGCAGGATAAGGTGATAGACGTGTTGTAATAAAATTTTATAATAAAGATAGGGTCTTGTTTACGTCCACTTAGTTCGGAGGCTGAGGAATGTCTCTCTGTACATACGTCCGAACACTGCGGCACATGTCATAAAATAGTTGAATTTCGAATAGTAGATGGCCGAAAATGATAAAAGAAGCAACGAGGCGATTACCTCGTTACAATACCCCGTCTGCCCCGGAAAAAAAAATCATGAGGGACCTTAAGTCCTGATGGTTTTTTTTATGTACAGGAAATGAGGTGAATGAGGGTGTAAAGTAATGGATGACATGAGTGATAATAATTTAGAAATGAATTATGTTATTTATAATGAGTATTTTACATGAGAGACGATTCAAACTTACATACAACTATCATTCATCTAACACTCATACTTCAATCTTTCGAACTATTTTGGTTATCTCTATATATAACCAAAATATGCCTTGTATTGGAGTACCATGTAAATAATCATCATAATACTCGAAAAAATCGCTCTCAAGTGGTATTATGGCTTTTTCCAGTTACCATCCGCTGATATTTTATTAAATGATGAAATAGATTAAAATTTATACAATATATACAAGGTAGTGACATTAAGAATGTCCAGTATATAATGATGTATTAAGTAATACAAGTTAAGTGGTATGTTTACCACATAAGATAAGATAAGAATATTCTTTATCAAGAAAGACGTTCAAGAATAATTCTTGACGGAAAAAGTTTCTTGTTAAAAGCTGGTAACTTACTGGAACGTAAGTACCTAGCAAAAAGGATTAATAAGTGATAAAGTTAATAATCATAAAACGATATATAATGACTGGCCTAAATGGGTAATGAGATGGAGATGAGAAAACTAATATTTCTTTTATATACAAAAATGTACAATAGGTAGAAGTAAGTTCGGAGAAAAGTAAGTTATGGAAAATATGAGGCCAAATAATTTGTATCGAATGAGAAATTGAACAAGTAGTTCTAATTTTGAATTTTGGGAATAGGTTTTAAGTCTCTTACGTGCCAACGTCCGAGTGGTTTTCCGGACATGTCAGCGAGAACGTAAACGAGGGGTGAAATCTTTTTGGTAATTATGCATTTTACAAATTTGGGTGCTAGTTTGGCCGAATAATATTTATTTGCGTTACTGATTGGATAATTATGTTTCCAAACGACATCATTTTCGTTGAATTCGAAATGTTGATGGTGTTTGTTATAGGACGAAGAGTTAATTTGATGCGCTCTCCAAAGTCGAGCTTGAACTTCTGAAAAAACAGGTTGAAGAAGTCCGAGGTTGTCTGCAAATTCGTCTCGTGGTGCGAAAATAATGTCATCTGTGAGATCTGAATGTTTATAGATCGACCCACATGTGACTAATTCACGACCAAAGGCAAGGAATGCAGGAGTATACTTAGTTATTTCATTAACTGAAGTATTAATAGCAAATTGGATTTTATGTAAGTTTCGATCCCAAGTTCTGTGGTCATTCTCTACGAATGATGATACAGCTGTCATTATTGTTTTATTGTATCGTTCGACTGTATTTACTTGCGGACAATACCGGGGAGTATAATGAATTTTAGGGACCTTATAGGACTGGAACAAGTCTGTTATTTCTTGACTAGTAAATTGGGGACCATTATCAAGAATTACAGTTTGCGGTATACCATAGGTAAGAAAAACTAGGTTTTCTAGTATATGTGCAACAACGGAGGAAGTAGCTCGTTTTATTGCAAATAGGAGACAATATTTTGAGAAACAGCATGTTACAACAAATATGTATTTGTTATGTTTCAGGGTTGTCGGTAAGGGACCGATGATGTCAATCGAAATACATTGAAAAGGACGAGAGCATTGTTTAGGTTTACCCATGAGACCAAATTTAGTTTGATTTTGATGTTTATAGGATAAGCAAGTTTCGCATTTAGAAATGAAATTAGAAACATCTTTGTACATGCCTGGCCAAAAATATTTCATTTTCAGTCTTTGGTATGTTTTGAAAATTCCAAAGTGAGCACATGTTGGAGTGGAGTGATTCTCAGTAATAATTGGAACTCTGTATTCGAGTGGAATAACTTCTTTCCAATTGTATTCAGATTGAAGTAAAGAATTTGTTTGGCCGTATCTGTATAATTTATTATTTTGTATAATGTAGTCTGGGGTGGTGTTAGGATTTGTGCTACACTTAGCGTAAATATTATTATACCAGTCGTCGTGAGTATGTGAGCTATCGTAGTTAATAATGCTTATTGGGATAGAACGAGACAACGCGTCAGGAACTAAGTGGTCTTTACCGCGTTTATGTTTAATTTCAAAGTTATATGTTGATAAACGGATACTCCATCGGGCTAGTCGTCCACTTGGATTGTCTAGATGGAGGAACCATTGTAATGCTGAATGATCGGTATAAATGGTGAACTTTTGACCGTTGTCTAAATAGCAACGCCAATGTTCTAAGGACAGAATAACGCTTAGTAACTCTCTTTCAGTTATAGAGTAATTCTTTTGAGGACCTGTAAGGGCTTTACTCATATAGGCTATGGGTTTTTCAATACCATTGAATTCTTGGGTAAGCATAGCACCAATGGCGAAACTAGAAGAATCGCAATGAACTGCAAATGGTTTGGTGAAGTCTGGGCAAGCGAGAATGGGAGTGGAGATGAGAGCTTCTTTTATGTTTTTGAAAGCTTTATCTGCATCGGCAGTCCATTTAAAGGGTGGGGCTTTCTTTGAAGTTGATGTAAGTTTAGTGAGAGGTGCAACTTTAGTGCTGAAATCTGGGATAAAACGTCTATACCAGCTAGCTGTCCCTAAAAACTTTTTTACTTCTCGTCGAGTAGTGGGAGCGGGAATATCGAGAATAGCTTTAACTTTATCTGGGTCGGTTTGAAGGCCATGCTCGTTAATAATATAACCTAAATATTTAAGTTCCTTTCTAAAGAATGAGCATTTTGAAAAATTTACAGTTATGTTAGCTTGAGCAAGTCTTTGTTGGACTTTATTTAGTAAATCAATGTGTTCTTCGAACGTCTTGCTAATAATTACTATGTCATCTAAGTAGGTGAAAACTGAATTATCTAGATTTTCTGATGGTAATAGTGTATCCATAAAGCGTTGTTGTGTGGCTGGGGCATTTGTTAGACCAAAAGGCATTACAAGGAACATATACATTCCGCGACCTGGTACATAGAAAGCAGTCTTGGGTCGGTCTGAAGGACGTAATGGTATTTCCCAAAAGGCTTTGGCTATGTCAATGGAAGATAAAAATTTAGCGTCTTTAAGGTTGTCTAAGATATCAGAGATAAAAGGAAGTTTATAAGCATCTTTACGGGTAATGGAATTTAATTTACGGCTATCCACACAAAAACGCCATGTGCCGTCCTTCTTAGGCGTGATTATGACAGGATTTAACCACGGGCTTTCGCAAGGTTCGATGACATTCAATTTAAGCATTTCATCTACTTCTTTGCATAGGGCTTTCTGTTTTTCAGGTGAAAGTCTATAGCAACGCTGTCGTATAGGAAGATGATCTCCTGTGTCTATGTGGTGTTCTATGAGGTGTGTTTTACCTAATGGTTGGGATTCTGTTGAAATATTTTGAAACTGTCGGATAATAGTATCAGCAATCAGACGCTGTGTGTCTGTAAGAGTGTCGTAGTGAGCAACATGTTGAGAAGTTGTATCAACAACTAATGTATCGATACGTTTGTTAGAAAAAGAAGTTAACGTTTGGAGAATGTCTGGGGCTAGGTTGAACATCTTCCAGAAGTCAATGCCCAGGATTAAAGGTTGGTTTACTGAGGGTATGACATGAGCAGTAATAATTGCTATTTTTTCTTTAAAAATAAGAGGTAGTTGAATAGTACCAATGGAGTGTATTGATTGTCCATTAGCTACTGTGCCTGTAATCTTGTGATTCTTATCGAGTATGTAGCCATAGGCTAAGAGAATTTCATGGGAATTATTCCCTAAAATTGTGATAGCACTTCCACTATCTAAAAGACCGCATAGAGTTATGTTGTTTGACTTAACATTTATGTAAGGCCTTTCGTCATTATTTTTCTTAGTAAATAGTGTTGTAGATGTATTATACGAAGTCATAAATAATTTAAGTGTATTGAGCCAAAGGTTCCATTCTGCAGTGGTTGTTTTTGGTATCTTACTTTTCTCCTTTATTAGTTTTTTTGAATGTTTATGACAGTCTGTACACTTTGGATAAGTGACGTTTAGTTTGCCGCAACGAAAGCAAACTATATCTTTACTAGTACAATTATTTAACTCGTGATTATTTGTTCTACAACGTGGGCAAGAGAAACGTAATGTAGGTTTAGACTGAGGTGTAACCGTATGGACTGTGCTTTGAGGTGTGAATGGAAAAGGTGGTATATGAGGACTTTGAAAAGTATCAGAAGTTTGTATGGGTGTTTGCATAATATTGCAACTCTCATACCATTTGCAAGATTTAAATAATTGATCTAGGGTTACAATGTCGGTAGGTAACAGTCTAGAGCTATATATAGGACTCAAATTTCTACGTAGAATATCTATTTTCGATTTTTCAGATAATGGTTCGTGTAATTTGGAAAAAAGTGCTTCCATTGCCGAGAAGTATATGATTATTCGCTCGTTTGGTTTTTGTTTACGTGAGTGAATAGTTTGTGTAAGTTTGAAATCATGATCGTAAATTTCAAAATCTTCAATTAATTTTTGTTTAAATGTTTGCCAATTTGTAATTGTGGATTTCTTGGCTCTGTACCAGTCTAGAGCAGGGCCCGATAAACAATCATATAGATAATTATGTAATCTTTTGTGGTCGATGTTACGCGCCACTGCGAACTCTTCAATCTTATTAATAAAATCATGAGGACAGCTATCACCTTTGAAGTTAAACCTTTTTAGGTCTGTGGGACGGTTGTCTGTTAAATTTCTTAACTTCTGAGCAAGCAGATCGAAATCAGTGCGGGGCTGTATCAAAGAGGTCGCTGATTCATAATTAGAACTATTTGTTGACATTTGTATGTCATTGAATTTTTGTTGACATTGTGTCAAATTTTCACAGATATTTTTAAATTTTTTTATAAGATCTGTACTTGCCTGAGTAGAAATGGAAAGACGGCTTATTCTATTTGAAATGTGAATTAAATATGCTCGGATTTTGTCATTATGTATGCTGTTAGAAGAAGCAAGAAGGGTACGTGCTGAAACCATTGTGAGGCATTTCTCCACCTCCTCAATGTCTTGTTCAGGCGAATACGGACTGGATTCGACGGTATAAGGAGTGTCCACAAGAGGATGTAATAGTTGGCGCAAGTCATCAGCTGTTGCAGAACTTGGAAAAGAAACTGACCGGAGTTTTAGTTCATATGCCAATTCAGGCTTATTTAGAAATGTGGGATTCATCGTGAACTACTGTGAAATAGTCTAATTTAATTGTGGTAAAATATAACCAGTGTAATTTAAGTTATTAAAAATTATTTCTGAAATCGTATGTGTTGGTTCATTCATTGTAAAAAGAAGAGTTAATAAAAGATCAAATAATGGTAAGTTTTTAGTGTTAACTACCGGTGTTTTGAGTTCAACCGTAACTAGTCCGAAGACCTCTAGATAGTCGACCTCGAAGGTCCTAGGAAGGCCTCTTTTCTAGTCTAGGTTGTGTAGGATACACTGAGGGTATTCCCCAACAGCACTGCCCGTAAGTGTTTGATGACACTTACTTTGGTGACTCGTATGAGTTTTATGAACACCAAAGGTTGTGTCAAAATTGTGATAATTCCTTTGGGAATCTCGTTTAGTGTTTCTGTATGTATGATGTTTTGTGTATTATTTTGTTAAGTGTCTTGTAGGAGTACTGTTAGCGCGGTAGACTACTACAGACGTTGGCATAAAGAGTAAGAAATATTAGTTTTGATTAGAGATTGGGTGGGTATGGATGAAGATATGGTATAGGGTATAAAGTAAATAAGTATTAAAAGTTAAAGTCTCTAGGCCGAAAGATGATCTAAAATGGTGACGGTGATGATAAAATCTTTTTGAATTTGGAAAAGGTTTAAGGTAAGCTAGACAAAATTAATAAAGAATAAAATAAAAATATTAATTAAAATCTTGGGAACCGGGTGGCTTGCTTGGTTTGGTTCGGGAATCGTGGGTTCGGTGCTCGAAAGAAGGCGTTTTCTTCTTTCTTCTTAGATCACGTTGGGCGCCAGTGTCGCAGGAGGGTTAGTTGGGTGCGATCCGTGAAAATGAAAGAAGGTATCCAGGGGCACGGTGTATTTAATATAATGGAAAGGAAAGGCACCTGAGAACAATAAAATAGAAAAGCTTAACTACGGTCTAAAAACATAAATATAAAAATACAAAGAGGAGTTGGAAAGAAGAACACTTACATCAATAAAATTAATGTGCCTTTGAAATATTATTAATTTCGTAGATAAAAATACAGGATACGCAGGATAAGGTGATAGACGTGTTGTAATAAAATTTTATAATAAAGATAGGGTCTTGTTTACGTCCACTTAGTTCGGAGGCTGAGGAATGTCTCTCTGTACATACGTCCGAACACTGCGGCACATGTCATAAAATAGTTGAATTTGGAATAGTAGATGGCCGAAAATGATAAAAGAAGCAACGAGGCGATTACCTCGTTACAAGTTTACTATGGTAATTCTATGTACATAGCCAATTAACCTAAAGATTAACAAGTAGAGATTAAAGTACCTACTACTAATATTATATTACTTTGAACTATTTATACTATCGGCTACGCACTGTACTTACATCGAATTGTCGAAGTAAACTATGAGTTGTATTTTAATGAAATTTATGTTCGACTTGCTGTCCCGGCGAACTTTGTACCGCCACAGAATCCGTTTATACGATTCTTGTCACCATGGCAACGCAATAAATGAATACTATTATTATTTATTTCATAAAACTTACAACTATTATTACAGGGTGGCCTATTGCGATAGTGAAGTACAAAATACATATCGTATAAATTAAATTATAAATTATTAAAATTACAAACTACATTATACGTTAAGATCAATAAAAACATACAAATACTAATTGAAGTAATCTAATCACACAATAGGTGTCTTCGTGAAAATGAAAATTTGGTTCATTTTTACTACATTTTTTTAAATAAAACGTTTTTTAATTATGGCACTTTAGTTTATAACCAGATGTCAATAAAATACCTAAAACCATAAAAATATTATTAATTCATAGACTTCATTAAAATCAAATGTCAATCATAAAAAAATTACTCTGCGAAGATTTGCATTGTAACATAAAATAAAAACTGCAGCTTTTGTAAATTCATTCAGAGTACAATTAAAAAGGTCAATGGTCTCCGAAATGCAGTTTAGAGTGCGGATGGCACGCGTGAAGGGAGCGTCTCGCAGCAGCTTGGAGTTGGGCTTGAAAAAAGGTTAGGTACGGTAACAATAAAATATTGTCCCTCGGGAAGGCATTACCGGGATATCAAGTATCCTATGTCTCAAGTCAGATTTTTGTCTATCTGTATGCCAAGTTTTATGTAATTCACACATCCACACATCTTCACAAACTTTGCAGGATAGCGTGCAATAGGGCCCAAGTCCAGCAGTGGACAAGCGTAGGCCGATGAGTTTGATGATGATGATGATGTTGTGTAAATGCGCTTCTGTGCATAGATGTATATCTGAAATAAATATTTTGAATTGAGTTGAAAAATAAGTCAGGCACTGAAGGCATAAAATTTACTTTTAATTATTTTAAGTTAGATTTTTGCTTGTGAAATAAATACGTAACACTACCTACTATATTTCTAGGAATTTTCAGATGACATTAATAAAATAGTTATATACAAATAAGTCTTAAAATACGTAAGGCCATTGCCTGTTTTTCTTCTTTTCCACTGTAAAATTTGTTTTTATAACTTAAATTATATAACTTTACTTCCTGTCTAATACTGTGTTCCGGTCTACTAGTTAAGTCAACATAATGTAAGCCCTTAATTGGCCTATGGTTGGATATATTTAACATAACTATACTTTAGAAGTTAACTTGTGCTATGGGTTTTGTGTTAAAAAAAAAGGTACATGGTACTATAGCCTCTAAATGCCTCTAGCAACGCCTGTGATGAAACTCCGAACTACCAATAGTATTAATGTTCAAAAGATCATTGGACACCTCTACATGCGTAGACTCTAAGTTACGTACTTCAGTAGTCAACAGTTGAAAGCCTGATAATACAACGGCCACAAATCCTGTCGAATTCCTGACGTTTGCGATAACAATAAATATGCCATTTGAAAGCTAAGTAGACGTCAGGAATTCTTTAGGATTTGGTGCACATAATTTTATTAGGACTCTGAGGTGATATTGCCATACCCGGAAGACAACACCGTCTTCGTTACAACCACAACGTGGTCTTCCAAGTGGCCCACACACGAAGTTTAAAAAACACAACTTCAATAAAAAAAGTTAATGCTACCGAGCCCGGCCAAACAATCTCCGCGATAAAAAGAAATGACAAATTGTTCCTAGGATGCTTTTGTCTCCTTTCCAATCGCCTTCTTACGTGTTTCCCCCGGTTTCTCATACACTAACAATTTGTTAATCTAGGTACCTGTTAACAGGCAGCTGTGAGTTGTTTTTAGGGTTCCGTACCTCAAAAGGAAAAACGGAACCCTTATAGGACCACTTTGTTGTCCGTCCGTCTGTCTGTTGAAATTAAAACCATATAAGTACTTCCTAAGTAGTCTACATTTCCTTGAAGCTGTAAAAAAATCAAACTTCTAAGTTAACGTAAACAAAAATTTCGGCCCTTTATGCCGTAAAACGTATTTTTCGACACTCACACAGGGAATCAAAATTTATAGGGTATTTTCCTTTGGCCTAGAAATCTGAAATTTGGCAAATAATACCCTCTTAAACTACAAGTATAGGGAAAAATCTGAAAACTATACATTTGTACTTAATTTAAATCATTAAAAAAATACAGTCTTTGTTTTGCTTATGCTCTATCGTAAAAACGGTACGAAACGAGTACGAAAAACGGGGGGTCAGTCCCACGGTCCTTCGAAGGTGTACAGTCGACAGCAAGTCAACCTTTACCAGTTGCAAAGCCGTGTCGTAACCGAGTAGAGAGCATGGGTGAAAAGGTTCATGTACTGTCGACTGTATGTACATACTTAAAAAAATTCATGCTTCTAACTCCCGGTTCCTGATACCTAAGGTAGTTACCAACCTCAGAGCTTGGGATATCTTACTCTGTTGACCTACTGTCACCTACCTACTTGTATTGAGTTACAGCCTGTTCTGAGGTTACAGCTGTTAGATCTTACAGAGTTCCGTAGTCAACAAGGAACCCTTATAGTTTCGCCATGCACGTCCGTCTGTCTCGATTAACTCATTTCTTTAATTTGTTACCCACTAAGTAGTCAGGTAGTTCACATACATACAGTGTGGCGGACTTATTTATATATACACGATTCCTTAAAACACTCGATAAACGCCGATTGAAACAGTCTGTGGTGGAGAATTTACAAGGATAAGAAGTACCAAACCATAAACTGCCTCTGAGAGGTTCTTTAGAGGAATCGTGTTTCTATAAATAAGCCCGTAGAACTTTTAGGAGCTACATTTTGTGGTTTCCATACTATACTTAGATAGATAAAGATAGACGGTCTTATTTATAAAAAAATTACGATTCTTTTAAAACGCCGATTAAAATATGCTACAGTCTGTAGTGGACATTTTACAAGGAAAAGTCGTAACCACAGATTAAATAAACTGCCTCTTAGGAGTGCTTTAGAGGAATCGTGATTTTATAAATAAGTCCGTAAGATATTTACGACAAAAGAACATCAGTATACATAACTAGTAAAATAAATGGTGAATAACCAAAAAATAGGTACCTAAGTAGGTACTGTTAGGTATATTTATGAATAGGTAAATGATGAAAACGATAAATAATGGTTACAACGTTTGCGTAATGTAGGTAACTATTGTTCTTACAGTCCCATTAGCTTATTGCGGTGAAAATAGAAAGGTTCTGCAAAATATTAAATAAATTATTCATGTTCGATCCACATTCTAACCAAAGGATGCGCGATGCGACACAGGTTTGCGTTCCCTCGTCTCCAGCGCTCCACAAATAAAACGGTGAGTAGTGATACGATTTTGCCGTGCAGATCGTCCAGTGCAACGCATGAACCTACACAGCTGGGCACCGTTAATCAAATAGTTAACTTCGTTAACCGTTAATCTGTTACTAAAATAGTCAACTTCGTTAAAAGTTAAAGCGTTACATTTCGGAAGATTTAACTCAAGTTAACGTTAATCGATAATCCGTTAACATTGTGATAAAAATTGCATTGCAACTGATTTATGTATAAAAACTGCTGGTTTGGGTTCTGGGTTAACAGATTAGGGACAAAAAAAAGACGTGAATTATTGGCACGTGTAATTTTGTCATCTGGCATAATGTGGATATTCACCTTCATGAACATTATTAATATATTGAAGTTTCGTCTGACAACGAGTCACGTTTTCTACACTTTAACCAATATAGGTACTAAAAAAAATAAACACTCGTCACTCTTGCGCCGGCGGCGCTTATTAATGAAATGATCAAACGAATCATATAAGTCTTTCTCACTCACACGCGCCGGCAAGACATACATGTACCTGCCTGGTTTCGATTGACTAGCGGCCCGAACGTACCACAAACGTTTTTCGCGGTGAGGCGCGGTGCGTGCGGTATCTTTTTGTAAGTACATAGTTAGTAGCTACCTAGATTAACGGTTAACGGACTTGTGGAAATTTAACGGAACTTAACGTGTCAGTTAACATTTTTTAAAATGAACTTAGAAGTTAATCCGTTAGTCAAAATGTTAACTTCGTTAATTAACGATTAATGGATTAACGAGTTAATGCCCAGCTATGATTGGATACTGAAGAATGGGCTTGTCCGCTTCAACAACTTATCACAGTGTTATCGAAATCCTCCGAAACAGCTTTACTGGTTTTTATGAATTGTTTTGGGTAAATTTGGTAGTTTTGAGAACAGTCAGCTAAACAATTACCTTTAACTTTACTAACATTAATTTCTTCCAACTTTCTGTCGTTTTCTTAACAGGCAACACTGTATTTAAAAAAGGAGTTCTGTCAGCGAGTGTTAGTGTGGTGTGTTCTGAATGTTTTTATACTGATTATTTTCCGCGATTGCGTAAGAACTCCGTCAAACATCGTTTTTGTAGAAAAAAATATGTGACCAAGACTCTATTAAAAATTACGATCTCAATAACCAACATAGAGAGCGTTATAAAAGAACTTATTTTAGGTGATTTTATTTTAGTTTTCAAACGTTTGTTGACTTCGTTGTTGTCTTGTCCTGCGGATGCAGTTGAACAGGAGGCAGGCGGATACCTAAATCTTTTCAGAATTATTTTGTATATAATATATTATGAAGTGAACCAAGATGTTCTCCGGACCATTAAACTATAAATAGACCGTGAAATAAACTAATAGCAACGCTAACCGTTGCGTAACTTACAAGTAAATAACCTAAAATTAACAACTGGAAACAAATTATGAAAATTATGTTACTAACTCGAAGAAGCAACGATGTGTGAATCACGCATGGTACATGATGTCCTGCTAAGTGTAATTTGAACTTAAATCAGCAAATTTTGGAAGAAGATACCTCAGTTTTGCCACAGTAATTTTGAAGAGTCAAGTGTCACCTGCGAGATTATAAGTTAGAATTATGGATAAACTGAAGTATTATTGGTCTAAAACCAACCGCTGGCACCGCCGTGAGTATCCGCCTGACTGTATTAAGGCTACACTATTTAAATGTGACTAGAATTTTGCTAAAATTATAGAAAGCTAGCTAGCTACAAGTAGAATTTCATACAAAATAGGTACAGGACTTGGTGGAGCGATGATCTTCGCAGAGCGGTGGCAAGAGCTGGATGAGAGTAGCCGAGGACCGTGCTCAGTGGCGTGCTATAGGAGAGGCCTATGTCCAGCAGTGGACAAGCATAGGCTGATGATGATGATGATGAGGTATATAAATGATATTTAAGAGATGGTGCAAGTTATCCTTATGTACAAGTCATCATTTTTAACTGAGTATGGTTGATTTAAGAAAGAGACTGAATAGGATTTGCCACTTTCTCCAACACTATAGATGGCAATATTGTGTGAGTGAGAATCAAATGTTTTGAATAAACCAAAGTAAAAATTGTCTGTCATACTAGCAGACACTGTATTTGTAATAAACATTGCGTTTCTGGTCAGGCCTTAGTTGCGCTTGAAAGGGAGTCTTCACCTTCTTAAAAATGTATGGACATGTTTGGATCATTTTTAAAAACCTATAACCTCATCCTCACTTTTCGCCTTCCAGTGCTATCCCTGTTCCTCATAGCTGAATTTAAGCTGCTTCCTGGTGGCCGCCTCGGCTTCAGCTGCGGAGACCCAGCACTCTCGCACCCGTTCACTGGAGACACAGTCAGCTGGAAGTGGCTGATGGCCATCACTGTCTTCTTGCCTGTTGCCTTTGTGAGTTTCCTATGGGCTTGTTTGAGGGTTTGTTAGTCAAACAGGGAACCCTTACTGTCCAGAAGACAATTGATTAAACGAGAGCACTAGAAAGATTGAACACAACACAGTCCTTGGGTTGGTTATAAATATTCATAGTTAGTTAGACTTGAGATTTCTGCACTTAGCCTCATAGTTGGGCCATTGTACGTAGCAAAGCTATGAGTTTACTGCAGCCAGCCTATCTCTTTCCAGAAAGCCAGCAGTGCTCTAATGTCACTGCAGGCCTTCTGAAGGGATCCCAGCTTCCCAATGATGGTGGTCCATTGCTTTTTCACACCTTCACAGTGGATGGTCACATGAGCGGGTGTTTCCTCTTCTTTGAGGCATCCCCGGCAAAGCGGACTGTCAGTTAGTCCCATGTTGTGGAAATGTCTATTCAGTGAGCAGTGGCCCCTTAGGAATGCCGCAGCTGTGCGCAGATTATCTCTTATCAGGCTCAGCAGGCTACGTGAATGACATTTCGAGATTATTGGTAGAGCCTCCCTCTAGTAGTAGCGTAGATAAGATTTCATACAATTTTAAATTTTGTGTATTTTAGTGCGGATAGGTTCACCTTCACAATAAAGTATAATAGTTTTTTTAAATAAAACACAGTATGGGGGGGGGGTGTAATTTATAACAGCCTATCATTTACCTACACCCTCACATCGTGTTCTTATTAATTTTGTTTAGTCGCCAGCCAAATCTTTATACATAGATACATATTATGCACACCCGTATCTAGGAGGCGTACGTAGAGACTAGGATTTCCCTCTTGCCACGATCTTGATAAACCTCTTTCGCGTCATGCATCCATCCATTAGTCACTGCATGCACGCACACCGCTAAAAATAACATTGTGATTTTCCCTTTAGTTTCACTCACTACGAAAATAATGAGATGGCTACACAAAGTTGTATAAAAACTATTTTCGTGATCACATAGGCACAGCTGATGGCAGATAACAGGTACTGTGAGACAGTGACACAATTTTCGTGCATAAAAAAACTGCAATTTTCTAGCTCTCTGAGAGGCCTGTGGTCTGCTTATGTTATGTGTGTAATGATTGAGAATCAGCCACTGGCTTGGTATACTTACTCTGTATAGTATACCTACTGTGCACATGTACTACATTCTTGCGAATGTATTACATATACTGTATTCATAGAACTCTACTAGAGTAGGTAACATTACTAGAATCTTACCAAACGTAAGATTAGTTGAAAACAACATTGTACTCGGAAAAGAAAAACTAGAATTTGTAGAAGATACCGTTTTTCTAGGCATCACAATCGATTCAAAATTGCAATGGGGTCCTCATATTGTAAAACTAGCACACAGGCTTAGTTCTGCAACATATGCAGTCAAAAGAATTAGAGAGCTCACTGACGCTGCAACTGCTAGGCTTGTTTATTTTAGTTACTTCCATAGTATTATGTCCTATGGCATACTACTGTGGGGTCGGGCAGCAGACATTGAGACGATCTTCATCTTACAGAAGACAGCCATCCGATTTATTTACAAGTTAGGTAGTAGGGATTCGCTAAGAGATTTCTTCAAAGAAACCAACATCTTAACAGTTGCATGTCAATACCTTTATGAAAATATTATGTACGTTAGAAAAAATATCAAAGACTTCGAAAATGTTGGTGGCCACCATAATGTTAATACTAGAAATAAACATAAATTGTCATTTCCACTATTTAGACTTGCAAAAGTTAACACATCCTTTATGGGGCATCTACAACAAAATTCCTCAAGATATATTAGAGTTAATTCCAACGCGATTTAAAAAATGTGTTAAGCACATTCTGTGCAAAAAGGCTTACTATAACATCAAGGATTATTTAGAAGACAAAGATGTTTGGCATTAAACATTAGATTAATGTTATTTAAAGGACGATTGTGACTAGTGTTCAACACATTCATGACTAATATTTTAAGTTGAAAACTCTGTTAATTAAGTTAAAACGTGTTTTGAAAAGAATAAATGTGGAGTTTCTTTGTTAGCTTCTTCTCCACATAATCCATTAATTGTGAAACTAACAACTTTGACGTTCATTAAGTAAACATTCTGTTTTTACAATGAATAAAAATATTTGAATTGAATTGAATTGAATTGAACTTCCTAATAATCTTAATAATTAACCTTGCTTTCAGCTCCTATTTGTGGAAAGCAAGTACCATGGCAGCAACATCTCACAAAAGCCGAAGACACAAGCTTTAACATGGTACAAAGAATACCTTTACGGTCTTCTGATAAATCTCACTATCGTGGAGGGTCTCAAGGTGCTAGTGGGGGCCCCTAGGCCACATTTCTTTGACACCTGCCAGCCGGTTGAAGCGGGTTCTTGTCAAGGGTAAATCACTAGTCTAAGTTCTCTACCTACTTCTGTCTTCTAGAACTCTAAAGTTCGCTACCTACCAACTCTTTTTATCCCTATCACCAGCAGTATGAAATGGTCGAAGTGTCAGTGGGCTGGTCGTATCTTTTTTTACAGATCAAATTTGCAAAAAGTGTCAGTACAATCTCTCAATCATGTTAATAGTGATTTTTAGGACACATGGCCCTGAACCTTAGGCAAAAAGCCTAGGACTAGATAGCAAACATGGAATTACTCCCCGGACTGTGGTCGTTTGTACAAATTATGTATGGTAAATTATGGTATAAACAAACCTTTATACTTTACAGTGTAAAGTATAGCGCCGGCTCTATACTATCGTCGGCTTACTGCAAGAAGTCATTTACTGCAAAAACTCACTAACCACTTTTTTTAAAGGTATGGACATATAGATGTATTGAACAATGATACAATAGTGGTGTTTTAATATCAGGCATTATTTTAACGATGTTATAAGGAAGAGGAAATACAACCATTAACTAACACGAACTAAAAAGTCGTTTTTCTCACAATAGTGAATATGTCGGTTAATGAGTTCTTGCAATAAGCCGACGCTATACAGTGTAAAGTGTAGCGCTGGTTTGTGACGTTCTAGGATTCTTAGTTTTCGGTAAAGATTCTCTCTTTCCAGGTCTGAGTACATAGCCAGCTACACCTGTACGAAGGCCCATTGGCTCGCGCAGTCGGACCGCAGCTTCCCGTCGGGTCACACGTCCATGGCGGTGCACGCGGCTGTCTTTATTGCAGTAAGTTTATTTATTTAATTGCTTTCGACTTTTCCCAGGCAGACGTCGTATTGCCATATTAATTAGCCTACGATCTATTCACAGACCTACCAAATATAGGCAAAAACGAAAAAAACCGGCCATTTGCGGCCAAGGGTTCCGTACCATTATCTATACAACATTTGAATGTTTCAAGCGTCTACCTGTTGCCGTTTTTAATATCGAGCAAAAAACGGCAAAAAAGTCACGTTTGTTGTGTGGGAGCCCCACTTAAATATTTATTTCATTCTGTTTTTAGTATTTGTTGTTATAGCGGCAACAGAAATACATCATCTGTGAAAATTTCAACTGTCTAATTATCACGGTTCACGAGAGCCTGATGACAGCAGGACGGACTGACGGACGGAAAGCGGAGTCTTAGTCCTTTGAGTACGGAACCTTAAAAAATGTTAAAAATTGGTGAAGCCGTTTCGGAGGAGTTCTTTATATTATACATAATACATTAGATTATTTACGAACGTATCCCAATCCTTGACAGTACTACCTCAAACGCCGTGCCGCCGCCCCACGAACTGGAAACCCAATGACGCTCCTCCAAGTTTCCTGCATACTCAGCGCCGTATTCTGCGCCGCGTCCCGCGTGTACGACCATCGCCACCACTGGTGGGACGTGATGACCGGCGCCGCGATCGCCGTCTTCGTATTGATTTATACCGTGAGTGAACGCATGCGAACCGTTAACTTTTTGGGGAATTTGCATGTTACAATAGTGTCTTGTGATTTGTGAATTTGTAGTAGCAGTACCACTCTCTAACTGTGAAGAAAAACATCGTGAGGAAACTTGAGTGCCGGAGGTGTTCACATACTGCAGCGCTTAAAATTGGGAATCCACGGTGAGCACCCGGGGTAATCAAGTCCGCGTTCCTCTCTGAGAGAAGGCCTGTGCCCTGCAGTGGGTCGTATAAAATAGTATCAGTATGTCAGAGGCGAAAACACTAGGGCTGGGATGAGAAGACCTCGACGTCGTTGCTGGAATATAGGACCTTTGTAAAAGATTGCAAGAGCCGTATGTCCCTGATGAGAGACCACGGGACATAAATAGGTAAGTGTAGTGGCAGCGTTGTGCGTGATTGAATTCCTTTGGTAAATTGGATTACTAATTCAATTACAAGTAATTGAATGATTAGACTTTCTAATTTCTATTTTAATTCATAGAATTCCAATTGTTTTTCGTGATCTGATCTCAGCTAATATTTTCAGTTTATTTTTATCATAAAAATCACTCGTTATTAATATTATTAAAGATGTAAAAATTATAACTGAAACAAAAATACGAAAATTAATTGGAATTTAATTACTTACGTCTTTTACCCCCGGTTTCTCGTACGCTAACAAGCTGTTAATCTACTGTTAACAGCTGTCAGTGGTTTTTTTTGTATGCGCTTTGGTCAATTGACAGCTGTTAACAGTAGATTAACAGCGTGTTAGTGTACGAGAAACTGGGGGTTAGTCACGTGGGGATTAGTCACGTACCTAGTGAATACGTAATTAATTTCCATTGGAACATTTTGTAATTGCAACTTGTAGGTTCTAATAACTTTTTAGAATTTGTAATTTATAATTTAATTCCTTTTTGCCCAACACTGTTTAACATAGTACCGTTGAAGTCGGCCTTATACCATTTATATTAATCCCACTTGGCTTCTGTCTCACCAAAATTAGAGCTCTTCAAGACGCATTGTAATCGTTGGAATTCAGAATATTTATTGGCCAGTATAAGACCTTTTTTGGGTTTCATAAAGCAAATTAAACATTGAAAGATTAAAAATTGGCGCGCGTAGCACGAGCGCTATTTTGACTATTCTATTGTCATCTTAAACTCTCCAGAGTACGAACATGAAGACACGTAAGCTCTCTCTTCCCGCGCCTTTAAATTTAATTAAACCTAGTACATTTTTTCTCGCACTTGTGTCCGCCGCGAACACGACGGTAATTATTCTCGCAGAATGACCAAATTATCTTTGCTGGTATCGACCGACAAAGCTTTTAAAGGTTCATATTTGCTCTTATCTTAAATCTTAAAAGAATTACTTTCTTTTCCAGATTCTTGTGCTGTGCAACAACTTTGAATCTCGCGACATTCCAAAGACCAAAGGCTTTAAAAAAACTGAAGACTCAACTGAGAAGAAAGAGGCTAATGGCGTCGAAACCAAGGAAGTATTAGAGACCAATGAAGTTATACTGTGATATTGTTATTCTAATACTAGTATCCAATACGAATAACAAGGTAGAGAATGTTAAACAAGTTGCGTTAGTGTATATCCTGGTATAAGCAACAGCTGTGCAACTTTAGAGACCAAACAGGGGAGGTATTAGCAAATCTCTAATACGAATAACAAGGTAGAGAATGTTAAAAAAGTTGCGTTAGTGTATATCCTGGTATAAGCAACAGCCGTGCAACTTTAGAGACCAAACAGGGGAGGTATTAGCAAATCTCTAATACGAATAACAAGGTAGAGAATGTTAAACAAGTTGCGTTAGTGTATATCCTGGTATAATCGACTGCTGTTCAACTTTAAAGACCAACTAGCGGATGTAAAATCAAATAAAGGCCAACATAAAAAGTACCAGAAACCGGCAAACAATGACTAATGTTACAAATTAAAAATTACAAAATTATTCTTAATTCGCCTCTAAATAGAGCTGAAACTAGGTACTCATTAGATTGAAAAAAATATTTCACTGATATTTAATCACATCACAGTTAGGCTACAAATTGGAGCAAGCAAATAGGAGTAATCAATGCAAATTGGTACGTCGTTTATAAATTAAAATCAAAGCACCCTGCTAAGGAAATCCCTAGGTCCTAAAAGCAAACAAGACGTGGGTATCTGAAATTACTATTGGCTTTTGAATGCATTACATGCTATGAATTAGGTTTCAATTGTCTTCTATTTCTATTTGACTGCCTCGCTGGTCTATCGGTAACACACTTGGTTACCGACAAGGGGTTTTGGGTTCGATTACCGCTAGAGAAATTTAATTTGTACAAACTGTACCGGAAGTCTGGGTGTTCTTTTTTCATGTTCCATGTCTGGTCACCATAGAACAGAGTATCCCAGACTTTATTTATTGAGTTATTTTTAGAGTACCACATTCCACTGCTCGCAAAATAGCAACGCGCGACTTTGTCACGCGTTTTATTGCCAAAATGACCGCAGCGCCGTTCTCAGCCGCTATGTCGCGTTACAACGCATAAAAAACTATGTCGCGCATTGTTGTCGATCGATTGTACGAGTGTACAATAATAAAGTATTATTCATAGATTTAGAAAAGTTCCCTAAGCTACATAACGGTGAAACCTCCAATCATTGTTACACTGTGTTTGAGATCGTATATTTAACCGGGAGTTTCCAGAAAGTATTTTTACACACGTACATACATACATAAACTCCCGCCTGTATCCCAGAGAGGTAGGCAGACACCAGGGACTGCCACTTGCCACGATTCTGACAGATCACTTTCGCTTTAAGTAAGATTGAAGGGACGTCCCAGTCGGACATACTTCGACCAAATAGGGGATGTCTTAGGAAAGGGCAAGATAAAAAGTATCCGAAACCGACGTGCGTGCATGCAACGACTAATGAATTTCGAGGAAGTATTTTTACACTTTTTACAATTTGCTGTAAGCTTTACAACCTAGTCCGTAAGTCTAATTTATTTATTATGGTCATGGTGATTTTCATGTCATGGTACTATTAATATTGCAACATTAATAAAGTTAAATTGACAGGACTTAGTTATTTTATTACACATTTTTGTTGATAAATAAAACCACGTTTTCAACTTACATACATTTATTTATGTACCACCAATACTTTAAAATAAATAACGTTAAAATTACCCTTTTTGACGTAAACATAATACAATATTCTTAAGTAAATGCACAACTGATGCTGAGAGAAACTAAAGAAAGTAGCTAAACAAAACACTAGAACAAAGCTACAAGTAATTGAGCTGAATAATTAGTCTGCTTAAAACAATAGTCTATATTCTTATCTATAAAAAGTTGATTCCACTAAATGTCAAAGCCAGGAATTCCTTTCAGAAACCGGCTTTAACCACGTGTTAAGAGTGTTAATGGAATCGGCTATTTATAAAAATAAGTCAAATAATAACAGTCTTAAATATAAAAAGACGATTCCTCAAAACACTCCTCAAACGCCTCCTCAACTACCGCAGACAAATGATACTGAATTTCAGGTTTTTTACAGGAATCTTGTTTTTATAAACAACACCGTTATTATCTAAGTACTAAACACTAACTTATTACATAACTTGTGTGTTTTACGCAATGGAGGACTTGCACTAAAAATGTTTCAATATATTCGGAGAGGGCATATTAAAAGATAAATAAACGTGGTATTTTTTTTCTACGACTAATACTTTTAATAGTATAACCGGTCAAAAGGTCAATATCGTCACGTATAAAAACGCGCCGTAAAATTGGGCTTAAACTATGACGTCACAACTTCAATGTAACGCCATATAATGTATGAAGCGTTTATCAATATTTGAGTTAATAATGCAAATTAGTGTTTGTATGCATTAACACTGTGATTAAAACACGTTGAGAATTGAATGAAGAAACTGAATCCAATAAGAACCTATTTAGAGGCTAAAAATTCCACCCATGCCGGGACTTGAACCCGCGACCTCTGGCTAACCGTGCCAACGCTCTCCCAACTGAGCTATTACTATTATTATTTTTCGCATTATTTGATATCCCGAAAACCCTGAAGAAAATATGTTTAAGGGTTTTATTTTTTTATTTTTCCTAAGTTTTTATATGTTATAAAAGCAATGTCACTCCAATCTAAGTTAGAATCAAGTCCCCCATTATGCGTAGCAAGATCTTTAGATAATGTTAGCTATCAAACAATCTTCTGAGATGGTACGGCGCTTGTTCAGCATTATGTATGTGTTCTTATAATGTAAATTGATATTCGACAATGTTAACTTACGTTGAAATAAATATTTATCAGGCTTTGGATGGTCACATGACCAACACCTAGTTATCACCAGTTACTTAACGAGCAGACTGTCTTCAGAGTTGGCACAGAAGGTCCGTACGTCAGCATACTTAAGTATAAATCAACCTGGTATGGTGACGACCAGAATTTTAGTCGGCACTATAGTTGACGTTGATGACCAAACAATCCTCGGAGATGGTAAATTCCTTGCTATATGTGCTATACTTTCCATTTGCTTTATTTAACGTTAGCGACAAGACAATCTTCACAGATGGTCCTTGTTCAGCTTAGTAAAATATACTGTTAATTTTAGATGGTCACTTTTGAGATGGTGGGTGGTCAGACATGAACATTTATCAGGTCTAATCGCGTACATTTAATGTGTCTAATTATACATTTATTAGCGATTTTTTTGTTAGATTAATAACCTTCTAAACAATGTTAAATGTATATGTAAATGAGCATCGCGACTCATTCAAAAATTACATTAGTGGTTTCTTGCATAGGGGTTTTATCAGTTCCAAAAGGTCGCCTCACCAACATATCACTCGCTCGCCTTTCTTTTAGTTAACGTTAGCGACAAGGCAATCCTCGGAGATGGTACGTTCCTTCGTCAGTTTCGCGAGAGATGGTACATTCCTTGGTGAGCACAGTTATCTGTACATTTATCATGTCTAACAGCTATCTGCAAGTATCGCGAATCATCAAAAGTTATTAGCATAGTGAAACCTTTTATCAGTCCCAAAAGGTCGCCACACCAACATCTTTCTGAAGACACCTCGCCATCAGCTTACTCTCTCGCCTTTCTTTAGTTAACGCTAGCGACGAGGCAGTCCTCGGAGATGGTACGTTCCTTGGTGAGTTTCGCGAAATGCTCTATCAGGCCGTCAATGGACATCTCGCCGTGTACCTTGTTGTCGCGAGTGCGCACGTTTGCCGTGCCGGAACTCTTCTCACGCTCGCCCACCACTGGAATCAGAGATATATATTTCAATGTCCACAATTTAGAAGAAGAGAAGAAGAAAGACATTTATTGGGACAAATTAACACATCACAAAAAAAAGGCATAACAAGTAACATAAACAAGTACAAAGGAAATTTATTATTATTTATTTTCAATACTGTTTTGACATTGTATTATTCCTTTTTTTTTTATTTACCATTTTGACGAAACCTGCGGGTGTATTTTGTATCGATTATATTATTTCTTTGTCCTCAGAAATTGTCTAAAGATCTTAAAATGTGGTATGTTTCACTATTTAAAAAAAAAAAAAAAAAAAAAAAAAAAAAGGAAAAACAAGTCACATAAATACAACATAATACAAGACAAAGTCAGAGCGTCAGAGTGCATTTAGAAGAAGAAGACATTTATTTAAATTGTCACAGAAACAAAAGGTAAACACGAAGCTACACCAACAAAATACACGAACGTCAAACAAACAAATTAGTCGCGAAGAGAACATGTGAGACATATAGAGTCGAAGGCAACCGGATGCCATACAGTAATTTACATTCTGTTTCTTGAATGTCAATGTATCAATGGCCCCTCCTAATATGTATAGGTTTTTAAACTTAAGGGGATCCAGTGAGCTAACTAGCGCGACCAATGCAAAAGTGTCAGTACAATCTCTCAAACATGTTAACAGTGATTTTAGGACCCACGAAAAAGAACCTAGGATCACAAACCTGGGACTAAATAGCATTTATGCCAAAAACGGCAATTTTTTTGGTTTTTTGCCTTATATACAGGGCGTCCCAAAATTCGTATCGCTTTTTGTATAGCATATCTTTCACGTATCCCCAAAAGAAGAAATCTAATGGTGTAAGGTACAGGGATCTGGCCGGCCATCTAATCGGTCCATTCGTATCAATCCAAGTAGGTAAACATTAATTTAGAAAATCTTAAGAAGAGTTATTAGATTTTGGCCATTCTTTCGATTGGGATCATAAAAGTAGGGGTGTTTTTTACATTTAAGTCGGTTCGATTCCCAGACAAGGCAAGTATTTTTTAGAAAATCTTTGTATGCAGAATTACTAACTTTTAAAAATAACATAAAGTCTTCTTTCAGCAAAATACCCTATCTACGATATTTAAGGTACTTTCCCTTCATGTCCCATAACTTTGGGACGCCCTGTATATATATATATATATATATATATATATATATATATATATATCCATTTTATTTCAGATTACAAATCCATAGTTTTATTAGTAGGTACACACTACTTATATCTATTTTTAGTATTTAGAATTACTTAGCTTCCCGGCCATGGGTCCTAAAAATCACTATTAACATGATTGAGAGATTGTACTTACACTTTTTGAAAATTGGATCTGTAATTAAATAAAAAATAAAAAAATACTTCGAAACACTACAGCACTAGAAAGATTAAATAATTAGAAGTATATATACATGTAGGTATTGTAGATTTGGAGTCGGTGCCCAAAATATATGTGCTGGTCATGAAACTGGGCACCGACTACAAATTATACTTCTAGAATACCTACAGGGCGGCTCCCTTACAACATACGTGATTATTTTTCCGTTTTTTGCTCGATATTAATAACGGCAACAGGTAGACGTCTGAAGTATACATGTTGCATAGATGTTACGGAACCCTTCGTGCGCGAGTCCGACTCACACTTGGTCGTTTTTTGTTCTGGTTGTGCAATAATGTTCTCTATCTATCTATCTTAGTTAGACGAAACTTGCATAGTTTTTTTGCATGTGACATTTTGTCCGAGTGTGATAACATTGCGTGCGTCTCACCCAGGATAAAGTTGAACTGAGCCAACTGCGCGTTCCGCACTTTCTTGTTAAGCGTATCGCCAGCGTCAGTATCCACCTCAGCCATGAAGCCCGCCGCGAATAACTTCTCTTTCACCTGGAGAAAGAACGCAGAGTTTTTATTATTGTTTTTTTTTTAAAGATAAAAATATTTATTGACTTAAAAATTGTACAGATTATGTTGTGAAGTCCCTGATCTTTGAGCTACGTAAAATACCTGTGTAACAAAGGTCAGTGCCCTCTCTCAGTTTAAGATGATACGTGACATTACATAACTATAAGATGAAGAACGAAAAATAAGATAAAATATGTAACAATTAACAGGAACCTCAGTCTGGGTGTATTTTCATGTTTGTGATGTCCTTGTCTGGTTACAATAGCACAGGGTATCCTAGTTTGGGGACAGGTCAAGTGATTGTGTTGTGTGGAAGAAGTGTGTGGAAGTGTGGAATTAAAATTATGATTGTTTCGCTGTGAAACTTTGGGGGCAGGACAAGGGATTGTGTTGTGTGGAAGTTATCGTTATTAATAATCTCTCTTTGTCCATCCTCAAAGCTACGGCCGTATGGAGCCACTGAGCCGCGGACTGACTCTTTATCTCTGTCAAGCGCTGCAGGCCAACTCTCTCCCTAGTGAGATTCTTGCGCCACCGGCAGCCTCATTCTTCTCTCTCTCTCTAGTGACATTCTAGCGCCGCAGGCAGATTTTTCTCTTTCTCTCCAGTGGCATTCTAGCGATACAGGCACTGGATAAGTGACATTCTAGCGCCGCAAACACTCTTTCTCTTTCTCTAGCGCCACAAGCCTACTCTTTCTAGTGACATTCTAGTGCCGCAGGCCTCTTTCTCTCTCTATCTAGCGCCACAAGCCTACTCTTTCTAGTGACATTCTAGTGCTGCAGGCCTCTTTCTCTCTCTCTAGCGCCACAAGCCTACTCTTTCTAGTGACATTCTAGTGCTGCAGGCCTCTTTCTCTCTCTCTCTCTCTCTAGCGCCACAAGCCTACTCTTTCTAGTGACATTCTAGTGCCGCAGGCCTCTTTCTCTCTCTCTAGCGCCACAAGCCTACTCTTTCTAGTGACATTCTAGTGCTGCAGGCCTCTTTCTCTCTCTCTCTCTCTCTCTAGCGCCACAAGCCTACTCTTTCTAGTGACATTCTAGTGCCGCAGGCCTCTTTCTCTCTCTCTAGCGCCACAAGCCTACTCTTTCTAGTGACATTCTAGTGCTGCAGGCCTCTTTCTCTCTCTCTCTCTCTCTCTCTCTAGCGCCACAAGCCTACTCTTTCTAGTGACATTCTAGTGCCGCAGGCCTCTTTCTCTCTCTCTCTCTCTAGCGCCACAAGCCTACTCTTTCTAGTGACATTCTAGTGCCGCAGGCCTCTTTCTCTCTCTCTAGCGCCACAAGCCTACTCTTTCTAGTGACATTCTAGTGCTGCAGGCATCTTTCTCTCTCTCTCTCTCTAGCGCCACAAGCCTACTCTTTCTAGTGACATTCTAGCGCCGCCAGACTCTCTCTCACTCTAGTGACATTCTTGCGCCGCAGGCACACTCTAGCGCCGCAGACCGGATCTTCCTCTACAGTCACATTCTAGCATCGCATGTAGACTCTCTCTCTAGGGTCGCAGGCCGGCTCTCTCTCTAGTGACACCCAGTAACGCAAACCGACTCTTTCTCCATCCTCAAAAGCTACTCACCTGCACAGCGTAGTCATCGAAGGCCGGGCCGATGGGCACAACGCAGGCCTGCCGCGGACTGAGCCAGAAGGGCCACTTGCCCGCGTAAGACTCCGTGAGGATCGCGATCATACGCTCCACGGAGCCCAGTATCGCGCGGTGCACGATCACGGGGCGTTTCTTGTCGCCGGTTTCGCTGCGGGCGGAGAAAAAACATCACACATTCATCATCATCATCATCATCATCATCGGCCTACGCTTGACCACTGCTGGACATAGGCCTCTCCTGTTGCACGCCACTGAGCACGGACGTCGGCTACTCTCATACAGCTGTTGCCAGCCGCCCTGCGAAGATCATAGCTCCACCGAGTCTGAGGATCGGGGTTTCTCTGAAAAGATCGAATTCGAAACGAGGTGATCCGACAGAGAACCAAAGTCACCGACATAGCCCACCGAATTAGCATGCTGAAGTGGCCGTGGGCCGGCCATATCATCCGAAGAACTGATAACCGATGGGGTAGACGAGTTCTTGAGTGGAGACCGTGGATCGGTAAACGTAGTGTAAGACGTCCTCATCACACATTACGTCTCAAAAATACAACGGCGTTCAGCGGTACAGATTACGGCCTATAGTTGGGGTATCTACCACCTGAGAGGAAATAATCCCCTGCTGATCCATCATACCACTGTCGACACTACTAGACAGACGACTTAGACAGCCTCGTCGGTGTAGCCGTTAAGGTGCTTAGCTACCAAAACAGAGGCCGTGGGTTCGATTCCCACTGGGGGCCCCCGTACATTTGTACAAATGGCCTCAGTCTGGGTGTATTTCCATGTTTGTGACGTCCTTGCCTGGTTAGCATAGCACAGTGTATCCTAGTTTGGGAACTTGGGACCAGGTCGAGGGATTGTATGGTATGGAAATTATTACATTATTACTAATGCTACGGTGGACCCATAACACCACTGGCCACACCCCTGGTGGTATGGTGCCATACTCCTGACGATACCCCTGGTGCTGGAACCATAACAGCACTGGTCACACCCCTGGTGATAAGGTGTCATACCCCCGGTGCAACGGTGGAACCATATTACCACTAGCCACACCCCTGGCGCTAAGGTGCCATATCCCTGACAATACCCCTGGTGCTGGAATCCTATCACCACTTGCCACACTTCTGGTGGTATAGTGCCATGCCATACTGACAATACCCGCGGTGCTGGTACCATAACACCACCGGTCACACCCCTATTGGTACGGTGCCATACCACCATCGATGTGACCGAGTGACTTGGAGAGGCCTATGCCCAGCAGTGGACTCATACAGGCTTATTAATTGTTTGATGCATACCTGACATAGGTCAAGTTGAATCTCTCCGGCTGTTGGAAGTCCAATTGCACGGTGGCGCATTGGAAAGACCGTCGCAGGGCATCCTTAATGACGATATCAATCTTGGGCCCGTAGAATGCTCCGTCGCCCGGATTCAGTTGCCACGGTTTGCCGAATTTGTTCAGGGAGTCTTCTAAGGCCTAAAATAATAGATTAGATTGGATTAAAACTCTCTATTGCACACTGTACATTATAAAAGTAGATGACAAATCTTAAATAATAAAAACTGAATTTGCACGGATATTTACTCGTTTATTTTTTCATTTTACAATTTTCCGACGTTTCGGTACTTAGACGGGACTTGCAAAAGTATCGAAACGTCGGAAAGTTGTAAAATGAAAAAATAAACGAGTAAATATCCGTGAAAATTCAGTTTTTATAGTCTAGTGCTCGTGTTAACCTTAGAAAGTACTAAATATTAAATAACCAAATTACATAGTATACAAATGGCGGTCTTATCACTAAAAGCGATCTCTTGCAATCTTAGGATGGATAGGACTGAGAGAGAATACCGATGCTGCAGTTTCTTAAGACGTCAATAGCATTCGCTTTTGTTCGGAGATTATGCCCATACTCTCTCCCTGAGAGAAGGTCTGTGCCCTACACTGGGACGTATATAGGCTGCTTATGAGTATTCCCACTTTTTAATCTATGGGGTAATCGGCTACGCAATGAACATTGAACTGTCACAGTAGACCAAGAATTGTAGGTCTATGAAATAGTGTCAAGACAGCGAATATTCTAGTTTGTTCGTCCAAAATAATGCTAAAAGTTTTTAAGTTATTTTTGCTGATATGCCAGATAATGTGTTTCCATTTATATTAGGTACCTTTTCAGCCGCGTTCCAAGTTTCCAAATCACCCAGGTACTTCTCGGGGCGCGTTGATAGGTTCAGCTGATAGGTGAAGCCGAAAGTGGAGTTGATGAAGTCTAGGAACTCGAGGCAGCCTCGCTGTAACAAATAATATTACAATAATATAAATCCTGTTTTGTTGACCTTCTGAACTTTGGAGAACAGAAACCAGATGCAGACAAGCCAGGGCGGACCTACCAACAATATCGAATCGTCTTTCACGCAGCCTGCTGCGTCTGAGAAGAGATAATCTGCGCAAAGCTGTGGCAATCCTAAGAGGCCACTGTTCACTAAATAGACATTTCTACAACATGGGACTAACCGACAGCCCGCTTTGCCGGGAATTCCTCAAAGAAGAGGAAACACCCGCCCACGTGGCCATACAGAAGGGCGTGGAAAAGCAACGGGCCGCCATCATTGGGAAGCTGGGATCCCTTCAGGAGGCCTGCAGTGACATTCGAGCACTGCTGGCCTTCTGGAAAGAGATAGGCTGGCTGGAGTAAACTCACAGCTTTGCTGCGTACAATGGCCCAACCATAAGGCTAAGTGCAGAAATCTCAGGCCTAACTAACTATGCTGTCCTTTAGGTTAACTTGTGTGATTGAGTCACAAACATTTACAATATTATTAGTAGGATTCATTATAGTAGAAATGACCTGCGGCCTAATTATGCGCACCAAATCCTGAGCGATTCCAATCGTCTAACTGTCAAATTCCATACTAATTTGACAGTTAGACGATTGGAATCGCTCAGGATTCGGTGAGCGTAATATAGGGGCTGGTCGGGCTCTTCCGACAAAAAAAATTAAGTCAATAATGATTAGAAACAATTTTGAATAATGATTTATTATTTGTTTTATTTTAACTTCGAATTCCTCGAGCTATGTGTGAACGCGTCACTCACCATTTCCCTTTCAATCTGCTGCGGCGTACAGAAGATATGGGCGTCGTCCTGCTGGAACCGCCGCACTCGGGTGAGACCGGTGAGCGCGCCGCTAAGCTCGTTCCGATGCAGGACGCCGAAGTCAGCGTAGCGAAGGGGTAGTTCACGCCACGAACGCGTGCGGTTGTCGAACATTATGCTGGGGAAGTAAAGGTGTGTAATTCACCGTGAATTCGTCGACTTGTATGGTTTTATCAAAAATGCCTATCCCTAAAATTTTACACTTTATTAAGATAGTATTCTTTTTTTGGCACTAACCCGTGCTGAGGGCAATTTTAAAGACCTATTTAGAGTCTAAAAATTCCACCCACGCCGGGACTTGAACCCTCGACCTCTGGCTAACCGTGCCAGTACAAGTCCCGGCATGGGTGGAACTTTTAGACTCTAAATAGGTCTTTATTAAGATAATCAAAATGACACGTGGCGATGTTATGCGTGCATGCTTTAGACCACAACTTAGTACTCATGTCATATTATTACTTTTATATCGTGTAATGGTTGTGATCTGTTTGGTGTACACAAAATAAAATAAATATGATATTCTTATGATATTCTCGAGTGGAGAACTGGAGACCACGAGCTGGCAAACGCAGCGTAGGACGCAAACGAGGTAGATTACTGGCAGCGGCTGGATGAGAATAGCCGAGGACAGAAGGAAGTGGCGTGCCGCGGGGGAGGCCTATGTCCAGCAGTGAACGAGTACGGACTGGTTGATTTATTATTCAAACACATTACAACCGGCCAAGTGCGAGTCGGACTCGCGCACGAAGGGGTTCGTACCATTATACAACATTTGAATAGTTCAAGCGTCTACCTGTTGCCGTTATTAGTATCGAGCAAGAAACGGAAAAAAATCACGGAGCCCCCCTTAAATATTTACTCTGTTCTGTTTTAGTATGCGTTGTTATCATCATCAGCGATTTGACGCCCACTGCAGGACACAGGCCTCCCTCATGGTTTTCATAACCATGAGGGGGTTTTGCCATAATCGCCACGCTTGGCAGGCGGACTGGCGATCGCAGTATGCGGTTGGAATCTCAGGAAGACGCTGCTGCCCGTCTCCTGGTAATTTTTTTTCTTAAGTCGCCTTCTACGACATCCACGGGACGAAATGGAGTGACGCTATTCTTAACATCATCGACATCATAACATAACATAAACTCACGCCTGTATCCCAGAGGGGTAGGCAGAGACCAGGGACTGCCACTTACTACGATCCTGACAGATCACATTCGCTTGTTCAACATTCATTAGTCGTTGCATGCACGCACGCCGGTTTCGGGTACTTTTTATCTTGCCCGATAGCGCTGCATTATTTCTTACCAGTGTCCCGGGCAGTTCATGGGCTTGAGCGCAAAAGTCTCTTTCTCGATCTCGAAGGAGAACATGTTCTCCGCATAGTGGTCCCAGTGGCCCGACGTCTGCCACAGCCTCGCGTTGTAGATGTTCGGCGTCACCACCTCTTGGAATCCACGGACCCTGAGAATTGGGTGAAGAATAGGAGATTTCGCAAAGATTTCGTTCGCTATTTTTTGGGACATAACATAAGAATTTATAATAACAATTATACTATATTCTTTTTTGTTGCACTAACCCGTGCTGAGGACAATTTTAAAAACCTATTTAGAGGCTAAAAATTCCACCCATGCCGGGATTTGAACCTCTGGCTAACCGTGCCAGCGCTCTCCCAACTGAGCTAATGGGCAAGTGCAGGCATCAGTGAAATTTCGAGCCTCTTTACAGACTTTCCGGACAGGTTCTTTCCAAACAGCTGTTCTTTACAAACAGGCCCTGGCGTATTTCAAAATCGCCCGTATCGTAACTGAGTAAAGGTTGACGTGCTGTCGACTGTAGCTACTGTTGTTGAACAGTTTACTTCCTCAAAGCTTTGGAAAAATGTGATATTATTAAAGCAGAAAAGAGATGCAAAACCGTGTTTACTTCGGAATGGAATTTTTATACAATTTACTCTTCTATGTAAGAACATTTCAGCCTCTACTGCAAGGAAAATTGAAGGTAAAATGAAACTTCTGAAGGTTTCAGAGAATAGGGAACAGAGAGGGTGATAGTCCTCTTACCTGTTAATCAATCCATCAGCCGCATTCGTCCACTGCTGGTCATAGGCCTATCCCGCGGCACGCCACTTCAATCTATCCTCGGCCATACTCATCCATCCGCTGCCAGCAATCTGGCTCAGATCGTCGGTCCAGCGAGCTAGTGGGCGTCCTACGCTGCGTTAGCTAGTTCCTGGTCTCCACTCGAGAACCTTTGCAACCCACCTCACTGTCACTTTAGCTTGCCAATCTTATAGGCATAAGCAGCCTATATACCTCCCACTGTAGGGTACAGGCATTCTCTCAGGGAGAGTATGGGCTTAATCACCACGCGTTCCCACCGCGGATTGGCGATTTCAAGCGCTGAGGTGTGTGAATAGCTCAGACACTCAGGTTACCTCACGATGTTGTCCTTCACCGTTAGCGAGTGGTATTGCTACTATAACTTCACAGATGTACTTACATAACTTAGAAAACCAAGTCATAGGACATGCCCGCACCGGGGATCGAACCTGGGCCTCCCACTTCCGAGTCCATTCTACGACCACCGCTCATCTTATAGGCTGTGTCGGTAACTTAGTTCTACGGCAGATTCATCAGAGACTCCGAGCATAGCCCGTTCCTTAGCACGCTGGGCGACACTTTGAATCGGTGAAGTAGTGTTTTACCTGTATTGTTCCCTAATTAAGTTAATGAGAGTGTTGTAGATGTGAGCGCCGCGCGGCTGGAAGAAACAGGACCCAGGCGACAGCTCGTGGAAGAAGAATAGCTCTTGCTCCTGAAACAATAGGTTTCAGTTTAGATTATTTATAAAATATGAGGTAACTGAACATGAATCATCGATTTAGACCTCTTTCGATATGTGAACAAAAGTTTAAAATTACAAATTAACTGACTTTGATTTTGCATGAGCGTATTTTGGATCTTTTTGGCGGAGGACGCGAACCTAAAATGTCTATCGTAAACACATCCCGACTGCGCGGATTTTTGCTCAGGTTGTCTGCCGGGTGTTATACTCATAGCATTTAAGTTGTTTTTTTTTTGACAATTTCTTCTTCCGAGAGTACGAGTTGCACTAAACTAATACCTTAATTAAGAAAAAAATACACTCACACACACACACACACACACACACACACTCATCATCATCCACTATACATGCACATATACGCTAATACCTACCTAGAAAACTAAGTCGATTAGTGTTATATTATGCTTTAGGTAATATCAAATAATGTATGTGTAAGACCAAGAATAGATGCCACGTCAAAGGGTGGAAGAGCGGAGCTTCCTCATACAGGCATTTCCATACTTAAAAGGATTTCTTGCCTGATTATGTTACTTTATTTGCTGTATCTATTATATTTGAGACGCAAAAAAATATCTGTGCACAGGCAGTATTCGATACATCCCAGATATATATACACGTCCGTGTGGCGCCGGATTGAGAATAGCGTCACTCCATTTCCTTCCGTGGATGTCGTAGAAGGCGACTAAGGAAATCAATTACCAGGAGACGGGCAGCCGCGTCTTCCTGAGATTCCAACCGCATACTGCGATCGCCAACCCGCCTGCCAAGCGTGGCGATTATGGCAAAAACCTTCATGGTGAAAAACCATGAGGGAGGCCTATGTCCTGCAGTGAGCGTCAAATGGCTGATGATATATATATATATATAAGCTACATATTCAGAGGGTGCATTTTATATTTTTTTAGCAAGCTACAAAACGGGCTCTGCGCACACAGAGACAATTTAGATACACGCACAGCACACATACAAAAATTATCGTCCGACGGCTCACGGGCGTCCGAGGGTGCCGCCAACATATCGGTGTCGGCTCCGATATCCGACAATATGAAAGACAGGTACATATTTCATAGATAAAAAGTACCAGAAACCGGCGTGCGTGCATGCAACGACTAATGAATATTGAGGAAGCGCAAGTGGTCCGTTAAGATTGTGGCAAGTGGCAGTGTTTGATCTCTGCCTACCCCTCTAGATTACAGGCGTGAGTTTATGTATGTTTGTATAATTCATACATTTTACTTATCCCGATATCGGATCGGCGTCCGACACCGATATCGGATCGGATAGTGTGAAAACGCTCTAATGGCGATTATAAACCTGTGCCACTCACCCGGCCGATCTTCCTGTAATCCCGCTTGGCCGCCTCCCCCTGGATGACCTCCCGTTTCTTGAGCTGCTTGGGCTCGGAAAAGGATACACCGCACGTATAGGAATGAAATAATCTGAAGTGGAAGTGGTTGCACTTCAGATTATTTCATATTAGTGGAGACAGAGGGCGAGCATAAAGCTGCCTAGTCTTCCTGTGATCCAGCTTTGCGTCCTCGGCCTGGACGACCTCACACACCTTAAGCTGCTTCGGCTCGGGGAAGGACTACATTAGATTAGATTAGAACACTTTGTGGAACCGGTTCCACTTCAGCTTATTTTGTCTTAGTGAAAACGGAGTGCGTTTATGAACTTGCACTTCAAATGCACCACTCACCCGGCCGATCTTCCTGTGATCCCGCTTGGCCGCCTCGGCCTGGATGAGTTCCCACTCCTTGAGCTGCTTGGGCTCGGGGAAGGATACTCCGTACACGCGCTGCAGCGTCTCCGCATCAGCTCTGCCCTCCCAGTACGTAGACGAGTTCTAGAAACGGGACGGATATTGTGTTTGCTAACCTACCTTAAGAAATATATGTAATAGTATGGATTTGTTCCCAACTTCATAAACAGCCTACAAACGTCCCACTGCAGAGCACAGGCATTCTCACAGAGAGAATATGGGCTCAATCACCACGCGTGCCCACCGCGGATTGCAATTTCAAGCGCTGAGCTGAATAGCTCAGACACTCAGGTTTCCTCACGATGTTCTCCTTCACACTTAGCGAGTGGTATAGCTACTATAACTTCACAAATGTACATAACTTAGAGAACAAAGTCAAAGTACTGGGAATCGAACTTGGGTCTCTCGCTTCCGAGTCCAATGTTCCGAACTTACGAAAATATGGAAGCTAATTGAAAAAATCAAAATCAATTAGTCCTATTGAAGTCCAGGTCGATCCTGTAGAATCCCTTATGTCATCAAACCACCGTGAACCGTGCCTAGTTCGTGCTCCTGTGCGCGATCTCCATGAAAGAAAAAAATTAAAACGAAACTAAAAAACCGGCCAAGTGCGAGTCGGATTCGTGCACGAAGGGTTCCGTACCATTATCTATACAACATTAGACAGAGATCTAATCTCGATTAGGATTAGATCTCTGTCTAATGTTGTATAGATATTATCTAATCACGACTCGATAGGTCTAATCTCGATTGTTTCTTAGGTAAACTCAAAAGACGAAAGTGAGGGTTCGACCTCCGTAGGTGACATTTGAGACAACAATTCATCATCATCAACCCATTATGTCCCCACCGAGGGGCACGGGTCTCTTCCCTGAGGAAGGCATAGGCCATACTCCACCACGGGGGCCAAGTCCGGATTGGTGGAGGCTTGTAGACTAGTGGCTCGTCTACTGTCAGAAGTTGTCAAGCCGCCCTAAGGCCTCTGACTTGGCTTAACGACTGCCATCTATCGACGGCAGCCGGCACCAACAGCTTAACGTGCCTTGCGAAGCACGGAACCGCTCGGAAAAATGCCACTAGTGTTAGGCATAGACGGCGACCCATCCATGCACTGAACGCGCCCTGTGTTGCTTAACCTTCGTGATCGTTTAAGATCACTCAGGTAGCCGGGGCTACGAGTTTGTCAATCAAAATTAAACTGTAGGAGCTCACCTTGGTGACCTTGAAGGCCTTGACCTTCCCCGTGTGGCGCACGTGAGGTCCTCGACACAGGTCAATCAGCGTGCCGCATCTGTATAGTAAGGAATGAACATAAGTTTTTAACCCCTACAGCTGGATAAGAGACCAGGGCCCTGCAGGGGCTCGATTTTCTTAGTGCATTATAATACCACGACGTCTTTTTACACCATTGATGCCTAGTAGATTTGATACATTTGCGCGCTGAACTTGAAGCGGCAATGAAATGAAATCGACGCGTTCATGCGTTCGTCAATGTAGTACAGTGAATTGACCGACTCTAGGCCGAATATCTGACTGATCAAAAGCCCATAAGCAAGAGAATCCTTAAAAAAAATATGGCGCTGGATCAGACACGCGATTCATATGCGTAAAACTGTAGCGCAAACCATTTATTTGAAAGACCGTAAGCTATACTTATCAATCAATCAATCAATCAATCATATATTTATTGTCATAAATTACATGTGCAGGGTTGTTCATATATACATGTCAGTTTCAATGTAATTTTACCAATATGGTGTGACAATATCGAAACATAAATTATAAACTACTTAAATCATGCATTTTATAAATGAGACTAAAAGCGTATTGGGATTATAATTCAACATAACTTAGAAACCTCAATTTTCTCATCTATTGTGGTATGGAATACAATAGCCGTTAAAAAAAGCCTTTAGAGATTCGAGTCTTTTCCTCACCTGTACACCGTAGTACTTGGCGCGGTGACTTTCTCCTTGAGAATGCGCACTTTGAACTCGTTGTATTCGAACATGTCTAGCAGCTGCTCTTTGGTCAACTCTAGTCGCTCAAATGGCTGCTTCTCCTTTGCAATCTTCTTGACCAAGTTGTCAACGACCGGGAAGTCGGTGGAGGATATCTGCGGGTAGGCGGACTCGTTTTGGCTAGTGTCTTAGCAACAAAAAGAATATAATCATGTAGGTACAGCGATATCATTCCAATGTTAAAACCTAACTGCGAAGTGGGTTACTCGGGGCTGCAAGTGATGTAAATTGCTTCAGCCAGATGTCGCTGTCTGTATACGTAATACAGAGAAGTTTGTAGAGGCTCGAAATTTCGCCGATGCTTGCACTTGCCCATTAGCTCAGTTGGGAGAGCGCTGGCACGGTTAGCCAGAGGTCGCGGTTTCAAGTCCCGGCATGGGTGGAATTTTTAGCCTCTAAATAGGTTTTTCAAATTGACGACATAATGGAGTTATTGAAACCCAGAAAATTTTGTCTTTTATCACTAATTAAACAAAAATAAGGCGCCTTCGGTCGAAAAGTGGTGGTTATGTTGGTAGATGCGTATGTATACAATGCAAGATAAACGTCTAATAATGAAAATTGTTTGAGTTGAAATTAATTTTCGATTTCTGATTTATGAAAGCAACACCGCGGAATAGCAACTTCTTGCGCTTGACATCATCACAGGCTCTGAATGCTAATTTACACGAGCTAAGTGATTTAATAATAAGCGGTGGTAGCGGAGCGGTAGAACTCCGTCTTCTCATACGGGAGGTCGTGTGTTCGAATCCCGGCATGTACCAATGACTTTGTTTTCTAAGTTACGTACATTTGTGAACTTATAGCAGCAATACCACTCGGTAACGGTAAAGGAAAACATCGTGAGGAAACCTGAGTGTCTGAGGTGTTCACACACCTCAGCGCTTGAAATTGCCAATCCGCGGTGGGCACGCGAGGTAATTAAGACCATACTCTCCCGTTTTTGTCCCATAGAAGACATAGAAAAACTTAAAAGCGATAAAAATTTAATTCGGGATTTTACTGGTCTCAAAAAGTACGAAAAATCAAGTTACTCTAATTACGAAACTATTATTAAATTTAGTTTTTTCATTGTATTCTAATAAGGATGTAGGCTAGTAACAACATTATTTTGCAATACAACTCATCATCATCATCACCCATTTGACGCCCACTGCAGGACATAGGCCTCCCTCGTGGTTTTCAAACCATGAGGGGTTTTGCCACAATGGCCACGCTTGGCAGGCGGGTTGGCGATCGCAGTATGCGGTTGGAATCTCAGGAAGACGCTGCTGCCCGTCTCCTGGTAATTTATGTCCTTAGTCGCCTTCTATGACATCCACGAGAGGAAATGGAGTGATGCTATTCTTAATCCGGCGCCACACGGAAATACATTTCAAGAATTGTTAAATGCTTCATACCTACATTACAAGGCGTTACGACTACGAGCAGCTTATGGCGTTATAGTTTAAGCCCGATTTGAGTGGCGCGTTGTTGTACCATGCGACAGGTTATATTATGAAAATGATTACACGGATGGTTAGTGTACTGTAACGATTCTCCTTTATAGAAGCTGGCTGGCAGAGCCTTCTCGTCTTATTTTGAATATTTTGAAGGGAATCGTTACGTTTTGTTTTTAGATGTCAGTCGATCCCCAGCTAGGCTAGGGCAACGATAAAAAAGAGAATAAAATTATAATATTGCTCGTAATCCGCGTTTTTTAATAAGTAGAGCATTACAGTACATACCAACACTGTAATAACCACAATTATTATCTGTCAACATGGCCTCTCCAATGAGATTAAAACATATTTTTGTGCAAGTTCTCCATTGAGTACGTTTTTTTAATAATTAAGCCACAATACGCCAATATTAGTTTCCGATGTTTTAAAGTTTTAATAAGTTTAATGCTTTTTCCTATGACTAGAACGTTCGCTAAGTATTGGTTTTTAATTGTGGCGCAATTAGGAACACAATAACGTAGGAAGTAGAGCTGGTTGCGGTTGTGCTAGTCTCTGAGACCGCGAACGGTTTTAAATGGTTTATTAAACTATTTATTGTTCTACTAACCCCTTTCTCCGGGTAGTGCATGTCATAGTAGAATCCTTCTTCGATGGGTGGTCCGTAGCACAGGCAACCTCCATAAACCTGCAACAAATTTATAGTAATAACAGCTGACTCACCAAGCGTTGTTTTGAAATATTAAGGGGCTCCAGGGAGGGGAGAGGGACTGTTTTTACAGATCGAATTTGCAAAAAAGTGTCTCTACAATCTCTCAATCATGTTAATAAGGATTTTTACGACCCATGGCCTAAGACAAAACCGGCCAATTGCGAGTCGGACTCGCGCACGAAGGGTTCCGTAGCATCTTTATCTATACAACATTAGATAAAGATCGAGACAAGATAGATTAGGTACGTTGAGAACAGCGCCATCTATAGAAACCAACAAGTAGCGTTTAGCATTGACATGGACGACATGACATCGGCGCTGTGAAGGTTACATAGATGACCGCTAGGTGGCGAGCTTTGTTGTATGGGAACCCCCCTTAAATATTTGTGTCTAATCTTATATTCAGTACATTATAGTTAGTTATAGATCTTTATAGTTTAGTTCCATGGATCATTGCTAGATGGCGCTGATGGTCTATTAAATCGCGCTATCGTTTGTAGTACTAATAAGTGATATAAGATGTAAGGTTTTTTTGAATAAATGTCTATGCGTTCCAGGATTTGTGTAGTATCATTTCCTGGCTATTGGGGCTTATGTACCGATATTGTACATCAGGTCCTACGAGTCGGAGCGCTTTTTGGCTGAAATAAAGGCACAATTTCCAAAAGTAAATTAAATAAGTGTGGCAAATTTAGTAGCGAGTTGTCTTAGCTGTGTGACGAAATCAATACCCTATTCGAGTCTGGCTGCGTGGAGCTGAGAGCGTGCGGAGCGAAGCTGTGGCGTGCTGTGGGAAGCTGAGCTGAGCTGGCCCAGCTGTGGGCGTGCACGGTCGGAGCAAGAAAAGTGTGCGGCGCTAACTTGGAGTGGTGAGAAGTGTTAAGACGTGCAAACTGTGAGTACATTTGAGTGTTTATCTTTGTCAAGAAATTTGAAGAAAATTAATGCATGGACTTGTAAAAATTTCAAGATTGGATTTGGACTTAGAATAATTTAAGAAAAAGTGGAGAGACGGGGAATCCATGCCTCATTGAGGATAGAAATTTACAAGTTTAAAACACTTAGAAAAATTTGATGCTTCTGGGACTTAGTACAAATTGCGGAATTTGTCATTGACTTTGTTATTTTTAAATCGGATCTTGGACTTGAAGTTTTTAACAAACTATTGGAGTTACAACTTTGAATATGGAGTCGGAAATACGAGTTCTATGTGACATAAAATCTCAAATAGAAAAGGCAAGAGTGAACTTTAAGAAATCGCCGAAAGAGAGGATTACTGAATCGTATGTTTCGTCGAGATTGGAATCTTTAGAGACACAGATCAATAAGTTTACTGAAAAACATGAATTGCTGATTAAAACGTACGCTCAAGAAAACTTAGAGAAGACGTTGTATATTATAAAAGATGAATTCAACACCTGTTACGAAAATTATTTAGACTATAAAAGTGAGCTTAAAAATGCGGGTAATAAATTCAATGTAGAAAGTTCCAAAAAAGGTTCCTCTTCGTCTAATGAGAGTATGGCTAAGCTTCCTAAAATTACAATTCCAATATTTAGTGGGAAATACTACGAATGGTCTTCATTTCGCGATTTGTTTACATCTTTGATCCACAATAATTCCTCTTTAGATGACGTACAACGTTTGCATTATTTGAAAACTAAAGTTACCGGCGAAGCGGAACAATTAATTAAACATATTCCTGTAACTCAGAGTAATTATAAAAAATGTTGGGATCTTCTACAAAATAGGTACAATAATAAAAGATTTATGTCAAATTGCATATTAAAAAGATTGTTTAGCCAACGTAGTTTGCAAGTAGAGTCTGCTAACGGCCTTAAGGATCTTTTGGATACCACAAGCGAATGTATGCATGAATTATCAAACTTAGGTATTCAAACAGAGACTTGGGATGTTATAATTATTTATGTAATTAGCTCGAAGTTGGACGCTGAATCTCGCAAGCAATGGGAATTGCAGGTTAGTCAATCATGCGATGAATTTCCGTCATTTCAGCTCTTTAAAGAATTTATAGAGACTCGCTTTCGCGCTTTGGAATTTATAGAGCCCAACAAAAGTAAATTCAAACCAACTCCAAGTAATCCAAAAGTAATGCACGCTACCAATTCTTTGAACTCAAATGATTTATGTCCTCATTGTTCAGATAGCCACAGATTATACTCCTGTAAAGTCTTTGCAAAGGAAGACATAGACAAGCGTAGAGACATTGTAAAGTCTCTAGGAATCTGTTTCAATTGCTTTGGTCGTAATCATTCGGGGAAACAATGTCGTATTTCAGCCAGGTGCCAGATTTGCCATAGAAAACATCATACATTGGTACACCCCAAAAGCGAAGCTAGTCAGCCTAGTGTTCATGTGGAATCAAACACTAGCAGCGCATAAGACCGACACACACAATATAAAGACACATTTTTCGTCAGGATACGTTCAGAATCAGACGTTATTAGCCACAGCCTTGCTAAAGGCTGAGTCGAAAAATGGTTATTGTCAAATACTGAGAGCTTTATTAGACCAAGGGTCTCAAGCCTCTTTTATTACGGAAGCTGCCGTGCAATTACTAAAATTGAATAAAATTGCAACTAACAGCACTATAGCAGGTTTAGGTGGTGGTAATAGCGGCTTAACTTCGAAGTACGTGGTTATGGTTAATATTCAGTCACTTCATGACCCCACTTTTACAATGCAAGTAAAGGCTCATGTGCTAAAAACAGTCACATCAATTTTGCCAGACAAGAAATTTCCTGTACCGGATTGGACGGAACTGCACCAAATAACTTTGGCTGATCCACAATACAATACACCTAACAAAATTGACATGCTGTTAGGAGCCGAGGTATATTGCGACATTATTAAAGAGGGACTCATAAAGTTCCCTACTAATTCCACAATTGCACAAGATACGTACCTCGGATGGGTGTTGTCGGGTCAGGTAGGCGATCAATCGGGTAATGAGATAAGCTGTCATAATGTGATTGTTAACATGCATGTTTTGCAAGAAGAGCTAGATATGTTACGGAAATTCTGGGAGATAGAGTCCGAGCCTTTGCAAAACAATGCCAGGATTTTGACTCTTGAAGAGCAAGCCTGTGAAGAGCACTTCAATGTTACTACTGAGAGAGATGACTCCGGTAGATATATTGTAGAGCTTCCGTTTCGCTGCGAGGATCCGCCATGTAAGTATGGCAATTCTAGAGCTATAGCTGTCAAGAGGTTGCAGAGCCTTGAGAAACGTTTAGCTAAAACTCCGGAGCAACGACAGGAATATGCTAGTGTTTTGCATGAGTACTTGTCGCTTGGTCATATGGAGAGAGTTCCCAAAGATTCTGTCAACAGCTGTAGCTCTGGTCAAGTGTGGCTTCCTCATCATGCTGTAATTAGAATGGATAAAACTACGACTAAAACAAGGTTGGTATTCAATGCATCGAGTCAAGGGACAAACGGCGTCTCTTTGAACGATACCTTAATGGTAGGGCCAACTCTACAGCCTGATCTGCGGCATTTAATATTGCGCTGGCGATTGCATCCAATTTGTCTCACAGCCGATATCGTCAAAATGTATCGCCAGATCAAAGTGGCTACAAAACATATTGATTTTCAGAGAATCGTTTGGAGAGACGATTCTAATTCTGAAATTGAAGACTTTCGACTTTTGCGCGTAACATTTGGTACTGCTTGCGCCCCCTACTTAGCAGTCAAGGCATTGCAGCAAACTGCTGTCGATGAAGGCTCTGATTTTCCACTGGCTGCAGGTAGAGTCAAAACTGACTTTTACATGGACGACCTTATGACTGGTTGTCAATCTGAAACAGAAGCAGTACAAGTTTATCAACAAATGAATGGCTTATTAGAAAGGGCAGGATTTACTCTACAAAAATGGTCGAGTAACCGCGTAGAGTTGCTAAATAAACTAAAGGTGGAAACAGGTAAAGATTTAGAAATCAAAATGGACGATGTTACAAAAATTCTAGGCCTTACATGGAATCGAAGCTCCGATGAGTTTGACTATTCGGTAAAACTGACGCCGTGTGCTGAAGCTTTCACTAAAAGAGCAGTCCTCTCAGAAATCAGTCGCCTCTATGACCCTCTTGGTTGGATAGCTCCCTGTATAATTACCTCTAAAGTTTTTATTCAGAAGCTATGGCTGGCTGGTTTAGATTGGGACGATGAGCTTCCTACAGACCTGCAACAAGAGTGGGAAACTTACCGTGAGGATCTCTCGAAGTTGGTACATTTTCACATTCCACGATGGTTGGCCTGCAAGGAAGATGACTCTACCATAGAGCTTCATGGATTTAGTGACGCCTCCAATGTCGCTTACGGTGCCGTCGTTTATATACGCATTGTCGACGCTGAAGGCAACGTACATACCAACTTAGTCACTGCAAAGACTAAAGTCGCTCCTATAAAACGAGTATCTATCCCTCGACTTGAGCTATGTGGAGCAGACTTAGTGGCGAAACTATTGATGGAGGTGGCTACTGTCCTAAATGTTGACAAGTCTAATGTCCATGCATGGACGGACTCGACAGTGGTCTTGGCTTGGTTGAGTGACCATCCAAGTCGGTGGAAAACATTTGTTGCCAACCGCACCACCAAAATACTCGACAAAATTGATGCAGCACAATGGTCATATGTCCAGTCGAAAGACAACCCAGCTGATCTCGCCTCTAGAGGTGTCGCTCCTACTTTGCTCTTAAACAATCAGCTGTGGAAGGTGGGGCCAACTTGGCTGCAGGGACATAATGTAGAGTACGGAAAACCTAAGTCAATCTGTAATAAAACTGAATTAGAGATTATAAAATCTCACACTGTGACAGTCGAGAAAGAAAATTCACGCGATGAAATTCTTGAGAGATTTTCTTCACTCCGTAAATTAGTCCGAGTAATCGCATTCTGTAAACGAGTGATAGAGCGAAAAAAGCCAGTTGAAAAGAGAGCACAACTTCTACCATATCTTCAAGCCGAGGAGACGCGTGAAGCTTTAAAAACGTGCGTAAAACTTTCGCAGAGTACCTCGTTTAGTTCAAATTTGAAAGAGTTAACTAAAAATGAATTCGTTAACAAGCAAAGTCGATTACTAAAGTTAAATCCTTATGTCGACAGCGACGGAATTTTGAGAGTCGGTGGCCGACTTCAGAACTCAAAATTACCACATGATACTAAACACCCAATTATATTGTCTGATAAGAGTCACTTATCGAAACTCATCGTAGCTGACGCTCATGAAAAAACATTGCACGGAGGTAATCAACTGACTATTAACTACATTCGTTCAAAGTATTGGGTGTTGAGGGTGAAAGATTTGGTACGTAGTCATATACATGGATGCGTAATATGCATTCGTAACGCTGCTGTGATTAAATCACAATTGATGGGGCAGTTGCCGTCATGTAGAGTGACTCCTCTAAAACCATTTTTACAGAGTGGCGTCGATTACGCTGGGCCCATCAACATGAGAGTATCAAAAGGTCGTGGTCAAAGGTCCTATAAAGGCTACATTTGTTTGTTTATATGCATGAGCACTCGTGCCGTTCATATTGAAGCTGTATCCGACCTTTCAACTCAAGGATTTATGGCAGCATTCAAACGTTTTACTGCTAGACGTGGCCGTTGTCAACAACTCTGGAGTGACAACGGCACTAATTTTGTCGGTGCTTCCAAAGAATTAAAATCCTTGTTTGACAGTGAACTCTCTTCATTGCCTAATGAAGTTGCTGCTTCGCTGGCTAACAATGGCACTGAGTGGAAATTTATTCCTCCCCATGCTCCACACTTCGGTGGACTGTGGGAAGCAGGAATCAAAAGTGCCAAGCACCACTTAAAAAGGATCGTTGGTGATACCACACTAACGTATGAAGAGATGGCCACAGTGTTGTCTCAAGTAGAGTCATGTTTGAACTCAAGACCACTGTTCCAAGCTAGTTCTAACTCTGATGACGAGGAGCCACTGACTCCAGGGCACTTTTTAGTCGGCGAACCGTTGCTGGTGGCACCTGATGTTGAATATGAAACTCAGTCAATTGGAACTCTACATCGTTGGCAATTGACACAACGAATGGTTCAAAGCTTTTGGAACAGATGGTCCAAAGAATATTTATCGGCATTCTTCCAGCGAAATAAATGGAATACCAAAGCTTCAGAGCCTAAGGTGGGCGATGTTGTGATCGTGAAGGAGGATAATTTGCCTCCAACTAAGTGGTTATACGGTAGAGTTGTACAAATTCATCCGGGAAAAGATAATATCACGCGCGTTGTGACTCTACGTTACAAAAATTCAATGATTAAGCGTCCTACTTCCAAATTGTGTCTTTTACCAATTAACGATGAATTGTAACTCATTTTACTTTTGTTTTATATACATTTTATTTATACAGTCCATTGTTTACAGTTTTAATTTTGCATGCTATCATATATAAGTCAGTTTATAGTATTTTATACTTATGTTACAATTCAGATTTCTCTATTCACGGTTGTTAATTTAGTTATTCACAGCTATTAATGTAATTTAAAGTTCTATTTACCTTTGTTGAATTTGGATTTGTTGTGAATCGTGTTGTAACACTGAACATATTGTTAATTACTTACATTCATAAATATAGTAGACTTAACCCCACCACAGAATAATTTGATGTTTCTTTGTTTGAATGTGTCACCCCATGGTGGGCGGTTTTAGAAGGACTTATTGAGTCCTTGGTGGGCGGTATGTCTAATCTTATATTCAGTACATTATAGTTAGTTATAGATCTTTATAGTTTAGTTCCATGGATCATTGCTAGATGGCGCTGATGGTCTATTAAATCGCGCTATCGTTTGTAGTACTAATAAGTGATATAAGATGTAAGGTTTTTTTGAATAAATGTCTATGCGTTCCAGGATTTGTGTAGTATCATTTCCTGGCTATTGGGGCTTATGTACCGATATTGTACAATTTGTTTTATTCTGTTTTTAGTATTTGTTGTTATAGCGGCAACAGAAATAGGTACACAATCTGTAAAAATTTCAACTTTCTAGCTATCACGACTCATGAGATACAGCCTGGTGACAGACAGCCAGACACACGGACAGTGGAGTCTTAGTAATAGGGTCCCTTACGCCTTTGGGTACGGAACGGAACCGTTTTTTAACCTAGGACTAGATGGCATTGACGCCGAAAATAGCCGTTTTTGTACAGACACTTTTTCCAAATACGATTTGTAAAAGAAGATATGATTTTTTTTTTTCATTGGTGACGCTAGTAAGCCCACTGGATCCCCTTAAATAGCCTACGCCCTATTCTCAGACCTACCAAATATACATAGAAAGTTTGATAAAAATCGGTGAAACCGTTTCGAAGGAGTTCGGTAACAAACATAAAGGTTGTCCAATAAAGTGTTTTCTATCTATCTAACACTGTGACACGAGACTTTTATGTAGGTATCAGATTAATTAAGATTTTTGTGTAGTCTAGAAGAAGAAGAAGAAAGACATTTATTGATACAAATTAACACATCACAAGAAAAAAGGCATGACAAGTACAAACAAGTCACATAAATTCACGTCTACACCCTTAATGTCGTTTAGCTGTGGAATTACTGTTTAATTTTAAACTATTCATACAAACATTCAAACGTAAATATACACGTAAATATACGCCCGCATCTCGGAGAGATAGGCAGAGACTAGGATGTGCCACTTCTTGCCGATAATAAAACAGCATTGTTTTCATAATTCTAAACAACTGAACCAGAACAATACCATGGCAATTTTAGAATTATGAAAACAATGCTGTTTTATTATCGGCAAGAAGTGGCACATCCTAGTCTCTGCCTATCTCTCCGAGATGCGGGCGTATATTTACGTTTGAATGTGTACGCGATGTACATAGAGCACCCCGCAATTCGTATTTGTGTGTACTTATTGCGGGGCGCGGCGTGGACTGTAGATTTTCTTATGGCGAAGAGGGCTTGAAAATAACAACGCAGTTTCTTCAGTGTTTGCAGGCGGAGAGGCGAGAGGGAGGCCTTGGTGTTTCTTCTGCTGTAGCTCGATCGGGAATGAATTTTCGGCGGCGCGCGCGCGCCTTTTATTGGGCCGCCTGAGACCAGTTTTGTTTGCCTCAGCCCCCGCGCCGCACACCGCCCCCTTCCTCGCCCCTCCTTCCCCGCCAGGCTTTATTTTCAATTAAAAGGTTTTATTTTACATTTATCGTCGTTAACACTATGCTTATTTAATACCTTAGGTCTCTAAGTGTCTATTTACATAATGATTTGGGTGACCGCGGACTTTCTAATAAGGATTTTGTACTATTTTGGCCGGCCCGCGGTCCCCCGCCTCACCGAGGTATTAAATATAGGTGCCTGCGCGCCTCGAGTTGCTTCAATCGGAGCTCGGGTCGCACAGGCTACACATCAAAACAACAAATAGAAATATATTTATTCTCGTAACGCTTAAATCTAATGTCTTAAAGCCATTATTTTTACTTATTTATTCTAACAATGTATTTACAGTGATCATTTAAGCTTTCGTCGTTAACATTTCTCCCGCCGTCGCCTTGCGAATCCACTGGTAGAACGACGATCTTCTTGGTCGGTCGCCGCAGGATGTGGCCGTTGCTGGTGGCCACGTCGACGACTCGCACCACGCCGTCCTTGCCCGGGAACGTCCTCGTCACTCGACCCCGCGGCCATGTGTTGCGGGGGAGGTTGGAGTCGCAGATGATGACCACGTCACCGACGGCCGGGGGTGTCCCTTTATTGTGCGGCTCCCGCCGATGTTGGAGTAAGGGCGCGTACTCGCGCACCCAGCGGCGCCAGAAGGTGTCGGCGAGCTGCTGCGCGCGCCGCCAGTGTTGACGGGCGTTGGCGTCGCTGTCGGTGAACGTGCCGGGCGCTGGTGAGTAGCAGTCCGGCCCGAGCAGGATCATATTGGGTGTCAGCGCCGGAGGGTCCTCTGGGTTCACGGGCACGTAGGTGAGGGGGCGGGAGTTCACTGTGGCCTCCGCTTCCGCCAGCAGCGTTTGCAGTGTCTCGTCGCTGGGGTGTTTCTCGTGCAGCGTGGCCTTCATCGCCTCCTTCACGGTGCGGACCATACGCTCCCATGCCCCTGCCATGAAAGGGGCAGAGGGGGGCAGGAAGCGCCAGTTGATGCGGCGGGCGTGAGCGGCGTCCTTCATTGCTTCCGCCAGCTCGCGGCAGGAACCCCGGAAGGCTGTCGCGTTGTCACTCCATAGTTCTGTGGGGCACCCGCGCCGTGCGATGAAACGGCGCAGTGCGTTGATGGCAGAGTCGGTGCTGAGCGAGGTCACCACTTCGAGATGTACTGCCCTTGAAGTCATGCAGGTGAACAGCGCGATGTATCTCTTTTCACGGTGCCGGCCCACGGTGACCTCCAGTGGCCCATAGTAGTCTAGGCCCGTGTAGGTATAGGGGCGTGCGTGGTGCGCCAGGCGTGCCGCTGGTAGGTCTCCGGTGGAGGGCCGCCCCGGCTTCGCCTTCTTCAGTCTGCAGCTGGGGCACCGGGCGATGGCTTCCTTGACCGTCGGGCGAATCTTCGCTATGTGTAATCGCTGACGGAGCTCGTTGACTACTATTTCCGTGCCGCCGTGATGTAGCTTCTCGTGTACGTGCGAAACATATAATTTTGTGTAATAATGTTTCCCATGTAGTATTATTGGTCGCACTGTTTCTTCGTAGAAGTCGTCGGCCGCCTCGATCCTGCCTCGTAGTCGTAGTATGTGTTTTTCGTCTATGTACACACTCAGCTTTGCTAGTCGGTCCTCCTTGTCTGGCGTGCGGCCCTCCTGTATGCGTTGTCTCTCTCGGGCATAGGAGTCTTCTTGTGCGGCACGAATTAATAACTGTTCGGCGGCGAGTAGGTACGGCGCCTCTAGCGTTACATATTTTCTCTGTGGAGGTGTTGCGCCGGGGGGCGCCAAGCCGACGGGCGTTCTCGTGCACGTTTTGTTCATTCGCTTGTTCCAGGCTTGATCTCGTTCGTTATTGGCGCGGGTCCGTTTTCTTTTTGCCGCCGCTACTGTTTCGGTGGCCGGAGGTGCTTCGAGGGGAGGCCTGTGTCGGAGTAGGTCGACGAACTGTAGTACTCGTGCTGTCGCTCTCAGCAAACGGGTCCATTTGGAGAAGCGCTCGAACTGGGGTAGGTGCGGATGTTCTGGCTCCCGAGGGCAGATGGCCGCAGCGCAGACTTCTTTTTCTTCGCCGGTGGCGGCAACTTCGACAATGTGCTCTTGGGGCCAACTCGCTTCGGGTGAGTATAGAAACGAGGGGCCGTTGAACCACCTGTGGTTTGAGTCGAAGTCCGCTGGCGTCGCTCGGGTGGCGTCGTCGGCAACGTTGTGTGCGGTCGGCACCCACCTCCAGTCGTCTTTCTTAGTGTTGTCTTCTATTTCTGCGAGTCGGTGGGCCACGAATGTCTTGTAGGAGCGCGGCTCGGCACGTATCCACGCTAGTACTGTGCGTGAATCACTCCAATACGTTTTCGAGGCGATCTCGAAGTCGTGTTCTTGTATGACGGCTTGGGCGATCCGCACGCCTAGCACGGCCGCTTGTAGTTCAAGCCGTGGTATGGAGATTGGTTTGGTGGGCGTGACGCGGCTCTTGCCGGCAGCGAGCGTCGCTTTGATGGAGCCGTCGGCGCGTATCATTCTCCAGTACACCGCGGCGGCATAGGCCTCCCCGCTGCTGTCGACGAACGTGTGGACTTCGTAGCGGGCGGCCGGAGTCGTGTCGTAACATCTAGGTATTTTTAGGTTACCTAGGTCACGTAGACGACTTAGCCATTCGCTCCAGCGCCCGCGCAGGCCTTCCGCGATGTCGTCATCCCAGCCCGTGTTGTAGCGCCACGTATCTTGCATGATTCTTTTCGCCGGTGTTGTCAATGGTGAGATGAGGCCCAGGGGGTCGAAGATTGACATAATGATGCTGAGGGCCTCCCGCTTGGTCGGTGGGCGGAGATCGTTGAGGACTTCGGGCGGAGCTCTTCTTACATTGAGACGAAAACGGATGGTGTCTTCGTTTGTGTCCCATAATAGTCCGAGTGTCTTCTCTATCTCACTCCCGCCGATGGGGACCGTGTTGCCATCTCGCTCTTTCTTGTTGACAACGTCGTTGATTGCGTCGCGTTCGTTTGTGGCCCACCCGCGTAGCTCGAAACCGGCTTGTTTGTGAACGTGGTCGACTTCTTTTGTTATCTTCTTTGCTTCGCTTATAGTGTTGAAGCTCTGTAGGTAGTCGTCCACGTAGTGGTTTCGTTCTATTGCTTGCGCAGCTTGTGGGTACAGCGATGCGTGTTCTTGTGCATTTCTGTTCTTTATGTATATAGCGGTGCACGGAGACGACGATGCGCCGAACACCACGGAGGTCATGCGGTATTCTTCTGGTTCTCCCGTACGGCGATCGCCTCGCCACAGGAAACGTAGTGCATCTCTGTCTTCTTCACGTATTTTTATCTGCATGAACATCTCTTTCAGATCGGCCGTTACTGCGATGCTGTGTTGTCGGAATCTCATGATGACCCCGGGCAGCGACTGAAGGAGGTCTGGGCCCGGAAGGAGCATGTCGTTGAGGCTGCGGCCGTGTGAGGAGGCTGCGGCGTCATGGACCACTCGAATCTTCTCTTTCTCCGGGTTGCAGACGGCGAAGTGCGGTAAGTACCACGTTCTTCCGCTAGGCGGCGTGTCGGCGCGCTCGGCGTAGTTAGAGGTAAGTAGATTGTTGATGCGTTCTTCATATTGTTTTTTCAGGTTGTCATCCCGGTCCAGCTTCCTCTCGAGCGTGTATAGGCGCCTCAGTGCATCGTTGCGGTTATTTGGGATCTTGTCTATTTTTTCACGCCATAGTAGGCCCGTCTCGAAGCGGCCGTCTGGGAGGCGGCGGCTTTTCTCTTGCAGTATTTTCAGTGCTTGTAGTTCGGGATCACTCTTCTGTCTTCTTGGTTCAATTGAGAGTGACTCGAGTGCGAAGTATTGCTTCATCATTTCTTCTGTCTTGTCGGCGGGCTTGACGCGTGTGAGGTGAGCGCAGCAGTATGTTATTGGGGCCGCTTGTGTTGTGCGGCACCCGTGCAGCACCCACCCCAATGCAGTTTTCGAAGCTACGGGTTGATCGCGCCGTCCTTTTCTTATGTCGCGTGATACGATCAACTCCCAGTTATCTTGTCCGACGAGTATCTTCGGTGTAGCTTCGTTGTAGGTGAGTTCGTGCTTGATATCTTCGATGTGCGTGCAATCTTCCATCTCTTGGTTGCTTATGGACTGCGTGGCGAAGTTGAGGCTTTCTACTGTGTGCGCGTTCGTGATTTTCTTTTCTGTGCCGCCGTGTCGCCCTCTGATGTGTAGGGTGACTCGCTTGCTTTCGTTGTGTGCCATTTCTTTGCCGCCCACGCCTTGGACCCACATAGGTTCGGTGGGCCCGTCGAGGCCGAGGGCGTCGGCGAGTGCGGCGTCCACGATCGTCACGGTGCTCCCGTCGTCAAGGAGGGCGTAGGCTTGAATCTCGGCCCGGGGCCCCCGAAGTATGACAGGTGCAATTTTCAAGTAGCCTCGTGTAGTAGCGGTTGCGGGCGCGGCCGTGCGCTCGCTGGTGACCGCCACCACCTCTTCTTTTCTCTTTTGCGACTCTTCTGAGGCGGCTGCTCCGGTGGGAGCGGCTTTTTCGTGATGCAGCAGTTGATGGTGTCGCATGGGGCAGCCCTCGTGTCCGCACGGTTTTGCGCGGCACGTGAAGCGGTGATGTGTGCTTGACAGGCAGCGGTAGCACGTGTGGTTTTTCTTTGCGACTTCCCAGCGGTCGTTCACGGTGAGTTTGTTGAATTGTGGGCACGCTGGGAGCAGATGCGACGCGTGTTTGCATAGTGGGCACGCGTGCTTTTCTTCTTTCTTCTTTGGAGTTTCTGTGGTGGCAGTGTAGGTGCGCTCGGTCTTCTTGCGCGCCGTCGGCCGGGCTTCACGGAAGTCTGACGTTTGTTCGGGCGGGGCGTAGGGGGCGCACTTGTCTGCTTCTCTATTCAGGAAGTCGGCGATCTTCTTAAGTTCGGGCGTGTCTTCCTTTTCTATGGCGTAGTCATACCATTTGTTCTTCAATATCGGCGTTAGCTTGTCCACAATCGTTCGCAGTAGCTCCGGGTTGTAGAGGTACTGCGGCTTCTTTAGTAGTTCGATTGTGGCAACGGTGTTGGCGATGCGGCCGGCGAATATGCATAGGTCGCGTGGGCTGTCGGTGAGTCGTGGCAGCCCCTTCATCTTCTCGGTTTCTCCCATTAGTAGCGCGTCCGGTCTTCCGAATCTTCGTTCTAGTGCTTTGATGACGTCTTCCGGGTGCGGCTGGCTGATGAGGAGGGCGCTGACGGCCTCCCAAGCGACACCCTTGAGACTTCTTCGGATTCGGGCCACATTTTCACACGCAGAGAAACTTGATGAGGACTCGATGTAAGCGGCCTTGAAGTGTAGCCACTCGTTGCATAGGCCGTTGAAGACTGGTAGGTCTGGTATGTACTTCTTGTTTGATTTGCTTGTTTTCAGGGCTTCGGCCAGGGCTGTTGATAGCGACGTAACGTCCATCACGGCGGGTCTCAGGGGAGCTTCTTGTGGCGGCTCCCGCCGCTTGCGCAATGTAGTAGCGCACGCGGTGAGTTCCCGTCGTTCTTCATTGATGGGGATTTCTATCGCGGCTTCTGTTTCTGGCTTTCGGTTGAGCCAATCGGCTATTCTTTGTGGGGCAAGGTCTTCCTCTTCTTCGGACTCTTCCGGCGACGACGTCGCGTTGATGCGTTCCTGCCGAATCTTTGCTAGTTCTGCTTCGGCATTTATACGCCTCAGCTCCAACTCGGCTAGCCTCTCCTTGGCCTCCAACTCCGCGAGGAGTCTCTTGCTAGAGGCCTTGGATCGGCACGACCGAGCGGGCTTGAGCGTTTTCGTGTTCGTCGGTGGCGGCATTAACTCGGCGGTGTGGCGTTCGATGACCGTGTCTGTGCTGGCGGCGGGTGTGGCTCTGATTCCTGACGTGTCGACGTGGCCTCTGGCGTTAGTGGTACCGGAGGTCGTGGTGTGACTACGTGCGTCCGTACCGGACGTCGTGTTCGTGCCCGTCGTCGCGTTGGTATCTTCGGTTGTGCCGGTGCCGGTCGTGGTATCGGTTCCAGTCGTGGTGTCTGTAGTCTCGGTTTCCGTCGTTGTGCCGCCGCTGCCGGTAGAGTCTTCTTTTCCGCTGTTACTTCTGGTTACAACCATCTTCTTAATTTTCTTGATGCTTCAGTGATCCGGCTTCGACGAGGACCAAACAATGTACGCGATGTACATAGAGCACCCCGCAATTCGTATTTGTGTGTACTTATTGCGGGGCGCGGCGTGGACTGTAGATTTTCTTATGGCGAAGAGGGCTTGAAAATAACAACGCAGTTTCTTCAGTGTTTGCAGGCGGAGAGGCGAGAGGGAGGCCTTGGTGTTTCTTCTGCTGTAGCTCGATCGGGAATGAATTTTCGGCGGCGCGCGCGCGCCTTTTATTGGGCCGCCTGAGACCAGTTTTGTTTGCCTCAGCCCCCGCGCCGCACACCGCCCCCTTCCTCGCCCCTCCTTCCCCGCCAGGCTTTATTTTCAATTAAAAGGTTTTATTTTACATTTATCGTCGTTAACACTATGCTTATTTAATACCTTAGGTCTCTAAGTGTCTATTTACATAATGATTTGGGTGACCGCGGACTTTCTAATAAGGATTTTGTACTATTTTGGCCGGCCCGCGGTCCCCCGCCTCACCGAGGTATTAAATATAGGTGCCTGCGCGCCTCGAGTTGCTTCAATCGGAGCTCGGGTCGCACAGGCTACACATCAAAACAACAAATAGAAATATATTTATTCTCGTAACGCTTAAATCTAATGTCTTAAAGCCATTATTTTTACTTATTTATTCTAACAATGTATTTACAGTGATCATTTAAGCTTTCGTCGTTAACAGAATGTTTGTATGAATAGTTTGCCATGCCAATTTCGGATTTCCGAATAGGAGTAGTCTCTTAAAAACGAAAATTTTTAAATTATAACTTTTATACCAATATCAATCAAAAGGTTAGCAATTGTGGCCAGTGGCAAACGCTGCTTTCTTCCTACCCGTCCAGGATTGAGGCGTGAGTTTACGTACCTTTGTATTATTAGAATAAAAGGGGATTTTATTCACTCATTTTTAATTTATTTCCGCGAGACGACATTAATCCTATAATACAATTTTATTTTGTAAGTTTTGTTATCTTCATGTTATACCTAAATATGAGGGAGGCCTATGACCTGCAGTGGGCGTCAAATGGATGATGATGATGATGATGATGATGATGATGTTAGGTATCATATGTGTAAATCAATCGAACAAAATATTTTATTCACAGTCTTCGAGTTCCACAGCTGTTTGCAAGCGGGCTATTAATTAAACGAACAGATGTGCTTACGAAAACACAACTCTTTAAAAACCTATTTCATCATCAGCCACTCGACGCCCACTGCAGGACATAGGCCTCCCTCGTGGTTTTCATAACCATGAGGGGTTTCGCCATAATCGCCACGCTTGGCAGGCGGGTTGGCGATCGCAGTATGCGGTTGGAATCTCAGGAAGACGCTGCTGCCCGTCTCCAACTCATGAAATCCCAAGCAGATGAAACCATCAGACAAACAATATGCACAGAGAGTGGTAGTAGCCCAGCCTTAGTATTAACGTCAATAAGTTACAAACGTTTGTACATACATACACATACATAAACTCATGCCTGTATCCCGGAGGGGTAGTCAGAGACCAGGGACAGCCACAAACGTTTGTGAATTTGAAGTAGTTACACCACTCGCTAATAGCGAAGGAAAACATAATGAGGAAACCTAAATGTCTTAGGTGTTCACATACCATAGTACTTGCTAAAAATAATAGACCAACATGGTGAATAAATATTCAGGCTGTACACAGTGCCCGATAAGTTACACATAGAGCCAGCTTCTGAATTGAGAATTCCACTAAGTAAATACTTAATTAACGTTCTGTCTCGCTCGTTTCTGAGAAATTCTAAGAGACAGCACTACAGTTAACTATTTACTTAGCGAAATTCTCAATTCAGAAGCTGGCCCTATGTGTAACTTATCGGGCACTGTGTACAGCCTGAATATTTATTCACCATCTAAATTTAAATATTGCGATGGCTGATGAAAAATCCAACACATAGATTGATTGATTGAATAGAAAAATATACTCATAGAAATGCCTATAGATTAGATTACATTGAGTATATGAACAATGGCTGATGATGATGATATTAAAAATCATACTAATAATATTATAGATGTGAAAGTTTGTGAAGATGTTTGCATCTTCGGCCATAATGGCTGAACGGATTTACATGAAACTTGCCCTACAGATAGACAAAGACCTGAATTGAGACATAGCAAACTTGATAGCCCGGTACCTAATGCATTCCCGTGGGATTATATTTATTTTAAGTTCAAAATAGATGGCGTTGTGCGAGCGAACGTTGTGTTTTAAAAATAGGTGGTGTTTGTTGTGCAAGAATCGTATAAAAGGATTCTAAAGGATCGTACATATGTGGCGGTACGAAGTTCGCCGGGAAAGCTAGTCTCAAATATCTAAGTAACATAGTACACAACGACTAAACAAAGCATTTGAAGAAGAAGAAGAAAGACATTTATTATACCAACAAAGACACATCACAGAAACCAAATATGTAAACAGATAAAGTAACATAATATGCACAAAAACAGAAAGAAAACTAAATACGCAACAGACAAAACGAATAAATAAAACAGGACCATAGATGTAGCCTGTGGTGTATCTAAGTTGCCACAAAAGGCAGCTGAGCTGGCTAGCTCGTGCTTTTTTAATTACCCTCTCCATGGCCTCGCCCAGCATGTGAGCGGAGGAGTGCCAGAACACGGCCTGGGCATCCTTGCTGTCCCAGCGCAGCAGCTCCAGCTCGCAGTCGCCTTCCAGCGGGCGGTCCAAGTCCCACAGTTCACCGTTCACTCGGCTAATGATGGCGTTGTCGGCTAGGCCTTGGCTGCAGGAGAATTAATAAAAATAACAACTTCCACATAACCACTAATCTGTGTCACATGATCATAACCAGGTGAGGAGATCACACACATGGAGTAGTTCGGCTGGAGATTTCTGCACTTAGCCTCATAGTTGGGCAATTGTACGTAACAAGTGCTGAGTGCAAAATACCTCAGACACTTGGGTTTCCTCACTATGTTGTCCTTCACATTTAGTGAGTGGTATTGCTTCTACAACTTGACAAACGTAAGTAACATAGAAAACAAAGTCATTGGTAAATGCCAGTATTCAAACCCACGACCTCCCGAATGAAAAGCCAGCGGTCTACTGCTCTGCTACCACCGCATCCGAGATCACATACATGGAAATACAGAAAAAGACTGAGGTCATTTGTACAAATCAATTACTTGGTAGGCTAGTGTGTCACCGTTCCACCAATGAGGGAGTCCAAGGGCAGGTATTAGTGAATTTTAGTGGTCGCAACTAGCGCAAAGGAGAAAGCTAACGTATTGTAACATAGTTAATTTTACATTTGACATTTCTATACTTAATCAGATCCAAATATCCTGGTCTCTGCCTACCCCTCTGGGATACAGGCGTGAGTTTATGTTATGTTATGTTATATTTGAAGATTTTTTTGAGAAAAAAATAACAAAAAGGTTGACAAATTTGCCCAGCTGCACAGCAGGTCATTGACAGTTATTAATGAATAATCTAAAACAAAGAGTGCTTATTTCTTGTAACCACTTGGTATGGTGTACCAACAATACCATGTGGAGTATTTTAAAACAATGTTTTGATTTTTGGCAACAAAAGGTGGTACTTACTAATGCGTCCAAAACTCGCTTTGGGTGCAATGGGATAAGGATTCTATGTTAAAGATGGTACCTATTACAAAACAAACATAGAATGATAATCGCAAGAGTTTTTGGAAGCTTGTGATATTTACAAAGTAGAGTTCAATAATCTAGCAAAATAATTTTGTAATTCATGAAGAAAAAAGGTTTTTACCAATCAAACAAATATTGCACCAATTATCACAAGTAGAGAGTAGGCTATCTGCCCCAGTCCTTGTCCAAAGGGGATAGCCCTATGCCCAATATTTTACAAAAAAAATGCTGTTCGTCAAAACAAATTCAAACATTGCACAAACCTGATTCCCTTAGCGACATCATATGGTGTTGTCTTCCACGCATTTGCCTCCACCTGTTTTCCATCTGGCAAGGTCACCACAATACTGATGGCGGGCTTACTGGCCAACTCCTCCAGATACTGTGCCTTATACTTGTCCCAGAGCTCTATGCGTCTTTGAATGTACTCTGGCTGAGGATTCAACTCAGACGCTTTGGCGGCCGGTGCATCGCCAGCCTTCTTTTTCTCCTTCATAGCCTTCTTTTGCGACTGAAAGGAGAAATAACAATAATAACTTCCACACAATACAATCACTTGACCTGGTCCCAAGCTAGAAGATCCTGTGCTTTAATAACCAGGCAACGACGTCACAAACATGAAAATACACTCAGACTGAGGCCATTTGTATAAATGTACAGTGGCCCCCAGTGGGAATCAAAGCCACCTCTGTTTTGGTAGCTAAGCGCCTTAACGGCTAGACCAACGAGGAGGAAGTGAGTTTATTAACCTGTTAGATTATGACCTTGAAACACACAAAAACCATTGTTATGGTAGCTCGATCGCGTCCTTCAGAATCCTACAGATTAAGGAAAATCTGATGTTTCTACTTCTTGCAAGTAATTTGTAAGAGATAGAATGATTGTGACTTTGATACAAATGCTTATTTAGCATAGATTAGGTTCTATAGGTCTTTTACATCTATATCAGACAGACTTTTACAGCGCCAGGTGTCAACTCCTACCTACACTAGATAGGTCTAGTGACCACTCAAAGGCAATAGTGGCAGACATATTTTTAGATGGAGCAAGCATGCCCAACACCGACGCCATCTACTCAGCTTAGGTTTTGCACAATATTAAATAAGACCAGATAAACATTAAGGATGTAGTTTCGATCTATGAGTCACATATGCATGGTAAATTCGCCGATTGAGTAAAGTATGAAAACTATCGTCTCCTTGAATCTTTTGAACATTAAATGGATAGATTATTACAATGATACTGCAGAGGATGTCATGCTTTAAGTTTTTAGCTTGGAACTAAGGCTGGCGTATGTTATTTTGATAGTGACGAAATAGGCCTACAAACCCATGTGGCATAGCCTTCTTTGATGCGGAACACGCAGCGCCTACGGTAGCTAAACAACTTAAGCATTACTATAAACGTGAAATATAGTATTGTTTCTTTAAAAATAGTAACCAAATCCCTGCCTTTTCGTCAATATTTAGCTTCTCGAGATTATTCACGACGACGTCGCCCATTGCGTGGCTGCTGGCTGGTTTCAGAAAAAAAACTGACAGTGACAGTGACAATTTACTTTTTAATTGCAACTGGTTTGAAGTTGCGTTCTAAAACCATAACATTACATGTTACACAACATGTTACGCAGATAAAACTTTTTTTGAAAGTATCTTCACGTCAAATTGGGTTGAAGTCGCAGGCGAATCTAGTCCCCGACACCTTCATGGGGCACCAGCAGAGTAGTAGGTTATACCTACTTTTGACTTTGTTTCTTTCTATGATGTTCCCATCACTCGGTTTGTCTTGGTTTGTCATTCAAAATTATTCGTGCTTGATTTTTGCATCGAAAATCCAAATTGTAAAAATGTAATATGGTTGATTAACCACAATTCAAATAAAAAAATGCCGCCTTTGCAGCAGATAAGCCTAATGGATCCCCTACAGAAGGTATTAAACTCCTTCAAAATATTTGAAAAGAAACTTGATAAACTGCAAGAAGAGCTGAATTTCCATGGCCATGCGTTGGCTGAGGTCCGCTACATGATAGCCGGTATTTCTACCGCCAATATGCTCCACGAAGGCGATACGACGACGCATATAAAAAAGACCACTGGCATTCAATGCGACACAATTACCACAGCTATTGCCAAAGTGCCTGCGGGTATGCAAATGCGACCAAAGCGTAAAATTATGGCTGACAGCATTATATCAACCAGGTGCATCAAGGCTAGGTCACAAAGGAGCGAGCACGCTACAGAACAATCAGTGAACTCCGTGATGGCCAAAAGAAGCTCTAGTCCCACGAAGCGTGTTATTTCTAACAGAACGTTACGTAGGTTGAAGCGGCAAGCTTCGTCGCCGCGTAAGTCACCGTCCGTAAACACAAAAGTGGCTTATAAGCCGGCAAAAATTGATTTGAAATACGTCGATCACTAGGCTCTATGGGTATAGAGCTTAACCAAAGTTTAAGTCATGTTTGGACAGCGAAACTTGATCATTAGCTCGATACCAACCTTTACGTTGGATTAAACTATCTACCTACCTATAGAGATTTGTAGATTTTGAGCTGGAGAAAGATGGTAAATAAAAGTGAATGGTGCTAACTGTATTATGTATTCATTTTTGCTGTAATAACCACACATAATATCTACAAAAGCATCTAAATCCATATAATAATCTAATTGATAAAATCGATGTTCCTGGCCGGAGGGATCTTTTGTTTTATCTTCAACCTGTAAAAGAATAAAAGCAATTTATTAGGTTTCATTACAAAGTAAACGTTGCTTTCATTACAACCTCAGGCGTTAAAAATTGCTCTGGTTATCCCTGTTAGAGTAACCCCCGGTTTCTCGTACACTAACAAGTTGTTAATCTACTGTTAACAGCTGTCAGTGGTTTTTTTATGCACTTTGGTCAATTGGCAGCTGTTAACAGTAGATTAACAGCGTGTTAGTGTACGAGAAACTGGGGGTAAGAAAGGAACTGAATAGCTATTTAGTTATACATTTAACGGATTTCATTGCGATTATTTATTAGGTAAACAATAAAAATTATGATTGTTATTATTGAATAGCTATAAAATTTGCCTCTATCTCACACAATGTGGACTGTTTTATTCACAGAACACAAAAAGAAGTTTTATTCTTAAAAGCGAGAAGCAAATAGTTGTCAAGTACCTTTCTTTAATTTAAAGTGTTATACTCTGAGAGTATCAATCGTAAAATTTACGATTGAGACTCTCAGAGTAGGTATAACACTTTAAATTAAAGGTTCAATGATGATCAAGATTTAATCTTGATCATCATTGAACCTACTAACATTCTATTAAATAATGCAGTACCTAGTAATACCAATAGGTAGGTATAGTTTAACCTAGGTACCTACTAAGTTTAATTTGAATATTCTACCAAGCATTTGGTAGCAGATTCCATGTTTCGACGATTCTACCTAATAGGTACCCACCACCTAGCTAACCGAATTTGGTGGAGCGTTTGTCTCCTTCCCAGGCATGTACCGAGGTACTTATTTATTTTGATTACAACCAAAATTAATTACTTACGCTCTATTCTATAGATCACTAAACTTCCCTTTAGCCAAATTATTTACACAGCGTTCAATAGCAATCCCAATCTATATTGACCTGCTGAAGTGCCCCTCTAATGCCCGCCCAGATATGACACATGTTTCGAAAAGTTCCTGCTGAAGTGGTCAGAGGTGGCTGTAATGACCAACAATCCTTGTCTGAGACGAAGAGATCTTTTCTCTGCCGTAATAAATCTCTAGCATAACAGGAGCCGCCACAGACCTGAGCCGTGGAAGCAGCATTTATTGAGGATTGATTGACACCATATTTTCTCATGATATACATATCGTAGACAACACAACGCAAGCTACTCTTTCTGACTCACAGTCGCTTACAAACAACCTCCAGTAACAGCGTCACGGGAGCCACCAGGAATCCGTAGAGCGTGATCAGCAGCGCCGGATAGATGTCCGGGATCCCGACGGAGCTGAAAGTGGAGACTGTGCCGGAGCAGCGTGGGCGCGGCACGTGCAGGCGCCGGTGGATGCAGGACTGGATGCCGGACTCACGGATCTTCAGGAAGCTGGTGAAATAAAAACGTCATGCGTAATTCGTAATATCGATGCTTAACTGGGGCTTGATGTGGATCACCTATCTCCCTCTAAAATGGTTGAGACTGGTGATGGCTGACCCCTGCGTTATGCTCGTGAACGGGTGCTGTTCGTGTGTCTGGCCGCAGCATTACTGTTTTTCCTACTTTTGTAAGAAGTGTTATTTTGGCTTTTAAAGTTATTAGTGGCTATCACGGAATCATATCATATAGGCTTTGATGTATAAGTTTAAGATGATTTGAGAAAAGATGGTCAGAGTGGAGTTTTTTTCCCGCTGCCTTTTTCTCCACTACAAATACGGCCCGAAGGCAGCGGCTAACATAGTAACATAGTACATTGACATTCAGCAAACAGAATGTAAATTCTTTACGTTGAAATAAATTATTGATTTCTGATTTCTGAATTGAATTGCCGATTCTGAGCACTTTAAAAATCGTGAATTGAATCGAGAATCGAATCTCTGTTCTTGACGGAACTCTGAAATAATCATAGTGAAAATTGCATTAAAATTCAAGAGGAAAGTAAGAGGAAGACAAGGGAGGGAGATAGATAAATATTTAACACTTTATTGCAAACCAGTAATTTACAGAGATAGTGCATCTGCATACCATGCGAGAGGTCTCGCGTTCGAATCCCGGGTGGGGACAAAAAAAAACCCCAGGGCTTGGATGTTTACATGTACTTATGTGTTGTCATTGTTTCTGGTTCCCACGACACAGGGTATCCTAGTGTGGGGCCAGAAGCAATTTATGTGCCTGTATGAAAATGTTTATGTTTATATAAGGTACTTAAGAACAGCGGTGGTAGCCTAGTGGCTAGACCATTGGACTCGGAAGTGAGAGACCCAGGTTCGATTTCCTGTGACTTTGTTTTCAAAGTTACATACATTTGTGAAGTTATAGTAGCAATACCACTCGCTAACGGTGAAGGAAAACATCGTGAGGCAACATGAGTGTCTGAGCCAATGAAAACCTTACCTACGATCACGACATGTTCTCGGGGCGGCAGTTAGCGCTAAATAACATGGGAATGAAACAAATCTTTGCAGACCTTAAAGCACTATCAAACGTAATAAGCACTAAAGTAACACAGCAGCATGGTAACATCAACAATAGAGGAGAAAAGGATGGAAATAAGCAAGTTAATGCAGAGGAAAAAAAGGAGCTAGAGTTTTTTCGCCTATAACAGTATCTCTATCTTACATCAAAACATAGCTGGACTTATAAGTAAATCAGACTTGTTAAGTGTACATTTATCAAATTTAGATTCATTAGGAAAATGTATAGATGTAATTTGTTGCACAGAGCATTTTATAGCGTCAGGATATGAGGATCAACTATGCATACCCAACTATAACTTGGCATCATGTTACTCCAGACAAAATGTAAAAAGGGGAGGTGCATGTATACTTGTGAAGAACGGGATAAAATATAAAAGTGTAGAGCTGCAGGACATTTCTATTTCAAGTAATATGGAATGTTGTGCAGTAGAGCTGACAGACTACGCGTTTATAATACTATGTCTCTATAGAGTCCCAAATATGTTAGCTACGGAATTAAAAAATTTCTTCACACAATTAAATAAGTTGCTGAAATTAATTAACAAAAAACGTGACAAGACAGTTGTACTCTGTGGTGACTTTAATATAGACATTTTGAAGCCAAATAAAACCTCTCAAAAATTTATCCATATTTTAACAAGTCACAACTTAACCTTAGCAATAAATGAGCCCACAAGACTACAAAGCAAAACATGCATTGACAATTTTGCTCACAATGATGCTACTTGCTGTCAGGCGGAGGTCGTCGATTTAGGTTTGTCTGACCATACAGCTCAAATATTGAAATGCAATGTCAAAAAAACATGTAAACTGAAATTCTGGCGGATAAAACGGAGGGACTACTGTGACGAAAATCTAAAAAAATTCAAAGAGTACCTAAATCAATGGAAATTTACTGACTTATACACTACTGACGACCCAAATGAGGCATACAACCGATTTCTTGACATTTTTCTTTTGCTGTATGAGCTATGTTTCCCATTAAAATATATTAAAATCTCCTGCGAAAAGAGAGTCAGATGGATATCAAAAGGTATAAAATTATGTACAAAAAGGCAAAGGACTCTGCTTTGGAACAATAGGATAAATCCAAGTGAAGTCAATAAATCTGCTCTAAAAACTTATACTCATAGATTAAGAAAAATTATAAAGCTGACACAAAAATCTATAAACAGTCATTTAATTAGAACGTCAGTTAATAAGTCAAAAACAACTTGGAAAATTATTAACAGCACTAAACCTTATCAACCCAGGGAACCCATTCAGAAAAGGAAAAAGTATTAATCTCGCAATATACGACTTTCTTGCGGATATAATACGATGCGTAGATTCTAGAGTTCCAGTATCGGCTATTTACATGGACATGACAAAAGCATTCGACTACGTTAATCACAAAATTTTGCTACAAAAAATGGAATTCTATGGAGTGAGAGGTACAGCTTTAAAACTCATAAAATCATATTTAAACGGGCGAACTCAACAAACTCAACTCTCAAATATTTGCATAGAGACAAACAACGAAGTAACATATACTTCAAATGACCGCTTGTCTCTACATGGAGTCCCGCAAGGCAGTATACTCGGCCCATTGATTTTTTTGCTCTACATTAACGATTTGCCGCTGAATGTAAGCTACCCTATGACCCTCTTTGCTGACGACAGCACAGCGGTCATAAAAAAATCTGAAAATAAAAATTACGAACACGAAATAAATAAAACTCTCCAAGAAATAATGTCATGGCTAGAATCAAACTGTTTAAAGGCTAACTTAAGCAAAACTAAAATTATGCACTTTACACAAAAAACCAATCCACCTCCTGTAAACTTGGTATACAACAATGTAGCAATCCAGCAAGAACATGTCACCAAGTTTTTAGGTCTGACGATAGATCATAACTTAAGCTGGAAATACCAAGCTGAGGTAACGTGCAATAAGCTTAGTAAATCTGCCTACGCCTTATACAAGCTATCAAAAATTGTTAGTAGAGACGCCGTACTGTCAGCTTTCCACGGGTATGTAATGTCAACATTGCGGTTTGGAATTGTATTTTGGGGCAATTGCACTGAAGTAACTACAATATTTAAAGCCCAAAAAAGATGTCTGAGAGCGATGTGTCAGTTAAAATCTACTGATACCTGTAAGCCATATTTTAAGGCACTGAAAATTCTTACACTTACCTGTCTATATGTATATGAAGTTGCTGTCTTTGTCAAAACAAACGAGTCGCTATTTCCAAAGGCGCATGAAAATAGCTCTAGAACAATACGGCATCCACATAAACTCAAAATTGAATCCTGTAAAACAGCCTTCAAACAAAAAAGCATTGTGGTCATGGGACCAAAAATATATAACAAGTTGCCAGATAATCTAAAATCGCTAAATACTATTCAATTTAAAAGAAAATTATATGACATGCTGACTAATAAATGCTATTATGACATGAAAGAGTTCTTTGAAGATAAATTGTAATTTAGATCAGATATTTATTAATTTAGTTTGTAATTATTGACACGCTGACATGTATATTTTTATCATTGACATTAATTTTGTATTTATTTAAATTGATTTTTTAATATTAACTTAATCTTTTAATTTTTGACATTCTGTATTTAATTGTATTTTTATAAAATTATTTAAAAAGTTTAACTTGTGACATAAGATTTGTATGCCTATTTAGGTAGAGCACAAAAGAAGCTATATTTTTTCAACCATTACACCTGATGTACTTGTGTCTCACAAATCAATAAATGAATTATGAATTATGAATTATGAATTATGAGCTATTCACGTACCTCAGCGCTTGAAATCGCCAATCCGCGGTGGGCACGCGTGGTGATTAAGCCCATACTCTCTCCCTGAGAGAAGTCCTGTGCCCTACAGTGGTACTTGATCAATAGGTATACTGAGATACTTGATCTTGAACAGATCCCTGTGCGGTGCGCGCCGCTGCCCCGGCAGCCAGGGGTCGATCTCGTTGATGTAGTCGATCTCAACCAGGTCGCACTTCTCGTCTTCGTGGTACGTGTCCTGGATCAGCCGGTAGCCCGGGTTCAGCTCCATGTGGAACGCGAACAAACCCTGCGTTCAAGGTAGTGTAATCCTTTAGGTATTATATTATTTTTGTTGCACTAACCCGTGCTGAGGACAATTTTAAAAACCTATTTAGAGGCTAAAAATTCCACCCATGCCGGGACTTGAACCCGCGACTTGAGCTAACGGGCAAGTGCAGGCGTCAGTGAAATTTCGAGCCTCTTTACAAACTTTTCTGTATTACGTACAGGCAGCGACATCTGGCCGAAGCAATTTACATCACTTGCAACCCCGAGTGAATTGTCGGGCTCAAGCGCGACGTTGAGGACCCTTCCTATAATGTCGCATTTTTCATTCGGGAATCAAGAATAATCAAGAATCAAGAATATTTATTGTGAGCTTAGACATGGTTTACACATTTAGCAGTAACAGTTGCTATTTCAAGGGCCCTGCTAATATATTTTTCACTATTACCGGTAGAATATAATCGTAGCCAATCGTGGCAAGTGGCAGTTCCTGATATCTGCTTACCCCTCTGGGATACAGGCGTGAGTTTATGTCTGTATGTAATAGAATCGTATTGACTTTTGTGAAACGACAAACATTTTAAGAATTCGACAAAGATTCGGTAGTATCACTTCATAGCATATTTGAAGTAACAGAGGAAACTATCGAAATTAGTAGTTACGATGATGTATTCCGCCAAATTTCTACTTAGTTTTTGTTGAAACTACCAATTGAAAAGCGGTGGTAGCCTAGTGGGTAGAACATTGGACTCGGAAGCGGGAGACCCAGGTTCGATTCCCAGTGCGGGCATGTACCTATGACTTTTCTTTCTAAGTTATGTACATTTTTGAAGTTATAGTCGCAAAACCACTCGCTAACGGTGAAGGAAAACATCGCGAGGAAACCTGGATGTCTGAGCTATTCAAATACCTCAGCGCTTGAAATCGCCAATCCGCGGTGGGCACGCGTGGTGATTAACCACTCGTCTGCCGCGACACAGATCTGTGTCCAACTTAGTATGGGCCACCTATACGTTGCGTTCCGCGAGGGCAGTTCAGGAGTTAAGCCCATACTCTCTCTCTGAGAGAAGGCCTGTGCCCTACAGTGGGACGTATAGAGGCTGCTTATGATTACGACAAAAAATGTAAAGGTCGGTCCATAAGTCTGAAAAGTCTGAAAAGTCTGGCCATACCCTATTTTTGTTACATATACCATTTATATCATGTCTTCGAAATTTTAGCCCCCTTACTCATTTACGAGGGGGTGCTCATCGACTTCGAAATTCCTAAATTCTATGGAAAATTCCTCAAAAAGTACTACCAAAAAGTAAAAGTAGTAGTCATAAAACGTCAACAACCCATCAAAAGTAAGTTACTTTTGTTCAAAAATTGTATAAACACGCATAAAATGTTATAAATAAAAGCTAAGTTGGTTAGAACTTTTTTGATGTAGAAAGTCTGAAACCGTCTGTTTTGTTTTACAATATGAAGTTTTCTTCCCCACCCATATCGTATTGCATTCTTCAAATTATTTCATACCCCAATCTGCAGTGTCGTTTTGCCTTGAAGGTAATCAACATTGTCACCACAAGTATCAGGACTAAATCACCATTCGTGCCCACCGCGGATTGGCGATTTCAAGCACTGAGGTATGTGATAGCTCAGACACTCAGGTTACCTCACGATGTTTTCCTTCACCGTTAGCGAGTGGTATTGCTACTTTAACTTCACAATTTTAGGTACATAACTTAGAAAACAAAGTCATAGGTACATGCCCGCACTGGGATTTGAACCTGGGTCTCTCGCTTTCGAGTCCAATGTTCTACCCACAAGGCTACCACCGCTCTGTCGTCTCCACGGTTTTGTCGCAAAGTCGCCCGTAACGTAGCTAGTAGAGTGCATGCATGCAAAGATCACGACTTTCAACCGGACTTGCCTGTCTAATTTTCTCAATGCCGTCCTTCATGCTGTAGAAATTAGGCTTCTTTCCTTTCGGAGCAATCTTCTTGTCGTAGATGGTCTTTCTAATTGGCTCGTTTAGTTTCTGCAATCGAATCAAACTTTATGACCCTGCTTATATAATTGAAGACCTAGACACTGCGGTTTCCTTTCTGCGCTAATCTATGCTAATTTAAATCTAGTTAGCATATCCAGGTCATTGTGAAATGTTTGGAATCATTAATCGACGCTTGTTTGTGCTTCTAATTTGAATCGTTTCCAATATTAGTCGAGCACTATGGGCTACATAAAGTTAAGTCTTGCAAAATAGTAGATAATTCAGTCGTCTCAAAAATACGCTTAATGTTCAACATATTAACGATCTAACAAAAGGTTTCTGCTAGATCAGTCAACAGACCTAACAGAATTCGTCTACGTAAACAGTGTTTACTAAAACACACTACTTAAGTATTATTTTTCTCTTTCTCAGCTCTCATTTGAGGAGATAGCTTCACTGCTGAATGCGGTTCAAAAAATGTGTGAAGCACACTTTATGCCAAAAAAGCTACTATAACATTAAAGATTATTTAGATGACAATGATGTCTGGAATTAAAGCCAGTTCAATGCATGAGTTCCAGGTTTTAGAATATTTATATAAATTCTGTAAATTAAGGACTTGAAAAGACTAAGTTTGGAGTTTTTTTTGTCTATTTTTTCTCCAAAATGATCTAGATTTTGAAATGGACACCTAGTTTAACTTGTAACGTTCATTAAGTCGCAGTTTCTGTGCTACTTTGAATATAAATTTTGATTTGATTTGTATGATGGCCATCAGACCACCTGCACAGCTAGCATCATGGGCTCGATAGCCAGCAATTCACCGACCCACCTTAAAGAAATACCTATTGTATTCAAAGTCGCTGGCCCCCAGCTTGAGTGGTGAGTTGAGCAGGTCCGATAAAGTCCTCACGGATGAGCTGGGGGCGCGGAGTAGCACCACGATGTTGGCGGAGTAGGCCGCGTACAAGATCGTCAGGGCGATGAAGAGGAGTACTGTCACGCAGCGACCTGAGGGGAGACCATTTTTGGAAACCTGAGCCAGTGCCTTGTACTTGAACAATCGGTTAACTACTATTTACAGTTTAGCTTCAGGTCTAATGAATTATTGTCCTATCGGCATCGATCAAAAGTCAATTGATATTATTGTCATTCGATACGGCGAGAAATCATTGTCGTTGTGTGGGTGGGACCTATTGGCACTTTGGCATACAAAAAAAAAAACAGATTGTTAATGTTCCGAACAATAGCGAGTTAAAAATTATATCAGCACACTGTCAAGTGTCATAAGCAGCCTATATACGTCCCACTGTAGGGCACAGGTCTTTTCTCAGAGAGAGAGTATGGGTTTAATCACCACGCGTGCCCACCACGGATTGGCAATTTCGAGCGCTGACTCAGGTTTCCTCACGATGTTTTCCTTCACAGTTAGCAAGTGGTATTGCTACTTTAACTTCACAAATGTACATGACTTAGAAAACAAAGTCATAGGTATATGCTCGCACTGGAACTTGAAACAAGATCTCTCGCTTCCGAGTCCAGTGTTCTACCCCCTAGGCTAAGTATGCCATCGTGAAAAAAATTTAATATAGTTCAATCATCGCATATTTCGTTCCCTATGAGGGAAGAAAAAGTAGTTTGCTGTGCTGATTATTAGATGCTATTCGTTTCAATGCAAAACAAATTGAGAAGAGTGTTAAGATTCTTGTTCTTCTAAGCTCGTAATTGTTATCAGGTAAGTATGTAATTCTTCAAGAACATGCAAACATATTCACCAGCAGCCTGTCTCGGTTCCAAGTTACAGCCTTGCTGTAGGACAGCTCCAATGATCAGGATCAGTACATCGGCCCAAGAGCCATCCAATTGCAGTGGATGCTAATCACATGAGAAAATAACCATGTCAATAATGGGAACTGAAAGCTAACTTATAAGTCCTAAACTAGTATTTTAAAATAATGAGAGAGATAAAAGACGGACTAAATTGAGGAGGAGTAGGGTGTCACAGAAAAACCGCTTTGTAGTGTAGTGTCCATCTACTCTTTGAATTTTCCAAAGCCCACTTGAAATATTCTTATTGAAATAGGTACTTATTAATTAACTAGGCCACAATGTAAATTGTTATTTTAAATGGATCAACGGGTTTTATTGGAATAATTCACGAGATATGGCGTGATGGAATTTTTTAAGTAGGTAAGTACATCTGGAAGTAGTTTAATCCCATGAGCTCTGAACAAGCCAAGAAGTTATTTGACTCTACAAGGGTCGGACGAGCCTCATATGCGAAAGTTGATAAACTAAACTTCCACGGACTTCTCCTCAGATACGACCAATTAAGCTCTCTTAGGCATCTAACTGTTGCCAATAAGATGTAAAGTCTTCTTAGCGTGTCGATGGCAAAACAATTTTCGTCAAAGTGTTTATTAAACCGTTGCGGCGCAGAACTTCGCCACGCTGACTGCGTTACACTTGCAATTATTAGGTCCTCTTGAGTGCAGGTGTTAAGGCACGCAGGGCACGATGGAAGTTGGTCCATCGTCTGGGAGATACCGCACAAACAGTTCAAATTATTGCTGTCGAGGTCCCTGAACCACCACCTGGATATGTTATCCTTACTTCGGTCAATTTTAGCCAAGATCTAAGGTGATCAACTGTAATCCGGTTTCATTGGCGACAATTTCGGGTCACTTATAATGTGTAGTGCTTCGGAGAATTCGGGTTCCTCGCTTAGCTACGAAGCCCAACAACCAAAGAGGATAATAGACTCACCATCCCCATAGTGGCTTCCCATTTAGAAGTAATGTAGAGAAAGACTGAGCATCCCAGAACACAGATCAGTATGGCCAGCCAGACTGCGCCCGTAAAAGGCAGCGCAAAGATATTGGATACGTAGGCCAAAGGGGGTTCACGGAACACGAAGCGGACCGCCGTGGACCCCACCATGGCTATGTAGTCTATGTTCTCCATACGGTCCTTCGTAAAGATGGTTAGGGTCCCTGGGTAAAACATAGATAAGTCTTTATATCGGTAGATAGGCAATAATCGACTAGCTGTAGTTTTCTAATATTCTGATCTTATACTGGAATGAAACTGGTGATGACGATACCGAAGACATATGACTCAGCTTGACTGTGTGTGGAGAACGGATCTATAGTTTAACGGGTCAAAGATATTAAATAATAATAAAGAGACTTGCTGACGTAAAGGAGAAGAAACCAGATAAAGAAATCGCAGATAGTCAAAAGGTACTAAGGTACTAAAGGTAGGTACTAAATATTATTAAAATAGTGGTTCAGTTTACATGATCTTTTTGTACTTATGATGACGACTGTACTAGTTCTTTATTAGAACTGTATTACAGCCACCAGCGCCGCTCCTCTAAATTGTGTTGTGGGTTTATTCTAGAGTACCTACCGACGGATCATCACCAAAAAGATCTCAAGATCATCCCACCTATTGCTAGGCACAATCTTTTTCCATAACACACATATTACAATCTTTTTCTATATCAGCCATATCAAGAAATAAAAATGGTTGTTATTGCTGTTTACATAAGCATCCTATATACGTCCCACTGTAGGGCACAGGCCTTCTCTCTGTTATTGCTGTTTGTTGAATGGTTTCTTTTTAGTCTGTGGTCAATGTACAATGTTAGGTCGAGTTTGTAGTGGAGAAAAAGGCAGCGTGAAAAATTCTCCATTGATTGATGAAAATTATTTATTTCCGGTAACTGTCTACCTACGAGTGGATCTGCGACTAGTAGTCTGCATACAAAGTGGGGTGTTGCCTATTTTGCAGCCTTGCAAAACTCAGTAGGTTAGGTACATTTGAAACTTCAAAAGCTTCAATCACTCAGTTTTTTGTAAGCCAAATGTTATTATTAGCAAACTATTATCACTAAATTTATTAAAAGTGATGATGGAAATATTACCTAAATCCGCTTCGTTATTCAGCAGCATTTTGACAAGCCCCTGCCAATTACCGTACTGGTCTCTGTAGCCCCACGTGTGGGTAAAGACACGTCTTTCGGTAGCATTCAGCATCTCGAAGCAAATCTTCACGACCATGTACGACATCTTCGCTATTGAGTCATGGTGGAGGTTCCTGGGTTGGTTTTTTTGGTAGAGTTATCAGAAGGTAGTCGGTACTTACCCATAGGTAACAAACGAGTATGACAAACGAGTCAGTCACATAAAAATATGGGCATGCAAGTGACAAGAAGAAAACAACGAGTGCTTAGTTAAACCTGTATCCATCCATTTGTATCCCAAGAAAATGTCTTTTAATCTCACAATAGTTAGTTTAAAAAAAAACTATGGCCTAGTTCACAGGAAAGACAAGTCAATACGTGCAGACCCAACCAAGCCAAATTAAACCAACTCAAATTATTAGGTAAGTACATGAACTATGGAGAAACTTTTACTTCGTGAAAAAAAAAAGTAATACTATTCAAATTAAGAAATTGATAACAGGGGGTGATATTTACATAGATACATACATACATAAACTCACGCCTGTATCCCAGAGGGGTGGGCAGAGACCAGGGACTGCCACTTGCCACGATCCTGACAGATCACTTTCACTTCCTCAACATTCATTAGTCGTTGCATGCACGGGCACGCACGCCCGGTTTCGGGTACTTTTTATCTTAATATTCGGGGTACACTTGGGGGATATTTCTTAAATTTATAAGATTAATGAGTAACCTGAGATTATAGCAAACAACTTGTTAGAGATTATTATGCTTTACGTAATTTAGCGATTTATTGTTTACAACGAGAGTAAAACTGAATTATCTGAACTATAGATACAAGCTAACAGTCTTATTTATAAAAAGTTAAAGCCGGTTTATGGCAGGATTTCTTGTTATAAGCCGGCTTTAACTCCGGTCTTAAGAGTTTTAATGGAAGAGACTTTTTATAAATAAGACTGAGACTGTAGAGAGTACACGTGTGCACTCTATTCAGTTACGTTACATGTGACTTTGATCGGCTGTCGACTATTCTTCATACTTACAGTCGATCATCCATGTGCTGTCTGGTCTCATTACTGTCTGTGACAACATTAGCCACGGTTAGAACGTGCCTTTGAAGATTATGCCTTCGAGAACTCAGCACTTTGGATTCTCTGTGGTCTTCGAAAATGCCATACTTGGTCACCTTCATTTGTTTCACTTCAAGTTCGATCTTTAAACCTGTTTTGGTTTCTTTTTCTTCTTCTTTTATCACAAGAGCAGTGGCGTTTTCATTTGTTTTATGCCAGCCAGAGTTTGGAGCTCGCCACAAACCTCGTGGTAATTTGATGACGTCAGATGTTGCAGAGATTTTGTAAGCTTTGAAAAGAGGGCAAACTTGGTGAGTGAACTTTTTTGACCTGTCATTGTTGATAAAAGTTTTTTTTAATCTCTCTATGAATAAGAATTTTGTCGATAGATTCGACGGCACATCGATCTTAAACGTACCGAATATAATTTAAGTACTAAACACTCAGCTGTCTTTGCAAGAATTGCGTTGTCATTACATTGTATAAACTCACGCCTTAATCCCGAAGGGATGGGCAGAGACCAGGGTTTGCCACTTGCCGTGATCCTGACAGACCACTTTCGCTTCATCAACATTCATTTGTTGTTACATGCACCCACCCCGGTTTCGGGTACTTTAATTGCATTGTCGGCTGTATTAGAGTAATTTTAATCCGGTTTTATTCTACCTCAGTAAATATAAATGCATCAAAACCTTCAGATACAAATACACGAAGTAATTTATTGGGTCTGTTACCAATCAAAAAATCATTTGCCACAGGGTCGAGAGTGATTTGTTAAATCTAGATTGATTTGTGACCTGAATACGGTATCTGTATATGGCTAGATCCGTCGCTTTTCTAATTGGCTCTAGATCATAACTAAGAACCTAGCTATCTAATTAGCTAGGTAGGTAGATGGAATAAAATGCTTGTTCGTTTTATGCAAAGCAGACGAGCTTGGTTTGATAATTTATTTCTTTTTATGAAACCCGATTGTAAGGATAATGTTATGAGCAATGGATTTATTCAATATCGGACGTAGAAGGTAAGTTCAGCCTTTGTTTGTCTTCTAATTGAGTGGATATTTATTGTAAATAGGTACCTACTTACTTTTTCAAAGTTCTCGATTTGAAAGCAAAAGCAATTTACCTGCAAAATCAATAAAAGCATATCCTGCCTGCCAGCGCCTCTAATATGTAACTATAGTCCTTTGTGTCGGAGTGTAAAAAATTATAAGTATGTATTTGACATCTGTGTTCATATAAGATGTCTGCATTCAGTCCACCATCTGACTGAGGTGGGTTGCAAATATTGTGGATGCCACTAATTGGGATGCAAACCAGAAATTTGGACATAAAATTCGTTACTAGTGTATTGGTTGGTGGCGTTTCTATATAAATAATACTAATACAATTACAAATTGACGTCATCCAATCTTGTAGAGACTCAAATAATAGACGCGTAGTTCGATAAGCAACGACATTTTGAAATATATTTTAATTGTAATCTATTAATTATGTACCGAACTTTTCTCACCTTCAGTAAAAACGTATTCACTTTCAGAGACTTTCCTGGCCAAAACCACTTCGCTATCAATCAGAATATTGATGTTATTCAAAACTTGCATGTTCATTTCAGTATCCCTTGATTCAAGAATCAACCATCTATAGGGAGATTTGAAATAATCCTTTTTGTTTACCTGTAATGGAAAACACTTTTATTGTTATAAATGTAAATGTTTTTGAATCGCGGCTGGGTTTGGCTGGGCACACCGCAGATGTCCTAGATTAATGCTGATTAATTACAAAATTAGACACTTGCAAAAATACTGCGTACCTGCATGAAGTCACGGTCACATACCATGTTATAAGCACTGTTTTTCTTTCCGAAACAACCGGTAAATAGTTTCCGCTAGGACGACCATTTTTGGTACATTAATGCTATGTTTTTGGGAATAGCTATACTATTACGAATACTAAACTAGGTTCTAAAAATAGCTATTAGGTACTGAGATTTCTGTTCCACAGCTTTTGAAAAAGCGGATTATGAATAAAGTTAAGATTTTTGTATTCCTGGCGTTTGGATAATTCTGATAACTATTTTTCGAGTCTAGGAATCGTTTTTAGCTAAAAACTACCATTTTCGGCAAACATTCTTCATAGCAGAAGATATGATTTTTACCATAGCTGGCCCCAGTTAGCTCCGGGTAGCCCCTTAGTAACGATCTGTAATTTATTGGCCGGTAATAGTTCATACCTACCTCCATCATCAGGTCATATGCTCCAACGGAGTTTAGATCTACAAACACAACATTATTCTGCAAGAAACGCTCGGTCCTATTGGGCTGGAATGACCTGGCTAGTCCGATACCCTCGGCAAACAGTTTCTTAGCTAAAACGTTTCGATGGTCTGAAACATAGACGAAATGATAACAAGTGGCGTAAATTACCTACACAACGAGTCATTGTAGATAATGGCGGAAAACCTGAAAAGCGTTTTTAAGTATCCAATAAGCAGCATTTGATATTATTAATTGAATCTTTTCATACTATCTTGAAAGTTGACGCGGATATTACCAAACACAAAATTTTGATATATACTTATTTAGGCTTTTATTTATTAATTTTGAGGTAATAAATAGTTATCAGATTTTGCTTTATTTCCAGTAAGCCGTTGTGCTTAGATTTTTTTTAATGGAAATCGTTTTTTTCGTTTGAAAGTTCGATATTTATCTACTAACTTAGACTATGCACCAGATTTTTCTGGCTTTTGCCATGCATATATATAAATAATTTACTTTCATGGGTATTATTTGCACGTTTTGAAATGTTGAAAACAAAAATATAAATTCCAATGTAGAGTCCATGTTTCCAGTGGCCCAATAAAAAATACGTATATTACAATTTATAAAGTACCTACTTACAGGCATCCCAGCACAGACTCGGTGCTAATAAATTTGTCTGTTTGTCAGCTTGTTCGTGTGTTAGGAAAGACATTAGCATTTTAATAGAGACGTGATCGCGACAAGTCACTGCTGATAAAAACGAGATGACATAAATTGGAATCAACTTTTTTAATGGCATCCTTATTTTATTTCAGTCTGCACGTAATTTATGTGGCGAGTGGATATTCAATCTTTAAAAGATATTTATGCTGCGAAGTGAGCCCGAAAATGTATCTAAGCGTTGACTCCTAACTTTGTTTGCTCAGAAATTGAAATGTGAATGTTAATGTTTTCTTATGCTTTTCCTTTTTTTCTTCTTTACGTAGTCGAATACTTAAGTACAGTCGCAAATAAAATGGGAAATGTTTGCCTTTTTACGTGGTTCCTAATAATATAATAATCTTCGTGTAGGATAAGACTATTACTGTTGTTCCACGAAGTAATACCTGTCACGTAAAAGCCTGAAAAATTTAAGGTGAAAACAAAGGATACATTTATATCCCCATAATTCAACTTTTAGAAGGATCTCTATCTAACTTTTAGAAGGATCTAATATCTTTCTCATTCTCATGTAATTTGATGCAACACTGTACTTTATTGCTTTATATACAAAGGAAGAAAAATTTACACAAAACTTATGTCTACAGAAATACCCTTTAAAAAAAAAACAAATGAGTTTTATTCATGCCAGTACCCAAGTCGCTAACATATCATTAGCGAGCCAACATTACGATAGCGCTGACTAACCGCTATTTTATTCATTCGTATCTCTCTTGAATCATGCAAGGGACAGGTATTGAAATTCACAGTCGTTGTAGCGAAACTCGCCCTTAAGCAAAAGCAATAAAAACTACCGTATCCCGTACTCGATGTACTTACCGTGGTACTACCCCAGAAAATTATTTAGATATAGTCTCGTTTTGGAAACATTATAGTTAACTTAGACGGATTTTGGTAAACCGAATAAGTCATAAACAAGCCTAACGTTCTTATCATTAGGTAGTGGCACAGAGTACATTGGTACTGATAAATTACTAAGTAATATAAGTACAGGGTTTCCCAAACCTATTTTGAGTCTGACTCCCAATGACACGACGCCCTCCATATTGAAACTGATAAGCGTGCACATATGTAAAGTTTGCTGTGCTGTCGACTATATGCCATGACTTGTCTGCGCCTTGATTACTAACTCTTATCGTATACATCTGTGTGCGAAAGCGTAATGTTTACTTAGCTCTCCGGTAGAGATCATCATCATCAGCCATTTGACGCCCACTGCAGAACATAGGCCTCCTTCATGGTTTTCCTAACCATAAAGGGTTTTGTCATAATCGCCACGATTGGCAGGCGGGTTGGCGATCGCAGTATGCTGTTGAAATCTCAGGAGGACGCTGCTGCCCGTCTCCTCCGGTCTAGGACGTGGACGTCCGATATCTAGGACGTGACAGTGATATTGAGACAAATAATTGTACGACAAAATCCTGTAGGATTTTTCGTTTTTGTACACAGATATATACGTTAAAAGTTACCATCAAGCAAGGCATAGGATCAGGCATGCTTTGTCTATACAGTAAAAAATTATATATGAGTTCAGTAATATCTATATTCTGGTTCATGAGTAATTAAATACAATTTATATATTTAGTCACTTTAATTCTAATGGTCTGCAATTTGCAATTAGTAGGAGATTATTAAAATTGCATCATACCTAAGGTCTCAAGTTAAGTCTAGGTTGTACTCAGTTGTAACAATTTACCATGCCTCATAATAATTTACAGCCTATGTGCGTGTGTAATTATAATTACATGGTTTCTTTGGTAATATTTTAGTTTGTAACTCAGATGTGAGCATAATAATAGTATTACAATACAGTGACACAGACGTTCAGTGTGGTTTATGTATCACGAAAGAGGTCACAACCTATTTGATTTTTTCTTCGACATCCAGTGAAAAAAAAAACAGTTTAGGAAACAAAAGTGAAACGGCTGGTGTTCCTAATTTAAATCCAGCATCCTTGGGATGGCGCGTTAGTTTAACCTCCTTTTTAACTTATTTTTTCTGGCCGTTATGTGTCACCATGGATTGGGTGTAGGTCTCAGGTGTAGGTCCATGTGTATCACTCAAAGGCACAATTTTTTTTAATGTGTCTAAAATAAATAACAGCTATTGATACTGTTCTTAATTTAAATGCAGAGGTCCAACATCCTTGAGACGCCGCGTGAGTCTGACCTCCTTTTTAACTCACAATGTCAACTTTTTCCTTTTTGCAATAAGCTGCCTGAATTTTTAGTCACCATCCATTTTTTCTGGCAATTATGTATTACTCGATCGAGCATCATTAATTCATTATCGATCTGAGGCAGATTGCTCTAAGCGGCTGGTTGGGGATGGTCGAGGACAACAAGCAGTGGCATGCCTTGGAGGAGGGATTCATGATCGGTTGATGTATCACTCAAGACACTATTTCTGATTTTTTTTCTATGTAGCACTCAGTGTACCTACGTGTGTCTCATCATAAGAGTCTATAAACGTCCCACTGTAGGGCACTGGCCTTCTCTCAGAGAGAGAGGATGGGCTTAATCACCACTCGTGCCCACCGCGGATTGGCGATTTCAAGCGCTGAGGTATGTGAATAGCTCAGACACTCAGGTTTCCTCACGATGTTTTCTTTCACCGTTAGCGAGTGTATTGCTACTATAACTTCACAAATGTACATAACTTAGAAAACAAAGTCATAGGTACATGCTCGCACTGGGAATCGAACCTGGTTCTACCGCTTCCTAGTCCAATGTTCTACCCACTAGGCTACCACCGCATGTGTGTTTGTGTGTCTCACTGCAAGGTAAAGGCGTCCCCTTTAAGACAGGGTTCGGTCATTTGCCACTTCTGACCACTTCGGCAAGAACTTGATGAAATATTTGATCAAAAATCTGGCAGTATTCTTCATCGAGCTTGACTCTTTCACATTTTACTCGCAGGATACGTAATGGACGACCCCTCTCATCGCCCTTGATTGTTGTTCTTGACACACTTTCTGAATGACTGATTCATTAAACTGAATGACTTTTTGTGCATGTGCTGCATCGGTTCGAAGAAATGTTGACTCATGAACAATGACCGGAATGGGTAGAGTATAAATGCCCACAGATGGGGAAGAGAATTAATAAATGTATATAAATGATTGTTAACAGCTAAGTACGCACTAATTGAATTTTTAAGAACCTTTACTTTACTTATTGTATTTTTAAATGAGTTGTGTAATATATTTTCACACCGATATAGGTAGATCATGAAGGACTTGGCACAATATTTTAAGGATTGGAATGCACCAATGTTCTCGTATCTCTACTTTACTGTACGCATAGTAGGTATGACTTTCCAGTACATTAAATTCTGACAATTTAACTTCACCAAACGCGCGGCTGGCGTCGTCATGCTACCTGTAATAATATCATCATCAGCCATTTGACGTCCACTGCAAGACATAGGCCTCCCTCATGGTTTTCTAACCATGAAGGGTTATGGCATAATTACCACGCTTGGCAGGCGGGTTGGCGATCGCAGTATGCGGTTGGAATCTCAGGAAGACGCTGCTACCCGTCTCCTGGTAATTTATTTCCTTAGTCGCCTTCTACGACATCCACGGAAGCAAATGGAGTGACGCTATTCTTGATCCGGCACCACGAGGATACTGTAATAATATAATAGATTATATTGTGGTACATACTTTGTACTATTGGTTATCGGAGATTTTAGAACAACTGAGTCCGTTTATAGATTCCTAGATAATTCTAAATCCCGGAAAAATATCCGGATAGGAATATTTTTTCGGATCTCAGAAAAATACTCATATTAGACAGATATATAGTTAGAGAACTAGTACTTTACTGCAAAACAAGAAAAAATAATTCCAAATAATTACCTTATTACCTTCACCTATTACAGACAAAAAATCGTATTAGTACCACCGTTGAGTATATAAGATTTTACTTAAAATTCAATGAGATTACTAGCCTTAAGTTGCTCTACTTACTTAGTTACTAATGTACTTAAGATGATTTGAGAAAAGGTGGTCATAGTAAACTACAACATGACCCGATGACAGCGGATAACTTTGTACAATGATATTGAACAAACAGAATGTAAATGCTTTTCTTTGAATTTTTTTTTTATTTCTGAATTCGTCTGACCTATTCCGATAACTAATACCACAATGAATTTGTACCACAATGCATATTTACTCTGCCTATTCTGATCACCGCATATGTGCAGTTTGTAGGTACTATTCGAACGAGGCCCAAGTAGTTTTTTTTAAAACCGGATATCCTGCTAAGGAATTAAAAACAATTTTTTATTTTATTTATTTTATTTATTTCTATTGTGGCAACAGACAGTCACAGTTTTGAAAATAGGTACAAAGGAAATATACTTAATGAAAAGACTTAAAGTGCAGAGAATAACATTTAAGGCTTAGCCACCTAATCCAATTCGAACTCTACGAACTCCAAGGACTCTACGAATGTGAAGCAACTAGTGTGCCCACTGCGCTATAACAGCTCTGGCATTGGCTACACTGCGACAATCCTTGTGACGCTCAGCATAAGTGCCAGTTTCGAACAAGAGGGGTAACCGACCTAATTGGTTTGATAGTGCGTTTTCCTTATAGTAATTTATAGTAAGACTCTTGTTTCGTTCGTGTGACCCAAATTGGATGGCATTTCCAGAAAGAAAAGAGCTGACCAGTTCGTGGAAGAAGTAAATTGCAGATGGCCGGAGCCTTTTTGGTTGAAAGGGCGTGTCTTTGGGGAGGCTTATGTCCTGGGGGGCGAATCTCTAAAATTCATAGATGTCCAATAGATATTAGTACGATAATAGTTTCATTGACACTGTTGGTAGTTTAGTAACCAATGGCATTCCAATGGTATAACGTGCATCAAAACTTGGCACCTTGCGCGATTTGACTTCTTCGCGAGAGATGCCTATTTAATTTGCGGAGGTTATACCATTGGATTGACATTATACTGCGATCGATTTTTAGACTAGCAAGTAGAGGCAAGTAACAACTATTATCGAGCTTAATATCATTACTTGGAAAAACTATGTGAGTATTAGACTGTGGGGCCTGTACTCTTGCTTGGCTCTGTCTGACTATATTAGCACTAAAGGTTTGCCTCTATCTATCTCGCAAACGAAAAATAGACATAGTCTAGCGCCATCGCGTGCGTGCTTTGTTACGAGACTTTGTTACACACATGAGTCATGTCCAGGGCCTGACTAATCATGTCTAAAAAATATTCTTTCTATCACAACGCAATTTTATTTATAATTAAATAAGTTTTTTTACTACATTACTATATAGCGATACAATAAAATATTCGTATTATTCTACTATAATTTTTTATGTTATCCGAAGTTTACTGAAATATGAAGATACGTCATTATATCGTCGTTTAAAAAAGCCATGAGGCGAGGGGCTCCAAGCCGATTAAGGCTCCTAGGCAGTTGTCTGCACTACCTAATGGATAATCCGGCTAAGCTTTTATATTATGTGTACCAAATCCTGATTGATTCCATTCGTCTAACTGTGAAATTCAATACTAATTGCTATGGAAAACGTGAGGGTTCTGATTAGGCCTCTGGTCATATGTGGCCAAGTTTTTTTTTAATGTACGACTTTTGTGGTTTACCCTTTGATGCGATCCGTCTCACATAGATGTAAAATTCCAAAAAAAACCCAACGGAAATACATGCCATCGGCTACATCCCGGTTACTTTTGCAGAAGAAACGTTTAATCACTGATGGACAGTGTCATCATCGCATCGACATAAGCGATTACTAATACAGGCAAACGGATGTCACGGTTTTTGTCCGTATGTGGTGCGTAGCGTAAAACATGAATAGAAAATGTACCTAATGACTAATACAATTGTGAAGTAAATTAAACTAGGGAACTAAGACAAGAAATTTCCCATATAAAAATGGGTTCTATTCATCAGTATCAAGAAATTTGTCTTACTATGGGGAAAACTTTAAATCCGCGAAAACAATATCACCCGTTCGCTCCATGCATTATTTAATGCCGTAGGTTTTCGTGGTCTAATAATAATTTTATCTCGTTTACGGGGATCTAGGAGAGGTAACTATTTCACGTAGCCTTATGGTCATGGATGTGCGGAACAAACTTGCGATATTTTTCGTCATTTCGAAGTTTTTCCCATTGTAAAAACTATTGGCATTGAGGATTAGAAACTCCTATTTTCGGATTTCTATAGGGATCTTGTCACACCCTGTATAATTTCTGTCAAAATACAGAAGTATATTTTTAATAATTCACTTGTTCAGGCAAAATTAAGTATTTAGTATCTACAACAGGTTAATAATGCCCAAGAAGTGAAGTAGCCAAGAAATCAAGATAGAAGAATCAGAACAAAAAGAACTTCTGCCAAGTTGCTCACTAAGGTGTATAAAATTAAAGAAGAAAAAAACAGTTTCGACCAAATTTAAAGAAGTTTATCCGCGTTTCAGCACGCCAGAAGTGCAGAAGTTTTTGGTCTCTTTTACCCATTTAGAGGATAGTGTTCAACTTTTGTTCTGAGTTCTGTATCCTGCATATTACCGCGATAAATGTTTTTATCTTCCTCGCGACTAGCGCCGGAAGGTGAAGAAGGGGCCTATGCTTAATAGTGGGCGTCGTTCATGGGCTATATAGATAGACCACAGAACAATTCCGTGAGATAGACAGATACTGACCGGCGTTGTCTCGCCTACAGCGCTCCGCGATAAGAACACAAAAAACTTTGTCGCGGTAATTAGCAGCGGATGCAAAAACCAATTAAAAAATATGTACAACAGTTTTTCTCTTTTTAAAGGTGCTACGGCTACTTTCTCTCGCGATGTTGGTCAAATGATTATCTATTTATCGTTTAAAGCCACTATAAGACTCAAAACTGCGAATCGGCACGATGCGAATTCGCAACTCCGAAAACTGCGACACGAATTGCTGCGATGCGATTTCGTGCGGCAAGGCATCTCCCTCCCACATTTCGGGTGACCATTCCTTCCTTCCATTCCCGTATTTTGTAAACTAGGTCGTGACATGAATCGTAAAAAGAAGTGCTCTGTTATTGCTAAGAAGATAAAGGGAAAAGAAACAAAGAAGATTTTGGGTTCATCCATTTATTATAACTTATATTATAAACGCCGATGCGAATCAATTCGCAAGTTATTGCGTTGCGTCGCGCAATCTCGCAGATTTTTACGATGCAACCTCGCATCGCAGTTTTGTGTGCGGGCCCTTAATCCCCAGTTTTTCAGTACAATCCCTTGATCTAGTGTTAACAACTGTCAGTTGGCCAAGTGTAACAAAAAAAAAACCGGCAGTCGTTAACAGCAGATTAACAAATTGTTAGTCTATGGGAACCCGGGGGTAAGTAATTTTGGAGTCATGTGTGATTATTGCTACCTACCTACTTGTGTTGCTTTTGTCAATTTAGGGGCTATCACTACTTTAACATCTGTTCTGTGGCATAGATCATCTACTGCATTATTTGAACTGCTTCTATTATCCCTGGTCGTCCTTGAAATCATAGCGTGATATTATGCAATTTGCTTTGCCTAGGTACATGTATTGTTGCAGTCAATACATCATGTTTAAACGAATATGTGTTGTGTAAAGGTTACGTTTGAATGCAGTTGCTTATGTTATCTCACGTGTCTTTACAACATATTTAAATGGCGTGATTTGCAAAAACAGCTTTAATTTATGTCTGTGAGAACTAATAGTGTTATTTAAAAAAACAGTACTTCTCTAAGACACTACTCAAACGCAGTTTAAGCAAAGTCAAAGGAAAGTCTTATTTAAACTGCATTTGAGAGTATAGAAATCGTGTTTTCTTGAATAAGACTGTGAAAAAATTAATGGAAAACCGGACGGTACGAGTCGGACTCGCCCTCGATGGGCGAGTTACGTACGAATTTGTAGTCCCGCAGTTTTTCCCAGCTTTTCCCGAATTTCAAAGACATTTTTTTTATGATCTAATTATAGTTTTCAAATTTTTATCTGTACTTGTAATATTATTATGCTACGATATTAATTGCCAAATTGCGTAGTTATAGGGCAACGGAAAGTACCCTATAAATTTTTATTCCCTTGAGAGTGTCGAAATATACGTTTTTGTGGCATAACCTTCTCAGTCCTGACCTTGAAAATAACAATTGAAGACCATTGTTATTTTCAAGGTCAGGACTGAGGAGGTTAAACGGCCGTACCTAACTTTAAACGTTAACTTAGAAGTTTGTTTTTTTCACAACTTTAAGAAACTGTAGACTTGAATGAATATATGGTTTTAATTTCAACTCGACACCTCCACGCGTTCCCGAGATAAAGGATCTTGACAGACCGACGTACGGACGAACGGACAACAAAGACATCCTATAAGGAATCCGTTTTTCCTTTTGAAGGACGGAATCGTGAAAATGAATAAGAAAAGTGTATAAGTTTTGTGTCTATACGTACTTCATTCATCATCATCATCATCATTCAGCCACAAGAAGTCCACTGCTGGACATAGGCCTCCTTCATGGATTTCCAAAAAGACCGGTTGGAAGCGGACTGCATCCAGCGCCTTCCTGCCACTTGGATGAGGTCATCTGTCCATCTTGTGGCTGGTCGTCCTACGCTGCGCTTGCCGATATGTGGTCTCCATTTGAGATCTTTTCGGCCCCATCGGCCATCAGTCCTGCGTGCTATGTGCCCCGCCCACTGCCACTTCAACTTACTAATCCGCTGGGCTATGTCGACGACTTTCGTTCGTCTACGGACGTCATCATTTCTGATTCGATCTCGTAGAGAAATTCCGAATATAGCCCTTTCCATAGCTCGTTGCGTGACCTTGAGCTTTCTTGTGAGGCCCATAGTGAGAGACCACGTTTCAGTGCCATAAGTCATCACTGGCAACACACACTGGTTGTATAATTTTGTCTTGAGAGATTGGGGTATATTAGACGAAAAGACTTTTCTAAGTTTCCCGAATGCTGCCCAGCCGACTTGGATTCAACGATTGACCTCTTTCACGAAGTTGGACCGGCCTAATTAGTTGGACTGGTTGTCCTAAGTAGGCTGGGTCTGGGATTCAGGCGTGAGTTTATGTACGTGTATTTGTATGTATATTCATAAGTCTTAAGTTTTCAAGGCAAGAAAGAAGAACCTTACAGAGGCCCAATTACGCGCACGAAATCCTGTCGGAATCCTGACGTTTGCTATAGCATTTAGTATGGAATTTGACAGTTCGATGATTGGAATCGTTCAGGATTTGGTGCGCGTAATATAGAAAACCAATATAGGACGGTTATTTAAGAAAGGGTCACACTAGAGAGAGGGCAATATTGTATAAGCGAGAGGCAAGTAGTTTACCAGTCCCTTTCTTTAACTAACCGCTTTATGCCCAGGATACAAATGCACCTTTAAATCGTAACTACCTACTATATAGCGCTGTCGACTCTACAATCGGTATCATTTGTAATATTGTAATTAATTCATAATAGGTAGAGGGTTTATTTAATTATGTAAATACAATTCGCTAAAGTGCATAAGTATATAAATCATTATTGTAAGCCGCTCATCTTTTGATTAGGTACAGTCACTGTCGTCAGTGACCGGTTGTTAAATAAGCACACTTATACTTTATACCTTATTCGGGAGGTCGTGGGTTCTAATCCCGGCATGTACTAATGACTTTGTTTTCTAAGTTACGTACATTTGTGAAGTTATAGTAGCAATACCACTCGTTAACTGTGAAGGAAAACATCGTGAGGAAACCTGAATGTAAGAGGTGTTCACGCACCTCAGCGCTTGGAATTGCCAATATGCGGTGGGCACGCGTAGTGATTAAGACCGTACTCTCTCTCTCTCTCTGAGAGAAAGCCTGTGCCCGGCAGTGGGACGTTTATACGCTACGTAAAAAAATCCCTTGGGGTGCTCGTAACTTGTACAAAGCCAAGCTTTTTGTGTGAACTGCAACTTAAAAAATTACTTAATAGAGAAACAAAACCACCAGTTGGGTTTTTTGTAAAGCTATAAGTTTCTAAATATATGTTTCACCATTAAAAGAGAACTTAGAAAATCAGTTTGTATTGGGCATTCAATGTATATTCATTTACCGCACATTTTGGTGATAAATAACAAATCATACAAAAATGTAATTCTTGAGATCTAACATAAAATCGCTCATAAAGCGCCATCGATTTCCGATGCTACCCATACAAATACCTGTTTTTTCGCCGATGCCAACTATTTACATGGCACTTTAAATACGTTTTGAGCCATAAATACGACGACTAGGTACTCGATTATTCCTAAAACCGGCTTGCGAGCTGCAGAGGAGTTTGAAAAAAAAAACTGTTCAAGTGCGAGATGGACTCGTGCACCAAGGAATCAACATTATACAGCATATCCATCACAGATATCTGCTCTAAGATCTTTTCATGTTTATGACATTTTGTGTCAAAAAAACAAGTGATTGTTTTATCTACACTTTATTTTAGGGTTCCGTAGTCAACAGGGAATCCTTATAGTTTCTGCATGTCCGTCTGTCTGTCTGTCTTTGGCCTAGCTCAGAAACGATTAGTACTAGAAAGCTGAAATTATACATATTAATCACGGTGACAAAACGGTACAATTAAATCATTAAAAAAGTTTATTTTAGGGTAGGTACCTCTTCTACACATAAATTAGGGATATATATTTTTCTCGTCTATCCCGTACTGACCAATCAACGATACCCGTTTTATTGATCGCTTAAAAATATTATTGGTATAGAAGAATTTTTTTTTTTATTCAGGATCTGTTTGCGTATTATTAGGCTTCAAAGCACAGATTTTTGTCCGAGTAGGGCGTCCCCCACCCGTCTCCCGGCTAAACGGTTGATTGTAGAAACATAAAAAAATTCAGGTCAGTAGTACATATAATGAACTTTAAAGGAAATCTATTAAGTAGGCTTTACTAGTGAACGAGTAATAGGCAACCAACTTATAAAAGTCCAATTTCATACAAATTCCATTGAACATGACTTCCATGAAGTTGTTAGTTAAAAAACCCTCTTTCTACGGAACCCTATATTGCGCGTGGCCCGACACGCACTTTGCCCCTTTGTTTTCGTAGTGCAGAAAATGGTTGCCAGCCTCCTTTCATTGAAAATCGAGTAAAAAAATTCCCACTGCTTTTTTCAATTATTCGATATAAAACCTTTTTGAGATTTTACGTTTGTATTGTTTTTATGTTCGCTGCTAAAGAACGTTAGCAGTTCAGGAATGAAATTCCATATAACTTTTCCCGCCGAAATGTCGAACTTTGTAACCCGTTTATGAACGAGACATGAGACGCTTTCTGAGTGGGTGTGGTATAAAACCATTTATTACAACCACAGAAACACACACATACATTAACAACGTTACAACATAAATATTAAAACACAGTAAAAAGGTAAAAAAGAAAAAAAAACAATAAAACAGTTTCTAGTGACATAAATTTTGGTGTATGAATGTTGCTCGAAAAGGCAGCTGGCTCAGCGTTGTGCTGAGGGTATTCGCCCAAAGCGCAAATTTTTAGCCAGTGCCTGTCCGTCTCACAAATATGCTAGGATGCCGGTGTAGCTTATACCAATACATACACAGTTAAATAAATGAATAAATAGATGATTAAATAAATAAAGTTACATAAAATACAAATGAAGTTAATGCCTTATTATGCTAATGATTATGATGCGATCACATGTTGCGGTTTGTATGTTTTTTTCTAATTTTTCGATAATCCGCTACCTACCCGCTACACTGGCTACCTCCATTATGGTTCAAGAGATACAGCCCTTTACAGATCTGCTTCTACTCTTCGGCGGTGGTAGCCCAGTGCGTGGAACAAGGACTCGGAAGCGAAAGACCCAAGTTCCCGAAATCCGAAATCGAACTCTCCGAAATCCCATGTACCTATGACTTTGTTTATTTTTAAAGTTACGTACATCTGCGAATTTGCAGTAGCAATACCGCACGCTAACTGTGAAGGAAAACATCGTGAGGAAACCTGCGGCTTGGTTGGCTCCGCACGTATTGACTTGTCTTTCCTGTGGGCTAGGCCGACTGAGCTGTCAGGATGGTACAGGTGCTGGGCAAGCCTACTCCATCTAAAAAAAAACAATGTCCCAGGCACTGTAGCGTCCCAGTGGTCCCTTCTCCCATTTAGTGTGAGTGAAGGTGCCACTGGACGCTGCATAAATCATCTTATTACGTAGATGCAAAGGCCAAGTTTTTATGCACCCGTCGGTCACGGAACCCTAAAAAGAGTCGACATGCGTACTTACGTATTGCATAAGGTAAAGTTAACGACACTCAATGTTCTACAAGGATTTTAGACGATATTCGCTCTTATGCTGATCGTGGTAAGGGTTATAGTCTCATACAGTCACCGAAGTTGGGTAGAGCAACTGTCGGCGACTGTATAAGAGGATGGTATTGCGGCCAATGCTATCATGTAGGTACCAGCTGTCAACAATATGGGCTACATCCCAATACGTTAAAGTCGCTGCAGTGGATGTAGAGCGGTAAAAACAAAATAAAATACGACGAGAATACCATAGCGGTGGTAGCCTAGTGGGTAGAACATCGGACTCGGAAGCGAGAGACCCAGGTTCGATCCCCAGTGCGGGCATATACCTATGACTTGGTTTTCTAAGTTATGTACATTTGTGTAGTTATAGTAGCAATCATAAGCAGCCTATATATCCGTGCCCACCACGGATTGGCGATTTCAATAGCAATACCAATCGCTCGCTCAGCAGGATCAAAGCTTATTTCTCTGTGTAATTGCTCGCTGATTAACAAATCCTTTCAACACCGAAAGGCTAGGATTTATTTGATCTACTGGTAAGCATGTTCTTTTACTGCCGGTTTTGCCTTGGACGATAAACTTAATTAATTGCTCCAAATCGTTGATTCATTCACAAACGCTCCTGCAACGGCCTTAGTACCTAAAAATATGTAACTAGCTGTCCCATGATGTCGTGTTGTTCCGATTATCGTCCAATGTGAAACTGACCAATGTCAAATGGCATTTTATCGTCATCATCAGCCACTTGACGCCCACTGCAGGACATAGGCCTCCTTCGTGGTTTTCATAACCATGAGGGGTTTTGCCATAATCGCCACGCTTGGCAGGCGGGTTGGCGATCGCAGTATGCGGTTGGAATCTCAGGAACACGCTGCTGCCCGTCTCCTGGTAATTGATTTCCTTAGTCGCCTTCTACGACATCCACGGGAGGAAATGAAGTGACGCTATTCTTAATCTGGCGTCACACGGTCAAATGGTGTGCATAGTCATAAATCCCTAAAGAAGATGAGTCTTTCCTCTCCACTGGGGTCAAAGTGCTTTATATCAGAGAGTTGACCTTATTAGTTAACTGTAAACTGACGTATTTGTTACTCATTCATTCACCGTCACAGTTTAGACCTTCGGGAAACTCTGCTTGAAATTCCACTTTATCACTGTATAGTGACCTCTATTACGCACAGAGGCCTAAATATAAATTACGCGCGCCAAATCCTGTCGGAATCCTGATGTTTGCGACAGCAATAATTTGTATGGAATTTGACAGTTAGACGCTTTGAATCGTTCAGGATTTGGACATAGTTAGAGCTAAGTTTCCTGCAATGCTCCGATTACTGTCGATAGCACATCAACCTTTACATACGTGCACTCTAAAAACGACAGCGGTGGCAGCCTAGTGGGTAGAACATCGGACTCGGAAGTGAGAGACTCAGGTTCGATCCCCAGTGCGGGCATGTACCTATGACTTGGTTTTCTAAGTTATGTACATTTGTGAAGTTATAGTAGCAATACCACTCGTTAACTGTGAAGGAAAACATCGTGAGGAAACCTGAGTGTCTGAGCTGTTCGCATACCTCAGCGCTTGAAATCGCCAACCCGCGGTGGGGACGCGTGGTGATTAAGCCCATACTCTCTCCCTGAGAGAAAGCCTGTGCCCTACAGTACGTATGCACGTATAGGCTGCTTATGTATGTACTCTAAGTACGAATTGGTAACAAAAACTGTGTAGGTTGACCTGATGCAGACTGTACATTACAGGTTGTATTGCCCGAAGAATAAGAGCAAGATTTGAACAAGAATCCAATCCATGTTTAGGTTGTGTTGATAAGGTCACCAAAACACAAACTGTTTTATGTAGCTTCAACATCAAACGATTAGTACAGAAGTGTAGATCAAGAGAAAAAATCAAAGTGTGTGTTTGATTAGTACAAGCGTCAGATACATCGGGGAATTCGGACGACGCCGACGGTGACTATAGTTGAAGCGTCAAGTGTAGGGTGACCACGGCCTAGAAGAAATAGAAGAAATCTGGGACAAGTATTTTTTTTATATCAGGGAGTTGATTTGTTGTTTGTTTTTTTTATTAAAACTTAAGTTTTAGGTGGATAACACTTTCCTGAAACATAAAAAAATATATGGCAGATATATTCCTTAAACCAAGAGTACAGTTGTCGTTACTCGTTATAGCCAGTCGTAGTCGTGGCAAAGAAACATCAGGAAATAGACGGATGTAGCCAGCATCGAAGACCTTTTTCGGTTAGCAAGAAACGAAGAAGAATGTGTGGAGCTGATGGCCAACTTCCATTAGTGGAAAGGCACAGGAAGAACGAAAAGAATAGTATATATTTTAGTCAAATCTCCCCGAAATAAAAAAAAATTACTTATATCAACATGAAACAAGTAGAAAACGGCGTATAATAAGTAGCTGTCAAAATAAAACGAATTCAAGTACAATAAGGATGAGGATGAAGATGGCCGAAGGCAGAAAGAAGTAGAGTGCCTTAATACAATACAATACAATACAATACAATGTCTTTATTTGTCAAATATGGGTGTTTACATGCAGATGGTTACAATTATATTTTACGTTCGCCATATTTTGCCTCGCGGCGTACAAATATCGGTGTTCTTAAATCTAGATTCGTGCGTTAATATTAAATGTCAAACAATGGAAAAAATATTACAATGTCATTCATAATTTAAAATTGTCCTAAATAATACAATTTCATCGATATTAACAGGTATTTAGTCGATAAATTAATGTTGCCATATTAATGCAAAAAGTTATTTCGAGAAAAAATCTTCTATCTTATAATAGCATTTATCGCATAACCGTTTATACAAACTCCGTTTGAATTCAGTTAAATTTAGTAATTTTAGACATGTTGGGATACGATTAAAAATTTTTGGCGCCATGCAAAAAATACTTTTTGTCATTAGTGTAGTTTTGGCAGCATGTAATCTTAGCCTAGTTGGGTCGCGCTGACTATGGTGGCTACTGTCTGCCACGCGTTCAAATAGTTCCGGATGAGATTTTACAAAAACTGCTGATTCATAGATGTAGAGAGCTGGTAACGTCAAAAGTCTATACTTAATAAAATATGGTCGACAGGATACATCACTTTTAATTCCAAAAATGGCCCTAATGCATTTCTTTTGACATTTAAAGATTACATCCTTGTCAGTAGAGTTGCCCCAAAAAATTATACCATAGCGCATTAGGGACACAGCCAGCCCATGATATGCCATCAGTAATACCTCTGGGTACACAATTTTATGCAATTTAAAAAGACCATATGCACATCTCGACAATCTTAGACTAAGTTGATGTATGTGTGGCTTCCAAGTTAAAGATTTATCTATATGAATTCCCAAAAATTTCGTTGTTAGGACTTCTTCTATCGATGTTCCCTGATAACTAATACGTGGAGGAATCCTATATATTTGCTGACTAAAATGCATAATTTTAGTTTTTTCCATATTAATTCTAAGACTATTTTGTTTTAACCAATTAATTATTATTTTAAGTGTATTGTTCATGTCAAGTTCATAATGAGCTGGTTCTTTACATTCTACTACTACTGTACTATCGTCTGCGAATAATGTCATAGGCTTATTTACATTTTTGGGCATGTCATTAATATATATTATAAACAATAATGGTCCTAATATACTTCCTTGTGGAACTCCTTGTGTAATGGTTCTTTTTTTAGATAAATATTTAATGTCAGTTTTAGTTTTCAGGTTTAATTTTGATATCTCCGTGTACTGTTGTCGGTTTTCTAAATATGATTTCATCAATTTTAATAGGTTCCCTCTTACTCCATAAGCATGCATTTTATTCAAAAGATTTTTGTGATCTACAAAGTCGAAAGCCTGGGTCATATCCATATAAATTGCGCACGTAGCTCTTCGGTTGTCCACGTTTTTCATTACGATGTCAAGAAATTCATATATAGCTAGATTTATAGTTTTGTTTTTTCTATATCCTTTTTGTTCATTTACAAATATGTCGTATTTTTCAAAGTAACTGTATAGTTCGTTTGCAAGAAACTTCTCAAAAACTTTTGAAAAAACTGTCAAAAGTGCAACCGGCCTGTAATATTTCATGCTCTCTCTATCCTCTTTTTTGAAAAGTGGCTTGATAATTGCTGTTTTTAACTGTTCTGGGAACACACCTTTTTCTATTGACATGTTTATCATATGACTTAAATGTATAGATATACAGTCTGCCACTGATTTCACCACCTTTGTGCATATGTCATCTATCCCTACGCTTTTTTTACTTTTTAATGCTCTTATGATTTTAAGTACGTCTTGCGGTGTACTTAGAGACATAAACATCGATGCTGACCTGGAGTCTATTTGCTTGTGTTTGCACAATTGAGGTTCAGGTAGTTGTAATACTCTATCAACGAAGAAGTTATTGAACGCCTCTGATATTAATTGAGGGTCTGAAATATAAACTTCGTCAATTTTAATTTTGTCTATTGATTGTTTTGGTAGGTCAAATTTTGTGCTATTTATTATGTTCCATGTAGTTTTTTGTTTGTTGTCAGACATCTGAATTGCGCAATTATTTGTTTCTCGTTGAGTCATATATATAATTTTTTTTAGTTTTTTGTGTAATTTTGTAGATTTTGTTTATTTGCATCATTAGGATGCAGCCTGTAACGCCATAAAAGTTGTCTTTTAGTTTTAGAACATTTTTTTATTCCTTTAGAAATCCATCTCGCCTTTTTTTTAGTTTTTATTTTTATCGACTTTACTGGAAAACATAGGTCATACAACATCTTAAACAATTCCAGAAAACTGTCATATGCAATATTGACATCAACATAGAACCTAATAGAAGCTTATGTTCAGCAGGGGAGACGTACGGGCTGATTGATTATATGATTGGAATAAAATATTACAAATAAATCATTATGAAAGACATATAGATAGATAGAATATTCTTTATTGTATGTACACCAGAAATTAAATATGAGAAACTAACTCATAATGATATCAGGTTATGAAAGACAACTATACAACGAAAAATAGTTCAACGCAAAAATTGCGCTTCTTTACATTCGAATACAAAAAACTTAAGAATACCTTAATATAATGTGCTAAATCAATTCAGCGACATTAATATAAATTTGAAGTAACCACTCAGAAGTTATAACGCCTAGGGCATTTTTAGACTACCTACTCCGTGTAGGAGGAAAATAGTTATGTCAAAAAACCTAAGTAAGTGTTTCGCGGAATTCCGCGAAACATCGCACAGTCACCCTACAGAAAATAACGTGTAATGTAGCACAGACGAGATAATACATAAAACACTTATGTATGTGTACACACGGAGCTTCGTAGAGTTTTTATTTCATTGCCGACCGCCGACGGCCGCGCTCGCGCATATTTTTAAACAGCCGAAAAGCCGGTTCGTAAGATTTCGTGTTTCGAATTGAGAGGAAAAGCGTGTTTCTTATTTTTCTTACTAATCCAGTGTTTTGTGCCAGTGACTTTTTTATTCAATACGGTGAGTTTTTAAATCATTAGAATTATTTTTAGATATTTTAATTTCAAAGGTGATGACAAAGTTTGTGATTGTATTTCAATCATGTAACCGTGTAACCAAAGTTGATTAGTTCAATTAAAAACCGGACAAGTGCAAGTAGGACTTTTATCCTTAAGGTTTCGTATTTAATAAGGGATTACAAACTTGAATATTTGCACTGGAAAATTATGTACCTACCTACTCCTACACAACCCAAACATAAGTTTGTAACTACAAATTAACCTACTTAGTTTCCGGCCTTGATTCTAGAAACGGAGATTTAGGTTGACGTGAGACTGATTTTATTGAAAATGTGATATAAAAAATGTTTATTTTTTATAATATTCTTAATCTTTCGATTGAATTGACTGAGAAACTTAAATTATTTAAGTACACATTCAACGGACTGTTAAGTAATAGTACTTAATAACGAGGTTTTAGTACTATTATAGTATTAATATTACATACTGAGTACTTGAGGGTTGTCATTTCCACAAATTTCCACAATTTGAAACGCTTCAAATTTCCAACCCACGGTGAGCACGCGAGGTAATTAACCCCATACTCTCTCTGAGAAATGGCCTGTGCCCAGCAGTGGGACGTATAATTATAACGTATTATTGTCATTCTTAGGTTAGCTGGTAGATAATGCTAAGTAGCATTAAGCTCGCCTATGTGCAAAACTTTCTGTTTTATATGCAATAAAGGATTTAATAATAATAATAATAATATATGGACCCACGTCTGAAATAAATATTTTCATTCATTCATTCATAATATAGGCTTCATAAAAAGTAACTAGGTACCTACTTAGAAAAAAGTAAGTAAACTAAACTTATTTGACAAGTTTATGCAGCATTTTATGACATTGCGAATAAAAAAATCTACATGAGACATGCTAAAGAAATGATATGACTTCTCGGCTTTATCAAATTTTTTGTGTATATAATTATTGCATGATATCTTTTGTGTCAACTAAGTTAATTCACAGTGGCCAAATATAATTTAAATAATCTTTATCTCATGTTAATGGAGTTAAGTTAAAAGTTACTCATATACATTTATTAGGTTAGCAACGAAAGTTCAAATTAAAGTGATGTTATGTTTTTGAGTTGTTGATGTAAAATCATCTCAAATATTCTCGCGATAATTAAGAAACTACGTATACAGGGTTATTATTCAAATGCGCATAGATTTTATTTTACAACAAATTTTGTTCTATAGTTTTTTTCTCAGATTTATATTTTTCTAAATAATAAAATTTCTAGCTAAAGTTTTTGTAAACGTCAAACTATAACCATAGGCTTAGAAATTGTACATTTTATAAATAACCCTGTATAGCGTGTTCGAATATTCCTTACGAATGAAGCATATTATTATTAGCTTAATTCCGCGTTCACTTACTTGAATAAGTAAGTGAATCCAAAATTAAGCTAATAATGTGTAGTACTTACGAGAGTTTAGTTCAAGAAGCCTATTTTTATTGCGAGTAGGTACTAGAGTTTACTCCATCTAAAAAACAATGTCCCAGGCACTACAGTCCGAGTGGTCCCTTCACCCATCTAGTGTGAGTGATGGTGCCACTGAACGCTGCCTGTATAAATCATCTCATTAGTTAGCTGCATAGGCCAAAGTTCAAAGAGTTTAATGTTTTCCGAAAAACGAATTAAAGAGACTAGTAACTGTTGAAATTTAAACGCAAACCTGAAAACTGTTTCTTCACTTTCGATACCCCAAAACCGCTGGCAAAAGTTTAAAATTCTACGCTCTTATTTATAAAATCACAATTCCTTATAACACTCCCAAAGGCGGTGTAAATAGTCTGCGAAAAAGTGTAAAACGTAACTACAGATTCCTTAAACAGCCTCTGAGGCGTGTTTTAGAGGAATCGTGTTTTTATAAGTAACACCGCCAGTCTTTTTTACCTTCAACGTTTTTTTAATTATCTTATTTATGCACAATCTTAATCTTACAACTAAACGTGATCAATTCTTACGTAAAGTAAAAAATCAATTGAAAAATTTTAAACATTTGCTTTGAAGGAAGACACATTTATATTTTAGCAACAGTTACACAAAACATTAGACACACTGACCACTTAATACATTAAGACACTACAAGACAGGAGGAAGTGGTTTAATTTATCGGTAAGTAGGAATTAAAACTAACTCACTAACGGTGAAGAAAAACATCTTGAGGAAACCTGAGTGTCTGAGGTGTTTAGATACCTCGGCGCTTGGAGTTGCCAATCCGTGGTGGGCACACGTGGTGATTAAGCCCATACTCTCTCTCTGAGAGAAGGCCTGTGCCCTGCAGTGGAAGATATATAGCAATAATTGGTATATGTATAGGTTACATAAAAAAAAAAAAAAGCTACTCCAGTGAACAAGGATTTCAAACGTGAGTTCCAGTGAGTTACACTCAAGGACTAATTTTGACAGTTTTTGCAGCAAAGTAAGAAGGGCACAGAGGCGAAGAAAATGAAGTAGTTACACTCATAAATGAACTGCCTTATATAGGTACTCAATTCGGAAATGAGGAGTCAAAAATTTATTTTGACGTAAGAATTTACATTTTGTTTGTTGAATGTCAAGGAACTATGTTATCCGCTGTCTCCGGCTCGAGCTGTAGTGGAGAAAGAGACAGCGAAAGAAAATACCACTCTGACCATTTTTTCTCAACTTTTAGTTGGTACTAACAAGATTCCATGAGTGCAATCAACAATAGACAATAATACCTATCTATTCTTAAAAAAGTAGGGAAACACTCATTCTGCGGCCAGACGTACGGACGGCACCTTGACGAGCAGGCTGAAGCTTATCCAATCGTCATCGTCATCAGCCATTGACGCCCACTGCAGGACATAGGCCTTCCTCATGGTTTTCCAGGCTTCCCGGTCTTGTGAAGCCCGCATCCAGCGACTCCCCGCCACCGTAACCAGGTCGTTAGACCATCTGGTGGGGAGCTTGCCCACGCTGCGTGATCCGCGGTCGCCGCTAACCACTAACACTTCATCCGAGCAATTCTTCGAGCTATATTCAGTAACTCGGGTTCTTCTGCGGATCTCCTCAGTCCTGATTCTATCACGCAGTGAAACTTCTTACATAGATCTCTCCATGGCTCGTTGGGCGACCTTGAGCCTTCTTATGAGGCCCATAGTCACCTTTCATCAACTGTAAAATCACTGCTAGGTATAAAAAACAACATTGGCGTAGGTGTAATGCACATTTGATATTCATGCAATATATATTTCCATTCCAATTTATTCATGATAATATTCCAAATCTTTGCCAAGTTTTTTCCAAGCAGTTTCGCTTATTGAAATAAATTACACTCGACATAGTAAATTGCCGCGGTGGTAGCGCAGAACGCCGGCCTCATATTCGGGAGGTCTAGGGTTCAAACCCGATTTGTACCAATAAGTTTTTTTCCAAATTTATGTACATTTGTGAACTTGTGAAGTTGTAATAGTAATACCACTCGCTAACGGCGAAGACAAACATCGTGAGGAAATCCTAGTGTCTGAGGTATTTACATACCTTAGCGCTTGTTATGCACAGTGGCCCAACTGTGGGACTAAGTGCGGAAATCTCAGGACTAACTAGAAACACTACAGTAAATTACAAAAAATGCTTGCAATTGCAACCGTTTTAACCTGCACATGTTTCAGTGCCGCGGCGCCGGCGCCACCCAAAAATATAATCCTCGTTTCGAATATGAATTCACAATCAACTGCAATGTTATAATTATAGTCTACAAGACTGCAAAACCACGGTACTGAATTGGCCGTTTTCTATAACAGGTTCTCAAATAAATTTCAACCACGACCCATAACATAAAACATAACATAAACTTACGCCTGAATCCCGCAGGGGTAGACAGAAACCAGGCTTTACCACTCGCTTCGATCCAGATAGTCGGCTACTTTTAATCTTGTCCTTTGCTGATACATCCCCTATTTGGTCAAAGTGTGTCCGCCTGAGATGTCCCTTACCGGCGAAGATATACTACCTACAGGAAAAATAAATCTCTTCAGACAGCGTAGATAGGATGTCGCCTATAATAAGGACATAGCGGATGTCGGCTGTATCATTATTGGCATCCCTCCGGTACAATGGGTCTACTTTCCAGATCGGTCAACTTTCACAAATGGTCTGTTTTTTCAATGTCGTCTTCTGAGTTCAAAAAAGAAGGTGGTTTTTACTCACACCGCTTTTTCGTTCGTTAATTGTTTCTGATCTCTTTTCACCCATTCTGATAAAGATCGCTATTTAATAAACGGCCCGGCAATAGATGAGTTCATTGACAGAATGTATGGAAGATGTGTCTAATTTTAACTGTAAGTGGGCGTGAGTTTATCTACACACGGATTGGATCGGTTGTTTATATAAAATGGCCAGTATTGTCGTTGACTTAGTAACAATAAAGTATGAGTTCTAGACCCATTTTTTTTGGCCAAATGTGTATCACAATATGACCTACTGTGTGTAGTCGACAGGACATCAACCGAACATTTAAACTATCCGTTTTCAGCGAGCAAAATATAAGGCAAATATTAAGCAAAATAAAAACAATGTTTTTAGTAGCATTTAAGATTTAAACATTATGTTACTGTTAAAAATTTGGGTTAATTCTATTAACCGCGATTCCTTAAAACACTCCTCAGAAGCAGCTTAAATAATAATTTAAGGGAAAGACGTAACCATAGAATATTTAAACTGCCTCTGAGGAGAGTTTTAGACGAATCGTGGTTTAAAACCCAAAACACAAAACAGTAACAGTACACCAATGTCTTAATCTTAAATGCTAAAAACATTTTTATTTTGCCTAGTGTGGTGCCAGAAGCAATGTATGTGCCTGTATGTAAATGTTTAGGTTCTATATTTATGTTCGCCTAGCAACGTAAATGCTTTTATAAATAAAACCGTTAGTATACGTTGAACCAGCTGTAGGCATTTACTCTATTCGGGTTTGCACCTGCAACCAAATATAAAGTTACAATACATGTCGGCTCTAAATAGCTTTTATTTTCGAAAACATGTGTTAGGTGAACAAATTAGGCCATCTCAGTTTGGAAACAGGACAAGTGACTGTGCTTTGTGCAAGTTATACAAATTAGGTACTTAAAAATAAAACACTAAACAGAGGATTAAGTTGACAGGAATCCCAAGAAATAATACCGAATAATAAAGTCTATTCTGAAGTCCACCAGTGTCTAGACTCGGTCTAGATCACGGTGAGCTTTCTGCCACAGTGCTGCGTATAGCTGCCTCGTCCAGGGATTTATTGAAACGCGCTTGTTACAATAACATTAGTTGTAGAATTTAATTGGCGTTAACAAAAGGCGTTACATAAGTAGGTAATTAGCGTGTGTCAAGTCGTGCCACGAATCGACCATAGACAACTCTTCTCTCTTTTTTTTTATCTCCGGTGTAGATGCGTAGATGCGTAGACATACTCCCGGCCTTGGAATCACTCGGTTATTCCAATATTAAGTTTGCTGGTCATCGTGTTTAAGAAGAGGACATATTTTAGAAAATGCCCTTCTTATTACGCCCGTTGCAGTTTGGATATCGGCAACTCTTGAAACTCCATCCTTTCCAGGAACCGTATTGATGATCCGTCCAAGGAGCCATTTGAGCGGTGGCAGGTTGTCATCTTTGATGATAACCAAGGTGTCTTTGGCTAGCCCGGCGTTGTCTTCCTTCCACTTGCTCCTCGTTTGCAGTTCGGAAACATATTCCTTTGACCATCGGATCCAAAAATGTTGCCGCATTTGCTCCAATCTCTCATAGCGTGACAGGCGATTCATCGGCACGGTGTCCAGGTCAGCGCAGGCAGGAGCAGTGAGTGGGCGGCCAACCAGGAAATGAGCTGGGCTAAGAGGAAGGAAGTCGTTGGGTTCTGAGGACATAGGAGTTAGCGGGCGAGAGTTAAGTATGGCCTCAATCTGTGTTAGTACCGTGCCAAGCTCTTCATATGTTAAATTTGCGTTCCCTACAACCCGGCGGAGGTGGTGTTTGCAAGACTTAACTCCTGCCTCCCACAGACCACCAAAATGAGGCGAATAAGGCGGAATGAACGAAAATTTAATGTCCTGACTTAACGCGTATTCTAAAATCTCACGCGAACAACTATTTAAAAATTGGGAAAAGTTGTTTTTTAGGCCTACAAAATTCTTCCCGTTATCGGAAAATATTTCGACGGGTTTCCCTCGACGTGAAATGAATCTTTTGAGCGCAAGTAGATATGCATCCGATGACAAGTCACCAACCAATTCTAGATGTATCGCGCGTGTTGCGAAGCACACAAAGAGACAAATATACGATTTTTCCGTTTTAGCACCTCGGCCTTTACGGTTCAATACTGACACTGGCCCGGCGTAATCGACTCCACAGCGCATAAAGGGGAAGCCCGGCATCAGTCGTTCTTTAGGTAGATTGCCCATGATCGGTTTTAAGGTCTTGGCCTTTAATCGCGCGCATTTAACACAATCATGGACAACCCTTTTCGCGAGATTTCTGCCACCTATAGGCCACCACACCTCTCTGATCGTATACAGAAGAAGCTGAGGTCCTGCATGGAGGAGTGATACGTGCAGGCTTCGGAACAGTAGAAGAGCCAAGCGGTGATTTGCTGAAATTAAAATTGGGTGTTTTTTGTCGAAGCTAAAGTCATCTGAGTTTTGTAGTCGACCACCTACGCGCATGACACCACTTTCGTCCAAGAATAAATTTAAACCAGATAATTGGCGTGATTTATTTATCGGTTTATGTTCCAATAGGCATTGATACTCAATGGAAAACGATTCCATCTGGGAAAATCGTGCTAAAGTGTACCTAGACTGTTCCAATTCAGTCGCACTTAGATTTCCCGTACGGCGGTCGCGTTTATTGCGCGCGTTACAAATAAAACGCAAGACATACGCACAAGCTCGCGCTAAGCGACTGAATTGGGAATAACGGCTGAATGGAATGAGTATACATGTGTCTGTTACGTCTTGGCAGGAGAAACCTAACCACTTATTGTTTACCTCGGGTAAATTTTGTGGGTCTATCTCTGGAGCGGTATTTAACCTCGTAGAATCGAAGCTAGGATCGTGAAGGAACTCAGGACCTTCCCACCAAAACTGTGAAGACTTTAGTTCGTCTAAGTGAAGGCCTCGCGACACAAGATCAGCGGGATTGTCTTTACCGCGAACGTGCTGCCATGAGTGTTCCCTTGTCAATTCTTGAATTAAAGATGTGCGGGTTTGTACAAAGGTTTTTAGTAACCTAGGCGCCATACGTAGCCAGCCAAGGACTATAGTTGAATCAGTCCAAAAAATCACTTTATCGAACTGAACATAAAGCGACTTGCTTATTTTTGCATAAAGCTTAGCTCCCAGTAATGCCCCGCACAGCTCCAATCGGGGAATGCTAACAGGTTTCAAGGGTGCAACCTTTCCTTTTGAACATAGCAATCGAACACACAAGGTTCCGTCTTTGCAAAATGTACGAACATATGCGCAGGCGCCGTAGGCATTTTGCGACGCATCGGTAAACAAATGCAGTTCGATTGATAACGGTGCATTGGCCTTGACATGACGCGGCACCCGTAGGCTATGTAACTCCGAGAGATTAGACAAAAACAACTGCCAGCTGCGCGTGACGTCACAGGGAACCGGTTCGTCCCAAGTTAATTTCAATAGCCATAATTTCTGTAACAGAATTTTTGCGATAATTATTGTAGGGCTGAGTAAACCTAACGGGTCAAATATTTGTGACAATTGAGACAATATAACGCGTTTAGTGAGTGGACCTAAATGAGGTTTTAACTCAGTGTGAAAATGCAACTCGTCGGTTAAGTTGTACCATCCCAAGCCCAGCGTTTTAGACTGAGCTTGCTCGCCTAGTGACAGCTCACGTGAAGCGCAAGTTGTGTCTGTCTGTAGCTCGCAGTCGTAATTAAATACCCACTTACGCAATGGGAGGCAACCCAGACTGAGCTGTTTTTCAGTTTCACGGCAAATGAACGTGATTTTTTCAATTGAATCAGCACCTGTGCATAAATCGTCTACGTAAAAATCCTCCTTTATTGTTCTAGCGACATCTGGATCCGAGCATTCGAATGCCAACTGCTTTAAACACCTAACTGCTAGAAAGGGCGCGGACGCAGTGCCGTATGTAACGGTATTTAATTGATAAACATCGAATGGGTCGGAGGGATGATCGCGCCAGAGGATTAGCTGTAGATCTCTCTGGTTCTTATCCACCATGCACTGGCGGTACATTTTTTGTACGTCAGCGCAGGCGACGTAAGCATATTGTCGGAAGCGCAATAATATGGACATAAGGTCACCTTGTATAGCTGGGCCTACCATTTGTAGGTCATTCAGTGATTTGCCCGTGGTTGACTTAGCACTGGCGTCGAACACCACACGCAGCTTCGTCGTCGTGCTGTGCTCGCGAAATACACCGTGATGCGGCATAAAAAAATGGGGCGCGCTATAGATATCGACACGGATCATGTGACCCAGACTAATATACTCCATAATAAAGTCCCTGTACATTTTCTTGTATTCAGGTGAGCGGTCTAATCTTTTTTCTAAGGCCACAAAACGACGTTCGGCCTTGTCTCGCGTTTCTCCTAACTTTTCAGGCGACTCTTTGAACGGGATTCGAACACAGAACCTTCCGTCAGCTTCACGCTTAGTGGACTGAATAAAATGATTCTCGCATGCCCGCTCCTCATCAGTGAGCGCGTCGGTTGTCGGCCACAACTCTTCGAGCTCCCAGAACCGGCGAAGTTGCGAGTCTAAGTCAACCGAGTGCAAAAAAAAGCATTGCGAGCGATTGGTTTGTGTGGTTTTAGATAATATAGGCCCAGAAATTATCCAACCCAACCTTGTATTCTGAAGGTAAGGGCCGTTAGAAAGGCGCATTCTCCCTTCATCAAGCAGGTCCCAAAACAAATCCGCGCCTATCAAAAGCTCAATTGATTGAGCTTCGTGGAACTTGGGATCGGCCAACTGAATATGGTCGGGTATACGGAATTCCGTCAACTTAATACCTACAGATGGTATTGTAGAAGTTATTTCGGGCAAAACTAAACATTGTACGTGCGTTTTATAGTTGCCGGTAGTTGACATGAGCGTAATGTTACATGTTTGCGTGCATTGAGTAACCGAATTACCGACTCCGGTTATTTGTTGTGTGGACTGTACCAGTGGCGCTTTTATTAATTCGCATAGTGATTTAGATATAAAACATCTTTGGCTGCCGCTGTCAAGTAGAACGCGGACAGTATGTTTGTTATTTGATTTATCGAATATTTCGACGAGTGCGGTCGATAACAATACCGGTTGCAAAGAAGACTGAAGCGCATTATTAATGTCTTCGTGTGCAACATGGGAGTGTATAGGCGCATTTTGCATGTGTGCAAATTGGGTAGGAGACGTGACAGAACCGGTCGACTCGCTTTGTTTATCGACACCTACAGAGAGAAGAGTAACTGCGCGATTGATAACTGCATTCTCTGCTGATTCGTCACGGTGTAATAGCGTATTATGTTTTACGTTACATTTTCTGCAAGGCCCAAAACGACAATCTACAAGTACATGCCCCGTACGCATGCAGTTCTCGCACAGTTTCTTGTCAGCAACGAATTGCAACTTCTCATTATACGACAAATCGAGAAACTTTTGGCAAGAATACAGTGGATGATTAGCATTGCACATAAGGCATAGTTTTTTAACTGATCGTTGTTTAGTGCTCGGTTTAGTAGTGGAAATGTGACAGTGTACCTTCGGAACGACAGCAGCGCTTTGTTTTCTATTGTCGTTACCCTTGGAGTGCGTAACTATCAAAGTTTCCAACATATCGGCCCTATCCTTTAGAAAACCTAGCAAATCGCTTAATTTAAGACTAGATTTCGAATCGCCGCGTAATAAAGAGCTTTTATGTTGTTCCCACTCGCGTTCAGTAATGTTATCGAGTTTTGAGACAACAATGTAAATAATTAGTGTGTCCCATGAGTCGGTGGGCTCACCGAGCATTTTGAGTGCGCGAATGTTTTTTAAAATACAATCGATAAGCTTCCTTAAAAGCAGAGGCGACTCTTTAGTCAGCGGTTGGATCGAAAATAGTGCCTTGACGTGATTGTGAACTAGAAGCCTGGTATTGTTGTACCTGTTTGTGATTAATTCCCAAGCTACTATATAGTTCGCGGCTGAAAACTCGAGGGAATCGATAACTAGTGCCGCGCTTCCCGTTAGCGAAGATTTGAGGTAGTGAAACTTCTGGATGTGACTGATTTCAGTACAATTATGGACCAATGAGAGGTAAGTGTCCCTGAACTCAAGCCAGTGCTCATAGGAACCGTCGAAGGTCGGTATAGTAATAGTGGGCAACTTAATTGATTGATGCGGATTGCCATCGGATTTTTTGAAGGTAGGATTAGCGAGTTGTTCCTCCTCCAGCATACCTTTAGCTATGGCCACGATACTAAAATAACTACTCTCGAAAGATTCCCTCTCTGACATGTACTCTTCAATATCGGAATCACTGACAGAATCTTCTAGGGCTGTCTGAACTTGCACAAAGTCACTATAGATAGATTCGGCTGCTTCTAAACGCAGCTGAAACTGAATACGCTTGTCAGAAAGCAGCTTATGACCCTCAAACTGATCTACATATTTCGTATAATTAGTCAGCCTAGTTTTTATATTGCCTCTCTTTCTTATAAGATCTCGAATAGTTAGAGTTTCGCCAATAGGGATACTGGCATTATCCTTGCTCATTTTGGTGGTATACGGGAAAGCGGAGTACTCACAATTTAACTTCTAGATGCACTGAACTTCCCGACGGCAGCTAGCGTAGGCTGCGACGTGGGGAAGCAGATATCACTGTTAGGCCAAGATGGACGCTGGAATTTGCAGAATAAGCACGGTATTAAACACTGAGTAGGAACTGAGGTAGGATGGACTGGTTGGCTTAGCTCACCAAACTGCGTTGCTCTGCACTGGTAGATGCCTTCGTAGTAATCCGGCTGCGTAAGGTCCAATATGTCTAGACTCGGTCTAGATCACGGTGAGCTTTCTGCCACAGTGCTGCGTATAGCTGCCTCGTCCAGGGATTTATTGAAACGCGCTTGTTACAATAACATTAGTTGTAGAATTTAATTGGCGTTAACAAAAGGCGTTACATAAGTAGGTAATTAGCGTGTGTCAAGTCGTGCCACGAATCGACCATAGACAACTCTTCTCTCTTTTTTTTTATCTCCGGTGTAGATGCGTAGATGCGTAGACAACCAGTGTCATCACAAAAAAAAATATTCTAAAGCCATCAAATGATTGTCTAGTCCAGGACTTCCCAAACTTATTTTGACTCTGACGCCCTTGGGAGTTTTCCATTTCTTTGCGCTGCCCCAGGGCGAGGGATGAGCTTGCTTTTCTACACATAGCTTCTCAAAACAGGGTTCTAGTATGGAAATTGCCACTCTCATCTCTTTCTCTTTATACTTGTTCTTTATGACTGCAACTGGCAATCTGTGTGGACAGCTTCGCGACACCCCTGGCTGGGATAATACCGCGACGCCCCCCAGCTCGTCACGACGCAGAGTTTGGGAAGTCTGCTCTAGTCTACATAAGATAAATCTGTCAAACGACGCCAAAGAAAACAGAGCTTACAAATTACGTTATTTTAATGTAGTAAATAACAAGAACTTACGCACAGGTGTTCTATTTAAGTGTAGTGTAGGTAATGTTCATAAATACAAATTTAACTAAAAATTAAAATAACTTACACAACATAATCACTTATCTAGCTCCTGTAGCTTCTCCATACTATGGCTACCGCAAACGTCAGGAATCCGACAGGATTTGGTGCGTATAATAGGAAATCTGGTCCCAAACTAGGATAGCCTGTACTACGTTAATATAGAAACATCAGCCTTTATGACTCTGCTGCAATGTAGCGGATTAACTCTATGGTACACTTTAATTTTAGTATACCAGAACACGGTCTATTTTTCGCCGTGACTAGGTATTCGACGGCGTCACCGCCATTCTTGGTGATTTGCATGCTTGGAATTGCATTGAACAGATTGGAAGAGCTATTTTTACTCTCATGCCGTTCCACCGTTCCCGAGTGTAGATTGTTGCGTTTCTGCTACCTACGCTAATAAAATTGGAGATGATTGATTTCTCATCATGCAGGCCGCTTCCAACCGGTCTTTTTGGAAATCCATGGAGGAGGCCTATGTCCAGCAGTGGACTTCTTGTGGCTGAATGATGATGATGATGATGATTCTCTATTGTACTAGGAAAAATACAACATAAAATATTTATAAAGATACAGTAAAATTGGCGGCCTAAGGTAGAGTGTGTTTGCGAGCTAGACGATTTCATTCCATGTTTGAGAGTTTCCCCATTTTCAGCGATACTCTGTATTTCTTATTCTATTTATTTATGGAATAAAAACAGAATGCTCAAACTTATAAGATAAAAAATATTAGTGTCGCTAAAGTACATTTTCCTCAGTATTTCCCACAGATAGGCAATTTTTAACTAATTTTTATCTACATTCTGACTAAATAGGCGCTGTAATTAAACATATAAGCTTTGATATATATATATGACACGACAACACCAAACAATAATATGTTAAGACAGCCCGATTCAAATTCACGATTGGAGTTTAGATTGGATCACACAACTGTCAGAAAATTTTATATTTTTACCCGTAGAAAATAGAATGAAATTGTAAAATACTTGGCAGCAGTTAAAAGATTTTGAGATTTTGACATTGATTGTGATGAAGAGTCAACAAATATCCGATTTTATTTTCCTATACAGTGTGTAAAATAAGAAGCACATGGACTGCCTCGTTGGTCTAGCGGTATCAAATTTGATTGCCAGTTTGATGACAGAGGTCGTGGGTTTGATCCCCACTGGGGGTCGCCTTACATTTGTACAAATGGCCTCAGTCTGGGTGTATTTCCACGTTTCCTAGTTTGGGACCAGGATAAGTGATTGTATTGTGTGGATATTAATATTAATGGGTTAGACATAAAATAAACTCACGCCAGTGGCCCAGAGGAGTAGGCCTCAGGTTCAGATGCATTTTTTCCATTGGGGGAAGTGTTTCTGCAGAATCTAGGTCGGAAAAATTGTCGCAGATAGCTAGGCAATTGAAAGTGAAAATATTAATTTAAAACTGGGTAAGTGTGAGTCGGCTTTGCGCACAAAGAGTTTCGTACCATTATCTATAAAACATTTGAATATTTCAAGCGTATACCTGTTGCCGTTATTGATAGCGAGGAAAAAACGGCAAAAAAACTACGTTTGTTGTGTGGGAGCCCCCCTTAAATATTTATTTTATTCTGTTTTTAGTATTTAAAATTTTAAAATTTCAACTGTCTAGCTATCATGGTTCGTGAGATACAGCCTGGTGACAGACAGACAGTCGGACAGTAGAGTCTCTGTAATAGGGTCCCTTACCCTTTGGGTACGGAACCCTAAAAAAAAGATATGATTTTTTTCCATTGGTGAAACTAGTGGCGCATGGAGACCCTTCATGCATTGCAGTACAATGACAGATACACGAACACGGCGATTTTTATTCATTGCTGGATTCAGTCTACGCACACGATACAAATTTTCTAGGAGTTAACTGCATGAAAAAACACGTCACGTGACCCGACAGTGTATTTGTCATTGTATTACAACGCAGTAACAGAATCGAGGCCCAGCACAGTAGCTCTTTCTAAGCCCAAACTTTACAATAATATTGTTCTATCTTTTATTATAAAAACAAAGTCGTACACTGTTTATAACTCAAGAACGGCTGGACCAATTTTTACGACCTCAAAGATCATAAGAATCGAGAGTTGTTTTTAAAGGTGTTGGTGAATTCGTTGAATAGCAGAATAACTATTGAAACATGTGAAAAAATACGAAAAGAATGTAGATAATGAAAATGTATTTTCTCGTACATTTTGTAGAAAGGATTTCTTGATAATCGAAGATACCGAAAACGGAACACTTATTGATTCTGAGGCGGCACTAAGCTCGCCGGGACAATACTTACTAATATTATAAACGCGAAAGTTTGTATGTACGGATGGATGTTTGTTACTCTTTCATGCGAAAACGGCTGAACGGATCCGGATGAAATTAACTATCTAGATTAAAGTCTGGATTGGCACATAGGCTATTTTTTATTCCGTGAAAATACAGATCAAAATTACCACGCGAAGGAAGCCGCGGGCAACAGCTAGTTTAATATAATTCCTCAAAACCTAAAAGAAATGTTTCTTTCCAGACACTTCTTGTGTTGCGTAGCAAGCCATGGAGCCACAACAAGTCGACGTGCTGCACTTCTACCCAACAGACAATGCCGGGCCTCATCATTCCAAAAAGTAAGTTGGCTCAGAGTGTCTTGCGGCAAATCACTGAATAAGTAAGTAAACATGTAAATACTTATCCAGGGATAAAAAGGCATATATTTTATTGACAGGGCTGTCAGACATACGATTTAGGTATCTATGGATAGCTCTGCAAATGTCGTGCAAGACGTCTTCAGACTTATTCACTGGATAGAGCTTGCCCCTGGATAAACAGATGGGTAGTACTGTCAGATAGCGTTGGCGCAAGCCAGCCACAGTTAGTGAGTGGTATTGCTGCTACGTAACTTAGAAAACAGAGTCATTGGTACATGCCGGGATTTGAACCCACGACCTCCCGAATGAGAAGCCGGCGTTCTACCGCTCCGCGACCACCGCTCGCCCCCCTGGACAATTAAATAATCTCTGATAAAATGAAGAAAAATGTTTTACGACCGCATCTGCGCGACCAAAGCGGCTGCGCTGCGGACGCACACCAGAAATTATTTAAATAAACAATTTCTGGTGTGCGTCTGGTGGTTATGATCGTACTATCATAAATGTTGTGGATAGATGCATGATTGTCACTCAATCACGCTAGAACGGCTCAGGATGAAATTTGGTACAGAGATAGGTTATAGTCTGGAATAGCAATGGATGCATGCGTTATCAGTAGCGCTGGTTTTCATCCCGTTTCAGCACATGGGTTTCTTTTTATTCCGGAATACACATCGTTCCACGTGAAGGAATTCGCGGTGAACAGCTAGTATTCTAGTAACAACCTGTTAGTAACTGTCATAAAATAGTTAACATAAAACATAAAAATTTACGTACAGGCACATACATTGCTGCTAATAATAAAATAATTAATATTATCTCTACAACATTTGAATATTTCAAGCGTCTACCTGTTACCGTTATTAATATCGAGCAAACAACGGCAAAAAAGCGGCACGTTTGTTGTATGGGAGCCCCCCATAAATATTTGTTTTATTCTGTTTTTCTATCACGGTTCATGAGATACAGCCTGTTGACAAACGGACGGACCGACAGCGAAGTCCGAGTAATAGGGTCCTGTTTTATTTATTCGTTTTGTCTGTTGTGTATTTAGTTTTCCTTCTGTGTTGTGCATATTATGTTACTTATGTGCTTATTTTGTTTCTGTGATGTATCTTGTTGGTATAATAAATGTCTTTCTTCTTCTTCTTCTTCTTCTTCTTCTTCTTCTTCTTCTTATCCTTTGGGTGAAATTACCGTTCCTGTAATTTCTCTTATCTGATTCACTAAATATAGTGAATCAGATAGGAGAAATTACAGGAAAACACGCTTCACTCCACAGCGCTTGGCCAAAATTATGTGTTGTTAATATGTATTCACCGCTTGCATAATGATTATCATCACATACTGACGGAATGTTAGAGTGATTGATGATGATGATTTGTTTCACCTTAGCGGAGGTCAAGTTGACGGGCAAACAATATAAACATTCCAATGCAGCACCATAATACGTGTCACAAGTTTTAATTTGTATTGATTTGGATAGTCCTTAGTTCCTCTATGGTCAAGTAGACGTGTAAATTGGTGAAGTTATAAATAATGCTAATTGATGACGTCATGAAATACATCAGGGAATTCCTACGCGATCGAAAGCAATAATATAATATGCATCAAATAAAATAACAAACTTTATGAGTTTTTGTAGTTACAATCAACAGGGCATTGATTTTTATAGATGTATTATATTTATTATACTTCATTAACTTACGGGCAATATTGCAATAAAGGTTCGATCTGCTGTAGACTGTATCTGTGTTTTCCTGCTAGATACGTTGGTTCCCATACCTGACCTTAGGCAGGAAGTAATCTTTGAACATCAAAAAAATTTTAGAAGTGAGTCAAGACAATATTAAAGACGGCACAAGTGCGTGTCGGGCCACGCGCAGTGTAGGGTTCCGTAGAAAGAGGGGGTTTTAACTGCTTAACAGAACTAAAGATTTCATCAACGTAATTTTCAATGGATTTTGTACGAAGTTTTCCTTCAAATAAGTTGGTCGCATATTACTCGTTAACTTGTTAATAATAACATAATTATATGTGCTATTACCCTGATTTTTTTCGCGTTTCTACAATCAACTAATTACATAGGAGATCTGCAAAAGTTTGCGCTTTAAAGATTAATATTTCGCAAACGGAACCCTAAATAAAAAACCGGTCAAGTGCGAGTGCACGCAGGGTTCCGTACCACTATCTATACAAAATTTGAATATTTCAATGTTATTAATATTGAGCAAAAAACAGCAATAAATCACATTTGTTGTATGGGGGGCTCCCTTAAATAACATAACATAAACTCACGCCTGTATCCCAGAGGGGTAGGCAGAGACCAGGGACTGCCACTTGCTACGATCCTGACAGATCTCTTTCGCTTCCTCAACACTCCCTTAAATATTTATTTTATTCTGTTTTTAGTATTTGTTGTTATACCGGCAACAGAAATACATCATCTGTGAAAATGTCAACTGTCTAACTATCAAGATTCATGGTGAGAAACGGACGGACAGCGGAGTCTTAGAAAAGGGTCCTTTACTAAGACTCCGCTCCGTTCCGCTTTAGAGTTCGGCTCGAGTACGGAACTCTAAAAAGAATCTTGCTTAACTCACGAATCTTGCTAAACCTTGTCGACTGTAAGGTTTTAGGGTTCCATACCTAAAAAAAACCTTATTAGATTGGTAGATACCGGTACTGTTCACTAATATACTGTAAACTAATTTATTACTGAGACTAAATATTTTTTTGTGAAGCATCAATTCATTGTTGTTTTCTGAATTATTTCAGGTTCGAGGCAATAAACGCCGAGTACCCGGTGACGACCATCGTCCGCCGCGGTCAGCCCTTCAATGGAGTCGTGAGGTTTAAGCGAGCCTTCGACGAGGCCACTGACGTCATACAGCTCATCTTCACACTCGGTAAGACCGGATTTTGCTTAAGGTGCTTATCGGCAATTGTCTTAAGGCACGTTCAGCGGACTGCGTAGTATTACTAAAAAACCTCAGGCTATGAAGCTTCGATAGCCCAAGATTATGCTGTTATTAAATGTGTATGTTTTTGTGAATATGTGTTATTGGAATAACGCAAATACCTTAAATAACACAGTATCGGTAACTTAACCACTTTTAATAAGCGAAAGTTTAAAATTCTTAATAATTTTTAAGTAGGTATTTATTTTATGTTTAGTACAAACATCGACGAAAAAATAACTAAATTATTATGGTGACAGAGTCAAAACAGGTTTTTTTTTTCAATAAGAAAGTCTTTTTTCTCGTACCAACATATTTTCGTTTCGCGTAAGAAAAGATGTTAAAAGAAATATACAAATTAAGTTGAGAATTTTGAGCTTTGATATATTGTGAGTGTGATTTAAATATCGATCGATACTCAAGAAAGGACTTTCAGGTTATAATGCTATTTACACGTTGTTAAGTGACGTTTACTGATTATATAAGTTACGATGAATATTCTTTATTGTACACCAGAAAAAAATAAACACATAACATGTAGGTGCACAAACATTGTCAAAAAAGAGGCGAGGAGTGCACATCTGACTAAACTTACAGTTACATGCCAATAATGGAATTTCTCTGCAAGTCTTAGATATTAACAAATTACAATGTACACTATTGCGATTTAAGTAAGTAATAGTTATTTGTTATGCAAGGCTGCAAAGTTAATTTTTGGCGCGAGTACCTTGTATTGAAACCTGAGCAAGGGAAGGATTCTAGGATAGAGCCACGAGCGAAGCGAGTGGTTCAAATATAGAATCCTGAGCGTAGCGAGGGTTTCAAAGGTACGAGACGCTAAATAACTTTGCTGCCGAGCGCAACACACAACTTTTCACCTCACTAAAGCGAGGAAAATGTTAGGTGCAAGAAAAACAGTTTTAATAAATATTAAATCACTGTTTATTTATTTCAAAAATTAAAAGTAAAATTACTACAATGGGTAATATTGAAAGTTAATTTTTTTTTTAAATCAAATTTTCTTGCCGGCCAGTGCGATTCTTTAAATGAGGCTGGCGCATGACATGAAATAAGTATTTGCATTTCAATCATCAATGGACTGGCTGTAGAGAATATATTAAACTATTACGAAACCAATGAGGTTCTATATATATGTAATTTATTGTACGAAACCTTTATTGAATAAAAATATTCGAATTTTAAAAACACTTTCCACGCTAGCGGATAAAGTGCGATTTTCCACGCAGATTTCGAATGATAAACAGAGCTTTTACGAGCTAGTGAGGTGAAAATAATATATGCGTCGTTTTCGAATATCTCTCGAATAAACTCAAAATTGAAAACCGTTTTTAACCGACTTTAAAAAAGGAGGAGGTTATCAATTCGATATAAATCAACAATATTTTTTCAGTATGAATAAATTAAACCACTTCTGACTGATCACTGTGTCTCATACATACATACACATACATACGTAAACTCAAGCCTGCATCCCAGAGGGGTAGGCCGAGACCAGGGACTGCCACTTGCCACGATCCTGACAGATAACTTTTTGACTGCGTCTCAACAGGCGATAAGCCCCGTAGGGACCAGAACACCATGGCTTCGGTCACGCTGAAGAGAGACGTGGTCGTCGAGAAGAAAGAATGGAGCGGCCGCCTGGTCGACGTCAGGGATGACTCCGTTATATTCGAGGTGAGGATAATCAATCAATCAGCCCTGGACAGGGGCCTCCACCAAGGCACACCACTTCTCCCTGTCCAACCACCGCCTCATTCATCTGATGAGGATCAATACCCTCACCGGATGCATAAGGCGGTGACTGGATGAGAAAGGATGACTCCATTATCTTCAAGGTGAGTATCCATTAATTGATCAACCGTTCTGGATCGTTTCCTTAAGCGGCCAATCACGGAAAACTCCTCATTCGCGAGGGATGATAAGATAATCCGGATAACGGGATACACAGAAAATTCATAAAAGATCATACATAAGCAGCCTATATACGTCCCACTGTAGGGCACAGGCCTTCACTCAAGGAGAGAGTATGGGCTTAATCACCACGCGTGCCCACCGCGGATTGGCGATTTCAAGCGCTGAGGTATGTGAATAGCTCAGACACTCAGATTTTCTCACGATGTTTTCCTTCACCGTTAGCGAGTGGTATTGCTACTATAACTTCACAAATGTACATAACTTAGAAAACCAAGTCATAGGTACATGCCCGCACTGGGGATCGAACCTCGGTCTCTCGCTTCCGAGTCCGATGTTTTACCCACTAGGCTATCACCACCGTAGAAGTTCACATTATGTAATAATTTGTTTATTTTGCGTATGGTATTTAGGCGGTTAAAATACGAAAGGTAGCCCATCAATCATCATCATGATAATCAGCCTATATACGTCCCACTGTAGGGCACAGGCCTTCTCTCAAGGAGGGGAGTAGCAGAACGCCTCACATGTAGGTTAGCAAAAAAAATAAAAAAAAAAGCGGAAAGGATTCCGCGTTTTTAAACTTATGACGAGTGGAGTGGAGATTTATATAGATAATTACAGGGTTATTTTCAAAATGCAACAACAATGTGATAGTTAGGTACGTATAAATTCACGCCTGTAATCCGTAGGGGTGGTCATAGACCCGGGCTTACCAACTGCCTAGATCCTGACAATCTATTTCATTAACACTCGTTAGCCGTCGCATGCACGCACCTTGGTTTCAGGTACGTAGTCCTAATGCTACTATGGTCTGTACTACGGTACTTGCTCAACATTTAGGTACCGACAGAATTATAAGATTCCAAAGGATAAAATCCAGTTTCCATAAAAATATGCGACTAATAAATATTGGCTAGCCAAATTACAAACCCGGCCCCAATAAAATGGAATTAAAATGTAAATTCTGACATCACTAGGTATTTAAAAATACTATAGCGAAGTAATTATGTGTTTTTTGACTTTTAAAACGCGAAAACATTATTTTTTTCGGTTACTAAAAGTTGTTAGAAACACCCATAAAAAATAGAATTCCACGTCTACCGAAACTTGTTTACACTTTTAAATAACATGGGCAGACGTTTAATCAACTTTACAGCGGTTCCACTAACAAAAACATTAATTTGTATAAAAAACACTCGTATGAACTCTACATCCGCTTTGTGGCAGTTAATCTGCATGAATTTACAATTAAACACCCTTGACCAACAGTATATGCTCACAAAGCGTCGTGAATTAACAATTTTATTGGTTTCATAACCGAATTTGAAGTATGCTGGCTCATGTTTACGTACTCGAACTACTTTACTTTTGGTTACGAGATGTTTATATGATTGACTAGACGGCTCGGCAAACGTTGTTTTTGCCATATTAATTAGCCTACGATCTATTCTCATACCTACCAATTAATTATACACAAAAATATCATAAAAATCGGCGATGCCGTTTCGGAAGAGTTCGATAACAAACACTGTGACACGAGATTTTTATATAATATATTAGGTTATTAACTGTTATTTGTTATTAAGCATTTGGTCAAGACGTTTTTATGTCAAGGTAACTATAGCAGAGACCCTTTAATTTTATGAATTTTCAATTTGGAATTTTCTGCTGATCAATTTCGCATATTCTGCCGATCACTAATTGCTGGCGATCACTGTTTGACTAAAACCAGATTTTATCCTGACATGCGTTGAATTTTATGTAAAATTGTATGCCTATACGAGCTGTTATTCTTAACTTCTAGGTTTCCAGCCCAGTGGACCTCCCCGTTGGAGCGTGGGGCGTCAGAGTCGTGACCAGCAACAGGGAGTCTGAGTTGCGAGAGTTCTACGACTTCGATCAGGACTTCTACATCCTTTTCAACCCGTGGAATGCTGGTAAATGTTCAAAGAAAGAATTACGAATCTTAGAAAAACTACACCTGATTGCCTTATTCCGCCCGAGTCTTTTAAAACGTTAAGACGTTTAGTGAGAGAGTTTTGACATTAAATTAAATAAACATTTGACTGTATCCGGGTTTGCCACTTGCCACGATCCCGATAAAAGGCCCGAAGCCGATTCGCTTCATTGGAATTCATCAGTCGTTGCATGCACGCCAGTTTCGGGTTCGACAGAAAAGACTTTATGATGTACAGACATTATGTTGTGATAACATCAGGTTCGCCACAAAATGACTCACTTGATCATATAAAAGTACTCGTAGGTAGGTGTTCAATTGCACGGCTGATTTAATGAGTTAGCGGCGCAATAGATAACACTAACATTAACCTGCGACCTACGCGATATATGCGCGACATATTTTAGAAATTGGCGACGATCTCACACACTTTAGATAAAATTTGGCATGTACTTCTTGACATTTTATCAGAGAGTCAGATCGATATCGGACATATTTTCCGTCCTTCCAGCTTAAATCTTATTTATAGAGACAAATTCACCCGCTAAATGTGTACTTAATATTATTCTTATCTTTAATGACAAATTTTTGTCTATTATCTGACCCCTCATCCTTTTTAAACGGGACCACGTAATTCATAGAAGTTCTCTAATTACCCATCCAACTTTTCAGATGACCAAACCTTCATGGAAGACTGCACACTCCTAGACGAGTACGTGCTAAATGACGTAGGCAAAATATGGATGGGACCAAAGCGTGGCCGATCCTGGCTGTACGGCCAGTTGGACGAAGTAGTCCTACCAGCGTGCATGTTCGTGCTTGACCGCGCTGAGCTGCCCTTCCATCAGTAAGTGTCCTCCATTATTTTGACTATTTGATCTTGTTGAAGTGGCAGTGGGCGGGGCACATAGCTCGGAGAACTGATGGCCGCTAGGGCAAAAAAGTTCTGACCTGGCGACCGCGGACCGGACGACGCAGCGTGGCAAGGCCCCCCACCAGATGGTCTGACGACCTGGTTACGGTGGCGGGGAGTCGTTGGATGCGGGCGGCACAAGACCGGGAAGCTTGAAAAACCATGAGGGAGGCCTATGTCCTGCAGTAGGCGCCAAATGGCTGATGATGATGATGATGACCTTGTTCAAAATATTAAAGGCGCAAAATCGACCGCTATGGAAATCTGCTTTGAGAGAGATGATGATAATGATGTTGTTTGAGCCTTTAAAATGCTAACTAATAAAAGCCATAGAATATCCACATTCTATGGGTATCACTAGTTAGCACTGTATAAAGTTTTGACCTTGTTAACTTACCTATATAAAGTTTGTCCAGAATTTCTTTCATATGAGCAGCAGAAGTTTTTTTCATCTCTTAAAATCGGAGAGCTAGTCTCAAAAAACTAGTCGGGTTTTAAGAGAGCACCAAAATAACTTTCCTCTTCGCTTTCCCAGCCGTGGAGACCCGGTCAAAGTCACTCGCGCAATCTCCCGTATCGTCAACTCGAACGACGATCAAGGCGTGCTGATCGGCCGGTGGGACGGCGAGTACTCCGACGGTACGGCACCGACCGAGTGGACCGGCTCAGTGGACATCCTCCAACAATACCTGGACACACAGCAGGAGGTGCCCTATGGACAATGCTGGGTGTTCGCTGGTGTCGTTACGACCGGTATGTAGGTTTATAGTTATACATTTAAGGCGCTACCTGGTGTAACAATGGAAAAAAACTTAACTTCTTTTATAACGCGTGTTTGGATAAAGTTAACATAATAAATCTCAAAGAGTCTGATAGCTATTGTAACAACCTAATCTAGGACATTGAGGCATTTTTGTCAAAAACGGTCAAAGTCGATTAAAGTAACGTCCTAGATTGTTAACTCTAAATCTAGACTGAGGGTTCTAAAAGTAGCTATCTTTTATTTTTTAATTTATTTATTTGGCACACAAAACAGAATACAGACAATATTACTTAAGAAAAGCAAAGAAACAATTTACCTTGATTAAGTTTAGGGTTATGGGCTACCATAACACTAAACTTATGCGCACAGCATGATTATAAGTTATGAAAAGGAAATAATGACAAAATTTGCAATAAAACTAGCATGCAGGAATAACATAGAAAAACAAAATTAAGTAAACATTTTATAAAAGTATAATTACATTTTATAAAAGTATATTCTACCAACTCTTTCCCTTACCTCCTGCGGTTGACTGGTAGAAAATGCTTATGGCATTAAGTCCGCCGCATTGTACGAATTTTTTTAAGTGCAATAAAAGTATCAATAAAAAAATAAACTTAATAATTATGATAATGATGATGATTATAATGACAGTTATCGCTTATCATAGTTGTTAAGATTTTTGATGTTAATTTTTTCTAAGAACGTACCTGCTATAAATATAAAACAAAGTAGGTATGATTTTTTCCCTCTGGTGACGGTAGTTAGCTCTAGGAAACGGGTCTAATCTCTTATAGGGAAGAGCGGGTGATCGTGCTCTTCCTCTATTAAGGGAAATTTCCCGCCAGGCAGATCGTATGCCTGGGGACGGCCGCTCCGACTAATGTTCGTCGGACGTTATATTTATAGTATGTCATGTGAAACATTTTGCTTGCGCGATGCAGGAATGTTGGAGTTTATAGTGCGCGCGCCGAGTTGACATGTGCTCGCCACACTCTAATAATAATAGTATAATAAACTAAATTAGGTACCTACCTAAATTGCAGTTGCTTTGGTCACGGGTAGACTGAAGTGTCTAGTGTCCATCAATTTTCGTAGTATAGCTAGGTGGTATACCTTCAAGTCGCTTATTTTTGCTATGTAGATTTGTCAACGTTTGGTCTTCAAAACTAACGTAAACTTTTTTAGCCACATCGGATACACGGTGAAAAATTTCAACACGTGGCTTTTAAGTAGAGAAAAGAGGCGTATGGAAGATAACCTCCCAAAGTCTGTTTGATCTGAAACTGTCTAATTCGTAAACAGGAGAGAGTAAAGGGGAAAAAAGTGTTCCGGCGGCAATAGAAATACATCATCATCATCTGTGAAAATTTCAACTGTCTAGCTACGACGGTTCGTGAGATACAGCCTGGTGACAGACAGACAGACAGACAGACAGATGGACAGTGGAATCTTAGTAAAAGGGTCCCTTACCCCTTTGGGTAAGGAACCCTAAAAAGCGCTCTTGTACCAATACTACCCAGAAATCGGAAATCAATCATTTATTTCAATGTAAAGAATTTACATTCTGTTTGCTGAATGTCAACGTATTATGTTACTATGTTAGCCGCTGCCTTCGGGCCGTAACTCTACATCCACAACTATGGTGAATAGATACCACCAGCGGAAGATGTTCTGGCAGGTGAATGCAAAGCTCACTGATCTCCAGCAAGCTTTCTCTTACAAAGCTAATTTGGTTGTCAGAACTTGAACATTAATTTTGTTTGAACAGTCTGCCGTGCCCTCGGTATCCCAGCTCGTCCCGTCACAAACATCGTCTCAGCCCACGACGCCAATGACACTCTCTCCGTGGACAAGTATTACAACGAGGAGATGAGCGATCTGGACTTTGACCCCAACAATCCGAACGGCGGCGTGGACTCCATCTGGAATTACCACGTTTGGAACGATGTATGGATGGCGCGGCCAGATCTGCCACCTGGTAAGATTATAGACCTGCTTTAGTGCACATTCTACTTACTTCTGAAAGTTTTTAAGGGATTGGATTTGATTAGAGTAGCTTTCAGCACAACACACCAGAATATCCTGGATCCTTCATCATCAACATCATTCAGCCACAAGAAGTCCACTGCTGGACATAGGCCTCGTCCATGGATTTCCAAAAAGACCGGTCGGAAGCGGCCTGCATCCAGCGCCTACCTGCCACTTGGATGAGGTCATCTGTCCATCTTGTGGCTGGTCGGGAAACCTGCAAAGTGATAGCAGATTTATGTTTTTATCCCCTTATGCTTCCACAATAAATTCAGTACCTACCTACACTCAGATTCCCTTCACCTGTACAGCATCTAGAGGTCACTCTTACTTTCACTGTACACGGAGTATTGAGTAAAGAAGATTCGGATTGGAGATTTCAAAGAGTCAAAACTGTAATCTAACCCGTTTCTCCAGGCTACGGCGGTTGGCAAGCTATCGACGCGACTCCTCAAGAGACCTCCTCCGGTCTCTACCAATGCGGCCCAGCGCCGCTGGAAGCAGTTAAACAGGGGGTCATCGGGCTCAATTTCGACGTGGGCTTTATGGTAGCGACGGTCAACGCCGACCTGATGAGGTGGCGAAGGGACCCCGAGTCGGAGACGGAGTGGAGCAGGGTGGACACCAACAGCTACCAGTGAGTTTGTTTGCCTGTTTATTTGTCCATGCAGTGGTAAAACAATGGATTCGGAAGCGGGTGACCCAGGTTCGATTCCCAGTGCACCGATGACTTTGTTTATTTTTAAACTTACGTACATCTGCGAATTTGTAGTATCAATACCGCACGCTAATTGTCTGGAAGAAATTACTTTTAGTAATAAGGCCACCACTTGTACTGTTCTCATATGTAATTCCTGGTGCACATACAATAAAGAATATTCTAGCTATCTAATTGTGAAGGAAAACATCGTGAGGAAACCCGCGGCCGTGATTGCTCCGCACGTATTGACTTGTCCTTCCTGTGGGCTAGGCTGACTAAGCTGTCAGGATGTTATAGGTGCTGGGCAAGCCTACTCCATCTAAAAAACAATGTCCCAGGCACTGCAGCGTCCGAGTGGCCCCTTCACCCATATAGTGTGAGTGAAGGTGCCACTGCACGCTGTAGGCCAAAGTTTCTTTTTAATTTTATTTTATTTAATAAGGCACACCAACACCATACATACAGAACATAGTAAAATCTTGTTATATAAAAATATATAATTACGTGTATGTACACCACTTAGGTAAGCTCAACATTTATATGTAAATTAAGCTTACAATTTACAATTTCTTACTTATAAAATAATCGTGCGCTTGTGACAAGGCTTATTAAATTTCAAAACTATTTTACAGCATTGGCCGAATGATCCTCACGAAGAAGCCGTACGTGTTCGACCCGCTTGGGGACGAGGATCGCGATGAAATCACACACCTGTACAAGTTCAACGAGCAGTCAGAGGGAGTAGCGGAGCGTACTGCTCTTATGAATGGCGTCAGGCAATCGGCTAGAGCTAAGAGGTAACTCGCTGTTGTTTCTCATCTTTTTCCATTGGCTCTGCAATCACTTTCTATTTCCCTGTGCCTAAAATTAGACGAATGGCTACGCCAGAATTACAAGCAAGCAAAAGATAGTTGAAAAAAAAAAGGAAACAAAAGGTTGGTTAAAATAAAGATAGCAAACTTGGCCGACCCAAGCGGAGATAGCGGGCCGACCTCACGACCTTTCTACCGGATTGGCAGGAGGTGGCCATGAACAGGGAGGATTGGAGAGCTAGAGGGCAGAGAGCAGTGGGACACAGAGACACAAGAAAAATAGCATAATCAAACGACAAACCTTAATAAACCCACCCACACCAAACAGCACAGAGCAGTCCTCCCGCAGCCGGACAACTTTATTTTGTTTACCAAGCCTGAAACTATGCACTTGACCGTTCCAGCACTTACTGCCACAAGGACTGCAATAAAGTTTGTATTGAGTTTGTCAGCAGCCTACCACCTGCTCACTGCTAGGTACCTATAGGCCTTTACCCCAAAATGCTATCTCATGCGGTCTCTCGTCGTCACCGTCACCTCTGTGTAGATTCCATAATATCGTTCGACTATCGCTCGGTCGGCCATCGGGGGTCTTATTGAGGCCCAGTTTTTTCACTCGACTAGGTATATTTATTATAAGCAAAGAGGAACACACGCGCACCACCGCTAAAGTACTGCCACAACTCGAAAAGTACGAGAGATCGAAAAATAACGGAATTTTACTGGAAAAATTAAAATTAGTGTGGTTTAATCCAAAATCACTGTTTGACTTCAACGGAACTGCGATTATGTTTAGGAATTTCATCATCATCATCAGTCATTTGACGCCCACTGCAGGACACAGGCCTCTCTCATGGTTTTCCAAGCTTCGTACATAACAATAAGGCGTTTTGCCATAATCGCCACGCTTGGCAGGCGGGTTCGCGATCGCAGTATGCGGTTGGAATCTCAGGAGGACGCAGCTGCCCGTCTCCTGGTAATTTAATTCCTTAGTCGCCTTCTACGACATCCACGGAAGGTAATTGAGTGACGCTATTCTTAATCCGGCGCCACACAGACATGGGTATTTACCGACTTTATACAACTCTTTATACAATATTTCAGGTACTATGAGGTGACTGGTAATATGCAGGATGACGTTAAGTTCAGACTGCGGGAGATCGACACGATATTCATCGGCGAGGCATTCCGAATCACCGTGACCATCGAGAATGTATCTTCAGAGGTCAGTATCAACCGCAGCTTGGGTTACTACGGTTTTTATGTTCAATAAAAGCGCACATCGCGGATGTCTCCTGCGTATTGTCAGAATTTTGCGCTGGACAGAGGTCGTGGGTTCGATTCTCACTGGGGGCCACCGTAAACTTGTACAAATGGCCTCAATCTGGGTGTATTTTCATGTTTATAACGTCATAACGTAATATGCGTAACATGCTTAAACGTTACATGCTTGTAACTTCATTTATAACGTCCTGGTTATCATAGCACAAGGTAGGTATCCTAGTTTGGGACCAGGTCAAGTGATTGTATTCATCATCAGCCATTTGACGCCCACTGCAGAACATAGGCCTCCCTCGTGGTTTTCATAACCATGAGGGGTTTTGCCATAATCACCACGCTTGGCAGGCGGGTTGGCGATCGCAGTATGCGGTTGGAATCTCAGAAAGACGCTGCTGCCCGTCTCCTGGTAATTTATTTCCTTAGTCGCCTTCTACGACATCCACGGAAGGAAATGGAGTGACGCTATTCTTAATCCGGCGCCACACGGAAAGTATTGTATTGTGTGGAAGTTATTACAATTACTTAGATAACAAAGATGTCTGGAATTAAAACTATTTCAGTTTACGTGTTCTAGGTTTTACAGTACTTAACAATTTAAACTCTGTCATAAGAACCGACTTTGAAAAAACTTAAGTGTGGAGTTTTGTAAATTTTTAGGGTTCCGTACCTCAAAAGGAAAAACGGAACCCTTATGTCCGTCTTTGTTGCCCGTCCGTCCGTTCGTTCGTCCGTCTGTCTGTCAAGACCCTTTATCTCGAAGAGGTATCAAGTTGAAATGAAAACGACGAAAAGTCGTAATCATCGTAAAAAAAAGTTACGACGGTTTATGCCGCAAAAAACGTATAATCGACACTAGAAACAAAATTTATAGGGTACCTACCTTCCGTTGACCTAAAACTATGAAATTTAACAAGGAATATCGTGGTATACAGGGAAAGATCTGATATCTTTGGGAAATGCTGAGGAATTGGCAAAATGTACTATATTGACTATAATATTTTTTATACTATAAGTTTGTCAATTCTGTTTTTTCTCCTTAAATAAATAAATAAATAAACCAAAAATTTTTTATTAAATCATAAAAAAAATATCTTTGAAGTTCGGGAAAAGCTCGGAAAAACTGCTAGACCACAAATTTGTACGGAGCGCTCGGTGGGCGAGTCCGACTCGAAGTTGTCCTTTGTTTTCTTCATAACAATCTAAATATTGCTTGAAATGGACACTTATGTGTAATTAGTAACGTTCATTTATTCGATTTCTGCGCTATGATGAATAAATTGTTTGATTTTGATGTTACTTGCGTTCCCGGCCATAATGGCACTATTGCGTGGTACTAAAATTATTTCTGTATATCGACTTTTTTATTCAGGGTCGTAACGTTAAGGCAGTTCTATCGGCAACCAGCATTTTCTACAACGGAGTCAAATCACAAGTGGTGAAGAAAGTCGAAGGGAAAATCTACGTGGGACCCGGCAAAAGTAAGTTCTATTTCTAACTTTGATGGCCGATTCTGTTTCATTGGTAGAGTTGCTTGCTTTCTGGGGTTATAGCTTAGAGGCCCCAATAACAAAATAAGAATTTTGTTAGTAGCCTCATTCCGGATTCACTTACTTGTTTTTTTGTCGGAAGAGTCCGACCAGGTTTCGCTCTGATTCGCAGTGCTTAATCATGGCGAGTAGAGATGGAGCTCGCGTCAACACCATGATCAAGCTCTGCGAATCAGAGCGAAACCAGGTCAGACTGTTCCATCAAAAAATCAAGTAGGTAAGTGAATCCGAAATTAAGCTAGTAATGTTTAGTGCTTACGAAAGTGTTAGTTCGAAAAGAATGTTGTTCTTCTTAAATTTTGTTTCTTTGTTCTTCGACCCAATGGGGGATGTACCTATTAGCGAATGTCGATGAAGCGAAAGTGGTTTGTCAGGATTCAAATTGTGGCAAGAGCCGAGTCTCGGCCTACCCCTCCGGGATACAGGCGTGAGTAAATTTATTTATTTTCATGCTCGATTAAAACAAAAATTACAAAATATCTCAAAAAATGTATCTCTTTTAGTCAATTACTGGTTATTACCATTTTTAAATAGATTAAACATAAAAAGAGTGCTCTGAAATGTGACGCCAGTATTTTCGTACAAAATTCCGTTTTAAAAGTAACTCATTTGATATTTTGTCAAATACCCAATTAGCGAGTGGTAATTGTACATTGATAAATTGCATTGCATCATAGGAATTGAGCCATGCTAAGCCTCACATTCACGCGGGATTTAGTAAACCTGAAGCCGAAATGCACTAGCCGTTATACGGAACATGCTGTCATCACCGCATTTATAGAATGTATAAAAACGAACTGTTCAATAATCCGCACTCACTCGAGGTTGCGGGTAAAGTCAAAGTCAAAGTCAAAAAATTCACTATAAAAACAAAATGTTAACTTAATGAACGTCAAAGCGGCAACTTATCAATCTTTGAATTACGTACGTTGTATTTTCTACTTTGTTTTTAGGGTTCCGTACCCAAAGAGTAAGGAAGTGCGTCCATCCGTCCGTCTGTCTGTCACCAGGCTGTATCACTTTTAGATACCTACTTACTTATCTTTTGCCCAGCCTTCTTTCTACTTACCTAGTTTTGTTGTTTTTACTAGTTGTGAATACGTTTCAGTATTATGACCTTTATCTATTTTTTTTTTCATTAAATTATTATAATATCCCTGTCCACAGAGGAAGAGATTAGTATCGCCGTGACTCCCGAGGAGTATATCTCCAAAATGGTCGAATACGGCAACCTGAAGATCTCTGCCATGGCCATAGTCGACGAGACCAGGTACTCCTGGGCTGATGACGATGACTTCCAGATTATCAAGCCGCTGATTTCCATCAAGGTAAGTCATCGGCCTCGAAAGGCCGGTCACATAGATTCACATGAGATTTCCGCACATAGCTTCAATAATTTTTGCAGAGGGTAGTAAACTAACAGTTAATGCTTTCAAAAAGACGCCTGTCACCTGAGTCAACCGAGACCACGGCACTTGCAAAAGTATTGAAACGGCGGAAAATTGTAAAATGGAAAAGTAAACGAGTAAATATCCGTTAAAATTAAGTTTTATTATAGTTTCAATGTCGGACCGTTATACGTAGCAGGATTGTGAGATCATTCCTATCTCATTCCAGAAGGCCTGCAGTGCTCTGATGTCACTGCTGGTCTCCTGAAGGGATCCTAGTTTCCCAATTACTATGGTTCACTTCTTTTCATAGTAGAAGTAGTTATGTGGGTGGAGGTGTTTCCTCTTCCTTGAGGCCTCCCCAGCACTGACGGTTGTCAGTCAGTCCCACTGTGTGGAAATGTCTAATCAGTGAGGCTACTCCTTAAATGCAGAAGGTCACATTTTAAATCCATTAGGCCGTTACTTCAAAATAACCATAAGTGTTATGTATTGAAACACATTACACTTAAACGGTCGTCAGTGCTTACATTAAAATATGTTGTTGGTAGATAACCAATCTAGGTACACATTACTGGTAGGTACTTATACAATTCAGGCCAATGCTTGTACAATTAAGTATAGCTACAACCCGATGTACAAAGTGATTGTATTGATTTTAAAATTAATGTACCTATGAGATAGTTGTAGGAAAATTATGAATTACGGTCATCCTGTGAAGGCGACTATTGATTCGACTTGATTCTCGTCCATCACGCACACGGGGCAGTATCCAGCAAAACTTAACCTAACCTTTTGTTCACGTCCAGTTCAATGATGACCTGGTGGCAGGACAGCCGGCTTCGACAGTCCTCTCTTTCATGAACCCCCTGGAGGTTGCACTCAGGGAGTGCGAGTTCCGCGTGACGTCATCCAACATAGCCGGCCGGACGCTCAAGATGGAGATTGGGGACGTCCCGCCCAAAAGCCTGGTCACCGGCGAGATACCTCTGCAACCTTTGGTGAGTCTTAATTAAAGAGGTTCCGCGTGACGTCTTCCAAAATAGCCGGCCGGACGCTCAAGTTAGCGGTGGGCGATGTCTCGGCCAATAGCCTGCTCACAGGCGAGATACCTCTGCAGCCATTGGTGAGTCTCAAATTATGGAGATTACAATGCATATGCAGAGCGTGGGCTAAATAATGGATAATCTGAAAATCATTTCTGCAGTAATGATAAATAAATAACTAAACAAGCAAAAGATCAAAGATTTTTTTTTAAAACGCAAGTCTAGTTTGAATCCCGATAAGTGATTTTATTTTTGTTTGTATTTTTCTCGTTTCTGAAAAAAAAATGTTTCTTTTTTAAAAATACAGAGAAATAAGAATTTAATTTTATTCTTTGTAGTCCGAAAGTTCCCCAACAGATGGCGTAACACGTCATTATCCTGAGAACAAGAAGCGCTCGCTTAGAAGCTGCTTTTACATGTTTTATGCGTGTACGCGTGTATCCTCTGTGCTAATATAGACTCAGAGCTTATCCAAACATGAAAAGTAAACGAAGGAAGATCGGTCGCTCCGGTATTGATAATAATGTACTTGTATAAACTTCATGGACTTCACAATATTTTTTTCACAGAAATCTGGCCCCTTCAACGTGGTGGCCACATTCAAGTCTGCCGAACTGAAGGACATCACTGGAGCAGTCAGTACTGAGGTTTTCGAAGGATAAATCTTGTACAACTATGGGAAAAGTAGCTACTATTACGTTAGGCATAATGGATATAATATAAGAAAATTTTTATGAAGTTAGTTTTTATAGAGAAAAAGTTCTGCACTTTACAAATAGTTTTCTAAATAACAAACGAAGCATATGAAAATTAAAATACGTCTCAAATGTTCGTGATTTTAGTGCCTGTATTTTCAAAATTTTTTTAAAACATTATAAATCATAGAATGTGCTAGCGAGTGGTAAAACGTAGTATTTACCGAGATGATAAATCAATGATGATGATGACAAGCCCTTAATCTGTGGTATAAGCTTTTATCAATGACACTGCGACAGGCAAAAACACAGATTAAGGAAAAAGTGGGGGTAGATGTGTAATTTTTGAAGTAGGTAATCTGCCCCCCTATTCGAACAGGTCTAGTGGCGTTTCACTTCGATGTGTAGCAAGATCCTCTATTATCGGTTCAGAATTACAGAAACCACACACAATTTGTCAGTTCGGAGTCGGTTAAAACAAAAAAATCAGCCTGTGGAAGAATTAGGTCATAGAGTTATTGTAGTATTGATAAGATTAGTGCCATAATTAATTGTATTTCATTTATTTAAGGCAGCTTTTAATGATATTAAATCTGACAAGATAATATTTGACTACTGTGTGAGATAAAGTCATATAATTTTTATTTAAAGAAATACATACCTATTTATTTTTATACTTTTTGATGATAATAAAAGATTATAGCGCTTATATTTGAAAAAATAAAAGTTTGTTATTTAAAACAAATAGTTTTATTTCATAAACCACCAATTCCATACAAGTTCACCATTTTCTATAAAAGTTATTGTAATTCATTTAATTGTTTTGATACTTACAACGTGAAAAAAAAAACATCTGTACAACAAAAATCATTTCGATAAGCTTACCTGAAGCTCGATTTCACAAATGGTAATCTGAGTTGAAACAAAAGAAAGCAGGATAACTACGAGTATAATTAATAATTAAACATAACAAAGTTCGGCGTACCTGTCACATTAAAACTATGAATATTCTGCAGGCCTTCTCATCGACCTGTACTTACACATGACAGTTGATTCCACTAAAACACTCTTAAGACGTCAAAGCCGGTTTATAACAGAACTTGACTTAATTATGATTCATAAAGAGATATCTCCACATTCCTGCTATAACCCCTCCATAACGTAAAGTAACTTTTAACTTTCGAATAAGTTTATAATACAGTACAGATTAGACTGTGAAACAAAAACCTTGTTTAGTTTACATATCAAAGAAACTTCGCGGTGGTCGTTTATTTTTCGAATTTTATTTCCTGCACTAGGGCGGGGGGCACATAGGAAGGACGTAGGACGAGGGCGCGGACCTTGTGTAGAGTTTTCGTCCTCGCCCCGTCTTATCTGTGTAGTCCACCTATTTCCCATCGCTTCAGTACATTTTGTATGAAAACGAATTGAAAGTATTCCGCGACTTTTCCGCGCCCTTGTCCTACGTCGTTCCCAATAGTATGTGCCCCACACCTAAGTGCGTTTTATTTAGCTACAACTTTATAAATACAGCGTTAAATTCATACAACGTTTTACATACTTATAAAGCCTCTGAGAGAGGCATTACTTCGTATAAATAAGACTGTTTGTCTGTAATTTATTAAACAATAAGTGGGCATCACGATTGTGATGAGATATAAACAGATGTACACTTTGAGAAGGTAAAATTCACGGATTATCACAATGAAAACCTTAGGAATCAACAACTCATAGTACAACATGTGAGTATACTGTAAATGAACCTCATTTGCGCCATTCTAATGTCATTGTATTTACAATAGATTTCGACTTATACTCAGGCCTAAGATCCTGCTTATGTAAGAGTGCATGAAAGCCTTGTCAAGAAAGTCTTTTACACGCGTATTTAGTCCACTTTCAAGTTAACATGCACAAACGAATAGTGTTTGAGATGCCAATGTGACAGAAACATCTGTCAAAGTCAGTGCTTTTATAGTCTATTCATCCTTACTTGTCCAATTTAGTAAACAAGATTCTACCCGCAAAGTATGACTTTTTAGTCGAAAACTGCCATATTCCCATAAATTAAATAACCTGGGACACCATTTTGGATAACACGCTGCTATGTTTATAAACAAAGTGCACGAACTTGCAAGAAAATATCTAGTTTCGGCATCAAATGTCAATTTTGAGGTTAGAATATTGTTTACTAAATTGGACAAGTGAGGATGAACAGACTGTACACTTTTTTTTTGAGGCACTGTTTTTACATGTGGATATACTTTTAAGGGAAATTATGACCATGGTGGTAATAAGAAATGAAGGCCGGATTCTCCGAGCGCATGGATCTGTATGGGCCTTATTGCGCTGCGCGAGCGAATAGTTGGGGGAGAAGTAGGCATTCTTGATATTACAGAAATACAAATCATATTTCGTCGGCTTATTGCAAGAAGTCATTAACTGCAAAGGCTCACTAACCGCTTTTTTTTAAAGGTATGGACATAGAGATGTATTGAACAATGATACAATAGTGGTGTTTTAGTATCAGGCATTATTTTAACGATGTTATAGGGAATAAGGAGGAGGAAACACAACCATTAACTAACACGAACTAAAAAGTCCTTTTTCTCCCAATAGTGAATATGTCGGTTAATGAGTTCTTGCAATAAGCCGACGATTTATAGAATTTTGACGACCGACGTTAAACACAGGCAGTGATAGCCATTTCGGTATATTTTTTATTATCCAAAACTCAGTACAGCTCAAATAAAACCATATCTAGTGATAATTTAGACTCATGTTCGCAATTTTTTTTGACGCAATAAAGGTTAGAAAATCATAAAGATAGTGACCGACGGTATTTTTCTCAGATTTTCAAAAACCTGATTAAGGGCTAATGTCGGAGAACCCAGCCTTAAGTGACGGATGTTTTAGACATAAGTACTTTAACTTTCATTTAATTAAGTTTTTGACAAAAAAAATATGAACTTCTTATGCCATATTCTTTTTGTTGCACTAATCCGTGCTAAAGACAATTTAGAGGCTAAAAATTCCACCAATGCCGGGACTTGAACCCGCGACCTCTGGCTAACCCTGCCAGCGCTCTCTGAACTGAGCTAATGGGCCGATGCCTGCACTTGCCCATGTGTGGAATTTTAGCCTCTAAATAGGCTCTTATGCCATGTTTATTTACTAAAACTAAAACTGACGATGTAATTCACAAACAACACTATTCTTCTAAAACCCTCCTTAAACGCAATTGAAATAGACTGTGTTAGCTTTTACCACAGACAATTTAAATTGCATTTGAAAAGTGTTTTAAAGAATTGTGTGTTAATAAATAAGACTGTGAGGATATGACAATTAAAATATGTCTTTTTGGTCTTTTCATCCACATAATGAGATGATTTATAGCGTCCAGTGGCACCTTCCTTTACACCAGATGGGTGAAGGGACCATTTGGACGCCGTAGTGCCTGGGACATTGTTCTTTTAGATGGAGTAGGCTTGCCCAGCACCTATACCAACCTATAAAATATGTCTAAAACGTCAGTAATTTAATTTTCTCTACATTTGTTAACGAATACTTACAATGTTTTACATTTCTATGTCTTTGTATTAATCTATAGAAAACGCCACTGGCTGTACAATTACATATATCTATGTAAGATTTTTCTTGTAACTATATTGTACAATGGTTTATTTTCTTTCAATAAATAAAAATAAAATAATATTAGGGGTTAAAGTATGAAATTGCCGTTTTATTGCAATAGGTTCTTTGAATTGACATAGAATCTTCATGGTTTGAGGTTTTCGAATGAAACTTTTTTCAAATGGTTTCTATGATGTTCCATCTTTCTTGTCTAAATTGAATAACAAAAACAATTGAAAGTCGATATTCAAATGTTTCACATTTTTTAAAAAAAGAACATCATAGGAACCATTTGAAAAAAGTTTCATTCGAAAACCTCAAACCATGAAGATTTTATGTCAATTCAAAGAACCTATTGCAATAAAACGGCAATTTCATACTTTAACCCCTATTAAAAAGGTAGAAACGTTCGAGAGGGGTGCCAGAAATAATAGCAGACTTAAGAGAATCAGCCCCGAGCGCGGCTAGTACGATGGCACGAGTCGCACATTTTGCGGCGCTAAAATGTCAGAATTTGACAGTTAACGCACCGGAAAGTCGCGACTTTTGACATTTAAAACGCGCGACTGGCGTCGACGCACTACCCAGGCCGGCCTCGCTGTTGTGATATGTATTTAAATAAATAATTAAAGCAGATTTGCACTGCATTCTATGTGGCTTAAGTAGACTTTTACTAAAAATCTTCATACAAAGTTAGATTTAAGGATGATACACACCAACGCGGTGGCGGTGGGCGGTGGGCATACTGCAGTTTCTAATCCGCCCTCTTCAAGTGTCTCATTATCAATCGTGTTTTTAACCAATAAATAATTTGTATAAATGTATATTTTGGGTTCACAAATATGTTTCGTTCCGAAAAGATTTATTATGATTATGGTAACATTTAATAAGTATATCAATCAGTATTTCTGATACCGGAAACAGTTTTCATTACAACTATAGTAAGTATCAATAGAACCATGTCTTTTACAATTTCAATTTCAGAAAATCACCCAAACTTTTAAGACCATCGACGATTAAACAATATTGTTTTGTCTTAAAAACTCTGCAAATAATACTTTGAAATGTTCAACCCGGATTAGGTTCAAGAACCTACCAGGGCTGAGTTTCATAAAACGACAATTCGTAGTTTGTTATGAAAATTCGAGGCACAATGCGTAGCAGTCTTTCTACTAGTTAAGAGGTGAGTAAAACGCCTTTCAATGTACGTCGATTTATCACAGTAAACCATGAATTGTAGTTCTATAAAAGAGGCCCCTGGGGTCAAGTGGGGGCAAAGGAAAAACGATATTAAAATAATAATATATTAATTATTTATCATATTGGAATTACGCTTAACTAATAACAACAGGTCCTTATTCAATTCCCAAGACTCTGAATAAAAAAAAAAATATTTCATAAATTACAAACACTTTGTCCTCTCACGCACCTACAAATATCTACTCGTAGATTGAAATTGTTCAAATACTAAGAGCCTTTGTCCATTACGCTACTACAGTTTTCATGACTGACTCGAGACTGTCGAGTGTTTTAAAAATAGTGTAACAAGTAGCTGAATTCTAAAATTAGCAATTCCTGAAAAATTTCGGTTAGCTTTAGTCATTTAAAACAACTTTTGTTATAGGGGCCTTTAATTATTTTGGTTTTTTTCATATTTTAATTTTCTTTCATTTTCAATTTGATGACTAAAACCATACGTGTTACAAAGAATACACATTCTTCTATGTAGGACCATAATTCACTGAATGCTGCGACATTGGTAGAGCGCGCGCATTGATATATACACCATAAATTTTGGGTGGTTTGAAAGCCATAGCAAATTGAACGTGCCTGAACAAGAGCTATCGAATACATAATAAACAGTTTGTTCAAAAAGACACTTTCCATAAATATCTGGACACAAACTCGAATCGGTGGAAACCATTTAATAGTAGCCAGCCAGAGCGGTGCGTGTGCAACGCGAGTCATTGTTTTGACAGACGGAGAGTCCCAACAAGATTTTTCAACAATTTTTGTTTTTTAGTTTACGTCTATCTATATGTTCTTAAATAGTAGATTGTACAACAAGTGCATAAAACGCACCATTTTACTCGAGACGTTTATCCATCCGAGCGAGCTTGCGAGCGAGGATAGATATAAAGTCGAGTGTAAAATGGGTTTTATGGACGAGTTGTACACTCTACTTTTCACTTCGATTGCGAGGAAATGAAACAGCAACATGTAAATATAGTAAATGCTAATTTAATTAAAATTGAAAGTTACATTAGAGCAATGAGAAATATTTAAAGTAATCGTTTTTTCTGGCATATTTAATGTTGTATTAGATGGTTCCCGCCAATTAACTTTTTTTTCTAATGTTCGTGTGGCTGTTGCAGCGATTGCCTTGGTCTTCGACGAAGATTTTACTTTATGTTCTAGAGCATAAAAAGCGACTTTATGTCGCCTACGCACGACATAAAGACGAACTTTTAGAGCATGAGAAGTGAAAAGTAATTTTCTAAATAGATTGCATTTTTAATTACTAATTACATAACTGCGGCTTTCAAACCACCCAGATTCCAGCCTGTATACTGCAATAATTTTGGGTGGTTTGAGAGACAGCAAAATTAACGTGCCTATCGAATAAGATAGTTTTTTTAAAAAACGGACTTTTAAAAAATATCTCGACACAAACTCGAATCTGTTAGAACCATTAGTATCCATGCAGAGCGTTGCCGGCGTGCCGCGGGACATTGTTCTGTTAGACGGAGAAGCGGTACTAATTATTGGCGCATTTTTTAAACAAGATTTTTCAACTCGATACAAGATGTCTCATCTTTTTTTTTTTTTTTAATTGTCATCTTAAAAGTAATAGTCTAGATAGTTGTAATTTTTATTTACTAATTACATAACAGAGGCTTTCAAACCACCTAGATTTCAGCGTGTAAATATAGACCATAATAGTATTTTTTTGTTAAAAACGAACTCTAATTGTAGTGTTTCAGAAATTATACGCATGTTACAAATAATCCGGTAATAGCGTAAGGAACAAAGAGTGTAAACTCCTTAAATAATTAGGACTTTGATACTTGACGCGGTATCAAACCTTTAGAACGCTTAAATCCGAGAAAAACTAGAGTATATTTTTTGGTACGCCAAATTTAGCCGTATTTCGAATGTGATAAAGTATTTATTTCCTTGAGGTAGAGAGAGGTAGGTGATACCTAAATCTAAACTAATTCACTTAAGCCACGTTAGCATGAAATTCTAGTGACAAAATCTACAAACTCTTCTCTGACGCTCCTATACAAAACGAAGCTCAGTTCTGTTCTGTTCTGTATTACAAAAGTGACCTTTCGTCACAGCCTCCGCGCAAATACCAAAGTCCCCCTTACGGCTGCGGACATAGAGTCTATTGTACTTTGGCCTTACCGGTGACTAGCTTCGCGTACTCCTCGTAGAACCGCGGGAAAGCCTGCAGGGCTAGGTAGACCAAGCCCAGATAGGCGATTATGGCCAGGGTGAGGATTAGGTCGAATACCGCTGGTTTTACACTGTGGAAAAAGATTTGTAGATGTCAAGTATGGCATTCTGTCTCGCTCGCATTATTTTTTTTTTTTTGTTAGGATTGTAAATAAATTAGTATATTTTTGATAACTGTGGTCTGAGGCTTTGCTAGAAAATAGACGCACATTACGTATATTCCGGTCATATTTTTGTTAACCAATATTACATCTATGTTTTTGACTGAGAGAATTTGCTACAAAAATTAATAATTTTCGAAGCTACATATCTTTATCAAAATCTAAGCATGGGAAAACAGAAACTTAACTAACTTCCACACAATAAAATCACTAGACCTAGTCCCAAACTAGGATACCCTTGTACAAATGGCATTAGTCTGGATGTATTTTCATGTTCGTGACATCGTGACATTGCCTGGTAAGTACGACTCACGCTTGTCTATGGTGTTAAGCACTGTTGATACTTCGCCGAGGCACAGCGAGAGGGCGTACCCTATCTCTCTCAGAGAGAGGCAACTTGAGACTCACCTATAAGCTTTGAGCACGGCCCTCGTGGGCGGGTACAGCTACAAGTACTACTCACGCTTGTCTAGTGTGTTTAGCACTGCGGATACTTCGCCGAGGTACCGTGAGAGGGCGTACCCTATCTCTCCCAGAGAGAGGCAGCTTTAGACTCACCTATAAACGTTGAGTACGGCCCTCGTGGGCGAGTATAGCTGGAACTCCGGCTCGCGCTTGTCCACCGAGTGGAGTACTGCGGATACTTCGCCGAGGTACCGCGAGAGGGCGCGCTCAATGGCCGCCGTCACGCCTGCCATAAATAGGATTTCTTCAATAATTATAGAGGATTAGTTCTTTGGTAGAAAATAATACTTGATAAAACACGGTTCCTCTAAAACACTCCTCATCATAATAATCATCATAAGCAACTTATATACGTCCCACTGTAGGGCACAGGCCTTCTCTCAGAGAGAGATAGTATGGGCTTAATCACCACGCGTGCCCACCGCGGATTGGCAATTTCAAGCGCTGAGGTATGTGAATAGCTCAGACACTCAGGTTTTCTCACGATGTTTTCCTTCACCGTCAGCGAGTGGTATTGCTATACACTCCCCAGAGGCGCTTAAATAATCTGTGGTTACGTCTTCGCCTTTAACACCATGCATCAACAACCATGAGAGTTGTTTTTGTACATAAGACTGTTTTACTTTATCCTCCTCAATTGTTTTCAATTGTTATTTTCAAGGTCAGGACTCAGGTAAAAACCTACTTCGAAACACTCAGCACTAAAAAGTTAGAAATAATAACTTTTTAGTGCTGTAGTGTTACGAAGTTGGTTTTTATTTTTCAATTTTTTTGTGGGGGAGCGGGAGAAAAATAAACAAATCCCTTACAACTATTATGTACCCTACTTAATTCGTTGCTTTAAAATTTTATGTTCTCAATTTCCATCTCCGAAAGTCTTCACCAGAACATCATCAAATTAACTTGGGACTACTTTTACACTATTTTATGAAACATACAGATATTACTAAAGGATGGGCCCCATTAGGCCTTATTTACTGCTGCTGTCCATTGAAGAGTTCCGTTCTCCATCTCTGAAAGTCTTCATCAGATCATCACCAAATTAAAATGGGACCAATGGGACGTTATATCTATTCTAACAAAAAAAGAATTGTCGAAATCGGTTAAGTTTCGACGGAGTTATGCGAATCTTAACCGATTTCGACAATTATTTTTTTGTGATAATAGTATAACGTCCCATTGGTCCCATTTTAATTTGGTGAAGATCTGATGAAGACTTTCAGAGATGGAGAACGGAACTCTTCAATGGACAGCAGCAGTAAATAAGGCCTAATGTAGCCCATTCTTTAGTAATATCCGTATGTTTCATATATATATATTATACGCGTCGAATTGGTCTGTTAAAAATACAACTTCTCACATACGCACCAGAAACAGTATTGCCAGCGGCCGTCGTGATGATGTGAGGCGACCGCGGCTGCGACGATAGGTATTTGTACCAATGCCTGATTGACGCTTCGTCCACACTCTGTAACAAAAAACACAGTTCAGTTGCGTTGGTTTGTCAGGATCGTGGCAAGTGGCAAACTCAGGTCTCTGACTAACCCTCCGGGATCTTCTTCTTTGTCGTATCCTCATGGCTTGAGGGACCGGTTTAGCTGGGCCCCTCACATTGACTATGTCTGCGATAAGCTAAGATCGGTTATGTCACAATTGTATACACTAAAATATAAAGTACCGTACAGTGTACTAAGATTATTGTATATTGCACTTGCGGACTTAATAATAGGTTACAGCATAAGTAGTTACGGGTCAGCTCATAAAATGTATCTTGATAAAATTTATAAACTACAAATTAGACTGTTGAAAATTGTCGTACCTAAAAACGTAAAATTTAAATTTAAAGACGATTATTCGAAAGTGTTCTGTTACACTAAAACATTAAGTATTTATGATAAAATTAAACTTTCAATAATATTAGAAAATACAAATAAAATAGGAGCTTTGTCTAAGAAAAAAAGATCAGGTTCACTTAGAAGGCTTGATTACCTACCGACATATAATGTACCTAAATATAACAATACCTACGGAAAAAGAACTACTAGACTTTATGCTACCGAATATACTCAACCAACGGCCAAAAAATTTGGTGGGTAATCTTGTTTCTCTGAAACCCAATCAAATCAAAGTCCTGGTAAATTTTATTTATTTATTTTATTTAATTAGGACCACCAACAAGATACACACCAATACATTCACAACAGACAACAAAACCAAAAATAAGCCAAGTGTTATCTCACTTACAGGCAGCCACAACATGCGCCGTCAGTATTATGTTTCATGAGGAACTAAAGCTAAAGATTAAATCTAGATAACACCGGTTTGTGCCTCTGAGCTTCAACAATGAATGCTAAATATCAAGTTTAACATTATACATTCATAAAGAAATATTTTATTGAATAGTATTGTTATTGATAATAATAATGTTGTTATCAATAATAATATTATTGTATTGCATCATGTATACGTAACTTAGTAATGTGTGTTAAAAAATTGAGCAAAAATGTTTATAAAAGCGGCTCAGGCTTCACGCAAAAACCTAATAAGGTTTAAGTGAAGCCTTTTGAAATGTAAATATAATTGTGTATTATCAATAAATACTTTAAACAAACAAACAAAACAAACGTGACTATGGGTTGCCCGAATGGTTGACTGACCATCACTCTCCAAGCCACTCTATCTTGAGCTCGATGGATGTAGCTTCCCTCCAGGATACAGGCATGAATTTATGTAAGTGTGTACTAGTGAACAGGCGTACGTTTCATAATATTAAAATAGTGATGGTCAGAACATTAGAAATTAAATTAAATTAAAATGTGTCATTTAGGAATTCATGAGATTTATAGTAACTTATAGTCAATAAGATTATTTACCAGCGTCCAATTAAATTAGAAGTATGTATACATGTAGGTACTGTAGAAGTATAATTTGGAGTCGGTGCCCAAAATATAGGTGGTGTTCATGAAACTGGATACCGACTACAAATTATACTTCTACAATACCTTCATGTACACATACTTCTAATTTAACTGTATTCTTTGAAACTATTTCTAACTTTTTAGGGCTGTTGTGTTTTGAAGTCGGTTTTTATTTATTTTTATTTTCAATTTTCTTGTCGGGCAGCGGGAGAAAAAAAAATAAGCCAAATTATTCTGGGACTACTTTTACGCTATTTTATGAAACATATGCATATTACTAAAGGATGGGCCTCATTAGGCTTTATTTACTGCTTCTTTAACGGATTAAAGAGTTCCGTTCTCCATCTCTGAAAGTCTTCATCAGATCTTCACCAAATTAAAATGGGACCAATGGGACGTTAAGCCTATTCGAAAAAAAAAAGAATTGTCGAAATCGGTTAAGATTCAACGGAGTTATGCGTGAACATAGCCAAAAAAAAAAAAAGAAAAAGTAATATATACGTCGAATTGACAACCTTCTTTTTGAAGTCGGTTAAAAAGGAGGCATTCGGAACATGCACGAAGCGGACGATAAAGTTCCGAGTAGATTGATCGCCTCCCTTTAGTAAGATACTAAAGGGAGGCGAAATAAATGAATGATAATAACTTCCAAATAACACAATCGCTCGTCCTGGTCCCAAACTAGGATACCCTGTGATATGGTAACCAAGCAAGAACTTCACAATCATGGAAAAACACTCACACTGAGACCCATTCGTACAAATATATGGCGGCGTCCAGTGGGAATCGAACCCACGACCCCGATCATGGTAACGAATGGTGATACTGCTAGAATAACACAACAGCCAATAAGATCGTTTAATATCACTGATTCGAATGCGATTGGTTGAACAACAAACGGTGTCAAACGGTCCCCCTGGTCTTCTGTTTATCTACATACATATATAAACGCACACCTGTATCCCACTCTGTGACTGTCTCTTCTGTTTATCTTTGTAAAATAAACTCACCAAAGCCTCATCATAAAGAATCCAGTCGCTCTCATCGCCCTCTTCAGTAAGGTTATAAATATGCGACGCCAGCGCACGCGCCGTCAACCTGATGTTGGCGATAAGGTTGAGAACGCCTTGCTCGGACGGCGCGTCCAGTATGGACCCGCGAGCCGGGTCCTTGTGGCTCTGCAAGGGACAATGGCACTTATTGGTTGTGGCTGGAGTTTAATTGGAATAAAGTGTAGAGGATACAGGAATACAAATCGAAATTGGGTTTACACTTTCTAGTTAGAATACTGAAACAAGCTTGAAATTTCGTTAAAAACTAACGTGTCAATGCATTACTTTCAATCCTCTCTTTTTTTTTCTTCATAAAATCTTGATACTTGTTCTGATGAATAAAATTAAATGGCATATAAATTAATAAATTGAATCTTTTGCAAACTGGATCCACTATTTGGGTTATTCCAGTTAAACCTTGCATGTAATAATCTTTCTACGTGTCACTCTCTCCACCCAATCAGTACCAGCCTGTAACAAATTTATCTAGCTCTCTTTCACTTTTTATTCAATCTGTCCCCATCTTGATACTCTGACCCATCGGACGATGTGTACGTATTTCTGTTCCTCTTCCTTTTTTCAGTGGTGCGTGCGTGTGTGCGTATGTGCGTGTGTGTGCGTGTGTGTGTCATCATCATCAGCCTATGCTTGTCCACTGCTGGACACAGAGCTCTCCTATTGCACGCCACTGAGCACGGTCCTCGGCTACTCTCATCCAGGTCTTGCCAGCCATCCTGCCCTGTGTGTGTGTGTGTGTGTGTGTGTGTGTTTATCTCTTTCACTTTTCATTCAATCTGTCCCCATCTCGATGTCTGTCTTTCTTTATTACCTAGGAATACCGCTGCACATCTCACAATACATCACCAGCATGTGTTCCTCTTCCTTTTTTCAGTGGTCTGTGTACGTATGATTTTTCTACCGAATCCGTACCAACCTGCAGCGAGCTCAGAGTGAAGGCGGGCATTCGGCGAATGCTGAACCGCTCGTGTTGCCAAGCCAGCGATTCCTCCGCCAAGTTGATCTTCTTGTGGTTCACGGGGACTCCCAGCCGCGCTTTGAGCGAATGGGCGGGGCCGCCGGCTTTAGGCGGCTTGGAGACGTGCATGGTTAAGTTGGGGGACGACGAAATGGAGTCCAGGCACATGACGAAGGAGACGTCCTGTGGGAGAGGAAAGGCCAGTTTTTGTGGCGAAATATTGACGGAAACATTGATCTTTGCGGATATAAGAAGCAGATTAATTTTTTTACATAATAATAAATTGTTTATTTAGTGTTCTCTATCTATCTATCTATCTATCTATCCGGCGTCCGTGTGGCGTCACTCCGTTTTCTTTCATGGATGTCGTAAAAGCCGACTAAGGAAATCAATTACCAGGAGACGGGCAGCAGCGGGCTGAGATTCTAACCGCATACTGCAATCGCCAACCCGCCTGCCAAGCGTGGCGATTATGGGAAAACCCCTCATGGTTATGAAAACCACGAAGGAGGCTTATGTCCTGCAGTGGGCGTCAAATGGCTGATGATGATCTATCTATCTATTTTGATTATTTAAAGTTCGTTTAAAATTAATTAGGCTAGCATATAACTTCTCTGCCAAAAGACGAAAACAATGTGATCAAGTGGAAATTTATATCAAAATACACAGAATACTAATAATATACATATTTACTCCATTTTTAGTTCACGGTCCTTTGAAGGTGTGTAAAATTCATCTAAATCAACGCAATCAAGAGATATGTGTGAGAGTGTGTTTTTGGCAATAAATGTACTTCACTTTCACATGACCATTTATGTCACATTATCAGAGACCGATCCCGAAGGTTGCCAACGGGATCGCGCGGTTCTAAACCTTAATTAGACAAAGACTATTCTCACCTACAAATGATGTGAATTAGAACTGTCCAGCTGATCATCAAGCCATTTCTTCACAGAGAAGTAGTTGAGCGAAGCACCCGCGCCGGCCAATGCCAACGTCAGCCAAGAAGCCATTGACATTTTAAACCTTATACAATTGATGTTGAAGTCGCACCACGCTCGATTTACTTACAAACTTTTCCACGATTCTAACCCTTATATATCGGTGCAGTCAAGGTCTATTCTCATCGTGCGGACAGCTAGTTTTACTTGTAACGTTCATTAAATCACAGTTTCTGTGTTACTCCATTTTTTTTTTATTTTGATTTTTTTTTTACCTGCAATTGGTGTCCATCAGCGCTGTCCAGCTGATCCTCAAGCCATTTCTTCACAGAGAAGTAGTTGAGCGAAGCGCCCGCGCCGGCCAAAGCGAACACAAGCGAGGCGGCGCCGCGACTCGCGCTCGAGGCATAGAGGCGTGAGAACACCCGAGCTAGTTCTAAGACGGCGACTGCTCCCGAGGCGTTGGAGTCGGCGCCCACTGCTAGTTCCTGGAAGAGGCGTCATGGGTTAGTGAAAAAGTACATGAAAAAAAAACAATAAGATAAATGAAATAATCAAGATCGCAGGGGTAGCAGGGAATGGTCGATGACAGATAGTGGACAGTAGTGGGACAGTAAATCGGCAAATTAAAAAAAAAAATTGCAATGACAGCAACCGCTCCCGAGGCGTTGGAGTAAGCGCTCACTGCTATTTCCTGACAGAGGCGCTTTGGGTTAAAGTATCGGCGAGAGAAATCCCGGGCCAGTTCCAAGACAGCGACTCCCGCCGAGGCGTTGGAATCGGCGCCCACTGCCAGCTCTTGATTTGACGGTAGGACTTTCGCTCTGGGGCATAACTGAGCCAAAGGATTTCCGTCGCTGTGCAGGGCGGTAATGCAGCCAGTGTTACGAGTCGGACGTTTGGGTCGGATGTGGCTCGGAGCGATTTAATGGTTGGGTTTTCTTTTTCATATAGGTAGTAAAAATGTGTTAAGCACATCTTGTGCAAAAAGGCTTATTTAGAAGAACTATAACATCAAGGATTATTTAGAAGACAAAGATGTTTGGCATTAAACAGTAGATTAATATTATTTAAAGGACGATTGTGACTAGTGTTCAACACATTCATGACTAATATTTTAAGTTGAAAACTCTGTTAATTAAGTTAAAACGTGTTTCGAAAAGAATAAATGTGGAGTTTCTTTGTTAGCTTCTTCTTCACATAATCCATTAATTGTGAAACTAACAACTTTGAGGTTCATTAAGTAAACATTCTGTTTTTACAATGAAAAAAAAAGTAAGGGAAAACTTACAGGAATGATGGAGGAGGCGTCGTAGTCGGCGACGACCACGATGGTCTGAGCGGAGCCGGACTTGCCGACCAGCTTGCCGTGGACGACGGCCGGCCTCGACTCGAGCGGCTTCGGCAACGGGGCGGTCACCACTGCAGGCAGAACGGGAGAGGTCAGTGGGAAAGGAACTGCATAATCAATTAAAGGGATAGAAAATGTTATTTGGAAAACACAGGAAACGGGCTATATAAGATTACTTCAAAGCTGTTACTAAACCTGAATCTATAAATATTTTTAATCGGTTACCTAGACCTGAGATTTCTGCACTTTCATGACCTCACATGAGTAGCACGGGCTTCACCAATGTGCCACTATCTCTATCAGAGACAGAATTAGAGAAATAATTGCGGGTTTAATGACAAAACTAGATGGTGATTTCCAGCGCTTAAAAGGAGGGGGCACCTGCTCGTTATCACAAATTAAAATTTATAGCATATGCATATTTACAGCTCTTGCCTAGAAATGAAAGTACCCAAAGTGGGAACTCCAGATGGCCAACAGTTCAGTCCGTATATAGTTTGCGTCGTTCTTGACACGCTAAAGTCCTACTAGTTTCCACTGCAAGCAAAAGACATCTCAGGCATCATCTTTGTATGCATCATAATATGTGTAAGGTAGTCATTTTCCTGCAGTGCTGGGCAAAATTTTTCACGTTGGGATGGAAAGCAGGGGAAACGGCTTTCCAACCCAAGGTGAAAAACGAAGGAAAGCTAGTCGTATTGAAAAAAAAAAACAATAGCATACCAATTTGATACCCGTTCGACGAGACGCCACTCATCATCGCCTCCAGCGCTGTGCCGCTCTTATCATCGGTGATGAAGCTGTGCTGAAGGTCCGCCAGTATATCCTCAACCTCCGGTGTCCAGTGCATGAAGTATACGGGCGCCGTGAACTCCTCCTGAGCCATCGCCATCTCGAGGATTTGGATGTGCTGGGGAGGGAGCAGGCTCATCAGCGGTAGGATTTTGTAAAGAAAATATATGTTCTTCTAAACTAAAGAAGAATTGGATGCGTAAGAGAAAGGCATACTCTTCTCAGAGTCTTATCTGTTCTGTCACGTGTTATGTATTACGTTCTTTACTCAATATCTCTTCTCTTTGGATGCAGGACATAGATCGCCTATTGCAGCAAAAGAATGGGAACTAAGGGGAATCCATATTATGTTTTCAGTTTTTAAACAATAGAAATTGCGAGATTCCATGACCTCATCCAAGTGGCAGGAAGACGCTGGATGCAAGCCACTTCCAACCGGTCTTTTTGGAAATCCATGGAGGAGGCCTATGTTCAGCAATGGACTTCTTGTGGCTGAATGATGATGATGATGATGATGATTACCTTCAAGGAATCCTGAAAACTGTTCTTTACATTATAAAAAATATATTTTCTAAAACCATATGAACATGGAGTACTTATATTTGAAAGACCAAATATGAAGTCTAAGACCGTCCGTTGCGTTGAGCGGGTATACGGCGCGGGCCGCCCGCGCGGCGTGCTGTTTCATGTTATCTCGTAACAGCGCTGCGTGAGGCGGGTCTCCCGCGGTATGAGATAATATGAAACATCACACCGCGCGCCGTGTACCCGTTCAACGCAGCGGACGGCCTAAATACCAGGCTACGCAGAAAGTATTGCGAAAAACGTTTTTATGTATGAGAGACTGGCCAGTGAATCTATTTTGAAAATATGATTATTCATAGGTAAAAATAGGTGCGTTCCAACTTCAAAATTCCCCTCTACATCGTTTGCGAGTTAATTTAAAATTATTGTGTCTCATTGAAAAATGTATCTGCGCCGCCGGGAACATTTTCGCGCTATGACTTTTTAAATTTGAGGACAGTTATTTGAATATTAAGAAAACATTCAGAGTCTAAATATAGGGTGCTTACAATATTAATATTTGTGTTATAATTTACTGTTTACTTAGACAAAATTGCGTTCCCTTGCCATGAATAGGACAGACATAGAAGACCCTAATTAATATGTATTTAGAAAAAAAAAACCATGATTTAAAACCTTTTGCGTAGGTACATAAAAGTATCTACTGAATATTTCACTAACCTCTTTCTCCTCAGCCGTCAAAACCGTATTATTCTTGGGCAACACCAGCAGAAGACCACCGGCTTTGCTCCGGATCTCCATGAGCTGGTCGACGGTGATGTCCTGCACGCGAGCCACGACGCAGTGGCGTGACGTGGCCCAGGACGTCAGCGAACGACCCTCGAGGTTGATGCTGGAGCTGCGGCATCCTGGAGCAGAGACGGAGACCAGATAAAATCATGCTGCTACTATTGTATGCGTATAAACTCACGCCTTTATTCTAGAGGGATAGGTTACCAGGATATCCCACTAACCACTTTCTCCTCAGCCATTAAGTCTGGCATCCCATCTCGATTGTAATTCTAAAAAAATTATACTTTTAATAATTAAGTTTCATTCCCAGTGCGAGCATGTACCTATGACTTTGTTTACTAAGTTATGTACATTTGTAAAGTTATAGTAATGCTCGCTAATGGTGAAGGAAAACATCGTGAGGAAACCTGAGTGTCTGAGCTATTCGCATACCTCAGCACTTGAAATCGCCGATCCGCGGTGGGCACACATGGTGATTAGACACAGGGTATCCTAGTGTGGGGCCAGAACCAATGTATGTGCCTGTATGTAAATGTTTATGTTTATGTTTGTTTTTACTCTCTCTCTGAGTATGGGCCTAATCAAAGGCCTGTGCCCTACAGTGGGACATATAGGGTGCTTATATATACTTTCAATAAATGTTGTAGTTTAGAGTTTAGTTGTTGTTGTTGTTGTTGTATGATGTGGTATTTCTATACTTGTATTATATATTATACTACTGTTGCCCGCGACTTCGTTCGCGTGGTAATTTTGATGTGTATCTGGTATAAAAATAGCCTATGTGCTAATTCAGACTATAATCTACCTCTGTGCAAAATTTCATCCGGATTCGTTCAGCCGTTTTTGCGTGAAAGAGTAACAAACATCCATCCATACATACAAACTTTCGCGTTTATAATAATTATTAGTAAGGATTGGTATTATAAGATAAGAATATTGTTTATTGTACACCAGAGCACATGACACAAAAAATATGTAAGATACAGAGTACAAACTTTGCTCTCTAATAGTTTATGCCCCTTACGATGAGTTAATTAATGCAACACGTGAAAACAATTTCTTCAGTATTGGTAATTTTAACCACATCTAATAAGCAACAGTTTGTTGGAGCGGTAGAACACTGGCTTCTTATTCAGGAGGTCGTGGGTTCGAATCCCAGCATGTACCAATGACGTTGTTTTCTAAGTTACAAACATTTGTGAAGTTAAAGTATTGCCACTTGCTAACAGTGAAGGACAACATCGTGAGGAAACCCTGAGGTATTTTTATTTTACCTTGCTACGTACAATGGCCCAACTATGTATGGAAATCCCCAGTCAAACTAGCACTAAGCGAAAGTTCCAATTTTTCATGTGAATATTTTTACTTTTTATATAAACTGATAGATTGCATAAAAAATAAAAAAACTATCTATGTATCAACGTGTTTTTGCTAAGACAAGCTTTAGGAAAAGATTTGAATGCTTTGTAAGGTAACCATTTTAAAACAAATATGTCCCAGAACTCATTTCTCAATCGTCTGATTAGAAATAAATCTTAGATAAACAGACAACTCACAAAGAAACATAAACCATTCTAGGTGCATCGTTTAGGGGCCTTGAATGTACATAATAGTAGTAATAAAGAGACAGTTATCATCCACATTTGCATTATTTGTTTCCTATGGTATCATGGTACATGAAACCATATGGGATTACCAAAATGATAACATTAGGTACTAAAGCTGTCAGAAAGCAATGGACAAGACTGGCAGGGGAGAGAAAGAGCTGCCGTGACCAAAATGATGCCTATGCCCAGCAATGGGCTCTATTCATGGGCTATGGTATGATTATACCATCTACCTATGCAACTCTGTAACATAATTATGTTACTTGCTATTTACACTTTTGTCAGAATTTTCCCTAGACACTATTGATGTTGGCAACCATGTGAATACTTCTGATGAAAGTAACATAAACGACATTTGGGCAGCCAAAACACAAAATCCCAGCCATACCAAGGTAGATGAACCTAAAAATAACCTCAAATCTCGGCCGACGCTTCAGCCACAAAATATAAATTAAAACGTGAATGGAACCATAACTCACC